>CM059502.1:17505000-20005000 GCA_030378355.1 Eleusine indica
AGCTCCTAAAGTCTCCTTTCCTCCCCTGCTTGGATTAACATAGCAGTCAGGTTTCTGTGATTCCAAAATATCGGGCACCTAAGATGATAAGAGCAACTCCAGTCGGGCCTGCAAATTGGAGTCCCCAAACTTCATTTCTAGGTTGGCCTGGAAAACATGGGGCCCTAAAATGGACTCCAAACTTTAGTCAGAAAAGGGCCTAAACCCCTGCTTTTTTGGGGGGAGGGAGGGGGATCTATTCGTGACTCACTGTTGACGGTCGTTAAATACCAATTCCGACCGCTATACCTATAAAAAGTAGGAAGACTTAGCATTTCATACTTGCATATTAGTTAGAAATAATAAGATTCCACTTGTCCTTGGAGAATTATGTGCATGCAGGGATTGGATACAATATATGTGGAGAAGTGGAGCACAATCTAGGGAAACACAGGTCCAGCCAATAAGACGGTGCCAACTGCACCTCCCTCGGATTGCATACATGGCTACATGGGATTCCTTCGAGAAACACCGAGTCAAAACAGAAGAGGACCCACCTTTCAGCCACGGTGAGGAAGCACAACCCGAGAGGGCCTAGTCCTAGGTCGGCCAACCTAGGGGCTTGGTCGGCCGACCAGGTTTTGAGCCTATTTCGGGCGGCCTTTCATGTGTCGACTCCTGAGCTCCTATGAAAGGTCGGTGCATGGCAGTTTCATGACGGTTACTCCTCAGTAACGACTTATCCCCCCCCCCCCCCTCTATAAATAGAAGGGGAGAGCTCCACTCCAACACATACACTCAAGAGGTAGTCATTTCCCTCTTTCACTTAGTAGTTTCCTAGTGCTAGTGGAGTTTAGTGTAGGAGGAGCCTTGCTCAAGTCTCCAAGTCATAGGAGTATTGGTATGGCTCTTGTATCTTTACCTTTATTCTTTTATATTATTATTATGACTTTATTCTATTCAAGTAATATAGTTCTTCCTTATTGTTACGCTTATGATATGTGTTTCTTGTTTGGTCATATATCATATTCATGTCATAGAACTTTATGGTTTCATGATGATATAGAATTGCTACCTTATTGTCATGATTCTCATATACCTTGACTATAGTCTAAATATTATAATGCTAGTTGTACTTTAGTCTAGTTGTGATGATTCAACATGGTTTTGATATCCAATTAGAATTATGAATGCTTAGTACTTGTTTATCCATACGGTGATTCTAGTGTTTGATCGATGCTAGAATTCTACTTAAATGTGTAAGCACGGTTCTTAGACGGCTAGGTAGTATTGATCACCTCGTAATCCATGATTTGTAGAGGTAGGCAGTAGGTGGTGACAGCCCTATTTGTCCATTGTACTCCTCCATGTTCGGTAACAACATGTGTCTAAGACGGAGTTGTCTTGTGTATGCCGAGCATGAATCCATACAGAAAGTGTTGAATCCATTAGACTATAACTAGTACAACCTTACATGTAATTGTTTGGCTATGTAACTATATAGGTATACTAACATTAGAGATATAGCTTTGCTTGCCTTTATTTATCTTTAGTATAACCATTCTCATCTAAACCAAAGCCATATCCGACCAGGAAGAGGTCAACGCCAGCGAGCCCAATGAGACCATGGCTGCATCGGCGTCTGGGTCGACATCTCAAGGCGGGTCCAGATTTGCTTTCCTTGAGAGTTTGATTCCTATCAAAGACCTCCCAGTCATTGATTGCCCGGACCATACAGGCCGAAAGTTTGTCCTATTCACGGCAAACATTGAACCGAGGAAGAAACTTCTTTCGATGTATGAAAAATGCGCGGGGTACGATGATGATCTGATTTGCTTATAAACTTGGTCCATATCTGGAATCTCCTTTTTAGTCTGAGGATTTTTTGTGTAGAGGGAGAATGCTTGTGGATGGTTTTTGTGGGAGAACGAGTACTATGAGTACTTGGTGGACAATGGGTTTATTGATGATTTCCATATTGGAGGTGGCCACGGTGTTCCTGGATCAGAGCGAGTTGTTCCTGAGCATGGCGTGACACATGCTGTTGAGGACTTGCAGAAAAGAGTCGACCATATGGAAACCCAGATTGCTGAACTGACATAGCAGCATAGCATGAGTAGAAAGCAACCAATTGCAGAACTGATGTATGTAGTAGTTTGCTTCAATGTAACTGTAGTTGTGGTAGCTCTTATTGTTGCAATGTTCAAGAAATGAATGAAATGATGTTGTATCTGTGTGGCACAACCCTACTCTGATTGCTGCAATGTCCAAGAAATCAATGGCACAATCCATAAATGATAGAGAAATGAGACAAGGTTGTAGAATAGATCCATATATTACATGTCCATTGCATGGCTTAACACTGGCATCATGTTCATAGTACATAGATAGTTCAATATTTGCGACAACATGACACAACACACAACTTAATATGTCGATTACATAGTGACATCCAAAAAGACTCAAAGTTTTACCAGAACTACATCAGTCTAACATCAACATTTGGGCTCTAAAATGAAACTTGGGAAGTCTTATCAAAGCTGCTTCCCCTTGGCCTTGTCTTGCGCCTTGTTGTTGTTGTCCTTGTCCTGTGGCTCAAATGTTAGTGCTCTAGCTCGGCTGTGTAAGAGACAAAAAGAAAAGAAGAAAATATTAGTTAACATCAAAATGTTATTGCTCTAGCTCTAGTTATCATGGAAGTGGCACTATCAACTATTCCTACCTCCTTGTGATTGCTCCTGGACTCTCCATTGAGGATGAAGGTGCTGCCATGAGCTGCATTGGAGATGTCGGTTGTTCTCCTATGACTTCCTTTAGCTTCTTTACCCTCTTCCTCTTCGGCTTCGGAGGTGCTGGTGCGGGTGCATCTGAATCATAAATAGTCTCATTACAGGTTTTCTGCATGTGACCAAACTGACCACACCTTTTGCATTGCTTCCTCTTTTTGGTTGCCCCAGATGCACCTTCTTCAACTCATTTGATCCTTCTTGTCCTTGGCCTGCCAGCTGCCCTCTTAAGCTTTGGTGGCCAAAGCTTGAAGCCCAAGTCCACATGAGGCCATTGTGTTTTGTCTGAAATTGGCTCAATGTAACTAGCATATGCAGCCTTAAACTTGGCAACAGAATAATAGTTGTCAACATAATCAGCAAGGTCAATGTTCTTATAAGAACATATCAAATTGATTGCATGAGTACATGAGATGCCAGTTAGCTGCCACTTGTTGTAGGTGCAGTGCCTTGCTGGTAGGTTAATGGTGCTCCTCCATGGAGTCGAGTCTCGATGAACACCTTCAATTTCTGCAGTCATGTCACGACCTTTATGTATGTTATACCCAGCTAAGCCTCTACTCTTAGTATGCATGTCCTTTATTATGTGTGGGACCACCTTTCCTATTAACTTGGCAGCAAGCCTCCTCCTGACATACATTTTCTCCATGATCTTCTGCCTTATTGCATATTTTAGCTTTATGACAGGAAGTGATATCTCAAGTCTTATCCAATTGTTTAAGGTCTCTGCTATGTTAGTAGTGACATAGTCATACTTGCTAGTTGTTGAGAAAAAACATCTTGCCCACAAATGTTGATGGTTTGATTCAATCCATTGTATGGCCTTTGGAGATAATGCTTTCATGAGGTTGTAATGTTTGTCATATTGTTGTTTCATGTAAGCTCATGATGTTGGCCATGGATTTCGCTCAAAGACTTCGCCATGGAACCTCTTTTG
Organism: Eleusine indica; assembly: GCA_030378355.1. Taxonomy (NCBI): domain Eukaryota; kingdom Viridiplantae; phylum Streptophyta; class Magnoliopsida; order Poales; family Poaceae; genus Eleusine; species Eleusine indica. The sequence goes on from CM059502.1 coordinate 17,508,703, forward strand.
GAAATTCTTGAACAGGTGCCTCATGCACTCCATGCGCTCCGCACCATTAGTGAACACCTTAGTGATAGCTCTATCTATGCCTTTTCTAGCATCAGTTGAGATTACAAGTTCAGATGTTGAGCCAATTGCCTCTGCTAGCTACTCATGAACCAGCCCCAGTTATCCTTAGATTCTGATTCAAACACCCCATAGGCTACTGGAAACATCCAGTTGTGGCCATCGATGCCAATAGCTGCAGCTAATTGACCTTTCCATCTTCCAGTGAGGGCAGTGGAGTCAATGCCCAAGTAGGGTCTGCATCCATTAATGAAGCCATCTATACAAGGTTTCAAAGCCACAAACATCTTTGAAAACCTGAACCTTTTTCCAATCTTCTCATAATCTATGTGCACTATGCTGCTTGGAGACTTCTTCTCTATCTCATCCTTGAAAGAATATGCATAGTCAAAACTGTCATTCCACTTCCCCAATATCTCATCAAGAGCTAGCTCCCTCCCATTGTACAAAACCCAATAAGATAGCTTGATCAAGTACTTCTCCTAAAGCTTCTGCATCAAAGCCGATGCCCCATGGTTTGGATCATCCCTAAGATACTGTACCACCCTATCTCTAACCTAGAATTGATTTGCCATATAATTATCCTTCATGTTTCCAGTGCTCTTGCAGAAATGCTTGTGAGGAATCTTCTTAATTTGCAAAAATAACACACACAGTACTATAAGCAAACATAAAATGTAATATTGTACATAGTGAAGAACATATACTATTATGACTTTACCATCCAAGTCGTTCCATCCTACAGTTCTGATGCATGAATCCTCCACCTGCACTTCTTAGCCTTGCAATGCCCTCTGTACCTCCTTGATTCACTATAACTAGCTGCAATTTCAATCTCATTTAGTACTCCATATTGCCTAATTGCCTTCTTGAAGGTTACACCATCCTCAAAGGTCACACCTGCTGCAATCGTGGGGTATTCTAAGTTAGTGACATGATCAGTCACATAGCAACCAACATGATCATCCACCTCACAGTCATCATGATCTTCTTCATCAGAATCAGGAATGTAGTCAGACTTGTCGTCATCATCATCAAAAACCAAATCACAATGGAAGGCTTTCTCATCATCTACACCAACATACTCTAGTTCAGCATTCTCACCCCATGGATCTAGGCTGCTATTATCAGTTGGATTGGCAGGAATGGTTGGGTCTGGATTAATATTAGCAGCTGCAACAACATCTGGATTACCATCAAGAATTGCATTTGGAGTAGCACATGGATTACCATCTGGTGTGCTCTTATGCTCTGTTGGAGGTGGATCAGAATTGACATGAAGTGTTTCAGAGGGATAGGAAGCAGCAGTATATATGCTCTATTGGGTACACAAAGCAAGTTGCTGCCACGAATCTTCTACAGTGTTAGGATCTTTGTCAAGTATGTTCATCACATTGTCAAGAACACTAGACAACGTGCTACTATCTGCCTCACTAATAGGCTAGTTAATCACTGAAATAAATAATGTTAGCCTCCTTATCTCCCAATACATGTCAAATGCAGCAAGCAACGTTGAATCGGAATCAATGTCCCTATACTGCCCAGAAATCTTGTCCCAAAAGGTCACTAACAGTTTCTGCGTTACAGCATGCTTCACCTCAACTTCTAGGTCAGAATACAAATCCATCCATGACTTTGTATCCTTGTCTACAACCCAACTAACATCCCTGCTATCATGCAACACTGCCCTACTGCTGCCAACAAGTTGTTCATAACATGCTATGCAAATGACTACTCGGTGACCCGAGTCATGATCCATCCTAACGAGCAAATAAAAAATAGAATTAACATCTTACGACATCTACAGATTGAACACAGGGAGGAGTACAACCTAGTCCACCTAGCCAAACTAGATTCGACGAAATAACTTGAGCCAAAGTTTTGGGGAACCACAAAAAAAGGGAGGCATCAAGCAAGCATCAAACTGGACTCACCATTCGGGAACCCATGCCAGGTTCAATGGTGACTTCGGGGAATCGATGCTTTAGAGGTGCCTCACCCCTTGATGCGGTGTCCTAGTTGACGCCATCGGGGTCTCCAACTCAAAGCACCATATCCGAGATCTGCTCCGCGATTAGCCGACGACGAATAGTTGCTGGGGATTACCGCTCTTCAAGCTGCGGCAGAGTGGAGATTCACGGCGGCGCACAAGAGGGAGGTAGAAGATAGGTTTCTTCTGTTTCACCACACGCACTTGGAGAAGGGATAAGGTAGGGGAAACATTGGTATTACGAAAAAAATCATACCTCCCTTCCAGTCATAAATATTATTTTAATCCACTGCGATGTCTCTGGAACAAAGTCAACATTTCACGGTGTCTGGGGAACAAAACAGGTTGTTCTCGTGTCTACCAGGCCAAACCATGGTTTGTTGATGTCCCACAGACAAAAATCCCAAGTTTGTATCGTTCACCTGCTCACTGTGCCATATATGCCATGGCAGTTCCATGGGAATTGCAGATTACGCCAACTCCGTCACGCCTTAGTGATTGAAGAAGCTCTGCTCCTCTGAAGCTCGTGTTGTCATTATCTTTTAAGGCTTGGAAGAGAAAAAGTTCATGGTGCCATATATTAATTTGGTTCAAGGATTAGATCCCACAGCAGGAGCAGCAAGGTTCCCAACATGCCCCTCAGTTCTAAATCTGTTAGTTTTGCCACGCACAATGAAGAACGCTCAATGCGTGAGTGTGCCCTCTATGGAAAAACCGAGAAGCCAGCAATAGCACAAGTATTGCATATGCGTGCATGGGTGCTTCACGCTAAAAACGGAGGAATGGTGATATTTATTGGAAATATGTAAGTATAGATAAATAATTGACATGACATATGTGTGCCAAATGAAGTTTTGATCAGCTTCAAGCCTTTTTCGATTTGCCAATGTGGATATGTGCACCTGTTTGTTGCTAAGAGATTTGCCAAATGTTCAGCCATACAGACTAAAAACACTACCACAAAATAGGGCCTGTAGCGGTGGCAGGCAAACCACCAAAGCGGTGCGAGCCAAAGTCGGCCGCTGCTACAGAGCCCATGGGCACTGCCCCAACCAAAACCGCCGCTATAGAGCAGCCTATAGCGGCGGTTGACAACAGCCTCCGATGCCTGCGGTAGCTTCGGGCAACAGGCCCCAATCTCCTCGTACGGAAGATGACTCGACTCTCAGTCCCATAATCTATAGTGACAACGAGCCTCTTCCGCAGACTGTTCAACTCGAGCCTTCGCCTGTTGTCGTCAAGGCTCCGCCAATTCAAGTCCAGGCTTCGGCAATTCAAGTCGAGCCTCCTTCAACAGCTGTTGTGACGGTTGAAGTTCAGGCTCCGGTAATCCATGTCCAGCTTGCGCTAGTTGTCATCAAGGCTTCGGTAATCCCAAAGACGTTTACCGGTTTTGACAAAGAGCCAAAGGAGCCAAAAGCAAAAAATGATGTTGACAAGTACTTGGCTGGATTAAAAAAATATCTAGCAAGCACCGGTAAGCTCGTCCTGCAAGAACAAGATACTTGGAATATAGTGTCATATGACGATCAAATTTTGGACAATCCTGCTGACGATATGGACTACCCGATATTCATATTCGGTAAGCCCCTTATATCAAACAACATGTACAAAATCCTCCCATGGGAGATGTGGAAGTTGCACAACTGGTACATGATGGCATCGAAGGAAGGGGTCATCGTAATCACTTGTAGGATTCCAAATGAGGTGTTCAATGAAGAAGGCGATGAACAAACCTTAGGCCCATTTTGGGAAGATATCCACAAAATGTTTCATCTAGGTAAGATGGATGTCACCTTCATCACCTTGTGGTGCATGTAAGTTTCATGTTCAATCTACTTCGTATTTAAAGCACAATTCAATATATTATCTTATGTCTTTTTTTTCTAGCATGAACTCTTTTTTCTAAAGAAAGAAGACCGATAGAAAAGATTGGAAAGTGGCCTACGTTAACCCGAACCGAATCAACCAAAGCACGATCAACCGAATGGTAAATCCGGAAAACTACTCGGATAAGACACCGGCAGAGATAGCTGCAATAAAGGCGGTCCTGAGAAATGGAGCAAGGACTCAGGTTCTAAATTATTTATACAATTGCTACCTGAAGTGGCAAGATAGAGAATGCATTTTGGCCCCCTACAACTTCAAGTAAGTTGAACCACTACTACCTTTGTCATCTATCATATGTTAAAGTTATATCCAATCGTAAGTAACTTGTTGTCAACATTGTTGTAGTGATCATTGGATCTGTTTTATGATAATTCCCAAAAATGGGTACCTTCTAGTGCTGGATAGTCTGGACCACGACAAGAAGTTGTACAGCGACAATATGAAACTCATAGATAGGTAACAACTTAGTCCATGCGAATATGATTTGATAATGTTAATATATACGTTTTTGTCGATCGTTTAGTGCTTACGAGAAATATGTCAAAGCGGGAGGGAAAAGTCATCCAAAATAGAAAAAGATGTGCTTCTGTCATAACTTTTGGGTAAGATTTATATGCATCCTATACATGTCTTTATCGTAGTACTCATCATATAAAGTGTAACTAACTTGTGTTCTCTATTACATAGTGCTATAAAGAAGTAAAAGGAAGTGTGCATTGTGGCTACTACACGTGTGTGTTTGCGTCTAGCTCGTCAACTTACCTTGAACATATCTTTGAAGAGTCCAATAAAGAGGTAAGTTGATTTTGTTTATGTCCACTTTACTTTATTCTATAGTGGATTTTTAAGATCATATATTAACATACTCTACTCATGTGACACAGCGAGCCATAAGAGAAAAGGCACAATAGGCTGTAAAGATGAAGAGGAATGACAAGATCAGAAAGGGTATGATTCCAAAAGAACGTGTTCATTTGAAGATGCCAACCGCTGCTACTTCTCGAGCAAAGTAGCGGCGGTTGAAATTGTCAACTGCCACTACTGTGCTCGTGCAGTAGTGGCGGTTGACATCTTCAACCGCCGCTACAAATGCTTCTATAGCGGCGGTTTCGGTGCCAGACCATCCGCCGCGACAAACGCTTATTTATAGCTGCGTTTGCATACCGGTGGGGTGGCCCACCCACCGCTACTGGCCTTTACGAGCCGCCGCTTTAGGCCATTTCTGTTGTTATGGAACATTGTTGGTTGTTCTGTTCAAACCATGATAATATGCTCTTCAGCCCTGAACCGACAAGCTGAGTTCAATAATGCAGCGTCCACTGACTACATTGTCTCATCAAACTCAAACATCACGTAGCTTCCCAATACAAGAACGGGGTGTTCATTTCCATGAGGAGCTAAAGTTTAGCTCTTAAATTTTGAGCTAAACTTTAGCACCTCTTGAAGGGCTAAAGTTTAGTCCTTCTTTTAGTCTCTTTTCTTCTCTAGGACCAAACTTTAGCTCAACTTTTAGTCCTCCCGTTTATTTTTCTAGAGCTAAAATTTGGACTAAAGTTTAGTTTTAGACCTTTAGCCCATGGAAACGAACAACCCCGTAGAGGGTGCACCTGTACTTGCTGCTCTTGTCGTCGTGCAGCGTGTACAATTCAACTTCCATAGACATCATCGATGTGACGATAGTTGCTAGAGACTTCACGACAGTACGCAGCACTCGGCTCCTGAATACCTCTCGTCAATCCTAAATGAATCGATGAACCTTATCACGCCCAGGTCAGAGAAGAACACGCATGGACGTACGCTAAGCGACATGCTCACAATAACTGAGCTATTAGCACTTCCACTGGGGCCGGCTGTTTCATTTCAACAAAGGCAGAGTTATGTGCCATTTAAAGGGGTCATGTTGCGTTGTTCATCTTTGTATACAGTGTCTTCACAGCATTTCAGTTTGGATCTGTAATTCAATTGGTTTGTAGATTTGTTGACATGGAGTTCCTTGCAAGTCATGGATGAAAAAACACATTAGACTACTCTATTCTTCATAACTTTTTGTAACTAGCTAGTGGAGTAGTCTGTTTATCAACAATCTGACACTACTATGCAAGTCATGTGCCAATGAGCTCTGATAGTGGTGACAAGTAAATTATAAATATGTATATCAGAATAACATTTTTCAAAAAAGCAATGCTATTTATGGTGGTAGGTAACTTAATAAGATGACTTCTACATATCCATGGCTTCCTGACATCCTCGCCAAGACGCTCTTCACCTCAGTTGGGAGGACAGTGGTCTTGCTTGTCGGACTCAGCATGGACCTGACTGTCCACAATCAGGAGGTAGGCCTAAAAATGGGCCGCAAGAATCTGAGGGTCACAAGGGCCCCCTACCATTTGGGTTATATTATGAAAGAAAGTCATTTTTGCCTCCTCCATTTATTAGGGGTGTAAAAAAATTATTAGGAGTGTTGCACTTTATATTCTCTAATTATAAACCCGGGCGCGGTCTCTTAACTCTTCAAAACATTTGTTTTTGCCCTTACCAGTTTTGAGAGCGGTTTTGACCTGCGTGGCACAGTGGAATCCTCTTCCGCATTGGATCCACTTCAGCACGTCACCGTCCGCCTGGATGCCTGAAGATCAGCAGCTCGACGGAAGCCACGATGGCTAGGGTGATGCCGCACCATCTCCTTCCCGACACCCAACACAACCCCGACGTAAGCGGCCCAAGCACGCGCAGCAGCGGCCCCACCGGCAACAGGCAGCTGCTGCCCCACAACTTCCACTTCACGTGCTCGCTTCCCCCACTGACCTCCTCCACCACCCATGGGTGCGGGATCAGCTCTACTGCCTGGCGAGCCCCACGCTTGAGGACCACATCCTCAATGACCCGCTCACTGCATTACACGTGGGACCTGCGCTGCCTCGTCGTCGCATGTGTCAATAGCAGGTGACCTGTTCATTGAAGCGTTACGAACGGCGGTGCGTCGAGGAGGATTTAGTGTCGATGAAGAGAGAGAGAGAGCAAGAGGGAGAGAAAGAGGATGACATGACATCTAACATGTAGGGTCCATTGTGCCATGTAAATCAAAACCACTCTTAAAACCAGTCAGGGAGGAAAAACAAATCGTTTGAATAGTTGAGAGACTGTGGATACCAGATTTTGTAATTAGAAGACCCAAAGTGCAACACCCCTGATAGCTGAAGGTCACAAAAAGGACTTCTTCCTTAAATTATTGAGGGCTAATTAATATGAAAGAATCCGACTGGATTAAAAGGATTGGATTTGTTGATATGACCCTTTTAGAAAAAAAAAAGGCTCATCTATGGATCCTACCGTTTTCAGTACTGCAAGGGCCGTCGACACGGTATTGATTATATGTGTCAGGCCATGCTGAAAAAGAGAAAAATAGTGCAAGAGATGGGTTTCGAACCAAAGACCTTAATAGATTGAAGCAACTGCTTTACTGCCAGGCCACAACAATTCTCTATTTATAGTGGGAATAAAAACATTTTTAATATTTTCTTAAACGGATCATGCCATGCCTGCCCACTAGCCCCAACACAGTGATAATTGAGCACTTACAGCCAGGGATCTCAAAACCAAAAAGTAAAGGAGTTTTTTAAAAGAAAAACAATGGGTACAAATTTTGCATCGTACCCATTCAGTTCTTTGAGGGGATCTCGTTAGTATAAATTGAACATTTAACGCTTGCTTACAAGACAACTATTGAAAAAGGCTACCTCTTCAAACTGTTGAATGCCCTATTCCGAATGATAGACCATCTATCTTATCCTGAAAAAGCGGACATATGACCCGAAGAAACTTTTGCAGACCTCCGTAATATTGTCGGAGGCCCATGCCCTCTAGAAATTGTCTACCTTAGACTCATGTGGCTTTGCCCATTTACAAGGACTCGATTCTATATCCAGCAATTTAGCCTGATTGGTAAGTTACTATGCCCACCTGGTTGTGATGCTCAATCGATCCTCGCTCAGTATCAAAGAAGTTCATGACATTGGTCTTCAGGGCCTACAATGGCATATTCACCAAATTTAGATATCACTACTTTGAACTAATAAGGGCAAATCACCTTAGAATCAGGCCGGGTTCATGGTTAGGTGGTACCTTAGAATTAGGCGACATGCCTCCTAGAACCTGGAGAGTACTTGACAGGCTTGTCTTGAAGTGCGGTTGTTCCTTCTTTCCCAATGTCTCCAATACCCACATGTTACGCCCATTTTCCTCTCTATTTAGTTGTTCACTAGTTCTTTGATGTGGTAACATGCATGATCAATATAAGCCATAAGGAGTGGTCAGTATGGTAGTGCGGAAAATGTTGCCTCCTCGTATTTATAGGAGGGAACAGCAGTACTCACAGAGATAGGTCTATATTTTTCCCTAATGACATGAATGGGTCAAGGGTAGGTGGGTGGATGTGAAGATGGTACTTTTCTCCATGATCGGAAAGGAGAAAACATAAATTCTGCTTTCTATTAGCCTGCAGCCCTCTAGCTCATTCAAAACACTGAAGTGCCCCCAATTCAAAACTGAACTGTCTACTTGCAAGATATGTTGATGTGTCCTCATGGCCTTCTTAAACAAAATCAAAAATCATGTGTGCATTGCGTGAATCTTAACCATTGTTTTTTTCCTGAACACATTAGAGAGCTGCATATCAGCATATTAAGAAGATGAAAAACAAGGGATAACCCTTACAAACACACACACACACACCCACCGTATGTTAGATTACATATGAGCCTATGAAAGAAGTTGAGGAAAACAGACCCATATCACCCACACTTACACATCACCGTGCGGAGCAGTTGGGAACAATGTTCTAAATAGCCCGTTATAGCTCTGCTATAGCTTCTGGAGATAGACGTCATGACGATATTACAAATATTACCACTGATGCTGCTAACTCTGCTATAGCCTTAAATAGCTTCACTGAATTCGTCTGCTAAATCCACTATAAGTGATTTATGAACTTATACACTGGTGATATATGATTGATAAATTATAAGTTAAGCCAGGGTGATTAATTTGGTTGTTCATAGTCCATATGATTTTTGCATACTAGATTTTATGGGTGATTCGGCCCCAAGAAAATATGGTAATTACATACATGGATGACGGGAAACTTGGACATTGGCATGCACTTATGAAATTAGGTCTGAAAGTGATGAAACTACTGATGTTTTAGTCAAAACTTTTCTTTTCTTTGAAAAATCGCTATAGGGAAACACAGGTCCAGCCAATGAGACGGTGCCAACTGCACCTCCCTCGGATTGCATACATGGCTACATGGGATTCCTTCGAGAAACACCGAGTCAAAACAGAAGAGGACCCACCTATCAGCCACGTTGAGGAAGCACAACCCGAGAGGGCCTAGTCCCAGGTCGGCCGACCTAGGGGCTTGGTCGGCCGACCAGGTTTTGAGCCCATTTCGGGCGGCCTTTCATGTGTCGACTCCTGAGCTCCTATGGAAGGTTGGTGCATGGCAGTTTCATGACGGTTACTCCTCAGTAATGACTTATCCCCCCCCCCCTCCCCCCTCTATAAATAGAAGGGGAGAGCTCCACTCCAACACACACACTCAAGAGCTAGTCATTTCCCTCTTTCACTTAATAGTTTCCTAGTGCTAGTGGAGTTTAGTGTAGGAGGAGCCTTGCTCAAGTCTCCAAGTCATAGGAGTATTGGTATGGCTCTTGTATCTTTACCTTTATTCTTTTATATTATTATTATGACTTTATTCTATTCAAGTAATATAGTTCTTCCTTATTGTTATGCTTACGATATGTATTTGTTGTTTGGTTATATATCATATTCATGTCATAGAACTTTATGGTTTCATGATGATATAGATTTGCTACCTTATTATCATAATTCTCATATACCTTGACTATAGTCTAAATATTATAATGCTAGTTGTACTTTAGTCTAGTTGTGATGATTCAACATGGTTTTAATATCCAATTAGGATTGCAATTGCTTAGCTCATGACTTGTTAATCCGTAGGGTTAGAGTTATGAATGCTTAGTAATTGTTTATCCATACGGTCATTCTAGTGTTTGATCAATGCTAGAATTCTACTTAAATGTGTAAGTGTGGTGCTTAGACGGCTAGGTAGTATTGATCACCTCATAATCCATGATTTGTAGAGGTAGGTAGTAGGTGGTGGCAGCCCTATTTGTCCATTGTACTCCTCCACGTTCGGTTACGACGTGTGTCCAAGACGGAGTTGCCTTGTGTATGCCAGGCATGAATCCATACATAAAGTGTTGAATGCATTAGACTATGACTAATATAACCTTACATGTAATTGTTTGACTATGTAACTATATAGGTACACTAACATTAGAGATAAAGCTTTGCTTGCCTTTATTTATCTTTAGTATAACGCTTGTTGCGCTTGTCCTGTTACATCGTCACTTGCACGCTGCTACCACTCTTCAAAGGAACCATCCTCCGCTTGGGATGTGGGAGCTATTGCAATCTTAACCATTGTCCCATCTCCCCCAAATCTTAAACATCTTGAGGGCAGTTGTGATGCATGTTGCAATTTTGGTCCGATTACCGGTCACTCAATTAGGTCCACGGCCACATGTGGATCATCATGGAGATTTGGAAAAATGTTCAGTCTATATTTTCTTTTGCAAATAGAGGGGTAGGTGGTTCTTGTTGTAATGAGCATTGTCTACCTATGGAGGCATGCATAACGCCAGTCTTAATGCATAGTTTCATCTCATCATTTCCGAAAGTGCCACATCAGATTTGAATTTTAGTTTGATAGATGAAATAGTCACTCTTAATGCATAGTTTCCTCTCACGATTTCATAGAAAACACATAGCATTAAAATTTGTCGTATTAGGATTGGTCAAAACATGTTAGCTAGGATGAAACTTTATACTCTCAATAATGCTGGTTTCAATTGAGTTTCATGCAAATGAAATAGTGTCAAATGGGTTTCATCCTAATGAAACCCATTTTCTCTCTTTCATCTTAATTGCTTTGCCATGTCACCTATTTTACTGATGTGACAACTCTTTTAATGCAAATGAAACTCCCACTGAGACTGACCTAAGCATTTTTTTAAAATGTAATAATGCTACTATTCCTTTAATGTGCCAGCATTTTAATCTGCAAGCAATAATCCAATGCACAATGAGCTTTGACAGTGGCGATGAGTAAATTTTAAACATGTAGTTCGAAATATTCTTTTTTTTCTTTCCAAAGAGCAATGCTATGTATAGCGTAACCTAAATACAACATACTAAAATTTGTCTTTTATAATTGGAGTTTTGGATGATTTGTACATCTCGGCAGCTTCCTCATGTCCTTGCCATTTTTCCAAGGCGCTCTTCAGCTTGGTCGTCCTGCTCGACGGCATCGGATTATGGTCTCGCTCGTGACTCGTTGGCCTTGGAATTGGAACAGACCTCACTGTCCACCTTCAGGAAAATGTAAACACGATGGTTCTGTGTGCATGCACGCTTTGAGTCCTGGCCTACGTGTCGCTCTACTCCAACGGCTTGGTGGGTCCCTGTCTAAGCTTTTCTCCTTTACGCCGCCAGTATGGCGCTACTCTCGTGTGGGTGTTCTTCTCCTGCCTGCCCCAGACTCGCGGCCGTACGCTGCAAGAGTCAGGCATGCTTTTGAGCGTTGATGATGTAGAGCCAGTCGTGGAAGAATTAATGAGATGATGCCGCCGCCGCGAAACAGCAAACGTGGAGGAGACAAGCAATGACAAAGAAACAGAGCCACCGTAACATGGAACCTTTAAGCTGATGCATAGAAATTTGGTACGTGGCCTCATCCGCGTTCTTGCAGCAGAGAGCATGCATGATGAGTAAGATATCCTTCATCTGCTCATTGTCACCGTCTGTGACAAGACAATATCAATGGGCATGCGGACTACGCCAACTCTATGATGCAGCGTCGAGTGCTGCAACTCTGTTCCTCCGAATCTGGTGCCATCCTTGTCATTCAAAAAATGGAACGGAAGAAGTTGCTAGCACCATGTATCAATTTGGTTGAACAACTTGTTCCATCACCAGTAGCATATAGATTCCCAATACCCCACAGTCCTAATACGTACACAATGTCTGCCATGTACACAAAGGAACAATCAATGCGTATGCTCGATGGAAGAACCAATGTGCATGTTTGGGCGAGAGTCTTGAGTAGCACTGGCACAACGACTGCGTATGCGGTGTGGCTTTGTGGTTGGTGCTGAAGCTGGAATAGATATATTTGTAGGCAACTTATAAAGAGGGAACTAGTAATTGCGTGATCGTATACTCACACGTATGTGCACTATAGATTTCAGCTTTTCTTGATTTTTCATATATTGAGTGAATGCTGACCTAACCATCCATACAAATAATAGGACCGCAAGGCCATTGCCAAGTACTCAACATTATTGTAACCAGATTAAAAAAATCCAAGTTCATCAAGCTCCTATGATCACAACATGTTCCTTATTAAGTGTTCTAATAGATCACCTCACCAACCAATGCAATAAGGTATTCTCAATGACTAGAAAAAACTCTTTGGGTGCTTCTTGTTGTCACTAGCGCCGTCTGTGTGGAGGAATAAGCATTTTTAAAAAAAGAAAATCTAATACTACCATGCCTTCCTGTGCAGTGGCGAAGCTAGAGCTCGAGACACCCGAGTGCACACTATAACCATACAACATGCTCCATAAATAAAAATAGCGACTGAAGGTAAATAAAGTTTAAAGAATATACTAACTCTATAGAGTCCAATAATCCCTTGAGCAAAATACAGCAACTATTTGGAGTTCTCCGCAACTGTAAAAGATGTAAATAAAAATTACTATATTTTTTAACCTGAAACTGAATAGGAAATATATATCAAAGAAAATAAATACGTTACCTTCTAATATTTGCGTTGAGCCATGACCCTGAAGCGACAAACCACAATATCATTAGTCACTTTCTCCATCTCTTGTTTCTCAACATAGCAAATAAGGTTATGACTCATGTATTCATCACTAATGTGATTCTGCAAATAAGTTTTCACAAGTTTCATAGCTAAGAAGATTCTCTCCACAGTGGCAGTAGCAATAGGTAATACAAGTACTAGCTTCACAAGTCGATAAACCAAAGGATAACACTCATGTTTTTTTGTCTCTACCATTTTCTGGGAAAGCTCAGCAATAGTGTGCAAGTTAGAGAATCTTTCATCTCCTTGCACATCTGTTATGTACAGGGGAAGAATATGATCAAGTTCCCTTAGATCTTTGGAATTAAAATCATAGGGATATAATTTAGCTAGACTTATCAACCTCTCAGCATTAAAATTTTCGAATTTATTTCTTGGATTTAGAGCAGCCGAAGAAACAAGGAATTCAGATGTTGTCTCACTGAAGCGACTATCAAGCTCTTGAAGTAGCCAATCAATAACAACATTAAAGCACTCCACTTGAAAATAATGCCTGTTGGTAATTCTAGATTTTTTCCTTACATTCTTTGGGTCAACATATGCCTCATCCATTTCCAGTTTGCCAATTTCATGTTTATCACAAAACACATACACTTCAGCCAGTACTTTATCCCACCCCTCTCTTCTATGTTCATCCAAACGACTTCTTGTTGCTCTCACAAGATTAATCGCATTCACGATATTTTGATCTTTCCGTTGTAATGCAACTGAGAGGGTGTTTGTGATTGCTAATACAGTCAACATGAGATGTAAATAGAAGACAAAAGCAAAAGATTGAAAGTAAACTTGAAGACCCCAAGCTTGTTCCCTGTTTGCCCCACCCATATCTTCCTTTTCTATAATTGCAAGCACCTGCACAACTGTTGAGAACAGATTAATCAAACTTTGAAGAGACTTATAATGAGAACTCCAACGAGTATCTCCCGATCTTTTGAGACACTGCTCTTGATTCAAACCCGTACCAGTTTTAAGCAGCCCACAACTTAAGGCCTTACTCACTGCTCTCGAATGAAATAAGCATTTCGAGAAATTTCACACTGCTTATGTAGAGAAACGTCAATGTGTTGTTCTCTTTTCAGCAAAGCAACACAATCTTTTTGTGCAACATTGTGAGAGCTCCCAACACCACCAACATGATCCTTTAGCCTAGCTGGATTATTCCAACTATTCCAACCTTCAACAACAAATGCTTCATACCCAGCTTGCTTCTTAGAACATCCTCTCATCAAGAAATAAGGGAAATAATATGCTCTATTTGTGGATTCACTATACTCAAGCCAACTACCAAATTCATCAAACCAGTCAGGATTAAATCTTCTATCTTTTCCACTAATTCTGGTGGTTGGAAAATCATGAATACGTGGTTGGCAAGGCCCATTTTGCAAATACTTCCTTCTTACCACATCTCTGAGATTGGAGTGGTACTTATTAATTTTTTTTTCTTTTTTCTGGGTCAAACTGAATCTTTTGCTCCCAATTGAGATCCTCTTAATCGTTACTAGGACCATCTGGTGCCTTTCTTTTGTAATATTTCTCCATAATTTGTAAAGCCTCAATATTAACCCTAACCCTACAATGACAATTAATTACAGGGATCAATAACAACTTTAAGCTACACTAGCGCATTTTGCTCCAAAGAAATTGGGTTAAAAGAAAATTGAGAAGCAAAATAGATGTATAATCGTGAGAGATAAATTGAGGTATTTAAGACATAAGACTTGAGTCAAGGAAGAAGGGAGAGTTGGAGAAACTGAGTGAAAAAAATCACCTGCAAAGGACACAAGGCGGAGCAGCAGTATGCGCGCGGCTTGGGTTGTGAATGGCGAACTCTTCGTGAATCGGATCCTTCACGACGAGCTGGGTGAGCCGCGAGCGATTGATGCCAGAGTCGTCATACGGCTGGAGCTCTTCTGTTCTTGTTTGTCGGTCAGGCTTCCACGGGAAGCTAACGTAAAGGTAGAATAGAAAAAATGGCCAACAACCACACATTGCTTGCAAGGTGGGCTTTTGGACTGCTTCTGAACTGCTAGACTCGACATGCTGCTTGGGCTTTAGGTGGTTGGGCCACGGAGTGTGAGTATATATGGTGCCTGGGCTGGACTAATTGTCATTTGCCAAGCCTCCATAGCACTCCAGTGGTGCATGTTTTCAGCCCAAGGTTGTGCACATATGGTCAAAATTTGATGTTAATAATAGGTTTTTGTTTTGCACGGTGGTGCCTAAGCAGCAGGTAAGTTGCACGTAGCTTCACCAGTATTCCTGTGCTAACATTTTAATCTGTAGGTGGAGAATGACCTCTGCCTGTAGCGATGAGTAAATATCATAAACATGTACTTGGGAGTTTTTTTTTTTCAAAAAAGAGCAATGCCATGTGTAGGTAACTTAAATACAACGTACTAATTTGTTCATAATATGATTTGTACATATTGACGGCTTCCTCACTTCCTTGCCATGTTCCTGCCCCGAAGGTGTCGACAAGCGCCCCCCTACTACTGCTGTGCAGCGCCGGTGAGATGGTGATCTCACTCGTCTGCCGTGCCACGCTGTGAGTCCTGGCCTAACATATGGTTCGACTCCAATGGTCACAGGGGTGTACGTCTCAAAGGTGAACCGGATTTTCATGGTTGCCGTAGTGTGCAACTATGTCACGAGCATTCTGGTCTCCATGACCTTCATGTCCCTATCTGAGGCCATCACTATCAGCTGCAGCTTTTTCCTTTATACCTCCCACGTCGAGCTACTTCGTCTGCCTCCCAGAGACCGTCATTTTTTTCAGCACTGATGACACCACGCCCGTCGATGAAGAACAAGATGCTGCCGCCGCCACGAAAAGCACATGTGAAGAAGACAGGCAATGCCAAAGAAAACAGATGTAAATGAGGAAACAGAGCCAACCGTATCCCAGAGATAATCAGGCGTTGCATGGTAATTTGGTACGTGGCCGCGTTGTTGTTGTAGCTGTTATATTTGTGTCGAATATGTGTACATAAGTCGGTTGTAAATTAAACTTGAGTCGTATTAGGTGGTTAGGAATAGAATTTATGTCGGACTTGTATTCCTGGGCCTCATATATATGTCGGGGCACCATCATTGTAACTGCGAGACGATAGATGTAGTAGGCAAGGGGCAGCGGCGGCGGCCGGAGCGGTGCGCCCAAGGGGCGGCCACGCCGTGTGTCGGTGTGCTCCTGATGCCGGTATTGCTACTGATATTATGGAGAGGAGCACCCGTAGTTATGCCCCGAGGATGTAAGCACATCGCTGAACCTCGCTAAAAAACATCGTGTCTTTGCGTCGTTCTCTTTTCTGTGATCTTGTGTTTATGGCTGCTGATCCTGGAGCATCGCTTCCGTGCTGGTTTTCTAACAAGTGGTATCAGAGCCGGTTACATGGTAGAAGATCACAAGAGACACGATGGGATGCTCCACACCACGTAAAGCTTGCACGAGACGTCCGGGAGGGACATGGCGCAAAGTGGAGCATGGCGGCGATCGATGATTCGATTGGTGGAGTTGGACACTTCAAGCATGGCGGCTCGAACCGTCCGATGAGCTGCATCAACGGGGATCCATCCAGACGTGGAGATCGGGTTGATGGTGGCTGGAGGATGCTGTTCGATAAGGGCCGATTAGATGTGATGGCTAAGTTCGACGGTGCGGCTGGAAGATGTCACGGACAATGACGACGGCTTCGACTCGTGATCCAATTGACAAGCAGTCAGTTTGATCGGAGCAGCTGTTGCATGCTCAATGAGGAGCAGCGATGCCGATGGCGATAACCATGAGTGGACTCGACGTGTTTTTGGAGGCAGGCTGTTTTCTGGTGTTATAGGAAGACGATGGTTTGCTGTCCTGGTTGGATCAGTTTCGACGAGAGCATATGGCGGTGCGTGGCACGGAGTGCCTTGGGCACAGGGTGCGATGTCGCTGGGGCTGATTGCGCGCGAGCGAAGGAGTACGTGATGGAGTCTGCACGTGTCATGGTGTGGATTCTTGCGTGAAAGACAAAGACAGGAATTGGAGTTGAACTTGGAGGTGGCATGCATGCATACGGCAATTTGGAAATCAAATTGGCTGCATGTTCGTGCGTGTTGGCTGCATGGAAATAAAGTGGGGCCCAACGTATTTGTTTAGTAACAAACTGATACGCGTGAAGGCTATTTTCCTTGTAAGATCGATTTGCCTCGGAGTGACTCGGCTGCGTACGGGAACAGCGTAACAGCTATGGAATGTTCACGTAACAAGGAAACATCAGGGGCGACAGTTGGAGTCCGTATCATAGAGGACTCGGTAAGTCGCTGGATTTGGCCATCTACAAAAACAAAGGACAAGTCCACGGGATTGCATCAGAAGGCAATCAGCGCTGTTCGTGAACTGTAGCTTGCGGCAGTTGACGGCGAACGGCAGGCAGCGATCGATTGGGTCAACTTCGTCGTGTGCAAGCGGCGTGACAGTTGACGAGGCTCGAGAGCAACGGGCTGTACATAGGCGGTGTATGGTGAGGGTGTACAAGCTGCAGGAGAGTTGTGCGCAGGGAGGCGTAGCAACTCGGCAGCACTCGTACATGACGACGCGTCCGGGTGGGAACGGGAGGACGCGGCGGTGTGCTCGGGCGTGCAGGAGGCACGCGACTTCGACATGTTGTGTGCGCGTGTGGCAACGTGGTGCACGTGTGAAGGATCTTCGGCGGTCCGTGGCAACAAGCGGATGGCATCGATATCGTCCAAATTCGAGGTAACGAAGTTTGACAGGACTGACAACTATGGGCTTTGGTAAACAAGAGTCAAGGACTTGCTGACGACAAGAGTCAAGGACTTGCTGACGCAGCAAGGGATCCTGAAGGCTCTGAGCGATAAAAGGCCATCCAAGGTAAATGATGAGAAGTGGGAGGAGATGCAAGCGCAAGCGACGGCAACGATCAGGTTGTGTCTCTCCGATCAGATCATGTACCATGTCATGGAGGAGATGTCACCGAAGGCAATTTGGGATAAGTTGGATAATCAGTTCATGTCCAAAACTGTGACTCAGAAGCTGTATTTGAAGCAGAAACTATATGGGCTGAAGATGCAGGAGGGAGCAGACCTTGTTGAGCACGTTAATGTCTTCAATCAAGTTATGGCTGACCTTGTGAAGGTGGAAGTGAAGCTTGATGATGACGACAAGGCCATTATTCTTTTGTGTTCCTTGCCAAGTTCTTATGAGCACTTGGTTACTACGTTGACATATGGTAAAACTGAAGTTAAGGTGGAAGAGATCATAACGACATTGCTTGCTCGTGATCAGAGAATCAAGATCAATAATGCCGGTGATAGTAGTTCCACTGGAGATGCTTTGGTGGTCAAGAGTGATCGAGTGAGGGAGACCAACAAGAAGAAAAAGAAGGGGCCACAGTGCAAGGAGTGGGGACATGTGAGGAGAGATTGTCCGGAACTGAAGAGGAAGGGCATGGCAAATGTTGTAGCTTCTAGTAAGGATGACTCGGATAGCGACAGTGGTGTTCTTGTGCTATCAAGTGAGAAGTCTTGTGATGGAGAAGCATGGTTGCTGGATTCTGCGAGTTTGTTTCATGCAACATCTAACAAGGAGTGGTTCTCTTCATATGTTGATGGTGACTTTGGTTTTGCTCAATTGGGAGATAGCACGGCTTATCGTATTATGAGAGTTGGCAAGATCAAGTTAACAATGTATGATGGACAAGAGGTGCTACTTGAGGGTGTGCGGCATATGCCAGAACTTAGAAAAAATCTAATCTCGTTTGGTGTTCTGCATTAAGAAGGTTGGTTATATCAGACAATACCTGATAGGAGGACCTTGAGAGTGATGCAGGATGGCAAGACTATGATGATAGGTGAGAAGTCCGATGCACATCACTACAAGCTAAAAGGTGGAGTCATAGAGGATAGAGCTACACATGTTGCGGCGTTCAGTCCTTGCGGCGAGGTGGCCTCGTCGGCCTGTTTGAAGTGAGCAGCGGAGGAGGTGACTCAAGTCTACGTACACGGAGGTTCGGGCATGAACAACTTCAAGATGGCGTGCATATTCGTCAAGATGGAGTTTGTTGTATTTATGTCGAATATGTGTACATAAGTCGGTTGCAAATTAGACTTGAGTCGTATTAGATGGTTAGGAATAGAGTTTATGTCGGACTTGTATTCCTGTACCTCATATATACGTGGGGGTACCACCGTTATAACTATGAGACGACAGATGTAATAGGCAAGGGGCGGCGGCGACGGCCGGAGCGGTGCGCCCAAGGGGCGGCCAGGCCGTGTGCCGGTGTGGTCCTGATGCCGGTATTGCTACTGATATTATGGGGAGGAGCGCCCGTAGTTATGCTCCGAGGATGTAAGCATATCGCTGAACCTCGCTAAAAAACATCGTGTCTTTGCGTCGTTTTCTTTTCTATGATCTTGTGTTTATGGCTGCTGATCCTGGGACATCGCTTCCGCGCTGGTTTTCTAACAGTAGCTATAGAGATGAACAAAGATATCATTTATCTGCTCATTCTTGACAACTGTACCACGACCGTCTCCATAACGCGGCGCCCAGTGCTGCATCTCTGGTCCTCTGAAGCTGAATCCATCATTGTTCTTCAAGATATGGAAGGGAAGGGACAAGGTTGGAAGTGCCATGCGCATCAATTTGGTTCAAGCACGTGCTCCCGCAATCACAGCACCTAGATTCCCAACGCCCCTCAGTCCTAAACGCTGTATATAATTTCTGTCATGCACATCAAGGAACAATCAATGCGTGTGCTTGATGGAAGAACTAATGTGCATATGTGGGCGAGAGTCTTAGCTAGCACTTGTGCAACTGCAAATACAGTGTGGATTTGTGCCTGACGCTGACCAGGCATGGAGATATTTATAGGCAACTCGTAAAGAGGTAACTAGTAATTGATATGATCGTAGACACACGGAAGTATGTGCATCACAGCTTTCATCTTTTTTTTATTTGTCATATATTATTGTAGAAATGTCTGACAAAACAATCCATATATATAATAGGACCACAAGGCCATTGCCAAGTATTCAACATTGTAACTAGACTAACAAACCGAAGTCCATCAAGCTCGCCTGTATGTGACCTATGAACACAACAGGTTCCTTAGTAAGTGTCCTATATCACCTCGCAAACCAATGCATGAAGGTGCTCTCGATGACTAGAAAAACGCTCAATGTTAAATTACGAGAGTGAAATTTCCATTGGTGCCTTCCCGGGAAGGCATCCTCTACCCCGTTCATCTGATGGATATGCAGGTCCTCACTCCCACATTCAAAACTGAAGACCAATGACACGGATCATTAAAATAAATCAACGGCAGTGCATTCCATGGCTTCCCGGGAAGGTGCCTTCAGGATTGTATTTCCCTTAAATTACAGCAGTATCATGTGTCTGGTCGCACAAACTCTAGCGAAATTTCCCGCAAAAACAATTCTTTAGCGGAATATATGTATGTTCCGTGGTTATTGTTCAGTAATGATACTTGGCTTCGAGCGTGTCCTCTCCTCATTCTGTGTCACTTATGCAGACCTCAACATATCAGTACTTTAAGTTTAAGCTGTGCTGCCACTTGTTTGTCGCACAGATTCGCCAAATGCTTAGCCGCTGAGACGACGTACATTGCTGCTTGCTTCGTTCAATGATAAAGTGCTCTAATTCCTTAAGCAACACACGCGAGCATAATGATGCTGCTTTCACAGGCTAGGTGGCCGCATCAAATTAGCATCACTATCTCCACTACGGAAGAAAGCGTAGGTGGGGAAAGGACAAAAATCAAAAGGTATTATGGTGATTTTTAGATAAGTGCAATTATTATACCATTTGAGATGGCGTAAAGCGGCCAGAACAAAAAAATAAGGATGACGCCGAGCTGCTTGGTGGGTGTTCTTCGTCGCCTGCCTCCCCGAGACCCGTGGTCGTACGCTGCAAGAGATGGACAAGCTTTTCATCACCGATGACGCCGCGCCCGTCGAGGAAGAATGAGATGATGTTGCCGCCGCGAAAAGCATAGGTGAAGCCGTGAAGGAGACAAGTAATGCTAAAGAAAACAGATGTAAATCAGGAAACAGAGCCACCGTATCCCAGAGCTAATCAGATGATGCGTGGTAATTTAATATGTGGCCGCGTTGTTGCACCAGAGGTGAGCAAGATATCGCGTATCTGCTCGTTGTTGTCGTTTGCATCATGACCGACTCGATGACTCGGCGTCCAGTGCTGCAGCTCTGCTCCTCTGATCCTGGTGCCATCATTGTTGTTGAAGACCTGGAGGGGACAAGAGAAACTTCCAAGTGTCACGTATCAATTTGGTTCAAGTACGAGCTCCTGCAATGGCAGCAGCTAGGTTCCCGACACCCTTCAGTCCTAAAATGTATGGAATTTCTGTATGGGATTTTCCGTAACATGGGATTTTGCAAAACATGGGATTTGCGAAATAGAGAGGAGGAAGAGACCCGTCAGGGGTGTATTTGCGAAACATGGGATTTTCCGTAACATGGGATTTTGCAAAACATGGGATTTTCCGTAAATCATTTAAGTGGAATGGAGGGGAAGCTGTAGGCGTTGGATCATCATCCGATGGATGTGAGTTCTTGTTTGCACCATTGCACCTAATATTATGTTTGCACTAGAATTATGCCCTACTATATCCATTGGAGCAGTGGAGCATTAGACAAATCCAAAACAGTTCCCCACCGTGCTCCACCAAATGCCACTGGGTCGATGGGCCTAGTGCGGTTCGCTCCGTGGTCGAACCATGCCCAAGCTGATTCTTTCCCAATTTCTCCAATGCCCACATGTTATTTTTGTATCTCTATTTTTTTTTGCCGCCCATTGTGTTGTATATCTTTAGTTGTTCACCAGTTCTTTGATCTGGTAACATGCATGATCAATATAAGCCATAAGGAGTGGTCCGTATGGTACATCCGAGGAACATGTTGCCTCCTTGTATTTATAGGAGGGAACAGCAATACTGGCATAGGTAAAGTCTATATTTTTCCCTAATGACATGAATGAGTCATGGGTAGGTGGGTGGATGTGAAGATGGTCCTTTTCTCCATGATCGGAAAAAAGAATACATAAATTGTGCTTTCTATTAGCCTGCAGCCTCTAGCTCATTCAAAACAAACTGGAGTGCCCCCAATTCAAAACTGAAGTGTCTACTTGCGAATTAGGTCGATGTGTCCTCATGGGCTTTTTAAACGAAATCAAAAGTCATGTGTGCATTGCGTGAATCTTACCATTGTTTTTTTTTCTCGAACACAATGAGAGCTACGTATCAGAAGATAAAAAAACAAGGAATAAGAACCACAGACACACACACCGTATGTTAGATTACATATGAGCCTATGGAAGTACCAGAGGAAAACGATCCCATATCACACACACTTACACATCACCGTGCGTAGCGGACAGGAAATATATTTTTTTAGGTTCAGCAAGCTCCTAAATTCTCCTTTCCTCCCCTGCTTTGATTAAGCAACAGTCAGGCTGGGAGAGCTACCATCAAACACACAACAGTTTGTGTGATTCCAAAGTATTGGGCACCTAAGATGATAAGAGAGTTCAACCCTTGTTGTGCTTGTCCTGTTACAGCGCCACTAGCATGCCCACTACTCTTCAAAAGAACCATCCTCCGAAAATCGGATGGGGTGTGAGAGCTGATACAATCTTAACCATTTTCTCATTTCCCCAGAATCTTAAACATCTTGAGTGCAGCTGTGATGCATGTTGCAAATTAGGTCCGGTTACCGGTCACTCGACGCAATTAGCTCCACGGCCACTCAGAAGCACCCACCCAACCATGGTATCTAGGTGTGACTGCAGGAAATGCTCTCGGCGGCAGGTAGACATGCTTGTTGTTTCTCCAAAGCACGCACAGTATAGTCTGTTGCTCTTATTATGCGCATAAGAGGAAGTAAAGTTTGGACTGACGGGCATTCGGGATCACGTTGCCACTTGAAACGTTCTTTGGATCTCCCTTCCTCAATGCTAGTGTGTGTTTCACTTTATTCAGTGGTATGTAGACCCATCCCACCGCTGTCAGCAGCAACGGAATTGAGCAAGAGAATACTGTCAAGCCGGAGACACAAACAAATGATACCACACGACTGAAGGAATTCGGTACTCTTGGTGTTGTGTACATTGTAGGTTTTTTTGTTTGTTTTTTTCATTTTCCAGCAGCCAGATGACAAGAAAAGAACCTGGATATTAAATAGTCACCTCACCCTTCACTCGAATAAGAAAAAAGCTTGCATATATGCTGAACACCAAAACTAGTTTATTTGGTTTGTTTAGTCCTTTAAAAACTAATTTGTAAAGCTCTAACACCAGGCTTAGCTTCAGCCTATAAATCCAGGTAATAAAAGTCGTAAGATTGTCAGGCGACAGGTGTGAACATGATCGCCGTTTAGGTAAGGAGGTTTCGTATGCATTTTGGATTAGTCATATTTTGAGAAAGTCTTGAAATGTTCTATTTATTAGACTCCAGTCCATTGAAAGTTTTCAGTCGATAATTTATTACTTTATATTTTGATTTTTTAAGATTATAACTGTAAACTATTAACTTTAGATCTGAAGATTTAGAAAGGGATGATTGAAAGTAACACCATCATCCTCGCGTCGTTACGTATTGTTGTTGTTGTTGTTGTTTATTTTATCGATTTACAAAGGCTACACAATTTGATTGGTTTTGTTGTTTTATACGCATTGTGTACATAATGTTTTATTGAAGGGGGTGGGGTGAATGTGGTGCTTTTACAATTATATTTAGAAATCATTAATTCTAGATTATTCATAACTAGAACAAATCACCAGCATAATTGCGCAGGCTAGTCAGAAAATAAGTTATAATATTACATTATTGTGTTTAGACATCTATACAATCGTAGACAACTCAATATTTACTTGTCATCTCTTCCCTGTTGCTTACCACACTGTATTTATAAAACTCCCACTACTCCTATTGTGTTCTTCTGTTTTCGCTAACCTATTTTAGAACTTCTAATGCTACTATTACTTTACTTACACATTCCCTCAACCACTTTATTACATTTGCTTAAAAATCTACATATGAAAGTCAAAGGTGGCTTCCAATGTATTATTCGAACAAACACACTAAACTCAGTATATTGTGCTGGTATCTTATTTCAAATTCTTGTTTTCTCTATTCTTGCATTCAAAATAGTTATTTTTAGAAAGAAAAAAAATATCTCAGATAATTAATACCAAGACGATTGGAAGATGAGTACTTGCCGATAGTCAAGTAACATGTTAGCTAGTTTTTCCTACATCTTTTGGCTCTTGCTAGAGCTCCTAAAGTATCTATCTTAATACTAAATTTTACTAAGCACCAAGGCAAAGCAAAGTCATAGGCTAGGTATACCAATGTACCTGAACCATCCAGAGTAGGCAACCTCTTCGTCATTGCTTCCAATCTGAAATTTGCAGTCATTATGGTAAATGAAGCGAACATCTGAAGACGTAAAACTATGATCTATTCTTAATATAGAGCCTGCATGTTTACATTGTATTGGTGGTTCTGCAAACCGAGGAATGGTTCAAGTGCTGTTCTTGTAATATGATAGTTGACGTTCATGGGCACAAAATCCAAGCTACAAGGATGGCCAAGCATGTTTCCAAGCCTCAACGCTGAGAGAAGAAAAGTGATTATACATCTAGGAACATAATTTACTTACATGCAAGTAAAAAACATTGTCCTACTTTCCTGATTATATTTTACCTGTGGCATCATCACTCCCCATCTTGTAGATTGTTTGTTTATTCAGAGATCTCAGGGTCAGGACACATGAATGTTGTCTGATGTCTAATCCTATGTTAGGCTTCTGTGTTGATGCAGGGACGAAGTCACACCCACGTAGATCGATGGTCATGGTACGTGCCGCAAGCTTCCTGCCGTTGGGGTGTGAGCTGATCTGCAGGCTCAATCGTCACACAGGACTTGCCGCCAATTATGGCTGCAAGTGGCATCACTAGGTTGCTGTTTTGAGACTCAAACGTATGACAAGGATAGACATGCGAGGGTGTGGTGTTCCATAAACTAATTTACATATCATGTGGGCAAGTAATCAACTGCTAGATTTCTATCTAAGATTACATGAAAGGCGAATCAAAGGACGGATGTTTTAATTTTTTCTCAGAATTCTAGACTATTTCTCTTTTTTTCTATGCGCTGCCTGTTTGTGTGTATTATTTTAGGATGAACCAATGGTTGTAGTGTACAACTACCATTGAAGCTGGATTTGTGTAAGATTTACATGAACCACTCACATATCTGAAAAAAAAAATCTCAGATGCTACCATCGGAAAGGATGTGTTGCAAAATTAACGTGATTAGAATAGATAACGAAACAGGGACCACGAATACTTCTTAATAGCTGAATTAAATACTAACAAAAGAATTAACAGTACAAACAAAAAAAACAAATCTAACAAAGACAGGGATATGATTGGAGGTGGCTTGTCTACGTATATGAACGATCCATATGTACCTGAGTATTTTACTGATCACCGGCACTATGTACCCGAATATCTCATGTACGTACGTGATCCTTGATCAATGATCATCACCAAGTCTCCTCGATCGTTCTGCTTTGATGCTCCAGCACTCCATGTAGATATTTCGTCCACCACACCTGAAAAAGCCTCATGGCTCCACCATGCTTTCTGCTGCAACACTGGTGTCTCTCATGGCGCTTGAGTATCTTTTATCTAGTCTGGCTCTCATCGATCATTGGAGTAGCTCTGTAAAACTTTACGAGAGTAATTTGGGATGTGGGCGAGATGATACGATGCCAGGATCCATATGAGAGACAAGAGGGAGACGGCAGCACTATTCTAGATCCATATCTCCCACGTGAGAGGTTTATTGAATTTACGTAACCCAGATATGTTATGCACGGAAAGAGATTAAAGGCTAGATTTGCTTCCTACATATCAAAGATGGATATCAAGGGCTAGATGTTTTACTTTTTTCTAAGAATTTCTAGCCTATTTTTTTTTATTTTTCTAGGCAACATGGTGAAAAGTTCATCTTCTTTTATTATTAAATAGATAACAACTGTGGATAATTTAATAACTATCTTTGAGGTATCTTAGTCTTTTTTTTATAATGCGAACGGTCCTTTAGCCTAGTGGTTGAGGTGGCTTAGTAGCACCCCCAAGGTCCCGGGTTCGACTCTCAGTGGGAGCAAATTTACGGGTTGGGATAAAAAATCCCCTCGCTTGTCACCACGCCAAAACACAGGTCTAAGGTCCGGCCCAGGTCGTGATCGTCTCACACGGTTCATGGTGCCGCTGTGTAAGGGTGGGGCAGGGGTTCGGGCAGTTTTCTCGACCTGCGTGAGAAGGTTTTCTTCTTAAAAAAATAACCGGGGGCTGTCTTACCCCCGCAGGTCGAGTTTTTTTTTAAGTTTTTTATAATGGTAGTTATGTCTAGCTGTCATGGTCTGGTATAGTCTCTAATTGTGAAGATCTTAGCGACATTCTTGATCGACTCAGCACACATCAATACGTTGTAACACGAGGATGACGGCAATTTCTATCGATTTACAATGGCCACAATTTGACTGCTTTCATAGTCTTATCTGCTTGTGAATGTGATGTTTTATTGGGATAGAGAGGGAGGGGGTGAACATGGTGCTTTTACAGCTCTATTTACAAATATTTAATTCTGAATTTATTTATAATGACATGGGTGGATAATTTCTTCTTCATATTTCTCTGATTATGTGAGAATTTCTAAGACATAAAAAACAATGACAGCAGATTATTGATGTTTCATAGTGAAAGACTAAATAACTCACTGAGAAAGCAGTGCTAATATTATCGATCACAACAATTAAACTTCCTGACACAAATATGCAAGGGAACAAGGACATAATGCGGATTCTATTTTTTTCTCCGTTATTGCACTGAAAGAGATTAGTTCTATATATTTCTTTTGAAACTGAAATCTATAGAGATTTGTTTATATGGCCATAATTCTGAAAAATATTACAAAATAAGTTAGCAGATCAAAGAATATCAATAGACAGGAGTTAGCAATGGATTCTTAAAAAATAATGCATGGGCTCTCACGCTAGTTTCTACAGTAGTACACGGGCTATTGGTTTGTGCCACAAAGAATCATGGCGCTATTTTGTTTCCATTTCATTTTGTACCAACGATTCAACGAAGCGTCAACAGCCACTTCTTCCCTCAGTCGATTGATTCCGTCCGCTTCCAAACGAGCGACCATCACTTATTCTTACCTCCTGTCTGATTCCATAACAAATGATCTCGGTCGTCCTGACGTATTCACCTCGCTCCTCTGCCCCCTGGATATTTCTTCCTATGGCAGTCTCCTGTGGAATTCCCTGTTTCCGCGACCGTAGCGGGATAATAGCTTTTCTTAAATTTTGTGCCCACACTGCCAACACCCGCACATGCCAGTATGCCACAGCCAGTTTTTTTGCCGGCGGTGCCGGTACGGTGCTGTTTCCTCGCTGCACCGTCAAAACTCAAAACTCAGCCTTCATCAGTTGGACCGCTATAATCACCTTACCTAAACAACCTTCATGTTCAGACCTGTCGCCTTACAATCTTACGACTTTTATTACCTGGATTTATAGGCTGAAGCTAAGCCTGGTGTTAGAGCTTTACAAACTAGTTTTTGAATGACTGAACAAACCAAACTAGTTTTGGTTATGCATGCATTTTTCTTATTCTAGTGAAGGGTGAAGCGACTATTTAGGGTCCGTTTGGCTGAGTAAAACGTTTCAGATTCAAGGCTGAATCATCTGAATCACTTCCAAACAGCAAAAAGATGAAACGTTTCAGGGGTGAATCACTTAAAACGTTTCAATTTTTTACACTAACAACCTGAATTACCCAAAATGGTGTTTCACCTGATTCATGAATCACTTAGTTTATTTTGCTTTAAGAATCCGGATCTAGGATTTTTGCAAACGTTTAGAGTGATTCACTAGAGAAACGTTCCAAGAGAGAATTTGAAATGTTTCTGATTCAAGATGAATCTAAAGCTGTACCAAACGCACCCTTAATATCTAGGTTCTTTTCTTGTCATCAGGGTGGAAACTAAAGAAACAAAAAAAAAAAACCCCTACAATGTTCAGGGTATCAAGAGGACCGAATCCCTTCAGTCGTATGGTATCATTGTTTTTGTCTCCAGCTTGACAGCGCTCTCCCCTCGCATCACGACCGCTGCCGTGACTTTGGATGCTCAATTCCTTGCTGCTGATAGCGACAGCTAGGGCTGTTCACCGGCGGTCCGGTTAAACCGGCAAGAAACCGCCGTCACTCCCACAGACCTGAGCGTGAACAGTAACCAAGTCAATGAACAGTAATTCGTCTATAAAAATGTCCTAACTGTTTCTTAGCCGGTTCGGCGGTTTGGCTTTTGAACAGCCCTGGCGACAGCGGTGGGGTGGTTCTACATACCACTGAATAAAGTGAAACACGCACTAGCATTGAGGAAGGCAGATCCAACAAGAACGTTTTTC
This sequence comes from Eleusine indica, assembly GCA_030378355.1. Classification (NCBI taxonomy): domain Eukaryota; kingdom Viridiplantae; phylum Streptophyta; class Magnoliopsida; order Poales; family Poaceae; genus Eleusine; species Eleusine indica. The sequence goes on from CM059502.1 coordinate 17,537,127, forward strand.
AAGTGGCAACGAGATCCCGAATGCCCGTCAATCCAAACTTTACTTCCTCTGATGCACATAATAAGAGTAACAGACTATACTGTGCGTGCTTTGGAGAAACAACAAGCATGTCTACCTGCCGCCGAGAGGATTTCCTGCAGTCACACCTAGATACCACGGTTGGTGGGCGCGCGCTTGTGCATCAGACTTGCTTCAGCTGAGATGGATACCTGGGCAATTTAAAGAGACATATGAGAGCCATATTGCCTCTGTCGAGGATCATGTGCAAGTATCTGCAAACTGGATAAGATCTAGCTTTCATTATCTGTACATTACACGTAGTGAAAATCCGACTTGACCCTTGTAACCTTTCTTGCCAGAATATGTGTAATTGTGAGGTAAGAGGGGGGCAGTGTCATGAGCCGATTCATTCATCATCATATTCTGAAAAATTCTCTTAATTTGGTAACAGCATGCACATACGAGTTAACTGTTCACCATTTCACACTATTTTAGACTTTGAATTATTTGATCAGTGCACAATAGCTTAATATGTGGTGTAGAATCATGGCAGACACGATTTGTTTAATAAATACTAGCAGACAATTCCTAATTTCACGTCAGAGGCTTTGCATGCAGCAGCCTTGTCTTCTTCGGAAGCTGGAAGAGACTGACGGACGAGCTTTCCAGCGTTGATGCCGCCGCGCCTGATGGAGATGATGCTGCCGCTGCGAAAAGCAGTACAGTTGGTGGAAACCAGGAATATGTGCCAAAAGAATCAGGCGTAAATCAGGAAACAGAGCCACTATATCACAGAGCTAATTATTTGATACTAGGTGTCTGGATAGGTTGCCTCCCAGCGTTCTTACCATTATTTGATACTCCGCTCGTTGTTGCCGTCAGCGGCCAGACAGTGGTGAACTAAGACAACTCCATCACGTGACATGGAGTGAAACAACTCTGCTCCTCTGAAGCAGATGCCACCATTGTCGTTCAAAACATCGACGGAAAGAAGTTTCTTGCGCCATGTATCATTCTGGTTCAAGCACTAGCAACGCCAGCAGCAGCTAGACTCCCAATGCCCCACAGTCCTAAATCTGTAATTTTTGCCATCCACACTTAAGGAACGTTCAGCGCGTGAGAGTGTGCCCTACGGAAGAATCAAAATACTTGTGCTCTGTGGATGGGTGCTTAATGCTGAAGCGAACATGGATATATTTATAGGTAACATGAAAATAGAAATAATTGACATGGACATATAGATACACGTACGAAGGGCAAATAAAGTTTGTATCAGTTTTATTTAGATATATTTTCAGCTGGCCATATATCGTGTAAATGTCTGACCTAACAAACCATAATGAATCACCCTCCTCAAATGCACAGTTTAATTTTGATATTTCCCAGGTTTGTTGTACTATTAAATTTTTCCATGATGTTTTTAATGAAAGTTTCCATATAGAATGAAACTCTCCATAGTGGTTTCATGGGGTTCCATACCGTTCAAAACAGTGCATAGTGTTAGAAACAGTATGCTAGGCTAGAATTGCGAACATGGCTGGTTAATCATTGAAAATGCAGTTCCCGTTAGGAGTAGCTTTATCAAATGTTGTTCTAAATCAGTCTCAAACAACCAATAAGAAGGTGCTCTCGGTGAAGAGAAAATTATCTGCTGCAAAATTACTTAAGTAATATTCATGTGTTTTTATTTGATCCAACAATCCCTTTGGTGGAATACATGTCTGCTCTGTGGTTACTGTTGAGTAATGTTATTATTTGTTACAATGGTGACAAGGAAGGAACGAATTACAATGGTCGAATACATTGTCAATTATGTAAGAGACACTGATGCCGTATCTTATTAGTTCAATGGAGTATATGAGCTAGCATTGGTGCCCATTTACGCAAAATTGGATTGCTATAAAAACAAGGTAGTATTTGTCCGGCACACAATTGAATGTTTGGTGGAGAAATTGTCAGAAAAAAAAAACATTTTTAGTGGAATGGTGATGTCTATTGATGGTTTGGACACAGTGCTATACATTCAACATTTTATCTACAAAAATAAAATGGGAGAACATGTGGTCTATGTCTGTATGATATATTTGGCTAAAACACCTAGTTTTGTATATGCGAAATACTGATTAATTCACTTGCATTCCTTAACTCATTTCTGACATTCTACAGGAAAACGACCATTGTGACAACTTATGTATGTAGATTGTATTGGCGCTAGATGACCTCTAGGGTCTTGGGCTCCTCATATATATATGCAGGTACATGAGAGAATTACAGACGTGATTGTATCAGACTCACGTAGACCACGGAGACACAGCTCCAACTGAATATAGATCCTATTCTATCTATAGATATACACGTCTATGTTTAAACAAAGATAGGCTTCTATCTTTAACACCCCCCCCCCCCCGCCCTCCCTCACTCTGGACGGTGTGGCACTAAGTTCAGATTGCGTCGAAGATTCCCAAAAGCACTAATAGGCAGTGGCTTAGTCATAATGTCTGCAATCTGATCCTTGGAGGAAATAAATCTGACATCAAGCTGTCGGGATGCCACACGTTCCCGAACAAAGTGATAATCGACTTCAACATGTTTGGTGCGACGATGAAAAATTGGATTCACGGACAGATAAGTGGCGCCAATGTTGTCACACCGTAAACTCGGTGCACAAAGTTCAAAGATCCCAAGTTCCCGCAATAACACTTGTATCCAAATGATTTCAGAAGTGGCGTTTGCGACAGCCTTGCACTCAGCTTCCATACTTGAGCAAGATACTGTTGGTTGCTTGCGTGAGCTCCATGACAATAGATTTCCTCCAAAAAAAAAATAGTATATTTGCCTGTGCTATGTCGATCATCTGAATTTCCAGCCCAATCAGCATCCGAGAATGCACTCAGCAGCGAAGAAGCAGATTTGGTGATGCAAAGACCAAGATCTGCCGTGGCATGCAGGTAACACAAAATGCGTTTGACAGACGCCCAATGGAGGGTTGTTGGTGCAGACATAGATTGGCACACACGGTTGACACAAAAAGATATATCAGGACAAGTCAGAGAAAGGTACTGCAAGGCACCCACAACACTCCTATAACGTGTAGTATCATCAGCCGAGAGACAGTCACCGCCTGTCAGGGTTAACTTGTCACTCAGCAGCATGGGAGTTGGAACTGCATTAGAAGTATGCATGTTGGTGCTTTTGAGTAAGTCTTGAATATATTTGTGTTGACTAAGAATCAATCCAGTAGATGTATGATGCACTTCTATACCCAAGAAATATCCCAGAGGACCAAGATCATTTACTGCATAATAAGCTTGAAGTTGAGTAAGGAGATGATCCGTAGCTGCAGACGACGAGCTGACAATGATAATGTCATCAACATAGATGAGAATATACATCTGAATGCCCTTTTTATTCAAGATGAAGAGAGAAACATCGGCCTTAGATGCTGTAAAACCCAACTGAACAAGTGTACCACTTAGGCGAGGGAACCAAGCACGTGGCGCTTGTTTAAGGCCATAGAGAGACTTGTCCAACTTACAGATGTGGTGAGGATAATCTGAGTCAACAAAACACACATCCTCATGTAGATGGCCATGCAGGAATGCATTTTGCATGTCAATTTGCCGAAGCGACCAATCCCGAGATACTGCCAGAGACAACAAAACTTGTATTGCTGTCGGTTTAACCACGGGACTGAATGTATCATCATAGTCAACACCATACTATTGTTTGAAGCCCTTTGCAACCAAACGTGCTTTATACCGATCAATAGAGCCATCAGCTTTATGCTTTAGTTTAAAATTCCACTTGCAATCAATAATATTAAGGCCAGCATGTGGAGGAATCAAATGCCATGTCTTGTTCTTCACAAGGGCCTGAAACTCATCCTGCATTGCTTTGTGCCAAAGAGGATTTTTCATAGCAGTAATATGAGAAGTAGGCTCATCATCAGATATCTGAACAGCAGAGTATGTTACCGTCCCATCAGTACGGATTTTTGGCTGTCGAATGTTGTTGCGCAGGCGTGTTCCATATTGATGTCCAGCATCAGTTGATGCACCAGCAGCCAATTGATCAGTCATAGCAGATTGAGAAACTGGGTTTGGACTAGGTACGGCAGCCATGGTGGACGACTGTGTCACGGAAGACACCGACTCGTCTAGCTGAGGTATCTCCTCACGAGGCACTGCAGGTGGTCAGCCCAAATCTTCTACACTCATTGTTGGAGTCACCACTGGTTTAGCAGGAAGTGTCGATGCCAAACCCAATGATTCTTCTTGCGGCGAAGGATCTGCAGGCACAGAAGGAAGAGGAAGCAAGCTATGCATAGGATTAATGTCCATATCAAAACTGCTTGCTTGGTGTGGAGGATATGTTGGTAGGAGCAACGTTGGATGATGAGGTATTGGGGAAAGGGAAAAGGGACTCATCAAACACGACATCACGTGAGACAGACTCTACCAGAATCCATATCCAGACATTTGTACCCCTTATGAACCGCACTATACCTAAGGACCACACAAGCTTTAGAGCAAAAGGAGAGTTTGTGTTTGTTGTAGGGATGAAGGTGCGGCCAGCAAGCACAAGCAAAAATACGAAGCATAGTATAATTTGGTGGAACTTGAAAAAGGCGTTCTAAAGGACACAAATTGTCAGTGACCCGAGTTGGTAACCTATTAATGAGATAAGTGGCAGTCAAAAAGGCTTCATCCCAAAATTTTAGTGGCATCGCAGCATGAGCTAAGAGAGCAAGACCGGTTTCAACGATGTGGCGGTGCTTATGCTCAGCAGAACCATTTTGTTGGTGAGTACGAGGACAGGAAACTTGGTGGGCAATGCCTAATGACGAAAAAACTGATTGTGCATTTTCTGATATTCGCCACCCCAATCGGATTGAATCCGTTTATTCTTTCTATCAAGGAGTCATGCTACATGGGCTTGGAATTGCAAAAATATGCATTGAGCTTAAGTTCTATCATACATGAAATAGATCCATGTAAATTTGCTAAAGTCATCAATAAAAGCTAATGTAATACTTGTAACCACCAACAGAATGAGGGGCAGGCCCCCATACATCCGAAAAAATAAGCTCTATTGGTGAGGTAGAGCGATGAATAGCAGTAGTATAGGGTCATAGGGAAGTTGATGACTTTTGGCTAATTGACAAGCATTACAGACGCCAGAACTAGATTCCTTGACACATGTAAGACTATGAAGACTCAAAATAGACTTGACAACTTCAGTAGACGGGTGACCAAAACATGCATGCCACTGATCCGGTCGCACCTTGATACTGACATGGGCTTGCAGGAGAGACTCAGCATCGGAGGGCTTTATGGGATACAGACCAGACTCAGACCTTCCTTCTAGAAGCAATTATTTTGTTGCTCGGTCCTTAATAAGAAAATAAGAAGGATGAAATTTAAAGAACACATTATTATCTTGTGAAATCTTATGAACGGATAATAGATGTTTAGAAATTTTAAGAATGTGAAGAACATTAGATAATGCGACTGGGCGAGTAGCAGTATTAATGGTACATGAAGCAGTATGCATAATTCGCAAACCTGATCCATTGCCGACTTGCACCATTTCTCCACCATGATATTGTTCACTCACGGCGAGGCGATCTAAATCAGTTGTGATGTGATCTGTAGTTCCCATATCAGTATACAAGTTTGGATTAACCTTGTATGAGGATGTTGCAGCCACGCCTGCATAGGGTTGTTCTTCCTGATAGGACTCGTGCATGCGATACCAGCACTTGACTGTCGAGTGGCCAAGTTTGCCACAAATCTGACAGGGAGGGCGCTTGGGTTTTGTGGCATCCCCTCCGGGATGACCAGGATCGTGTACAGGACAACACTCGACGAAGCGAGTTACAACGGCACATACATTCACACAGTCCCAAAATATATTACATCATGGTATAATATAACCAGGTTTTCGGAAACAAACAAAGTTTTGCAGCGGAGAAACATTTATTACAACAAAGATTTAAAAACTCAACAGAAGTTTGATCATTATTCAAACCAAGCTTGAAACTACCGACAATCATCTTTTATTTAAATTCTCAAGGTCTCAATCAACTTAAAGCCTCCATGCTTTAAGATCATCCTATGCAGTGCTACCGACAATCATACGACATAAGCATAGCGCCTATCGTGCTACCTGTACCTGTATAGGGTAAAAACATCATAGGATACGATAGTGATGCAGGTGGGTGTCAATCAATTTCTAAAACCTAATGCACAAGCATGACTTGACTGACTCTGATAAAAGAAAGAATTTAAAAACATAGGTGGGATGCACCGGAGATTGCCTTGGGTTTCGTCCGGATACGACGACGCAGGCGTGGGGTCGGTCTCGACAATTACCACCTCGAGTCCACTGTCAGCAGATGGCTCGATGATCTCGGGTCGAGAACAGAGGCGATGGCGGACGGTGGCGGGAGTAGGGCTTAGCAACGGCGACGGCGAAAATCGCGGAAGAAGAACTCACGAAGGAAGCGGAATGGGAGAGTTTTGAAGCTCGATGGAGATTGACATCGATTTCTTGAAAACGAGTGCGGAAGGCGACGATTTTAGACCTCAGAGAAGAAGAAGGAGAGATGGCGCGTTGATTTCGCTCACGGGACTGGCCGGCAAGTTGTCGACAGCGAAGAGTAGGCTCGGCCGGCGGCGGGAGAAAACAGAGCAGGCGGGAGCAAGAGAAAAGAAACCGAGTGAGAGAGAAGAGAAGTAAAGGAGAGGAACCGGGTAAAGATCTCTCTCTCTCTCTCTCTCTCTCGGTGAAAAGCGGTGGCGAGGCCCAGCTGCAGGCCCGCGTGGCGCCTTCGGCGCTCCCGCGCGCGCCAGCGCTGCCCCGGCGCGGGCGGTGCGCGGCGCTGAGTGCCAGTGGCTGACGGGTGGGTCCGGCGGGGCCCACCAATAGTAAAGGTAAATTTTTTTTTAAATCAGAAATGTCACAATCCTGCCCCCTTAAAGGAATCTCGTCCTGAGATTCAAAAAATGTACCGTATTAAATAGCCGCGGTTTAGAGAAACGTTTGATAATTTATTTTGAGAAACTCCTCTTGCTCCCATGTAGCTTCCGTCTCTGAGTGATTGCTCCATTGGACTTTGTAAAACTTGGTAGTTTTGTACCTTGTCACCCGATCCTTTGTATCAATGATTTTGATTGGATACTCATCATAAGTTAAATCTGGTTGTAGTTGTCCCACTTCTTTGATAACAACATCTGTCGGTGCCTTCAGACACTTCTTTAGTTGAGAAACATGAAAGACGTTGTGAACTCCGGAAAGATGTGTAGGCAATTCCAACCGATAAGCTACGGGTCCACATTGTTCTTGAATCACAAAAGGTCCAATATATCGTGGTGCCAACTTTCCTTTGATTCCGAATCGTTGAACACCTTTTGTGGGAGATACTCGCAAATATACCTGATCTCCAATGTCGAATATTAATTTCCTCCGCCTTTTATTGGTATAGCTGAGTTGTCGAGATTTAGCCCGCTTCAAATTTTGTTGGATCATGCGTACTTGTTCTTCCGCTTCTTGTACTATATCAGGTCCTAAAATTATTCTCTCACCACTTTGAGACCAATTTAATAGTGTGCGACAACTTCGTCCATATAAGGCATGAAATAGTGACATCCCAATACTCTCTTGATAGCTGTTATTGTAAGAGAATTCTACCAAAGGTAAACATTTTTCCCAATCTTTACTATATGTCAACACACAGGCTCGGAGCATATCCTCCAGATACTGATTGATTCGTTTCGTTTGCCCATCTGTTTGCGGATGGTAAGCTGAGCTCCGAATCAATTGTGTTCCAAGAGACTTATGTATTTGTTCCCAAAATCTGGATATGAATTGAGCTCCTCTATCCGAGATTATAGTCTTTGGTATTCCATGCAAGCAAAGAATACGAGATATATAAAGCTCGGCATATTTCTCCACAGTATACTGAGTATGTACTGGGATGAAATGAGTAGATTTGGTTAATCTATCAACAATGACCCAAATGGAGTTGTGCTTTCGCGGACTTAGTGGTAGATCGACAATAAAGTCCATACTGATATCTTCCCATTTCCAGGCAGGAATGCTTAAAGGTTGAAGGGGTCCTGCTTGTTTTAAATGATCAGCCTTTACCCGTTGACAAGTATCACATTCATTGACGTACTTTGCTATTTCTCTTTTCATCCTTGTCCACCAAAATCTCTGCTTCAAGTCCTGATACATTTTATTCGTTCCGGGATGAATAGAATATTTGGAAGTGTGAGCTTCATCCAAAATTTTTTTACGAAGATTAAAGTCCTTAGGAACTACTATTCTATTCTTGAACCAGACAATGCCTTCATCATCTTTTCTGAAGCATGTTATATCTCCAGTCTTTATTCGCTTCCTTTTATGCTGTATACCCATATCCTTCTTTTGGGCTATCATAATATCTTCTCGAATTGTGAGAACAAGTGCCAGGTTAGTTAGTACCCCATATGGAATAATACGAAGATCCAGTTCACTCACTCCTCCCTTTAGTTCCTTGGTCAATTTCTGAGGGGTGAGATTATTGCAATATGCTTGTTGGCTTAAAGCGTCTGCTACAATATTTGCTTTACCTGGATGGTAATAAATCTCGATCTCATAATCTTTAATTAATTCCAACCATCTTCTTTGACGCATATTAAGATCCGCTTGGGTAAAAATATACTTGAGACTTTTATGGTCGGTATAGAGATGCACTAGATTTCCCAAAAGGTAGTGCCGCCAGATCTTTAAGGCTAAACACCACTGATGCCAATTCCAGATCATGGGTCGGATAGTGTTCTTCATGTTTTCTAAGTTGTCGTGATGCATATACGATTACTCGTCCTTCTTGCATAAGAACACAACCAAGCCCTGTACCTGAAGCGTCGCAGTAAACATCAAATGGCTTTGTCAAATCTGGTTGAGCTAACACCGGTGCAGAGGTTAATAACCTTTTTAGAGTTTGAAAAGCTTCATCACACTCTTGGTCCCATTCATATTTCCGATCTTTCTCCAATAACTTTGTCATCGGCTTAGCAATTTTTGAGAAATTGGGAATAAACCTCCTATAGTAGCCTGCCAATCCTAAAAAGCTTCAGATTTGAGTGACTGATTTTGGTGGTTCCCAATCCAATACTTTCTGAATATTACTTGGATCGACTGCTACACCTTCAGCTGAAATCACATGACCTAGAAATGGTATCTTCTTCAACCAAAATTCACACTTGTTGAACTTGGCATATAATTGGTGATCTCTTAAGCATTGCAACACAATCTGCAAATGTTGAGCATGTTCCTCCTCCGACTTGGAGTAAATAAAAATATCATCTATGAAAACTATGACAAACTTGTCCAATTCCGACATGAATACTGAATTCATCAAGTACATGAAATGTGCCGGTGCATTAGTTAGACCAAAAGACATCACCAGATATTCATAGAGTTCATACTTGGTAGAGAAAGCTATTTTAGGTATGTCTTCGACTCTAATTCGAATCTGGTGGTACCCTGAACGAAGGTCTATTTTGGAGAATACCTTGGCCCCCATCAATTGATCAAATAGGACATCAATCCGAGGTAGCGAATACTTATTCTTGATAGTAACAGTATTTAAAGGCCGGTAATCCACACATAACCTCAATGTTTGATCTTTCTTTTTGATAAACAAGGTTGGACAACCCCAGGGTGACGAACTTGGACGTATGTATCCTTTATCTAACAATTCCTGTAATTGCACCTTCAGCTCGGCAAGTTCATTGGGAGACATCCGATAAGATCTTCGAGATATAGGTGCTGTCCCAGGTTGTAATTCTATCTTAAATTCTATATTCTGTTCAGGAGGTAATCCTGGTTAATCCTTGGGAAAAACATCTGGATATTCTGAGACTATAGGTATCTTTTCCAAACTTTTTCCAATGACTTTATTAACCATTGGCAAGAGGGTTTTGGGAATGGTTAAAGTCAAACAATCTTGACCATGAATAGGAGAATCTAGATATATGGCTCGAGAAGCTATATCTAGGACTGCTCTATGAAAATGCATCCATTGCATTCCAAGTATTGCATCTAACCCTTGTCCTTCCAATATGATCAAAGATGTAGGATAAACTTTACTACCCAGTTTTAGGGGCATGTTTGTCGCAATTTGATTGGCAAGTATTTTACCCCCAGGTGTAGAAATAAGATGTGGGCATGATAGTTCAGATGGCATGATATGATGTTGTTGAACGTATGCTTTGCTAATAAAATTATGAGTAGCTCCAAAATCAAATAATATCATAGCGGGATGCTCAGTAATAGAAAACATACCCGCGAGAACTTGTCCTCCTTCTGGTATCTCCTCAATTGTTGTGAAATTGGTGCGTCCTGTTTTCACCGGAGGGTTCTTGGGTTGATTCCTATGCTGACTTGGTCCTGGTGCTTGTGGACGTGGCGCGTTGTTTGTCTTTGGTGGATACGGACAACTTCGGGCGAAATGTCTGGGACGACCACAATTATAAGAAGGCAGAGTATTCGGCGGTGGTGTCGAATAAGATTGTCGAGGCTGTTGCACATTCTGCTGCTGATATGGTGGACGAAACTAGTATTGCTGTGGCGGCAGTTGAGGTGCCTGATAAATGTTTGGGCGGGAAGGAGTGGCACGGTAGCGCTGACCTGTGGGTGATGTATACACCAGCTTGTACTTAGATGGTCCTCCGCTTCCCTGTCCCATCGATGTTCTTTTCTTGTCTTTAGTAGCCTTATGGATACGGAGAGAATCTTCAAGAATAATGGCATCACTAACAAATTTGCTGAAACTAGCAGTCCGATTCAAAATGATACGAGACTGCAGTTTTGTTGTCAAAGCTCCTTTGAATCGAGCTTTCTTCTTGCCCTCTATATCCACATATTCTGGAGCATATTGTGATAGACGGTTGAACACTTTAGAATAAGCATGCACCGTCATATCTCCTTGCTTTAATGCCAGAAACTCGTTCCGCTTCTAATCAACAAGGCCTTTTGGGATATGATGGTCTCGAAATGCTTTAACAAATTCTGCCCAAGTAAATTGATGATCAGGCGGGTGCATCGCCTTGTGATTTGCCCACCAAGCTCCAGCAATTCCTTGTAATTGCTAGGCAGCGAACAAAGTTTTCTGGGTATCTGTGCAAGGTATCAGTTCCAACTTGGACTCAATGGTGCGCAGCCAATGGTCCACCTCCAGAGGTTCCCCTACATCTGAAAAAGTAGGCGGACGGGTGGCTATGAAGTCCAGATAAGTTGCTTGATTAGTATGATGACCGGGACGATGCTCTGGTGGTGCTGTATTTTGAGCTATTTGTCGAAGCAAGTCTTCTTGTGCCACACCAGAATTTAGTATGGCTGCAATGGCTTGTGCCAGGGTGGGTGGAGGTGGTGGCACTTCTGCCCCTCCACGCTGAGAATTTTCCGCGCCATTTCCATTTTCTGTGTCAGCCATTCTATCCAAGAAAAACTTTTTCATTAGCATCCCCAATACTTATGTATAATACAGGAATAATTGATAACAACATTTTCATGGCTCAGCTTCACATAATATAACAATTTATTCCAGCATCTCAAAACCTGACATAAAACATGTGTCAACACGCAAAGTTCACATCAACTTTATTCATCCCGCCATCTCGAAACTACTGCACCTCTATTTTAACCCCTTTTTATTCTAAAGTACACGTTGCAACACGACGTTGCTCACTGCTCTACGTGAAATGTGGAAGTTACTTCCTGATCCCTAGAATCTTTCACTTGAACACTCTCATCCTAGAATGGCGGAATTTCCGTTGATTCTATTACCGATTCCATGTCCATTATATCCTCCGGTTCTTCTTCTACTTCCTCATTTTGTTGCTGCTCAAGTTCTTGGTTCACTATAATATTATGCATCCGAATAAGATCTTCTTCTAACTGTTGGATTGTAATATTAGCCGCTGCAAGTTGCTGATCCATGTTTACCAATTGCTCTTCCTTGTTATTTATTTGACCCTCTTGAACGACCAACATCTCATCCTTTTCTCGTAGTCGGCTTTCCAGTTCTGCTATACGAGCATCCTTCTCTGAACACAAATAACATTGCTGCACTTCTGCTTCACCGATGCCATTACCACCACTGGCCATCTTTGCGGAGAAATAAAAATGACATACATCAATATCAGCTTGTACTTTACTCTAAACATAATCAACTGTAACATTTTTATAAACATCCACTTTTATTCCTTAGTAACATGTTACATCGGCTCCTACTACTACTAGTACAAACTGCTATAGTGGGGGGGGGGGGGTTAGGTCTACTGTTGACCCACTATACAATCTAACCTGTGTCAGCAAAATTGTGATGACTATCGCCATCCTACCCAGACATTCATAACTCCAGTCTCCTACCCGGTGGCTATACAATCTGACATCCTGTCAGCAAAAATGGTGCTATCCTCCTACTCCTATCATCCTATCTCTACTCTCGCACCATCTACTGTGGTGGAGCGTGACTGTCTGTGTCTGAGGCAAGTGCGGCCTCGGACTCAGCAGGGGGTCCCTGAGAGTCTAAGCCTGACTCAGGAGCTGCCTGTCCCTGCGGTGACGGTATCTGCTGCTCCAACTGTGCAATCTGCACGTGAAGGTCCTGGTGGTGATCCTCAAGTATCTGCTGTACCTCCATAACATTCTGGAGCTGTAGCTAAAGCTGGTCTCTCTGATCGGCAAAATCGAGCATAATCTCGATCGCCTGGTTACGCTGCTGCGTAACCCCCGTGAGCTGACCCTCTATGTCAGTGATCCTCTCTCAAGTCTCGTCAAGCTCCTCAGCAAGCCCTGCCATGTGTTCCTCCAAGTTCAGTGTCTGCTGGTGGAAACCGTCTCGGTCCTCTGTAACCTCTATAATCTGTCCCTCTAACTCCACAATCCATGTGCTTGACTCCGTGATCCATGCGTGTTACTCCCGGATCTGACGTCCGTCTGCCTCGAACCGCTCTCGAAAGGCAACCTGCTGATGGTCTCTCTGCTGAGTGACCTCAGCTAGCTGCGCCTCGATGTCGTGGAGCTGACGCTCTAGGGCTGCCATACGTGCCCCCTGCACGTCAGGCTCACAAATGCGTCTCTGTCCCCGTGGCATCTACAGGAAAAAGGTTTAACAAGTTAAACACGTATTTCCATAGTAAAACAAAGGAACAAAACAGTGAGAGGAAAAACTGGCAGTGTAAGACAAAGCGTAACCCTCAAAACCCCAAAATTTTAATTATATAAAATGACATGATGCAAACAATATGCAACTCAAAGTTAATAAGTTAGCAGTTAGAAACATGATCTAAAACGAATAGCGACACCTACCTGTGTCTTCTAGCGTCTTTCTAACCTGCTGTTCTCACTCGTTAGGTCCTAAGAAAATTTTTGCAAATTGAGTTTTGAAAACGGACTTGAGAATGTTATGCCATTGCTCCTGTATTGCTCTGATACCAGCTGTGTCATCCCCTCCGGGATGACCAGGATCATGTACACGAGAACACTCGACGAAGCGAGTTACAACGGCACATACATTTACACAGGCCCGAAATATATGACATCATGGTATAATACAACCAGGTTTTCGGAAGCAAACAAAGTTTTGCAGCGGAGAAACATTTATTACAACAAAGATTTAAAAACTCAACAAAAGTTTGATCATTGTTCAAACCAAGTTTGAAACTACGTCTATCTATCTCACTCTCGAAGACACGGCTTGGCTTCTAATCTTCCGGAGATGGGATGCGTTCCCACTGAAGAGAACCTCCCTCTGGCAGTTGCCCTTCCTCTACCATGCCTTCTGACCATCCGTAGGAGCTTGGCTCACCACCTAAGCATAAAATAATTCGAACAAACCCTGAATATCTAATATACTCGCAAGACTGACCCGTCAACATGGCTCGCTAAGGCCGACACCTAGAATGCTTAGGCCTTTGGCTGGTAGGTTGACTCAGACTTATGAAAAACAGCACCTACTAGTGAATATCTATTTCATATTTTAGCTCAAGATTATGTTCATTAATAATAAGGTTTGCATCCTGCAACTATTGCAATCAAAATTTATCAAGCCAAACTAAATAATTTTAAATAATCCTTCTCCTTCTTGTTACTCTCGATTATCTCCGTTCGCGCCAAGCGAACAAGCGCGGTACTCATTGCTGCGAGGGACAGTGATTCGAATCAATTTGTACCAGCTGGGTAAAACCCGACTACACGACATATACGCACCGCATCGGTCGTATATGACAACTTTTCCCACTAACCCCAACCAGATGTCGATCCGTTTCCAACTCTCCTGGGAATATGGAGACTCCATTAGATACCCGTCCCAGACGTTATCCATGGGCGACCACCATTTCTCTCCCGTGAGACTTCAATCTCACTAACAGCCAGAAAAAGAAAGTTGGCTACGTCCTACCACTTAGGTAGTTAGGGTACATCAGCTTACTGGGTTCCATAAACCAGCATATAGATCGGTACTATTCAATACTTGTTCACGGAGCCGCCAACGGTTTGGTCCTAATTTGACACGGACGGGCTACCACCTTGCAAGACCCAGTCTTTGCCCTTTCCTCTACGGGGCCCGTCTGGTCTCATCGTCATTATCATCTTTTATTTAAATTCTCAAGGTCTCAATCAACTTAAAGCCTACAAGCTTTAAGATCATCCTATGCAGTGTTACGACAATCCTACGACATAAGCATAGCGCCTATCGTGCTACCTGTACCTGTATAGGGTAAAAACATCATAGGATACGGTAGTGATGCAGGTGGGTGTCAATCAATTTCTAAAACCTAATACACAAGCATGACTCGACTGATTGTGATAAAAGAAAGAATTTAAAAATATAGGTGGGATGCACCGGGGCTTGCCTTGGGTTTCGTCCGGATACGACAACGCAGGCGTGGGGTCGGTCTCGACAATTACCACCTCGGGTCCACTGTCAGCAGATGGCTCGACGATCTCGGGTCCGGAATAAAGGCGATGGCGGACGGTGGCAGGAGCAGGGCTCAGCAACGGCGGCGGCAAAAATCGCGGAAGAAGAACTCCCGAAGGAAGCGAATGGGAGAGTTTTGAAGCTCGATGGAGATTGACGTCGATTTCTTGAAAACGAGTGCAGAAGGCGACGATTTTAGACCTCAGAGAAGAAGAAGGAGAGATGGCGCGTTGATTTCGCTCACGGGACTGGCCGAGAAGTAAAAGAGAGGAGCCGGGTAAATATCTCTCTCTCTCTCTCTCTCTCTCTCTCTCTCGGTGAAAAGCGATGGCGGGGCCCGGCCACAGGCCCACGTGGCGCCTCCGGCGCTCCCGCGCGCGCCAACGCTGCCCCGGCGTGGGCGGTGTGCGGCGCTGAGTGCCGGTGGCTGACGTGTGGGTCCCGTAGGGCCCACCAACAGTAAAGGTAAATTTTGTTTTTTTAATCAGAAATGTCACGGGTTTATCATAAGCCGCAAGGTGAGGAGGGCCATGTGCCCTGCCCGGTTGCGGACCACCACGCCCATGGTTCCGGCCAGGCGCAGAACCTTGACCTGACGACCCCAGTTGTTTTGTTGGCTACCGTGTCCTACAAAATTAGTAGTAGTGCCCATGTTGAGGCGCATCTCTGCTTGATGTTGCAGTTGGCGTGCCTTGAACGACATCAGTGGGAGTAGACTTCATCAAGTGTCAAGGCATCTGTCCTGGTGGTCATGGACCTGACAAATGGATCATAGTTCGGTCCAAGACCAGCCAAGAGGTAAGCCATAACTTCATCGTCGCGAAGAGGAGCATCAGCCACGGCCAGCTCGGAGGCCAGGCTCTTGATCTTGCGAAAATAGTTAGCAGCAGATAGATCCCTCTTCTTGGTGGTTGCGAGTTCAACTCGAACCTGGACAGATTGAGCACGTGTAGAGGAGGTAAACATGTACCGAAGGGTGTCCCATGCCTTTTTGGCAGACATAGCAGAGATTACATCTTGAAGAATATCTTCAGTCATCGAGGATAGCAGACCACTAAGAACCTATTGATCCTGATCGTACCACCGGTCATTTGCCGGGTTGGGTACAAGGTCAGCGCCCGCGGCAGTCGATGCTGCGACTTGCTTCGGTGGTGCATTCGACGATCCATCAATGAAGCCCATAAGCTTCGCACTCCAGAGATATGGGAGGAGCTGGGCACGCCATAGCAGATAATTGGTTTTAGTTAGTCGTATGATAATGGCATGGTGTATAGGAATAGGTGCGAAAGTAGTAGATGAGGAAGAGCTTGAGATGACGGCGGAGGTGGTGAAGGAGGAAGACGATAAAAGAGACATCGTCAAAGAAATTTCCTAGGTTCTGTTACCATGTAGATTGTATTGGTGCTGGATGACCTCTAAGGTCTTGGGCTCCTCATATATATATGTAGGTACATGAGAGAATTACAGACGTGATTGTATCAGATTCACGTAGACCACGGAGACACAGCTCCAACCGAATATAGATCCTACAAGCAAAGTGTCCGTGCGTTGCCACGAGTTTGAACATCATTTTGAAAAGACTACTCTCTTAGTTCTTAAATTATTATCTTCGTTGATTTTTTTTGATAACTTTGAACATTTATGTTATTGAAAATATTATTTCAAATATGCGTTGATGATAAAACAAATCATGACAACATATATATGATACTTTTTAAATTTTTTTGAATAAGATGAATGATCAAAGTTAATAAAAAAAGTCAATGACGACAACATTTTAAGAACGGATGAAGTAATATTTTATGGGTATGAGAGATATTCCCTCTAGTTTTAAATTATTGACGTCGTTGATTTTTTTAGCCGGAGAGATTATTTGGAAAGGGACCATCTATAGTTGACTCATGCAAGGTTAGATAGTGGGCATCAAATCATACCAACTGTGTTTTATTATAATAAGAATATATTTTGTAATATATCTGAATAAGAGCTTACTCAAGGCAAGATTTAAGCCAAATAATATATCACTGCAATATATTAGATAACTTTTTCCTTTTGCATTCGTTGATATGTATTATAAGAATATAAGCTCTAGTAATTAGTGTATAATATTTATGCTGCCTTTTCATTTGTGCAGGAATATGTTTGTTTCAATTTATCTAAAAAAATAATTTGAGATAATAAAATTATGAAAAATGAGACACTGGTCACTGTGTTGGTAACAGTTGCTGAGAACACCAACCATGCAGCTAACTGAAATGTCCAAAAACAGCATACCTGTTGACGTTGCTATTTTGGGCCGGCCCAAAACCGAGATATGGCAGGATAAACAGCTCATCGTTCAGAGTGACTGGGTTCAGTTCAGTGGGAGCTCGGCTTTTGTCTGGTCCTCCCCGGCAAGGCCGTAACCCGACCTCCCTCGCCCGCAAGGTTTCCACCCAAGCACTCTCCTCAACGGTGGCGGCGAGACCCTCTTGGAGCTTGCTCCCCAGCACGGCCTTGGCGTAGTTCCTTCCCCGGCGACGGCCCTCACCAAGCTTCCTTCTTGTCGGCCGCCCTCCCCGAGTTCCCTTTTAGCTGGTTCTCTCACCCGTGCTCCTTCCACATGAGGAGTTCCCCTGCGGCGCATTCGGTGAGGGTGGCATCCCCAAGCGCGGATCTGGCGACGTGAGCCCTCCCCCAGCTCCCTCTCCGACGAGGTCCTCCAGGGCGATGCAGCAGCCACCGAGCGAGATCTGAGCATTCTAGATCAGCATTACAAGGTCTGCTGCCCAACCCTATTACTTTTCGTGGACTATCCAGCATTACAAGGTGAAGAAGATCACTTCGTTTATTTATTTTTCTTGATTTATAGCAGTTTGAGTTGTTTAAATCATGAGGAACAAATCATTTATTTATTCTAGCATTTCTTTGATTTATCAGAAGAACAAATCGTGAGGATGGAACTGAAGTTCGGGCTTCTTGCTACTCTCTGTTTTTGTAGATTTCCTAGTAAGTTTGTTTTTTTCAATGTAAATTTAGAGCTTTAAAAACTTGTCACTACAGGCTGTTGTGTCTCTATATGTGTTATGATGTGTTAATTAATCTTCTCTCTTTTTTATTACTTGCAAATGGTAATTTTGAGGGAGACATAATGATGAGGACATCAACAACATACGAATAATGACGACGGAAGATGGCGCGCCAAATCAAGCTATCACGCCTCCACCTCTCGTCGTCGCGCATCCTCGAGTTACGGATCCATCTTCTAACGAGACGACGACGTACAAAGGTCCAATCACTAGAGCTCGAGCCCAGAAATTGAAGACGGTTTTGATGCTAAGGAACGACGGTCCAGGATGATGCCGCCTGAAGGCCCCAGTGGCCCAAGTCGCGCGACTCCCTCTCCACTTCAGCCGGCTCTAGATGCCTCGTCCTTCCCCTATTTAGTCAAGGGCTGCGTCCCTTGTAATCTTTGAGTTTTGTTTTAAGTTTAGCTTAGCTATACATCCGTCTCTCAACGTGAATTCAGAACTCCACCTTCGTGCAATACATCAGATTGCTCGTCCTTAATTCTTGCTCGTTCTTCGATTGCGCGTAAGATTTTGATCCTCATGATCAGGTTGATCTTGTTTACTGCAAGGTTAATATCCTCCGGAAGTTGATTCAGCGATTGCATTGGCGCTTAGGCTTGCTCGTCGTAATCGGATCGTGAGCGTCGACATCCACCAAATCGAAGTTATCTCCACTCGTCGAAAGATCGGGCACTCTACACCTATCAAGTGGTATCAGATTCCAGTGTTTCTCGGTGAGTTTATCCAAGTCCACATAAACCGAAAACTATATAAAAAAAAAGTTTACCCCAGTACGGTTTTGAGCGTTGTTGAGTTTTTATGCTTTCGCTTTTGATCGTTGCTGGTACACTGTGTTCTATCGTTTTCTCCCCATCATCATCATATCCTTCCGCCGTGTCGCGTGCTTTCACCATCATAGTTTGCTTTCCGTCGCATCTGTTTATTCCGTCTCACTTGCCAAGTTGTGGTCAGCCGATCGCTTCCGAAGTTTTTCCGCTGCACCGTGAGTCCGGGTCAATCACTGCCTCGCCGATTGAGTCCTACTCGGTTACGTCGTAACCCGCTCGCCTCGCCCTGTGTTTGATTCTATTCGGCTTCGTGTGTCGTAACCCGCTCGCCTCGCCCTGTGTTTGGTTCTTTTAATTACCGTTCTACCCCTGCCTAAAAAAAAAGCGCTTGTGCTTAATTCCTTATTTGAGGTCTCATTGTTTATATTTTCAGAAAAAGGTATAAAAAAAAGTGAAAAAATAGAAAAAAAAAGAAAAAAAGAGAAAAAAAAGAGCGGCCGAGCAACATAGGCGACGCGTTCTTGCTGCACTTTGTTTTGATCCTTCTTCCTTCCTCTTGCACTTGTGCCGGCAGCAATCTTTTCGCGTTTAGCACCATTATTCAGCTTTACAGTTATTGTTTGAATTGTGCTAACCCTTGGATTGAGTGTAGCCTCCTAGCCCCACAAATTTTCTACTACGAGCAGGTTTTTGTTTCACCACGCAATCGCTCCTCCAATCTTCCACCGGTTTTGCCTGTGGTTGCAGTTCACGCTTGCGTGCTTGGTAAGGACCGGTAAGAATTTAATAACAGTTTTTTGATTGAGCTTTTCATCCACCACTCACCTCTCGTTGTAGGATCCCGCTTTTTGTATTGCTTGTGTTTCTATGGCAGAAAACAACTCGAAGTCGGAGGAGCTCACCCTCCAGGATGTCCAGGCACAAGTAGATGGTCTACAAAACGACATGAAGACGATGCACGAGAGACTTGACTCTACGGTCACTTTGTCGAATGAGCGTTTTGATCAACTGGACCTCGCTGATACGGCTGCCCGCACCACGCTCGCGACGATCATGACTCATCTTGAGGCCATGTCGACGCAGCTTGGGACCATGACGACGCAGCTCACGGAGTTGCAAAATGCACGTGACTACGGCGCCGACACCGAGCAGGACGACGATAATCGCCGTGATCATGCTCGTAGGGTACGTGTTCCTATTAATGATTCTTTTACCAAAATAAAATTTCGTATTCCCACTTTTAATGGCAAATATGATCCGGGTGCTTATCTTGATTGGGAATTAGAGGTTGAACAAAAATTTACATGCCATGATATTCCTGCTAATTTACAAGTTAAGGCTGCTATTAGTGAATTTACTGAATTTCCTTTACTTTGGTGGCGTGAGTATAGACAAAGATATCCTGATAATATTCCAGCCACTTGGACGGCATTAAAAGCTGCTATGTGTCATCGTTTTGTGCCGTCATATTATGCTAGAGATTTGCTTAATCAAATGCAGCGTTTTCAACAAGGTTCACTTTCCGTAGAGGATTATTATCAAGCTTTGCAAAAGGGTATGATTCGCTGTGGTTTAGTTGAACTGGATGATGCTGCTATGGCTCGCTTTAGGGGTGGATCAAATCATGAAATTTAGAACATTCTTGATTATAAGCATTATGATGATATGACCACCTCATTTGAATATGCTTGTAAAGCTGAACGTGAAGTGCAGGATCGATAATCTTCGTCAAGACCTAACATTTTTGTAGGGTCCAAGACGCCTTCAGCTCCACGGTCGACACCTCCTTCGACGTCGCGCGACCACTCCTCGACCACGTCCAAGTCGAGTGCTCCATCCACGGCCAAATCTGCCTCGATCGTGCCGTCCTCCTTGTCGTCTGGACGAGCTCGTGATATTCAGTGTCACCGTTGCCGAGGATTTGGTCATGTGATACGCGATTGTCCAAATAAACGAACTATGTTGATTCGTGACAACGGTGGGTATTCTTCTGCTAATGATTCTGAGGATATTCAGCAGACTATGCTTGCCACTAATCATGTAGATAATCCGGAGCTTCATGTCGACTCTAGTGCCGCCGATAGGTATGCAACTCTTGTTGTGCAGCGTGTTCTTAGTACACAGGTCGTTCAGGATGAAAAGCATCAGCGCCACAACATTTTTCATATCAAAGACGTTGTGCAAGAACGAGTGGTCCATATAATCATCGATGATGGCAGTTGCAACAATTTGGCTAGTACGACCTTGGTGGAGCAGTTGTCATTGCCAACAAGGAAGCATCCACATCCTTGTCACGTTCAATGGCTTAATGATGGCGGCAAAATAAAGGTAATGCGCTCGGTACGTGTTTCTTTCTCTCTTGGCGCCTATTCTGATTTTGTAGATTGTGATGTTGTTCCAATGGAAGCATGCTCTTTGTTGCTTGGCCGTCCTTGGCAATATGATGTTGATAGTGTTCATTATGGTCGCTCCAATTATTATTCCTTCATGTTTAAGGGTCAGAAAATTGTTATTCATCCTATGACACCTGAACAGGTTCTTAAAGATGATATTGCTCGAGCGACAAGAGCTGCAAAATTGGTTACATTGCCTCCTGTTGCACCTGTTCAATATGAGATCAAATTGAATAACCCTATCTTGCTTGCTACACGTGCTGATTTTGATGAATTACATGATGCTAATCTGCTTTGCTATGCGCTAGTTTGCTCTCGTATGCTTGTTTCACTAGATGAGGCGCCTATGTTGCATATTCCTCCTGCTGTTGCTAACCTTTTGCAGGACTATAAAGATGTTTTTCCCGCTAAATTGCCACCGGGTCTTCCTCCTATTCGTGGCATAGAACATCAGATTGATTTAATTCCAGGCGCACAGCTTCCTAATCGCGCCCCGTACCGCATAAATCCTGAGGAGACGAAAGAAATTCAGCGTCAAGTGCAGGCATTGCTTGATAAAGGTTATATTCGTGAGTCTCTCGGCCCTTGTTCGGTTCCTATTTTGCTTGTTCCTAAGAAAGGTTGTTCTTGGCGTATGTGTGTAGATTATCGCGTAATTAACAATATTATAATTCGTTATCGATATCCTATACCACGCCTTGATGATATGCTTGATGAACTTAGTGGTGCCACAATTTTATCTAAGGTTGATTTGCGTAGTGGTTACCATCAGATAAGAATGAAATTAGGAGATGAATGAAAAACGGCTTTTAAAACTAAATTTGACTTGTATGAATGGTTGGTTATGCCGTTTGGATTGTCTAATGCTCCTAGCACTTTTATGCGCTTAATGAATGAAGTTCTTCAGCCTTTCATTGGAATATTTGTTGTTGTCTATTTTGATGATATCCTTATATACAGCAAATTCATGAATGAGCATTTAGATCATTTGCGTGCTGTTTTTGATGCTTTGCGTGCTGATCACATGATTGGGAACATGGAAAAATGCACTTTTTGCACGCAATGTGTTTTGTTTCTTGGATATGTTGTTACTCCACAGGGCATTGAGGTGGATAGCAGCAAGGTGGACGCCATTCAGAGTTGGCCCCAACCGACGATGGTCACACAGGTTCGCAGTTTTCTTGGTCTTGCAGATTTCTATCGTCGTTTTGTGCGGGATTTCAGTTCTATTGCTGCACCAATACATGAGCTGACCAAGAAGGGTGCGCCATTTGAGTGGGGCGCACCACAAGACGACGCATTCAACACTTTAAAGGAACGGTTAACTCATGCTCCTCTCTTATAATTGCCTAATTTTGATAAAGTGTTTGAATTGGAATGTGATGCTAGTGGAATTAGTTTGGGTGCTGTTTTGTTGCAAGATCATAAACCCATTGCTTATTTTAGTGAGAAGTTAAGTGGTGCTGCTCTTAAATATTCCACTTATGATAAAGAACTTTATGCTTTAGTAAGAACTTTGCAAACATGGCAGCATTATTGATGGCCTCGTGAATTTATTATTCATTCTGATCATGAGGCTTTGAAATATATTAGAACCCAAACTAATCTGAACCGTCGTCATGCTAAATGGGTTGAATTTATTGAATCTTTTCTGTACATCATTAAACATAAAAACGGGAAGGAAAATATGATTGCCGATGCTTTGTCTCGTCGTTATATGATGCTGTCCTAATTAGACTTTAAAATCTTTGGTTTGCAAGCTTTAAAAGATCAATATGTGAATGATGCTGATTTTCGTGATATTATGATGTATTGTAAGGATGGCAAACCTTGGGACAAATTTCATATGCAGGATGGGTTCCTGTTTCGTGCTAATAAGCTGTGTATTCTAGCTAGCTCGGTTCATCTTTTGTTGTTACAGAAGGCGCATGGAGGTGGTCCTATGGGTCACTTCGGCGTTTTCAAGACACATGAGGTGTTGGCCGACTATTTCTTTTGGCCACGGATGCGCCGTGATGTTGAGCGTCTTGTTGCACGCTGTACTACATGTCAAAAAACTAAATCTCGTTTGGGTAATCATGGTTTGTATATGCTCTTGCCTGTTCCCTCTTCACCTTGGCATGATATTTTGATGGATTTTGTTTTGGGATTGCCTCGCACTAAGAAGGGGAGGGATAGTATTTTTGTGGTTGTTGATCGTTTCTCTAAAATGGCTCACTTTATACCTTGTCATAAAACTGATGATGCCTCAAATGTTGCTGAATTGTTCTTTAGAGTGATTGTTAGACTGCATGGAATTCCTAAAATAATTGTCTCTGATCGTGATGCTAAGTTTCTTAGTCATTTTTGGCGTTCTCTTTGGAATAAATTAGGAACTAAGCTGCTGTTTAGTACTACTTGTCGTCCTCAAACTGATGGGCAAACTGAGGTAGTAAATAGAACTTTGTCTGCTATGCTTAGAGCTGTTCTAGATAAAAACTTGAGACGTTGGGAAGATTGTTTACCTCATGTTGAATTTGCTTATAATCGTGCTACACATTCTGCCACTAAGATGTGTCCTGTTGAGGTTGTTTATGGCTATGTTCCTAGGGCGCCTATTGATTTGTTTGCTATTGATGCTGAAGATGAACCACATCTTGATGCTCTTGCTCATATTGATCACATGAAACAATTGCATGAAGAAACACAACACAACATTGCCGTTGCTAATAAAAAGTATCAAGTTGCTGGTAGTAAAGGTAGAAAACATATTTCTTTTGAACCTGGTGATTTGGTTTGGTGCACTTGCGTAAAGATAGATTTTCTACTTTGCGTCGTTCTAAACTGATGCCTCGTGCTGCTGGTCCTTTTAAAGTGCTAACCAAGATTAACGATAATGCTTATGTTCTTGACTTCTTCATGGAGTTTGGTGTTTCCACTAGTTTTAATGTTGCAGATTTGAAACCATACTTAGGTGAGGATGATGAGTTGCCGTCGAGGACGACTTCACTTAAAGAAGGGGAGGATGATGAGGACATCAACGACATACGAATAATGACGACGGAAGATGGCGCGCCAAACCAAGCTGTCACGCCTCCACCTCTCGTCGTCGCGCCTCCTTGAGTTACGGATCCATCTTCTAACGAGACGACGACGTACAAGGGCCCAATCACTAGAGCTCGAGCCCAGGAATTGAAGACGGTTTTGATGCTAAGGAATGACGGCCCAGGATGACGCCGCCCGAAGGCCGACGTGGCCCAAGTCGCGCGACTCCCTCTCCACCGCGCGCCTCTCCACTTCAGCCGGCCCTAGATGCCTCGTCCTCCCCCTATTTAGTCAAGGACTGCGCCCCTTGCAATCTTTGAGTTTTGTTTTAAGTTTAGCTTAGCTATACATCCGTCTCTCGACGTGAATTTAGAACTCCACCTTCGTGCAATACATCAGATTGCTCGCCTCTAATTCTTGCTCGTTCTTCGATTGCGCGTAAGAATTGATCCTCGTGATCAGGTTGATCTTGTTTACCACAAGGTTAATATCCTCCGGAAGTTGGTTCAGCGATTGCATTGACGCTTCGGCTTGCTCGTCGTAGTCGGATCGTGAGGGTCGACATCCACCAAATCGAAGTTATCTCCACTCGCCGAAAGATCGGACACTCTACACCTATCACATAATACTATGGGCTGAAAGATACTGTTGTGTTAATATTTTTCTTAGGAGGTCTCGGCTTTAAGTAATAATTCATCCTCCTCATAGTTTGGTTGATAGAGTTCTGATTGATTATTGGTGATTAGCGTGTAGTTGTTGCATTTTACAGCTTACCTTGCACAACAACATGTTTTTTTGCATGCTGTTTGCCGTGGCTGGTGAGGCAACTTTGATTGAGTTCTGAGTGAGTTTTGGTGAATAGCTGGTACTGTTTTCGTATCTTAACAGATAAGCTCTAAAGTTTGATATTCTAGTTGATCCAATCTTTTACTTATACTGGGGAAAAGAATAGATTTTTTGACAAGAAAACAGTAGGGTAGGCTCTCACTATGAAAAGGATAGATTTTTGGGAAAGAACATTGTTTCTTTTAGTGCACTTTTAGTGAGCCTTTACCTTTTCAATTAAAACTGTATTATGAATACTTCATTCCTCAAATGTGCATTCTATAATTTTTATTGTTTCATTTATCTGTTAGGTACTCCCTCCGTCCTAATTTAATTGGCATTTTGGAGCTCGGCATGAGAATCAAGAAGAAGTGTAAAAGGTAGGTGCATAGAAAACGAGGAGGAAAGAGATAGAGATAGAGGTGCATTGGGAAAAGAGAAAGGTGCATCGGAAAGTGAGAATGCCAATTATTTTGAAAAAACCGAAGATGGCTGGAATGCCAATTATTTTGAGACGGAGGGAGTAGCATCTTATTCTTATTCTAGATACGGCTAATTAATTATAAAGTTTGTTTAACTCCTTATCTTTCATGTACACAGTCAATTCAGGTGGTAGGTGTATGAAAAGAACTCACGCCCATGTAGTTTTTTTTGTTTGAAAGAAACAATACAGATATGCAAAAACCAAACAACAGTGATTGTTCTCTGTACAAGAGTAGAAGACTCCCATCTTAAGGCAACAGGGAAATGGTCATGGTGACCATGTCAAAGTTGAAATTTCAGTTCCCAAAACAGTTTAGTAACTAACGGAGGGATCATATTAAGGAATGATCATTCATGTTATATTGTGAAGAAACTTGGCATGCCCTTAGTGTCGTAGTTAATCATTTTATGTGCTTATACTAAATGACCATTGATGAAATGTCGTGACCTGCTGCTTCATTGTGGCCATGGCTGTAGATATTAGAATGTTGCCTTAGATTTATATTGATATATCTCATGCCTTTTCAATCACAGTGTACAGGCTTTAGTGGATCCATATTTTAGAGTTTTAGCATGGAAGACAATATATTCATTTTATGTTTTTTTTAGCTAAGCCATTTGGCCTTGTGTGATGAGATAAGATCTGCTTTGCATTTTCTTTCAATTCTATTGAAACAGCAAAGGAGCAAAAGTGGATTTCCAGTCACTGTTTTTGTATATGCATATATTATATTTTTTATCTTGTCTTTATCTTTCCAACATTTTTTGGGTCAATTAATGTTCTCTCTTTCCTATTACTTGCAAATGGTAATTTTCAGGAAAGCAGAATACAGTGGAGTGAAGGATATCGTTGTGTTGATATTGTTCTTCAGAGGTTTCAGGATTTAAGTAAGGATTCTTCTGCCTCCTAGTTGTAGAAATGCTTGAGATTCATGCTTATACGGTTATGAACTTTGCATTTTTTTTTTGTTTCAGTAGAATTAATTCATTCATGCTCATACGCTTATGAACATGCTTATATCTTTCCTGTAGAATTAATTCATGTCATTGCTATTTTTTTATCACAGGAATGATTTTAGCAAAGCACATTCGTAGTAGTCTTTAGTATATGGATATATAAATGGAGTCACATAACATCAAGCTGTGTTTAATCTCCTGTTGAATTAATTCATATCATTGCTATTTTTTTATCGCCTATCCTATCTTGGTACTGTTGTCTAAGATTTACAGTGAAATATCTCATTCCTTTTTTTATTTATAGCAGATTGATTTGTTTAAATCGTGAGGAGCAAATTATTAATTTTTATCCGGCATGAGTTTTGAGTTATTAGAGGACCAAATCATGAGAGGATGGCTCGAAGAATTGATGATTGAGCTTATTGCTATTCTATGGTCGTTCTAGATTCTTGCAAATTATAATTTTAGGTGAGCTTTCACTTAATTCCAACAGGTGTTGTTTTTTGTACACCTTGTCTACCAGTCAATTTGATAAATTGAGTTATTTTTTTCTTGTATCTTGTACAGCCTTTAGCTGATCCATATTTTAGGTCTTTCTAAATTGAAATTGGAGCCTTCAGCAGAACTACCTATTTTGCTGAAGAGAATTGATTTGTAAAAGCAAATGTGTTTTGGAGTTTCATCTACAGATTCTTCGGGAGTACATTGAAGGTATATGTTTTAGCATGCAAGACAATTTATTCATTTTCTGTTTCTTTTAGCTAAGCCAGTTTGCCTTGTGTGATGAGATAATTTCTTCTTTGCAACCTGCGAGCACAGGAAATTCTGAACATGTGCTTGCCACGTTACTATGCTTGATCTCTGGTGGAATCCTTATGCTTGAGTACCAGACACTTGATACAGGGCACGTTGTAAGATTGCATTTTCAATCTGCAGGTAATACTTTGTTCATGCATTTGTAATATGATATTTATTTGCTGTTTATATTTAGAGGTAACTAATTAGTAGTCATGGGGATCTTCTTCTATGAATTATTTGATATCAGTAATAGCTCAACATAATATTGTCCTGGTTGATATACTTTGTCATAGTTTTCTGAGATAAGATATAGATGTAGTTTTGTAGAAGCAAGTATTGCATGAAGCTATTTAACAACAGTTCATAACTAAATTAAAACATTCACGTACTTCCTGATCATGGTCTCATTTCTTACATCAGATATGTTAACACTACCTCTTAGGTAACTGTACTATGTAAGAACCTCTCTATACACTATATTTTTAGTATACGTGCCTCCATCAATCTTGGACCCTGTCCCTTTTGATTCGTCAGCTCGTTTCCTCTTCTTACCCTTTGGTGCATTATTCTCTTTAGCCTTGGTCCCCTTTTTTCTTATGTGATGTTCAGCGGGATACGCAAACACTCTGATATGTTGTCTCGCGGTTGCTCTAGATACAGCAACATATAACTGTCCGTGGGAGAAAACCGGGTCGGGCAGGAAGATTCCAACATGCGAGATGGTCTGGCCCTGCGCCTTATTGATCGTTATCGCGAAGCTCAGTCTTATCGGGAACTGTTTCCTCTTGAACTGGAACGGGAACATATCGTTGTCCGATGGACATAGAGGTATGCGAGGAAGGAACACCCTCTTTCCTGCATGCTGCCCAAGCACGATTTCAGCGTCGATGGTGTTTTTCTGACAGTCACGTACCACCAGCCTCGTCCCGTTGCACAACCCATTTGCTCGGGTCTAAGTTCTTGAGCAATATGACTGGACAGTTCTTTTTGAGCTTGAGCACGTGTGGAGGGAGTCCATCCGGGGTCAAGGTGTTAAGGAAATCCGTCGGATAGTAATTATGCGGATCATCCACTGCGCTATCGAAGCTATGGTATACTATTTCCTTCCCTTGAAATAGATTGATCATCTTCATGTTAATCCTATCGACACATTCGTTCCTTGTTGTCAGAATCGCCCTGAATGTGATGTAGTTTGGGTCGGTCTTATTGGCGTCGAGGTATGGGCACATGTAGTCAATCAGCACGTCTAGATCGCTGTCGTCGCCGGTATATGGAATGCATATCTCTTTTGGAAGAAGGACCTCCCCTTCACTGTTTGTCTCCTCTCTTCCATTACCAACACGCAGCAGATAGTCAGCGAACAATGGATCGCTCTGTGCCCTCATGTTGTGTTGCAGCTTGAGATGATGCATGTGATCCTATAGATAAGAGCAGCGCAGCAACGTGTCGACTATCTGAGCTCTGGATCCTTTTCGGATGACAGGCAGAGTTTGTCTAAAGTCGCCACCAAAAACAACAGTCTTCCCACCGAACGGCAAGTCCTTTCGGTCCATGATATCTTGCAAGCTGTTATACAGCGCCTCCACGGCTTGCCTCTTTATCATCGATGCCTCATCCTATATTATCAGAGAGGCCTGCTGTAGGAGTTTGGCTGTATCGCTTTGCTTTGTGAAGCCACAAGGATCACCGTCATTGATTGTGAGGGGTATCTTAAACCGCGCGTGCGTAGTTCTTCCGTCGGACATTATGGAAGCCACAACACCAGAAGTCGTTGTTGCGACCGCGGTCCCGTTTCGACCTCTTATTGTTGCCAGGAGCGCCCTGTATAGGAATGTCTTACCGGTGCCTCCAGGACCGTCGACGAAGAACAAACCGCCATTTTTGCTCTCTACAGCGCATAGAATCTTGTTGTACGCGTCTATCTACTCTTTGTTGAGAGACTGAAAAAGATTTATATCCTCGTCATTTATTTTAACAGTCAGCTCCTCATAGATCTCTCTTTCAAGACCTTTCGCCGCGTCATGCGAGCCATCGATCTTGGGCAGTGTATCAAATTTTGTTATTTCCATTCCCATGGACCGTAGCATGTCTCTTATATCAATGAGGACCAGCTGCTCTACCGCGGTCTTGGAAGGATTAACACGGTGGTAGTCTTCTGATAACGCCTCGTAGTGCTTATCCCATAGTCGATGAACATCCATGGGTTCACCAAACACTAATATCATCGCGAATAGCCTTTGTAGAGACGGCGGCATTGCATACTGTGTGTCTTCTATGAGGGCATCGTCCCATGAGTTGTCTCCAGCGATCAAACCACGTTTCTCTGCAGCTTCGCAAAACATGGAATACGTCACTTTATCAACTGTCCGTAAATCTTCAAATGAAGTTGCTCCGGTCACTTTGTAAAGAGGACACGCAAGTAGTAACGTTCCCCCTCTGCAGGATGAGCTTGGACGATCCTTCCTACTTGCATGTAGCATTCTCACACCCTCCGCTTCCAGTACTTCTTGCCTATGGTCTGCCAAGTATAGCGCTCTAGGAAGTCTTTGTACAAGATACCTCGTGCTTCTGGATCGTTCTTGTTCATCTCGAAGTACTCTGTAAGCATCGATTTCTTCACTCCCTGGCGCTTGACCAGTTGCTTGATTTCTTAATTCTTTTTGAATGCAACCATGTGCATTCCTGGAAGATGTAGTTGCAACTATAGAACAGGGGGGTCGTTCTTGCTCAGATCAAACCCGTAAATCCTCCATAAAGCCTCCGGAGGAGTAACCCATCTCGCGTCTCGATACTGTTTGATCTCATCTACATCCACTTTGTCCTCGGTACTGCCTGCTTCACCTACAGTGATTAATGCCCGATCGTGGCCCTTGTATATGTATTTAAAGAGATACTTCACTGACTTGATGCTTCCGCATGACTCGACATTAATGTGACAGTTGAAGTACTGCAGTAGGTAAGGATTATAAGGAACCACCCATTGATTGTCCATCCATACTTTATTGATCAATTTTTGATGCCCGTTACGCCGTCTCCGATACAAAGGGTATGAGTCTTTTCCTTGGACGGTGGCATTGGTATATTGGCGTGGATAGTTGCACTTGCAAGACTTGCATCCCTTTGTGCATGCGCAATTGGGATTTAGCCTGCCACATGGACCATGCATCATGTGTTTGGTTACCATGCTGTGAAGAATAGGGTACTTTTCCTCATCTAGGAGTTCAGCAGATATCAGCCGATCATATTGTTCCAGGCAAGTCAGCTTATACCTTCCTTCCATGATAAGCAAGAAATGGGCATGGGGCAATCCTCTCTTGGAACTCCACGACGTACACATGTGCTCTCATCCTGCCTAGTATATGCTGTTTGAACAATTTGTTCTTCATCTCCTTGAGCTTTGACCTGAACACACGAACAACCAGATCTGGACAGTCCACCGCTGTCTGGCCAGGGTACAAATTTTCTTGGATCTCATCCCATCTCGGGTTGCACGTCATGGTTAGGAATATGTTGGGCTTTCCATGCTTACCAACTAACGCCATGGCATCCATATAGCGTTTTTGCTTGTCCCTCGGGCCACCGATAAACGACTTGTTCAGCACAATACGTTTTCCAACAGCAGCAGCTTTGACCTCCCCAGCATCTAAACTGTCCCAAAGATCCTGATACAAGTCGGCTCATAGTTCGGTCTGATGGGTCCGTACGTATTCCAATCTGTTGCTCTCGATCTTAATGTATGTATCCACCGTAAACTGCTGAAACAAACGCTTCCCATGCAATATTGGATTAAATATTCCCGGACGATCTTGAAACTTGTAACAGTAATAGTCTCGAATTGGAATAGTCAGTTGTCCACTTCCAGATCCTGTCATGAATGTAAAAAAAAAGTCAAACTCAGTATTTCAAAAACAAAGTAGATGTTGTATTAATTGATGCAATTAGCAAATACTTGCCTTCGTTATCTTCTTCTTTGCCCTCGGCTTTTTTTCTAGCTGACTCGGCTAGAACTCCCTTGTATTTTAAACCAGATTTTGGAATATCGGTGTGCCATCCGGGTTCACCGCGAGGAAAGAATAAAGGATACGACAAAGGGTCATATGATGCATGATACGACACGATATTATGAATTTGTTAGTACTTTCCTTGCAGACAAACATTTCAATCAAAATGTTTTGGCACATTTCTTTCCTCGACCCATACAGCAGCAACCTCTAAAGATGTTGGTGCATTGTACGTCCTCTGATCCATTTGATGGTCCAGATTAAGTGTTATACGGTAGTCATCAACCTCTGTAACATCACCAATTATATCGAGTCCGCTAGAGTATGGGTTCCCTTTCATTATGTTGACCAACATCGAAATAACCTCTTTATCTTTCTTCTATTGACCCTCGCGAGCACGGCGATAGCGAAACTCTAAGGTAGGATCATTATCATAGAAGTACAGTTCCAGATGGCTTGGTTCCAGGCCACTTTGTCTCTCAAAACCATGGATGTTATGGTATATCTTACCATGTGCTCGAAATGTATAGATTGGGTGCTTCTTGGCATTCATAGTGCTTTCATCCAGGCTGCAGTAAAGTGAAGTGAATGAGAAATGTCCATTGAACCACCGGATATTATCACGAAAGTGTTTGGATGTAGAGTCCTCCAATGTCCATAGCTTCACCATCTCAGGTGGTGTTTGTTGCTCAGCTAGCTTGACTTGCCCATTACGGCAACAGAAACCATCTATCTCAAATTGGAAACGCTTAGCACCACAATGATTATAGTTGTCTTTGGGTTCGAGCTTGTGCACGTCCATAGGAAGGTTGCTATATACGATGTCGTAGGGATCCGGCTCACATGAGCTAGGTGAGCTACAAACATCATTTTGCACTTCGGAATTAATATTCATAGCATTTTCCTGATATGTAGATACACACACACAAAAAAAAGTTGGTTCTAGGTGAGCTACAAACATCATTTTGCACTTCCGAATTAATATTCATAGCATTTTCCTCATATGTAGATACACACACAAAAAAAAAGTCGGTTCTAAGTCATATGCGCTCATCATCATCATCTTCTAAGTCATTCTCATATACAACCCTTTCCTTGTCAGCTCTAGATGGGTCATGTAAATTACAACCATCATTCATTGTGGTTTGTGGTTTTGTTGAAATGTCCTCTGCGGTAGTTGAAGTAGCATTTCCTACAGAACATCAAAACTCTTTTAGAATAAAGATGACAGGAGCACACTATATAAAAAAATATATAAGATGTATTCAATAAGATTACCATTATCATCTGTATCTGTTGTGTGACACCCAGCCATCATATGATAATTTTTGGGTCTGGAACTGCTCGTTTCAACGCACACGTAATGCTTGTCTCTCACCATGTGGCACGTTTTGATGGTGTATAACATGTGGAATGTTTGTTGCATTTTTCACATTATTATCTCTGGTCTTATCTAGGACATGTGGGATGTAAAGAGGTCTCCATGTGGGACCTAACATTGAAATATCAAAAGGCTCTGTCGTGTTGGGAATAGGCTTCCGTTGGGTAGAACCATCTAGAAATATCTGTTGGGTTGAACCATCTGGAAATACCAACTCAAGAACAAACATCGGATTCTCCATTGCAATAGAATCTGGACATAATGACCCTTTTTTCTTTCTATCACGAGTTTTCTGTTGTTGACGATTTTCAAGCTTGTGCTGACTTTGTCTTCTAGCTATTCGCTTATCTACTGTCATTGTAGGATAACAGGCTCTATCACGCAAACGTTTGGATTCTCTTTGTTCTTTCTTAAGTACTCGCTTATGTAAACCGGGCTGATTAGAGGGAAACTCTTTATTCATTTCACACCCTGAGTGCGTATCAGAAGAATTCTTTTTCACCGACTCATGGATCATATCTTTTGTATTTCCCGTAACATGTTTATTTTTTTCAATGGTTTTCTCTGTATGGAAAAAATTTAATAAAAGTTAAGACAATGGTTATAAATGTCTTTGAATTCTGAAATTTAATTACCAGAGAGTTAATGCATACCTTGTACAAGCAACCTATCTTGTCTAACCCTATTTTGTATAGGGTGCTTTTTTGCATATCGGGCTCTTTCTCTTGCACACTTTGCCTCCCTCTGCTTTTCCGTCAATATTTGACTTGTAGGTTGTTTAGAAGAATTAGGAGCAGCTACAATATTTTCTGTAGATTGCACGCTGTTATTATCTATATATTGCAAATGACTCATCTGATTCATTTTTATCAGATCCATGTGCCTGTAGAGAAATAAAAAAAGAAAGTATATTAGTAGAGGTTTTATATATACTGAAGTCATGCAGCACACACAGACATGAACTTCCATATAATAAACTTCCTCTAGCAAATTTCCACATAACTGGTTGCATTGTGATGAAAACAACATAACTTCAAAACAACAGAAATTTGATTGCATTGTGATTATAGTAAAACGTAAAAAAAAATCTGTTGCTGCCTTATAGTGATGACAATATGTGACACCTTAGTGATGTGAATAGAAGGATTTTACGCAGCAAGCTACAAAGTTCAGATATGCTTTCAAATCAAATTAAACTTGTTATTTTTTTTCAGGCTGCTCTGCGTGCAGATGTGTTCTTAAGAGTCTAAAAAATTGCGTTGTGGTTAATATTGTTTGGATGGCTCCCTCTTGCTGCCTTCTGGGACATGCTTGGGCCAGGGGCTGCTCGCTTGGTTCCTTGTGCGCTCCTGCAAGCTGGTGAGTTTGCCATGGAGGTGTGCGTTGCAGCCGAGTTCGCTGCGCTCCTGCAGCAGCACGGCCCCATGCACCGCCTCTCCGGCGACC
The DNA here is from genome assembly GCA_030378355.1 of Eleusine indica. Taxonomy (NCBI): domain Eukaryota; kingdom Viridiplantae; phylum Streptophyta; class Magnoliopsida; order Poales; family Poaceae; genus Eleusine; species Eleusine indica. The sequence goes on from CM059502.1 coordinate 17,571,244, forward strand.
TTGTGCGGCAATAAAACAGGGGACTGGTCCCGAATCTGCCCTTGTTTGCTCCTGGTCAGGTTCAACCATTACACTCAGGGGCACGCTGAGCAGTTGCTTGTCCCGGCTAGGAGCTCGCTAATGGAGCCGGCGATCTGCTCTCGGTTGGGTCTTGGTGACGCTCATGGCGCAGATCAGGGTGCATTTTTATTTATGTTTGTATGATATTTTTTGTACATAGCATATTCATTGCAGGTCAATTGACAACTATTTTGATGATTGCAGGTTAACTTGTGTTGGATTTGAGGAAAAGTATTGCCTCAATAGAATCTGAATTGGGAATTGAACAACTAGTTCAGGTCATTTGGTTACATCTGTTCCTCTGAAAGGCTGAGTAAAATAGCAAATGATCTTACGAAGGTAGTCTTTGTCAAGCATGCTCTGATTTCATATGTAGGAACCAAATTATTGCCTGCTTGCCAATGGATTTTAATTTAATCTTTTTGCCTTACTACTGTCATCTCAGCTATTGTTATTTGATAACTGATTTGGTGCCTATAGTTCTGCTCTTTTTAAGATTGAACCAAATGACACAACATTTTTTTTTGTTATTATCTTTTTGTGCTGCATCAGAAATTTCTATTCTTTGATATATCAGTTAGTTGAAAAGCATCTTCTATGAAGCAATAACAGCAAAATGATGTTAGGAATATTGAAAATTCTATAACTGCCATAGCACATTGCTGCATCTGGCCATTAGTTAATTGATCATGAAATAACCTTGGTTAATCTCTAATCTTGTGTGATCAGCTTACTCTGTAAATCACATAGTTGTTTCTTAGGTGCCTATTTGTATTGCTGTTCATTTAACAGAATTTTCTTACATGAAGATTCTTTGTACCCTAAATATAAAACAGACACATCACCTGGATGGATGGATTACACAAGGAGGTTGATGCACCGGTTGTGAAGCTTATTGACGGGGTGAAGCACTACAGCAGCCAGGAGGGCAACTTTGAAGGAAACTGGATTTGAAAAGCCCTCGGGGTAGGTGTGACCAATTGCATTATTGTTTGTTGATTGTTCTACATTGTAGTGTATTTATGTGGTTTTATTTGGAAACTCAACACACGATTGAAAATTAATTCAAATTCTGATCGGACTCCAGATCTTATTCTTTATCGGACTGCAGTTTTTTTTCTTAATTTTGGTCAAACTCTGCTTTCTTTTCTTTTTCACGTGAAACAGTCTCGTCTTCGTTTTTTTTTCTTAATTGGAGTCCGGTTCTGATCAGACTCTGCATCTTTTTTGGCATCCTTACGTTTATTCTCATTGGACTCTGCATCCTTCCGTATCCTTCTCTACGTCCGTTCCTTCTCTACGTCCGTTTCTTTTCTACGTCCGCCGTTTTGTTTGGCCCGTCCGTTTTGGCAGAATAATTTTTTAGGAGGGGCGGACGACGCCACCTCATTTAATAGGTTGTAGAGATAGAGATAGAGATTCTATCTATAGATATACACGTCTAATGTTTAAGACTACCAACAGAGATAGGCTTGTATCTTTAACAATGTATACCTCGGAGCCTATTCGTTTGAGTTATTCAAGGTACCTTGTTTGGCGTGGATGAGCACCCAAATTAAATCTTGGTGTTTGGAGGCAGATGCAAAATCAAAGTAAGATAGCACATAATCACTATGCGGTCTGTTGACATAGAGATTTACTTTGGTCCCAAAATAATCAAAAGAAAAAGGCATCTCATTTATTCACTAATAATATAATAGCATTACTAATTTATACTGAATTCCTTTTTTAATCAAAGTCAGCAGGGAGTACTCTACCTACTTTTACAAAGTTTAACATCACACATTTCCATCCTAATTTACTTATCATTTTACCCCCATGTACGAAAATTAAGAAGAGATAAAAAAAAGGGTGTGAGTCACAGTAAACAAGAAGACGAGAGACAGAAAAATATTCAAAATAGAGAAAGGTGCATTTGAAAGATAACAATAACAAACAATTTGATAAAACTGAAGAAAGGTGATAATATGACACAGAGGCACTACCACGGATTGGACCTTTAGTAACGTGAGGTTAGAGACGGAGAAAATTACAATCATCACTAAGAAGAGGCTTGCGACGACGTTCTAGTTCCACGTCACCGCTATTATTGTGGAGGGCACTTGTAGCGACGGCTGTATAGAACACTGTCTGAAGAAGAGCTAACACAGACGGGTGATTTGAAACCGTCTCTAAAACCAAGGGATATAGCGACGGTGTTTCAACGTAGCGATGGTTACTAGTCAAGCCGTCCCTATATGTCTTATATATAGCGGCAGATTTCTCAAAACCGTCTCTCAATCTCTGTGTTCAGCAACGCGCACAAACAAACGTCTATAAAGTTCAACGTTATAGAGATGATTTTATAGCGCCATCGCTAGAGCTGAGGATGTAGTGACGTTTTTCTGTTACCCATTCCTAACGTCGGGCGATGTAGCGACGGTTTTCGTTGTCCCGTCCATAGTTTTTGTAATACAGAGACAATTTCCTTTTTCCACGTCGCTATTCTCATTTACTTGTTGCGGCTGCCTTCCACCTGCATGTACGCACACTATTCGAGGTCGAGGGCGGGCTTAACCATATTCCCAAGAGAAGTGGAGGAGCCACGCCCGCACACTGGCCACGTTTCTTGAGAGAAGCGGTGGATGAGTTAAGGCGAGACGTTTCCCAAGACAAGCGGGGGAGCCGCGCTCGTGCAGTTTGCATGACCCACCATTTCCTGAGAGCAGCGGAGGAGGCGAGATGACGTGCTCGCACACTGGCCACGACCATAATATTGTTATATAAATACCGCATAGTGATCTCCAGCTAGCACTCCATCTCATCACGCACTGATTCCCCACTCCCCTCCTACAAGCACATCATGGCAAGCTCCAGCGCTCCATCCAGCCATCGCTCTCGGGCCAGCATTGGCTCAAGCGGTGAACCCGGTAGCAGTCGTAAGCGTCCCCTTTTGTCATCTCTTGACCCGCCGACTGGAGGACCCAACCGACCGTTAAGGAATGTCACTTGCAACAAAGCGATGGCGGACTATCATGGGATAGCACCTAGAGTAGCCACTGATTGTCTACTACAGGTGAGCATAGTTTGGATTGAGCAGATGTATTTAGTCATATAGTGGCGCTGACTATAAATGACTAGTCATGGTTGCGGCCTGCCACTCTCTCTTGGAGCCTGACTACGGCGTCAAGGTCGCCTTGGATACAGATGATGACAAGTGCTTCGTTCTGTGCAGGGAGGGCTTGCACGTTGATCGGTTGGAATATGAAAAGTTGATTCATGTCAATGATGATCGCTACTCTGTTCGCTTCCTTCGGAAGGAAGTTCTTCAATTGTACAGTGAGGATTTAACATTCGCCATGGCTTGAGGGGTCAAGGGAACATAGACCTCGTAGGCCATAATAGAACTCTTAGGCCATAAGTGATCTGGGTGATGTAGTGTTTTCTTTAGTTTCTTCTTTCTGAACTTTATTTGTTGAAAACTTTGTAATTTCATCGCTAAGTTAATGAAATTCCCTATTGTTGAATTCCTCCTAATTAGGGCATATCCAAAAGACAATTAATCCTACGGCCTGTAGAGTGGTTCAGAGCAGAGACAATATAGAGACGGGTTCCCTAGAAATTCGTCGCTATATGGTCAATATAGCGACGGTGATCCTTAAAAGACATCGCTATATGGTACGTAACAGAGAGGCTTGGGAACTTATAGGGACTGGTTTATGTAATAGTTGTCGCTATATGTATCCCCACACTGGGCCGCTAACGACCAGCCCATTCTAGAGCTAAGGATGTAGTGACGCATTTCTTTTATCCGTCCCTAACGTTGGGCGATGTAGCAATGCGTTCCTTTTTCCCTATCCCTATCCTCCTGTCCAATCGTTGTCGTATTTGGCGCGGCTGCCCTCCTCCTCCACGTAGTTCTATGTTCGTGGTTGGTGGCGGCACGCACTCTGCGCCCTCGTCTCGTCTCCGCACACTGCTTTGTGTCTCTTGGTCGGTGGTGGCACCCAATGCCCTCTGCTCGCCTCCACGCACTGCTCTACCTAGCTCGATCCTATGGTGTGTAGGGCTAAACCAATCCTCAGCTCCTTCACGCCGTCGTGTCGCGCCAACTTCCCCATCGATCGGTTCTGGTAGCTGCTGGCGAGGCTCCTGCGGTACGGAAGGTACATGAAGAAGGATTCTTGTATTGCCATTTTAATTTGTTGAATATCACAGTGGGTGGAATCAAAATTCTTGTCTAATAATTGTTACATTTTGTTCATTCAATTAAGGTGTTCTTCATTCTGCAATAGGGCAGCGGACTTGGATGTATGTTCAGAATCGGATTTGTGCTGATTACTTGAAAGGGGTTAATGCTTTCATTGATGTAGTTGTGACTGACATGAAACGAAACAACAAAATTGCAATGCATTGTCCTTGTGTTGATTGCAAGAATGAGAAAAAGTTTTCTCATTCAATGCACATTCATGTTCATCTTATCATGCATGGATTCAAAGCAAATTACAGGATCTGGAACAGACGTGGTGAAGAAGGAATTAACTCTAGTGAGCCACCTGTGGGATTCGTGTTTGGCACTGGTGACCAGATCAGGCCCTCAGGCAGCCAAAATGATGAGTCACTTTTTGATGATGAGATCCTGAGAATATTGATGATGATTATGTTGATCTCGCTGACAACATGGATCAGATGATGAAGGATGCAGAGGTAAACAATCAAGATGAGGTCAATGCTCGGGAGTATGAGAAGTTCAAAGATCTTCAACGAGATTCAAAGAAGCCATTGTATGACGGCAGCACTTTGACATTGTTGGACGTTGTCCTGAAACTTCTGAAGCTAAAGGCAAGCAATTGCTGGTCAGACCGGAGCTTCTCCGTGTTGCTTAAGTTGTTAGAAGAGACGCTTCCAAAGGGGAATGTGTTGCCCTTAAGCACTTATGAAGCCAAGAAGATAATCTGTCCACTGGGATTAGAAGTCGATAAGATACATTCATGTAAGCAGCATTGCATTTTGTATCATGGAGAAAGTTATGCTGACTTGACTCATTGCCCTATTTGTGGAACTCCATGGTACAAGTGTAGAAAGGATGGGGGTAATGATGAGATGGTTGGCAATAGGCATTAAGGTCCCAAGAAAGTTGTGTGATATTTTCCTATTGTTCCTCCTCTCAAACGTATGTTTGCAAACACTAAGGAGGCCGAGCTCCTCCGTTCGCACGCACGTAAAAAGGGAAATGGAAACAGATATGCTTGGTAGAATGATGGCAAATATTGACACGCCGTAGATTCAATCCAGTGGAAGAAATTTGACCAAAGATATGAAGATCTTCCAATGAAGAGAGGAACATCCACTTTGCTTTGAGCACAAATGGGATGAATCCATTTGCTGATATGAGTGTTGCACACAGTACATGGCATGTTGCGTTGTGCATGTACAACCTTCCACCATAAGCTTTGCCACAAGAGAAAGTATCTGATGTTATCAGTGGTAAAAAGAAGCCTGTGTCAACATTGATGTTTATCTGAGGTCACTGATACATGTGGGCTGGATCTAGGGATGGGGGCGAGGGATGTGGGTGGTTTTTTCTCCTTGCCTTTATTTACTGCGGTTCACCAGTCCCCACCATCTTCACATCTTGTCACTTCCACTTCCACTCTGGTCCTCTCCGTCTTCCCCGTCCACCAAAAACCTTGTCGCACTCTCATGCGGAACTGGCTGTAGGCACTGTTGGCGCCAGGCGTCGACTCCGACCGGAGCGTCGGCGGCGCCATTGGCGGCGGTGCAGGCGATGACTATGACAGGGGCGTCAGCGATGGTGTGGGCAATGGGGCCTCCTCCGATGAGCATGGCGGTGACAGTGGCAACGGCCACGCCGGCATCACCTCAGACTCCGACCAGAGCTCCTCTGTTGGGGCCTCTGCTACCTCGACCGTAAGCTAAAATATAAATGCAACTCCATATCTTTTTTATTTTTTTCCATATATGTATAGATTAGATTAGGTATGTAATCGATTTTATTGCATATTTTTTCTAGTTTAGATTAGTTATTTTGGTCAAGTTTAGATTAGTTAACATGCAATCGACTTTGTGTCGATTTCATCGGCCCTTTGTAGTTTGGATTTGTGTAGATCTAGTTTAAATTTTAATCGATTGATGTAGGCTCCCTATATATCGGACATTTCACGGGTCCTAGAGTACAACTGGAGCGACCGAGACATGGAAGGGCGCCAGTGTTTCTGTGAATATAATGCCATGAAAAAGGTTGTTTATGGAAGCCCAGATACCGGGCGTCGCTACATTGATTGTGGCTCTTCAGAGGTTCTTGCTTTTTATTTTTGTTACTGCTATTTCAATTTGTTACTGCTCTTCACAGGCGCCTCTAATTCATGGTTTCATTCTGATTGCAGCGGGATTGCGGCTTTCAGGATTTTGTAGATTCTCCTTACTCTCACCGGGTTCAGAAGGTCGTTGCACGCAACTGAAGCAGTGGCAAGGCGATTCATAGAGCCTGCTGCAGAGCTGGTGTCAACCTCCGTGCTGCTACATGGATGATGGCCACTGCCATCACCCTATTCTTTGCCATGCTCCTGATGGCCCTGACCAAGAACTGATGCCGCTCCTGCATGCTCGGCCGCTGTTATTTTGTTGTGTTGGATTGTAATAGTTGGTAGTGATGGATGCATGCTAAACAAGTTTAGTTAATTAAGATGTCATTAGTTTAAATATGAACAAGATTTGTTAATCATGTAGTTTAAGTTTCCTATTTTGAATCTATGCTCTGTGATTGTAAATAGTTGCATACTTTCATGTGTGATGGATGCATGTGTCATATATGCCGTCAAAAAATGGTTAAGAATTGAGACCATATAGAGATGGATTTTTAAGGAAACTATCGCTATGTGGCCCATATAGAGATGGGTTTTTAAGAAAAGACGTCGCTATATGGTATATAACAGATCAAGAGGCTTGGGCACATATAGGGACGGGTTTATATAGGAGCCATATCCCCCCATGGCCCTAACCGCGTCCTCGTCGTCACCCTAACTCAAACCACAACCGCGAACTAAAACCCTAACCCCCAAACTGCCTCCTAGTCGTTGACCTCCGCCACCACATGCCTCACCTCGTCGTCGGCCACCGCCTTCACCAAGGATCCCAACGACACGGTTGTCGACCTCCACCTCCACGCACCTCACCTTATCATTGGCCACCACTGTCACCAAAGATCCTGATGATACGGTCATTGACCTCTGCCTCCACGCGCCTTGCCTTGTCATCAGCCGCCGCCTTCACCAAGGATCCTGACGACATGGTCGTCAACCTCCGCCTCCACGCGCCTCGCCTCATCGTCGGCTGCGAGCCCGACAAGGCCATCCCCTTCCTCGAGCCCAACAATTGATCTCTCCTGACTCCTTGTTATTGTATTTCTTGCACATGTGCCACATGTAGTAGTTCTAGCTGATGTGCCACTCCTTTGTTCATTTCATTGGCACTAGTTCATCTCATGACTCTTGATTACTATATTTCTTGCACATGTGCCACCTGTAGTAGTTCTAGCTTGATTATTGTATTTGTTGCACTAGTTCTGCCTCGTATTCTCTCTTGATTATTGTATTCTTGCACATGTGCAAATCTAGTTTGTTAAGGACCCTGTGTTAATTTATTGTTTGTGCACTACTTACTAAGGACCCTCTCTGAATTTCTTATGTACATAAGATCATTGGAAACATTTTGCTGTTGTCCCGATATAGGAGATGACTGACAACGAGTATGAGGCATCGGGGTCTGCAAGCACCTCTGATGTAGAGGACTCTAAAGAAAGGAACAGTGATTCTGAAACAGGGAACACAGATGCTCCATAACAGAGTAGAAACAGAAGAGTAAGGATAGAAGCTCACTAGTCAACTGACCAAATTATTGTCACTGAAATTGCTCCATATGGGCTGCCCATTCCTAAAGAAAAAAGGTTCAGGCTGCTGGCTGGGCTCACTGCCCGGCATAAAGTTTCTTTGCTTACTCGAAGATTTGAGGATTTGGGAAAACATGGAAAGGAGGCCTTGTTCATTGACTATTTCATGCCTTATCTCCACTTCAATGATGAAATGAAGTCGATGGGTATGAAGAGGGCATATAGAACAATTGTCAAGTGCTTTAGAAGCTTCAAAACTACACTTGTGAGTAAATACATTTTAAAAAATAGGGAGCAATTTGAAGAATTTGCCAGTTGAAGACAATAGAAGAATTTCTGAGTCAAAGGAAACAGTACCAGGAGCTATGAGCGAAGAACAAGCGCCCACATAGGTTGGGAGCAGGTGGGTATGAAGGAAAGATGAAGGTTTGGATGAATGAAGATAAAAGGCTAGAAGAAGAGGGTCGGCCAAACCCGTGGCTGGAACATCAACGAACAATGAATTGTCTGCGGGTAAGAGGTAGGCTCACTGACTCTAGTGAGATCACTTTCGCCAACAAAGAAACACAGCAAGTTGCTGAAAGACTGAAGCAAATCAGCGATTCGGATGATGAAGGCAATGGGAATGATGCACTGACCAAGGTTTTGGGAAACAAGGAGCACCCAGGTAATGTTTTCATGCAATATATTTCTATTAATGCTTCAGCTCTGCTTAATGAAACTGATGTACATGCTTTGTCTTGCAGGTCACGTGCGAGGAATATCAAGTTATCTTGGATGGAAGTTAGCATGGCCTGGATACAACAAAAAGCGTAAGATGAGTGATGCTCAATTGGAACATTTGTCAAAACAGATTCGCAAAAGAGTGGAACGTGATTCCTTGAATGGCCTCCCTAAACCCCTTGCATCCCAGGATTGAAAGATTATGCATGCTAGTCCATGTCCAAATCAATAAAGCCCATCAGGAAGGACCAATTTTTCATCGATTCAAGGCAGTGGTGGTGCTGACATCGCGGGGAATGATCTCTGCAAGCAACGGATGATTGACGAGCCGCAGAAGAACGTACCTGAAATGAGTGTAGGTTCCCTTTGTGTCCTCACAGAGCCTACAGCATGTATTCTATTGGCCGCAATTGGTGGTTATTCCCTTGAGGTTGCTAGAGGATAGGTGCATCCCAAACGAATGGTGCTGCACACTATACCAGTACCAGATGGCTATGTGGTGGTGCACATCCAAGATGTACATACCCAATTTGAAGATTTCAAATTGGAAATCCCACCCTTTTGCAATGGGTTCTGTGGAGGAAGGGTGGCATTGCGCTCAAAGCTGGCTCAATGGATACGGGGTCAAACCCAACTCCTCCCAACTTCGCCATTGCAGAAGCAAGGAAGTACACAGAATGCTGATGCAGCTTCAACACTTGACCAGCAAGGATCACCGAAGAAAGCCAAGAAAGCAAAGAGTGACCAAGGCAACAAGGCCAAAAATATGAGCCGTCGCAAGGATGCTACTACAAAAATCTACCAGTGGGTCTAAGGGCAATACAAAATCTGCAACTGGGTTTAAGGGCAAGGCTGAACCCAAGAAGAGTGCAACATATACAGAAAGGACTTGTGCGCACAAAAATTGCAAGTGTGTCCAGCCTATGTTGAAAGGTGATGAAGAGACACTAGTAGAAATGTGCACAACAATGACGTTTTGAAAATGCATCATAGAAGATTACTCTACTATGACAAAAAATAGTGGACCGTCCTGGTAGATAAGTAATGAATTTTCTGTGATAAAATTTATGACAAAGTCTGAAATGGCATCATAGAAGAGAAAACCCAGAACATCATAGAGCACCAGCCCATCCGCGCCATAGTTTTGTGACAGCTTCGATTTATCATAGAACCGCACCAGCTAACACGTGTGCCATATGGGGGTCCAACATTCCAACGTGGCGTGAGAAGCGTGTGCTAGGTCCACATGTAAGCTCTCTCGATCCACCCGGGCTCGCATTTTAGTGCTCTAGGTCCAACGTGGCATCGAGTCTGTCAGCCCCACATGTAAGAACTGTAGGTCCATCGTTCCACTGGATCCACATGTCAGCAATCCCTTTTTATTTAAAGTTCAGGTGGGTCGGTCTATAGGGTCCACATGTAAGCGCCACCACCGTGCTCGTCAACTTTTTTGTAAGTTAAAAACAAACCGCGGGTGCCAAGTCTCGAACCCACGACCTGCCCTAGGAAACCGAAAGACTTACCACCGCGCTAGGACACCCGCTCGATTCAAGGGTCATAATAGTTTATTTTAATGTTGTTATGCCGATGTTCGCCATTACTGCATTGGACCATTTGTAGGATACTGGACTGGACCATTTGTAGGACACATTCTCCAGATTTACTGGGAAAACAAGAGAGACTTTATCACTAAGAAATGCGAACCGTCTTAGGAAATTTGAACAACAATTTCTTTCAGATCAATTCACTGAGAACAACACTAGTCTACATCAACTTATAGCAGAACACAAAAATAATAAGGAACTGTATGACTAAGACTACATCCTTTCTCTCGATTTTTCCAACTACATCATCTTTCTTCAGCGGCTTGTTAGCATCAACAGGACCAATTGAATAAGGTTTGTTGAAATCCAGAACCGTAGCATCAAATGTTGGATACTTTTGGTAGCATGCACCAAGGTATCCTGTTACTTGCTTCTGGCATTCTGGCCAACTGCGGTAGACTTCAGGCCTTCTTCCTACGAAAACTGCATAGCAGCTAGCCATTTCTCTGCATCACAAGCACAAGGTGTAGAATCAAACATCCAACATCAATAGTTGATGCACGAACCAAGAACAGACCATGAATCAGAGATCTAGCTTAATTTTCAAGGCTTGAAGAGACAATGAATCACAAATCTAGGTAGAAAAGGGAGGGGGCGAGTTCTTCCAATCATACCGTCATCGGGGAAGTCGAGGTCGTCGACGCGGGGTAGGTGGTCCTACTGGCGTCAATACGATGGGCCTCGAGGTCGTCGGCGCGGGGCAGGTGGTCAAGCCGGCATAGATGTGGATAGGCTTTTGAGGTTGATTGGCGAGGAAGGCGATATGAGTCGATGCCAAGGGGGTCCACAACTCAGTCTAGACCCCTGATTCAATGATGGGGGGAGAGAGAGTGCGCGCAGGGGTTGGGCCCGGATGCCCCCTCATGATAATTAACATAGAGTGGTAATGTTTAAAAATAGTGATAATTAAGTAGCATAATGTCCAATAACATAGGATATTAAAACACATGATAAAAAAACATTAACAATGAACAGGGTCGCTCAATCGCTCCTCCAACCCCTATTTCAAGCAAGCCTGCGGTGCTCGTCGATGTTGTGCTACAAGGCTGGCTCGACCCCTTTCACGGCAGCGTTGCGGAGGATCACCGCAACATGGACACAAATGCCCCATCTTGTGCCCGCCTAGGACTGGTAGACGCGACAACGGTACCGCCTCATCCCGGACGGGGTAGTCACAACAGAGACGCGTAGGCGGGGCTGGCCGTCGTCCTTGAACGGCGCCTCCTCCCCGTCGTCGTTGCTGTCTGGGTGACGCCGCACACAGCTAGGACCAGCACCACCTAAGGATGGACCGCTCACATGGAGGCGAACGGCCAGTACGGGCGGGGCCGGAGCAGGAGTAGGTTTCCGAGCACGTCTGAGTGGCGCCGCCGGAGAAGTCGCTTGACGCTGCTCGTGTGCCATGGTGGCCTACCTCTCCGTCGAGAGCATCACCGTGTCGGGGCCACATGGCATCAACATGAGGGCAAATCCGCCCGATCGGCGGTACGCCGGTGGAGATGACGGAGGCGGCAAAGAGTGGGACGGCGATGAGCACGGAGGAGATCATCCCAACGGATCCATGGTTGTGCGCAGAGGTGACGGCCAACAAAGGCGAGGGGCGAGGAAGGCAAGAGGAGTTTTGTTATGCAAGAATGGCGAGGAACGCGATGGGAGAGACCACTCGTTCATAGGTGGGGACGGCCAATGACCATTGGGTCCACTAAATGGCAACTTCAAGGCCGTTGATGGAAGGGTGGCTCTGATGGACGGGCAGCTTTGATGAACGGGCACTGATGGGGGTGGACGGATCATTTATAACCTGGCCATTGATGGGGGTGGATGGATCATCTGGGGGCACAAGTCATGGACTTGGGTGAGGTGGCATTGGCGAGGCAGTCAATTAGTCGGTCATGGAAGGCGAGGCGGTTGCGGTCATGGAAGTCAAGGAGGTTGCGGTCGGTCATGGAAGGCGATGTAGTTGCCCTCGAGGTCTTTCTAGACCCGCGCACGTTGCAGTCATGCCGCGTGCTTCGTCTTCACCGTCCATGCCGCGCCCCCATCGTCGCCGCCACCATGCTAACTCGTCGTCCCACGTCGGCACCACACAAACTCGTGGACCTTGCTGTTTCAATATCGGAGGGAGAGGAGGAGATTTGGGCACACGGAAGGATACGGTGCGCCAGAGGTACACGAAGGCAACGGTGCGCATGGAAGGATTTGAGCGTGCACGACGCGACGAGAGCGCGCCTGGTTCGACGACAGTGCATGCACGACATGACGAGAGCACACACGGCTCGACCAGAGCACATCTGCAGCGAGTTCCAAAAACATTAACACAAAAAAATAAATTACACAGAAAATTGAACATGCAAACATGCATATACCCAAACTAACATTCGAATAACGGGGAGAGTTCGACACCTGACGACACGACGAACTTAAATCAAAGATTTAAACACACCACCCAACGACTCCATGACTCCACGACGCCGATGTCACATCCCAAAATTTCCCATTTTGGAATGTGAACCGCTTTCAAAAATATATTTAGATTTCTCAAATTTTGAAACTATTTATAAGAAACTTCAAAAATTAACAAAGATTTTGTTGGGTTGAAGTTATTGCTCTATGTCACAAATGTTTTCAGTTTTGGACAAAAACCTTTTTAAATAAGTTAAATCATTTTATTTTATTTGATTTTAATATTTTGTCATTTTTTGATTCCATGTTAATTTGAGAAAATTGAAATCCTTTCAATCAAATTTTATAAATGTACATTCTATTTTAAAATGGGGCTCAACAATTGTTGTCTTCTTGACTCATGTTAATGCATCATCAAACACTGTCTTCCAAACTTGTTTCACCATATATTTCACCCGACACGTCGTTGATGTATCTATACTCATTTTTATCCTTATTCATTTTACCTACCGCATGGAGGTACCTACACGTCATACCTTCCATGTTTGACTCATCTTCCATAAACATTCCTATGAAAAGAAACCCCTTCTTCCATAAACATTTATTTGGAAATAAACCCACCTTCCATAAATATTTCTATGAAAAGAAACTCCACCTTACATAAACATTCATAAGGAAAGAACAAGAGAATAATACCCTTTTCCATATTTCCTATGCCTTTCATGTTTGCCTCCACTAAATGCATTAATTCCTCTTAATTTTCGTTCCATATTCTTCCTCCACCTGCCCTACCCCTCCTATAAATACTAGGCCCTCTCTTGTGTCCTCCTCACCCCCCCCCCCCTAAACCCTCACCACGCCGCCACGCTGCCGCCATGCCTCACTGCTCTCGCATCCAACCACATTGCTGAAGATTGGCATTGGCGTTTCCGACAATCTATCCACCCAAATGCCATGAGATTTCACCAGATCGTGCTCCTCGTTGTTGCACACGATCCTCCAGAACAGATCCACCATATCATCAATAGATTGGGAGATCTATTCATTGGCATGCCTGCTGCCCTGCTCCTGGACGCGTTCATCTTGTCCACTAGGTTTGTTCTTCACATTTCCCATTGATCTGCTGTCTTTTCATCCATTCCATCTATATCATATCGTGTTCCACCATGTATTATAGATATCCACAGGATTATGCGCTCAGATCCTTTCAGAACAAGCCAGAACGCCGTCATGAACCTCGCCCTTCCAAACACTGTCGCCAGATCAGCAGATGTTCACTCGCGTTCCCGAGATCCACCCATCCAAATGCCACCAAATTTTACATGGAGGTGCGCCCAGATGTACTATACAACATATCCAAAAATCACCACCATTGGACTTTGGATGTTTTCGGGATCTGCATCGCAATGGCATCTGCTCCATGATCTGGGTGAATCCAGCGAGCGCGACGGTAATTCTATCCCATTGTCTCCTAATCCGTAGATGTCCTTGATATAACCGACACTCCTGCTTGTGTTCCAGGGCCATGTGATCATTTCCACTAGAGCGTTCTCCTAGAACAGCCATGATGTTATCAGGAACGCCGTCGGCATCTAAACTGTCGCTGCACGATCTTGTCCTGTTCAAACCCATTGATCTCGTGATCAGATGAATTCTTGTCCAAATAATCATGTCATTCACATGTTCCACATAATGTTTAACGTGCCAATTCAAGTCTCACATTTATTTATGTACTGAAATCACGGGCACACACATTTCTTTTGTCACATTGTTTGTTTGGACAGCAACACCGCTGCTCACCCATTCTCAAGGTCCACCATTGACATATGGACTAACACCATAACATTGTATATGAACTTGTGAACCCAGTCCACTAGATTATCACCTTGTATGTTAGCCCCTATTTTACCTACTAATTAAAACTGCGAAGCCTTTCCACCTCTACTTCTTGCACTTTAGGCCATATAACTTAAATCTTGCACATCTTTTCATCTATTACTCGGATTTAGGCGGTTCTTGCGCCTAAACTCTTGTATCACAATAAACTATCCAATCGCAACCATTGTTCAACCATACCCAATTGTTCTATATCTTGCATTGTGTATGTATTATGTGTATGCTTTGTATGTCTTGCGAGAATAGGATTTTTACACACGGGAATCGTACGAGGACGAAGATCAAGATTTGTTATCACTGAGCAGCAATATCTTATTTCAGGCAAGTGTCCTTGATGCATTTTTTTGCCTATTATGAATATTATTTTAAAACTACATGCTTGTGTCCAATGAATGGGTACCTATTGTTAGGGTTTTCCTAGTATTGATTTATTCTTTTTCTTGTCGCCTTGAACTAGTTGGTTGGTTGGTTATGGGTAGATAATGCTTAGGTTGCTTGTGGAATGTTGGGTTAATGTTAATCTTGATTAATGAACTATGTCACTTCATGGTTGGAATGGTAAGTTGTATTAGCAACATGGCTTAGGACTTTGGATTTGGGTGATTGGTATAGGGACTTTGCGAGGGTTTACCGGCAATCCAGGAACTATGCAGGGGTTTATCGATAGTCCTCTGGTTTGTTTATAACCTAAATCATTTTAATAATCGGTTCTTGGAGCGACAACCCATGTGAACCGTACAACCACGAGCCAAGGTATAGGCGTGGCCTGGCGTAGTATGCGGTGGAGACCAGCTGTTGCATGTAAAGACGGAGGAACTATACAGGGGTTCACCGGTAGTCCCAAGGGGTGGTGTGGTTAAGGGACAAGGTCCTAGAACCATCTAGCTCGAGAGGGGCCTCTTAGGTATGGGTTTACTGCCCGATGGGTGAAACCTCAGTGGGCATGTACAAGCTAGAGGAAGCCGTTGAAATGCCTTGAATTGATCACCTGGCCACATACCAAAGGAAGTGTGCAAGTGCTTGGCCGGCACGACAGGATGGAGAGTTAGTCACCTGGAAACAGGGGATGAAATCGCTTCTCGTGGGGAATGTGTACAACCTTTACAAAGTGAAAACTGTCATGACAGCCGTGCTCATGGTTAAGAGCGACATAGATCCTCACCAGATTAGTTGGTTATGGGATGGAATGGTTAGGATTGGTGGATGGGATTGGACTTGGCTTGGATAGCACCCTGTGGATCGAGGGTTGGGATGACCTCACCTAGTAATTAGGATGCTTAGGAAATTAAAAGCTCATGCAATAAACCCTTATAAGCTTTCCCTGTCTTTAGCCCCATGTCATCTTTTCCCCACTTGCTGAATACGACATGTACTTTCCCTTGTTATATTCCACATTGTTGCTCAGCTACAAGAGAAGGATGGTACAACGATGAAGACAATGGAGGAGAGCTCTAGGCATGCGGTATTCCGGTCGACTTCCTGTGGGAGCTAAAGGACGCTAACACATAGTTGATTCTACCGTAATGTAATCTTTTTTTTCTTTTTGTTCTACAGGTCACCATTGTAATAATATTATTGATTTAATAAAGATATTATTCTTTTATCACAATAATTATTCTGTGTGCGTGAAAACTTGATCCTGGGCACGCATACAGATGCATTCGGTTTCAGTCATTGAAACCGGGTGTGACAGCCGACCATGAGTCCCAACACACATTCCCCACGACACGATGATGATGCCCACGGTGACATCAGACCTAATCATCCGCAATTAGGTCATTGGCCAGCTTCCTATGCTGATCCCTGCTGTCACGGGACAACAGGTTATCACGGGTCAGCGTGACGGCGTGGAGGGTCACTTCATGCCTATTTAGTGTCTCGTCGATGCCGTCACGAGGTACCGGAGGAGACGAATGCCAGAGGTGACAACGCCACCTCACCATTCCTGCGGGCGTGTTCCTATAGAGGGCACGAAGGTGGCGGTCATTGCTGTCGTTGTTGTTGTGGACGACTGGTGGAGCAACTAGCGTCAGCGGAGGCGCGGCGCTGGCAGAGCCAGTAGGGCCGGTGCCCGTGGACAGCGGCTTGGAGTGGAGGTGCTTCGGGGGCGGCAACAGAGACATGCTGGGCTTTGGCGGCTCGACATGAACAGTATAACAAGAGCAACATTGTTACATAATCACAACATCCACAAAAGGGAGTGATAGATCGAGCGAAAGAACCAATACCGGAGATCAGCAACACGAGGGGGAGGCCATGGAGTCCCACAAAAGCGGTGGAGGGAGAGCAGTAGTTGTGGAGGGGAGGCGCAGAGAGGACTGAAAGTGAGTTTGAAGTGAGGGAGAGGATGGCGAGCGGGTTTGGTTTATAGGGTGCAGAGAGGCTAGGGGACGCCAGATGCGTACCCGCTCGATCGATCTACATACCCACTCTAACATGTGGGCTCGTGCTTTTGAGGACCCCACAAGTCATCGAAGTTGTCTGTTGAATTGGGTCTCCTAGTTACCCATGATTGGACATGGAGGGCAGACGTGGAGTTGTGTGCGCAAACGAAGAGGCCGCAAGTCATGGATGCGCACAGGAGATGAAGAGGCATGTGGTGGCCTCTTTACCCACTCGCTGAGACGTGGGCCCGATATTTGCCGACCTCGCTTCTCATTGATGTTGTCCACTCTCGCGGAGAACCGCTCTGGAGCGAGAACCGAACTGAGTGAGAACTGCTCCGAATAAACAGCACGTAGTCGCTGACAGATGAGCCCCACTGTCAATAGCGGATAAGTCACACTCGGACTACCCAATTGAATTCGTTTTGTCTCTAGGAAGGCTTGTTTGTTATAATATGTTTTCGTACTTCCTAATTATCAATTATTTTCTATCTAATAGAATATGTCGATGCATACAGTGCAATTTCATGAGAACATGTACGATACACTCCTCCACTTTTAGTAATTGTTTTTAATTTTTTTATAAATTGCATGTCATGTAGGTGTTTTGAATTTATATTCATGTGATGGGTAAAATATGACATGCCCATGGACAAAAATATTCTAAAAATCTCTAAATAACTTTTGTAGCTTGGGATACATATGTTTCACCTCTATATGAAGTTATATCTATACACCCATGTTTTTTTTTCAAGATACAAAAAAAAAGAAAATGACTAATTTTCCTATATTTCACACATTTTTACCTCCTAAGTTATAATGAATTGTAGGTTCTAATTCAGCACAGGTATTATACATGACTCAATACACATGTACAAATTTTGTTATATTTTTTAAAAATTTTGAACATTGCATGTTTTTTGAAACATAAGAGTCATCTTCAAGTGATATGGAGTATGGGAGCAACTTCACACTTAACGGAACACAAGTAAGTTTCAATTGTTGTAAATATCTCTGCATTATCCTAAAGATGTTCAAGTGCATAAGATTTGTATGTTCACAAAGTTTGGTAACCAAAATCATTTTTGTGTGATATATGCAATTATTTTTTTGATGTCGATGGATATTAACGTTAACTAGTTCATAGATTTGAACTACGTTATTGGAATGAAAAAGATGCATGACTATTTTGGTGAATTTTGGAAACATAAATCAACTCATTTGGACCTTATATGACCAACCCATACGTGATTCAGTTTTTAATTGTGAATCAAAAATAGAAATGTAATGTCTATCAAGAACTCGAGATGAACTAGGACACTGCATGACATCTGGGTCCAACAAGCATCGGGCGTGAAACTGCCCGTTGAAATTTTTATCCTCCAAAATTTTGAACATGAAAGGTCAGTAATACCCCTGCCTAAAATTTGTTTGCTCAAACTACTCAAGGGCATAACTGCCAACTCGTGGTGCGCCACCCTTGTCGAATATATTCTCTCATGTCACCCTAAAAATTCAAATCATTTCTCCTCCACCTCCACACCATCATCGCGCATCAGATCTCCACCTTGTCCTCCTCGTTCTCCTTGAAGCCGTCGCACCGGACCTCCTCGTCGACGTCGTCGCCGCGCACCGGATCTTATCGTCATCGCACTAGCATGCTTTAGTGTTGTATGACACACTTGTCATTAGCATTCTTTACTGTTGTATGACACACTTGTCATTAGCATGCTTTACTGTTATATGACACACTTTTGTGTGACACACTTGTCATTAGCATACTTTACTGTTGTATAACACAGTTGTAACAAATATACTTTTCCTACATCAGGCTCCTCCTATACAAACTAGGTGTCGCAAGGTCTGTGCAACAAGGTCGAGAGGCAACATCGACATGGCTGGCCCTGGAGGCACTCAAATGAAAAGAGTCAAGCCAGCCAACCCATCAGAAGCCGTTGGCGGTGTGACAACAAGGTCATCCAAAAGACTGCATACCGATGACCAACACCAACACATGCCTACAGTAACAGAGGAGCCTGGCACTGAAGGTCTAGAGGGGAACCCTGAATCAGCAATTCCCGCTAGCCCTATTCATGACTGGAGACCTCTAGAGCACCTTGACGATGTTGTTGAAGAGCACCATGATGATGTTGTTCAAGAGCAACTTGATGATGTTGTTGAAGAGCAGGACCCATCAGCATATCAAGATTGGTAAATATCATCTGTATTCTCAATCTTTCATTTAAGCAGAAATATAACAATTGAATGCAAACTTCGCAGCCTCAAGGAAAACTAGGTGATCGAGGGGCCATACCAAGGGAGTTCTACTCGACCGCATGACTAGTTCTATGGGGCGAAAGCTACATATCTCTGTTCCTGAGGGCATGTGAAGGCCCCAACAACCTACACAAGCTGTCAAATTTGCTTCTGAGACTGGAGTTATTATTAGGGATCAAGTCCCTATCCTGTCCCACAAGAAAGATTACAAGAATACTGAGCACTTTGACGGTTTTGTCATGAGGCTTTCTATAAGTGCCTATACTACACCCTGTAGTTTTAAAATGAACTACGACAATTGATGTAACTCAGAAAGAATTTCAATTTACATGACTAGGGGAGGTTGGCGATGAACAAGGACAGGGCAAAAGAGAATGCCTGTTCCAGTGTGTTCACATCTGCGGTATGTCGGGCCGAAGCAGACTTATTTCAACAACGTCCCTGCTGATCTGAACAGAACCTCATCCCCTATTCCTTCTATGTCTGATGAATAGTAGTGCCAGCTTGTTTAGAAGTGGTCAAGTGCAAAGAACAAGGTACTGTTCTTCCTAAAGTCTCTTTTTATATGGTATTCATTCTCCACCGTTGATGCGGTCTGTCATGCCGTTCTGCTTTAGGAAAGTGCTGAAATAACAAGAGAAACCATGCCAAAGTAAAGTATCATCATGCAACTCGATCTCACTGTTATGTTGCACACATTCATGAATATGTAAGTCTAACAAGAACTAGGGACATTGTCTATGCTTCATTTTATGTCAGTCTGACAAGCACTTTGGTCCAGATGAAGCACAAGGATGGTCAGGCAGCACTACAGCACGAAGATGATGATGAAGAGTAGCTCAATGTGGTTGAACTGTTTAAGGTGTGTCATACCAGCAAGAAAAATGGCATTACTCCTGTGGGGAAGCAGTGATAAGGCTCGTTACAACCATATCTGCTTCTCTATGTGTGTTGCCGAAGATATCCATTGTAATTGTCCCTCTACTCATTTCATTTTGAGTCTTTGACACTGTCAGTAATCTATTTTCCTCTCCAATTTGTAGTCGTCTATGGAGACTATGCAGGCAGATGCTCTTGTTGATGGGGAGCAACCACTGCATAGTGCTGAGGTTGTCTTGAAGGTTCTGTCCCAGAGCAGCTGCAATAGCACTTTTCTGAGGAATGTTGGTCTATCACTGAACCATCAAGAGACAGGCTGAGTGGGAACTTCATAAACAACTTGCTGCTGAAAAAGATGGTGCGACTTCTCTTGTTGTGGAACTAGATGCATTGAAAAAGAAGGCCAAAACTGCTGATGAAAAGCTTGAGAAGGCACAGCAGGAGTTCCGGAGTATAAGAAGAGGGCGGAAGAGAACAATACTCTCCTTCGGCAAATCCTCAGTTTGAGTGGTGTTGGTAACTCCTCTCCACCTACACTTCCCCCGTGATCCTGTGATGATTTGTGATGAACTCTGATACATTCTGATGATCTGTGATAAACTTCTGTGATGATTTATGATGAACTCTGATGCATCAAGTGTGTATGTGATGGGTTAACTCATTCTTTGTGGATGTTTCTCGTGTATATAATTATGTTGATGTTTCTCTGTGATTCTGTTGATATTTCTTTGTGTGATTCTATTTATGGAAATATTGTTGTTTCTGTCAATTTGAGAGCCAAAACATGGCCCTTTTGTAAACACGCACGACGTCCAGTCGCAACTGGACACATGGCGGCTTCATGATGTTACACGTGGTGCATTCAACGCAAAACACGTGTCAACCTATGAAAGAGAAACATGTCTCTCTGAGAATGAGACACGTGGCGATCTGAGAAAGAGACACATGGTGCCCTGTGAAAGAGAAACGTGGCTCTATTTCAATGAGACACGTGCCGCTCCGAAAAATGGACACGTGGTGTTCTAAGAACGGGACATGTGGGGCACGCCCAAGACGACATGTGGCGCCTTCAAACTAGACACGTGCCACCCTGGTAACATGCTATGTGGCCTCCTCGGCTACTGACATGCGGCACTATTCGGATGCAGCACGTGGCGCTTGTGAAAGAGGACGCGTGGTGATTCTAGGAGGCAGCACGTGACACTCTGCAATGACGACACATGGCCCTCGCCATGTCGACTTGCCTCATCATGCGCCA
This sequence comes from Eleusine indica, assembly GCA_030378355.1. Taxonomy (NCBI): domain Eukaryota; kingdom Viridiplantae; phylum Streptophyta; class Magnoliopsida; order Poales; family Poaceae; genus Eleusine; species Eleusine indica. The sequence continues at coordinate 17,592,616 of CM059502.1, forward strand.
ACGTGGTCAGTGCCACATGAGCTTGCCGCGTCGGCGCCACGGTAGCGCGGAGTCTCTTCAATGACATTTTTGTTCACCATCATAGAAGTGAAATCAATTATATGACGCTGATAGGTTTCATCATAAAAGGGTAGTCTTCTGTGATGAATGTGACGGTTCGTCACGGTAGGTCTTCTATGATGGCAGGTCTATGACAAATCCAAATTCGTCATAAAGTCGTCACGAAAAATCTTCTATGATGAATTTCTCTCTGTTGTGACGAAATTGGAACGTCATTGGTTTGCACATTTCTACTAGTGAGAAGAGGGCTGGGCCTAGTGTCCAACAGCTTCATCGGCACTATGAAAGAACGAGTACTTTTTGGTATATTTCAAGCCACACCACTTTCACACGGATGAAGGCAACTTCTTTGTTGACTTCGTGGACTTATATGATGTGTTCAAGTTTGATGCAATAGACGTTAGCATTCTAAGAGTGGCTACTTCGTGAGTATAACTTGATCTATTCTGAATTCTTCTTCAATATCTATTTGCTCATGTGTCTATTTGGTCTTTATGAAACTGTTCACCCTATTTATTTCAGGTGTATTGCAAAAAAATGCTAGAACCAATGACTTGAAATTGGCAGTCTTAGATCCGCAGATTATGACGTTCAGTACCCTTAAATCTAGTACTGATGATGACATCATGGAATATGTGGCAAAAGCTATGATCAAAAAGGACTTCATCATATTTCCATGCAACACTGGTGGCACGAAGAAATGAAGAGATAAGCTTCGGGATGACTGAATAAAAAAAGAATGACACAATCTAATTTTCAACTTACTGAAAGTTGATGTTTCTTTCAATCAATTCTCTGAGTCATCGGACATAAATTCGATGGTTTAGAATTATTATATAAATAATTCTAAAAAATAAAAATACAAACTTGTCATCAATTAAAATATTTTAGTTGACTGAAGCATAGAAAATATGAGAAAGAATCGACATGTAGGTAGGAATCTGTGTTAGGGACTAAGCATTGCAAGTTTGGGCTCCAAGTTTGTCTATCAGACAAGCGCATTGGGCTTGCTCTAAAGGAGAAATCTGGACATCTATAGTTGGTAGTAGTTACCCTGCCCTGTTCATGGAGAAACATTCCTCAGCTCTCTTTTTAAGAAAAAAAAACGGAGTTGCCACATGTTGGAACAGTTATTATTTATTTTGAACGAATTGCTAAGAGACTGTCCATTTCATTGATAAAGAAAAATAATTTACAACCTTTAGAGACTTGGTAAGGCTTAGGAAAAACAAAATTAACTTGTATTGATCATACTCGCTAAGTGATTAGCACATGCTTTAACTTAAACTAGCATTTTATCAGTTACTTGGCATAGCAAGGAAGTAGCCACTGTCATTTCTTTTGGTCAGAAGACCCTTACATTTCGCTCATTCCACAGTTCCTATGTTACCAACAACAATATTGTTTTTGCTTCTTTTCTGGCAGTCCAGAGTAAGCTGCAACATAAGACCACCATTACAGACTGGAGTGGTGTGAGGTGAGTGAGGGATAGAATTCGGATTGTCCTGTTCATTGAGCTATGGCATCCAAATTTTCGTTGTATAAACGATAATGGACGAGGAGGTGGTGCGCCGTTCCTGGCACTTGACTGGCGCCAGTACGAAACTCTGCTGTCAAGACTCTCCCTTATAATTATTTTCTCCGAATTTAAATTATTGACACAGTTGATCTTTTTAGTTACGTTTAACCATTCGTCTTATTCAAAATATTTGAAAATTTATCAAATATGTTATTACGATTTGTTTCATCATTAAGAAATTTTAACCTAATTTATACCTTTTTATATTTAAATAAATCCAGAGGGAGTATTAATTTACACTTGAATGGTGCTCAAACCTCCCACACCGAGTTATCGTATGAAATGTCCATATAACCAAGGAATTGCATGAAATGTCCATATAACCAAGGAATTGCGCGTAGTAGACTGAGGTTGTCGTATACTGTCCATGTTATGTCATCTTCCATTCTATTATGTATACTGTCACCGTACCAGAAAGCAGAGTGATGGCCTGCGTTGCTTGCCACAACCGGAAAAACTCGGTAATGTGTGTTATCCTGAAGCCACTCGAGGATATCTCGGGAGAACCATTTGTTGTTCTCCCAACCGTATACGTGGCACAAGCGCTAAAAATCTTAAGACCCTACAAATGCAAATACGCAACAGACTATCGATCACTCTTCCGTTACGCACTCTATTTATATCTCGCTCTACACATTATTTTGATTTACCAAGCAAAACATCAACGAAACTTCCGCATATATGCAGTAGCCTGCCTGCCTGCAGGCACTGACTCAGAACCTAAGCCCGTTTGACATCCGAGCTCTGCAGCGACGAAGGCTGAAGCATCCCCTTCATACCAGTCGCTTGGAGCAATCTCTTGGCCTTGGCCTGGTTACGGCGGCCGCTGGCGGTCCGGCGGTAGAACAGCCGCTGGGTGACGTCCGCCACCTCCGGCGCGAGCATCCGCCAGAGGAACATCGCCCGGTACCATGCCGGCACGGTTAGGTGGCGCCGGCCACGGCAGATGCCGTCGACGATGGCCTCGGCACACCGCTCGGCACGAACCACCGGGAACAGGCCGACCTGGGCCTGAAAGATATTGTTCAGTTAGAAGTGATAAATAACTCTTGTCAAATCCTGGAAATATACCATATGAGGATCGAGCACTCACATCCCGCATGTCTTGATCGATTTCCACCGTCCCTTCCTTGGAAAGGTGCTTCCCCTTTGTCATCTCCGACTCTAGCCACCCTGGAGTCGCGATTGTGATGCCTACCTGGTTGCGGAGCTCAATCCGCAGGGTCTCGAAGAAGTTCAGGACAGCGGCTTTGCTGGCCTGAAATGGCATTTTCACCAATGTTACAAATCAGTAATTTGAAACATGTACTAAGTCATTGTGCACGTTCATGATCACAAAATTAGTTGTGCGCTATAAAAAAAATATACATTGTAGAAGCTCATTTTTGGCGTTGCCAGCACCGCTGCAGCCGAGGAGTTGACGAAGATCTTGCCACCGCTCTTCTTGAGATGAGGAAGAGCACAGTGTGTTGGATGGACTGCGCCCCAGAAGTTTACAGCCTGCAGCACAAGCAAGATTAGACATGCAGAACCCTCAAATGTATAGTCAAATAGAACAAGTCGAGATTTGATTTAATAAAGATAGCATAACAGGAAAGGATAACTCAATAGATGTGATTAATAAGCGTACCATAACTTGCTTGAAATCAGCAACATCCGGTACTTCCTCAAACCAACACACATTTGCCACACCAGCACTGTTCACAAGATGATCCACTGCAATGAGAAAAGGTTAAAGATCAAAATACAATAAATTTCTTTCAAATTCTGTATTACTATGCATTACAAATGTTTTAACTACAATAAATTTCTATCAAATGTTGTATTACTAATCAATGAGCTAGCTAGTTCTTACAACTTACACTGGCCAAAGCGTTCAACTGTGGTCTGGACGAACCTCTTGCAATCCTCTGAATTTGAAACATCCCCTGCAACAACAAGAACGTCCGGCGACCCGAGGTCATTTGCCTTTGCAGCCACCTCTCGCAGGCTTTCCTCCCGCCTTGCCACCAGTGCAAGCCTCGCTCCCTTCTTTGCATACTGGTAAGCTATTTGCTGGAACAAAGAGGCGAGTCCATCGAATGATCGCAATTCAAACAATGATCCTATTAATTTGTATTTCACTTTACTTTTTTTTTATCTTGGTTTCAATGTAACTCAGTTACTGTTGCTCTGTAGTTGAGTATATAGTTTACCTGAACAAATCAATTAATTTCTCAGCTTACACAGACCTATAAATAAATTAACTTAATCCGTGTTTGCAAACTGCTAGGAATGAGACCAACTCTGGGTAATACATTTATTACAGACTAATTCCAAAGGTATAAGGACCATGCCCATGGACAAGCCTCACTGGTATTAACAGTTTGCCACATATATGTTGTGAGCAGAGAAACTGGCCTACCTCGCCGATGCCAGAGGATGCGCCCGTGATGAGCACGACCTTCCCGGCGACATTTTCCGGCGCCGCGACCTTGAACGCTGACGTGGTGAGCTTGTAGACGTAGTAAGGCGGGAGGAAGACCGCGAGGAGCATGAGCGAGCGCCGCGCCGCCCAGTCCATGAAGGTGTTGACGAGGTCCGTCGCCGGCGTCTCGCTGCGCAGGATGGTGTACCCCACCTTCAGCATGCTCAGCATCTCCATGGCCGCCCAACCTCTCCTGCTACCGCTGCTTGCTTCTGCACTGTTGAGTCTTGGTGCTGCAGTGCTGCTGTGTCATGTCAATGTACGAGAGAGAGAGAAGGGAGGTGGTGATCGACCCCAGGGACCTGCTGCATGCAGTCCTCTCAGCATGACACGTTCCAGAGGGCGGGCACGTGGAGATGATGCCTGGAGAAGCCGAGCTACCTGTGATTTCTTAACAGAACAGGTGTCGTCTGGTCAAGGCGGTAGAACAAAAGAATACAATTTTTTGGCGATGCTCCATACAGGCTTAGGCCTTGTTCGGTTCTGGAGATTAATTCAAATAGGCCCAAGAATTGTTCTAGATCAGGAATTAGTGACCTGGCTGTTTTTATTCCGGATTTCAAGAGACAAAAAATCAATCCAGTTCACGAAGCACGCAAAATTATCAAAATGGAACAGATTTCATTTCCTACCGGGTCTTAAACGAACAGCTATTTTTCAGTGGGCCGGAATAAATAAAAAAGGCAGAACCAATCCAGCTGGAACGGGCCTCATTCCGGCCCGTTCCGATAGAAACGAACAAGGCCTTGGTTAACATATATCAGTACTAACTACTAACAGCTTGGTTACAGAACACAGATATACATGCAAGCTTTCTTGTGAATTGAAAACATACCTAAGTATTTCATTCGCCATGTTCTGCTCCTGATGGATTTCTTATCCGACCACACCGTGTTAATGATTTGCCTCTACGGGAAGCCCTCTTCTCTATTGATGGAAAATGAACCAACGAACAAATACCTAAGTCACTAAGTGTCATACCTTCGTGCTTTACTTATGTCAACCAATCGCCGCCAAACCACAGTGATATTCTGGCCACCAGCCCAGCACCATCCGATACAGCTTTGAATTTACTTTAGTGAAGTGCACATCCTTATTTTGTGGCTGGCAACACTGTGTTTGTTAGGACAACTTAATGACCGGGATGCCTCCAGACCACAATTACTAGCAGACAATCATTACGGAAAAGAGAGGGTATGCTGTATGCCGAGTTATTTGCCGTGTGCCTTCTATCGGGCACACGGCAAAGAGGTTTTTTGCCGTGTGCCAAGCAAAAGACACACGGCAAAGATGGGGCACACGGCATAAAAATGTTTTGCCATATGTCACAAGATAGGGACACGGGAAAGTTGATCTTTACCGTGTGCCTTGTGACCTGGCACACGGCAAACAGGCTTGTAGCAAACGGCAAGGACCAGGCAAACGGCCGTTATATGTTTGTCGTGTGCCCTAACAGCAGGCACACGGCAAAAGTTTTGTTTGCCATGTGTCTTAACTTGATGCACGCCAAAGATGACATATGAGGGTCACATGACCACCTTTGCCGGCATAGCACACAACAAAGTTGAGGTTTGCCGTGTGCCAGGTGCCAGGTGCCAGGTGCCTATCTTGGCACACGGCAAAAAATAAAACAATTTTCTTCCCTTTTTGCCCCTAATATTTTATGTGATTTATATCACTTGCATGGTACTGATATTGATATTTAATGAAATTTTTAATTGTGTTTGCTATATTTAGTAAATTTATTATGTTATTTAAATTATTTTGTGAAAATTCAAATTTGAACTGCAAGTGGTTCGATAATATAATGTAGTTGATGCAAATTTGATATTTTATGCTAGTGATTTCCATTTGAGTCTGTAATTGTGAAAAAACAAGAAAAATCATGCATATTATACATGAAATATAACAACCACCGTGTGGTTCAATTGAAATTACATTTTATAAAAAACAAACAGAGTTTGAAAAAAATTGTGAATTATCCTGGCTTCATTATATCATACGTAGAGCCTGTGGTAAAAACTAGAAAATGTTTCACGCAAGTTTTTATGTATGTTGCTCATAAATTAGAGAATCAGAGTAAAAGAATCAAAGTGTTCAAGTGACATCCTTTGCATATTGAATCAAAATGATGGTTGAAATAATTTTTGACTCCAACTAATTGTATATAGCCAACAGGGCATATGAATTTTGTCATGTATAATATTTTTAGTTTTTTAATCTACCTAAATATTTTTAGTTTTTTTTTTAAACGTAGAACCTAAATGTTTGTCGTGAGTCGAGGGACTAACACACGACAAAGAGCTAGGGTTACCTCTTTGCTGTGTGCCCGACAGAAGGCACACAACAAAGAGTTAGGCCCATCTGCTTTGCTGTGTGCCCTGTCTTTGCCGTGTGCCTTAGGAGTGGCACACGACAAACATTTAGGATAAGTCCCCGATTGGATCTGGGGACTTATATGTTTTCGGTCAAACGTCTCTACCGTCATGCCTCCGCTCGCGAGGCCGCTTGCGCTCGCCGCCGCTGCCGCCGCACCTCCGAGCCCACGACGACCCGATGACCTCGCCCTCCCCCGGTGACCCTAACGTCTGCCGCCGACGCCCGAGAGAGCCCGCCCGCCTCTGTCGCCTAGTGCTCCAGGCCCTCGTGCCCCTAGCACCGCCCCCCGAGTCCCAGGCTCCGCCCGGTGCTGCCTCCCCGAGTCAGCCCCGACCCCCGGCTCCACTGGCGCTTCATCTCTGTCCTCCGACACCCTACCCCAGCCCCCGGCTCCGGGCCTGCCCCAGCCATCATCTCCACAGCTCCCTACTCCCCCTCCCACCCTCAATTTCACACGGTAATACATTAATTCTGAACATTGCTATCGTGTGCTACTGCTAGTTAATTTTCTTTTGCATTGCGTTGCTATGTAATGTCGTAATATTGTTTGTAGTAATTCCTAGTACTCGATGATCAGTTTAGCCTTTTAGAGTTGTGTGCTACTGCTAGTTAAATTACATCTATTTGATGTCATCAAAGAAATAGGGTTCACAAGAAAAATAGGATTATTGAGTATGTTGGTGTTTACTTCCAGTGGAAAGAACCAATTAATGTCAAACAGTCTGCATGGCTATTAGAAACAAAATTCATGACATCATTTTTTCTCTAAATTTAAGGAATTATTTTGTTGTGACCATGTCTTCTAAACAATATTAGAAATAAAATCAAACGTGTCACTCGAGCATTTTCTATAGTTGCCATTCTTCTGCTGATAGTATATATATGACATCATTGTGTGTTTTTTTTGCAGGGAAAGGTCCTCTACTCATGACCGTGCCGGACATCAAGGTGAGACATAAAGGACCCCTCTTTTCATTTATGTTTGTAGGTCACGTAACCTAGTTAGGCGTCTCCCGTTCAAAAGAGATACAGTTGGAGATATGTCGATATTTGCATATCTGTGACTATATCTGTTTCGAATTGTCCATGTTCTTTGGATAGCCCGAGGATGCGTAGTTGGGGTTAGTTTTCATGATCTAATCCGATTCGAGATAGAGTTTCGGCACCATCTCTCCATTGTTCTTCGGATACACAATCTCCTTTGTAGGATGTGCATTTGGAGAACAGCGGGGAGGTGCTGCCGAAATTCTGTCTAGGAGAGGAGTAGACCGTGGAAACTAACCTCAGCTACAGATCCTCGGGTGGGATTAGAACCTATCTTCACCTATTAGACTATATAAGCATCATATAGATGAAAATATTTTTAATATTAATTGCTGATATGTTAGAGAATGTCGAACCGTAAGTGGATGTACACGGGTTGGACAAAGAATGGAAAGTACAACAGTGAATGGATTCGGAAGACCAACAAGTTCTTAGAACAATCATTTGCCAAGGTTAAAGGAACAAGTGTCATTTGGTGTCCTTACGACAATTGTAGAAACACGGGTCGACACAATAAAGAGGTCATGGGCGTAGACCTTTGCAAGAATGGATTTATGCCAGACTATACTTGGTGGACCCTTCATGGTGAAGGCGAGCGTCCAAGGCACGAGGTATTGAGATAACGCATGAAGGATTATGATGTAGATGCCAGTATAGGAGACATGTTAAATGACTATCATGAAGCACACGAAGATGAAGTACCCAAGGAGGAGGAGCCAAAGCCAAGTGCAAAGGTGTATTACCAAATGATGGAGGCGGCACAATAACCCCTTTAGGGGCATACCAAGGTGTGTCAACTAGATATCATTGCACGCCTAATGGTCATAAAGTCCCAATTTAGCCTAAGTCGAGGCGTCTTCGATGCAATGTTGACAGTCATTGGCAGCCTCCTTCTGGAATTTCACATTCTGCCAAAGAGCATGTATGAGTCACAGAAACTACTTAGTGTGCTTAAGATGCCATATGAGCAGATACATGCTTGTCCTAACAGATGCGTCTTATTTAGAAACAACATGCAGAAGCAACACACTGTCCAAAGTGTAAGTCCTCTAGGTACCTGGAGGTAGATACACGTGATGGTCGTAAGAAGTAGCTCATGATTCTTGTGAAAATCATATGGTACCTTCTGTTCATACCGAGGATTCAATGTCTTTACATGACTGATGAGACCGTGAAACAGATGACATGGCACAAACACGAACATAGATACAATCCTGAGAAGCTTGTACATCCAGCGGATGGTGAATCCTAGACATATTTTGATGGGATTCATGAGCTTGAAGCCGGAGAGGCTCGTAATGTACGTGTGACACTGACAACAGATAGGTTCAATCTTTATGGCATGGGGGCTGCCCCGTGCACGTATTGGTCCTTCTTTTCTTGTTGTTACAGCGAATTTCTACAACAATTCTGGCATCTAACAAGGGAACCTACCCCACACGAATTTGATACACTACTCAAATAGGGTGTAGGGAATGGAATGCCAGATTTCATTTCCAGGTTCAAACAGAAGGTATTGTCCAATTTATCTCGTACTCCCTCCATACTTCAAAAAGAAGTCATTTAGAACATGATTTAGCATACCAATGACTCATTAATTAGAAGGTATTTTCCCTCTCTGTCCTTACTAAAGAAGTCTTGGAACTAACACAATCAATAATGTGTGCTCACCCTAGTGGTTGCTGGTGTGAGGCAAAAGTGCTCAACCTATGAGGTTGCTGATTCAATTCCCCATAACTATAATATTTTTTTGCTTTTTGAGAAAACAACTTGCTTTTATAAAATTAGCTATAGACCCAAAACGACTTCTTTTTGAAGTATGGAGGGAGTACTTAGTTTGACTTTAGAAGTACAATGCGTAATTAATGAACTATCATACGATGACTTGCAGAGACAAATTAATACGTCCATGAGAGCCGAGTTGAGACAAGTTGTTGTTGGCTTTACCTATAGAGTCAAGGGCTTTAATGGTTATGACGTTAACGGATATCGCTTTCACACAAAAAGCTACGAGTAGGCTCATCCCAATCGACGAACCATAAATACTGGAGTTTTTACGCCAGGCCTTGATGGGGTCGAGTATTATGAAATAGTTAAAGAGATATACCAACTCTCGTTTCATAGTTCCAAACCTCTTATTCGAGTCATTTTCAAATGCCATTGGTTTGACCCGCAAGTTTTGAGACGGATACCTCAAGTTGGGATTGTTGAGATTCAACAATCCTTCGTCTTACTCAGAGATGATGTCTATATGTTGGTCATAATTACGTACCCACTTATATACCGCAAGAGGACGGTGTACAGTTGTAGCTCTTTTTCCCTCAGAGCATTCCAAGGTTATCGAATCCACAGGGAACGAGCGGAACTAATACTATTAAAGGGTTACTAACAAATTGCAATGGGTTGGTTGGTGTGAATGATGACGGTGAGAAAGTGGAAGGTGAATGTTATTGAAGAGGTAACAGGATGATGAAGGATTCTCTCCTTAGGATTGGTTCGCTAGCATGCAACCTTATTCTTATCAACTCGAGTGATGACTCTAATATTCTACAAGACATGGTGGTTTCGTTCATCCCGGTTATCACTACAGAGGCTATTAGCTCCCCACTGGTTTCTTGCACTATGTAATGGGCAAAAGTGTATTGGCCGATACACTAATGAAAGGGATAGATAGATGTGCAATAAAGTTCATCACATAGATTAAATTCATCGAGAGAGTATCAACAAGTATGAGAGTTACATGACCAGATCCCCGCACCAGAGAAGAGAATATGAGACTACTCACTCGTTCTTCCGCTAGACATAGCAGAGGAGTGAGAAATAGCGCTGGAACGTGCACGAGCCGATCGGCGCAAGCGTCGCGCCGATCGGCGCGACCTCCCTTCTGGTGGATCTCGTCGGTGTTGACCAACCTCCGCCGCCAATATCCTGGAACCCTAGTTCTAATAACTGATTCTCGCGATCGCCATCCCTCCTTCTGTCCCGTTTGGCTCTTGATAATTATCTTCCTTTTATACTCGACAGGATTAGGTCAACTAACACCGACTCTAACTCATACTGGGCTGGGCCTTCGTCTTTCCTGGACCGGATCATGTTTTCGTCATCTTTCCCTGCTGCGCCGATCGGCGCGGCTCCGTATCTGGCCCATCTTCGTTACTCTTCAGCTCTTTATCCATAATTGCCCTATTTTACACCTATTTCCTGCGATTACATCCAAAACAGAACAACTACAAATATATGCAAATATGAGATTAATTGTTAGTCCAAACCACCAAATTAAGACGCAAAACATCCCTTATTGGTAGATAAAATGGGCATCTAGAAACCACCAATACTATATCGTGACTCAACAGGCCATGCAAGTTTATTATGTCTCGTACCCGTGCCAGAAGGATAATCTCAAAGGTTGGGATGTTCTGTACAAGGTAAGGCCACACGGTAAACTACCTCTCCCAATCGATACTGATTACACCATAAACCCAAACACATATCACTAAGATGAGTTCTTTCAAGATGATGGGCTAGAAGGTACTTTTGAGATAGACTTAACCGAAATATTTGAAATGGAAGTAGACAATGAGGGTGTTGCAGATGAGATTGATAATGCAGATGACGTACGTGAACTTGAGAAATTACATTTGGGCGTTGATGACCACCATACTTCTGCTAATCCCGATGTTGATATCGACATAGGGACAACTGATGATGAGGATTATGATCTAGCTGATCCCGATGATGATGATTATTTCTAGATGAACACGTATCAATTTTGTATGCTCATTGTTATTTTGAGATGAACATTTATATTACTTTAATATTTTGAATTATGTACTCTTTTATCGTATGCTAATTGTTTTTTTTGTAGGTGAGCGAATAAAGATGGTGGGCGGCGGTCTGGTGAAGTCAGTCGCGTCGTTGTACAAGAAGGCCATGCCAGGGTAAAGAGGGAGGCCGAATGCAGCTGAGGACTCCGGGAGCGGTCGAGGGAAATGGAAAAGTGGAGGCGGTTGAGGGAGAGGGAAGGATGGAGGAGGAGGTACAGGGAGAGGGAGAGCGAGGGAGCCGTCGCCTGTAGCTGAGCAGTCCTTGTTAGAGGAGGAGGAGGAGGATGAGGAGGAGGAGGAGCAGAAGGAGGAGGAGGAGCAGGAGACAGGGGGTTCCATTTCCTTTGTGTTGTCAGAGGTGTGGTTGAGAGGTCCTTCGGAGCTCTCGAAGCGGTCGATACTTTATATGCTATGACAACTTGTTCATTTGATTCATAGAGAACATAATAGAAATTACTAATTTATCTTCATCACTTGTGCTCACTCCTTTGTCAATGGCATCCTGGGTCTTTTGGTAAAGACACACTTTCCTGGCATAGTCCGTTATGTCGGAGAGCGCGTGCTGGCCTATACGTGGAAGCACTGCTTTGTCGTCGAGGATGATTGGGATCGGGATGGCAAGAAGTTCGACAACAAGGCGGAACGTGTGCTGGGCGAGCTGTGGGTAAGTCTTCCTCGCACTGCATTGCTCAATACATCGCATTCATAGGATATTTTTGAAATCATGATGTTACACATCAAATCTATTTGCAAGATTTCTTTAGATGCGACACGGGATACAGTGACCGAGCAAAGATCATGGGTCACCGTGCATGTCCTAAGCTCGTGAGGGACATGTTTTACGAGGCACGTATCCAGGCTGTGATTGTGTACCACGTCTAGCACCTTAAAGTTAAGGTCACCAAATGTCAAGCGAGAAACATGAAGCTTACCAAAGAAGAATATATGATGGTAAATATAGAATATTAATATTAATATTTTTCTGATATTAAGTATGCTTAATTTGCTCTTCTTAATTATATGCCATGTATTTGATGACATGTAGGTGCCTGCGTGGTGATGTGCTAGCAATGCGATTGCCTGGGAAGCTGTTGTGGATAAGTGCTGCGTGAAGGGCTAGGAGGAGACACATAATGCTTGTCGGGAGCATCATTTGATGATGTCAGGTCCAACACACCATCAAATAAATCTCTTCCTCAAGCAATACGCGGCGAGATGGATACGCAAATTCATTTATTTATTCTAACTCTCAATACTGTATAATTTCTAATCATCCTTCTATTTTGTTTCGCAGTCGGCATCACATGATGGTCACCCTTGCAACCAGTTTGAGGCATTTGCTATGGCCCGCCAGGGTAAGGCCACGACGTCCGATGTCTAGTACAACCTGGAGGCCCCGCCCACGACGTACAACAATTCCTCCGTCCACACCCGCGTCACTGAGTACACATCAATGGTAAGGGAGATCCACGAGCCTGAGTGGGATCCTACCACCCAAGATCTTGATGGGGAAGTCGTGATGAGGGTGGGAGGAGGTATGATCTCATTTGTGAAGAAACAATGGGCGGGATCGAATATCTGGAGTCAATGGCCTGAGGGGGATCAAGATCAGGACTTGTCGCCACTTGTTGGACAAGGCTCTCATCGTCGTTTGCCATGATTTTTGTGTTAGTAAACTTTCTATTGTCATCATTTTCTTGCTTATGTTTGTGAACTGCCTTGGATGTACTATGGATGATACTTATGTTTGCGAACCTTTTATGATGAATATTGTAAAATATTTATCTTGTCCATGTTCGGGGATGATATTGAAATGCCTGTGATGATATTTAAACATTGTGTGAGATGATATTTGTGATATATTGAATATTGGAGTTTTTATTTGGTTTAGAGACAACTAATTTTAAATATTTTCATGTAGGTTTCATAGGCTTTGCCGTGTGCCTTGGCACACAACAAAGAAGGAGCACCTGGTAACCTGGGAATAGTCCTTTGCCGTGTGCCATGGACGTGACAGACGGCAAAGTCTCAAGCTTTGCCGTTTGCCATGACAAGGGCACATGACAAAGTTAGAGGTTTTGTCGTGTGCTGGGACCAACGCACACAACAAACTAGAGTCGGCTTTGTCGTGCACCAACTGTCGGGCACACGGCAAAACGCGCTGTCACCATGCTAGTGGGTGACAACGCCTTTTTTTTTTACCGTGCGTCATTGTGGGCGCACGGCAACAGCTACAGCACACGAAAAAGGCTTTGTCGCATGTTCGAGAAAAAGCACATAACAAAGCCCTTTTTGCCGATAACATTTTTGTCGTACCGGGTATGTCATGTGCAACCCACGGCAAAGTCAATACTGCTCCGGTTACAAACATGAAACCGGCGTTTGTTGCTAAAAATCACTTTTATAGTAGTGGGAAAAAGGGATTTGGGGTATCAAAAATATAAAACTACAGAATAAAGCATTACTGCTCAAATATCTGAACAAATTATATAACAAAAAGGATATCTCATGAATAAATTTTGTATGGAACACCTACTACTCTCAAAACCTGATCCCTCATGAAACATCAGCAAGATGCTCCTTCTGGTGGAAATACATCATGTCCTTCATTTCAGAGAAACTGTCTCATGCGAAGTAGGAGATGCAAAAACAGTCATGCTATGTAATTATGTCCGGAACAATCACTACTTCAAGGATTAATTGCCACGACTGTACTCATACTTTAAAAATAAAAAGATCTCAGTTGCAGCATACATGGCAAACAAGTCAACCTCTGATAACTTTCACCTGCCACTCAGTACCGAGGTATACAGTCAATTCTAAGTTTTGAACGCCATCATCCAACAGATATGCCTGCCACACGTCAACAGCAGCAGCAAGACGAGTGACATTACATCCGGGGCTCAAAGAAGTACTCAACGACAAAATTTTCTCTCATTCCATTTCTAGCGCTAAGTCTACCATCACCCTTCAAAGATCTATGGAAGGCCGAGTTCCAAAAAGATTAAGGTCTTCACTGGCTGATGTTCATGGATAGATTAAACACAAGAAACATCCTACGGCACAAAAAGATGCCTAGTGAGAGGAAGCAATTATAGCTGCTGCCTTTGCCTCCTTCAACCGGAGGAAACTGCCTTCTATCTATTCTTTGATTGCCCCTTCAGTAGTTCTGCATGCTGGGCAGCCATAGGAAGAAACTGGAACCAAGTGATTCCTGTTTTCATGTAAAAAAAAAAAGGATAGGCTGTGCACTTCACTAAGAAAATGAATGTATTTTTTTCATATTATGGGACAAGTGAGAGATGAAGCGTCTGAAGGAAAGCAAGAAAAAGGAACCATACCGTAGTGCCTCAAAGAAAGCAATGAGATATATATGTTCAAGAGTGTTTTGTTCATATAATTCACATGACTACATGAGGGCAATGGATGTAGTGACTCAAATTCTGTACAATATTGTGTACACAGGAAGAAAGAATCATACTGTACAATTTACAGGGCTGCAGCAGTAGTACAAAGTACAAACACATGGCCAAGAATTATTCATCTATGTTCTCACCCGGAAGCAGAGGAAGGCTTAAAGGACATGCAGATGGGTGGGTTTATGCCCAGGATGGACAAAACAGCAGAAGGGATGCTCCATACCCCATCGCCACAGATCAACCCAGAAGCCACCGCCACAGTGTAACCATCAGCCTCTTCCCGGTTCAACTTCTGCCAGGCGAACAAGATCACTGTCCCTATGAACATGTCTACGCCGAAGTAGGCGCCAATGTAGAACGGCACAGCCATCGCCATTGGCATAGGGATAAACCTGGACACATTGTCTGGAGTCACGTCCTTCAGGAGGCAGATGGCCAATGCAAAGAAGAAGGCAGCGCAGCAGAGTTCAAGGCAGTGCAATGGCAGCGCGGAGAAGCCTTCAATCCCGAGGATGGCCATCTCCCTGAACATGATGGTGAATGGGGCCTTGTACTCACCGTCAGGGTCACCGATGTCAAAGGCAGTCCAGAAGAGCCACAGTGTGAGTGGAGCTATAACGCACCCGAGCACAAGACCGATCAGCTGTGCAACGAACATTGATCGTGGTGAGGAGAGGGTCAGGTACCCGCTCTTGAAGTCCTGCATGAGATCAGCTGTGGAACAGGCAATCGACATTATGATGCCACACGCTGCAAGGCCAGCTATCACACCACCGTCGCTACCAACGAGTGAGGCAAATGCAAAGAGTGCAACTTTGCCGTAGGTGGGCGCAAGGTTCAAGTTGGTGAGTCCCATTCCGTAGGAGTTGCAGAAGGCGATGGCAGGAGCAAGGAAGTAGCAGAAGAGGACAAGGTACCACTTCAGTTGGGGGAATATGATGGGCACTGTGGCGGTGGATATTGCTGCAAGTACAATGTAACCAGAGGCAGCAAACCAAGATGGTATGCTATCTTTGAGGAATACCTCATTCTGTAGTTTCTCATCTGTTAATTGTTCCAAGCTCTCATCGTCTGCACAAAAACATTGGAGAAATAATTCAAAAAGGTCATATGCTGAAAGCCATAAAACACATTATACACTGTATGTCGTGTAAACATTGCAATGCAATATTTAGCTTAATTTTTCACTAGGATACATCATGCAGTGTTGATGTTACCTTCCAGAGCTTGAACAGGGATGCCAAGTTGTTTCGACTGCATATTGCAGAATTCCCTACCAATGACAACAAATATCTTAACCAAGTTGTAGAGACCATCTCCAAGTATGATAGAGATGGCTATGAAAACCTAAAGAAATATCCATCATAAGAGGAAAGTCGACAATGTCATAACGACCACTTACATAATATACAAAATGGCTACTAACACTAACAGCAGAAACAATTTTGTTCACCCAGAAAATAAAGATATTATATCTGTGATCTTTTACAGAAGTGGTAGATTTAATGAAATTTCAACATGACAGAAAATAAAAAATTAGCTTGAATACCAAGAAAGTAGGAGCCTACCTTATAACCATACAGGCCCCTGAAGTCACTATTGCTAAGGTTATCTGGGTACCAATGGCCAGCTTGTGCGCTAATAAATGGCCAGAGAAAACCACAAGATATGACTGACCCAAGAAAAACTGAGCAGTTCACAATGTGGGGAGAAATAAGACCAAAGCCGACATAACTAGGACTGAAGTTGAAATAAAATCTGCCAGAATACAAAACAGCAAACATGTCAGAAACTGTGGTACTTCTGATGATCTACATTTATTTCAGGCTTTGAATGCGTAAATGAATACATAATTTCTACCAAAACAATATATGATTACTGCAAACATGATTTGGAATGATGTTTGAGAAAAAATGATTTGAAGCACTTCAGAGTTCAGAGTCAAACCACAAAAAATGACATATGGGACATTAGTCCTTAGCACTAACATTTTTTGTTTTCTTTTTTAAAAAAACATCAGTTACCGGTAACACATTAAGTTAGAAGATCAAGAAACGAGAATTTGCATATACTGATGGGCAGAAAACAAAAACGAATGACATAGTAAAAGTAGGCCAATCAAATATTTTAGGGAGCCCATCAATCCCATATCTGCCATGATGATCATGAAAATGTAACAGAAAATACAGGTATCGCGAAAGTCTAATCCATACTGTTGACTTCAATAAAATGGCACCTCAAAAGATACTGTTCACCAAAAATCTATCCATGATACGCATGTTGAAGAATAAACATACACAAGCTATGACAATTCACAATAAATTGATGTGGACAATCACATCAACGTAACTGAAAAGAAAAGGAGGGTAATAGGACTATAAGAACTTACGTTTCCTTAAATGCTGCAAGCCCAAATGTTGGGAAATTGTCAAAACCACAAGAGTCACCAACGCCACTAAAAAACCATTTAAAGAAGCTCCAGCTAAAACTAATACTCATACACTTTACAAGACAATGAACTTTCTTCCTGCAAAATGACAGAAAATACAGGCATGTAAAATAGGCACATAACTTTATTAAATCTGACCACAAACATGTGGCAAAATTTGTCAACATATACAAAATATTCCCTTAGACGCTGACTCAATGGCACAGACGTATTTCCTTCGCTCATGCATTGCCTAACTCCTAATAGCTCCAGTTTAGCACATATGTATTTATTAAAAAACAAACCGATCTAAAGAACAGATTTATGCAGTGACATAGCAAATAACGAAATAACACATTTCCAGGTCTACATGATTTGCATAAATCATTAGAAGCCATACATATTTTCCTGGTGGGTCCAACAGGGGAAAAGGAAAGGTAGTTCCTGGAGTAAGGAAATGTCTTGCAATCATGACTCAGGGAAGACATGGTGTGCTTATTCTTGTAGTAGCTTAGAAAAGTACTTGACGCCTTACCCTGCAAGATGAGATTCTGTTTTCCCATGCAAGCTATTAATCATCAGAGCTGTAGCTGTCCCACCAGGGAATGTGAGCTTGTAATCAATCACCATTGCCTGCAATAAAAAGTTTAAAAACACACCACCTAAGCCATTAAGGACCAAAAACCTATGGATAATTTTACAATGCAAATGTTGCAGCTCACGAATATAAAGAAGCAGGAATAAAAGTTACAATATTTTTCTACAAGAAGAAAAAGGATACCTTTCGCAGCATGACAATGCTGAATGGCCCGAGTAGAGCAATGAGGAACATGAAACTGATTATCCAACCAAGTGAGGGATCTCTAATATCCTGCTCTTGGTTCCCTGGATAGTCTGGTCCGACAAGCTCGTATGTCTTCCTGTCCATCGCAAGGATGTACGACACCGAGCAACCTACCAAGAACAAGTGTTGTCCAATCAGACATTTTATACATACATCTCTACAATGTATTTCCCCTGTTCTGAATTGTTGTAGCTAGGACAAGAATTAGTTAAAAAAATGAACTAGAGTTGTTGTCCTAACGAAAAAACGATTTCAGCATGATTGGAGTACTACATGATTCAACAACTTCTTTTTCGTGAGTGTGCCTAGGCAACTTCAGAAATAGCACAAGCAAAGATGAGGCCGAGCAAGTTACCAAGAACAAGTATTATTCAATCACATACAAGTTATAAAGGTTATTCAGAGTACAATGCTACAATGCATATTACTCGATTCAACAACTTGAAAAATAGCTCAAGCATACTAGTACGTTTTTACAGTATCCCGAGTATCAATGTGATGTGACATCTTTGCCTCCAAGGACAATTCACACCTTTGGCGTGCTCACAAATACAGACCGGAAGGATAAGAAGCATAATCGACAATTCACACCGCAGCTTACCGCTGAACGCGAGGCCGGCGCAGGCGATGGCGCAGGTCTGGATGACGGTGTTCTCTTGCCTCGTGAACGGCCTCCCGCGGCCGAACCCCAGCCGCTCGGCGGCGACCCGCCACGCTGTGGCAAGGAAGAATGCGAGGAGGCCCGAGGCGACGTTGAGCGCCGGAATGACCCCGACGGTGAGGTTGAGCCGATGAATCACCACGCAGAGCAGGGTCCCTAGCATCGCCGCCACGGCGACGCCCCGGAAGGTGAGCTGCTCCCGCCATGGGGGCGCGGGCTCGTACGAGGAGGGCCCGGGAAGCAGGAGCGGCGAGGCGATGGGGTAGCGCGCGGGAGGAGGGGACGGCGCCGGCGGCATCTCACTCACGGCGGGGAGCGGGGGGTTAGCTGTCAAAGGTCAACTGTTCAAGGCCAGCTCCAGCTGCTTACTCTGCTTTTCGTCAAAGAATTAAGAAGCACGAGGGAAATAGAAACCATTATATTCAACGAGTGGTCTTAGAAAAATGTTTAGCAACCCCCCGCGTCATCAAACATAAATTAATTTCAATGTCTCATTAAACTGTTTAATAGCCGGTATCCTCGCACATCAATTTAGTTTTAGTTGTTTTTTAAATGCTTCATCTAAATATGCAAAAAGATATTGAAAGCTAAAATGTCTTCTAGTTAAGTGTACCTTATAACAAAACGAAATCAATTTAGAACTGATGCAACTCTTCTATAAGTATCACAAAATACCACTCCTTCCATCTTAAAATGAAAGTACATGTCGATTTGACCAAGCAAACTTTGTTAAATTTGACTATTAACATCAAATGTTTTATAAAATTTGATTATGCACAAATAATGTTCTTAATCATAAATGCAACAATCATACAATGCAACTTTTAATATTTTGAATAATTTAATCTTATGTATATTATTGGTCAATTTTTTTTAAAAAAAATTGACCTTATCTAGAAAGAGAGCGATTTCTGTGCGCATAGTGACACATGCACCGCCGGTGCTTGTCCGTCCACGTGGCTGCAATGGTGGAGATTCGTGCAGACCCCCTCCCAACTTGCCGTAACAGGGGCGTAGCATGAAAGTGTTTCCGTTGTCATTATGCTGGCCTAGGAATAGTAATCTAGTCTAGGTTGGTCCACGCGCTTTAAATGGGATGGCTCGATTAATTGGAGCAATAGTATGATCCTTGATTACATGCATGCACGGACCAAATTGTCAATCTGTAGCTCGCTCACCTTGTTTAAGAGGGATTTTGTTATATTTTACTTTTAAAATGGGATTTTGTTAATATCTTTCTATGTAAAATGGTTTTTGACAAATTTTATTTCACAAAAATGTTCCTCTCTAGAACTTTGTTTATGAGGTTTACAAAAACTTGGTTATGAAATTACGAAATCACAATGACCTAATTGGACATACATGTTATGTTCGCGTGGGCGTTTTGCTATGCGGAATTTTGGGATACATACCTTACTCATCTTGGCTAACCTTTCTGTTGTGTAGTATGATCATTGCATACCTTCATCCAAAATATTTTTATTCGATGAGAACTATTGTAGTTCATGAACCACATCTCGCACTAATGGATCAACGTTTGATCTTTTCTTTTCTGCTGATGTATGTATTAAAAAAAGTAGTCACGGATAGAATTATGATAATCTGGGATAGATGTTAATATCTGATCAAGGACTACCAAAAAATCATCAAGTACCAGCCTGCTGCTTTTAATTCATCAAAGTATTGCAGTGGATAGACCATGGCAAGCATTATGGTTGAACAGAAGTAAATGATCAAAGTACCATAGTGGATAGGCCAATCAAAGTTCTAGTACAGATGGCTGGTACATTTTGGTTCGGTCTGCAGAGGTATGGGTTCATGGAAGGCATTCCTGATGCTTGCCGAAACTGTTTGCATGCACACTAATTAGATGGCGTCGTGCGCACAATATCAATAAACCGATGACCGCTAGATACTGTAGAATAACTTGAATACAATGATGTATTGATCGTAAGCAAAACGTGTACAGATATAGGCCAAGGACCAGCACCTTCCGTATCTAACTGGAGTCGGTTTATAGAAGTACCGCAACAGAATAGGAAGTGCAGGATATTCTACCGTACAGGACACGCTAGGCTACAGATAAACACCGACTATACTCCAACAGAACTACGATTATCCAACACCCCCCCTCCCCCCCCCCCCCCCCCCCCCCCCCCCCCCGCCCCCGCAGCCTGAACGTGGTCAGCCACAGGGACAAACATTCAGGCTGGATTGAAACTCGATGAAAATCGTAGACGGTAATCCTTTGGTAAAAATATCTGCATACTGAGAGGATGTAGGGACATGCAACACACGCACCATACCAGCAGCTACCCGTTCACGAACAAAGTGAAGATCAATCTCGATGTGTTTGGTGCACTGGTGTTGCACCGGATTCGTCAAGAGATACACTGCACTAACATTGTCGCAGTAGATGATGATAGCTCGCTGGATGGGAATATGTAACTCCTGAAGAAGCTGGCGAAGCCATGTAGTCTCAGCAACTGCATTAGCAACAGCACGACACTCTGTCTCAGCACTGGAACGTGACACAGTGGGTTGACGCTTCGATGACCAAGAAACTAGATTATCACCTAGGAAGACACCGTAGCCAGATGTGGGTCGACGAGTGTCGGGGCAACCAGCGCAATCTGCATCTGAATAGGCGACCAAGTCGGATATCGAAGTCCTACGAAGCTGTAGACCAAAATCCAAAGTCCCATGAAGATACCGAAGAATACGCTTCACCAATGCATAATGAGGCTCGCGAGGATCATGCATGTGAAGACAAACTTGCTGAACAGCATATGCGATATCAGGCCGAGTAAAAGTGAGATACTGCATATCAGGCCGAGTAAAAGTGAGATACTGCAGGGCGCCTGCTAAGCCGTGAAAATGTGATGGGTCAGAGACAGGTGGTCCATCATCGACAGAGATCTTGGCGCAAGTGTCAATCGGGGTGGAACAAGGTTTGCAGTCTCTCATTCCAGCACGCTCGAGTATCTCCAAAATATTCTGACGCTGAGAGAGAAGAAAATCTGTCTCATGTCGAGTGACAGATAAGCCCAAAAAGTGGTGTAGGGGGCCAAGATCCTTCATTGAAAACTCCTGTTGAAGTGCTGTAATAACTCGACGAAGTAGAGGCTGTGACGAGGCAGTCAAAACAATGTCGTCCACATAGAGAAGCAAGTAAACAGTGTCAGGGCCCGATGGTAAACGAATAGTGAAGTATCAGCATTAGCGCCCACAAACCCAAGGGAAATAATGTGAGAGGCAAAGCGACTGTACCAGGCACGAGGAGCTTGCTTTAGACCATATAAAGACTTGTTGAGACGACAAACAAAATCTGGATGGACACTGCCAATAAATCCTGAAGGCTGCACACAGTAGACTGTCTCAGTCAGTGTCTCGTGAAGAAAGGCGTTCTTCACATCTAGTTGATGAACAGACCAATCATGAGATAAAGCAACAGTCAACACAGTTCTTATAGTGGCAGGCTTGACAACCGGACTAAACGTCTCAGCAAAATCAACACCAGGACGTTGTGTAAAACCTCGAAGAATCCAACGAGCCTTATACCTTTCCAATGAACCATCAGACCAAAATTTATGACAAAAAATCCATTTACCCGTGACAATATTGGCACCGGACGGTCGTGGAAATAAGTCCCATGTGTTGTTTGCAAGCAGTGCTGAGTATTCTTCTGTCATAGCCTCTTGCCAATTTGCATCCGCTAGAGCTCCCCGAAAGGACTTGGGCACAGGAGAGAGAGGCGCCACATGGAGATCAAAGAGAGTCGTCGATTGTCGAAATCCACGCTTCCCACGAGTGACCATGCCATGATCATTAGTTATGGGTTCGATCAACATGGCATTCGGTGGGGGTGCAGAACGACACATCCATGCGCGCCGGAGTGCCAGCAGCATCTGCACCCACGTGCGGAGCCTGGTGCAGGACAGGAGAGGCGGGCGCAGGGGAGCCACCGCTTGTTGGTGCAGGCGGAACTACACAGGTAGTGGATCCTGCACGTGTACGCTGCTCCATGTCGAGTGGTTGTTGGGGCTCGCAAGGCACGACGCCTGGAGAGGAGAGCCGCACAGCCCGTGATGCGGTTGGCTGAGTACCGCTGGCAGCTGCCTGTGAATTAGGGGCAGCGGTACATTGCACCATGCGAGGAGTGCGAAGCTCGCTCACCGAGGGAGCCTGGCTGGCATCATCCTGCCACATGGATGCGGCAGGGGCAGCAGGCAAGCGTCCGTAGGCGGCACCTGAAACAGAAACAGGTCCAATGGCAATAACAGGTGTGATATCAAACTCCGTTAGAAAATCAAAGTCAGATGAAGGAGGTGAGGAGACCTCGGAGAAAGGAAATGAGGACTCATAAAAAATGACATGGCGTGAAATAATAAGTCTATTAGTGGAGAGATCCAAACATCGATATCCCTTGTGTTCGGAAGGATAACCAAGAAAAACACAAGAGGTAGAGCGTGGAGCCAACTTGTGAGCGTGGTAGCTGATAGATTCGGATAACAGCGACAACCGAACACACGTAGGTGATGATAAGAAGGTTGTTCTCTAAATAAAGCAAAGAATGGCGATGAATGTGGTAGTGTTTTAGTGGGGAAACGATTTAGGAGGTAAGTGGCAGCGTGAAGAGCCTCAACCCAGTAAGCAGAAGGAATACTAGTTTGAAACATAAGGGAGCGCATAATATTATTGGTAGTACGAATGATACGCTTAGCCTTGCCATTTTATAGGGAAGTGTGGGGGCATGACATACGCAAAGTGACGCCACGAGTAAGAAAGAACGTGCGAGCAGAGGAGTTGTCAAACTCACGGCCATTATCCCACTGAACACTCTTAATGGTAGTGCCAAATTGAGTGGAAACATAGGCAAAAAAAATTAGCTAGGGTCGAAAAGGTGTCAGACTTGAGGCGTAAAGGGTATGTCCATGAGTAATGTGAGCAATCATCAAGAATAATGAGATAATATTTGTAACCAGAAACACTAGAAACAGGGGATATCCACAAGTCACAATGTATTAAATCAAAATTTTTGAGAGCACGAGAACTAGAATGATGAAATGGAAGACGGACATGACGACCTAACTGACATGCATGACAAATATTCTCTAACTTGTTTTTATTAAATGAAATGGCAGAAGAGGCAACTAAGTGGGCAAGGGCTTCATGACCAAGGTGACCAAGATGCCTATGCCAAAGTGTAGCGGATGAAGTGCTGGCGGCAAGGGCAAGAGGATGAAACACCGATGACAGGAGGGGATACAGCTGGCCAAAACTATTGCACCTGATGATCACTCTCTTGGTTTGAAGATCCTTCATAGAAAAACTGTATGGGTCAAATTCGACAGAACATCTATTGTCAATAGTGAATTGTCGTACAGAAATAAGATTTTTAATCAAATGAAGAGAAATAAGAACATTATTAAGATGTAAATGACCATGGCTAGACGGAAGCGAGACAGATCCAGTGCAAGTGACGGGAAGGATTGAACCATCGCCAACAACAATACTAGAAGGTGTAGTGTGAGAAGGTGCAGAACGTGGAGCCTCCAACCTCGAGTTGGTGAACGTGGCTGCCAGGGCTTGCGGATCCCAGGAGAGCCCTCCTGGATGCATCAACCAGCCAGGCTGCAACGCCTGTGGGCTGTGAAAGCCAGGCGGTGGTGGCAGGCCAGCTGGGGCACGGAGGCTTGCGACACGTCATGCGGCCTAGACAGAGGAGCCGGGAATGGCCTAGGGAAGCCAGTCGTGAGCGGTCCAGGGAAGCCAGCTGGAGGCAGCCCAGGAAAGGCTCGCTCGAGTGGCCCAGCATGAAGGGCGTGAGTAGGGGCCGGGGCTGGCGCAAGGCCCATCGGGGGACGGTTAAAGTTCTGGCGTGGACCGGGCCCAACCCACATCTGGAACGTCCCCGTGAAGGGGTTGTACGCCGTTGGCCATCCTGGAGGAGCGGGAGAGGCCGTCCAGCAGGCTGATGATGGGCGGGCCAGGTTGAAGGAGCGCCCTGGCCCTGGGACATGTTGCTGGGAGGACCGCCGTTCTTCCTGCCGCCACGATGATTCTTCCTACCGTCGTTGTTGCTGGACTGAGGCGGTTGGGCTGGAGGAGCCGAGGAGTATGGCTTCGAGGCGACGAAGGCTTGCGATGGAGCTGTCAGTTTGGTCTTCATTGTGATTTCTTCAAGATCTAAGTCAACGACCACATCAGAGTACTTCGGGAATGAATGTTGCCGTTTGATGGCCGCCATGTGAGCAAAACGGTCATTGAAGCCACGGAGAACGCTGAGGACGAGCGTACGGTCCCGAACCGGCTCACCAAGGTCGGCTAACTGGTCGTCCATAGACTCCAAGCGACCACAATATTCAGCGATGGACAAATCCCCCTGAACAAAGTTCCGGAATTTGACATCCAGATGAAGGGCCCGTGTCTCCTTGTTCCCTATGAATTGGCGTTCCAAACTGAGCCAGACGGAGCGCGCGCTGTGGGTGGTTCTTCACGAGTTGTCACCACCTCGAGAAGGGCGGGGGTTATGGTGCCATAGATCCAGGAGAGGACGGTGGCATCCATGCATCGCCATGAGACATTGTTGGAGAAATCATCATCGCAGACAACGTGGTCGTCCAACGCGTACCGCTCGAGGGTGTTGATGAAGAGAGAACGCCATCTATTGAAATTTGATGACGACAAGTCGAGGATGATGGGGACCAATGCTTTGATATTGAGCACGGCTGTGGCTTGAGCATGGAGAGCACTCGTGGCTGTGGCAACCTCGGCGGCATGCGCGAGGGCGCGAGCTTCAGCGTCCCGGTGTTCGGCCGCAAGGCGAACAGCTTCCTCGCGCTCAGCGGCAAGGTGAATCGTCTCAAGGCACTCCGCCTCCTGGCGAGCAGCCTCTTGACGTTCTTCTAAGGTGAGGGCGGCGACCTGGCGCACAAGCTCTTCGCGAGCAGCCTCGGCTTTGAGGCGCTCGGCATCGAGGTTGGTGGCAGATGAGGGCGCCATGAGGCAGCGCACACAGCAGCGGCGGTGAGTACCAACGGCGGCGCTGGTGCAGCGATGTTGAGCGGAAGCGTAGTAGATCAGAAACCTACTGATACCATGTAGAATAACTTGTATACAATGATGTATTGATCGTAAGCAAAACGTGTACAGATATAGGCCAAGGGCCAGCACCTTCCGTATCTAACTGGAGTCGGTTTATAGAAGTACCGTAACAGAATGAAGTGCAGGATATTCTTCCGCACAGGACACGCTAGGCTACAGATAAACACCGACTATACTCCAACAGATCTACGATTATCCAACAGATACTATTGCTAATATAAAGATAATGAACTCACTGCATTTAATAAAACATACATTTAAATGCTCAAGCTCGTGACTAGTGCAAGAGAATCATCATTATTCAATTCTGGAACATATACATTTTTGAAATTTGAATAAGCATATAGAGTTATGCAGCTCAAGCCTTCATATTCATGTCCGTTAATCAACCGATAGTTGAAACATTAGTCTTGTGATATATATTATCAGAAAATAGTATAAGGACGTACAATAATTCTTCAGTTGTATAACACACAACATCACGTATACATTAGTAGTACATTATAGGGTAATTTGTTCACCTGTGCCTATAGTGTACGAATGAGTTTACATAAATGTTTAAGAAAAAGAAAAGATATATTTGTCAAGCTGGCTGCTCGACTGCTCATCACACAATGCCGCCAAAGTTACCAATGTTGTTTACTACATGAATCAGACTGTGTTCCTGTAAATAAAAAGATAAAAAAACATATATCTTCAGATTTATGATGAATACAAAAATGAAAATGAAACCATGTTATATTAGGTTGCACTTAATAACATGATGATATGACAATTATTTATTGCCCTCTTGGTGATTGATCAAAATCACTTTGATAACAAGTTCTAACTTTGTTACTATAAAAAAAGAAGAATCAAGGTCAGCTTAAAAAAGAGGATTTGGGGTCATCTAAAAAGAATAGAACTTCAACCTGTACCTTTTGTTTGAAGACGTAACAAGAGAGAATAATTTGATGCTTAGAATGTGTTGACCACTGAGGAAATTCTAGGAGGGGCATCATTAGAAAGGAATAGCTCTTTTCATCACGCACATGAGGGTTTAATAATTTGGCAAGGACACAAGCACGTGAGGGTTCAGGCTAGCGCACCCATACACCTCAGGGTTGCAGCGGGTGCTGATCCATCTTCAGGTCTCTCTCCATTTCTCTTGCCGCTATGGATTGGTTTTTGCTGCATAGATAGGATTTGGTTGGACTATCAAGGGGAAAGAAAAATAACCTGTGTAAAATACTTTCGGTGCGAGAAGTTACCCGCATACCTGCTAGTTTTCTCATCAAGGGGTGGAAGCAGGTACACACCTCAGCATCAATTTCCAGATGTTGCCTCTGATAATTACTTGCCTCCTGGCGCGTGGCGGTCCTGCATGGATGGTAGGATTCAAGTCGTTTCATTAACTGTATGATCTTTTTTAGCACTCTCTCCATGACACCAGAGGAGAGATGTAAATAAAAATGAGCACTGATTTGTGGTAAGGCTGATTTGTTAATAGCTCACATCAAATGAATGTTGTACATCGACTCACATCAGAGAAGAGTGGTGCAAACTAACCTTTTGGACCAATCCAGACTGTGTCAACGATTCTTGTGTCCAGTGTATGTTCATGGAAGCTTGTCATGGCAGGAGCCCGACCGTGTGCTCTACTTCCTCTTCTACCTTCATTGCTGGAACTCGGCCTCCCTCAGTCTCACCCATGGCT
This sequence comes from Eleusine indica, assembly GCA_030378355.1. Classification (NCBI taxonomy): domain Eukaryota; kingdom Viridiplantae; phylum Streptophyta; class Magnoliopsida; order Poales; family Poaceae; genus Eleusine; species Eleusine indica. The sequence goes on from CM059502.1 coordinate 17,620,124, forward strand.
GGAGCTCGTCTATTGCTTTTGCCTCCGCGCCTACGCACGTATTAAAGGCACTGCCAGTCCGCGCGTCTTGATAATTACTCTCATGCAATAAATGGTCACTGGTCATTCATAATTGCCATCGCAACATATGCTGGTTCAATCTCGCACGCTTTAAATTGTTGTGGACGTGGATTGATTTGACCATTATTACGATCGTCGTGATGTCAGGATTAGTATGTTAACTTATTCCGTTGCCGTTACAGTTGTTGGTCAGCGTGAAGTTTAAAGCACACGCGTCGGTGTTTCGCCGGGTGGGCATGTGCCCTTGCGGGCACAGAAATATTTTTCCATCTAGAAATACTTATATTTTGAAACAAAGGAAGTAACTCTCTTTTGTGTATCTTTACATCTACCAATCCCCGCTTATGTTTACTTGTAATCATAGTCATGTTACAAGTACCAATAGTTGTTTCATAGATACTAAAAATTATGCACTACTAATGTAATATGTTCCATGAGAAATTGATTGATAAGAAAGTACATAATCCTTTGTCCTGATCTAGCAAACACCAAAGCATACCTTCACTAGTCTACAGAGAGTAATTTGGCGGAGCTTTCAACAAATCACTCCTTTTTATTTGAATATGAGCATGTCATATAAAATATAAATACATTTTTCTTGAGATAAAATATATTTATTCTAATTAAGTTGACAAAATATATCATAATTATCATCCAATCAAGTAAATAATTTTTAATGTCTTCTGGCTTGATGCCTACTCTCATGAGTCAGGACAAAACATCTCCATGGCTGGGAGTGGGGGGGGGGCATGACCCCCTAGTTCTTGATATTTCTCTAGTTATTGACAATGTTTATATATGGATCTTTGTAATACTTTTTTAGTTTAGTAATGCTACTGCTATCCACTCACACGCACAAGTTTTTCATAAAGCTTCACCTATCAAAAACTAATTACTTGAACATATAAAGTATTCTTGCTTGCCATAGCATATGACGATTTAAATTTGAATAGTAGTGTTCCTTTGGTGGTGTAGGGATTAGAGACAATGCAGCTCTAGATACCGGCTATTAAGCAGTTTAATGAGACAGTGAAATCGCTCTTTGTAGGAGGAAATTCTGGACAGACGAGGAAGTGGATGCAACGGCTCTGTTTGAAGATTCGGCGATGAAGACCGGACTGTATGGTCTGTAGAACGGATTGTATGGTCTACATGGAGACAGCTGCGGACAAAGAGAAACCGCTCTGGAGGAGCCGTCCGGTGGAGACCGGACTGTTCGGTCTGGACAGTGACCGGACCGTCCAGTCAGTACGTCCAGAGGACTGTTTTGTGGAGCAACGGCTAGTTGGAGGTTGGAAGCCTATATAACTTCGTTGATAAGGTCTTGGAGACCACTCTTGGCCAATAGAATTGCTTGGAGCATTTTGGTAAGAGCCAAGGGGAAAAGAAGAGAGCACTAGGAGGAGATATTGCATATCTTGAGAGTGCTAGTCAGAGTAACTTGAGCATTGATGCACATCTAAGGCTAGGGTGTCCTTGAGGGTGTGATCTAGGTTGTTCTCTTGGTCTATAGTGAGACCTAGACCGGTTAGGTGTCGGTGATCGAGCCTATTGTGATCGATTGTGAAGGCCGTCACACATTTGTACACGGTTTGAGCCTGCCAGTGAAAGGGGCATCAATAGTGAGCGCCCGTGTTGGCTCGGAGAGTCCGGCAAGTTCTCGAGGGAGGAGAGCTTGTGCCTTGGTGGCAGCAGTCACGTGCACCGTGTCTTCACTCCAGGAGTGATTGCGGGCTCGTGGGCGAGAACTCCACATTGATGGCGGGAGGGACTGGAACTCCGGTGGGAGTGGTCCAACGAGAAGTAGGGGAAGACGTCATCTATCCGAGACCTCAGGAAAAAATCATGAGCCATCTCTTACTCTACTCCATACTTTTATGCGTTAATTTCCGCATTTACATACTGTGCTATTCATGCTTGTGTGCTTACCTTGTTCTAGTTGATTATCTTGTAGACTTGCATGAATAGGATTTTCTACTTGCTAGTTGTGCTTAGCTCTCATTTGATCACTAGCATGTATAGGAGTTGCATTGGCTTGATCGCTTACCCTTGTACGTATTGTGCTACTCATGGTTGTGTGCTCTAGTTCCTTATCTTGTAGCTTTGCATAAGTAGGCTCCTTTGCTGGCTTGTTGTTTGCTTCCGTGTGTCTCTGATTACTAGGTTGCATAGGAGTTGTATTGCCTTTTGTGTGATCCACTAGTATGCTTAGGTTGTTGTTCCTTTCATAGGACTATTATATTGCTAGTGTGATCACCACTAGAATTATGATAGGAGTTGTTTGAGTGGTCGGTTTTAGCAATTGGCAAATTTGGTATATAGTGCGAGTTCCGGATTCACCCCCCTCCCCCCCGCTCTCGGTCACTCGGTCCTTTCAAGTGGTATCAGAGCCAAGTGCTCATCATAGGGCTTAACCGCCTTGAGTAGTGACTATATTGAGTTGGGATGTCATTCCATTTGGGGTCGGGTCATGGCTCATGGAAGGATCGCTTGAAAATCTACCTAAATGGCATGATTCCGGATGAGTTAATGGACACACTTGTGGACTTTGTCAATGTCTTTACCGATGATCATGTATATGATGATGATGATTGTGTGTATGTGTCTAGTTCTAGTGAGTGCCTAGGTTCTACTAGTGATGATTTGATAGGTTGCTCTACTAGTGTGCCTAATGTGATGATTGATGATGTTAGCTCTCTTGATCTTGCTTGCTCTTCTAGTGTGACTAGTGTTGATGATGCTTGTGAGTCTTTTATTGGTCATGCTAGTGATACACTTGTTGAGGAATTCTTTGCTTTTCGTGCTAATGAGAATGATGACTTACTTGACTCTCTTATTCGCTTGCGAGGTATTGCGGACAGGATTGGAGCAACATCTTTCGAGCTTCCCAAGATTGTGATAGTCGAGAAGATCCTCACCTTACTCCTAGCAGCAAGCTCCTCTACATCACCCTTGATCTCATCATGGAGAAGGGTCTCTCCGTCGAGGATGTGATTGGGTTGCTCTATGATGATGAGAAGATCACCGCAAGCTGGACTGGGGAGAAGACCTCCAAGGCAAATGGAGCATCTTTAAGAAAAAGGAAAAAAGTAGCTTTGAGCTCAAACTTCTTTGATCCCTCCACAAGATTGCCTTGCAGCAGCTTCTACAACCCCTTCGGTTCAAGACCTACACCAAGCTCCTCATCAGGCGCATCATCAAGTTCTATCCCAAGTGCCATTCCAAGTTCTACTCCAAGCACTTTGGGTGGACCACACATTGGTGTGAGAGAAGCGCTGACCACAATGCTCACACGATCATTGAAGATGATCAATCTCACCACTATGGATCCGGCGCCTTCGCCCCCTCCGCCACAAGATCGGTTTTGACATCTTCATCAAGCTCACCAACAGGATCTCATCTTTCAACTTGGTGAATTTGTGAGAAATCCGAATGATGACCTTTGTGATACTCTCTTAAGCATCTATGATCTTGTGTGCAGGATAAACTCCTTCAGAGGTCTTCGGAGGATTGCACCACATGAAGTGATTGACAAGGTCCTCCAACAAATCACAACTCCTGAGAGGGGTTTCTTACTTGAGGAGGCAGTCAACAAAAGGCATGAGCTCTCAATTGAGAGGGCATTGGAGATGATACTTGTGCTCCACTCACAAGTGGGACATGTGCTTGAGCACGTGATTGGCCTCTATGATCCTCCCCATTATTATATCGACCTCGACAATGTGCACATGGGGGATGGTAATGGACATTGGAGGTATCATGCTCCTCACTATCCCATTAGGAGGAGACTTCAAGAAGGGATTGCAAGAATCCCTATCTATGAGGATGGACTTATTGCTCGACGTGATGAGGTTAGTGCTAGTCAATCAAGTAATGCTCTGGATACTAACCCTTCTTCCTCTAGTGCTTGACTTATGGCTACCACTAGGGTCAACTACAAGAGTGGAGGTACTCACTGGATACTCGACAGTGGGTGCACCCAACATATGACCGGGAAGCCAACCATGTTCACGAACATTGATGAAGACGAAGACAGTGAGAAAGTGACTTTTGGGGATAACTCAAAAGGGAGAGTCAGAGGATCAGGCAAGGTGGCCATTACTCAGGACCTTCATCTCTCCAAGGTCTTTCTTGTGGAAACCCTCAACTTCAACATCCTGTCTATCGGTCAGCTTTGTGACATGGGTTTCAAGTGCACATTTGATGAGGATGGTGCAATGATTGAAAATGCAAAGAAGGGACTAGTATTTCATGGAGTGAGGCATGGAAACTTGTATGTCATGGACTTCAAATCAGGCAATATGCCACCAAGTACTCACCTCTTCACTAAGGCAACAAAGAGATGGTTGTGACATAGAAGACTGGCACATGTTGGAATGAATCAACTCAAAAAAGTGGTCAAAAGAAATCTAGTTGAAGGAATCAAGGATGTCACCTTTGAGAAGGACAAATTGTGTATTGCTTGTCAGGCTGGGAAGCAAGTTGCATCATCTCATCCCTCCAAGTCATTCATGTCTATATCTCATCCTCTAGAGCTCTTACGCATGGACTTGTTTGGGCCAACACATTACAAGAGTCTAGGAGGGAATCTATATTGTTTGGTGATTGTGGATGACTTCACAAGATACACTTGGACCTTCTTCCTCGAGGACAAGTCTCAAGCAAGTGATATCTTCAGAAAGTTTACAAGGAGAGAAAAGAATGAATTCAAGGTTAGCATTGTGAAGATAAGGAGTGACAATGGGGCTGAGTTCAAGAACACAACAATGGAGGAATATTATGACAAGAAAGGGATCAAGCATGAATTCTCCGCTACATATACTCCCGAGCAAAATGGAGTAGTGGAGAGGAAGAACAAGACACTAATCACCCTTGCTCGTGCCATGTTGGATGAGTATGGAACTCATGAGAGGTTTTGGGCTAAAGCAATCAACAGAGCTTGTTACACCTCAAACCGTGTCTATCTCTACTGATTATTGAAGAAGACACCATATGAGCTATTCGCTAGATGGAAACCCAATGTTTCCTATTTTCAGGTCTTTGGTTGCACTTGCTACATTTTCGAGAAGAGGAGGAAGCCCGGAAAATTTGAGAGTAGAACTACTGAAGGCATTCTTGTTGGGTATTCAGGGACTTCCAAAGCATATCAGGTCTAAAACTCAGTCACAGAATGTGTGGAAGAATCTTATGATATGCAATTTGATGAGTCAAATGGTTCTCAGAAAGGACATGAGTTTCATGAAGTAAACATTGGAGATAAGCCTATGAGGGAAGCTTTGAGAAATATGCTCGTGGGCGAGGTTTTACCCCACGAGGCCAATGATGGTAATATTGATGAGCCCTCAACTCCACCACCTCAACCAACCTCTTCCTCCGAGGTGCAAGAATCAAACCAAGATGCCATTGCCTCTCCCACTAGCTCCTTCCAAGATTCATTGAGAGTGCATCCATCTACCCATGAGGGAACCCAAGAGAGAAGTGAGCCCCAAGCCTCTCCACATACTTCACATCGAGCCACTTCTCCAAGTTCTTCACACAACAGCCCCACATCCTCACCAAGCTCTAGCTCCAAAACAACAAAGCATATGAGTGATTCTTCCACCTCACTAAGAATCCAAGACACTTATATCTCAAAATAGCGAGTAATCCATGATGCACAAGTTACTTCACCTAGAGCTCCTCCCACTCAAGAAGAACATCATCCTAGACCCAAGGCCATCAACAAGGATCACTCACGTGACTTGATCATTAGGAGTCCATCTCAAGGAGTTAGGACAAGGAGAATTCAATATAAGCCCAACTATGTGAGTGAAGAAAATGATGATGAGGCAAATGTTGCAATTGAGAACTTCTCTTTCGTCTTCATGATTGATCCTACAACAATTGATGAAGCTATGGGTGATCATAAATAGGTTATTGCTATGCAAGAAGAACTGAACAACTTCAAGAGATGCAAAGTATGGAAATTTGTTGAGATACCCAAGAATCATAATGTGGCTGGCACCAAGTGGGTCTTCAAGAACAAGAAAGATGAAAAAGGAGCAACTGTCAAGAACAAGGCTCGTCTTGTGGCCAAGGATTATTCTGAAGTGGCAGGTATTGACTTTTAAGAAAATTTTTCTCCTGTGGCCCGTCTTGAAGCAATTCGGATCTTACTTGCCTATGCATCACACAATGGCTTCAAGCTCTATCAAATGGATGTCAAAAGTTCCTTCTTGAATGGAGAGATCAATGAGAAAGTCTATGTGGAACAACCTCCGGGGTTTGAGGACCCTAAACATCCACGCCATGTGTACAAACTGAAGAAAGCTCTCTATGGCCTCAAGCAAGCACCAAGGACATGGTATGAACATTTGAGGAACTTTCTTCTCAAGAATGGTTTTAAGATTGGAAGCATTTATAGCACCTTGTTCATAAGACATGTTAGGAAGGATCTCTTTATGTGCCAAATCTATGTGGATGATATCATCTATGGGTCAACCAATGAAAAATTCAATGAGGAGTTCTGGAAAATGGTGGCAAGGGAATTTCAAATGTCAATGATTGGAGAGTTGCATGTGTTCCTTGTTTTTCTAGTGAAGCAATTGAGGGAAGGGAACTTCATCTATCAAGAAAAGTACACCAAAGACCTTCTCAAGAGATTCAACATGGAAAATTGCAAACCCTTGCATACACCTATGGAAACAAGTAAACCCTTGGATGATGATGCAAAGAGAAAACCAATGAACCCCAAGCTCTATAGATCAATGATTGGTTATTTGCTCTATCTCACCGCATCAAGACCGGACATAATGTTTAGTATGTGCTTGTGTGCTCGTTATCAAGCAAATCCAAAGGAGTCTCACCTGAAGGCTGTGAAGAGGATTCTTAGATACCTCAAGTACACATCTACCATGGGACTATGGTATCCTAGAGGAACAAGCTTTGAGTTACTTGGGTATTCAGACTCAAACTTCACGGGATGCAAAGTGAATAGGAAGAGTACATCGGGAGGTTGCCAATTTCTTGGAAGATTTCTAGTATCTTGGAGCTCAAAGAAACAAAACTCGGTGGCTCTATCTACAGCTAAAGCGGAGTACATGGCGGCGGGAGCATGTTGTGCCCAACTTCTCTATATGAGGTAAACGCTCTCGAATTATGGCCTCAACTACACTCAATTGCTATTATATTATGACAGTGAGGCGGCAATCAAGATTGCTCTCAAAAACTGGAGATCATGGTCATGCAAAGCATATACAAGTGAGGCATCACTTCATAAGGGACCATGTTGAGAAAAAGGATATTGAGTTGGTGAGTGTGCGGACTCATGAACAATTGGCGGACATCTTCACCAAGCCACTTGATGAGAAGACCTACAACAAGCTAAGGGGAGAACTAAATGTTCTCGACCTTTCAAACTTCACATGAGTAACCCCAACTTGTCACTTGTACATATGTATAGTCTTGTTTGATTGTTGCTTGTGCCTTTGTTTTGTGCTTGTTTCTCTTTGCTTGTAAGTCAACTTCAGACCTCCATGAGATAGCAATGGGCATGGGTTAAGCTTGGGAAGGTGGTTCATGGTGTGCCCAAGGCTTTGAAGAATGGTCCATTGTGAGTAAGCTTGAGAAGGGAACAACTCGTCGTTGGCACTTTGGTTTGTAGCTTTTCTCTCTCCTTCCTTTAGCATCGCATCATGCATTTGCATTTCTTGCATTCATGCACTATTGCATCATGATATCTTACATGCTCCCGAGCATGTTTCTAGGGGGATTTGCTTATTTTGTAAGTATATGACCCTCTAGATGATCACATAGTGATCTTTATGCTTCATGCCCACTGAGTCATGTTCAAATGAGCTCCGAGGTTAAATCTACTCGCGCAGCTCAAAGACAAGTGGCTCATACATTCCCTTCATACAAATGACTAACCATTGCATACTTGAGAAAATATTTTGTTGAGTCATGGTTGTAGAGGGAGTTATGGTGGAACACCGCCATGATCAAGAAGGAGCACCATGAAAGAGGGAGTTTTTCCTAACTCTTGCCATTTATTATTTGCTCTTGGTTGTCTTGTGTTTTGCTGTTGGTTTGTGGTTTTTTGTGATAGGTGACAGAGGAGGAGAAGAACATGAAGATCCAAAAGCCAAGTCAAGATTGAGGATAGCAAAAAGAGGGAGAAGAAGAAAGTGAAGACATGAAGATCCAAAAGCCAAGTCTAGTAGGGGAAGAAAAGAAGAAGAACATGAGGAACATGAAGACCAAATGGAGGTGATCAAGACAATGGTGCATGTTCAGTTAAAGTACACATGAAGATCATATCAAGATGAACATCTAAATCGACATGGAGAAGAACAACGATGATGCATATCTACAACAACAATGAACACCTACACCAACATGAATATCTACGTCTCTGGTGTGTGTCTACGTCAACAAGATCAACTACCACGACATCATGATGGGCACGAATTCGACTCAATCTCAACTTCTAGTGTGCTACAAGATTGGGTAGTTCTCCCTCAACACCTAGCACATTCCAAGGGGGAGAATACTTCCAAGGTAAGGACCAAGGTAATCTTTTTAATCTTTTCTTTTCCTTTGATTCCTTGTTGCTCGTCCGTTTTAGATCATCATAAGTAGTGGTTGTCATCCATCATCAAAAAGGGGGAGATTGTAAGGATCATGACCTTTGAGGTCACCCCGAGGTATGATGTTTTGGTGATGAATGACAAATATGAAATGTGATTAATGTCTACACGAGTGATTGTTCGTGTAGAAAACCTTTTCTACTCAATGATGATTATTGACGGCGGCCTTGGCGATGGATGACAATGATCACAAGCATGGAGGCTTATGAGCTTGATGGAGTCCAAGGGTTGATGGAGATGGATCAAAGATAAGGACAAGCTATGGAGCAAATCTTGGGAACACTTGTCTGGTTATTAGAACTTTGAGTCCATAGGTAAAACCGGACTATCAAGAGGATCTAGGTCATGTCTCTTAGGTAACACTAGTTGGTAAAATCACAGGCACTAGGTGAAAGTGGAGAAGCCAAGGAGCTGTTCGAAGAAGCCGGGAAACGAAGTCAAGCGAGGACGAGGAGTTTCAGCTTCTAGAGATAGTGATCGGTAGAGGGTCATAGAGACCGGATGGTACGGTCATCAGGAGGAATTCCAGAACAGAGGAGAAGTTGGTCGCGAGGAAATCTATTGGACCAGAATTTGTATAGTCCGGACTGTATGGTCTGTAGGAGGAAATTCTAGATAGATGAGGAAGTGGTTGCAATGGCTCTGTTTGGGGATTCGACGATGAAGACCAGACTGTACGGTCTGTATAGAGACAGCTACAGACAGAGAGCAACGGCTCTGGAGGAGCCGTCCGATGGAGACCGGACTGTCTAGTCTGTACAGTGACCAGACCGTCCGGTCAGTACATCCAGAGGACTGTTTCATGGAGCAACGACTAGTTGAAGGTTGGAAGCCTATATAACTTCATTGCTGAGGTCTTAGAGACCACTCTTGGCAAGTGGAATTGCTTGGAGCATTTTGTTAAGAGGCAAGAGGAAAAGAAGAGAGCACTAGAAGGAGATATTGCATATCTTGAGAGTGCTAGTGAGAGTAACTTAAGCATTGATGCACATCTAAGGTTAGGGTGTTCTTGAGGGTGTGATCTAGGTTGTTACTATTGGTCTATAGTGAGACCTAGACCGGTTAGGTGTCGGTGATCGAGCCTATCGTGATCGGTTATGAAGGTCGTCAGATGTTTGTACACAGTTTGAGCCCGCCGGTGAAAGGGGCATCAATAGTAAGCGCCCATATCGGCTCGGGGAGTCTGGCAAGTTCTCAAGGGAGGCGAGCTTATGCCTTGGTGGCAGCAGTGACACGCACTGTGTCTTCACTCCGGGAGTGATTGCGGGCTCGTGGGCGAGAACTCCACATTGGTGGCGGGAGGGACCGGAACTCTAGTGGGAGTGATCCAACGGGGAGTAGGGGAAGGTGCCATCCTTCCGAGAACTCGGGAAAAATCATGAGCCATCTCTTACTCTACTCCTTACTTTGATGCATTACTTTCCGCATTTACATACCATGCTATTCATGCTTGTGTGCTTACCTTGTTCTAGTTGATTACCTTGTAGACTTGCATGAATAGGATTTTCTACTTGCTAGTTGTGCTTAGCTCTCATTTGATCACTAGCATGTATAGGAGTTACATTAGCTTGATTGCTCACCCTTGTATGTATTGTGCTACTCATGGTTGTGTGCTCTAGTTCCTTATCTTGTAGCTTTGCATGAGTAGGCTTCTTTGCTAGCTAGTTGTTTGCTTCCGCGTGTCTCTGATTACTAGCTTGCATAGGAGTTGTATTGCCTTTGTGTGATCCAATAGTATGGTTAGGTTGTTGTTCCTTTCATAGGACTATTATCTTGCTAGTGTGATCACCACTAGAATTGTGATAGGAGTTGTTTGAGTTGTCAGTTTTACGAATTGACGAATTTGGTACATTGTGCGAGTTTCCGATTCACCCTCCCCACCCCCCCCCCACCCCTCTCGGCCACTTGGTCCTTTCACAAGGAGGGGTCTATGATCTGCTATTCGTCATTATAGGTGAAAGACAATAGACGACACAAGTCGATCAGATGTCGATCTGTGCTGATTGCACAGTCTCATTGCTTTGTCATATGGGCAGTTTTTCCTTATTAATCTATGTGTACCATACCTTAAAATAACTTACTAAAAATAAAGGAATTCCGTCCGATTGATATGCTCAAAATCAGCCCTATTTTTCCTTTCTTCAACCATGTTGAGATTTAATTTTATAGTGAACTTTTAGATTCATCATTTGCACTACGCCTAAATGGATGACCAAGAGGAAGTTAGCCTTAAGGTGGTTGTAGCAGATGTCTATATAATTAATAGCATTTGTAGCGGCCACAATACTGCCGCTATAATGATTGGAATGTATAAGCTATTTCTATGACGTAGTGTTCAATAAATAACATGTTGTAACTTAGCATCCGCTATTGTACTAGTAAAACTGCGCTATCAATCGCTATTTCAATATTATAGCATCTTACTAATAATTTATTATTTTGTTGAAGTCTACTTCTTTTAAGAAATTGATCCAATCACATTGTCCAAGTTATACTTCAAAACATGACGTTTAATTGATCAAACTACTTAACATGCTTCTTATGATGAGAAAAGTTATAATTTATACACTATTACATGTAGTTTATGGTATTTTAATCCATATCGCTATTGAAACTTAGCATCCACTATCTGCTAAACCCACGATCTACTATTTATTTCTTTGGATATAGTAGTGGACGGATTTAGGGTTAAAATAGGCCTTCCAAACAAGAACTTGTAGAAGTCGCATTACCATATAATGGTACTGGTGCCTGCCGGTGGTGTTACTGCAAAGGAGGAAAAAGTTGATGTGATGCAAAGGGAAGAACCAGTCATTATTTACTGCCATTTCCGGTGCCAAAGTAGTTGTCCTTTGTCATGCTTTAGAAGTATATAATACCAGTATTAAGGGATCCACGTAAAAGTGTATTTGATTTTGTTGAATCCAACAAATATTGTCCTAAGATGGCATTCTCTTTTCATCACTTTGATACGATCAAATACCAACTGTTATAATATGTATGAACTGTGGTCACGTCTAGATCCTCCCATATGCTGTGCAATCCACAGTGTGACTGCAACTTAAGCAGTCGCGCTAGGAATCCTTGGATGTAAAACGGTGTAGATTTGAATCCAAGTCTCTCACAAGAATTACTAGTGAATAAAAGCATCTTCAAAAGCTTCCTAAAAAATTGACCCTAAAAGAGTGTTTTTAGAAGCAACTCAAAAATTATTAGGAATTTCTTATCTCCTCCAACAGTTCTCCTAAAATATAGATCATAAAAACTTTTGATTGGGCCACGACAGCATCTGGAACCACAACAATATTAATTCCCCTCTAAATATAAGGATTGGGGTCCCCAATTTCCCCCTCATTTCTAGCTACAAATGAGGTGAATTTACGGAGAGAATAAATCTATGAGTTGTTTTGGAGGGCTGTTAGAGATGATTTTTTACATTAAACCCAATTAATTTAATTTAGGGAGAGATTATGGGACTCTCTTGGAGAAGCTCTAATATGATTGTACGCTTTAAACCCTGCTTGTTTAGCTGTTCATTAAGCAGGATACAGACGAGTAAGAGCTTGCACCTGAATCGGTTTCGCTGAACAGGGCAATTGAGGATCTGTCCATCTTCCTAATGATCAGTATCTATTTATTCGCTTTATTAATTTCCTTGTAATTTATAAGTGGTCACAAGAGCCAAGTCTGTTACTATTTTGCTTAAAATGAAATAGTAATGGATTTGCCTCAGTTACAATCTTGGATCGTCCTTTGTCATAAAAATAGTAATGGACTTGGCTCTTATGACCATTTATAAACAGACATTTTAAGACCCATTACTAAATTGGTTACAAGAGCCAAGTCTGTTACTATTTTCCTAAATTTAGTGACAGACCACATTGTTCATTAGTGACGGTTGTTTTTATAACATCAGCTACGTCCGTCATTATTTATAACACATTCAGGATCAAGATCAATGGTTCAAACGAAGTTCCATATAAAATAAATATCTGCTAACTCTAACTCAGTCCTTATCTCTCTCTCTCTCCAGTCTCCATGCCAGTGCCTTATCCCTTCTCTCCCTAGCATGCCTGCTCCCTCCTCCCTTCTCTCCCTCCCTCTTCCACTCCCTCAGACGATGATGGCGGCAGCGGGCCCCTCCCTGTCAAGCGCAATGGCGGCGAGCCCCTTCCCGTTGAGCACGACGCGGATGGCGGCGGCGGCCTCCCCTCAAGCACGGTGTCAGGGGTGGGCTCCCCTCGAGTGGTGGCGGCAGCGGTCTCCCCTCATGCGGCGGCGGATCCGGATCCCCCTCCCATCAACCGTGGTAGTGGCGCATCCGGATCCCCCTCCCGTCGACCACAGCAGTGGCAGCAGGCCTCCTTGCTTCTCTCCTAGAGCGAGACGGCAACGGTGGGCTTCCCCCTCCCGTCGAGCTCGATAGTGGCGGCGGGCTCCCCCTCTCGTCAAGCGCGGTGTTGGCAGTGGGCCTCCTCACCCTCCCGTCGAGTGTAGCGGTAGCGGCGGGCCTCCTCACCCCTCCCATCTTATGCGGCGGTGGTGACGGGCTCCCCCCTCCTCCACTTCCTCAAGCAAGGCGGCGGCCGGATCTGGCAATGCGGCGGCTAGCAATGGCGGATCCGGATCTGGCGGGGCAACGGCGGCGTGGTCCTCTAGGCCGGGCCAGGCTCGCTTTTTTTTTGTTTGTTCAGAGAGATTATGACAGTGGTGGACATAGTCGTTTTTCATGATGGATATATGCCCGTCACTGATTCTTTTCTTTTTTTTATTTTTAATGCACTTTTTAGTAACGTGCTTTGGTCCGTTGCAAATTTTCAAAGATATTAGTAACATTTTCATAGTGACGATCTGAAAGTCCACCACAAACTGTTTTTGGTCTGTTGGTAAAAATGTGTTTTGTAGTAGTGACATGATCATGACTGTCTTGGGGCACGCTCATGGAAGCTGCAAGGTTGGAGTGGAAGGACCGTGCAGAGGTCAGGTGTGATGAGGGCTCGTGTCGGCAACGGCGCTTCCACGAGGTGGAGCAGCGAGTCGAACAGGAGCGAAGAGGCCGGTGGTGAACATGTAGGACGAGCTGCGTGGTAGAGTTGTCATTTAACAACAGTTTTGGCAGTTTATGAAGAAAAGTAGGAGTAGTAACAAAGATAAATAGATGCTGACCATTGGAAAGGAGGGTAAATCCTCACTTGCTCATCGCTCAATGGAGAGTTCGTTCCGTTTGGCTATTAAGGCTTTGCCCGTGTGGGCTGAGCAATGCGCCAGCCATCTCCGTGACCTCGTGTTCCTATTTCCCCACCGGTGGGAGCCTCTCTTCATTTTTCTTCCATTTTTAGATATTTTTGTATTTACATTTTGTCAAGTGTCAACATTTACCAAGTGTTTTTTGACATATACGGCAATCTTTTTGCTGAGTATTCGCTGAAAAACACTCGATAAAAATACCTCTTTGCTAAGTATATTTTTACCGTATACGTTTTACTGAGTAGTACACTCAGCAAACACTTTGCCGAGTGTTTTTCTGGCAAACTACTGGTTTTCAGTAGTGAATGTCGCAAAGTTCCTTGTGGAGAATGCGGTTGTATTGGAGCAGATGCAAGTTCACGATGGAGATCAAAGGGTTCACGACGACATCATCACAAACTTTGCAACATGGAGAGCCAATTTTTCCCGTAGTAGAGTAGATATTGTTGGCGAATAGGAGCCAAGAAATTTGAGTGAATAAGCATGAGTGCGTAATGATATGCTCAATTTTAATAGATATTGTTGGCGAGTAGGATACAAGAATGTGACTGAATAAGCATGACCCTTTCGTAATAATATATCCTCAATTTTAATATCAACCTTCTTTTTACGCTCCGAATCATGATATATACTCCATTATTACTTTCTCAAGTGCTCCACTCAGCAGCATAGGCATCAGAGACTGGGATGAGTTGAGATACATTATCTAGTGTGACGGACGTGCCATAGAAGGTTGATCAATGGTCACCAGACCCGCCCATAAAAGGTTGACGTCTCATTAAATTAGAGCTAGCACACCACCTCTATGGATCAAGCCAACCCAACATAACGCAATCATACCTGTAAGTGTAGCGCTGCTCCACCTGTTTTTATTGCTGCTCAAAATAAAAAAATGACTAAGCCATGCAATCCAGTCTAGTCTATAACTAGGAGTCGAAGTGCCGTGAAACTGACAATGAATCCAAACAAATAGAAGTTACAAACAATGGCGCAGATGTTTTTATTCATTACACAGAGTTCCACTTTAGTACAACAAAGACCCATGGAGTTTGACAGAGGACATGTGGAAGATTACAAACAAATAAGATGAAACCAAGGGATACATAAATATTGTAGAAATGCCATGCATGTGTAAAAATATTTATTCTGAGGACAGAATTGCAACCAGATGGTGTTCACAACACTCGCGTAGCATGGAGAACAGTCGACCCAGTGTGCTTTTCATAGTCTCACATCACAGCAGTATCAACATCTGATGCCCCCAATTTCCAAGAGTTGCAACCAGTTCCGGGAACCTATATAAAATGTAACAAGGCAAGCAAAACAAATAAGCTTTGCTGGCGTGGTGATGCTTGTTAACAAAATATAAAACTTCATTTGACAATCGTCACAAAAAAATAATAAAACGTGGATTGCCAAATAGGGTACAAATTCACATGTAAGTTGTTGGACAAATACTAATTATGGTTAATGCAGAGTGATTAATTATTATGTGCTTAGGATTTGATATGTTGGCACATGGATATCATTAAACTACATCGTGATTTGACCCCTCCGCTCTGCTACCATAATAGAGGTCATGAGTTAAAGTAATTAACTTGGCTCCCAGGTGCCCATGGTCGGCCCCTTCCATGGCGGTAAAAGAAAGATTTTTAATATTACGATAGAATAAAACACATAAAAACTCATGTTTATTTTTTAATCAGTGTTCAACAGAAAATAATTGTGCATATACTACTCTTTCATGACAGTGCTTCAATTCTGAATTCCGGCAACGTTCATCTACAATAAAACTGGAGACTTATAGTTTCACTAGGTATCATATTGTATCCATGAAGATATGTATGGAATTATCTCTATACATTTAACTGATTGATTGGTATGACAATTATTATGACATAACAATTTGCAATTATGTTTTGTTACAAAAAGTTTCATGGCAGTACTTGACTCATTCGCATTGAGCCATTAACATATATATTTCTATGGATTAAGTAACTTACGGTAGTAAAGGAGCACCAAAAATAGTAGAATAACTCACCGCACGATGAGATATAGTGCATCAATAAATATTAAGCATATAGTAGATCACTAACCATTGAAGAGGCCATTGGGGTGTATAATGCATGTACGTTGAGTTCATAAATCCTTGAATGACCGTCCTGGCTGAATATTGTATGCTCGACAACACCTTGCGCCATGACAAATTGTCCTGTTCCTCCAATAATGCTCATCTCACCATTTTGTGGAACACTCCCCATAACCTTAAGTGTTGACCCACTAAACCTATATTGCACAAAGACATTTTATGTAATATAAATTCTGCACAAGTATTGACATAATTTACATTGTTTCTCGTTAATTCTTCTGGAACACCTGAATTTTCAATGAGTCCAAATAATTTACACTATTTAGTTGCCGGTGAATCTCATACCACTCCCTCCGCTCAGAAATATATCTCATTCTAGTTTTAGGCACAGGAATTAAGGAGAAGTAAAAAATATGAAATATGAAGGAAATAAGGAGGAGAGAGATAGAGATACTATGTACTCCGAAGAGAGAAGCGTGTATTGTGTAACAAAATTTGAATGCTAAAATACTAAAATGACATTTAATTTGGATTTGAGTGAATGCCAAATTCCTTTGGAGCCCCATTGCTCAAAACAATACTAGTGTTAGAATCAAATTACGTATTCCTAATATATTGTTTTATGCATAATTAATGAATTCTTGGGCGGGGGGACAGTCATTAAATTTAAGAAACTACAATGATCAAATATATGCAAACAAAATTGATATTTACCATATATAACAAGAGGAATATTTACTCTCAAATTTAGGTAACCCATGCTTCTTTAGTCTCAAATAATATAACTGTTAATATAGTGTAGTAGTGATGTATGAAAATACTAATGACATTGTTGAAGATAGAAGTTATATATATAACTCCTATTGAGCATGTTTGGTGCTAAATAATCAATAGATTATCTCAAAAAAATATTAAATTCATGAGCACGAAGCAAACTCAAAAGCAAGAATGTACCTTGTATCCTTGAACACGAAGTTCATGGACGAGTACCAATGGTCAAGGTTAGCTTGACTTGTTTTCATAAGGATGCCTTCTGCACGTCCAATCAAAGTTGCATTTGGGTCGGGTCCACTGGCCAGTAGCCAATTCGTAACAAAAGTTGAACCAAATCCATTTGGATTTGGTGGCCCTACCACTCCTCCTTGGTTAAGATTGGGTTCAGTAACTACTTGGTGCATATATAGATGCATGTATAGCTCACGTTGCACAAGCATACATAGAAGAGGAGCGATTGCGTAGTAGGCCATGATGAGTAAGGTGATTGGCAGCTAAGAATGCGCTATAGAGGTGAGATCGTTGGATACAGTTTTTCGACCTCTTATACTCTTGTGTATCAAAGGACAAGGGAGGGATCATATTTATAGAATGATAGAACTAGTGCCACAATGGATGATCATAATTTATTACAAGTTATGTTGGTCCCACTGGTGAAATGTTGGGTGTCAAACAATATTAGTTATTATTTGACATAAAATAATGAGGCATTAGTTTTTTACCCAAATATACATAGTAGAAGGAAGAATCTAAGATAATAAGGCCACCAAGTAATGAAATGATATCTTTTGACACCAAAAAAACATAGTCAAGTACGAAAACATGCAAGTAGTTGCATGATAAGCCACACATAGATAATTGTATATTTTTATCAAAGATTGTGACATTATAACCACTACCACAATAATAATGCATGCATATGCCCAAAGAAATCAGAATATGCTGTGTGTCAATGTAATTAATAATGTGTGCATCCTAACTATAAACTAATGCAAACATACAACAGCGGTGCTCGGCCATAGCCATCTATCTATATGTTTAAATTTTCTTTAGTGATAAAAGAAATCACAAAACAAATATGAAAATTTTGAAAAAAAAAATAATAGGACGAATGGTCAAATGTAAGTCAAAAAGTCAATGGTTACAGCAATTTAAGAACGGAGCGAGTAGGTATTTAAATCTTCTTCATTTCCAAAAATGAATTCGAAAGCAAACTTGTTCAGGGTTTGGTCTGATGTGGAATGAAGGTTTGCTACTGTATTTCAAAGAGAAATGCTAACCAAATTGAAATTAAGGAGAGAGCTCACTAAAACACTATTGTATCAGAACTTGCAACACCTTGAACAAGTTTTGCTGCTGGTATTACTTGCAACACCTTTGAATGTGGGAATAGATACACACTCCTACGAGTAGGAAAAAGACTTCCTAGATATATTACTTTTTATTTTAGTTCTGTTCACTACCTAAAACACTAATTTACCATCAACCTAATTAAATGTCCAGATGCTCAGACACTTTTGTCCTTGGCTGAAACAAAATTTGGAACCACACTCCTGGTGGGTGCCGGACAATATTAATTATTTTTAGACACGAAGTTATGAAGCATTAGGTTTTTAACCCAAATGTTAGTAAGGCCTCCAAGTAATGAAATGATATTTTTTGACATGAAGCAAACATAGTCAAGTACGAAAACATGCAAGTGGTTGCATGATAAAGTCACACGTAGATAACCGTATATTCTGATCAAAAGACCATGACATTATATCAACTACCACAATAATAATACATGTAATACATGTACATGTCCATAGAATCAGAATATGTTGTACCACTAATGGGAGTCAATTAATAAAGTGTGCTGCTGTAACTGTAAACAAATGCAAACATGGGGTTGGCTACCGGAAATGTTTCTGTATATATGGCAAAATTTTTAGGGTTCTATATAGCAGATTTGATATCCTCGACAAATGCTAGTTTAAAAACTTTATTAGCATCATAGTAGTGCCCAGGTTTGATGCATAGATATGTGAATACGATGATAGAATATCATCGGAGTATCTGCTAATCCATGTCAAATAGTTAGTTAAATCTTATTTTGCAAATATGAATCCCAAAGAAAACTTGTTTAGGTTTGCACTACGGGAATCCTCCAGTTTGCTGAGTGCCTGTAGCACTTGGCGAACCCTCAAAGGCATTCGATAAACACTTTGTTGAGAGCCACCTTCGACATACATGACACGACAAAGCTATATTCGGCAAACAATGCTTTTCTCGGGCTTTGCTGAGTGCTGGATTGACTATCGGTAAAAATTGTATTGCCGACGTCGCCATAACGGAGACGAGGAGCACCAGGCGGCGTTAACGACGGTTTTTCCGCTCAGCAAACACTTCCTCTTTGTTGAGTGTCTCATCGTAGACACTCAGCAAACGTTCTCTCTTTGTCGAGTGTTAAGGCCACTACATTAATTTATCCATAGAACTACTAATTTATTCATAAACTCTAAGCATTAAATGATCATTTTATAGAAAACAAAAATAAAACGGACATATTTGCCGAGTACCCTGCAGCCAGCACTCGGCAAAAGCACTCTTTGCCGAGTGCCCTAGTGCAGGCACTCGGCAAAAGCATTCTTTGACGAGTACGTCACAAGGACACTTGGCAACCTTTGATGGCCGTCAGCAGTGGTGACGAAGTTGAACTTTGCTGAGTGCCGAAGGTGGACACTCGGCAAAATTCTGACATTTGTCGAGGGCCTTTTAGCTCTTTACTGAGTGTGTCATTCGCAATACTCGGTAAAATGTCACTTTTACTGAGTGTTGCTTTTTTACTGAGTGCTCCATTGGTTACACTCTGCGAAGGAGGTGTTTGTCGAATGCACGAGGAAATGACCTCGGCAAAGTATCTTGCACTTGGCACACCTGCCCTTTCCGGTAGTGTTGGTTGATGTGGAATGAAGGTTACTTGCTACTGTTTTGCAAAGAGAAACTCCAACTAAATTCAAATTGAGAGTGCTCGCTGAAATACTGCTCTATCATCAGAACTTGCAACATATTGAACAAGTTTTGCTGCTAGTGTTCACAAATTCAAACACAAGGTATTGTTTTTTAAAGCATGTTTGGCATGGCTCCAGCGCAAAACTCCGGTCTGGAGCTGAGTGGAGCCAGTCAAACACCCCAAAAGATCAAGACAAATATATGACATCACTTTTTTGAACCTATATATGACATCACTTGTGGATTCTCATGATTGTTAGTTCGGCTCTTCAGAAGCCAGAAGGTTAATTAGTTGAACGACCACTCTAATGTTAATGATAGTCCTAGGACGGCAAACCTAACTGCTATGCGGTCACTCTTATATCATTAACTAGCTCACCTGGAGCCATTTCCAAGACCACCAGTGTTTCTAGAGTTATACTTTTCTAAAACTCTGAACAATATTCTGTTGGGGGCTATTTTGGCTCTTCCACTGATAATAAAAGGTGATAATCCATGCAATACTATGGACAAGCATGCGCCTCAGAAAAACATAAAAAAATTACCGAAAGATCCTTTATTGACTATATATTTCACTATCTGAAACAGTAATTAATTTATCGTCA
The DNA here is from genome assembly GCA_030378355.1 of Eleusine indica. NCBI lineage: Eukaryota > Viridiplantae > Streptophyta > Magnoliopsida > Poales > Poaceae > Eleusine > Eleusine indica. Next base: position 17,640,520 of record CM059502.1, read on the forward strand.
GCCTAAATGCCCAGATGCTCGGACCCTTTTGCCCCTAGCCGAAACAAATTTGGAGCCACGCTCCAATTTGGTTGAATAAATCTGTGTTGAAATTTGCACTAATATTGACTATAAGCGCGAGGTCAAAAAAATTGGCATGATCCATTTAAAATGTGATGGTTCAAGCACATAATAATGTTTAGCATGGAACTAGTAATTTAAATAAAGCATAATACATGATAAAAAATTATATAGATTGATTTTATCAAGTATCAGGATTACCACCCATGTTATGGTTAATTATATTTGGTTTGGATGTGATACACTACTATAAAATATATTTTTGATGACGACGGGTAAGCGACCATGATCCGCTACCACTAAAGGGCTACTACTTGGTTATAAAATTTATAGCAGACTTATTCCCTGCCACTACTAAGCCCTATGTATGCTACATAAAAAAAAAAGTGTGATAGTAGCCTCACGCATGTTAGGGATGGACGAAAAGCTTAAAGCTCATGACTCGACTCGACTCGTGACAAACTCGACTCGACTCATTTCAGTAACGAGCCAAGTCGAGCTTATAATTTAGCTCATCAAATTTGCGAGTCGAGTCCAGCTGGCTTGCTCGCAAGCTCAATGAGCTTTGAAAGACTCACAAGAAGTACGATCATTAGTGATAAAATATAAATATTATATAATTCTTTAATTATTTTAGGATTTATTTTAAATTGTGTTATATTTGTAAGTTATTTTTATTAAATGTATACCTTATTCTTAGCTATTATATGCTAAAATATTTCATCTGGCTATAATCTAGTGTTTGAATTGTAATGTGTACCTGGCTCATGAGCCTAACGAGCCGATTCGAATTAATTATCAAGCCTAGCCGACCTAAGTTTTGAACTTGGTTGTCTAACGAGTCACGCCGAGCTGAGCTAATTTTCTAACGAGCTAACACGAGTCGAGCCAGCTCAACATCCACCCCCTACATGTAACGTTACTTTCCGCATCTATGAGTGGGCCATAAAGTTTAAAATAGTGGCTTTGAACATGATAGATGCTAGTAATGTTATCAAGTTAGGAAACTATAATTTTTCGACGTGAAGGAACATGGTCAAAAAAAAGTAAGAAACCATGTAGGTGGTGGATAAATGCATACTGATTATTTTCTTGTAAGATGTTGATATTATAACCACTATCGATGTTGTCAGTTACATGTATTTGTATGTTACAATAATAATAATAATATATGGATATTACATTTACAGCTAATTATTCTTTTAATAGAGACAACGTTTTTGTTGATAACGAGATGCATATGATGATTTCGTGAATCTTAAAATCAAACGACACATTCTTTATTTGGAGGCCATCGTAGGGATAGGATGTGCATGCGTGTCTGTATTGTCTTCATTTGCAAGAAAAAAATATAAAATATGAATGTGCCAAATGGCCACACACAGCGCGGAACACAAATCAACCTGCCGCGCAATGACCCCATGGAAATAATTATTTTAAATCTTCTCTGTATCAAAATTGACTCAGAAAGAAAAAGGTTTGAGTTTGTTTGGGTGTGGAAAAATTGTTACTCGCTGCTGTATTGCAAATACAAATAGCTGACAAAATTTAAATTGTTGTTGGAGCTTATTGTTTTTTTATTAATCTTGTAGCTTATTATTGTTGTATTGCGAACAGAATTTGCTGTATCAAAATTCAAAATGTCGTGATAGAATTATTCCTTATCTGAAACATGAAATATTAATATAACCGAGTTATTTTGCTGCACATGGATAAAGCATGTTGATGATATCGTTCATTAAACATCAAAGAAGGCTTGTTGCTATTTTATTACAGATAAACATCGTTGGTGCACTGTCGCGTCAATGCCTATCTGATCCTTCATAAGCCAGTTAATTAGTTCAACTTCCACCCAGCTACCATTTTCCTCAAGACAAATAGAGCCTTTCTAAATTTTCATGAGAACTGAGCAATTCATTTATTTGAAACATGCCCTTAATTGGCAGTATGAACAAGAAAACAAATTTCATGGGCAGAAAAACACAAGTTGATGTGCTTTTTTATCATCTCGATTAAACTCCACAACTGCAAATGTTCCAGCAAGAATATATGAAAATCCGATACGCTATCAGCAGCATAGCAATGAACAAAGCTAATAAAATAGGAGATATATATAAAGAAACATTTTGGTTGTTTTCCTGCAATGTAGTTTATACACATGTAAATATTTTAGTGTCATTCTGTCCTAATGTTACTGTCGATGCCCAGAGTCCCTTTATTTTCAGATCAGGGCATCAACAGTTACAACCAAGGAGGACATCATATTCCCCCTAGTTTCAACTGCCAACAGATGGCTTGAAGTACATGCAAATCGGTGGGTCAATCCTCAAGATTGACAATATAGCAGAAGGAACGCTCCAGATCCCATCACCGCAGATCAAGCCAGATGCTACCACATCCTTGAAGTTACGACACTCCTCTTCGTTCGCCCTCTCCCATACGAACACGATAGCCGTCCCAATAAACATGTCGATAGAAAAGTATGCACCAATATAGAAGGGAATGGCCATAGTCATCGGGCTGGGGATGAATTTGGACACATTCTCTGGAGTGACGTCCCGTAGAAGGTTGATCACCAGAGAAGTGATGAAGAAAACAGAGCAGATGGCTAGGCAATGCTGTGGCAATGCTGACAGTCCTTCCACTCCAATAATTGACATTTCACGGAAGATGACAGCCAGTGGAGCTTTGAACATGCCATGAGGATTGCCGATATCAAGCCATCCAATAAAGCCAGAAGGTGAGAGGCGCAATGACACAGCCAAGTGAGGTCCCAATCAATTGCGACACAAACATGGACCTTGGTGAAGATAGTGTAAGGTACCCAGTTCTAAAGTCCTGCATTAGATCAGCAGCTGTAGAAACAATGGACATCATAACTCCACAAGCCGCTAAGCCAGCAATCACACCACCATTCTGGCCAACCCAAGACGCAAAAATGAAAAGGCCAATCTTTCCAGATGTGGATGCAAGGCTCCTGTCTGTTAAACCAGCTCCATACGAGTTGCAGAACGCTAATAGGGGAGCAACAAGGTAGGCAGCAAGAACAAGGTACCACTCAAGCTGCGGAAAGATCATTGGGACAGTTGCTGTAGATATTGCCGCAAGACCAATGTAACCAGAACCCGCAACCCAGGAAGGAATACTGTCCTTCATGAATATCTTATTGCAAAGTTATTCCTCTTTTGATGGATTAGAACCTTTATCATCTGCTCATGAATAAAAATAAATAGAGTCAATGAAATCCCTATGGTATACCATTTAGTGATAGGTGAGAAGCAGACAATTGGAATAGCACATTCTTTTCACAGAAATTACGAATAACCCATTACCATCCTGCACACGAACGAGTGGAAGTCTTGCTTGGTTTGACCGTACAATCATTATTTCTTTGATACTGACATATATGATCTTGATGAGGCTATAAAGACCGTCCCCCAGTATAACAGATGGAGATATAAAAACCTGAAAAGCAGTAAAAAGATACTAGTTTTTCTAACAAATAAATATTATCATTATGAAAAGGACATGAAATTAACAAAATGGAGATAGAAGAGTGTTCCATACATTTTTCTCTATGCGCATATCATAATAGTATCAATCTTCAAACTAATTGTACCACTCTAGTCTAGTGATTATTATATTCAGAGATGAAATACATAATGGTTATCAGTACACTCTAAACTTCTAAGTTACAGCGAAAGCCAACATTTGGCTCATTTTTATCAGGTTTATTGACTATAGAGCAGAAACAAAATATTTTCTTTTATCAGGCCTTCTCACTTACTGTCAAAATGCATTAGGGAACCAACACTTAATTCGGACCTAGCATGGTGCTCGGTTGATTAGAGTCTCTGGCTGGGAGCTCTACACCCAGGTTTGATCCCTGCATGGAGCATGGGACACCGGGCCTAATAGCCTTCAATGAAGGCTGGGGTTTGAAGACCCTATTTTATGAAAAAATGGCACTTAATTCATTCTATTTGACAATAAAAAATTTCATCCCTATACCTTATATCCATATAGTCCTTTGAAGTCATTGCTTCCAAGATTAGACGGATACCAGTCCCCAGCTTTTGTGGATATATATGGCCAAAGAAAACCCCAAGGTATAATGGCACCAAGAAGGGCAGAGCAGTTAACAATATGTGGAGTAAGGAGACCACATCCAATGTAGGTTGGACTAAAATCAAAGTAAAACCTACAAAAAAAAGGAATAGTTTTGTCTTTAGGAATTAGAAGAAAAAAAAATCAAAATAGAGAACAACATGCTGAGTAAAATCTACAATAGATGAGTACAAGAGACAAGCATTCAATTTTGGGCCATGGAGGAATATCAAACTGAAAAAAAACTTACGTGTTTTTAAATGCTGAAAGTCCCAGAGAAGGAAAATTATCAAAACCACAAGAATTTCCAACACCACTGAAAAACCATTTGAAGCAGTTCCAGAGAAAGCTAATGCTTAAGTACTTCCCAAGGCACTTAACTTGATCTCTGCAACCATAAAAAAAAGTAATTAAGATATCGGTTAAGCATAACAGATGTAACTGCAATTTCACAATGCAAGCATATGACGATGCATTATGTCTGTAACATTTGCACAGTAACAGGATTTTCACTCATCATCCTCATAGGTGTTTGTTAAATTGGCTATGAAATTAAAGAGTATGTGTAGATTTGAGTGGAATATGCATCTGTAAAAGATTCTAATTTTATTAGGCACATCTCAAGGGGTGGAACTATTCTACATAGGCAGTTTTTACGGTAGTCCCAAATAACTGTGGACCGTCCATTTGAGTAGATCTTGATGATGTCTTGCACCCAAGGGTGTAATACATCCTCTATTATTATTAATACTTGAAAATAGGATCAAATTTTTTGAATCTGCTAGTTTATTGATTGGTGAAAAAGATCTTACAGTTGTAATTGCCGAATGTATTTTGGTACGTGACAACATGATGCAAATTAAGGGGGGAAATGTACATATGCGACTTACATGGTTAAAATATATGTGGGATGATTAAAAACACCGATCATATGTGCTGCAGTCGCAGTTAGAAAATAAAAAAAAATTGACACGTGTAACCCAAAGAGTGACACGCATGTACCAATTACATTTTGTTCTGGAACTAAAACAGCCCAATCATTCATTAGACCGACAAAATTTCTTGGCATCCCGATCGATTGGATCTATCACAGTATAACGTGCCAAAGAAATGCCATTACTATTTTGTTCGACATGGATAAAATTATCCAAAAATAATGATTTTTACTATGCCGGTAAACCACGCAGCACAACTAGATTTTGCAAGAAAAAATAGGCCCGGTCATTCAGATATATAAAAAAACATGTAAGATGGATAGAAAAAATATTGGACACTGTGGAGGACCGGATATTTGGGAGGAAAATAGGATCTAGAATAAATCGGATATATAATTTTTTTTAATTTTCCTATAAAACCAACGGCTCAGATTCATTTTTTCTCTAGCACCCTAGGGTGCAAGAGAAGGGGCAAGGGACCACCGTAAAAGAGCCCTTCTACATAAAGTATATATAACGTAGAACTGCTAATAGAACAAAATACCATAAGCAATGCAGCTAATCACTTCAGCACAAAATTAAGGAGTATTGGTGGTCAATGTCTTACTTTGCATGCTGAGCTCCGGAGGTAGTATGGAGGCTATTAATCAAAGTGGCCGTGGCTTTTTCACTGGGGTATGTCAGCTTGTAATCAATCACCATAACCTTGATAATGAAAAACAGAAACAGATCGTTTTCTTGAATAAGGAGAAGTAAGCTTGACACTCATCCATGTCAAAACATACGGATGCATGCTTTGAAGATTCATTGGTAGGTACCTTACGCAGTGCCACCAGACTAAATAGCCCAAAAAAACTAACGGCAAACATGAACCCGATCATCCAGCCCAGTGAAAGGGTTCTTTACATCCACAGCCCTGTTACCAGGAAAATCGGCCCCAACAATCTCATAAGTCTGTTGATCCATCGCAAGCAAATAACTTCCAAACCCTCCTGAGGACACAAAATTAGTTGTCGATAGTCTAGGATCAAAGAAAAAGGACGAAATTGCTGTTGTCGTGATCAACGCCCCAGTAAAACCCAAAGATAAGGCGTAATTTAACCATCTTTCAGAATTCGATATCAGGTCACCACATACAAGGTGATCAAAACTTAACACTGTGAACAACTTACAATTATTTACAAAAAAAACTCGACCTGCAGGGAGTATGACGGCCCCTTGGTATTTTGTTAAGAAGAAGACCTTCTCTCGACCTCTCACGCAGGTCGAGAAAACCTCCGAACCCCACTCCCAGGTCATACACCAGGACTCAGCTGGCCTGTGAGCTGGGACACGAGTCTTTACCGTATGCTTTGGCACTGGGAGAGCGAGGGGAGTTTTTTAATCTTAAATACCGAAATTCGCTTCCAACAGGAATCGAACTCGAGATCTAAGGAGGTGCTACTCGAAGCCTCAACTACTACGGTGAAGCCCATTTCGCAACTTACAATTATTTACTTGGATCGCTCTTCCACTCAGGCCTAAATCACAAGAACAAGCTCTCGCACATAATCCTTAGAACACACTATGTGCAAATAAATGAATCGTGTATACTATCCACCAAACCTAAAATACTGTCAAACTTATTTCAAAAAAAAACTGTCAAACTAAAATCTTTATCAGACCCGTGCATAGCACTAATAATCACCGAATTCAACAACTGGAAATCGTAACACAAGTACCACAATCTCTGATCACTAGTCGACAATGCAAAGTAATCTAGCACCCCCAGGAAGACAGCGTTTAACACAAGCACGTACCACCTACCGGCAATGCCGTAGCAGGCAACGACGCATGTCTGGATGACGGTGTTCTCCTGCTTGGTGAATGGCCTGGAGACGAAGCCGACCTTCTCGAGCGCCGTCGTCCACGTCTGGATCAGGAAGAAGCCGAGCAACGCCGCCGCGATGTTGAGCGAGGGGACTATCCCGGTGGTGAGCATGAGCTTGTGCGCGATGAGGCAGAAGAGCACGCCCAGGGCGGCGCTCGCCGCCAGCCCCCGCGCCGTCAGCTGCTCCAGCCACGGCGGCACCACCTCGTCGTCACCGGCAGCGAGGAGCGGATGGGCGATCCCCACTGCACCAGCCTCCGAGTCCATCAGTCGTGCGAGTCTTGGCTTGGGCAATGCCTTCCGCTCTCCCCTAGATTTTCACTCGCTTCAGTTCCGGCGAGAGGAAGATGAGGAGTTGCAGTTCAAGAATCTCCCCATTTTTCTCTTACATATACGTCTATCTTTTATGGTATTTATTTTCTCCAATATATATTTGAGCCTTCTAATTTATGTGCGGCAATAAAACGAAAGTTATTAATGCATATTTATTTTCTTCCTTAAATTGAATCGGATGCATGCATGCCTTGATTAAACAAGAAAAAACAAACCTGTCACAAGTAAAAGAGTGCACTTTAGTTTTAGTTTTCATGTGAATCTAGCAATTTGAATATTTAGCAGTATATCTCTCGGGTTTTTTTTTAATTCTATGGGAATTAATAGCATATAAATCACCTATACCTGAGCATCCGGGCCGCCCAGACCAGCCCGCTCTATTGCACGGCCCGGTTCAGCATGGCCCGGACAGGCACACCGGGTCGACTGGGTCGTGCCTTAGCGAGCCCCAGGCCTAATGGCTTGCCCGCGACATGGCCCGCACAGGCTTCGACTCTGCCATGTCGGCCCGATTGGTCCGGGGGCCCGGAGAGCACGGTGGCCCGGCAAGCACGGGGAGGACCGGAGGTGGACGCGTGGCACGGGGTGGAGAGGCCGGCGACGCGTGACGTGGGGAGGAGAGGGCGGACCGGTGGCGCACGGAGCGGGGAGGAGAGACCAACGGTAGCATGAGGAGGAGAGGGCAAGGCAGGGGCTAGCCGTCTAGGGTTTTTGCAGGCACAGTAGGTCGAAATTTGCTGACTAGGCCGTGTGGGGGAGAAGTCGGTGAGTGAAAGTGCATCTAGGCCCCTAATTATGGTTTTGAGTGATTGACGTCAATACAATTAAAAAGGACTAATATTTCTATTGAGCATGTGTACAGTTTCTAATTACTAGTGTATATGAGAGCAAGGAAATTAAAAGAGAAAGAAAAGAAAAGCCAACAAAGTGAAAATCTTAGAAAAAGGAATATCTACGCTCAAGAATCAAGGCTTATTATTTTTATATTTTATCTTGAGTGTAGGAACACCATACTATTAAGAGAGATACAAAAGAAATAAGTGATGAAAGACCAAGTGCTCAAATTCCATTCTATGAGACAAATTTTTCCTTTGAAAAATACTTTTCATCGTACAATGTCCGGCTCAATTGGATATTTCTATCGGACTCGAGAAGGTTGTCATTACCTTCAAAATCCAGCCGAGTTGGATAATATCCGACTCCAGTCGGACTCCGGAACCTTGCAAATCCCACCAAATGAAGTGGAGTCGAACAATGTTTGACATCATCGGACAGTATCCAACTCCAAGAAAATTCGAGTCTTATCAGTCAATGTCATCGGATTCCAAAACCGTGCACTTCTCTCCCAGCAAAGAGGTCTCGGACATTGTCCGATCAAACAATGACTAGGGCATTATTCGAGTTCATCGGATTATCCGATCGGACTCCAGAGTTGTGCATTTTGTTGAGTCAGATAATGTCCGACTCCCTGTCGGACATTGTCCGACAATCATTTGTTCAATGGCTCTTTTTTAAGCCTCGACTATAAAAGGCCACCCCGACCCAGTTTGGTCGGTTGGCCACTTCCACAACTCAAAAATACACTCCAAACACTTCTAAGCACTCCCCTTCTCCTCCCTTGGTTCCTACTCCAATCCTTGGTGGGTTTGAGAGAAGATTTGAGCAGATTTGATTGAGCAATACATTCCACTCAAGAGCACTTGGTTCACCCTCAACACCGACGTCTTTTGTGTTTGTTACTCTTGGGAATTCATCTCCTAGACGGTTAGGCGTCGCCCGGAGCGCTCCTATGTTTGTGGATGAGATGCGGGACGTTTGTATTGGCCCCTCCTTTATGGAGATTGATAGTGAAGGATCGAGAAGGCGACTAGAGGGGGGGGGGGGTGAACGGGAGTCAATTAAAAATTCTTTACAAGAACTTAGCCTATATGTTCCGATTACAACCCAAGTCAACCTTTAAACCGATCACCAAGGCTACACACACCAACTGGTGATGTGCTAATCCTAGGAGTGATCAACAGTAGCGGAACACAGCGGAAACAATGGAGAACTGAAAACACTCAAAATAGTGCAAAACTGGACTACCATCGGTAGTGCCGATCACATTCATCGGCAGTGCCGGTTGGCACCATCGGCAGTGCTGGAAAAGCCCATGGGCAGTGCGGTGCGGGGTTCTCAACAGCAGCTAACAGAGCACATCGGCAGTGCTGGTGCGGGGTTTGGACTCAAGCCACCGGCAGTGCTGGTCGTGGCATCGGCAGTGCCGATCCGAGTTCTGACCCACCGACAGTGCCGGTCCTGGTCGTCAGCTGTACCGGTCGACCCCGACAGAACAGAAAAAGGTTTCGGGATTAGGCAAAAACATGACCAAAACCTAATCAAACGAACTCCAAATGATACGATTTTTGGACCAATGAATCCTCAACACATGACGACCCTAATCCAAGAAGATCCACTCAATTGGATCAAGGAATCATCACAAATTTCAGATCTTGTGCCAACAACACCAAAAAGGAAAAAAACTTGAGAAATCCTTCAAATCGAATGTGCTAGAGCTCTTGATTCAGTCAAGGACCTATGTAGAATTGTTCTAGCTCATCATAGAACTAAGATCCCCAAGAAATCCATCCCAAAACCTTCCCCAAAAAGGAGATCAAAAATTCCCACGAAAATAGCTTCGAAATAGAGAAAAAGTGAAATTTGAGATTTCGGGATTTAGGGAGAGAGGAAGATCTTAAGCACGAAAATAATTCTCATATCATAGAAACATGCTTACAAGTCCATGGATACAATGCTAGGAAGCCACCCTCTTCCTCCCACTATTTGGAAGAGAAAGAGATGTCTCTTACACACACTCTCCTCTCCTCAATTACATAAAGACCTCTCCTAGCACTTCCTAACAAGACTAATGGGAAGAGGCACCTGTCCCACCAGTCACACCTCTCCTTATACAGGCCTAGGGTCCAAGACAACTCTACCCTTGACCTATAACTCATTGCCACCTACCACCAGGGGCAAAACCATCCAACTCTTTTTTCTTCGCTCGAACGCCATCGAGCCCTTCACAAATTTGCTTCGCCTCGACGCAAGCTCCGCGATGGTGCCACGTGCACCACCAACCACCGCCATCGGTTTTGAGGCTCAAACTGGGAAATCACCTTGCACACTTCTCAAAGCATGACTTCTTGATCTTTACGCGTGTCACCTCGTCCCGTGATCCTCCTCGTCGGCAAGTCTCTCCCGCCTCCGGTCCATTGGAAGCCTCTACTTGCACCGATGCCCGATCACCTTTGACTTGGTTAACCCCGCTGTCTTGATTACCACCCACGGTTTTGAGCGAAACTATCCGTGCTTCTTGCCTCTCCACGTGTACGGTGTGGATCACCCTTGACTTCACCCGGCCTCCTGATCGTTCGGCCACAAGTCTCCTACTTGTGTCCGATCCTCTCGCCGTTGACCGCCAAGTTGACTCCAGTGACCTACACATCATGAGACAAACAAACACATTTCCCATCTCCTGCAACTCTCCAACATCCTCACCAACTCCGGTTAGTCAAAACCATGACATGCATAACCTCATGCAATCCCCAGATTCCCGCATTTCAACTCAAACACCAACTCAACCAATGTCACTTACTCATCACATATTGCAAACCATGGCACATATCCACATGGTTTCTCAATCTCCCCCTTGATGAGTACATGACATGCTCCCCCTCAACTTGTGGTAGGTCTCATGTAATGCAAAATGGATCATTTGAAGTTTCTTAGCATTATTTGTGCATGACCTACAACTTAGCATTATTTGTGCATGACCCACAACTTTCTCCCCCTTTGGCAATGAACTCATCAAAGAGGCAAAAGAACAAATGAACATGCAATACTTGAAGATGCAAACCTAAGGAGCTTCAATAATTATGCAGACAGGCATTTAACTGTGTTAATAAAAAACCATGATACAAAGACCAGAAATAGATAGCAAGGCATAAACACCAAGAGCTATACAAGCTAAGCAAAAAGATTGACTAGCTTAGATAGAATCAAATTTGCTTATCATGAGAAAACTGCCACCACATGTATAAGTACTCTCATCCAAGGCAAAACAAGTATCAAGTGAATCAAAAGAAACTAGCCAGTCTCAATCTCAACCAAGGCAACAAGCAGTCGTAGAAAATAAGCTCCACAAACGCTCATATATGCAACAGAGACTCATAAGAAAAAAGAAAAGCATTATTCTTATGTGATCCTCATGTATCTTCTAATCCATGCGGGGGGTCACACGACTGGGTACGGCAAACACCCTGAGGCTTCAAAGTACAATGTTTGGATTTAGCATTTTTATGTTACTTCTAATCCATGCAGAGGGTTGCACGACTGGGTACGATAAATACCCCGAGGCTTTGATGCACAATCAATTCATTTTGCAAATTAAAAGCATAAGGATGAGCATGCCTTTGCGGCAAAAGGAACAAACGTTCCCATAATGTTCCATGATGAGCTAAATATTTACAAAGCAACATTTTGCAAATACAAGATGCCAAAGCCAAGATATCCTCTAGACAAGCCTCCACACAAGTCTTGATAGGGATAAAAGCAATTATATACATGGTGAGCAAGTCTTAGCAAGATTGGTTCATAAGGTTCACAAGAAGCTAAATTTACCTTTAAGATTAGCAAGTTGCTCAAAAGAGTCTATAACAAGCCATCTAGAAAATCTAAGCATGAGAGATTACTATCATATCCACATAACTTAACTCAAGCTCAATCATAGCAAACAGAAATGCAAGAAAGCATAAGAATCAAAGCTCATCTACCAATGCATATATTACATATGAGATGCAATGCATAAAAGGTAAGATACATATGTACAAGAGAACACCAACTCCCCCTCAAATGATGCCATAAGGATGGCAAACACCAAGCTCCCACCGAAGAAAAGCAAATCTTGAAGCATCTAAGGACTTGGTAAGGATATCAGCCAATTGGTTTTTGGTGTCGATGTATTTGACCTCAACATCTCCCTTCTCAACATTATCTCTCAGGAAGTGGAATCTCACATTTATGTATTTGACCTTACCATGTAGGACTGGATTCTTGGCTAAGCATATGGCACTAGAGTTATCACACATGAGTGGAACACCCTTAAAGGTTAACCCATAGTCTCTCATGGTGGACACAATCCATAGAATTTGTGAGCAACAGTTAGCAGCAGCAACATACTCAGCCTCTGTTGGTGGTTTCTAGATGCCCATTTTATCTACCAATAAGGGATATTTTCCGTCTTAATTTGGTGGTTTGGACTAACAATTAACTCCATATTTCCATATATTTGTAGTTGTTCTGTTTTGGATGTAATCACAGGAAACAGGTGTAAAACAGGGCAATTATGGATAAAGAGTTGGAGAGTAACGAAGATGGGCCAGATGCGGAGCCGCGCCGATCGGCGCAACGCTTGCGCCGACCGGCGCAGCGGGGAAAGATGACGAAAACACGATCCGGTCCAAGAAAGACGAAGGCCCAGCCCAGTATGAGTTAGAGTCGGTGGAAGTTGACCTAATCCCGTCGAGTATAAAAGGAAGATAATTATCAAGAGCCAAAGGGGACGGAAGGAGGGACGGCGATCGCGAGAATCAGTTATTAGAACTAGGGTTCCAGGATATTGGCGGTGGAGGTTGGTCAACACCGACGAGATCCACCAGAAGGGAGGTCGCGCCGATCGGCGCGACGCTTGCGCTCATCGGCTCGTGCGCGTTCCAGCGCTATTTCTTACCCCTTTGCTATGTCTAGCGGAAGGATGAGTGAGTAGTCTCATATTCTCTTCTCTGGTGCGGGGATCTGGCCATGTAACTCTCATACTTGTTGATACTCTCTCGATGAATTTAATCTATGTGATGAACTTTATTTCACATCTATCTATCCCTTTCATTAGTGTATCGGCCAATACACTTTTGCCCATTACATAGTGCAAGAAACCAGTGGGGAGCTAATAGCCTCTATAGTGACAGCCGGGGTGAACGAAACCACCATGTCTTGTAGAATATTAGAGTCATCACTCGAGTTGATAAGAATAAGGTTGCATGCTAGTAAACCAATCCTAAGGAGAGAATCCTTCATCATCCTGTTACCTCTTCAATAACATTCGCCTTCCACTTTCTCACCGTCATCATTCACACCAACCAACCCATTGCAATTTGTTAGTAACCCTTTAATAGTATTAGTTCTGCTCGTTCCCTGTGGATTCAATAACCTTGGAATACTCTAAGGAAAAAAGAGTTACAACTGTACACCGTCCTCTTGCGGTATATAAGTGGGTACGTAATTACGACCAACAGCCTCTATGGTGGATTGGGCTACACTCGACTGCTTACGAGAATACCAACAGATCAAAGAAGTACCCAAGAAATGGTAAGTACCAGAAGTGCTCTTCCTATCAATTGTACACCCAGCAAAGTCCGCATCCGAATACCCAATGAGATCAAGAGATGAAGGTGCAGAGTACCACAGATCGAACTCAAGGGTACATTTGAGATACCTGAAGATGCGTTTGACAGCCTTGCAATGAGTCACCCTTGGGGAAGCTTGAAAGCGAGCACAAAGACACACTGCAAATCGTATGTCGGGTCTCGTCGTTGTTAGGTACAAGAGGGAGCCAATCATGCTCCTGTACTCCCTTTGATCCACCGCTTCACAGTCTTCGTCAGGGTCAAGTGCCGTTGTTGTGGACAATGGTGTTGACAACAGCTTCACATTGACCATGTCAAACTTCTTCAGAAGATCCTTTGCGTACTTGGCTTGATGTATGAAGGTGCCTTGCTTGCACTGCTTGATTTGAAGTCCAAGAAAGAAGGTGAGCTCGCCCATCATCGACATCTGAAATTCAGTTTCTATAGCTTCCTGAAATATGGACACAAGAGCATGAGAGGAACCTCCAAAGATGATTCATCCACGTAAATCTGAACCATTAGAAAGTCATTGCCATGCTATATAGTGAACAAGGTCTTGTCAACACACCCCATAGACATACCCACGTTCTAGCAAGAAGGGCTTAAGCCTAGCATACCATGCCCTAGGTGCTTGCTTTAGCCCATACAGAGCCTTTTGAAGCTTGTACACATAGTTTGGGTATTTGTGGGGCTCAAAGCTAGGTGGCTATCTCACATAAACCTCTTCCTCTATGAAACCATTTAGGAAAGCACTCTTGACATCCATTTGGTAGAGTCTAATGCCCTTAGAGGCAGCAAATGCAAGCAAGATCCTAATGGCTTCTATACGTGCAACAAGATCAAAGGTTTCCCCATAGTCTAAGCCTCCACTTGACTGAAACCCTGGGCAACAAGCCTAGCCTTGTTTCTAACAACCTCACCATCTTCCCCATGCTTGTTTTTGAAAACCCACTTGGTTCCTGTGACATTGACACCAACAGTAGGCTCTACTAGGGCCCACACTTTGTTTCTCTCAAAGTTTTCCAACTCCTCATGCATGGCATTAACCCAATGTTCATCAGATAATGCGTGTCCAATATCCTGAGGTTCAAAGGTGGCAACAAAGAGAGAATTAGTAAAGCAGGCGAGATGCGCAGACCTTGACCTTGTTGTCCTCTCATAGAGATTACCGATCATCTATTGAGGTGGATGTTGACGCAAGATGTGGTGAGGAGCCTTTCTCTCAGAGCGTACCTCCCCCTCAATCGTAGCTGGAGCTGGCTCAGCAGCTACTAAGGTCGATGTAGAAGCTTCTGGACCCTCTGCTAGAGTGGTGGAAGCAGTAGGAACAAGCTCGGATGTGGGATGGAATGACTCATCATCATCACCATCCAAGCCCTATAGGTCCTCTTCTACAAAGATACTCTCCTCCATCTCCCTGTTACCTACAGTCTCAACCACATTGCTTGCACAAGAGTTTGATTCATCAAAGGTTTTTTTCATCGCAGGACTCTACGATGGTGTTAGTTTCCAAATTCAAAACTCTTTAGGAATGGCCATGAAGGGTGTAGCCAAGAAAGATGCCATCGGAAGATCTCGAGTCAAACTTATCAAGATTTCCACGCTTGAGAATGAAGCACTTGCAACCAAAAGCGCGCTAATGAGAAACAGATGGCTTCCTCCCAAAGCGTAGCTCATAGAAAGTCACATTAAGAATTGAGCGTAAGAAAACCCGATTGGAAACATAGCAAGCAGTGCTAATGGCCTCAGCCCAGAATTGCCTCGGAGTCCTATGCTCATAGAGCATCGTCCGAGACATTTCCACCAAGGTTCTGTTCTTTCTTTCGACCACACCATTCTGCTGAGGGACACGAGGTGCTGAAAAATTATGCTTAATACCATGCTCAAGGCAGAAAGCATCAAAGGAGGAGTTCTTGAACTTGGTGCCATTATCACTGCGGATTGCTCGTAACGCACCAGGGAGTTCCTTGAACAACCTCAAAGCTAAGCTCCGAAAGTGATGAAACACTTCATCCTTGCTCTCAAGAAAGTAAACTCAAGAGTAGCGAGAGTAGTCGTCAACAATCACAAGAACATACCACTTCCCACCCACCGAACGAACCCGAGAAGGACCAACAATGTCCATATGAAGCAGCTCTCCAAGGCATTCAGTCATCACCAAATTGATTGGTGGATGAGAAGCGGCAATCATTTTTCCATGATGACAAGGAGCACAAACCAAATCCTTATCAAATTTGAGCTTAGGCAATCCTCGGATCAAACCTAGGCCACACAAGTGACAAAGCAAGTCAAAGCTCATGTGACGTAGTCCCCTATGCCATTTCCAGAGCTCAGAAGAAGATTGAGCAAACAAGCACTTGTGAGAACCAGGAGAACCAGCAAAATCAGCCTAAAAAACTTTCCTAATGCTAGAGATCCCACAAACCAAAGAGTCATTCTAATCAAGAACACAAGAAGCATTTTTCTTAAAGCGCACTTTCAAACCAACATCAAGCAACTAAGAGACAGAGAGAAGATTATACTTGAGATGCTCAACGAAACCAACATACTTGAGAGTGAATTTATCATTTACCTTTACCGCGCCTCTTGCCTTCACTCTCCCTCTCTTGTCATCTCCAAAGGTCACATACTCCTGGCGCTTCAAGGGAGTGAGGCTGGAGAACCACTTTACGCATCTGGTCATGTGGTGCGAACACCCGGAGTCCATTAGCCATTTGTTCTCCAGGCCTCCACCTGCTACCTACAAAGAACGAGAAGGAAAGATCAATGACTCGATGCTGGGGTTAGAAAGAAAACTCTTGGGAAGC
Source organism: Eleusine indica (assembly GCA_030378355.1). NCBI lineage: Eukaryota > Viridiplantae > Streptophyta > Magnoliopsida > Poales > Poaceae > Eleusine > Eleusine indica. The sequence continues at coordinate 17,657,075 of CM059502.1, forward strand.
CAGCACTGAATCACACGACCCGCAAGGATTATCACAGTTCTTTGCACATTACCAGTCGAACGCGTGGGACGAGTACCACGATGAGAAAAGCGTGGCCTGTCAAAGCGTCTCGACTCAAACCTGGGGTTGTGAGGATAGAAATCATCTGTGTGAAAGCCAAATCCATGCGAGCGACGCTCACCACGATGGGGAAAACATGGGGCGCCAAAGCGCTACTGAGCAAAGCTTTTTTTTCGTTAATTAAAGCCATATGAGGAATGACCCTGTCCATGATAGGCACGAGAAAAAGAGCGAGGCTAAAAACCAACAAAATCATCATGATGCACATTCCTAGTTAACTCAGCTTGCATCCTCTCAATTCTCTTACGCCTATAACAGTACTCATCCAAGTGACCCTTACAACCACAGAATATGCAAATGTAGACACTCTCATGTTTAGGCTTAGCTTGCACAGTGGGTTTGGGTTTTGGCTTCTTGGCTTGCTTTGGATTGAAGGAAGGGTTAGGGTTAGGTGGATAGTATGTGTCAGTGGGTTTGATGTACTGTTCCTCATCCTTGTAGCTAGAGCTAGGCACAAACTTACCCACATTCTCACTCTCCTTGTCACACCTCCTAAATCCCAAGCCCAAGTTGTAGGTTGACCTACTGGCACTTTCTTTGACTCTTGCCAAGTCACTCTCAATCTTCTCCTCACTCACTAGGGTTCTTTAGAGATGAGAGATAAGATAGTCATTTTCTTGGGTTAGGATTTTGTTTTCCTCTCTAGTGATTGCAAGCTTATCCTTAAGAGAGCAACACACTACACATGGTGGTGGCAGAACTTTCAAGTGAGTCTCATCTAGCAGCTTGGACTCGAGCTCTTTGACTTTGAGGGTTTGAGCTTCCAACTCATTAGTGACCTTGGGGCACTTCTGACATGCACCTAAAAGAATTGGTCTAGCTTTGAATTCATCAAGCTCTCTAAGGGCACTCTCAAGCTAACTGGCAACTTGAGCATGCACACTTTCCCTCTAACTGAGATCATTCATCACAACTTGATAAGACTCACACTCAACATCAGCATTTTTAGCAAGCTTGGACCTAAGAGAAGTGATCTCATACTCAACACTCTCTAACTTAGACTTAAACTCTTTATTCTCATGAACATCACTGTGAAGATTATCATCTTGCATGAGCAAAACATCACGCAAATGATCAAGTTCAGAAGAGAGCTCATCAAGAGTAGGAGGCACCTCGCTTGTGTCAGAATCGGAGCCAGAGTCAGTGTCATGATCATTCTTTGCATGAAGCAAAGTCCAGTGAAGTCGTCCTTCCTCTTGACTCGTGGCTTCTCAACCTCCTCCTCCGAGCTTGTAAGGCCTTTGCTTGATGTGAGGTCGACGTTGCTCAAGATGGCAACGCGGGAGCGTGCAATGGCCTTGGTGAACTTCTTGGAATTCTTGTCTTTCTTGTAGAAACGGTTCTTTTTCTGCTTGAAATCTTCAGTGTTATTGTCATGGCACCCAGCCTTCTTCTTCTTCTTGGGGCAGTCAGCGATGAAGTGTCCAGGGCCACCACACTCGAAGCAGGTTCTTAAACCACCTCCTCTACTCTCCTTTCGGTTGTTATAGAACTTCCTAAACTTCCTTGTGAGCAAGGATAGCTCCTCGTCAGGAATGCACTCCATCTGTTCATCAGAAGCTGCAACAAGAGAAGACAAAGTAAACTCCAAAGAAGACTTGTCAAGTGAGGGGTTAGTTCCATAAGAAGCACCACTGTGACTACCCTTCTGAGAGCTAGAAAGCAAAGCCATGCTGGAAGCAGGATTAGCAAGATTAGGACAAGACTTCCTAGATAGTTCATGAGATTTTAGCTTGCTATACAGCTGCTCACAGTCAAGGGTATTGAAATCAACAGTTTCTTCTAGTGCAGCAATCTTAACCCCCCAAGCATTTTCATCAAGTGAATACAGTAATTGCTTAGCTCTATCATTATCACTGTACACAAGGTTACCACAAGCACGCAAGTTGCACACAAACCTACAAAAAGTGTCATCTAGTGACTCGCCAGGTTTTTGTGCAAAGGCTAGATACTGTCTATTGTAAGAATCCTAATGCATAGACTTGACTTGATTGGTACCCTCATGGTACGTGCAAAGCTTTGCCCAAATGGCATGTGCAGTATCAAGATGAGCAACACGGTCATGTTCATTCCTACCTAGAGCAAACAGGAGGATATTGATTGCTTTGGACTTGTTCTCATACCTGGTCAACACACCTACTGGCGCGGTGTTTAGGTCGTCCGATATGGCGTAGTCCTGCTCCATGATTTCCCAAATTGCACGTCCTTGGCTTAAAAGATAAGCCTTGGCCCGTGACATCCAGAAGGGAAAGTCCTCTCAATCGAACATCCAAAGCTTGACCACACGCTTCTCCATGTCGCCTTCGGATCACAAAGCCGGTGAAGGTCAACTAGTGATCAAACCGGCTCTGATACCAATTGAAGGACCGAGAAGGCGACCAGAGGGGGTGGTGAATTGGAGCCAATTAAAAATTCTTTACAAGAACTTGGCCTATGTCCCAATTACAACCCAAGCCAACCTCTAAACCGATCTACAAGGCTAGACACACCAACTGGTGATGTGCTAACCTAGGAGTGATCAACAACAGCGGAACACAGCAGAAACAAAGGAGAACTGAAAACACTCAAAACAGTGCAAAACTAGACTACCATCGGTAGTGCCGATCATAGCCATCGGTAGTGCCGGTTGGCACCATCAGTAGTGCCGGAAAAGCCCATCGGTAGTGCCGGTGCGGGGTTCTCAAAAGACGCTAACAGAGCACATCGGCAGTGCCGGTCTGGCCATTGGCAGTGCCGGTGCGGGGTTCGGACTCAAGCCACTGGCAGTGCCGGTCGTGGCATCGATAGTGCCGATCCGAGTTCTGACCCACCGGCAGTGCCGGTCCTGGTCGTCGACAGTGCCGGTCGACCCCGACAGAACAAAAAAAGGTTTCGGGATTAGGCAAAAACTTGACCAAAACCTAATCAAACGAACTCCAAATGATGCAATTTTTGGACTAGTGAATCCTCAACACATCATGACCCTAATCCAACAAGATCCACTCAATTGGCTCAAGGAATCATCACGAATTTCAGATCTTGTGCCAAGAACACCAAAAGAGAGAAAAACTTGAGAAATCCTTCAAATCAAAGGTGCTAGAGCTCTTGATTCGGTCAAGGACCTATATAGAATTGTTCTAGCTCATCATAGAACTAAGATCCCCAAGAAATCCGTCCCAAAAACTTGCCCAAAAAGGAGATCGAAAATTCCTATGAAAATAGATCCGAAAATAGAGAAAAAGAGAAATTCGGGATTTTGGGATTTAGGGAGAGAGGAAGATTTTGAGCACGAAAATACTTCTCATATCATAGAAACATGCTTACAAGATCCATGAATACAAGGCTAGGAAGCCACCCTCTTCCTCCCACTATTTGGAAGAGAAAGAGATATCTCTCAGACACCCTCTCCTCTTCTTTATTACAGAAAGACCTCTCCTAGCACTTTGAATGAAGTCCTAACAAGGCTAATGGGAAGAGGCACCTCTCCCACCACACCTCTCCTTATATAGGAATAGGGTATAAGGCAACTCTACCCTTGACCTATAACTCATTGCCACCTACCACCAGGGGCAAAACTGTCCAACTCTTTTTCCTTCGCCCGAATGCCATTGAGCCCTTCACAACTTTGCTTCGCCTCAACGCAAGCTTCGCGATGGTGCCATGTGCACCACCAACCACCGCCACCGGTTTTCAGGCCCAAACTAGGAAACCACGTTGCACGCTTCTCAAAGCATGACTTCTTGATTTTGTTTTCCTCTCTAGTGATTGCAAGCTTATCCTTTAGAAAGCCACACACTACACATGGTGGTGGGAGAAATTTTGAGCGAGTCTCATCTAGCAACTTGGACTCGAGCTCTTTGACTTTGTGGGTTTGATTTTCCAACTCATTAGTGAGCTTGGGGCACTTCTGACACGCACCCAAAAGAGTTGGTCTAGCTTTGAATTTATCAAGCTCTTTAAGGGAACTCTCAAGCTGACTGGCAACTTGAGCATGCACACTTTCCCTCTGACTGAGATCATTCATCACAACTTGACAAGACTCACACTCAACACCAGCAGTTTTAGCAAGCTTGGACCTAAGCGAAGTGATCTCATACTCAGCACTCTCCAACTTAGACTTAAACTCTTTATTCTCACAAACAGCACTGCGAAGCTTATCATCTTGCATGAGCCAAACATCATGAAAATGATCAAGTTCAGAAGAGAGGTCATCAAGGTTGGGAGGTACCTCGCTTGTGTCGGAACCGGAGCCAGAATCGGTGTCGTGATCATTCTTTGCCATGAAGCAAAGCCCGGTGAAGTCGTCCTTCCTCTTGACTCGTGGCTTCTCAACCTCCACCTCCGAGCTTGTAAGGCTTTTGCTTGATGTGAGGTCGATGTTGCTCAAGGCGGCAACGCAGGCGCGTGCAATGGCCTTGGTGAACTTCTTGGAGTTCTTCCCTTTCTTGTAGAAGCAGTTCTTCTTCTGCTTGAAATCTTCAGTGTTATTGTTGTGGCACCCAACCTTCTTCTTCTTCTTGGGGCAGTCAGCGATGAAGTGTCCAGGGCCACCACACTCGAAGCGGGTTCTTGAACCACCTCCTCTTCTCTCCTTTTGGTTGTTGTAGAACTTCCTGAACTTCCTTGTGAGCAAGGACAGCTCCTCGTCAGGAATGCACTCTATCTATTCATCGGAAGCTGCAACAAGAGAAGATAAAGTAAACTCCAAAGAAGACTTGTCAAGTGAGGGGTTAGTTCCATAAGAAGCACCACTATGACTACCCTTCTGAGAGCTAGAAAGCAAAGCCATGCTGGAAGCAGGATTAGCAAGATTAGGACAAGACTTCCTAGATAGTTCATGAGATTTTAGCTTGCTATACAGCTGCTCACAGTCAAGGGTATTGAAATCAGCAGTTTCTTCTAGTGCAGCAATCTTAACCCCCCAAGCATTTTCATCAAGTGAATACAGTAATTGCTTAGCTCTATCATTATCACTGTACACAAGGTTACCACAAGCACGCAAGTTGCACACAAACCTACAAAAAGTGTCATCTAGTGACTCGCCAGGTTTTTGTGCAAAGGCTAGATACTGTCTATTGTAAGAATCCTAATGCATAGACTTGACTTGATTGGTACCCTCATGGTACGTGCAAAGCTTTGCCCAAATGGCATGTGCAATATCAAGATGAGCAACACGGTCATATTCATTCCTACCTAGAGCAGACAGCAGGATATTGACAGCTTTGGAGTTGTTCTCATACCTGGTTAACTCACCTACTGGCGCGGTGTTCAGGTTGTCCGGTATGGCGTAATCCTGCTCCATGATCTCCCAAATTGCACGTCCTTAGCTTAAAAGATAAGCCTTGGTCCGTGACTTCTAGTAGGGAAAGTCCTCTCAATCGAACATCCAAAGCTTAATTGCACGCTTCTCCATGTCGCCTTCGGATCACAAAGCCGGTGAAGGTCAACTAGTGATCAAACCGGCTCTCATACCAATTGAAGGACCGAGAAGGCGACCAGAGGGGGGTGGTGAATGGGAGCCAATTAAAAATTCTTTACAAGAACTTGACCTATGTTCCGATTATAACCCAAGTCAACCTCTAAACCGATCACTAAGGCTACACACACCAACTGGTGATGTGCTAATCCAGGGAGTGGTCAACAGGAGCGGAACACAGCGGAAATAAAGGAGAACTAAAAACACTCAAAATAGTGCGAAACTGGACTACCATCAGTAGTGTCGATCACAGCCATCGGCAGTGCCGAAAAAACCCATCGGCAGTGCCGGTGCGAGGTTCTCAAAAGCAGCTAACAGAGCACATCGGCAGTGCCGGTCTGGCCATCGACAGTGCCGGTGCAGGGTTCGGACTCAAGCCACCCTCTTCCTCTCATTATTTGGAGGAGAAAGAGATGTCTCTCACACACCCTCTTCTCTTCTCTATTACAGAAAGACCTCTCCTAGCACTTTGAATGAAGTCCTAACAAGGCTAATGGGACGAGGGCACCTCTCCCACCAGCCACACCTCTCCTTATATAAGCCTAGGGTATAAGACAATTCTACCATTGACCTATAACTCATTGCCACCTACCACCAGGGGCAAAATTGTCCAACTCTTTTTTCTTTGCCCGAACGCCATCGAGCCCTTCACGACTTTGCTTCGCCTCAACGTAAGCTCCGCGATAGTGCCACGTGCACCACCATCCACCACCACCGGTTTTGAGTCCCAAACTATGAAACCACCTTGCACGCTTCTCAAAGCACGACTTCATGATCTTGACGCGTGTCACCTTGTCCCGTGATCCTCCTTGTCGGCAAGTCTCTCCCGCCTCCAGTCTATTGGAAGCCCCTATTTGCAGCGATACCTGATCACCTTTGACTTGGTCAACCCTGCCATCTTTATCACCACCCACGGTTTTGAGGCTCAACCACGAAACCGTCCGTGCTTCTTGCCTTTTCACGTGTACGGTGTGGATCACCCTTGACTTCACCCGGCCTCCTGATCGTCCGGCCCCAAGTCTTCTACTTGTGCCCGATCCTCTCGCCGTTGACCGCCAAGTTGACTCTAGTGACCTACACATCATGAGACAAGAAAACACATTTCCCATCTCCTGCAACTCTCCAACATCCTCACCAACTCCGGTTAGTCAAAACCATGACATTCACAACCTCATGCAATCCCCAGATTCCCACATTTCAACTCAAACACCAACTCAACCAATGTCAATTACTCATCACATATTGCGAACCATAGCACATATCCACATGGTTTCTCAGATAGTGAAGCTCAAGCTTGGCTTGGTGGAAGCTTGAAGAGGTTTAGGGTTGAAAGAGACCCGGTCTTTGGTGGATCCCTCAACGGAGATGTAGGCTCCTAGGTGGAGCTGAACTTTGGTGAAAAATCCTTGTGTCTCCTTGTCTCCTTTGTTGTTGATTAATCCATGCTTGCTTTTTGCTTGTTGTTTATTACCTAGCTAGTTGTAGTGCTTTCTTTCCTAGATTTACCTATGTAGGTTGCTTGCTAGCTAGTACTTCTTTTGTTGTTGCTTTCTTGCTTGTTTTAGCTGTTTGCTCCTTGCTTAAATCATGCAGCTTTGTCCATTTCAATGAGCCATCTGTTTTTTGCTCGAGGTCGTCACACATTGTCCTACTCTAGTCGGATATTTGAAGTAATAGAACAATATCCTATTAGAGTCAAACAAAATTTTCCTGTGTTATTAATTCTTCAAATTAAGTGGTTTTCAGGGACCATCACCTATTAACCCCCCCCCCCCCCCCCCTTTAGGCGACTTTCAATTGGTATTAGAGCAGGTATCTTCTATAAGGCTTAATCACTTGAAGATTAAAGATGAAAAATCATAGAGAACAACCACCTCCCAGTCTCCCAACCAACAAAGGTGCTAGTACTTCGCAAGGTGGAGATGATGCGAAGACTGGAAATAGCAACAACGATGGTGTGCTAGGAACATACCACAATGCCATGTTTGATTATGATGGGCTCAAAGAAGATAGCATTGAGCAAGGGCACAAGGATTACAACAAGGTTGCAAGATGATGATGTATCTGGAATCCATGAGTCCACAGGTTGCGAGTATAACTGAGAATGGTTTCTTATGGGAAGATAGAGATAATCCAACCCACAAGGATCAAATCAACATTCACCACAATGCAGTGGCGGCTAGTGCAATTGTTTCAACACTTAGCTCCATCGAGTATGACAAGGTTGCCGGGGTCAAGAATGCAAATCAATTGTGAAGAAAACTTGAAGTTACTCATGAGGGCATTGATTCCGTTAAGGATGCAAAACTTGAAGAGTTGCAAAATGAATTCAACTTATTTATCATGGGTCCGAGAGAAGGCCTAAAAGAAGTTCATGATAGGCTCATGAGGATTGTAAATCAAAGGAGAGCATTAGGAGCCAAAATGACCAACTTAGATATTAACAAGAGATTGCTACAAGCATTGAGGCCATGAGATAGCAACATTTGCACAAACATTAGAGAGAAGGACAACTTCAAAAGCTTCTCCGCCGATGAAGTACTTGCAAAACTTCTATCCCAAAAGAAACAAAATGATCAAGCTAACAAGATAAATGCCTTGATCAATCAAATTGAGGTAGCAAAGGTGATGTATCACTCAAAGCTACACAAGAGAAACAAGAGAAGAAAAAGAAGGTAATAGAAGAGAGTGATGATGAGATGGCACTCATTGTGAAGAGGTTCACAAGGTTCTGAAGAAGGATGGATCCAAAAAAAGGGATCATGACAAGAGTAAGCCAAGGAAGTCAAAGCATCTTTGCTACATATGTGGAAGGAAAGGGCATTACATGGAAGAGTGTTCGGAAAATCCCAAGAACAAGGATGGAAAGAAAGGTGAGAAGTATCATAAGAAGCTTAGAAGACATCACCGGGGTGAAGCGCACATTGGACAAGAGTGGAACTCCTATGGATCATCCTCCTCCTCCTCCTCCGAATCCGACTCGGATAAAGGAGGCCTTGCTACACTTGCTATTGGTGTCACTCCCACCAACACTTCCTTGTTTGGAAGCTTGAGTGATGATGAAGATGACACCGGCCACAAATGCTTCATGACCAAAGGCTCCAAGGTAACATCTAATGAAAGTATTTCAATTCCTACTATGCATGAATTTATGACTATGCTTGAGGAACAAAAGGAAGATAATGAGAGGCAAGAGGAGCTTCTTGAGGAACAAGAAGCCATGATTATCCAAGAGAAGGAAAGAAACCTTAAATGAGAGGAAGAAAAATGAGGACTTGGCAAAGTCCCTCGCAAATGCAGCAAAAGAAAGTGAGACACTTAAAGGCACAAATGTGACACTCCAAGAGAAGTGTGATGCATTGCAAATGACTCATAATTCTCTTGAAGTGTAATTGAAGGCACTTAAGTGTAACACTTCTTCCTCCCAAGCTTCGTCATGACCCTCTACTAGCAATGGTTGTGCTAGGTGCTACAAGGTGGATGTTGAAACATGTGCAACAAACATAAAGAAGATTGATGAGTTGAAGAAGCAAGTGCAAGTGCTTGAAAATCAAGCACAACAAAAGAAGTAGGTCGATTATGATGAAAAGGCCAAGTATGCAAGGGGTGCATACATGAACATAAGGTCGGCGCATGTGATCGATGGCATTGGCTATGATGAAGGTGCCAAGTACAAGGCAAGAGAGACCAAGAATGGCACCGGATTCATCAAGTTCACCCAAGAGGGTGAATACCAAAACAAGAAAGTCAAGAAAGAGAAGCAAGTCTACAACAAGAAATCTAATCAATCTTCTCGTATTTATGATTTGAATGCTAATGCAACTAATCCCTCTTGTGCTCTCTTTAATGACTTTGATGTATCATATGTGCTAATGAGAAACATGCATGGTCATGTGTATGCCAAATATGTTGGGCCATGCAACAAGAGGTCAAAGACTTGTGTGTGGGTGCCCAAAGCACTTGTTATTAATGTGAAAGGACACAAACAAATTTAGGTACCTAAAAACAAAGCTTAAATCTGTTTCGTAGGAATCCTCCTTCGGTGGGTCAAGTTGGGTGATCGATAGTGGATGCACCAATCATATGACCGGAGACAAGAAAATGTTTGACTCCTTCGAGTCAAGTAAAGAAAAAAAAATGAGTACATAACTTTTGGTGACAATGGAAGAGGTCAAGTTTTGGGCTATGGTACCATTCCTTTAACTTTTCCGCATTCTCTTTCGAAGGTTATGCTTTTTGACAAGGTTGACTTCAATCTATTGTCTATTTCACAGTTATGTGGGATGGGCTTTGATTGCTTTTTCAATCATAAGGGTGTGACCGTCTCAAAGAGAGAAGATGGCTCGATTTCCTTTAAGGGTGTGTTAAAGGGAAAGCTTTATGTTGTGGATTTCTCCGCGGATAGAGCAAAACTTGACACATGCTTAATAGTAAAATCTTACATGGGTTGGTTATGGCTTAGAAGACTTGCCCATGTTGGCATGAAAAGTCTTCACAAACTCCAAAACAGCGACCACATTCTTGGACTAACGTATGTTTGCTTTGAGAAAGATAAAATTTGCAGTGCTTGTCAAGCGGAAAAGCAAGTTTGAGCTCCTCACCCCGCCAAGAACATTGTGACAACCACAAGACCTTTGGAGATGCTACACATGGACCTTTTTGGTCCGGTGGCCTACATAAGCGTTGGCGGTAACAAGTATGGTCTTGTAATTGTTGATGATTATTCTCGCTTCATATGGGTATTCTTTTGGCAGCATAAAGGTGAAGTGAAGGATGTGCTCAAGACCTTCTTAAAAAGAGCTCAAAATAAATATGAAGTCAAGATCAAGGCAATAAGAAGTGACAACAGGACCGAGTTCAAGAACACTCAAGTAAAAGAATATCTTCAAGAGGAAGGCATCAAGCATGAATTTTCGGCACTCTACTCCCCTCAACAAAATAGGGTGGCCAAAAGGAAGAATCACACTCTCATTGAGATGGCAAGAACCATGCTTGATGAGTACAAGACATCTAACATGTTTTGGGCCGAAGCCGTAAAAACCGCATTTCACACCTCCAACCGGTTATATCTCCATTGATTATTGAGAAAAACTCCATATGAGCTACTAACCGGCAAAAAGCCTAATATCTCATATTTTCGTGTCTTTGGGAGCAAAAGCTTTATGCTTGACAAGAAACCCAAAACTTCGAAGTTTGCTCCAAAAGTTGATGAAGTTTTCTTGCTTGGGTATGGATCAAATGTTCACGCCTATCATGTGTTCAACAAAACCACCGGTTGTGTTAAAATTGCACGTGACATGACATTTGATGAATCTAATAGCTCTCAAGAGGAGCAAGTTGTTAATGATGTAGATGATGAAGCTCCTAGACACGTAATAAAAAGGATGGCCATTGGTGATGTGAGACCACAAGAACCAAAAAATGATGAAAATCAATCCCCTCCTTCAAGTCAAGACCACAAATCATGATTCGAGGAGATTTGATTGAGCAATACATTCCACTCAAGAGCACTTGGTTCACCCTCAACACCGACGTCTTTTGTGTTTGTTACTCTTGCGGATTCATCCCCTAGATGATTAGGCGTCGCCCGGAGAGCTCCCAAGTTTGTGGTTGAGACGCGGGATGTTTGTATTGGCCCCTCCTTTGTGGAGGTTGATAGTGAAGCTCAAGCTTGCCTTGGTGGAAGCTTGAAGAGGTTTAGGGTTGAAAGAGACCCGATCCTTGATGGATCCCTCAATGGAGATGTAGGCTCCTTGGTGGAGCTGAACTTCGGTGAAAAATCCTTGTGTCTCCTTTGTTGTTGATTAATCCTTGCTTGCTTGTTTTGCTTGTTGTTTATTACCTAGCTAGTTGTAGTGCTTTCTTTCGTAGATTTACCTATATAGGTTGCTTGGTAGCCAGTGCTCCTTTTGTTGTTGCTTTCTTGCTTGTTTTAGTTGTTTGCTCCTTGCTTAAATCATGCAGCTTTGTCCATTTCAACGGCTCATCTGTTTTCTGCTCGAGATCATTAGACATTGTCCTACTCTAGTCGGATATTTGAAGTAATATGACAATATCCTATTGGAGTCCAACAATCTAGTTGGACAAAGTTTTCCTGTGTTATTAATTCTTCAATTTAAGTGGTTTTCAGGGACCATCGCCTATTCACCCCCCTCTAGGCGACTTTCAGGGAGGTCCAGTGGGCCGAATTTTTTCTGGACTAGAGATCTTATCGAGCCTTATACCTTTCGAGTTGTGCTTCGGGCCGTGTCGTGGGCTTAGGCATCAGCCTGTGGCACGGCTTGCACCGTGCCATGGGTCGGCGTGAGCCCGGTCGTCACCGGGTCAGGTCGTTTCCGAGCCGTGTTTTTCGGGTCGGACTGCGTGTCTGCCTGCTTGGCCCAGCCCGGATGCTCAGGTATAAAACCACCTCATATATTATTTTTATTTTTAGTTTGAGATTCCCACCCACCAATGTTTTGTTACAAATCCTAAGCTCCTAAGAGCATCGCCAAAAGAGCCTCATAAACTCTCCCTAAATTAAATTATTAGGGTTTAATCTAAAAAATAATCTCTAATAGCTCCTTAAAATAACTCATGGATTTATTCTCTCCCTAATTCACCTCATTTGTAGCTAGAAATAAGAGAAAATTAGAACCCCCAATCCTTCTATTTACGAGAGAGTTAATGGCGTTGTGGCCCCAGATGCTAACGTGTCCCAATCAAAAGCTTTCTTGATTTATTTTTAGGGAGAAGTATTGAAGAAGACAAGAAAAATTATCCTCAATAATTTTTGGCCTGCTACTAAAAACACTTTTTTTATCTATTTTTTGTGGAGCTTTTATAGATGCTCTAATATATTTTGTTGCAAAGATATCCTTAGTTCACACAGACTTTCACCGATTTCATTTGTTTCCAATTATATAAATTAAAAACACTAAACTAGTTAAGTGTGCCATTGTTATTATTTAATGAGTCTTATTCATCTATTTTTATGAAAATATATCTAAACCTTAAACTATGGAGGACACAATTTAAACTCTAATTGACAAGAAGATACACATTTTCTAAAACTATATAAAGATTATACTTCCAAAATTTTGGAAGTTTGACAGGAACACCATCTCTTACCCTAAATGAGTGAAAAAGGATTAAATCATTAAACATATATGAATGGGCTTATTCTAATACTTCCAAAAAAGGATTTTTATAACGAAACCTAATAGGTGCAGTGACAGAACTGGCTTATTCTCAGTAGGGGTTACGAACGGCCCATGTTAGCCATAACTATGGTCTATCTCTATTCTCAGTGATTATTTAAAATGAAATGACTTATAGATGAGAATCTCAAATTTCAAATTGCATATAGAATGGCTTATGCAATTATTTCATATCCTCTTACTTTGTTATCAATTAATTAAAAAAAGAAGAGTTAATGAATCTTCTTCAATAGGTAGGACGCTCATCACACGGAATTTCTCCCCGTGACGTATCTGCACCGACTCCGAGAGTCCCAGTCCATCGGTCGCAGGGACGCAGGCGCCAAGCCTACCTCCCATCCGATTCAAACTCGACCGTGTTAGGTGGCGGGAACTCAACGAGGATCGCACGGCCACCAGCAGATCCTGCTCGTCTCTGATTCCTTTGCATAATCGCACATAACGATCAGAAGTGCCTTTGGGTGCATGTGGTATGTTATTTGGCAGCTATTTGGCTTTATAATTGGTGGCCGAAAGAGATGTATATTCGTTTATAACTTTTTGGTTTCTCAAATGTCCAATAAATATTTATGATAGACTGGACATTTTCAAAAGTTAAAACAAATATAAACTGATATAAGATCATACATGCTAATACAAGGAAGTGTTGCGGCAAAAAACTGGTGATGTATCATTTCTGGTTCCAAAAACTGGTGATGCAGACGAAATGTTTAGTTACTATGTACTAACTAGTTATACCTATAAGTTGATAAAAAAGAATAGACATAATTCACTTGTGGTTCAACACTCTTATTCACGTACAACTCTCTCAGAGCGCAAACGTGAAAATAAGAGCGGTGCAGTGAAATAAGCAGTCTCAAGATCTCTGGCTTTGATACCATCTTAAGTTACTATGCAACAATCAATTGCACATAAAAACTTAAGCTGATGAGAAGAAGTAGACAATTCACTAATGATTCAACACAAAGACAGCGCCCACGCTTGTTTATAGCCTTCTGCTTCTATGAGCCAGAGTTATGTTGAACTCTTGTCTGCACGCCTACACGCAACAATTGTTTCGTTGTGTTATCGAATTTATCCTCGTCCTATGTATTTGTTATTGTGAAAGCTAATTCGATATCTGCGCGCTGAGGCAGAAGATGCAGCGCCCTGAGATGACCGTTAAATGATTCCTCCAAAAGTGCAGAAGACAAGACAAGCCACTGACCCTTACCTTCCTGGAACCATTTCCAATTATATACAACAGATTTGCTCAACAGAGTATATATGATGTGCACTAAAGATAATTCTATGCTCTCAGTGTATGTTTTCATATCATTCCAATCGAACTGTGCTACTGCAAATTGTGAGTAACCCCTGCAATAAGTGAGTTCCAGCAACTAAAATATAAACCCGAGCTGAAGAATCAGAAGTGTATCAATGCACAAAGTAAATACAGGATTTAAATATCGACAGAATGAATAGTGCTACTGCTATGTTCTTGCAGTACAATTTACAAAGTTAATATATACACAGATCGATATGTTCCATTGCGGTATTAACAAAGGACGACATTCGCTCTATCTTCAGATGGAAAGGGACGGCTTAAAGTACATACAAATTGGTGGATCAATCCTCAAGATCGACAGTATCGCAGAAGGGACAGTCCAGATACCATCACCACAGATCAAGCCTGAAGCAACTGCACCAGAAAAGTCATCACATTCCTTGCGGTTTACCCTTTCCCAGACGAACAGAATAACCGTCCCAACAAACATGTCGATGGCGAAGTATGCCCCAATGTAGAAGGGAATGGCCATGGCCATCGGGATTGGAATGAACTTGGACACATTTTTTGGAGTTACGTCCCGAAGGAGGTTGATCACAAGAGCAGCAACAAAGAATCCAGAGCAAATCGCCAGGCAATGCTGGGGCAGTGCAGAAAATCCTTCCACGCCTAGAATTGACATCTCACGGTAGATTACAGCATATGGAGCTTTAAACATTCCATCAGGATTGCCAATATCAAAAGCCGTCCAGTAAAGCCAAAAGGTGAGAGGAGCAATGACACAGCCAAGTGCAGTTCCAATCAATTGTGATACAAACATGGACCTTGGTGAAGAGAGCGTAAGATAGCCAGTCTTGAAGTCCTGCATAAGATCAGCAGCTGTGGATACAATGGACATCATAACGCCACAAGCTGCTAAGCCAGCAATCACACCACCATTCTGACCAAGCCAAGAGGCAAAAATGAAAAGGCCAATCTTTCCATATGTGGATGCAAGGTTCCAGTCTGTTAGGCCAGTGCCATAAGAGTTGCAGAAGGCAAGTAGGGGAGCGACAATATATGCTGAGAGGACAAGGTACCACTTAAGCTGTGGGAAAATCATCGGAACAGTTGCGGTTGATATTGCTGCAAGGCCAACATAACCAGATCCTGCCAACCAGGGTGGAATACTGTCCTTTACGAATGTCTCATTCAGATGCTTTTCGACAGCTGATAATTTAGAAACTTCACCATCTGTTAAGCATGACAGTATGAGAATCTGCTACATCTACTAGTACATAAGAAGGATGCACTAGGAACATCACTTACCATCCTGAATCCCAACAAGGGGAAGTTTTCCATGCTTTGACCGTGCATTCATTATTTCTTTGACAGTAGCATAAATGATCTTAATGAGGTTGTAAAGACCATCCCCAAGTATCACAGATACAGATATAAAAACCTGGACCATGAGTAGATACAGTTAAGGATTTGTTTAATATATAAAGTTGGAAAGACTCATCTGCAGATCAGCCTGTAAATAACAATGCTATAAATATGCTCTCATTATGTGTTTTCACTAAATGCAAAACAACATTTTCAACAGTATCATTCTTGAACCTACTTTTACAGTTCTCACTGATATCATGTTCTCCAACAAAATACATAGCGTAAGAATAATATAAATAGTTACTCCATATTCACATCAACACCCAAAATGTGTTTGGAGTTACCAGGCTAATTAAGTGCGGAGAGCTAACAACATTTTTCTGTCGACCGTGCTGCCTTGCAATTCACAATCTATCCCTAGATCACTCTAAAACAGAGCACTATTGGTTCATCGGCAAAATGAAGTTTGAATTTATTTATTAACTAATAATGGGTTATACTGAACAGAAGTTTCTATACCTTGTACCCATAGAGCCCTTTGAAGTCATTGTTTCCAAGGTTAGCTGGGTACCATTCCCCAGCTTTTGTGGATATATATGGCCAAAGGAAGCCCCAAGATATGACGGCACCAAGAAGTGTGGAGCAATTAACAATATGCGGACAAATAAGACCACAACCAATATAGGTAGGACTGAAATCAAAATAAAACCTGCAAAGAAAGTAGGAAAGGTTAGATTTTAGAAGTTATGCCTAAAGTATTCCAACAAAAATATGAAGTACGTTCATGTCATGAGATATAATACAGAAATGAAGCATTCATTTCTGAGCTTCGAATAAATATCAAAATGCAGAAGTTGCAAGCTTACGTATTCTTAAACGCTGTGAGTCCCAGAGAGGGGAAATTATCGAACCCACAAGAATCTCCAACGCCACTGAAGAACCATTTAAAGCAGTTCCAGAGAAAACTGATACTTAAATACTTTCCGAGACACCTAACTTGCTTGCTACAATAAAATAAAATAAAATGTTAGTATAACATAAAAATTACAGTGATTGAAAAGATGTAGATTTGTTAGCTCCAAAGTTTGTTCTAATATATCAACTTTGGGTACATCATGTTTATAAGCCTTCAGAATGGCTGTATGAAATGGGTATGTACAGTGTCTCAGATACTATATACTAATGACATTTCATAGAGTTATCGAAAAGCATAAAACAGGACTGAATGTGAAAATTTGGAGATTTTGTCTTAAACACAGCTCAGGATCCATCACACATGCATTTTACGTTTCATGAGGCATTTCCTTTCCAAGAAGATTAAATTATTAAAGGTGTTTTTGGCAGGGCTCCTTGCAGCTCTAGCTGCTCAAGTACACAAATGGCTCCTAGGAGCTGGTGAAGCCAAGAAAGTGGCTTCTCCGACTTCCAGTTTATTTTGTCATCGGAGAGGGAAACAACTCTATGCTACAGTATAGCTACAATTAAGTGGACGGTGACATGTCAGAAGGAGCCAGAGCTGGCCAAAGCGCAGGCCAGCAGGCCCTAAACATTTTGAGCAGATCACAATTTATAGTTCCAATCCAGTAAATAAAGTTCCAAAGAATATCTACAGAATGACTGTCACATTATGAAATTGAAAGAATTGATGGTTGAGAGATGCAGAGCTGCAAACGAACATACATGTCCAACTGTTTCTGTTCAAAATTAAGGAGCAATGTCAATTCATGTCTTACTCTGCAAGCTCAGCCCCAGTAGTTGTGTGAAAGCTATTTATCAACATCGCTGTGGCAGTCCCACTAGGATACGTAAGCTTGTAATCTATTACCATTACCTAATCAACATGAAAACAATGGAATAATTACACATACATGTTGTGCAAGCTCCTCTAATCACATATAAACATAAGAATACAAATTTTCGAAGAATTGAATAAATACCTTGCGTAGTGCTACAAGACTAAATAGCCCGAGGAAGCTAACAACAAACATGAACCCAATCATCCAACTCAGTGAAGGATTCTTGACATCCACGGCTCTGTTACCAGGATAATCAGCCCCAATAAGCTCGTAGGTTCTCTGATCCATCGCAAGCATATAGCTTCCGAACCCCCCTGCAAGCACAAAACTGGTTACCAGTGATGAGTAATAAAGGCAAATGGAGAAACCAAGCCTAACACAACCAAAATTCTTCAGCAAATAAACATAGCCTTTCCCTCGTTGGAATATAACATCAACTACACTACATTCAGCGAAATCCCAGCTTCACCTAAAGAATAACTACCTTTAAAAAGAAAATTCTTTCTTGATATCTATCCTTATTTGACTTGGCCTAAACAACATCAACAAGATCTAACACAAAATCCTCAAATCGTCAGGCCGAGCAGATAACAGCATCATACTGTGAACTAAAATTCAATCAACTCCGACTATGAACTAAAATTTATAAGCAATGGAATTCTAGAGAGTTAACTAAATTCAATCAACTCCGACTATGAACTAACAGTAATTAAACTACAATTATGCCTGAATCGAAAATAAAACGGTGCTTTGTACCAATTTCATCGCATCGTGTAATCTTAAATTTTTAACAGACTATCGGTCAAACAAACAACAACAACAACTAATTACCGCTGAAGGCGAGGCCGTAGCAGGCGACGACGCATGTCTGGATGACGGTGTTCTCCTGCTTTGTGAAAGGCTTGGATACTACGCCGAGCCTCTCAAGCGCTGCAGTCCAGGAGCGCACGAGGAAGTAGCCAAGCAGACCGGCGGCGACGTTGAGCGAGGGGATGATTCCCACGGTAAGGTTGAGCTTGTGAGTGATGAGGCAGAAGAGAACGCCCAGGACCGCGCTAACCGCGATTCCCCGCACCGTCACCTGCTCTCGCCACGACGGGACCGGCTCCAGCCCTGCTGCCGCCGACGCCGCGCCGCCCCCCGCGAGGAGCGGGCCCGTGATCTCCGCCGTGTCCGCCTCCGAGCCCATCAGTCGCGGGCGCTAGCTCCGCAGCAAGGGCAATGCGTGTGGGCTACTCTCTCTCTCTCTTTCTCTCTCTAGAGTCGAGACAAGAGTTTTGTTTGGTTTGGGTTCGCGTGTGGCGCGAGGTGGACGACGACGATGGGGGTGCGGGCGTTGAGGAGTTGGTGTTCATTAAAGAATCTTCTTTGGGTCTCAAAAAATCCAAAACTGGTGGAATCACGTTGCATTATTTGATTCTCTAACAATGACGTGTGGGCTCAGTATACACCGGGCCCACTTTATACCTCCAAGTTGATTGATTTCCTGGTGAGTGTAAGTTAAAGGACCCCACCGTGCAGGGAGCGTGGGCTAGCGATGTGGAGTAGGACGGATTATGTGACACATAACGGTATTCGCAAAAAAAAATGTGTCACATAACGGTGACACGGGAGGAGTTGACCAGATAGATGAGAGGAGTTACATTCCATCGACATACATGGTTAACTAGAATTGAAACACAATACAACGAAAGAAGGAATTTCATTTCATTTTTTATATAAGCAATGAAACATATTATTTTCATCTTAAATTATTATCATTGTTGATTTTTTAAGTTATGTTTGATCATTAATTAATTTAAATATTTAAAATAATTTATTTTAATAAAATTAAAATAAATTATTTATATTTTTGAACTAATATTTTGAATAAAAGACAATAGATAAATCTTTACCATAAAAAAATACAGTCTGTGATAGTGATGATCCATCATCCTCATTCGACGCAAAGATAAGAGTGAACCCTAACCGCCCCCCCTCCCCCCTCTCTCATCTCTTTTGTCGATTCTCCTTCCCAAGCAGCTTCATCAAATTCCTTCCGTCATCCTGTATGCTCGATATCCTCTGTTCTACTAGGCTTCGAGTTCACCATCCGTCACCTATAGCAATTCGATCCCGCGGATGCCATTCCAAATAAACAAATGCTCTTCGCCTTGGAAATATTGAAGTATGCTTCCATAAATAACTCACCGAGTATCCGACTGAACCTAGAGCTAAGAATCAGGATACGGCGATACGGCCACCGATACACGACTTTCAAAACAAAATAATGGACTACAGTAGGTAAACACTGTAGAGTATCGGATACGGCCGAGATTTGACTGCCCGCGTATCGGTGATTCCTAGACCCAGAGCCAAGGGCCGCTTGAAGCTACCATCTGCACCCGTCCATCAGTCTAGCATGTTTGTAAATTGTTGGCGGAAGCTAATCCAGCAAAACACATGCTTGTTGCTTTCTACCTCTCGATCTATTGTTCTTTTTTCTTCTTCTTTTTTCAGCTTAGTGTGTTACGTTGAGCATGGAGACAGGACCGATGAAGACATCATTTTGAGGTTGAATTACTGGTTAACAAATCACATCAACTATGACACCTAGGTTACGGATGGTTAATGTGATAGAGGAACATGTTGGTTATCTGTAATTGATTTATATGGTTGTATAATTCAACGGAGGGTTTGCGTAATGATTGGAGGAACCAAAGTTAGAAAGATGTGATCCAAGAAACAAACAATCACAACAACTAAACTAAAGGCATTGTCTAGACGCATGTAAGTTTTATGACCATTGATGATTGGATCCCTGAGGTATGAATATTTTGGTGATTAATAACAACTATGAAAATATGGGCTAATATCTATACGAGTGTTGTCTATACAGATATCATCTCTAAACTCTATTACAAATCTTATTGATGATGATGATTGTCTTGGCAATGGATGATAATGACCGCAAGCTTGGAGCTTGATGATTTTCATGGAGTCCAAGGGTTGATGGAGATGGATCAAGGCTAAGAACAAGCAATGGAGTAAGTGTTTGGAACAATTATCTAATTGTTAGGGCTTTGAGTCCATAGAAAAAACTGGACTATCAAAAAGGTCTAGGTCATGTCTCTTTTGATCATGCTAGTTGGTGATGTGCATGGATGCTCAGTGAAATCACAGACACTAGGTGACAGTGGAGAAGTCAAGGAGCTGTTTAAAGAAGCAAGGGAAACTATAAGTACCGAAGGCATACCGAGAGGGAGGGTTGAATCGGTAAGCCGACCATAAATTCGAATACTTCAATTTCACACCACTAGAACCTAGCAATCGTTACAACTTAATAATTCTAGGAGTCCAAGACCCTAGACATGCTAGTGTTCATGATGCATGCAAATACGGAAGCTAAACACACTCGCCTATGCAAGCCACAATTCAACCTACTCACTAAAGCACACACTTGCAGAATTGCAAAGAGGGGTCAAAGAATGCTCATGATTTTTTCTCGAGATCTCGGAAGGATGACGCCTTCCCCTAATCCTTGTTGGATTACTCCCGTTGGAGTTCCGATCCCTCCCACCACCAACGTGGAGTCCTCGCCCACGAGCCCGCAATCACTCCCGGAGTGAAGACACGATCATGTCACCGCTGCCACCAAGGCACAAGCTCGCCTCCCTCGAGAACTTGTCGGACTCCCCGAGCTGACACGGGCGCTCAGTAGCGATGCCCCTTTCACTGGCGGGCTCAAACCATATACAAACGTGTGACGGCGTTCACAACCGATCACGATAGGCTCGATCACCGACACCTAACCGGTCTAGGTCTCACCATAGACCAAGAGTAACAACCTAGATCACACCCTCAAGAACACCCTAGCCTTAGATGTGCAAGATGCTCTTGTTACTCTCACTAGCACTATCAAGATATGCAATATCTCCTTCTAGTGCTCCTCTTTTTCCTCTTGGCTCTCACCAAATGCTTCAAGCAATTCCACTAGCCAAGAGTGGTCTCCAAGACCCCAGCAACAAAGTTATATAGGCTTCCAACCTCCAACTAGCTATTGCTTCACAAAATCAGCTTCTTGGACCAACTGACCGGACCGTCCGGTCACTGCCTGACCGGACCGTCCGGTCACTGCAGATACGGCTCCAATGGCTCTACCCACAGCTGATCTTCCTGTGCTGACCGTACGGTCTAGTCATAAGACCGTACCGTCCAATCTGTCCAACTGTCGGACAACTCTGTCGGACTCCAGAGAGTTGCTTCCTCTGTGCCCTGTATTGATCCACACAGACTGGACCGTCCGGTCTATACGTCCGGTCTATAGACCGGACTGTCCAGTCTTTATAGACTTCAACACAGACAAAATTCCTCACTAAGTCTTCTCTCTGATCCACCTGTTCCTCTAGTGACCGTACAGTCCGGTCTCCTCTGACACCTCTGTCCGGTCACTACGTCCAGAATCTGAAACTTCTTGTCCTCGCTTGACTTTGTTTCCCGGCTTTTCCGAATAGCTCCTTGGCTTCTCCACTGTCACCAAGTGCTTGTGGTTTCACTAAGCATCCATGCACATCATCGACTAGTCGTGACCTAAGAGACATGACCTAGACCCCCTTGATAGTCCAGTTTTTTCTATGGACTCAAAGCCCTAACAACTAGACAAGTGTTCAAAACACTTGCTCCATTGCTTGTCCTTAGCCTTGATCCATCTCCATCAACCCTTGGACTCCATCAAACTCATCAAGCACCAAGCTTGCGGTCATTATCATCCATCGCCAAGGCAACCATCATCATCAATAAGATTTGTAGTAAAGTTTGGAGATGATATCTGCATAGACAACACTCATGTAGATATTAGCCCACAATTTCATAGTTGTCATCTATCACCAAAACATTCATACCTTAGGGATCCAATCATCAGTGGTCATGAAGCTTACAATATCCTCCTTTTTGGTGATTGATGACAACCACTACTTAACATAATCTTATCAAGAAACAACAAGGCTAAAAGAGATACACTACGATCGAGAGGAACCTTAAAAGCATAAGCAAAGAACAAACAAGGTCCTACTTCAATCAAGCAACATCAAGAGCTAAGAGAATGAAAAGAGAATCACACTCTAGATGATATGCATGCATGTCATGATAGGATATTAAAGAAAACATAAAGACATGCAATGCAAGGAATGAACGATGAAATGCAAACAGGATAGCATGGCAATGCATAGGAATAAAAGGCAAGCGCTCAACATCATGGCATCATACACAGGCAGATAGGATAAAGAAGGAAATACAAAGCACTGTGTATGAAAATAAACCAAGTGAGGTCAAGATGAGTCAAATACAAGTGAATGAAAACCATGACTCATCAAAATCCATGAACATATCGATAAGGTCCTCTGCTACCTGAGGTGTAATGAGTGTAGAGTCTGTAGCAGAAGAAGGCTGAGCTGTAGTTGTCTCTGGGACTGTCTGAGAGTCTGCTCGTGTGGTGTGCACTATGTCTAAGAACAGACTCCTGACTAGTAAGTGCTGGGAGGTGGAGGGTTCTGCCATCTACAAAGTAGAAGAGTGTGTCGGTGAAGAGAACAACGCAGACACTGAGAAGGCTGACACGGGCAAGAACTGAGCGGGTGAGAAAGTCTATCCTGCTCCCCCTGTCGATAGTACACCTGAAAGTGATGGCAGTCCAGAACACTGGGCTGTCATCATAGCAGTTAAGGATCCTGGCTGAGTCGGCAATGGCTGAAACTGTGGAAGTGCAGACGGTCCCGGCTACTGACTGGCCTGCCTCTGAGTCTTCTTTGCCATCTGTGTCATCAGGGCGGTCATCAACATCATCTGCTGTCTCTGAAGCTCTGCCTGACCTCTGATTACCTCCATGATCTGACGCCTCTCCTCGGTTGAGTTCTGAATGAAGTCACTTAGATGTCCTACAAGTGCTGCTACAGAAGTGGCATTCTCTGAGTATGTACCTGTAGGCTGGGGAGGTGCTCCTATACTAGTAGACTCAAGAACCACGGTCTCTGGATGAGTTGCCTGCTCGTGAGCGACCGGCGGTGACTCCTGCTCCTCCTCTCCCGTCTGGTGACTCGAGACTGACTGTGATCCCCTGGGGACTCGAGGTGAGTAGCTGGTGGTCACCTCAGGGAATGCCTCATACTGCTCCTGTGTCACAAGTCCGAGTCTATGAAGAAAGTAGCAAATATACGGACCATAGACTAGGTGTCGTCCTCCTATCCTCTCAGAAATAACCTCCTCCATCTCAGTAATAAAAAGATCTGCCAGGTCAAACTGCTGCCTCCTTAGAATAGCTGCCACTGCCCACTTCTGTAGGAGTGTGAACTCCTCTCTGTACCCTGACCGAGGAATGATAGTCCTGGTGACTATCGTTCTGACCACCTTCACCTCTGCGGTGAGTCTCGTAGGGCCTCTGTCGAATCCTAGGGTGTCCGGTGGTGGAAAGGCGATTGACACCATGTCGTCTGCAGGTAGTATCCCTCCTTGTGGTCTGCGAGGTGGAGCAAATGTCTTGTAATCACTCCTATACAACTACAGATCTGAAGGAAGGAACCCTAGTGCAGCTATAAGATCCTCCCTGGTCAAATATTGGGGCTCTCCTCTAAATAAGAACCGGATCTCGAAACGATCTCTGGCTACCCACAGTGTAGCGTAGAACTCCAGCATGATATCCTCTCCATATCTGTATGGAGCAGTGACTAACTCTACTAGTCCAGGTAAGTACGTGAAGTATTGCTCCATGTCAGTGCCTGTGGCTCTCCATATAGTCGGGTACAACATGTACTGTTGTGGCACAAACAATCCAGACTTGCCATCCTGGCAAGATAGCGTCTCAAGCCCTCACCGATCCTCCTCTGAAGATCGGTGCAGTACCTCTCTCCTCCAGTAGGGTCCCTGGAGACTAGAACCCATTGCTCGAATGGGATGAGACAACTCACCTTAGGATCCTTGGAAGGAACCTTAAGGATGTCTTCCTCTCCATCTGCTGCTACAAGTCTCTGCAGCCTCCTGGTGTACACGTCACACGTGCATTGTGGGTCTCCTGTCCGGTGCACTGACCTTTGGGGTACAGTCTACGCTGGCTGCTCTGTCTCCTCCTCCTCTAAGGACTCTGTCTCCGACTCTGAGCTCTCCTCCTCCTCGGACTCCTTCTGCTACCTGGAGGATCCCTACTCCGCGGTTCTTGATAACCTCTCCTGACGAGAAGTCAGAGTACGCTGCGACCAAGCTGGTAGAACAACTCCTGTGGCCAAGTCCTGAGCTGTTGTCCTCTGTCTGGTACTCCTCCTTAGACCCTGTGGCTCACTGTCTGGCTGCTTAATAATCAACCGTGCCCCGGGCATCCTGCGTGCTGTCTCCATAGCCTCTAGGTGCTGTGCAACCCTCAAAGCTCTCTCTGACTCTGGGTCTAGCTTGGTCCTCTTCTTGCTCTTGGGCTTCTATGGAATCTTTCCCTTTCTCTTATCCTGAGCTGATCCTACCATCTCTGTTGCTGTCAAGTGTCACTGCACGCACGTAGGTATAGACAGGATAAGCATAGAACCTATATAAATCTACAGGCAAAGCACCGCTAGATAAGAATGGGCAATAGAAGTCCTAGCACTGAATGAAGGAAATGATCACTGGACAAATATGCAAAGTAACAACAGTGATCATCGAGTATAAGTGTCTGGTGCGAGTCATCTAGTGTACAGTCAAATAAGAGGCAATTAACTAACTGTAGACTAGACAGGAGACAAACCCTAGAATTGCAATTTACCAATATGCATGTAATAAATAGCAACTTGGTTGAGCCAAATTACCTAATTAATGCAACTAAGGATAGGATTTTGAACTAAATGCATCAATTAAGCAAAATGCTCGAACAAACATTGCATAATCGATGAAAAGGGAGATAATAACATGATACCGTGGGTGGAGGACGACGAACCGAGAAGACAAGCATCGAGGAATACGCTTTGATCACCGAAAATTTGGAACTTTTGATGTCGACAATGGAGAAGGGGAGAAAGGGCAAGCTTTGCCCTTGCTTTGATGGAGCTTGGATCTGGCAGAGGGGGGGGGGGCGAGGGCGAGTAGCAGGGTGACGGCGCTTGACTCGGCGGCGATAGCAGGCACAAGGTGGTAGCGGAGGCAAAGGTGCGGCAACGGCGGGGCTAGGGTTCGCGGGCGCGTGTGTGCGGAGGCGCGCGAGAGAGTGGCGACGCGGCTAGGTGGGGGAGCTCATAGGTGCGGTGGTGGCTCGACCGGAGGCGTGGCGACGGCGAGATCAGTGGAGAAGGCGACGATGGTGAGGAAGAACTCGGCGCGTTCTCGGCTTCGACGACAAGAAACAAGGTCGAATTGGATTTTCACCTAGGTCAAACAAAGATTAAGGGCCGAGATCCTCAAAGGGGCACATCAACGGTCTCAGATTGAAAAGACATCACGTTTTCAATCACAATGACTAGACGGTACGGTCTCTAGATTGGACTGTCCAGTCAGGCTTCAATTCAGCCAAGTACATATACAGACCGGACGGTACGATCAGGTTGATCGTCATGTCCGGTCTCTACAACTTAACTGTCTCAAAGCACTGTGCACGAGTGTACTGACCGGACGGTACGGTCCACAGATCGGACTGTACGGTCACTATGGGAATTTCACTGAAATAAGGAATTTCTTCTTTTTTTTCCAAGCGCCCTCACTAAACACCCAATTAAACACTGCACTTGGAGTATGAAGGGAACACTCAAACACTCCTTTTCAAATAGTGGCTCTTTATGGCCTTATAATTTTCGCAAATGCCAAATGAAGAATCGAGCAAATAAGAACCAAGGCAATTAAGAACCAATTGGGTATGTATGAGCCTTAGTCCATGAACCACGTGAGTGGGTTTGACCTCAAAGTTCATAAGAGCTTGCTCAATGGGCATGAAGCACAAACCTTACCTTTGGTCACATTTGTGCAGATGTAATCTCATATAGATCATGAGGCACAAATATCTTTAACTATGACAAGCCTCCTTTGTGTTTCCTATATGATGCATGCAACAAGAATTTTATATATGCAATGAAAGTTAACATGTTATATGAATGCAAGCAATATTAAACAAGACACAAAGGAAACCTAACAATGTCAAGTTTGAACCCCTCTCAAGCTTACTCACTATAAGCCATACCCTTGCCTTGAGAGAAGCCAAACCACCATCACAAACACTCTCCCTTGCTTCAAGCTATCTTGAGTGGGTTAGACATTGACTAATTTTTATGTGTTTTTCTTTTAGTTCTTTACACATGCAGTGATGCAAAGCATACTACTCACAAAGGAGTCCTAATTACCATGCAATGCAAGGAAAGAAAGAACACACTATAACTATGAAGAACTAACACGGTTACCTCCCTCATGAGTAGATATGTCATTGAGATCCATGTCACTCGTGGTGGACTTCACTTGATCTTCAAGTAAGCTCCCAGTCCACCACAACCATCATCTTCTAGGTGTTGTTCTTGGGCACCCACTTGTACTTTGTTGACCTCTCAAGATCAACAATGCACTTGGGCACCCATATGCTCTTGAACATTCTCTTCTTGTTTGGTGGTCCCAAAGCCTTTGCTTTCACCTTGCCACCCTTGTCCCTAAAAAGCTTGAAGTGGGTGTTCTCATGAACAAGTTAGCATTAGGTTAAACGATGGAACTTCTCACCATAGGGCAATCCTTGATGATGTGGCCATCCTTGCAACACCTCTCGCAATAGTAGTCATCGGCGAGTAGAGGCTTGATTGATGCGGGGATGTAGTCACTCGTCCTGTGATGTCAATGGTGCGGGATATGAGCCAAGTCCCTGGTGGGAGACATTGTTCACAAGGTTTCTCCCAAGAATCTCCTTATGGATGGCTCTACCTCGTGTGAGACTCTCGAAGTCGTCCATCACCATCTTTCTCTCTTCCTTGAGATTGTGATATTCCTTCAAAACAAATGGCTCAAGAGAAGAAACCTCAACCAAGGTGGTTAGTTCATCACACATAGTAGAAGCATCACTCTTTGATGAACTAGAGGAGGGAGAGGCAAATTTATCAACATTGATGGCCTCAAAAGTATGTTCAAGGGTCTCGTACTTCTCACGTAGCTCTACATGATCACCCTTGAGTTTATCATAACTCTTGTTTAGGGCCTCATGAGATGTGGCAAGGTCCTTGAGCTCACTCTCAAGCTCACCAACATGGTCCTTAGCAACTTATAATCTTTTCTTACCATATCCAACATTTTGGATTTCTTGACAGCGATGTCGTGGGCTTGCTCAAGCATACTCCAAACCTCGGCGCAGGAGAGCTCCTCATCATCGCTGTCATTGCTGCTCTCATCCTCACTCTCCCCAAGTTGGCTCGTGGCCATGAGGCACATGGAAGGTAGAGGAAGAGCTCATGGAACTATGGTATT
This sequence comes from Eleusine indica, assembly GCA_030378355.1. Lineage (NCBI taxonomy): Eukaryota > Viridiplantae > Streptophyta > Magnoliopsida > Poales > Poaceae > Eleusine > Eleusine indica. The sequence continues at coordinate 17,684,699 of CM059502.1, forward strand.
GATCATGGCTAGGTCGGCCACTTCTTCATCATTGCTTGAGGAAGAGGATGTGTCACTTGAGTTGTCACTTGTCCACTCTCCAACAAGGGCCTTGCGTGAGAATTTCTTCTTATAGTCTTTGGCTTTTCCTTTGCCTTTGCTCTTGTCCTTGTTGAAGTACTTCTTCTTCTTTAGATTGGCTTTGGGCTCTTCTTCCTCTTCTTCTTCTTCATCACTTGAGTCTTGGGGCTTAAAAGCATCTTTCTCGGGCTTGGAGCAATCCCGAACAAAGTGGTTCTTGGACCCATAGTTGAAGCACTTGCCCTTAGACTTGGAAGCAAACTTGTTCTTGAAGGTCCTCATCTTATTCATGAGAAGTGCCAAGTCCTCACTCAAGTCATCTTCATCATCATCATCTTCTTCTTCTTCAGCCATTGCCTTCTTTTTGCCCTTCTTGCTCTTGCTAGGTTCTTGCTTCTCAGCTTGAAGAGCAAGGTTGGATGGTTGAGGATCATCCAAATCCAGCTGGTAGCTCTCGAAGGTTGTGATCTTCCCAAGCACGTCCTTGATGGTCTTGGTTCTGAGATCACCTTGTAAGGTGAAGGTGATAAGGGACTCATACTTAGGGCCTTTGAATAGCCTCAACGATCCTCTTATCACCACAACAGGCTTGAGCTTGAAGTCATTCCCAAGAGCATTGATCTCCTCTATTAAAACATGAAAACGAGAATACACAGTGTTAGCTCTCTCATGTGGCAATCTAGTGAAGTTATCATACTTGTTCTTTAGCATATAATATCTTTCCTCTTTGACATCACTAGTACCCTCATGGATACTCTGAATCTCAGTCCAGATACCATGTGTTGTCAAACTCGCATCCAATCTAGCATGTGTAAATAACTACAACAAAAAACACATAACTTCGAGGTACAGGTGTTCATCGGAGGCCTTGGAAAAACCAAGACCCTTCGGGCGGTACCTCCACGCTCACAAAGGATGAAGCCATCATCCTTCGAAGGGCAGGACGCCGAGCAAGATTAAGAACCGGCATGGCGCGAAGAGGGCAACACGTGGCACTGACACGTGTTGTGGCATGCGGAACAAGGAAGGGCACCAGAAGTGCTCAAATGACCGAGTCATCCTTTTATGACCATTTTGTACAGAATATTCGAAGAATATAGTAGGTAATTAGGGAAAAAATGGTCATTTGCATATGACCTAAGTACGGGCCTATAAATAGAACGTCCCTACTTACTTGTAGCGGGACAAATCTTTTTAGGAATACGTGAGAAGAGCCTTTTGTTCTGTTTCATACCCTTCGCGATACCTTTTCATGTTTACTCTTTCTGTTAGTGACACTGAAACTCGCGCTCTGTGACACCAATAGCGGTGCCCACCGTGTTTTGAGCTTATACATAAGCTCACGATGACTCAACTCCACGGACCGTTGTCTTCAAGCAGCACTCCCCCCCCCCCCCCCCGCCCCCGCCCCCCCGCAGCAGTGCTCCGGGAGACCTCCAACTGATGGACGATCAATCTACATCACAAGTAACAAAAGAGAACACCCCCGAAGTGCAACCATCGCTTCAAGCAGAAGCGGCGGACGGTCTAAAAGACCTAGTACAGCGTCCTGAACAACCGTCAAGCTCAAACCCTCTGGGAAGCAACACCCCAACCTCGATGACAGCAGCACAAGAGATGGAACTGTTAGCCAAAAGAGCCAAGCACCTCGAGCAACTCAAGCAACAGCTGCTACAAGAACAAGAGCTAAGAAGCAAAGCGCTGTCAGAGAGAGAGAAAGCCTTACAAGAGAAAGAGTACATAGCCCAGCTCAGGCTCAAGAATCTGCAACTGGCAAAAGAAGTCGAAGAACTCCACAGAACCATTGGCAGGGCAAGCCGCCAGGAATCCAACCACATGACTGAGGCCCACCCGTACCACTCACACCAAGTCATCAGCCGATAGCCGCAGAAGTGCTGCCAATTCGAAGAGCAAGCATAACGGGCATAATCGATAAAGACTCACCTCTCTCCGAAGGGTTGCAAAGAGCTCCATACCCACCGCAGTTCAGAATGATACCGCTAGCCAAATTCAGGGGAAATTTTAACCCAAGGCAATTCCTCAAGAGCTACGAAGCAGCAATCATATCAGCAGGAGGAGACAAGGTAACATTGGCAAAGGCATTCGTTTGCGCCCTCGAAGAGTCTGCCCTTAATTGGTACTTCAACCTGCCTCTCGGGTCTCTATACAGCTGGGAAAACATCAGGGATAAGGTGGTTGCAAGCTTTCGAGGGTTCCGCACCATTATGGAACCATCGCACGTGCTGCTGAATATCACCCAGCAAGAAAATGAGAAATTGCATGAGTACTATAGAAGATTCCTTACACTTCGAGCCCAGCCCCCGAGCGTCACGGATGAGGCGGCAATAAGCTCTATACTCAAAGGCATGCGAGCATGCCGGATGTCTTCATACTGCATGCGGATACCCCCGCACACCATGCAAATGTTATGCACAAAGTTCGAAGAGTACAGTAGATTAGATGTGGATTACAAGAGACGCAAGCAAAGTCAAAGTAAGAGCTGCAACCAGTCACATAACGAAGGCGGCTATCAAGAAAGGCAGTACAGAAAAACTAGGCAATTCACAGAACCCTCCCCTCTATTCATCGGTCACATCGAGGAAGAGAAAGAAGACACTATGGGCAGAGCCAACCAGACTAATGATTTCATAAACAGCGGCCAACGAGGGCACGACAGAGGCCGAGGCTCCCAAGTCTAGACTCGACCAGCCAGAAAGCTGTACTGTTTCTACTGCGGAGAGGACAAGTGGCACAAAACTTCCATTTGCCTCAAAGCAAAAGAAATCCAAGAAAAGATCAAAGTAGAAAAGAAGGCTTCATCCTTACCCAAAGCCATCAATTATACATCGCCCAACCCATGGCCCCAGCAACCATATCCACAGACTACTGAGCCCAATTATTACTACCCAAGCACCCACCATCATCAACTTTATGCACCAAGCCCATATTTTCATCCAACTCACCCCACACAACCGCCCAGCCAATACACCCAACCCAGACAACAAATCCAGCAACCATCACCTAGCCAAGACCATCAAAGGCAAAATCAAGAGCCTCAACACCTACCGCAGCCCAAACCAGAGCCCACCCCAAACCAAGCCGCAACCTTCCCAGTACAAGGTTACATTGGAATGATATGCGGAGGGTCATCTTTAGACTTTGAAAACAAAAGAAGAAGAAGAGATCACTTTTGAATGGTAAACAGCGTTTTCACAGAAGGACCTGTTATCTAGTCAAAGTGGTCTCATATTCCCATCACATTCACCGAGTCAGATCTCAACCTCAAAGCTTATCCGCATGTTGATGCATTTGTAATCAAAGCCCACATCCACACCTGGATGGTCAGTAAAGTTCTCGTAGACAACGGCAGCCAGGCAGACATTCTATTCATAAACACCTTCGAGCAAATGGGCCTCAGCAAAAGTTCTCTGCAGTCGTCAAATATACCACTCATAGGCTTTAGTGCAAAAAGAATCACTCCCATGGGCACAATTTCCCTACCGGTATCGTTCGGCAACACTCAAAACCCTCGAACAAAGTATGTAACATTCGATGTGGTGGATCTTTGCCACCCATTTAACATCATATTTGGCCGGGGCACAATTAACACCTTCGAAGCCGTCATCCATAGTGCATATCTATGCATAAAGATTCCAGCAGCCAGAGGGGTTATCACAGTCAAAGGAGATCAGCAGATGGCAAGAAACATAGAAAAAGGTTATGCACCGGGGGAAAGAAACTGCAACAACATACAGGTCTTCAGCCAAGAGCAGCTAGACGATGAAGAGAGAGCCCGAAAAGCTCGCGAGCAGCATAAAGCGAATGCAAGAGAAAAGACACGATGTCTCGACAGAGAGAAGGTTGCAGTTCAGCCAGACGAAGAAACAAAAAAAGTACTCCTCGATGAACAAGTCCTTGGCCAGTTCGTCATTGTAGGCTCTGGCTTAGACTCCAAAGAAGAGAAAAAACTGCTAGCATTTTTGAGTAAGAACAAAGATGTATTCGCCTGGTCTTCAGCAAACCTCGAAGGTGTGGACAGAAGCATCATAGAGCACAAGCTAAAAGTCGACACAAAGATCAGGCCAAAGAAACAAAGGCTTCAAAAGATGTCAGATGAAAAAACAGAAGCTATTAGAGCGGAAGTCCAGCGGCTCCTCGATGCTTCTGTTATCTGCGAAGTTAAATACCCATCTTGGCTAGCAAACTGCGTAATGGTAAAGAAAAAGAATGGGAAATGGAGAATGTGCATAGACTTTACAGATCTCAACAAAGCTTGCCCCAAAGATGACTTCCTATTGCCTCGAATTGACAAAATCGTGGATGCAGCAGCTAGGAGCGAGCTGCTGTCATTGTTTGATTGTTTCTCTGGCTATCATCAGATATGGCTAAGAAGGGAGGATGACGAAACAATAAGTTTCATCACACCCTCTGATACTTATTGTTTCGTAAGAATGCCCAAGGGATTGAAAAATGCCGGCCCTACATTTTGCCGCATGACGCAGAAAGCCTTCGAGTCACAGTTCAGAAAAAGTGTACACGCTTATGTGGACGATATCATAGTAGCAAGCAAAGTAAAAGGCAACCATATTTCAGACCTCGTAGAAACATTTGCAAACCTTCGAGCAGCAAGGTTAAAACTGAATCCAGAGAAGTGCGTTTTTGGCATCCGAAAAGGAAGAGTACTCGGTTGTCTAGTGTCAGCCAAAGGCATCAAAGCCAACCCGGACAAAATCAAAGCAATCATCCAAATGCAAGAGCCCCAGTGCCGGAAGGATGTGCAGAAACTCACACGCAGAATGGCGGCACTAAATGGGTTCATATCCAGATCAGCCGAGCGAAGCTTGCCCTTCTTCCAAACACTCAGAGGGGCTCAACCCTTCGAATGGGGTCTAGAACAGCAAAGAGCCTTCGCAGAACTAAAAAACTACCTCGAGAAGCAATCAAAGCTAACCAACCCAGAGCCCCAGGCCGTGCTACTGCTATATGTCGCTGTGTCCCATTCGGCAGTCAGTGTAGTCCTTGTACAGGAAAAGAAAATAGTCAAAACGATTAAAGGGGAGCCGAAGGAACTCTTGGTGCAACTACCAGTATACTATGTCAGTGAGGCACTGTCTGCCTCCAAAAGGCTATATTCTGAGATGGAAAAAATTGCATACGCGGTAGTCATGGCTTCCAGAAAGCTGTGGCACTATTTTGAGGCTCATCATATCAAAGTGCACACCAGCCAACCAATTAATGAAATATTTGGCAACCGGGAAGCTTCGAGAACAATCGATAAATGGCCCATGAAACTCTCAGAGCATGTAGTAGACTTCATACCAGATTGGACAGCTCCACAGCACATAAAAAATCAAACATGGTCCGAACCAGAGTGGACAGTGCATTGTGACGGAGCCTAGGGACTGGTCGGGGCAGGTATAGCAGCAGTAGTCACTTCGCCCACGGGTGTGAAAATAAAATACGCTGCAACGCTCGAGTTTAGTAAAGAAACGGACAAGTGCACCAATAACATAGCAGAGTATAAGGCAGTACTGCTGGGGCTCAAGAAACTGAGAGCACTCAGAGTTCAGAGGTGCAGAATTAGAACAGATTCGAAGATCGTTGCCAGCCAATACGACAAAGAATTCACAACCCGGGATCCACTGCTTGAGAAATACCACAACACCATCCGAAGCATGGAAAAGTACTTCAAAGGCTTCGATATACAGTACACCGAGAGAAAGTTTAACACGGAGGCAGACGAGCTCGCCAAGTTGGCAGCAAGACAAGAGGCATTACCACAAGATGTGTTCTTTCAAACAATCATAGAACCTTCGATCAAAGCCATCCTTCAGGACCCTAAGCAAATACACGTAGTAACAAGCGAAGACTGGAGAACCCAAATCATTGCGTACCTCAGGGGTTTTTACGAGCCAGACACCGAGTCAGAGGCCAAAAGAATGCAGCAAAGGGGCAGGAACTATAGTATCATCGAGGGTCAGCTTTACAAGTCAGGAATTTGTGCTCCACTACTTAAGTGTGTAAGCAAAATGGAGGGCACCCAGCTACTCAGTGAGATACACGAGGGAATCTATGGAGCACATATTGGACCTCGACCACTAGCTGCAAAGGCAGTCAGACAAGGTTTCTTCTGGCCATCTATGGTCAAGGACGCCGTAGAAGTAGTAACCAGATGCGAAGCGTGCCAAAAAATCTCAAATAGGCAGTCAGCACCTTTGCAGCCAACGCAACTCATATCCCCATCATGGCCTCTCTAACGCTGGGGAATCGACATCATTGGACCCCTACCCACAGCCCCAGGGAATTACAAGTGGGCAGTTATAGCGTAAGAATATTTCACCAAGTGGATCGAAGAAAAACCAATCACAAACATCTCGACGGCAACAATCAGGAAGTTCTTCTGGCAAAACGCCGTCTGCCGCTTCGGAGTGCCAAGGGACATAACAGTCGACAATGGAAAACAATTTGAGAACGATATGTTCAAAGAATTATATCACTCTATTGGAACCAAAGTCGACTTCGTGTCAGTATACCACTCCCGATAGAACGGAGCCGTCGAAAGAGCAAACAGTCTTATATTCAAGGCAATCAAAAAGATACTCCTTGACGCCAAGAAAGGAAAGTGGGTAGAAGAACTGCCAAGGGTCATATGGTCACACAATACGACCGAAACTAGGGCAACCAAATACTCGCCCTTCAGGTTACTGTACGGGGAAGAAGTAGTCACCCCCGAAGAGATTTTGCATCAAAGCCCCAAAACCTCTAATGCAAAATCAACACAGCCTGTAGAGGCGGAATCAAAGAATCTCATGGAAGTCGATAGACTGGATGCAGTTGTCAACCTCGAAAAGTATCAATCAGAAACCCGCCAGTGGAGGGATCAAAAAGTCGCACCCCGAGCTTACGCAGTAGGAGACCTAGTTCTACTCCGAAGCCCGAAAACAGAAAGCAAAGGCAAGCTAGAACCCAAATGGGAGGGTCCATACATCATGGCAAAATCAAAAAGGCCCGGAGCGTACAGGCTCCATACTTCGCAAGGAGAAGAGTTGTCGTATTCTTGGAACGCGGACAACCTTCAAAGGTTTTACGTATAGAAAAGGCACCACTCGAAGCATGTAAACAGCCAAGCATAGCACGAAACTATAAGTGCTACCTTGAGCTTAGTTGGTAGATTTTCTTTTCAAGCTTTCCTTTTCAACGACCGTACTCTTTTCCTCACAAGGAGAACCCTTCGCAGGGGTGAGGTTTTTAATGAGGCGGATCCTATGTAAACCCCAGCTAAATCTATAAAGCTGTCTTCCCCAAAGTGGAAAGCCTCGCTCAGCAGAGCATGTCGAAACAACTCCCACCACGGAGATTGAAACATTCGACGAAGAGCAAAAAGCTCTCAAGCCATAGCTGTCGCACTGGCTAAGCCCGAAGAGCTAAAAGCCGTTCAGTCAGCTAACATAGCAAAAAATGCTAAGGGGCTCGTTGCAGCCCAAACCCGTCGAAGGGTTCGCCCTAAAACACCTCGCCCCTAACGCTTTGGGAGGGAGGGTGGCGTTTTTCAAAAAACCTAGCGAAAAATGCTAAGGGGCTCGTTGCAGCCCAAACCCGTCAAAAGGTTCGCCCTAAAACACCTCGCCCCTAGCACTTCGGGGGGCAGGGTGGCATTTTTCAAAAAAACTAGCGTAAAATGCTAAGGGTCTCGTTGCAGCCTAAACCCGTCGAAGGGTCCGCTCTAAAGCACCTCGCCCCTAGCACTTCAAGGGGGAGGGTGGCGTTTTTCAAAAAACTTAGCGAAAAATGCTAAGGGGCTCGTTGCAGTCCAAACCCGTCGAAGGGTTCGCCCTAAAGCACCTCGCCCCTAGCACTTTGAGGGGGAGGGTGGCGTTTTTCGAAAAACTTAGCAAAAAATGCTAAGGGGCTCGTTGCAGCCCAAACCCGTCGAAGGGTTCTCCCTAAAACACCTCGCCCCTAGCACTTCGAGGGAGAGGCTGACATTTTTCAAAAATTTAGCGTAAACGCTAAGCAGCTCATAGCAACACAAACCTGGCCAAAACATACTTTATTGCAATTGGAACTAACAAATGTTTACATCAGAAGTCATAATCAACGGGTTCTTCTTTTACAACAACCCCAGAGGCTAACAACTAGGGAAGCAAAACGGACCATTCATCGGCAGTGTAACCAGGCAGAGGCAAGCAAGGATTAGGTCTCGATACCCCGGCACCAATAACACCCGAATCTTGGACACTTCCAGTAGTTGGAACCGGCGCTTGCGAAAAAGATTTAGCAATCATTGTTAGCGAATTCAACACAGAGCAAATTGATCGCTTCGCCACAACAAGCCGCAGACGGGGTGGCTGTGGAATCGAGGCATTAGAATCATCAGTGCCCAGGGGTTTCTCGCTTTGCTTCGGAAGCGGAGACCCGGATGCTCGCTTTCTGCGCAGTCTGTCTACGTTAGCGGAGACTCCCACACCACGGGACCAAGCCTTATCACGACGACCAAGCGCGGATGACACACTAGATGAAGCGCCACGATTAAATAAGTGGGAATAATTCCCCACACAAACCACACCGACGTCCAAAGTCACTAAGCACGCCCTGGATGAAGCAGCATGCTCGGGGACCCCTCGCTTATCAGGCCCAACATGCGCAACATGGAAGATCCACTAGAAGTGTCCTCTTCAGAATCCCGCGCAGGTGACACGAAGGACACCTACGCAGGGTGAAGTAGGCATGTTAAAATTATAGCTACAAAATTTCCCTCAAGACCTCCCAAAAAGTATATTACATCAACATAGCAACTACAAGTGATCCTAAACCTCGCTCAGTGGGGCCTTCGATCCACCCTCTGAAATTCCAACCTTCTCGGCAGCATTCCTCGAAGCGCCTTGGCCCCCCGAAGGATCTTCAGCTTGGCCGCCACCGCTCCTCAAAGAGTCGCGCATCTGCACAGGCACAATCAACTTCAACTTCGAACATCGTGTGAATAAATGAAAATACAATACAGAAACAGAAGTATAACCTGAGCCAGTTTTTCAATTGCAGCCTGTCGAGCAGCTTTGCGGCCGTGATCACGCCAAAATTTCATAGCAACGCGTTTAGCTACGGCAATGGCCTCCAGTGACAAGCCATCTCGAGCGTCCACCCCAATCGGAAAATTGCGCCTTCCCAGAGCATGGAAGTGGTCGCAGCCTTCGCATTCCAGCAGCCCGAAAGCGGCCTCCGCAGTATGAAGCACGCCGAAATTGCTACGCTTGTCCATCACCCCCGGGAGAGCTTCGAACTCAGACTTCAGCCAACCAAAGAAAACAACCTCGGTGATAGCAGCCCCATCGGTCAATGACATGGGCTCGGCACCAACATAACCCGAGGCCTCGCAATATTGATGGTGCGCGGATACAGCTTGGGCAGCGAAGCCATAATTGCGAGTCCATTGGTCATGCTTTAAAGCTGTGTTTTCATTTTCCAGAGCTGCGATCTTAGCCTCAGCAGATTCCAGGCGACTTAAGCCGGTCTTCAATTCAGCAACCTCTGCCCGCGAAGCATCAAGCTCCTTTTGCATGCGTGCAACTTCAAGCGCAGCTTCATTCTTTGCAGATCAAAGGCTGTTAAACTTCTCCTTCAGCAACATATTCTCTGTTGCAAGCGAATTCATTTCTTTCTCCAACGAGGCTAGCTCCGTGTAGGTTTTCTCAGAAGAAATCCGCGCAAGGGTGTGAGCCTGAAACAAAACAACAGTCAAAACAACCTTGTCACAAACCCCAATGAAAATAGTTCAATGTTTTTCATGCACCATCAAAGCCAAGCGTACTTACATGTCTCAAAACGTGGTAGAGATTACGCCGTAAGTCCCCGGCTCTGAATAGTTTAGCCCCTTCGGCTATAAAAGTATCCGGCGCCGAGCACAGCTTAGCCCAAGCCTTCGGATCAGCAAAACCCTCATACCCCTTGGGCAAGCCCAAGTTTTTATCCGTAGACCCCCTAGAGGCTCCAGCCCTAATCAAAAGTTGGCTTGGACTCGAAGGTCCAGGGCGGGCAGAGAATTTTCCTTTAAGTCCAGCGAGGGTGTCTGCGGCCTCCGCATCCACAGTGCGACTCTTCGTGGGAATAATGGAGAGGCTTGAAGCTGATAAATCAGCAGCACCGCTTACAGCAGAGGGAGAAACCACCATCACATCATCCTCCTCATTCTCATCGCCGTCAAAAGCATCCGCCATCGCCCCGGTGCGCACAAAAGTCCCAACAGCGCGAAGGCCACGGGTAGAGGAGCTCGAAGAGTCCCGGCGGGGTTCTTTTGAGAGTGCGCGCTTCGGAATGACCTTCGAAGTTTCCTCCTCCCTTTTTCTCTTCCCAATCTGCAGTGAAGGCTTCATCGGACATTTCTCCTTTCTGGCCTTTTTGGCCCCCATCACCTTGACAACATTCAAACCAACATTACCAGGGGGCCGGTTCCGCCACATTCGAGGTCCTGGAGCAACACGAGCAGGGTACTTCACACCGGCCAAAGTCAGTACATGGTTAAACCGGCCACTGTGAGAAGTCTACTCACATATGTGTTTGTGCTCCTCGCGCGTGTAGTGCCCTACCACAGCCTCGCTGGCGCGCTGCAGGAAGACCACAAACTCCTTGTCACCAAAATCTCGTTTATCCATGGGTACCTCCGGGAAGGGTACGGTAACGTCAAGCCTCGAGGGGATTTTCTTCTGAATAAACCCGGGAATTGAGCACCCCTCGCACAACGGCCACTTATTCGCAGCCATGAACTCTTCAACAAGGTCCCGGCCGCTTAAGTTGAAGGTAGCGACGTGGAAGGCAGCATCGTTCTTACAGCCCTTGGGCACCCTGCCCTCCGTGGATCGAGGCTCGTAGGGAGTCAGCTTCGACGCTAAGGGAAAAATAGTTGCCTCTCCCCCGTCCGCATGAATAGTTTCCGCCACAACCTTCACATATTGCCAGCTCTCATGCCACTTGTCGCCCCAGCGGTTACGGCTGCACTTGACAAACTGATTGTCGCGCTTGAAGTGGGGCACGAAGGTAACACAGCCAAAGTCAGCCTCGTGCACCATGCCATCAATCATGATGGTCTTCGGTTGGTAGTGAGCATAGTAATATTTGCAAAACACTTCAATATCAGGCTGGCCCTGGTAACTCAATACGCCCCAGGCAAACTTGCTCAGCATGGCCATCCCACTGGGGCTAATATGATGAAGCTGTACGTTGAACCTACCCAGCACGTCCTTCATGAAGGATGAGCAAGGAAAGCGAAGGCCAGCAGTGAAGTAGTCTTCAGAAACCACGGCCTCGTCTTGAGCAGGGCAAGGGGTAACCTCTTGACCAGCCAGTCGGGCTCCTCCGGAGGGAAAACACCCTAACTTGGCAAGTTGGACCCACCCCTCGAGGGCCTACTGTTGGGAGGGATCACTTCACAAGCCACCCCTCGAGGGTTCATCAAAGTCAGGCTGTAAATAAAAGTCAAAGTCAACCATTGTTACCCCTTATTATTATTATTATTAACCATAACTTTGAGGTACAGGTGTTCATCGGAGGTCAAAGTCAACCATTGTTACCTCCACGCTCACGAAGGATGAAGCCATCATCCTTCGAAGGACAGAGCAGCAGACCCTTCAAGCAGTAGCTCCGTGTCGTTGAAGGATAAAGCCATCTGTTGACGGCTGTTAAGTACCATTTTCAACCGTCAACTATACTCAAATAAAGGAGAATTTGGCATTTCATACACGCATGCTTTATCACAATAATATAGTTCCACTTGTACTTGGAGAACTTTGTGCATGCAGGAGGAAATGTGAAGGAAACACCTCAAAAGGCAAGAAAACACACTTTCGATCAATCAGAGAGTGCCACATGGACGTCACACGGATTGAAGGGCCCATTTTCAGCACTTAACCGACGTAACTCCCTGCAATACCGCGCAAACCAACGTCAGGGCCCATAGGACAGCCACCTGGAGAAAGCACAGGCCAGGAGGGGCCACCCCCAGGTCGGCCGACCTGGTCAGGTCGGCCGACCCAGCCGGGCGCCCTCTCCGCCTGGGCTTCCACGTGTTGGCTCCTCCGCGACTCCTGATGACGGTTTGAGATGCCTTCCGTGGCGGTTACGCTCCCTTGCCGACCTATTGAGGCTATAAATAGGAGGGTGTGCCTTCACACTCAACACACACCACAAGAAGCATTTCTCTCTTGCTAATAGTAGTTCTTGGAGTTTTAGTGGAGTTAGGCTGAGTCTAGAGCTCTCTAGTCCCAAGTCTTCACTTGGAATTGGTATGGCTCTTGTATCTTTTCCCTTTTATAAGACTTTGCTCTTATCAATATATATATCTTTTCTATATAGTTGTGCTTGGGTCATGAGTTTCTTGTTTGATTTTGTGATCCATATATGTGATAGTATAGTCTACTTGTGTGATAGTAGTTTATATTTATTATACTACTATTGTCATGCTAGTTATATACCGTCACTATAGTCTAGTTTATATGTTATAGTCTCTATGCTTAGTTTTAGCTGATAAAGTATAGCATGGGTTTGGTGATCGTATTCGTACGGTAGCTCTGCCTCGTTAATAGTAATCGCGGAGGGGCAGAGTGCTCTTTGGTCATGCAAGTATGGTACTTGGGTGACTGATTTGCATCAATTATTCGTTAGTCTACTGGTTCGTTGAGGTAGGCGGCAGGTGGTGACAGCCCTGTCCGTCCTTTGAAATCCTCCCCGCTAGGCTAGTGCGTAGGCTCTTGGCGGAAGTCGCCTGTGGATGCAGGGGTAAGTCCGTGTCTGAAGTGCTATACTATTGACTGCTGAACCTGAGTGTGGGTCTGTATGTATTCTACTTAGGCTATGCAACTGTATAGGAATGTATAGTAGGAGTAGCTTAGCCTAGTCTTTCCTCCACTAGACTTTATTTATTTAGTAGGAATCTTCTGTGTGTGTCACACTACCCGGTTATTATTATATACCCGCCTGTCTTGGTTAGATATCCTTGCTAATTGTTAACATGATCTTATATGTTAGTAACGCTTCTTGATCATAACCTTCCTTTGGGATAAACAAATACGATACCCTGAATACTTCCGGGTGAAATGCTACAGCGGTATTCTCCGTGCGCTTGCGGATTTTACCTACTTGACTCTGGGACATATTAGTGAACCGTTTCTGGCCCCGTGCCGGGAATGATTTATTAATATGGCTTAGCAAAAGTCAACAAGCATTTCTGGCGCCGTTGCCGGGGAAGGCGTATGATCAAGAAAAATTACTAATGTATATAGTAGTGTTGCAATTATTAAGGCTGTCTCCTAAGCAGGTTAACCTTGCTTTGTTTTCTGCATTTTGTATGAAAACAGGGTAGTGTATGACTGGTTTCGACTTGCCGACAAACTTCACTGAAGATCCTGAGTCACTCCTGAGAAGGACACGAGCTAGGCTCACCCCTCCTCGTAAGGAGACTCGGCCAATCGAACCTGTCATTCCCGCACCATCAAGCTCTGAGCAAATGGCCGACAAGACCCTCCGCGAGTTCTCCGCTCCCTCCGCTGCCAACATCCCTACGGGACCAGCTGGCAATGTGGGAGATGCGAACTTCGAGATCAAGACCGGTCTCATCACCATGGTGCAGGCTAGCCCATTCTGTGGGAAAGCCAATGAGGACGCTAGTGCTCATCTCCAGCAATTCCTGGAGATTTGCAACACGTTCAAAAAGAAGGACAGCCTCATCACATTCATGAAGAACTTCCTTGAGAATGAAAAAGTTGCACAGCAACAACTGATGAAGGCAAGGAGGAAAAGGTCACACATTAAGCAACAGCCTCCGAAGTCCACAAGGCAGCAACCTCCGAGGTCTGCAAAGAAACAGGCTGTGAAGCCTGCAAAACCGCAGCCTCCGAAGCCCGAGAAGCCACCGACCGTAACAAAGACCAAGAAGGTGTGGCGAGTGAAACAAGAAGCATCATCCGTGTCTTCATCTCCGGGACCGGACAACGCTTCATCGAGCTGAACGCCGGAGAAAAGTCCCGCTCGTCGGACTTTAAAAGGTGAGTCCTCGCCGGGAGGTTAAACCGGTAGTTATCCACATTTGCTCTTTTAATTGCATATTTGCTTTCCACCACATTTTGATTTTTCCCGACCACTGCATTTCTGCATTTTTGAATTTTTCCAGCCACCTTGGAATTTTTCAAAACTCATTTGCATTTTTGAAAATTTAGAAAATAGGTTTTTGGGCTTTCCATTTTGAAAAGATTTTTTGTCGAGCTTTTTGAACAAAAAGGCAGCAGGGGACAAATCCCCTAGCCGTTGGGGAACACATAGGAAAAAGGGGGCTGCCAGGAGGCCCACCTGCCAGGTCGGCCGACCTGGTGGGGTCAGCCGACCCCCTGGCCCCACCTTTTCCTGTGCTCCTTTCTCCCAACGGCTATATGGCCGTTGCTCTGTCCCTTTCTAACGGCCATCTTGCTTCCTTGGCTATAAAACCGCCCAGGAGGAGGAGTTTCACCATTCCAAGCTCATCTTTCACTCCCCTCCTTTGCTCACTTGTTGCTCTCCCAAAATTTCGTGTTCTTCAACTTTACTACAGCCCCAAAAACCCAAAAAATATTTCCCCTCTGTTTTAGTGCATTTGCAAGTTGTTGTGAGAAGAAAACCAATTTCGGAGAAGCTCGGGTTTGTCGTTTTCACTAACGCTCACCCGAACACTTGTTCGATCTTGTTTTTGCTCTTGTCTTGTGTTTGTTCTTGTGTGCAGCCATGTTCAAACGAATGAAGCAAGACGCCGGAATCAAGCGGAGAAAAAGCACTCGTGCAAGCACGAGTCAAGCATCCTCCGTCGAGCTCACACCAAGTCCGGGGCATGGTGACCCCGAAGCTGAAATTCCGGAGGAAAGGCCGGCCTTGCTCATCACCGAGGGGCATCTCGACATCAAGGACGACAGCGAGGGCCAAGCCATCGCGCTCATGAGAGAGCGGCCATTCGCCCACACCCGACGCTTCGATCCGGACTTCCTCGAGAAAATAGGTATGAGAGAAGAATTTGCCTCTATTTTTCGCACTATGGGTTGGCTAAATTTCGTAGAAGTAGATGAGCCGGGTTCTCGTTTGCTTACTATGCAGTTTTTATGCACCCTTAGAAAGTATGATGAAGGCATTTCTTTTCGCTTGTTTGGGCAAGAGCGCTTGGTCACATGGGGTGATCTTCATGCTATGCTAGGTCTAAATCCTAAATGTAGGCTAGACTTAGATAAAGCGCTAAAGGGGTTCCATAAAGAAAGTTTTTGGAAAAAGATTTCCGGAAACGAGTGGGTCCCAAGCCTAGAACAAGTGCCATCCATAATCCTACACTTAGATTTATGCATGTGTGGTTGGCTATGACCTTGTTTCCTCGAGGTGACATTAGGGTTGTCCGGCAAGATGAATTGAAAATACTTTATGCCATGGTTAAGAAAATTAGGGTGTCACCCGCGGAATGCATGATTGATCAATGGTTAGACAATATAAAGTTGACAGGACCAATTGAGTGCACCTCTTTAGTTACTCGCATTGCGCAAAAGTGTGGTCTGCTTGAGAATGTTCATGTTGAATATTTGACGGTAGATAGAGAATTTCTAGGCGAGGACTATTTTGTGCAAGGACATACTTTGAAACATGGTCCAAATAATACCTTGATCTATCACTTTCCCGGGTATACAAATGAATTCCCGTTACCTAACCCGGGTCTTCGTTTGTATCACTGTCGGGCACTAACCCTCCCACTTGAGCCAGTGGGAGAAGTTCGCAGGCATAGTGTTTCAGGGCGACCGACACGTTCCCGTAGGCATATGGAGCCTACACCGGAGTTTCGCACTCCGACCGGAGATCCGGTATGGGAGCAGCCCCCGCCACAGGACGAGGCGGGTGCATCAACATGGCAGGCCGGAGCATGGGAATCTCAGTACGATTACCCCATGCAGACGTCATCAAGTTCAAGCGGACCGCCATCCTTTGCCACTCGGTCATTCTCATCCCGTGGGTTCCGTGAACTCAACTATGGGATGGCCGAGTTGACAAGGAGGGTGAACGACATTGATTTGCGCACCGAGAGCATGCAACAAACTCTCACGCAACATGTCACCGACACCCAGCAATGGCAGAATTTCAGCGACAACCAATTCCGCCAGCTGCACGCGATGATGGCTCAGAATCAGAGCAATTGGGATGCCTTCTTCCGCTCCCAAGGCTACGACCCGAACCAGCAGATATGAGCAAGAACAAGCTTGGGGGAGGACCTCCCTTCTCACGGTAACTTGTATCTTTCCCCTTCCCTTTTATTTCTTGCATTTGCTAAATCTGAAAATCTATAAAAATTTGCAAAACATAAAAAGAACAAAAATATTTCCCTTTTTCATGCGCGGTATGAATGTGTATAATTTTCCTATGTTGAGATGATGAATAGTTGCTCTGTCCTTTATTCCTCTCTAAAGCTAGTTTACAACTTAGTACTCTCAAGAGTTAGGTTTGTTGGTAAATCTTGCCTTGAACTTGAATCTTGTGGGTAGCATATGCATTCTCTAGTTCTAAGTTGTTGAGAGGTATGATATGATAGATAGGGCTGCTATGATCTTGCTCAACGTAAAGCTTGAATTCCGGAGTTTTATTTTTCAAAATGACAAATTGATAAGTTCCTCAATGATGAAAGTCCCACCACAGCCATATGTAGTGTTTACATTTGAAAACCTTTACACATATGCTGCTTGTTTCACATTGAGCTTAGTCAAAATTGTTGTGACCCTAGTAGCTCCGTGTCGTTGAAGGATAAAGCCATCTGTTGACGGCTGTTAAGTACCATTTTCAACCGTCAACTATACTCAAATAAAG
Organism: Eleusine indica; assembly: GCA_030378355.1. Lineage (NCBI taxonomy): Eukaryota > Viridiplantae > Streptophyta > Magnoliopsida > Poales > Poaceae > Eleusine > Eleusine indica. The sequence goes on from CM059502.1 coordinate 17,701,601, forward strand.
GAGAATTTGGCATTTCATACACGCATGCTTTATCACAATAATATAGTTCCACTTGTACTTGGAGAACTTTGTGCATGCAGGAGGAAATGTGAAGGAAACACCTCAAAAGGCAAGAAAACACACTTTCCATCAATCAGAGAGTGCCACATGGACGTCACACGGATTGAAGGGCCCATTTTCAGCACTTAACCGACGTAACTCCCTGCAATACCGCGCAAACCAACGTCAGGGCCCACAGGACAGCCACCTGGAGAAAGCACAGGCCAGGAGGGGCCACCCCCAGGTCGGCCGACCTGGTCAGGTCGGCCGACCCAGCCGGGCGCCCTCTCCGCCTGGGCTTCCACGTGTTGGCTCCTCCGCGACTCCTGATGACGGTTTGAGATGCCTTCCGTGGCGGTTACGCTCCCTTGCCGACCTATTGAGGCTATAAATAGGAGGGTGTGCCTTCACACTCAACACACACCACAAGAAGCATTTCTCTCTTGCTAATAGTAGTTCTTGGAGTTTTAGTGGAGTTAGGCTGAGTCTAGAGCTCTCTAGTCCCAAGTCTTCACTTGGAATTGGTATGGCTCTTGTATCTTTTCCCTTTTGTAAGACTTTGCTCTTATCAATATATATATCTTTTCTATATAGTTGTGCTTGGGTCATGAGTTTCTTGTTTGATTTTGTGATCCATATATGTGATAGTATAGTCTACTTGTGTGATAGTAGTTTATATTTATTATACTACTATTGTCATGCTAGTTATATACCGTCACTATAGTCTAGTTTATATGTTATAGTATCTATGCTTAGTTTTAGCTGATAAAGTATAGCATGGGTTTGGTGATCGTATTCGTACGGTAGCTCTGCCTCGTTAATAGTAATCGCGGAGGGGCAGAGTGCTCTTTGGTCATGCAAGTATGGTACTTGGGTGACTGATTTGCATCAATTATTCGTTAGTCTACTGGTTCGTTGAGGTAGGCGGCAGGTGGTGACAGCCCTGTCCGTCCTTTGAAATCCTCCCCGCTAGGCTAGTGCGTAGGCTCTTGGCGGAAGTCGCCTGTGGATGCAGGGGTAAGTCCGTGCCTGAAGTGCTATACTATTGACTGCTGAACCTGAGTGTGGGTCTGTATGTATTCTACTTAGGCTATGCAACTGTATAGGAATGTATAGTAGGAGTAGCTTAGCCTAGTCTTTCCTCCACTAGACTTTATTTATTTAGTAGGAATCTTCTGTGTGTGTCACACTACCCGGTTATTATTATATACCCGCCTGTCTTGGTTAGATATCCTTGCTAATTGTTAACATGATCTTATATGTTAGTAACGCTTCTTGATCATAACCTTCCTTTGGGATAAACAAATACGATACCCTGAATACTTCCGGGTGAAATGCTACAGCGGTATTCTCCGTGCGCTTGCGGATTTTACCTACTTGACTCTGGGACATATTAGTGAACCGTTTCTGGCCCCGTGCCGGGAATGATTTATTAATATGGCTTAGCAAAAGTCAACACCATCATCCTTCGAAGGGCAGGACGCCGGGCAAGATCAAGAACCGGCATGGCACGAAGAGGGCAACACGTGGCACCGGCACGTGTTGTGGCGTGCAGAACAAGGAAGGGCACCAGAAGTGCTCAAATGACCGAGTTATCCTTTATGACTATTTTATACAGAATATTCGAAGAATATAGTAGGTAATTAGGGACAAAATGGTCATTTGCATATGACCTAAGTACGGGCCTATAAATAGAACGCCCCTACTTACTTGTAACGGGATGAATCTTTTTAGGAATACGTGAGAAGAGCCTTTTGTTCCGTTTCATATCCTTCGCGATTCCTTTTCATATTTACTCTTTCTTTTAGTGACACTGAAGCTCGCGCTCTGTGACACCAATATGCCTCATGATCAATATGAGAATGCATCTCCACAAGTGTGACCAAAGGAAAGGATTGTGCTTCATGCCCATTGAGCAAGCTCTTATGAACTCTGAGGTCAAAACCACTCACGCGGTTCATGGACTAAGGCTCATACATCCCCATTTGGTTCTTAATTGCCTTGGTTCTTATTTGCTCGATTCTTCATTTGGCGTTTGTAAAAATTATAAGGCCATAGAGAACCGCTATTTGAAAATGAGTGTTTGAGAGTTCCCTTCAAGCTCCAAGTATAGTCCGGTCAGTGCCCACATGCACAGTGTTTTGGAGAGTCTGGTCATAGAGACCGGACAGAACGGTCCTAGTAACCGGACCGTCCGGTCTGTATGGAGTGCCAGCAGAACCAGAGCAGACCGGACCGTCTGGTTTAGAGATTGTACCGTCTGGTCACTACAGTATTTTAGCCTTGATGTTTTATGATAAGTAGTGGTTGTCATAAATCACCAAAACGGGGGAGATTGTAAGCTTTATGACTATTGATGATTGGGTCCCCAAGGTATGAATGTTTTGGTGATTAATAACAACTATGAAAATATGGGCTAATATGTACATGAGTGTTCTCTATGCAGATTCATCTCCAAACTTTACTACAAATCTTATTGATGATGATGGTTGCCTTGACGATGGATGACAATGACCGCAAGCTTGGAGCTTGATGAGCTTGATGGAATCCAAGGATTGATGGAGATGGATCAAGGCTAAGGACAAGCAATGGAGCAAGTGTTTGAAACACTTGTCTAGTTGTTAGGGTTTGGAGTCCATAGGAAAAACCGGACTATCAATAGGGTCTAGATCATGTCTCTTTAGGTCATGCTAGTCGGTGATGTGTATGGATGCTCAGTGAAATCACAGATACTAGGTGACAGTGGAGAAGCCAAGGAGCTGTTCGGAGAAGCCGGGAAACGAAGTCAAGTGAGGACGAGAAGTTTCAACTTCTGGACAGAGTGACGAGACAGATGGGTTAGAGGAGACCGGACTGTACAGTCATTAGGAGATCAGAGAGCAGTCTGCGAGGAGTCTATCAGCGTGAAGGCCTATACTGACCGGACAGTACGGTCAGTAGACCGGACGGCCCGGTCTGTATGGAAGTGGCTCGGGATAGAAGGTGTAGAAAATGAGTGCTCTCTGGAATGGAGAGAGAAAGAAGTGACCGGATGGTCCGGTCAGTATGGAAGTCGCCCGAGTACAGGATGTTGTCAATTCTGGAGAGCCGTTACAGAGAGACCGGACGGTCCGGTCTGGCAGTGACCGGACAGTCCGGTCAGCAGGTCCAGAAGGGTGACTTCATGGAGCAACGACTGGTTGGAGGTTGGAAGCCTATATAACTTTGTTGCTAAGGTCTTGGAGACCTCTCTTGGCCATTGGAATACCTTGGAGCATTTGGTAAGAGCCAAGAGGAAAAGAGAGGAGCACTAGGAGAGGATATTAGATATCTTGAGAGTGCTAGAGAGAGTAACTTGAGTATCTATGCACATCTAGGGCTAGGGTCTCCTTGAGGGTGTGATCTAGGTTGGTACTCTTGGTCTATGGTGAGACCTAGACCGGTTAGGTGTCGGTGATCGAGCCTATCGTGATTGGTTGTGAAGGCCGTCACATGTTTGTACCCGGTTTGAGCCCGCCGGTGAATGAGGCATCGCTAGTGAGCGCCCGTGTCAACTCGGGGAGTCCGGCAAATTCTCGAGGGAGGCGAGCTTGTGGCTTGGTGGCAGCGGTGATGCAACTGTGTCTTCACTCCGGGAGCGATTGCAGGCTCGTGTGCGAGAACTCCACTTGGTAGCAGGAGAGACCGGGACTCCGGTTGGAGTGGTCCAACGAGGAGTAGGGAAAGGCGCCATCCTTCCGTGACCTCAGGAAAAACATCATGAGCATTTCTTGACCCTCTGTTTACTATTTCGCAATTGTGTGCTCTAATGAGTAGGCTGAATCATGGCTTCCATAGGCTAGTGTGTTTAGCTTCCGCATTTGCTCTCATCATGAACACTATCATGTGTAGGGTCTTGGACTACTAGACTTGTTAGGTTACAACGATTGCCGGGGTTTAGTGATATAAAATTGAGGTATTTGGATTCGTGGTCGGCTTACCGATCCCCCCCCCCCTCTTGATACGCCTTCGGTCCTTACAACACATATAAATAGTACTCCCTCTGTCCCATTTTAATTGACATTTTGGAGTCTAGCACGAGAATTAAGGAGAAGTATAAAAGATAGTTGCACAAAACAAAGAGAAAAAAGATAGAGATAGAGGTGCATCGAGAATTAAGAAAAATGCATAGAGAAGTGAGAATGCCAATTATTTTAGAAAAACTGAAAAGTGCTAAAGTGCCAATTATTATAAAACAGACTAAGTAACAGACAACAAAGAAATCATCAAACATTGTCCACCTTAAACTGTCAACATCTTATATTTTGTTTATGAAATATGTTGTGTAAGTTCATTAAACATATTTTAAATATTTTTGTTAACTGAAATTTGTCGATGTGTAGTAACGCATGGGCGTGCAGCTATGTTTCATTCATAATTTTAAAACAACAAAATAAAACACCTCATCAGGATTGGCCCAGGAACCCACATGTCATCGACATACAACAAAGAAGGCCAGATCGTCTGCGGCTGCAACACTTCCAGGAATATATGGTGTGCACCCAAGCTCAAAAATATTAAAGTGTAGAAAACAGGTCAAGCCATTGGATCTCTCTAGGAACAAGAATGACATAACCGTTTGGCCCGGTATAACTGGCCGAGTCCGGTTCACCGGTTAACCAAATAACCGGTCGGTTAACCGGACAAAATTCATTTTGGTTGGCGCACGGTCGACGTTTGGTTAACCGATCGATTATACCAGTTAACCGGTCGATTAGATCGATTTTATTAATATATTTTTGAATATATATTTTTAAATTCAAATATACCGGTTTCATCGGTTTTGTCTGATACAATTTTTTAAAAATATTAAAAAAATTTAAATCAAAATCGGGGGTTAACTGGCCGACCCCGGTTATGTTAACCTTGTCTAGGAATCATGTCCTTCAACTTCAACTATATAAAACAGATTACCAAATATCTATATACTTTATTAAAAGAGGTGACCACGTCTATACGGTGTTGGCCAAGGTCAGCACGAATCCAAAACAAATACGACTCGGTGCATAGGGCAAATACGACTAGGGTGACTCGGTGAGTGTCCGAGGGGCAGAGGAATAGAGAGAAGCATATTGCGGCGTCGATTAACAAAGAAGCTGCAATTCCGATGATGGACGAGTGCTGGGGCATCCCAGATGACGCCTTGGTGGAGATCTTGTTGCGTGTCCCGCCGATCTCCCGACAGAGGGCGCCTCGTCAGCCAGCATTGGTGCAAAGTCATCGCCGAGCGGACGCCAGAGACGAATGACCGCACCGTGCCTCTAGCCTTCGTCGACAACGAGTACACGTCTTTCGCGCACCTCGTCGGGGAAGGCTACATCAGCAGAGGGTTGTGGAGAAACTACGCGAGACACCGGCCTCTGGACAAAGACCACTACATGTGGTGGGCCTAGGAGCCCCGCGGCTACTACCCCTTCAACACGACGATGGTGGTCACGTGCAACGGGCTGCTGTGCGTGTGCGACAACACGGTCCCCAGCGGCGCCATCACGCTGGTCAACTTGGCCACAGATGAGAAACTAGCCGTTCCGCGGTTGCCGGGCTCAGAGCACTGGGACGACTCGCTGCCGACGAGCTGGCACGAGGCGTACAATTACCACCCGACCACGAGGAAGTACAAGATCGTGCACATGCCGTGCTACTTCGACCGGACGGGCCACTTCGATAGGGTGTAGGTGCCCACGCTCGGGGAGTCGGCCGCGGCGTGGCGCGACGTGTCCGCCCCCGCGGCGTGCACGAGCTGTTGCCTCAAGTCTGGCATCATCAGCGTCGACGGCGCCACATACTGGGTCAACAAGGACACCGATCGGGTCGTGTCGTTCGACCTGGATGGCGAGCAGATCACGTCCGCCGTACCCCTCCCGGTGGCCACCCGGCCGCGTGGCAGCCGGTACCTGACCGATGTGCACGAGAGGCTGGGCCTCGTCGACTACGCCGACCTCGGATCGAAGGCGACGGTCAAGGTCTGGGTGCTCGGGGACGGAGCGGACCAGCTGGCGTGGAGCCGGCGGTGCAGCGTGCTTGTGCGCGAGGTGGAGCAGCGGCCGGCGCGGCCGCTCTTCGTACACGGCCAGCACGTCGTCACGTATCGTTGGGCCAAAGGAGACGTCAAGCCCGTAGGAGTCATCTGGCTGTACGGGCATCTGCTTTGCCGGCGCGGGGTCTACCGAGGAGATCAATGAGTACGCGGTTGTGAAGCTTGGCTTAATCAGCTCCGGATCGCATTGCCAGGCGTGTCAATCCTGATCCGTACCTAGATCCTTTACTGCCTCGATCAGCTCCAGATCGCATTGCCATTGGCTATAGGAAAGAGGCAAATGCCCAACAAAAAGTTTTTGCGGTCGTGATGGCGGTCAGTGATGGATTAATATAACAGCCAATATAACATTATACCTTTACATCTTGGTACTTATTTTTATCATCTTTATAAAAATTGTTTCTTGCTATCTAACAAGAATGCATATCATATACCTATTAGTTAAGAGCATTGGGTTTTGGTTAAAATATATAATTTTATATTTTTTTAAAAACCCGTAGCAACGGACAGACACTTTGTTAGTACATTTATATGGTGTGCAGTATATGCAATTATATATGCTCTCGGTGTATGTTGCCATATCTCTAACTGCGCTACTGTAAATTTGACCAACCCTTATCAACAATCGTCCAGCAACCAAAATATAAACGGAAGCCGAAGAATCAGAACCGTATGCACAAAGCAAACACAGAATTTAGATATTGACAAAATGAATTGAGCTACTGTTGTGTCCTTGCAGCGTCATTTACAAAGTCAATATATACACAGGTTGTGCTTCTGTTACATTGTGACATTGGAACAAAGGAAAACGCTAACACTATTTTCAACTTGCAAGGGATGGCTTGAAGTACATACAAATTGGTGGATCAATCCTCAAGATCGACAGTATTGCAGAAGGAACAGTCCAGATCCCATCACCACATATCAAGCCTGAAGCAACTGCACCAGAAAAGTCATCACATTCCTTGCGGTTAACCCTTTCCCAAACGAACAGGATAACCGTCCCAACAAACATGTCAATAGCAAAGTATGCACCAATGTAGAAGGGAATGGCCATGGCCATCGGGATTGGAATGAACTTGGACACATTCTTTGGAGTTACGTCCCGAAGGAGGTTGATCACAAGAGCCGCTACAAAGAAACCACAACAGATCGCAAGGCAGTGCTGGGGCAGTGCAGAGAATCCTTCCACACCCAAAATTGACATCTCACGAAAGATTACAGCATATGGAGCTTTGAACATTCCATCAGGATTTCCAATGTCGAAGGCCGTCCAGTAAAGCCAAAAGGTGAGAGGAGCAATGACACAGCCAAGTGCGGTCCCAATCAATTGCGATACGAACATGGACCTCGGTGAAGAGAGAGTTAGATAGCCAGTCTTGAAGTCCTGCATAAGATCAGCAGCCGTGGATACAATGGACATCATAACACCACAAGCTGCTAAGCCAGCAATCACACCACCATTCTGACCAATCCAAGAGGCAAAAATAAAAAGGCCAATCTTTCCATATGTGGATGCAAGGCTCCAATCTGTTAGGCCAGTTCCATACGAATTGCAGAAGGCCAGTAGGGGAGCAACAATGTATGCTGAGAGAACAAGGTACCACTTGAGCTGCGGGAAGATCATTGGCACAGTTGCTGTTGATATTGCTGCAAGGCCAACATAACCAGATCCTGCCAACCAGGCTGGAATGCTGTCATTTATAAATATCTTGTTTCGGAACTTTTCCTCTTCTGATAGTTTAGAACCTTCATCATCTGTTCAAGCATGATAGTATAAGAATCCGATACATCTATTCGTATGAAAGAAGCATAAACTAGGAACATCACTTACCATCCTGAATCCCGCCAATGGGAAGTCTTCCTTGCTTTGACCGTGCATTCATTATTTCCTTGATGGTAGTATAAATGATCTTAATGAGGTTATAGAGACCATCCCCAAGTATCACAGCTACAGATATAAAAACCTGGACCGTGAGGAATAAATACAGTTAGGTTTCCGTTAGTACAAATTATTTTTAAGGGCAATCCGTTAATACAAAGTTGGAAAGATCGATTAGCCTGTGAACAAACAAAGCTATAAATATGCTCTCCGGCTCTCCCTATGTTCTTTGGCAAAATTCAAAACACAATTTCCTGCTGTGTCACTGTTGAACCTAGTTTTACTGTTCCAACCAATATGATGTCCACCGATGAAGTACAAAGTGAGAAAATTGCCAATAGTTACACCATGTTCACATGAAAACTGAAAATTTGTTTAGAGTTCCCAGGCTAATTAAGTGCAGAGAGTTAACAACTATGCAATTCACAATCTGGCTTTATATCACTCAGAAAGGAGAACATTTACTTGTTGACTGTCAAAATGAAGTTGGAGTTTATTTATTAACTAATGCTTATTGCCGCTAAAACTTTCCATACCTTGTACCCATAGAGTCCATTGAAGTCATTGTTTCCAAGGTTAGCTGGGTACCACTCCCCAGCTTTTGTGGATATATATGGCCAAAGGAAACCCCAAGATATGATGGCACCAAGAAGTGTAGAGCAATTAACAATATGCGGACAAATAAGACCGCAGCCAATATAGGTCGGACTGAAATCAAAATAAAACCTGCAAAGTAGGAAAAAGGTTACATTTTTAGAGGTCATGTATAGAGTATTCCAACTTAAAGAAAAGTATATTCATGTGATGAGATATGTCTAACAATCAAGCATTCAGTTCTGAATTTTGAACGAATATCAAAAAGCAGAAACTGCAAACTTACGTGTTCTTAAACGCTGTGAGTCCCAGAGAAGGAAAATTATCGAAACCACAAGAATCTCCAACACCACTGAAGAACCATTTAAAGCAGTTCCAGAGGAAACTAATACTTAAGTATTTTCCAAGACACCTAACTTGTTTGCTGCAACATTAGAAACACGTTAGTATCAAAAAAGAATTAACCATCATTGAAAAGTATCATTTGCTAGCTCTGAAATTTGTTCTAATATTTCAACTTTGGCGTACATCATTTTCATAGCTGTTCTTTTTTCTTTGAAGAGCATGCATTGCACGTTTTGTATTAAGGAAGAAGAAAGTTTGTTTACAATTCCTTCGCAGGTAGTAACGGAAAGAAGCGTCTAGCACAAGCATCGATTGTTAATTGCCTACTAGAGCTTGCGATGAGAGAAGCCCAGCTGTTCAGAGTCGCTGTATGAACTGATTACATGCAGTTCCATGTCTAAGATACTTATGTAGTTCTATATAGTTTATTAAAAGAGTTGTAACCATCCATAAGACATATGTTACTGGTAGAATTTCAAGCTCTTCTTTGCACTCAAATCATAACTTTTTTTGTGTTTGGATGAAATATTTTCTTAAAGACAACTCAGGATCATATCCAGGAAGATTAAACTATTAAATAGTTTCAAAAGATTACAATATACTGCAATCCAGTATAAAAAGAAACTTTCAGATAAGTGGGTAAATAAAACCTTTTATTGGCATTCACACTGTCGGATGCAGAAGGTGCCTAAACCCATTTGCATTTTTTGACTTATGTGTCTACTACTGATGATTTAAAGATAGAAGTGTAGAATAGAATGTCAATTGAATGGATATTACATAATTAAATTGAAAGAATTGAAGGTTGAGAGATGCAAAATTGCATATCAATACAGGTCTAATATTTCTGTGCAAACTTATGGAGCAAAGCTGAATAATGTCTTACTCTGCAAGCTCAGCTCCAGTAGTCGTGTGAAAGCTATTTATCAACATTGCTGTAGCAGTCCCACTGGGATAGGTAAGCTTGTAATCGATAACCATTACCTGATAAACACAAAAACAATAAAGTAATTACACACAAGTTGTGCAAATTTCTTCGATTCAATCAGCAAACAGGTAACCGAATAAACACTGGAATGTGCTTTCAAAGTATTGAATACCTTGCGCAGTGCAACAAGACTGAATAGCCCAAGAAAGCTAACGACAAACATGAACCCAATCATCCAACCCAGTGAAGGATTCTTGACGTCTATGGCCCTGTTACCAGGATAATCAGGTCCGATAAGGTCATAGGTTCTCTGATCCATCGCAAGCATATAACTACCGAATCCCCCTGCAAGCACAAGACTGGTTATTGGTAATGAGCAATAAAGGTAAATGTAGGAACCGAGCCTAAAGCAAACACACATGCTCATCAACAAAACTTAACCTTTCCTTTATCGGAGTAAAACATCAACTACAAAAAGTGAAATCACAGCTTCACCTTATTAAGTCCTTAAGAACAACAAAGTATTTCTCTATTTGTATCTCTTTGAATTCGCCTAAACCACAGGAACAAGATATCACACAAGATCGTCAAACTACCAGGCCAAGCAGATAGCAACATTATATTGTACGCCCTGAAACTAATTAAGTTTATAGTAACAATTGATTCTAGGAATTTAAACTAAATTCAATCAATGCCGACTGTAAATTAAAAGAAATTAAATTAGAATTACACCTAGAACAGCCCCTAATTGTAGGCAAGGAGAGGTAAAAAAAATCCCAGTCCAAGGACCAACAACATACCGCTGAAGGCGAGGCCATAGCAGGCGACGACGCAGGTCTGGATTACAGTGTTCTCCTGCTTGGTGAAGGGCTTGGACACGATGCCGAACCTCTCGAGCGCGGCAGTCCAGGAGCGCACGAGGAAGTAGCCGAGCAGCCCGGCGGCGACGTTGAGGGAGGGGATGATTCCGACTGTGAGGTTGAGCTTGTGCGTGATGAGGCAGAAGAGCACGCCCAGGACCGCGCTCACCGCGATCCCGCGCACCGTCAACTGCTCCCGCCACGACGGGACCGGCTCCGCCAACGCCGCGCCGCCGCCCGCGAGGAGCGGGCCCGTGATCTCCGCGGAGTCCACCTCCGAGCCCATCGGTTGCGGGCTCTCGGTGGGCGGAAAGGGCAATGCCTCTGTCCCTCTTCTCTTCCCTTCGCCTCTCTCTCTCTCTCTCTCTCTCTCTCTCTCTCTCGATCTCTCTCTCGACTCGAGTTGTGCCTGGTTTGGAGTTCGCGTGTGGTGCGAGGTAGACGACGACGATGTAGGGTAGGGGCGTTTTTTTTTTTCGAATTAATGTAGGGTGGGGTCGTTGAAGGTGGGCGGTAATTAAAGAATCTTCTTCGGACTCAAAATCCAAAACTCGTGAATTTCCTACACATGTTAGCAAACACATCTTGTTATTACCGGTTTTCACTGACGTGTGGGCTCAGCTCACCGTGGGGCCAACTTTGTACCTGTGAGAGACGATTGATTTCCGGTGGGCGTAAGTTCAGGGGGGCCGCCCTGCAGCGAGAAAGTTATACAGAGGCTAGCGAACGACACGTGCGTGGACCCACATGTCATAGAGGTGGCCGCTAATGAGCCCGGATCGTCTGCGGCAGATACGGTTGCGTAGGCTTCCAGCTGATCGCGTTGGGTTCGTGGGGCCCAAAATTCAGTGACAGCGTGGTGGCCGAGACTCGTGCGGTAACAGAGTTGGGCTTCGGATGCGGTGCGGGCGTGGGGACGGAGAATCCAAAGCGGTGACGTGACGAAAAGGCCTCTGCAATGCCGTTACGCCTTCTTTATCCGTTTCCGTAACATGCAAATATTCTCGCCGCTGCTACCGTGGCCGGAGGAGCTCTCGGTCCCAACGGCCTCTCCCTGCCAGGTGGACCCAATTTTGGAGACACCTCGTGGACAATGCAAGCTGCACGATGGATACGACCGCAGTTGAAGAGGTCGCTGCCATTCGTGCATATGGACATCATCAGTGCACGTGGCCGCGTTGAAGACCGGCAGAAGTGATCCAATGAATTTTCGTATATACCGTATCACGTCGTGACCAAAAATGGTGTGCCGGGTGATGTAAGTCATGTAACGTCGCAGAACTAAATAAAGGCTTGCACGAACCCATCGTGGAAGGTCATCCTTTACTTTGAAGGCACCTTCTCAAAATCACAAAATGGTGCAAATATTGTGATGTCTTAGGCTAATTGTGGCCTTGCGGGTGCGTCCATATGGATCTCCCGCTAGAATGAGCTCACGTTGCAACCATGGTGAAAATTAGAAGTGCAAAAGAAGTCCAATATTTTGATTATTACCAAACATAATTAAATCCAAAGAAAAATGCATTTTCTGAAAGATCCAAAGAAAAAACGTTAAGTTAACGAGCAGTGTCATACTACGTATACATAGCAACTAATCGTCGACCAGAGAGCTGTGCGATTGTAAGTAATGATACGTGTCTTGAGAACCTAACTGCAGCCAGCGACGGACGGTCGGATCGAATAACCAGGAACACGTACCCAACAAACATATTTCTTACTGGAAAAAAAAAATAGAAACAGGACCATCTCGTATAGCAACAAAAAGTACCACCGGGTCTTGCAGGAAAAGGCACTAGTGCAGGGGCGCATCAGCAAGACAAGAATAACCCGTAAGGACTGAAACATAAATACACGAGGACACATTCGCAAAACGGAAAAGCGCGGCTAGGGACCAGAGCGTAAAATCTCAAAACAAAATTTGGGCCATTTCGTAGCAACAAAATGTACCATGGGGTGAATTCAAAAAAAAAAAGTACCACGGGATCTCGTAGGAAAAGGCACAGTAGAGGGGCGCATAAGCAAGACAAGAATAGCCCGTGAGTATCGAAACATAAATATCCAAGGACGCATTCGCAAAACGGAAAAACGTGGGAAAAACGTGGCTAGGGACCAGAGCGCAAAATCTCAAAAAAAAAACTAGAAAAATTGCGCGTCCTTGCCACGCCTCTTGATTTTGTAACATGTTGCAACATGTTGGATTGCCCCTCTTGAATACTTATTTGCGTGATTATTGTTTGCTACGAATTGAAACGAATATTGATACATTTTTACGTGATTATTTGTCCGAGTATGAAAAGAATCCTAATTATATTTCAAAAGATTACACCTATTTATCCATATGTACAATGCTAGCATGTCATTTGGCACTGTCCTGTGCCGGTTCAGAGCATCTTTTGATCTCCTTGCAACCCCCTACAATGCATGCTGTAAAATGAAATGCTTCAGAGCATTACTTGCTGCTACAACTAAGCAAAGATGTGTGTTGATGTTAAAACTTACATCTAGAACAATTGTCAGAAAAGAGGAAAGCAGCTTAAAGTCAGGACTATATTTTGCGCTACATGAGAAAGAAGTTTCTCAGTAGTACCGAGAGGTGAATGATTCAAAGCATTTTTTAGTGCAAACTACCAATTACAACAAATACCTTGTGTCTCATAAGAGATTATTTAATAATTGCAGAGAGATTTTGCCAACATGCAATAAAATCACGTAGATTAACCCTATTACATCTATTGTTTGCTGGAACGTGCTCCATAAATCGTGCTACAAAGTAAAGTTCATCAATCATCACCTCATTTCAGTTCATGATGTCAAATTGTCCTAATAAGAATAGAATTATAAATTTCTTGCAATAGCAGTTCAGATCACGACTAATATTTAACCTGTTGTCAAATAACTCAAGCACTGTGCAAATGTTGGTGAGCTCATGGTATTCGAATATATTACTCAGTAATGCTTTCTAATTAAAGATTATTATAGATACTATTTAGTGAATATGCTTTTTCTCATATTTTTAAATGACGTGTGCAACATCTAAGACAAAGGAGGTCCTAAAGAAAAGATTTTAGATTCTTGGAGGCAGATAGTTAATACTTAAAAGTGGAATTTCCTAAGCACTATATCTCCTTGTTGCTGAAAACATAACATGTTTGATTGTGAGCAGAAGTTGTTGTGAAATATTTTGCAAGCCTCCACTTAGAAATTTCATTGAGCACCTGGTGATCAGGAATGTGTTGGAGCCTTGGAGTTGGGTGGAACAGAGGATGGAATAGGGAAACGTTGATGGAGCATCCTGATGTTTCTTTAGCTACAACAGCTTACTATTTTAAAGTCTATTTTAGTAATTCAGTTAGACAAATTTAAGTGTGTCAAAATGTCAATTTGCTGGTACTCTCAAGAGTTTTGTACAACAACAAATTTACCAAAATTTTAATGAAGACATGGACATTTAATATATGAAATTTTATTATGTGAAAATCCAAAGTTCTATCAGTATGGATCTTATTACTATTCAGTCTATAATATTGTTTTTTATAAATAAACTGAAGCAGATGAAAAATCATCAAACTGAAATGAAAAACAAAATCCATATAAGAGACCAATCTAATAAGGAGTTGCAGCTTTGGTTTCTAACATAACAGTAGAGATGTTATAACCACAATTCTTAATGCAATTAGATAATGTTCTTCCTAAAATGATGATATAAATATGACAATATTAGTCAATCTCAAACATCAAATAGAAATAAATTGAAATAGTGGAGTTTACTAATGGTATGCAATGGCAATTGACAAGCTTCTACTGCTGGACTGGTTAACTTAATGATAAATAACCATCAGGTCTCCTACTCTCGTTATGACTGTAGTTTACAAACTCCGTAATCACCATTTCACCAGTGATCTGAACATTACACTTGAAGTTGTACACTGTTTTGAAGCAGGGATTATAATATTTTCCATTAAGAAGTGTTAGCATCACCAATTTATCTAATTTTTATCAGATCATACTCTTAAATTATTAATGCTACTGTGGTTCCGAAAAGTATAATTCCCACCAAACTACTATACTGATAAATGTTTGAACCAAGTACTAAGAAAAACTGTTGTTGCATCATGTCTTACAAACAACTAATGTTGATATTGTATTGGAAAATACTCCCTATATATTATATGCGAATTGCATAATAAAAGCCTTAAAAAATAGCCTGATGGACCTTTATATTCTGGTGTTCAGGAATCCAAATAAGATGAAAATATATGTAATATTTAAATTGCTGCATATAGCATGCTTCATTATGCCTCAATAAACACTCACGTGTTTTAGCTATGAAACGAACTAAATAGAGGATAACCTATTGTGGAAAGTGCATGATAAGGACACTTTACAGACTCAAAGGACATCAACCTGCACTCCAGTGTATGTCTAGATTTATAATGACTATCAGTGAAGCAGTATTGTAGTATATGGACAGTTTGTGCCTTTTCTCTGATTTCTCGATGAAATGTTCAATAGCTCATATCATTCTTTCGTGTCTAAACTTTGGTGATTTATTAGCATGAAAGATTTCTAGCAACTGAGCCAATGATGAATAGAAACAAATTATGTAGTTCCTCTTTAACATTTCATCGAGCAACTGTTGAAAAGAAGTCTTTGATGAATAGAGCAGAGGAAGGAGCTAAAACACACCATGCTGATGTTACAGTATCCACATTGGTGATGTTCGTGGCTTGATATGTGAATCTCACATTGTCAGGTGATGGTTCAGGGCCCTTCGCTCCTACACCGGCATGTTGCTAAGGCTTAGAGCAGCCATAGCTATTTCTAGGTTAGGGGAGGAAACTTGCCAGAGAGCTAGCGAGCTGCAGTGTTAGAATGTTGAATTTAGCGTCTCCTTCAGCTTTGAGGCTACCTAGTGTCCTTCTATCAGTTGCCGTGCTGCACAAAGTCATGGTTGGCGCCGAGCATGTTGGAGATATGCCCAAGAGACAATACGGATTTGATCCGTATGTGAGGGTCATACGAATATTGATCCGTGAGGAATTAGTCCACTAATGGGCCAACTAGTCGAGGCCCATTAGAAGGGTCTATTTAAGTGGAGGAGGGGCTTAAGACGCAGGTGATTCCACCAGTCCTTAACCCTAGCCGCCGTGCTCCTCTTTCTCGCCCACAAAACCCTAACCGTGTTGCCGGTGCTAGCACGCCGCGCACAGTGCTCCAACCCCGTACGTGTGGATACCGCGAGGAGGCGCTGCTGCTGCTGCGGTGCCGACGGCTGGACTAGAAGGAGACGATTGACGTGATCGACTACTTCCTCTACACCGACGCGCGACTACGTTGGATCGAGCTGCTCCAACATTCGCTTCCGCTCCGCCTGCGCGTCTAGTGGTAACGATCCATGATCCTCTCTTGCAAGGTTTCCTGGTTGAACGGTAGAAATTATTATATGCTATCGTAGCCTACCCGTTCCCCAACAGTGGTATCAGAGCCGACCTTGTGTAGTTTGTGATCTAGATCTTGTGCATATAGTTGATATGTTGATGTACTAGATGAGATCTATTACATGTTTTTGTGTTCGGATTGATTAGATCAATGATGATAGGGAGGTTCACAAGGTAATGGATGGATAGCGATACATGCATCATTGATTTATTTGTGTTCCTTCTCCGTGCGCGCGCGACTTGTCCCTACCGGCTGGAATCACCATCGGGACTAACTGCGTGCGCCAGTAGAGGAGCCAATAGTATCATAGTCATGTACCGCAGTCTACTCATGAAAACCTAATGGAAAACTAAGCCATTGTGAATGACTCAAAATCGGGCAAATATGATTTTTCCGATAGGATTTTCATTGCGATTTTATAGATACGATCTGTGAAATCCTGTGAGGTTTCAGGGCGCTGCCCTGAGACCCGCGGGGGGCGGCTCCCCCCCTCGACCCCCCGCCCGCTGACCGGCCAGCGAGACCGCCGTACGGACACGCCTAGCTTGTTACAACCCTTTTTGGCCACATGTTAGCATTCGCTTCTTGCCTAACTTATTTTTGCAGAGAATGTTATGAATGGTATGGCCCAAAAGATGCATGTGATGTATATGTGTGATTTGCATGGCCTGCGTGCCATGATTAATTACAGCTGGGTTGAGGCTGTCATATTATTGTATAACGGCCTGCGTGTCGACCTGTGATGCTTGATATTCTCATGCAATTTATTACTAGCTATTAGTTGTAGTAGCTAAGTGTTAGTTCATGGAGGCCTCAAGCATGATGATTGAAGGGACGGGAGACATGGCAATGACAATGGAGATGGAGATCACCAATTGAAAGGGGCCATACTATTTCACAGTTAATATGATTGCCTATGATGATGTTCCTACCATCCTATTCTTTCATGTGTTATTTATATTAGATATGATTAACATGCTAGAATAGGTTCCCTCAAGAAAAATTAAATTATATGCCCTTCCAATAGCTGCACCTATTAAAATTATGATCGTTGTATGGTAGGTCTGCCAAAGTAGAGTACCTCAACTATCTTAATTATTAGGATAAATGTCGGACATTTATATGCATAGTATTGGTTTAATTAACAAAGCTATCAAAACGGTTTTGGGCTTTGGGGCATGGTGTTGGCGCCGGGGCATGTGATGTCACCCAACAAACAAGAGTCACATAGGGATGTGATTAGCAAAGTGTTGCTTACCTATGTCACTAGATTTCTAGCGGTGATGCCAAAGCTCACTAGGATCTAAGTTGAATATGGATCTTGAACCACTATGTGTCGTTTTGAGGGAAAACGGTTCCAAGCATATAGTGGAATAATGAACTTTTGTTAAAATGTTTATAAGAGTTTTATATTTACATAATGCTTATATTTGCATATTTTCTGTTGTAGATCATGGCACCAACCGCTAGTAACACTTTCAATTTGCGCTCAATTCTTGAAAAAGAAAAGCTTAGTGGAACAAACTTTATTGATTGGTATCGCAACTTGAGAATTGTTCTCAAGCAAGAGAAAAAAGAATATATCCTAGAGCTTTCCTATCCTGATGATCTGCCATAAAATGCTACTGCCACTTAGAAAAGGGAGTATGAGAAACATACCAATGATGCAGTTGATGTTAGTTGTCTCATGCTTGCCACTATGTCCTCTGAGCTTCAGAAGCAATATGAGAACGCGGATGCCCTCAATATGATTGAGGGACTTCGTGGCATGTTTGAGAACCAAGCAAGGTCTGAGAGGTACAACATCTCAAAGTCCTTGTTTGCATGCAGGCTAGCTGAAAACGGTTCTGTCAGTCCTTATGTGATCAAGATGATTGGTTACATTGAGAATCTAGAGAAACTTAGTGCTGCTCTACACCCTGATTTGGCCACAGATGTGATTCTCCAGTCGCTTCCTGCGAGCTATGAGCCTTTCATTTTGAACTTTCAAATGAATAGCTTAGAGAAGACATTGGCTGAGTTGCATGGGATGCTTAAGACAGCTGAGGCAAGCATCAAAAAATCTGGTCCAAGTCAAGTTAACTTGGTTCAAAAGGATAGCAAGAAACGAAAGCGCAAGACTAAGGCTAAGGCTACAGATCAGATCTCTAGCACTAAGCCTAAGCCTGCAGCAGCTCCTAAGCCTAAACCGGCGGGTAGTGATCCTTATTTTCACTGCAAGAAACCTGGTCATTGGAAGAGGAATTGCAAGCTTTATCTGGAAGAGCTGAAGAAGAAGGGTGGAGACACTTCTAATTCAGGTATCAATGTTATTGAAATTAATAATGTTGCTACATGTCCTTATGATTCATGGGTATTTGATACCGGATCGATGATTCATACTTGCAAATCGTTGCAGGGGCTTAAAGAAGCAAAGAAATATGCAAAGGGCGAGGTGGATGCTCGCGTCGGCAATGGTGCAAAGGTTGCTGCGTTGGCCGTCGGAACTTATCCACTTTCATTACCATCAGGATTAGTTTTGGAGTTAAATAATTGTTATTATATTCCCGCCTTAGGCAAAAACATTATTTCTTCAAAGTGTTTGGAGGAAGATGATGGTTATGAGGTCATAATAAGGAACAAGTGTTGTTCCATTTATTTGAATAATATTCTCTATGGTAATTACCCATTGGTGAATGGATTATATTACTTAGATCTTGAGAATAAGCCTATTTATAACATTGATGCGAAAAGGCTCAAGCCTAATGATTTGAATCCCACGTATACTTGGCATTGTCGTTTAGGTCATATAAATGAGAAGCGCATAAAGAAGCTCCATACAGATGGTCTTCTAAGTTCTTTTGATTTTGAATCAATTGATACATGTGAGTCTTGTTTACTTGGCAAAATGACTAAGTCGCCTTTCACAGGAAATAGTGAGAGGGCGAGTGAACTATTAGGACTTGTACATACGGATGTATGTGGACCAATTAGTTGCACGGCCAGAGGTGGTCTTCAGTACTTCATAACTTTTACCGACGACTTTAGTAGATATGGTTACATCTACTTAATGAGGCATAAGTCTGAATTCTTTGAAAAGTTCAAAGAATTTCAAAATGAAGTACAAAATCAATTGGGCAAGACTATTAAACTCCTACGATCTGATCGTGGTGATGAATATTTGAGCCATGAATTTGGTGAACATCTAAAGCAATGTGGAATTGTTCCACAATGGACTCCGCCAGGAACGCCCCAATGGAATAGAGTATGCGAACGGAGGAACCGAACCTTGTTAGACATGGTTAGGTCTATGATGAGCCAAAGTGATCTTCCATTGTCCTTCTGGGGATACGCTCTAGAAACTGCCGCTTTCACACTTAATAGGGTTCCATCTAAATCCGTGGAAAGGACACCATATGAGATATGGACTGGGAAGCGTCCCGGGTTGTCTTTTCTTAAGATTTGGGGATGTGAGGCTTATGTAAAACGTATGACGTCTGATAAGCTTTCTTCCAAGTCTGATAAATGCTTCTTTGTAGGATACCCTAGGGAAACCAAAGGTTATTATTTCTACAACCGGGAAGAGGGCAAAGTGTTTGTCGCTCGTAATGGTGTTTTTCTAGAGAAAGAGTTTCTCTCTAAAAGGGTAAGTGGGAGAACGGTGCAACTTGAAGAAGTTCAAGAAGCTATAGAAAATGTTTCTTCTTCCGCTATACCATAATTGGATGAACAAATTGTTGAAACTCCAGCCCCGCGTAGGTCAGAAAGGGCACGTCGCGCTCCTGAAAAGTACACGCTCCTAACCACGGGGCAGCGAGACATATTATTGTTAGACAATGATGAGCCTAAGACTTACAGTGAAGCAATGATGGGACCGGACTCTGAGAAATGGCTTGGAGCCATGAGATCTGAATTAGAATCCATGAGAGAAAATCAAGTTTGGAACTTGATAGATCCGCCTGATGGTGTAAAAACCATTGAGTGTAAATGGGTTTTTAAGAAAAAGATAGACATGGATGGAAATGTTCACATCTATAAGGCATGATTGGTGGCGAAAGGTTTTAAGCAAATTCAAGGGGTTGATTATGATGAGACCTTCTCGCCCGTCGCTATGCTAAAGTCTGTACGGATCCTTCTAGCAATTGCCGTATTTTATGATTATGAGATATGGCAAATGGATGTCAAAACGGCTTTCCTTAATGGAAACCTAAGTGAGGATGCGTATATGACACAGCCTGAAGGTTTTGTCGATCCACAAAATGCTAGGAAGATATGCAAGCTTCAAAAGTCCATTTATGGACTAAAGCAAGCATCTCGGAGTTGGAATCTTCGCTTTGATGAGGTAGTCAAAGGGTTTGGCTCCATTAAAAACAAAGAAGAGCCTTGTGTTTATAAAAGGGCTAGTGGGAGCGCGCTTGTCTTCTGGTCCTTTATGTGGATGACATATTGCTGATCGGTAATGATATTCTAATGCTTGAAGCTGTTAAGACTTCGAGAAAGAGTTTCTCAATGAAGGACTTAGGAGAGGCAGCTTACATTTTGGGCATTAAGATCTATAGAGATAGATCAAAGAGGCTAATTGGATTAAGCCAGGACACGTACATTGACAAGGTATTGAAACGGTTCAATATGCAGGATTCCAAGAAAGGTTTCTTGCCCATGTCACATGGGGTTTCTCTTAGCAAGACTCAGTGTCCCTCGACACCAGATGAGCAAGAGAAAATGAGAGCGATTCCATATGCTTCGGCTGTTGGGTCCATCATGTATGCCATGATAAGTACTCGCCCAGATGTAGCCTACGCTCTTAGTGCTGTGAGCAGATACCAATCAAATCCAGGAGAAGCTCATTGGGGAGCTAATAAGAATATCCTAAAGTACTTAAGAAGGATTATGGGTATGTTCCTAGTCTATGCAGGTGAGGAAGAGCTCGTTGTAAATGGTTACACTGATGCTAGCTTCCAAACCGACAAAGACGATTCGAGATCGCAATCTGGATATGTGTTTTGCCTCAATGGAGGCGCGGTGAGCTGGAAGAGTTCCAAGCAAGATACGGTTGCTGACTCAACAACGGAGGCTGAGTACCTTGCCGCTTCAGAAGCTGCAAAGGAAGCTGTTTGGATCAGAAAATTCGTTTCTGAGTTGGGTGTGGTTCCTAGTGCATCCAGTCCAATGGACCTCTATTGTGATAATAATGGTGCCATTGCGCAAGCCAAGGAGCCTAGAGCGCATCAAAAGAATAAACACGTACTACGGCGTTATCACCTTATTCGGGACATCGTCGCTCGAGGTGATGTAAAGATATGCAAGGTGCACACGGACTCAAACATCGCTGATCCGTTGACAAAACCTCTCTCTCAGCCCAAGCATGAGGCACATATGAGATCCATGGGTATTAGATATCTGCATGATTAATGTATGAGAGATTGTGTAATGTCTATGTTTATGTGTGATTGAATAAAGTGTTATTCTATTCTATGGATAATAATTATTGCATTGATTCACAAGTGCGTGACTTGTTTGTGAAACTCATTGTTCTTTCATAATATTATCCTAAATGATCCCTAGTTCCTTATCATTGTGTTGGACAATAATGATTCATGGACTAGCACATGTATTGGTTGATGATCATGTTTCACAGATCATTGATATGGAGATATCAAATCAATAATGTGGACACATGTTGGAGAACATAGTGTTGGACTGACCCACTAATAGACTTTGCTGAGATGTTATTGTTGTGCCATCAGTTGTTGTCTTGTATGATGTACCTTTGGGATCCTTAGACCTGAGATTGTCATTGAATCCCAGAATGTGTAATAGCATATTTAGGGATTACCAAACGCTATTCCGTAACTGGGTAGTTATAAAGGTAATTTTCGGGTATGCTATGAAACATGTCGTGGAGTGTGAGCGGTCAAGATGGAATTTGCCCCTCCTAATAACAGGAGAAATATCTCTGGGCCCCTCGAGTTAGATGGATTTGAAAGTGCATGGCCATGCCAATGTGATTAAAAGTTAATCATAATGACTAAAAGTTAGTCATGATAAATCCACTAGACATTCGAGTGAATGGTCGAGCTATTATAGGGATGGCACGTATCTCGTCTTAAGCTTGACTGATATCGTGAGGCAAAGGGATCGCTGACTGCATATGTCAAAGGTTCAGCCGATATGATCTTTATGTGTACACGAGAATCAGTATGTGCTGCTAGGTGCCGCTATTGATTTATGATTTGAAAAATGGTTTTCACATCATTGTCGTGTACATGTGAACCTAACGGGTCACACACTTAACGGGTTGGTGAACGCTTGCCTATGTGATTGTCTCTAGTGCAAGTGGGAGATTGTTGGAGATATGCCCAAGAGACAATACGGATTTGATCCGTATGTGAGGGTCATACGGATATTGATCCGTGAGGAATTAGTCCACTAATGGGCCAACTAGTCGAGGCCCATTAGAAGGGTCTATTTAAGTGGAGGAGGGGCTTAAGGCGCAGGTGATTCCACCAGTCCTTAACCCTAGCCGCCGTGCTCCTCTTTCTCGCCCACAAAACCCTAACCGTGTTGTCGGTGCTAGCACGCCGCGCACGGTGCTCCAACCCCGTACGTGTGGATACCGCGAGGAGGCGCTGCTGCTGCTGCGGTGCCGACGGCTGGACTAGAAGGAGATGATTGACGTGATCGACTACTTCCTCTACACCGACGCGCGACTACGTTGGATCGAGCTGCTCCAACATTCGCTTCCGCTCCGCCTGCGCGTCTAGTGGTAACGATCCATGATCCTCTCTTGCAAGGTTTCCTGGTTGAACGGTAGAAATTATTATATGCTATCATAGCCTACCCGTTCCCCAACAGAGCATCATGGCTTGTCGGCGTCCAGAAGGTTTTCCTCTTCGCGTTCAACAGAGGGAGCACACGAGAGCTTCGGAACGACGGAAGGAGTAAGCAGAGGCAACATTGTGAGTTGTGGACGCCTGGAGAAGACATTGCCAGAAAAAAAAAAGCAAAGAGGCTAGATTCGTTGCAGGGTTCTGAGGGGCGGTTGGGAGGCAAGAGGAAGGGAGGGGCTGGCGAATCACTACAGATGGTGGTTGGGGCGTTGAGATTTCAGTCATGACCGCTAGGATTTGGGAGAGAGAAGGGGTGAAAGTGCATCTAGGCCCCTATTTATTTTGATGATTGATGTCAATATAATTAAGGGACTAATGCTTTTATTGAGTATGTGTGTAGATGACTATCTCAATTGATAAATGAAATGTATTAAAACAAAAAAGGGAAAAAGAAGATGTCATTTGCCTCAAGTTGAAAGTCTAAAATTCACTCAAGAATGAAGGATTCATGTTGTTTTTATTTCTAATCTTGAGTATAGGTAAACCGTACTATTAAGAGGGGTATAATTTACAAATTTGGTAAAGTCAAATGCTCAAACTTCCCATAAATTCCATTTTTATCGCCCTCTGTTTTTACCTTCATCGGCAGTGCCGGTGGTCCTCATCGGCAGTGCCGATCCACTCTCCCAGAGACGCTGTGATGCCCAGACACTTCTCTGGCTTCTGTCTTATCATCATCGGCAGTGCCGATGGCCTCATCGGTAGTGCCGGTTGCCTCATCGGTAGTGCCGGTTGCTTCATCCAAAGAATGATGTTCTCTCTGGCTCTCTGGCTGTAGCTCTTCGGCAGTGCCGATCACCCTAATCGGCAGTGCCGGTCAGTTCTACCAGAGAACCACTCTTTCTGTCTGGCTCAGCCTGTAGCTCGTCGGCAGTGTCGATCCCCTGATCGGCAGTGCCGGTCCCCTCTCCATAGAGACTGTCAACCTCGGGCTCTCTGGCTAACTGCGATCGGCAGTGCCGGTCTAGGTCTCCAGAGATAACTTGTCTTCTCTGTGGCTGCGTCATCGGCAGTGCCGATGTCTTGATCGACAGTGTCGGTGCGGGCCAAATCCTTGCCTGTAGATCTATGACAGTGTGTCAAAAACCCTACTGGCAGTGTCAATGGCTCAATCGGCAGTGCCGATGCGAAGCGTCTAGACAAGCCAATGGATCTTTTTGAGCCCCTTGTATAAAAGGCTCTCACCCCATTTCGTGCTCCAACTCTAGAACCCGAAAATCATTTGGTACTTTTGAGCTTCACTCTCCTCACTCTCCCTCTCCAAGTTCAAGCTTCATTCCTTGAACTAGGGTTTGAGTGAGCCATTGATTCCTAGTAAAAAGAGCACCCCTCCACTCTTGAGCATTGATTCCTTTGTAACTTGTGCTTGTTACTCTAGGAGCTATAGACGGTTAGAGGTGCCCGTAAAGCTTTCAACTTGTGTGGTGACGTCTCGGGTAGTTTGTATCACCCATCCCGCAAGGGATTTGCTAGTGGAGAACTCGAGCTCGATCTTTGTGGTCGCTTAAGTGAGAATATGATTGAAAGAGACCCGGTCCTTTGTAGACTTCTCAACGGAGACGTAGGGTTCTTTATGAGCCCGAACTTCGGTAACAAATCTTGTGTCTCCGTGTGCTTTTTTATTTACTTCTTATTTAATTACTTATTATCTAGGGTTTGTTCTTGTATTTGCTTAAATTGCTAGATCTACTTGAGTAGCCCTTGTTTTGTTATTTTCTATTGTCATAGCGTTCTTTTTATTCTATTGTTGTAATCAATTATTACATAGTAACCGCGAAACCACTTAAACCTAGATTTCACACGACTGTCTATTCATCCATCGGCACTGCCGATCGCCCATCGGCAGTGGCCACCGGCACTGCCGATCGCCGTCACCGGCACTAACGGTCAGTCTAATAAATTTGTTTAAGTCCAATTTCACAAGATTTTTAGATTTGCCTATTCATCCCTCCCTCCCTTCTAGACAACTTTCAAGAGGCGGCTGAGGAGAGCCGAAGGAAATCAAAAAAAAAAGTACCATGAAAAAGTACCATGGGGTCTCGTAAGAAAAGGCACAGTAGAGGGGCGCATCAGCAAGACAAGAATAGCCCGTGAGAACCAAAATATAAATATCCAAGAACGCATTCACAAAACTGAAAAACGCGAAATCTCAAAAAAATTTGGACCATTTCTTAATTTGTGCATGTCATCCTTAGGCAGGGGCCATTCTCTCTACCATTCCAACTTTATCGGGAGCTCTGGTTTATAACCTGATTAGTTCCTCGTTAAGTTGGCCGTGCGGTATTATTCATGTCCGTCCTTGATTCCCTCGGCCTCGATTGCCAGAGCCAGAGGTACCAAACGGGCCTCTTGTGGGCCTTCTTCGTTTCCAGCAGCCCAGTTAACGGAGCGACATGGGCCTCGCTTTGCCTTTCGGGTGTATTGGTTCTTTTACGTTTTCCATTTTTGGGATCGAGTGTATGGTGCGTTCTGCAAGGTGTACAGGTACAAACGCAAACATGCTTCGCCCGTTTTCAAATCCTAAAAATAAGAGAATTAAAAGTATAATATTTCCTACTCTCTTTATACTGAGATGGTCCTTTTTCTGTGGATCCACCTAGCACTAGCAAGCTACTAGGATCGCCAAAATACCTTTTTCAAGATTCAGTGGGCAGTGTGATCGCTATAGTTGACGACAATGCAAATACACCTATACATAGCTCTAGCCAACTGACCGTTGATGAGCTGCATATCGGCTGCTAATGTGAGCCAAAAATCCCATGATGCGGTTCCGAGAGAAAACGTCTCTCTCCCACGATGTCTAACAATCCTGCGATCGAACCAATTCAGACATAAGGCGTCCAAATAAAAGACACGACACTCTTTCTGGATGTTGTCGTCGTAGTAACAATCGTGGCCTATATGGACCTTAGTTGATGTGCATGCCTTCCACCTTGGCTCGCAACAAGGACATCTCAATCAATCCAGTCAAGGAGGCCATGATTATCCGTTAGGTTAGAGCCTATAGCTGCCTCCGCAGCAGTTAGGTTGCATCTGGTAGCAGGTGTAGGAGAGCAATCACAACATTCTGCTGCTCTGCGCCTATGATGGATTGATGGCTAACCACCGTATCCTTTGAGATGTGCGTGATCACTCAATGACTATCCAAATAATTGAAAAGGATTTATAGTTATTAGTAACGTTTATGAACCCTCTGATGGATCTTGTCCATGCCGGAGACGCGATCTCATCCAATTGCAACATTGTGTTTTCAGAATGTCCTTCAAAATTAGTACCCCGAAATCTTGTTCGAACGTGACCTTCCATTCAGACATGTGTAGGTAGACTCCGATGCAGGGAATCATGATGCGATCGATTCGCTAGGTCGAATCACAAGTACTACAGAAACGTGTGGATCGATGCTCTGGGAAAACCGCGCCGTGCATATATATGACAAGCAAAACGACGTCAACGGCACTGCATTGGTGACCTGACCCGGCGTACGGCAGCGGATCCACCGTCATCTGCCGCCAAAGCACAAGGAACTTCACAAATACTCATCCGTGCATCATATATATGCGCAGCTGGCTGTCACGCGATTGGTACGGTTTCCTTGGAAGCAGAGCCCATATCAATCAAGTTCGAGTGGAGCTTTGCTTGATGGAGGTCACGCTTGCAACTAGCTAATAGTCCTATAGTACATTGTCATTCATATCCGTCGTCGTCCTGCAACTACTAGATGTAACGATCAGAGGTAAGATACGCCACAGCACATGGGTGCATGCGTGTGTGCATGCACCAAATTAAGCGCAGAGGAGGACGAAGCTCCAATCTGGAGCTGACGATGCAGTGATGGCCATGGGTGAGCCAGTACAGTACAGTCCGAGGCCACTAATAAGAAACATTCTTCTCTTCGCGTGATTAAGGATGCATGCGCATCACTCCCATACCCCCACCGCCGGCCTTTGGTCTTTGGACCCGGCAGGGGCCGGTGCATCGGCCACTGTGCACGCGTCTGCACACGACACGCCTGCACGCATGGGTCAGAATTATTCTTCGATCATTCGATCCCCGACGACGCCGGCCTACTAGACTCGTAGGAGTATCCACCAGCAGTATAGAATGCTCTTATTGCTACAGTACTTTGCAAAGTATGTGGCCCCTGCACTGGCTCCTTTTGTGACTCCCTGTTTTTTTTTTCTTTTTTTGTTTTTGTAACAATATAAATTTTGGCAAAGCTTGGAGGTCACATGAGCTCTGAAACTCATGAATCTGTTGCTTTAGATGGTAATTTAAGCCATTTTATTCTTATGTCAACCAAAAATAAAAGATAAGAACTTTTTATATAAAGTTTACCTTGTAGAAGCTTACAATGCAGCATGTAACTGGGAACTGTAGCTAGTCCAAACAAGACTTTGCATACATTCAGAGTACGTATTTGGTAAAAAGCTAGGCAAAGCGTGATCATCAACCCAAAAGTTTTTACAAGTCCTATACATGCATGTTTCTGAATCAATACAAGAACATAGAGGTTGTATTTCCTTTCGACCACAATGCAATAACACTGGATGTTCTCACGTTCACTTAAACAAAGAGAATGTATTTCCATGCCTTCCTGAATCAATACAAGAACCTAGAGGTTATATTTCCTTTAATTTCGACAGCAATGCAAAAACACTAGATGTTCTCGCGTTCATTTAAACAAAGAGAACGTATTTTCATGCCTTCCTCAATCAATACAAGAACCTAGAGGTTCTATTTCCTTTTGACCGCAATCCAAAAACATACCGGATGTTCTCACGTTCATTTAAACAAAGAGAACATATTTCCATACCTAATCACTTCTAACATACCGTACCATCTAGTCTAATGTGCCTTTTTGAAAGAAAAAAATCTAGTTTATTACCAAGGTGCAAGTACTATATAACAAATGCACGGGCTTCACAACCTTTTCGCACCGAATGAAAAAAAAACTGATTTGTCAGCCACAGAAGATCCATCCCAAATGAACATGGGGGCCACATCCCTGTGACTCAGATGGGCCCAATACCACCCACGCGCGAGAGCTCGCAAAGCAATCCACGCAGCTTTATATCTATCACCTGATGGTGTGTTCATTTCCTCCATCTAATTTTTAGATCCGTCTCATTGAATATTAAGATACTAATTAAAAATATTAAATATAGATTATTAATAAAACTTATTTCATAACTTACCCTTGAAATGATGAGACCAATCTATTAAGACTAATTAGATCATGATTAGATAATGTAATGCTACAGTAAACATCTCTTAATGATAACTTAATTAATCTTAATAGATTTGTCTCGCAAATTAAAATCTAATTATGTAATTAGTTTTATATTTAGTTTATTTTTAATCTATTTATTTAACATTCGAAGGATTAATAGACAATACTAAAATTTAGACCTAATAAACTAACACACCGTGAGATTCATGAAAAAGGAGCATATTCAAAGCTAGGACCTGCCTGCGTCCGCACGAAAGAAGGCTGCAAATCCAACTAATTTAAAGAGATAGATAGAAATGGAGCCTTACCTGACGTTCATTTGCAGCATATTCCCTCCGTTCCAAAATTGTTATCGTATCAATTTTGATCATTCGTCTTATTTAAAAAATTTAAAAATATCATATTTTTTTAATAATTTTTTTATTACTAGATAAATTTTAAATGTAACTTATAACTTTTCATATTCAAACAAATATTTTGAATAAGACAAATGGTTAAAGGTAATGAATAAAGTCAATGACAATAACAATTTTGAAACGGAGGGAGTAAGTGATTATATATTAAAGAGAAAGGCTCGAATGTCAAACTTTAAAAAAAAACTATCGAAGAGCTGCGATCCCGCACCGCTCATGGCATCGTTCGCGGCTCCCGCATCGCCTCGCCATCACAGCGCCTTGGCTAGCCGTCCTGGCCCCATAAGCGGTCGTCTCCTCCCGCCACTCTCCGGAGGCGGCGGCAACAGGGGTCACCGAGGCGCTAGACGTCTCGACGTCCCTATCCCGCGCGCGCGTGGTGCTCTCCACCGACGCCGTCTGACTCCTCCACCAATCTGTCGCAACGGAATCTGCGTCGCCTGCCTGGAAGCGCACCTGTCACCGATCGCGCAAGACGAAGAAGCCACAGACAGCGGGCCTGACCCCGTGGCTCCACACCCACAACTTCCTCCTAGGCAAGCAGGGCCAGCACAAGACCTATCACTCCCTCATCCTCGCCCGCGACACTGCCAGCGTGGCCGCTCTCTCGTCCCTCGTTGCCTGAAAGCCTGGTCCGATAGTTGTACCTGGTCCTGGACACCTTGAGCGATGTGACATGGGTGTCGTGCTAGCCCTGCGCCAACTGCTACGCGCAGTCCGACCTAGTCTTTGACCCGTCCCTCTCCTCCTCGACTACAACAAAAAGCTACTATAGCCTCAGACGAAATGGTGCTGTAGCGGCGGAATGAAAGAATGCAGCTGCTTAACCGCAGCTAAAAAGAAACCATAATAACGGTGGGTATAAGTTTCCCGTCGTCAAAGATGTGTGCTGTAGCAGCGGGTGAAGAAGTCACCCGCCGCTACGAATAAAGCGAGAAAATAAAAAAAAGGCCCTAGCCCGCCGAGCCCATGACCCGTGGCCCGAGCTCCTAGCTCACACCCCACCCGCCGCGCCTCGAGGAGGCCCGCCCGTCGCCGGGCCTCGAGGTGAGCCCCGCCCATCGCCGCTCCTTGAGGTGGCCCCACCGCCGAGAGATGGAGGGGAGGTGGATCCGCTGCAAGGAGGGCAGAGGTCGCAGTCTGGAGAGGGCGGTGGGTGAAGGCCCGCATGGATCCAGCGGCAATGAAGGGTGTCCGTCGGATCTTGCCTCCCTACGAGCGGATTAGCCCACCTCAGGTCCGGATCCGCCTGTTGCGGAGGCCGTCGAGGACGAGAGGGTGGAGAGGGGGCTCGGGGAGGTCGCCGTCGATCTTCCCGAATCCTCGCGCACCGCCGTCGCCCCGGGTCCTCATGTCGCCTTCGACTCGTGCGCCTCTTACGGTTGAGGCTGGCGAGGACGTGGGGAGGGCGAGGGGGCTCGAGGAAGGCATCGAGGGAGGAGGGGAGGGGACTCGGCGAGGTAGCCGTCAATCCTCCTAGATCCTCTCGTGCCGCCGTGGCCCCGGTACCTCGCGTCGTCGTCGATCCTCCCGTATCGTCGTGCGCCGCTGTGGCCCCGATCCCTCACGTCGCCATCAATCCGTGGTTCGGGGAGGGCGTTGATGGAGGAGGGTGAGGGGCTCGGGGAGAACGTCGATGGAAGAGGGCGAGGGGCTCGGGGAGGACGGGCTGCCGTGGAGGAGGGCGAGATGTCGTGAGGAGTGGAGGCGGCGGCATGCAGGGAGAGAAGGAGGGAGCACGTGGGGGAGAGAAGGGCAGCGCGTTAGGGTTAGTATATTTATATACTTGTATGGTTGTGGATTGGGCCAATGGGCAAAGAAAATATGAAATGGGTCTTCGGTTTTTAGCGGCGGCCTAGGTTGTGGTCCGTCACTAAAAATTAATTTTTAGCGGCAGATCACATTGTGAACCGCCGCTAAAAATATCTGTTATTTATAGCGGCGGTTCACAACATGATGTGTCGCTAAAAATTTGATTTTTAACATCGGATTAAGTTGTGAACCGTCGCTATAAATGGTTTTACTACTGTAGCGGCGGTTTTCTTTGACCACGCCGCTACGTCAATTTTTGTTCCGCCGCTAAAGGGCCTTTTTGTTGTAGTCACCTCCTCCCGCTGCCGCGACCTCGACGCCGCCGCCTACCGCAACACCGCGGGCGCCTGCCTCTACGAGGTGGCCTACGGCGATGGCGAGCCAGAGTCGCGAGTGACACGTGAGCCGGCGGCGGGACTGCAGCCACTCTCGATCGCGTGCGGGTCTGCAGCTCTTAGATCGCGTGCGGAGGGGGGGGGAGGGGAGGAGGGGGGGCACCTTGGCGCGCGTGAGGCGAGGGCGCACCCAATTTTTTTCCGAATATTTGCACTAGTGACACTAAACTATGATTTTTAGATTAATTTTAGAAAAGTATGACAGTGTTTTGAACCGTCTGTAACATAAAGCTACAACTTTTACACCCGTTCCCGTCGCTAACACATTTCATTCTGTGCTGAATGCATGACACTGGTATAATCTGTGCAACTGAATTGTTTCTTGGCACCATGACCCGTTGAGCCAGATGGATGGACGTACATGTAGACGTAGTTTGTTTCAGCTTATAATCTACTCAAATTAATTAATCTAGCTTAATTAATCTATTAGGTAAATAAATAGGATAACTTATTTGGCCAGATTAATTAATTTAAATGATAAATTATTATAATCTAATAATCTGCTATAAATGTGTTTATTTTGAATTATTTTAGAGAAAGACCTTTACCCATATTAAGTTGGGTTTCTTACAAAAAAAACAACTTGATCTAGTTTAAATAATTAAAAAAACAAACACATCTTTTAGAATAATTAATTCAACTTAAATAATTTAGATTAAATAATCTAACACTATAATCTAAATTAATTAATCTGCTCAGAAAACAAACAGAAAGAGTATTTTGCTGGTGATTAACTATTATATTACTAGTTACATGTTTCTGATCTGAAGACAGATTATGAACTATTTGATATTCTGATCATGTTGGTGATGGCGCGGCATGTCGTCATTACTACGAAAGTCCAAAATCTTGGAATAAAAATATCGAAAAAGGTTGGCAGTATTTGCGTGACCGAGCGTACGTGGATAGAAAGGTGGAACAACTTGCATGCGTACAGTACGATAAAGGGCCGAGATGTGGGGCCCATTCCTCGTCAGCACTTGGTGGACGCATCAGGCAGCCCGGTACACTCCCACGTGAGGGGAGCCACCGACCGGCTCATGGGCCCGTTGTCCACGCCGGGCCTACGAAACCGTACGTTGGATTTCTCTCTATTTTTTTTCTTATTTATTTGTTATTATAAAATGCATCCAAAAACATTCTGAAACATATATAGGAGCAGTATCCATGTGATGCTAGCTCGGATTTTCTTTTAAATAATATACGTACATCATCAGCAGAGCATGATAATAAGATGCTGAATTTCTTTAGGAAAATTAGCTTTGAGCGGTAAGGCTGATGTGTATTAGTCTTGTTACCTTTGTAAATTGTAATCTAGGAACATGTTAATGTTATTAACTTTGTAAGGCAAATCACTATTGACAAGATCAGGAATGCGAGGGCTCAATTCAATCGCAGATAGCATTTATACGCTACTAGGTGATGAGGGAAGGTACCCACTCCACATCGAGTATAACTCGTTATACCCTATCCTCCGGTGTTACTAGAAGGTCGAACCCATCTTGGCATGCTGGCTGAGCAACGAACCACCAAACAAAAGATTTCCTCCTGGACATCACATCAGGATTCAGGAAAGCATGCGTCGTATGCAAATGCTCACACCTCCTCACCCGTTTCCGACACAGAAGAACGCACACAGTTGATTGAACCCGTATCTGCCGATAGACGATCGGGCATGGGCGACTATTTTATCTGCTCCTGATCGATATGACGAAGTGACACCTCCAATCAACTTAAAGACACGTGTTTAGCGAATTTTTGGTAAAATCGAAACTTCATAAAAATAAATTCGAGGACTTTGACCCGTGTGCGGGGCCTGCTTCAAAGCGACGACGAACGCGCTCGCCCGCAGCCATGGTTAAAAAAACCATGGTTAACCGCCCGATTAATTCAGTTAACCGGAAAACCGGTTTGGGCCGGTTATCCTGATTGGCCGGTTAACCGCCGGTTTTGATTTAAATATTTTTAAAATTCAAAAAAATTTATATATATTAAAACCGATAAAACCGATCGATTAACCGTCAAATGTGAATTTAAAAATCTATTTTTAAAATTTTATGATAAAAACAGTGTAATTAACCGGTTAATCACCAAAACCAGTCGATTAATCGATTACCGACTCTTCCAATCGATTTTTATCTGGTTAATCAGCCAGTTATTCTAATTTTCAGGTTAACCAATAAACCAGTTTCGACGAGTTCATTCGGTTATTTAAATCTTGCCCGTAGCCGTGCGTCGGGCGGCTCTGCTGCTCCGCGAGCGAGTCGTCCGCCGGCGCACGCGCCCAACAGCCGCTAGACACGTAGGCCCTGGGCGGTCGCCTCGGAGTCCGTGCCACGCGAGTTACGAGGCCGCCCCTCCCCTAGCGTGACGTGGCGGTGGTAAAGCGGATCCAAAGGCACAGAATATACAGCACGTTGTTACTTGTAGAGTACTCTAGCGCTGCCTATTCAGATTACGCGTAGTAGCCTACGGGCGCCACGTCGTGCTTCCTAATGACGGGCTTCCATCCTCCGTCCCCTCGGCCTCTGCCGACCAGCGTCGTACATGCATCTCCAGAGAGTTGTGCGCCGATTTTCACAGTCCATGTACTTCCCCGTACACGCATGTATCGCAAAAGTACGTGTAATGCAAGCTTCATCTCGTTCGCGTACGCGTGAGCGTGACGAGCGGCCACTCAAGAGTTGCGCACTCACTATGTTGTTGGCACGTTGTGGTGTGGGGAACGAGGCAATGAAGGCCACTTTCTCTAGCTCGGAACCATGCTCTAACAGTTGGGATGTAAGTTTTATAATTTATGAATTGATAGATCGGCTCAAAATTATTTAAAATAAACTAGAATTTTTTTATTTTATTAAATTAGTACAATAAATGAATTAGATGTTTCATCTATAACTATCTATTGGGTACTTATTTGTATCCCTATCTAATAATCAACGAAGATTAGCATAATGGATATTACTCATTATTCCAAGCTGTAGAGAGGAATAGACAACAGGGATATTACACTATCAGAAAAACAGCCTATAGCAACGGTTAAAAAAGTACCGTAACAACGAGTATGCGCCACCATCGTTATGGTTCTACAGCTAAAAATAAACCATCTTTATCGGCGGATGTCCTGTAGTCCAAATAATCCGCCGCTAGCGTTGAATCCGAAAAAAAAAAGCCCACAGGCCCGCTCTCGTAGCTCGTGCTAGACCCGCCGCCGAGGTCCGTTGGTCGCCGTGGAGGTCGAGCGACACCGCAAATCCTCGTGCTCGCCGCCTCGCTGCCTGATCTGTTGCCTCCTCGCGCGCTGAGCCATCCCGCGCCTCAACCCGCCGGATCTGTCGGCAGGCGGGAGAGGGAGAGAGGATCTGTCGGCGGGCAGGCGGGATCTGTCACCACCCGCGAGGCCAACGCCGCCGTCCGGCCTACAAGAGCACCCGCAAGGGAGCCTCCGGCCCCGGTCCTACCGCCCCGCCTCCCACCCCACGAGGCCGCAAGGGAGCCTTCCGTCGCCCGACCAGCCTACAAGGCCGCCCCATCGTCGGATCCGGCAGCACCAAGGCCAGATCCGGTTGCCCCATCACCTGATCTGGTCACTCCATTGCCGGATCTGGCCACCGCCGGCCGCAAGGGGAGCGGGAGGAGAAGAGGCGGAGGAGAGGGCGTCGCGGCCGAGGGGAGTGTCGCGACCGAGGGGAGCGGAAGGAGAAGAGGCGGAGGAGAGGGCGACGTGGGGGAGAGGGGCGTGCCGGTGGAGAGGACCGGCCGACCGGTGTAGAGGGCCGGCTGCTCGGGAGGGAGAGAGAAGGCGGCTGCTCGGGAGGGAGAGAGAAGGCAGCAGGTGAGGGAGGGAGAGAAGGAGGAGTGGCCGGCTGGGGCTAGGGTTGTTTCTTTTTATATGGGCCGTGAATATTTATAGCGACGGGTGACGTTTTGGACCGCCGCTAACATGGGCTTTAGCGGCGGGTAATGTTTTGGACCGTCGCTAATGTGGGCTTTAGCGACGGGTAACGCTTTGGGCCGCCGTTATAAATATTTTTCTAATTATAGCGGTGGGTTTTTTGGGCCGTCGCTATGTTAAATTGGGTTGCGCCGCTATAAATCGTTTTTGTGATAGTGTTCACAGAGACTACAGCTAAAAAATATATGAGGGACCATCTACTAACATACTCATCCATCTACTAGTATTACGCACGTTTATTCCATTCAACAAAATGATCAAGCGAGCAACCGTCTGGCCCCCACAACCCACTGCTCTCTAATTAAATCGCGCTTGTATTCGCATTAAACACTGCTTCGGGCTACGTCGGTTGTGTGGTAACATCTTGTCATGGTCCTACTTGTTGGCATTGATCCTCCACAAGCTTCTTCGAAGCGTCAATGTTAATTTGATTCTTATACGAGCGTTGTGTAATGTTAGAAATATATTTGTAATGAGGGGTCAAATACTAAATTAACAATTGATTTGGATAGTACACTAGAATTGATGCACGATGTTGCCGCACTCACTATATTTTCTATAATATTATCACTCGTGTAGTAAAGAATTGTTTATAATTAATCATATGGAACATCATTATTTTTACTTAAAATTTTACTTCACCAAAATTCCATGTAACATAGACAAACTAAATTTTCAAGCCAACTATTCAAGATTTATTGAGAACCTTGAATATATGAAAAAAGTAATATGTGTTCAATCATTAATTTTTTAAAAAGTTAGTATCACAGCTAAATAGTTATTTTTAAAAATATAACAATAAAACATACATGTTTTATTTAACTTTTATGGTTATTTATTTACAATTTTAGTCATTATTTTTAAAATATTTATTTTGTATTGCAACCAATTAAAAATAAATTACACTATGATAAATATATATGTTAAAAGTAGGCCAGAAGATGTGAATCCTAATAAAACAATTATGTGTAAAACTTGTAATATCGGAAGCTGTTATCAATGTGTATGTTGATATGATTTGTTTGATCAGAGTAATCGTGCATTGGTGCTTTCTATTGCATAAGATTCATAAAAGATATGAGTGAATGGATAAAATATATTGAAAATAAAAGAAATTTAATGATTAATGATGATTTCATGTCTAGACTTCTCATAACAAAGATTTTGTCAACTCTATTTATTTACTCTAAAAAAACTTTGTTTTACTTTTGTTGTTGATACTTCTAAAACAAAATCTTATTATTTTTTTTCAAAAAATTCTCTCATTTGTTCATCTCAAGAATTGCACCTAGCAATGTGAAGGAAACTTTTTTTTTCTTTCTTCCTTTATATTTCAAAATTAAATATTTATGGTGTTTTAAAAATTACTCTCATTTGTTCATATAAACAATTGTAGCTAGGAATGTAAAGAAACTTTTATTGTATAAGTGTTGCATCACTAGATCACTTACATAACATGTTAATTATTCAAACAAATTTTACTCTATTTGTAAACATTACTCCTATTTATCCATATGTACTTGCATCATAGCTACATACTCATACAAAATATATACAATAATTTTATATTACAAAAGAGGGAGCATATTATTTAAAATATTTTATGATCATTAAGATTTTTTTTCAAACATTATTTCCATTTCCTACAATGGTAGCTATCATGTAGATTTTTTTTAAAAAAAAGGTGATTTTGTTTCAAAATATTACTCCCAATTGTTCATATCAACATTGCTAGTTACCACTATAAATCAAAATTTAGTAATTGCAACAACACATCAAATACATTTTTAAAATTGAAAGGGCAATATGTTGAAAAATATGTTATTATTAATGGTGCAAGGACTTAAAACAAATTACAATTCATGAGGGATGTAGATGCAAGACTTCCACAAATGGTGGAAGGACTGGTAATAAAATTATGGTTCGTGAAGGATCCAGATGAAAATAAGAAAAGTGGGAGGACCAAAAATCAATAGAAAGTTTCAGAAGGATCTAGATGAAAATTTGTC
Source organism: Eleusine indica (assembly GCA_030378355.1). Taxonomy (NCBI): domain Eukaryota; kingdom Viridiplantae; phylum Streptophyta; class Magnoliopsida; order Poales; family Poaceae; genus Eleusine; species Eleusine indica. The sequence continues at coordinate 17,738,423 of CM059502.1, forward strand.
ATAGCAAAGGTGGGAGGACCGGAAAATAATAGAATAATTTAGAAGGATCTAAATGTAAGATGCTCAAGCTCATATCCAACACCCTGTATTTTTCAGATGGGAGATCCGACGATTGATGTTCTGTAGATGACGTAGACTAACTCTTTTGCAAGAAAACATACGTGTTTTAGAAGTATAGAGATATGTGTGTTTACAAATATATCTCAAGCATGGGAGGGGCCATTGCCCCCAATCCACACTAACACAAGGAAAATCAAATGAGATGGTCTGATATACACATCAAATGGAAAGTATGTCTGTTGATCTCAAAGCCAACAATCTTTGTTAGAAGTTACTAGTCAATTGCGGTAATTTAAATATGGACATCCAAGCTATTAAAATATTTATTTTTTAATATAGAGGATATATAGAGATGAACCTACGCAATTGGTTGTAATGCCTCTATTGCGTAGTTGAGCTGGAACAAATTAATTCCACGGATCATATGGCATAACAATGGCTCAAATATTTTTATCTATTTGTACGTTCACTTTCTTCTTCATATAAGAAAATGAATATTTTAATAACTTCCATATCCACTAACAAATTACCATAATTAACTAGTGTTCTTTTTAGTAAAAACACATCTGATTGGTGTCAATCGGTAAATGTCATCTTTGTAGGGTGTTCACTAGCAAATGAAACGAGGAGATGGCAACTTCAACTTGGTCCGGTTGCTGAACCAGCAGCATCCTTGAGCTCCCATGAGGTCCCCTGGGCCTTCTGCAGGATACCTTTTGTGTAGCACCAGAACGGAAGGAAGGAGATAAGACGGGCACTGTCACTCACAGTCGACCTTGCTTTAATGCTCTGAAAGACACAACAATAGCGCGCGCGAGAGACAGAGAGAGCTGGTAGTAGTACGTTGGGTGGCCTCTAGCTACCTGCAGATGTGGCAATGATATGTACACGGACGAAGAGTGAAGTGACTGAAGCAAGGGACGAAGAGGAGGAGAGAGAGAGAGAGAGAGGAGAGAGAGAGACAGAGAGAGGAGAGAGAGAGAGAGACAGAGAGAGAGAGAGAGAGAGGAGGAGGAGGAGGAGGATGGCCATCAAGTCGGCAAGATCTCGCGATCTCCGTTCCTGTTCGTAACGCCTTTCCCATCGTTTCAATTATTTCTCGGCTTTCCATGCATCTGTGCACGCACAGCCTTGGGACGGCTCCATAGACTCGTCCGTCTTGGCACGGCGACCTCCACCGTGTCGTCATCATGGCAGCCTAGCATAATGTCCCTACCAGGTAGGACCTTTGTACTGTCGAACGGTAAACAATGCTTAAAGACAGCTTTGGATGGACGGACTAAGGTTAACCAAGTGCAAGTAAACTAAGGTATACTCTGCCATTCCAAAGTTATACATACAGCGTCGTACGTATTTTCTTGTGACTCGGAGCTCTTGTCCATAAGACTGTAGTTGGCATGAAGCGAACGACATGGATAGAAAAGAGCATTTTTTAATAATACCATAAGGGCATTTTTCTACATGATTATAAGGGCCTTTTTTAATAATATCATTTTAGAGTAAACTACGTAGGTGCAAAGACTAGAAGTCAATCCATATATAGAGGGAGCTTCTCAGAAAACCTGTTTAAATAAATAATTCTTTTTCACGAATATGCCTGATGAATGGGACATGCTTTTTTCTTTAAGAGGAAACTCTTAAAAGCCAACTCTGTACTCCTATATGCATGCCACGGAACCCGCATATAAAGATAAGCATGTCGAAGGGTGTTATTAACTGGACCTGCATAAAACCACGTGCCCTTGCCGTTGAAGGAGCACAAAGAATGCTCTGGCCATGAACAAGCTAAGCAGGCGTTCTAATATGGCTTGTGTCGTGCCGCCGTGGTGTTTCAGAATCATCTGAGTTAAGAGAGTGGGGGAGCGGACAGAATGACAAGTTCACAAGTAGGACTTTTAGGCGTCTTCACATATACTAGATTTTATCCAAATATAAAGAATCTAGAGTAGGGATATGTGTCAAAATGATTACTCCTTGGTGTCGTGCATGGACCCTTCTTAGAGACAACCTCACGAGACAAACAACTGTGACACTGTATGTGCAGTCCTTAGCTATCATCGATCATTATGCAACCAGCAGACCGGTCTGTAGTGTCTAGTGCTAGTGTTGACCTGAGAGTACCAGTACCAGCAATGCGCGATGCCTTTTGGACCACAGAACATGCGTTGCATATTACTTGTGTGTTACGCGTGCACACGCATATGGATCGAACCAGTTGATTCTCTATAGATGGTAGGGAGCTTATTACATGGCGCCAGCTTTGAACTTTGATTCGATCGGCTACTAACCAGCATTGTTACTTTACTCGTACAACTATTGTTTATGCGCTAAGCATTGGAAGGTTGAAGTGGACGAATGGCGGTTAATTGCACCCATTTTTTAAATAACAGAGATTACAGCTAATAGTTGTGCGTGAGCTATATTATTTCTCGCTAGGAGGTGTTGGATTTTTCTTCTTTTTTTTGGCCCTGGATGTACGGAATGAATCGGCTACTGAAAAATTACAAATGAATGCACTTACTTGTGTGTCACGTTTGGAGTGTGCCTAAAGATATTTGAATCTGTCCATAGGTGCTGCTGCGTGCCTTCGTTTCATGAGGCACATATATCATGCGTGTTTTAGGTATTTACGTTGTTATCTGTGACCCGCACTAGCTTGTCCTGTTAATGATAGACTTTACCGTGGAAGAGTCGGCCTCCACATTCCTCACGATTCATTTTCTTACCTGACTAAGTTTTATTGTTTAATTTTATTGCTCAAATGATGCTTAGGGGTCAAATACTTTTGTAACTTGATGCGCGGGGGAGGGGGCGCTTTCGTTTTCCGTTCCGTATCTAAGTTGTAATCAACCTACAATCTCTTTTATTAAGGTCAGTCTCAATACACTCTTTCATTGCACTTTTTTCAAAACATGTTTTTAGGTAAGTGAGTCAATATTCTTTCATTCTAATAAAAGACCTCTCACATGGGATGAAAGAAAACCATCTCTCTCTTCATAACTATCATGTCATGTCAGTAAAAAATGCATATGTTGCACATCATTTAATACTTATGAAAGACTCCACTGAAACTGGCCTAAGGCTAGTTTCATTCTCAATAAATGTAGTGTCAAGTCCCAACGCTGGTTTCATTCTCAATAAATGTAGTGCCAAGTCAGCAAAATGAATAACGTGACATGAGTCTTATTAAGAGAGAGAAAGGAACGGTTTTCATCTGGATGAAACCGGTGCTGCACCGTTTCCAAAAAAATTGAAACCATCTAACACGGCATTGGAGCCTTGGGTTTCATTTCACCATGCATGTATAGGATCCTCTGTGGCAGCAGGCTATGGGCATTCCTTGTGGCTGTTAATTTTCATGAGCTATATAATTGATTTGGTACATTTGATCACATCATCACATGCAGAATTAACTGCTGTGTACTCAGTTTCAAATGATGTGGCATATTCAAAAGGGTGAAATGAAACACCGCGTGAATGCACTTTTTTATTGCATTATTTCCAAAACAGGTTTCTAGGTAAGTGAGCCAACATAGGATGAAAGGTCTCTCATATAGGATGAAAAAAAAAATCTTCTCTCTCTTCATAACTATCTTGCTATATCGACAAAAATGCATATATGGTAGAATATTTAATGCTTATAAAAGACTCCATTGAGACTGGTAAGCACCAAACAAAAATAATAAATGACTGGGCATCATTTAAAACGAATCCATACAACCTATCAAGGAAGATAATAACCTCGTGTAGGCGTGCAGAATTGTATGCATTTCAAAATGAACAGGACATTTGATTTTGGGACCATAGTCCTCGTCACATGTAAACAAATCAATGACCTTACAAGTTTTGAATCCACTCATCCTGCTTGTTAACTGGTCCTAAAGCATCCCCCCTTCCCTGTTGATAAGCCCCCATCATCATTGAAATCTTTTGTATCTTCTAATGATTTTAGTTTCAAATAAAAACAAGATCCCGTTCATTCCTTTGCAAATTAACGGGCTGAGATCAAATCCTTCCAAAAGTCCCCTCCCCTGATTTCACCTACTCCTGCATTCCTAAATTTTGTTGGCTTCACCATGTGATACTTTCAGTTCCCCAGGTCAGTACAAATTGAGGACGTGGTCACACACTTACTAGCACATGGCTGGGCTGGGGGCATGTCGCCTGTCCCTTGAAGAGTTTGTGAGTTGCATTATAGTGACTTAGTACTGGATTATGAACCTCACTTAGGATCCCAAAAGTTTTTGGTTTTGTTTGAGATGTATAAGATCCCAAAAGCTGATCTGCAGCACAACGCAGTGGTTTGCATGTGTTTGTACTGCATGCATAGATTAGTAGTACTAGTTTTGTGGGGTAGTGGGGATTAGCCAGAGCTTGTCAGAGAACAAAACATGCAACAAGTTGGTGGTTAAGTAGTTAATTGATCACTAGCAGCTGGGGAGCAAACATCAGATGATGTGCATGCCAGAACTAACGGTTGCATGCCCACGGTATCTTCTTTGATATTTGGATCTTCTGCGAAGGAATGCTGCAATGCGAGCCCGTTACACTCGTTTGATATGCTGTAAGCTGAAATTTTACTAATTTTGGTACCAACCTATAGTATTCCCTTGGCACATCACTGTCGCCATTGTCTGAATTCAGATTGGACAAACAAGAATTTTGCGAAAGTTGCACCTGTATCTTTCAAACCAAAAGGGCGCGAGATCTGGCCGTGTTCCCGCGGTCTCTATCCTACACCAGCTCCATGCACTCAATCATAACACAAGCCTCCATTTCTTAAGAGGTAATTCGCCATCATCAACCCACACCGTCGCCATGCAAGGATGCCATGCCTCGAACGAAAACAAAAATCCTCTGGCTCTCTACTGCATGTAAAGGATGAAATACCTGAAAGCAAGATGCCACCACAGTACAACTGCCAACAGGATCACAAGCACCAGGTGAGTGAATGTGAGTGAGTGAGTGACTCCCGTCATCATTTGGACAAGATGGCAACCTGACTGAGGACACAGCACTTGTTGCTCACCATGATGGGAAAGAAGCAGCAGGTATTTCTCACATTCAGAGCAAGCTCCAAGGCAGTCGAGTGTATATGTGCTGCACTGTAAAAGCGGGGAGCATCAAAATTGAAGGTGCGTGCAATCCACCTCGGATTTTGGGCCGCCCACGGTGGACCCATCACATGCCCCATATGCACATGCCCAGCACTTGTCCCCCTCACCTCTGCATATTCACCATCATATCTAGAACCTTCACTTCATTTTCACCCCCATTGTGAATTCTCTCTGTTTCACCAATGTTGCTCAAGCTGTTAATTTTTGTTGCAAGATAAGAGGTTGTATATACTGGCAGTATATAGTACAGTCTTTATAGAAGTCTGAAGCTGAGGCAGTACAAGGCAAAAATATACTAGCACTACATAAACATAGCATCCTCCATAAACTGACAGAGAAGTTCAGGCTTACTTTATACCACAAAGGATGAAAAAAAAAGAGGTTAAAATTACAGAAAGAAAGAGTAAAAAAAGAGAAAGAAATCTAACCCCCCAAAAAGCCTGGTTCTTTCTTCAAGCTGCCATTTGCATTTGCTCAAGCGCATTTGTTGCAATGACAACCCCCAGAGTTATGTTCTTATTCTTCTTTTTTTGGCTTTAGACCCCCCATAGTTCTACCTTTTTACATTACGGAGCACGCGTTCGGGTTCTCGTCGCTGAAGATCTGGGGAGCGTGCGGCGCGTACTGCGGCGCATACGGCTGGTACGCCGGCGGCGGCGGCGGCGGGTACGCCGGCTGGTAAACGTACCCCGGCGGCGGCGGCGGGTAGTACCCGCCGGGGAAGCCGAACCGTGGGTAATGCATGTACAGGTTGGCGGCGGCGATGGCGGCGGGGTCCTTGTCTTTATCCTTGTCCTTGTCCTCGCCGGCGGCGGCGCCGTCGCCGCCGCCTTCCTTCTCCTTCTCGTCCTTCTTCTCGTCTCCGCCGGCTGCGGCCTCGCCTTCCTTGCCGTCCTTCTTCTCCTCCTTGCCTTCTTCCTTCTTCTCCTCCTTGCCGTCTTCCTTCTTCTCTTCCTTGGCCTTTTCGTCGCCGGCGGGCTCCGGCGGGGGGACCGGCTCCGACTTGACGATGGCGGCGTGCTTGCCGGTGCGCCGGTGCACGTACTCGGCCAGCTTGGCCTCGTCGAACACGCCCTTCACTATCACTTCCGATGCCTTCAAATCGGACTCTGCAGATTGCACTCCTGCATCATGACAACGAACATCAAATCGCTGAGTCAGACTTCACAACTTCTGACTTAGTTTCATCCACTCGATGAGGATTATGTACTCTGCTTCATTATTGGATTAATCATCAAGCTGATTTCATTGGTACAATTTCAGGAGCAGAGAAATTATGAGGATGGACATAAAAAGGACTAGAGATTTAATAGCAGCCAGTCGCTCACCTTTCATCTTGAGGATCCTCTTCCTGATCTCCTGAGCGCAGGCCTCGCAGTGCATGTGGACCTTCAGCACGACGGCGATCACCGGTGGCTTCAGAATCAAACAAAGGAAGATCAGCCTTTAATGTACTATACACATTGTACAATTAATTTAAATCAGAACAAAGCCACTGCAATGTGGTGGTTGCAGGGCAAATGTACGAGTGTCAAGATCAGGATTAGCTCACTCACCTCCTTCTTCTCTTCGGCCTTTGGCGGCTCGGGCTCCTCCTTCTTCTCCTCTTCTTTCTTCTCCTCCGGCGGAGGCGGTATCGGAGAGAGGAGCTCGACTTTGCGTCCGGTCTTCTTCTGCACACGCTCCACCACCTTCATCGGGTCGGCAGCTGGTTTCTTCCCCTTCACCACCACCTTGTGCGCTTTCGAGTCAGCGATCACATCCTCCACTCCTGCAGTACACACAGAAAGAAGGGAAGCTTTCAGATGTGGCATACTGTATCAGCACTCCTACAACTACAACTGCAGTCATGAAGATTGGATTGTTGAGCTAAAGAATCATTCATAGGTTTCCTTTGATAGCAGTTACAAGTACATTGGGAATATGCATACATGCTTGGAACATTTGAGAATTTGGAGGTGGTTGAGGAATCCACCTCACTTTTGAGCTTTTGGAGGATACTGTAAGCTCTGAATGACATGCTCAAGGCTGTCATTCTCTTGGAATCTACCAACCTTTTTTCAAGTTAAAAGTCACCCGGATCTCTAAGTCATTCTCCCCACCATTATTAATAAACTGCTAGATTCATGTGCAACCATTTTGAAAAGGAAAGATCTGATTACTTAGGAGAAGCTGATTATTTAAAGCTTAACCCACCTACTCTCGTTTTAAATCTAACCATAAATTAGAGAATTTCGTCTCAATACAACCATTAATAACACACAAATCTGGAGTTACGAAAGGGAATATTCTCAAAGCTCAGTCACATCATGGCTCTTAAACCTGATTAACACTCCAATCTTGTATTTTCAGTAACAAAAAGATAACCTTAAATCAAATGTTTGTAATACACAAAAAATTCTCTCTGTAAATAAAAGATACAGTGCTGGAAACAACAAAACAAATTAAGATTAAGAATATCATACTGGAACCGGCACTTGAGAAACGAGACGGTGATCCAGAAAAGGCAACGAGCAGCAGGGGGAGCAGAGATGAGCGCGAGCATTACCGTCAAGCCGCCTGAGGATCTTCTTGACCTTCCTGGCACAGCCCTCGCAGTGCATGTAGACCCGCATCTCCACCTCCTCCGGCGGCGGCGGCGGCGCCTCCTCCTTCTTCTCCTCACCGTCCTTTGGCTTCTCCTCCTCCTTAGGCTTCTCTTCTTCCTTGGGTTTCTCCTCCTCCTTCTTCTCCTCTGCCTCCTTGGGCTTCTCCTCCTCCTTCTTGGGCTCCTCCTTCTTCGCCTCCTGCAAGGACATATGACGAAGCAGAGACCCATCAAAGATGGTGCCTTTCATGGAAAAAAAAAACAGCGATGTGCAGAACTGCAGCCTTTACCTCGCCCATGGCTGCTGCTTGCTCTGCTCCTACGCCTCTTCTTCTTGGTTGAGTGGTGGCTCTCTCTGTGAGCGTGTGTGTGTTTGTGACGCCGGTGGGGGTGGTGTCACTCACCTTATGTAGCGGGTGGGCGCCGCCAAGGGCTGCAAGATCCGCATGGAAATGATTTGGGCATCCGGCGTCTCTCTCTCTCTCTCTCTCTCTCTCTCTTGGTTCTCACTCTATCTCTCGGAACTTGGGGGTGGCACAGTGCTCGGCATTTTCTTTCCTTTTTCTCTCTCTCTTTTCGGTGCACCGAAAAGTGAAGAATTAGACAATAAGGGGGAGCATATTTTCGGTGAAATAAAGTACATTTTGTTTTTGTCCCTATTTGTTGTTCAAGTGTTGGTATCCAATGACCAGTTGTCCATAAGTCATGAGTAGTTTAATTTGGATCGTCGGATCACGAGACCGACGGCTCTGATCTCCGTATCCTCCGATCGGACGTGCCACCGAAAGTAATGTACTATGTTTTCGCGTTTCGATTATCGTTAGCCCCATTTTTAATAAGTATATTGTACTATGTTTGTACCACAAATTCATACTCTACTCCAATTTGCACCATGGACCGTGCCTGAACACCAGTCCGTTGGGCGCCACAAAACTACAAATAAAAAGCTTTGGTGGTTTCAAGGGCCTTCTTGCCGTGCTCTCTCGGACGTCTTGGTTCTCAAAGTGGCTTTGGTTTTCTTTCCTTGAGGGGCATTGACGAAGCGGCCAGAAAGTTGCGGTCAGTTACCAGGTTTCCAGCACTAGCTAGGCATATGCATGAGTCATACACATATCCTACACAACACCAGTTGTCTGTCATGCAGCATCTCGTGCATTCAGCCCGAGCCAGGGAAGAACGAGAGAGAGGGAGAGAGAGAGAGAGAGAGAGAGAGAGAGAGAGAGAGAGCATGCACACCCTGCGTGTGGCCTGCTGCTGCCGTGGAGTACGTAGCCTTTGGCTAGTGTTTGTTTGGTGGCTTGTGCCGATTCTCTACGCAATGCGTCATGCCACTTAATTTGCTTCGAATTTTGGAGCTGTAAAGGACGGAATAGCATGGTTCGTGTGAATGGCGACGCGGCATAGAGTTCGTATTTAGTAGTATACTTGTCTCCTACACGGGGCCTGCACTTACCTCTTTTTTAAACCTACATGTTTTTTTGTCAGTGTTAGCATGTCAAAGAAAAGAAGAGATCGAGATGATGGAGACTTTTAAGCAAAGAAAAAGGGACGGATTCAAAGAGCGTAAAGAACTAGCTAACACATTATTTTATAAGAAATTTATAGGCCTTTAATTATTAGATAAAGTGAAGCAAAGGAGCGAGCAAAAAAGTTTGAGGTTCATCCTGATCAGGATCAGGATGACATATATATAGCTCCATTTTTCACAAGATCCAACGTTCTCGAAAATGGCTGTTTCTTGCAAATGACACTAAAAAAGCAGGCTGCCTAAAAGCAGGGTTCAGGCGTTATTTGACCATCATTTTCAAGAATAGAAAAAGGAGAGCTACTAGTATTTTACTTTCTACACAACCTATTAATACCATCACATATTCACATGGATGGAACCTTAGCTTGCCAGAGTACAAAAAGAAGTTGTTAAGGTATCATTGAAAATGTACCAGCTTTCCTCAAAAAAAAAAAAAAGAAAAGAAAAGAAAAGAAAAGAAAATGTACCAGCCGTGACTGGAAACTGTGGGCGAGACCACGTCCCTGAGCATGGATGGAGGGTGTGCTCTCTTACGCTGTAACAGAGTTTCTACTGGTTCGAGTTCGGCGCCTATGAATCCTGACCTCTCATAATCATACTGTAAGATTTTCAACACGCAGTGAGTCGAGTGGCTGATGTGATAAACCGTAGCACATGTCCGTAGCGGCATACGACCTTCGGTACGGACCATGGGGGCCTGATCAAGCCATATATTTTCTTTTTTCCAAAAGAGGTACTGGATACATGGTTAATGCAGCATATCGCGTTGCAGATTCGGCACATCACAAGGCTGTCGATGCGTTAATGAATTTCCGCAGAGTTTGTCCTTTGGACATGGTGCCTTGTTGTATTGCGAGCTTTCCGTGGAACTGAAAACCGGCGAGAATTGTGCGCGTGAATACTTTGCAGGTGCAGACGTGCAGTTGCAGGTCCCTCTTGCTTCTCCCACCCAACATTCTCTCTCTAGTTACTACATTTTGAACAGCGATTTCAATTTCCATTTGATGAGCAAGTACTCAGGTCCAAAGTTAACTGAAAACCAGTTACGACTGATGACTGCGGCTAGTAATTTCCAGACGGAAAAGGCGGGATAACCCCACCTGCCAAAGGTAAGTGACCGACCTGCCAAAATGATACAGAGCCCATGCTGTTCTTTGATCGCCACCCAAGCGAAGTTCCCGACGGATCAAATCAGTGTCTAGTGGTGCAAAGGACACAGGCGAGAGAGCCAATCGCACAGGGCCAAATGGTTTTGCGTCCTGCGTGTCAGTCAGTGCACTGCTGCACTGACAGAGTGATCAAATCACCCTCGGTTTGGTTGGCTCGACTGTCTTGCGCGCCATTAATTAAGTAGTAGGAGCTTTCCAGTCATGAAACCAAGGCAGTCGGCGTACGGAATTAACGGCCCGTTATGGTGGCTCAGGGCCCGTTTGGAGGCCCATTAGTGCTTGCGTCCTTTGATGGAGCCCATAAATTCGCTCACATGTATCAGATACAGCTCCGTGTTGCTTCGCACAGCGTACCCTTGCCATTCGCGAAACGCATCTCGACGGTAAAAATGGTACCAGTACCAGGTACCGCCAGCTAAATGCATTATAAATGAAACATACTGTAAACCAAGGGGACAAAATCACATACTCCCTCTGTTCAATATTATATAACAATACTTCTCAAGTTTTCTTTTCTTAAATTACACGACACCTTCACATCTCAATACACCTTTCTCTCTTTCTAATATATCTCTCAATATCTTTTTTCTCATTTTCTGTGCAACACACCTTTTCATCTCCTTACTTATGCCAAGAGCCAAAACATCATATAATATTAAACGAAGGAAGTACCTCTTAAGCATTATTGCCTAAAGGGGACAAAATCACGTATCTGACAAAAGAGGTTGCAATTGCAATGCAGCTTGTCTGGCATTTTCAGAAACATGACAGCAGGAGAAAAACAAAAACTAGCAAACTATGCTCTCAGGCGGGGGAGTTCATGACGGTTTCTTTCATGCCGCACCGTACATCCGAAAAATTATTTCACCAAAACGGCTGCACAGGTATAAATCCAGACCTGCTCTATATGGTGCTCGTGGGATCAAATGTTAAAAAACCTCCCAGGGCTACGCAGAGAGAACCTACAGGTGTCAGAACGGGTACTTGATGGGTTCTTGCTGCAGCGCCTTCTGCACAATCTCGGTTTGCTCTTGCACGTGGACGGAGTAGAAACCCGTCGCAGTTGCAGCAGACGGGGCCCTTCCAACGTACTTGATGTCCTCAATGGTGCCCCGGCCGAGTGCCTTCATCGCTGTCAGCAGGCGTGGGTTGATGTAGCTGTACGCCCCCATGTTCATCGGCTCTTCTTGGCACCACACAATCTCAGCATCTGTGGAACAGAAACAAGGTTTTAGCAGGATTCACCCGAACAAGTATATTAAACCGACAAAGATGGAATGTCTAACTGGAAAACATATTCTTGTTAAAATGCCAGTAAACATGATTCAAAGAGTAAACTGTCTCTTGACTTGTCACTCCTGATTTAGCAATGAATCATGCAACAGGACTTTCAATGTCTATCTTTTCTCTTTTGTGTCAGACGACCTTATATGGAAATGCATGCCCCCATAACATCATAAGTCACCCGTTGTGACAATTTGTTTTCTCAGTTCAACAGTATGCAAACCTTCCCATTAAAATGACTTTAGATAGCTGTTTAATTGAAAAATCTGGGCAAGGATTTTATTTATCAACATACTTGGATATCTCTTCAACTCGCGCTGGATGAGGTCGTATGGGAACGGGCAGAGCTGCTCAACCCTACATATAGCAACATCTGTGCGCTCTGACTTCTTTCTTTGTTCATCCAGTTCATAGTACACCTAAAACCATAGTGAAAAGAGAAGTCAAACAAAGGCATACTGGGGAGGAACATAATTCTTTTGAGAAAACAGCTTCCTCAAGTGACATAATGTACCTTTCCAGAACAAAGAACTAGACGGTTGATTCCCTCCTCAAGGTCCTTGTGATTGTTCTGGTCTTTTATCAGACGCTTGAAGCGTGTTCCTTGCTTGTCAAATCCAGGGTGGCCCGCAAGATCATCAAATTCAGATAGGTTCGATTTGCAATCCTTGTGGCGAAGGAGGTTCTTTGGGGACATCACAATCAAAGGCTTTCTGAAGTCCCGGTGTATCTAGAAACAGAGGCAACTATTTTAATGTACTTTGAGATGACTTTCCGGGAAATAGGCAAAAAAAGCTGTTAAAATTATCACCTGGCGACGCAGAACATGGAAGTAATTTGCAGGAGTCGTTACATTCACGACCTGCCAATTGCACTGCTGGATTTGCTTCCTCAGTGTTGGATCCATCTCAGGTATGACATAAGGGTTGTCATCACTCATCTGCATTACAGTTATTGATATGATATTTTATACAAACAGAAATGTAGGGAACCAAAATCTAATACTATATAGACACCAGAATGGTTGTAAATGTGCATGAAAGAGTAAGAGTATATGTTCATACTTGTACAATCATTTTTCATTTTGCACAATATGCAGTTATAGATTTTCAGATGGTACACTTTGGCACAAGTATAGAACTAATAAACAACATGATGTGAAATAGAATTGACAGTATAAAAACTGGATGCAATACAGCTCTAGAACAAACTTGAGAGTAAGCAAAAGTTAATGTTATGGCTGGTCAGCAATCAAAGATTATTTGAGGAGAGTAGAGTTATGACAGTTCAAGCATTGTGTAATTTACAGCAAGCACTTGCATTTGTTCCTTATATGTTCATGGATGCACTTTCAGACTCCAGAGATAGTATGTCTGCATCTTCACAATTGAATGTTGACAATAATACCTGAAGGAAACGCTCCAGTCTTGCACTAGAATGTTCAGGCCCCTGACCATCATATCCATGAGGAAGGCAAACAACAAGACCAGTCTGGCGGAGCCATTTTGACTCCCCGCTACTCAGGAACTGATCAAATATCACTTGAGCTCCATTTGAGAAATCACCAAACTGAGCTTCCCAGAGGACCAGAGAATTCGGGTTCTCCATGGAGTAACCCAACTCAAAGCCCAAAACCGCAAATTCTGACAGAGAACTGTCAAGAACATTGCATACAAAATATCAGGTCAACATAAACCAAGATCAACAATTAAAAACTGAAACAGTCAGGTACAGGGCAATGCTACCTCTAAACTAGATAAGATTCCAAAACGAGCAAACTGGCAATTAAACTAGTCGATACTTGCTAAAGCATCAAGTTTAAGGTTGATGGTTACATAAAGAAGAACCTGGGGACTTGTTTTATTTGAAATTACAAAAAATAAATGACAGTTGCACAGGGACAAAATCTTAAGTTTATTTCTTCTATATTCCTTCAGAATTCAGATTTTCATACTGTTCAAGATACATGAAGACGTTCAAAGCATACGTCTAACCCAAATATACTACAAAAATATGTATCTCATCTCTATCTTTGAGATGTTGAAGATGATTACTATTCATCATTTGCTACTCATGATGGTTCTTTAATAATTTGTCCATCATCTACATCATCGTGTGCTCAAATGCAAGGAAATCTTATCCCTGACCCATGTTTCTGTTGGCATCCCTCAATTTTTAGAGCTCGACTCACCAGTAAAAATCTTGTAGCACTAGCTCCAATGATCAAATCAAATTAATGAAGTTATGACCATGATACCCCGACATCAACAAAAAAGACAGCACAACTCCAAGATCAAATGATCAAATCAAATTAATAACGTCATGACCATGATACTCCTAGAGTGCAAGAATGGTATGCTCACAATCAATTCCAATTTACAAACATTCGAAATGCACAAGGTCAGTCTAAACACCGCACGCTAGCTGTCAAACTATGACCATTGATAGTACCTTAAATTGTTTACGTGGAAACCAAAATCCAATACATCCCCCTAACTGCAATAAGTTGGCAAATCTTAATTCATACCTGTTGCTTACAGTAAAGAGCTCCTCATCTTGGTTCATGACAAGATGATCAAGCGGGCAGTACTGTTCTCCAGTTTCCTGGTCATGGATGACAGAATGACGATGGCTGAATGTACCCCTCTCAACATCCTGACCACTTAACCTGACATGGTTCCCCTCAACTATAAGAGTAGCAAAAGCAAGTGCTTCACCCACTGCCCAATCAATGCCTTCCCCAGTCTCAATCATTTGGCGCCGCTGATCAAAAATCTTCTTCACAGCGCGGTGAGGCTTGAAATTTTCTGGCAGAGTAGTCATGGCTTCTCCAACACGCTTTAGAATTTCTGGCTTGACACTACATGGACGCAAATGCAATAGCATAAGAGCTACTTACTTGAAATGTTTTTTTCCCTTTTTCAGCATAACACTTATTCAAAATGTGGATAGAAAACACAGGGAAAAAACAAACCATAAGGGGCCAGATCTATTTACCCGGTGTTTCGGATACGTGAAATTTGTTCTGGTGACTTGAACCCAGTCCAGTAAGCTGAAAGCCAGTCCCTCTTGTTCGGGACATAATCTTTGCTGTTCTGGAACTCCTCATTCAGTATCGTGTTGACCTTCTTGTTTAACCTATCAATCTCTTCCTTGGAGATCTTCCCAGATTCTAACAGCTTTCTTTGATAAATCTCAAGAGCGCTTGGATGGTTCCTAATCACCTGATGCAAATAGAAAAGGATTGTATTGCATAGCAAGAATAAGGATAGAAATAAGGATTCGCAAACCAAGATCTATAAAATTGTGCCAGATATCAACATTGTACGAAAATAGAGTGTATACCTTGTACATCTTAGGCTGAGTGAAGGAGGGCTCGTCAATCTCATTATGTCCCATTCTTCTGTAGCATACAATATCCACAACAACATCAGAGTGAAACGTCTGCCGCCACTCTGCAGCGAGCTCACAAACATGAACCACCGCCTCCAAATCATCACCATTCACGTGGAAAATTGGGGCATCCAATGCTTTTGCGACATCTGTGCAATACTCTGAAGACCTCCCTGACCTTGGGTCAGTAGTGAATGCAACCTGATTATTGACTATGATATGAATAGTTCCACCAGTGGTATAGTTCGGAAGGGCGCTGAGATGCAGAGTTTCATACACCACACCCTGTCCTGAGAAACTTCCATCACCATGCAGCAACACTCCCAAGTTCTTGGTCCTGTCATGATCATTAGAATAGTACTGTTTTGCCCTTGTCTTCCCAGCAACAACTGGATCAACTGCTTCTAAGTGACTTGGATTTGCAACCAGTGACAGATGGATATGTTTCCCACCCCTGGTAGGCCTATCATATGAAGTTCCCAGATGGTACTTGACATCACCAGTCCCTGTATACAGACCCTCCCCTTCATCAACAGGCTTGGTACCACCACTAAACTCACTGAAGATCTGGCGCAAGGGCTTACGCACAACGTTTCCCAAGACATTCAGCCTGCCTCTATGTGGCATCCCAATGACAATATTCTCTACACCAAGATCAGCTGCCCTGTCAAACATTTCCTTCATGCCAGGGATCAGCGTCTCGGCACCTTCAAGGCCAAATCGTTTTGCGGTAGTCCACTTTGTAGCCAAAAAATTCTCAAACTGTGTGCTCCAGATAAGCCTATCAAGCATGACCTGGCGACGATCAGAAGAGTACTCCCTTGGGTTCACCGTCTCAATCCTGTCCCTGAGCCAATTGCACTTCTCCCGGTCAGCTATGTGCATGTACTCATACCCAATTGTGCCACAGTATGCCTGCTCGAGCCGCTCCAGCACAGAGCGAAGCGTCTGCACAGGCCGATTCTCTGACAAGAACCCGGCCATTCTCCACACCCCAAGGAAGAATTCCCGGTCCAGGTCGGCCTCGGAGAAGCCATAGAACGCCGGATCTAGCACGTCAGCGACAGGCCGCTCCTCCAGCCCAAGCGGGTCGAGCTTGGCCTTCAAGTGGCCACTGACCTGGTATGCTCTGACAAGCAGCAGCAGCCTCATGCTCTCCTGGATGGTCTGCCCAGAGATTCCGGGCGAGGTGGAAGCCTGGCCAACGAAGTTGCGGAAGAAGTTGTCCCAAGACTCGTCAACGGAGGTGGGATCTGCTTCCCACGCACGCTGCAGCTCCTCGAGGTACACGCTGCTGGTCCCGTCAAGGAAGCTGTCGGTGAGGCGCGAGAGCGGCACGGCTCGGGGCAAAGGTGCCGCGAACCGCTTGGGCCGCGTGGAGTGGAAGTACCGCATCGGCGTACCGGCAAAAGGGCTCACCGGTGCCCGCGACAGGTTCCGCCGTAGGGCCATCCGGGCCAGGCCCGACGCCGCACGGAACAGCCCCATTTGATCAGATCAGCCTTCTTTCACCAGAATTCTATTGCTGAGGTATCTGGTGCAGAATTCCGTCACTCTTGTTCCACGAAACTACCAACCCATCCGCTGCCACAAACACAGATTAGAAACCCGCCCCTGCAATTGAACACGGATCAGGTATCAGTGAGCAGTAACATCAGCATAATATAAGTAGGAGTCGAAATTCCAGCACACGAAAACGTGGTTGATGCATATATTCTAGCGGAGGGTCCGCTAATCTGACTAATCTCTATTCACACAAGCCACTCATCGATAATTTCACTAGAAAATTGGGAGAGAATTCAACCTGAGATCGGTCAGTTGATACAGGCCAGCAATACCAGTAGGAAAAAAAATAATGCAAATCCGCACGAACCCTAGCGGCGGTGGATCACTCCGCCACAGGCCAACCGGATCAATCAACGGAAAAAAAATCGAGACGCGGTATCGCACGCAGCGCAGCGGCGGCTTACCAGGGACCGAGGGTGGGAACGGATCGACCTGGCGCGAAGCAGTCGCCGCAGCAGCCGCCGCCACGTTCGGGAAGAAGAGACGATGGATGATGGAGATGGATTCGCGAGGCGCCCCTGCCAATATTAGGGGAACGAGATCCGCTGACTTTAGGCAGCAGGCAGTGCGCCCGTCCGTCCGTCCCAAATCCAACGACAACGATCATCCGCACGCCAGTGCCAGTTGCCTCTTCGTCATCTGCCTGGAGCGGCCCAGTGCGGCCCACAGACGCGCGATGCCGTGGCCTGTGGAGAGAAAAAGCAGCGGCAAGTACATATTGGAGGGAAAACACACACTCTCCAGCACGTTTTGGCGCTGGACCAAAAAGAGCATAATGAGCCACGTTTAGGGCATGATTGTGTCTCGACGTCCATGGTCGTCCATGGTCTGCACGGTTCTATAGAGCCAGGCATAACTAGACTTTTCGGATGCAATCTCTATAACTTATTAATTAAGGTACGATCGTCCACTTCATGTCTATAAAATTAAAGATTGAATTCAAGTCGGTTTTATACCTTCTATATTAAGTACCAACTTTTAAAAATCATAACTCCCGTATCTGGAGTTCAAATGAAACAAACTCGGACTCTATCTCGTAGCTCTCAAGAAGTTCTACAACTTTAGTATTCAATGGATTCACAGATTCGTAAGTATCTGTATCCAAATATACGATGCAAAAATATATGTTCTGATTCGGACTCCTTTACGCATGTCTTCTTACGAGACCTATATCTCATAGCTCCGGAGTCCAAATAATATGATGCATATATGTTCCAAAAAGATCTCGACGAGATTTACAATTTTCGTAGTTACACTTTTCCCATTAGAGCACGTCCTGAAGTCCAAAATAGTGACTCAATATAGTGTTGTTTCTAGACTGAGTAAATTCTTTTTTCCTTTCGGATAAACCTTCTAGAAATCCTTAGTCATTAAGTCACGATCTTGGACTTACATGTTGGATTTCATATACGTACAGAGGTATCTTGTAGGTGTCATGGACTTGTGAAATACCCAGAGTCGGGACTCATATCACTACTTCTCATCTTTGAACTTTTTTAGTGTTATTTCACTTAATTCTGTAACATCTCAAACAACACTACATGTCGAAATCATCAATATTAGAGATAAAAAATCATATTTATGATGAGAATATGGTGAAAAATGGTGGAAAATCCAATACATCACCAAACAGGTTTCAACACCTATTAACACTGGTATTTTTGCTACCGTCAATGATTACTTCTGCATATAAAATAGTACACTAAGAAGCATTAACAGTAATATAAATATGATCTTTCATATAAAATATTACTATTAATATATATATTTAACAAATATAATGTGTAAATAATTTTTTTATTTAAATTATGCAGAGTGTTTTATTTTTCTTAAGCCCGTTGCAACACACGAACACTTTGCTAGTGTCTATTTTAATTATCATGTTTGATAGCCTGTATATGCTAAAACAGGTTCTGCTCATACGCGATTAGTAGCCTGCATCGAATTGATATGTTTACCTTGTATTAAAGGTATGGTAAAGTTACCATCATTTCTTTATGTTCAATGTGAGAAAGAATGTGAATGAATGGCAGTGGTGAATGATATTAGCTTGTGTGTCGGTGGTTGCACATGGTCTTGTGGACCCACTTACGTTTCAACCGAACCAGGCTCCAGAGAAACGAGCTTGATTTTCGTTTCCCCAGATGCAGTCGCAAAGACCCGTCTTGCATCGTCAGGGCCTGGCTGAGAGAGCCATGCAGGCTACCAATCACTGAAAAAAGTAAAAGATGCTGCATCTAGAGATGCGATGCAGGCAACACTCAAGCAACCAATCACACCCTTGAAGATTCTTTCGGTTGTGTTTTTTTTTTGACAATGTTCTTTAAGTTGTGTTAAAGATGGAACAGGACGCCAATGGAGAGCCTTACAGATCCAAGAAGTGCTCCATTTTTTCTCTGTTATCGTCATGTTTTGAGGCATTCCTTTGCACGTTGTATATGCAGTAGTAAAATGAATTTTAGTCGTCATCTTGTATATATGCAATCACTGAATCACAAAAGTACTAATTAATTTAGGGCTTCTTTGATAGAGGTTCTCTACAAAATAGATTCTTCAAAAAACAAATTTTTCATAAAATAGATTCTTCATAAAAACGGATTCTCTATAAGAAGCACTTTTTGAGTTGTTTGGTAAAATAAATTTTCATGGCTTTTGAAATAAGATAAGAGGAAACAAATGTCCATAATGCCCATGATAGATTTGGATAAAAATATGCTACATTCTCCCACTCTGTTTTGTTTCTCTGCTACACAACGCCTACGCCAAACAGCACCTACTCAAGGATATAATTTGCAAATTTCTGAATACAAGTACTAATAATCTAACCAACTCAAAAAACAATTACACAAGGATGTGATGCTCTATTCATAATTCATAATCTATGAAATGTTCTTAGAATTATGCTCCTTGCTTGTTTCACATTCAACTCGTTATAGGCACAGATTCGTATTACTCCCTCCGTTCCTTATATATAAGCATTCCTACACTCTTGTAGGAATGCTTATATATAGGAATAGAGGGAGTAGTAAGATAGAAGACAGAGTAGCATGTCAACCAAATCAAAGAAACAAACGGTCCAAGTGTCCAACCTCTGTTTTTAATGAATATGAAATCCAAGGTCACAAAGTATGATTCATTTGGGGTTTGGATCTCTGCTCACATGTTTATCTCTGTTCCCGATATCTTGCTCTCGCAAATTCACCGTCACGAGGGACAAGAAATGAACAAAAATTCCACAAGGCGGATAATCAACCTACATTACTTCAGTAGTTTAGTATTGGAAGTTTGCAACTGCCATCGCCAACTAAAATAAACTGCAGATCACGAGAGTTCAATTTTTCAATACAACGAAGACTTTATAGAACCATAAGAAATTTGGAATCGAATCAAATACCAGGTTGGCACTCAACCACGACATGTGTGCCTTCCATCTTTGCCTTGGCTAACCAGCTGCTGGACAAGTTCTTCCGTCACCGGAGAGACGACGTCCTCGTCACGACCGCCTTGACGGACTTGTCGCCGTCATCCTCAATGCTCCAGATTAGATAGACTTGTCTCAGGTATAGGATTTTTTTTATTTTGGCCCTTTTTTCTTCTAAATTTTTGCAAATGCCCCCCCCTCCTGAACAAAAGTTGCATCCTCTGGCCAAACTATGCGGCATGACCAGACACTACGATCGCGCCCATGCATATGGCGCGACCAGTGGCCACGTTGTCTGTGGCTGGCCTGCTGGGTCCCGCGCGAGGCCTGCATTGATCCCACTCGGTCACGCCAAATCCTTTGGCACGACTGGGTCGCGCCCATCTATGTGGCATGACCGAGTGGGTATGTACTCGGCGCCCGAGCCCCTCTTCCTTTTTCCTTCTCCTTTCTTCCTCGCACCGACGCTTGTTTCTCTCTCTCACCCGCGTCGCCCTGACGGTTCCTCCATTGCCGTGACCTCGTTTCTTGGCGGAGAAGCCCCAAACTCGACGGGGTTTATGCTTGAAGGTACCTCCCTCACTTGAACCGAATGGATTTGATTTTCTCGCTGTATTTAGGGGTAGCTAGGGTTAGGTTGGTTTAGTGTTGACTTAATGTTTGAATAATGACGGTTGTGGTTGATTCTATTGCAATCGGTGTGCATGTATCTACAATGTAGGGTGTAAGATTATTTTACCATTTCATTGCTTTAATTTTAGGTGAACTACATAATCTTATGGTGTAGGTATGTATGTTTTAGGTTGATGCATTCTTAATGTTAGTAATATAATTTTTAATGGTAATGCGGCTTTGTGTTGTAGATGAATCGTGTGATACAATTGTTTACCAATAGAACAGTTAACGAGGTTAATGAATTTAATAACATGAAAGAGCAAATGTTGATATTTGTCAAACCGTCCAAATTTTGTGAGGTTGTGGACAGAGTGAAAGAAACAATTGGGGTTGATGGTGATGTTAGGTTGCGTGGGAGGTTTAATGCTGCTGGTGGTGGTAGGCCTTGTTATTTTATTTTTGAGTTGACATCGGAGTATGAGTGGAAATTGTATCAAGAATGTTTGAGAGACAACCTAGTTAAAGTTGCGGAGGTGATCGCTGAAACTACATTCAAGATAATGTTGCGGACGTAGAACCTTTACCGTTGAGCTTGGATATTGATGGTGTTGAGAACATGACTCAGGACGTACCTTGTTCTCCACTTGAGCTTCGCTCATGTGGTGATTTGTCGGCCAGTCCATTGAATGAAGGATGACAATGGCAATTGCTGAAAATGGCAGAACAACCGAAACATTTGCGCAACTGAACAATGAAGTTTTTCCACTTGCATTTGTGAATAATGATTTAATGATGACGCTTTTGAAGAGGAGGGTCATAGTGATGGCGGTAATATGGATGATCGGGGAGGACAATACATCTGGCAGTAGTGATGAGGACGATACAAGCGACGATGATGAGAGTGATGAAAAGGATGGTGATACTGATGACGGTGAGAGAAATTACAGTGAAGAGGTTGGCGCTCAGGTTCAAGGGAACCCAGTTGGATTGGATAGTGAACCAATTGGCGAAAGTAGTGGGGATGTCCGGATTAATTGGTCTACCAATTTTTCTCGAGCTCAATTGAGAGCCATGAAGCGGCTGCATGTCACTTTACCTATGGCTCCGAACCACATGGACATGAGTGAGTGGAGCGCGCTGTATGTGTAGATGGTTTCATAACTTTCAAAACCACACATGATGTTACTCAACCAATTATTCGAAAAGGAATGCTATTTGATACTTTGAACGAGGTGAAGTTCTTCTTTCAGGATTATGTGGTGTGTTACCATCAACCTTACAATGTAACAAGGTCGAACAAGGATTCGAGATACACTATCCGTTGCCAACGTGATCGCTGCTCATGGGGTGTTTGGGTTCGACTCCAGAAATCTGGGGGTCAAAGGTGGAGAGTATCCAGAGTACGGCAACCCCACACATGTGGTTTTGCTAAGGTTGAACAAGTTCATTCTCAATGCACCACATGCTATTTGGGTCATCACATATTGGGTATAGTGTGGGCTGATGCTGATGTGACCGTCTCTTCTCTCATTGAGTCCATCCATGCAATCACTAATTATTGGGTAAGTATGGCAAAGCGTGGCGGGCAAAACAATATGCAATGTCCAAATTGTGGGGTGGTTGGAAGGAGTCCTATGCAAGGGTTCCAGAGGTTCTCAATGCAATTAATTATTTCAACCCTGGCACAACATGCTTGATCGATATAGGTGGCAGGTTCTTGGTAGGTTCTGATGGTACTAAGTATCCTGTCATGAAATAGGTGTTTTGGTGCTTCCCCTAGTGCATGGAGGTGTTTAAACATTGTAGGCCTGTCATGAGCGTGGATGGTACCTTCTTGACCGGCAAGTACATGGCAACTATGATGATCGCCATTGGGATCACAGCTGAGGACCAGCTATTGCCTATTGCATTTGCAATCATAGAATCAGAGAACAACGAGAGTTGGTCATGGTTCATAACTCGTGTTCGTCGTGAAGTGATTGGTCTTGGTCGGTCAATATGCATGATATCAGATAGGCATTGAGGTTTGTTAAATGTTGTTAATGACCATTTGGGCAGATATCCTCCGTTTGTTCATCGGTGGTGCATGCGTCACTTTTGCTGCAAACATATGGCGTAAGCAGTCTAGTAAGGAGGCAATAAAGCAGTTCAAGGTTCTTTGCAAGTTAAAGGAGGTGAAGAAATTTGACAACAAACTTAGGGAATTGGAGAATATCCTAAACGATGATGCAAAAATATGGTTAAGGGATCAAATGCGTGAGAAGGCAAAATGAGCACTTGCATTTGATGAAGGAGGGTGCAGGTATGGCACTACGACAACAAATGTTTCTGAAGTGTTTAACAATGTGTTGAAAGGTATCCGATCAATGGCGATAGCCAGTATATGGGCCAAACCCGCTGCCCATCACTTACAAACTGAAGGATATATTTCATCCAATGAGATTTCTTCTCTACATGACCCCACTACTTATGTTTACTCAGTGAGAGGAGTTAGTCGGACCAATGCTGGAGGTGAAATATCCGTAGGTCGCATATACAGAGTAGAGATTGGGAACAACGTTACCTGCACTTACAAAACACCGGAGTTATTACACATACCATGTTCCCATGTGATGACAGCTTGCAGAACCCGTGGGGTTTCAAGCACATCCACTAACTACATGACTCCATTCTACACTAAGGAAGCTGGTTTACGCACGTGGGAGCCAAGATTCGAGCCTTTATTAGATGAGTCGCAGTGGCCTCCTTACAATGGGCCACATTATGTTCCGGACGACAACACAAAAAAGAAAAGGAAGGGTAGGAGGAAAAAGAAAAGGCTTCGTAATCAAATGGATGACATGGAGAAGGGGTATGGTGACGACATGTACGGTTTCAGGGATTTCAATCAAGACCCTTCGAAAGTGCGTTGCTCTATCTGCCATAAAGAGGGGCATAGAATGGAGAGACATAAACAAGAGCCAAAAATGAAACCTCGCAACTACGGGAAGGGGAAGAACAAAAAATATGCGTCCATCCAATAGCACTGACCTCTCTAAGGTACTTAACAACCCAGAGGGTGTTTGTTTCAATACTTACATGTATTGTTTCTGCTTGCATTACAATTTTCTACATGTACCTTTTTCTTATATTGACATGAATTAATGAAATTTTGACTAACCATTCTCAATGTTTGTTCTCAGGGTGATGGCGTATCTGGAGCGTTACCCGCTCCTTGAGAGGGAGTGGGATGAGCACCATCGAGCACACTTGGTGGACCTAGGCTAGGGATGCAGCACATGCCCATTTCAGTCGTTGCCAGTTTTCTTACATGACCATCTAACCATTCCTTGTTTTTTCATTTTGCAGGCTTTAGGTCCACTGCGAATCCGGGCACACAAACCGTTAGGCTGGAGCGAACGGTATGTTCCTTACATGAGGAGAGCTGGTTTCCTACCACCAGCTCGGATCGTTAAGTCTGGCTTGCCAAGCATGGACTGTGTCACCCTCACCGCACTTGTATATCGATGGAGGCCGGAGATCCACATTTTCCACTTTCCTTGTGGAGGGCTCAATATGATCCTACAGGATGTGGCTATGATTCTTGGGCTCCCTGTGGATGGAGAGGCAGTTTGTGGCCACGTCAACCCACAGGGATGGCGTGACATTGTTGAGGGGGTTCTTGGCATAAGGCGCCCTGAACCAGGGCCGGACGAGAAGGACAAGAAGCCCTCTGGTGTTAGCACAGCGTGGTTGAAGGCGCACTTCAATGAGCTACCAAATAATGCCAGTGGGACACCGTTCAGAGGTACGCACGTGCTTGGCTGTGGCACTTGGTTGGTGGCTACCTATTTCCCGATGATAGCGGGAACACTGTTTCTTGGTTGATGCTTCCCTTACTTGCTGGTGACTGGGACGAGATCCGGACATACAGTTGGGGCAGTGCCACGCTTGCATACCTTTACCGTCAGTTGTGCGACGCGTGCTGCCATGTTGGGCCGTCTGCCAATCTCGGGGGACTGCTGCTACTTGCTGCAGGTTTGGATGTGGGAGCGGTTTCCTGTCGCTAGACCGTTCCGCCCACTGTCAGAGGTACACTATATTGCTGCTACTTGCTGTAGGATAGCCATTTAATTTGTAGCTTTTTTTATGACAAAAATTGTTAACCATTCATTGGTTGTAGGAGTGGGAGTACGCTGATGAGGGGTCCCTACCTACCGTTGCCTTCTTGAGGAAGGGGATCATCAATATCACGGGAGCTCCAAAGCGCCGTTACTTGAGCTACAACAACGATTTTGACGTGATAACACAATCTCAATTAAGTTGTTCAATTTGTTCTGGTTGTGACCCACTTTCAGCTAGTAAATCTCATTTCACAGTCTCTTGTTCAATTAATTCATGACGGCCTTGTATGCACTTCAATGAACGCAGGTTGAGTGGCAACCGTACGAACGTGCTGAGGTGGTGAACATGGTGCTCAGTCCAGTGTGCAGGCGTGACGAGGAGCTTTGGAGGTGCACAGTTCCGCTCATTTACTTCTACGCTGTTGAGTGGCACCTACCTACTCGTGTGATGCGGCAGTTTGGTCGTTTGCAAACCCCAAACATTGAGACGGTTTCCACGAACCGCTCGCTCCACTTGTAAGTTAATTCACTTTGCAACTTCAACTGTGCATGTATCTTTATGGCATAGCCAGTAATTCTAGTTACGTTCACTATTGGTTATAACTGTAACATATTAAATTAATGCTGGATTGATTGACGAAAGGTGAGGGGCACTGCTAACTGGCCACATAAGCACAATGCATACCTCAGCCACCGAATGAATCGACATAGCGGAAGAATGCACTACTTGAGCGACCCAGCTCACAGGCCTTCCATCTATAAGGAGTACTTGATTTGGTTGCATGTCAATTCTCGTCTGGTTCTGAAGCCACCTGTAGTTCCAGTTGATCTCGGAGATGAAGATCCGGAAGATGCCAACCTTGAGATTGCCAATGACTATGATTTCATGACGCGGCAAGGCAGCCAACCCGAACGTGCACCACTTCATAATTACATGGTAAATAATTGATGAATTTATTTAACAAGTTCTATTTCTTACATCACATTCATATTGTAGGCCCAGCAACTTGGTCGACTTGGGAACGAGGCCGGTAAAGCCCTAAGGCACCCCAGAGGATTCGAGGCGGAAACTAACGCGCTTCGGACAGTAAGAAAGAAGTTATTGTCACTTAGTAAAATATGACCTTGTTAATAGTTCTAACTAAGTACAACCTTCAATTACAGATGACGTGTCGCATGGCTTCCCGCCTTGCGTTCAAGTGCAATTGTGTGCATGCAAATGATGTGGATCCTCCAGGCGCGGCTGCTATGCCCCCTGCTGCTTTAGGTGGCGCTAGTTCGTCGTCTGCAGCCACTATAGCAGCAGCTGATCCTAGTTTGGGCCGCGCCAGGGGAGGCACACGGAGTGGCAACTGCATTGGAGGTAGAGGCAAAGCTGTGCAACAACCGCAAGTAGAATCTTTGGAAACTGAGAGCTCCAACGACTCCGATGATGAAGACTTTGTGGTAGTGAGTACTATTTCCATATTTCAACATGTTATTCATGTTAAGCACTTGCAAATTAACCAACTGTTTAATCTTGAGCAACTACAGTCCCCAAAGTACTTATCAGTAATTGTCATTGACATTGTACTATTCAGTACAATGTAATCTAGTAGTTGTGATGAAGTTTATTTGTTTCACTTTAATTACTACCTTACTCCAGGATGTCATCGGTGCTTCACAGTTAGAGGATGCACCGCAACCCACTCAACCACAGTCACCGCTGCCAAGGCGTCGAGGAAAAGGAAGGGATGCATCTGAGGTTGGCAGTGCCAACGTGTTTCACACTCACCCGGGCAGGAAGCGTTCCAAGTGCCAACCGTTCAGTTCATCTTGATTCTATGCTTTGATGCCTAAGTTGAAGTGAAACTGTATTGTGACCACCCATGGTCGAAGTATTTATGTGTGTCGACATGGATATTTGTGAGAACTCCGCTTATGTTTGTGCGAACTTTATCTTGTTTGGCAACTATATTGTGTGAACTTTATGTAATTGCAATGGTTACTGATTTTCATGGTTGCAATTTGATTCCAGCAATGGCTACTTATTTCCACGATTCTGATCATAGTTGTAATCATGTGTATTTGCAATGATTATTGTTGATTGAGAAGATTAAAGGGGCAATGACAATGATGTAAATGATTCTGAACAGGCCACGCCATAACGTGGCTAAGTCCACTGAATTGAGTGCACCTAAAGCTGGGAGGAGCGTGGTGTGACTAAGTCACGCCATACCTCATGTGACTCAGGGAGTTCCTCGACATGACTAAGTCCCAAAAAAAGGACGCACCTGAAATGGGCGAGCTCATGGCGTGACTGAGTCATGCCGTATCCTATGGCGTGACCGAGCCTGAAAGCCTTTTTCCTTTTTTAAAAAAACTAGAACAAGGACCACAAAGAAGGTAAAATTCGTACCACCCTTCAGTCCAATTTCACTACAGTTTTCCGACACAACACAGTTTTCCAATTCCTATTGAGTGGAACGCTGTCATTTCCCCTTCCTCAAAGCGTCGGGGCTAGCATCCTGCACGGCCTGTTTGGCATGCCGGGCCCGTTCATGCTTCCTCTCTCTTTCCCTCTCCCGCTCTAGTGCTGCCTTCCTCTTAAGTGCCTCCTCCTTCATGCGATCAACCTCACATCTGTGCATTAGGATCTCTTGTCGCCTCAACTCTTCTTCCCTACGGGCGCACATCTCCTTGCGACATTTCCGAGTATATACCCGTTCACGCTTGTAACTTTCAATATAGTCCAACACTTCCTGCGACCGCTCCGTATCGATCCATTGTTTGTAGTCACAAAGTGGTGGCGGTGTCTACAAAACAAAGTTGCCGAATTATATAGTACCGATCATCTAAAATACCACGGTAACACAACTGAAGGTTTTTGCAGCGTACCGAATCCCTGTCCTTCGTGCGGTCGTGGGCATCGTTGTTATGCATCCAAAACCTCTGCCACAAGGTGGAAAACGAACTAGAGCCTCGGACCTTGCAAGGATCACCACGCCAGCACATAGGTGGCATCCCGTTCGGTGTAGGAAAGAACTTATGTAGTGGGAGACAGAATCCTGAACCGTCCCAACTATCTACAAACAAAACCAAACTGAACAAGTTAGCAAAAAATTATTTGTGTACGGGGAGGGCACATCTTAATGAACTTATTACCTTCCGAGCCATTTGCCGCATCCATATTTGAGTCCTCCACGGGCCCCTCTTCCGTCTCACCAAAATTACTGAGCCCTGAAACCATTGCAGCCCGGGCTTGTTCCTCTTTTTCCTTCCTACAACTCTTGTGTAGTCTTGCATAGTAAGACTCAATTGAAGACGGGTCACGTAAGCGAAGTTCATGATATGCAGCGGCCTGTGCGGCTTCTTGCTGCCTAACCTATGTTGCTTCTTCAACTTCTGAATCCTATGTTGCTCCTGCACCAAAGGGTCTGCAAGATCCTGCAAGGTACTAGTGGCCCACCCTAGGAACTTTATCCTGTCCTTCCAACCGGCCCACCTAGCAATTCCCTCCTCTTTCATGAACTCTGACAAAGTATCCCACTCAGACGCTGTGGGGTACTGGTCCTTATTTCTTCTCCAGTACAACAAAGCACCCTCTACATCAGTGTCCATTTCTGACTGAATAGTTCTCAAGATCCAATCTAGTGGACCTCTAGTACCATATTCCTCTCGGATAGCATCTCTTCTTTTCTGCAAAAATTTGCTTGCTTGCCCGACCTCATCGTCATCGCCTCCTTCATGAGCTTGTTTTTGCCACGGAAAGACTCCCAATCGCATCTTCTTGTCTCCTACCATGACAACATATTTGACATGGTTAATTAGTAGATAATCTCAAACAAATGTAACTACATCATTTAAAATAATCATTGACATTCTCAACGTATCCATTGATTTTCACCGATAGTGTTCCCACAAAAGTAACCAAAACCATGTTCAGAAGGAACCACACCTTTTTTTGCCACAATACCACATTTACATCAAGGAGTTCTTTGCCATTGGAGTGGTGCCTTTTTTGTCCCGTCAATGTAATGTTGATGATCACCAGCCTCGGCAGCAGCCTCTGCCCAAATTGGCTTTCGTCCATACACATACTCCTGAAAGTCACAAAACCACCAATCATACTATAGTTTTCATTCATTATAAGTATTTCACTTACGTTTCTAACTTGTGCACAACTAAAGAATAACACATAGCTCAATTCCTCAGGTGGAATTTCCAACTCAGAATGGTACCCACACTTACAAAGAGGTGGGTTATTCATGCGCACAGTGGAAACCTCTAGCATCTCCGCCTCTGTCATTGGTTCCGGGTCAGGAGGAGGAGAAACCCAATGCTGGATTTTATCGTACAGCCACGTCTTGCGCTCATTGTATGGAAACAACATGATACGAGGATCATACTTTTCAGGACCATCAATCCACTTGAAGAAATGACACTGCAACAAATAACTATCAGGAAATAGTTATAGGGAATAAATTATTACTCTAAGGTCTCAAACAAATAACTCATCCCCGATATATCGGAAGAATGTTTTTCTTTGCATATGTAGTATGCACGGGCCGCTTACTACTCCACCTAGATTGCTGCACTTCTGCCGGTTCACCACACTTGCAATGTGGCATCGGAAGCGGCGACGGAACAGGTCCATCCTCAGCGCGTGCGGGAAGATACTTCTTCCACTACCACACCAGGCGATGCAATGCCTCACAATACATAGATACCTGAAAAAATAACATTTCTTCACTAGTTTAATTACTAGTATAACACCATTCACCAACACTTCATACAAACCCTAGTTACACCATTTAACCTAAATGTAGCCTAACTTAATATAATATAATGAAATTTAACTAACCCAACAACTACCGAACAAATGCAAGTACCATCCACTACAATTTCAATTCAACTCAAATACAAAAAAGAAAAATTACCTAATACAAACCCTAGCAACTAAATGCAACCTAAATGTACCCAATATGTCAAATCTACTTGGTAAAAAGGATTGAGATACCTCTTAGGATGGAGCCTCCACCATTTAGAGATTTCTCCCACCGAAAAAGGACGGATTAACGGAGGTAAGTTGAGTGGCGACCACGGGTACCAAGGAGAAAGAAAGAATGCCGACGCGAGGAGGAAGAAAGGAGAAGGAAAAAGGAAGAGGGGCTCGGGTGCCGAGGACATACCCGCTCGGTCATGCCAAATAGATGGGCGTAACCGAGTCGCGCCGAAGGATTTGGCGTGACCGAGCAGGGTCAACATGGGCCTCGTGCGGGACCCAGCAGGCCAGCCACGGACAACGTGGCCACTGGTCGCACCATATGCATGGGCGCGACCGTAGTGTCTGGTCACGCCATGCAGTTTGGCATGACCAAAAGGGCCAGAGGATGCAAATTTAGTTCGGGGGGGGGGGGGGTCATTTGCAAAAATTTAGAACTAAAAGGGCCAAAATAAAAAATTCTAGGTATAGTGGGCCATGCACAGTCCCCCGGCGAGCCCCTGCGTGCCGACGAGCCATCACGCCAGTCTTGTGCAGTGGCCGTGCCAGATCCGCCGGCCCATTCGCCCGTGGTGACTGCATTGGAGATGATGCGCCAGTCCCTCGCGCTGGAGCCACCGGGCTAGGCGTCGGAGCTCATCGTGGAGGTACCGCTCGAGCATGGAGGCTGGCTAGGAGCGTTGCTTGCTCCTCTCCCCTTGGATCCGAGACGGAACTGCTGGATCCTCCCATGGTGACCGCATGGGAGTTGACTTCCCATCGGCAGAAGGACGGGGGAGGGGATTCATGGGGGCATTGCTGCTCCGGTTCTTGGTTTTGCCTTTTTTTGGATGGAGACATGACACGAGAGCACAGGGGAGATGGGCGGGGGAGAGGAGGTCTAGTGGTAATTTTTCTATAATTATTCATGAAGTTGAGGGTCAGACTCGTTCAAAGTGCCTAGAGGGGGGGGGGGATGAAATTCACTAGCAAGCAACCTACACAAGTTAATTTAAGAAATACAAAGCAAACCCTAACTAGCAAGTTTATGAGCAAGAACAAGTAAATAAAAGACACGTAATTAAAGCACAAGTGAGGCACAAGATTTGTTTACCGAAGTTCAGCTCCACAAAGAAGCCTACGTCTCCGTTGAGGGATCCACAAAGGACCGGGGCTCTTTCAACCCTAACCTCTCCAAGTGACCACAAAGATCAAACATGGTTTTCCACTAGAAAATCCACAAAGGAGGGGTCAATACAAACTTCCCGAGGCGTCACCACACAAGTTGGGAGCTCTACGTGCACCTCTAACCGTCTAGGGGATGAATCCCCAAGAGTAACAAACACAATAGTCGTCGGCGGTGAGGATGAACCAAGTGCTCAAGAGAATGGAAGCTTGGAGTCAATGGAGCACTTCAATCTTATCTCAATCCCTTCACAAATCAAGAGTGGAAGCAAGGGAGGAGAGTTGGGGAGAGCAAAGTGAGCTTGAGAGTGTTTTTGAGTGGAATGAGTGACCAACCGGCCAAAGGGCAAAGAGGGGTTCTATTTATAGCCCAATGGGGAAAAGAGTCATTGGAGACCCAATTTCTGAGATCTGTGTCGGACAAGTCCGATGGTCATCGGACATGTCCGATGAATCAAGGTGGCGCAGAAACTGGAGTAACACAGGCTTGCCCGATTCCTCGAATAAGATGGTCATCAGACAAGTCCGATGGCCATCGGACATGTCCAATGGCACAGGAGGGGCAGAGGAACTAGAATCTGATGGACTTGTCCGATGGCTCGGACAAATCTTGTCCATCGGACAAGTCTGATGGTTATCGGACAAGTCCGATGAAAATAGGATGGCAGGGAAACGGTACTCCGATGAAAATATCCGATGCGTCGGACTTTCGATGACTGTCGGACATGTCCGATGACCTAGAGTGGCAGAGCTACTGGAGTCCGATGGACTTGTCGGTTGGGTTGGACATGTCCGATGATTTTGCCCTGAAAAATTTTGTTTGGCCTGCAAAGGGGAATTTTGCACTTAGTTCACCTCCGCTTCACACTTTTGTGTCCCTCTTACTAGTACGACTTTTCCTATACTCAAGATTTAAAATAAAACTCTATGAACTTCATTCTTGAGCATATTTTGAATTTCATCTTGAAGCACTTGGCCATCTTCTTTTCTCCCTATTTGTTTCTATGCATTTAAGCACCAAACTTTGTACCATAATCTACACATATGCTTATTAAAAGATTAGTCCGTTCTTAATTGTATTGACGCCAATCACCGAAATAAAATTAGGGGCCTAGATGCACCTTCAATCTCCCCCTTTTTGGTGATTGATGACAATACAACTAAATTTCATAAAAATATGCAATAAAGGTTCAGTTTGTGATGAGGAGCTCCCCCTAAATGTGTGCATGAGTAAGAAGATATGAGATAATCACAAGTGCACATATATAAAGAAAAAATTTGAGAGCCCCCCTAAAACTATGCATACATGTTAATTTGCAACAATTTATTACAAAAGATAGAAGAAATGCAAATGACATGTTATTTCACACAAATGCAACAAGCTAAAGATAATCAATGAAGTACCAATACAATAAACAAATAGAGTGCACAAACCAACCACAAAGGTAGCAAAATAGAGTTTTACAAACCAAATAGTGCCATAAATAGTTAAACCCCAAACTCGCTCACAACTCACAAACTAAGAGAAAAAAAAACTAAGATAACTACACTTCTCCCCATTTAGCATCAAGACACCCAAAAAGGAGAAAAGTGCGGGTAGAAGGTGATGAGAGCTCTAGTCATCGGAGAACTCGTAGTCTTCATCATCATCATCGCCTTCTTCCTCTTCTTCCTCTTCAATGGCCAGTTCTTTCCCTTTGCGCTGGCGAAGAGCATAGGCAGCTGAATCTTCACCACCCCCACGGTCCTCATCCTCAAAGCATAGGCACTCGAACCTGCGCCGGAAGAGAAAGGAGGAGGAGTCGGGTAGTACCCAAAATAGTTCATCTCCTCAACATTGAAGGTGGGGTCATCTTGAGTAGAAGGAGGTGAGCCTTCTGCTGGGGATGGTGGAGGAGGGGTCTCAATACCAAAATAGTCATAAAGCCCCTTTTGATTCCTCTCAATGACGTCGAGCCTCTGATTAATGCTCCTGCACATGCTCATAAGGGCTTTGAATATCTTCATAATCCCGCTTCTCTTGCCACAAGGAGGGGGAGACACATGAGAGGATCCAGTGCGCCGAGAGGCAGCCCGAGGTGGCTGAGGGGGTGTAGCTGAAGATAGAGGCTGAGCTGCTCCAAAGAACTATCCAGAGGTGGTGTTGGGAGTCCAGTTAGAAGGAATCTGAGGTTTAAGGCTCAGATGCTTCATATCCTTGTTGAAGGTTAAACCCGATACCTTCTCAATCATGAAAATGATATGAGGAGCGTATCCACAGCCACGCTTGGGAGAGATGGAGATGTCCCACATCTCCTGATAGACATAGTCAAATGCATCAAACTTAATATTCCCATGAACCCAGTGCAGGATATCCCTCTGAAAGGCAGGGATACGGTCAGAATTGCCTCCCCTTGGAGATAAGGTACTCCTGCAGATCCAAAACAAGACTGAGAAGAATGGTTTCAGTCCACTGGAGTTGGGAGGACAGCAGTTATCCGGATCCATATACATGTACCTCATGTCCTCAGCATCCATATGATTTCCCTTGTGAACCTTGTGCTTTTCCTTGCGTGTATGCTTAAGTCCAATCATACTAGCAAACTGGTTCAGGGAGCAGGTGTACTTGGTGCCATTCGTCATCCAGGACATGGTTTTTGCATCTTCATCAAAATAGACAGTGGAGTAGAACTGAGCTATGATTTTCGTATTCCAGGAGTACTGGAAAGTCAGGAAGGTCTTGAGACCATGATGCTCATAGGCAGCTAGCACTTGATCGAGCAATGGATACTTCCTTGTCTTCATGTGATCCCAATCAAGCCACTTCATCTCAACCACTGCATTCTTCATGCGTAGATAGGTGGAGCAGTACCAATCCGCATGGAAGTGTGCATGAAAGCGGAAATCAGAAGCTTCTTTCTTACCAGCATAGTAGTTGGTTAACCTTGCCTCATAGCAGGTCTCAATGGAGGCATGAAGGTAGTTCACAATGTTGCGGTCAGAGTTCTCCATTTCTGTTGGAGGATGCATGACCCTAACAAGCTCATTTGTCTCTTCCGGCTCCTCTCTCTCAGCTGGAGCTTTCAGGGTGGTGCGGCGGATGCGCTTAGTAGTGGCCTTCCTCCTCTTTGGGAGTTGGCTTTGACCTTGGTCTTCGCCGGTCTTGGTCCTCTTCTCCCTCAAGGGGGATGCTTCCACGTCAGACATGCTGAGAAAATGTGGCAAGCAACAAGTTAGGAGGAAGTCAAAAAGAGGAATAGGGGTGAGGAGAATCAATGAAGAGTTTAGGTTTTTGAAGAAACTACAGGTCGTCGGACATGTCCTATAAGCATCGGATAAGTCCGATGCGTCGGACTTGGCCGATGACACGTAGTTTTTCCAAAACCCTAGATCCTTCATGAATCCACCTACCGCAAGTACCCAAACTTCTTCTACTCCACTAACAACTAACTAGAGGCTACTTCCATGGATCAAATATGCAAGGGAACAAGATTTGACACTAGCATTGATCAATAACCCTAACCATAAGATAGAGAGAGAGAGAGAGAGGGGATTAGGGTTAAACCTTGCAAAAATGATGGGGGATCGGACTTCTCCGATGGAGGAGGACCTCTTGACCTCCAAACTTGCTCCAATGGATGGTGGGAGAGGGAGATCGCCTTGGTGCCGCCAATGGGGGTGTTCTTGAGGAGAGAGACCATGAGGCGGATGAATAAGGAGGGGTTGACCGAAGGGGTAAGTTGGGCTGGGTTAAAAGGGTCGAAACCTGGACCGTCAGACTTGTCCGATGACAATCGGACTTGTCTGACGGCGTCGGACATGTTCGATGGCTGTCGGACTTGTCCGATGACAGAATGACCAGAGAGATTAGAGTCCAGCCAAGAAAGAATAGAGGATTTTTATTTTCTTTAATATAGTTTGATGGAAAGTCTTGACATCTTATGGTTAGCCAACAATCAACAAGACATAACAATGGCCATATTTTGTCAAGATTCGATCTAGTGATCAAAAACCAACTTCAATAGCACAAGTAATAGGTTTTTGACATAATACAATAATTTTTGCAATAACAAAACAATCACCATTCAGATGTGCACATTCTCTACATTACATTTCTAGAGTCAAGAATATTTAGTTCACTCCTAAGGTAGCAAAATCTCTTCTCATCCAGGGGCTTGGTGAATATATCGGCTAGTTGATCTTCGATTCTCACATGGCTAACTTTGATATCCCCCTTGATGGAATGATCTCTCAAAAAGTGGTGGCGGATATCTATATGCTTTGTGCGCGAATGCTCAATGGGGTTATAAGCAAGCTTTATGGCACTCTCATTGTCACATAGGAGTGGAACACGGTTCAACTTGTAACCGTAATCCCTTAGAGTTTGTCTCATCCAAAGTAGTTGTGCACAACAACTACCGGCTGCAACATACTCCACTTCGGCCGTGGAAAGTGCAACGGAGTTTTGTTTCTTGGATGACCATGATACTAGGGACCTACCCAAGAATTGGCATGTCCTGGAGGTGCTCTTTCTATCTACCTTATCCCCGGCATAATCCGCATCGGAATAGCCTAATAGGTTGAACTTTGAGCCCTTGGGGTACCAAAGCCCTAGGTTGGCTGTGTGAACTAAATATCTCAATATTCTCTTAACGGCCGCCATGTGACACTCCATAGGAGCGGCTTGAAAACATGCACACATACACACACTAAGCATGATGTCGGGCCTAGATGCACAAAGATAAAGCAAAGAGCCAATTATGGAGCGATATACCTTTTGATCAATGGGTTCATCCTTTTTGTTAAGGTCGAGGTAACCATTTGTCGGCATGAGAGTTTTGATGGGCTTTGCCTTGTCCATGTCAAATTTCTTCAAAAAGTCTTGTGTGTACTTTGCTTGACATATGAAGGTGCCCTCCTTGAGTTGCTTCATTTGAAAGCCTAGAAAGAATGTCAATTCTCCCATCATGGACATCTCGAACCTTTTGGTCATTATCTTGCTAAATTCATCACAAAAGATTTGGTTAGTAGAACTAAATATAATGTCATCGACATATATTTGACATACAAAGATATGATCACCAAAATGATTAGTGAAGAGGGTTGGATCAGCCTTGCCAATGACAAAACCCTTTTTAACAAGAAAATTCCTAAGACATTCATACCATGCTCTTGGGGCTTGCTTAAGCCCATAGAGCGCCTTATGGAGTTTATAAACATGGTTAGGATACTTAGAGTCTTCAAAGCCCGGTGGTTGCTCCACATACACCTCTTCTTTGATTGGCCCATTTAGGAAAGCACTTTTCACGTCCATTTGGTACAACTTAAAATCATGGTGAGTAGCAAAAGCAAGTAATATTCTAATAGACTCAAGCCTTGCTACGGGGGCATAAGTTTCATCAAAATCCAAACCTTCCACTTGTGAATACCCCTTTGCCACGAGCCTTGCCTTGTTTCTTGTCACAACACCATCTTCATTTTGTTTGTTGCGGAACACCCATTTGGTGCCCACAACATTCTTATTCTTTGGCCTTTCCTCTAGTGTCCACACTTTATTTCTTGTGAAGTTGTTCAATTCTTCTTGCCATCACGCAATCTGCATCCTCAAGTGCTTGTTCTAACCTAAATGGCTCCATAGAAGAGACAAAAGAGTAATGTTCATAAAAACTACTAACTCGAGATCTAGTGATTACTCCCTTATCAATATCTCCAAGAATTTGCTCGTCGGGGTGATCACGTTGTACACTTTGATGCACTCTTGGGTGCGGTGGGTGTAAGCTTTTTTGACCACCATCTTTATCAACCTCTTCATCTTGTCTTTGAGAGTCATTGCTTGATGCTTGTTCATGATCCCCAATATCTTGATCTTGACCACTTGCGTGATCTATTTGTTCATTCTCATGATGTTGGTTTTGTCTTGAGGGAGAGGGTTGATTTTCAATACTTGATGTTTCTTGTGGTCTCACATCACCAATGACCATCCTTTTTATTACACTTCTACGAGATTCATCATCTATACAATCATTAACAACTTGCTCCCCTTGAGAGCCATTAGATTCATCAAATGTCACGTCACATGAGATTTCAACACAACAGGTGGTTTTGTTGAATACACGATAGGCATGAACATTCGACCCATAACCAAGCAAGAAACCTTCATCAACTTTTGGAGCAAACTTAGAAGTCTTGGGTTTTGTGTTTAGCATAAAGCATTTGCTCCCAAAAACACGAAAGTAGGAAATATTAGGCTTGTTACCAGTTAGTAGCTCATATGGTGTTTTCTTCAATAGTCGATGGAGATACAACCGGTTGGAGGCATGACATGCGGTGTTGACGGCTTCAGCCCAAAAGCGGTCGGACGTCTTGTGTTCATCAAGCATTGTTCTTGTCATCTCAATGAGCATGCGATTCTTTCTTTCGGCTACCCCATTTTGTTGAGGGGAGTAGGGTGCCGAAAATTCATGCTTGATGCCTTCTTCATCGAGATACTCTTCAACTTGAGTGTTCTTGAATTCGGTGCCATTGTCACTCCTTATTTTCTTGATCTTGATTTCATATTCATTTTGTGCTCTTTTCATGAATGTCTTGAGCACATCTTTTACTTCACCTTTATCATGCAAAAAGAATACCCACGTGAAGCGAGAAAAGTCATTAACAATTACAAGACCATATTTGTTACCACCAATACTTATGTAGGAGATAGGGCCGAAGAGGTCCATATGCAACATCTCCAATGGCCTTGTGGTGTTCATCACATTCTTGGCGGGGTGTGATGCTCCAACTTGCTTTCCCGCTTGGCATGCACTACAAATTTTATCCTTCTCAAAGCAAACGTCGGTTAGTCCTATGATGTGGCCGCCCTTTTGGAGTTTGTGAAGATTTCTCATACCAACATGGGCTAGTCTTCTATGCCACAACCATCCCATGTTGGACTTCGCTAATGAGCATGTACCAAGTCTAGCTTCATCCGTGGAGAAGTCCACAACATAAAGCTTTCCTTTAAGCACACCCTTAAAAGCAACTGAGCCATCACTCCTCTTATAGACGGTCACACCACATTCGTTGAACAAACAATCATAGCCTATTTTACAAAATTGCAAAATAGACAAAAGATTGAAGTCAACATGATCAACAAGCATAACCTTAGAGAGGGAATATGAAGGAGTGAGAGGGACTTTACCATAACCTAGTACTTATCCCGTTCCATTGTCACTAAATGTGATGTACTCATTTTTGTTGTGACTTAGCTCGAATGACTTGAACATCTTTTTGTCTTCGGTCATATGATTGGTGCATCCACTATCAATCACCCAACTTGATCCTCCGGAGACATAGTCCTACAAAACAAATTAAGCTTTGTTTTTAGGTACCCAAATTTTCTTGGGTCCTTTTACATTAGTCACAAGCACTTTGGACACCCACACACAAGCCTTTGGCCTCTTGTTGCGTGGCCCAACATATTTGGCAAACACATGACCGTGCATGTTTCTCATGGGCACATATGAAGCATCCAAATCATGAAAGAGTGCACAAGTGGCGTTAGGTATATTAGCATGAGAATCATTAACAAAAGAAGAATGAGTAATATTCTTGTTCTTGGCTTGCTTCTTTTGGTAAGATCCTTCCTTGGTGAACTTAAGGAATTCCTTCCCATTCTGGTTCTCCCTAGCATTATGCTTGGCACCCTCAACATAACCAATGCCATCCATGACATGTGACATTCTAGTATATGAGTATGCACCTCTTCCATACTTTGCCTTCTCATCATCAACAACATTTTTCTCATGTTGTATTTTGCCTTCAAGAGCTTTACTTGCTTGTTCAAATCATCAATCAATTTGATATTAGTAGCACAAGCATCAACATCAATATTATAGCATCTATCACATCCTTTGCTAGTGGAAGCATGAGAGGAATTATTTGAGGAGGATGTGAAAGTTGAAAGAATTCTATATTGTTCTTCAAGAGACTTATGAGTCTTTTCCAAATCCTCATACTTCTCTTGAAGTTCATCTTTAATGCTCTTAGCATTGTCACAAGTATTCTCAATTTTAGTGAGAGACATAGTTAAGTTATTATTTTTCTTTCTCTCTTCTTCTAGGAGCTTCTCTAGTTCAAGGTTTCTTTTCTTTTCAAGAATAAGCAAGTCTTCTTGTTTCTCAAGTAGCTCCTCTTGCCTATCATTTTCCTTCTTTTTTTTTCAAGTAATTCCATAAATTCAAGCATTTTGGGAAGTGAAGCATTAACATCATCATCATCATCATCATCATCATCACTACTACTAGCATAAGAGGAACGCTTGTGTTTAGATTTTGTTACCTTCGATCGTCTTGCCATAAGGCACTTGTGAGTGTTGTCATCATCATCATCACTCAAGCTCCCAAATAGAGAAGTGTTGGTGGGAGTGACGCTAATGGCAAGTGTAGCAATGCCTCCCTCATCCGAGTCGGATTCGGAGGAGGAAGATGATGAAGAGGATGAATCATCGGAATTCCATTCTTGACCAATGTGAGCTTCACCTCTTCTATGCTTCTTGTACTTCTTGTCTTTCTTGTGGTGCTTGTCTTTCCTTCTTTCATCTTTGCTCTTCTTCTTTGGACATTCCGTAATGAAATGTCCTTCATCACCACATTCATAGCAAGTTCTTTTTGACCTTCTTGCTTTGCCCTTGTCAAAGCTTTTCTTCTTGTAGCCATCTTTCTTGAGAAATGACTTGAATCTCCTCACAAGCAAAGCCATCTCATCATCACTATCTTCACTACTAGAATCAACCACTTTCTTCTTCTTCTCTTGCTACTCTTGTGTGGCTTTGAGTGCCACATCATTTTTGTCACCATTTGCTCCCTCAATTTGCTTGATCAAGGCATTTATCTTGTTGGCTTGATCATTTTGTTGCTTTTGGGAAACAAGCTTTCCAAGCACTTCATCGGTGGAGAAGGTTTTGAAGTTGTCCTTGTCTCTAATGTTTGAGAAAATGTTGCTATCCCATGGTCTCAATGCTTGTAGTAGTCTCTTGTTGATATCCAATTCGATCATTTTAGCTCCTAGTGCTCTTCTTTGATTTACAATCCTCATGAGCCTATCATGAACTTCCTTTGGGCCTTCTCCCGGACCCATGCTGAATAGGTTGAACTCATTTTGCAATTCTTCAAGTCTTGCATCTTTGACGGAATCAATGCACTCATAGATAACCTCAAGTTTTCTCCATAGTTGGTTGGCATTCTTTATTCCGGCTACCTTGTCATACTCGGTGGCACTAAGTGCGGAAACAATTGCACTAGCAGCCACGGCATTGCATTGAATGTTGATTTGATCCTTACGGGTTGGATTGTCTCTATTTTCCCACAAAAAACCATTCTCGGTTATACTTGCAACATGAGGACTCATGGATTCCAAATACATCATCATATTGCATTTCCAATGATCATAAAATTGTCCATCAAAGTAGGGGAGTCTACCGGACCCTTGCCCAGTGCGATCTTCTTTGAGATCATCATAATCACACATGACATTGTTGTAGGTTTTTGGTAGCCCATCTTTATCAATATCTTCAATCCTTGGATTTTCTCTAGGTGCATCACCCTCGGACCTTGCTCCGGACAATCCACTAGGCGGAATTTTCTTTCCCTTTGTCATCTTTATCTTCAAGCGCTTAAGCCTTCAAGAAGATGCCGCTCTGATACAGTGCCTAGAGGGGGGATGAATAGGCAATTATCCCTAAAGTTCACTTAATAATAAAAGTTAAATGCGTAGTGTCGGACTTGTCCGACGATTGTGGGGAAAGTCCGATGACTTGTTCGATGGCACGAGATAGAAAAGTAGATCGGCTGGGTAAATATTAAAACTAGTGCAAGGCAAGCTAGGAGCAAGTGAATACAAGCAAAAGAAAGCTATAAAAAAAACAAAAGCAACTAGCAAGCAACCTACACAAGTTAATTTAAGAAATACGAAGCAAACCCTAATTAGCAAGTTTATGAGCAAGAACAAGTAAATAAAAGACACGTAATTAAAGCACAAGTGAGGCACAAGATTTGTTTACCAAAGTTCAGCTCCACAAAGAAGCCTACGTCTCCGTTGAGGGATCCACAAAGGACCGGGTCTCTTTCAACCCTAACCTCTCCAAGTGACCATAAAGATCAAACATGGTTTTCCACTAGAAAATCCACAAAGGAGGGGTCAATACAAACTTCCCGAGGCGTCACCACACAAGTTGGGAGCTCTACGTGCACCTCTAACCGTCTAGGGGATGAATCCCCAAGAGTAACAAACACAATAGTCGTCGGCGGTGAGGATGAACCAAGTGCTCAAGAGAATGGAAGCTTGGAGTCAATGGAGCACTTCAATCTTATCTCAATCCCTTCACAAATCAAGAGTGGAAGCAAGGGAGGAGAGTTGGGTAGAGCAAAGTGAGCTTGAGAGTGTTTTTGAGTGGAATGAGTGACCAACCGGCCAAAGGACGAAGAGGGGTTCTATTTATAGCCCAATGGGGAAAAGAGTCGTTGGAGACCCAATTTCTGAGATCTGTGTCGGACAGGTCCGATGGTCATCGGACATGTCCAATAAATCAAGGTGGCGCAGAAATTGGAGTCTGACATGCTTGCCCGATCCCTTGGATAAGATGGTCATCGGACATGTCCGACGGCATAGGAGGGGCAGAGGAACTGGAATCCGATGGACTTCTCCGATGGCTCGGACAAGTCTTGTCCATCGGACAAGTCCGATGAAAATAGGGTGGTAGGGGAACTATACTCCGATGAAAATATCTGATGCATCGGACTTTCCTTTGGTCATCGGACAAGTCCGATGACTGTCGGACATGTCTGATGACCTAGAGTGGCAGAGCTACTGGAGTCCGATGGGTCGGATGAGTCCGATGATTTTGGCCTGGAAAATTTTGTTTAGCCTAAAAAGGGAAATTTTGCACTTAGTTCACCTCCGCTTCACACTTTTGTGTCCCTCTTAATAGTATGGCTTTTCCTATACTCAAGATTTAAAATAAAACTCTATGAACTTCATTCTTGAGCATATTTTGAATTTCATCTTGAAGCACTTTGCCATCTTCTTTTCTCTTTTTTTTGTTTCTATGCATTTAATCACCAAACTTTGTACCATAATCTACACATATGCTTATTAAAAGATTAATCCGTTCTTAATTGTATTGATACCAATCACCAAAATAAAATTACGGACCTAGATGCACCTTCACTCGTAGGACCAGGCAGGGAATGGTGGGTGGAGGGGCCCACACGGAGCTGTGTTTTTTATTCTTTTGGCTCCTAGTTCAGGGTCTCATCCAACATGTTATAGTGTAGATTATTATACTATAGCTACAGTATAATTACTATACATTACAACTGTTTTCTCCTAATTCAACCAAGCTAGTTTTTGTGGCTTATCCCCGCTCATCGTACTTAGCTACAGTACCATATGTCATGCTACAGTGCCGCGAGCTGTTTTAGGTGAAACTGTGCCAAAGAGACCCTCAATCAACAGAAGTGGTTCTAAACAGCAGAAGCAGAAGTCATTTTCCAAACATAGTGTTTGACAGGCTTCTACATACCGGGAGCAGAATATGGAACAAGAGTTGTTTCAAGAGTCCCGTCAAACATAGCCTTAGGGTGTGTGTGGTAGAGTTTTTGCTTATGTCAAAAAGTACTTATACAATTTATCTGGCTTATGTAGCATAAGTAATGAAGTTGATTGGCAAAATAGCTTATCATGCAGCTTATTCTGAAAGAGGTGACCTATAAGCTGAAAAAGCAGCGCTATGCTTATGTTTAAAATAACTTATGTTTTGACTTATCTGTGAAAAATGCTTATCTGACTTATTGTAACATAAGTTGTCAAGCCGTTTGGCAAAATAGCTTATCCTATTTTTCTGAAATGGCTTATTCATGTTCAATGACTGCAGTACCTTAAGACTTGGTTATATAAATAAGGTAGAGCTCTATTTTTAAGATGAACTTGTTTATTCTATTAAAAGGAAAATATAAAATTGATTCAAAATTAAGAATGCATTAGTGGACTCACAATAATTAATCATAAATAAAATTTTTAATAAACTTGTTCATTGTCTCCAATACAATCATACATAAAAGTTTACATAATCATAATTATCTAGATAAAGAAATTGTCCTTACAAGGTCATCACAGAATCGATCCGTGACACGTTCATTAGATCTTGGGGTGGTTGTATTGGACGATGGAGCATATTTTCTATATTTTGATGGTATGGTTGACACATAATTCAAATTCTGGCCGCACTTGTGAAAGTGTGTATCTTGTGCATGATTCTCATGGATGTAGTTATGAAGAC
Organism: Eleusine indica; assembly: GCA_030378355.1. Taxonomy (NCBI): domain Eukaryota; kingdom Viridiplantae; phylum Streptophyta; class Magnoliopsida; order Poales; family Poaceae; genus Eleusine; species Eleusine indica. The sequence continues at coordinate 17,781,709 of CM059502.1, forward strand.
ACATAGTAGAAGCAACAATCATTATTTGTTTTTCCATTGGATAACTCGACATCTTATATAATATTCTCCACTTTTGCTTCCACACACCAAATATATGCTCTACCGCATTGTGAACATTTGAGTGTAAATGATTGAAACGTTCTTGCTCACCACATGGTGCGGGACCCCTCCTCCAATCTGGAATATGGTACTGTTCACCTTTGTAAGGAGCCAAGTATCCTTTACAATTTGGATACCTGACATCTATATGGTAATATTTGCCTACATACATGAATAAAATAGATTAAATCTAGGAAATTATCTAACCAAATGAAACATAAAAAAGGTACACATAAATGACACTAACTTTATTCGTTTTCATCCACCATACATCTATCATGAAAATGTTCTTGCCAGTTGCATCCCATCCTAAGCCTGTTTGCTTCAATAATTTTTTCCATATACCATGATCAACTTTCAATCTGTCCTTTTTGTTCTTAAATTGCTTGCAGGTGTACAACAAGCTAGTTCTCCCTTTAAAACGTTTAATAACATTCTTGTACCCATCCCTGTTCAAAGGGGTGCTAGAACGATTCCCAATCCGACATTCATTGGCAAACCATTCACAAACGACTTTGTTGTTGTTCTCATCTACCCAATCAGCTACACTATTGCAACAAAATCACAACAACAGTTTGTTGAACTTTTATATCATGAACAACTAGTTTCAATCCCCTACTATTGCTAATTCTATGATCAACTAAGCATATGTTGAATAACAAAGATGGACAAATGGAGAACATGTCACCTTGTAGTTGTATCCTAGTCGTTGTAAACCTTGACAGTGATAGGGGCAGCAGGAATGGGTGGCCTTCTCCTCGTCCTGCTCCCCGTCGACCTCCTCTTGGTCCTCCTTGTCACCCTCTTGTTCCACCACCTTTTTTTTCTATGTCTACCACTGTTGACGGTCGTTAACTACCATTTTTGACCATCGATATTACTCAAAATAAAGGAGAATTCAACATTCCCACCATGCATTTTAATTAGAATTAATAAAGTTCCACTTATACTTGGAGAAATGCTCATATGCAGGGATGCGCAAAAGGAGTGAAGAAATGTCCCCATAATCCGTGGAAAAGTACTTCACGCCAATCGCAGCTAAGCACACGGATTGAATATCCCACTTAGAGTCAAACCGCCTCAACAACCGACCTAATAGTGTCTCTAGGCAAGAGGGCCCACATGTCAGGGCACTGGTGGTGGCCGAGCATGTGGAGAATCCTCCCTGTTCAGTCGAACACCCCTGTTCGGCCGAACAGGTAGGGCCCATCTCGTGCATGGCTGCCACGTGCTGGCTTGTGGTGGTTCCCTAATGATTGTTGTGCGGGTTAGGCGGCGGTTACCGACTCCAGGAACCGACTTTGGGCCCTATAAATAAAGAGGAGGGGCTTCACTCCAAAACACACACTAAGAAGAATCCATTCTCTAGCATTATACTTAGTCTCTGGGCCCTAGTGGAGTTGAGGAGAGAGGAGAGTTGTCTCGAGGTCCTCGACCTAGTCTTGGAGAGCTTTCAGGTTAGTTCTACTCTAGTCCTGTCTTGTAAGAGTTATTTACTCTATTAATATTATTATCTTATTTATTCCTTATGCCTTATCCTTATACTAGTATGACAGTCATGTGCTTTGTATATGGTTATTGCCTAGTCATGTTAGGTTGTTACATGCTTCACATACCTATGCTAGTCAACCTATGTCCTTACACTCGTGGAATGAATATTGTGGATAGACATGCTTTAGTCCATGACTCATTAATTCATAGGGTTAGGGTTATGTGTGCTATAGTCTGTACCTTGTTAATTCGTAGGGTTAAAGCTATGCATGTCTCAACCCTTTGCTTATTGATCCGTAAGGTCAAAGTTATGCATTCTTTAGTACTTGACTTGTTGATCCATCAAGTCTGTGTTAGGTGTACTCTTATTCTAAACTTGTTGGTCTGAAGGGCCAGAGTCCGATGGGAATCAAGAGTATTATTTAGTGATATAAGCATGGTGATTAGGTTGGTAAATTACCATGAGTGTTTGGTTTCCCCATGAACAGGAATAGGTGTGATTATAAGGACTTAATTGCCTTATTGTCACGTGATCCTAGGACTAGCATTAAGGACTTAATAGCTTTAGTGTCACGTGTCCTAGTAAAGGATTGCCAGTCGGTGGTGACAACCATGTTGTGCTTATTAATCCTTCGTGCTTCTAGCTTAGCATAGGACCTAGGCTTGTATATGTTGCATGTATATAACTTATAGACAAGAATATTGTAAGTGCATCTAGGTCCCTAATTTTATTTTGGTGATTGGCGTCAATATAATCAAGAATGGACTAATATTTCAATGAGCATGTGTGTAGATGACAGTCCAACATTCTATAAATGAAATGCATAGAAACAAAAAGGGAGAAAAAGAAGATGGCAAAGTGCATCAAAGATGATATTCAAAAGTCACTAAGAAAATGAAGTACATGAAGATCTTTTAATTTTTTGAGTGTAGGAAAGCCGTACTATCAAGAGGGACACAAAAAGTTTGAAGTGAGAAGAACCAAGTGCAAAAATTCCCTTTCCTAGGCCAAATACATTTTTCCAGAGCCAAATCATTGGACTTGTCCGACGTATCGGACAAGTCCATCAGACTCCAGTACCTTTGCCACTCTAGGTCATCGGACTTTTCCGACGGTCATCGAACTTGTCCCATGACATGAGGAAAGTACGATATCTTGGATTTTTTTCATTGGACTCCAGTTCCTTCGCCACCTTGATTCATCGGACATGTCCGATGCCCATCGGACTTGTCCGACACAGATTTGAGAAATTGGCTCTATAACGGCTTTTTTTCCCACTGGGCTATAAATCGACCCCCCCCTTGCACTTTGGGCTGTTGGTCATTTTATTCCACTCAAAAGCACTCTCAAGCTCACTTTGTTCTCCCCAACTCTCCTCCCTTGCTTCGACTCTTGATTTGTGAAGGGATTGAGAGAAGATTGAAGTGCTCCACCACCTCCAAGCTTCCATCCTCTTGAGCACTTGGTTCAACCTCGTCACCGACAACTCTTGTGTTTATTACTCTTGGGGATTCATCCCCTAGATAGTTAGAGGTACATGTAGAGCTTTTAACTTGTGTGGTGATGCCTTGGGAAGTTTGTATTGACCCCTCCTTTGTGGTGTTCTTAGTGGAAAACCGAGTTTGATCTTTGTGGCCACGTAGAGAGGTTTAGGGTTGAAAGAGACCCGATCCTTAGTGGATCCCTCAATGGAGACGTAGGCTTCTTTATGGAGCTGAACTTCAGTGAAAAATCTTGTGTCTCTCTTGTGCTTAAATTACTTGTCCTTCTTTACTTGCTCTTGTTCTTAAAATTGCTAGTTAGGGTTTGCTTGCAATTTCTTAGGCTTTCTTGTGTAGGTTGCATGCTTGATTAATTCCTTGCTTCTACAGCTTCCCTTAGCTTGTATTTACTTACTCCTAGCTTGCCTTACACTAGTTTTAAGTTTTAGCCGTCCGATCTACTTTTCTATCTCTTGCCATCGGGCAAGTTATCGGACTTTACTCACAATCGTCGGACAAGTCCGACACTGCGTATTTAATTTTTATTATTAAGTCATTTTCAAGGATAATTGCCTATTCACCCCCCCCCCTCTAGGCACTTTCAATTGGTATCAGAGCCGGTATCTTCTATAAAACTTAACCGCTTGAAGATTAAAGATGTCAAAACCGGAAGATCAACCATCCACCGCTCTCCCAACCAAAGATGTTGCTAGTGGTTCTCAAGATGGAGACAATGCAAGGATTAGAGATGATGATAATGGTGCTCAACCAAAACTCTACAACAATATCATGTATGATTATGATGACCTCAAGGAAGATCGTATTGGACAAGGGTCGGATAGACTTTCTTACTTTGATGGACAATTCTATGATAATTGGAAATGCAAGATGATGATGTATTTGGAATCCATGATTCCACATGTTGCAAGTATAACCGAGAATGGTTTCTTGTGGAAAAATAGAGATAATCCAACACGCAAGGATTAAATCAACATTTATCGCAATGCCGTGGCAGCTAGTGCAATTGTCTCCGCACTTAGCTCCACCAAATATGACAAAGTTGCCGGAATAAAGAATGCCAATCAGCTATGGAGAAAACTTGAGGTTATTTATGAGGGCATTGATTCCGTCAAGGATGCAAGACTCGAAGAATTACAAAATGTATTCAACCTATTCATCATGGGTCCGAGAGAAGGCCCCAAAGAAGTTCATGATAGGCTCATGAGGATTGTAAATCAAAGAGGAGCACTAGGAGCCAAAATGACCGACTTGGATATCAACAAGAGATTGCTACAAGCATTGAGACCATGGGATAGGAACATTTGCTCAAACATTGGAGAGAAGGATTACTTCAAGAGTTTCACCACCGATAAAGTGCTTGGAAAGCTTCTATCCTAAAAGCAACAAAATGATCAAGCTAAGAAGATAAATGCCTTGATCAAGCAAATTGAGGGAGCAAGTGGTGACAAAAATGATGTAGCACTCAATGCTACTCGAGAGAAACAAGAGAAAAAGAAGAAAGTGGTTGATCCTAGTGATGAAGATAGTGATGATGAAATGACCTTGCTAGTAAGAAGATTCAAGTCATTTCTTAAGAAAGATGGTTACAAGAAGAAGAGTTCTGACAAGGGCAAAGCAAGAAAGGTCAAAAAGGACTTGCTATGAGTATGAAGATGAAGGACATTTCATTGCGGAATGTCCAAAGAAGAAGAACAAGGATGAAAGAAAGAAAGGCAAACACCACAAGAAAGACAAGAAGTACAAGAAGCATAGAAGAGGTGAAGCTCACATTGGTCAGGAATGTAATTCCATTGACTCATCCTCTTCATCATCTTCCTCCTTCGAATCCCAGTCGGATGAAGGAGGCATTGCTACAATTGCCATTGGCATCACTCCCACCAACGTTTCTCTATTTGGGAGCTTGAGTGATGATGATGATGATGACAACACCCACAAGTGCTTCATGGCAAGAGGATAGAAGGTATCTAAATCTAAACATAAGCGTTCCTCTTATGCTAGTAGTGATGATGATGATGATGATTAACAGAATTTATGGAATTGCTTGAAAAACAAAAGGAAGAAAGTGATAGACAAGAGGAGCATCTTGAAAAACAAGAAGACTTGCTCATTCTTGAAAAGAAGAGAAAACTTGAACTAGAGAAGCTCTTAGAAGATGAGAGAAAGAAAAATGATGTTTTAACTATGTCTCTCACTAAACTTGAAAACTCTTGTGAAAGTCTTAAGAGCTCAAAAGATGCTCTTCTAGAGAAGTATGAGAGCTTGGAAAAGACTTGTAAGTATCTAGAAGAACAATATGAAATACTTTCAACCTTCACATCTTCCACCAACAACTCTCATGCTTCCACTAGCAAAAGATGTGATAGATGTTATAATATTGATGTTGATGCTTGTGCTACTAATGTGAAATTAATTGATGATTTGAACAAGCAAGTAAAGGCTCTTGAAGGTAAATACAACATGAGAAAAATGTTGTTGATGGTGAAAAGGCAAAGTATGCAAGAGGTGCATACTCTAACACAAGAATGCCTAATGTCATGGATGGCATTGGTTATGTTAAGGGTGCCAAGCACAATGCTAGGGAGAACAAGAATGGAAAGGAATTCCTTGAGTTCACCAAGGAAGGATCTTATCAAATGAAACAAGCCAAAAACAAGAAGACTAACGAAAATTCTTTTGTTAATGATTTTCATGCTAATGTGCCTAATAACTCTTGTGCGCTTTTTCATGACTTTGATGCATCTTATGTGCTCATGAGAAACATGCATGGTCGTGTTTTTGCTAAATATGCTGGGTCACGCAACAAGAGACCAAAGGCTTGTGTGTGGGTGTCCAAAGTGCTTGTTACTAATGTGAAAGGACCCAAGCAAATTTGGGTACCTAAAAACAAAGCTTAATTTGTTTTGTAGGACTATGTCTCCTGCGGGTCAAGTTGGGTGATTGATAGTGGATGCACCAATCATATGACCGGAGATAAAAAGATGTTCAAATCATTTGAGCCAAGTTATGAAAAAAATGAGTACATCACTTTTGGTGACAATGGGACGGGATAAGTACTAGGTTATGGTAAAGTTCCTCTTACTCCTTCGTATTCACTTTCTAAGGTTATGCATGTTAATCACGTTGACTTTAATCTATTGTCCATTTTGCAATTTTGTAAAATGGGCTATGATTGCTTGTTCAATGAATGTGGTGTGACCGTCTATAAAAGGAGTGATGGCTCAGTTGCTTTTAAGGGTGTGCTTAAAGGAAAGCTTTATGTTGTGGATTTCTCCATGGATGAAGCTAGACTTGGTACATGCTTATTAGCAAAGTCCAACATGGGGTGGTTATGGCATAGAAGGTGATGTGAACAAGGGTTCCCGATCTTCCGAAAGGTTCTTGGTAAGTTGATTTGGTCGGAGGCGACACACAAATCGATCCGGCTTCAGAACAGCACGTTCTAAACCCCGCAATCGCAGCACGACGTCTCCTCTGGTTATCAACCGTCCGAAGATGATTGACCTTGCCGAGAAGGCTAATCCCTGCCTGTGAATCAAGAACACAAGCAAGAACAACGAAGAATACAACACAATTGCAGATGTATGATTAAACTCTCGAAGTTGGGGTCTCACAAACCGATGAACGGCAAAACTGTTTATGAACAGAATTGATCTAAGCAAAACCCGAACCCTAATGGTGCGGTGGTGGCTGTATATAAAAACCCTAGGGTCGTGCAAGACCCTCTGGACACGCCCCTAATTGGGCTCAACTAGATACAAAGCCCAAAGGCCAAAAATAGGCGACGCAGCACCGACACAGATTCTGGACTCTCTCTTGTTTTGACGATTCCCGATGACTTCGGATGAATTTTGACATGAGGCTGGCGGCATTGGAAAGGTCTTCTCCTTATCTTTCCGTGCATATGTAGAACGTCCAAATCTAAGTCCGTATGCATCCTGGGCGACTGTTTTAGTACAGACTGGTCCTGGGCCCCGAAACAGACTCGAAGTCGGTTTTGATTGGGCTTCCACTTTGGCTTCCAAGCCCTTGCTGGTCCTCCACGTTCCCAACTACTTCTCCCATCATCTTCTGGTCTTCTCCATGGTTTCTAATCATAAAATAATCATTAGGTAGTAAACCATTCTCAAAAGTAACATATAACGAAGAACGTAGGAACGAGCTCACCTCTAAATTTAGTCGTCGTGCACGAGCTCTAGTCATTGGACCTTGCAAGTCCAGATTGGGAGGAGTGTTGTGTGTATCCATAGGAGTGATGTCCTCATCATCCTCCCCCTCTTGAAGTGGAGTCGTCCTCGACTCGAGCTCATCCTCTTCTCCCAAGTATGGTTTCAAATCTGAAATGTTAAAAGTAGGACTAACCCCGAACTCGGGAGGCAACTCAAGTTTGTATGCATTATCATTAATCTTCTCTATTATTTTGAATGGACCATCAGCTCGAGGCATTAGTTTAGACTTTCTCAATTCTGGAAATCTATCCTTCCTTAAGTGGTCTCATGCACTTGCAAAATCATCTTTTATACTTTTCAAACTTTACTTCCTTTCTACCTTTACTGCCAGCAATTTTATACTTTTCATTCATCTTTTCAATGCTAAGTCTAGTGGTCTCATGCATTTGCAAAATAAATTCAGCACGCTCCTTAGCATCAACATGAACTCTCTCATTAATAGGTAGAGGAAGTATATCAAGTGGAGTACGGGGATCAAAACCATACACTACCTTGAATGGACTTACCTTGGTAGTAGAATATGTTGCCCGATTATAAGCAAACTCAACATGAGGTAAGCGTTCTTCCCATTGCTTCAAATTTTTCTTCAAAATAGCTCGCAACATAGTACCCAAAGTGCGGTTCACAACCTCAGTTTGTCCATCAGTTTGTGGATGACAAGTTGTAGAAAATAACAACTTTGTACCCAACTTATTCCAAAGCGTGCGCCAAAAATGACTCAAGAATTTTGCATCACGATCTGAAACAATAGTAGAAGGCATACCACGCAAACGTACAATTTCTTTGAAAAAAAGATCAGCAATGTAACTAGCATCATCAGTTTTATGACATGGTATAAAGTGTGCCATCTTGGGAAAACGATCCACAACAACAAAAATGCTATCGCTCCCCCTCTTAGTCCTAGGCAGTCCTAAAATAAAGTCCATAGAAATATCCGCCCAAGGAATAGAAGGAACAGGAAGTGGCATGTATAAACCATGTGGATTCAATCGAGACTTAGCTTTTTGACATGTAGTGCAGCGAGCAACAAAACGCTCAACATCTTTCCTCATCCTTGGCCAAAAGAAGTGTGTGGCCAAAATATCCTCTGTCTTCTTAGCACCAAAATGACCCATCAATCCACCTCCATGCGCCTCCTGCAATAACAAAAGACGAACGGAACCAACTGGAATGCATAGGCGGTTAGCTCTAAACAAGAATCCATCATTCAACACAAATTTGTGCCAAGCACGACCTTCTTTACAGTGCAGCAATACATCTTTAAAATCAACATCAGCAACATATTATTCTTTAATTGCCTCAAGTCCAAAAGTTCTACAATCAAGTTGAGACAACAAAGTATATCGCCTAGATAAAGCATCAGCAATCACATTATCCTTTCCTTTTTTATGTTTAATAATATAAGGAAAAGACTCAATAAACTCAACCCATTTAGCATGTCTACGGTTCAAATTGCATTGAGAACGAATATACTTAAGTGATTCATGATCAGAATGAATAACAAATTCTTTGGGCAACAAATAATGACGCCACGTCTCTAAAGAACGTACAAGTGCATATAGTTCCTTATCATACGTGGAATAATTCAAAACAGGCCCACTAATTTTTTTACTAAAGTATGCAACAGGTTTACCATCTTGCATCAAAACACCACCAATGCCTATACCACTAGCATCACATTCAAGCTCAAAAGTCTTATCAAAATTGGGTAATTGCAGCAATGGTGCATGTGTAAGTTTGTCCTTCAAAGCATCAAAAGACTCATGATGTACCTTACCAAAATGGAAGTCAACGCCCTTCTTTGTCAACTCATGCAATGGTGCAGCAATGGTGCTGAAATCTTTGACAAAGCGGCGGTAGAAACCTGCAAGACCAAGAAAACTCCTCACCTGTGTGATAGTTTTTGGTACAGGCCAGCTCTTTATGGCTTCAATCTTCGCCTCATCCACCTCAATTCCCTGTGGAGTCACAACATAGCCAAGAAAAGAGACTCGATCCGTGCAAAAGGTGCACTTCTCAAGGTTACCAAATAAACATGCAACTCGCAAAGCTTCAAAAACAGCACACAAATGAATCATATGATCATCCATGGATTTGCTATAAATCAAGATATCATCAAAGTAAACAACCACAAATTTGCCAATAAAAGGTCTTAAAACCTCATTCATCAAACGCATGAAAGTACTGGGTGCATTAGTCAACCCAAAAGGCATTACTAACCACTCATACAACCCGAATTTGGTTTTGAAAGCTGTTTTCCATTCATCTCCAAGTTTCATTCTAATTTGATGGTAGCCACTATGCAAATAAATTTTAGTGAAAATTATAGCACCACATAACTCATCAAGCATGTCGTCTAGCCTAGGAATAGGATGACGATACCTAATAGTAATGTTATTAATGGCTCTACAATCTACACACATACGCCAAGAACCATCTTTCTTAGGAACCAAAAGTACAGGAACAGCACAAGGACTAAGTGATTGACGAACAAACCCACGATCCAAAAGGTCTTGGACTTGTCGTTGTATCTCCTTAGTCTCCTCAGGGTTGGTCCTATAAGCAGCACGGTTTGGTAAAGTAGCACCAGGAATCAAATCAATTTGATGCTCAATCCCTCTCAAAGGTGGCAATCCCGGGGGTATCTCAGCTGGGAAAACATCCTCATACTCCTGCAAAAGGTTAGTGACAGCAGGAGGCAAAGCACTAGAAGCAATATCACCAAGCGAAAACAAGGCTTGTTTGCATATCAAAGCATAGCAAATATCATCAGTAGAAATTTCAGCAAGCTCAGATTTTGTGGCAAGACTTGAACGACCTTGTAATTTAATTGCAGCACCCTTAGAACTTGAAGAATCATTAACATTACTTGGTGTAGAACCAGAATTAACAGGTTGCTGAATTTCAGGACTTTTATTTTTCAAACTAGCAGCTCGTTCTAAATCAGCTTGTACAATTTAAGCAGGGGTCATTGGTAACAAAGTAATTTTAGTTCCTTTATGTATAAAAGTGTACTTATTACTTTTACCATGGTGTACAGCATCATTATCAAATTCCCAAGGTCTACCCAATAAAAGTGAACAAGCTTGCATGGGTACAACATCACAATCAACAGAATCGACATAGGAACCAATGGAAAAAGGAACTCTGCAAGTTTGTGTTACCTTAGCTTTTCCAGAGTCATTTAACCACTGAATGTAGTATGGATGTGGATGTGGGCGTGTGGTCAAATCAAGCTTCTTAACCACATCAGAACTCACCAAATTGTTGCAGCTTCCTCCATCAATGATGACACGTGCCCGACGGTTCTTGATGACGAAGAAAATCTGGAACAAGTTATGTCCCTGCATCACCTCGGGCTGCTGGATTTGTGTGCTAAGCACACGCTGCACAATAATATTCATATAGCCCGTGGTATCTCCGCCCCCAAGGACGAGGTCACCGCTGGTGGCAGCGACATCCTCCTCCTCATCCTCCACATCGGAGGTGCTCATGTAACCGCCATCATCTGTCGCCACATATGCCCGCCTACTTGGGCAATCTTTCTGCACATGGCCAAGACCATGACAGCGGTGGCACTGAATCCCTGTAGTGCGTCCCGTCGAAGCAACAGAGGAGGCACTACTAGCCGGTACCTGCACAAAATTTTTACCTGAGCGCGTAGAAGGGGCAGGGGCTGATCTTGGTGCTGCAGAAACAACACTAGCTGGTGGGGGCGGCCGGAAAGATGGCTTGGGCAGCCCCGAAGTCCCCGTCGGCCGTGGTGGGTAGAAATTCCTGGACTTGCTGTACTCCTCAAAAGCGTGGAAAAGTCCCTGTGATTCTTTCTCTGCAAGCATAGCATACTGGAAACACTGGTTGAGGATATAAAATTCTTTATAATCAAGGATGTCCTGAATTTCTTTTCTCAAACCAGAATAAAAGCGGCAAATCTAATCCTCTACTTTTTCAACCACAGCACAACGAATCAAACCCTTCTGAAGCTCACTAAAATACTCCTGAACAGTTTTATCTCCTTGATCTAAACACTGCAGTTTATTATGAATTTCTCTATAAAAAGAAGGAGGAACAAAACGATCACGCATTTCTATCTTATGTTCTTCCCAAGTAGTAGGCAAATCAGTTTCAGCAGCTAGACCACTCCACCAAACAATAGCAAAGTCCTTAAACTCACTAGTGGCTTGTCTAACTCTATGTTGTTCAGGAACAAGGTGGGCATTAAATTTTTGTTCTACCGTCATTTTCCAATCAAGGTAAGCATCACCATCGTACTGACCCAAAAACGAAGGAATTGAAAACGTAATTTTAGCATACGGATCATCTAGAACATGGTTACCTTGTGTGCGACGGTTGTGGTTGTGGAAACCACCCATACCTTGAGGGTTACGTTGCAAACGACGTCGTAACCTTGCGGTCCTTGTAGCTGACCTATCGACGGTGCCATCAGCCTTATACACCGTTGCTTCATCATGATCGTCTTCAACGTCGTTGTTGGTGTTGGTGTTGGTGTTGGTGTTGTTGTTGGTGTTGTTGTTGTTGTTGGTGTTGGTGTTGTTGTTGGTGGTGTTGTTGGTCTTGTGAGCGGTCTCCAATTCGACAACCTGATCGGTTAGCTTAGAGACTCTCTTATCCAACCTCTCAATGCTTTCTCCCAGGTGAATCTTGGTGACGGCGTCGGTGACGGCCCTGGTGATCGTCTCTGCCAAATCACTCTGAACCGCCTGCAAAGCCTTCTGTAACTGATTTTGACTTACGCACTCATCCAATTTTGAGGGTGAAGCACCCTCCCCGTCGCTTCCTGACATCAGAAACACCAAAATAGGAAACAAAAAGTGAAGGTTATCCCTACAAAACTACTAAGCAGTGGTGCCTCTCAACACAGCAAAAGTAAGCTTCTTGCAAAGCTCTTACAAAGTTCTGAAAAGAACAAAACGAAGGATACCAGGGAGAAGTGTTCCACGATTGCAAGGGTTACAAAATAACCTATGTGCTGTCCAGAAGAAGTATGTAGAGCTAGGAAGGCCAAATATATATATATGAGTGGCACACAAATCAAAAACAGATAGTAAAGCTGAATAAGTGCCCAAGTAACTTATCCCTAGTTGCTGGTCTAACTATGTCCTAGAACAGTAGTGATAGCAAAGAAGAAACAAGGAGACAAAGGGACACAGTCGATAACAGGGGGCTTAGTGTAAAACAGCCAAACTCAGAAATTTCAAGGGGCTAGATGGAGCACTAGTAGGAATCCCAAATTTCTTTTTTTTTATTTCATTTTTTTGATATTTTTTTCCAACTCACTAGCAAATAGGAAGAAACCACAAAAACTTTCGGCTCAAACCGAGCTAGGACGTGGCCTACAGAAAATCTTGAAGTTTCAGAAAACGTCGGGTTTCAACTTGAATGAATTTTTTCTTTATCTTCCCGATTGTTTTTGAATTTTTTGACGAGGGCACACAGGGCATAGCCCACTGTGGGTATGCTCAACTTTTCATCAAGAATCTCTTGTAAAAATTTCAGCCAAAATGGACAACCGAGCAAAAAGTTATGGCTGTTTTACCGAAGGGGTGTCGGAATCGGTTATGAAGAACCCGAGGGTTTGAGTGAAATCCGAGTCGGGCTTGGGGTCGGGTAGGGATTTTTTTTTTGGCGAGGTGGATGCAGCGGAAAGTGAAATTTGTGAAAATTGGTCTGAGGTGGTGAGGGTGGGTTTAGGGTGGAATTAGGGTGGGCGTGTTGATCAATCAACCCTAGCACACAAAGCCGACAAAACCGAGGATGTGAAGGGGATGGCGGCTAGGGTTGCAAGGGAAACACTACTGACGACAAAAACACAAACTAAACCAGCGACTAAACAAGAACTAGGGCACAAACTCAACACTACGGACTCTGAAATTGAAATATGCAAAGGCTAAACACGTGGTTATGGGCGGGGGAAATTTTTTTTGGGTATTTTCTGTGGACGATAGGAAGAACACGAAAACAAAACTAAAGGGTAGTGTGAACCTGACGGTGCACCTGAAGCTCTGATTACCACTTGATGTGAACAAGGGTTCCCGATCTTCCGAAAGGTTCTTGGTAAGTTGATTTGGTCGGAGGCGACACACAAATCGATCCGGCTTCAGAACAGCACGTTCTAAACCCCGCAATCGCAGCACGACGTCTCCTCTGGTTATCAACCGTCCGAAGACGATTGACCTCGCCGAGAAGGCTAATCCCTGCCTGCGAATCAAGAACACAAGCAAGAACAACGAATAATACAACACAATTGCAGATGTATGATTAAACTCTCGAAGTTGGGGTCTCACAAACTGATGAACGGTGAAACTGTTTATGAACAGAATTGATCTAAGCAAAACCCGAACCCTAATGGTGTGGCGGCGGCTGTATATAAAGACCCTAGGGTCATGCAAGACCCTCTGGACGCGCCCCTAATTGGGCTCAACTAGATACAAAGCCCAAAGGACAAAAATAGGCGACGCAGCACCGACACAGATTCTGGACTCTCTTTTGTTTTGACGATTCCCGATGGCTCCGAATGAATTTTGATATGCGGCTGGCGGCATTGGAAATGTCTTCTCCTTATCTTTCCGTGCATATGTAGAACGTCCAAATCCGAGTCCATATGCATCCTGGGCGACTGTTTTAGTACAGACTGGTCCTGGGCCCGAAACAGACTCGAAGTCGGTTTTGATTGGGCCTCCACTTTGGCTTCCAAGCCCTTGCTGGTCCTCCACGTTCCCAACTCCTTCTCCCATCATCTCCTGGTCTTCTCCATGGTTTCTAATCATAAAATAATCATTAGGAAGCAAACCATTCTCAAAAGTAACATATAGCAAAGAACGTAGGAACGAGCTCACCTCTAAATTTATTCGTCGTGCACGAGCTCTAGTCATTGGACCTTGCAAGTCCAGATTTGGAGGAGTGTTGTGTGTATCCATAGGAGTGATGTACTCATCAGAAGGCTAGCCCTTGTTGGTATGAGAAATCTTCACAAACTCCAAAAAGGGCGGCCACATCATAGGACTAACCGATGTTTGCTTTGTGAAAGCTAGAATTTGTAGTGCATGTCAAGCGAGAAAGCAAGTTGGAGCTTTACACCCCTCCAAGAACATGATGACAACTACAAGACCATTGGAGATGTTGCACATGGACCTCTTCGGGCCCATCTCCTATATAAGCATTGGTGGTAACAAATATGGCCTTGTAGTTTTTGATGATTTTTCTCGCTTCATGTGGGTATTCTTTTTGCATGATAAAGGTGAAGTGAAAGATGTACTCAAGATGTTCATGAAAAGAGCACAAAATGAATATGAATTCAAGATCTAGAAAATAAGAAGTGACAACGGCACCGAATTCAAGAACACCCAAGTTGAGGAATATCTTGATGAAGAAGGCATCAAGCATGAATTTTTGGCACCCTACTCCCCTCAACAAAATAGGGTGGCTGAAAGAAAGAACCACACACTTATTGAGATGACAAGAACAATGCTTGACGAATACAAGACGTCCAATCGTTTTTGGGCCGAAACCGTCAACACCGCATGCCATGCCTCCAACCGGTTGTATCTCAACTGATTATTGAAGAAAACACCATATGTGCTACTAACCGGTAACAAGCCTAATATTTTCTACTTTCATGTTTTTGGGAGCAAATGTTTCATGCTAAACAAGAAACCCAAGACTTCAAAGTTTGCTCCAAAAGTTGATGAAGGTTTCTTGCTTGGTTATGAGTCAAATGTTCATGCTTACCGTGTGTTCAATAAAACCACCGGTTGTGTTGAAATCTCAGGTGACATGACATTTGATGAATCTAACGGCTCTCAAGAGGAGCAAGTTGTTAATAGTGATGTAGATAGTGATGCTCCTAGAAATGCAATAAAAAGGATGGCCATTGGTGATGTGAGACCACAAGAAACATCAAGTGTTGAAAATCAACCCTATCCCCCAAGACAAGACCAACATCATGAAAATGAAGAAATTGATCATGCAAGCAATCAAGATTAAAATGTTGTGGATCATGAACAAGCATCAAATGATGACTCCCAAAGACATGATCAAGAGGTTGATGAAGATGGTGGTCAAAGAATTTCATATCCACCACACCCAAGAGTGCATCAAAATGTACAACGTGATCACCCCGTCGAGCAAATTCTTGGAGACATTGATAAGGGGTAATCACTAGATCTCGAGTTAGTAATTTTTGTGAACATTACTCTTTTGTCTCTTCTATGGAGCCATTTAAGGTAGAACAAGCACTTGAGGATTCGGATTGGGTGATGGCCATGCAAGAGGAATTGAACAACTTCACAAAAAATAAGGTGTGGACATTGGAGGAAAGACCAAAGAACAAGTATGTCGTGGGCACCAAGTGGGTGTTCCATAATAAACAAAATGAAGATGGAGTTGTGACAAGAAACAACGCGATGCTCGTGGCAAAAGGATACTCACAAGTAGAAGGATTGGATTTCGATGAAACCTTTGCCCCCTTGGTAAGGCTTGAATCAATTAGGATTCTACTTGCCTTTGCCACTCATCATGATTTCAAGTTATATCAAATGGATGTCAAGAGTGCTTTCCTCAATGGGCCAATGAAGGAAGAAGTGTATGTGGAGCAACCACCGGGCTTTGAAGACCCTAAGTATCCTAATCATGTCTACAAACTCCATAAGGCGCTCTATGGGCTTACGCAAGCTCCAAGAGCATGGTATGAATGCCTTAGGGATTTTCTTGTTAAGAAAGGTTTTGTCATTGGCAAGGCCGATGCAACTCTATTCAAAAAGTGTTTTTGCAATGATATATTTGTGTGCCAAATATATGTCGATGACATTATATTTGGTTCTACTAACCAAACCTTTTGTGATGAGTTTAGCAAGATAATGACCAAGAGGTTCGAGATGTCCATGATGGGAGAATTGACATTCTTTCTAGGCTTCCAAGTGAAGCAACTCAAGGAGGGCACCTTCATATGTCAAGCCAAGTACATACAAGACTTATTGAAGAAGTTTCACATGGACAGGGCCAAGCCCATCAAAACTCCAATGCCAACAAATGGCCATCTCGACCTCAACAAAAAGGACAAGCCCGTTGATCAAAAGGTATACCGCTCCATGATAGGATCTTTGCTTTATCTTTGTGCGTCTAGGCCTGATACCATGCTTAGTATGTGTATGTGTGCATGTTTTCAAGCCGCTCCTATGGAGTGTCACATGGTGGCTGTTAAAGGAATTTTGAGGTATTTAGTTCACACACCCAACCTAGGGCTTTGGTACCCCAAGGGTTCAAAGTTCAACCTATTAGGCTATTCTGATGCGGATTATGCCGGGAATAAGGTAGATAGAAAGAGCACCTCCGAGACATGCCAATTCTTGGGTAGGTCCCTAGTGTCATGGTCATCCAAGAAACAAAATTCCGTTGCTCTCTCCATAGCCGAAGCGGAGTATGTTGTAGCCGGTAGTTGTTGTGCACAACTACTTTGGATGAGATAAACTCTAAGGGACTACGGTTACAAGTTGAACCATGTTCCTCTCCTATGTGACAATGAGAGTGCTGTAAATCTTGCTTATAACCCCATTGAGCATTCGCGCACAAAACATATAGATATCCACCACCACATTTTGAGAGGTCATTCTATCAAGGGGGATATAGAAGTTAGTCATGTGCAAACCGAAGATCAACTAGCCAATGTATTCACCAAGCCCCTAGATGAGAAGAGATTTTGCTATCTTAGAAGTGAACTAAATATTCTTGACTCTAGCAATGTGATGTAGAGAATGTGCACATCTGATTGGTGATTGCTTTATTATTATTGCGAAAAACATTGCTTTATGTCAAAAACCTATTATTTGTGCTATTGAAGTTGTTTTTTTATCTCTAGATAAAATCTTGTCAAAGTATGGTCATTGCTATGATTTGTTGATTGTTGACTGGCCATACGATGTCAAGACCTGCTCTTGTCCATCAAAATTATTTTGAAAAACTCCTCTCTCTTCTTAGCTGAACCCTGTTATGCTAGGTGTCGGACAAGTTCGATGGTATCAAACAAGTCCGACGGGTGTCACACATGTTCGACACCTCTAGGTTTTGACCTTTTAACCCAACCCGACTTACCCCTTCGGTCAAACCACCCTCATTCACCTCCCAGCCATTCTCTCTCCTCAAGAACACCCCCAAAGGTGATTCCAAGGCGATCTTCAACTTCAACCATCCATTGGCGCAAGATTCAAGGTCAAGAAGTCCTCCTCCATCGGAAAAGTTTGACCCCCCATTGATTTGCAAGGTTTTGAACTATTTCCCTTCTCTCTCCCTTCTAGGGTTAGGGTTATAGGGCAATGCTAGTGTCAAATCTTTTTCCCTTGCATATTTGGTCAATAGAGTTAGCTTCTAGTCAATTATAGTTGGAGTAGATGGAGTTTGGCTCCAGGTGGTAGGTGGATTTGTGACATACCTTGGTTTTTGGAAAAACTGCGAGTCATCCGACAAGTCCAATGATCATCAGGCAAGTCTGACGCGTCGGACTTTCCCCATGATCATTGGCCATGTCCGACGAGCTGCAGATTTTTCAAAAACCTAAGTCCTTCATCGATTCACTTCATCCCTATTCCTCTCTTTGACTCCCTCCTAACTTGTTGCTCACCACCTTTTCTCAGCATGTCTGACGTGGATGCATCCCCCTTGACGGAGAAGAGGACCAAGATCGGCGAAGACCAAGGTCAAAGCCAAGCACTGAAGAGGAGGAAGGGCCTTTCTCATCGCGTTCGCAAAACCACTTTGTGGATGGCTGAAAGAGAAGAACCTGAAGATCTTATTCGGGTCATGCATCCTCCAGCTAAGGTGGAGAACTCCGGATGAAACATTGCCTACATGCCTCCATTGAGACCTGCACTGAAGCCCGCCTAATCAACTACTACTCTTTTGACAAGGAAGCAACTGACTTTTGGTTTTGGGCTCATTTCCATGCCGACTGGTACCGCTCTACCTAGCTCCGCATGAAGAATCTAGTGGTCGAGATGAAATGGCTTGACTGGAATCATATGAAGACAAAGAAACATCTATTGCTCAATCAAGTGGTTGCAGCCTATGAGCACCATGGACTCAAGGCCTTCCTGACCTTCAACTACTCTTGGAACAAGGAAATCATAGCTCAGTTCTACTCCACCGTGTACTTTGATGATGATGCCAAGACTATGTCCTGGATGACAAATGGCACAAAGTACACCTGCTCCTTGAACCAGTTTGCTAGTATGATTGGACTTAAGCACACACGCAAGGAAAAGCACAAGGTTCACAAGGGAAATCACATGGATGATAAGGACATGAGGTATATGTATGTGGACCCGGATAACTGCTTTCCTCCTAACTCAAATGGACTGAAATCCTTCTTCTCAGTCTTGTTTCGGATCTGTAGGAGCACCTTAGCTCCTAGGGGAGGCAACTCTGACCGTATCCCTGCCTTTCAGAGGGATATCCTGCACTGGATTCATGGGAACAAAAAATTTGATGTGTTTGACTATATCTATCAGGAGATGTGGGACATCTCAGCCTTACCCAAGCGTGGATGTGGATATGCTCCTCACATTATGTTCATTATTGAGAAGTTATCAGGATTGACTTTCAACAAGGACATGAAGCATCTGAGTCTCAAACCTCAAATTCCTTCCAACTGCACTCCTGACACCACATCTGGTCAGTATTTTGGTGCTGCTCAGCCCCCCTCTCCTGCTCAAGCTCCTAGAGCTACTTCTAGGGCCACTGGACCATCTCATGTGCCTCCGCCACCTCGTGGGAAGAGAAGTGGAATAATCAAGATGTTCAAATCTCTCTTTGGAATGTGCCGAAGCATTATTCAAAGAATGGATGTTATTGAGAGGAACCAAAAAGTGCTTATGGACCATTTTGGTATTGAGACTCCTCCTCCATCCTCTCCAGCGGAAGGCTCACCCCCTCCTACTCATGTGGACTCGATGGATACTTTCACTACCGAGGAGATGAACTACTTTGGATACTACCCGACTCCTCCCCCCTT
Organism: Eleusine indica; assembly: GCA_030378355.1. Classification (NCBI taxonomy): domain Eukaryota; kingdom Viridiplantae; phylum Streptophyta; class Magnoliopsida; order Poales; family Poaceae; genus Eleusine; species Eleusine indica. Next base: position 17,801,050 of record CM059502.1, read on the forward strand.
TACCTCCAGCGCAGGTTCAAGTGGTCAACACATTCGCTTTGAGGATGAGGAAGGTGGTGGTGGTGAAGATCAAGCTGCATATGATCTTCGCCAATGCAATGGCAAAGAACCGGCACTCAAAGAAGAACAAGAGGAAGAAGGTGACGATGATGATGAAGACTATGAGTACTCCGATGAGTGGAGCTTTCATCACCTTCTTCCCATATTTTTCTCCTTTTTGGTGTCTTGATGCCAAAGGGGGAGAAGTGTAGTCTATCCTAGTTATTTATCATTTCCTTAGGTTGTGAGTTGTGAGAGTTGATGGAGATGGACAATTTGTGGCTCTATTTAGTTTGTCTTTGGTTTGTAAAACTTTATTTGTGTTACCTTTGTGATTGGATCCTTATTTGTGCTTTGTGAGCTTATTTGGTATTGTAGTGTTGCTTTGTTGCTTTTTGCTCCTTAATTGCATTTGTGTGAAATTACATGTCATTTGCATTATTACTATCTCTAGTGATCAATTGTTGCAAATTCACATGTATGCATGGTGTTAGGGGGAGCTCTCACACTTTTCTTTAAATATGTGCACTTGTTACCATTGCTTTCTTATCTTCACATGCACACATTTAGGGGGAGCTCCACACCTCTTTCATTCACAAATTGTTTCCCATTGTATTCATTTATGAAAAACTAGTTGTATTGTCATTAATCACCAAAAACGGGGAAATTGTAAGTGCATCTAGGTCCCTAATTTTATTTTGGTGATTGGCGTCAATACAATCAAGAATGGACTAATATTTCAATGAGCATGTGTGTGGATGACAGTCCAACATTCTATAAATGAAATGCATAGAAACAAAAAGGGAGAAAAAGAAGATGGCAAAGTGCGTCAAAGATGATATTCAAAAGTCACTAAAAAAATGAAGTTCATGAAGATCTTTTAATTTTTTGAGTGTAGGAAAGCCGTACTATCAAGAGGGACACAAAAAGTTTGAAGTGAGAAGAACCAAGTGCAAAAATTCCATTTCCCAGGCCAAATACAATTTTCTAGAGCCAAATCATCAAACTTCTCTGACACATCGGACAAGTCCATCGGACTCCAGTACCATTGCCACTCTGGGTCGTCGGACTTGTCCGACGGTCATCCGACTTGTCCGATGACATGAGGAAAGTCTGATGTCTCGGATTTTTTGATCAGACTCTAGTTCCTTTGCCACCTTGATTCATCGGACATGTCGATGCCCATCGGACTTGTCCGATGTAGATCTGAGAAATTGGCTCTTCAACGGCTCTATTTCCGTTTGGCTATAAATAGACCTCCCACTTGCACTTTGGCTGGTTGGTCATTTTATTCCACTCAAAAACACTCTCAAGCTCACTTTGCTCTCCCTAACTCTCCTCCCTTGCTTCCACTCTTGATTTGTGAAGGGATTGAGAGAAGATTGAAGTGCTCCACCACCTCCAAGCTTCCATCCTCTTGAGCACTTGGTTTAACCTCGTCACCGACAACTCTTGTGTTTATTATTCTTGGGGATTCGTCCCTTAGACGGTTAGAGGTATCCATAGAGATCCCAACTTGTGTGGTGACACCTCGGGAAGTTTGTATTGACCCCTCCTTTGTGGTGTTCTTAGTGGAAAACCGAGTTTGATCTTTGTGGTCACTTGGAGAGGTTTAGGGTTGAAAGAGACCCGATCCTTTGTGGATCCCTAAACGGAGACATAGGCTTCTTTGTGGAGCTGAACTTTGGTGAAAAATCTCGTGTCTCTCTTGTGCTTAAATTACTTATCCTTCTTTACTTGCTCTTGTTCTTAAAATTGCTAGTTAGGGTTTGCTTGCAATTTCTTAGGCTTTCTTGTGTAGGTTGCATGCTAGATTAATTCCTTACTTCTACAGCTTCCCTAAGCTTGTATTTACTTACTCCTAGCTTGACTTGCACTAGTTTTAAGTTTTAGCCGTCCGACCTACTTTTCTATCTCTTGCCATCAGGCAAGTCATCGGACTTTACTCACAATCGTCGAACAAGTCTGACACTACGCATTTAACTTTTATTATTAAGTCATTTTCAGGGATAATTGCCTATTCACCCCCCTCTAGGCACTTTCAAATATAGAAGTACATATGGATCTAGCTTGACTCCTCTTTAATCCGCTTAACCTAGGCTTTGTGTTAATGTTAGGTTGGATTGTTCTGTGTGTCACCTACCGATATCTATTATCATTGCCCCTATTTAGACCTTGGTATATTATTAGTTATATGGTTATGAACATGCTATGTCTTAAACCGCCGCCTTCCCTTGGGACAACTATAAATGACAACCATTGGAGTGTTCCGATGGTGAAATGCTACAATGGTATTATCCGTGCGCTTGAAGATTTAACTAATTGACACTGAGGTACTTCAATAGATTATTTCTGACATCACAGTCAAAGGTAATTTATTTGGTGTGACTTAGCAAACGTTAACAAGCATTTCTGGCGCTGTTGTTGAGGGAGACACTGGTTAAAAGAGAATCACTAGCATAGTTCCTAATTATATTTCTATCAATTACCATTGTTTAGATAGGTTTACCTTTGCTTTGTTTTCTCTTTATGTGAAAGCGGCCCTGATCTGTTGAAGAAATACACAGAGAATCCGGAAGTAATCTTGACAAGAGGACAATCTCGAGTCATCCATTCTCAAGATACCTTCGATAGTAATGCCGGCCATATCCGCACCATCAAGCTCAACATCAATGGCCGAAAAGGTGCTTCGTGAGTTCTCTGTTGCCGGTGTTGAAGGAGTGGCTTCTAGGCTAGTTATAAGCACTAGAGACGGAAACCTCAGATTCACAGTCGGCCTAATCTACATGGTGCAGGCCAATCCATTTAGTGAAAAGGCCAACGAGGACGCAAATGCTCACCTTCAGCGATTCCTAGAAGGGTGCAAAATTTTATCCATCAAAAGAGTCACTCAAAATGTCATCAAGCTCTGTCTGTTTCTTTTTTCCCTCTTGGGGAAGGTGAGGCAATGGTTCTATGGCAGATGTTTCATGGGTGATTGGAAAATTTGCTACATAGCATTCCTCAAGAAATTCTCCCCGATATGCAACACCCATGCCACTTATGGGGAAATTTCAAACTTCTGGCACGCACAAGAAGAATCTGTTCTGGAAGCTTGGGAGAAGCTTCAAGAGCATATGGCAGCATACCCTAATCATGGAATGGATGATTGGCTGATTTTTGTTCACCTTCTACAATGGGCTGATGTTAGAAGCCCGTAATCGTCTTGATGCTGTTGTCGAAGGATCCATCTTCTAACTTGCCACCACTGAAGCGACAACATTAGTGGAGAAGATAACCTCTAAGAAAGGGTGCAATGAAGATCATCCCCAACCCAGCTAGAAGAATGAGCACACCAACAATGAAATTGATATGCTCAATGATAAGTTGGACCTCCTCATGAAGCGTATGGATGAAGACTCCAAGGAAAAGAAAATGCATGACACAGCTCACGCCGAATACTCACACATGAAGTGTGGAGTCCATGGTAATATGGGATAGTCAGGGGATGACCACCCCGGGACACAAGAGGATGTGCCGTACAACCCTAACCAGAGTCATCTATGAGGAGGCCAAGGGTGGATACAATGATCTTATCATCATGGAGAAACGAAGGCATGCAACTCCACAAAGGAAGGAAGGCACAAGTGGAACATGCTTCACACAACTACAATGGCAAGACAGACACAACCCCATCGTGAGAAGTTGTCTGCATCCTCATCTCCGGGATTAGGCATCACGTCACTGAGCTAAAATGCAATAGAGAAAAGTCCCGTTCATCAGACTTTAAAAATTGGTGAACCCATGCCAAAGGTAAATTAGTACTTATCTTATATTTGATTTCTCAAATTTTTGCACATCTGAATTTTCTAACTTTGAGGTTTTTTGAGCCACTGAAGCAACAACATTAGTGGAGAAGATAGACTCTAAGAAAGGGTGCAACGAAGATCGTTCCCCAACTCAGCCAGATGAATGAGCACACCAACAAAGAAATTGAGATGCTCAATGATAAGTTGGACCTCCTCATGAAACGTATGGATGAAGACTCCAAGGAAAAAAAAATGCACGACACAGCTCACGCCGAATACTCACACATGAAGTGTGAAGTCAATGATAATATGGGGCAGTCAGGGGATGACCACTCTGGGACACAAGAGGATGTGTCATACTACCCCGACCGAAGTCATCTATGAGGAGGCCAAGGGTGGATACAACGCCCTTATCATCATGGAGAAAAGAAGCAGTCCATCACCACAAAGGAAGGAAGGCACAAGAAGAGGAGGCTTCACACAAGTACAATGAAAAGATAGCCACAACCCCAACGTGAGAAGTCATCTGCATCCTCATCGCCAGGATCAGGCACCGCGTCACTGAGCTAAAATGCAATGGAGAAAAGTCCTACTCGTCAGCTTTAAAAATTGGTGAGCCCTTGCCAAAGGTAAATTGGTAATTATCTCATATTTGATTTCTCAAATTTTTGCACATCTGAATTTTCCAACTTTTGGGATTTTTCTAGTTTGCACTTGCATTTGCATATTTGGATTTCACACACTTGCATGTTGGAATTAATTCCAACCTTTTTTCTTTCTTTCAAAAAAATTCAAAAAATCGGTTTTCGGTTTCCAACCTTTGGAAAAATAATTTTTGAAGAAAATTTCTATCGAAACTTTGGACCTAACCCCTGCATCTCAAGGCATATAGCCATTGGGGTGTGTGGGCCAAAGTGGGGTACCAGGGGGACCCACCTAGGTTTGATCAAATCCCCATGTACGATCGAAGGAGTGTGGGCTCCACTAACCTTGGCCTTTTGCCAACGGTTGGATTTGGCCCCCTACTAGCCGGTTTCGACCGTTGGGAATTTATCCTATAAATTGAGTGCCCAGGAGAGAGTGCTCTACCATCCAAATATCATTTCTCATTTCACTCCCCCCTCCACTCATTTGCTCCTGTGCTCTCATATTGCTCCTCCAAAGTTGCTATTCTGACAACCACAAAAAATATTTCCCTTTTGTTTTGGATTGCTCGAGTCTCTTTGACAAGCTTGGCAAGATCAACACAACCGACATATTTTATTTTACTAACACATAACCCATGTTCGAGTTGTTCTTGTGTTTTTGCTCAAGTGGTGCAGATGAAGAGAGCTAAGGCGTTGATGCAGTGAGTGACGCGCTCGAGTTCCTGCCGTTCACACGGCAGGCCAAGCACAAACCTCTCCATCGAGCATGAAACGATGGGATACATGGCCGTGGCGGATGAGATGGAGCAGGATGATGAACCACATGTCCTTCTCGCCAACACTGACCTCGAGCTACTGGATAATCATGAGAGACGAGTCTACAGTCGCCTATGCAACCGCAACTTCGTCCATACTCGATGACGATGACCTACTCTCCACCATAGGTATGGACACTGAGTTCCTTTCTATTTGGAAAGCTTTAGGTTGGTCCAAATTTGCACACATCACTGAGGAGGGCTCACGCCTTCTCACTATCTAGTTTTTGTGCACCTTGCTAAAAGATAATGAGAGGATACTTTTTCGCTTGTTCGGGAAAGAGTACCGTCTCACATGGAAAAACCTCAACACTATTCTTAGATTCAGTCTTGCTTGCAACACTAATTTAGAGGGTGCTACCTCGGGTTTTGAAAAGGGTTCTTTTTGGCAAAAGATTTCGGGAAATTTTTCTTGTGAATGTCCTAAGGACTAGTGACATTCACAACCCAACTCTGCAGTTGTGGCATAGGTGGCTTGCTATGACTTGTTTCCCTAGACAAGACACTAGACCTATCCATAATAATGAATTGTGTGTCTTGTATGTTGTTATTGCCAAGATTCCTATTGCACTTGTTGAAGCCATGACTAGGCAATGGGTAGAATATATCAAAGGATCGGGACCCATTGAATGTACTTCTTTAGTGATCCGTATTGCTGCAGGGGTCGGGGCTTTAGTTAATGCTAGAATTGATTATCTTTCTGAGCCCTGTCCTAGGATAGACTTTAAATTTCTTGAGCAAGGTCACACTTTAAAGAAGGGTCCTGATGGTTCTATTATATTTTACTATCCTGGCTATACAAACAAAATTCTGCTCTCTAACCTGGGTATCATTTGTACAATTGCTGGGAACTAACCATACAACTACAGAGAGAAGGAATACATGGCAGGTCCACCGATCGACTCACACGACAGAGTATAATGCGTGGCACCACTAGTGCAGCCAGATCTACACCACCAGTCCATGATTACACTTTGTACTCAGAACACTCTGACAACCCCGTCTGGATGTTTATACCCTAGCAGTATGAGACTGGTGGTTTTCCGTGGCAGTAAGCTAGTAGTGCACCATGGGGACATGGCCCTGAGTCGAACGGGATGCCTCCATATCATGATGGACATCACTCTTTTTTAGGCTCTGGTCATCATGACTATGGCCTAAAACTGAGGGATCTTACGAGGAGGTTGGACGATCTGGACATGATAGCGGGTGAGATGCAAAACACTTTTGTTACTCATGCCCAGACCTCCTGAGAGTGGCAGCAGCACAACGACGACCAGTTCCATCGCCTCCAGAAGCAGCTACGAGCGCACCATGACAATACGACAACTTACTACCGTTGGAAAGGATTTGATCCAAACCAACAGCCATGAGCAAGAGAAAGCTTGGGGGAGCACCCCTGCCAAGGTGACTTGTATCTTTCCTTTTCTTTCTTTTTCTTCTTTATCAGAATTACCTATGAAACCTTATAAAAATTTACAAAACTAAAAAGAACAAAAATAGTAGGCTGTCATGCATGCTAGGATGTTTGTGCCTTCAGGTTGAGATGATGAAAAGTTACTTTGTTTTATATCTTTCTGTAGTCCCTCGTACACAACTTAGTACTCTCTCAATTTTTGAGTTTGTTGACTAAACATGCTTGCCTTCAACTTGAATAATTGTTGGTTGCAAAGAGCATGATCTAAGTCTAGGTTGTTGTGAGACATGATATGGTTAGAATAGGGCTCCTATGATCTTTGTCCCAAAGTGAAGCTCGACATCCGAAGATTTTATTTTTCAAAATGATAAAACCGAAAAGTTCCTCAATGATGAAAATTCCTACCAAGGCCATATATTGTACTTCAATGCAAAACCTTCTACATATGATGCCTGTTTTCACATTGAGCTTTATCAAAATGCTGGCAACCTTTGTGAGATCCATTTCATGCTTTTATGATCAAAATTCACGTACACATTCACCATCACTTGCTAAAACTCCTACACTGGGAGATAGCAATTCCATTCCATTGCATCCACCACCATATGCTCAACTTCTACATTGGAAGTTGGTAATATCAATACTCCATGATTATGATGTTATGACTCTCTCTGAATTGGTTACATGGAAGGCATGTCTATCAAAAATATAATAAATACTTGCTCCCAATCATGAGAATGATGAAAAAAAGAGAGAAAAGAAATAGCCATGCCCAATTGCTTGTTCAAGAAAGAGAGAGTCTACACAGAAAAAGGAGTACCCACCATTCCACCACATTCCACACACAAGCACATCTTGATCAGATTGTATGACTTGTTTCTCTATGGGTTCAGTCTTTTAGTTTAACAACATATGTGTTACAAGTATGTCTCAATTGTTCTGTACCTAGATCTCCATATATGACTTATTTAGAGGTAGGAACAAAAAGAGGCAACTGCAAATGCCTTGGTGAGAATTTATACACATTGAGCGACTGAGAGAATCATTTGAGGAACTTAGTTTTATTTGCAAAAACAAACTTTTGAAAACCTCTGGATGGAAATTGGAACACAGGGATGAGAGAATGATGTCCTATGAAAGGTTGTTCTGTCTTTCAACCACCCAAGATGATGAGAAGCCAAAAAACCCCATAGGGACTAAGGTAAAAAGGATGAGTCACCAAATGCCAACTTATTCAATTAAAGAAAGAGTATTTTGTTGTGCACTTGTTACTATAGGAAGGAATATAAAACATTGTGTCAACTCCTGATCAACAACCTATTGTTTTATCTTTGCATCAGGACGAGCAAAGGTTCAACTTGGGGGAGTTTATTGACGGTCGTTAACTAGCATTTCCGACCATCAATATTACTCAAAATAAAGGAGGATTCAACATTTCCACCATGCATTTTAATTAGAATTAATAAAGTTCTACTTGTACTTGGAGAAATGCTCACATGCAAGGAATATGCACAAAAGGAGTGAAGAAATGCCCCATGATCTGTGGAAAAGTACTTCAAGCCAATCACAGTGAACTCACGAATTGAGTGGCCCACTTACAGAAGCAAACAACCTCAAAAACTGACCTAACAGTGTCTCTAGGCAAGAGGGCCCACATGTTAGTGCACTGGAGGCGGCCAAGCACGTGGGGAACACCCCTGTTCGGCTGAACAGGGAGGGGACCCCCTCATGCATGGCCGCCATGTGCTGGCTCCTGGTGGTTCCCCAATGATGATTGTGCGGGTTAGTCGGCGGTTACCGACTCTTATTCTAGACTTGTTGGTCTGAAAGGCCAGAGACTGATAGGAATCAAGAGTATTATTTGGTAATATAAGCATGGTAATTAGGTTGGTAAATAACCATGAGTGTTTGGTTGTCCTACGAATAGGAATATGTGTGATGGTAAGGACTTAATTGCCTTATTGTCAAGTGACCCTAGGACTGGCATTAAGGACTTAATAGCTTTAGTGTCATGTGTCCTAGTAAAGGATTGCTAGTAGGTTGTGATAACCCTGTTGTGCTTATTAATCCTTCTTGCTTCTAGCTTAACATAGGACCTAGACTTGTATGTGTTGCATGTATATAACCTATAGACAGGAATATAGAAGTACATAAGGATCTAGCTTGACTCCTCTTTAACCTGCTTAACCTAGGCTTTGTGTTAATGTTAGGTTGAATTGTTCTATGTGTCACCTATTCATATCTATTATCATTGCCTCTGTTTAGACCTTGGTATATTATTAGTTATATGGTTATGAACATGCTATCTCTTAAACCGCCGCCTTCCCTTGGGAGAACTATAAATGACAATCATTGGAGTGATCTGAGAGTGAAATGCTACAATGATATTATCCGTGCCCTTGTGGATTTACCTAGTTGACACTAAGGTATATTAATATATTATTTCTAACATCACAGTTAGAGGTGATTTATTTGGTGTGACTTAGCAAATATCAACAACCACGACCTGCATTCCCTTCAACCGGCACCTCATCCATCACATTCTCAGCGGCAACACTACCGAACATGTCATAAGTTGGGTTCAAGAATGACAAATCCGGAGTGAGTTGTGCATCAGCAGCATCCTGCAACAAATCCATGAATGGTGCAATGCTGTTCGAACCGCTAGCCATCAGAGCACTGAAGGCCCCTGCTCCTGAGAAGACAACGGGGAAAGGATTCGGGAACGCGTCGGCGTCTGCTGACCACCCGCCTAGCGGTAGCCCTCTCGGCCACCCACTTGCTGCCGAGAAACCCGACTAGGGGCCGCCTGGTGAGCCGCGAGGCCACGCACCTAGGACAGCGCCAGAGGGCCAGGGGGCTGGACCAACACTGCTTGGCCATGCTGCTAGGCTTCCGCCCCCGTCCAAGGTGAGCCCGTTGACCGAACCTCTAGAGTGCACTCCTGGGCAGCCGCCAGTGCCCACAGGCATCGCCGTATCCGCGCTGTTGCCCGCGGCCGACTGAGGACCGCCATGGATGTCGCCCGACGGCGCAGTGCCATGGAGCTCTTACTCCACCGATGTCTTCTCCTATCCAACTCCAGTGGCCCTAATCGGCTCCCGGCCGTCGGATTGGGTGGCCATGGAGCTCCTCCCTCCATTTCTCTCTCCAGTTGCGCCCCTCTATAGGAGTTTCATGCTGCCGACGTCGTAGCAACTGACGGCGATGAGAGGAGATAGGAGCGAGCGCTGAGAGAAGAAGAGTTGAGTGAAACATTTTTTTTTTCCCAGTGTGAACATTATCTCTGGTAGTGGCAGTGTGGGTAATTTCATGCAAGTCTAGGGAGAGATGGTCCTTAAGCCCAAAAAGCTAGTGTTTGTTGGCTTTGCTTTCTAGTACAAAAAAACAAATGGCTTATGGCAGCTTATTGCAATAAGTGCTTATGCAAACTAACTGTTTGGCTGGGCTTATGGCTTATCATAGTATAAGCTGTTTTATAAGCCACTCTATAAGTCCTGCCAAACACACCCTTATGACTGCTTATTATAATAAGTGCTTATGCCTTCAAAGTGTTTGGAAGAGCCTATAGCTTATGATAGAATAAATTACTCAATAAGCTGGTGCATAAGCTCTACCAAACACACCCTAATAATCAATTGCAGAGCATACAATGTTTCTACAACAATAATATATTACTACAATGCTATTATATTAAAAAATAGCAGCGGAAAAATATTAATGTACTAATAACGGATCGACAAGATGCATATAGCTACCAATATTATAAGGCTTTCTACTGCAATATACTAGGTCAGATTTTGAAAGGAGTCATAATTCTCTATGAGATACAATACATGGATTAAATAATAAAAAGTATAATGGGATAATACTAATGTACGATATTTTTTGAGATAACCTATGATAAGGTGAACCGAATTTATATTGTGCCCAAGTGATGCCCACCTAGGCACAAAGTACATTCCATCCTTCAGCAAATTCTAAGAATGAAACAATTCACACCTCGATTGTGTGATTGGATCAACGACGCCGTTACTGGTGGTCATAATGGATAATTATGGTTAACTAGTTCTTTACATGTGCTATCCTCGCACTCTGAATATTTGATAAAGATGCATGTTATTATTAAAATTGTTGACAAATTGATTAATTCTATTTTGAGATAATATAAAAGTTAGTCATAGCACAAACCATTATTTTACAATATTTAACCCAATGCACATGGAAATTAAGACAGTATAGTTTGGTTCGGATATCAACGTTGTCATGAGCTTGATGCAATAGCAGATGCCTTCCCTATCATGGGTGGAAGCCATGTAGAACCATCGTGAAAAACAATCCTAAAATTGTCCCCTGTACATCCAGTATGCATCATTTTATAAACTATTTATTAATCAACCTAACATGTATATCACTCATATATATTGCTGAACTGACTGAAGAATTTAGATGTCAAAACCAAATTAAAATTATAAGCATCTAATTCTATGAAACATGTATAAACAAGATTCAGACCAATTATAAACAAACTTTACTAGGTTCTAATTTTATAATTTATTAGGTTTTAGAACACATGATTTACGAATGTTGTCCTAAATATTTTTGTTTGGCTGATGGCGCAACAATAAACTTATTTAGAGTGGTTTACACTTTAAATATCTCCTAATAAAAACATTACAAACATGAACAAATAAGAAGAGATCTTACCTTCTCCAAGCGAGTAGGCATCATTAGAAAGCAGAAAGCATCAACAAATGCTAAAGGACCCGAGTTAAAAAAAACAAATGTTTAAGGATCCGAGTTAAAAAAAACAAATGCTAAAGGATGATTAGGAAATGGCCCCAAAATGAGCTTCCTTTTTGTTTTTCTAGATTTCTGAATGTTTGATAGCTGGCAAAACATAAGTACTATATGGCACCGATAAACATTGTAAAACTGAATAAGATGGCTTTTGTAGATTATAGTGTATCCTATCTGACATGCACAAAAGGTATCTCCCATGTATTATGCAAAATCATATAATTAAATTATTAGGTCATAATCAATCTACAAATAAATTATATGACTTGGACCGAGAGAACAGAAAAATAAACCCGAATATGTATGCAGACCAGTAGTAAGAGGAATAATCACTATTCCGGTATTACCTCCTCCAATCTGAGGACCCTGGGCACCACATCACCATCTTCAAGATCAACTCTGTTAGGTCCTGTAGACAGCACCACATCCGATTAACTGTGCAAAAAGCAATATATGGAATATAGATACTGAGAAGCAGGAACAGAACTATCAATAAATCCAGAATAGCATGCTTAGATGCGAAAGCATACACTAAAAAGATAGAGGAAATAGAGAGATCAATTTTCATATTAAGGACATATGATTCTAGCTGTAGTAATCATATAGATAGAGAGACTACAGAGGTCGCTAAAACAAGAACCAGATCAAATAATAATCATCCTTTCAGAAATGCTGTAAAATGTAGCTAGGTAAGAGAATAAAAAATATATAAACTGGATACAAAATAAGAAAATTCTGCATCAGTTCTTGGATAGTCGACGCTACTGCCAAGCTGACCTCAATGCAATAAGCTACGAAAGATACAAGCCGGTTTCTAATATCCTACACCTGGAGTCATAACTATTGTACGCCTGCATCAGCCTCAGCCTAGCTCCCTGTATGCAATGTTTGAATGATTGGTTGACTGCAGATGCTCCGGAGCCTGGCTTCGCTCATGCAAACAGTGCTTCTCAGCCTGGTCCGACAGAAACGCAGAAGAAAACCATTTCTGGTGAGCCAGGCTCACCAGATGCAACATATTAGTGGCTAATCATGTTATTATGGAGTGACTAGCATGGATTAAGTGGTATTAGAGTATTTCAAAGTTGATTGAAATCCAAATAGATAATATATGAGTTGTTACAATGTAGTTACTTAAAATTATAATTGCCATAATATATATTTTTTAACTTTTATCTCATGCAATGAGTATTTGTACAAGAAACCAAATATCATTCCATTGTAGCTAGGTTGTCTAGATACAAGTAACCAAACAAAATCTCTAGCATGTAGTCAGCCTGGCTAAGGTGAGCCTAGCTCAGTAATGTGAGACAGGCTAGACTGGTACATGCAACCAATTGGATCCGCCACCTCGAGCCTGAGCTTGATTTCCATCACCCGAGTGCCTCCCCAGCCCAACCAACCCAATAAACAGTTTCACAACCAACTTCTCTCACACGTGATGACCACCAATCGCTCTCTCCGTCCCTAGCCAGTGAGATCGAAACTGTTTTTTTGTCAACGACCGAAACAGACCTCCATCCAATTCTTCTTGCAATTCGTCCTCCACGGTGAGTTTTGATTCAATTCCATTGTTGAAATCATCAGAAATTGAGGTTTTCTGGTCGTCATTTGAGTCATCTCCCTGCTTTGTTACTGTTCACGCAATAAAATCAGAAAAATGAGAAAAAAGTAGAAACTTCAAAACTTAATATCTACCACAATAAAATTGATTAAATCATGAAACAATTTTTGTTGGTTTCCTTTTAATGATATCTATCCAATGATCATGATGTTAATCAAGTTTTTCATATATTTTATTGTGATTAGTTCAGAATAAAATAGAACTAAATAAAGTAATATTACAATTCTATTCATGCTAAACTCAAGAAACTTTACATGCATACATCTCATCACATATGTTTAGAGTTATTACATATTTAGTGCTTTGTGTATGTTAATTTTCATAAATTATTTGTATAGCAATTGACTCTGAAACTTAGTGTAAATTAGCTTTAAAACCTTAGCTATGCCCTAGTAAAATCAAATAATTTAATGCCTTTCAGAATCATGTTAATAGAGTTTCAAAATATAAAAATTATAGATTAATTATTTGAATAAAGTTAAAAATGATCAGGATTTTTTTGTCTTTCTGAAACTTTACAAGAATGAACCTAATCATCCCTGTTCTAGACATTTTGATGTTAATCAAATAATGTTTATTCATACTACTTGGGTGAAAACTCATAATTGCTATATCACTTTGCTAATAAAGTACTTGTGCTATTTAGACATTCCTGAAGGAAATACTTCAGATAAGATAAAATAACTCTTGCACTTTATCATATGCAAACCATTATGCATTTCATAGTCATATACATCAATTCTATTCTTAGCCATGATTCATCATTGTCTGTCGCCTTATCGTGTCACATTGAGCATGCCTCCTAGAATCACTATGGACATGTTGGCGCTTTCTAGCTACACATTTTATACGCCCAAGGCAGCCATTTTCCCACCATATTCGCATCAAAAGCATGTCCTATTACCTCTAACGTTGATGATTCCCACATGTAGTATCGTTTGAGTGCTATGTTGTAGAATTAGGTGAAATGACACTAAAAAGGCTCAAATATGAGAAGTAGCGATATGAAACCCGACTCTCCATGCAAAGAGGGATTCCTACAATCCCATGGCGCTTACAAGACACCCCTAGATGTCCATGAAGTCCAATATTCAAGCCCAAGGTCATGACCCAATATCTAAGGATTTTTAGAAGGTTTATCTGGAAGGAAAGATCAATTCACGCAGTCTAGAACAACACTACATTACAATGCGGTTTTGAGCTTGAAGTAATGCTCTAACGGGAAACATTAAAACATGAAAGTTGTAGATCTCGTTGAGAGCTTTCTGAAACGTATGTGAATTATATTATTTGGACTCTAGAGCTAGTAGATATAGGCCCCGCAAGAAGACCTGCGCAGAAAAGTCTGAATAAGAACATATATTCTTGCATAACATATTAGGGAACCAAGACGACCGAATCTAGACTTAAAATGATTACTAAAGTTGTAGAGCTTTTTGAGAGATATGATATAGTGCATACTTGCCTTATTTGGACTCGAGATGAGGGAGTTATGATTTTTGGAAGTCGATGCTTAATATGGAAGGTACAAAACCAACTTGGATTCTATCTCTTAGGGCTAACTTCACGGCCAAGCAAATGAGGACGTGTCCAGAGGCTATATATACATCATATGACACCCAAGGGACGTGTGTGGAGGTGGATACACCCCAAAGTAACCCTAGAAGCCGATGCACATCGTCGGGAGGCTACCAGAGTTGAAGAGCCACCAAATTGAGAGATGTAGGCTGGTCGGGTAGTCATCCGGCGTGGTTGCACTACACCAGAGCTTAGAAGAAGTTGAGCCCTGTATCTTAGGACCTGTCAACGTTGGAGCAAGGCGGTGCCGATTGACACGACCCCCGTGCCAATCGGCACATCCTTGACGGTAATGAAATAAGGTATAGTTTGAATATTCATCGATGTGTCTGTCTTGATTCTATTCTTGCTGCGATTGTGTTCGTCTGGATTGCATGGTGTTACATATGATTATTCCAATTGCTTAGCTGCAGTTAAGTATTTTGATGCTCACTTAATCATGGTGACTAGGCACATTGTTTTGGTGCTCACTTTAACACTCGTTGCGCTGATCGGCACGTCCTTTCTCCGACCACTAGATGCATATAGGCTAATTCCAGATGTTTCTCTTTGATGTATGTATATGCTTCTAGACCCAATAACGCTTTTTTAAATAGTCTTCACCTAAAAAGCCTTCGTATTGATCGGCACATCAGTGCGCTGATCGGCACAAACCCGCCAAGCTCTCATAAACAAATTCTTTCTTCATCAATGCTCTCATATGTGCAATAAGTATTTAATGCTAGGATTGATTCGTTAAATGAAATAGAAGACCCTAAACACGGTTCTCTTGCTGATCCTTATGGATTCGATATAAACCTTAGAATACTCTAAGGAAGTAGCTACAATGTTGTAAGCTTCATGACCATTGATGATTGGATCCTCAAGGTATGGATGTTTTGGTGATTAATGACAACTATGAAAATGTGGGCTAATATCTACATGAGTGTTGTCTATGCAGATATCATCTCCAAACTCTACTAAAAATCTTATTAATGATGATGGTTGCCTTGGCGATGGATGACAATGACCATAAGCATGGAGGCTTGATGAGCTTGATAGAGTCCAAGGGTTGATGGAGCTAGATCAAGGCTAAGGACAAGCTATGGAGCAAGTGTTTGGAACACTTGTCCAGTTGTTAGGGCTTTGAGTCCATAAGAAGAATCGAACTATCAAGGGGGTCTAGGTCATGTCTCTTTAGATCATGCTAGGGTGATGTGCATGGATGCTCAGTGAAATCATAGGCACTAGGTGACAGTGGAGAAGCCGGGAAACAAAGTCAAGCGAGGACGAGGAGTTTCAGCTTCTGGACATAGTGACCGAACACATGGGTCAGTGGAGACTGGACTGTACGGTCACTAGAGGAATAGACATATCAGAGAGAAGACTTCACGAAGAATCTGTTTGGGCTGAAGTCCATAGAGACCGGATGGTCCAGTCTGTGGAGTTCTGTCCAGAACAGAGAGGAAACAGTTTTTAGAGCTCTCCGGAATGCACAGGACACGAAGAGATCGAACTGTCCAATCTACTGACCGGACGGTCTGGTCAGTATAGGAGATTGCTAGGACAGAGAAGCCAATGGCTCTGGGAGCCATTCTAGAGGAAACCGGATGGTCCGGTCTGGCAGAGACCGGATAGTCTAGTCAGTGTATCCACAAAGGTGATCTCGTGAAGCAATGGCTAGTTGGAGGTTGGAAGCCTATATAACTTCATTGCTAGGGTCTTGGAGACCTCTCTTGGCCAATGGAATACCTTGGAGCATTTAGTAAGAGCCAAGAGGAAAAGAGAGGAGCACTAGGAGAGGATATTGGATATCTTGAGAGTGCTAGAGAGAGTAACTTGAGTATCTATGCACATCTAGGGCTAGGGTGTCCTTGAGGGTATGATCTAGGTTGTTACTCTTGGCCTATGGTGAGACCTAGACCGGTTAGGTGTAGGTGATCGAGCCCATCGATGAAAGGGGCATCGCTAGTGATCGCTCGTGTCGGCTCAGGGAGTCCGGCACGTTCTCGAGGGAGGCGAACTTGTGCCTTGGTGGCAGCGGTGATACAACTGTGTCTTTACTTCGGGAGTGATTGCGGGCTCGTGTTCGAGAACTCCACTTAGTGGCAGGAGGGACTGGCACTCCGGTAGGAGTGGTCCAACGAGGAGTAGGGGAAGGTGCCATCCTTCCGAGACCTCGAGAAAAAATCATGAGCATTTCCTGACCCTCTCTTTACTATTCCACAGTTATGTGCTCTAGTGAGTAGGCTGAATTATGGCTTGCATAGGCTAGTGTGTTTAGCTTCCGCATTTGCTCTCATCGTGAACACTATCATGTGTAGGGTCTTAGCCTACTAAACTTATTTAGGTTGCAATGATTGCTGGGGTTTAGTGATGTGAAATTAAAGTATTCGGATTCATGGTCGGCTTATCGATTCACCCCCCTCTTGGTACGCCTTCGGTCCTTACAATCAGTCAGAGGTATGTCGAGCTCTTTGAAGGTCTTCACGAACAAAATGTCTAGGCTGCTCCCTCTATCGACAAGTACATGAGTGAGTCGCACTCAATTGACAGTGGGCGATAGGACCAAAGGGTTCTTGCCAGGTCTGGGGATATGATCTGGGTGATCCAACCGATCAAACGTTATCAGGACCTCCGACCATCGCAGGTATTGTGGCACAACCGACAAAACCGAGTGGACCTCGCGATAGAAGATCTTCTGCTGGCGCTTCGAGTTGGCTATGGCCCCGCCGCAGATGTAGTTGACCTCTCTTGGCCATTTGGATTGCTGGGAGCATTTGGCGAGAGCCAAGAGGAAAAGAGAGGAGCACTAGAAGGAGATATTGGCATATTGCATATCTTGAGAGTGCTAGTGAGAGTAACAAAAGCATCTTGCACATCTAAGGCTAGGGTGTCCTTGAGGGTGTGATCTAGGTTGTTACTCTTGGGCTATGGTAAGACCTAGACCGGTTAGCTGTCGGTGATCGAGCCGATCGTGATTGGTTGTGAAGGCTGTCACACGTTTGTACCCGGTTTGACCCCGCCGGTGAAAGGGGCATCACTAGTGAGCGCCCGTGCCGGCTCGAGGAGTCCGACAAATTCTCGAGGGAGGCGAGCCTGTGCCTTGGTGGCAGCGGTGACGCAATCGTGTCTTCACTCCAGGAGTGATTGTAGGCTTGTGTGCGAGAACTCCACTTGGTGGCGGGAGGGACCGACACTCCGATGGGAGTGATCCAACAAGGATTAGGGGAAGGCGCCATCCTTCTGAGACCTTGGGAAAAAAATCATGAGCATTCCTTGACCCCTCTTTACTATTCCGTAATTCTGTGCTCTAGTAACTAGGTTGACTTATGGCTTGCATATATTAGTGTGTTTAGCTGCCACATTTGTACCCATCATGAACACTAGCATCTGTAGGGTCTTAGCCTACTAGATTTGTTAGGTTGCAACGATTACAGGGATTTAGTGGTGTGAAATTGAAGTATTCGGATTCTCGGTCGGCTTACCGATTCACCCCCCCTCTCGGTACGTCTTCGGTCCTTACATTTGGAATCAGAGCCAGGTGCTCAACTTTGAGGCTTCACCGCCTTGAGTAAGGATGCTGGGAGAGATGGGGAGTGTTCCCATATTCAATAGGGAGGACTACAGGTATTGGAAGGCACGGATGCAAGCCTACCTTAAGTTCCTTGATCCGGAGATATGGAAGGTGACCCATGATTTAGATGCAGATGTGAACCCGCTTGATCCTGATTTCATTAAGTTCAACACTAAGGCCAAGAATGCTCTGTTTGCATGCATCTCTAAGGATGTTTTTGCTAGGTTGAATGCTAGTTCGTCAACACATGATATCTGGACTGAGATTCAAGGTATTCATGAGGGTACCGGTGATGTGAAAGAGGAAAGATATTATGTGTTGAAGAACAAATACGATAACTTCACTAGATTGCCACATGAGAGAGCTAACACTATGTATTCTCGTTTTCATGTGCTAGTGGAGGAGATCAATGCACTTAGGGATGATTTCAAGCTCAAGCCTGTGGAGGTCATTAGAAGATTTGTGAGGCTATTCAAGGATCCCAAGTATGAATCCATCATCACTTACACCTTGCAAGGTGATCTTAGGACCAAGACCATTAAGGAAGTGCTTGGGAAGATCACTGCTTTCAACAGCTACCAGTTGGGTTGGATGATCCACAACCATCCAACCTAGCTCTTCAAGCTGAGAATTAAGAGCCTATCAAGAGCAAGAAGAAGGTGATAGATGATGATGACTTGAGTGAGGACTTGGCTCTTCTCATGAAGAAGTTGAGGACCTCCAAGAACAAGTTTGCTTCCAAGTCCAAGGCCAAGTGCTTCAACAGCGGCTCCAAGAATCACTTTGTTCGAGATTGCCCCAAACCAAAGAAAGAAGCATTCAAGCCCCAAGCCTCAAGTGATGAAGAAGAAGATGAAGAAGAAGACCCCAAAGCCAAGCAAAAGAAGAAGAGGTACTTCAACAAGGACAAGAGCAAAGGAAAAAGCAAAGCTAAAGACTACAAGAAGAAGTTCTCACGTAAGGCCCTTGTTGGAGAGTGGACGAGTGATAACTCAAGTGACACATCCTCTTTCTCAAGCGATGATGAAGAAGTGGCCGGCCTAGCCATGATCAAGACCACACTTCCATAGGCTCTTCCTCCACCTCTCACGTGCCTCATGGCCACGAGCCAACTTGGGGAGAGTAAGGATGAGAGCAGCGACGATAGTGATGACGAGGAGCTCTCCTGTGCCGAGCTTTGGAGTATGCTTGAGCAAGCCCGCGACATCGCTGTCAAGATTCCAAAAAGTTGGATGTGGTAAGAAAAGAGTGTAAGTTGGCTAAGGACCGTGTTGGTGAGCTTGAGAGTGAGATCAAGGACCTTGTCACATCTCATGAGGCCCTAACACAAGAGTTGTAACAAACTCAAGGGTGATCATGTAGAGCTATGTGAGAAGTACGAGGCCCTTGAACTTACTTTTGAGGCCATCAATGTTGATAACCTTGCCTCTCCCTCCTCTAGTTCATCCAAGAGTGATGCTTCTACTAAGTGTGATGAACTAAGCACCTCGGTCGAGGTTTCTTCTCTTGAGCCATTTGTTTTGGAGAAACATCACAAGCTCAAGGACGAGAGGAAGATGGTGATAGATGGCTTCAAGAGGTTCAGACGTGGAAGAGCCATCCACAAGGAGATTCTTGGGAGAAACCTTGTGAAGAATGTCTCCCATCGGGGACTTGGCTCATATCCCGCCGCCATCGACATCATCGGAACAAGTGACACCATCCCTACATGGATCAAGCCCCTACTCGCCGATGACTACTATTGCGAGAGGTGTTGCAAGGATGGCCACACCATCAAGGATTGTCCTATGGTGGGAAGTTCCATTGTTTTACCTAATGCCAACTTGTTCCATGAGAACACCTATTTCAAGCTTTTTAGGGACAATGGTGGCAAGGTGAAAGTAAAGACTTTCAGACCACCGAACAAGAAGAGAAAGGAAGAGAATATGGGTGCCTAAGTGCATTGTTGATCTTGAGAGGTCAATGATGTACAAGTGGGTGCCCAAGAACAAGACCTAGATGATGGTGGTGGTGGTGGTGGACCGGGAGCTTACTTGAAGATCAAGTGAAGTCCACCATAAGTGACATGGACCAAAACGACATATCTACTCATGGGGGAGGTATCCGTGTTTGTTCTTGGTAGTTGTAGAGTGTTCTTTCTTTTCTTGCATTGCATGGTAATTAGGGCTCTTTTGTGACTAGTATGCTTTGCATCCATGCATGTGTAAATAACTAAAAGAAAAACACAAAAAAATTAGTCAATGTCTAACCCACTCAAGATAGCTATAAGCAAGGGGGAGTACTTGAGATGGTGGTTTGGCTTCTCTCAAGGCAAGGGTATGGCTTATAGTGATTAAGCATGGGAGGGGGGGGGGTTCAAACTTGACATTGTTAGGTTTCCTTTGTGTCTTGTTTAATATTGCTTGCATTCACATGACATGTTTACTTTCATTGCATATGTAAAATGCTTGTTGCATGCATCGTATTGGAAACACAAAGGAGGCTTGTCACATTTGGAGATCTTTGCGCCTCATGATCAATATGAGATTACATCTCCACATGTGTGACCAAAGTAAAGGATTGTGCTTCATGCCCATTAAGCAAGCTCTTATGAACTCTGAGGTTAAACCCACTCACGCGGTTCATGGACTAAGGCTCATACATACCTATTTGGCTATTGTTCTCTTTGGTTCTTATTTGCTCGATTCTTTATTCGGCATTTGCGAAAATTATAAGGCCATATAGAACCAATATTTGAAAAAGAGTGTATGAGAGTTCCCTTCATGCTCCAAGTGAAGTGTTTAATTGGGTGTTAAGAGAGGGCACTTGGAAAATGGAGAAATTACTTGATTCAGCGAAAATCTAGTAGTGGCCGTATAGTCCGGTCTGTGCTTTGTGCATAGTGCTTCGGGAGACCGGAAATGGAGACCGGTAAAAAACTCTCTAAATATCAGATAGTCCGGTCTATACCAGTTCTGTCCATCCAGAACCTAGGTTTCCAGAATTCCCAAAGTGACTGGATGGTCCAGTCTAGAGAGCGGACGGTCCGATCACTATGGTTGATCGTGCGAGTATGCTTTCAACTTGTGACTGTTGATCTCACCTTGCTTAGATCTCGGTTGTTCATCATAGTTGACCTAAGTCAAAATCAGAGAAGAAACCTTGTCTTCGTTCTTGTCCTTTCCTCCCGACGCCATGTCCACGCCGAGAGCGCCGCCCTCACCTCCCACCTCGTTGTTGCCGTCGTGCGCCTCCGCTGAGCAAGCCGAGCTGCCGATCGCCCCTCAGCTCTGCCCACTCGCGCCGCGCCCGCGTGCAAGGCCTAGCACCGCCGCAAGCCAAGAGACACCGCAGCACCGCTGTTTTTGCTCACCACCATGTAGCTCGCTGCTGTCGCTGCCCAGCCAAGCACCGTCGCTCTGCTCTCCCTTGCTGCCGCCGAGCTTCACTGGTTCCTAGGCCAAAGTTCACACTTTTCCCTCCACCTCCATTGTCGGCGACCCTAAAATCTCAAATATCCAGCGATCGGGCATGTGATTCTCATGTCTTCAGCTTCGGTGATCTCCAGGGTATCGTGCTATATCTCCCATTCATCGTTTATGCCCTAAATTTTGAGCAATTTCCTTAATTGATGCAATTAGGTTAATTGCCTATGATTAGTTGCATTGATTAGGATTAATTGGCTCAACCTAGTTGCAATTAATTCCATGCCTATCTGTTAATTGCAATTCTAGGGTTGTCCCCTATTTAGTCTACAGTTAGATTAATTGCCATTATTTGACTGTACACTAGATGATTCGCACCAGCCACATATAGTTGATGATCTCTGTTGTTACTTTCCATATTTGTCTGGTGATCATTTCCTTCATTCAATGCAGGACTTTTATTGCGCATTCTTACCTAGCTGTGCTTTGCTTGTAGATCATATTAGGGTCTATGCTTATCCTATCCCTACCTACGTGTGTGCAGTGACACTTGTGAGCAGCAGTGATTGCAGGAGCAGGTCAAGACAAGGGTAAGGGGAAGATGTCAGAGAAGCCTAGAGGGAAGAAGAGGACTTGACTGGACCCTGAGTCAGAGAGGGCTTGTCACGGAGACGGCTTCGTTCTAGAATCTTTCTCTGGTGGCAACACGCGCTGTGACGCCCAATAGTACACCACATGACAGAAGAATATAAATGCAACAAGAACATAGGAAGAGTACAAAGTTTTTACATAAATCCAAATTTATATTACAAACCAGAGTTTTAACAAAATGAAAATGCGGAAACGAAATTTTTTAACAATGATTCAAATAGTTCGACGGAATAGATAAGGTACAATCGCACTCTCACGGTGACATACAGTGAACAATCTGGCCATGATAGGTGTTTTGCCCAAATACCGTACCAGCAATCAAGGGACTACTCCTCGTCTTCGTTCGTGCACAACTCCCACTCAATGTTTCAGCAGTCAGGGCGCTGGCCTTCCTAGTGGAACCTCCCATCGCAGTGGCAGTCTCCACCCTGATCATCTGAAAACCACATAGAGCTACGCCCTAGGTAACTAATTTACTCAACAAGACAGACCCGACAAAACGGCCAACTACAGCCGGCACCTAGGCATGCAAAGGCTAGGGATAGGGTTTATGTTGCCAGAAAATCAGCCTAAGAGTGGATCCTTATTTTTCAAGTTTTAGCAGCAAGTTAAGTTGTCATGCGGAATAATAAATTTAGTTTGCACTAAAGCTATAACAATAAAGGTTGCAAACCAATCTTAATAATTTCAAACAGCAGTATTAAACCCACTCATCATCTTAATGGCTTCCGACACTGTTCTAGAGCAGCGATCAAGTGGTACTCATTACCGTGAGGAGCAACGACTCGAATCAATTTACATCCTGCAGGAGAAACCTGCTGGCACGACCCATACACGCTTTCTGGAAGCCGCATGGAGCAACCTTTCGCTTACGGTACCGCAGGGTCTTCCGAGTCCAGACTCCCCCGAGAAGGGTCCCCCAACGCGATGCGCCCCATGCCGCCATCCGTGGGTGGATTCCTCCCTCCTGTTAGCCCCAGTTCCACCAAAGAAGGGAGAAGGCTATCTTCCGACCAGGCAGTAGTCGTAGCTACGTCGGTTTACTGGGCCCATAACTTCAGCATGCAAACAGTACATTCAAACTTGACCTCATAGGACCCGACACGAGGCGTAGCCTTAGGTGACTCGGACGGGGCTACCTCCTTGAAGACATGTTGTCCTTCCCTTTCCACCTAATTGCCCGTCCGGTCTTCATTGTGATTCCATCCACACCTTTCTTCACCCGACATCATTCCCCAGTGGTAACATTTCCTGTCTACGAGTGGTCTCCATACCACTCGGTGAATGGCCGTCCTAAATTAAGCAGAGCGACACTCGTCCTGAGGCTAAATATCAGGAAAAAGGGGCCTACTGCAATGCTAGGGTTTTCAACCAAATCCTATCACTTAATGCACAGACAGGCCTACACTCCTAACTAGTGATAGTGTAAAATTAAAACGGTTGGGATGCACCGGGGCTTGCCTGGGTTCTGCCCCTGGTCAGCTGTGACACCTTCGGCTCCTTCTGGCTCCTGCTCCGGTCCCGTCTCCACGTAGTTCACTGCGTGATCTATATGATGCAAAAGATGATGCTTATGAGAGAAGATTCATGGCACTTCCTCAATAAATACGTTAATGTACACTATTTCATGTGGAAGTGAGCGGGGTGCGTTGATTAGTTTAGCAATGTAACATGTTTAGTAGAAGCATAGGGTGAGTGCGTTTAGTGTATTTCCTTCATGGACTCCAATAACTAAACATGGTAATTTTGTATAGAAAGTACGGTGCGTGTGATTTTTGTATAATGCATAAAAGATCAGGTTCACTTTGTATATTAGTGTCTGTTCACTTTATATATTTACCTCATCGATTTTATTTTGATAATGGTTGCATATTCAGATAAAGCGGGCATGCACAGATTTGAGCTAAGCGAGTGTATATGGGACAGGGTCAGAAGATAAGTAGCTAACCAATATTCCAAAGTGCTTACAAGGCTGCTAGTCATAATATGACTGGATATAATAGAGCTAAGAGGTTGACTATTTACCGAGTGTATAACTACGCTTATGGACAAAATAATTAACTGATCATGGTTCTGAACGACATATATCTGAGATCAAATTACTATAGGTAGAACACGTCAAGGTGATTTTGAACCAAGTTTTAGTGGCATGCATGAAACAAATTAATTTAAATAATTAACTTAATGTGAATGCTAAATAGCTAATTGTGTTGAATACAGTGAAAGTTGAAATGTGTGGCTTTACGGGGAGGCTAGGAGTGGACGAACATGAACATGTGCCATGCGTCATGAATTTTTCAGTTACAGAGATTTATACAAGAATGTAGGGGCATTTCTATTACTTATGAATTTGTCAATTTTTATGGCAACATGCAAGACCTCACTAGACTACAGAACATGTCATCTTAACATTTCTATTTGAGTTACTAATAACAAATGAGGACAAACATGAAACTATAACTTCATTTTAGTGAACATGCAAGAATATGCATAATTAAGTTGCATAGATGGCGGAGGCATCATAACTAAGCATGCATAGGTATTTCTCTAGCATTTAAATGGTTTTGGTCAAGCACAATTAGTGAACTCTAAATTCCCAACTATAGAATGACCGACAAAATTCACATTTTAGATACATGCAACATGAGAAACGCGCATGAAAGAATTTATAATTTAATCAAGTTTTAAACAATAGCTGTGAATTTACTTCTATCTTTGCTCATTAAACGCGTTCATAAATAAATGGGTGTTTTTAGGGTGTTTTATCATTTGATTAAAATAGTAAATATTCCAAGGAGTTCTAAAAGTATTTTTTTTATTTTTCTTCTAAGTAATTACTTATGTATCAATTTATTTGAATCTAGAAATAAGGTTTTGATATATTTTAAACACTCCTGGAATTACCTGATCCTTGGGCTGAAAGAAGCCCGGACCAACAGGGCCTAGCCTAGGCGAAAGACCACCCTGGGCTAGATTCGGCCCAGGTTTCGGCGTGGCCCATGGACAGCGCATGACGCGCACTCGGCACCGGCATGGCGAGGCTGAGGCGGGGACGAGCGAAGCCAGCGGGGCTCCAGCCGATGCAGGAGGGGACAGGGAAGCCAGACGGCTTTGCGGCGTGACGAGTTGGACGGGGAGGCTGCCTGGAGGCACTGCGCGATGTGGCAAGGCGGGGACCGGCGGGGCCGGGAGGTCAACGGCGGCGGACGCCGCGTTCTTGATGCACGGCTGCGATAACCAAGCCAGGCAGGGTTAAACCGGTGTGCAGAGACTTGGGGAGATGCTCGGTGGAAGGAATCGAGGAGGGGGTCAAGTTGTTGGCCGGGATTGAAGTTTCGGCGGCGGCGCCGGCTTCAGGGAAGACAGTCGATTCCCGGCATTTGAAGGCGAGAGGGAGGGAGTTGGTTTGCACGAAGAGGGATGACGTCCAGGTGACGAGGTGGGTGGGTTTCGGCCTGGGCAAGGAGATTCCACGGTGGCCGGGCGACGCGGCATTATGCTTGGCTACCATGGCAGCTCGACGCGAGCTTGAGTGAGAGGGGGAGGAAGTGAGGGACCGAGCGTGGGAGAGAGGAGACCAGGGAGGGGAGGGGTCATCGGCGGAGATGCCGCAGAGCTCGGCCGAGGCGGGGGAGCTGCAGCAGCGGGACGACGAGGTTTGCTCGCTCCGGACCATGGCGCTTGGCCGAATGAGAGAAGAACGGAGAGCAAGAATGAGAGGGAGAAAGGGAGAGGAGACCAGGGGAAGTGATGGGCGCCTCGTGGGTGGGACACTCGATCCGACCAGGAGGTGTCCCGGCCAATTGACGACGACCACGCGGTGGCCGGCAGCTCGGGGCGAATGGGCGGCACTGAAGTGTGTTTTCTCAGGGAGGATGACAGGTGGGGCCCGTGTTGTTTATCTTTTTCGTTCATTTTCCAAACTGCGATATCTTAATATTTTCATATCTTAAATTCTAGAGTACCATTGAGAAAATGAAAAGTATGGACGTGTTAAGCATGATTAGCTATCAATTTAGAAAATGAGTTTAAGCTCTGGACTGAAATAGATTTTTAAGAGGAATTTTTCAACGTGTGCTAGTTTTTGCACTCCGGTGCATTTATTTGGGACACTAGATCATGGGATAAAAATCTGAGAATTGGCTCAGAATTCTATTTAACCATCAGCTATAACATATATTTTTGGTGAGTATGAGTTATATGGAAAATTGTTAACTTGTAGTTCATGCGATATTCAAATTTTCTTGAATTCATTTATATTTTATCAAATTCAGTCCAAATTTTTGTTCTAAATTCTCATGCTTATGTGGAAGGGTTCTACGGTGTGGTTTTCAGAACTCCATGACACCATGGGTGTCACAGGGCTAGACGTGTTGCACAGCACATCGAGGCCATGGAGCAGTCACGCAGGACACCTGGATCATCGTTGATCACGGGGATACAGACAGATGACCATGGACGTAGGAGGAGCACTAGGCAGAGGATATCAGCCTGAGAGATATAGACATGGTCAAGTTGCCACCGTGGTCGCAGGGTACTCTGACTTGTCGTCAAGGGAGGTCATTGAGAACTGCAGAGCACGGATTCTCCAGGCAGCAGGAGGAGTCAGAGGAGGACAATGAGTCTGAGTCTGAGGAGTTTGTGGAGGAGCCAGAGCAGCCAGTACAGACAGGACCCCAAAAGTCAGCTCACTGGGCAGGAGACCCGCAGTGCACTTGTGACGTGTGCACCAGGAGGCTACAGAGGCTGGTAGCCGCAACTAGAGAGGAAGAAATCCTTAAGGTTCCAGCCAAGGACCATAAGGTGAGTTGTCTCGTACCCTTCGAGCAGTGGGTTCCGGTTCCCACGGACCCTGCTGGAGGAGAGAGGTACTGGACTGGTGTTGAGGGTCATTAACTATCATTTTCGATGATCAATATTACTCAAAATAAAGGAGGATTCAACATTC
Organism: Eleusine indica; assembly: GCA_030378355.1. Taxonomy (NCBI): domain Eukaryota; kingdom Viridiplantae; phylum Streptophyta; class Magnoliopsida; order Poales; family Poaceae; genus Eleusine; species Eleusine indica. The sequence continues at coordinate 17,828,317 of CM059502.1, forward strand.
CCACCATGCATGTTAGCTAGGAATAATGAAATTCCACTTGTCCATGGAGATTTATGTGCATGCAGGGATTATATACAAAAGGAGTGGATAAATGCCCAATGATCCGTGATAATACCATTATAGCCAATGGGAGAGTGACAACTGGACATCACACGGATCCATCAAGGGAGAAAACACACCTTCGGCCAATCAGAGGACAACACACGGACTGAATGGCTCCCATACAGAAGGAAACCGACATACCAAAAGGCCTAACACATTGATTGTCAAATGGGAATAGTAAGTTAGTGTCTTGGAGAAGACAATGGCTGAGGGGCATCAGTTGATGTTCGGCGGAACAGTCGTGTTCGGCCGAACAACATTCCGGCCCACTCGGCCCAAGCCTGCTCGGGGAGTCTCCCACCGCCTTTCCAAGGTTGGCTCCCACGCTTAGGGTAGGAGTTACCGACTTTGGGCCCTTATATAAGGAGGCGAGTGCCTCCACTCTCCACACGCACTAAGAAGAATCCATTCTCTATCATAACACTTAGTTTCTAGGTCCTAGTGGAGTTTAGGAGAGAGGAGAGTTGTCTTGAGGTCCACGACCTAGTCTTCAAAAGCTTTTGTGTTAGTTCTACTCTTGTCCTCTCTTGTAAGACTTATTTACTTTATTAATATTACTATCTTCTATATTCCTTATGCCTTATCCATATACTAGTGTGATTGGCATGTGCTTTGTATATGATTATTGCCTAGTCATGTTAGGTTATTATATGCTTCACATACCTATGCTAGTCAACCTGTATCCTTATACTCGTGCAATGCATATTGTGTGGATAGACATGCCTTAGTCCATGAGTTGTTAATCCATAGGGTTAGAGTTATGTGTTCTATAGTTTGTAGCTTGTTAATCCGTAGTGCTCAACATCAATGACCGAAAAGGTGCTTCGTGAGTTCTCCGTTGCTAGTGTTGAAAGCGTGGCTTCTGGGCCAATTGTCAGCACTGGAGCCAGGAACTTCAGACCCACTGCCAGTCTAATCTACATGGTGCAGGCCAATCCATTCAGTGGAAAGCCAACAAGGACACAAATGCTCACCTTAAAAAATTCCTAGAAAGGTGCAAAACTTTATCCATCAAAGGAGTCACTTAAAATATCATCAGCTCCATCTATTTTCCTTCTCCCGCTTGGGAAAAGCAAGACAATGGTTCTTTGATAGAGTTTTTATGGGTGAATGGAAAAGTTGCTACATAGCATTCCTCAAGAAATTCTCCCCGATATGCAATGTCCATGCAATTCATGGGGAGATTTCAAACTTCTGTTAAGCACAAGAAGAATCCATTCCAGGAGCCAGGGAGAAGCTTCAAGAGCATATGGCAAGATACCCTGATCATGGAATGGATGATTGGCTGATTTTGTTCACCTTCTACAACGGGCTGACCTCAGAAGCCCGTGATAGTCTTGATGCTGCTACCGAAGGATCCACCTTCTCACTTACCGCCACTGAAGCAACAACATTTGTGAGAAGATAGCTTCCAGGAAAGGGTGCAATGAAGATCGTCTACAACCCAGCCAGAAGAATGAGCATACCAACAAAGAAGTTGGGATGCTCACTGCTAAGTTAGACCTCCTCATGAAGCGAATGGATGAAGACTCCAAGGAAAATAAAATGCATGACACAGCTCACGCCGAAAACTCACACATGAAGTGTGAAGTCAACGGTAATATAGGATAGTCATGGGATGACCACCCCGGGACACAAGAGAACGTGCCATACAACCCTGATCGGAGTCATCTACAAGGAGGCCAAGGGTGGAGACAACGCCCTTATTATCGTGGAGGAAAGAAGCCATCCAACACCACAAAGGAAGGAAGGCACAAGGGGAAGAGGGTTCGCACAAGTGCTATGAAAAGACAGCCACAACCCCAACATGAGAAGTCGTCTGTATCTTCATCTCCAGGATCAGGCACCACATCACCGAGCAAAATCACAACGGAGAAGAGTCCCGCTCATTGGACTTAAAATTGATGAGCCCTTGCCAAAGGTAAATTGGTAGTTATCTCATATTTAATTTTCTTAAATTTTTCTTTTGTGCATTTGAATTTTCCAACCTTTTGGATTTTTCAAATTTGCAGTTGCATTTGCATATTTGGATTTCACACACAAGCATGTTGGAACTAATTCCAAACTTTTTATTCTTTCAAAATTTTCAAAAATCAGTTTTCATTTTAACTTTGGAAAAATATTTTTCTAAGCAATATTTTTGTCGAAACTTTGGACCTAATCCCTGTAGCTTAAAACAATATAGCGGCTAGGGAGTTGTGGGCCAAAGTGGGGGACCAGGGGGACCGACCCAGTTTGGCCGAACCCCCATGTTCGGCCGAAGGGGTGTGGGCCCCACAAACCTTGGCCTTTTGCCAATGGTTGATTTTGGCTTCCTACTAGCTGTTTTCGACCATTAGGAATTTTTACTATTAATTGAGTGCCGGGGAAGAGTGTTCTACCATCCAAAGATCATTTCTCATTGCACTCCCCCTCCACTCATTTGCTCTTTGCTCTCATTTTGCTTCTCCAAAGTTGCTATTCATAAAACCATCAAAAATATTTCCCTTTTTAAAAGTTTGCTTTATTATGGATTGTTCAAGTCTTTTGACAAGCTTTGTAAGATCAACATGGCTAACAAATTATATTTGCTAACCCATAATCCATGTTCAAGTTGTTCTTGTGTTTCTGCTCAAGTGGTACAGAAGAAAAAAAGCCAAGGCGTTGATGCAGCGAGTGACATGCTCGAGTTCCCGCCGTTCACATGATAGCTCAAGCAACCACACGTTCTTCTCGCTGACACCGACCTCGAGCTGTTGGATGAACAAGAGAAACGAGTCTACAACTGTCTACACAACCACAGCTTCGTCCACACCAGGGCGTATGGCGATGACCTACTCTCCACTATAGGTATGGACCTTGAGTTCTTTTCTATTTGGAAAGTTTTAGGTTGGGCCGAATATGCACACATCACTGAGGAGGGTTCACGCCTCCTCACTATTCAGTTTTTGTGCACTTTGCTAAAATATAACAACAGGATACTTTTCCGCTTGTTTGGGAAAGAATACCGTCTCACTTGGAAAAACCTTAGCATCATTCTTAAGTTTAGAAGTTTTTGCAACACTAATTTAGAGGGTGCCACCACGGGTTTTGAAATGGGGTCTTTGTGGCAAAGAATTTCAGAGGAGTTTTGTTGTGAGCGTCTTAGGACTAGTGACATATATAACCCAACTCTACTGCTGTGGTATAGGTGGCTTGCTACGACTTGTTTCCCTAACAAAGACACTAGGCCAATCCATAATGATGAATTGCATGTCTTGTGTACTGCTATTGCTAAAATTCCTATTGCAACTGTTGAAGCCATGGTTAGAATATATTAAGGGGTCAGGATCCATTGAATGCACTTCTTTAGTGACCCATATTGCTGCAGGGGTTGGGGCTTTATCTAATGCTATAATTGATTATCTGTTTGAGCCCCGTCCCAAGATAGATTATAAATTTCATGAGCAGGGTCACACATTAAAGAAGGGTTCCGATGGTTCTATTATCTTTTATGACCCCGGTCATACAAATGAAATCCCTCTTCCTAACCCGGGGTATCATTTGTATAGTTGATGGGAACTAACCATATAGCTACAGAGAGAAGGAATACCTTGTAGGTCCGCCGATCGACACAACAAAGTACAATGCATGCCACCACTAGTGCAACCACGACTCCACCACCGGTTCATGATTACGCTACAGGCTCAGAACACTCCGGCAACCCCGCCTGGGTGTTTATGTCACAGTAGTATGAGACTGGAGGTTCATCGTGGCAGCAAGCTAGTAGTGCATGTTGGTCGTATCTACGCACCCACTAATATACCGCAAGAAGACGATGTACGATTGTAGCACTTTTTCCCTTGAATTGAGTATTCCAAGGTTTATTGAATCCATTGGGACCTTAGGGATTTATTAAACAAAGTTAACAGTAAAAGATCTAGTCAAGGCTACTGTCAAGGTCAGGTTGCATGAGGGGGAGACTGGCCAGCGCAAGGGTGCACCAGACAGTAAAAGTGCGCGATCGGCACACTAGTGAAACTAAGTCAAAGTGCGCGAGATCTATTAAATTTGGGGTTGCGCCGATTGGCACACTGGTGAAACTAAGCCAAAGTTGTTGTACCGATCGGCGCAGGGGTTGAGCCGATCGGCACACCAGTGAGTCTAAGCCAAAATGTTCCAGATCTTGTAAACCTATGCTGGTAAGTGAGTAGCCAGATATCTACTAGTGAGATCATAACCAGAAAGTCCAATTGAATAGTATCATAATGGGTAATTACATAGATCAATGAAAACCTATAATGAGTAAGACCACCCTGCTTTCTGAGCGGCTCCCGATTTATCGCTGCCGAGAGGAAACCCTTAATCGCGCGAGTATCTTACCCTACTCAACTATCCAATAGTGCTGCGCAGGCTTAGTGCTGTCACCGCTAAACCACACTACTGGCACCATCAAGCAACCATAATCAATACAATGTCTGAATGCTATCCTAATCACCATGATTAAGATAATATCTACCTACTTAGCCTAGAACTAAGCAATTGGAATAAGCACATGCATGATTATAGAATCAAGATAGACAAATCACCAAAACCATCATCAACATATTCAATCATCCTTGAGATACATAGAGTAAGATTCATCCCCGTCGAGATGACCTACCTTGATGGATCAACTCTTGACTCCAATGGTTCTTGAAACTCAACTAGAGATCTATTCTAACGGGGCAAGCCCTCTCGTCGAGGAATTACCGCTCGACTCGCTGCTGCCGCCAGAACTGCTCCCCCGGCGCAGCCTCTTGCCCAACTTGCTGACGGAGGAGCGGAGACGATCCATCTACGAGGAATACGGAACATGTGCTAGATCGTAGATAGTGGGGAAGGTGGAGAGATTACCGGGATGGTGTGCCAAATGGGGGCGTCTGGCCTCCCTTTTATAGTGTGGGAAACTTCCAGGAGAAGGAACCGCCATAAAATTTCAAAATATGAGAGCGCGCCGATCGGCACGGATACTGCACCGATCGGCACAATTCAAATTTTGAATGCTCTGACCGCTCTGATGCTTGATTCCCCTCCTTCAGGTCGCTTCCTAGCACATCATGTTGGTTGGTAGGGGAACAGCATGAAATCCAGATGTCTTGCTGGCGGCGCCAATCGGCGCGGGCCCGTGCCGATCGGCGCGCCGTCTCTTTTTCAGCTTTTGGTCAATCCCGTGTCTCCTCTGCATTGCACACCTGCATAATAATCATACCTGTTTCTCAAAATCAATGCCTGCCGCCTTTGTCGCCTATTGGGAACATCATGGGTACCTACGCCGATCGGTGCAGTAGGGCGCCAAACGGCGAAAGTCCCTTGCATCTCATTTTTAGGTCCAACGCTGATTCTGATGCCTCGTGTTCATCTCTTTCACCTAATTTCCACCTCTCCAATGTTATTGTAGTATTGGCATACGTGTCGGGGCTCACCTGGTGACCGCGCCGATCGGCGTGGACTCGCGCCGATCGGCGTGGACTCGCACCGATTGGCACGACGTCCGTTTTTGCTTCTGGACCCTCGCTTCTTCGCTAGATGTTGTCTTCATCCTTGAAAATAGCTCTATCTCTGAAAATAATTGTGCTGGTTTAGCACTATTTCAATTCTGGGCGTCGTCGGCCTTCTGTCCTGACTTGGGCAATACTGCGCCAATCGGCGCAGCTGTGCGCCGATCGGCACAAGCTCCGTTCCTTCCTGTTTTTGGTTTTTTTTTATATTCCTGCATCATTAGTCTATAGTATGTATATACACAGTTTTGCACGAATAAACAGACAACACAAGAGCACACAAGAATTAAGCACACACTTTTCTAATTTTTTTATTTTATTCGGGAGATTATTTTTATCACAAGCAAGCAAATTTTAAAAACACCGGGTTGCCCTCCCGGCAAACACTAATTAACTAAATGAAATGGGTTGCCCTCCCATAAGCACTAAATCACTCCTAAATCCCCCGATCATTGGGTTGCCTCCCAAGAGCGCTCTAGTTATTTAAAGGTCAAAGAGCTCGACCTCCCCGCAAACAATCAATCCTTAGTGTCGCAATGCGGGATGTGAGGCCGCGGCACTACAAGGTTATCTTATCTCCATGGTTCATATAGCTTGGACGATCTATCCATACATCCCCTCAAATTACGTCAGACGCCTCGATACCACGGTGTCTTGTATCTCATCACTTCCATAATAGCACGACACTCTTCTCCCTTTGGGCGAAACTTGAAAGAGTAGGGAGTCCCACTTATATCGAAGCTTATCTCACCACTCCCAACATCAATACTTGCCTTTGTTGTCCTCAAGAAGGGTCTGCCTAAGATCAACGGGGTCCTCGTCCTCTTATCCATGTCAAGCACAATAAAATCAACAGGGACGATATGATCTCCAATTTAAACAGGCACATCCTCAGCAATTCTATCAGGGAAGCGTACCGATTGATCGGCTAACTTCAAACACATACCCGTAGGCTCTAATTCAGGCAAATTGAGATTTGTGAATATATGATGGGGCATAACACTTATGCTTGCTCCAAGATCGCACAAGCACCTATCAAATATCCTTGTTCCAATCATGCATTTGATGCTTGGTGATCCAGGGTCGAGTTTTTTCTCCAGTGCAACATCATTGATTGCCGTCGTTAGTTCCTTAGTGACCTTCACAACCTCCTCAGAAACTAGAGACTTCTTGTTTTGCATCGTGTCCTTAATGTACTTGGCATAGGTGGGAACTTGGATAGCATCAACAAAAGGAACATTGATGTAAACCTTCTTCATAATATCGACGAATCTTGCAAACTGCTCGTCATGTTGTCACGCTCTTTCTGTCTTCGCCAGTAGTTGAGTATCTAGAAACGTGGCAGGGCCATGCTCTTCTGTCTCCACGCCCATTTTCAGACCAGAGAGGTCATCATCCTCCTTGCGCTGATCGGCGCTTTCAGGGAGCCGATCGACGCCGGGTGTGCACCGATCGACGCGGGGCTTCTTTGCTCCCGTAGAGTGTTCTGGATCTTCTGTTTGTTTTCCTGATCGCGTAGCTATTGCCCTCAACTGTTCTACAGACATCGTATTGCCAGGAATAGCCCCCTTATTGCCTTGAATGGCTTGTGATAGCTGTCCCATCTGTTGCTCCATAATCTTGGTATGCTTCAAAATCTGCTCGTTTGAGCTCCGAATTTCTATCACCTTGTCATTAACTCTCTCGAGGACACGATCAATCTCCTTGAATCTAGCTTGATTGTCCTTGTTGATCTTCTCTTGAGATTGAAAGAACTCATGACATTGGAGACGAAGTGGGATAGAGTTTTGCATGGACGAACTAGGAGAGAAAGAACTCCTTTGTTGTTGATATTGGGGCTTCCATCCACTATTCTTCATATATTCTAACATCTTCATCTCTTCAGGGCAATCTTTCTGCACATGACCAAATTCTCCACACTCACTACATTTTGAGCGTGATTCCGCCAGCTTAAGTGTCTCTTCCTTAGGGATATGAAGATTATTGTCCAACCTTCTTTGAATAGCATCGAGGCGATCTATAATCAATTCTTTCTGAGTCTTCTCAATCACACTCTTCGCTACTCCTTTTGAAGGTTGCAAATTCCTTGAGCTTCTCTCACCATCCCATGATTGATTTTCAACTAACAACTTGATCAAATTCTTAGCTTTGGTGGGGGTTTTTGACATGAATGATCCTACAGCCGAGGCGTCCAAACGTTGACGTGACAAAAGATTCAATCCTGTGTAGAACTTCTCAACAACTTCTCCAACCGTCAGACCATGATGAGGGCATGCATCCATATGCTCATTGTATCTTTCCCATGCTTCTCCAATGCTCTCATCAATATTCAGTGTAAATCCAAGAATCTTATTTTTCAAAGCTTGAATCTTACCGGGGAGGCGGGGGGGGGGGGGGGGGGGAGTATTTGGCCAAGAATTCAGCTGCTAATGTGTTCCACACTGTTTTCACTGTGTTTTCCAATCCATTGTACCATTGCTTGGGGCGTCCAACTAGAGAGAAGGGGAACAGCCGCACACGCGCTTGATCTCCTGTCAATCCCGCTATCTTGAATATACTGCAAACTTCAAGGAAGTGTTGCAAGTGATGATTGGGATCTTCTGAACCTATGAACGGTTGTTGTGCTACTATTCTAATATATCTCTCCAATTGATACGGATGTTGATCCTGAGCTTCTTGGAAATCTGTCTTGACAATACTAGTCAATTGTTGCTTGAGACGATTAACCATAGGCACCTCTGCCATCTCCTCTTCTTCTTGCTCTTGAACTGAGTCTTCTATTGTGAGTAATACTCGAGGTGTTATACGGACTGCTTCCAAATCTCCAAGTGACTTGCTTCTCTTCTCCGCTGTTCTCTTCTTGTGTAAGAGTCTTTCTGGATCATCGGCGTAATTAGAGGGTTTGTTTGACTTAGGACCATCCATACTTGTTAGTTTCACTTAACAGAATATATGTACTACAGAGACAAGTAAAGCATAATGACTAAACAATAATACATCAAACAATGTTTAAAAACCTGCTATGGTCCCTGACAACGGCGCTAGAAAATAGATGCCTGTTGGTCGTATCTACGCACCCACTTATATACCGCAAGAGGACGGTGTACGATTGTAGCACTTTTTTCCTTGAATTGAGTATTCCAAGGTTTATCGAATCCACTGGGACCTTAGGGATTTATTAAACAAAGTTAACAGTAGAAGATCTAGTCAAGGCTACTGTCAAGATCAATTTGCATGATGGAGAGACTGGCCAGCGCAAGGGTACGCCAGACAGTAAATCTGTCATTACGCCGATCAGCGCAGGAGTTGAGCAGATCGGCACACTAGTGAAACTAAGTCAAAGTGAGCGAGATCTATTAAATCTGGGGTTGCGCCGATCGGCACACTAGTGAATCTAAGCCAAAGTTGTTACGCCGATCGGCGCAGGGGTTGAGATGATCGGCACACCAGTGAGTCTAAGCCAAAGTGTTCCAGATCTTGTAAACCTATGCTGGTAAGTGAGTAGCCAGATATCTACTAGTGAGATCGTAACCAGAAAGTCTAATTGAATAGCATCATAATGGGTAATTACATAGATCAATAAAAACCTATAATGAGTAAGACCACCCTGCTTTCCAAGCGGCTCCCGATTTATTGCTGCCGAGAGGAAATCCTTAATCGCGCGAGTATCTTACCCTACTCAACTATCCAATAGTGCTGCGCAGGCTTAGTGCTGTCACCGCTAAACCACACTACTGGCATCATCAAGCAACCATAATCAATACAATGTTCGAATACTATCCTAATCACCACGATTAAGATAATATCTACTTACTTAGCCTAGAACTAAGCAATTGGAATAAGCACATGCATGATTATAGAATCAAGATAGACAACTCACCAAAACCATCATCAACATATTCAATCATCCTTGAGATACATAGAGTAAGATTCATCCCTGTCGAGATGGCCTACCTTGACGGATCAACTCTTGACTCCAATGGTTCTTGAAACTCAACTAGAGATCTATTCTAACGGGTCAAGCCCCGGTGGCTCTAAATCATGGATCTGGTGTCCCTCCATCGCCTACTCCTTCTACGCCGAGGGTTTACAAGTATTTATAGGGGTTCTACTCGTAAAGGACTCGGTTTCTAGCAAATAAGGCTGTTGCGCCGATCGGCGCAGGATTGCACCGATCGGCGCAAGCCGTGTCTTCTCTGATTTCTTCCCCTAGTCGGTTCCTCTGTCTTCCATAGCTGTCATGTGAGCCTTTTCCTTCGAGATAAAGTCTTGTATTGCACGTTAAGATCTTGGAGTTCCATAAATCTTCTTGAAGTTCCATAATTCTTTTTAGACAAATATCTTCAAGTGTCTTGCGCAGATAAACTTCCATAAACATATGGAATGGGCCTCGGTCACTTCTGTGGGTCAAAACACTCTTTGGGCCGATCGGCTCATGGACTGCGCCGATCGGCGCACTGGGCTTCTTTAGTGCTTTTCGTCGGTTCTGAACTCCTGTCCTCTCCATCATCGCATTAATCACTAATTTTACCTGTTTCTATAATAAAGCTCCAAAACAACGCATATACAAATATATAGGCAATATCACAGGTAAATGGCCTAAATTACTATCATTTATGCTCTAATTGGGGTAATATTCACATATAAAATGGGCACTTAGGAAGTGCCAACAGTGCACAATGGGGACATGCCCCTGAGTCGATTGGGATGCCTTCACATCATGATGGACGTTACTCTTTTTCGGGCTTTGGTCATCATGGCAATGGTCCAGAATTGAGGGATCTTATGAGGAGGATGGACGATCTGGACGCGAGAACGAGTGAGATGTGAAACACCTTTGCTACTCACGCCCAGGCGACCCAAGAGTGGCAGCAGCACCACGATGACTAGTTTCATCACATCCAGGAGCAGCTACTAGAGAACCACGACTATATGACAGCTTACTATCGTTGGAGAGGATTTAATCCACACCAACAGCCGTGACCAAGAGCAAGCTTGGGGGGAGCACCCCCGCAAGGGTGACTTGTATCTTTCCCTTTTATTTCTTTTTTCTTTGTCGAAATTACCCATAAAAAACCAAATAAAAATTTGCAAAACTAATAAGAACACAAATAGTAGGTTGTCGCGCATGTTAGGGGTGTTCATGCCTTCATGTTGAGATGATGAATAGTTGCTCTATTTTATATCTTTCTGTAGTCCCTCTTATCCAACTTAGTACTCTCCTAGTTTTTGAGTTTGTTGGTAAACATGCTTGCCTTGAACTTGAATACTTGTGAGTTGCAAAGTGCATGATCTAAGTCTAGGTTGTTGTGAGACATGATATGGTTAGAATAGGTCCAGGTTGTTGTGAGACATGATATGGTTAGAATAGGGCTGCTATGATCTTTATCCCAAAGTGAAGCTTAACATCCAGAGATTTTGTTCTTCAAAATGATAAAACTGAAAAGTTCCTCAATGATGAAAATTCCTACCACGGCCATATGTTGTACTTCAATGTAAAACCTTCTACATATGCTGCTTGTTTTCACATTGAGCTTTATCAAAATGCTTGCAACCTTTATGAGATCCATTTCATGCTTTTACAATCAAGATTCACGTACACATACACCATCACTTGCTAATACTCCTACACCGGGAGAGAGCAATTCCATTGCATCCACCACCATATGCTTGACTTCTATATCCAAAGTTGGCAAAATAAATACTCCATATTTATCATGTTATGACTCTCTCTCAATTGGTTGCATGGAAGACATGACTATCAAAAATATAATAAATACTTGCTCTCAATCATGAGCATGATGAAAAAAAAGAAAAAAAGAGAAAAAAGAAATAGCCATGCCCAATTGCTTGTTGAAGAAAGAGAGAGTCTACACAGAAAGGAGTATCCACCATTCCACCATCATCCCACTATATTCCACACACATGCACATCTTGATCAAATTGTATGACTTGTTTCTCTGTGGGTTCAGTCTTTTGGTTTAGCAATATATATGTTACAAGCATGTCTCAATTATTCCTACCCAGAGCTTTATATAAGCCTTATTTAGAGGTAGGAACAAAAAGAGGCAACTTTAATGCCTTGGTTAGGATTTATACACATTGAATGACCGAGTGAATCATTGGAGGAACTTAGTTTTATTTGCCAAGATCTTTTGAATAAAGAACTCCGGATGGAAAGTGGAACACAGGGATGAAAGAATGGTGTCCTACAAAAGACCGTTCTATCTCTCAACCACCCAAGATGAAGAGAAGCCAAAAGCCCCACAAGGACTAAGGTAAAAGGGTGAGTTACCGAATGTGAGCTTATTCAATTAAGGGTAGAGTATTTTGTTGTGCACTTTATACTATGGAGGGAATAGAAAACATTGTACCAACTCCTGATCAACAACCTCAAGTTTTATCTTTGCATCGGGACGAGCAAAGGTTCAGCTTGTGAGAGTTTATTGATGGTCATTAACTATCATTTCTGGCCATCAATATTACTCAAAGTAAAGGAGGATTCAACATTCCCACCATGCATGTTAGTTAGGAAAAATAAAATTCCACTTGTCCTTGGAGATTTATGTGCATGTAGGAATTATATACAAAAGGAGTGGAGAATGCCCCATGATCCGCGATAATATAATTCCAGCCAATTGGAGAGCAATAACTGGACATCACACGGATCTAGCAAAGGAGAAAACACACCTCCGGCCAATCAAAGGACAACACACGGATGGAATGGCCCACATACAGAAGGAAACCGACATACCAAAAGCCCTAACATACTGATTGTCAAATGGGGACAGTAAGTAAGTGTCCTGGAGAAGGCTGTGGACGAGGTGCATCAGTTGATGTTCGGTCGAACAGCCATGTTCGGCCGAACAACATTGAGGCCCACTCGGCCCAGGCTTGCCTGGGGAGTCTCCCACCTCCTTTCCGAGGTTGGTTCCCACTCTTAGGGCAGGAGTTACCGCCTTAGTTACCGACTTTGGGCCCTTATATAAGGAGGGAAGTGCCTCCACTCTCCACACACATCAAGAAGAATCCATTCTCTAGCATTACACTTAGTATCTAGGTCCTAGTGGAGTTTAGGAGAGAGGAGAGTTGTCTTGATGTCCTCGACCTAGTTTTTGAGAGCTTTCGGGTTAGTTCTACTCTAGTCCTCTCTTGTAAGACTTATTTACTTTATTAATATTATTATCTTCTTTATTCCTTATGTCTTATCCTTATACTAGTGTGATAGTCATGTGCTTTGTATATGGTTATTGCCTAGTCATGTTAGGTTATTATATGCTTCACATACCTATGCTAGTCAACCTATGTCCTTATACTCGTGCAATGCATATTGTGGATAGACATGCCTTAGTCCATGACTTGTTAATCCATAGGGTTAAAGTTATATGTTCTATAGTCTATAACTTGTTAATCCGTGGGGTTAAAGCTATGCATGTCCTAGCCCTTTACTTGTTGATCCGTAGGGTCAGAGTTATGCATGTTATAGTACTTGACTTGTTGATCCGTCAGGTCAAGGTTGGGTGTACTCTTATTCTAGACTTGTTGGTCCAAAGGGTTAGAGTTCCACAGGGATTGAGAGTATTATTTAGCAATATAAGCATGGTGCTTAGGTTGGTAAATAACCATGAGTGTTTGGTTGCCCCATGAACAGGAATAGGTGTGATGGTAAGGACTTAATTGCCTTATTGCTACGTGACCCTAGGACTGGCATTACAGATTTAATAGCCTTAATGTCACGTGTCCTAGTAAAGGATTGCCAGTAGGTGGTGACAACCCTGTTGTGCTTATTAATCCTTCTTGTTTCGGTTCAACATAGGACTTAGGCTTGTATGTGTTGTATTTAACCTATAGACAGGAATAAAGAAGTACATAAGGATCTAGCTTGACTTCTCTTTAACCCACTTAACCTGGGCTTTGTGTTAATGTTAAGTTGGGTTACTCTGTGTGTCACTACCAATTATCATTATTATCTTTACCCCTATCTATGACTTTGGTATATTATTAGTTATATGGTTATGAACATGCTATCGCTTGACCGCTGCCTTCCCTTGGGAGAACTATAAATGACAGCCATTGGAGTAATTCAGTGGTGAAATGCTACAACGGGATGTCCGTGCTCTTGCGGATTTAACTTGCCCACATTAACCATCCATTGAGTTCTACCAACAAATAGTTCTGGCACCTTGCCCAGGTCTATTTATTTGGTGTGACTTAGCAGATGTCAACAACCGGTCTTCAGAGGAGGATCAGTGAGGGACTGAGACGGTACCTTGCCAAGAAGGGCAAGACTAGACTGTTTGTGCCACAGCAGTACACGACGTACCAGGCTATGAGGAGAGCCACAGGCACGGAGATGGAGCAGTACTTCACGTACTTGCCTGGACTTGCAGAGTTAGTCACCAGTCCGTACAGATATCTGGAGGATATAGTATTGGAGTTCTATGTTTCACTTTGGGTAGCCAGAGATCGTTCTGAGATCTACTTCATGTTCAAAGGAGAGCCCCAGCGCCTGACCAGGGAGGATCTGATAGCTGCACTTGGACTACTTGCTTCAGGTTTGCAGTTGTATAGGAGTGCTTACAGGACCTTCGCTCCACCCCACAGACCACAGGGAGGGATATTACCTCCGGACGACATGGTGTCAGTTGCCTTTCCACCACCACCACACCCCACGCTCACTGTAGAGGCAAAGATGGTTAGAGCGATAGTCACCAGGACTATCATTCCACAGTCTGGGTACAGAGAGGAGTTCACACTTCAGCACCAGTGGGTAGTGGCAGCGTTACTGAGGAGACAACAGTTTGACCTAGCAGATCTATTTATAGCTGAGATGGACGAGGTGATTTCTGAGAGAGTTGGAGGACGCCACTTTGTCTACGGGTCGTATATTTGCTATCTTCTGAGGATGCCTGGGTGACTTCATCCAGAGCTCAACTGAGGAGAGACGTCATATTATAGAGGTAATCAGGCGACAACCAGAGCTTCAGAGACAGCAGATGATGCTGATGACTACACTGATGACCCAGATGGCGGAGCTTACTAGAGGACAGTCTAGCCAGCAGGTAGTAGTCCCTACACTTTCATAGTTTTAGCAGCTCCAGACACAGCCAGGGCCCTTCACTGCTATGGTAACAGCCCAGTCCACTAGCTTGTCATCACACTCAGGGGCGTTACCGACAGGGGGAGCAGGACAGACCTTCTCGCCAGTTACACAGTTCTCCCCCGAGTCAGCTTTCACAGTCGATGCGTTGTTCACTAGCTCAGTCTACATCTTCGCAAATGATAGTACCCACTACCTCCCAGCAGCAGCCACCAGTGAGGAGTCTGTTCTCAGATATAGTGCACATTAATCGAGCAGACCCTCAGATAGCCCCAGAGTCAGATACAGCTCTACCTTCTTCTGCTACAGACACTACACCGGTTACACCTCAGATAGCAGAGGATCTTGTCCATAGAGGTTTCACTCAGGAGGACGTAGATGACCTCGCTCTTCTCCAGGCTTTAGTTGCACAGGAGACAGCCACAGTCATATCAGCAGGATAGGACAGAGGGTTTGAGTCACCTGTAATATCCCAGTTATTTTAGAAAATATTAAAGTCATATAAAAGAAGATTAGGGAGTTGTCTAAAATTTAACTTTTTAAACCATTGCTCAGGTCAACGATCCGAGACCATAGATATGTAGATCTGGTCGAAACGATTTCATTTGACTACTCATATGTTTAATTTGGACATGGGACCAGATCATCGCATACACAGGAATGTGGGCCATTGATTTTGATCTAGTTCAACTTTATTTAGACTACAGTCACGAACTATCCTATTCCATCGACTCCATGCCGCCTCCATCAGTTTTCTTCTGTGCGCTTCCCTGGTTGCCCTCTTCGTCACCCTGCCCTAGGGAGCAACGGGGCAGAGGAGAGAAGGACGACGCCCTGATCTTGCTTGCTGGCCGATGCTATTTCCTGCTTCTTCTGGTTGGGCGCACACTTCTGTTTTTGCTGCTGGTCTGCTCGTTCACTCAGGTAAGAGAGAGGTACAGTGGTGTACAGAGGAGGAAACGTGGAAGGGAAAAGGGAGCAGGAAGTTAGGGATCTTTCATCTAAGCAAATTATATCAATTCTGTAGCCTAAATCTCTAGTTAGATTCCTACTGTTCTTGGATTATTGCTAACGGATCAGGTTCCACACATCATGCTCATAGGACTAATTTTCAGAGCAGAGACATTGATTTGAAATCTGAGAAATACAGGTGTCGAATTCAACTATTAGCTTGTTGCAAAAGTTGTAGATATACTCTTTACGATTCAAATAAAACTGGTTTCACTTGATTTCAATTAGTGGATTGGGAGAAAATGCCGCTTTACTGTTGCCGTAGCAGTTTCCTGGTTCTGTACTGTACACGTATTTATCAGTTTTTGGCCTAGTTACAGGACGATTCACTAAATTGTGGGAATATAAAAGTTGTAGGAAATTTTCTGTAGATGTCCAAACTGTTTTTATTTGCATCGTTTGCTGAAGTCAATCAAAAGCTATGACTAGAACAACGAGATAGTGAGTTTTTATCATATCGATGTTCTAAGTGTAGCCTAAACTTCACAGGTTTGGAGAGTGCCGGTTTTAGAGACGCGACCGTTAATTCCTCGCCAAGGTTAAGGCAAGTGCAATGATGAACTTTCAGTGATGTGGATATTTATGTTGCTCCTTCGTGCTTCATTTGATAATTCTGTTTCATACGATGGTTTTTCAAGTTTCATGTTATTATTTCTGGTTCTTGTCGAGTATTCAAGTTCATATGATTCTTCCTCATATTCAGGTGTCGTGTGTTTTTAACAAACACCGGTTGTGGTTTCTTTCATATGTTCAAGTGCCAGGGGTTTGTATAACACCGGTTATGCAATTTGGTTCTTACATTCAGGTTCCTATAAATAAGTGCTGGCCCCACTTATTCGGCTTTACCGGTAAATGTAAAGGAAGTTTCAGGTGACATCCGTTTAAGACGGAAACTACTGTTTCATTGTTCTATTTAAGAGAGATGTTTCACTGAATCTGGATTTTTGTTATTCAAGCGCTTTCGTTTTTCTTCCGGTTCTGAATTGTTCTTGTTGAGTATTTTTACTCACTCTTGTGTTTTTTTTTTGTTTTAGGTACCCGTTGATTAGCATGCATGTGAAGGGAGTAGCAATTTTGTTGAGCACACACACTTCTTTCATCACTAGTGAATAATCTAGACCATTAGACCTGCGTAATCATTATACTATTGAGAACTGTTGTTTGGTTATATTGGACGTCCCCTAAGGTTCATTTTAGTTTTTGGGGGTACTCAATGATTATTATTGCTTATTGATGTTTATTGTGACTGTTATTATTAAGGGCAATTTGTCTGTAGGACACACTTCAATGTTGGTTTTGTCTCCTGGACACTGGATCATTTATTTTGGTCTCGTAGATACTGAAAAAATGCAACTTTTGTCTGTAGGACACTATAGCGGAAAACGTGATCATTTTCAAATTTTTTATCTTAATATACAAAATATATTGAAACTTGAAATTTGGTACAATGTTACATTGTTGCATTTTATGTTCATGTGATTTTTTCTTGGTTTTTTACCAATTGTTTGCATAGTTGAATTTTAAAAATAAATATTTTATTAATGAAAAACTTATGTAAACAATCAGCAATAAATATGAAAAAAATTGCATGTATAGAGAATTTAGTAATGTATGTTTGTGTCATATTTTAAGTTACAATGTATTTTGTACATTAAGATAAAAAATTTGAAAATGGTCACTTTTTTCACTATAGTGTCCTGCAGACAAAAAGTATAGTTTTTCCGTGTCCACGAGACCAAAAGAAGTAATCCAATGTCCAGGAGACAAAGCCAACATTGAAGTGTGTCCTATAGAAAAATTTCTCTATTATTAATTGTCTTTCCACAGATGGTCATAGTTACAGGGGAGATTCTGCCTGAATTTCTAATATTTTCTATACTTAGTAGTATTTTAGTTACTTAGTAGTAATCCCTAGCCGGTTAAAACCTTGGGCGTTACATCACCAGAGGATCTCACGTACTTTGAGCAGCTTGACGGCTCAGGTGACACAGGCTCAGGCAGAGCAGCAGGATCCAACACAGAAGCAGTCCAGAGCAGAGCCTTCAGAGGACGCTGCTGCACCACCTCCTTCGACCACAAGCGCTTAGCAGTTTTTTCTTCTCCTTTTGGTGCTTGTTGCCAAAGGGGGAGAAGACATAGAGATAGGGGGAGTGTGATCCTGTGATGAACAAGAGTAGTCTTGTATCTAGGGGGAACATACATGTACATTGGTTTTGAGAGTTAGATACATTTGGATCTTATTTTGATGGATTTATCAAGGTGTTCGTGGATTTTGATGAGTCATGGTTTTCATTCGCTTGTGTTTGACTCGTCATGATCTTACTTAGTTTATTTTCATATGCAGTGCTTTGTCTTTCTTTAATTATCTTGTTTGCCTATGTATGATTACATGATGATAATTGCTTGCTTTTCATTCCTTGCATATTCATGCTATCTTACTGCATATCATCATCCATGTCTTGCATTGCATGTCTTCATGCTTTCTTTAATATCCTAACATGACATGCATGCATTATCATCTAGAGTGTGTTTTTCTCTCTTTATCCTTTTTGCTCTTGATGATGCTTGATTGAGTAGGTTCTTATTTGTTCTTTGCTTATGCTTTTGTGGTTTCTCTCAATCATAGTGTAGCTCTTTTAGCCTTGATGTTTTATGTTAAGTAATGGTTGTCATTCATCAATCACCAAAAAGGGGTAGATTATAAGCTTCATGACCATTGATGATTGGATCCTCGAGGTATGGATGTTTTGGTGATTAATGACAACTATGAAAATATGGGCTAATATCTACACGAGTGTTGTCTATGCATATATCATCTCCAAACTCTACTACAAGTATTATTGATGATGATGGTTGCCTTGACAATGGATGACAATGACCACAAGCATGGAGACTTGATGAGCTTGATGGAGTCCAAGGGTTGATGGAGATGGATCAAGGCTAAAGACAAGCTATGGAGAAAGTGTTTGGAACACTTGTCTAGTTGTTAGGGCTTTGAGTCCATAGGAAAAACCAAACTATCAAGGGGTCTAGGTCATGTCTCTTTAGGTCATGCTAGGGTAATGTGCAAGGATGCTCAGTGAAATCACAGGCACTAGGTGACAGTGGAGAAGCTAAGGAGTTGTTTGGAGAAGCCGGGAAACAAAGTCAAGTGAGCACGAGGAGTTACAGCCTTTGTACATAGTGACCGGATAGACGGGTCAGTGGAGACTAGACTGTACGGTCACTAGAGGAACAGGCAGATCAGAGAGAAGACTTCACGAGGAATCTGTTTGGGCTGAAGTCCATAAAGACCGGATGGTCTGGTCTGTGGAGTTTTGTCCAGAACAGAGAGGAAGCAGTTTTTAGAGCTCTATGGAATGCATAGGACGTGAAGAGATCAGACGGTCCAGTCTACTGACCAGACCGTCTGGTCAGTATAGGAGATTGTGAGGACAGAGAAGCCAATGGCTCTCGAAGCCATTCTAGAGGAGACCGGATTGTCCGGTCTAGCAGAGACCGGACAGTCTGGTCAGTGTGTCTAGAAAGGCGATCTCGTGGAGCAACGACTAGTTGGAGGTTGGAAGCCTATATTACTTCGTTGTTGGGGTCTTGGAGACCTCTCTTCGCCATTTGGATTGTTGGGAGCATTTGGTGAGAGGCAAGAGGAAAAGAGAGGAGCACTAGGAGGAGATATTGGCATATTGCATATCTTGAGAGTGCTAGTAAGAGTAACAAGAGCAACTTGCACATCTAAGTCTTGGGTGGGTGTGATCTAGGTTGCTACTTTTGGTCTATGGTGAGAACTAGACTGGTTAGGTGTCGGTGATCGAGCCTATCGTGATTAGTTGTGAAGATCGTCACACATTTGTACCCGGTTTGAGCCCGCCGGTGAAAGGGGCATCGCTAGTGAGCGCCTGTGCCGGCTCAGGGAGTCTGGCAAGTTCTTGAGGGGGGCGAGCTTGTTCCTTGGTGGCAGCGGTGATGCAACCGTTTCTTCACTCCGGGAGTGCTTGCGGGCTCGTGTGCAAGAACTCCAGTTGGTGGCGGGAGGGACCGG
Organism: Eleusine indica; assembly: GCA_030378355.1. NCBI lineage: Eukaryota > Viridiplantae > Streptophyta > Magnoliopsida > Poales > Poaceae > Eleusine > Eleusine indica. Next base: position 17,848,067 of record CM059502.1, read on the forward strand.
CACTCCGACGGGAGTGGTCCAACGAGGAGTAGGGGAAGGCGCCATCCTTCTGAGACCTCGGGAGAAAATCATTAGTATTCCTTGACCCCTCTTTACTATTCTGCAATTGTGTGCTCTAGTAACTAGATTGTCTTGTGGCTTGCATAGACTAGTGTATTTAGCTTCCGTATTTGTACTCATCATGAACACTAGCATGTGTAGGGTCTTGGCTTACTAGATTTGTTAGGTTGCAACGATTGTCAGGATTTAATGGTGTGAAATTGAAGTATTCGGATTCTCGGTCGGCTTACCGATTCACCAACCCCTCTCGGTACACCTTCGGTCCTTACAAATGTACACCGTATACTTGCGGTATAAGTGGATGCGTAGAAACGACCAACAAGCTTTTCAGGTGCCATTGCCGGGGATCAGCAACTCGAACCTAGGGCGATCTATCTAGTTTATCGAACTAATCCTATATCCTTTTAAAGCTAGACACACAACCATCTAAGGTGTACATGCGACATTGCTGCTGGTGCCAACCACAATGACGGTGGTGCCAATCAGCACTGCACCTAGAACACCAAAGATCACTGACATCGATGATTTGTGCTTCCTTTCACTCTCTAAGCTCTTAAGTGGTAGGTGCTAATGCTATTAGTGTCCCATAATCCGCTTTAGAGTTCTTCTTCATCGACCTATGGAGCATTCCACACTCGTGCCGATCGGCGGAACGCCCATGCTGATTGGCACCAACCCGCTCCATGAAAGCGAGGTACATTCATGTGTCAATATTTTTTTTAACTAATGCTTTGCAAGTATTTTGTCTTGTTCACAACAATATATGTGTGGAGAGAAGATCGAGGGATATTTACCATGAATACGAAAGATATCAAAAGCAAACATTGAAGACATGGAGGATACGTTCTTGATCAAGAGTTGATGTTCTGTCTGCTGACTTCAAGAAGACGTGTGTGATTGTGAAGAGGATATCAGGGCCTAGAAAGTTGATGTTATGAAAGATCATCAAGTCTAGTTTTCAATGGATCAAGCCTCACCTTATTTGGAGCTTTCTACAAGAATTTATGGCAAAACAAAAGACGCTGCACAGGCTCACAACAATTGCAACCAATTCGAAGTTTGAAGCAAATATGGAATTGGAAGACCATATCCACATGATCTATGGATTTCCAAACATTTATAAGACTTGCTTTGGATGTTAGACACGGATTCAAGATGTTTCAAACAAGGAGTTTGAATATTTGGGAACTTTGAATTCAATTCGGATTCGTCGCGAGACTGCCTAACCTACCTTTAGAAAAAAAGCCATATCTCCCACATATGGACTTCGATGTGGATGTGTGAGTATTCATTGGAAAGATAATTTGATGCCCGACGCAATGGAATAGGTCTCAGCCTCCAATTCTCTTTGGTCATGGCTCATAAGCCATGACAGATTCAAAGAAACTTCCAACTATCGACTTGATGGATCATTAGGCAAGCCTTGAGGAGTTGCATCGACTCTACCTCATCATACCTCGCTGGTGCAACATTAATCAAGATTCACAAGTCATAGGACATGCCGATATATGCTGCAATGCTTGAAAAGATGGAAGTCATCCAGATTCTCCGGAAGAAAGAGCAAGAAGCTAAAGTCCATGGTAATTCTGCATGTTCCCAGTACTTATCAATGGATACAATTTTTATATCTGAATAGAGCTTCAAGCCTTCTTTCCAACGCATCAAACAATGCTAGATTTGGGTTTCTCTACAAGGATTTATGAGCAAATCATTGGACGCTGTGCGAGCTGTCAGATTTCTAAACAGCACGCAGCCTTGTACTAAAACCTCATAAATCCCATACACGGAATCCATTTGAGATGCACAAGTACTCATTGGAAAGATAATTTTGCAACCTACCTAATGGTATAGGGGTTATGTCCTGTTTCGTTCTGTTGGTGAGGCAAAATTCAGATAGAAGAGGAGCTGCAGGTTATTGATGACATCATTGAAGAAGGAGATGAGGACGACAACAATGAAAATAGCTTGAGCAATTCTCCCATGAGCAAATGATCAGTGGATGAACATGATTAAAGACAAAAGCATTAGATCATATACATACATTGAGCATTATGCAACAAATTGAAGAAGGGCAATGGGTGAACCACGACCAAGTTTGCATAGTACAAGCTACATGGACATCTTTGGGATCTGTTGGCACCGGAATTTTGACCTGGGCCCAGTTGGTGGTGACGCGAGGTCAGTTCAAAGAAGGCGAACGACCAAAGATTGTAAAGCGGGCCCATTGGAGGTTGTTTATTACTTTTCCTTTTAGATAGATTCATTTTGAGGAATAATATTTAGTCGGTTTGAATAATTAGGAAGCTGAAGAGTCTTGGTCGACCTAGAGTGAGACCCCTTGGACGGGGCTACAAATATGTAATAGGGTCTGTACAAGAAAAACAACACACTCAGTACAACTCGACGCATAGCCACCCTGTTTTACTTTTCCATGAATTCTTGTCTCGAGCGGGCTACATTGGCTCCGATCTCGGTGAGAGGCTTGGATTCATCACTTTTGGTAATTTCATTGACTTTGACTAGTACTTTCTCATTAATTTGATATTCTAATTGTAATCATTGTAATTGCTAGTTATCCAGTAACGAGATCTATTCATGATTTATCTTGTCAACTTATCGCTGCAGTACTGTCTTAGTTGGGTCCAATCTATTGCAGTTATTGGTAGATTTTATACATTTGTGTACATCCATTATTCGAGTCACTTTATTGATTTTATCTGTAATTAGGCCAAATCTAGTTCTATTAGCTTTGACATAAGTACTGTCTCGATTAAGTTTCATCTACTTGGACCAGTACAGCTGCATCGACCTTTGACCTCTGGCTGAGTCAATAAAACTAGGTTTGGGCTGGTTGCAGGCAGAGTCGATGTAGTTCTATCGGAGCATTTAGCCGATAGGTTTTCACGGTTCAATCTATATCTTAGGTGCTTTGATCAAGTATTTGGTTTATTCGATAGTTCATCAAACCCTTTATTTAGGTGATTTAGATCTGTTTTAATAAGGCATATTTGCAATATCAGTTATTGGATCTATCGACTTCACCCTATCGACCGAGCGAGTAGATTAGTTTCATTTTTAGATCATCGACCTTGCTATATCGAATTAGTGTTTATCTTCACTGGTTTTTGTAGTATTTATATTTGTTTATTCAAGCTTGTCGATAAGCCAATACAATCAGCCGGGTAAATTCTTTTATTTGTTTCACTTGCAACCATCGGCTAGTATTCACTCATAGTGACTATCGGCTTTTCAACGGCTTGTGTGGGGCCAGTGACCTAGTGAATTTGACCATTTGCTTTCTTTGTCGGTTTGTAAGGAAAAATCGACTGGCACGTCCTAGTTTTTTGTATTGAGCCTGCTCTGGAGTAAAGAAAATCACCCAGGTCGCGCGTGTGCGATTTTTGAGTCAATACACTTTTTGACGCGCCTAGTGAGATACAGAAGTTCGAACCAAGCATCATGACTACGCCGTCAAATCCTCCTACTCCGCCACCGATGTCTTCTATCAACACAGATTTATCAGACAAACATTTGCTACCTATTGATCCTGATGATTTGAATGCTGACATGAAGGTGCAGGTTAAGGAGAGGCTGGCATAGTTTGAAAGTCTTCTAACGGATACTTTCATCAAGACCAGGAACAACAAGATTATACAGAAAGGTGAGCTGCTAGTGCCTTTCTTGGTCATGGATGAAAGTGAAAGGCAGCCATCAACTAAGCCGTTAGGAAGTACTGATGAAAGGGGGGGGGGGGGCTGAACAACATGATACACACAACAATTCATCATGCTCGGATTAATCAATCTCCCGTGCCGTGAACACACTAAGGACCCTTATTTTGGAAACGGTCGATGGCTATGTATATGATGATATTATATGTGGGCCGATGTATTTCCAAGTGAAGGGAAATATTCCTCATACAGCCGTTGGCACAACAAATCATACAACCAAGCACTAGCACTTCAACTATTATGGCAAGAACGGGTCCCCCGCCAGCAGCTGCTACCGCGACTCCGCCACCTGCTAATATTGTCGGCAACACATCGGGCGGGTCACCTGGATCCAACAACATGACTCCTCAGACACACCCGCAGAATTACAGGCAAGACGCATTGGCCTCGCCCAATGTCACGTATGGCACGACGCCGAATATGAAGCCATGGATGTTCGGAATGCCGTCATCAGCCGCGCTGCCAGAAGAACTGGGAGGTTGCTAACTATGGGTGGAAAACTGCTCCTGACACACCAACATCTAGTCCAGCTGTAACTACAACCACAACCAATGCTGGGACTAATGATTGGGCTGCTAAGATTGCTGAAATGATGAGAGAACAATATGGACTGGAGCCAAAGCAACAGACTTAGATCTATTGACCTCCATACCCACCTACTTATGACTTGATCCCGATGCCGAACCGGTAGAGGGCGCCAGAATATACCAAGTTCACTAGGCAAGGTAATATTACAACCATCAAGCACATCAGTCGGTTTTCGGTCCAGTGTAGTGAGGCCAGTGCAACTGAAGCCCTGAGGATCAGATTATTTCCCTTGTCACTATCTCAATTGGACTTTTCTTAGTTCACATACTTGGCTCCTAATTCAATTATCACTTGGGGCGATCTGGAGCAGAGGTTTCCCAAGTACTTCTTTGCTGCAACAAGGGAGATGAGGCTATCGGACCTAATTGTTATGAGGCAAAAGGTTGGCAAGTTAGTGCATGAGTATGTCATGTGCATAAGGCTTCCTGATCTTCTGATAGGTTCTAATAATCTTGATTAAGGTGAAGGCGATACACAAATTGATTTGGCTTTTGAACGACACATTCTGAACCCCGTAATGGCAGCACAACTTCTCCAATGGTTATCAACTAGTAGTGCACGGTTGACCTCACTAAGAAGGCTAATACCTGCCTGTGAATCAAGAACACAAGCAAGAACAAATAAGAATACAACCAAATTTGCAAGTATATTATGAATCTCACAAGTTGGAGTCTCACAAACCGATAAAAAGGCAAAACTATTATCAACAGAATAATCTAAGCAAAACACAAACCCTAATTAAGAGACGATGGTTGTATATGAGGACCCTGGGGTCATGCACCACCCCCTGTACGCAGCCGTAAGTGGGCTCACCTCGATACATGGCCCAAAGGCCGAAAATGGTGTCACAACACCGGGACAAATTCTGGATGCCAACTTGTTTTGATGATTCCCAACGGCTTGTCGATGGCATTGGAATGGTCGTCTCATTACCTTTCCATGCATATATAGAATGTCTTAATTCAAGCCTCTATGCGTTCTGGGCATCTGCTTTAGTGCGACCTGTTCCTGGACTCTGAGTCGGACATGAAGTTGATATTATTTAGACCTCCATCTTGGCTTGGACATCCTTGCTGGCCCATTATGCCTCCAATCACCTCTCCAGCTATCTCATCATCATCTTCATGGTTCCTAATAATAATTAATTCATTAAGTAGCAATCTATTCTCAAAACCACATAAACAAAACATTAGAAACGAAGTCACTTGTAAATTCAAGTGATGTGCATGAACTTCTACCTTAGTTTGAGGAGCGTTGTGTATATCCATAAGGATGATGTCCTCATCAGTATGTCCAGAGGTTCAGAAAAGTGCATGGCAAATGCTTTAGCCAGACCACCCCGCAGACCTCTAGGGGGAGTGGAGTCCACTGATGAGCTAGCTAGTGCCATGTTTCTATAGCCACATCGTAAGCACTTTCACAGGACTCCCGCCAGGATGACTAATGAGGCCCTTATTGTGAGAGAGGTCCTTTCCAGGACCCTTGTTCTCAGAGCTGGCTACAAAGACTGTGTGATGATCTTGTATTAGTGGATGATATCTTATGTGATCAGAAACACCACATTCGACATTGTGGACCTGGTACTAGCACAAATGGCAGGATGTCATATATGATAGGATAGGTCAGTATCGGCTACCCTTTGGACCCTACATCTACAAACTTCTGAGGTTGAGGGAGATCATGTCTGCGGAGATGTACGATGACCTACCTTTACAGACTAAGAGGTACCAGCCCACAACCCCACAGACCAGGAAGACTCTCTCCAGGATAGTGACGCCACCAGAGGTTAGCTCACCATAGACAGGAGCTTCAGTACACATGGATGTAGAGGATGTTGAGGTTGAGCAAACTGGAGGACCACACCCCATAGAGGCTGGGAGCACGGGACCACCACTGGCTGCACATACAGCTCCAGTAGCCACTATTCAAGACATGGCTTATGTACTTGGTCAGATTGAGCAGCTCGGAGCAGCCAGCACAAAGTAGACATAAAGGTTTGACTTGCTAGAGGGGGTGCTTGCTACGACGAGCGTTCACCTTCAGTACATGGCTCAGACCATCACTGGCTTATCGCAAGGGCAGTAAACACTTCTACAACTTGCTCAGTCAGGAGGACTCCCACCGCTTGCACCTTTCCCCACAATGACTCTACCAGGTCAACTCCACCCTCAGATTGTGTAGCAGCAGAAGCAACAACAGAGTCAGCTCATTCCATATCCAACCATGACGACAGCTCCGACCACTCCTTCCACTAGTCAGGGCACAGTGGGGCCGAGCACCAGTCAGTTCATCGGTCCCACGATAGATGGAGTTGGACCCTCTTCTACACCAGCCTTGTCTCCACTGTCGATGTCTAGGTATTATGTGTTTGCACTATTTGCCACCCTGTATCTGACATGTTTAGTGGCAACACAGAGTACCTCGACAATTGCAGCAGTTGTCTCAGCACCATCACCACATGTGTCTAGGACACTATCCTTCGTAGAGACAGTTGATTCTCAGGTAGCTCCAACCCCAGCACCACAGTCAGCAGCAGCTTCAGACTTAGGCTCATCATCTTCAACAGACTTGGGAGACTTTGAGCAGATGGATGCAGCAGCGCAGGGGGAGCCTACTCAGCGGGAGTAGCCAACTAGCACTTAGGAGGATCAGTCATTGCAGTAGGATGACACTGCTCACACTCTTCAACTCCGGACGCTTCGATTTCCTCTTCTTTCAGTTTTGATCTCCTTTTTGGTCCTTGATGTCAAAGGGAGAGAAGCTAGAGAGAAGACTTATGGGAGAGGGAGTGAGACTTGATCGAGAGTGCTAGTAGTTATTGCATAGGTTGGTGAGACTTTGCTTTTGTACTTTTGTGATACATGAGTTGATACATTTGGTGTGCTTATCTTGTGATATTTTATTGATGTTCATGATCATTGATGAGTTGTGCTTTCATTCGGTGTTTTAACTCATCAATGATGCACTTGGTTTCTTTACATTCCTAGTTGTTATTTCTCTTTTGAGATATAGATTATGGAATGTATGGTGCACTAATGTGTGTTTTGCAGGTTGATTATTCTGTAATGCACTAGTGCCTTATTGATGTATGTTTTGCAGGAGTTACTCTTATACTACATCATCATGTTGTGGTTGAGATTGATTGCTCTCTTATATCTTGTGCATGTTACCACACATCACCGACCATCATCAAGCAACTTTTTTCTATCATATCCACGCAAGCTCTTGATGAATCAATCTTGAGGTAAGATTTGTGCTTTGTCCCGTAGTTGCTCCTCCCTCTCGATCATGGTTCATTTGAGATAAGTGGTGTTGTCATCAATCACCAAAGGGGGGAGATTCTAAGCTTCAAGACCATTGGTGTTTGGAAACCCCAAGGTATGAATGTTTTAGTGATTGAGTAACAACACAAAATGGTTAGTAATGCCTACATCTAGTGTTGTGGATATAGAACAAACTATTATCTCAAACATGTACACGGTGAATGGTCGCCTTGATGACCAATGAGGACTCGGTGGAGTGCCATGGAGATCTTGATGAAGAGTCGCGGTGATGGAGATGGATCAAGGCTAAGGACAGCTAGGTCCAAGTATGTTGTGATCACTTGGCTAGTTTGTAGGCTTGAGTCCATAGGAAAAACTAGACTATTAATAGGGTAGAAGTCATTCTCTTAGGCTTCTCTAGTGTTAGAGTATTGGGATTCTCAAGTAAAGCTCTAGACACTTAGAGTGGCAATGGAGAAGGATCGATCAAGGTTTGGAAGCTTGGGGACGAGTCGAGGACAACAAGTTTCAGCTTCAGAACAGGTCACCGTAATGTACGGTGAGGTCACCATAGAGTCCATGGAGAAATGTTGATGTACACACAGGTATATGGGTATCACCATATGGTGTGAAGGTTAAGTCACCATAAGGTATGGTGAATGCCAAGAAGTTGTACTGAGAGGGGCAGAGTCTCTGGACTAGTGCTCAGAAGATCACCATAAGGTACAACAAGGTTGTCGTTGGATACAGTGAGTCAAGGGGCGTGGAAGGCCGTTTGTAGGTATTGTCTGGAGACATTACAACGAGGTCGCCATAAAGTATGGTGACCTGAGGAGGAAGGGAAGTGGCCATAAGTCGGAAGATGCCATCCATGTTATGTCGGGGTCACCGCAACGTACGGTGACTAGAGGAGTTGAAGTGGCAAGAAAATGGTACTCTCTAGAAACCTTACGGCGATGCCGCCGTACGATACGATGACTTAGGAAGATTTGTGCGTAGTGAGGCACTAGAGATCAGAGGTTGTCATATGGTAGAGCCATTATCACCGTATTGTATTGTGACTATTCTCAGAGGTCATCATACTATATGGAGGTACATTACGAAGGTTGGTTCTCAGTTGCGCCAGCTTTTTGGCAACGGCTATACCTGGCCAACGGGCCATGCTGGGCTAGCACGGCACGGGCCCGTCATGTGCCGGGCCACTTTCTTAATGAGCTAGCAGACACGCCTTCAGGAACGGGTCGTGTCGTGCTGGCACGACAGGCCTGAGCCTGAGGCCAAGCATGACACGGGCCCTTTTACATGGACCGAGCCGTGCCAACAGCCCATCGTGCCATTTTCGTGCCTTGTTGGCCCGAGCATGCTTGGATTAAGGGAGAGAAAAGTCATATTTGTTCAAAAATTTGCAATATGTGTGCCCAATGGCATGCAACCTTCAAATTAACAAAAACAAAGAATTTATAACTGATATGAACAACACATGAAGTCATCAAACAAGACATACACAATAGAACTACAAATGTTCAAATGTTCAATGTTCATAAATTACAAGTACTAAATGATGTTCATACTTCATATCACAACAGAGAGATCACCAAGCTTTAGAAAGAGGACACTAGTTTACAAATTATGAAATTGTTTCCCCATTAAAAACCTTTAGGTAAAACCTCATTTCAACTACATGAGGATAAAACCCTAAAGGGAAAAAGAGTACAACCACCCCTCTTTCAGTGATCTCGCGCCATCGGTCTTGGCTCCTCATCCTACAAGTCAGGCAAGTGCAAGGTTAGGATTATCAAAAAAAAAAAAGTGTCAGTCGAAGCAACACAAGTATGCAACTATATAAGTTACCTCCAGTTGTTCGAGGAAGGCCTCCATCCATGAACAAGTTGGCCATCTTCTCCTCAAGTTCCTTGTTTTCAAGGTTGTGCTGTTGTCGAGCATCACCCTCCTCCCAATCCATGATCAGTGATAACATCTCAACATGCTCAAGCGTTAGGCTTCTTCGACCGTCCTTAATTTACCTGCTAGTCAAACTGAAAGTAGATTCAGAAGAAATAGTGGAAACAGGAACAATCATCATGTCTTTAGCCATAATTGAGAGAATAGGATATGTTCATTTATGATCTTGCCACCAGGTAAGTATATTAAATAAATCATCAAACTAGGTAACAGAATCACTTTCTAAATAAGATGACAACACAGAAACATTGCAAGATAGAGTAGGGCCTGATTTAGATACAACGCCAGATGGAGCTGGTGGCCTTCCAAAGATCCTATTCCAAGAAGAAACAATCTTACCTGCCGCACTAGTTGGTTGTGGTGACCTCTGCATTCTTATAGAACCATATTTGGACTCATATATTGCAAACAAGTTAGCCAGCTTAGTTTTCACTAGTTTGATATAATCAGATTTATCACGATGCAGGGCATGACCAATAAGTTCAAGTGCACTATTAAAACAAGCAAGCTTAGCTCTAGGATCAAGAATGAATGCAAAAGAGTAGAGCAAAGGAACCTTAATGCAATACTTCAGAAATTTGGCTTTCATTGGAACAACAACATCTCTAAGCAATGCATCATTCTCAAACTTTTTCAAGTGCTCAGCAATTGCAAGAATAGCATGAATCATTAAAGGTGATGTTGGATAGTAAACATCAGAAAGTGAGACAGTACACTTATAGAACAGCCCCAGAAAAGATAACATGTGTTAGCAACATACCAGTGCACGTCTGTTAGCAATGGATGACCCGGTCCAGTAGAACCATAGGGTCGTGATAATTAGCACACACAAACACAGAAAAAGTCTCTTTGTATGACACAAGATGTTGAAGCATAAGGTAAGTTGCATTGCACCTAGCTAACATCCATGTCCAAACCAAACTTACAAGGACGTGCACCAGAAGCAATGCAAAAGGTTTTAAAAGAAGCAATGCGTTGGTTAGAGGAATTAAGCCAGGAAATAGCAATACGAAAATCCTCTACATATTTTTTGATACATTTGAGGCCAGATTTCACAATGAGATTGATGATATGACATGCGCAACATTGATGCGTCAATCTAGAGGCAGTAAATGGTTCAGCAATAGCAGGGGCGGTAGCAAGAATAGCAGCAACATTAGCATTAGTAGAAGAACAAGCATCAGCAGAAGTAGACTTAAAAGGTCCAATATATGATGACAAGTGAGAAGCAAGTTCAGTAACAATAGAAGTATTAGCAGAAGCATTGTCTAATGTAATAGAAAAGGTTTTGGAAGTCATGTCATACTCAGAAACAACAGCCAAAATGCGCTCAGCAATGTTAACACCAGAATAAGAACAATCAATCAATCTCATACCAACAATTCATTTTTCTTACTCCCATTCATCAGTGACAAAATGAAACACGACACTAAGATAGTCCTCCTTAGAATTACCACTCCTTATATCAGATGTCATACAAACACATGTAGCTTGTTTCAACAAATCTATCACAACAGTTTGTTTTAAAGGAAAATATTTCTCAAGATCTCTAGTGGTGGCCTGCCTAGATACACCCTTATAGCTAGGATTATGTGCAATCCTAATGTAATCCTCAAATGCAGGTTGTTCACCAGTGTTCAGAGGCATATCAAGTCGAGCAATCATACGAACAAGTTCAGTTCTTGCTACAACAACATCATAACGAATATGAGAAACATGGCCATCAGAACTAAGATGCAATTGTGATTGAGAGGATGAACTAGCAGCTAAAGCCTTTCCCTTGCAAGATTGAATATGACAAAGCAACTTACCAGTACCTTTGTTAGAAAATGCAGAAAGTTGCTACTGACAAAAGTTATAGCAAGCACTATACCTCACTTCCTTGCCATTTTCCTAGCGTTTAAGCTCTTCCATGTCTTTCCATACCTCGAACGTCAAGGCCCTGGTCCTCCTCCTCTTGCCGGCGGCGCTCGTCATCGGGCTTACGTCCACATCCACCCGAGAAGAAGCACTGGCCCCAAAAAGGGCCTCTACTCCGGCAACAATGTTGTCGTCGTCATCATCTCGCTGCAGCTCTTGTGCGCGTAGGTCATGATTGATGGAGCCAGCCATCGACATTGACGATGATGCCGACGACGTCGGGTAACCACCAGGCCTTAAATCTGGTGGTACACAAGCCAGCCATCGGCGTTGACGGGCGACGGCCTACTATGCCCATAGATTTTATGCCAGTGGCATCAGATCCATGGGTAAGATGGGAGCTGGTGCGGGAGGATACCAGCGGCCATGGGGAGGACGAGAGATGTGGCAGAGGCAGCAGGATGCAGAGTGGAGGCCAGAGGCGGCGAGATGTGACGGAGGCGGAGCAGAGGTGGTGAGATGCAGCGGAGGCGGTGAGATGCGACGGAGGCGGAGCGGAGGCGGTGAGAGCGAGATGTGGAGAGGGAGAGGCGACGGGGCCGAGTGCGAGTGCGAGCGAAGTGGGGCCGAGTCGGCTGATGTCGATGATTTATATGGGGGCAGGGCTAGGGTTAGGAGTCGGCCTCATGGGCCTCCTGGGCCATGCTCGTGCCGGGCCATGGTCCACATGCTTTGTAGGGCCAAGGAACGGGACGACCGGGCCTTATTATTCGACCGTGCTTCGGCTGGTCCGACTAGGCCCAAGCTGAGCTCCGGGCCAACACGGCCCCATTCTCCTTTGGGTCGGACCGTGCTCGTGCCAGGCCAAAATGCCTGGGCCTCGAGCTGGCCCTTTTACCCTGGCCTAGATGGCCAGGTATAGAAATGGCTAGTGGAGTAGTTGGAGACTATTGTCATTGTTGCTAGGGTCTTTATAACCTCTCTTTTAGCCATTTAGAGAGTTGGGAAAACTTGGAGACAGCCAAGAGGAGAAGAGGAGACACTAGAGCAAAGATTTGAGCTATCTTTGAGTGTCTTAGAGAGTAACACAAGAGACACTAGAAAAGATTAGTATTTTTAATCTTGGTCTATGGCACGGCCTAAACCGGTTAGGTGTCGATGATCAATCCTATCGTTATTGTGACGTGTTTTGAAAGTCGTCTGTTGATGCCAGTTATTATGCCATTTTATATGCCAAAAGTGTCCTATTTTAGAGTTTAAATATCACTATTATAGGTCATTAACCCCTAAAAATAGTAGAATATTTGTACAATTGTTGTTCTGGAGAAACAGGTGAAAAGACGACAATTTGGGACATTTCTAGTGGACTTGGACCTTGAAGAGGTGAATTATAGTAAAGAAGGTCCAGGGGCCAACCGGCACGTCCACCGTATCGATCGGCACAAGGGTAATCTTGGCTGATCAAGCTGGCCAACTCCTCAAGATCTTCTAGAAGGAAGATATTCGCACTAATCTTGGAGGTATGCTTCGTGAAGAGATAAAAGGAAACACCAAGATTTCAAACACGAAATACAAGACTTTACTTCTGAGAACCTAATGAGAGGACCCACATGAAAGCTACATAAGACTTAGGAACCGACTTAACACAGAGTGTGCCGATCGACATGTCCACTGTGCCGATCGCATGTGGCCCTTTTCCTAAGAAACCAACTCTATCTCGAGTTATGCCTAAGGTTAGGGCTCATGCCACCAAGGGATAATAGATCTCATGAGTTTAGAGCCACCGAGGCTTTGCCTCGTTCTTCACATCTCTAGTTGGTATGTTTAGCTTGGATAACCTAGCCAAGTCAATGATCGCAAGGTCGTAGGCTTGGAGTTTCAAGAACCACTGGTGCTTGAGGTGATCCATCAAGGTAGGCCTACTAGATGGTGATGAATCTTGTACTATGTATCATATTCAAGTAATATCTAGTATGTTGATGAATGGTTTTTGTTACTTGATCACCTGGATTTGATGATCTTATATGTGCTTAATCCTTACTTAGTACATAGGCTAAGTACTTAGATGCTATCTTAATCATGGTGATTAGGGTAGCACTCCGAATCTTGTATGAATTAAATTTGCATGTACCACTGCTTATGCATGGTGGAGGGTATGTGTATAGTAGAATGTGTAGACCGATTAAGGCGAGTGCTCGTGATAGGAGACCGTCGGAAAAGTATCTCCATCACCCATCTTCGGCTTCTTGTGCCAAGTAATTCCGTTTATCTGGTTAAACTCACTAAAACGATTTCTTTAAGCTACTCTGCGAATTCAAACAGCCTTCACATTAAAAGCCTTTATACCAATCGGCACAGTGACCGATCGGCACACCCTCAGCCCACCGACAAAACAACCTCATCTCTAGAAGCCTAATTAGATCTTCTATTAATTACTTTGCTTGATTCCAACTGGTCTATGTGGATTTGATTAAACCCTGGAATACTCTAAGGGAAAATATGCTATAACTGTATACCGTCCTCTTATGGTATATAAGTGGGTGTGTAACAACGACCAACAAGTGTGTTTTCTGGCCCCGTTGCAGGGGACTAGTGTTCGAATCGAGAATTGTTTGAGATTTAAGTATCTAGTTTTGTTTTCTTCCATTCTCTATTTCCTTTTAGTGTGTATATCCTGTTGAGTTAATATGAAAAAGGTATGGACGGCGCTAAGTCAAATAAACCTCACAATTACATCGACAATCAATTGTGAATCAAGCTAGTGGGAGACAATGGAAAGAGCCGTAGCAGCAGAACGCTTAGCCCCAAAGCTTTGTTCAAAAGTGCAGAAGCAAAAGCAATGGCAGAACAACCAGTTGTGAATCGCCTGAAGTCAACTCTCGACAAAGTCGTGGAGAAGGAATATGCAGCACAACAAAATCCTTTTCAGTTGGTGCGTTATATGGGGGTAGTGCAGCAGCAGCCATTTACAGGTTCTGAGGATCCTAATACACATTTGCAAAAATTTCTTGAGATCTCTGTAGTACCTTTTAGTTACAGCACATGCAAGCAAATAAAGTCAAGGTGCAGCTATTCCCTCCCTCCCTCTCTCTCTCTCTCTCTCTCTCTCTCTCTCTCTCTCTAATTGGGCATGCTAAGAAGTGATACCATTCAATGCCACCAGCATCAAAGACTGCATGGGATACCCTTGCCACAAAATTTTTGGCAAAGTACTTTCCTCCTAGCAAGACTCAAGCTTTGAAGAATAGGATTTTAGGATTCACTGAAAACGTTGATGAGAGCATTGGAGAAGCTTGGGAAAGATTTGGAGAATACAGGGATGCATGCCCCAATATAAGCTAAAAATATGACTGAAATCGTTGATGGGAGCTGGTTGAGAGGTTCTATACTGGACTGAATCAAGTATCTCGTCAGCATTTAGACGCTTTAGTTGGAGGATCAATAATGGAATCAACCCCAATAGAAGCTAAAAATTTGATCAAGAAGATTCGGCAGAATAGGGCATGGATCAGCGAGAGGAACACCGATAGAAAAAATTTCCAACCCTCCTCTAGGAAGATGAAAAAGCATCATGGAAAGGACATATGATGAATTGTTGATGGACAAGCTTGCTGATATACAAAGGAGGTTGGATAAAAATGATCATATCTCCGACAATGACACCGTCAAGCTAGCTAAGTCTCATTCCATGTGCGAGGAATGTGGAGAATTTGGCCATGTGAGTAAGGATTGCCCCGAAGACGCTAAAATGCTTAGTTATGTGAGGAACTGTTGGTTGTATCTACGCACCCACTTATATACCTCAAGAGGACGGTGTATGATTGTAGCACTTTTTCCCTTGAATTGAGTATTCCAATGTTTATCGAATCCACTGGGACCTTAGGGATTTATTAAACAAAGTTAACAGTAAAAGATCTAGTCAAGGCTACTGTCAAGGTCAGGTTGCATGAGGGGGAGACTGACCAGCGCATGGGTGTGCCAGACAGTAAATCTATCGTTGCGCCGATCGGCGCAGGAGTCGAGCCGATCGGCATACTAGTGAAACTAAGTCAAAATGCGCGAGATCTATTAAACCCGGGGTTGCGCCGATCGGCGAAGGAGTCGAGCCGATCGGCACACTGGTGAATCTAAGCCAAAGTTGTTGCGCCGATCGGCGGAGTGGTTGAGCCGATCGGCACACCAGTGAGTCTAAGCCAAAGTGTTCCAGATCTTCTAAACCTATGCTGGTAAGTGAGTAGCCAGATATCTACTAGTGAGATCGTAACCAAAAAGTCTAATTGAATAGCATCATAATGGGTAATTACATAGATCAATGAAAACCTATAATGAGTAAGACCACCCTGCTTTCCGAGCGGCTCCCTATTAATCGCAGCGGGGAAGAAACCCTTAATCGCGCGAGTATCTTACCCTACTCAACTATCCAATAGTGCTGCGCAGGCTTAGTGCTGTCACCGCTAAACCACACTACTGGCATCATCAAGCAACCATAATCAATACAATGTCTGAATACTATCCTAATCACCACGATTAAGATAATATCTACTTACTCAGCCTAGAACTAAGCAATTGGAATAAGCACATGCATGATTATAGAATCAAGATAGACAAATCACCAAAACCATCATCAACATATTCAATCATCCTTGAGATATATAGAGTAAGATTCATCCACGTCGAGATGGCCTACCTTGACGGATCAACTCTTGACTCCAATGGTTCTTGAAACTCAACTAGAGATCTATTCTAACGGGGCAAGCCTCGGTGGCTCTAACTCACGGATCTGGTGTCCCTCTGTCGCCTCCTCCTTCTATGGGGAGGGTTTACAAGTATTTATAGGGGTTCTACTCGTAAAGGACTCGGTTTCTAGCAAATAAGGCGGTTGCGCCGATCGGCGCAGGATTGCGCCGATCAGCACAAGCCGTGTCTTCTCTGGTTTCTTCCCCGAGTCGGTTCCTCTGTATTCCACATCTGTCATGTGGGCCTTTTTCTTCGAGATAAAGTCTTGTACTGCATGTTAAGATCTTGGAGTTCCATAAATTTGCTTGAAGTTCCATAATTCTTCTTAGACAAATATTTTCAAGTGTCTTGCACAGATAAACTTCCATAAACATGTGGAATGGGTCTCGGTCACTTCTGTGGGTCAAAACACCCCTTTGAGCCGATCGGCTCATGGACTGCGCCGATCGGCGCACTGGACTACTTCAGTGCTTTTCGTCGGTTCTGGACTCCTGTCCTCTCCATCATCGTATTAATCACCGATTTTACCTGTTTCTGCAATAAAGCTCCAAAACAACGCATATACAAATATATAGGCAATGTCATAGGTAAATGGCCTAAATTAGTATCAATTATGCTCTAATTGGGGTAATATTCACATATAAAAGGGGCACTTAGGAAGTGCCAATAGATCCCCCACACTTAAACCTTTGCTCCTCCTGAGTAAAGTAAAAGAAAGAAAAATTGAAAAACATACTCTTTCTATCATAAAAGATATCTCAAAGCAGCAAATGTTGAGCATTGTTCTATTGTGGTGTATTTCATATTGGTATTCAGCAAAATAGATCAAATATGGGCATAAGCTTAAAGTTCTCCCCAAAGCAAAAGATCATGTCCAATTCATAAATTATAACTTTTCCACACATGAGAATCACTTAAAAGATTGTTGTGAACATAGCGAATCTATCTTCCAAATAATCCAAGGCAACAACTCATCTTTCAAATCACTAAACCTATATTCTACATCATAATGATCAAATAATATTAGTGTAAGGCTTATATGAGTAGCTAGGTGAGGTAATTCAAGGATTGCAAACATAAATCAATAATATATTGTAAAGCTAGTAGATTATTCTTCGTTGGATTTATAGAAACTTATCAAGATGGCAATTAAGAAAGAAAAATTTAAGAAAGGACTCAGACTTTGGATATGTGGACAAATGCATAGCAAACCTTTGATCTTGGAAGATTGCACATGGTTGGAATGATTCATGGCTATATTGAATTTCGAGAATAAGCATGTCATATACCATCCCCCCACACTTCAAATTTTGCTAGTCCCTTAGCAAACAGCAGAGTTTTTTTTCACCATCTCTGCTGCGCCGATCAGCTCAGGGTGTGCCGATCGGCTCTCAAACCAAATTTACCAACATTTGTTGGTATTTGATTTGTCTGGCTTCAACGTTTATTCAAGAATTAAATATAGCCAGAAATATAGGATGTGGTTAAGGAATGATACTCAACAAGATGTTTTGGGTTTATGGTAGTGTACTCAGCGGAATTGAATATTTGCATTAGTAATTTCAAGGCTAGAAAAAGATACACAAAGAATTTCCATCTTAATAAAGTTCATACCAAAAAGAATTAAATCCTAACCGAACTCAACCATCAATTTAATGTTTATCTACATATCAAAGGTTCATGAGTATTATTCAAAATATGGCATTGGTAGGTAAGGATCTTGAAAAACAATAAATTCTAAAGTTCACAACATGAAAATTTATTTTTGAAAAGATTGGTACTAAGTTATCATTACAAATTGGACACAACAAATGAAGCACATGGGTACTCAAAATTGCTCCACATAAGATATATTTGCCGAATAATCATTAAGTGTAAGTTCAAAATTTTATTCAATGTTCAACACTATTTGATCTTCATCAACACTTTTCAAGAAAGAATAAATAATTCAATTCTCCTAATACAGCATAACCGCCACCATTATATTAAGATTGAGACTTGAATACATGATGATGATTTTTGCACACACTTCATGAAAATAAAACTACTACTAACACACTTGCAAGAAAATAAAACTACTACTAACACACTTGCATGAAAGTAAAACTACTACTAACACACTTGCATGAAAATAAACACACCCGATACATGGTTTCCCAACCCGCTCACACACACATAAGTAAATAAAGAAAAAGACTGCAAAAGATGAAAGAAAACGCAAACCGGGAAACCAATACACATGCCAACTCCTAGACACTCTAGTCATCCGAAAGTGGAGTCGGTGGCTGATCGAAGCCATAGCACTGCGCCTTGAGTCGCTCAAACTCCTCCACCATCGCATCGTGGTTGTACCTCCATTGGGATGTGGCTTCCTCCACGCGCTTGATGTGGTGCATGTTGTTGTCGAGGTACCTCTGCATGGGCACGAAAAAGTCTGCACCGGGAAACAGAAGGAACCACTGGTACACGCCCTTGGTACCTGTAGTCAATGCCCGCGCTGTAGTAGGGTGCGCCGATCGGCGCAGAGGGCTGTGAACCGCCAGCTGCGTCGCTTCACCCTGACTGGTACTGCTCGTACTCCTGGCGTGACCCCTAGGAGTCCCACTCGCCGCCGTGTGCTGTAGATGTGTCAGGCTGTCAAACCCGCCCACGGCGGTCCTTGAGAACTCGGCCCCCCTCCAAGAGACCTTCCTCAAGCCAATTTCCTCCCTCCAGCTTGCGAGGGAGAAAAACTCCTAGCTCCGCACACGGGAGCTTTACGATGGTGCCGCCGACATGGAAGCTGGCACGAACACTTCCCGTGACAATATTGCCACGAGTCATATTCTCGCCGATCTCCGTCGTGCACTCCCACTTCTCATCGCGCCCTCCCGATCCGTCACTATCGCAGTCAAGGGCTACTAGGCGTTGAAGATAGGCCCCGAAGGCCAACTTCTTGCTTGCCTTGCCCCTCTTGTCGAGCCAACCACGCACCATCACCGATATGGGATTGCAATGAGACGGACTCACGATGGCGTTGAAGAGCCACCGCAAGTCAGCATCAGTGACGTTGCTGGAGTCGACCTTGTCGCCTATGCGCGCCGCCAACCACCGATGGAAAACTTGAATGGTCGGGTTGCGGTTGTTGCCGTGCTTCATTTCTTCTACAAACGAGAGCCGCCTCCAAAAGGAGTCCAACTCCCCACGTCCCAGGATGCCGGCGACGTTGACATCAGCATCGAAGCCGAAGGCTTGAGCCGCCGCCTCCATGGTCACCGTGTGGCTGATGTCGTGGACGCGGAAGTTGATGGCCTTGCTACCGTCCTCGACGGTGCCAAGCCTCATCGTACAGGCAACCTCGGTGACGACATCGAGGTTGTAGTCCATGGGGAGGAGATGGAAATCCACCCAGCCGAGGTTGTCTAGCATCCTCCTCAAATCCTCCCACATACCGATCGAGGTGAGGAAGGTCTCGTCCAAGTCGAAGTTGGGGACGAACCTTCCCCTCACCACGAGATAGTGCCGCTATTCCTCCGCGCTCCGGAGGGTGAAGTCCTCCTCCATCGTGCGCGGCATGAATTCCGGCGGTGGCAATGATGTGGGAACCCCACAGGTTTCCGCCGTTTGGCTCCTCGTAGCACGCCCCGTTGGAAGGGATGCGTCGGAGACGGAGTGGCGGACGCGGACCTCGTATGTCGCCGCCGCTGAGCCGGTGGATGCACCACCCACCGACATGTCATCGCGAGCGTCGGAGCCACCCCCCGCTGAGGAGTTACCGCTCGACTCGCTGCTGCCGCCGGAACTGCTCCTCCGGTGCAGCCTCTTGCCCAACTTGCCGACGGAGGAGCGGAGACGATCCATCTACGAGGAATGCGGAACGTGTGCTAGATCGTGGGTAGTGGGGAAGGTGGAGAGATTACCGGGATGGTGTGCCGAATGGGGGCGCCTGACCTCCCTTTTATAGTGTGGGAAACTTCCAGGAGAAGGAACCACCATAAAGTTTCAAAATTTGAGAGCGCGCCGATCGGCACGGATACTGCGCTGATCGTCACAATTCAAATTTTGAATGCTCTGACCACTCTGATGCTTGATTCCCCTCTTTCAGGTCGCTGCCTAGCACATCATGTTGGTTGGCAGGGGAACAGCACAGAATCCTGATGTCTTGTTGGCGGCGCCAATCGGCGCAGGCCCACGCCGATCGGCGCGCCATCTCTTTTTCAGCTTTTGGCCAATTCCGTGTCTCCTCTGCATTGCACACCTACATAATAATCATACCTGTTCCTCAAAATCAATGCCTGCCGCCTTTGTCACCTATTGGGAACATCATGGGCACCCGCACCGGTCAGCGCAATTTGGGCGCCGAACGGCGCAAGTCCCTTGCACCTTGTTTTTAGGTTCGGCACTGATTCTGATGCCTCGTGTTCATCTCTTTCACCTAATTTCCACCTCTCCACTGTTACTGTAGTATTGGCATACGTGTCGAGGCTCAACCGGTGACCGCGCCGATCGGCGCAGGAGTCGAGCCGATCGGCACACTAGTGAAACTAAGTCAAAGTGCGCGAGATCTATTAAATCTGGGTTTGCGCCGATTGGTGCAGGAGTCAAGCCGATCGGCACACTGGTGAATCTAAGCCAAAGTTGTTGCACCGATCGGCGCAGGGGTTGAGCCGATCGGCACACCAGTGAGTCTAAGCCAAAGTGTTCCAGATCTTGTAAACCTATGCTGGTAAGTGAGTAGCCAGATATCTACTAGTATCTTAGCAGGGAAGAAACCCTTAATCGCAGTGGGGAAGAAACCCTTAATCGCGCGAGTATCTTACCCTACTCAACTATCCAATAGTGCTGCGTAGGCTTAGTGCTGTCATCGCTAAACCACACTACTGGCATCATCAAGCAACCATAATCAATACAATGTCTGAATACTATCCTAATCACCACGATTAAGATAATATCTACTTACTTAGCCTAGAACTACGCAATTGGAATAAGCACATGCATGATTATAGAATCAAGATAGACAAATCACCAAAAACATCATCAACATATTCAATCATCCTTGAGATACATAGAGTAAGATTCATCCCCGTCGAGATGGCCTACCTTGACGGATCAACTCTTGACTCCAATGGTTCTTGAAACTCAACTAGAGATCTATTCTAACACGGCAAGCACCGGTGGCTCTAACTCACGGATTTGGTGTCCCTCTGTCGCCTCCTCCTTCTACGGCGAGGGTTTACAAGTATTTATAGGGGTTCTACTCATAAAGGACTCGGTTTCTAGCAAATAAGGCAGTTGCGCCGATCGGCGCAGGATTGCACCGATCGGCGCAAGCCGTGTCTTCTCTGGTTTCTTCCCTGAGTCGGTTCCTCTGTCTTCCACAGCTGCCATGTGGGCCTTTTCCTTCGAGATAAAGTCTTGAACTGCATGTTAAGATCTTGGAGTTCCATAAATCTTCTTGAAGTTCCATAATTCTTCTTAGACAAATATCTTCAAGCGCCTTGCGTAGATAAACTTCCATAAACATGTAGAATGGGCCTCGGTCATTTCTGTGGGTCAAAACACCCCTTTGGGCCGATCAGCTCATGGACTGCGCCGATCGGCGCACTGGGCTTCTTCAGTGCTTTTCATCGGTTCTGGACTCCTGTCCTCTCCATCATCGCATTAATCACCAATTTTACCTGTTTCTGCAATAAAGCTCCAAAACAACACATATATAAATATATAGGCAATATCACAGGTAATTGGCCTAAATTAGTATCAATTATACTCTAATTGGGGTAATATTCACATATAAAAGAGGCACTTAGGAAGTGCCAACAGGAGCCAAGGTTGCAAGCCTCCATATCAGCAACAAAAGAGTAGCTTTACCCCTATATCATCTATGCAAAACGCAATCCCTCTTCGCATTCAATGCAAGGAGTTCTTTCAGAATCAAGAAAAGATCAATAGGGACAGTTCAGCTAAGATTAAGGAGGTTGACCGGGTTCTTGAGGGGATCAATGACAAGGTGATCGAGGTTGGAAGTTGTAACGAACAAATTCTCCAATTCATGAAAATGTGGGAAAAGTGAATGGGACAGCTGTCGAAAGCCGCAGAAGGCGATAAAGGAACTATTCCAGGCAACACCCGTTCTTCTAAATAGTTGAAATCAGTAGCAACAAGGTCTGGAAAACAAACAAAAGATCCAACAGCCTCTGCTGGAGCAAGGAAGGGGAGTGTCGATCGGCACGACGAGGGTGCCGATCGGCACAGTGTTGACGCCGATCGACACATAATGGATATTGATCTGACAGGTCTGATGCTGGGTATGACCGGCAAGGAACACGGTCCTGCTACCTTCCTGGATATGCATCTACTAACCACAACAGAGAGAACTCGACCTTATGACGAGCGATTCTCTTGGTTCAAAGACATCCTGAAAAGGATGTACATCAACGTACCGTTCCTTGACACCCTTAAGATACCCACCTATGCTAAATATATCAAGAAAAATTATGCAAAGTAAGAAGCCATTGCTATCTAAGGGAGTAGTGAAGATGACAGAAGAGATGATCGTGACTATCAGTGATCTTGCACCATAAAAGAAAGCCAACCTGGGATCTCCTACATTCACTGTTTGACTGGGTCGAAGAATTTTGTGACTTGGGCGTGAGTGTAAGTTTCATGCCTCGCTATGTTTTCTTGAATCTGAACTTGTCTGAGGTCGAGCCCACGGCTATGTGCTTAGAGGTGGCTGATCAGTCAGTTCGCTATCCTGACGGTTTTGCAAGAGATGTGTCTATCCAAATTGGAGATCATATTGTCCTTTTGGATTTCATTGTACTGGATATGGATAGGAGGATGAAGACACCATTGATTCTAGGAAGGCCATTCTTAAGCATAGCTAAAGCAAACATTAATGTTAGAATAGGAGGAATCAACTTTAATATAAGTGGAGCTTCCTACAAATTAAAGTTTCATCAGAAGGGAGAAGAATATCGTAAGATTTCTGCCATGGAGAGATATAATTCAGCATACCAGAAAGAGTCGATGGTAATTGGAGAGACAGTAAAGAAAAGCTCCATAGGATGAAGGAAGAAGGAATAGAAACCTTGTAGTGTCGCAGACATGTTCCCCATATAGCGATGCTAAGGAGTGATTGAATGGGGAGTTCAAGCTCTACAACCTTTTTAACTAAGAGCACTTTTTGGGAGGCAACCCAAAATCCAGGAGTCAAGTAATTAGTGTGAGACTTTTTGAAGTGCTTGGTGCTTGCAGGAGGGCAACTTGTGTTTAGTAAAGTAGCGCTAGCCGTGAGGGCAACCCAGTGTTTAATTTGTTTCCTTGTAATAACAATAATGCTCCCGGAATAAAATTTGTTTAGTCCATGTGTTTGTTTTAGTTTGTGTGCTCCTTGCACTGTCTGTTTGTTTTCTTTGGTTTTTGTTATGACTAACAGTGCAGTGATAAGAAACAAAAAAACAAAAAGAAGGAACACTATTCGTGCCGATCGGCACACCCTATGCGCCAACCAGCACCAATGTTCACCTACGTGGACCTTGCAGTTGGTAACGCCTAACTGATGAAAAATATGATAAGGAGCCAATTATGGAAAAAAAATACAGAAGTTCAAGGAAGGCAATTATGTAAGGTAAGAAAAATTAATTGTCCAGAGTTATTTTTGGTGTTTTGTTTCCATGATATTTTAGGATGAGGAAACTTGGAAGGAATTGAGGAGAGGAGACATAATGCCGACCCACACCAACATGGTGCTGAACGGCACGGTCAGAAAAGGACACCTCAGGAGGTCAGATGCGACAAAAGATTTTACCGGCATTGGAAATTTGAAATCATCAAACACGATGCGGCCCCTAATGCTGCATAAAGTGCCATGGAGGACTATGCCAATCAGGACCCTTCTGTGTCGATAGGCACGGGTGACGATGCGATAGCAGGTGGAATCGGCGCAGAGGCATGGAGAAGAGAGGAAGTCACCAACAACGATGCAATTGTCGGGTGCAGTACGACTGTGTGTTGATCAGCATAGGCTACGTGCCGACAAGTACCAACACTAGATACATGTTGGTATTTTTAATGAATGCAGATGAGTCCGCAAGCGCACATAGAATACCGTTGTAGCACTTCACCTCTTGAGTATTCCAAGGGTATCGAATTCATAGGGAACATGAGGTCTAATCTTCTATTTTAATCATCCAAAGACACCAAGATAACTATGGCTCGGGTAGAGAGGATTCTGACTGGTAAAAGAGTCCTAATCAGAGTATGTTGACACTAAGCTGCTTGCATTGGGCATCCGGTTTTCTCCTGCATCCATAGTGTGCTTCCCACCAAGAGCCTACTGCGTAGCTGGACGTGGAGGATTTCAAAGTACAGATACCCTTGGAATACTCCCTTAATCTCTAGCAATCCGTGGACTTCGTGATAAACAAAGGCAACCTACGGCCTAGACACCACATCTATGCTTTTGATTACTCCATTTATCTCTATGTACGATGGGCCAAGACTAAGGTCTCTAATTAAATAGAGCGCTGAGCGAGTAAAGTAACTAAGTACTAAAACTTACTTAAAAAGGAAAACTAATAACCAGAAAAGAATCACGAAGACTTACCTAAAAAGGCAAGCATCCATCGAGGTACTAGCGCGGAGAAGGGGTTGGACAGGCCCGAACCTCCTCTCATGGACTCCTCCTCACTCTCTCCCCATTTTCTAAATGCTTTGGCAGCATTGAGCCTTTTTGGAAATGAAGTGCTAATTGTATCTTGAAGTGTTGAGAAAGTGAAGTCCTTCTCTTCCTTTTATATCACTCAAAGGCGGTTCCTGAAGTTGGTAACTTCCAACAAACGTGCACAACCGACCTTGGGGAGGCACCAGGAGATGACACATCGAGGCGGTGCATTAGAGGGGGACCCACCTGTTCGGCCGAACAGGGGTGTTCGGCCAAACAGGGGTTGTGGGCCCTCGGTCCCCCTCTGCTCTGTGTCCTTGGTGGGTGGCCCCTTGTCCTTCCTGACACTGTAAGGCGATGGGTTACGTAGGTTTTCTTCTGAAAGTGGGCCAGTGAATCCGTGTGCTTGGCTCTGATTGGCTAGAAGTGTGTTTTCTTCCTTGATGATGTGGATTTTCCAATAATTCCATGGAATAATTACCTGCAACACATTTACCAACACTAGTGGAATTTGTAAGTAATAAACTCCTACCACTATGTTGGTTGTTCATTTTATTGCTTTTATGCAGATAATTGACGGTCTATATTAGGTACTTAGTGATCATCAACAAACTCCTCCACACTTAGCTTTTGCTCGTCGTCGAGTAAAGGAAGAGGACTAAGGTGGATCAAAATTTTCAAATAGTATGATGCTAGCATGCAAATTATTCCAAATCATACCTATACCAGTGGCTTTGTAGTGTCTACCACATTACCCTAGGCGATTAATGAGTGGAATGGGCGGACTTTTATCTTCTTGGCTTCCTTTGCTAAGTACTTAGGTTTTTGAAAGATTTTCAAAAAATAAATGGAGGCTATACTCCTCAAGTGATTCTCTCAAATCACTCGATATTTGTGTAAGTGGATCCTCACCAACGCTTTTGTCTTTTGCCTCTTTCCATTTCTACAACTAACTTTGGCTTTTGTGGAGCTCAAGGTAGGAAATAAAGAAAGGAGCATACTTGTGCTTTGTATTTTACTGAGTCAAAAACCAGATCCAAGAAGAAAATAAATCATGAATCAATAATCAAGTATGTGCACACTTTATGGATTGGATTGTGGAAATGAATGGATACTCCTTTACATGTAGATTCTCTCTTTCTTTGAACAATTTTGGGCATGGATATTTCTCTTTCTTTTTTTCATCATGCTCTTGATTGGTAGCAAGAAATTTATTTTGCTTAGCCATGCCTTCTAAAGGATCAAATGAGAGAGAATCATAATCAAGAATTTCATGGAGTATTTGCTTGGATGGATGGAATGATGGTGGTAATGCTAACTTCCAGAGTAGAAGTTTTTAGCAAAATGGGTGTGCACATAAACTTGATCAATAATTATTAACAAGCAACTCGCAAGGGTCAAGACTTTGACAAAGTTCAACAAAGTCACAAGCAGCAAATGTATAGGATATTCAATAAAATTTATTTGGCTCTGGTAGGAATTTTTTTATCACTCAGGAGTAAGTGCTAAAATTTAAATTTTCAAAATAAATCACAAGTACTTTATGCAAAAGATTAACAAGAATCACAACGTCAAACCATATCACATTAGTCAATAACTTAGGTGACATGCAGTCCCTATAAATATTTTCCACTAGCAATGGTATAGTAATAAGGAATAAAGATCATGCATGCCAACCAAGGAAAATTTCAATATAAATCAGAGACATCATCAGTGTTGATTTTAATTTTCTTGATTGATTTTATCATTTTAGTTCCTAGAAAATTAAATCAAAATACATAATAGGGAGATTGAGGGATAAGATGCGCAAACCATCGTGTTGGAGAAAATAGGGACCTAGAGGGGCGGTGCAATTCGGCCGAACAGGGGTGTTCGGCCGAACACCCCTGGTCGCCAAGTGGGCCCTATTTTGGTGTGCTGCTCCAAGCAACGATGTACACCGTATTTTTCATCGTGTGAAATTTTGTTCGCATCAAAAGTCCCAAGGATCTCCCCCACACTTGTTTTCTTGCCTGCTCTTTTATTGACACAAAAACAAAGAAAAGTAAAATGCAAAGGGACTCCACCCACTTTATGGGCAAGGTGAGTCTTTTATTCATTAATAAAGCAAACTAATAGGCACTGATTACAAAAAATGGAATGAAATAAATAACTAAAGGGGAAAGTAAACTAAGCACCTACTTTATTTCCTAGATAAATGATAGGGAAGCATAATCATTTGCCAAGATAGAGCTCAGGCTTCCCTAACTCATAGCACACCTTATAAGCTTGGTGCCAAGGCTACGGCGGAGGTTGCCTAGTTTGCTTTTGAGGGCCTCAAGGTCATCCTTAATATCAGCCCTCTCCAGCTTTTCCTACGCCAACTCATCAACATGCTTCCTATTAGCTAGGCACAGGCTCTCAATCTCCTTAGCTAGTTGTGCAGCAGTCTTCCTCTTGGGGGAGTCTTCCCCGCTGCTCTTGTAATGCCCCGCCGATCTCTAGATAGGAGGCAGTGAGGTAAACCGACTTATGGTATTCTTTAGCGGGGGAGAGGTGACTGATTCCTCTCTCTTTCCCATCTCTGTAGGTGTGAGGGGCTTCATGAGCTGTTTCCCTATGCCTCCCATGCCTCTCACCCCTTGTCCCGTGGGTGTGTTGCTCCTAGGAGAGTATGGCGGGGTGTCTTGAGAGAAACTACTCAAGGAAGGTTGCCCTAGCTTGGTCTTCACAGCTGGTGGGACAATCACAGCTTTTGGGAGATGCGGAAGCATCCCCTTTGGAGCGATCGCACCAACGGTTGGTCTTCTTGGAGGGGTTCTTGCATGCCCGTTCATTGGAGATCCTCTGTTTGGGGACAGAGAGCATGCAGCAATGCGGGTTGCCAAGGTCTTGCGCCCTCGTGGTTCCTCCCCCGCTGGCTGCAACACCGGAAGGGCCAAGGAAAGGTCAAGGGCCCGGGCAAGCTCACGAGAGGAGGACTCATCCCGACCAAGGGAGGATCTTGGGCTAGAGAAAAGGGTCATCTTTTTGTCGGTCATGGCTGAGATTCTTGAAGGTGGAGAGGTCAAAGGAGGAAGATGGAATTTTGTTTCTGGTTTTGTTTTGGGACGAGAAAAACTCTGTTTTATTGACTCTCCGTCGTGAAGGGATAGGGATAACGCATCAAAATGGATCGGGGTCGGTTAAGTTAAAGTGCTCGAGGAAGCAGGGGGGAGGCGGCGCCACCCTCTGTTCAGTCGAATAGGGTTGGGCGCTGTTTGCCCCCCCCCCCTTCCTAGGTGAGTTGGGCCAGCAGGGGGTAAGGTCCAAAGATGGGTTAGGCCTGTTAGCTCTAGTAAAGACATTGAAAAATGCTAATAGAGTATATTTAAGTCAATTAAATTGACCATATCTATTTCCTTATCTAAATCTTCACTAGAATAAGAAAGCTTTAAGCAATGGCCATTTACTTTAAAAAGGTTACCTATGTCATCTTGCAGCGTGATCGCCCCATGAAAAGACATGTCGACGATGGTGGACGGTCCATCCCATTTGCTCTTCAGCTTTCCATGTCCGAATAGCTTTACCCTAGAATTGAAAAGTATTACCTTATCTCCTACCTTGAACTCCTTAGGCTGGATCCTTTTATCGTGCCATCTTTTGGTTTTCTCGTTGTACACCTTGGCACTACGGTAAGCCTTGTCCCTCCATTCCTCCAGCTCTGATATCTGTATTTTTCTTTGGATCCCAGATTTCTGGAGATCCATATTCCATTTTCTAATGGCCCAGTGTGCTTGATGTTCCATCTCAACAGGTAAATCACAAGTTTTACCATAGACAAGTTGATATGGTGACATGCCGATGGGTGTCTTGTATGTTGTCTGATATGCCCAAAGTGCCTCAGATAGCTTGTTCTTCCATCCTATCCCCATTTCCAGTACAGTCTTCTAGAGGATATTCTTGATTTGCTTATTTGAAGTTTCTGCCTGGCCACTGGTTTGAGGGTGGTATGGAGTAGCTATGTTGTGGTTCACGCCGAGTTCTCTTAGGAAGTGACGAAAGGTCTTATCAATGAAGTGAGATCCTTTGTCACTTATCACCATCCGAGGCGTTCCAAAACGAGGGAAGATTACGTCATGGAACATTCTTTCGGTGTTCTTTGCATCTGCTGCTTGACATGGTATAGCTTCTACCCGTTTTGATACATAGTTAACGGCCACCAAGATGTACTCACAATCATAGGACTTTGGAAAAGGCCCCATGTAGTCAATGCCCCATATATCAAAAAGTTCCACTTGAAGATTGTATGTAAGGGGCATGGCATTGCGGGCAGTGATCCCTCCATGTTTCTGGCATCTCCAGCACTTGTGAATGAACTCTTTTGTATCCTCATACATTGTAGGCCAAAAGAATCCACCTTGCCAGATTTTTGCTTGAGTACGGAACACACCAAAGTGTCCTCCGTATGAAGATGAATGGCACTTTTCTCTTATCTTAGCACCTTCGACTGTAGGGACACATCTTTTTAGCAACCCATCCGCACACACTCTGTATAGGTACGGGTCTTCACAAAGGTGCCACCGACTCTCATACATCACTTTATTTTTGTTCTCCCCAGGCGATACATAACCTACAACCATGTAATTCAAAATATCCGCATACCAGAGGTTGGTGTCGGTCACCTTTAGCAGCATGTCATCTCGTAGAAAATCATTTATCGGCAGCTCCTGCATGTTAGTGATTTGCATACGCGACAAATGATCTGCTACAGAATTCTCTACTCCTTTCTTATCTTTCATTTCAAGGTCAAATTCTTGGAGTAAGATAATCCATCTAATTAGCCTATGAGCAAATATTTTAAGGCCGCATGATCAGTGTACACAGTCACCTTAGCTCCTACTAAGTAAGATCTAAACTTATCGATAGCAAAAACAAAAACAAGGAGCTCTTTCTCAGTGGTAGCATAATTTAGTTGTGCTCATGCAAAGATTTTGCTAGCATAGGCTATTGCATGATGCTTTTTATCCTTGCTTTGGCCCAAAACAGCCCCAACAGCATAATCACTAGCATCACACATGATTTCAAAAGGCAGCACCCAATCAGGGGGTCGGATACCTGGGGCTGAGATGAGTGCCTTTTTAAGGGTATCGAATGAGTTGAGGCACTTATCATCGAAATCAAAGGGTGTATCTTTAGCTAAGAGACTAGTGAGGGTTCTAGCAATTTGGGAGAAATCCTTAATGAAATGCCGGTAGAACCGCATGGCCTAGAAAGCTATGGATACCCTTTATGTTGATAAGAGGTGGAAGTTTTTCTATAACCTCTATTTTTGCTTTGTCCACCTCTATCCCCCTTTCGGACACTAAGTGTCCAAGCACTATGCCCTCTCAGACCATAAAGTGGCACTTTCCCCAATTAATCACCAGGTCCTTTTTTTGGCATCTAGTCAAGACCTTATCCAAATTCTCCAGATAGTGTTAAAATGTTTTCCATAGATGGAGAAACCATCCATGAAAACTTCCATGATTTATTCTATCATGTCGGAGAAGATGGACATCATGCACCTTTGGAAGGATGCATGGGCGTTGCAAAGCCCAAATGACATCCTCGGGTAAGCATACGTTCCATAAGGACCTGTGAATGTGGTCTTGCTTTGATCATCGGGATGGATGGGAATTTGATGATAACCATACTAACCATGAACGAAACAAAAGGAGTGGTTTGTGAGCCGCTCTAGCATCTCATCAATGAAGGGTAGAGGAAAATGATCCTTCTTGGTTGCCTTGTTGAGTTTTTGGTAGTCAATGCACATTCTCCATCCCATGATGGTTCGTTGTGGGATCAACTCATTTTTTTCATTTTGAACGACTGTCATTCCTCCCTTTTTAGGCACTACTTGAACCGGGCTAACCCACTCACTATGTGGCACGGGATAAATAATCCCGGTGTGCAAAAGTTTCAAGACCTCCTTCTTCACTACTTCTCGCATTGGATCGTTGAGCCCACGCTGAGGCTCCCTAGATGGCGTACTTTCTAGGTCAATGGGAATGCGATGAGTGTAAAGAGCAGGACTAGTTCCCTTAAGGTCTTGGAGTAAGTATCCTAGGATGGTGTGATGCTTTTCTAAAACGGCTATGAGGCTTTAGGTTTCTTGATCTGAAATCTTATCACTTATGATGATAGGAGCTTCATCGCCGTGAAGGAAAGCATAGCATAGGCTAGCTGGTAAGGTTTGGGGGTCGTTTTGGTGGCTCCTCCTTTGGAAGTTCAAAGGTGAGAAACCATGTGGATATGTGCCATGGTTTGCAATATGTCCTCCTTTGGATGTTCAAAGGTGAGAAACCATGTGGATATGTGCCATGGTTTGCAATAAGTGATGAGTAATTGACTTGGACTGATTTGGTGTTTGAGTTGAAATACGGGAATCTACGGATTGCATGATTTTGTGCATGTCATGGTTTTGACTAACCGGAGTTGGTGAGGATGTTAGAGAGTTTGCAGGAGATAGGAAATGTGTTTGCTTTTCTCATGATATGTAGGTCAGTGGAGTAACCTTGGTGGTCAACGGTGAGAGGATCAGGCACAAGTAGAAGACTTAGAGCCAGACGATCAGGAGGTCGGGTGAAGTCAAGGGTGATTCACACCGTACACGTGGAGAGGCAAGAAGCACGGACGGTTTTACGGTTGAGCCTCAAAACCATGGATGGTGATCAAGACAGTAGGGTTGACCAAGTCAAAGGTGATCGAGCATCGGTGCAAGTAGAGGCTTCCAATGGACAGGAGGCAGGAGAGACTTGCTGACGAGGAGGATCACGGGACGAGGTGACACGTGTCAAGATCAAGAAGTCGCGCTTTGAGAAGCGTGCAAGAAAGTTTCCCGGTTTGGGCTCCAAAACCGATGGTGGTGATTAGAGCTGCACGTGGCACCATCACAAAGCTTGCGTCGAGGCGAAGCAAAGTTGTGAAGGGCTTGATGGCGTTCGAGCGACGAAGAAAAAGATGGATGGCTATGCCCCTGGTGGTAGGTGGCCGTGTATTGTAGGTGAGTGGTAGGATGGTCTTTAGGACAACCCCTAGGCCTATATAAGGAGAGGTAGGGCTAGTGGAAGAGGTGCCTCTCTTTCCTTAGCCTTGCCTTAGGTCTTCATTCAAAGTGCTAGGAGAGGTCTTCATGTAATAGAGGAGAGGAGAGGGTGTGTGAGAGACATCTCTTTCTCTTCCAAATAGTGGGAGAAAGAGGGTGGCTTCCTAGCCTTGTATCCATGGATCTTGTAAGCATGTTTCTATGATATGAGAGTTATTTTCATGCTCAAGATCTTCCTCTATCCCTAAATCCCGAATTTCTTTTTTTCTCTATTTTTTGAACTATTTTTGTGGGAATTTTTTATTTCACTTTTGGGTAAGTTTTTGGGTGGATTTCTTAGGGGATCTTGGTGCTATGATGAGCTAGAACAATCCTATATGGATCCTTGATCGAATCATTAGCTCTAGCATCTTTGATTTGAAAGATTTCTCAAGTTTCCCCTTTTTGGTGTTCTTGGCACAAGATCTGAAATTCATGATGATTCCTTGAGCCAATTGAGCAGATCTCCTTGGATTAGGGTCGTGATGTGTTGAGGATTGGATGATCCAACAATCGCATATTTTGGAGATTTGGTTGAGTTTTGGAGAGATTTGGGGGAAAATTGCGATAGTTTTCTGTTCTGTCGGGGGTCGATCGCACTGCCGATCGCCTGGACCGGCACTGCCGGTGGGTCAGAACCCAGATTGGCACTGCCGATGCCATGACCGGTAATGCTGGTGGCTTGGGTCTGAACCCCGCATCGGTACTGCTGATGGACATGATTGGCTTGCCGATGCCAGTGATCGGCACTGCCGATGGTCGTCCAGTAATCTAGTTTGAGTTCATTCTTTGACCTTTTGAATCTTTGTTGTTCTCTTTTGTTTCCGCTTTGTTCCGCTGCTGTTGTTGATCACTCCTAGGGTTAGCACATCACAAGTTGGTGTGTGTGACCTTGGTGATTCCTTTAGAGGTTGGTTTGGGTGGTAATCGGGACATAGGCCAATCTCTTGTGAAGAATTTTAATTGGCTCCCATTCAACCCCCCCCTCCCCCCGCTTCTGGTCGCCTTCATGGTCCTTCAATTGGTATTAGAGCCAGTTTGATCACTAGTTGACCTTCACCAGCTTTGTGATCCAAAGGCGATATGGAGAAGCGTGCGGTCAAGCTTTGGATGTTTGATGGAGAGGACTTTCCCTATTGAAAGTCATGGACCAACGCTTATCTCTTAAGCCGAGGACGTGCAATTTGTGAGATAGTTGAGTAGGAGTATGCCATACGAGAAGACCTCAACATTGTAGCTGCAAGTGAGTTAACCAATTATGAAAACAACTCCAAAGTTGTCAATATTCTGCTTTCTGCTCTAGGTAGGAATGAACATGATCATGTTGCACATCTTGAAACTGCTCATGCAATTTGGGATAAGCTTTGCACGTACCATCAGGGTACCAATCAAGTCAAGTCTATGCGTAATGATTCTTACAATAGACAGTACCAAACTTTTGCACAAAAACCTGGCGAGTCACTAGATGAAACTTTTTATAGGTTTGAGGCTATTGTCTGCAACTTTAGGGCTTGTGGTAATCTTGTGTACAATGATAATGATAGAGCTAAGCAACTGCTATATTCACTTGATGAGAATGTTTGGGGGGTTAAAATTGTTGCTCTAGAGGAAACTGCTAATTTCAATACCCTGAACTGTGAGCAACTGCATAGCAAGCAGAAATCTCATGAACTGTCTAGGAAATCTTGTCCTAATCATGTTAATCCTGCTTCTAGCATGGCTTTTCTTTCTAGCTCTCAAAAGGGTAGTCACAGTGGTGCTTCTTATGGAACTAACCCCTCACTTGACAAGTCTTCTTTGGAGTTTGCTCTTTCTTCTCTTGTTGCAGATTCGGATGAATAGATGGAGTGCATTCCTGACGAGGAGCTGTCCTTGCTCACAAGGAAGTTCTACAACAACCGGAAGGAGAAAAGAGGAGGTGGTTCAAGAACCTGCTTCGAGTGTGGTGACCCTAGACAATTCATCCCTGACTGCCCCAATAAGAAAAAGAAGGTCGGGTACCACAACAACAACACTGAAGACTTCAAGAAGAAGAAGAACCACTTCTTCAAACGAAGCAAGAAATCTAAGAAGTTCGGCAAGGCCATCACACGCGCGACGTCGACCTCACATCAAGCGAAGGCCTTACAAGCTTGGAAGAGGAGGTTGAGAATCCACGAGTCAAGAGGAAGGACAACTTCATCGGGCTTTGCTTCGTGGAAAAGAACGATCACGACACCAACTCTGGCTCCGACTCTAACACAAGCGAGGTACCTCCCACTCTTGATGAGCTCTCTTCTGAACTTGATCATTTCTACGATGTTTTCCTGATGCAAGATGATAAGCTTCACGGTGCTATTCATGAGAGTAGAGAGCTTAAGTCTAAGTTAGAGAGTGTTGATTATGAGATTGCTTCACTTATGTCCAAGCTTGCTAAAAATGCTGATGTTGAGTGTGAGTCTTGTCAAGTTGTGATGAATGATCTCAGTCAGAGGGAAAGCGTGCATGCTCAAGTTGCCAGTCAGCTTGAGAGTGCTCTTAAAGAGCTTGATAAATTCAGAGCTAGACCAACTCTTTTAGGTGCATGTCAGAAGTGCCCCAAGCTCACTAATGAGTTGGAAGCTCAAACCCTCAAAGCAAAGTGCTCGAGTCCAAGCTGCTAGATGGGACTCACTCGAAAGTTCTTCCACCACCCTGTGTAGTGTGTGGCTCTCTTAAGGATAAGCTTGTAATCACTAGAGAGGAAAACAAGAACATAGCCCAAGAAAATGACTATCTCATCTCCAAAGAACCCTGGTGAGTGAGGAGAAGATTGAGAGTGACTTGGCAAGAGTCAAAGAGAGTGCTAGTAGGTCAACCTACAACTTGGGCTTGGGATTTGAGAGGTGTGACAAAGAGAGTGAATATGTGGGTAAGTTTGTGCCTAGCTCTAGCTACAAGGATGAGGAACAATCCATCAAACCCACTGACACATACTATCCACCTAACCCTAATCCTTCCTTCAACCCAAAGCAAGCTGAGAAGCCAAAAC
Organism: Eleusine indica; assembly: GCA_030378355.1. Taxonomy (NCBI): domain Eukaryota; kingdom Viridiplantae; phylum Streptophyta; class Magnoliopsida; order Poales; family Poaceae; genus Eleusine; species Eleusine indica. Next base: position 17,883,006 of record CM059502.1, read on the forward strand.
CCAAACCCACTGTGCAAGCTAAGCCTAAACATAAGAGTGTCTACATTTGCATATTTTGTGCTCGTAAGGGTCACTTGGATGAGTACTGTTATATGCGTAAGAGGATTGAGAGGATGCAAGCTGAGTTAACTAGGAATGTGCATCATGATGATTTTGTTGATTTTCAGTCTCGCTCTTTTTCTCGTGCCTATCATGGACAGAGTCATTCCTCATATGGCTTTGATTCATGAAACAGAGGCTTTGCGCAGCAGCGCTTTGGCGCCCCATGTTTTCCCCATCGTGGTGAGCGTCACGCGTGGATTTGGTTTTCACACAGATAGTTTCTATCCACAAAACCCAAGGTCTGAGTCGAGACGCTTTGACAGGCCACGTTTTCCCTATCGTGGTTCTCGTCTCACGCATCCAAATGATAATGTGCAAAGAACTGTGATGACTACTACCGGTCGTATGATGAAGTGCTGGATCCCTAAAAGCTTTCTTACTAACCCAAGCACTGAGTCATCGATCTTTCCTTCTCGTTCTTTGTAGGCAGCAGGTAGAGGCTTGGAGAACAAATGGTTGATTGACTCTAGGTGTTCGCGCCACATGACCGGAGATGCAAAGTGGTTCTCCAACCTCACTCCCTTGAAGCGTGGGGAGTATGTGACATTTGGAGATGACAAGAGAGGGAGAGTGAAGGCAAGGGGCATAGTAAAGGTAAATGAAAAATTCATCCTCAAGGATGTTGGTTTGGTTGAGCATCTCAAGTACAATCTTCTCTTTGTCTCTCAGTTGCTTGATGTTGGTTTGGAAGTGCGCTTTAAGAAAAATGCTTCTTGTGTTCTTGATTCGAATGGCTCTTTGGTTTGTAGGATTTCTAGCATTGGGAAAGTTTTTTAGGCTGATTCTTCTATTTCTAATGGTTCTCACAAGTGCTTGTTTGTTCAATCTTCTTCTGAGCTCTAGAAATGGCATAGGAGACTAGGTCACATGAGCTTTGACTTGCTTTGTCGCTTAAGTGGCCTAGGTTTGATCCGAGGATTGCCTAAGCTCAAATGTGATAAGGATTTGGTTTGTGCTCCTTGTCATCATGGGAAAATGATTGCCGCTTCTCATCCACCAATTAATTTGGTGATGACTGACCGCCCTGGAGAGCTGCTTCACATGGACACTGTAGGTCCTTCTCGGGTTCGTTCGGCGGGTGGGAAGTGGTATGTTCATGTGATTGTTGACGACTTCTCTCGCTACTCTTGGGTTTACTTTCTTGAGAGCAAGGATGGAGTGTTTCATCACTTTCGGAGCTTATCTTTGAGGTTGTTCAAGGAACTCCCTAGTGCATTACGAGCAATCCGCAGTGATAATGGCATGGAGTTCAAGAACTCCTCCTTTGATGCCTTCTGTCTTGAGCGTGGTATTGAGCATCAGTATTTAGCACCTCATGTTCCTCAGCAGAATGGTGTGGTCAAAAGAAAGAACAGAACCTTGGTGGAAATGGCCCGGATGATGCTCGATGAGCATAGGACTCCGAGGCGATTCTGGGCTGAGGCCATTAGCACTGCTTTCTATGTTTCCAATCGGGTTTTCTTACGCTCAATTCTTAATGTGACTTCCTATGAGCTACGCTTTAGGAGGAAGCCATCTGTTTCTTATTTGCATGATTTTGGTTGCAAGTGCTTTATTCTCAAGTGTGGCAATCTTGATAAGTTTGAGTCGAGATCTTCTGATGGTATCTTTCTTGGCTACACCCTTCATGGACATTCCTACAGAGTTTTGAATTTGGAAACTAACACCATAGTAGAGTCCTGCGATGTAACCTTTGATGAGTCAAGCTCGTGTGCAAGCAATGTGGTTGAGACTGCAGGTAACAAGGAGATGCAGGAGAGCATCTTTGTCGAAGAGGACCTACATGGCTTGAATGATGATGATGATGATGATGATGATGATGAGTCAACGCATCCTACGTTCGAGCCTGTTCCTGCTGCTTCCACCACTCTAGCAGAGGGTCCAGAAGCTTCTACATCAACCTCAGCAGCTGTCGAGCTAGCTCTAGATATGGTTGAGGGGGAGGTGCACTCCGAGAGAGAGGCTCCTCACCACATTCAGCGTCAACATCCACCTCAACAGATGATCGGTAATCTCTGTGAGAGGACAACAAGGTCAAGGTCTGCACATCTCGCCTGCTTTACCAATTCTCTCTTTGTTGCCACCTTTGAACCTCGAGATGTTGGACACACACTATCTGATGAACATTGGGTCAATGCCATGCATGAGTAGTTGCAAAACTTTGAAAGAAACAAAGTGTGGACCCTAGTAGAGCCTCCTATTGGTATCAATGTCATAGGAACCAAGTGGGTGTTCAAAAACAAACATGGGGAAGATGGTGAGGTTGTGAGAAACAAGGCTAGGCTTGTTGCTCAGGGTTTTAGCCAAGTTGAGGGCTTAGACTATAGGGAAACCTTTGCTCCTGTTGCTCGCATAGAAGCCATTAGGATCTTGCTTGCATTTGCTGCCTCTAAGGGCAATAGACTCTACCAAATGGATGTCAAGAGTGCCTTCCTAAATGGTTTCATAGAGGAAGAGGTTTATGTGAAACAACCATCTAGCTTTGAGTACCACAAATACCCAAACCGAGTGTACAAGCTTCAAAAGGCTTTGTGCGGACTAAAGCAAGCACCTAGGGCATGGTATGCTAGGCTTAAGACTTTCTTGCTAGAGCGCGGGTATGTCATGGGGTGTGTTGACAAAACCTTGTTCACTCTTAAGCATGGCAATGACTTTCTAATGGTTCGGATATACGTGGATGATATCATCTTTGGTGGTTCCTCTCATGCTCTTGTGTCCAAATTTCAGGAAGCTATGGAAAGTGAATTTCAGATGTCGATGATGGGTGAGCTCACCTTCTTTCTTGGACTTCAAATCAAGCAGTGAAATTCAGATGTCAATGATGGGCGACCCTCCGCACGGATTAGAAGTTACATGATGATCACATAAGAATAATGTTTTTCTCTTTTCTTATGAGTCTCTGTTGCATATGTAAGCATTTATAGAGCTTATTTTCTGTGAATGCTTGTTGCCTTGGTTGAGATTGACACTCGCAAGATTCTTATGATTCACTTGATGCTTGTTTTGTCTTGGATGGGAGTACTTACACATGTGGTGGCAGCTTTTTTCTTGATGAGCTAAATTTGATTGCTAGTCAATCTTTCTGCTTAGCATGTATAGCTCTTGATGTTTATGCCTTGCTATCTATTTTTTATCTTTGTATGATTGTGAGCTAATGCCTTTACACTTCAAAGCTCTATACTTGTGATTAGCAAGGTTAAATGCTTGTTTGCATAATTATTGAAGCTCCTTAGATTTGCATTTTCATGCACTGCACACTTATTCTTTTGCTTCTTTGATAAGTTCATTGCCAAAGGGGAAGAAAATATTGGGTCATGCACAAATAATGCTAAAAAACTTAAAATGATCCATTTTGCATTACACGAGACCTACCACAAGTTGAGGGGGAGCATATCCTGTCCTTGAGCGTTTTTCATACGCTTTTTACAATCTTTGCGTTCTCGAGTGGCTTTCTTTGTCAACTCTTGGTTTTGTGATCCCTCTTATGCTATATGGCTACTTTTCACCTTTTCTTTGGGTTTGGCCATTTGGATGTGCTTATTCGGTTTTGCATTTCAAATCTCTAATCTTGTGCATTTGATGTTGTCAATGTACTCATCAAGGGGAGATGGAGAAACCATGTGGATATGTGCCATGGTTTGCAATATGTGATGAGTAATTGACTTGGACTGATTTGGTGTTTGAGTTGAAATGCAGGAATCTGGGGATTGCATGAGTTTGTGCATGTCATGGTTTTGACTAACCCGAGTTGGTAAGGATGTTAGAGAGTTTGCAGGAGATGGGAAATGTGTTTGCTTCTCTCATGATGTATAGGTTACTAGAGTCAACTTGGTGGTCAACGGTGAGAGGATCGGGCACAACTAAAAGACTTGGGGCAGGACGATCAGGAGGCCGGGTGAAGTAAAGGGTGATCCACACCATACACATGGTAAGGCAAGAAGCACGGACGGTTTTGCGGTTGAGCCTCAAAACCGTGGGTGGTGATCAAGATGGCGGGGTTGACCAAGTCAAAGGTGATCGGGCGTCGGTGCAAGTAGAGGCTTCCAATGGACCTGAGACAGGAGAGACTTGTTGACAAGGAGGATCACGAGACGAGGTGACATGCATCAAGATCAAGAAGTCACACTTTGAGAAGCGTGCAAGGCGGTTTTCCGGTTTGGCCTCAAAACCGATGGCAGCGATCGGAGGTGCACGTGGCACCATCGCGGAGCTTGCGTCGAGGCGAAGCAAAGTTGTAAAGGGCTCGATGGCGTTTTGATGACGAAGAAAAAGATGGACGGTTATGCCTCTGGTGGTAGGTGGCCGTGTATTGTAGGTGAGTGGTAGGATGGTCTTTAGGACAACCCCTAGGCCTATATAACGAGAGGTAGGGCTAGTGGAAGAGGTGCCTCTCTTTCCCTTAGCCTTGCCTTAGGTCTTCATTCAAAGTGCTAGGAGGGGTCTTCATGTAATAGAGGAGAGGAGAGGGTGTGTGAGACACATCTCTTTCTCTTCCAAATAGTGGGAGGAAGAGGGTGGCTTCCTAGCCTTGTATCCATGGATCTTGTAAGCATGTTTCTATGATATGAGAGTCATTTTCCTGCCCAAGATCCTCCTCTCTCTCTCCCTAAATCCTGAATTTCTCTTTTTCTCTATTTTTGGAGTTATTTTTGTGGGAATTTTAGATCTCACTTTTGGGCAAGTTTTTGGGCGGATTTCTTGGGTGATCTTGGTGCTATGATGATCTAGAACAATCCTATATGGATCCTTGACCGAATCATTAGCTCTAGCATCTTCGAATTGAAAGATTTCTCAAGTTTCCCCTTTTTGGTGTTCTTGACATAAGATCTGAAATTCATGATGATTCCTTGGATTAGGGTCGTGATGTGTTGAGGATTGGCTGGTCCAATGATCGCACATTTTGGTGATCATTTGGTTGACTTTTGGAGAGATTTGGGGGAAAATCATGACAGTTTTCTGTTCTGTCGGGGGGCGATCAGCGCTGCCGATCGCCTTGACCAGCACTGTCTGTGGGTCAGAACCCGGATCGGCACTGCCGATGCCACGACCGGTAATGCCGGTGGCTTAGGTCCGAACCCCGCATCGGCACTACCGATGGACATGATCGGCACTGCCCATGGTACCAATCGGCACTGCCGATGACAGTGATCGGCACTACCGATGGTCATCCAATAATCTGGTTTGAGTTCATTCTTTGACCTTTTCGAGTCTTTCCTATTCTCTTTTGTTTCTGTTGTATTCCGCTGCTGTTGTTGATCACTCCTAGGGTTAGCACATCACAAGTTGGTGTGTGTGACCTTGGTGATTCCTATAGAGGTTGGTTGGGGTGGTAATCGGGACATAGGCCAAGTTCTTGTGAAGAACTTTAATTGGCTCCCATTCACCCCCCCCCCCCTCTCTGGTCACCTTCTCAGTCCTTCAAAAGGTTTCTAATTTTCGTCCTTAATAAAATCTTCTGATTGTTGCTCGAGGTCGGATTCAGGTGTATCAAAAGGAAGGACAACCTTAACTTCCTCAATTGGCTCATCATCGAGGGAAAAATCTGAGATAGTGCTCCCGAATCGAGTGATTGGGACATAATATTTATTTTCCCCGAGTTTGACATTAAGCTTCCCCTTGGTCGAAGCATCAGAGAAGATTTTCTCAATTGGATGCCCAATAAGTATGTCAAAGTCTGAGACTTCGAACACATAAAAATCAAGGAGTGCATCAATGCCTTCGTGTTGTATAGGCACTTCTCACAAAATTCAGTATCCTTCTAGAATGGGTCCAGAGGAACACTTAAGGAATTTACGGGTCGGTGCCATGGGTAAATCACCCATAATGGAAAATGCGCAAGCATCAGAAATGATGTTGGCACCAACAGTGGGACTGTAAAGAATGTCCACCTTGGCTCTTCTAATGAAGCAGGACAGAGTCGAGGTCGGCTTGCATACCCAGATTGGGTCCATAGATAGATCACTTTCTCTCCACCATTCACTGCTCATAATAGCCAAAAGCTCTTTTACCATCTTGAGGAAGAATGCCTCCTCATCGGGGTCAGGGCCTGAGTCAGGTATTGGTGGCTTCTTATGATAGCTATAATTCAAGGAGTTCCCATAATCTTCAAAAAGATCATCCTTGAATTGGAAAGGGAGCTCTGAAGGTTGAATTTCTTCTTCCTCTGTTGCCCCTGGTTTGGTCAATGTTTCACTAGACGAATCATCGGATAGGCAAAGGCTAGGCTTAGGTTCCACTAGTGGGTGGCCTCAATGCTCGACATTGCTTCCTCCTGGGGGGGCGTTCTATAGTCAGCTAAGATAGAAGTGTTTTCTAGGATAAGGTCTAAGACAACTCTTCCTTCCTCGGGCATCTTGTGGACGAACGATCCTCCAGAGGTGATGTCGAGGTACAGGGCAGACTCCTTGCTCAAACCTAGGAAAAAGTGTTGAAGCAACACATGGTCAGGCAGAGACAAGCCTGGGCCAGAACCGGTTAGCGTGGTAAACCTGGCTCAGGCTGCACCTATAGATTCCTTCTCAAATTGCCGAAAGTCGAGAAATGTCTCTTCGCAGGGAGACGATACGTGATACAGGAAAGAACGCGAGACAAAATGTATCTCGGAGTTTATTCCATTCACCATTCACACTCCTGACGGTATGGGTGTACCATTGTTTCACATTCTCCAAGAGGGAAAATGGAAATAATTTCCACCACGGAGTTTCTTGTGTCATTCCTCTAATGGTGAAAGAATTGTTCCCGAACCATGGCTATAAAGCCAGGACGAAGTATGGGTGTACCATTGTATCGCTATCTAAACCCGAGAAGGATTGTTCCCGAACCATGGCTATAAAGCCAGGACAAAGTTCAAAGCCACATGAAAGAATTGGGTCCGCTGATGGCGGTGGCTTGAAGAACTTGCCCTTTGGAGCAGAAAGATTTTGAATGGTAGGTTGCTCCATTGGAGAAAAGAGGTAAAAAATAAACAAAGAAAAATAAGAATATACGATGGTGACTAGATTCAAAGACTAACAGCAACCGTTCCCCAGCAACGGTGCCAGAAATGCTTGTTGGTATTTCTAACGAATGCAGATGAGTCCGTAAGTGCATGGAGAATACCTTTGTAGCACTTCACCATTGGAGTATTCCAAGGGTATCTAATTCACAGGGAACATTTGTGCTAATCTTCTATTCTAATCATCCAAGGACACCAAGATAACTATGGCTCGGGTAGAAAGGATCTAACTGAAAAAAGAGTCCTAATCAGAGTAAGTTGACACTAAGTTGCTTGCATTAGGCATCCGGTTTTCCCCTGCATCCACAGTGCGATTTCGGCCAAGAGCCTACTACGTAGTAGAACGTGGAGGATTTCAAAGGACGGATAGGGTTGTCACCACCTACTGCCTACCTCTAGCAATTCATGGACTACATGATAAACAAAGGCAACCTACGGCCTAGACACCATCTCTATGCTTTTGATTACTCCCTTAATCTCTATGTGCGATGGGCCAAGACTAAGGTCTCTAATTAAATAGAGCGTTGAGCGAGTAAAGCAACTAAGTACTAAAACTTACTTTAAAAGGAAAACTAGTAACCAAAAAAGAATCACGAAGACTTATTTAAAAAGGAAAACATCCGTCGAGGTACAAGCGCGGAGAAGGGGTTGGACAGGCCCGAACCTCCTCTCCTGGACTCCTCCTCACTCTCTCCCTATTTTCTAAATGCTTTGGCAGCGTTGTGCCTTTTGGAAATGAAGTGATAATTCTATCTTGAAGTGTTCAGAGAGTGAACTCCTTTCCTTCCTTTTATAGCACTCAAAGGTGGTTCCTGGAGTCCGTAACTTCCACCCAACATGCACAACCAACCTTGGGGAGGCACCAGGAGACGACACGTGGAGGCTATGCACTAGAGGGGACCCACCTATTCGGCCGAACAGGGGTGTTCGGCCGAACAGGGGTTGTCGGCTCTCGGCCCCCCTCTGCTCTAAGTCCCTCGTGGGTGGGCCCTTGTCCTTCCTGACACCGTAAGGTGATGGGTTACGTCGGTTTTCTTCTAAAAGTGGGCCAGTCAATTCGTATGCTTGGCTCTGATTGGCCGGAAGTGTGTTTTCTCCCTTGATGATGTGGATTTTCCAATAATTCCATGGAATAATTACCTGTAGCACATATTTACCAACACTAGTGGAATTTGTTAGTAATAAACTCCTACCACTATGTTGGTTGTTCATTTTATTGCTTTTATGCAGATAATTAACGGTCTATATTAGGTACTTAGTGATCGCCAATAGTACGTAGGAATGCCTCTTGCCCATACTCTACCTGCAGGTCCAGCAGTCTTCGACTTCGGACCTATGCATCAGTACATTGACAACAACATGCAATACGTTTACCGCATTGACAACTTGGGGAGCGAGATGCGCAACAACACCGATCTGATTGTGGAGGAGTTCGAGCGGCTGAAGGCGGGGTACTATGTCTTTGACTACCCGCCGCCACCACTGTTCGAGTGATGTGCTGCGTGCAAGGGACACTTGTATTGGTTTCCTGGTTTGCATTTTTCTTTTCACTTTTGTATGCTCTTTTTCATTTATTTGATTATGTGTGCATGAGCGGGTTGGGAAACCATGTATCTTGTGTGTTTTATTTCTAAGTGTGTTTTCATTATGCAAGTGTGTTAGTAGTAGTTTGTTTTAGTTTAATCTTTAGTTTGGATGATCATCACCATGATTTGAGCTTCATGCTTAATACAATGGTGATTTTTTATGCTTTACTTCAAAAGATGATGTTTGTATGTATGACTGTCTTTAGGAGCATTAGTGATAATTGAACATGTTGAGCACAAATTAAAATTTGAACTTACAATTCTAATTTATTCAGCAACTATTCTTGTGTGGAGTATTCCAAAATTCCCATGTGCTTGCAAATGATGGATTCAATTCGTGTGAGAAAAACTTAGTACCAAGACTTTTTATATAAAATTCAATGTTCACTTCATGAGTACTAGAATTTCTCCTTGTCATTTGACTTTACCTACCAATGCCATATGAATGATCAATTCAACAGAGCCTTTTGATTTATATTGACTATGATTTATGATTGAGTTCAATTAAGACTTAATTATTTTGGTATGAGAGTTGAAGGTTAGCCTTATTCCTTTTTATATCACTTTGACTGCTAGCCATGACTACATCCTATTGAGTTCTTGGCTAACAAGTTAAGAAGGGAGTACAGGGTGAACCAACAAAGGAAGCCCCGTGCCGATCGGCACATGTGTGTCAATCGACACTTATAAAAGAAAGAAGAGAAGGGAAGAAAAGAGAAAGAAAAAAAAGAGTGAAAAGATATTTCAGAACAGAAGTGGTGCCAAAGATGAAAAATATTGTAGATGGTTTGCTCGAAACTAGCAAAATTTTAAGTGTGGGGGAGAGTGAATTCCCTCAAATTCAAGAAAGTATTGCTACTCTTAGCCAAGAATTCATATCTTCCAACCAAACCATGTGCAATCTGATAATGGGAAAATTTCTGAAAATTCTCGAGATCATTCTATGCCTTTGCAGATGTCCACTTATCTAAAGGTTTGAATCTCTTCCTTAAGCATTCAATTCCAACAAGGCTCTTCTGACAAGTCTCAATAAATCCAATAACAGTTACTTCTTATTTTACAATATATTATGAATGGATATCTATTTTCCTTGAAATTCCTCACCTAGCTATTCATATTGCCTTACACATAAAATATTTTCCATTAAAATAGATGTTAGGATGAGTGGAAGGGGAGTTGAGTTGTTTATTTGGTCATTTGAGAGGGATATTTCTGTCGCTCATGATGTACTTTTAAGTGATGATTTATGTTGACGGTCGTTAAATACCAATTCTGACCGTCAGTATACCTATCAAAGTAGGAAGACTTAGCATTTCACACCTGCATGTTAGTTAGGATTAATAAGATTCCACTTGTCCTTGGAGAAATATGTACATGCAGGGATTTGATACAATATATGTGGAAAAATGGAGCATAATCCGGGGCAACGCTATTCCAGCCAATGAGACGGTGCCAATTGGACTTCCCTCGGAAGTATACGTGGCTGCACAGGATTCCTTTGGAGAACACCGACTTAATTCAGAAGAGGACCCACCTACCAATCACCTCAAGGAAGCACATCCTGAGGGGGCCCACTCCCAGGTCGGCCGGCCTAGGGGCTTGGTTGGCCGACCAAGTCTTGAGCCCAATTCGGGCGGGCCTCCATGTGTCAACTCCTGAACTCCTTTGGAAGGTCGGTGCATGGCAGTTTTGTGGCGGTTACTCCTTAGTGCTGACTTATCCCCCCTATAAATAGATGAGGAGAGCTCCACTCCAACACACACACTCAAGAGCTAGTCATTTCCCTCTTTCACTTAGTAGTTTCCTAGTCCTAGTGAAGTTTAGTGTAGGAGGAGCCTTGCTCAAGTCTCCAAGTCATAGGAGTATTGGTATGGCTCTTGTATCTTTCCCTTTATTCTTTTATAATATTATTATGACTTTATTCTATTCAAGTAATTCAGTTCTTCCATATAGTTATGCTTATGATATGAGTTCCTTGTTTGGTTATATATCATATTCATGTCATAGGACTTTATGCTTTCATGATGATATAGACTTGCTACCTTATTGTCATGATTGTCATATACCTTGACTATAGTCTAAATGTTATAATGCTAGTTGTACTTTAGTCTAGTTGTGATGATTCAACATGGGTTTGATATCTTATTAGGATTTCAATTGCTTAGCTCATGACTTGTTAATCCGTAGGGTTAGAGTTATGTATGCTTTAGTACTTGTTTATCTAAACAGTGATTCTAGTATTTGATCGATGCTAGGATTCTACTTAAATGTGTAAGTGCGGTGCTTAGATGGCTAGGTAGTATTAATCACCTCGTAATCCATGGTTTGTAGAGCTAGGCAGTAGGTGGTGACAGCCCTATGTGTCTATTGTACTCCTCCACGTTCGGTTACGACGTGTGTCCAAGATGGAGTTGCCTTGTGTATGTCGGGCATGAATCCATACACGAACTGTTGAATGCATTAGGCTATGACTAGTATAACCTTGCTTATAATTATTTGACTAAGTAACTATATAGGTAGACTAACATTAGAGATATAGCTTTGCTTGCCTAACTAAAACTCCCTAGTGACTTAGGATATTTATTTATCTTTAGAAATGATTGCTCTGTATGTCATACTACCCCTATCCATTATTATGCTTACCCTTGTATGAACTTTGAATACTCATACCAATCTTTATGACTACATTACTATTAACAATCATTTATGCTATAGCCTTCCTTTGGTAGAACTATAAATGACAAGCTATTGGAGAAATCCAATAGTGAAATGCTACAACGGTATTATCCGTGCGCTTGCGGATCTTACTATATTGTCACTTAAGTACATCTTTATAATTATGTCTGGTGCGACGTTAAGAAGTGCCACAAGCATTTCTGGTGCCTAGCCGGGGATGATTATATTGACGTAACTTAGTAAACACTAGCAAGTGTCAACAATTTACATATGGGGAAATTTTTTAACCACTGAGTTGAATAATTTTAAGACTAGCTTTAGGGAGTGTTTTGAAAAATATACTCATATCATGAATGGTTTGTTGAATGATTCATTTGATCTTACACTATAATGATTAAGTGCTCAACTTGTGTATATTTGAAATGCTTCTATGATTGACATGACTATATATGGATTGATTTTCATTCTTGACTTTACTTAGAGACAAGCAAAGATTTAAGTGTGGAGGAGCTATTGACGCCAGTTAGTGTGCCATTTTATACGTCAAAAGTGCCCTGTTTTAGAGTTTAAATATCACTATTATAGGCCATTAACCCTTGAAAATGGTAGAATATTTGTACAATTGTTGTTCTGGAGATTTATTGCAGAAATGGGTGAAAAGACAACAATTTGGGACATTTCCAGTGCACCTGGACCTTAAAGAGGTGAATTGTAGCAAGGAAGGTCTACGTGTCGACCAGCACGTCCACCGTGCTGATAAGCACAAGGGTAATCTAGGCTGATCAAGCTGGCCCACTCCAAAGGATCTTCTAGAAGGAAGATATTTGCACAAATCTTGGAGATATGCTTCGTGAAGAGATAAAAGGAAACTCCAAGATCTCAAACACGCAATACAAGACTTTACTTCTGAGAACCTGATGAGAGCACCCACATGGAAGCAACAGAAAACTTGGAACCCGACTTAACACGGAGTGTGCCGATCGGCACGTTCGCCGTGCTGATCGGCATGTGGCCCTTTTCCCAAGAAACCGACTCTATCTTGAGTTATGCCTATATAAATACTTGTAAACCCTAAGGTCAGGGCAGACGTCGTCGAGGGACAAAAAATCTCGTGAGTTTAGAGCCACCGAGGCTTTGCCTCATTCTGCACATCTCTAGTTGCTAGGTTTAGCTTGGCTAACCTAGCCAAGTCAATGATCGCAAGGTCGTTGGCTTGGACTTTCAAGAAGCACTGGTGCTTGAGGTGATCCATCAAGGTAGGCCTACTAGATGGTGATGAATCTTGTACTATGTATCATATTGAAGTAATATCTAGTATGTTGATGAAAGGTTTTCGTTACTTGATCACCTAGATTTGGTGATCTTATATGTGCTTAATCCTTACTTTGTACATAGGCTAATTACCTAGATGCTATCTTAATCACTATGATTAGGGTAGTACTCCAGATCTTATATGAATCAGATTTGCATGTACCACTACTTATGCATGGTGGGGGTATGTGTAGAGTAGAATGTATAGACCGATTAAGGTGACTGCTCGTGACAGGAGACTATCAGAAAAGTCTCTCCATCACCCGTCATCGACTTCTTGTACCAAGTAATTCTGTTTATGGTGCTACTAGATTAAGCTTCATGGTTATGATCTTAGCTAGTAGATTATCTGGTTAAACTCACTAAACAGTTTTCTTTAAGCCACTATGTGAATTAAAAAAGCCTTCACATTAAAAGCCTTCGTGCCGATCGGCACAGTGATGCATCGATCAGCACACCCTCAACCCACCGACAAAACACCCTCGTCTCTAGAAGCCTAATTAGATCTTCTATTAATTACTTTGCTTGATTCCCACTGATCTCTAAGGGAAAATATGCTATAACTGTACACCGTCCTCTTGCGGTATATAAGTGGGTGTGTAACTACGACCAACACTGTCACAAATCTGCACAAGGTTTGAGCTCATCTTTGAAAGGAACATCGTGAGAGAGCGCCCGTGCATGCACTCTGGGAGTGCAGCAAGTCCTTGAGGGAGGCAAGTTTATGCTCGATGAGCAGTGGTCATGTAACCTCGTCGTCACTTCGGGAGTGATATGGGCTTGTGTGCAAGGACTCCACGGCAGGTGGCGGGAGGTATCAATACTCCGGCAGGAGTCAATCCAACGAGGACTAGGGGGAGGCGCCATACTCCTGATACATCGGGCTAAAAATAAATAAGCATTTCCTAAACCCCTCTTACTTATCGTCTTTAATTCCGCACTTGAATGCAAGTAGAGATAGGGCTTCTATGGCTTGCTTGCTTATTGATTGGCTTGGTATTGCTTGCATTACAGCACTTTAATGGATAGGGTCTTGGCTCGGTAGAATTGCATAGGACTTGCCGTTAGCAAGGTGGAAGATTTGGTGGAAATTGATTGGGTTGACGGTCCACATTACCGGTCCAATTCACCCACCTCTTGGAATCCTAGATCCTTTCAGAACCCACGCCTCAAAAGGCTCATCATGTAGCTTCTTGGTGGCATTGCCCCTAACCTCCAAAAGGTCTATGGAGTCCCCTCAAGCTCTCTCCACCTGTAGCCTAAAACAAATGGCACAGTCACAGTGTGCTCCTCTAGTATGCCCATCCTCAGCTCCTGTAGTCCCACTGTTGCCTGCTCTAGAGTCACAAGGCTCATCAACCCTCTTGGTTGTCCTCCTAGCAGGTCTTGATAGTCCACGAGGAACTAGAGCTACCTACTCACTAAGTCGCTCAACAACTGTCCTCTATCGGTCTGACCTCCTTAGGGCCTCCCCCTGTCCAGTTGTCCATGTGGTAGAGATAGTAAAGGTACTACCTTTTCTCCTTAGTTGTCCTCTCCTGGCAGCCTCTCTCTCTCCTCAAGCTTCAGTGGCTTCTGCAACTCTACATGCTCTCTCGGCCTCTGAATCGGCCAATCTTGCACTCTTGGGGCGCTGTTCAGTCTCCTGGGAAATGACCTTGCCCTTCTTACTGTCACTGTCTCTGTCCCTCGCCATAGCTGCTCGCTGCCCAACAAAAAAGTACACACATGTCGATAAAAGATAGATAAGGCATAGAATAACCTAGTATAATCTATGAGCAAAGCACCGCTAGGTAAGAAAGCACATGTAGAAATCCTAGCATAGGAACAAGGACATTATCACTAGCAATGTAAGCATTAAGCAATGGTGATCATCGACTCTAGCTACGGAATTATTTAAGTGTCACATGCAAAGATTGAACTTTAATGACAATATAACCTAGAACTGAGCAAGTATCAATGTGCAACTAAAATATCTAGAAATGAACCTTAGTTTCAACAATGATCAAGTAATTATACTAGCCATGCATGAACAAGGCCAAGAATTAATCTATTAGCATGAAACTAGGCAACCACAAATTTTCTAGGGCATGTAACGAAGAAGGTAGACAGGCTCAACACCCTAGAACAGAAGGGATTAGGGATTCAGAGAAAAAGATGGAAACTTGACGTGGATCGCCGGCAAAAACCTGAAAACCTTAGTGGCTTGTGGTGGAGCATGGGCTCGGTGAGAGCAAGCACGAGCGGTGGCTGGAGCGAGGCGCGGAAGGTGGAGAGCGAAGGCGCAGGCACTAAGGGCAGTGACACAAACCCTACCAAGGGCGGCAGCGGTGGCTTCCGAGCAACGCGCGAAGCGTGAGAGTGGAGCATGAGTGCGGTGGCGGCTGCTCTTCGCGTGGAGCAGAAGCGCGCAGATTAGCATGAGCATCAGTGATGCCGGTGATGGTGGCGCGTGTGGGTGACAGGCGAAGCGTAGGCGGAGGTGAGGGCAAGGGCGAGCTCTCAGTGGCGTCGAAGAAGAAGAGCCAACGAGAGATTTTGGATTTTGGGGATTTTACCAAAAGGGTTATTGTGGTCTTAGGTTAAAAATCAATGGACCACCGTGCTTCAATAAGGAACAGATCAACATCTTAGATCGAGTCCAAGAGAAACAAGATGGAAAGGACCACCATAATATACAGGGATACCACCGTAACGTACGGTGACTCAAGAGATCCCTAGACGAAACAAGCGTCGTATGATATGGTGACTGTTCTGTGCGTAGTCCCGAGTCTCTAAGTGAAGTACCATGTGACAACCCTAGTTTAAGAAACAAAAAAAAATACATCGTACATGAAAATTATTGGTAAAATCTCAAATAAAATCACAAAAACATACAAATAAAGTAAAAAAAGGCAAGTTCAAATTTCAATGGAATGTTCAAGATTTTGTATACAAGTTTATTTTGATAAAAAATTATTTTGGTTTTTTTTTATCGAAGTCAGCAGGAAAGCTCCCTACTTGTATTTTTTATATAAATGAAAAGAAGAACAAAAGTTTATGTACATTGTACAAGGCCCTAGACCCAAAGAAGACCCTACTGGAAAAAAATTACAAAAGACTACTCAAAAAAAGATCCAACCGAGATTGAACACTTGGTTTGGCTCTAGGCCAAACCAATAACAGTTCCTCCTTGAGGAGATGTTTCCAAGTCACAAAAGAGATGGGCGCTTCATCAAAAATTACTCTATTGTGATGGCACCATAATGTCCAGCATGCAACCATCACGATTTCTCTGAAAATTCTTGATTGAAAATTTTCTCTGGCCTGTAATAGTATTACATTCGGCTGCAAATTCAAATTCCAATGTATGCCCAGGTAGTGCCAGCAGTTTTGGTTAAAGTTGCACTCAAAGAACAGATGGAGTAGAATTTCTTCAACATCTTGTGCACATAATGCACAATTATAGGAGTCCAGAGTTCTGTTTTTCCTGTGCAACAGATTCCTGGTATTTATTCTGTCTCGTAGAAGCAGCCAAAAGAAAATTTTGATTCTGCTCTTGCAACAGAATTTCCACATCCACTTGAACCAGGGTGATGCATCACAAGGGCCAATGAGTTTTAAGTATGCCTGTTGCACTGAAAATTCAGTGTTCCCCCAAATATAGCTCCAAGAATCTGCAGTATCAAGGTCTAGGGCAAAAGTGTCTAGTTCTCCCTGTAGAGCTTTGAATTGGCTAAAGGCAATTCCAGGTAAACGTAGCCAGAATATAGTTTGAACCTCTGATTGAAGGAAGGCCTGAACATTTATGTTTTTATTGAGAGCAAAATCATGAAGTTCTGGATATTTCTGTTTGAGCACACCCAAATCCCATGCGTCATTCCAAAAGCTAATAGAATTACCTCTAGTGGCTTTGCAAGATGCCATCATGATGAAATTGTCTGCTAATCTGATTATAGCCTTCCACCAGAAGGAGCCTTTGGGTCTGCAATAGTGTGGAGCTACTTGCCTTCTGCATAATTTAGACCAAGTGAGGTGAGCCCAGGGCAAATCATGGTGATTGTAGAATTTATGCAGAAATTTAATGAGTAAGGCATTGTTGTGTGCCCTGAGGTTGACAATACCAAGACCTCCTTGTTCTTTAGGTCGACAGGCCTTTTTTCCATGCAACCCTTTCTATTGATGTCGCCCCCATCCCAGAGACAATGTTTTCTATATTTGTCAATTTGTTCAATAATTGATGTTGGCATCTTGAGAGTGCACAGATAAAAGGTAGGTAAAGCAGATAGAACTAAGTTCACCATAAGTAATCTCCCAGAGTATGATAACAGCTTGTTTAAACCCATCATTCTTTTCTCTATCCTGGATAGAATGGGAACAAAATCTTGAACCCGTGGCTTAGTAGTCCCAAGAGGTAGGCCTAAGTAAGTAAAGGCATGCTTCCGACTTGACATCCCAAAGTGTTGGCCATGTGTGTTGCCTTTTCATGTTGGCCATGTGTGTTGCCTTTTCATCTTCCATGTTTATGGGTACCAGGAAGGATTTTGCGTAATTGACATGCAGACCAGTGGAGTCCGCAAATGACCTTAGCAATCCTTTTAAAGCTAATAGCTGAGAGGCATTTCCAGGCAGAATGATTAGCGTATCATCTAAATATTGTACTATGGGAAAATCACCAGGGAAAGTGGGTCCAAGTGGGTGTGTCAGTACACCCCTGCGTGCAGCTTCATTAACAATTGATTGGAGTAAGCCTGCATCTAACACAAATAGAAGGGGTGATAAAGGATCACCCTGTCGCACACCTCTTTTGCAGTTGAAAGGTTTTCCAGGGACCACATTTAGGAGAATTGATAAGCTAGCTGATGAGAGAATTTGTTCAATCCATTTGACCCAAGTATTACTAAATCCTTTAGCTTTCAACATCAACAGAATAACATGATGTTCCACCTTGTCAAAAGCCTTCTCAAAATCAAGCTTTAGGATTACCACTACTTTCTTGGAGGTATGGCAGAAGTGGAGAAACTGATAAGCCCAAGCCAAACAGTCTTGAATTGTTCTCCCCATGATGAACCCATATTGGTTAGTGTGTACTATAGATAGTATCACCCCTTGCAATCTGTTGGCTATCAATTTAGTGAGAAGCTTTAAGGCTGAGTTGAGTAGAGAGATTGGTCTGTAATAGTTAACTATCTCTGGGTTTTCCTTTTTTGGGATGAGGACAATAAAAGAGTCATTGATGCTTCTAATGTCAAATGTTCCAGTTGCAAATTGACAGCATAGCCTTTTGAAGTCAGCTTCCATGAGTGGCTAACATTTTTTCATAAACATACCATTGAAACCATCTGGTTCAGGGGCATGATCCATAGGCATTTCTTTAAGGGCTTCATCAATTTCTTGATCTGTGAATGGGCAGTCCAGTACTGGTAGATCGCAGGGCTGAATGAGTGAGGCAAGGTCATATTGCATTACTTTGTGTTCAGAAACCCCAAACCTATGTTTGAATTAGATCCACAAAGCATTGGCTTTTAGCTCATGACCAGAGATGATAGTGCCATCTGTCACTGTGAGTTGTGAAATCATATTGGCTCTGTTCCTCATGGTTGCAAAAGCCTAAAAAAACTTGGTGTTCTCATCACCAAATCTTGCCCATCTGATGGCGGCCCTTTGTTTCCAATAAGCACTTTTGGCCTCCAATAGAGTAGCACTTTTGGCCAACCTTAATAACATAAGGGATGTGGTCAGAAATAGGCCTGCCCAAAGGTATTACTACTGTATCTGGGTACTGCAAGGTCCAGGAAGAGGAGGTGAACACCCAATCTAATTTTTTCAGGAGAGGATTGTCCTGCATGTTACTCGAAGAATAAGATCTTCCATGGAATGCAATGTCAACTAAATCCAGATGGTGAATAAGATCGTTGAAGAGCATCATGTCATTAATGTTACCCCCTGGTCTGTTTCTGTTCTCAGGACAACAAATGAGGTTGAAGTCACCTACCAAGATCCAATCTTCTATAATGGAGCAGTCAAAATTGTAGAGCCCGGTGATAAAGGTCATTCTCTCACTAAGAGAGGACGGTCCACAAATATTTGAAAGATGAAAAATTTTGCCATCTGCTAGTGAAGTGAACTTGAGGGTGATAGAGTAACCATTAATTAACAAGACCTCCCCTCACAAAATTGCAGATCCAACATTAAACCCATCACAAAAGTTTCACTTGATCATAACTTAAAAGGCAATAGAGTGCCATTGCTAAACGGAGCTTCACAGAGCTCAGACCTGACACGACAGAAGTGTTCAAAAGGTTGTGACGCCATTACAAGATAACATCAGAAAAGCAGCCTAAAAGATACTTGGTAGACTAGACCAAGACCTACTCTGCATCAGAGTCATCTGCATTTAGAGCTTCAGCTGACACAGCACTCGCATCCATCTTCACAAACCGCCATTGCCACCGCCGCCTCGAGCTCGAGCTTGATTTCCATCACCTGAGTGCCTCCCCGGCCCAACCAACCCAACAAACAGTTTCACAACCAACTCCTCTTTGTAGGACACTTGCCTTGCAATTGCTCTTCTTTGTAGGACACTTGCCTTGCCATTGCCCTTGTGCGCCCCCGCCTCCACCGTCAAACCTCGCCGGATTTAATTTGGCTCATAACAGTCAATTTTGCAGGTTGGCTAGTTCAACCCTGTCCTGCATTTAACAGATCACATACGCAAAAGTTTCATCAACGTATTTCACAGTGTGATATAATTTTTTGTATTTTCCACCAACAGTTCCTAGGACGAAATTGAGACGCATCGAGAAGCAAAATGAAAACTATATGAACATCAGTGGCACCTTCGTATTAGATTAGGTATTGCTGCGGCATTACACATAGATTATTGGCGAAGAAAAAAACATGAAAAGCAAAAGTCAAAAAGAATGAAAAATAAAGGGGTTCTAAATCCAATCAAATATTACACATTAAACGTACCAACATAGACATGAAGACGCACACAACATAGGATTATTTCTGGGGCTGATACTAATTTATGTATGTCGCGCTCCAACACATATCCATGGAAGTTTAGCCGTTAAGTGCAGCTGGCTTGGCAAGAGCGGATGCACCAGTTCGTGCATTTATAAGAGTAATACTCCTTGCAGGACATGCATCCGGAGGAGCAGGGTTTCGTACTGCAGATGGGGCATGATCCAGAACCTGAATCCTTGCAAGACAACTTGCAGTCCTTCTCACAGTTGCTGCAGAGCCTCTGTGCTGACGCTGGACCTGGCGAAGAAGACAGGACGAGCATGGCGCAAATGGTGGCGATTGTTGCCACCTTGAGAAGGGAGATGGCATTGCAGGCCATGTTAATAGTTTTTGTGGATCAAAGCTAACTAGATGAAACTTTCCTGAGAACGCAAGAGTAGAAGCCGAGAGACAATGCCTATATGGTGGTGTCGTTTCGTGGCCATACGTATATATGGAGCTCTCTCACCATGCGGCATACCAGCTAACAGTAACTGTATTGGTTTTGACTTCAACAGGATGATTAGTTGTATTTGGCTCCGTTCTCGATATTCGTGAAGTCAAAGATTCTCATTTAGCTGAGCCCGTATATATAAATTAACTTGGAAGTAATAAATAACTCAAAACTTCGTCTGGGACTTTTTTAACCCATTTGGTCAGCGGTCCAGCGCCCACAGCTGTTTAACCCATTTGGTCAGCTGTCCACATGCGAACCATGCAACACTCCCACAAGTCAAAAAGGAACTATCATAATTAGTTACTCGCCATGCAACACTCCCACAAGTCTGCTTATCCTTTAATTTATTTGTCAAAAATACTTATACTACTCATCTAGCTTATTATAACATAAGCAATCAAGCTGATTAACAAAATAG
Organism: Eleusine indica; assembly: GCA_030378355.1. NCBI lineage: Eukaryota > Viridiplantae > Streptophyta > Magnoliopsida > Poales > Poaceae > Eleusine > Eleusine indica. The sequence goes on from CM059502.1 coordinate 17,903,540, forward strand.
TTTATCATGCAGCTTATTTTGAAAGAGGTGACCCATAAACTAAAAAACAAGCCTTATGTTTATGTTGAAAATGGCTTATATTTTAGCTTATCTGGCTTATTGTAATATAAGTTGTCAAGTTATTTGACAAAATAGTTTATCCTGTTTTTCTGAAATGACTTATTCATGTTCAATGACAGCAGTACCCCGAGACTTGGTTATATGAATAAGATAGAGCTCTATTTTAAGATAAACTTGTTTATTCTATTAAAAATAAAAATAAAAATAATTCAATAATTAAGAATACATTAGTGGACCCACAATAATTAATCATAGATAAAAGTTTTAATAAACTTTTTTATTGTCTCCAATACAACAATACATAAAAATTTACATAACCATAATTATCTAGATAAAGAAATTGCCCTTACAAGATCATTACAGAATCTATCCATGACGCGTTCATTAGATATTGGAGTGGTTGTATTGGATGATGGAGCATATTTTCTATATTTTGAAGGTATGATTGGCACATAATCGGAATTCCGATCGCACTTGCGAAAGTGTCTATCTTGTGCATGATTCTCACGGATGTAGTTATAAAGATACATAGTAGAAGCAACAATTAGTATTTGTTTTTCCATTGAATAACTCGGCATCTTATATAGTATTCTCCACTTTTGCTTCCACACACCAAATGTACGCTCTATATCATTACGAATATTTGAGTGTAAATGATTGAAACGTTATTGCTCACCACATGGAGCGGGACCCCTCCTCCAATCCGGAATATGGTACCGTTCACCTTTGTAAGGAACCAATTATCCCGATTTGGATACCCAATATCTATATGATAATATTTGCCTACATACATAAATAAAATAGATTAAATTCAGGGAATTATATAACCAAATGAAACATAAAAAAAGTACACATAAATGGCACTATTCTATTTGTTTTCCTCCACCATTCATCTGTCATGACAATGTTCTTGCCAGTTGCATCCCATCCTAAGCCTGCTTGCTTCAACAATTTTTTCCATATACCATGATCAACTTTTAGTATGTCCTATTTGTTCTTAAATTGCTTCGGGTGTACAACAAGCTAATTCTCCCTTTAAAACGTTTGATAACATTCTTGTACCCAGCCCTGTTCAAAGTGGTGCTAGAGTGATTCCCTATCCGACATTCATCGACAAACAATTCACAAACTACTTTGTTGTTGTTCTCATCTACCCAACCAGCTACACTGTTGCAACAAAATCATAGCAACAATTGTTGAACTTTTATATCATGAACAACTAGTTTCCATCCCCTACTATTGCTAATTCTATGATCAACTACGCATATGTTGAAAAACAAAGATGGACAAGTGGAGAACATGTCACTTGCAGTTGTATCTTCCTCGTTGTCGACCTCAACAGTGACAGGGGCAGCGGGAATGGGTGGCCTCTCTCCTCATCCTCCTCCCCATCGACCTCCTCTTGATCCTCCCTCCTTCAACCGGCACCTCATTCATCTCATTCTCAGCGGCAGCACCGCTAAACATGCCATAAGTTGGGTTCGAGAATGACAAATCCGGAGTGAGATGAGCATCAGCAGCAGCCTACAACAAATCCGTGAATGGTGCAACGCTGTTCAAACCGCTAGCCATCGAAGCACCGAAGGCCCCAGCTTCTGAGAAGACCCCCGGGAAAGGACCCGGGAATACGCCGACGCCTACTAACCACCCGCCTGGCGGTAGCCCTCCCGGCCACCTGCCTACTGTCAAGAAACCCGACCAGGGGCCGCCTGGTGCGCCGCCAGGCTACGCACCTGGGACAGCACAGGCGGGCCACGGGCCTGGGCCGACACTGCTTGGCCACGCCGCTAGGCTATCGCCGCCGCCCAAGGTGAGCCCATTGACCGAACCTCCAGAGTGCGCTCCTGGGCTACCACCAGTGCCCACAGGCATCGCCGCATCCGTGTCGGCGCTCGCGACCGACTAAGGAGCGCCATGGACGCCGCCTGGCGCCGCAGTGCCATGGAGCTCTTCCTCCACGGCTGTCTCCTCCTCTCCAACTCCAGCCGCCCTAATTGGCTCCCAAACGTCGGATCCGGTGGCCACGAAGCACCTCCTTCTATTTCCCCCTCCAGTTGCGCCCCTCCGCATGAGATTCATGCCGTCGGCACCGTAGCAATCAACGGGGACGGGAGGAGAGAGGAGCGAGCAATGAGAGAAGAGTTGAGTGAAATGTTTTCTTTTTTTTTTTTCCAGTGTGAACATTATCTTTGGTAGTGGCAGTGTTGGTAATTTCATAGAAGTCTAGGGAAAGATGGTCCATAAGTCCAAAAAGCTAGTGTTTATTGGCTTTGCTTTTCTAGTATAAAAAATCAAATGGCTTATGACAGCTTATTGTAATAAGTGCTTATGCAAACTAGCTATTTGGCAGGGCTTATGACTTATCACAGTATAAGTTATTTCATAAGCAACTTCATAAGCCCTGCCAAACACACCCTTATGACTGCTTATTATAATAAGTGCTTATGCTTTCAAAGTCTTTGATAGATTTTATGGCTTATGATAGCATAAGCTACTTAATAAACCGATGCATAAGCTTTACCAAACACACTCTTAGTTGTCTACTTGTATCTACAATCACAAAGCACAAATAAATTTTATTTTTTCTGAATTATAATTTTTGTTCATCATGTTTGAGAGAGAATGCATCTCCGTATTTGGATTACAAATTTCGTTCATCATCTTCCCGGTCTTGGAAATGATAAAGAGACGGGTGCATATAAAGTGTATGATCTGATTTTGAACATAATCATGACCTTCTATTTCATGGTGTCACAAACAAAAAAATCACAGTTGCAAGTTTTTAAAATTGAAAAAATTAATGATTCATGAATAGGTCCAAAGGTAGCAACGATATGAAAATTGAGGGAGGTGGGAGGAGGGGGGAGGCAGGGCCGTCCCCAAGTATTTTGGGCCCGGTGTAAATTGTAAAATATGGTTCTAAAATTTAAAAACAATTATACTCAAAATAGACTTGCAATCAACTACATAAGTTCAAGACATGCTATTTTTCTTAAAATATTTAAGATCTACCAATATTAATGCTAAAAGAATAAAAACCAGTACTTGATAAAAACTAACCTTATATTCTACTGAAAAGTAGCATCCTTCTAGCGTTTTTTGAGTTGAAATTTTCAACTATATCCCCGTACTTAATCTACTCCAAAACATCACTTTCAAGTGTTATTGTTGCTAATTCATTAAATCTTTCTTGTGTCATTGGTTGGGTGCTGATGCTAATTGCTAGATTAAACAAAAGAAAGGGAGATATGTGCGGACTGATCAGCCTGAAAAGGGATCGGATCGAACCACCGAACCGCATGAACCCAACCTGAAATTTGCCATCGAATCGATTCGGCTCGACCCGGTAACGAAGCGGACTCGACAGGGGCGTGAACCTCTCGCCCCTTGGGGCGAACCCAACCCTGCGCCGGCAGCAGTCCAGCCTGTTCGTTGCCGCCGGCGCCGGCGCCGCTTTCTCCTAATTCCCGCTCAGTGCCGTTCCATTGTCGTTAAAGCCCATTCACATCCGATTTGTTTGATTTGGCTGCCCGCGCGAACCTCGCCAGCGGAGACAGTCATCCTAGCGAGCAGGTGCTAGCGGCGCTGCCAATTCGGGCGGCGTTTTTCGTGTTGGCTTCTTCCTCAGCAAGGCTCCTACCTGGGCGAGATGGACGTCGTTGTCGTATAGCGTACGTATTTGCAAGATAGTAGAAGTTAATCATATGGATAATCGATGTAGTTTTCAGTCTCTTGCTAATGCATGACGGACGAATTGGTGGATCAGGATCGAGCCGGGGATCGAAGGTTCGCGTCAAGCATGAGGAGCGGCGACCATGGAATGCAGCCACCATGGAAGACAGTAGAAATTAATTATATGGATATTGCTCCAAGACTTCGCCGGCGACCATGGAATGCAGCCACTGGAGGTCGAATCATCGAATCGCAGCTCTGCACGCTACTGCGCGCGGCGCTGCCGCGCCGTGGCGGGAGGGAAGAAAGCGGAAGAAGGACAGTAGGAAAAGAAAATCGAACGCGGTCTGCTCCGCCGCCGTTGAATCAAATAGCCGCCGCGCTATGGCCGGAGGAAGAAAAAAACAGCTGCGCCATGGCTGGAGGAATAAGAAGACGACGATAAACGGCGATGACGGCGCCGTCACGGAGGTAGCAGAGTTGCACGCCACGTGGTCGTCGGGAATCTTGCGATGTGCGGCATCGAGCGGGGGTGTAAATGAGCCCACGCTCAGCCGCTGCTTTGCTACGACGACGACGTAGGGAATCAGCTGCTTTTGCCGTTCTGCGATGCGCCGAGTGAAGAACAACGTTGTCGTTGGAGGCGAGGCTTCTCTTAGAAGCCATCGAACATTAAATTCAATCATCTGTCGACTGCTGAATCGACTCTGATCTGGGTTGTGCTGTGCTGGGCCTTTTCTCCACTTGGATCTACCTCTTTGAGTTGTGAATTGGGGGCTATGTCGCCCACTTTGCCTTGCCGAAGGACGGGGCCTGGGGGGGGGGGGGGGGGGGTGTATAGTTGTGGAGCAAGTTAGAAGGATGTATTTTTGTTCTTGCATTTGTAAGGATTAAACTATATTGTTGTGGAGCATTTTGTGGGAAAGCCACAATGCAAATGTTAGATGGCATGTTCTAGTGTTCAATAGAAAATGACAAAATATTCAGTGATGAGTTATCTTTAGTAACCACAATCACTTTTACTTCTATAAAAAACATTTTTAGCAAAAGTGAAATTAGGTAACGGGCAGGCATTTTTAAGACCCTTTACTAAATTGGTCACAAGAGGCTAGTGTGTTACTATTTCACTTAATTTAGTAACAGACTGTATTGTTCAAGACATTAGTGCCTAAATACATAGTGAGAGAGAGGAGCTGTGTTAGGATTAACAGGTATTTATTCATGAACCGTGGAGCTCGATCCAGTGGTCATGATTCGTGAATAGTGACGGACACCGCCGACATCATCAAAACATGCACATTTAAGTATAATGTGATTAAGACATATTAAACATTGTAGTTTAAAGGATGTTATCATGAAGGAGAGCACATTTGTATATTATTATTATCTAAAATTGTGATTGAAGTATATCACTTAATTGTTTATGATAAGTAGATCATCATCGTGAAGATAAATAACCAATCACGAAGATTATATGTTCTATTGTATTTTCCTTTATGAGTTTTACCTTAAAGTTTTCTCACATGAGATTTTTAACGAGGCAACATATACAAATACAACTTATATAGATATTACACTCTTTTTCCTATACGAGTTGCCACTTGAAGGACGCTCTTGATCTGACAAAAGTAAGTTGCAATTGCCATGCAGCTTGTTTGGCATTTTCAGAAACATGAGGACAGCAGGAGAAAAACAAAAATTAGGAAACAACTGTGGTATCAGGCGGTTTCTTTCATGCGGTACCGTACATCCGAAAATTATTTCACCAAAATGGCTGTACAGGTATATATCCAAACCTGCTATGGTGCTAGTGGGATCAAATGTTAAAAACCTCCCAGGGCGACGCAGAAAGAATCTATAGGTTTCAGAACGGGTAGTTGATGGGCTTTTGCTGCAGCGCCATCTGCACGATCTCGGTTTGCTCCTTGACGTGGACGGAGTAGAAACCCGTCGCAGTTGCAGCAGACGGGGCCCTTCCAACGTACTTGATGTCCTCGATGCTGCCCCGGCCGAGTGCCTTCATCGCGGTCAGCAGGCGTGGGCTGATGTAGTTGTACGCCCCCATGTTCATCGGCTCTTCTTGGCACCACACAATCTCAGCATCTGTGGAACAGGAACAAGAATTGAAAAATCTGGGTAACGTCGTGGGCTGATGTAATTGAAAAATCTGGGCAAGGATTTTATTTATCAACATACTTGGATATCTCTTCAACTCGCGCTGGATGAGGTCGTATGGGAACGGGCAGAGCTGCTCAACCCTACATATAGCTACATCTGTGCGCTCTGTCTTCTTTCTTTGTTCATCCAGTTCATAGTACAACTAAAACCATAGTGAATAGAGAAGTCAACCAAAGGCATACTGGGGAAGAACATAATTCTCTTGAGAAAATAGCTTCCTCAAGTGACATAATGTACCTTTCCAGAACAGAGAACTAGACGGTTGATTCCCTCCTCAAGGTCCTTGTGATTGTTCTGGTCTTTTATCAGACGCTTGAAGCGTGTTCCTTGCTTGTCAAATCCAGGGTGGCCCGCAAGATCATCAAATTCAGATAGGTTTGATTTGCAATCCTTGTGGCGAAGGAGGTTCTTTGGGGACATCACAATCAAAGGCTTTCTGAAGTCCCGGTGTATCTAGAAACAGAGGCAACTATTTTAATGTACCTTGAGATGACTTTCCAGGAAATAGGCAAAAGCAGTTAAAATTATCACCTGGCGACGCAGAACATGGAAGTAATTTGCAGGAGTCGTTACATTCACGACCTGCCAGTTGCACTGCTGGATTTGCTTCCTCATTGTTGGATCCATCTCAGGTATGACGTAAGGGTTGTCATCACTCATCTGCATTACAGTTGTTGATATGATATTTATACAAACAAAAATGTAGGTAACCAAAATCTAACAGTATCTAAAGCAGAATGGATACTTGTACTATCTTTTGCATTTTGCACGATATGCAGTTATAGATATTCAGATGGTACCCTTTGGAACAAGTACAACCGATAAACAACATGATGTGAAATATAATTGATAGTATACAAACTGGATGCAGTACAGCTCTAGAACAAACTTAAGAAGTAAATGTTATGGCTGGTGAGCTATCAAAGATTATTTTTTAGGAGAGTAGAGTTATGACAGTTCGAGCATTGTGTAATTTCCAGCAAGGACTTGCATTTGTTCCTTATATGTTCATGGATGCAATTTCAGAATCAAGAGAGAGTATGCCTGCATCTTCAAAGTTGAACGTTGCAAATAATACCTGAAGGAAGCGCTCCAGTCTTGCACTAGAATGTTCAGGCCCCTGACCATCATATCCATGAGGAAGGCACACAACAAGGCCAGTCTGGCGGAGCCATTTTGACTCCCCGCTACTCAGGAACTGATCAAATATCACTTGAGCTCCATTTGAGAAATCACCAAACTGAGCTTCCCAGAGGACCAGAGAATTCGGGTTCTCCATGGAGTAACCCAACTCAAAGCCCAAAACCGCAAATTCCGACAGAGAACTGTCAAGAACATTGCATACAAAATATCATGTCAAAATAAAGCAAGATCAAATTTTTTGAACTCGATTCACCAGTAAAAACCTTGTAGCACTAGCTCAAATGATCAAATAAAACTAATGATGCCATGACCACAATACCCAGACATCAACAAAAAAATAAGACACGACAACTCCAAGACCAAACTGCCAAAATATTCTTCCTAGAGTCAAGAATGGTATGCTCAAAAGGTCAGTCTTAAAACCGCATGCTAACTGTCAAACTATGACCATCGATAGTACCTTATTTTGTTTAACATAGGCATATGCAATGCCTTGTTCTGAAAATTCTCACCCGATACATGGAAACCTAAATCCAATACATCCTACTAACTGCAAAGAGTTGGTATATCTGAATTCATACCTGTTGCTTACAGTAAACAGCTCCTCATCTTGGTTCATGACAAGATGATCAAGCGGGCAGTACTGTTCTCCAGTTTCCTGGTCATGGATGACAGAATGACGGTGGCTGAATGTACCCCTCTCAACATCCTGACCACTTAACCTGACATGGTTTCCCTCAACTATAAGAGTAGCAAAAGCAAGTGCTTCACCCACTGCCCAATCAATGCCTTCCCCAGTCTCAATCATTTGACGCCGTTGATCAAAAATCTTCTTCACAGCGCGATGAGGCTTGAAATTTTCTGGCAGAGTAGTCATGGCTTCTCCAACACGTTTTAGAATTTCTGGTTTGACACTGCATGGACACAAATGCAACAGCATAAGAGCTACTTACTCGAAATGTTTTTCTTTCTCCTTTTCCAGCATAAGACGTATTCAAAATGTGGAGAGGAAACACAGGGAAAAGACAAACCATAAGGGGCCAGAACTATTTACCCAGTGTTTCGGATACGTGAAATTTGCTCTGGTGACTTGAACCCAGTCCAGTAAGCTGAAAGCCAGTCCCTCTTGTTCGGCACATAATCTTTGCTGTTCTGGAACTCCTCATTCAGTATAGTGTTGACCTTCTTGTTTAACTTATCAATATCTTCCTTGGAGATCTTCCCAGATTCTAACAGCTTTCTTTGATAAATCTCAAGCGCACTTGGATGGTTCCTAATCACCTGATGCAAATAGAAAACAAATTTCCAAATGTGAAAAAATGCCATGGGTAACAGTGACACTAAAAAACCACTAGATTATCCAGATTCAATGTTTTTTGCTGAATCATAATGATTATTCTGATTCTGCAAACCAAAAGATATGTTACAAATACTCAGCAATCATTTTTCCTGTTTAGGATTTTTTTAGGGAATTATTTAAGATATTGTTACTTGTATTGGGCATAGTAAGAATAAGGATAATTGTGCCAGATATCAACATTGTACAAGAAAAGAGCCTATACCTTGTACATCTTAGGCTGAGTGAAGGAGGGTTCGTCAATCTCATTATGTCCAAATCTTCTGTAGCATACAATATCCACTACAACATCAGAGTGAAACGTCTGCCGCCACTCTGCAGCAAGCTCACAAACATGAACCACCGCCTCCAAATCGTCACCATTAACATGGAAAATCGGGGCATCCAATGCTTTTGCGACATCTGTGCAATACTGTGAAGACCTCCCGGCCCTTGGGTCAGTAGTGAACGCAACCTGATTATTCACCACAATATGAATAGTTCCACCGGTGGTGTAGTTTGGAAGGGCGCTGAGATGCAGGGTCTCATACACCACACCCTGTCCTGAGAAACTTCCATCACCATGCAGCAACACTCCCAAGTTTTTGGTCCTGTCCTGATCATTCGAATAGTACTGTTTCGCCCTTGTCTTCCCGGCAACAACTGGATCAACTGCTTCTAAGTGACTTGGATTTGCAACCAGTGACAGATGGATATGTTTCCCACCCCTGGTAGGCCTATCATATGAAGTTCCCAGATGGTACTTGACATCACCAGTCCCTGTATACAGACCCTCCCCTTCATCAACAGGCTTGGTACCACCACTAAACTCACTGAAGATCTGGCGCAAGGGCTTACGCACGACGTTGCCCAAGACATTCAGCCTGCCTCTATGTGGCATCCCAATGACAATACTCTCTACACCAAGATCGGCTGCCCTGTCAAACATTTCCTTCATGCCAGGGATCAGCGTCTCGGCACCTTCAAGGCCAAATCGTTTCGCGGTCGTCCACTTTGTAGCCAAAAAATTCTCAAACTGTGTGCTCCAGATAAGCCTATCGAGCATGACCTGGCGACGATCATAAGAGTACTCCCTTGGGTTCACCGTCTCAATCCTGTCCCTAAGCCAGTTGCACTTCTCCCGGTCAGCTATGTGCATGTACTCATACCCAATTGTGCCACAGTATGCCTGCTCGAGCCGCTCCAGCACAGAGCGAAGTGTCTGCACAGGCCGATTCTCTGACAAGAACCCAGCCATTCTCCACACCCCAAGGAAGAATTCCCGGTCCAGATCGGCCTCGGAGAAGCCGTAGAACGCCGGGTCCAGCACGTCGTCACCAGGCCGCTCCTCCAGCCCAAGCGGGTCGAGCTTGGCCTTCAAGTGGCCACTGACCTGGTACGCTCTGACAAGCAGCAGCAGCCTCATGCTCTCCTGGATGGTCTGCCCAGAGATTCCCGGCGAGGTGGAAGCCTGGCCGACGAAATTGCGGAAGAAGTTGTCCCAGGATTCGTCGACGGAGGTGGGATCCGCTTCCCACGCACGCTGCAGCTCCTCGAGGTACACGCTGCTGGTCCCGTCGAGGAAGCTGTCGGTGAGGCGCGAGAGCGGCACGGCGCGGGGCACAGGCGCCGCGAACCGCTTGGGCCGCGTGGAGTGGAAGTACCGCGCCGGCACGCCGACGAAAGGGCTTGCTGGCGCCCGTGACAGGTTCCGCCGCAGGGCCATCCGGGCCAGGCCCGACGCCGCACGGAACAGACCCATTTGATCAGATCAAGTTTCCTTCACCAGAAATCCAATGCCGAGGGATCTGGTGCGGACTTCCGTTGCTCTTGTTCCGCGAATCTACCCGCCCATCCGCTGCCGCGAACGCAATCCAGATACCCGTCCCTGCAATTGAGCACGGATCAGGTATCAATGAGCAGTAACATCAGCACAATACAAGGAGTCGAAATTCCAACGCACGAACACGTGGTTGATGCATAGATTGTAGCGAAGGGTCCGCTAATTGTACTAATCTCGATTCACAACAGCCTCGGACCGATAATTTCACTAGAAAATTGAGAGAGAACAGGTCTAGCAGCGCAGTATCACTCTCAACTTGAGATCGGTCAGTTGATACAGGTCAGCAAAACAAGCAAGAAAAAATATCGCAAATCCGCACGAACCTAGCGGCGGTGGACCACTCCGCCACAGGGCAACCGGATCAATCACCGGAAAAGAAATCGAGACACGGTATCGAAGGCAGCGCAGCGGCGGCTTACCAGTGACCGGGGGTGGGAACGGATCGACCTGGTGCCAAGCAGTCGCCGCCGCCGCCGCCACGTGAAGGTACCGGTGGTGGTTCCGGAAGAAGAGATGATGGATCGAGATGGATTCGCGAGGCGCCTCGCCCCTGCCGATAAGAGCGGAAAAGGCTTGGCATGGGCCCGGGGTGATGCCGATCGATCGGAAGAGATGAGATGAGAAATGTGGAAAGGTGGTGGAACCCGGGCGTCGGCGTCACGGTTTCAAACGGAGCGGGTCCACGGTCAACCACTGGGATATATATCTGCGTCACTTCCATCCTTCTGGATGGGTGGACCGAGGACGAATGTCTGCGTGTACGGTAATTTAAGGGCTGTAAAATCTGGTTGCGCTAATGTTTGTTGAGTGCGGAATTATTCACGGGGAAACATTATCACAACTAGCTCACGACGAGTTTAGTTAAAGCATCTTCATATAACAATATTTTCGGCAAAAACGATGAATAGAAATTCTAGATCTGTTATTAATATATGGAAATCAAAACATTTTCAGCAATCAAATTGCATATGTTGGTAACAGTAAACATATATGGAAATCAAATTGCACACATTCACCTAGGTTTATATGAACTCACCTGATTGAATGTAAGACATGTACTGTAGAGAATAACATCTCGATTTAAATTTTTCTGCGTTATGGAGCAAATTGGATTACATCTCGACCTCCTAAAGTTTACTTCAAACGAAAGATTGATGATGGTAGCACCTTACCACTACTAGCTAAAATTATACACTACCAGATCATCAGAGGTGACTTCCGCTGGCAACATCGTCTTCTTGCCTTTGTCCTGCTAGAATTTTTAAAAGCACCGTCATGATATTGTCTTTCTGCAGGTTGTCTTCTAGCTCTTGTAGATCATCTTTTGGTGTGTAGATTAAGCTATACTACAAGCAGCTATGTATATAGGACAAACATATCTATGTTTCTTTCTCAGGTCTAACAACATGACAATTTTGTTTTTCTTAACTATCTGATGTGTTCTATTGATCAATAATATACCACAACTAACCAAATTTGGACACTACCAGACTACAAGAGGCGACTGACCGACTACTCTTCGTAACATCGTCTTCTTGCCTTTGTCCTGCTGGAATTTTTAAAAGCACCGTCATGATATTGTCTTTCTCGATGGACAACGCTTTCTGGATTGTCTTCTAGCTCTCATGTGTTTGGTGTGGAGATTAAGCCAAACTACAAGTCCTTTCTCAGGTATAACAACATGGTGTTTTTGTTTTGAGAAGTTTTACTCTCTAAAAATACCAGTCATTAGTTTACTAACCAATAGTTTGAGGATAATTTTATAATTATACTATTAATTAATAAATTTATATTTATTTTAACGATGGTACATTAACCCTATCAAATCATTAAAGCATCAAATCATCTTAAAAACAGAAAGCATCATTTATTAATCAGATTATTAATTTAATTTTATTTATAATAGTAAAAATTGATTATTATATATTTACTACTCTTGTTTTTCCAATATTACCATCAAGCTGATAAAATACTAGTCAGTAGGCCAGTATTTTTTATAGTAAAACTCTTCGTTGTTTTTCACACTATGGTGTGTTCCAATCAATTAATATCCCTACCCGCCCCTTTCAAATATTTCTCATGTGGTTGACCGTAGATACAAAAGAAAAGAAATTATGGATGCAACCTAATTAAGAATAAACATAATTATTTATAGTATAGTGTAGTTACTGCAACTAAGTATGTGTTTACAATCTTTACATGACCATAGATGCTGCACCATTTTTGATCCACACAGATATCTGTAGGTCATTGTGAATTCCTTTTTACATGTAACCCTTTAGGTTCTAATTTTTTTTTACTACTTCATCCATGTTTATGTTGATGACATTGCTTTAGGTGATATTATAGTAGATTTGTTGGTTGTGTGGCTTGTTATTTGGATCATTTTTTTACTTATTCATGGCCCTGCACTTGTGGATAGTCAAAGATAAACTTAATTTATGTATTGTATTTTAATCTAGATTGTACCTATTTTATAGTTTAATCATGTTTCTTTCTTAACCTATAATCTATATGCCAAATATTTGGTTAACAGTACACCTCGATCAACTTAGGTGTCATAGGTTCAAGGGATGAAGACAGACATTTTTTTTTTTTTGAGATCAAGTGTTTGGTTTAGGACAAGTCATTTAAGCTCACCCTATAACGAGAGTATGAGAGAGGATATACCACAGCTCTCCCCTCAGGAAAATGAGTTTCTCACTGCGCCTCTCTCGAAGGAGGAGGTAAAGGAGGCGGTTTTTTGGATGGAGCTCAACAAGGCTCCCAGTCCGGATGGTTTTTTGGCAAAATTTTATTAATTCTTTTGTGAATTGGTTAAACATGATTTAATGAGCTTGTTTAACGCCTTCTATAGTGGTGACATACCCATTCATAGCCTTAACTTTGGTTTGATTTCTTTGTTGCAAAAAAAAAATGCTAGGTGTATCCAACAATATCGACCGATTTGTTTTTTAAATGTAAGCTTTAAAATATTCATAAAGGTGCTGAATAATAGACTATGTCACATGGTAGACCCATATATCTCGCAGTCTCAGTCTGCTTTTATGTCGGGTCGATACATTCTTGATGGGGTAGTCACTCTCCATGAAACATTGCACGAGGTTCATAGGAAAAAAAGAGTGCGGTTATTCTAAAATTAGACTTTGGAAAGGCCTATAACAACATTAAATGGCTATTTTTACAACAAGTGCTCAGACTTAGAGGCTTTTCACCTAAGTGGTACGAGTGGATGAGTCGAGTAACGGAGAGAGGGAGTGTCGCAATCAAACTAAATGGCGATGTGGGCCATTACTTTCAAACTAGAAAGGGGGTTCGGCAGGGTGATCCTTTTTTCTCTGATTTTGTTCAACTTGGCTCTGGATTTTCTTTCCATTTTAGTCGAGCGAGCAAAAGACAATAGTCAATTCAAAGGAGTAGTTCCATATTTGGTAGACAATGGACTGTTCATCCTTCAATATGCTGATGATACAATACTTCAATATTTTACTTTTGAGCAATTATCTCGGCTTAAGATCAATTTTCAGAAGAGTGAGCTTTTTGCTGTGGAGAGGCAGTTGACTTTCTACAACAATATATTGACATATTCAGATGTGAGCTAGGTGCTCTTCATTTCCGATATCTAGGGATTCCAATGCATCATCATCGACTAGCTAATGCGGACTGGAAATACGTTGAAGAAAGGTTTCAGAACAGATTGAGTTGTTGGAGGAGTAAAATGCTATCAGTTGGCGGATGACTCACCCTTATTAACTCAGTCCTCGACAGCTGACCCCTTTTTATGTTCTCTTTCTTCGAGGTTCCAAAGGGAGTCTTGGAAAAATTGGATTACTATAGATCTAGATTTTATTGGTAGAATGAGGGGCATAAAAAGAAATATCGTTTGACAAAATGGAGTATTTTTGTGCACTCCAAGAGATCAAGGTGGATTGAAGATTTTGAATTTACAAACTCAAACAAATGCTTGTTAAGCAAATGACTCTTCAGGCTGTTCAATAGGGATGGTATTTGGCAAAATATTTTACGGTGGAAATATTTGTAGTCTAGGACTCTTACGCAAGTTCAACACGTGGCCGGTGACTCACACTTTTGGACGAGTATTTTAAGAGCTAAGGATAAATTCCTTTGGTTGGGGAGCCTCCATCTCGATGATGGAATTCAAATTAGATTTTGGGAAGATTTGTAGTTGGGTAACTCTCTGAAGATGCATCTAGGATCCCCTAGTGGGTTTTGGTGAATGTTGACAAATGATTAAAATGTACTAATGTGCTTATGAAATATGAATACATGATATCAATGTTTGTATTACCCACCTTGTAAGAAGTTTGACCCCTTAACAAAAGAAGAAGAGAAAAAAGACTCAAAAAGAGCTTAGAATGATAGCTTTTATTTATTTCTTGAGTCTAGAAATGCCGAACTATCAAGGGGGGTGAAAATGATCTCACATGCAAGGAATATGTGCTCAAGCAACCAAAAATTCCCTTGGAAGAAACCCCACCAAATTGCCAAGTCTAAAAATCCGCCAACTTTTCTGTGCATGAAGGAAGTTCTGTGATGGGAACACAAGTTCTGGACTAGTGGCTCCCTAAAATCGACGGAAGTTCCGTTCTAGGAACATAGTTTCTGGACCGTGTGAAAGGACCGAAGGCCTACCAAGAGGGAGGGAGGGTTGAATCGGTAGCCCACGAATCCAAACACTTCAATTTCACACCACTAGAACCCGACAAGCGTTGCAACCTAAACAGTTCTAGTAGGCTAAGACCCTATGCATGCTAGTGTTCATGATGCAAAACAAAACGTGAAAGCTAAACACACTAGCCTATGCAAGCCACAGGTCGCCCTATCAACTAGAGGACATGATGAGTACATCACACCCATGGATACACATAACACTTCTCCAACTAAGATGAAAATTCATGTGCATCACCTGAATTTACACGTGAGATCGTTTCTAATGTTTTTATTATGTGATTTTGAGAATAGATTGCTATCTAATGAATTAATTATTATTAGGAATCATAGAGATGATGGTGACATAGCTGGGGAGGTGATTGGAGGTGTGATGGGCCAGCAAGGACGTCCAAGTCAAGATGGAGGCCCAATCAAAACCGACTTCGAGTCTGTTTTAGAGCCCAGGACCAGTCTGCACTAAAATGGACACCCAGTACGCATACGGACTCAGATTTGGACGTTTTATATATTCCTGTAAAGATGACGAAAAGACCTTTCCAACCCAACCAGTCCCATGTCAAAATTCTTTCCGAGGCATCGGCAATTGCCGAAAAAAATTGACTTCCAGAATCTGTCCTGGTGCTGCAACACCATAATCGGTCTTTGGGCCATGTATCGAGTTGAGCCCACTTAGGGCTGCGTCCAGGAGGTCTTGCACGACCCTAGGGTCCTCATATACAGCCGTCGGCTCTTCATTAGGGTTTGGGTTTTGCTTAGATTATTCTGTTGATAACAGTTTTGCCATTTGATCGGTTTGTGAGACTCCAACTTGTGAGATTCATCGTATACTTGCAAATTTGGTTGCATTCTTCTTTGTTCTTGCTTATGTTCTTGATTTGCAGGCAAGGATAAGCCTTCTCGGCGAGGTCAATCGTTCTTGAACGGTTGATAACTAGAGGAGGCGTTGTGCTGCGATTGCGGGGTTCAGAACGTGTCGTTCGGAAGCCGGATCGATTTGTGTATCGCCTCCGCCTTAATCAAGATTATAAGAACCTATTAGAAGATCGGGAACCCTTTTCACATCACACCCATGGATACACACAACACTTCTCCAACTAAGATGAAAGTTCATGTGCATCAGCTGAATTTACAGGTGAGATCGTTTCTAATCTTTTTATTATGTGGTTTTGAGAATAGATTGCTACCTAATGAATTAATTATTATTAGTAACCATGGAGATGATGATGACATAGCTACGGAGGTGATTGGAGGCGTGATGGTCCAGCAAGGACGTCCAAGCCAAGGTGGAAGCCCAATCAAAACTGACTTCGAGTCTGTTTCGGAGCCCAGGACCAGTCTGCACTAAAATGGACATACAGGACGCATACGGACTCGGATTTGGACGTTCTATATATGCCTGGAAAGATGACGAAAAGACCTTTCCAGCCCAACTAGTCCCCAGTCAAAATTCGTCACGAGGCATCGGCAATTGCTAAAACAAATTGACTTCCAGAATCTGTCCTGGTGCTGCGACACCGTAATCGGTCTTTGGGCCATGTATCGAGTTGAGCCCACTTAGGGCTGCGTCCAGGAGATCTTACACGACCCTAGGATCCTCATATACAGCCGCCACCTCTTTATTAGGGTTTGGGTGTGCTTAGATTTCTGTTGATAACAGTTTTGCCGTTTGATCGGTTTATGAGACTCCAACTTGTGAGATTCATCGTATACTTGAAAATTTGGTTGCATTCTTCTTTGTTCTTGCTTGTGTTCTTGATTTGCAGGCAAGAATAAGCCTTCTCGGCGAGGTCAATCGTTCTTGAACGGTTGATAACCAGAGGAGGCGTTGTGTTGCGATTGCGGGGTTCAGAACGTGTCATTCGGAAGCCGGATCGATTTGTGTATCGCCTCCGCCTCAATCAAGATTATCAGAACCTATCGAAAGATCGGGAACCCTTTTCACATCGCACCCATGGATACACACAACACTTCTCGGACTAAGATGAAAGTTCATGTGCATCACCTGAATTTACAGGTGAGATCGTTTCTAATCTTTTTATTATGTGGTTTTGAGAATAGATTGCTACCTAATGAATTAATTGTTGTTAGTAACCATAGAGATGATGATGACATAGCTAGGGAGGTGATTGGAGGTGTGATGGGCCAGCAAGAACGTCCAAGCCAAGATGGAGGCCCAATCAAAACCGACTTCTTTGGAGCTCAGGACCAGTCTGCACTAAAATAGACACCGAGGACGCATACGGACTCGGATTTGGACGTTCTATATATGCCTGTAAAGATGACGAAAAGACCTTTCCAACCCAACCAGTCCCATGTCAAAATTCTTCCCGAGGCATTGACAATTGCTGAAACAAATTGACTTCCAGAATTTGTCCTGGTGCTGCAACACCATAATCGATCTTTGAGCCATGTATCGAGTTGAGCCCACTTAGGGCTGCATCCAGGAGGTCTTGCATGACCCTAGGGTCCTCATATACAGTCGTCGCCTCTTCATTAGGGTTTGGGTTTCGCTTAGATTATTTTGTTGATAACAGTTTTGCCGTTTGATCGGTTTGTGAGATTCCAACTTGTGAGATTCATCATATACTTGTAAATTTGGTTACATTCTTCTTTGTTCTTGCTTGTGTTCTTGATTTGTAGGCAAGGATAAGCCTTCTCGGCGAGGTCAATCGTTTTTGAATGGTTGATAACCAGATGATACGTTGTGCTGTGATTGCGGGGTTCAGAACGTGTCGTTCGGAAGCCGGATCGATTTGTGTATCGTCTCCGTCTTAATCAAGATTATCAGAACCTATCAGAAGATCAGGAACCCTTTTCACATCAAGTGGTATCAGATCTTCAGGTACACCAATAGGTTTGCCCTTATCCTCGTTATTTTGTTCAATCCTAGAGTCCAGAAAATTACCCTACAAAAATATTTGTTCGTCGTGTTTCCGCTGTCCTACACCCCCTTGTGCCGTGCAATTTTCAGTTTAGTTTGCTTCTCTGAATTTTAGTCCCTACAAGGTCATTGTGTTGTTGGTCTAGTGCTTGTTCTTTGGTCTTGTTTAAGTCGTGTGTGTTCTTGTTCATAGACAATCAAGAAAAAAAAATCAGATTGTTGCACATGTTGAGAGAATAGTACTGCTGGAATTATTTGCACTAAATATTTATTTAACATCTAGCCTTCTACTTTTTGTGTGCAAAAGAAACTTAGAGTATTTTCTGTTGCACGTAGCTCCTTGAGTCAAGAGATTGCTGCACATTGTTGCATATGAGAATTGTCGGTTCAGTTCTACATGTACATCTATTCCTTATGTAAAGAGTGCAAAAAAGAAAGTTTAGATTTTTCCTTTGTGCTATAAAGTTCGCAACTCTTGCTGCAGTTCTATGTCAAAAAAATCATGAAAGTAGTAAAAGGCAAAGAGGTGCTGAAAAAAAATAAGAAGAAAAAGCCGCACCTATAACAAAAGAAAAAAACGAAAGGAGAAGAGAAAAAAAATTCAAAATTGCTTGCAGCCTTTGTGTCTTTTGTTAGAGCCATTTGCTTGCTTGCTTGAACTAGGTCCGAGACAAGTTTAGGCCAGTGACATAGACTAGTTTGGGACTATTATTCAGTTTTGCAAATTCTGAATTAAAATTTTGCTAATCCTTGCTACTATAAATTGCCTACCTAGCTCCATATATATCCTTCTGAATAGGCACAGAACTTTGGACCCTCGCAATCGTCGGATCATACTCTCCAAGGTATCCTCTATTTTGCTATTAAGAATCTTGTAAGAACTCAGTTAGGTGCTGTTATTTGTTTGTTGAGAGTTTCCACCATGATCAAACAATAGTGATAGGAAAATATACTGTTATGTGTTTTCTTGTTTTCTATTAACAATGACAGGTTACAACACCGATGGTGATGAGTCGATGGTGTCAAATGAGGTTGATACAAGTGTTGTCGCACAACGAGTGCTTAGTTCTCAAATGGAGAAGGTAGAGCAAAATCAAATGAACAACTTGTTTCAGACTCACTTTGTTGTGAAGGATCGACGTTGTCGTGTCATCATTGATGGAGAGAGTAGCCACAACATTGCAAGCTTGGAATTGGTCGAGAAGCTCAGCTTGACCACACAGCCACACCCATGTCCATACTACATCCAATGGGTAAATTCTTGTGGTAAGATAAAGGTAGATAAAATTGCACGCATTAAATTTTTTATTGGTTCTTATAAGGATTGTGCAGATTTTGATATAGTGCCTATGCAAGCGTGTCATTTGTTATTGAGTAAGCCTTGGATTTCTACAAATAATGCTTTGCACAATTCCATTGCTAATAGCTATTCATTTAAATACAATGATAGAAGAGTTACTCTTAAACCTATGTCTGCTGCTGAAATTTTAGAAGAGGATCAATAAAGACTTAAGAGAAGAAAGAACAAACCATTTAGAATAGAATGGGCTATTTCAAATGATGCAACACTTCCATCAAAATCTAAATTGCTAGAGGATGAACATATTTCTGTGCCTCTTGTTGCAACTAATACTTTTCAGCATATATATAAAAAAGATGATAGTGGGAAAGATAAAGAACAGATTGTTGCTTTAGGTAAGAGCTTTCTTGATGTGATGGATTGTTTCAATAGTCTTGCTGTAATTGAACCTTATGATCAGATTCCTTTGTCACAAGTTGATTTACCTAGTGGTCCTTGTGATAAAGAGGAGTTAAGTGCCAATGCTTCACTTATACCTTTGCCACAACAAATGAATGAGCTTGGTGCTTTTTCTTATGATTCACCCACTAGTGCTGAAATTAAACATTTGATTTTACTTACATGTCAAAAGGATGAGCAAAAATTATTTTCTTCTCTAAATACTTTAGGTTATATTGAAATTGATGTTTTTTGTGATCTAAATACCACGGAGAAGAAAGTATTTTCTCAAACTGAATTGACTTTATTGACAAGAAACATTTTTTATGCTATAGGAAACTATGATCATAGAGGTTTGTTTATGGTGCATAGAGTTTATATTTGTTCAAAATTGAAACCTTCTTGCGTTATATAATTAAATGACCAACTTGAAAACTGTAGTAACAATTATCATGTCATGTCAAGTTTTTCTAGTGTTTCTAAGATAATACATTGTCAATTTTGTCATAAGAGTGAGAATGATGCTCATATTGCTGACCAAGGTTTCAAATAGGTTATTAATTTGCATGGAATACCTTCTACTATAGATTCTCATTGTGATGACAAATTTCATAATGCATATAAATATGAGTTGCCTCCCAAATTTGGGAATTGTTCTATATTTTATATTTCAGATTTGAGACCACTATTGGGAGAAAGGGATGAGATCGAGTCGAGTACGACTCTAATTCAAAAGGGGGAGCATGATGAGTACATCACACCCACGGATACACACAACACTTCTCCAACTAAGATGAAAGTTTATGTGCATCACCTGAATTTACAGGTGATATCGTTTTTAATGTTTTTATTATGTGGTTTTGAGAATAGGTTGCTACCTAATGAATTAATTATTGTTAGGAACCATGGAGATAATGATGACATAGCTGGAGAGGTGACTGGAGGCGTGATGGGCCAGCAAGGACGTCCAAGCCGAGATGGAGGCCTAATCAAAACCGACTTCGAGTCTGTTTCGGAGCCCAAGACCAATCTGCACTAAAATGGACACTCAAAACGCATACAGACTCGGATTTGGACGTTCTATATATGCCTGGAAAGATGACGAAAAGACCCTTCCAACCCGACTAGTCCCATGTCACCATTCGTCCCGAGGCATCGGCAATCACCGAAACAAATCGACTTCCAGAATCTGTCCTGGTGCTGCGACACCGTAATCGGTCTTTGGGCCATGTATCGAGTTGAGCCCACTTAGGGCTGCGTTCAGGGGGTCTTGCACGACCCTAGGATCCTTATATAAAGCCGCCGCCTCTTCATTAGGGTTTGGATTTTGCTTAGATTATTCTGTTGATAACAGTTTTACCGTTTGATCGGTTTGTGAGACTCCAACTTGTGAGATTCATCGTATACTTGCAAATTTGGTTGTATTCTTCTTTGTTCTTGCTTGTGTTCTTGATTTGCAGGCAAGGATAAGCCTTCTCAGCGAGGTCAATTGTTCTTGAACGGTTGATAACCAGAGGAGACGTTGTGCTGCGGTTGCAGGGTTCAGAACGTGTCGTTCGGAGGCCGGATCGATTTGTGTATCGCCTCCGCCTTAATCAAGACTATCAGAACCTATCGGAAGATCGGGAACCCTTTTCACATCAGCACACAAATGCGGAATATTAAAGAGGGGGTCAAGGAATGCTCATAATTTTTCCTGAGGTCTCAGAAGGATGGCGTCTTCCCCTACTCCTCGTTAGCCACTTCTGTCGGAGTCCCGGTCCCTCCCACCACCAATGTGGAGTTCTCGCGCACGAGCCCGCAATTACTCCCGGAGTGAAGACACGGTGCGCGTCACCGCTGCCACCAAGGCACAAGCTTGCCTCCCTCTAGAAATTGCCGGACTCCCTGAGGCGACACGGGCGCTTACTAGCGATGCCCCTTTCACCGGCAGGCTCAAACTGTGTACAAACGTGTGATGGCCTTCACAACCAATCACGATAGGCTCGATCACCGACACCTAACCGATCTAGGTCTCCCTATAGACCAAGAGTAACAACCTAGATCACACCCTCAAGGACACCCTAGCCTTAGATATGCAAGATCGCTCCTTGTTACTCTCACTAGCACTCTCAAGATATCCAATATCTCCTCCTAGTGCTCTCCTCTTTTTCTCTTGGATCTTACCAAATGCTCTCAGGTATTCCACTGGCCAAGAGAGGTCTCCAAGACCCCAACAACGAAGTTATATAGGCTTCCAACCTCAAACTAACCGTTGCTCCACGAAATCAGCTTTCTGAGCCTACTAACCGGACTGTCCAGTCACTGCAAACCTGAGCACCAACGGCTCTGCCCTGCTAAAATCCTGTACTGATCGAACCGTACAGTCAGTTGACCGGACCGTCCGGTCCGTTTCTCTCTCTGGTCCAAAAACATTTCTAGCGCTCGCTTCCTCGCTGCCTAGAGTCACTTGTACAAACCGGACCGTCCGGTATGTAGACCAGACCGTCCGGTCTTTACAACCTCAACTCTGGCAGTATTCTCGCTTTTTTGCTGTAAGTCCCAGACAACTTCACCTAGTGACCGTACAGTCCGGTCACTATGTCATGAAGCTGAAACTTGTCGTCTTTGCTTCACTTCGTTTCTCGGCTTCTCCGAATAGCTCCTTGGCTTCTTCATTGTCATCTAGTGCCTGTGATTTCACCGAACAACCTTGCACATCACCAACTAGACATGACCTAAGAGAATGACCTAGACCCCCTTGATAGTCCATTTTTTCCTTTGAACTCAAAACCCTAACAACTAGACAAGTGTTCCCAACACTTGCTCTGTAGCTTGTCCTCAACTTTGATCCATCTCCATTAACCCTTGGACTCCATCAAGCTCACAAGCCTCCATGTTTGTAGTCATTGTCATCAATCGCCAAGGCAACCATCATCCATATGATTCGTAGTAGAGTTTAGAGATGATTCCTACATAGACAACACTTGTGTAGATATTAGCCCATAATTTCATAGTTGTCATCTATCATCAAAATATTCATACCTTAGGGATTCCATCAATGGTCATGAAGCTTACAACCTCCCCCATTTTGGTGATTGATGACAACCACTACTTATCATAATCTTACCAATGAACAACAAGGCTAAAAGAGCTACACTATGATCGAGAGGAACCTCAAAAGCATAAGAGAGAAACGCACAAGGTCCTACTCAAACAAGCACCATCAAGAGCTAAGAGGAATAAGAAAGAAAAGCGCACTCTAGATGATATGCATGCATGTCATATGAAGATATTTAATAAAAGCATAAGGACATGCAATGCAAGACATGAATGAAGATATGCAACAGGTTAGCATGACAATGCATAATCATTAAAACAAGCAATCATCATCATGGAATCATATACAGGCATACCGAATAAGTAAGGAATACAAAGCATTGCATATGAAAATAAACCAAGTGAGATCAAGATGAGTCAAATACAAGTGAATGAAAAACATGACTCATCAAAATCCATGAACATCGAATAACTCCATCAAGTAAGATTCAAATCTATCTATCTCCCAAAACCAATGTACACATATGCTCCCCCTAGATACAAGCTACTCTCGATCGCACAGGATCACACTCCAACTCCCCTTAGACCTATGATACTTCTCCCCCTTTGGCAACAAGCACCAAAAAGCGGATAAGTGAACATCTACGCGCTTGTGATCAAAGGAAGTGGTGCAACGACGTCCTCTGAAGGCTCTGCTCCTGGCTGCTCCTGTGCTGGATTCTGCTGTGCTCCCTGAGCCTGTGCCGCCTGAGCATCCAACTGCTTGAAGAAGTCAAGGTCTACAGGTGACTCAGACCCTCTATCCTGCCCTGCTGGTGGGACTATAGATGTCTCCTCGGTAACAGTCGCCTAGAGAAGAGCAAGGTCATCCATGTCCTCCTGAGTGTAGCCTCGGCGGACCAGATCTTCTGCTACCTGAGGTGTAAGAGTGCTGACTATAGCAGTGGAAGGTGGAGTTGTAGCAGTCTCTAGGACTGGCTGGGAGTCTGCACGAGTGGTGTGCACTATGTCTGAGAACAGACTCCTGACTGGTAGCTGGGACGTGGAAGGTCCTGCCATCTGCGAGGTCAAAGAGTGTGTCGGTGAGGTGAACAACACAGATACCGAGAAGGCTGACACGAGGGAGAACTGGGCTGAAGAGAGTGTCTGTCCTTCTCCCCTGATA
The DNA here is from genome assembly GCA_030378355.1 of Eleusine indica. Taxonomy (NCBI): domain Eukaryota; kingdom Viridiplantae; phylum Streptophyta; class Magnoliopsida; order Poales; family Poaceae; genus Eleusine; species Eleusine indica. Next base: position 17,927,287 of record CM059502.1, read on the forward strand.
ACCTTCATCATCTGACGTCTATTCTCAACTGTGCTCTGAATGAACTCACTCAAGCGTCCTGCTAGTGCTGCCACAGTGATAGCATCCTCTGTCTGTGATCCCGTAGGCTGGGGAGGTGCTCCAGTGTTGGCTGACTCAGGAATCACCGTCTCTGGATGAGCTGCCTGCTCATGAACGACCGACGGTGACTCCTGCTCCTCCTCTCCCGTCTGTTGACTAGAGGCGGACTCGAGGTGCGTAGCTGGTGGCCACCTCAGGGAATGCATCATACTGCTCCTCTGTCACTAGACCTATCCTCCTCAGAAGATAGCAAATGTATGGGGCATAAACCAGTTGATGTCCTCCTACTCTCTCAGAAATAACCTCCTCCATCTCTCCAATCAGTAAATCTGTCAAGACAACCATCATCCATATGATTTGTAGTAGAGTTTAAAAATGATTTCTACATAGACAATACTCGTGTAGATATTTGCCCACAATTTCATAGTTGTAATCTATCATCAAAACATTCATACCTTGGGGATTCCATCAATGCTCATGAAGCTTACACCATGGCTCCCTGAGCTCGATGGAAGTTTCGTCCTTGACGGAAGTTTCGTCCTAGGAACATTGTTTCTGGATCAGTGGCGCCCTGACATGATGGAACTTCCGTCAGCGATGAAAGTTCCATCTTGGGAACTTTGGTTCTGGACCAGTGGCTCCCCAAGCTCGACCGAAGTACCGTTCTCCATGGAAGTTATGTCCTTCTCAATGCATTTCCACTCCAACGGCTCTTTTTGGACCTCCCCTATATATACACCTCTCCCATTCCGTGAGAGAGATTGCTGGTGCTTTTGCAAAACACAAACATTTCAGCAAGCTTCAATCTCTATACTCCTCTATTTCTCTAGTGATTCAAGCCCATTTGAGAGAGTGATTCTTCCATACAAACTAGAGAGCATCAAGCCAACCTTGAGCACATCCCTTGCAACTAAGTCTCATTCTTTACTTGTTACTCGTGGGGATTCAATCCCCTAGACTGGCTACGTTTTGCCCGGTGAGCTCCCAAGCATTGTGGTGAGCCTTGAAAAGTTTGTAAAGGTCGTGATTCGCCTCTACAAGGAAAGAATCAAAAGGAAGAAAGCCAAGCTCGATCTTAGTGATCGGTGGGTGAGGGTTAGGGTTAAGAGACACCCGGCGCTTAGTGAGCTCCTCAACGGAGACGTAAGAACCTCTTTGTGAGGGGTCCGAACTCTAGTAAACAAATTCCATGTCTCTCTTGTCCTTATTCGTGCTCTTGTTCTTGTTCTTGTTGTTCTAGCTTCCTTTGTTATTATTGCTCGATCTAATCGTACATTGTGTTGTAAGCTAACCCCTGCAGGGATTTGATTCATCAAGCATCTAGCTTCATTTCTATTCAAGTGGATATATGAGTAAACCTTTAAATTCCATATTTCGACTAGAGATTCACTGCTTACCACGAAAGTTCTGTCAACAAAGGAAGTTCCGTCACTGAAGGAAGTTCTGTCCCGGATAGAAGTTCTGTGAGGGACAGAAGTTCCGTGTTGAATTTAATTTGTTTGTTAAGTGAATTTCAGGGTTAAAATTATAAGTTGCCTATTCAACCCCCCCCCCCCCCCCCCCCCGCTCTAGTAAACTTTCACTCGTCTGATGGATAGATTTCCTAACCTATACAACCTAACTAAGAGGAAACATGTCACTGTTGCATCAGTTCTATTTGTTATCCCCTTCAATCATCTCATTTAGGAGAGGTTTGATGGGCCAAAATTTAGTGTCTTGGTACCAACTGTTGGTCGTATCTACGCACTCACTTATATACCGCAAGAAGACGGTGTACGATTGTAGCACTTTTTCCCTTGAATTGAGTATTCCAAGGTTTATCGAATCTACTGGGACCTTAGGGATTTATTAAACAAAGTTAACAGTAAAAGATCTAGTCAAGGCTACTGTCAAGGTCAGGTTGCATGAAGGGGAGACTGGTCAGCGCAAGGGTGCACCGCACAGTAAATCTGTCATTGCGTCGATTGGCGCAGGAGTCGAGCCGATCGGCACACTAGTGAAACTAAGTCAAAATGCGCGAGATCTATTAAATCTGGGGTTGCGTCGATCGGCGCAGGAGTCGAGCCGATCGACACAATGGTGAATCTAAGCCAAAGTTGTTGCGCCGATCGGCGCAGGGGTTGAGCCGATCGGCACACCAGTGAGTCTAAGCCAAAGTGTTCTAGATCTTGTAAACCTATGCTGGTAAGTGAGTAGCCAGATATCTACTAGTGAGATCATAACCATAAAGTCTAATTGAATGTTGAGCATTGTTCTATTGTGGTATATTTCATATTGGTATTCAGCAAAATAGATCAAATATGGGCATAAGCTTAAAGTTCTCCCCAAAGCAAAAGATCATATCCAATTCATAAATTATAACTTTTCCACACATGAGAATCACTTAAAAGATTGTTGTGAACATAGAGAATCTATCTTCCAAATAATCCAAGGCAACAACTCATCTTTCAAATCACTCAACCTATATTCTGCATCATAATGATCAAATAATATTAGTATAAGGCTTATATGAGTAGCTACGTGAGGTAATTCAAGGATTGCAAACATAAATCAATAATATATTATAAAGCTAGGAGATTATTCTTCGTTGAAATTATAGAAACTTATCAAGATGGCAATTAAGAAAGAAAAATTTAAGAAAGAACTCAGACTTTGGATATGTGGACATGTGCATAGCAAAAACTTGATCTTGGAAGATTGCACATGGTTGGAATGATTCATGGCTATATTAAATTGAAGAATAAGAATGTCATATACCATCTCTTCACACTTAAAATTTTGCTAGTCCCTTAGCAAACAGCAGAGTTTTTTTTTTCACCATCTCTGCTGTGCCGATCGGCTCAGGATGTGCCGGTCGGCTCTCAACCCAAATTTACCAACATTTGTTGGTATTTGATTTGTCTGGCTTCAACATCTATTCAAGAATTAAATATAGCCAGAAATATAGGATGTGGTCAAGGAGTGATACTCAACAAGATGTTTTGGGTTTATGGTAGTATAATCAGCGGAATTGAATTTTTACATGAGTAATTTCAAGGGTAGAAAAAGATACATAAAGAATTGCCATCTTAATAAAGTTCATACCAAAAAGAATTAAATCCTAACCGAAATCAACCATCAATTTAATGTTTATCTACATATCAAAGGTTCATGAGTATTGTTCAAAATATGGCATTAGTAGGTAAGGATCTTGAAAAACAATAAATTCTAAAGTTCACAACATGAAAATTTATTTTTGAAAAGATTGGTACTAAGTTATCATTACAAACTAGACAACACAAATGAAGCACATGGGTACTCAAAATTGCTCCACATAAGATATATTTGCCGAATAATCATTAAGTGTAAGTTCAAAATTTTATTCAATGCTCAACACTATTTGATCTTCATCAACATTTTTCAAGAAAGAATAAATAATTCAATTCTCCTAATAGAGCATAACCGCCACCATTATATTAAGATTGAAACTTGAATACATGATGATGATTTTTGCACACACTTCATAAAAATAAAACTACTACTAACACACTTGCATGAAAATAAAACTACTACTAACACACTTGTATGAAAGAAAAACTACTACTAACACACTTGCATGAAAATAAACACACCCGATACATGGTTTCCCAACCCGCTCACACACACATAAGTAAATAAAGAAAAAGACTGCAAAAGATAAAAGAAAATGCAAACCGGGAAACCGATACACGTGCCAACTCCTAGGCACTCTAGTCATCCGAAAGTGGAGTCGATGGCTGATCGAAGCCATAGCACCGCGCCTTGAGTCGCTCGAACTCTTCCACCATCGCATCATGGTTGTACCTCCATTGGGACGTGGCTTCCTCCACGTGCTTGATGTAGTGCATGTTGTTGTCGAGGTACCCCTGCATGGGTACCAAAAAGTCTGCACCGGGCACAGGAGGCACCACTGGTACACGCCCTTGGTACCTGTAGTCAATGCCCGCGCTGCAGTAGGGTGCGCCGATCGGCACGTCGCCTGCGCCGATCGGCGCAGAGGGCTATGAACCGCCCGCTGCGTCGCTCCACCCTGACTGGTACTCCTGGCGTCACCCCCAAGAGTCCCACTCGCCGCCGGCTGCTGTAGATGTGTCCGGCTGTCAAACCCGCCCACGGCGGTCCTTGAGAACTCGGCCCCCCTCCAAGAGACCTTCCTCAAGCCAATTTCCTCCCTCCAGCTTGCGAGGGAGAAAAACTCCTAGCTTCGCACATGGGAGCTTTACGTTGGTGCCGTCAACATGTAAGCCAGCGCGAACACTTCCCGTGACAATATTGCCACGAGTGATATTCTTGCCGATCTCCGTCGCGCACTCCCACTTGTCATCGCGCCCTCCCGGTCCGACGCTGTCACAGACGAGGGCTGCTAGGCGTTGAAGATAGGCCCCGAAGGCCAACTTCTTACTTGCCTTGCCCCTCTTGTCGAGCCAACCCCGCACCATCACCGACATGGGATTGCAATGAGACGGACTCATGATGGCGTTGAAGAGCCACCGCAAGTCAGCATCGGTGACGTTGCTAGAGTCGACCTTGTCGCCTATGCGCGTCGCCAACCACCGATGGAAAACTTGAATGGTCGGGTTGCGGATGTTGTCGTGCTTCATTTCTTCTACAAACGAGAGCCGCCTCCAAAAGGAGTCCAACTCCCCACGTCCCAGGATGCCGGCGACGTCGATGTCGGCGTCGAAGCCGAAGGCTTGAGCCGCTGCCTCCATGGTCACCGTGTGGCTGATGTCGCGAACGCGAAAGTTGACGGCCTCGCTACCGTCTTCGACGGTGTCAAGCCTCATCGTAGAGGCAACCTCGGTGACGATGTCGAGGTTGTAGTCCATGGGGAGGAGGTGGAAATCCACCCAGCCGAGGTTGTCGAGCATCCTCCTCAAATCCTCCCACATACCGATCGAGGTGAGGAAGGTCTCGTCCAAGTCGAAGTTGGGGATGAACCTTCCCCTCACCGCGAGATAGTGCCGCTGTTCCTCCGTGCTCAGCAGGGTGAAGCCCTCCTCCACCGTGCGCGGCATGAATGCCGGTGGTGGTGATGATGTGGGAACCCCACGGCTTACCGCCGTTTGGTTCCTCGTAGCACGCCCTGTTGGAAGGGATGCGCCGGAGACGGAGTGGCAGGCGCGGACCTCGTATGTCACCGCCGTCGAGCCGATGGATGCACCACCCACCGACATGTCATCACGAGCGTCGGAGCCACCCCTCGTCGAGGAGTTACCGCTCGACTCGCTGCTGCTGCCGGAACTGCTCTCCCGACGCTGCCTCTTTCCTAACTTGCCGACGGAGGAGCGGAGACGATCCATCTGCGAGGAATGCGGAACGTGTGCTAGATCTTGAGTAGTGGGGAAGGTGGAGAGATTACCGGGATGGTGTGCCGAATGGGGGCGCCTGGCCTCCCTTTTATAGTGTGAGAAACTTCCAGGAGAAGGAACCGCCTTAAAATTTCAAAATTTGAGAGCGCGTCGATCGGCACGGATACTACGCCGATCGGCACAATTCAAATTTTGAATGCTCTGACCACTCTGATGCTTGATTCTCCTCCTTCAGGTCGCTTCCTGGCACATCATGTTGGCTGGCAGGGGAACAGCACAAAATCCTGATGTCTCGTTGGCGGCGCCAATCGGCGCGGGCCCGCGCCGATCGACGCGCCATCTCTTTTTCGGCTTTTGGTCAATTTCGTGTCTCCTCTGTATTGCACACCTGTTCCCCAAAATCAATGCCTGCCGCCTTTGTCGCGTATTGGGAACATCATGGGTACCCGCGCCGATCGGCGTAGTAGGGCGCCGAACGGCGTAAGTCCCTTGCACCTCGTTTTTAGGTCCGGCACTGATTCTGATGCCTCGTGTTCATCTCTTTCATCTAATTTCCACCTCTCTAATGTTACTGTAGTATTGGCATACGTGTCGGGGCTCACCTGGTGACCGCGTCGATCGGCGCCGACTCGCGCCGATCGGCACGACGTCCGTTTTTGCTTCTGGACCCTCGCTTCTTCGCTAGATGTTTTCTTCATCGTTGAAAATAGCTCTGTCTCTGAAAATAATTGTGCTGGTTTAGCAATCCTTCAATTCTGGGCGTCGTCGGCCTTCTGTCCTGACTTGGGCAATACTGTTCCTTCCTGTTTTTGGTCTTTTTTTTATATTCCTGCATTGTTAGTCTACAGTATGTATATACACAGTTTTGCACGAATAAACAGACAATGCAAGAGCACACAAGAATTAAGCACACACTTTTTTAATTTTTTTATTTTATTTGGGAGATTATTTTTATCACAAGCAAGCAAATTTTAAAAACACCGGGTTGCCCTCCGGTCAGCACTAATTAACTAAATGAAATGGGTTGCCCTCCCATATGCACTAAATAACTCCTAAATCGCCCAATCATTGGATTGCCTCCTAAGAGCGCTCTAGTTATTTAAATGTCAAAGAGCTTGACCTCCCCGCAAACAATCAATCCTTAGTGTCGCGATGCAGGATGTGAGGCCGCGACACTACAAGGTTATCTTATCTCCATGGTTCATATAGCTTGGACGACCTATCCATACATCCCCTCCAATTACTTTTGACGCCTCGATGCCACGGTGTCTTGTATCTCTTCACTTCATCAATAGCACGACACTCTTCTCCCTTTGGACGAAACTTGAAAGAGTAGAGAGTCCCACTTATATCGAAGCTTATCTCACCACTCCCAACATTAATACTTGCCTTTGCTATCCTCAAGAAGGGTCTGCTAAGATCAACGGGGTCCTCGTCCTCTTATCCATGTCAAGCACAATAAAATCAACAGGGATGATATGATCTCTAATTTGAACAGGCACATCCTCAGCAATTTCATCAGGGAAACGTATCGATTGATCGGCTAACTCCAAACACATACCCGTAGGCTCTAATTCAGGCAAATTGAGATTTGTGAATATATGACGGGGCATAACACTTACGGTTGCTCCAAGATCGTACAAGCACCTATCAAATATCCTTGTTCCAATCATGCATTTGATGCTTGGTGATCCAGGGTCGGGTTTCTTCTCTAGTGCAACATCATTGATTGCCGCCGTTAGTTCCTTAGTGACCTTCACAACCTCCTCAGAAACTAGAGACTTCTTGTTTTGCTTCATGTCCTTAATGTACTTGGCATAGGTGGGAACTTGGATAGCGTCAACAAAAGGGACATTGATGTAAAGCTTCTTCATAATATCGACGAATCTTGCAAACTGCTCGTCGTGTTGTCGCGCTCTTTTTGTCTTCGCCAGTAGTTGAGTATCTAGAAACATGGCAGGGTCATGCTCTTCTGTCTCCACGCCCATTTTCAGACCAGAGAGGTCATCATCCTCCATGCGCCGATCGGCGCTTTCAGGGAGCCGATCGGCTCCGACAGGGTTGTCGCGCCGATCGGCGCGGGGCTTCTTTGCTCCCGCAGAGTGTTCTGGATCTTCTGTTTATTTTCCTGATCGTGTAGCTATTGCCTTCAACTGTTCTGCAGACATCGTATTGCTAGGAATAGCCCCCTTATTGCCTTGAATGGCTTGTGATAGCTGTCCCATCTGTTGCTCCATAATCTTGGTATGCTTTAAAATCTGCTCGTTGGAGCTCCTAATTTCTATCACCTTGTCATTAACTCTCTCAAGGACACGATCAATCTCCTTGAATCTAGCGCTATTGTCTTTGTTGATCTTCTCTTGAGCTTGGAAGAACTCATGACATTAGAGACGAAGTGGTATAGAGTTTTGCATGGACGAACTAGGAGAGAAAGAATTCCTTTGTTGTTGATATTGGGGCTTCCATCCACTATTCTTCATATATTCTAACATCTTCATCTCTTCAGGGCAATCTTTCTGCACATGACCAAATTTTCCACACTCACTACATGTTGAGCGTGATTCCGCCAACTTGAGTGTCTCTTCCTTAGGGATATGAAGATTATTGTCCAACCTTCTTTGAATAGCATCAAGGCGATCTATAATCAATTCTTCCTGAGTCTTCTCAATCACACTCTTCACTACTCCTTTTGAAGGTTGCAAATTCCTTGAGCTTCTCTCACCATCCCATGATTGATTTTCAACTAACAACTTGATCAAATTCTTAGCTTTGGTAGGGGTTTTTGACATGAATGATCTTGCAGCTGAGGCGTCCAAATGTTGACGTGATAAAAGATTCAATCCTGTGTAGAACTTCTCAACAACTTCTCCAACCGTCAGACCATGATGAGGGCATGCATCCATATGCTCATTGTATCTTTCCCATGCTTCTCCAATGCTCTGATCAATATTCTGTGTAAATCCAAGAATTTTATTTTTCAAAGCTTGAGTCTTATAGGGGGGACAGTATTTGGCCAAGAATTCAGCTGCTAATGTGTTCCACACCGTTTTCACTGTGTTTTCCAATCCATTGTACCATTGCTTGGGCGTCCAACTAGAGAGAAGGGGAACAGCCGCACACGCGCTTGATCTCCTGTCAATCCCGCTATCTTGAATATACTGCAAACTTCAAGGAAGTGTTGCAAGTGATGATTGGGATCTTCTGAACCTGTGAACGGTTGTTGCGCCACTATTCCAACATATCTTTCCAATTGATACGGAAGTTGATCCTGAGCTTCTTGGAAATATGTCTTAACAATACTAGTCAATTGTAGCTTGAGACGATTAACCATAGGCACCTCTGCCATCTCCTCTTTTTCTTGCTCTTGAACTGAGTCTTCTATTGTGAATAATACTCGAGGTGTTGTGCGGACTGCTCCCAAATCTCCAAGTGACTTGCTTCTCTTCTCCGCTGTTCTCTTCTTGTGTAAGAGTCTTTCTGGATCATCGACGTAATTAGAGGGTTTGTTTGACTTAGGACCGTTCATACCTGTTAATTTCACTTAACAGAATATATGTACTAGAGAGACAAGTAAAGCACAATGACTAAACACTAATACATCAAACAATGTTTAAAAACCTGCTATGGTCCCCGGCAATGGCGCCAGAAAATAGATGCTTGTTGGTCATATCTATCACCCACTTATATACCGCAAGAGGACGGTGTACGATTGTAGCATTTTTTCCCTTAAATTGAGTATTCCAAGGTTTATCGAATCTACTGGTACCTTAGGGATTTATTAAACAAAGTTAACAGTAAAAGATCTAGTCAAGGCTACTGTTAAGGTCAGGTTGCATGAGGGGGAGACTAGCTAGCGCAAGGGTGCGCTAGACAGTAAATCTGTCGTTGCGCCGACCGGCGCAGGAGTCGAGCCGATCGGCACACTAGTGAAACTAAGTCAAAGTGCGTGAGATCTATTAAATCTGGGTTGCGCCAATCGGCGCAGGAGTCGAGCCGATCGGCACACTGGTGAATCTAAGTCAAAGTTGTTGCACCGATCGGCGCGGGGGTTGAGCCGATCGGCACACCAGTGAGTCTAAGCCAAAGTGTTCCAGATCTGATAAACCTATGCTGGTAAGTGAGTAGCCAGATATCTACTAGTGAGATCGTAACCAGAAAGTCTAATTGAATAGCATCATAATGGGTAATTACATAGATCAATAAAAACCTATAGTGAGTAAGACCACCCTGCTTTCTGAGCGGCTCTCGATTTATCGCTACCGAGAGGAAACCCTTAATCGTGCGAGTCTCTTACCCTACTCAACTATCCAATAGTGCTACGCAGACTTAGTGCTGTCACCGCTAAACCACACTACTGGCATCATCAAGCAACCATAATCAATACAATGTCCGAATACTATCCTAATCATCACGATTAAGATAATATCTACTTACTTAGCCTAGAACTAAGCAATTGGAATAAGCACATGCATGATTATAGAATCAAGATAGATAAATCGCTAAAACCATCATCAACATATTCAATCATCATTGAGATACATAGAGTAAGATTCATCCCCGTCGAGATGGCCTACCTTGACGGATCAACTCTTGACTCCAATGGTTCTTGAAACTCAACTAGAGATCTATTCTAACGGGGCAAGCCCCGGTGGCTCTAACTCACGGATCTGGTGTCCCTCCGTCGCCTCCTCCTTCTACGACGAGGGTTTACAAGTATTTATAGGGGTTCTACTCGTAAAGGACTCAGTTTCTAGCAAATAAGGCGGTTGCGCCAATCGGCGCAGGATTGCGCCGATTGGCGCAAGCCGTGTCTTCTCTGATTTCTTCCTCGAGTCGGTTCCTCTATCTTCCACAGCTGTCATGTGGGCTTTTTCCTTCGAGATAAAGTCTTGTACTGCACGGTAAGATCTTGGAGTTCCATAAATATTTTTGAAGTTCCATAATTCTTCTTAGATAAATATCTTCAAGTGTCTTGCACAGACAAACTTTCATAAACATGTGGAATGGGCCTCGGTCACTTCTGTGGGTCAAAACACCCTTTGGGCCGATCGGCTCATGGACTGCGCCGATCGGCGCACTGGACTTCTTCAGTGTTTTTCGTCGGTTCTGGACTCCTGTCCTCTCCATCATCGTATTAATCACCAATTTTACCTGTTTCTGCAATAAAGTTCCAAAACAACGCATATACAAATATATAGGCAATATCACAAGTAAATGACCTAAATTAGTATCAATTATGCTCTAATTGAGATAATATTCACATATAAAAGGGGCACTTAGGAAGTGCCAACACCAGCTGGTGTTAGCAGTGTCTCAAGTGAATTTGTCTACTCATTTAGATGGGAAGTACACCGAAGTGGGGCTTTCTCAGTAAAATCTATGTATCGTACTCTTTCAACAACACCGTCATTGCCCTTTCCTATGCATATGTGGAATATAAGGGTGCCACTCAAAATTAATGTGTTTTTATGGTACTTATATAAAGGCGTCACTCTGATTAAAGATAATTTATCTAGGCGTAGCTGGATGAGGAGCACTAAATATTGTTTCTGTGATCTAAGTGAGAGTATCTAATATTTATTCTTTGATTGTCCACTGGCTCACTTTGTGTGGAGAGTGTTTCATATCACTTTTAACATTGCTCCACCTGTTAACTTCATTCATATGTTCTCGGATTGGTTAGGCGATATGAATGTTAAATTCAAAAAGATTATTTGGAGTGGCGTATAAGCTTGTGTTGGGCTATTTGATTGTGTCGTAATGATGTTGTTTTTGATAAAACATAAATATTTTCGTTTCCACAGATTATTTTTAGAGGCACCTATTGGGCGAGATTCTGGTCTCTCCTATTGAAGACAGAGGAGCGCCCATTCATGAGGACGGCTGGCAGACGCCTTGAGACTATAGCAATGGAGTTTTTTGCTGCAAATGGGTGACGCTTCTCTAATAAAATAATGTCTTAGTTTTATTTTGATGGATAAAAACTTTGTATTTTAGATTTCATGGTGTTGTTTCTTGTCGGTCTCTTTGGTTATAATAACTAAACATTACATGTATCAATCGATACAGAAGCTGGGATATTGATTAATATATTCCCCTTTCTGAAAAACCTCACCCTATGACTCGTTTGTGGTTCACCGCTCCTCAGGAAATTCAGGTGATGCTACATGTATAAAATTCATGATCCGTCGTGACAAACAAAACAATGACTGAGCCCTCTCTACTCTAGTCCGACACATCCTACACATCCATTCGACCAACCAAAAAAGAAAGAAAGAAAGCCTGTGATACGCATTAAACCAAAAAGACGCATCAGGGTCACTCACAGTAGCTCTTCCTTTTTTTTTAATCGAATCGCCTCCCATCCACTTTGATCTGAAATTAAGCACAATTAGATGTAAATCAAACGGCTCCGATTCCGTCTAGTCTAACTCGACTCTTTTCTGTCGTGAGAAACTCAAATAGGCCCAAGCTGAAGCCGACCCAGGCCCATCAACACAGGCAGATTCGCTCTCGCACTCGCACTCGCACCCAGCAGCCCGAGAGAGAGGAGAGAGATGAGCACCGGCGGCGCGGAGAAGCCCGGCAGCGGTGGCGGCGGGGGAGGAGGCGGTTCAGTGAAGACACCGTCGGACTTCCTCAAGTCCATCAGGGGCCGCCCCGTGGTCGTCAAGCTAAACTCGGGGGTCGACTACAGAGGTATCGTTCCTCCCCTCTCGCGTTTCGACAGCACTAAGCTCAAACCCTAGAAAACGCGAGCAAATTTTCTGGAAAAGTCTAGTAACTTTTTCCAGACATTAGAGGTAGACCCTTGTGGATTCCCTTAATCTGGGGCTGGGGGCTTTTGGTTGGTAAACTGGGCTCACCTGAAAAGCCCTGAGCATGCTCAACCCCCGCGAGGCAAATAATTGTTGGAGTTTTTGAGTTAGTAATGCCTATGAGGCTATGACCAGTTTCGGTATTTGATCTGTGATGCGGTCGAGCATGGTGTTGGTTTATGAATTGGTTGCTCGTATGGATGATTGTTTCTGACCTTCTGTCTTCGGAAACACAGGAGCACATAAGTGCAAAACCAGTGCACCATGCTGAAGCAAAGACCAACTCAGTGGCGCTCATACTTTTTAGGTTTCACTGGCTCCATTTTGGTTACAGAAAGGTTGCAGGTTGGGAAGTGGCATACTATCTCAACAGATCACATTTTAATTTATAGGGCTTATATATGAACCTTAGACAGTCTTAATTTGATTTGAGGTAACAGAAACAGGTTAAAGTTAGCAAACATAGTTTCAAAAAAAGTTTGGACACGACAAGCTATGTGAGCATTAGCCTCAGCTCTGTTAGAGCTTACATTGTAACATCAATTAGCTGAGCTTGAGCTGTTTATTAGAGCTCAATTGCATACTCCTGTACATTGGTGGATAGCTGAACTTCATCTTACATGAAGGTTAATACTTTCAAGGCTGCAAGGTTCAAATGTGTGGATTTGATAACCATTCTATCTTTTTATGGTTCTCTCATGTAAGGCTGAGAAGATAAAAACAGATATTAAAACCTGTTCAGTTTGAATTGCTTGACAAACATCAGAGTTATATGTGGAATTATAGCTCTTCTGCGTGATACAAAGTTTTCTTAACGAAACAATGCTGTATCAGGATCATTATGTTTTTCTTTAAAGAAAAAATAGAGGACAGAGGATAGATTAGCCTCTTGCCACCCGGAGGAATGTGGCATGGGGACCGGAGTTCAAGCTCCGGCCAATCTGCCCTGCACTCCATCAGGGACATGATCAATGGGAATCGAATCTGGAATGGCTAGCTTCCACTCTAACAAGCTAATCACCCGAGCTGACACCCGCTCCTGCTCATGTTTTTCCTTGATTAGGATTAACACTGAGTTTGCAATAAATATTGAAATATACTGAGAATGTTGTGTTCAAAGTTATCATTTTATGAATTAATTAATTCTTGAAAGAAATATTAAAAAATTATATGTCCGAATTCCGAAAGCTGGCTTCTGGAACACCATGTTACATTATCATGGCCATGTGTATGAGAAACTTATCCTGCAGCATTTGCCTATTTGTGCCAGCATGTTGTTTTAATAAACAAACAGTTGCCACTAGACTTCAGAAGTGCACTATCTTAGCATCTTAATCACGAGCTATGTTTGTTTATCTTTTCAGATATGCATTTTGGATTTTTGAATTTTCATTACCACTGTTTTGTAAAAAAAAAGTTTTATATGAAACAATATATTAACTTGCATTTATTCTAAACTGCTGCTCTTTGTCAGTAGGACTATCCAGGTTTAACATAATTGTTTTAGAAGAGCTAAATCATATATTATTACAACTGAATATGCTACCATTTGAGACGAGATTACCAAAATTGACAATCATATATATATATATGACTGCAAAGTAAGTGACTAGTGTGAAGCTGGTGCAGTACCTTGCTGCATAATATTATTATTCAAATTAGTAAGCCCAAGTTCATGTGATACGGGGTCTACGAGGAGGTGTGTGCAGTGGAGAAACCAATAGAGATTGAGACACAGGGAAGGACCGAATTGGATAGCGAGGAAGCGATGGCGATGGGCTGTTGTCGTCGCCGGCAGCGGAGGGAAATTCCGCCACGGGGACCGAAGGCAGCCTCCGCCAAAAAGAGACTTTATTCTTCGATGTCCTCGTACAAACTAACGCCTCGCCTTTATAACTCAGGCGAGGCAAACGATCTGACCCAAATCCTAACAAACTGACTCACGACACCAGCCCTTATCTAAACTAGCCACTAACAGCTGGCTTGACCGATGCCCTACGGCGCTGGTATTTCCGTCCCACAAAGGAGTCCACAACATTTCCCCCCTTCCCCAAAAACAGTTCGTCCGCGAGCTGTAATTCAGGTAAAGCTTTTTGAAATCTTCAAGCCGCTCCCACTTTGCATCAGCCGCCATACGTCCTTGCCATTGCACCAATAGCTCCCAAATCCCTCTGTTGAGTCGAGCCCGCACAACCTTCTCTGGAGACGGAAATACCCGACCATTGAGAATGGCCGGCAAGGGAACAATCTCTACTGGCGGCTCACCTGTAAACTTCTTGAGCAGCGCGACATGAAATACATCATGAATCTTAGCCTTGGCTGGCAACTGCAGTTTATAAGCAATAGCGCCAACACGAGCCACAATCTTGAACGGTCCATAGTACCTAGGGCCCAGCTTATAATGTCGAGCAGCCGTAATGCCTGTGACGGTGCGACGATGAAGACGAAGCCACACCCAATCACCCACTTCATAAATGACATCGCGGCGGCGGTTGTCCTGCTGATTCTTCATAGTCTGCTGGGCATGAAGCAGTCGTTCTCTGATCTCCCTTAAGAACTCATCCCTATCAGCCAGTTGCTGATTAACAGCGGCAACCCGTGCAGTGCTCGGTGGCAGAGGAATCACCGGCGGTGGAGGCCGGCCATACACCACTTCAAAGGGTGAGCACCGCACTGACGTCTGGTACGACGTACTGTAGCAAAATTCAGTCCAAGGCAACCACGGTAACTAGGAACGCGGCCGGTCACCAGCAAGGCAGTGAAGATACATCGTGATGATGCAGTTAACCACCTCGGACTGACCGTCAAATTGAGGATGCAAGGCTGTACTCATGCACAGTTTCACTCCCGCCAACTTGAACAGCTCAGACCAGAACGCACTTGTGAAAACCGGGTCCCTGTCACTGACAATCGAGCAGGGAAACCCATGAAGACGCACAATGCTGTCAAAGAACGCCTTGGCTACCGAGACGGCGGTGTAGGGGTGACCCAGAGGAATGAAGTGTGCCATCTTGGAGAACCAATCAACCACCATCGACACCACAGACTTGCCGCCGACCCTTGGAAACCCCTCCACAAAATCCATCGATATGTCGCTCCACACCATAGAAGGCATCGACAGGGGCTGTAAGAGACCGACAGGATGCAAATGCTTGGTTTTATTGCACTGGCACGTGGCGCATCCGCGCACAAACTCCTTCATGCGACGAAGAGCTGTGGGGCTGTAGAATGTGGAGCGCCAGTGCGTGAGGGACTTCTGGACGCCTTCATGACCCGCCCCATGAGCAGTCGCCAAGAGCTGCGGCCACAAGGCAGAGTCCTCTGGTACGAACACCTTCCCCTTGTACAAGAGCAGACCATCAACGATGGACCACCCAGGCGCCCCCTCCTGAGACGCTAGCTGTTGGCACCGCTCTGCAGCTTGTATGTTGGCGATAAGCTCCTTGCGAAGCGCAGTAAAGATGTCGAATGATGGCATGGACATCGCTGCTGTCGACAACTCATCATCACGGCGGGACAAGGCGTCGGCCACCGTGTTAAGCTTGCCTGGCCTATATTCCACCGAAAGATCGTAGCCAAAAAGCTTTGTCACTCAGGTGTGCTGCGGAATGGTTGACAGCCGTTGATCCACGATGAACTTCAGCGAATAGTGGTCTGTACGGACTATAAAGGGACGGCCCCAAAGATATGGCCGCTAGTTCCGCACCGCCTTGACGAGCCCGATCAGCTCGCGCTCGTACGCCGGCAGTTTGGCGTGGTGCGCAGCAACCGCGCGGCTGAAGTACGCGATCGTCCCATCGCCTTGATGCAGAACCGCACCGAACCCCGCCTCGGAAGCATCGCAGTCCACTATGAACCACTTGTCAAAGTCCGGCATCTAAAGGAGCGGAGCGGATGTGAGAGCGATCTTGAGGTTGGAGAAAGCCTTGTCTGCTGCCGGTGTCCAATGGAAGGCCTCCTTCTTTAGTAATGACGTGAGCGGCGCCGCCACTGCCCCGTAGCCGGTGATGAACTTGTGGTAGTAGCCTGTCAAGCCCAGAAATCCGCGTAGTGCCTTGAGAGTGCGTGGGCGTGGCCAGGCCACCACCGCTGCGGTCTTGGACGGGTCCATCGCCACGTCGGCCATGGAGATGACGTGGTCGAGATATGAGACTGTCTCTTCGCCAAAGGAACACTTGGAGCGGTTCAGCACCAGCTTATTGTCCCGCAGTACCTGGAACACGGCCTTCACATGCTGGAGGTGTTCTGGCCATGAACGACTGAAGACCAAAATATCATCAAAGAAAACAAGCACAAATTTTCGAATGTACGGCTTCAAAATGTCATTCATCAATGCCTGGAATGTCGACGGCGCGTTCGTGAGCCCGAACGGCATGACCAAGAATTCATAGTGGTCATGGTGGGTTCGGAACGCCGTCTTCATAATGTCGGCGTCGAACATGCGCACCTGATGGTACCCACTCTGGAGGTCCAGCTTGGTGAAAAAACAAGCCCTCTAGAGTTCGTCCAGTAGCTCGTCAATGAGAGGTATGGGGAAACGATCCTTCACCGTCTTGCTGTTGAGCTCGCGGAAGTCAATGCAGAACCGTCAGGACCGGTCCGCCTTCCGCACCAGGAGTACCGGGGAGGAGAACGGAGATGAGCTCTCCCGGATGATGCCCTGCTGCAACATCTCCTCCACCTGGCGCTCCAACTCCTCCTTCAGCAGTTGGGGGTACCGATAGGGCCGAACAGCCACCGGCGCCGTGCCCGGCAACAGATGTATGCGATAGTCCTGCTTGCGTGGCGGAGGAAGACCCGCTGGAGCAGCGAACAGATCGTCGAACGCAGCCAAAAGTGAGTCCAGCAGGGCGCGCGTGTGCAGCACTGTGTGGCACTTCGGCACAGGCGCGCCCACACCTACCCACTGCACCGTGCGCCCATGCAACCAAAGAGACATGGTCAGGCTCTTGAAGTTCCACAAGATCGGCCCGAGTGTACGGAGCCAATGGACGCCTAGCACCACATCAAAGCCGCCAAGAGGCAAGGCATAGCAGTCGATGTTGAAGGTGTCGGCGTTGATGGTCACCGTGGCCGCCGCGCAGACCCCTGGACACCGCACGCGGTCACCGTTGGCCACCTTGACGGACAGGTTGTGGCGCGGCGAGAGCTGCAGTCCCAGGCGCGCTGCGACGCTGTCGCGGATGAACGTGTGCATCGACCCGGTGTCAACCAGAGCGAGCAGCGTCTCCCCGCCAATGGACACCCGGAGCTGCATGGTGTCCGCGGTGCTGATGCCGGTGAGCGCATGCAGGGAGATGCCGAGATCCTCCGCCCAGTTTTCCACCTCTTCACCGTCTTCCATCTTTAGGAGAAAGACGCCCTTGCCGCCACAACGGTGACCAGGAACAAATTTCTCCGTACAGAAATAGCATTCGCCGTTTGTCCGTTTTGCCGCCATCTCCTCCGATGTCAACCGCTTGAAGCGCGGCCGAGAGTTGGTGCTTGTGGTGGATGCCGCCGGCGTTGCTCCTGCCGGCGATGACGCCGCGATTGAGGCGGCTGGCGTCTTGACCGTCGTGCTCAGCGACTTGTGGGGGAGGGCGTGCGCCGGAGCCCTTGTTGCCGCCACCGCTGCAGCGGCGTTCCGAACTTCATAAGCCCGGGCAAGACTCATGGCAGTCTACAGGTTAGCGGGCGCCTGCAACTCAACGTCGGTCCGCAGCGGGTCGCCCAGGCCAGCTGTGAACATGTTGATCTGCTGCCTGTTGGATAAATCATCACAGCGGCAGAGCAGCTGCAGGAACTGCCGTTGGTAGTCCTCCACAAAACCCGTGCGGCGTAGGTCTTTCAACTCGGCCAGTGGATTTGATCGAATGGGAGGGCCGAACTGTAGGTTCAAGAAATCGACGAAATGCGTCCACGTTAGGCTGGGATTATCCCGATCTAGTGCGAAAAACCACTCAGAGGCAGTTCCATCTAGGTGTAGCGATGCCGTCCAGACCTTCTCCTCCTCCATAGTGCGCATGCCGTGAAAGTACGTCAAGCACTTGTTGATCCATGGCAGCGGATCACCTTCTCCGTCATAGTGGGGAAAGTTGAGCTTTGGCCGGCGATTGTCCCCGGAGTTGGTGGAGCCACCCGATGTGCCCCCATGGCCAGGGGGGGACGAGGCGTCCCTAATGGTGGCACGCCATTGCTCCTGGCGAACGATGCGCTGGGCGTGGCCATCCAGCCTGGTCGTCATGGCGGTTAGCTGAGATGTGTGGCCGTCGAGGGTGGTGTTGACCTCCACCAGCTTGGTGTGCACCGTCGCCAGCTGAGCGACCAAGAAGTCCAGCTTCTGCGAATCAGTCATGGCCCCAGGATCGACAAATGTGGCACCGGACATAGTCGATGCGTCGAATGACTCTGATACCAAATTGATACGGCGTCTACAAGGAGGTGTGCGCAGTGAAGAAACCAACAGAGATTGAGACACAGGGAAGGACCGAATTGGATAGCGAGGAAGCGATGGCGATGGGCTGTTGTCGTCGCCGGCAGCGGAGGGAAATTCCGCCACGGCGACCGAAGGCAGCCTCCGCCAAAAAGAGACTTTATTCTTCGATGTCCTCGTACAAACTAACGCCTCGCCTTTATAACTCAGGCGAGGCAAACGATCTGACCCAAATCCTAACAAATTGACTCACGAAACCAATCCTAACAAACTGACTCACGACACCAGCCCTTATCTAAACTAGCCACTAACAGCTGGCTTGACCGACGCCCTACGGCGCTGGTATTTCCGTCCCACAAAGGAGTCCACCACATCATGGGGGAAAGCTACTAAGTCCCCTTGAAGTTTATGCTGCTTTATATCGGCATCCTTGTCTTGTTACTGCATGTTTAACAGTCTACTTTGCATATGAAGATTGTTTGGAGTTTGGACACTACAATACTATACAATGCATTATGTTTTTCTTCTCATATCAGGCATATGACGAATATCACTGGCAAAACAGTTTTCTGCTTCTTGTTATTGCTTGACAGATGACACTATGACAGACATTACTATTGCATTTTCTATTGCTGTGTTATGATGTATTGTTTGGATACTACAATACTACGATGCATTCTCTTTTCTTCTCATATCATGCATATGACAAATGTCACTTGCAAAACAGTTCTCTGCTGCTTGATATTGCTTGACAGATGATGCTACGACAGGCAGTACTATTGCATTTTCTATTCCAATACGATGCCTGTTTCTGACTCTTGAGTATATAGCCTATCTATGTAGAAATTTCATGGGTATATGTATTACAGCGTATTTCCAGTATTGGCTCATATTTTGCAGTTATATTTAATCTATTTATTTGCTTCGTCCATCCAACATGCGGTGTCTATTTGATTATAGTCAGTGCAAAATATGAAGTATAGCTGTGTATTTATGTTGAGCGTTGCCTACCCCAACTTGCTTGGGATTAAAGACTTGTTACTGACTAAGAAGATAATTTAACATTTTGTGACTTACCATTGTTGTTTAAGGAATCTGATCAGCAGGTTTACTAATTTTCTGCCATCCAATCATTCTGATAACAAGGTATATTGGCTTGTTTGGATGGATACATGAACATTGCCATGGAGCAGACAGAAGAATATGTAAATGGTCAACTAAAGAATAAGTATGGGGATGCTTTCATTAGAGGCAACAATGGTACGTCCTGGATCTTAAAGTCTTTGTTCTCTATCTGCTGGGTACCATTTCACCATTTCTGTGTTTTACATGTTTAGGTGTAGAACGCTAATACTTCTTGCTTGAATGCAGTTTTATACATCAGCACATCGAAGCGGACCCTTACTGATGGCGCATGAACCAGTCCAAGCACTTACTTTATATGTCTTGTAACTTTGAAACTGTAGGTCTGATTGGTTGTGATGACTATTTCGATGTAACCAGCATTTAGCTTCCACTTATTTGTGGCGAAGATTCGGATCTTAAGTCATATGGACAAGATTTTCATTTCTTGCATTTTGTTCTTTGCCCCTTATTTTCTTGATGCTTCCATTTCATTTTCAATTGTCAGGTCACTGTTTTGGTGTGGGACCTTCCAGGGGAAACAGTAAACCCCCAGTGGAGGATATTTGAAAAAGATGTGGGATTAATCATTTTGTGTCTTTCTAAAGAAAAAAGGAGCATGTAATGCATGTTGAGAGAGATTTTTCTGAAACCAACTAATGTGTGACTTCATTCCTGTGCATCCATTTAGGGTCTGTTTGTTTCCAAGCAGATTATTTAATCTAGATTATTGGTGCTTGCAAATAAGCTGAAACAAACAGCCCCTTGTTAATATCTCTGCTTTGGTGTGCATGCATGACTCTTTCCAATCCCCTTTCTGCCATTTCTCGTGTTTTATTCGCCATTCTTGGTTCCACAAAAAAGAATGCTGTTGATCAGGTGCCTGATTTCCTTTCTTTTTACAGTAGACGACATTCAATGGCAAAACCATGTCGAGCATAGGGGCTTTGTTAGGAACCTCTAGATATCTGTTGAAGTAATCCTAATCTGGATAAATTAATTATGAAATGAGTTCTCGGATATTAGCATGAAGAACTCGTAGTATACCAACAATGTCCTGCTGGAGAAATTGTTGATGGTAGCGGCTCCTGGAAGGCTAAACAAGGGCACAAAAAAATGTAGTAGCAAATTCAAAGTTCACTTGGTGTGGAAAAAAGAACAGAACAAATTGTTTCTCTGCGTTCAGTAGAAGCATGAGCTAAATATTGACACCTGAGATGCGGCCATATGAGAAGCATGCAATGGGTATGAAAATTAAAGCAGAAGTACCATCATGAGATGTATATGCGGATGTCAAACATTTTCTGATGCAGGACTACAAAAACCAAATATCAAGGTCCAAGCATGAATTCTTCCCTGACAAAACGACATACTAGACATGCAAATTTCAACATCAGAAACAACGTTCTTTACATTACAAGCTCTTAAATGATTCAAGAATGTACAGGAAAATTTTAACTTCGTGTCTAAATGATACATATATATGCAATAATATACACTACATGGAATAACAAAAAAGGAGGATCTCAAAACTCTCGCCCATGAAAATTTCATGCGCGGACAGAACGATAGAGTTGAGCGTAGAATCTTTTAGTCCTGTGAACAATAAGGAGGCTGAAGGCAGCTCCCACAATACAGAATGCTGACATAATCAGTGAACTTACAAAGAAGCAAACAGGTCCTTCACACTTCAATGGCCCGTCTGCAAGAAAACCCATGTTCCAAACAAATCGCTGAGGCAGCAATGCCGAGCTCTGATGGTATTGTCCTTGTTTCTCGGCTTCATAGTCATACAGGTTACTTGCAATAAGACCTGAGAAGATGAGCGATCCTGCAGGATTTGCCACGGTGAGAAAATTGTACATTGCACCGAAGTGTTTTACGCCAAAAAGTTCAGAGACGGCAGCTGGCACGATGGCCCAATGAGCACCATAGCCAAGTCCAACCAGGAAGGTCCCAATGTACATAGTTCCTGGCCAAGCCATTGCAAAGAGAAAATGCCCAGCAGCCATCAGGATCTGAGCAATTGCTAATGCTATGTGCCTTGGGTATGTGTGGTCCCTGAATAGAAGAGAAGACAGTCAAGACATTAAGAACATTTATCTCAAGATGTGCAAGGGGAAAATTCAAGCCTAAGTGAACCTAATAATAGCTGAACTGCTACTGTGGAGCAACACCCTAGAGAACATGCAGTAGCAGTAGCAGAATAAGTGAATGGAAGGAAAACGATCCATTTAAGTTTAGAAAATGGAACGTTTCCAATGACAAACAATGACAGGAAACTCTTTTCTTATTATTAACAGTAAGTGGACCATAGGGTGGATGTTTTAGTGTTGGTACCTGACAATAATCTCAGAGAAGTAGCCACCCCCAATACGCCCAAGGAAGTTCCATATGCTTGTCAATGACACGAATATGTGTGCGTCTTTGAAGCCAACAGCCTGACTCATCTGACCCAGATTGTCTATCACTGTCAATCCTGATCCTGATCCAAACAGAAGAGATAACCAAATAAACCAAAAATCAGTCTTCACTAGTGCCTGCATCAAGGTGAAGTTCTCCCCTCGATGTGGTGTCCTCCTGATTCTGACGCCTCCCCTTGCAGCAGCTTGCACTAGCTTGGCCTGCAACTCCCTAATCCTCTTCATCCTTTCAGACGGGGGTAATGAATCGATGTCCTTAGGCTTCTCCTCTTCCACCTCGCTTAATATGACCTCTGGTTGATCTTCCTTTCCTTGTGAAGTGCTTGCTTCTCCTTTCGATGGTTCAGACAGTAGAGCCTCTTCTATAGGATGTTCAGTTTTTGACGATGATAACGTCAATACCACCGGGATTGCAATTGGCAAAATCAGAAGGACAAAAAGAATAATGGTGACAAAAATAACCAAAACGTCACTTAGTTGAAAAAAATCTTGGACTAGCATGACACCGACAAGATAAGAGGCAAGGAGCAAACAAATAGTGTAGATGAACATGAAGCTGTTCTTGTCAGACGGCCGTGCTTGCCTGTGTCCTCCAACAGGCCTAATAACAAACATCAGTCCAATGGCAACCAACGATGGGCCAACTGCAACCATGAAGACGAGGGTGGCATGGTCTGGTGTGTGCATTACTGCATACAGCTGTGTCAGTATAGCGCTACTAAGGCCTGCAAATCCCTTCAGGATGCCGACTGTTGGCCCCCGGTTCTTCGGAAAGTTTTGAATGCATGTAACAAGTGCAGTCGTGTTGAAGTATGTCTCGCCATTGGTTCCAACAAAGATAATAACACACATCTGGATAATAAAACAACGGGATTATATATAAGTCAAAGAAACTGAAACTGAATAACTGCTCCAAATTCTATAGTTTTGCTCTGAGCATGCCAGCATGGGGGATTGGAATGATGAGCAGAGCACTACCAGAAAGTATAAGGTTCCTCATTTTTTCCACATAATTTGAGATGTGGATACCATTGGAATAGTGGTCAATTTTAGTTTGAGAAGCCCATTCTTCTATATACAGTTATACGTGTTTTTGTTATTATCTAGTGTGCGCAACATGTACACTGAATTGAAAAAGTATAGATTCAGAACAGAGTATATATAAGAATAAAACAATTATGCAACTTATATTAAGCAAATATATGTATGGCATCATCCAATTGATTAACCAATCATCTGAAACTCTCTAGCTTACCCCAGCACATTTTGTATTCTCAATCTTAGATAAATCAATTTCGTAAATTAATTATTTATATATCAGCACCATATAGTTATTCACCGCATAGTCCATAATCAAAATCGCTGAGGTGGTAACTTATGTTTCCGCGCAGAATTTTTTGATCAATCTTTGTACCCTGTCCACTTTATATGCATATTCAGGCACTATTGAGTGCAGGACTATATGTGGCAATATTACTTGTATAAGGCACTATTGAGTACTAACCCCTTAGCTTTTCTTAACATATTTCTTTTTTTTTGTCTGGTAAAGTTTATGTAAATCTGCATATAGTCAATGCAAAGTACTGATACCTCTCCAATCAACTCCTAAGATTGAGAAATCATGATTAACTCCCCCTTTTATCAAATTTGAATGGACACAAAAAAGTCTGGAGATGAAAACTATGCAATGATTCCATATGCAGTTCAAGAGATTATCTGCCACAAAAGCAATATCGAACACGCTAGTTTTTAACAAAAAGAAAAAAGTCCCTGCAGTATTAAGATGAATGAAATCTTGAATTTAAGTATGTAGAAATCAGTTGCTATCGCTCCAGATGTCTGTCACACAACTGTACAAACAGAAGGCAATGGATATGCCCCATATAAGTGACAGAGACCTAAAAGAATATGCCATAAATGGTCCAGCATAACACTCATGCGATTAGTCAATTACAGAAGTAAGCTGTGCTCAAAACCAGCACACTGGATCTGATCTAAGATGTAGCTTACACGCCCCATTTTATTCAGTCGATCCAATCCAACTACCATTTTATTTAGTCATGAGCTCACATCACCTTTTCTTTTTTTGCGATTCCATAAACAAATGAACAACTCACACTAAAATAGAACGTCTACCACTTATCCAACTAAGAGGAAATAAATCGAAAAGTTTGTCCTGGAAACAGAACAATTTGACAGCTAACAAATTAACAACTTGTGCAGTAATTTAGTAACACATTTCGTTTTCAGAGGTCACGACCAAGAACAGTGAATTGATAATATCATGCCAACGAATCGTTGATCGAACAAAGGCATTTATCATTATCCAGCAAATCAAGAACTATAGCAAGATGCAAGTAACGAATCTCTCACCATCCAGAGGGGTAGCGCCGGCGCTTGCCTGGTGACGATGAGCCACAGCCACCCGTAGCCGACGAAGTTCTGCACGGCGCCGATGAGTAGCATGGCCCACGACGGCAGCATGGCCGAGAGCGTGCCGGCGAAGAAGCCGACGCAATCCCCGAGGTCCTTGGCGACGCCGAGCGCCGCCACCTGCCGCTGGTTGTACCCGAGGGCGGCCTTGACCACCGGCGAGATGGCGCCGAAGAGGTACCCGATGCCGGCCATGGACTGCAACCACATTGCGGCCACGAACACGAGCCATCGGTTCGTGGAGAAGGCCCTCAGCCTCTCCGCAACCGTCCCCATCGGATTGCGTCAAGAACTCTTCGAGAATCGCAAGGGAAAAATACCTCCCGCGTTTCTTGGCAATACAGGATTTTGGTTGCTGGAATTGGGGGCAAGCGTGCTGAACCTAGAACTTCCGAAACATCGAAATGGGTTGCAGTTGCAGATTGGAGCTAAATGCTGATCCCAAAGACTAGAGCGGAGAAAGATTATCTTGAACAAAGGATGCTGCACTGAAAGAATCGAGCTGGGCTGCTTTAGTGCAAAACAATGATTACTCCGCCGGAAAGAAAATGGAGCTCGTAGTTGGAATGCACACAAACTATCAAGAGATGATGGGAATAAAAAAAAGGAAGGAGTTTTATAGGTTCCAAAGGAAGAAAAGGCCCAGCAGAAAGCAATCTGAACAGTGTTCCGATGGAGGATCAAGCGCTTCGATGCTCAACTTAAAACTAGGAATGGGAGGCGACAAGAACAAAATAAAATGGCCCTTGGACAAAAGAACAGACGGAATTGAATCCCCAGAGACTGGGTAGTGGGCATCGAGATGATTGGCTTCTGGGCAGTCGGATAAAGACGAGCACGAAGGCAATAGGGACTGGCCAGGAACAAGATGACCCCTACTGAACAAAGAAAAAGATTGGTCATTGGATCGTAAGATAACCCTCGGAGTTCTGACTAGCCAGTAACACGACATCTCGAGTCAAAAACCTCTACCGCTTTACGCATGACTTATATATCTTTTTTCTATTTTAAAAAATCTAGAATTGGTTCGTCATATGTTATAGAAAGCTACAACTTGTTTTGCATGTATAAAAAAACTCAACTATTTTCCCTTTGTTATAGGAAGTTCCCACTCTGAACAGGCTCATTGCCTACATTGTGGACCCACCATATCTTTGTAAATCAAGTGGTACAAAGTTACAATTCGGGTGACATCAAATTATTTGTACCTTTCATACTATTTTTATTACCATTCTAATTACAATTAGTGGCATCATTTGATATCACTCCATGTATGGCACAAAGTAATTGAGATTTTTGCTGCAAGTTGCTTAGATATTTGCTCCATTTTACAATCAATACAAAAGATGATATAGTCATATAGCATGTTTCACATTGCTAATAAGTCATTTATAGTATGTCTCTTGCTTCACATAACTAGTAACCAATTTCTCACTGGCTATGCTATGAATTCCAATAAACTTGCTATCTTTTTAGCTTAGAATTTGTTGCCCTTGTCCTTTCTAGCTAAGCGCCCACATTATGACACTTGGTATCCATGTAAAAAATTCAAACAAACAACTACACAAGGAAAATGTTCAATTGTTTTGCATTTTTAAGTGAAGCCAATTATTTGTATTTATATATTTTTCCTTTCATTCCCCAATATGTAAACTTAAAGAAACACATTCATTAAAAATTAAAAAAAACTAAATAAAGTTTATTTTACAACCAAACTTGTTTTGATTTTTCATTTTTATCTTTTTAGAAGAGCAAACTAGACACTGCCTTTAGAAAAGAACATAAAAGAGATTCGGTGTTAAGTTTTGGGTATATGCTGAAATTTGGGTTGAGCAGGCCGGCAGGGATAGATAAGGAATGATACACTAGATTGGGTGGAAATATGTGCTCTTTTAGAGAGAGTAATTTGTGTTTAAAACAAACTGTTGTTAAATTTTGAATTTTTTTTTGGAGCCACTCCATTTTTCATATCTTTCTTTTTCCGTTTGATGATGAACACTCTTTGACAAGAACTAACTACCTACCTTAATTAACATGCGCTCATCTTGAAAGAGAAAAATATTTGATCTAAAAAAATAGAAATGCCATTGTCTGGCCGGTCAGATGGTCAGAGCTCATCCTCCTTCAAACCACGAAGGAAAATTTCATAACCTTTGTGATATATGACAAAAGTTTTTTTTTTTTGGCGACGAGAAAGAAGTTCGACGAACCGATCATCTTCTGACTTCTGTATCTCGTATGATATAGATGATGACAGTTGACGACAGGGATCAACGACTACTTCGTGACGACCTGACATGCTGATTAGGAAACATGATCACATGATTCTTTCCCAACAACTTATATAGAAAAAAAAAAGTTCGAAATGCCAGTCATGGCGATGAGACGAACAGAGAAAATATACTACGATATAAACCTGAAAATTGGCAGGGTATTAAAGAAAAACTTCAACCTAGTTTTCTTATGTCGTTTCACCCCCAAGCGTTGTATTATCTTCTTCTAGTCAGCCGTTTAATATATGTGTTTTACCGTGTCTATAATCCATTATGTTATCGAGGCAGTGTTTTTCTGACTTGAATTATCGAGGCAGTGTTGTTACCAGGAGTTGGCTTTGAAAGAAAAATCTGTCTTGGAGGCGTTGTTTTGGAGTTTGTCTTGGAAGCACTCATGCTTGATAATTGTCAGTAGCATGAAGTGGTAGTTGGTTGATCATCTTCTTTGGTTCTGTGATTGTGAGATCTGTTTTGTGACTCATGGGTCATTTCGGTGAGGCCTCTCTCTTAAAAGTTGGACGTCAAGACACTTTATACTAACTTTGCTATAATAAAGTCGGAGCTGCTATATCGATCTAACTCGGCAACGATAATACACGGTGGGCTGTTGTGAGGTGCTTATTGCTTCAATTGATATCAAGACAGGTTGAGGCCCCTTGTAAGTTGAAGCTGCTTGTCTGTGGGCAAGCATGGCAATGATGGCTTGTAATGGGCTCCATCGAAAGAGGTTGTGGGTGCTTTCCTGCAGTTTGTGTCTGTTTTTGACCGACTGCTTAGGATTTGTTGTAGTAGTAGTTAGGTTTTCTTTCTTTTTGATCTTTGAGTTGTACGGTTTAACCTCGTTTCCCTTAATATGAGGCAACTTCTCCTTATATATACATGTTGGAGCACATGTTGTGTTTTTAGATTTTTTGAAAAAAAGAAAAATCTGTCTTGTGCATTTTGTTGTCTGGATCTGATCTATGTCTTTGGATCAAGCAAGCAGGGTTAACAAAACCGCGGTTAACCGGTAAAGCAGTCCAGAATAGTTACCCCGGTCGGTCGGTTAACCACCAGTTTTGATTTAAATATTTCTAAATTTTTTTAAAAATTATATCTAACGAAACCGGTGAAATCGACCGGTAAAACCACCTGTTAACCACAAACAACTAGAAAAATATGAATTTAAAAATCTGTTTTCGAAAAATCTATCACTAAAATTGGTAAAACCAACCGGTTAGCCACCAAAAGCGGTCAATTAACCGGTGTAACCGGCCGGTTAACTGGTCACCGGTCGTCCACTCTCCACAACGAATTTTGCTTGGTTAGCCAACCAGTTTTTTTCTGATTTTTTGGTTAACCGGTGAACTGGTCCCGATCGGTTCGGTTATGTAAACCTTGCAAGCAAGTTGACAAACAAAAGGTATTTCCCTAACTGTAATTTTACTCCCAGGGAACTTTTAATATGGTTGGGAAACTAGTGATTTCTTGTGGCCCTTTGCAAATTTCTTAATTTTAAAGATGAGAAGTTAGTAAAATCATAGAAATAACCTTGTGTATTTGTTGTATAATTTACACGATGAATTATTTGTGACCTGTGTCACATGTTACATAGGGGAATGGTGAAATTGTTATGACAACAAAGGTGCATTTTGCATCTCATATGCTATAAAATGTTGCATTTAATGCTTGCTCTGAACAGATATATTACATATGCATTTGACAATTCTGAAACGCGATGCTGTGGAGAGAACCTGGAATGGGTCCTCCCCTCCCCGCCTCCCCCCTCCCGGCGCCTCCACCCTCCACCAACCCATGCCGGTGGCCACTCCGGCTCCGGCGGCCACCTCAATCTCCTCTTCCGCGAAGGCGCCGCGTTCCATCTCCTCCTTGTCCCCGGAGGCCCGCCCCTTCGTCCCCACAGGCCGCTCGAAATCCCAGCGATGGGAGCGAAGCCCCTCGGTGAGTAGCGATGGGGAAGCATCTCCGATCTGTCCGTCCTATCGTGACGTCGTTGCCACCCTGGCGGCACAGGATAAATCACCCCAACCTCCACAGACGGCAAAAGCCCCGAGGATTGTGCTACGTTCTGATATTGACCACTGCACACTGTGGAGAGGTCGGCCAGACCGGGACGGCTGGCAGAAGGTTGTGAGCAAGCGCACTCGCCGGCATGCTGCAACGGTGGCCCGCCGTCCCCTTCGAGAGGTTCCTGCTGATCTCCGAGGATGGTGCTTCAACTGCTTCTCGAGTTTGCACCGAGCCGCTGACTACCGTCGCCATACGCGTTGTTTCCGTTGTCTGGAGGCCGGGCATCGATCCTACAACTGCCCGCGTTCGTCCGCGACGTCGAGACAGCCGAGAAGCACCAAGGCGGTCAAGATGCAGTGGCGTCCGGTGAAGATTACGGCCGGTGCTACCGCTATAGGCTTGGGGGCAGAGATACTGGTGAGCATCCCCGTCGTCATGTTCAACGCCGCCGTAAGCGGACGGCTCGTCGCGAAGGGGACAGCTCCCAACCGCCATCTACTACAGGAGATTCCGAAGACCCTGTGCCAGAGGACTCCATCATTATGGGTTCTGGCTTTCCATCCGTAGCCTCTGTCAGGCCAGTTTGCATCATCGATCGATCGTCCAGCATGGAGAGGGCCGAAGCGGACCTCCGGCGTGCCTTAGTCGTCACCATTGGTGGCAACCGCCCGAGGCTTAGTGCTCATCAAGTGTTACAGGAGGTAGCATGATCGTACAACATCGGTGTCGAGTCCATGCAGATCGCACCTTTCGCGCCTGAAGATTTCCTGCTCGTGCTGCCTGACTAGGGAGTAGCAGATCGGGTCTACAATGGAGGACTACCTTTCCATGGCCCAGGGTTCATGCTCATCTTCAAGCGTTGGTCCAAACTGGCACATGCAGGTGCTGCAGCGCTTCCAGCTGCCGTGGAGGTGGAGCTTCACAGGGTCCCGGCCCACGCGTGGGAGAAGGCCACTGCACAACACCTGCTCAAGGACTCATGCTGGGTGCACTCCCTGCATCCGGATACGAAAAATCAGCACGACCTATCTATTTTCTGGCTCTCGGCCTGGTGCTTGAGGTCGGAGCTCATTCCTGCCGGAGTCGACTTGTTCATCCCGGAGCCATTTGAAGCCCTGGCGGAGGCGCCACCACGAAAATGGTGTCTCTCCTACCCCATCAGCATAGTCATTGGGGGGGGGGGGGGGACTGGAAGTTCCCCCGTCCCCGCCTTCGTCAGAAAATGGCCAAGGGTGGCGGCACCGCCGCCGACGTCACCCAGCACCCCGCCCCGGGAATCCCCGCCCAGTCCAACGAGCACGACATCTCAACAATCGGTGCAATCAAGGCTCGGGCCCCTCCCATCCCACAGCGGCCACGTGGCGATCGCTGATACCCCTACGGCTCATGAAGTGTCTCCAATAGCTATCGATGCCGCCTTGGGGATGCCAGCGACATCAGGCTCACCCCAGCCTATTGGCACGCCGAAGTCCGCACCAGTCACCCAAGCGACAATGAAGTCAATGCAGTCGGCGGCCATCAAGTTCGGGGCGACCGAGGGCAATCCGATGATCTCCTCACCTGCCCTCGGTCCATAACTGCTACACAGGTGCAAGCTGGGCCACCTCCCTCGGGCCACGACTCTCCAAATGGGCCTTGCTGCCCAAATCCAGTGGGCCCTTTCGAAGTCAGCATACTGGGTGGCCCAATAGAAGACCCCCAACCTGAGTTGGTTTTTGAAAGCCTTAGCATCGTTGAGAGCCCGCGCGCCAAGGCAACTATCTCGGACGGGGATGGTGTCTCGCACCAGGCACCATTGCCGCTCTCGGTTGAGTCTGTGGAGGCTCCCGAGAATGCAGAAAGCGGTGCTACAACAGTGCCCTCACCCCTGCAAAGCAATGTCCGCGCCCCAGAGCCAGGATCGGCCACTAAAAAGCAGGCCTCCCCGCTAGCCAATCATTCAGAAGGGGCTGAGGGGGCCGCTAATGCCGAGGGATCACAGCTCCAAGACCCCTCTCCGACGACACACTTGGGCAACACTGCCCCTCCCATCGGCCAATCGACAGAAGTACCTGCGCAAGCTCTTGTGCAAACGCCTGTGCTACAGGTTTACTCCCATAGGAGGGGCAAGGTAGTGGTAGGACAACAGGCAAGAGAACAAGAACAAGAACAGATGCAGTTGACTCCTTCATCGAACCTGCTGACGCCCAGGGACTTATTCCTCTCTAAGGTCTCAAAGGCTGTGGGTATGGTGCTGCCAGCTCTAAAGATCAAAAAAAGAAGATAGAAGAACCCGCCCACAAGCTCTATTCCTCGGTGAAGTAGAAGACTGGCTGGACTCAGTGCAGAAAAGGCCTGCCCTGCCCAAGCACAGGCCAAGAAAACTGTCATGCACTCACTAGGCCTTCATGCTCCTCCAAAAACTCTTTGGCAGGAAGATCTTTAGGCATATGGAAAACTCTTCCAAGAGACATTATCAGATCTGCAAATCAAAGCGCTAGCCGCTCTATTCGGTTTCACCCCTCCTGGGGAAGGGATAGGTGCAAATGCTGCACTATGAAGTGTAACCTCTTTTTTGAGTGTTTTTTTTTTGGTCGTCTAACTATCATTGAACAATGGATCTGTCTCATATTCTTATTTGGAACGTGCGTGGACTTAATT
This sequence comes from Eleusine indica, assembly GCA_030378355.1. NCBI lineage: Eukaryota > Viridiplantae > Streptophyta > Magnoliopsida > Poales > Poaceae > Eleusine > Eleusine indica. The sequence goes on from CM059502.1 coordinate 17,958,811, forward strand.
CAGTCACACGACAAGATTCTGTTCGGGTGCTTGTTAACTCTACTGCCATTGACATTATATGCCTACAAGAGACTAAAATGGAAGTGATTTCTAGGAGACTCATTCTATCCATGCTAGGCTCTGACTTTGATAACAATTACATCTTCCTTCCCTCTGTCGGAGCTAGTGGTGGAATTCTGTTGGCGTGGAGAATAAAGCTAGGTGTTGTTGGGGCAACCAGAGTTGATTCTTTTAGCGTCTCAGCTCAATTTTGTCCAGACAATGCAGACCGTGGTGGTTAACAGTGGTATATGGGCCACAAGGCAATGATGAGAAGCTTGTGTTTCTCCAGGAGCTCCAGGACATTCGCGCTCAATGTGCAGGACCATGAATGTTGGTGGGGGATTTCAACATGATATATAAAGACGAAGACAAGAACAATTCCAACCTAAACCGAGCATTAATGGTCCGCTTCCGAAGGATGATCAATGATGTGGCAATCAAGGAGATCCCTCTCTATGGCCGCAAGTTCACGTGGACAAGCTCCAGCACGAGCACAACTCCAACTCTTGTGAAGCTAGACCGTGTGTTTTGCTCAGTAGACTAGGAGGATTACTTTCCTGGGTGTCTTCTGCAGAGTGCGGCCACAGATGATTCAGACCACTGTCCTCTTATACTAGGCCTCAATGATACTCAGCAAGGAAAGCGAAGGTTTCACTTTGAATCCTTTTGGCCCAAATTTGATTGGTTCCAAGAAGCCGTTCAACAAGCATGGCAGTCGGCGCCGGTCAAACCTTGCCCCCTGGAAACCCTTGCTCTCAAGTTCAGAGTCACATCACGTGGGCTTCAGAGTTGGAGTGACAAGAGGATCGGGCATCTTAATTCTCAGATCTCTTTGGCCAAAGAAATTGTGCATTAACTAGAGATTGTGCAAGACCACAGGACACTATCCCCGAATGAAATATGGTTGCGAAATAATTTGAAGAAACACTCGCTCGCCCTGGCCTCTCTCATCAGAACTGTGGCTAGGCTCCGCTCTAGGATCGGATGGTTAAGGGAAGGTGATGCTAAATGGGTCTGTTTCACCTCCACTCCCGTTACCGTAAGCGTAAGAATTTCATTGTGCGGCTGTGCACGGAGGATCATATTGCCACAACTCATGACGACAAGGCTGAAGTGTTACTGGATTTCTACTCAAATCTGATCGGGTCAAGGAAGCAGCGTGAGCACACACTCGATCTTGATGCGTTGGGGATTCAGCGGCATGATCTCGATATGTTGGATGCTCCGATCTCCGAGGAGGAGGTGTTCAACACAATCAAGCAATTGCCGTCGGACAAAGCTCCCGGTCCGGACGGCTTCACGGGACGGTTCTACAAGACGTGCTGGCCAATAATTAAAGATGACATAATGCGAGCAGTCTCGGCTGTATGGAAGAGAGATTTCAGAAATTTTCATCTCCTCAACACGGCTTTTATCACATTGCTATCTAAGAGGAGCGGGGCTGACCACGCGAAGGACTTTAGGCCTATAAGTCTCATCCATAGCTTCGCCAAACTCATCATGAAGATACTTGCGAACAGGCTTGCAGGTCGGTTAGATGGCATGGTGTCAAACAACCAAAGTGCCTTTATCAAGGGTCGATTTATTCAGGACAACTTCATGATGGTGCAGCAAACTGCTCGATTCCTCCATGCCCAAAAACAGCCAAGGATTATGCTCAAATTGGACATCTCAAAGGCATTCGACTCGGTGTCATGGCCTTTTCTTATGGAGGTACTCGAAAAACATGGATTTGGCTGTGTATGGAGTGACATGCTTAGTGGGATGCTGGCTACCTCCTCGACACGGAATCTCTTAAATGGCATTCCTGGAGAGTCCATCACCCACCAACGAGGGCTCCGGCAAGGAGACCCATTGTCGCCCATGCTCTTCATACTGGTTATGGACACATTGAATTTGTTAATCTCTCAAGCAACGGTGGAAGGCCTCCTCCAACCTTTATCATCTCGGTCCATCCAACATAGGCTGTCCCTCTATGGCGATGACGTAGTGCTCTTCCTCAGACCAGCAGCCAGTGATATCGAGGTAACAACTGACATATTAGAGCTTTTTGGTGAGGCGACGGACCTGCGAACAAACATCCAGAAGATCAGTGTGACACCAATCCAATGTTTAGTAGGGGAGCTTGAGGGGGTTCAGGAGCGTCTCCCCAACAGGGTGGACCCGTTCCCAGTAAAATACCTTGGGTTACCTTTGTCCATCAAAAAGCTTACCAAGGTGCAGATACAGCCCCTCATCGATCAGCTGGCTGACCTACCGGGATGGAAGGCGGAGCTGATGACCAAGGCCGGCAGAGTTGTGCAGGTGCAATTCATCATGGTCGCCACCATCATCTACCACGCCATGGCCTTGGACCTGCCACCATGGGCAATCAAAGCAATGGAGAAAATCATGAGAAATTACATCTAGAGGGGAAGGAAAGAAGCCAACTGTGGACATTGCATGATAGCATGGCCAAAGGTGGCCCGGCCAAAGGAGTTGGGCGGGCTAGGAGTTGCTGCTCTCAAAAGACTTGGGTGTGCTTTGCGAGTAAGGTGGTTATGGCTGAAGAAGACTGAGCCGGACAAGCCATGGACTTCTTTTGTCTTACAAATGAACAGCTGGGTGGAAGCCTTATTCTCCATGGTAGTCACCACAGAGGTGGGCGATGGCACGAATACATTATTCTGGAAGGACATATGACTGCTTGGTCAGCGCATTGAGGATCTCGCTCCGTTGATCTTCAACATGGTGCCAAAAAGAATTGCGAACAAACAACCAGTCGCCGAAGCCGTACATAATTTCAGATGGACGGGTGACATCCATGGTGAAGCCACCCCCAAGTGATCAGCCAAGTGCTCCAATTATGCAATATCATTTCGGATATACACCTACAGATTAGGGTTCAAGACACACATATTTGGAGACTGTCCTCCTCGGGTCAGTATACGGCGCAATCAGCATATGAGACTCTCTTCCAAGGTTCTCCCAATTTTGGACCTTGGGAAAGAATCTGGAGATCATGGGCGTCGAGCAAATGCTGTTTTTTCTTGTGGCTAGTGGCCCACAACCGCTGCTGACGGCAGACAGGCTCGCGAAGAGGAATATGTCGCGCCCAGCCTTGTGCCTGCTGTGTGATCAAGAAGAAGAGACAATTAATCATCTACTCACTTCTTGTGTGTTCGCTAGGCAGTTCTGGTTTTCCTTGCTGCAGCGAATTGGCTTGGGGTTGCTTGCGCCACAACCTTCGGACGTCAACTTCGATAAATGGTGGCAGGCGGCAGTTTCTTCAGTGGATAGTTCTAGGTGAAGGGGGCTCAACTCGCTCATAATCCTAGGAGCTTGGTCTATTTGGCAACATAGGAATGATTGTGTTTTTAACGGTGCTTCTCCTAGCATTGGTAGAGCTTTAGTGTTGGTAGGGGCCGAGGCTTGTTTGTGGAGCATGGTCGGGGCCAAGGGTTTAACCTTCCCCTCCGATCATGATCCGGCAGCTTAGTCCTTCTCCCAACAGGGTCAGGTAGTCTCTTTGCAAACCAGCACGAACAAATATAATCTATAAGCATTTGGGTGGTGTGTGTGTGTGTGTTGTACTTCTCTCTCTTCTATTAATGAAATAATACGCAGCTCTCCTGCGTGTTCGAGAAAAAAAAAACAATTCTGAATTCCATTTAATGATTTTTGTATAAAAATACATGTGAAATGTGCCAATCGTTTAGCATTCTTCAGCCATGCCAATTCTCTTCTGTTTTTATCTTCTTCTATTCTGCATTTTAAAACGGAGCTACTTGCTTTGCCTTTTCTTGTTAGCCTTTCCCCAAGAACAATTGCAGCCATGACATGTGCTCTTTCAAAAAAAAAGAAATGAAAAACGGGTTCTTGTTGATTCAGCATTTTACTGCTAAGGGCCTGTTTGGATGCATAGAGATTATAATAAACTAGTTTATGAAGATAGATTATAAAAACTAGTTTATGAATAAAAATTGGATGGGGGTGTTTGGAGACTAGATTATAAAAACTGTAATCCAAGTTTTTCAACTATCTAATACATGAAATGGGTCATAATCTGGTTTTAGCTAGGGTATAGTAGATTATGGGTTTATATAATCTGATGATGTAGATTTTAAAAACTAGAGAAAAAACCGTCATGTTTGGAGACCCTCCAGATTATAATCTGGATGGATCCAAACAGGATCTAAGTCTATATCCTTCGTTTTTAATTTAGTCATGAGAACATGCGCTCTTCTAGAGAGAACAGTTTCGGTCTAAAACAAAATGTCTGTTAATTTTGGATTTTTGCTTTGAAGTCTTTGTCAAGAACCAACGAGCTGTCCTAATAATACTCGGTCATCTAGAGAGAGAAAAATAATTCATGTCACGAAAACAGAATGGCATCTTTTGTACGATCAGATCGCCAGCTCGACTTCACCTAATTTCCAAGAAACATATTTTTGTAATATATGGCAGAAGTTAGACGACGAATTTAATTAAGATCATTTGTATCTCGTGTACGTCTCTAGATGATGACAGGGATCAACCATCAACGACTACTTCACGAGGATTTGACAGGCTGATTAGGATACCTAATCACATGATTCTTTCGCCACATAAAAAAAAGGAGCGAAATGCTAGTCACGATGAGAGACGAACACTGATGTGCTACGACACGAAACAGCAAAACAGCAACATATGAAAAACAAAATCCGGCCGCATTTGCCTCTGAGCCGTTTTCTGGGCAGGCAAGGCTTGCCTCCCTGCTTGTCCAGTAAATAAAAGCCCAGAACGGTCGTCTTTCTTCGTCAGTTCGCCTCCTAAACTGTTTCACGATCGTATTATGTCAGATGGAACAGTCTATTTGTTGACACTGATCATGGACCAATCTATTTAGAATATCATGGACTGGTCAATTGACTCCTGTGAACCATCTTCATTTTTGTGTTTTGCATATTTAGCTTGGCCAGCGAACGTTTGCGTCTATCCAAGCAGACAATGAAGCAAACTATCATTTTTTTCAACCTAGAGACGTTGATAGTTTTCAGACTTATTCTGTTCTTGTCTTCCTGATCATCGTTTACCATGACGTACGTTCAACATCACCATAAAACTTTTGACGCTGTATGTTGTGGCGCGCAACCAAGCACTTCTCGTCCAGTTCCACCATTGTGGTCGGATCAAAATACGAACAAGTAGTTTTGAAAGAATACTATCATTATGTTTGACACTAAAAGTGCTCATGTTGTTTACACACCGCGAGCAAAAATGCACCGAATGTGCTCCAGCCTCATGTATATAAGACAAGGTAAGATCGTAGGGAGTGCCCTGAATGTGATAAAATGTAGACGAGTGAAGCATCCAAACTGAGATACCAAACAAAATCTTTAAGTGGGATCCTCACGCTTTTGGCTGTTGTTGCAAAGTACTGGAATCCAGGACAAAACAATATTTGTTACGAAACTACTTTTACTACATTAAGTTCAAATATTATGAGGAAGAAAACTAAAAAATGACACTCGCAAATAAAAAAACTAACAAATGACAGCTCACGTCTTCAGTTGACAGAATCATGGAAAGTACTTCTGAAGCTGAAGTACGAATGTACCACCAGACCAAGACGAGGTGAACTCTCTGAACTCATAGGCAAGCATGGAGAGCACCCTGAGAATCTGACACGCAAGACATGTAAATTCCCAGGGAACAGCTGTTAGTACGACACAGGCTCTGAAACTATTTTAGAATTTTTTAAAAGTGAGTATAACTGTGTATATGCAGTACATGGAACAGCAACAGGAATCCATGGATATATTCATGTCTGGACAGACCGATAGAGGTGAGCATAAACCCGTTTGGTCCTGTAAACAACGATGAGGCTCAAGCCAGCTCCCACAACACATAACGCTGTCATAATCAATGAGCTGATAAAGAAGCAAATAGGCCCTTCACACTTCAATGGACCATCTGCAAGAACACCCATATTGTGAACCAATGCTGAGATGTGATGGCTGTGAGCTTGTTTCTCAGCTTCATAATCATACAAATTGCTGGTAATAAGTTCTGAGAATATGAGTGATCCTGCTGGGTTTGCTAGTGTGAGAAAGTTGTACATCGCACCAAAGTGTTTCACGCCGAAAAGTTCAGATACAGCAGCTGGCGCAATAGCCCAGTGAGCTCCATATCCGAGTCCAACCAGGAAGGTTCCGATGTACATAGTTCCAGGCCAAGCCATTGCAAAGAGGAAATGGCCAATAGCCATCATAATCTGACAAAATATCAGTGCTATGTGCCTCGGGTATGTACTCTTCCTGATTGAAAGAATATACAGACAGGATGAGAATAAGGACAAAACAAGACTTACAATATGAGATGTGCGGAGGAACTATACAAGTTAAGTAAACAAATACTAGTTATATGAACTCAGTGAACTTAAAATTAACAAAGAAAATTGCTATTTATCTAAAAGAAAAATATTCAGGAGCAAAGTCCAAGGGTTAAATTCACATGCCTGAAATTAAAAGACAATAGAAGAGTTTCCAATTAATTAAGAATGCAAAACAATAAAGCAATCAAATTTCCTGTGAGTAGGAGTCAATGATAGATCACAATGTACATACCTGACAATAATCTCAGAGAAATAGCCACCACCGATACGACCAAGGAAGTTCCATATGCTCGTCAACGACACAATGATATGAGCATCTTTGAAACCAACAGCCTGGCTCATCTGACCCAGATTGTCGATTACTGTTAGCCCTGATCCCGACCCAAGCAGAAATGATAGCCAGATAAGCCAAAAATCAGAGTCCACTAGTGCCTGCATAAGGGTAAAGCTCTCCCCCCAGTGTGGTTTTCTCATTCTAAATCCACCACTCGCTGCAGCTTGCACTAGCTTAGCCTGCAAGTCTGCAATCTTCTTCCTCCTTTCAGATGAAGGCAACGAATCAATGTCCTTGGACCTCTCCTCTTCTACCTCACTTAGGATGACCTCCGGTTGATCCACCTCGTCTTGTGAAGTGCTTGCCTCTTCTATCGATGATTCATACAGGAGAGGTTCTTGAGTTGGATGTGCAGTTTTTGGTGATAACGTTAAGGTCACAGGAATTACGATTGGTGCAATAATAAGGATGAATAGAATCACTGTCACAAAAACATTCACATGGTTGCTCAGTTGTATGAAATCTTGGAGCAACATGACACCAACAAGGTACGAGGCAAGGAGCAAGCAAATGGAGTAGATGAACATGAAGCTGTTGTTGTCAGATGGCCTCACTTGGAGATGACCTCCAACAGGCCTAATAACAAACATTACACCAATGGCAACCAACGATGGGCCGACCGCAGCCATGAAGACAAGTGTGGCATGGTCTGATGTTTGCATTGCTGCATAAAGTTGTGTCAAAATTGCACTGGTAAGGCCGGTAAACCCTTTCAGAATGCCCACTATTGGTCCCCTGTTCTCTGGGAAGTTGAGGATGCATGTAACAAGTGCAGCGGTATTGAAGTATGTGTCTCCATTGGTTCCAACAAAGATAAGAACACACATCTGAATAATAAAAGGATCATATGCTGTACATCAGCTTGAGAAAATGAAATCAAATAACTGCTCAAACTTCATTGATTTTATTTACATGAAGATGGGAATTGGTAAAAAAATACTTATAGAACTTAAATATCTCGCAATTCAAAACTTAAAGAACAGACTTCCAATGCATCATGATGAATAAAGCTACTAATCAGTTGTTGAGACGACATAGAGGTCGACTGTCACACAACTGTAAAATTGAAAAGGGTTGTCAACCTACGTAAGAACACTATAGATCTGTCAATTTCATGAATAGTAAACGTGTGATTACAAAACTTATCCCTGCACTTGATCTGATCTAAAATCTATAGCCTCCAGCCCTTCTACCCTATTCCTCAGCTGATAAAATCAAGCAATGACCAACGAAGAAGGGCTGGAGGCTATAGATTCTTGCAGGTGGGCAATTTTTCTTTTTGAATCAAATAAACTGCAAACCTGATTTTTTTTTGAAGCGTTGGATTGAAGATACATTTTTTTTTTGAGCGAACAACAGGGAGCCCCCTACTTAGATTGAAGTTACTTTCAAATTGAACATTAAACTTTCAAATTGGCATGACAATTTCACCTCAATTTAAAGGCTTAACAAGATGCATCGAATTTTAAGTTTGACCCAACTAGAGGATTACATCAAAAGTTTAAGATTTATTTTATCTCAAAATTTTTTCAGGCACTCGTATGGTTTTTAAGAAAGTGAACATCCCAATTGGAAATTTAAGCGTCATAATTAGTGATTTTGAATCTTTGTACCTAAAATTTTAGGGGCTTCAACCGAAACACTCTCTTACATTAAAACCAGAAAAAAAAAACGAGAAATCAAGAAGCAACAAAGAGCACATACCAAATATCCAAAGCATGGTAGTGCTGCCGGCGGACTGACCTCGCAACCTGGGCTTCGGCTACAGGTGGGCATTGGCGGAGCCAGGAATGAACATTGAGGGGGTTCGGACAGTGAAACTTATACTATGAGGGGGGCAATGCTACTTTTTTTTTTTTTCAATTTTGATGTACAAGCCAAGGGTGCATGAAGCATAGGGGGGCCAAGGCCCTGCCCCCCCCCCCCCCCCCCCCCCATCCTTGATTCCGCCTCGGCATGCAGTGGCATTCCTCTTGCCGTGGCCATCATCTCACCTTACAGCCAGCTCTACACAAGGTTTTGTCGGTAGCGCTAGCGCAGCGTGGCTCATGGGCGACTACATCGCTATATCGATGCTGGATAGAACAGCAGCGCGATAGCCACCTAGCCAGTAGGGAAGCTGAAGAAGAAGGGCAGGAGACCCTTTGACTGCGGGTAGGCCTGGCATTAAATTTGTCATGGACCTGTCAAAAAAGGGGCTTTTTGACCTAACAATATATGAGAGCTGATTAGGACATTGAAACCGCGAACAATTCAGTGGACCTTACTAATAAATAAATAAATAAGACAACTTCTTTTATAATTTGTATGAGACAGACAGTTAAGCCATGGGCCGAAGATTGATGAAGAGGATATTTGATTATTTTGAAAATGCCTTTGTTAGAAAATAATATATTTATTAAAAATAATAAAAAAGATGACATGGGTAACATAGAAATGTATAAATGTAATGAGAAATAAAAGGAGGAAATTTGATATTTAGAGGGCATGAAATGTCAATAATAAAAATAAAAACAGATCTACTCAACGGAAATGGTAAATGCATTTTATGGTAAAATGATTCCGATGGCTCACCATCCAAAGGGGCAGCGCCGGCGCCTGCTTGGTGACGATGAGCCACATCCACCCGTAGCCGACGAAGTTATGCGCGGCGCCGATGAGCACCAACGCCCACGCCGGCAGCGTGGCCGAGAGCGTGCCGGCGACCAAGCCGACGCAGGCCCCGAGGTTCTTGGCAACGCCGAGCGCCGCCACCTGCCGCTGGTTGTACCCCAGCGCGGCCTTGAACACCGGCGAGATGGCGCCGAAGAGATACCCGACGCCAGCCATGTACTGCAGCCACATTGCGGCCACGAACACGAGCCATCGGTTCGTGGAGAAGGCCCTCAGCCTCTCCGCTAGCTTCCCCATCGGATTGGCCAAGAAAATCACTGGAAAAGGTTGGATTTTGGTGCTGGAACTGAGGCAGGGGTCGTTGATTCTAAGAGCTGCAAAGGATGGATCATTGAACAGCCCGATTGCAGATTCGGAGCAGGACAGAAACGAGAGAGAAGAAGACTTTCAAGTTGCAAGCAGCAACGAGTACCCACCATGGTTTACTAAAAACCAGCCGGTTATGCTGGTTAACCAGAAACCGGTTCTGGTTAGTCATGCTAACCGACTGGTTAGTTAGAGAAAACCGAATCTAACACTATAACAATTTAGTTAACCGGTGAGTTATTCCGATTAACCGATAGTTTTTTCACCGAACCGAACTGACAGGATAATTTCTGTTTTTCCAACCTTGATACCCACTTGCTCAAGCAACACAGACGTCTGAAAAATTGAAGTGCCGCACGATCATGTACTAATATTGAAAGCGAATAAAAAATCTCGGTCTCAGTTAACAGAATCTTGTTTTTGTATGTGCGGTCAGAAGGCCAGTTCGGCGGGAAAAAAAAAGCCAAATTACTCTCATAGCACTCAAAATGAATCATTTCGCTGTGATACGATTATTCTTTTTCTCGATTTTAAAAAATAGCACTGTGTCCTGCTTTCTGCAGAAGCTGTGCAAACCACTGGTACCAGATAATGCAGACGCAGGAGAGACAAAAGTGTTCAGTACTCCAGGGTACAAGATCATGCTCGGCCTTATCGAGCGACGGCGAAATGGCAATAGAGACCCCTGCCTGCCTTTGGAAAGTCATAGTTGAGTAGTTTTTTTTTTTAATTTCGGGTTATAATTAAACCGATTGCACATTTGTAGCTGGAGAGAAAAGAGAGAGAAGACTCCTAGTTGCAAGAAGCAACAAATCTCGGGTGCGTCAGAAAGGCCAGATCGACGAATAAAAAAAACACAATCTATTTTAGATACAATATGATGTCCGTGACAAATGATAATAGTTTAGGACTAAGACGAATTTAAGATTGTTCGGATCTGATCATGTGTGCATAACAACGATGGCACAGGAACCAAAAGGACATAATCACAAGACTTTCTCTGCATATAATATAGTTGGGAGAACTTGTAACGAAGCTCCTATTGAGAGTGGACTTAGTATTTCATCTGTGTTTGTTTTCTTGTGTCTAAATTTTAGTGTTATCATATCAATCCTTAAACATTAAATATGGTGATTAAATATAAATTAAATATAAAATTAATTACATAGTTTCAAAATTATTGTCGTCATTGACCTTTTTATTAGCTTTGATCATTCTTTTTATTTAAAAAAATTAAAAAATATCATATATTTTTTTATAATTTGTTTTATCACTAAATAAAATTTAAATATAATTTATAATTTTTTATATTCAAACAAATATTTTGAATAACATGAAGGTCAAAGACAACGAAAAAAGTCAATGACGACAATAATTTTAGAACATAGAGAGTAGATGCTAATTTCCGAGATAAATCTATTAAGCTTAATTAAGTTATCATTAAAAGATATTTACTGTATCATCATATTATTTAATTGACATAATTAGGTTTAATAGATTCGTCTCGTCATTTAGTGGGTAGGTTATGGATTGGATTTTATTATTAATTTATATTTAATACTTCAAATTAGTATATTCAATAGAATAAGTCTAAATATTAATAGGCATAAAACGAACACACCCTTAGTCTAAAGGATGGAGTACGCACAAGTATCTGATACTCTACCTCGTAAATTTTTTCACCAGGGAACAATTTTTCTGGGAGTTATCTTCCTACAGCTGACAATAATCGCATGGTCTTCTGCGTAATGGGCTTGCTGAAAGGGCCTTGGCCCATCTTGGAACAGCCTGCACCGGCCCAGAATTCTGGCATGGGCCATTTTTGCTGTTTGGATTCTTTGGGTTAACTCCAAAGCCGTGACGCGGAATTCGCCCGCGTGCTTTGAGGCGACGAGTCCTCCTCTCGGTTGAGCTGAGGTAGGGTTCCGGCGAGTCTGAGAAATGTCGTCCTCCGCGGCGGCGCGGCAGCGGCAGGAGCTGGCCGCGGAGGGGCAGAGGCACTTGGAGGAGACCATCGCCGCCGCCTTCCAGATCCTCGCCTCCATGAACGACGAGCTCTGTAACCCGGCGCTCTGGTCCTCCGCCTCAGCCGCCGCCGGGTTTCAGGGCCAGCACCCGAGCCACCACTCAGCCGCTACACCCCCGCTGCATTCCGCCGACTCCGACGCCGCTGATCCCGCCGGAGGCGGCGCTGGGCCCCCGCCAGGCTCCGGGGGGTCGCTCGACGAGGCCAGGCACCGGTACAAGTCAGCCGTGGCGGCGCTGCGCGCGTCCATCGCCGCCGTCTCGTCATGCGCTCAGGTGAGGGCTGATGTACTGAAAGGTTTGGCTGGTGTATAATTAGTTTCCCCTTAGATTTAGTCTTAGTTGGTGATTGATTTTTGGCTCTTCGCTCTAAGGGAATACAAAGTGCTTAGACACAAGTGCTCAAATGAGCGAATGTTGCTGCATTATCAAGCACGTATAAGAAAACTCTATTCTGCAATACAAAGGATTGCTTAAATAGGTCGGTCCAACTGCCTCTGCCTGGTTAGGCTGTCTCCAACGGAGTACCTATATGGCCACTTAAACCCAAAATGGGTCCTAAAACATGAAAAAACATTCTCCAACGGAGTACCCAAACACTAACCCATTTTGCACTCTGTCGGGGTGGGCGACCCACAAATGGAGCACGGGCGACAGCAACCCAAACGCTGGCGCCCTCCTTCTCCTTCCTCCCCACCACCGACACCAGCTCCTTCTCCCGCATCCACCGTGCTCCTCCGCCGCGCCCGAGCTTCTCCCCGCCTTGCGAGTCGCTCCACTTCGCCTAACGGGTCGCGGCGGCACGAGATTCAGAGGTCGCCGCGGCGCGGGTGAGTCCGCCGCGCCCGAGCTCCTCTCCGCCTGATCTGCGCCGCCGCCTAGCGCGGAGCTCCCGCTGCACCGCCGACCTCCCCGCGACGCGCCTCCTCGGCCTGAGCTCCCCCCTCCCCCCCCCCCCCCCCCCCCCCCCCCCGATTTGCGCCGCCGCCAGAGCTTCCGTTCCGGGGCGTCGTCCTCATCGTCGGCGCCGGCGTGGAGGGGTGCCATGTGGATCTGAGACCTATTTTGAGCATCCCGTTGGATATCATGATTTTTGGATCGTGCTCCATCAATCCTGTAGCGACCCATTCTTGGATTTGGGTCTCCTCCACCGTTGGAGATAGCCTTATTCACTTTAAGCACCATGTGTAAACTTGAGCACTGTTTCCTTCATATATGCATGAAGCGACAAGAATGCCCTTTTGTGCATCAATATGGAAACCAGAATGCATTTTTTTCTAGCGAGGATGCGTAGTGCAAATTGTTATGGTGATAAGAAGTGTTTGCTGATTTGGTTGACTTTTCTCTGTCGATATGTGGATCTAACTGAGAGAAATATTCATAAATTGTCCTGTTTAAAAAATGAAGACATTATTTCTGTAACGAGAAGTAGCTATTGCCAAGTTTAAAGAACGCAACAAGTAGTACTGTATGCAGTTCATATGTGAATCTCGCGTCAAAGAAGAATTTCATGATGTGATTAGCGGCAAGCAAATAGGAATATCTGCATTAACCGCAGTTATTGATCACATTCAATGCAACAGAGTTGACTGACAGTAGCAGAAGACATGGAATTCAGATAGCTGGAACTTTTCTGCCATCATGTAGAATAAAAGCTTACTATATTTTAAAATATAAGAGTAGAGGTAGTACTTCCAGATAAACGTAGCTTTTACTGCCTGTGCTCCTGATTTGAGTCAAGAGAAACACTAGCTGAAATTGATCTAGAATTGTTTATTAATCCACATATAGTTGTTTAAGACTTTTACAACAACAGAAGCAACAGCAACAACAACAGAGGCTTTTAGTCCCAAGTAAATTGGATAGGCGAGAGATGAGACTCACAAGAATTAGAAAAGAGAAACAAAGAGAGAAAGATAAGTTGAAAAAAAGTGAAAAACTACAAAAGAAAAGATACTAAAATTGTAGGAACCAAGGTCACAGTGGACTATAGCCCTAGGAAAAAAATTTCGGTACAAAAAAAATATCGGGGGTCACCGATAAACACGATATTTCGGAAATATCGGTGATTTCGGCGAACAAAATTAATTATTATTTTTTTAAATGCAACTTTTGATAAGAAATGACCTTGAATCTGCAAACTATCTTAGTTGCATATATAATCAAAGTAGTTTTGTTAAATAAATATAGTCAATGATAAAATTTCAGTGATAAAAATTTATATCAGACCTCACCGATAAATACGATATTCGGATATATAATTTCACCGGTATTTTTTTCCTAGCTATAGCCTAAGTCATGGTTCTAGTCCGTATGCGGATTGCTAATTTCCATGGCCGTTAAGAGAGTTTTTTTAAAAGCAATCGTAAAGGGAGTGGCACCTGAAGAGGAGCGAAGCTGGTCGTGTTTAATTGAGAAGAAACCTGTAATATTTGTTATGGTTCTATAACAATGTTGTACTGTTCCAGGACACGGAATCAACAGAAGTCAAAGCTGACCAAGCTGAGATGGAAAGATTGGAAGAGCATGCATCTTCTTTGAGAAAGGTGCTTGCTTGAAAATAATCTATAGTTAGTTTGACTTCTTATATTTCATTTCTGCTATTGTTTGTGTATTGTGTTCATTCAACTTCATTCATTAAAATATGTTTGTTGTTGTACCTCTTTCCTTTCTCTGCTTGATTTTTTACTTGCTGGCTTGTGCACTGCAATAGCTTCACCACTAGTTGCCATTTTATGTTTCTTAGATAAATATCACACACTCTCCATGTTATCTATACAATAGTGCCATAATCTGTGCTAAATTTTATCCTTTTTTCAGTGCAAATATATAAGATCAGTTCCAGTATGTATGTTATGTATTTGGTACTGTACTGTCTGCATATAGTTCTGGTCTATAATTTAACATACATTTCACATATCACTTACCTTTCTAACATTATGCTTTTATGCAGGAAATTGAAAGGAAAAACAAGCAGGTTAAGCTCCTCATGGATCAGCTTCGTGACCTGATAACTGACATATCAATGTGGCAGAGCCCCTGCTCAGTGTGAAAAGGGTAATCACTCGATGGAAAACCAGGGGACCAAAATTTAGTGTATGTTAATGCTAGACCATGTATGGTCTTTGACCTCTCTGAAAGGAGAACACATGTGATACAACCGGAGAGAACAAAATTGTATCCTGACAATGCTTCAAGGGTGTAAAGTACTGATAAACATGGACTAGGCTCGTTATGTCAATGCAGAAAAGATGCATGTTGAAAACAATGGACACGGATATTATTTCTGTGGATATAGCAGTGGATATGCCTGTCTTTGCTCAATCATATGCGAAATTTTTCTTTCCCGGCAATATTGTTGCTGACTGTCTTTGGTCAATAAAAATATCTAGTTCCTCATGCAGATCCTTTCCTTCCCCGATGAAAGATTCTGATATGCGTACAATGAGCCTGGGCTTCCAAAGTGAACTAGTATGCCCGATTGATTTATCACTTCATGCAACCCATAAGAAACTGGTTAAGATAATAATCTGCAATGTCAAGGAGTCCGATTTAGCAATTGTGGGAGGCCGCATGCTGGCGAGACAGGGGAGACAATCCTGAACCCAACTCAAGTCAAAGGCACATCCGCGGAAACTTGAGTAGGAAGTATAATCGGCAAGATATATGCCATGAAATTGATTTGCGAAGCTACAGTCCACAATTCATGAAAATCACAAAGAACTGATCAAATTCTACGATAACTGGGGCTCCTGAAATTACAGACACCTAAACATAGTGCTCCTCAACAGCCATAACCGCAAAAGAGATAATTCATAGAGAACCCTATACAGAAGCAGGATCTACATTAACCGGTCAAACACTGTACATACTGGACACTAACAGGTCACAATTAGTTGCATACTGAATCCATCTAACTGCTTCATTAAAGTTGTAGACAGCTCCCGAATCACGTATTGTAAATCACACTTCTTTCACTGCATGAAGCTGTCTAGTCCGACTAATTTGCTGTTAAATAATGACGTTACTTCTTCTGATCCACCCAATTCAGCCTGCCGTAACAACCAGTGTGGTTAGTTATCACATGATATTTGATTTCAGATACAAAAGAGCAAGTTTAATTGTACCCTAAAGTTTGTTTTGCGTAGCTCTAAATGGTTGCTATACATCTGGTTCAACAGCATCGAAAAATATTGGAATTTTTTCTTTAGAAGTCTCTTACATAAATATACTCACTGACTGGCCTATTTATTACCACATGATTATCTAAATGTAAGGTTCACTACATGTGGCACCTTTAGAAAGGTTAATGCCTTAGTTTTTTTTCATCTTTATCAAGCAAATTGCCTTTTACTGATAGAAAAGTTATTTTGCTTCAAGTACTATTTTCCTTGGGTCATCATATGCTCATGATGAGAAATTCACTTAAAAGTCTTAAGTCAAAAAGCTTCTTACAGTAGCCTGGCGGAACTCCTCAAGCATTCGACGATACTGCATCCTTGCTTCAGGAGAGTCCACCATGGACAGCACTCTTGAAACAGCCTCCTTCAAGGCTTCATCAACCTTCTGCCGACGGAAAATCCTCGTTGCTTCATCATCGTCAAAGTCAACATCATCCTCCTCCTCTTCCTCTTCAGCAACTATCATTGCTGGTTGCTCAGCTCGGAAGCCACGCAGACCCTGTCCTTTCCGGCGCCACCTTAGTATCACTTTCTCTAGCACACTGACGGTGCTTACAAAAGTCTTGTATTTCTTTCTCACTTGATGACCTCTTACATGAGCCTGTACAAAGAAAGGTCTTCAGATTAAACTGTTAAGTTACTATGCACCAACCAGTTGCACCAAAATGCCTAAGCTGATGGGGAAGGGTGGACAATTCACTTATGGTTCAACACTCCCCCTCATGTGCAGCTCCCTCGGGGCACAAACGTGGAAATAGGAGTGGCGCAGCAGAAAATGTTGTCGCTAGGACTTGAACTCAAGACCTCTGGCTCTAATACCATGTTAAGTTACTATGCACCAACCAGTTGCACCCAAAAGCCTAAGCTGATGGGGAAGGGTGGACAATTCACTTATGGTTCAACATAAACAATGCATAAATCAAATTTGGACAGATACCATGCATGCTAGCTGGGCAATGAATGCAACTTGAACGAGGTTTTGGAACCAAACATTTTGATTCCCTTACCTGTATTTTAACAGCATTTCTTCGCATGTTGAGAAAAGTTTTGCGCCCTTTCCAGCCTTTGTATTTCTTCTGAATAGAAACAGCTGCTTTGTCATAAAATTGACCATTCAAAGCATGAGTTTGGTGGTACGACCTTGATGCAGCTGCAGCTGCAAGTTCATCTATATCTTCTTGGGTCATTCCATATTCATCTTTAAGTCGAGCAGTCTTGTGCTGTCTCTTCCTAAATGAAAAGGCGCGGAAAGCATTCTGGATGCGAGCTGCTGCCTGAGCTGCATTTCTCACTGCTGCCAAAGAGTCCTTCATTGAGAGCTCGTCTTCTGTGCCACCTTGCCGTTCGGCATTCCTCTGAGATATGCTTTCCACTGCTCTTTCTGCCTCAAATACAGCTGATCCTTTAGAGATCTCACTTTCTTCAATAGTGAGGGATGCAAGATGGCTTGTTAATGAAACTTCAGAAAGATACCCTGCAAGACCCATGTGTCCTCGTTCAGAAGCCAGGAAAGCTGCTGTTTTGCCAACTGGGTCTTGTGCAGTGGGATCAGTGACAGCTGTAGCTGATGCACCGGCTGCGAGAAGTGTGGCAACCATCTTTTCCCTGCAATAAGATATGATATTAAATCAAAAGTTTAGAAATTATTGCTAATTCTATGAAAATCAATAGCAATATGTGCAAAAAATTAGGAGCGGAAAAGAGAGATGAGAAAAAAAACTAAAACTGGACCCTATAATTTCATATGACCATTTTGATGCCACTTTGTGAGAGAATACTAGTCCAGCACCAGTCCAACATATAAATAATGTAACTTTCAGTCTAGATTTATCCATTTAATGCAAGGAGATACTCCTATAACTTTGTTCAGGTCCGTCATTTTTTTGTACTTCATTACAAAGTTAACAGCATGTCCGAAACATCTCATAGACTAGAAATTAACCCTTTTTCTATGTTTTTTTTTTGTAAGAAGAATCTATTTTATGTGCTCGAGATCCTCCAGTTGTCTCTATCTGCTTCATGGCATATCTAAATAACAAGAAAATAAGTTTCTTAAAAGAGTACAGCTTGCATCCATAGGAGTCATTAAGGAGATTTTTTCTAGTTAACGAATCAAAGTCACCCGATATACAATATAAATATATAATGCTTGATTACCTTCCAAAATAAGCTGCCCAATGAAGTGCAGTCCATCCATTTGAATCACGGAAATTTATAACAACACCAGCACTAAGGACTGAAGATAGTGCCCACTCAAAGCCTAGTGCAGCTATTAAGTGTATAATACCCTGATCATGCTTGGACAGAGGACAAACAGCTTCATCATATGCTTGGAATTTTGCTGATAACCATTGATGTAATTTACTTTTCAGCAATTCCTCCATAATCCAATCAACAGTGGTTAGCGGATTCTCGCACTCTAACTTGAGTTCATCAATTAACTGGTCCCAGTGCTCTCCATTCATCTTTAGCTTTGGACATTGTGGGGGCTGGGGATTATCATCTGCAGCGTCAGAGCTTCTATTCTCACACAAAAGCATTCTCGCAAACTTTGCAAGTTGTAGTAGCTCTTCACTGTTTTTGAGAGATCTAGACGATGGTGCAAGCTCCGTGAAACTAGAAGCCGCTGGCTGTGCACGAAAATCAAAGTCTTTCACTTCACTACAAACATCTCTATTACCAGATGTAATGCAGAGTGTGAGCTTTCCACTACTGTGCAGAGGTGTGTAGCAGCGGAGAACACCTGGCTGAACCATTTCAGCAGGCACCTCACTGTCACCGAACATCACTGCCCAACATGAATTCAATGGATCACATAAGAAATCTCCAGTAATGATGACCTGTATCAATGAGATGGAGACTCAGTTACAGATGGGAACAACTGGTTTTAAGATTAAAAATCTACGGACATCATGATTTACCTTGGTGCTCTCATAGGAGAATGCCCATTCCGGACAGATCTCACGAATGTTAAACAGTCGCTTCTGACCCAAGGAAAGTCTTGTATCTGCTCTAGAGCAGGGTTCAAACTGACCATGGCCAAATAACAACTCTGTTATTTCAGAGCCCTGAGAATTGCTTTGAGATGCTAAGGGTGTTTTTGTTTTCCAATCTGGGTTTAGAGAACTTCCAAGTCTACCATCATGAGCTGAAAAAGTACCGGTTCCACTCTTCCCTACGGTTCCCAGTACATAGTTCGAAGATGGTGAGTCGATAGAGTCTTCTGGTCCTAAAAGAAACCTTTTAGCAGCAGAAAGTTGTATCCGCAAATCACTACTGTCCAGGCTTCCTGGTGTCTGATACTCTAAATTTTGTTGATACTGAGAATCCAACTGTCATGTAAAATGCAAGTTGTCAATACACTTCGGTAAGGTTACTAGAGTACAAAAGATACTGTATGACAGAACTTTAAATGTCCCTAAAAGAGTATTAAAACTTGGTGTGCCAACAATATTGAACGAGAAACACTTCAGAGGTATTGCACCTAATAAGAGCACATCGAAAGACAATCATACACTATATTCATCTTTGCATTCCACAGTGTAAGTAGTGTGCTCAAAGAAGAAAAAGCCACATGTTACAAGCCCCTCACCTGGTATATAGATGAAGTTGGCAAACCTGAAGAGCAATGGAGCATATCTTCCCACGATGGCACTATATTCCTGCCTAAACCATTTTGTATTCCTTCTTGCTGAATTTGTTTTAATTGGTTGTCAGCTGAAGAAGGCAGCACAAAATCCGACTTTGTTAACAAATACCAAACTATCAGATAATTAGTTTTGATACAGAAAGATGTTTTTGTATGGAAGTGCTCAGAGATGCTACAAGTTGGCACATCGCTTGTGCATCAATTCTTGGCATGTACTCCAATGTTTTTTTTTTAAACCAGAGGAACATAAGGAATGTACACATTTGTCTGATTTCTTTAACAATAATCTACACATCAATTGCAAAATAACATTGCCCCCCCCCCCCCCCCACCCGGACCAACATACCATTGCAAGACAGTTGCAATAGGCGAGCAACTACTCCAGTAAGTTGATGCACAAGCATTGTAAGCTGACTTTTTTCCAATTGATGTGTACATTATTGTTAAAGAACTTAATAGTCCAGTTGGTGTACAAATCTGGGCTTAACGTGGCTCTAAGGACAGTTTTAATATTCCAGTAAGTTGATGCACAGGCAGATAATGGTAATGCAGTAAGTTGGCAGATAATGGTAATGCAGTAAGTTGTGCATCAATGCTTTTTTCCAGATTCTTTTCCAAGGTGCAAACTTAATAGTCCCGAGGAAAAGGGCGTTGTAAGCTGACTTACTGGAGTAGTTACTAGGTCACTCCATGTATCTAATTAATATATATAGCTGTTGATAAGTAGAGTGGCGCGCCCTCCTGCTTGGGCGCTTGTAAATGGGCTTGTACCCCTAGTTTGTACTATGTTCTTCTTCTTAATGAAATGACGCGCAGCTCTCCTGCGCGTTCAAGAAAAAAAATGACTCAATCCTACTTCCGCCATAAAACCATCCTTTTTCCTTTCATCAGATTTAGCTATTATAAAACTGTCCTAATTAAGAATTGTACATATACAATTGTCAACATGCCATCATTTCCTTAAACTAACTTGAATAAAAGATTTTTTAAAAATTGGTTCTCATGTACCTGTCATTAAAAAGAAATGCAGAAATATATGAAAAGTTCCCGGTTGCTTGTGTGATTACAATGCTTACCTGCAGCTTCAACATTCTTTGCAGATCCCAAAGGCGGCACTTGGTTTGAATAAATGTAGTCATCACCATCATCACCCAAACTTAACTGTTCAACTATTTTCCTCAGAGCCACGTTAAGCCCAGATTTGTTTGCTGTATTACCATTATCTGCCTGATAAACTTCTGAATATTGTTCCAAACATGTCTTTCCAAACTCTGGTATGCTTAGTAACGTGCCACTCTCTCTGTTGTGCTCTTTGTTCACAGAATAGGATGTTACTTCAGTCAAAGAACTCAAATTAGAATAGCTTTGATCACTAATGCCAGAAGCAGAGCTATGATATTGGTTTCCATGGATTGCATTTGGATGGCTCAAGGAGGAAAGTGATTCTGGTTGCCCGTTTGACCGTTGTGAAGAATAATATCTTCCCTGGGAGACAAAACAAATGAATTTTCAGGTACATTGTTTACTGTGGAAAGATCTAGCTGTGTTTCAATTGTAAAAAAATCAGAAAGCCGAAGAATATGTTATTGTACAGGTGCTGGAGACTAATCTGATTCATTCAGGACTGCTCTCATTTATTTTTCACAATTGTTGTTTGAAATAATTGCCAACGATAAAAATTAATACAAGACGTGCTGAACTTTGATCATGGGAAATTTTTTTCCCAAAAACTCAACATGTCATCTGAGTTGGTCATATCTGTATTCAGAGTTGAAGAAATACCAAATTATAACAAATGCAAAAGGTATAGAGATATGACATACCTCAGCTACCTCTCTGTACTGCACCAGCACAATGTGTTCATATGCACTGCAAAGGAATGTTATTAACATATCAGTAATTACTGGTCCATTTTTTGTTCTCACATACAGAAAGATGTCTCCGAATAGTACAATATCTATTAAAAGGTAACAGGTTGCATTAGCCCAGTGCAATTGTGACGCCAATAATCACATACAGGGTAAATGCACTATAGATACCAATGTCACAGAATTTGAGCCAATTGAATGGAAAGACAATCTTACGGTTCCAGCATCCAGAAGCACCGTCTTTGGAAACCTGGATTTTGCTCTCCATGAGCATAATAGCAACTTAGAGCATCAACATTTCCAACCTGTATAAAGAGAAAATGTCAGAAATGAAATGAAAGATGTTTTAGCCCACTTCCAAAATTTACAAATCCATAACAAATTATTGAGATAAAGGAACCTCCTATTTTTTTTTAGCCCTAGAAATGCCTACAACAGTTCTTTATTCCAGAAGATATCGCATTAATCAAATGTCTACTTTGCAGATTCGCTGTTACAGTTGTATAACAAATATGATTGCAGGGATTGTTGCATGTGCTTCCCCCCCAGAAAAAAGGTTAAATGTACTATTAAACAACAAAATTCAGTTGGATAGCACCTACCTATGAAATTATGTATGTTCATGACTAAATTTGGTAATAAGATAACTCGTTAACTTGAAACACGAATTAATAAAACATTATTGACTCCATAAAGTTACTGTCAAGATACTCCTAGAGAACAATATAATATTTGTTTTTGTAGTCTTGACTTTGAAAACATATCAAATGACAATTGCTTGATAGGTCAAGACAGCATATATTGAAATAGTTTTTCAGTGTCAACAACCTGATTTACCGTTTCTAAGATCATTAGCATATGCATGAATCATTACTGGTAAATGTCACTTAGCGCATTATGTTAAGATGGACATACTATCATAATCAGATCAGATTAGCTAAATATTGAGTTATTTCACTTCGGGAATTCGAAGAGGAGCTGAATATAATGCTATAACAACTCTTAATTGGTATAGCATTATCCTCTTTGATTGTTTGGTTGGTGCATTTGCTTTTTCGTATTTGTCAAATTGATATAGTAAATGCACTAAAAAAGCCTCCTCTTCGATTCGAAGAGGAGGCTGGATAATGCTATATCAATTCCCTGTATCCCAGAGATTACTTCTTACGGTAAGTTCAACTTGTGGACAATCGAATCCGTCTCCACTGACATGGATACTAATTCTCAATAGGAGTGGTTCATGATAGCTGATATTCCACTCCATATTTTACAGTTGCATTCTCCCAAAAGTTTTGACAGAAAAAAATGAGTTTCCAAAATTTTGTGCTTCATAATATTCTACAGTAAATAAGGTCAACAACCACCACTTCACCATCTAGCCACACTATGCATAAAACATGGAAATAACTGGAATGCTTGTGTTATACTAAGATTTCTGAAATGAACCTTCAGTCGTTCATGAGCCTCCCCGACAGTTCTTCCATCCTTCTTCCTCCGCCATGCATGACCATCTCTGCGGAAATACCTATTCACACGGCGATTATACAGGAATAATGAACCACCTGCAGAAGAAACAGTGTTCTTCAGGTATCTGTTGAACTATATATAGTTTGAAAAAATTCCTATCACTGAGGGATGTGGGTTATACTGGGTGGCTTCTTTGGTGGCTCTGGGGTGATCGGGAAACTCTCATGATTCTGCAAGATATAGTAGACTTCTGCAGGTCTCAACCACCTAGTCTTCGCTTCTTCACGAAGCGCGTTGATGTCAAAACCTATAATAGCCAGAGAAACAAAAGGATAAACAAAATATGACGAAGTACTATTTAAATTTGTAGATTCTACTAAACCACACCCACACTAAAGTTGTAACAGTAACATGGATCTCGTCATGGGTTATGATTAGTTGAAGCAATCATCTTCACAACAAAGACTCCATATAAAGTTAGAAACAAAAAAACAACATTTAATTTCAAGCTCCTCTGAAAAAAAATGCTGATTTCTCGTAAGAGAGCCGTTGCTAAGATTTGCATAGCTATGTGGTGGGTAATAAGTTTATTAATTTGTTATCACAACAAAACCTAAAAGATGGAACTTGAAGAAACGTATCAATTGCAGTAATACCAAAATCTAAAACGAAAGCTACCAGGAACTTGAGCCTAGATGATGGAATGGTAGCGGAAGCTGCTCTAAACTTCTTAAACAATTTTGTCCCCAAATTTTTGCATTCATTTTCACATAGAAAAGTGTTGCTACCTCGTACCTTACGAAAAGAAACTTAATCCCTAGCTGGCCAAAAAAGAAAAAAAAAATTGATCCCTGCGCTAAACGCTCCTTTCAATAAATCAACAGCCGCAGAAACGAAAGGGCGCAAGAACCCCGATTCATGGAGAAATGAGCAATCCGGGGCTCATTCCCCTGATGAAAGCGGCATCATCCTATACGCTCAAACTTAACAGCAGCAGGAATCAAGAGCATGAGGCCAAGAACTTGACTCCCGCACACAGGTCAACTATCAAAAAGCAGGTGCGAGACCATACCAATCAAGAATGTCAAAGCAAACGATGATAAGGGGGGAGAAGGGGCACTCACTTTCGCTCATGGTCACTTGCAGAGATCCAGCACACTCCAGGCTTCCATGGAAGGAGGGTCAAGAGGCACAGGAAAGGGTCCCCAACTCCCAACAAAAGCTCCCGATAGCCTCGAAGGCACAGGTCTCGTTCTCGGTGGAAGAGGTTGGAGAGAGGAAGTTTTCCCGTGCCCCTTGTCCCGTGATTTCCTCAACAGAGGAAGCAGCGCCGCGGTGGAGAGAGAGGCTGGAGTAGCCGATGAAATGGCGAGGGGATCAGCTGAGTTGGTTGCTTCTGCAATTCAAGACAGAGACTGGGCCCTTGTCTGCTTGTTAAGTCCATCCACAGAATTAATCAACAGTGCAGGTGCTAATGGTAAATATTTCCAATAAAATATTGGTGTGTAGGTGCACATGGAGTTTTTTCATATTTCAGTGAGCAGTTGTGAGACGCTGACTTAAACTACTGCTGGCTTTCAAAAGAAAAAAATCTCACAACATAACTTTTCCTTTTGTTTACGACTTGACTTTTGGAGAAGAGGTGATACGTGGAAACTATTTGTGGGTAGGATTGTTCACTCATCCACATCGAGAGCAATTATTTGTTCTATTCGTTAGATGTAAAAGATCTTGATGGAATTTGTTGTTCATAACGTTCCATCCTGTATTGTGTCACTTTCGCATGATGACGTTGTTATCGGCCCTTTGACAAAAAAAATGTTGCTCAACAATTTACGCCTAAGATGGCAACGGGCCTTGTTTGTGACGATATTCACAAGTTACTCATACACGGACATGCATGATTAACTAGAGACCGATCATTCAACTGTCTTTGCGACCTCTGGGTTTCCGAAAAGAAATCTAAGGGTAAAAATGACACGTTTAACTGATTTCTTATTGCGTCAGTCAAAAGTACAATGAGAAATTTCAATGCCTAGCTTGGGTAGAAAAAGAGTGCCCTCTTGGAATAAGAAAGTAGAGGAATTTTTGAGGATTCAAAGTTGTTGAACATAATCCTATTAGAACCTTTGGAGCATATAGGATCGATCATCTCAATAGTCTATGGGAAGCTTTCTTGTGTGTTTTAATTCATGTATGATTCGAACCTCTGCTTTTCCTATTTCCGCGCTTTTCAAAACCCTACGGGGGAAAAGGGGGAATTCAGAAGTTAATTTGGTTCTACATGTGATAAAAATCTTTTTTTTTTTCAGTCGAGAGGGATTGGAACCGAAGATCAAGTCCTAGGCAAGCAGACGTTGAATAGTCTTCTTATATAAGACATCACCCTTAATCCTTTATTTAGTGCTAAAGTAAGTATAGAGTAAAATTAATATTGTTTTTCTAGGTACAACTAGCACCATCACATTACAAATCAGAAGCCCCCGGCCGGCAAGACTCATCTGCTTTGTAAATTCCTCGCATCAAGACTGGATGTTAACCACCAGCGCCGCAATACCCTCCCCGCCCCACCCCACACACAGACATGCAAATCGTGATAGTTTTATTTAGCCAAAAATCAAACTGAAGGCCAAGATGATGCTCCCAGGGATATCACTGATTATAGTTTATATAAAAGACGAAATTGCAATAGAACTTTACCTGGATTTGATCCATGTATGTGCTACTTGGGAGGAGGCCGTATCAAGTTAAGCAGCAATCTAGAAGGAAAAAAAAAATGTTTCTAGCGATCCTATGAGCGTTAAAATAAGAAAAGGGAATATGCAATACATGATCTTGAAAAAAAATGTTAAACAAAATTCAGGTAGAAGCTGCAAAGAACTTTTTGCCGTATCATGTTTCTAGAAGATGCGAAGGAAGAACCGAAGAAGGGGTGAACAATGCAAATCAGATAGCGACCCTGGTGAGCATGCAAACTGGTGGTGACCCCTCCCTTCCTTGCTCATTTTGTTGTGTTCTCATTTTGGTGAACATGGACATGTATTTATTTGTTTGGAGGCTGATGAATCTCAGAGTGATTGTGAATTTCCCATTTTGGTGCAAAACTTGAAAAATATAGGAATCTCCGATCTAGGCATGCCTTCTCAATAAATGTACCTGAACTCCTCCATTTCCGATAGGCAACGCCATGAAGGATAGGAATCGAATAACACTTGTAACATGAAAACGAGATCACATTGGATAAGAGCAGCATGCACGCAGGGTTCAAATCATCTGACATTGTAAACTAATGTCACAGTGTGACATTCCTCCAATCCAGGCTGTTCCTCTCCAAACCAATGGCTGATAGCTCGCAATGCTATTAATTAACCCATCTGTTTTTTTTTTTTTTGGCAAGAGTTCCTAGCAAGATTTTTTTTTCTTGCTGGCGTGGAGCTACAACTCTTTTCATAGATCAAGAAATCTGTAGTTGGTGCGCCTGGCATGCATATGTGTAAAGAACTGAATATGTGTGATAGTGATTACTAAGATTGTGATGATAAGTGGCTGGCTGCAACTGCAACGGTGTCATGATCGGCTCTTTGAATTGACTAGATGATCAAGAATGGTTGCCGCAGCAGTCAGAGCAATGGAATGAACGATCAACCTTCGTCCTGCTGTGGCAATAAAAAAAAAGACCTAACAAACATATTTTCTACCGGTTACTACCAGGATCTCTTAGTGAAAATATTGATCAATTAATGAATGTGCCAAATAATTAACCTATACTAATTAGGGGCCACAGATTTGGAGATCAATGGACTGGAAGGGAGGAATGTCACGTGGTACAGTCGTATTTGTAATTCTATTTACCACAACTTGCAGTCTTCCACGCACTAGCTAGTTTTACACGAGAAACAAAGGAACAAAGCAACCTCTGCAAGGAACTTGTTCATTTAGAGTATCCATATCTGTCATAACTTTTCAGTTTTAATTTCAGATAATTTGAATTTGACGTCCCAGAGAGATGTAGCGGTGGTTTGTTTCGATGACAGATCACCCGCTGCTATAAACGCTTATTTGTAGTTACCACTGTGTAGTGACGGAGTGGTCTGTCCGCCGTTACAGAACTTTTCTAACCACCGCTAAAGGTCCGTTTTGCTGTTGTGTAGGCAGATAGGATGATGCTATACTTTAACTTTTCTTTTAATATTTTTGGAGGACTTCATCATCTTGATCAGGTGATGATGATGTTCTTTCATCCCGACTATCTGCTTTACTTTTGTTTTACTTTTTTATTCCTCTCGCACGTCCCCACTACTGAATTGACCAATGGCCTCGGTAATCCACCTGATCGATCTCCTATTCTCCTTTATCCAGCATCCCGGTACACCCAGACAGTGACTCCACGATTTACTGTTCAGTATTACAAAAGTAACTTTCCAGGTCCAAACGGATGTCATGATTTTTTTCCCATTGAAATTAAATTCCACAGCTTCTAGCTGAATACTAGTACATGATAAAGCTACTGGACGCGACAGCTTTATTGAGCCGCCCTTGTGCATGAAACTGACGCCAGTGAAACATGATTTTGTTCAGAATATCATGGGTGATTGGGAGAGGAAATTAGAGGTTGGTTCCGTAACCTGGCTGTTGTTCATTCGTTTCTACCCCCTCTAAAGGTCACGGCACCGTAACAAACCAGCCGATCGACTCACCCTCTCCAAAAGGTAATTGGCATGATATGCCCGTTCTTCACGTTGTTCCAATTCCAATACCTCTGAACCAACAGAGAGAGAGGCCTGAAAGGGAGAGGTGAAGATGCTTTTCGTGCCAGGCCTGAAAACAATGGTTTTAGATTTTTCTTTGGTGTGCGTGGGGCCTAACTTCCTATTCCCTTTAAAGCATATTGTCCTGGATGGCTAGAGGATCACGTTACCAACTACTACCTTCAGTTTTTTTTTGTATATATAAATGACGGTGGGACAATATTTTTAATTTAATTTTGAACTAATAATATTGTCCTAACGACAATAATGCCTCTCATTATTTCCTCGTCAACAATACTCCCTCCATACTCAGATTAGAGGATGTTTAGAACATGATTTACAATACCAAGGAGCAATTAAATTAGGTCTAATCTTCTATACATGCCCCTATTAAATAGAGTACGAAGCCTCTTTATAATAACTCCCTCTCCCCTCCGGACTGGCTAGCACACCCGATTCCCAAGCATCAGCCTATCAGGTCGTGGGTTCGATTCTAGCACCCATGCTGTTTTGATTTTTTTTGCGGCGCGCAGCGTTTTAGTGCGAGGTAGAGTAGGCAGTATCGCGGGAGGACGTCCAGCTTTGTGAAATTGCTCTGTTTTGCAGGATGCCCTTTAATATGAGTATGGAGGGAGTACTAGATTGCAGGACGAAGCCAGTTGGGTGGTGCAAATTTGCTCGGCGTCGGATCTGCTAAAAGATGTTAAGCAGAGTTGCCGGGGTGGATGAGGAATCTTGCTACCACTTGGGAAGGCCACTGCGCTCTCTGTTTGCAAATGGTAAAATGGCACATGCCCTTCCAGTTTCAACTTGAGCTAAGACTGACTGCACTCGTTATACTCTAAATCCATCCTCTAAAAAGAATCTTCTATCCTAGTTAATAAGATTCTTTCTTCTATATCATTTTTTCTCGTATCCGTCATACTCTAAATCTCATCCTCTATCCTAGCTACCTCTTTATGGAGTCCACACGTCAGCCTCTCTCCTCTCTTCCTTTTCTTTCCTCCCTCCCCACTCTCTCTCTCTCTCTCTCTCTCTCTCTCTCTCTCTCTTCTTCCTCCTCCCCCGCACGAGCTCCCCGCCTCCAGCCAGATCCGCCGCCGGCCTCAAGCTCCCCCGCACGAGCTCCTCCGTCGCCGGCCTCCAGCTCCCCGCCGCAGGCCAGCCCTCTCCTTCCCCGCACGAGCTCCCCGCCTCCAGCCAGATCCGCCGCCGGCCTCGAGCTCCCCCGCACGAGCTCCTCCGCCATCGACCTCCAGCTCCCCGCCGCGGGCCAGCCCTCTCCTCCCTCGCACGAGCTCCCCGCCTCCAGCCAGATCCGCCGCCGGCCTCGAGCTCCCCCGCACGAGCTCCTCCTCTGCCGGCCTCCAGCTCCCCGTCGCGCGCCAGCCCTCTCCTCCCCCGCATGAGCTCCCCGCCTCCAGCCAGATCCGCCGCTGGCCTTGAGCTCCCCCGCACGAGCTCCTCCGCCGCCGGCCTCCACCTCCCCGTCGCGGGCCAGCCCTCCCTCCCCCTCTCCCCCCCCCCCCCCCCGCACGAGCTCCTCGCCTCCAGCTAGTTTCATCGCTGGCCTCGAGCTCCCCTGCATGAGCTCCTCCGCCGCCAGCCTCCAGCTCCTCGCCGCGGGCCTGCCCCAACGGAGGAGGCAACCACTGTGTCGGCTCCTCTGGGCCTCTCCTCCCCTCCGTTGACCCGCTCTCTTTCCTCCCCGTCGGAGCTGCTCCACTCCCTCCCTTCCTTCGTCCTCACGACGGCCTCCGGAGCGCGTGGGTTCCAGGCGCACGGCGGTGGCGTAGTCCAGGCGGCGCACTGCTCCGTTCCCAGCAGCGCGGGTAGCAGGGGCCGGGACGGTGCAGGCCCCGCACCACGTGGTGGATAGCGCCCCTCTGCTACCAGCGCTAGATTTACCGGACGGGAGCCTCTACGGGATGATAGAGGAAGGTATCCAGGTCCCCGGTGCAGCTCTTCCATACGCTTAACGTTCCTCTAGGAATGTATGCAGATCTCCGGTGCAGACAGTCTAACACAAAGACCTCAAAAAGAGAGGCGAAGATGCTGCTATTACTAAGGTGTGGCCGAGCCTGAAAACTGCTTAGCAAGCTCATCCTGTCTTGGGTGGCTGGATGACGACACCAACTAAGGGCACCTCTTAATAATGTCCTCGTCAATAATTTACTTCCTCCGTTCAAAAATTATTGTCTCCATTGACTATTTTCGCTACCTTTGATCATTCGTCTTATTTAAAAAGTTTTCAAAAATATCATATATTTTTTCATGATTTATTTTATCACTAAATAGAATTTAAATATAAATAATAATTTTTTATATTTAAATAAATATTTTAAATAAAATGAATGATTAAAAGTAACGAAAAAATCAATAGTCATAATAATTTTGGAACGAAGGGAGAGAGTACAAAGCAAAAGCCCACTTGGTATATCCAAGAAGTCAGGGATCATGCATGTGGCAAGAGAGATGGAGCCTTTTTCTTTTGTACACGTATGAGCTGCCTGTTGGGCACACGTATTCTTCGTCCTCGATCACATGCCCCGACAAGTACCAACCAGGTGCACATACGTAAAAAAAAAGACATGACCAAAACGTGGTCGCCTCAAATCAGTTGAACGAAAGCAGGGTAGCTGGGCCACATGGAGTGGACGAGGAATATTTGGGGACCGATGGTCGCCATGTCCAATGCACCACATGTAAATTGTAAAGCCTCCTGCACCGTGTCCATGCCTGCAGAGACGAATGGGGGATCCATTGCGATGTGATTGCAAAGTGGATCATGAGTCTGATGAATAAGTTATTGTTAGAAACCGAGTTGAAAAAATTCGTTTTTTTTTTTTGCGAAGCGCATGGTATTATTAGGATAAACACGTTTGCCGGCGACCAAGGGACCGGCGATTCTGGTGTAGTGCATGTTCGGGTTAATTGATAATATTGTTTTTTTCTGGACCTGAATAATTAGCTTGCTTTATCGATTGCTACATGATTGGAAGGACATGTTAGCTTATCATGATTCTTAAGGTTTTAAGGCTACTAATCTATTATATATATATTTAACTAAAAAAAAGAGTCTTCATGTTCATTATCAAGACATAAAAATTATCAGAGTAATCGAAAAAAAGAAGAAGAAGAAATTACCCACAAATATCATAATGAAGACAAATTTTAGCTTACCATTGGTATATAATGTCTAAATTGATCTTGGTCCTCTGCGTGCAGTTGACCTCGATGATGATAAACATATTGAGCTCTCTGTAATATCAAGAACACGAGGACGATGACAAGGTGAAGTTGTTTCTGCTATGTCGTTTGAAACTATGGTAGCTCATCTTCTATACATTTGAGATAAAATAAAAACACTTACCTTGAGATTGAGTTTTTAATAACATGATTTAATATTTAATTTATACAAACTATAATATAACACTGAGAGAATATCAAAACTAGCCATGTAAATACGCGGGTAGGTTGACTAGTTCTAGGTGAAACAAGCTTGAGGCACAGCATGCTACGTACAGCCTTTGCCCCCCCCCCCCCCCCCCCCCCCGGTTAATTTCAAGATTTTTTTCTCGAATCCTACGTTTTCATTGTGAACTAGTAGCCGGACACAACCTCAAGAATTAGTAATCATGAGCTCATTGCAAGACCGCCGGATGAAGCACGTTGCAAGACCTGAAAACCGTGTGATACATGAACGTGTATGAAGTGAGCCTTGCCTCTCACGTTCCTGCAGGTTACGAGGAAACTGCGTCCACTACTTGGTCTGAGTAAAGGAACAACGTGCAGTTTTTCCTCCCATCGCAATGTGAAAGTTGGAACTTTAAGCAGATGCTTCTGTTTTTGTATATGGTTGGTCTTGGCCAAAAGCTTGAATACTTTTGTGAGTTCTAGACGTGGTTTAGGAGTTGGGCCACGCTTTCTGGGCTAGCTAGAGAAGTTGATTTCAATGGGTTCAGTCCAGCCTGCTATCAACTTACTGCATAAAAGAAAAGGCAAGCCCATTTTTTCTTGACCATCCCTGATACCCTTGCTTTCCTTTCTCCTTAAAAAGAAACTCAAGAGGCTGACGAAGTAGGAAAATTGAAGATGCAAGAGAGGGAGAGGAAATAACTAACAAAAGAAAAGAAAGAATCATAGAATGAGGTCTTTATAGATTTTAACTATTTTATTCATAATCATAGAGCACAATTTGCCTGAAAAACTCAGAGGCAAGCCCTCTACATCTATCTAGAACACAGCCACACATACATAAAACCCTTTGTTTAACTAGCTATGCATCATAGACATGAACAATTGCCGGCCTTCTGAGTAGATCGCCGGTCGATGGGTATTATCAAGCGGACAGAGTTGTACTTGACGACGATCGTCCGGCACCGGGCTAAGCGCCCGTGTAGATGTGGACGTCGCAGGCGATGAAGATGACGGCGAAGAGGACGAAGAAGAGGACGGTGTGGACGGTGGCGGATATGCCTGTGACGCGGAGGCTGCCGAAGTCGATCAGCCGGTGCGTGCCGGGCAGCTCGAAGAGCAGCCCTGGCGAGAGCAGCACGAACAGCGCCACGCCGACCACCACCGGCGCCCAGTCCAGCATCCTGCCCGGCCTGCCTTCTGAGTTCTGAGCTGGTTTGCTTTTCCCCTGTCTGCTTGCAGTTGCAGAAGCTAGAGGCAAGCCAGTGCAAGTATATACTGGCTCTGGCGTACTGGAGAGTGGAGAGGCCGTGTGCCGTGCGCATACGTGCTTGCAACGTGTGGAGGATCGGGGTTAGCGCAAAGGGTAGGGAAGAACGGGAGAAAAGAGAGGAAGTTATTGAGACATTGACAGATGACAGCCATAATGTTTGTTGCTCTGTTTCATGCTGAGAGAGATGGCGGGAGAGTAAGTATAGTGTTTGGATAAGGATGGAAGTATGGAACGAGCACCTTTGTGATTGGGGTTAAGGATTATGCTGCTTGATTGATTCGAAGGCAACATTAAAACAGTAAGGACTGGCTGGTAATCTGGTACTCCCTCCGTCCCATAGAAAATATGGAACGAGCACCTTTGTGATTGGGGTTAAGGATTATGCTGCTTGATTGATTCGAAGGCAACATCAAAACAGTAAGGACTGGCTGGTAATCTGGTACTCCCTATGCTTCAAAATTTGTCCCGATGAAAGTGTCGCTCTAGCATATAGGGCCCACACCCGTTGATTCTACATGAGAAAAAAAAGACTCGGCCGTCATCGTCCTGCTCCCTCGGTCCTCATCCCCTTTCTTTCGCTCCCCTCCCGATCCGCAGTGAGCGGCGGTGGTAAGGGTCAGCGGCGGCGGCAGGGGCAGCTGAGCGGCGGTGGCGGCAAGGGGCAGCGGTGCAGCGGCGGGCCCACACCATCTCACTCTCGCCCCATCCCATCCCCTCCCTTCACCTCCTGATCCATGTAACGACGACAAGATGGGAGTAGCTCGATGACGATGAGGAGGGCGTTGACCACTGGAGCAGCTCGAGCCCCATCCCCCCCTCCATCTTTGGCGTTCCGGCGTGCTCGACTGAAGGATTTTGGGCGTCGGATCTGCGCATTCCGTGCGAGGTCGATGGTGATTCAGATCTAGGGGTGTTACTATTAGAGATGAGGTGAAGCGGCGGCCCCGACGACAAGAGGCAAAGTGGGCAGCGACGGCGTCGAGAGGGCCAGAGGGCTCCATCTACACATCGTGCAAACAAGGACCAAGGCACGACACGACGGGGAGAGTTCGGTGAGGAGGGGCATTTTGGTCTTTTTACTCTTGTGCTATTTTGTCGGCAGAGGTGCTAGAACATTATTTTTATTGGAACGGAGGTAGTAGGACGCAACGCCCATTTCAATCTGTGTAAAAAACATGTGAAAGTCGGAAGCAAATACTTCATTCGTACTCCGTACTAGTTAGGCTGGATCAAATCTTGAGCATTTATGAATTCTGCGCGTGAATTCCAAGTTGGGCCGCACTTGCTGGCGCGAAACAGCAGCATGTTTGGATCCCGGCTCCGGCTGCAGAGAACAGAATTTTTCTCCGTCCTCGTCAACTTCAAAGTCTTCGCAACGAGATAGGTCTGAGCTGAGCTTCTCCGCAAAGCCGAAAAGGCCAAACCAAACCAGTGGCAGTGGCCGCACCAGTAGTGATTCCCCATGGCGCTCCTCACCGAGGCGAGCCTCATCGACGACATGCGGAACTTCCTGGGCGACTTCGCACTCAGGGCCAAGCGGCTGGCGGCGCCGCTGCTGCAGCCGTTCGGCCCCTCATCCGAGCCGAGCACCATCGACGACGGCGAGCTCGACAAGCTGAAATCCAAGCTCAAGCGCATCAACGCTACTCTACGGGACGCTGAGAACCTCGTGGTGTCCGACGAATCCGCCAAGCTCTGGCTTCGGGAGCTCCGGGACCTGGAGCACGCCGCTGAGGACGTGCTCGAGGAGCTCGAGTTCGAGGCGCTCCGGGCGACGCGCCTCGAGCCCTTCAAGGCTCAGCTGCTCCGCTCCAGCGCCGTCAAAAACAAGCGGAAGGTCAGGTCGATGTACTCCTCTGCTCCCGATCGCCTCAAGCGCAAGATCGCCAGCAACATGGAGCGGTACAATGAGATTGCGAGAGACAGGGACGCGCTCCGCCTCAGGAACAGCGACGGGGAGAGGCGGCAGGAGGGCAGCGCCATGATGCCGACGAGCTGTTTGATGAAATGCCACCGGCTTCATGGAAGGGAGCTCGACAAGAGGCGGGTCGTTGACCTGCTATCTTCTGACAAAGCTAACTGTAGTGATGTATATTCTGTCGTTCCTGTGGTTGGACCGGCTGGTGTTGGGAAGACTAGTCTAGTTCAAGATATCTACAACGATCAGGATTTCAGCTCTAAGTTTCATACAAAAATGTGGCTCTGGGTGTGCCAAGAGTTGGATGTCTTGAAGCTTACACGGAAACTTGCTGAAGAGGCTACTGAGTCTCCTTGTGGCTTTGCCGATATGAACCAGATGCACCGTGTCATCACTGATCGGCTCCAGGGGAAGCGGTTTTTGCTTGTTCTAGATGATGTATGGGACGGGAGCTGCTGGATGAGCTTGCAGGTGCCTCTTAAGTGTGCTGCTCCTGGGAGCAAAATTATAGTTACAACGAGAAGTTGTAAAGTTGCCAAAATGATGGCTTTGAAGATACACCAATTGGGGTTCCTCTCTGATACTAATTGCTGGTTTGTGTGCCGAGATGCTGCCTTGCGAGGTCGTGATCCCAGTATTATTGATGGCAGTCTTATTTCTATCGGTCAATCTATTGCTGCCAGGTGCAAAGGCTTGCCATTAGCTGCAAATGCAGCTGGTAATGTTTTGTCCAGTGCAATTGATAGGAACCATTGGGAGGCTGTTGAGCAGAGCTATTTGTGGGACAGTGATGTAGTCGGACAGATCCTTCCTGCTCTTCTGGTGAGCTACAATAGCTTGGAGAAGCACTTGAAGCGCTGCTTTTCTTATTGCTCATTATTTCCAAAAGAATATGTGTTTAGAAAGGACAAGCTGGTTCGCCTATGGTTAGCACAAGGCTTTGTTGAAGCAGACAAAGAACGCCAGCCTGAAGATATTGCTTCAAAGTACTTTGATGACCTAGTGGAGAAGTTTTTCTTTCAGAGATCACCATATCATCAAGAGAGGTACTCGTAACATTTTTAAGTTTCTTAAGTCTCAAATAGTAACTTGAGAACATGCTTCATAATGTAAAAGCTAGTATTTCTTGATGATACATTCTCTTACTTATCATAATCTGTTACTCTGTTCCTAGTTTGATTTTTTTACAGTTTTGCTTATTACAGAGGTCACTTAGCCATCACCCTTGATAAATAATGCTTAGTCTTCTTGACATATTAACCAAATAAGGCTATGCACGTGCTTAACAGTTGGTGTCTTGGTGATATTGCATCTAAACATCGCCATCCAGATTGCATCACCAACTACCAATACCAGTTGTCTATGTTGCATTGTTGCTTGTCATGCGGCAGTACATGTTTTTTTCTTCTTGAAAACGCACGAGAGCTGAGCTTCAATGAGACAAAGAGCCTGTTATAACACACGCCATACACCCCTCTCATGTTCTTAGCTTACATTCGCACCATTTACAAATTAAAAAGGGCAGCCAAATAATATACTCCCTCCGTCCCAAAATAGTTGATGTTTTAGCTCCGGGCACATGAATTAAGGAGAAGTGTAAAAGATGGGTGCACAGAAAACGAGGAGGAGGGAGATAGAGATGTATTAGAAAGACAGAAAGTTGTATCGGGAAGTGAGAATGACAAATATTTTGGGACAAATGGAGTTGGCTAAAGTGTCAAATATTTTGGGATGGTGGGAGTAGCTCTCTCCTAGGAGGGGGCCATTAAGAGGGAAAGCCAGTACATGTCACATGCTAGAGTGCCTCCAGTCTGTAACCAAAAGTTATCATAATTGTGTTTCCAATTTTTTTGTAGTTTTGGTTGAGAAGTTAAAACGCACCGTTGATGACAACTAGACACATGTAATTTTATCATTTATAATTTATGTTCATTCACAAATATTGTAATACATTGAATGCTAACTTTGAAAAGCTGAAATGTTATAAATGCATATATAATTCATATCTATATGATGTGGTGTGATTATGAAGAGTGCGATGGCAAGCCAAACCAACTTGCCCTCCTTGGAGCAACAACAACAAAGCCTTTTAATCCCAAGCGAGTTAGGGTAGGCTAGAGATCCAACCCACAAGCCCTCCTTAGAGGCTCTGAGTAAATTGAGTTTAACTTGCTTGCTTTATTCCTGGATCCAGCTGGCATTATATAGCCGGTCCTCCTAATACATCTCCTTGTCAGATATGAGTACAATCTCATAACTACTTGACTAACTAACAAAATCATATCTGTAACAACTCAACCGAGTAGTATTCTAAACAGACTCAACTTGATTGCAAGCAATTCTAATCCGAACTGAAACAGTCTTAGCCACTTCTTTCGGTCGCTTTCTTCCTTCTTCTGTGATACTGTATTACTGTTTCAACATTCAACGTGTCTCCAACACTGTATTATAGCAACAACTAGGAACATCAACTCTCCATTTCTTTTATGCTTCTCCATTTTCAGAAGTGTCACATGTTATTAGATAAAGTAGAAAAATTATACAATAGCATAATCTGTTGCGGTTTCGGGTTTCCTTAATTTGAATGCATCCTGAGTTGTAATTATTTCTTCTCACTGGCAAGCAAGTAGAGGTGATATGCTATTACAATGTTTTTCCTTGTAAATCTTGAATTGTATCTACTACCATTTCTCTAATGTCTTAAACATATGATATTCTTTAGACAATACTTTGAGATTTTGGTTGTCTTGGACCCTGTAATGGTGGTTTTATCTTCAACCCTGTAATGCTAGAGGGCTCCCATCATTTTTACTAAATGAATGATTGAATTGCATCTGAACGCTTCCTATGTCAGCTATACAGATTTTCCTGTCTAGCTAAACATAGTTTGTCTCTCATGTTTGGTGTTGACCACCTATTGTGTAACTATATTCCTGTGTTGCTATGCTGTTAAAAAATAATTCATAGACTACACCACTAACTCTTCTTCCAACAGGTATATCATGCATAATCTCTATCATGAGCTTGCTGATTATGTCTCGGCCAAAGAGTATTCCAGAATAGAGAAATCTACATTGTGCAATGTAGACAAAGATGCTCGGCACTTATCTTTAGCGCCAAGTGAGGGCCAGTGCAATGAAGTCATTCAATTCTATCCACTCCATAACCAACATTCTAAAGAATATCATATCCCTTGTCTGCGAACGTTGTTGGTTGTTCAAAAGGATGACCCCAAGAATGATGGAAATACTCTGAACATAAACTTCCCAAGTTGCCTGTTCAAGCTTTTCGGGTCTTTGAGGGTTCTGGACTTGAGTAATACTAACGTGGAGCAACTGCCACACTCTGTTGGTGAATTGATACACCTTAGATACCTCAGTCTCGAGAATACCAACATCAAGTACCTGCCCGAGTCAGTAAGTGCCCTCTTCAAGTTGCATTCAATGAATCTTAAATGTTGCAATTGCCTTAGCGAACTACCTCAAGGAATCAAATTCCTCACTAACCTGAGGCACCTTGAACTGCCATCAATGTATGACTGGAATGTGTACATGCCATCTGGAATTGGTGAATTAGCAAACCTACAAACAATGAACACGATCAAGGTCGGAAATGATTCAGGCAGCTGTAGGATGCATGACTTGGTCAATTTGAATAAGCTTAGAGGACAGCTATGCATATCAGGAATAGAGAATGTAAGAACTGCACAAATTAGTTCTGAAAGCATCAAGGGCAAAGGTGAATTGCACAAGTTGACACTACATTGGTCTTGTATTGACTCCATGTTTCCTGGTGAGGCTTCATATGTGTTGGATAGTCTTCGGCCTCACCCTGATTTGAAGGAGCTCACTATAAAGGGTTTCTTTGGAGTTATATTTCCTTTATGGTTGGGGAGTCAATATATGTTTAACCTGTCTGTCTTGGAGCTGAAAGATTGTGAGAACTGTGTAGAGCTACCGTCTCTTGGCCAATTACCGTGTCTGAAGCATCTTTTGATCAGTTCCCTCACCCGCATAAAGCATGTGAGACGATTGTTTGATGGATATGAGAAAACTAGTTGTGATGTCCACAGGTCTAGCACCAGCAGAGCTTTTCCTAAATTGGAGACACTGAAGTTCATGAACATGAACTCTTGGGAGAAGTGGGATGAAGTTGAGGCCACAGATTTCCCTTTTCTTCACCATCTCACCATTGTGAGATGTAGCAAATTGAGTGCGCTACCCAAGCTGCAGAAAGTGCATACTCTTCGGATAAAAAATTGTGAGAATCTACTCGACTTGCCAAGTTTCACATCTCTCCAGTGTATTACAGTTGAGGGTTTGTGCAGTGTGAGCCATATACTGCAGCTCCCCATATTTTCCAATCTTGAGATATTAGAACTGCGTTATCACAAGAAATTCATATCAGTTAAAAAGATACAAAATTCTGCCCTTCTTCACAGTTCGAGACTAAAGAAATTACATAAGATTTCAGGGTGTCAAGTGCTGCCTTTCCAGAATCTATCAGTTGAAGATAATCAGGTACATGTGGGCAGTAAGCACTAAATTAGATACAATAGACGACTGCTATCTAATGTTCAGGATTCTGGAACGTTACATACTTTCTTTGTATTTCAGAAAGCTTGGATATTTTTAAGGTGCGCTGAAAGGATACTTGAATGTTATTGCAACGTTGGTGCATATACTGAGATTGGCTTGAAAGGATCCGATGTCCAGCTTTCTGAAGGTAGCTTCCTTCACTTTCAGTTAGTCCTTTGTTAGCCCTCTTGTTTTCGTTTCGGCACACATGTGCACTAATGGCATCCAACACCCTGTCTCTTTTATAAGAACCGATTCTGCTTCTATTATTATCGTTTTATGGTTTACTATGCTAGCTTGATACATTTAACGGAAATTGCTTTGATTTATGTTCATCTGTTTCAGTGGAAAGCGACAAAGGTGTATCATTCCATGCTGTACAACATGAAGACGTTGGGTTTGTATCCGGTAAACTAGTTTGGGTTCAAGTGGGTCAGCCAGAAGAGATTAATTTTGTTTGCATAGACTAATTGACTATTGAGAACTGAAGTCAGATGAAAGACATATGAGGATCCTCAGGTGTTAATATCTGAACAAAACGTGTCAAATTAGGGTCTTGAGATTTTGTTTTTGATGAACTGGGTCTTGAGAGTTGTATGGTGAGTTTCATAAAAAAAAAGGAGTTGTATGGTGAGTATCCACGCTCAAGATCTTTCTACCCTAGATCAGAGTTCTGATATACCAATGTCGTCTCGTGACCATCAATCAAACTCAGCATGTGTTGACTACTGATATTTTCCCCGTAATGTATGTTGGGTCTGCTGCTCAGTAACATTCTTGTAATGGTGAGAAATTTACACTGGAATATCTATATTCAAAACTGATATTGCAGTCCACTAGATTTTCTGATAAGAAAATAACACAAAAACTGAAAGAAAGGTTGCAACCTGATGCCTTAGCTGATACATGTCTTGTACTGTCCATTCAAACATGAAATTCTTTTGGGTGTCCATTCAAACAGGAACTTCTTTTGGGTGTCCATTCAAACAGGAACTTCTTTTGGGTTCCATAGAGTTCATCATTGGTTGGTCGTATCATGTTCCGTATATTGGAGTTTATACATAACAAGTATCGCGTGTTCACTGATAAATGAAACAAAAAAATAAAAATAAAATAAATGTGCACAATCTCGGACATTCTCTTTATTGGTACAACATGAACAAAGGCATGTTATAGCGCTAATTACATCAATTATGCTCGTCTCATTTATGGTTATAACATAAGAGGCGAGTAGAGGTATGATTCTTGTAGGACAGTGAGGCCGCTTCCATCAATTCAAATAATGTCACAAAGGTCCTATGGTTCTTGTTCGTGCACCTTGTAAAGCTCATGGATATAATTAATATGTCAAATTGAACATTTCATTCACAAAAAGGTTCAAGATGTGACAAGCAAGTAAACAATGCAATATTGGACAATACTGCATCGTTACTTGTTTATCACATGTTGCAACCTTCTTTGCTGCTAATGAATTATTGGCAATGGCATAGATACATCCACATGTCCAGTTAATCCATTGGAACAAGTTGAGGTATGAAGTATTGGGCGGGTTTGCAAAAGGATATTGACATGAAGGAGATCATGATGAAGGGTACGGAGGGGAGCTGCAGTCGGCGATCAAGGGAGGTGCGTTGTGCTGCGCACAATTCATGGCGTGGATGTCGCTACTGATGAAAATTATCAGAACTCCGAGTGAGTGAAGCATTTATAAATGTCCTAGCGTATGATGTCTCTCTCGTCTTCATGTAGACTAGTAATATTTAGTGGAGCTATGATGTTGGAACTTGAGTAGTCTCTGCTCCCAAGTGGTGTTCTGGAAACCCGTTAGTCACTTGGGGGAGGGGGTGCAAAATTTCTCTAATCTAAGTCTTTTGCTTGCATCTGTAATATAGGATGTAAATGACTTGGAGACTTCTGTTTCTGTTGGAATTGAAGTGGATTCAACAACTCGTTTAGAAAAAAGTTGAGGAAGATGATGTCAACCCGTACTACATAGAAGAAATGGAAAGAAAGGTTCAACAATTATCCAATTCAAGCGAGGATGAGGCATTAGTTATAGCATGGAAGAGTGAGTTTTCATCCAATCGTGGGGACAAATAAAAATAGTAACACTCAATGGAAAAGTTTCATTGCAATGTGAAGACACCCTCCAACCGATCACTCAGCTCGATATTTCACTGCTGGAGTACAATTGAGTGTTTTAATAACCCACGGGCAAGTTGTTTTGACCACAGATTAGCAGTATACAAGCGGAGTCTAATTCATTACCTATACCAGATGTCGTGACGCTCGTCCGATCAGGGTCCAAAGTGCATTGTTGAACAAATTTGTTACTAGTATATCAGTTTGAAGAAAAACAGTATCAGACAATCATATAATCAGTAAATGAAACTGAAACAAGTAAACAAGGGCCGTTGGACATTATATCGGTGACGCAACCGAGAGTCACAGATTATTTTCTTCAGGACGCCGGTCCACTAGTTCTTGGCAAAACAAGCTTGGGACACCCAGTTATCTTCAGCCTCTGAACGGTCGTGAGCGTCTCCAATCCGTGCACACACGA
Source organism: Eleusine indica (assembly GCA_030378355.1). Taxonomy (NCBI): domain Eukaryota; kingdom Viridiplantae; phylum Streptophyta; class Magnoliopsida; order Poales; family Poaceae; genus Eleusine; species Eleusine indica. The sequence continues at coordinate 18,000,207 of CM059502.1, forward strand.
AAGATCGTTGCAAGACCTGATCTCCAGTTTCTTCAGCACCGGTAGTGCAGCTTGTGTCAGGCTAAACGACTTGACGCCGTGGAAACCTTCAATTTTCAGTGACGCCAGAGACAGAAGATCCGGGATATCAGGGAGCTGATGGCAGCAATGGAGAACTAGTTCCACCACAGAAGGAATGGAGGGAAGACTCTTCAGATCCGGGCACCTGCTGACGCATATCTTGTGCAGGCGTGGGCAATCCCTTTCTGATGCTTGGAACAGCTCTTCTAATCCGTACATCTCCCATAGGTTTAGCAGCTCCAGGGATGGGAACCTGATCGTACCAATAACTTCACTGCTTAGCCGTTGCACGTCGTACATCTTTCGTACGCCAAGGAACTTCAGTGATGGCAACTGGGCAATGGCAGGAAACTGGGTACAGTTGCAGCAGCTGTCAAGTGTGAGCGAAACTAAGTTGGGCAGGGAAGAAGGTCCTTGCATCCAAGCGGGAAACACAGTGCCTTCGTAACCTCTAATGGCGAGCTCTTGGAGGTTGGAGTGTGGCTCAAGACCTTCAAGAACTTGCTCAGCCTCATTTTCTGCTTCATCATCATCATTGTCTTCGTCAATATCTGCACCACCGTCATGCCATTGCAGCGTTACATTCTGGAGGTGCTGCTTATCCTTCAGGTTAACCTCCTTAGCCTTGACGCTGGTTTTGACACACTCGAGTCCTGAAAGCCAGAGGCAACCCCTCAGGCAATGTAGGTTTCCTAGCTCAGTTATGAAGCAATGGAATGAGTCTCTACTTGCATGGAAGACTGGCAGTGTCCGAAGTTCAGTCAGCTGCCCAATTCCGTGTGGCAACTGAACGTACCCCACGTCCTTCGTAACATCAAGGTGGCGCAATTTGAGCAGCTTCTTTGTATCTCCAGGTAACACGGTGAGGAAGCGACAGTCTTTAGCTTTTAGTGTCTGCAGATTGCTCAGACTACATAACTCAGATGGAAGCGCTCTGATGCTTGTATTGTCCAGAGATAAGTAACGCAAGTTTCGTATGCTGCCAATCGACCCAGGGAGCTCTTCTATGTCGATATGACTCAAATCCAGAGCCTCTAAAGATGTGAATTTGAGAAATAAATCATCTAAACCAATAAGTTTTAATCTGGGGAAAGAAGTCTTGTACTGTTGCCCCTCAGGTTGCACCACAAGAAATGTATGCAAATCCTTCAACTTTTCTGTTCTGGGCCCCAGTTGAACAGTCTGCAAGTGACAGGAAACGAGCGACAAATGAAGAATATTTTGAGGTATAATGCTGCTCATGATATCTTCAGACTTGAAGTATATGTCTCGGGAGGCAGACTCAACAACCTTGTAGATAAGTTCATGCATCACAAACTTGTCATCTTTGTCATTGTGAAGGGGTGAACGCTGAAAGAAGGATCTGCACATAAGTTCGTTGAAATATTCTGCTCCGACATCTTCAAGTTCACATCCTTCAACAGGGCTTACACAACCGTGAGATATCCATAGGAGGACCAAATGATGTTTATCAAAGACGTAACCTTCTGGGAACAAGGAACAGAATGCTATACAATTCTTCAGATAGATTGGTAAAACATCATGGCAGAGCCGTAAAGGCATGAGACTTCCTTCAAGCTTATCATTTTGTAATGAAATAGTGTCTGTATGGCATAAAAGACCACCAATGGCCTTCAAGTTCAGTGGATTAACTCCAAACCTGGAAATGAGCCTCTTTGCAACCGTCACTAAATCAGGATTGCTGTAGATATCAACGCCCAGAGCAGCACATTGTTGGAGAAGCATCAGATTGTTTTCTTCAGATAAAGGGCTTAGAAAATACGAATGTGTCGCTACACCTGTAAAATCAGCAACATTGGCACCACTTGTAGCCATGACTACAACACTTTCTCTAGCACTGGCAATAAGAATTTGTAATAAACTGTTAAAAAGTTGTTGGCCTTCTATGTCTGCATCATCCAAGAAAAGCCCAATTTGTTTATCAGTGATTTCCTGCCCAACCATTTCTTGCAGATACCTGAGGTCTGTAATGCTACAATGGTTGTTCATGGCAGACTCAACTATATTCCTAAATAGCACTATTATATCAAATTTATTAGACACCTGTATCCATATCCTTTTGTCAAAAACATCCAAAAGTCGTTGATCATTGTAAAGGACACGGAGCAATGAAGTCTTGCCAAAACCACACAAAGCATTTATACAAATAACAGTGTGGTTGCTTCCACCATTTCTATCCAATAATATATTTTCCATGATCATTTCTTTGATATTGTTTCTGCCCAGAAGTTCAGGGGAAACCTAGAATAGTAAAGGGATGCATTCAAGTAGACAATTAAAATGTATTACAACTGTATATATTAGAGAGGTAATCGGTAAACATGCTTTTGTTGGAAAAGAAAATGTACCTGCTGCACACTTGTATGACCACGAAGGCCTCCGTTATACTGTTTTGTAATGTTAATCCATGCTTTTACATCCTCATGAAAAGTGTCAGAGTGCCGTTTCTCGGCCTTTGAAAATTAAAAGAACCGGATGGTTAGAGAAAGCATGGTGCTTCAGACAGGTACGGCATCTTCTTCTACAGTGCATGACGTCTAGTAAAATGTTAAACACTGAAAGACGCTGGTATTTCTTAATTTAAATAAAAACTAAAACTTAAGAATGTCCAGTTTAGGGATGTCTTAAATCTGACCTTGAAGATATTATTTTTGTATTCTCTTGATGTAATGGGCCGGCGGCCAGCGTTTGGGCCTGGGCACTGTAGCACCCTCATCTTAGTCAAGTGTTATTTAGGGATAAGATCAATTGGTTAGGAACTTAGGATTAGCGCTGGCTCTACCATATATAAACAGAGGCATGGTTGCTATTTGTAATCAAGCAATCAATCAATGAGTTACTTCCAAGTTCCTATCTCCTCCTAAGCTCTAGGCAAAGTATGAGGTCTACTTATCTTCCCAATTACAGTCGTTGCACAAAATTTTATGTCGCAAAAAATGGGAATTTCAAGCTACTCACGTTTGCTGTACTATGTAAATGTTTATTTCTGTGATAAAAAGAATCTTCCTCTGCTGTGGAGCTCCTCACATTTTCACCCAATCTCAATGTCTGCCCCCAGACCAACTTGGTAGCTTCAGAAACATCACTCTCCACATCTTTTGACCATTGTTCTGGTTGGCGGAAGAGACACATATTGCCTTTAGCTTTAGTAACCCACCATTCTGCTGGCTTTCCAAGTTCATCAATAGCAGCACTTCCGTGAGTCGAGTAATCCTTTCGTGCCAGGCGATATCTAATTCTAGCCTGTTAAATAAGAAAAATCGGGTATTTAATATACAAGAAATTTTGCTATATAACATATTAAAGATGTTAGAATTTTTATTTTGCGAAATAAAGATGTTAGAAATTAGTGAAACACTATAATAATTCCGTGGCAGGTTTCACAAGCTAAGTCTAATGAAGGCTCTTTCTTCAGTGGAAGAATATAAGCTAGGCCACGGACTTTGTTCAAGTATAAAATACATCCTTCAAAACTAAACATCGAATGCAGTTATGCTTTGGATGGGTGTCCCTTACCTTCATTCGAACAATAAATTTGACTACGTAGAGTAAAGATTTCAGGCTTGGTGTAATATCACGGAACTGACGGCTTGCAAGCCTTTGTCTCTTGACCACCTTCACATCAGAAACATCACTCTCTAGGTCTTTTGTCCCTGTTTCTCCTTCATAAAAATCTCTTCCAGTTCCACGAGTCCGGTTTTGGTTGTGCGCCAGACAACTTCTATCTCCAGCCTGTTATATAAGACAAATCGGAAATTTTGTTCAATAGCGTAACTTGTGAACTGCCAGTTGCAGTACATCAGTTGAGTACTATTTGGCAGGATGGTGGATGATATTTATGATAATCTCATTCCCTGAAACCATATGCCAAGTAACAATTGGAAATTTCCTTATATTTTTTTTAAAAAAATAAAAGCATATTGCATAGATATCATGTCCTTTATTTCTGCTTATTGGACTTGGACCCTGGTGCGAAATAAGAATATCAAGAGGGGGAGGCACATTGCGGATTATGATGACAAATATATGAACTTGATTTGTAATGAGTACGTAGTTGTAATATGTGCAGCTATTATTTGGCCCAAATTTGGTGAGAAAAGAAAAACACGAGAGTTTATTTCCATCGAAAGGAAAAGAGCTTGCTTGGAAGGGCAGCGCCGAGATGTCCGGCAAGTTGCCGAAGAACTCCTTGCAGGTCGTCGGCGACGGAATGGTAGGCGTGGCGAGGAGGCAGCGCGGGCTGGGGACGAACGGGTCGGAGTAGTAGGTTGGCGGCGGCGGCCGTCTGGATGCGCCGTGGCTGGGCCCCCGGGCGCCGGACGCGGAACCATCTCCAGCCTTGTTGGAGGCGGCCCTGAGGATCGGGCTGAGCCCGTTGAGCCAGCTGACGCAGCTCCCCTCGAGCGGCGGCGGCGAGAAAAGCCCCGACGCGGCGGCGAGCGGCAGCGACGACGGCAGCGGGGACAGGATGCCCGGCGGCCGCGGCGTGGAGACGAGCGCCGTCGCGAGGGTGCCGTCGTCGTCGTCCCGGACGTAGTCGAGAGGCAGCTCAGGCATCGGCCGGACGGACCGCTCGATGGTGGCGAGCCGCGCGGCCGGGGAGAGCAGCTGGTTCGGCGGCAGGAAGGGCTGCCCGTGCATGCCATCGTCGTCCGCTCTTGGCCCCGGAGGTAGCAGCTTCGCGCTGGGCACCAGGCCAGTGAGCCGCTGCACGAGCGCCCTGAACTCGCTGGGGTTGGCGTGGATGACCTTGGGCGACGCCATGTATTTGATCACCCGGGCCCGAGCCCGCCGCGGCGGCCCTGAGGGCGCGGGCTTCTTGATGGCGTGCGATTCCTTACTGATGTCGAGCCGCGGCGGGCGCGAGCCCTGCAGCTGTCGCCGCGGCGTCGTGGGTCCACCACCACGCTCCGACGGCGAGGGCTGGTGGTCCATCTTCCGCGGCTCCCGCGACGACGAGCTGTTGGCGGTCTTGTGGCGGCGGACGAACACACGAAGTAAGTGACCGAAATGGGCCCGGGAATAAGGACGCGTGGCTCAGTGCCCCCTTTAATTTGTTTCCTCACTGAAGATTACAAAGAGTTCAAGACTTGCTAGCTTCTGGTCGGCGCTAAATATCTCTCTACCAGCTGCGGTATCAGACGTTGACTTCCTGTAGTGAATATTGCGTCTGCCCACTTCAACATGAAGCCATCTGCCCATCTCTGTTATGCCCATATGTGCCATTTTTATTATTTATCTCATTCCTGACCATTTGAAAGGACCAAACTATCTCTCACCTTCATTCTTTTTTACGAAGAAGTTCAATTCATCTTGTTAAACTATAGCAGAAGTCGGGTTCTTATCCTACAATTATAAAATTGGATAGGAATACACCTTCAACTCTTCTTCCTGTGAGTTTACCCTCCCTAGCTGGTTTATGTTAATGTGGCATTATGGTCACACATGTCAGATGTCACATCAGTTTTTTTTTCTTTCTTTCTTTAATGTGGTTGTGCTCACCACTTGCATCCCCCTCAACCTTGTGTTGACTTTGATGACGATGAAGCCATCGACGAGCAGTGTGAGGGTAGGGCCCCGACGATAGAGAGCTATTCAATGGGGCGTGAACGATGAGGAGTTGTTTACAGGAGGGGGGGGGGGGGGGTAGATTGGTCGGCACAGATGGCGAGGAGCTGTTCGGCGGGCAATGAGTTGGCGGGGAGCTCGAAGGTAGGGGCTGCTCAGCGGAAAGTACAAAGGACCAAGTGGTGAAGAAGGGGGGTTGAAATGGGAACTCCCATGACAAAACTTTACTTCCTAACTTTTTTACCTATCACTCAAACAATTCCTATGCACTTCTATTAGATGCACTCTAGCATAGTATGAGATCCTAAGAAAGGTGAGTACATGCTAGTGATTCACACATCAACCAACTCCTATGCAAACTAGTGGTTAAACAATCAATCAATTAATTAAATACACTTGGCAAGATAGGAATCCTACTCATGAAATTCTAATGAAGTACCACACAAGCAAGGAACAATTAGATGAGCAACAAGAACTAGAGCAATACTACTAGCACTAATCCTGAGAATGGTTTGGGTCGATCCGAATGGTTCGTCGACCTGCCCCTAAATTTTCACAGTGAAACGGGCTGAGTCGAACCGAAACGAGGCTGCTGTTCTCGGTTCCATTCCCCCATCGAACCTAGGATCGAACCAAACCGTCATCCCCTACCTCACGTTCTTCTTCGACTAGAGTCGTCGCTGCATCGTTGGCCTGAAGCGATGTGATTGAATCACCGGACATGCCCCTCCTCGTCTTGCCTCTTTAATCCGCATCTAGGACGCTTCTGCCCATCAGGCCAAACCCTGGTGACGCGAGGTTGCAAGCTTCCTTAGCAACTGTCATCGATGGATCCAACCATAGCAGCATGGCAGGGGCAACCCACGGTTCATCGGTTTGCACCAAATAGTAGGGGCGGATCCACCATTGACCCACCTGTTCGGAGAAAGGATCGTAGGGGCAGCGAACGGATCGCACCGACTCACCCCCTTCTTAGATTTAACTAGCGCAAGATGCAGAATAATAAATGCAAGTAGTAAGAAGAGGGTTTAGAGAAGGCTCATGATTTTTAGCCCCAGGTATCGGAAGGATGACGGCTTTCCCTAGTTCTCGTTGAATTGACTCCCGCGAGAGTATTGATCCCTTTTGCCACTCAACAGTGGAGTTCTTGCGCACAAGCTCGTATTACTCCTGGAGTGACTTGTGACGGCCTTCACAACCAATCATACGATATGCTCGATCACCGACACCAAACCAGTCTAGGCCTTGTCATAGACCAAGAGTAACAACACTAACACTCTCTACAACCTCTCCTAGGCTAGAGATGAAGGGATGGTCTTATTACTCTCCTAGACACTTAAATATAGCTTTCAAATCTTTGTACAAGTGTATTCTCTTCTCCTCTTGGTCCTATAGAGGTTCACTCATCAATTAGAGATGTCGTCACTCTGGGAGTGATGCAAGCTTGTGTGGAACGACTCTACCATTAAGTGGCAGGAGGGAATGAATACTCTGGCGGGAATTGATCCAACGAGGATAAAGAGAAAGAGCCATCCTTCGGATACTTAGGGCTAAAAATTAATGAGCACTTTCTAAATCTTCTCTTTACTTATCTCTTTAATTCCGCACCTGTGTGTAAGTAGAGATAGGGTTGTCATGGGCTTGCATGCTCGTTTATTGGCTTGGCATCGCTTACATTGCATCATCCTACTAGACTTGCTATGGACTTGGCTCGGTAGAACTGCATAAGACTTGTCGGTAGTTAGTTATGTAGAATCGGTTAGTGAAGTTTAAGTTGACGATCCATATAATCGGTCCAATTCACCCTCTCTCCCCCCCCCCCTCTCTTGGTATTCCTTGATCCTTACACATGTCAGCTGAAACCAACTAGGGAGGATAAACAAATAGTAAGAATAGTTGAAGAATCGTTCTACTCGGTTTTATAATTCTAGAACAAGAACCGGACTCCTGTGATAGTTAGAGACGTGAATTGGACAAGAACCAGACTCCCATCATACCCATTTTAATACCCTCTCACCTTCTTCTGCATCTGCAGCCAGGCTTTAGCATGCGGAGGTGGCTAAGTGAGGTAGCCGCAACGCGCAATGGAGGGTGTCGGTTACACACAAGAACACTGCGATGTGCAACTGCGCTATGATTGAATGTGATGTTTACGCGTGAGAAAGGTTCATGTATTGCAGACGGGTTAGGTGGTACCATGATATAAAACATGGTAGCACCTCAAAATAAGCATCTAAAATTCTAATAAAATTATAAATTGACATATCAAGCAAGCATCTAGCTACCATCACACAAAAATTAATGTGTAACTGTGAGACCCTAAAAAATTGGCCACTCAAAATACACCTCAAAAATCATTTTTATTTATTTCAGGAAAAACTATTTCCAAGTAGAGAGGAAAATTTAAAGTTTAATTAGACATAGACTAAAACTAATTTTAAAATTTGGAACATGGTAAAGTGATTGACTTCTTTTCCTTCTTGGGATTTTATTTGACTCTTTACTTTGAAATTCGTTTGTTTGAATTCATTGTGTTTTGAGAGAAAACCCAGAAAAAATGAAAAAAAAACTTTTCCCTCCGCGGGTTGCCTCCCCTCCTTTCCCTCCCCCTCGGCCCAACCGCCCCAGCCCACCTCCCTTTTCCCTCTCCTGCTCGGGCCGCCTCCCTCCACTTCTTCTCCGGCCCAACAGCCTCACGGCCTAGCCACCCCGTGCCTTCCTCGCTCGGCCCAGCTCCTTCTCATGCATCCCTTCTTCCTCCCCGTTGTGCCATCACCCGTTATCGCTCGATGTCGTTGCCCTTCGATGCCATCCTGGCCAGCATGGACGCTGTAGCCACCAACCCGTCGCACCGATGCAAAACGATGCTGCCACCTTCACTCCGCCTTGGTCTGCACTCCTACCTGCCCGAGGACGACCATAGCGCCACCTTCACTCCACCTCGGCCCCACGATTGTCTTAACCCACATCGTGTCAAGCACAGCGCCGACGAGACTCCTCTCTACCACCTCCCGTCGCGACTCCATTCACATTGACATAACAATCGATTGGACGTCTCCCTGCCATCGTCATCTAGCCATTGATCGGAAGGCAGCGACGTGTCGTGTCTCGCTACGCCACCCTGTGCCGCTGCGCCACCATTAACCCCCCTGCCGCTCGCCCACATGCGCCATGCCATGCGGTCGCCGCACTCACCATCCTGGCCGCCTATAAATAGCCTGGCACTGCTCCGCTAACGCCACACTGATGCCCATCACCGACCAGCGTAAGTACAGAGCCACCTTCTTCTTCTCTCTCCACCCTGAGCCAATCTTAGGCGAGAGCTAGCCCTAGCCTTTCCCTTACCTCACGATCCCCCTAGGTGGAAGTGGCACCTCCCCCGCACCAGCTAGAGCCCATCCGCGTAAAGCCTAGGCTACCAGAGCGCCCGGCGGCGAGCCCTGACTATGGCGCCGCCACCTCCCTTAGCTCTGGCCGCCACCCACAGTCGCCCATCACCCCATCGCCGTCCATCACCCAGTAAACGGTCGAGATTAGAATCAACTTACCCCTTCGATCTATTTAAATTCCGACCACTCATCCGTCAATTGATGGCCCACAACCCTTTGGTCCATGGACCATCACCGTGCACCCGGCCCACCAGCCCGTGAACCTATTCCGTAGAGTTTTAGTATAAACATAATTCTAGAAAAATAGGGAAAATACCAGAAGCCTCTAGTTTTGCGCTTAGCCCCCTAAGCTTTAGTTTAATTCTATTTTAGCCCAATATTTTTACAGAAAAATAGCCCAACTTTTCTGTAAATATATTTTAGCCCCTGCCATTTTACAACCAAGCCCTTGATAATTGCTATATTTATAGATAGGTCCCTAGAACCTTCCAAAAATTGCAAATAGGTCCCTAAGCCTTCCAAACCGTAACTCCGATTCGGGCGATTCTTACGCCGTTGGAATCGTTGTCTCGAACTCTAGCCCATGGAGCCCTTCGCCTAGCCCCACAACATCTGGTTTTCTCACTATTTGGCTTTCTCTTGGTTTTTGTGTCATTTTATGTCATGATAACTTACGTGTAGTTCGCGATATGTAGACGAAGAGAACTAGGAGCAGGAGCCCGAGGACCCAGACTATGAGGAAGACTACAAAAATGCGATAGGAGGCAAGCTCCATCTATTCCTTGATCATGATTGTTCCTATTATTTTGAAAATGCACCCAACTTAGAGCCTACTTCTTAAATGCATTATTCCTTGTATTTTCGCAATTGCTTAGTTAAAAACGCACTTATGTGAAAACTAATGTTCCTATCACCTATAGAAGATATGAACGTTAGATCCTTGATTGGCCACAATTGTTATCCCACTACCTTGATAAACCTAGGAAGTTATCAATAGCTTTGCTAACGATGACGCCACCCTTACTAGTATACGCTTAGGACTCTGTGATCCATATCACCATACCTTACACTACAAAGTTTTACAAAATGGGCAAAAATGTGTTTGGTGGTGTGCGTGCGAGCGGATGGGTGTTAAACCAACTATATTAAGATGAACTTGGGTGGGATAGACTTGGCCATGGGCGAGACTCCTTAGTACTGGTGTAGAGTACTTGGTGACGGTGTCTTTAGTGTGGGTCCACCTGTCGTGGACGAGTGCTCGTCCTGCCGCTTAGAAACGATTCGTTAAGACCTCAACTTGGTGATATTTTCAATACGGCCATAGAACCTGTATGGGCAGGACTAACGTGGAACCCGGGTTATGCAGCAAGGAAGTATCACCCGGCGAAGTAGGAACGGACTCAGGGGTTAGTTGTGGTGCAAGTTGTGATAAGTCCAGTACTTGGTAAGATTATATGACTGCGTATCATAAGTGCGATGATATGACTATGTGTCATAGATGCGAAACCCCTGAGATCCGTGGTGGACTTGTGGGCATGCCTGGGTGAAGTGGAAGCGTTATGTGATCCGTAGCTAAGAGCACATAGCCTGTGGGTACAATGTACTAAGCTCTACATAGTTATTTTCGAAATCATTCGGATCTTCGTTATCACCGGTTATAACACACCAAATCATTGGGCTCTTAAGAGTTCCTTGATGTGTGAGTGGGTGTAGTGAGACCTGTGCCTTGGTGAATGGTGTCGGCAAGGTGTGCCAGAGTAGTTATGACAATCATTGGGCTCTTAAGAGTTCCTTGATGTGTGAGTGGGTGTAGTGAGACCTGTGCCTTGGTGAATGGTGTCGGCAAGGTGTGCTAGAGTAGTTATGACTGTGTGTTGGATGGCTCAACCAAAAGATGGGAATTGTCGGGATCAATTGTAATCTCCCCTGGGTCCAACCAACTAAAAGTTATAAAACCGTTTTCCCTCACGCGAAAATCTCCTTTGACTCTATAGTAAGCCCCTGCATACATGTTTTCCGCAAAACTCTAAAAGCTCTACCTGTTCGTTGATCACTATCCAAATGCATATATATATATATATAACACGCAGCGTTAAATAGTTATTCAGCACAACAGCCCTTTGACCATAAATGTTTGATTCATAACCATAAAACTATGTCTTGTGACCATAAAAATATGGAGGCTCACACCCGCAACCATAAAATCTTTTACATCATGACCATAATATTTTTTGAGGTTGCTCCCATGACCATAAATATTTCAACTGCAACCATAAAACTTTTTGAGGTGCTAAATAACACATTTTATCCGTTGTGCCAAATAGGAGGCTCCAGGCTCCATGTATATATATATATATATATATATATATATATATATATATATATATATATATATATATATATATATATATATATATATATATATATATACTATTTAACGCGCAACGAGCTAAATGGCTATTTACAATCTCACAAGTGACCATACATGTTTTATCTGCACAACCATAAGTGTTCCACCCTCAACCATAAAATTATCATTTACAACCATAAATATGTTTCCCTCAACCATAAAATTGCCGTCCTCAACCATAAAATTATTCATATGCAATTCCTCTGATCATAATGTTTTCACTCACAATCATAAATATGTAACGAATAGGTTACGTCCTATGCTCGAGTAGCCTGTGGACTTCAATAAAGATTGTGTGTTGTTTTCTTTGTTTCGAGGATGGCATGACCACCTCTAGGTTGTAATCTAAGACTTGTATGACCCTATTGTCTCTGCGTGGACTTAGTAAAGATCGTTATATCATTTTTTGTATCATTTGTATGTGTGTACCAACTACTGATCCAGGAATTGGTACAGATAAATAGTATATCCCGGATAGGGGTATCATAGTAACTAATAATACTTGTGCAACGAGAAACTAAAAAGATGAACAGTTGCAACCTGCACTATTTACACACTAAATTCTCTTTTTTCGTTATATCTTATACAAGTTTTCATGAGAAAGAAATCAAAGCTGCATTATTTTAGATGGAAAAGAATAAAGCAGCTAGACCTGATGCTTTCCTATTGAGTTTTATCAATCCTATTGGGAAGTCGTTAAATATGATATAATCAATCTCTTTAATGATTTCTATCTGGGAAATCTTGATATCAAGAGACTAAACTATGGTATTATCACTTTACTACCTAAAACATCTAATGCTGTGAAAATCCAGCAATATCGCCCATTTGCTTGTTAAACTGCGTATATAAGTGGTTTACCAAAGAAATGACCATTAGGTGTGAACCTGTAGCTGAAAGAATTATTCATAAGGCCCAATCTGCTTTCATTCAAGGAAGAAACATAATGACTGGTATCCTGGCTCTACATGAAATCTTTCATGAAACTATAAGAAAAGGAGAAATAGGAGTAATTTTGAAATTGGACTTTGAGAAAGCATATGATAAAGTTCATTGGGGTTTTCTACTAAAATGCTTAAAAGGCAGAGGATTCAGTGATACCTGGTGCCAATGGATTGAAAAAGTACTAAAAGGTGGTACTGTAGCTGTAAAGCTTAATGATCAAGTGGGGCCCTATTTTCAAAGTAGCAAAGGAGTAAGGCAGGGGGGACCCCTTATCCCCCCTACTCTTCAACTTTGTGTCATAAAGCTCAAGAATCTGGGCTGATAGTGGGACTAATTGAAAACTTGGTGCAAAATGGTATTGCCATCCTCCAGTATGCAGATGATACTATCTTGTGTCTAAAACATGATAGAAAGCTAGAAATATAAAACTCCTCCTTTACCTGTATGAAAGATTACCAGGGTTGAAAATCAACTTCGAAAAAAGTGAAATTCTTTTAATTGGTGGGGACAATGATATAGCCCAGATCTATGCCAACATCTTTAACTACCAAGTAGGTTAGTTCCCTTTAAAGTACTTGGGGGTACCAGTGTCAGCCAGTAGGCTGCATGTAGTGGACTGGGCAAAAATGGAAGAGAAATCTACCAAGAAGCTAGATGTATGGCAAGGAAGCTCCCTTTCTGTTGGTGGCAGAACCATCCTCATTAATGCTGGTTGAACTAATACCCCTATTTATCACATGTCCATGTACCTTCTCCCTAAAACTGTCTAAGACAGAATGGACAAGGCCAGAAGAATATTTTTTTGGCAAGGAGGAAGCACAAAGCAAAATATCACTTAGTCAAGTGGACTAAAATTTGTAGATCGAAAAAGAAAGGGGGTTTAGGGATAAAAAATCTAAGAAAATTGAATTTCAGTCTTCTTTGCAAATGGTGGTGGAGACTTGAATATGAGGAGGGCTTATGGAAGGAAATCGTCAAACTCAAATATGTAAAAGACAAACTAGTCACCTTGATCAAACATAGAATCAATGACTCACCAATTTGGTTTGACCTCCTAAAAGTCAAACATTTGTACACTAATAGGAGATCCTTTAAGATTAATAATGGGAAAAAGACTAGCTTCTAGTATGATGATTGGTTATATGATGAACCCTTATGTTTGAGACATCCTATCTTGTAAAGTCTCTATGCTAACAAACATTGTTCAGTACGTGAAGTAACAACTAATAGTTGGGCACTGTAGTTCAGTGTGCGAATTCCTGAGGTCCTAAGAGATGAATGGTATGGGTTGGCTACAAAGCTTAATACTATACATCTGAATAATGAAGCAGACATTCCAATCTGGCAATATTCTGTAAATGGCAAGTTCACTGTGAAATCCTTATATGAAAACCTAACAAACAGTGACAGTGGTCCAGCTTATAAGCATATTTGGAGGGCAAAAATCCCTCTTAAAGTTAAAAAAAAATATGTGGTTAGTTGAGAAGAAAGCCAGACTAAGGATAATATGATAAAAACGAATTGGCCCAGTGACCCTCAGTGCTATTTCTGTACTGGGCTAGAGTCAGTTGACCACTTCCTTTTTGAATGCCCTATTTTAAAGGTGGTGTGGGGTGTAATGGCCCTTTGTTTCAATCCAAACACGAGACGCAAAACTTATGAGCAGTTTTGGATCTGGATCAAAAAGGCTCTGCCTAGTGGTGCAGATGTTTACATGTTAGGCCTAGCAGCCATATGCTGGGCAACATGGAAAGCAATAAACAAAGCATGCTTTGATAACAAACTTATCAACCATCCCTGTGAAATTCTACTCCATGAGTGCTCATTTATCTGGTACTGGGCAGGGCTATATCCGGCGGAGACACAGTCGGTGATCAGTGTTGGGGTGGAGTCAATGATGAAAATAGCTCTACAAATGATGGGACGCCAAACAAGGGCTACACCAAGACTGCAGATTACTGATGGTGAAGATGTGGAGGTCAAGGAAAAAGATGAAGAAGAGGAGGAAGAGCAACCAGAAGGGGTGTAAAGACAGAAGACCTGACAATCTGTCTTTTGTAGTCGTGTCATAAGGGAAACTTGGCGTCGATGTTGTTTGGGAATTCAAGAGCAACTTGGTGCTGTAATAGGTTAGACTCTCCCTAATCTCGCCCCTATCTTGTCATTTTGAGAGTAGATGATAAGATAGGGGTGTTGTTCGGGGCAGAAACCAAGGGTGCCATGTGGCGCCCCCGAGACTCGTCCTCGTTCGGAATAACAGATGCGTCTGATCCCCGCCAAGGTGTCACTCACACGGACCCCGCAAAGGGGATCTCCGCGATGACCAAATCCTAGAAACGAAGGCCACGTCGCCCCTGACTCGCTCGACCCTCTGAGGGTCAGAGGTCGCCCACGTCCCGCTCGACCCCTTGGGGGGTCGAGGGCCTGCAACGATCCGCTCGACCCCTCAAGGGGTCGAGGTGAAACCAGTCCGCCCAGCAAGGCTCAAGGTGTGGTTTGCCCCCCCCCCCCCCCCGAGCTACTGACCCGGCCACCTGCCCGGTCTTACTGACTCCCTGACAAGGACGATTGGTTCACCGCCGTCATCATCATCATAGCAAACAGTAAGTGGGCCTCGAGACCTTCGATAGGCTTTGTCTCCGTCAGAACCCTCTCTGTGGACCACCAGTGATGACAGGACAGCCTTGCGAATCACTAACTTAGCCAAAAATAGCGGATGGAGAAACTCAATTGCCCTGCCAAGACGGGACGAATCCCAACTCCGAGCGGGCCCAAGCAAGCGCAACCCGATGCATCGACCCCCGACGTAGGGGTCGAGCGGGATGGCGGTC
Organism: Eleusine indica; assembly: GCA_030378355.1. Classification (NCBI taxonomy): domain Eukaryota; kingdom Viridiplantae; phylum Streptophyta; class Magnoliopsida; order Poales; family Poaceae; genus Eleusine; species Eleusine indica. The sequence goes on from CM059502.1 coordinate 18,015,431, forward strand.
AACAACTACCAACTGCCCCGCCTTAAATGCTGCACCTAGTCCGAAGCGCACAGTATCATGGTGTCAAATCTCTTCATATACCTACCCCCCTCATCATCATCAGCGCCTGCTGACAATGGCAGGCACGGTAAGGCTCTCTGTGCCGCTATCACCCGATGACATCACCAATAGTGACGATACAGGACTACCTGATGGACAGCTGGATGGAATCTCACTTGAATAATATGACAACGCCCATGCTGCGCCGCCCCGCGAATAGCGGGACATTCTACAGTGACAAGGGAGCTCGACCCGACGATGGAAAATAGGGGCACGCTCGAATACAGTGCTCCCGCTCTCTGACACCAGACCAGGACGATGAGGGCTTAGAAGGACCAAAGGCCACACCACCGACCAAGACCTCTACCTTCTCCGGCACGATCTCACCTACTCCGCGCATGTAGAAATCTCTCTCTCTCTCTCAGTCTCTCTGTAAATGGGGCCAGCTCCCTTGAGATATAAAAGGGAAGACCTATGTCTTCTCCAGAAAGATGAGAGACCAGAAGCAACTGCACACCCACCCACCCACACTCACGAGTACCAGAGACTTAGAGACTCCTCCTCTCTCGCCACCATTGTATACCCCTGTGCAAGTAACACGAGCAAAGCTAAGAACAGGATGTAAGGGCTTATCCCTGAACCAGTATTATCCTTGTGTCCTCTTACATAGCCTTCACAAAAACCAAAACGCGCGCCCCTAGAATAAATACTACTTGCCGGTGATCCAAACACTGACAATTGGCGCGCCAAGTAGGGGCTCTGTGCGTTTCGACCTGCAAACACCTTTTGTTTCGGATGGCTACTTCCTCCACGTTTTGGGCTCCTGACGCTAGCATTTTCTTTGGGAGCCTAGAGTTTGTCGCCATGGGCGACCAGAAGTTGCTGTGTGTCAGCATCCCGGCATCCTCGCCACCTCCAGCCCTGGCACCTGTTCCCACGGCGGCGCATCAGTGGTGGTTGGAGGACTTAGGCCATACTCTCGACTTCGTCGTCGCGACGGATGGGGCGTTGGAGTTCGTCGGCGAGACGCTCTCAGACCCTATCATGGCGGCCACCACCATCGCCAATGAGCCAATGAGCGTGGTCCGGCTTGAACCGCCTAGGCCACAGGTCGCTAGCCAGCCCATGCCGCCAACCGACTATAGCGACCAGCTATGGTTCTGCCTGGAGCGTTATTTGGACCCTACGCTTGACCAGGATGACCTCCGGTAGTTTGTGTTTGCGCTTGCGAACGTCCATGGACAGCTCCTCGGGGGCGAGCCTCTCCACCCGGATAGGCTCGCTGAAACCCCCCAGACGGTTACCCGAGTGGCCTAAAAAACGCCGCGGGATGTCTCCAAGACATGGCCGTCCACCGGGCAGTCCCGGCCTATGCGGGCGCCGGCTTCGTCGGCGTGATCAAAAGCCCAGGCAAATCTCTTTTTGACCTTCTTGACATGAGATCGCTGGAAGACTCCGGTTCTGACTCAGGAAGCTGCGTGGGAAGCTACAATCTCCCGCGGGAATGCCACATGGTGCGCTCACACCCATGCCGGCTATAGGGGGTGCTGGAACCTCAGTCGCCGAGCAATGGTGAACGCCGGAACCCCTGCTCCAGCAAACCCGACGATGGGTGCGGGGATGGGGGAGACGCTCGTTGATATTCCCGTCGCCACGGCCGACCAGCCGCAACCCGCGCCTCACCCGGAGGACCTCCAACAGCGGCTGAGGTCCACAAGGGCAGAGCTAGAAGAAACCCGGTGCCAGCTTGAGCATGAGAAGGAAGAGATAGACCACGAGCTGGCCCGTGCTGGCGTAGGCGAACGCACTTGGGCCACTGCTCGTGATGTTCACCAACGCATCCTCGCCGACGACTAGGGGTGCCCATAGTTTGCTCGTGCGGGACAAAACATAGCGGTAGCTATCACGCTGCTTAACATCCTCTCTGAGCCCATGATGCCGGAGGCCCAGCAGGCCCAACGAGAAGTCGCGGCTCTTCTTGCCAAGGCTGCAGCGCTCCAAGCAGAAAGCTCGCAATGGCGCGTCGCCCAGTCCAGCCAGCAGATCTCCACGTCCAGGTGCGCCGGAGGAGGCAGCGTCATCGGGTCACAGCAACACTCGGTCCGATGACCCCTCCAGGCCGAAGGTGCGCCCAAGAAAGCTTCGGTTCATGACAGGGTCGGGGCCCATCACGACGCATGCCACACCCTCAGGGCACACCGATGTGAAAAGGAGCGACTAAGCAAGGAGAGGGGTCGTCAACCGCGTCATGGAGGCCGGTACGATGACACTGACAAGGAGTGGAGCCCAAGCCCAAGCCCTCCTGGGCCACAGGTCTTCAGTTCGTGTATCCGTAGCGCCAAGTTCCCACAGCGCTTTCGAGCGCCCGCGACCGTCACCAAGTACGCGGACGAGACAGATCCCGGACTCTGGCTCGAGGACTACCATCTCGCATGCCAGGCGGGGGGCACGATCGACGACCTGGCTATCATCCGCAACCTCCCTCTGTACCTAGCCGACTCGGCTCGAGAATAGCTTGAGCACCTCCCCGAGCACCAGATCTACAACAGGGGTGATTTGAGGGACATCTTCATCGGAAATTTCCAGGGAACCTACGTCTGACTGGGCAACCCCTGGGACCTCAAGAACTGTCGACAAAAAAACTGGCTACTCCCTTCGAGATTACATCCGGTGCTTCAACAAGAAGTGCAACGAGCTGCCCAACATGGGCGACGCGAATATCATCGGAGCCTTCATCTCTGGCACAACTTCAGAGCGGCTCATCCATGAGTTGGGCCGAAAGGGTCCGCGCACTACCCGTGAGATCCTCGATGTCGCCACGAGCTTTGCCTCCAGTGAAGAGTGCGTGGGGGCGGTCCTCCAGCGCGCTTCGGAGGGCAAGGGCAAAGGCAAGCGAGACAAAGGGGCCAGCGATGGTCCCGCCGACCGTCCAAAGAAGAAGAAGAACAAGTCATGGGCCGGGCGCGACCCTGTGGTGGCAGCCACCGAGCGCAAGCTACCAAGGCCCGCAACAGGGGAGGCACCAAACCACTTTAAGAAGAAGTGGAATGGTCCATGCCCAAACCATGGATTCCCCGTCAAGCACCTCCTTAATGACTGCTACATGCTGAAGAAGTTCATCTGAGAAGAGGCAAAGAAGGGGGACCCAGAAAAAGCGTCGAAACCAGGGACCCAAGACCCCGCCGACGGTGACAACAAGCAAGGGGGGCCGGTGTTCCCCAACACCAATACCTACCACATGATCTTCACAGGGTCCGAGTCCTGAGGAAGTCAACGCACGACCAAGGTCGAGCGTCACGAGGTCTTCACGGTGGAGCCCGCCACGCCATTTTTCCTTAAATGGTTAGACCTGCTGATCACTTTTGACTGGTTGGACCTTCCCCCACATGTGCCACGACCGGGTCGATACCCGCTTGTGGTTGACCCCATCATTGCTGAGGTCCGCCTCACCAATGTGATAATGGATGGGGGCAGTTGCATCAACATCCTTTATGCCGACACCCTCGATCTCCTCGAGATCGACCGGTCGCGCCTCCAGCCGGCCGGCGCGCCCTTCCACGGGATCGTCCTTGAGAGATAGGCCATTCCCCTTGGACGGATCAGCCTGCCTATCACATTCGGGACTCCTTTCAACTTCAGGACCGAGACCCTCGTCTTCGAGGTCGTCGACTTCCTGGGAGTGTACCATGCTCTCCTGAGGCGCCCATGCTACGCCAAGTTCATGGCCGTCCTCAACTACACCTACCTGAAGCTCAAGGTGTCGGGATCGAAGGGGGTCATCACTGTGAGCGCGTCGCTCTAGCATGCTTTCCAGTGCAAGACGGAGAATGGCGATCTCGCCGCCGTGATGGTGGCCTCCACCGGGGAGCTTGTGGGGATCCGCGCACACCTCGAGGAAAGAACCCCGATGCTAGCCACAAGAACCCCGATGCTAGCCACAAGAACACCTTGTGGGGATCCGCGCACACCTCGTGGAAGACAGCCAGGAGGTGCAGATCGACCCCGAGGGTGACAAGGAGAAGATGGTGAGAGTGGGGACGTCCCTCACTCCCATATAGGAAAGCGAGCTTGTCAACTTTCTCCGTGCGAACGCCGATGTATTTGCGTGGAGACCCTCGGATATGCCCGGCATCCCAAGGGGAGTCGCCGAGCACTCCTTGAATATTAAGCCGGGCTCCAAGCCGGTGAAGCAACGCCTGCGCCGCTTCGACGAGGAGAAGCGCTGGGCAGTCGGGGAGGAGATCGCGAAGCTGCAGGCCGCCGGGTTCATCCAGGAGGTATTTCATCCCGATTGGTTAGCTAATCCTGTTCTTGTATGAAAAAAGAATGGGAAATGGAGTATGTGTGTTGACTATACGAGCCTGAACAAGGTATGTCCGAAGGATCCTTTTCCTTTGCCGATTCCGGGTACCACCAAATTGCGATGAAAGAATCTGACCAGCTCACGACATCTTTAATCACACTATTCTACTCTTACTGCTATGTAACGATGCCTTTCAGGCTCAAGAATGCTATCGCTACTTTTTAGCATTATATGCAACGGTGCTACGACCATCTGATTTGCCACACGGTTGAGGCCTATGCGGATGACATTGTGGTCAAGTCCAAAAGGACCAACACTCTCCTGGCTGACCTCGAGTGCATCTTCGCCAAGTTGCGTGCAAACGGCGTCAAACTCAACCCCGAGAAGTGCGTCTTTGGGGTCCCAAGGGGCATGCTTTTCGGGTTCATCAATTCCGAACGTGGCAACGAGGCCAATCCCGAGAAGATTTCTGCAATTGAGCAGATGGGCCTTGTGTAGAACCTCAAGGGACTGCAACGTCTCATGGGGTGTTTGGCGGCGCTGAGCCGCTTCATCTTGCGCCTCGGCGAGAGAGTGCTCCTGTTGTACAGGCTTTTGAAGAAATCCGACCATTTCGAGTGGACGTCCGAGGCGCAGTCAGCTCTTAACAAAGTCAAGCGTATCTTGAGCAGTGCACCGGTGTTGACACCCCCACTCCCGGGAGAGGTGCTGCTGCTATACATAGCGGCAACAACTCAGATCATGAGCTCGACGCTTGTAGTCGAGCGGGAAAGAGAAGGGCACGCCCTCAAAGTCCACCATCTCGTCTACTATGTCAGCGAAGTCCTGTCCGACTCGAAGACCCGATACCCGCAGATCCTCAAGATCCTCCACGCGGTGATGGCCGCAAGACGCAAGCTCTAGCACTACTTCGACTCCCACCCGGTACACATCGTAAGTTCCTTTCCGCTTCGCAAAATTATACAGAACATGGACTCGGCAGGCAAGGTCACCAAGTGGGCACTCGAGCTGATAGGACACGACGTCATGTCTGAACCTCAAGCGGCCATCAAGTGCAAAGTCCTCGTCGACTTCATGGCAGAGTGGACCGAAGCACAACTCCCGCCCGCTCCGGTTGACCAGGAGTACTGGGTTTTGTACTTCGATGGGTCACTTATGCGAACAGGTGCGGGTGTCGGTCTCGTCTTCGTCTCTCCACTCGGGGTACATATGAAATACGCAATTCGACTGCATTTCGCTGCTTCAAATAACATTGTTGAATACGAGGCACTCGTTAACGACCTCAAGATTGTCATCAAACTAGGCATCTGGCGGCTAGAGATTCGGGGTGACTCCCAGCTCGTGATCGACCAGGTCATGAAGGAATCTAGCTATCGAACCGATGCCATGGCACTCTACTGGTAGGAAGTTCGCAGGCTCGAAGGCAAATTTAATGGTCTAGAGCTCAAGCATGTCCCACGATGTCTCAATGAGGCGGCGGACGCATTGGCCAAGATGGCATCTAGTCGAGAGCAGATCCCCCCTGGAGTCTTTGCAAACGACCAGTTCCAGCCTTCGGTACGGCCCAACGAGCCTACGGGGGCTAAGGATGGCCCAAGCGACTCTGTCGACCTCAACCTGAGGGTTAACGGACTGCCTCGACCCCCCAACACGCCGACGCCATGGAGATCGACCGACCAGGTGACTCGCATGTGCCGGACGACCTTTCGGATGACCCTGGGGCCGAGCGAATCGACACCCACGTCGAGAGAGCCGAACCCTCGGATGACTGGAGAATCCCGTACATCGAGTACTTGGCTTGGGGCACGCTTCCTGTCGACGGGACCGAAGCGAAGCGACTCTATCAGCGTGCCAAGTCTTTCGGCTTAATCGACGGGCAACTTTACAAGCACAGTGTCACCAAAGTTATGCAGCGCTGCATCCCCATCAGCGAAGGCGTCCAACTACTCGTCCACATTCAAAGGGGGGGGGGGTCTACAGTCATCACGCCGCACCTTGAACCCTCATGGGCAACGCGTTTCACCAGTGCTTCTGCTTCTGTTGGCCGACTGCTGTGGACGATGCAACCCGGATAGTCAAAACCTGTAGGGGTTGCTAGTACTACGCCCGCCAAATGCACCTACCGGCACAGGCCCTTAAAACGATCCTCCTCACGTGGCCTTTCGCGGTCTGGGGATTAGACCTGGTCGGCCCGCTCAAAAAAGCGCCCGGGAGCCACACCCACTTGCTTGTCGCGGTCGACAAGTTCACCAAGTGGATCGAAGCACGCCCGCTAGTCAAGATCCGATCCGAAGAAGCGGTCGAATTCTTCCTCGACATCATCCACCGATTCAGGGTCCTAAACTCCATAATCACGGATAACGGAACATAGTTCACAGGGAATAAATTCTAAAAGTTCTACGACGATTACCACATTCGTGTCGATTGGGCTGCTGTTGCCTATCCAGTCGAGCGAGCAAACGGCATGATACTCCAGGGGTTAAAACCTCAGATTTTTGACCCGACCATCGTCTTCGACCGCCTGAAGCAATTCAGTGGGCAATGGGCGACCAAACTCCATGTCGTACTCTGGAGGCTTCACACGACCCAGAGTCACGCGACGGGCTTCACGCCCTTCTTCATGGTTTACGGGTCCTAAACGATCTTGCCCACGGATGTTGACTACGATGCATCATGAGTGCATGCGTACACCGAACAAAGCAACGAAGCAGCGCTCCAAGATGCGCTGGACCAGATAGATGAGGCACGAGACATTGCACTCCTCCACTCGGCCAAATACCAACAGGCACTCCGCCGCTACCACGATCCAAATGTAAGAGACCGGGGTCTCCTTGGGGGCGACCTTGTTTTATGCAGGGTTCAAGACAATAGGGGTCGGCACAAGCTCTCACCGCCCTGGGAAGGGCCATACATCATCTCTCGAGTAATTCACCCTGACACCTACAAGCTCAAGACCGTGGAGAGTGAAGAATTCAACAACGCGTGGAACATCTCATAGCTACGTAAATTCTGTCCCTAGCTCTCTGTCCCACGTAACTCTTGCACGCCTCGCTCGCTCCTAAGTGACACTCGATCCCTCCCAAGGGTTCGAGTGCCACTCGGGGGCTGGAAAGGCACAATAGGCTCGCACGACAGTGCGCCTCCGATTTTTTCTCGAAAAAACTTTCCTTATTCTTCTTCTTTGCCTTCCTCGACCTCGAGTCTCACTACGCTGGCAATCAAAGTAAGCCACGAGAAAACAAGTTCGCAGTCGAGCCGGTCGGACGGCGCAATGTTGCACTTGCCCCAGCGGCCAGAACAATGGCAATCACCGGCAAGAATAAACTTCCAAAGTGCTAGGGGACTTAGACTTTGTGAGCTAAAATGGGAAAGACAACAGGTCGAGCACACAAAGTGGTTTAAATAACAAGAATTAAATCGCTTAAAGCCACCATGGGCCAACAAAACAAGTCAAGAACGAGTTAAAACTTAAGTTCATGACTTAAAACTATTACATAATAAGTGGGCATGATGACCCATCATTCGGAAATAAAGAAAACTCTAACTAAACTTCTTCGGTCTTGGGGAGCGCATCTCCTTCTTATTTCGTAGCCAGCACATCGGCGTGAGGCTCCGATTCAACATGGAGATAACCGAGGCTTAGCGCCTCGTAGTCCACATCCTCAAAGTGCATCCCAAGCATGCTGAAGATGGTGCACACAACAGACCGCACACCACGCCTGATCCACTCGCGCCCCGATGACATCAGGTTCCCAACTTGTAACCCGAGAGAAGCCTCAGGCGTTACAGGGATTTGGAGCTCCTGGGCCGCGCTCCCCAGCACGTTGCGGAGATCAGCCTTCTCCGCCACCTCTCAGCGAAGGGACTCTGTCATCATTGCCAACTTCTCCTCCAACACTGCGCCAACCAGCAGCAATGATAGGGAATGTCACTAGTGTGACCCAATGCAATATATATATATATATATATATATATATATATATATATATATATATATATAGGGATGTACTATTTAACGCGCAGTGAGCTAAATAGCTATTTACAATCTCGCAAGTGACCATACATGTTTTATCTGCACAACCATAAGTGTTCCACCCTCAACCATAAAATTATCATTTACAACCATAAATATGTTTCCCTCAACCATAAAATTGCCATCCTCAACCATAAAATTATTCATATGCAATTCCTCTAATCATAATGTTTTCACTCACAACCATAAATATGTAACGAATAGGTTACGTCCTATGCTCGAGTAGTCTGTGGACTTCAGTACAGATTTTGTGATGTTTTCTTTGTTTTGAATATATATATATATATATATATATATAGAAATGCAAGACACACCACACCTTCCCCGATCTTACGGGTCTCCTGCAGCTACGCCAGATGGGAAGCCTCGACTAAGGCTGAGGCCTTGGCCGTGACCACGGCTCGATCACACTGCGACTTCTCCAAGCACAACGATTCCAAGAGAACCTGCACTGCCTCGGCACTGACGGCGCCTGCCTCAAGGCTTCGTCGCGCTCCCTCCGCGTCACCCTGAACTCCAGCTCGAGCTGACCAAGTTGCCCACCGCACTGTTCCTCCGTGGCCTACAGGTTGTATAACTCCATCTGGAGCTTGTGACCCCGGTCTTTCGCATCCTTCAGCGCTGCCTCAAGCTCCCCTACGCGGTCCTTCACCATCCCTAGCTCGAGACGGGCATCATAGAGGTCGGCGAGGATCGCCACGCCCTCCTCCATGTATCTCTGGGTCACCATGCCTGAGTACCTGGCAAAATCGGCACTGATAGCATTGCAGTTATCGAAGAACCTCTTCTTCTCCGTAGCCATGACGGAAGAGTCCGTCGGGATGTGTGGCGGAGGCCTCTGCACCACCTTCATGGTACCCATTGGCAGCCAGCCCCTTGTCAGATCAATGCCTAGACGCTGAGTCGTTCCACCAGGGGTACTCACCGGGACGTCTAGAACTGGCGTCGCCGTGAAAGCCCCCGGAGTCGCCGAGGGGCCGATCCCTGGCGCCCCCGCCGCAACCTCCACGGGGGACGGGGCAGGCTCCCTCGGGACAACCGCCGCCGCCACCGCTGCAGCCTTCTGGACGGGCTCCCCGGAGCCGTGCTCTTGAACCGCCGAGGAGGCCGCCCCGGAATCGACCGCCGCAGTCTTCTCGGAGGGCTCCATGAGGCTATGCTCCTCAACCACCGGGGAAGCAACCCCAGGGTCAACCACCACGCCACACGAGCTAACGGCTTCCAGGGCATCCGATGCCCGCTGGCCTGCCTCGCGCATCTTCACCGCTTCTCCACCCGCAGCAACTTGGTCAGCGTGAAGCGCCTAGGGTAGGACCTCTTAGCAACGACCCGACGCTTTGATGCAGGCGCGTTGCCTACAGAGCCGGTGTCGCATCCACGCTTCGATGAGGCGTCAACGGAGGGGACGACTTCTAGGTCCTCCGATGAGGGAGGAACAACGACCACCTGTTCGGCATCCAGACCGCCACCGCCTCGGGGTCTGCTCCTCTTTGTCCCCACTGATCACCACCACGTCGACCTGGATGGCGTAGTCATCCATGACCAGAGACTCGATTGGGCTTGCCGCCACTTTGATGGCCGGCGGCTCGCTCGAGCGAGACTCTAGCGCCTCGCCCTGAGGTCCCGTGGTCGAGCCTTCACCAAAGGGAGTGGCGCGTAGCGCCGTTGTTAAGCTTGCGTCATCCTCAGCGGGGCCACCGTCGCCCGCCAAGGCATCCGTCGCGACGTCATAAAGGCAGGCAGCACGCCCGCCTCCGCCTTCCTCGCCTCTAGGGCCGTCGCCCTCCTTATCGGTTGAAGCCGAGGACTCAGTGTCTATGGCCTCACCCATGTCCCGGCGGCACACCTTCCTCTTATCGCGGTCCAGCCACCATCGAAGCTTCACGTCCTTGACTTCTTGTTTCTGCTTCCTTGCCTCCCAGGTCTCCGCTTCTCGGAAGCGGTGCGCAGTCCTTAGAGGTGCATCCTTAGGGAGCTTCAGAGCGTGGGGGCGGAAGCGTGCCACCAGATTGGACTGCATTCACGAAATAAGAGCACGAGAGGAACTTCAAGCACCAAAAGCGGATTGGATGGCCTGAATGATAGGGGCGAGAAGAAAAAACGAGCTTACCACATCGACGGCCCCCTCTGACGGGAACATGGGCGGACACCCTGGTATCGGCCAGCTGCCGTCCAGGAATAGCAGCACCGTTCTAATCCTCTCCACCAGGGCCGAGCGGTCGGTCAGCTTCTCCACAGCCACGACTGCGCTGACGACCCCGTGCTTCTCCGGGCCCACCTGGAACATGGGGAGAGGCCGGGCCATGAGTGGAATGATGTACCGCCTAAACCACCACTCTGCGACCCCGATAGCAGAGGGGCCGCCCTCCTTTAGACGCCGGATGGCCTGGATGACGGGGCCGATGGATTTCAGATCTTTCTTTGTCACGCCCTAGCCCCAGGATGTCGGCGCCTCCGAGATCGATCGGCCGGTGAACACCGGGAAGGGACCCGCTGTGTCGTTGCGGATGTAGAACCACTTCGAATGCCACCCCGACACATTCGAAGGGAAGGGAACTGAGATATACTCCTGTGCCCTCCTCTGGATCAACCAAAGGTTGCAACAACCGAGGGCGACGGGACGCACCCCATCATCGACCGTCCTCATGAACGGGGAAGGGGAGAAGAAGTACTTCCATACCTTGATGTCGGGTTCAATCCCCACGAACCCCTCACACAACATGACAAACAACGTGATGTGAAGGACCCTGTTCGGGTTCAGGTGTTGCAGCTCGATCTCGTAAAAGTGCAGCAGGCCGCGAAGGAACTTACTCCCTGGCGAGCCGGCACCCCTGTCAAGGAACGACACGAGAGAGACAACGTAGTCCGACGGGGGGTCAGGCGCAGCCTCATTGTCCTGTCTAGCTGGGCTATCGTGGCGATCAAAGATGCGATGGGTGTGTGGAGGACGGAGCGTGAAGAACAATCGAACGGACACCAAGACCCTCGGCGTTCTCGAAAGCTAAAAAGCAGAGGAGAAAGCGAACGCAAAGCTAAAAAAAGAAGAAAGGGAGAAGACGACCCAGGCTAGACTTGAATAGGCGGCGCCCCCCAAGAGATGCACCCCGACCTGACTACGGGGGCCAGCCACAACCTGCCCAAGGTAAGGATTAACTCCTCCCCGCGCCAACCGCGGCTTAAAATCCACCGCATCCTTCCCCACTCTCCCCATATCCCCACGACTCTCCGGCTTCTGCTCCGCTCCTCGGCGCCCCTGGTTGGTGGCCCCACTACCCTCGTTATCCGGGTGGGAGCCGCGCGCGTGCGAGGTAATTCACGCCGCCCTTGTCTCAGGCAGTGGGAAGACGGTTAGAAGAACGTTGAAACCCCGTGCCCTCCTTTATTTTCTCTAGATTTAAGGGAGCGGGCCCCGTCCACCTGAGACCCCTCATTTCCTGTGCCCAAACAATCCGCCCATAAAACCCCTGGGTTCGCGGATAGGGAGCAGGACGATCGAGGCAGGCTTCTGCTAACCATGTCACGCAGCAGCGACTCGATCAATCCCGTGAGGTTCGGCCGATGTCGACCCAGGCGCCAGCATGATGAATCACGACTCGCCCGACCTGACCCAACATCGGTGGGCGCAGGTAAGACGGGATAAGGAGCTGAAAACTACTTCGATGGCCCGGCAGCACCAGGGTTCTAAGGCTGGCCTCATGGAGGGGTTCGACAGCCGCCTAGTGCGCGAAGCGAGAGTGAGGGGCACGAGCAATGGGCACACCTAGCGGCCAACACCCTGACCCCCCGAAGGTCGAGGGCATCGCGGAGTCGCGTTTGAGTCCCATTCCGACCCGTTCGTTGGTATCTCTCCGAACAGAGGCAGCTAGCCACCGCGACCCATCGAGCGGTCGGGGTAACTAGTCAGGTTAGAAAGACGGATTTATGAAGTCAACCACCAGCTAGTTCACTGGGACCCTGCCGACAGGGAACCGGGGGCTTCACTCGAATGAACCCAACAACAGCTCACCGAGCAACACGTTTCAACCATCGAGGCTAAAACGCGGCCTGGTTCTACCCTCTGCTTTGTGAACGAGGCGCGAAAGGGAACACGATCAAGTTGAAGTGGTTGCTCGACTAGTTTGACTGCGCCGAGCAGTGACTCAAGGGCCGGCATCGCCAACAGAGACCCCACGGCTAGGTCGCACGAATAATCTCTTTATTGGTATGTCTCCAAGGGTCAATCTTACAAAAATCTCTCTACAGAAATCTCTTACAAGGCGAATATTTACCATTCACTAGATATAAGATAGGAGTCGGTACCCGCGGAGCACACTACGATAGGAGTCGGTACCCGCATCTCAGCGGGCGCATACGGGGTGAAGCAGCTGTAATGCTCCGTTGTCGCGGGAAAGATGCCCTCATTCGAGAGCACGGAATCCCTCTGATCAACGAAGCAACTAGATTATCTGCACCCTAGGGATGCAAATGCTGCTGATCATGGGGACTAGAGTCCCTACAGAACAAGAGGGCCGGTGCGGCGCCTCTTCCTGCCCCCGTTCTTACTAACGCCATCTAAGGCACACGGAGGAGCAGCTGAGAAACCACCTAGGCCTTCCATACGAGGGCCCCTTACTTCCCACCAAGTATCAGCGAGAGGAGAAGGTTACAAGGCTCGTATCCTACGACCTACCGTCGCCACCACGAGCGACGGCCGTGATGCCAGCATCTTCGCGGAACATCAGATTATTCTCCGTTCCGCCATAACGGTCACCAATAAGGAGCATCAAGTTGCACAGCTTCAGGGCGTCGTCTTCACCTTCGCTCTTGCTCCCATCACCTGGCAGGCACCCGCCCTGAGCCGCCATGCCAGCGCCGGGGCGCTCCATACGGGGCCCGTCAAGTGGCACTAACTCAAGGGATGCGACAAAGCCGAAAAACAAAGAAGGCTCTAGGGTGAGCTTGGATGAGAAGATGCTACCCCGCAGCACCCTTAAATAGCCAGGCCACCCCGAGGCACGCCCTCGGATCCTCCCTGACACACAGTACGCCAGCACTGGGCCCGATAGAAAGATGCCCCTGCACATCACACGCTAGAAAAAGACAACAAGCCTACCATTTCAACAGTGCTGTATCTCGCCTTTTGAGGTAAACAATACGCGCCTCATCACGTGGACGCTACGGGCAAATCCTCCACTGCGGCGCCCTGAACCACCTGCTCGGACTAGGAGACGTGGCCTGATGGATACGGATGCGACAACACTCCCGTGACCATCACGCCAAATCCAGCAAAAGCGCGAGTTTCATCAAAACTCGCCCTCTGGCTCAAGGGCTACACCCGACGGGTGCGCTCACGCGCACCTCAACCGGAGATCGAGGTAACCGTGATGCACACGATCAAGCCAAGGCGTAAGTTTCATTGAAACTCGCCCCCTGGCTCGGGGGCTACACCCATCGGGTGCGCTCGCGCGCACCTCTCTTGATAGTCGAGTGAACTGGCGAAACCGCCTCGCGCCATCCGCAAACATCAACGTCAAAGATCCCCAGAATGACTCTTTGATTCGCTCGAGGGCTCGGGGGCTACTGTCGGGGGCAGAAACTAGGGGTGCCACGGGACCTGTCCTCGTCCGGAATAACAGACGCGTCTGATCCCCGCAAAGTCGTCACTTGCACGGACCCCGCAAAGGGGATCTCCACGATGACCAAATCCTTGAAACGAAGGCCACATCGCCTCCGACTCGCTCGACCCTCCGGGGGTCAGAAGTCGGCCACGTCCCGCTCGACCCCTCGGGGGGTCGAGTGCCTGCAACTATCCGCTCGACCCCTTAAGGGGTCGAGGTGAAACCAGTCCGCCCAGCTGTTGGCACTTCCCAAGTGCCCCTTTTATATGTGAACATTACCCCAATTTGAGCATAATTGATACTAATTTAGGCCATTTACCTGTGATATTGTCTATATATTTGTATATGCGTTGTTTTGGAGCTTTATTGCAGAAACAGGTAAAATTGGTGATTAATGTGATGATGGAGAGAACAGGAGTCCAGAACCGACGAAAAGCACTGAAGAAGCCCAGTGCGCCGATCGGCGCAGTCCATGAGCCGATCGGCGCAAGGGTGTTTTGGCCCACAGAAGTGACCGAAGCCCATTGCACATGTTTATGGAAGTTTATCTGCGCAAGACACTTGAGGATATTTGTCTCGAAGATTTATGGAACTTCAAGAAGATTTATGAAACTTTAAGATCTCAACGTGCAATACAAGACTTTATCTCGAAGGAAAAGGCCCATATGGTAGCTTTCGAAGACAGAGGAACCGACTCGAGGAAGAAATCAGAGAAGACACGGCTTGCGCTGATCGGCGCAATCCTGCACCGATCGGTGCAACCACCTTATTTGCTAGAAACCGAGTCCTTTACGAGTAGAACCCCTATAAATACTTGTAAACCCTCGCCGCAGGAAGGGAAGGCGACAGAGGGACACCAGATCAATGAGTTAGAGCCACCAGGGCTTGCCCCATTAGAATAGATCTCTAGTTGAGTTTCAAGAACCATTGAAGTCAAGAGTTGATCCGTCAAGGTAGGCCATCTCGACGGGGATGAATCTTACTCTATGTATCTCAAGGATAATTGAATATGTTGATGATGGTTTTGGTGATTTGTCTATCTTGATTCTATAATCATGCATGTGCTTATTCCAATTGCTTAGTTCTAGGCTAAGTAAGTAGATATTATCTTAATCATAGAGATTAGGATAGTATTCAGACATTGTATTGATTATGGTTGCTTGATGATGCTAGTAGTGTGGTTTAGTGGTGACAGCACTAAGCCTGCGCAGCACTATTGGATAATTGAGTAGGGTAAGATACTCGCGCGATTAAGGGTTTCCTCCGCGCTGCGATAAAAAGGGAGCCGCTCGGAAAGCAGGGTGGTCTTACTCATTATAGGTTTTCATTGATCGATGTAATTATCCATTATGATGCTATTCAATTAGACTTTCTGGTTACGATCTCACTAGTAGATATCTGGCTACTCACTTATCAGCATAGGTTTACAAGATCTGGCACACTTTGGCTCAGATTCACAGGTGTGCCAATCGGCTCAACTCCTGCGCCGATCGGTGCAACAACTTGGCTTAGATTCACCAGTGTGTCGATCGGCTCAATTCCTGCGCCGATTGGCGCAACCATAGATTTAATAGATCTTGCGCACTTTGACTTAGTTTCACTAGTGTGCCGATCGGCTCGACTCCTGCGCCGATCGGCGCAACAACAGATTTACTGTCTGGCGCACCTTCGCGCTAGCCAGTCTCCCCCTCATGCAACCTGACTTTGACAGTAGCCTTGACTAGATCTTTTACTGTTAACTTTGTTTAATAAATCTCTAAGGTCCCAGTGGATTCGATAAACCTTGGAATACTCAATTCAAGGGAAAAAGTGCTACAATAGTACACCGTCCTCTTACGGTATATAAGTGGGTGCGTAGATACGACCAACACCAGCAAGGCTCAAGGTGCGGTTCGCTCCCCTCGAGCTGCTGACCCGGCCACCTGCCCGATCTTACTGACACCCAGATAAGGACGGTTGGTTCACCACCGTCATCATCATAGCGAACAGTAAGCGGGCCCTAAGACCTCCGATAGGCTTTGTCTCTGTCAGAACCCCCTCTGTGGACCACCACTGATTACAGGACAGCCTTGCGAATCACTGATTGAGCCGAAAATTGCAAATGGAGAAACTCGATTGCCTCGCTGAGGCGGGACGAATCCCAACTCCAAGCGGGCCCAAGCAAGCGCAATCGGACGCGTTGACTCACCGATGTGGGGGTCGAGCGAGACAGCGGTCAACAACTACCAACCACCCCACCTTAAATGTTGCACCTAGTACGAAGCGCACAATATCAGGGGGTCAAATCTCTTTGTAAACCTACCCCCCTCATCATTGCCAGCGCCTGCTGATGATGGCAGGCGCGGTAAGGCTCTCTTTGCCGCTATCACCCAATGACATTGCTAATAGTGACGATGCAGGACGACCTGATGGACAGCCGGATGGAACCTCGCTTGAATAATATGACAACGCTCATGCTGCGCCACCCCATGAATAGCAGGACATGCACTCTACAGTGACAAGGGAGCTCGACCCGACGACGGAAAATGAGGGCACGCTCGAACACAGTGCTCCCTCCCTCTGACACCAGACCAGGACGATGAGGGCCTACAAGGACCAATGGCCACACCGCCGACCAAGACCTCTACCTTCTCCGGCATGACCTCACCTACTCCGCGCATGTAGAAATCTCTCTATCTCTCTCTCTAAATGGGGCGACTCCCTTGAGATATAAAAGGGAAGGCCTATCTCTTCTCCAGAAAGACGAGAGACCAGAAGCAAACGCACACACACACACCCACACTCGCGAGTACTAAAGACTTGGAGACTCCTCCTCTCTCGCCACCATTGTATACCCCGGTGCAAGTAAGACGAGCAGAGCTGAGAACTGGACATAGGGGCTTATCCCCGAACCAGTATAATCCTTGTGTTCTCTTGTATAGTCATCACGGAAACCAAAATGCGCGCCCCTGGAACAAATACTACTTGCCAGTGATCTAAACACCGACAGGTGGTGAGAATTTGGACTTTCATTTTAGCTGTTTTTTTTTCGTTTTAAAACTTTGTAATGCTACGATTGTTGACCCCCGCCTCAGTTGGAGGTGGGCCTGGGTTGGGTAATCCCAGGTCAAAAAAAAATCTTATATTAGTTTTCTTTGTATCTCAATTTTTACATGATAGTAGAAGATGTCATTAGATATTTTTTCATATTATTGTTATAATTTTTCGACCACCATGTATGTGCATATTTAAAACGGTAACACGGAAAGAGGCAGTAACATGGAAACCTTTCTCGTTTACGCGTGGGGTTACGGGGATGCCCGGCTAATAGGCTTCGTCGTGACATTCTGTGGCATGACCCAAAGATCCTTTACTCTCCTCTAGATTCTCTTGGGCCACGGAGCTTTAGCGCAGTGCACATACCACATTGATCCTCATCTTCTGCAGCTAAGAAGTTTCCGCTTATAGTAGTAGGTGTGGTTTGGCCAATGAGATTTACAAATGAAATAAATTTATGGGATTAGTCTCAAATTAATTGTTTTGGTGGGTGATGGTGACGGATCATCATATAATCCTTCTTGTTTCAACCACGAGTGAAGCCAGCATTACTGACCGTCGGTGTCAGCAGCCCTTTTTACCGGGATTATTAGGTGTAGGAACATAGTTTAAACAGTGATTTACATGCATTTTTCGCATGTGACTAAGTGACTTCACCACTTGTTTCAATCGTAGCACTTTCAGATTATTAACCTTTTATGTGGAATGAGGACAAAGCCTAAAAAAGATGCTATATGTGAATAAACATGACCACCCTAAATGTGGGCTCGCTGGTTAGGGGATTTTTAGTGGTATCCATCATTTCTTCAAATTACTAATAATACTATCATCTTCATATAACATAAAATCTCATGTGATTGTAAATCCCTACATACATTATTCTTCCCAAGATAGATTAAATGTTACCGGGCGATGCCACGTGCTGCCCACGACAAAGATATTGCACTACTATAAAATACCTCGTCAACAGTGATTCAAAACCCCACATCAGCAGCGGTTTTAGAACCGCTGTTGATTAACCATTGCTGATAATAAGGGTTATCAGCAGCGGTTCCAGAACCGCTGCTAATACTTGAGCATCAGCAGCGGTTCACAGTTTTAAACCGCTGCTGATAGTAGTTTTTTTTTTAAAAAAAAAAGACTCCCTTATACCTCTAATTTGCTTTGCTTGCACCCTTTGTATTGCTGGGTAGCAAAACTAAGGCACAGAGTAATACAACTAGAAGTATAAGAGGCTAAGCAACAAATGACTATGTTTAGACAATATATTCTCTTTAAAAGTTGTTTGGCACCATCAATTTAGATTGCGTCAAGTTTAGACAATCTACTAGTGCAATCAAACTAAGAACAATCTATTTTTTTAGGTTATTCAGATTGCCAATTATCAAACTAATAACAACAACAGTTATATAAAACCAATCATATAAAACTAAAGTACAAGATCAATTTCTGGGCATAATATCAGTCAAGGAAAACAGAACATGTGCATAGAGTTAAAAGGCCTCGTATTGTACTCGATTTCCTTACCTTAGAGCGCACAAAGAGGTGCAGATTGGACTTCATGCCACGATAGCCAGGCTCCCGCCGTCCAAGTCCACAGCAGCCACGACTACTGCAGCATGCCTTGCACTTTCATGTTGGAATTTGGTGAAGTAAAAGGTTGCATTCATGTAGAGAAAAAAAATTGATGCAAAGTCTAACAATAGATAAATCAGCACTGATCAGTGTTGCAAGAAATCTGATGTTGCCTGGCCTTATCAAAATTATCAAAAGAACTTAATCACAAATACCGAAGTGTCCACTGTCGTTTTGTTAATGAGGGCGTCTTCCAGCTTAGGATTGCACCATACGTAGCTTAACCTCTACTATAGTGTACAAAAAAAATCAGCACTGATCAGTGTTGCAAGAAATCTGATGTTGCCTGGCATTATCAAAATTATCAAAAGAACTTAATCACAAATACCGAAGTAAAGTATGATCCATGGTTGTACCTCTCAATCCAGCATTGGCCAGTAGTGTGGCTACCGTGAGCGGAAATCGAAGCCTATAGCAGCAATATGGCTGAAGTGCGGCTAAATCAAATTGAAGCCTTTAGCAGCAATGGCAGAGGCATGTAGATCCATGATGGTCGAGGCAGCGGCAGCAACGGACGAAGTCATAGAGATGCAGGCGTGTGGCCAGCGGGGGGCACGATGGCAAGCCATAGGGAGCAATAGCCTTGTTCATCCCCGTGATACGCCGTGTTTGCAGGTAGCCAAGCGGGGCCGCTGCTCTGTACGCCATGGTTGGATCGGAGCGAGGCAACGCGAGAGCCGGTCGGCAGCGCTGTAGGGCTGGACATGGGTGACGACTGTCGATTGGGAAGAGAAGGGAAGGGGAAGGGAGAGGAGGATGCAGCTGGACTGCTGGACGCTTCGAGACAGTATATGTGCAGGTCCCGTCGGCAAGAACTAAAGTTCTATTATGATGCTAAGTGCACCCAAACCCTACACACTAAACTATAAGCAGCGGTTCATTCACAAAATGAACCGCTGCTGATAATTGATTATCAGCAGTGGTTCACTTTCAGAACCGCTGCTGAAAGTTTTGAATATTATCAGTAGCGATTCTCTGTGGGCTCAGTTATTGATCGGGGCCCGTAGGTATTGAACCACAACTGATAATCTTTTAGCAGCGGTTCAGGATGAACCGTTGCAGATAGGGTGCTGTTTTTTACCACTTTTGTGATAGTGTTGCCGTGGGTATTCCTTACTTTACTGTGTATGATGGGCACATGACAAACATTCTGCTTCCCGTAGTGATAGTTGTAAGTAGTAGAAAGCAAATGCGTCTTTTTGTAGTTGTAAATGGAGATTTGGTGCATGGATTCCAAATTAGGCCGCACTTGTTGTGGCAGTGAAGTTGATTAAAACTGCTTCGGATCAGCATAGTCCACTTTATTACCTAGTTTGCTGCAGTAGACGTGGATCAGCAACTCATATCAATAGGAAAACATAGTCCACTTTATTACCTAGTTTGCTAGTTTGACCACCTATTAGAGACAGAGTCTTCACAAAAACTGAAGAGGAGAAGAAGAACCACGCAACCATCCAAAAGAAAAAAAATCACTTAAAAGGTATTTATAGATGATCTAGTATTGTAGCCGTACGCGTATCAAACACATCTTGTTGAAACACACAATGAGTAGCATAACGACAGCCATGCTGATTTGACTAAGGCAAATTCCTCCTAAATCACGCTAGACAAGACGATCATACATACATTGCTGAAATAGGACATGCATGTGCGAAGAGATTCACGAAACTAGGTCGGTGATCGATTGACCACGAACTGGCAGTTTAGGCGCCACTGTAGATGTGGACGTCGCAGACAACGATGATGATGGTCTAGAGGACGAAGAAGAGGAGGGTGTGGACAGTGGCTGCCTTGCCGGTGACGCGGAGGCTACCGAAGTCGACCCACCGGCGCAAACCTGGCAGCTCGAAGAGCAGCCCCGGTGAGAGGATCACGAACAGAACCACGCCCACCACCACTGGCGCCCAGTCCAACATTTCAGCTGCCCTGAACTTTGCGCACAGCGAACGCTCGCTCACTCGCACAGCTAATTGGTACGTTTCTCCTCAGCTACCTACTCTATCTAGTTTTCCCCTTCCCAAATGAAAAGATAGTAGCTGTGTACACGCACTTTGCTTTGCATAAATTGGAGCTACTTTGGGTGAGGAAAGGGAAAGGAGAAATAGTGGAATCGAAGAAAAGAGAAGGTATTATATTGAGGGATAAGACATGGACAGCCATGAAATGGCTGCTGCTTCTGTGAGAGCGAGAGATGCAGGAGGAAAGATGATTGATTGGGCTTTGCTTTTGATTTGTATTGGCGTAAAGCGGGCCGCAAAATATCGTGGGCTACCGCAGCCTATGATCCTCTCTCCCAAAAAGAAAAAAAATGAACGCAGTGCTGCGGTAGTGCGGTCACTGCTTTCTCGGTACAAAAAGGCCGGCACGGATCGCACGCTCTGTACCAAAATCGAAACGCTCCCTGGTCGCCGGTGTTTCGTCTGTTTCTGATTTGGCATCTTATTTAGATAGTGATCTTATTTCTGAGTTTGATGATTCCTTTCATTTACTTTGATGGTGGAAAGATCACAAAAGAGCCTATCCTGTTCTCTCAAGTTTAGCTAAAATATCAAGACTGTTCCTGTTTCTACTATCTCTTCAGAGTGTGTATTTTCTTTCTATGGCAGGTTGATCGATGATTGTCGTCGAAGCCTTACATCAGAACAAGTAGAGATTCTATCTGTCATAAAGGGTTGGGTGATGCTAGACAACAACACAACATGGTGAATGCAGAACTTGTAGACAAGATGACGAACTTGTACTTGAATGGTGCCGTTGCTGCCCCCGCTACGAATGGAGGTGAACATCATTATCTAAATTTGCATATGTTTAACACTTTCAATTTCTAAACTATATACCTTCTTATTCATTAAATACATTGTTTCATTAATAGGATGAGGAGCTGAGGACGGTGGACCATGGTGTTGTCCTTCGGCCGCTAGTGAGATCACTAAAAGAGGCGCGCGACTGTACTCATTTTTCCCTTTAGGATTTTATCCTCATGTAGTTGATATGATGTTTTACCTAAAGATTTTTAACGAGATAGCCACTTTTATAATGTAATCGCCTCTTTCTAAAGCTAGGTAATCTCTATTTTGGATGAAAACATTCACATGAGCTTGTCACTTTTGTAGTCATAATTCATAAACTTGTAATGTTGTGTGCCCATGTTGTGACTTCTGAGTTGTGTGAATCTGTGATCATCTATGAGACTATTACTTGTTCAGTTGTTAAGTTGTGACTTGTGATTCAGTTATGAGATTCTGTCGAGTTGTTCAGTTATGTTCTGTTCGCGTTCAAATATTCTACACTTCATGTTGCAAAATTTTGAAACGGACATGGGGTTTTCTGCTTCATAATGTACATCGTGCTTGGGCCGACCCGGCACGAAAGGCCTGTCGTGCTGACGGGCCGGCCTGGTCCGTTTATGACTGTCCATGCCATGCTTGGGCTTGACCATAGGCCCATCGTGTCGGCACGGCACAACCCGTTTTCAAGACGAGTCGTGCTGGCCCGTTAAGGCAGCAGCATGACGATTGGTCAGGTATAACCATGCATACCCAAAGGCCCAAAGCCATGAATGACGCCACCGGGAGCGCGCGTAATCAACATGTAATTTCCTTTCCATTGTTGTCCCCCTCTGCCGTAGCCCCCCCCCCCCCCCCCCCCCCTTCCTTCTGTTGCTACATCTCCTTCCTTCTTTCCCCTTCTTTCTTGTCTTCAGAATCCCGAGTGATGATGATGGGTCAAAGGCAAAGAGCGGTGGCTGTAGCAGCCATCGCCTCCGAGATTGTGACCTCCGCTCCCCTCACCTCCCCTCCCTCGTGTGCGTGGTGGGCAATGCCCGCAGCTCTTCGTGTACGGGATAGCCGTCGATGTCATAGGGGTGGTGCTGTCAGAGACGCCGTGCTCATGGATGCACAGGCGCTGATCCGGGCCTTCGACGGTGATGACGTCATCTGGCACGTGGCACTCGAGGGGACGCCGTGCTCCTGGCCTGTAAGTGGCGTTCCTCAAGGCCTCGTTGAAGGAGGTTAGGTGACACCGTTCTTCTCCCGCTCCCTTCTCTAATGCCCTGCGCATCCTCGCAGATAGTGGTGGGTGCGGATGGGTCCGTGGTGGACTAAGGCATCGACCAAGATGCCATCTTCGAGCGGCTGCATCTCTTGGCCATCGGCGAGGAGAAGTCTGACAAGGATCTCACGAGCATGCTTCAGGTGCAGAGTCCTTGTTTGTATCGTTCATCACGGCTTCCTGTTTTACTCTGACCGCCTGATGAAGAAAAGGGAGAAGATCAGAAAAGTTTGCATTGCTCTGCTATGTTTGTCGTAGTCTGGTAGGGAACACTTCAATTTCGAGTTAACGGGCACTTTGAATGCACCTTGGTCTGCAATTTTCCATCATAAGATTTTTCTGAAATTTAAAATTGGCCCACGTGTTTAGACTCCTAAATCATAATTCCTAGTGAGCCAAAATGTTTTTGCTGGAAGATATTGATTATTACTTTTAACATTCATATTCTACTATTGTTTATAACTTTTATACTGTTGCTGGGCAGGCCTTGGAGAGGTGTAGTGTTCGGCTGCTAAACTGTCTAGGGAGGAAGGCATTTTTGAGGATATTTCAATACAGGTCGAACGCTTATGACTTATTTTAATATTTCAATTCTCTATTTCTTTATTGCACTGCCATATAATAAATAATTGATGGGGATGTTATAAATCAACATGGGGATGGATGCATTAAAAATGCTAAATGACATATTTCCTATGAATAATTAACTTCCTATAATTTCATTCCTAAGTATTTCTTGGAAGATGGATGCATTAAAAATGCTAAATGGCATATTTCCTTTGATCTGTAACTATATGTGGATCAAGGCAATTATAGGTGGGGCATTTTTTGGGGGGTTGAAACCTGTGTGTTTTCTTCCTCACTTTCTGAAATATACATCCTTCTCTGATATTGTTAGATAGTATATTGATTTGGTTTATCTTCAGCTAGTTCTTTTGAAATATGTAGGATGGTACAATAATCCAGGTAAATACTGTAGGCTAACTAAGTGATCTCAAGTTTTTCTTGCACTGAAAATTAAATGAGGGCTATAAGCAGTGATGTTGTAACTTCTTTCACCATGTATGTCGGTTACCTTTTGATTCTACTTTATATCTAATTGAGCTTTTCCACAGCTGTGCTTACAGATGTAGTTCTCAGAAGTGGTACCTTGTTGGTTGGAAATCATGAAGTGGGAGAATTGTTTGTAGCATTGAGTTGTAATTTGTTTTCTGATCCAATGAAAAGCTATTCTCCAGTAGCTACAAAGTTGAGTGCTCAAAGGAGGGCATTTTTGAGGACTTCTCAATACAGGTACAAACACTTACAACTTATTTCAATATTTCAAACACTTACGACTTGTTTCAATATTTCAATTCTCTATTTCTTTTTGCACTGCCATCTAATAAATAAATGGTAGGGATGTCATAAATCAACGTGGGGATGGATGCATTAACGTTGCTAAATGGCATATTTCCTTCAAAAAATCAACTCATTATAATTTCATTCCTAAGTATTTCTGGGCAGATGGATGCATTAAAAATGCTAAATGTCATATTTCCTTTGATCTGTATCTATATGTGGATCAAGACAATTATAGGTGGGGAATTTTGTTTTTTGAATCTGTGTGTTTGCTGCCTCAATTTATCTTACATCCTTCTCTGATATTGTTAGGTAGTACATTAATTTGATTTATCTTCAGCGGTTTCTTTTGAAATATGTAGGATGCTACCAATCCAGGTAAATATTGTAAGCTAACTAGGTGATCTCAAGTTTTGCTTGCACTAAAAATTAAATGGGGGCTATAAGCAGTGCTGTTGTAACTTCTTTCACCATGTATGTCAGTTACCTTCTGATTCTACTTTGTATCTAATTGAGTTTTTTCGCAGCTATGCTTACAGATGTAGTTCTCAGAAGTGGTACCTTGTTGGATGGAAATCATGGAGTGGGAGAATTATTTGTAGCATTGAGCTGTAATTTGTTTTCAATCAAATCGAAAGCTATTCTCGAGGAGCTGACAAAGGTGAGTGCTCAACCTCTGTGACGATTTCTTTTACAAATCAATTAAGCACCTTTTGCACTGTGACTATGACTCCATGCGTAACACAAGTAGTGAGTAGTAACAACCTACAGTAGACAATTCTTTTGGTAGCTGCTGACTGATTTATGAACTAATCAAATTTGAAATTAATTATTCTTGGTTTTGGCATAAAACTGACTGCTATAATGTTAATATTTTTTTCTCAAAAAATGCAGGGGAGCTGCGCTTTATTAATTTAAGAAGAAAAGAGGATGGGCTAGAGCCCGGTTACAACACACACACACACACTCACTCACTCAAGCAAACTTTGCACCTTTTAATAATACACAACAACAACAACAACAACAACAACAACAACAACAACATAGCCTTTTTTGTCAAGTAAGTTGGGTTAGGCTAGAGACGAAACTCATAGGAACACGAAAAAGGAGAGACACAGAAGGAACACAAGCCAAAAGGTAGAAAAAAAACTGGAGCTACACAATCTGACCTTATTTGCTATTCTGATGCAATATTTTTTCTAAAAAAAAAAACTGGAGTTACATGCCCTACGGATAGTTTTTGGTTGTAAAGAAGTTTAATTTTTACTGGTATAGCTTAGTTGACACTCTCTGTACTGTACACCAAAAAATGATTTGTTCCTGCATATATTCTATAAACAATCTTGGTTGATACCTGCTAATTTTCTTTTGTTTCAGCAAGAAATATGGCAAGAGATGGATCAAGAATAGAGATAAAAGTTCCGTATGAGTATGCAACACCTTCAAAGTTGGGTGCAATCATTTATGGTTAAAAATTACAGTATGATAGCATATACCAATTTTCGTTATGAGCATCAACAAGGGATGGATGAATTTAACCAGGTAATTAGATCATAATACATTTTGTTTTTTATTTTTTGCAAGCAAACTTGCAAGGTTAACAAAAGAGTCTATTCACGACAGGCACACAACAGAGTACTATGAGAATGATGATGCTCTATGCCAGGGGTAGTACAGTTCATTGTACAATCACTAGTAATCACTAGTACGATAAACCCCTTTAGTGGCGGTTTTCTCCACCACCACCAAGCTGGTGTCACTAGAAAAAGAAAATCCCCAGTGGCGGTAATGTCCACCGCCACTGGGGAAAAACAAAAAAAAGGAAAAAGAGGTCGGGCCCAAGCACAGCGCTCGAACCCTAGCCTCCAGGGCCTGGATCCGTGCCACTGAGCCTGGACCTGACCTCCCCGTCACCTGCAGCTGGAATCCTAGCTTGGAGCTCGGGTCCAGATCTGCGGCCCCGTGCTTGAGGTCTCCACCGCTGCCGCGCTTGAGGCCTTCACCTCTGCGCCCGAGGCCTTCGTGTCCGCCACCGCTCGAGGCCTTCGCCTCCGCGCCCAAGACCGCCGGATCTGCACATCTGGAGGCCAGATATTGGCGGCAAAAGAGGGGAGGAGAGGGATGAAGGTGTTAGAGGAGGAGGGCGCACGCTGGGAGGAGGCCAAAGGCCATCATCGCGCGTGGGAAAGGAGGCCGCAGTCGTCGCCGTTGTGCGGGGATGGAGGCCGCGGAGCCGCGGTGCAGGTATGGAGGCGTTGGGGAAGAGGAGGCATCACGGTGTGAGCTGGGGTGGAGGGTGGCGTGGCGCACACTGGTGTGGAGGGCGGCACAACGCCCGTGCGCGCAGGGGAGGAGGGCGGCATGAAGCCTGCGCGTGGGGAGGAGCAAGAGGGCGTGTGGCGCGTTGAGGAGGAAGTGAAGGAGAACGCTTGCGGCGCGGGGAGAGAAGTGAAAATAAAATGAAACCCTAGATGCTTTTTATATCCAGAGTCAATTGGGCCTCACACAGGGACAATGAGCCCATAAAATTTACATGATGGTGGGATGACGTCAGCAAAACCTCCACTGGGGTTGAAAATCGCTGATGTCATCGCGAGCCGCCACCGATTTTAATCCCAGTGGTGGCTCTTGCTGATATCATCACTCACCACCACTGAAATCGGATCTCAGTGATGGTGGAGTTTGCTGATGTCAGCGCATCGGCTTCCTAGTGGCGGTTTTCAGGTCCACCGCCACTAGTAGAAAAGGGGCACTGTCACTGTAGGCCTCTTTTGTACTAGTGAATTCATTGTTCCTATGATAATGATGATGCTCTATTATACTCTAAGGAGGCTATAGACAATTTAAATGACCAAGAAATTATTTCAAAATAGATGCTACATTAAAACTGCCTTTGGTTCAATCTCCCTTGCATTAGGCAGGAGATTCTTTTGGTTAAATTGTGGTGCTCCTAAAGCATCACGATTTGGATTGTTCTTTGCATTGAGACAAAAAAAAAAAGGTACCAAAAAGAATGGCAAACAAGCGCACGGTCGCAGAAGCTGAACGAACATCTTTGGATTGTGTATTGGCAGAGTGGAACATTAGTCAGAGGCCCAGACCAATCAATGATTATCTGGGCCTGTGGGATTTGCTAATGGACGTTGTTCTGCAGCCGGGACTAGCAGACACACAGAGTTGGCGTCTTTCCTCCGGTGGTCAATATACAGCAAGGTCAGTTTACAATGGATGTTTTCAGGGCTCAACTCAGTTTAGGCCATGGGAAGGCATTTGGCGTCCTTGGGCTCTTGTAAAATGCAAGTTTTTCCATTGGTTACTTGAGCACGATAGATGTTGGATTGTTGATCGGCTCGCACGTCACCGACCTTATCCCCATCCTGATCGCTGCGTGTTATGTAGCCAAGAACAAGAAACTATCAATCATATTCTGGTGGCTTGTTCATTTCTACAGTAGTTTTGGTACAGTATCCTTAGGCCTTAGTTATATCTGGGCATCCGGGCCGGGAAAACAAGCCCGGCACGAAGCCTACGCGATTTGGCACAGCCTGAACCCGGCCCAACATGAATGTAATCAGGCCCGTGCTGGCCCACTCCCTGCTATAGGCCGTGCTACGGGTTGACCCCCAGGCCCACAGCACAGAACTCAACACGGCACAGAAAGGGGTCGGCCTATGAAGACTGCTAGCCGTTATCAGGCCACGACGCATGGCCCACCACCCAGGCACCTCCCACACCCGCTCCGTATATAAGCTGTCAAAACGGCCACAAACCCTAGCTGTGCCCCCCTGCTCCCATTCCCACTCCCTCCCCACCACATATGCTCCCGCTCCCCGCTGCATTCGCATCTGCGGCTCTGGGCACCCTCCTTCTCCCAGTCCTGCTCCTCGCCGGCCGTCGCATCGACATCTGCCGCTCCCTCCCGGCTCCCGCTCCCGCTCCCCGCCTCATCCGCATGCTCGCCGCCGCCGCCTGTCGCGTCCCCACCACCTCCCCACCGGAAACCCTAGCCTCACCGTCCTAGCTTCTAGCCGCTGTCGACCGCTGCTCTCCTCTCACCGTTCACCGACTCGACTTCCCTGTCCCTCTCGTTGTCGTTGATGGATCCCACCGGCGCCAGCTCAAGCGCTGCTCCTGTTGAGCTGGATAGTGACGGCACGGGCGCTGGGGCCGGCGCGGCTGTTGGTGGTGCTGGTGCGGGCGCTCGAGAGGTGACGCCCACAGGTTCTTCGAGCACCGCAGCCAAGAGAGGCCGTGGAAACAGCTCTGCTGTTTGGGATCACTTTGAAGAGCTCTTCCATGTGGTGAACGGCGTCCGAAAAAGGTATGGCCATCGTTGTCCAACCTGCAATGTTGAACTAAAAGCCCCTTCTCATCAAGGTATAGGACACTTAGCTAGACATAAAAAATCATGTCTTTCTAAAGCTGCTCGTGATCGTAAGACCCAAAGCATGCTTAATTTGGCTGATGATGGTGCTGTTCGAAATTGGATTTATGATCCTAAAGTAGCTCATGTTGAACTTGTGCACTTAATAGCTAGGTGTGATCTCAATCTAGGTATTGCTGAACCTGAGTCACCTTTTGAGAAGTATATTCAACATGCTCATAATCCAAAGTTTTCTAGCATGTCTAGGAGATCAACCACTATCTAGGCGTGAAAAGTTGATAGAATGCTTCAATACTAGTGTTTCTTGTGTTGCTATCACTTCTGATATTTAGTCTGGTAGTGCTAAAGAGGATTATCTTAGTGTGGTTGCACATTTTGTAACTTCTGATTGGGATTTGTATAAAAGAATTATTGGTATGCGGTTAATTAATGTTTCCCATTCTGGTGCAAATATTGTTGAACGAATTGCTAGTGTTTTAGATGATTTCTATTTGACTGATAAGGTGTTTGCTATAACCTTATATAATGCTTGTGCCAATACTGCTGCCATGCGATCTTTGAGTGCAAAACTTGCTGGTTATGTTGATTCTCCTCTTTTTTTTGCATCAATGATATGCTGCACATATACTTAATTTCATTGTGCAGTCTGATTTGAAGCGGTTGAAGAAATATCTTGAGGATTTTAGAACCGCAATATCTTTTTTAAATTCCTCTAACCAACATATTGCTGCATTCAAACAATTTTGCATTGCTGCTGGTGTACGCCCTCGTAAGTTCGGTTTAGACATGGATGTGAGATGGAACTCAACCGACCTAATGCTGCAACACTTAATTCTATATAAAGGCACATTTGGTGTGTTTATTTGTGCTAACTATCAGGTTCCAGCTGGTACACCACCACTCTTGACAGATGATCACTGGTACGTTACTGATAAAATTCTAGAATTCCTTGAACTATTCTATGATTCTACAGTTATTGTTTCTGGTGTTTATTGTTCCATTGCTCCTCTTATGTTGCATCAGATCCTGTTAATAGCTAAGCATTTAGCTAAGTATGAAACAGATCCATTGCTAGGTCCTACTATTGTTCCTATGAAGAACAAGTTTTTTAAATATTTTAAGGGCATCCTTATGCTTTATGCCTTTACATTTGTGTTGGATTCTAGAGCTAAGATGAAAGGCTTCAATAAATTACTAGGCTTGTTAGCTACTTATGTTGACACTAGTTATGCTACTTTTTTTTTGGCAGTGCGCACCAAACTAACTAACATGTTCAATGAGTATGAATCAAAGTTTGGTGCAGTCAGATTGCAGAGGCCAGCACAACACACATGTGGCATTGGTAAGAAAAAAAACTGCAAGGGGTGCAATATTTGGTGAATCTGAATGTTCACCTTCGGTAAGTACACCAACTTCTACTGGACATATTTCTGAGCTTAACTCTTATCTTGACAGTGACACAATTACTGAGTTCAATGATGATTTTGACATCCTTAGTTGGTGGCAAGTATATAAACAAACTTACCCTATCTTATCCATATTAGCTAAGAATGTTATGACTGTTCCTGTATTTACTATTAGTTCGAAATCTGCCTTTAGTCTTTCTGGCAGGATCATTGAGGAGCGGAGGCGGTCGCTGACTAGTGAAACGTTGAAGATGCTAATTTGCTTGAAGGAGTAGGAGCTAGGAGATGCAAGGGAGCAGCACAAGATGGAGAACAAAGAGCTGGAACACAAGTTTCAAAACTTGTTCTAGGATGACAACCCACCTCCTGTAGTTGATTAATGTAACTATGAAACCATATGAAATATTGTAATCTTGTGCTAGTGCACTCTGAAGTTGAACAATAGAGCTGGGTTGTGCTCTTTTTTCCTTAGCTAGCAAGGTTTTTAATGAGGCAGCTAAACATTTGAACAGCTCAATAAATTTAGCTTTTTGTGAATTTTGTTGTGTGGTGTTTGTGTTGCTCTATCTCTAATTTTATATGCTCATTGCCTTATTGTTATTTTTTAAAAGGTAAGTAAAAGCTTGTTGAACTGTGAATTTGTCCTCTGCTCAATGTTCAGAAAATCAAAACCGAGCTACTGCGGGCTGTCATGCTCATGGGCTAACGGGCCAAATGGGCTAGCACGGCACAGTTTACACCTTATTGGGCCATGCCGTGGGCCTATCCTCAGGCCCAGAGCACAGTTTAGCACGGCCCGCAAGGTCCCGCGTGCCTAGCTGGGCCGGGCCCTGATGCATGGGGGGGGGGGGGGATGCCTAGATATAGCCTTAGCTAGCCAGCTGGGACTGCAACACCTTGTGCCGCAGCCGAATGATGTTTCCTTTGATGAATGGTGGCACAAGATTTCTCTTGCTACTCTGGATCAGTGGCGGAAGGGCCTGAACTCCATTGTGATGCTTGATGCATGGACGCTATGGAGACACCACAATGCTTGTGTTTTTGATGGTGTCGTGCCAAGCATGACTAGAGGCTAGAGCGCTAAGCTTCGTGGAGGATGAACATAGTCTTTGGGATGTCGCGGGTGGTAGGGGCCTGTCGTTCTTGACCGTGTGCTGTCTGCTTGGACATAGCGTGGTGTTGGCAGTGGTCTTTTTGTTTTGTTACTCACGGGCAAGAATGTAACAAAATAACTAATGGTGTGGTGTGTGTGCGTTTTTTTGTTTTGTAAGGGTTCTTGTCCCGTTTTACTTATTAATATAATGATGTGTAGATCTGTATCCATGATCCCAAAATGGTATGCACATCCTAGCATGACATGCATATTAATATATGCTAGAGGTCAATGAATAACTGTCTCATTTTAGTTTTTTTTTTCCTTTTTGTAATTTGCAGCTATAAGTCACCACCATCCGGTGAAGAGCTTGAACAGCTGGAACACTCCGAGAATGATGATTTAATGAGGATTGGCAAACAGGACAGGACAATAGCGTGAGAACTATTATTCTAGCTGTCTTGGATTCTTGATTCAGTTCCAACTTATTCATCGTGACCAGTTTGTTCCAGATAGAAACATAGTTGTATCAGGTTCATTTTTTTTCTCATCTTCCTTTTTAGTAATATCCGTGTGGGAATGAGATGTCGAAAGCTTTTTATTGTTTTCCAGTGGGATGAGTTGTTCAAATCTTCCAATTTTTCATCAGAGCTATATTTAATGTTTTTGCTAGCTGACTTCATGAATGTTAGTTTGCCTGCAATGCATGCTTTCAGCTGGCACGTGTCTTGTTCTACATATTAGGATTCCTAATTTGTTTTTTCATCCTTTCATTCCTAAATTATTGTCATTATTGATTTTTTATAACTTTAATCATTTATCTTATTTAAAAAATTACCTCAAATATGCAAAATAAACAAATTATGTTTCTCTATTAATAAAACAAATTATAAGAAGATATATGATAATTTTAAAAATCTTTTGAATAAGATGAATATTCAAAGATGATGAAAAAAGTTAATTACGACAACAATTTTTGAACGAAGGGAGTAAGTTTTAAAATTTCAATTTCCATATTCCTCGCTTTGAATATCACCATGGCACAACCCATGGATGAGAGTTCACCATTTCCGATGATCCCTATATATCAACTTTGTGATATTATTTTCTTCCAAATATTTGACTCTCTAGCATAAATCTTTTCCTATTCACACGCTTCTTAACATTAGTGAGAAATACCATTCACGGATTTGTCTGCCTTTAACACATGCTTCCATTTAATATATGATAACTTTGCAAAACAATGACAACATATATGTAAAAAACTAGTAAGCATCTAATAAGTATCATACGTATTTTTAAAGCTTGTTTGGTTCAAGTCATGAGAAAAACTGTCCGGATCATACAGCCATCTAGTCCTGTCCAAACGGGCGGCACGACCCGGCACAGCACGGGCCTTAAATGGCCCGGCATGTTTAATTAAGGGCCGTCACGGCCCATAACTAATTTCATGTCATGTCGGGCCGGCCTTGGTGCCTGGGCGTCGGTCTTTAGCATGGCACATTAATACTTAAACATGTCGGGCCAGTCCTTTAGGCCCACTAGGCGCATCAGGCACTAAAAGGCCTACCAGGCCCACTAGGCCCATCCACGCCTCCGATGTGCTCTTCCTGCCCCGCTTGCGTGACGATGTGCTCACGGTACTTGGCGTCGCTGGTGTGCCAGGGCAAGAGTCAACGTTCGGCATGCTGCAGTCGATGTTGACCACCGGAGTTGAAGAAGACGGCGGCATGCCTATACGAGGAGGCGAAGCAGGCATGTTAGAAGCCGTAGTCGTTCCCGTCGACAGAGAAGCCGTAGCCGCGCCCGTTGTCGGATCCGTAGCCGATCTCCTCGCCGAAGTACCCGTCGACGGAGTCGTGGCCTGCCTCAACCCGAACATGAGGTTGCGCGCAGTCCGCAACGCCTCCTCCGTCGGCTCTGGTGGCGGCATGCCGGATCTGGCGTAAAGCTAGGGTTTGGCCGCGATGCGGAGCATGAAGGTGAAGATGTGGAGCGGAGCAAGGGTGCCAAGCCGGAGCAACGGATCGTGGCCAGAGCTAGCTGCCGACGACCGGCAGTGGACTGGATCTGGGCAGAGGCGGTGACAAGTGGATGGTCTAGGTAGGGATTGGCCACGACACGACGAGATGAAGGGAAAGATGAGGAGAAGAGCTAGGTTTCCGGCCGGAGCTAGCCGCCGGTGAACAGAAGTGGAGTGGATCTGGGCGGCAGCGGTGTGACACGGCTGGTTGTGGCCGCCCGCTGTAGGTGCGGCGCCATGGAGGGGAGGTGAGGGAATGAGAAGTTAGGGTTGGGAGCCGGCGGGGCCGGCTTTTATACTCTGTTGGCTAGGCGCCTAGGCCAGGCCGAAGTGAGCTGTCATGAGTGGACCGGGTCGTCCGCTAGGCCTTTAAGGCTTCACCGGGCCGCCTCCTAATCGTGTCATGTTGGGTTGGCCTTCGGGCTCGCTTCTTGGCCTGGGCTCGCTTCTTGGCCCAGGCATGACCCACACCACCAGGTCGTGCTGGGACAGGCCTTAAAATCAATGGGCCGTGCTAGGTTCATGTCGAGCTTTTTTTATGGGCTTCATGCCAGCCCACTCGGCCTGGCCTCTTTGGACAGCTATACAGCCATCTCAAGTTCTCAACATTTGTTGGTTGGATGGAGTTGTCTGGCCCAAACAGTTTTCTCCAAAACCTTAGAAGTTGGGCCGAGATGGCTGAGGCCTGAGGCATCCTGCGAGCAGTGCAGCAGAGCATCGTAACTTTTTACCTGGGCATATAATAATAATAATAAAACAAAAAGAAAAAACTATCGAGACAACCCTAATCTCGGCCGCTCCTCCAATTTAATATGAGAACTAGTTTTTTGCACGTGCCACGCACGTGCGACTATTAACCACAACAACCAGTATTCATTGAAAATGTAAAGAAAAGACTTTGAAATAAATGCAAAGTAAAAAAAAAACTACTCAATTGCTTTACGACCTACTAAGTAATAGTCAAGAAAAGATCATATAAGAAACAAAATATTGCTACCAAAATATCTTGGGATATATATTTACAAAGTACACAAATACACTTGCTTAATGTAACAGAAAAAGGAAAAAACACATTAGGTGCGACAGGTACACAAATACACTTGCTTAATGTAGCAGAAAAAGTAAAAACACATCAGGTGCTATCCAATCAATGAATTGATTATTCTAACAATAAAAAATCAAACAGACGAGCAAATGAAACCCAGGCCAGTTTAGCTAACAAGTACACAACATGAGGAAGCAGCTAGATTAATCAAACATGGTACGTTATTGCCGGAATCAAAACAAAGCATGATGACACGGATCTGCTTCTATCTTCTGACCGAGCACAAACATGTTCAGCTCACTGAACAAACCAAGACACTGATGTACCGTAACCTTGCATGCAGGCAACATCGAGCTACCCTTACAGTATATACATTTCATTGTTTTTCCGCAATAAATCAACTGTAAGTGTATCAGCATCTATATCATTTACAGGACAAGCTTGATTCCTAGTTTTCCACATGTTTGATCCCCAAATCATAATTTTTTCACATATAAAATTGATGGTTAACTATAAGTTTATATATATATTGTAGAACACGGTTCAATTTATATGAGAAACCAGTAGGTCTGCTCAAGGCTCTTAAACACTACAGTTCCAGGAACTGAAATATATGAAGCTATGAGATATGCTGAAGGCAAATAAATAATCTACATGCCTACAATAGCAAGTTAGAATGCAACAGGCCAGGAAGACATTTTTATTAAACCTACGGCCACAGATGAAAGACATAATAGTTGTTAACACAACACATCTGGACCATTCTTTTAAAAGTGCTTACATATTCTTAGCAATGAATATAACTGTAAATTATCTCCTTTCATTTGAATCCTGCCACTTGCATTGGGTATATATCTTTCTTTAAAAATAAGGCTTCAGAAAATATTATTAAAAATCCTCACCTTATGCATCTACCCAATATGAGTTTGACACAGTCCTGTCTGTCTGAGACTGATCCACGCTGTCAGCACCTCCAATTGAATGAAAATCTGAAAAACCAAGTCTAAAGTATGAATAAAAAATGATTAATTGAGCAGCAGGTGTAAGAGGCATCAGCTCCAATCCAGATACGCAATTACTGCTAAATGCCTA
Organism: Eleusine indica; assembly: GCA_030378355.1. NCBI lineage: Eukaryota > Viridiplantae > Streptophyta > Magnoliopsida > Poales > Poaceae > Eleusine > Eleusine indica. The sequence goes on from CM059502.1 coordinate 18,050,511, forward strand.
AAAACCAGCAGATATATTATGATCAATGCAACAGAAAAAAAGGCAAAAGTAGTGAAAGAGACAGTGGAAGGAAGAGAAAAAAAATCTTTTCCTGAAATTGATCGGCACAGAGGATAAATAATGCAGGAATGAAAATATTCATCACCACGTTCTCACCTATTCATATTCCAGGAATATACCAAGAAAAGAAAAGAACAAGCACATGCATTTCTACTGCTTTCAATCATTCACGCCATTGAGAATGTAATTGATATACAGCAGAGTGACCATCAGGACAGCAGCTATGCAAATAGAAATGTAATTAATCCTGCAAGTTTCTTTATCTGGAGCTGATGGAAACAAAGCATCCCTGTAGGATAGGAACACATAATTACACATCAGCTTTCTATTGTCTATAAAAAAGAACCTAGCTATCAATTGCAATAACGGCAACTTGCTAGTAGGGAAAATAATACCAATAATGCTAAGAAGAATTGATCGAAATCTAAAACATTCTGAGAATAATTGCTAAGAAATCGACATACAAAAGAAGGAATAGAAGAATCCATCCAAGTCAAATACCATTGTTTACCCGAAAAAAAGAAAGTAATCTATCCATTACTGATGAATTGTAGCATGCATCGTCAATTGTTTAGAGTCACTCACCTCAGTTTAGAGGTGGTGGCTGGCCCCGGGCAACAAGGCTAACTGCTAATGCCCCAAGAGTCGTCCTGCCACAGCAGGCAATGGAAGAGATGGAGGACGACCGACGAACACGCCCAGTCAGACGAAATCACCAATTCGAAAGACTTGATAGTGGGGCACTGCAGGTGAGACGGCTGGCCAAACGCTGTTGATGAGACGGACAGTGTCGGGGTGTCAAAGTCAGCCGGCACGGCCGGATCGGGGACGGAGGTAGCGGTGGCGGCGGCACCATATGGCAACGACGATGCGGCGGCCTCGGCTCCACCGACAGCGGCGCACGGACTTGTCGCAGCCAAGCCGCCGCCCGACCTATCGCGCAGCAGCACGATGTTGCCTGCATGCAAGGTATACGTTCGTGATCACGGGGCACAAATAAGGAATGAGCGGATACCTAGGCTGACCAAATGGAATTTAATTAAGATGTAAATCATGCTATTTAAACAGGCAAAGGTGGGGCCGGGTGGGTTAAACTCGTTGGTTGAGAAAAACTCGACGCAGAAATCGTGGGTGCATTTGCTCTATTTATATTTTGCTTTACCTTTTTGAGTTTTAAAAATAATATTCATTATAATAATTTTAAAGTGAGTTATTATTGGAATTTTTGTTATTAGTTTTTATTCAAATATGATGTTAAAGCAATAGATGATTAATTGTTGTTAGTATGAAATATCAAATTAAAATCGGAGTCCAATTCAATAAAGGATTAGAAAATGGTTCAAAAATGATTTAATGATTGGTGAATCATTATAGGATACAAACTGAATACGATAATATTACGGATACATCTGGACACGAAAAAAATAATCTAGATGACCTTATCTTAATTAATAAGTTGTAGAGATGAGATGAGATGATGATATGGGGAGCGCCCTCGGGATCTAAAACTGACCGCGGCATGCTGGATGTTCCATGCGCGAATAGGAAGCCAAGTCTTACTTCCACCGATTGCCTGGAATAGGCTTCGAGGAATCGAAGGATTGAGTCTTAGCGCGTATGATTCTCAACGATGTCGTTTCGAATTCGTATCTGCACCAACAAAGCAAACCGTGCCGGGAAAGATGTAAGTTTGCTTCGTTCCCTGCTTTCCTCTTACAATAGATTTTTTTTGTTCGTTATTTACTTTGAAGTGGGGAACGTACTCGTCGGCTGGCTTGTCTCTGAATCCATGTCGGAAGGGGAAGTCCGATCCGTTTTCATTTTCGCTCAGCTTTTGTCTTTTGTTTTATATAACCCGTATTATTTTAACTTCTAGTCTTCGTGCGGATTTAGGTGATGGACTCGAATTTGGCAAAGAACAAGAAGTCTGTAGTCAGGAACACGAACCCAGACTCCCAGAAACAGCGATGCTGCAGACATACAAGATGGTACGCCGGGTAACCGTCTCCGAGATATCTGACGAGCTCATGATCCCGTAAAAAGTCTCGCGCGGTTCAAGTCGGTCTCCAAGGCATGGTGTGCCATTATCTGCGATCCCTTCTTCATCCGCTGCCACCTCCAACAATCTGCCAGCAAACATGAACAGGGGCAGGCCTCGTTCCTCATCACCCCGCATACTTTGTACGAAGTGATCGAAGACGGAATCTGGCCTACTACTTTTTGCAGCAAGGTGCCTTTCTACCTGTGGCAAGAGGGACAGGAGAATGCATGCCTTGTGCACTCAACAGATTTCAGTGGGGAATTTTCATCAGTTTATACCATGTCGCACTGTGACGGGCTTGTGATAATGCCAACAAACAACAAGGTATATGTTTTTAACCCCACAACAGGGGATTCCTCAAGTTACCTGATGGGCAAAAGGATGTGGGCGTGTTCCAAACTGTTGGTTTTGGCCTTGACTCTCGCACTAACTAGTACAAGGTTGCTCGCTCTTTTTATCGTTCTATGAATTTACTTAAGCAAACATATGATGCGGGGATGGAAGTTTTCACTATATGTGGTGATGACAATTCATGCTGGAGGAGCACTGTGGACAATCCACCATACCCAATCCAGCCACAGGTCCCAACCTACTTCCAGGGGTCTGTTTATTGGCTTATCTGTGAGGAACTCCTTGAAAGGCCGCCACAAGGTTTCCTTCGCTTCAGTTTAGAAGATGAAACATTTAGTTTCATATGCCAGCCAGCCTTGTTGTCTGATGGAAACGAATTTGACCTAGCTGTGTTGGGTGGAGAACTGTGCCTGGTTGAAAGCCTTCCAGAACAAATGGTAATCTGGATGACATCGTCTGGTGATGGTCATGAATGGGTTCGACTCTATGATATTAGTTTATCCGGGGCATGGCGACCTTTGTTCCGCACAAGTGATGATCGTTTGCTAGTTCGAAGTGCTAAAAATCTTTTCAGATATGATGAGACGAATCAAAATATGAAGGAACTAGTTTCTTTTGACCGGATGGAGTTCAAGAATCCTAAAGTAGGCTCTATGGATTTTGCTGGGAAGGATATTTTCTACTTTAATGTGATTCCCTACATTGAGAGTCTTGTTCCAGTGACAAAGGCTACTGTAGTTGGATCGATTTATTAATTACAAGAATAGTGAGGTTTAGTGTTGCGTGTCTTTCTTTTTTCCTCTTATTTGATATGGATCGGTGGAGTAAACAGTTTGGAAGCACTTTTCATTTATTGTCATCTGTTCCGTGTACTAGTTATCATTCACTTATCACACCAATACATTTGAACATGATATTATGATCAGGAAATAGTTTCAATAATGTGTTTGCATTTATTGTTGAAAAACTCATGCCTTGCCGCGGGGTTTCCTATATTCCGGTCACCGGAAACTAAAAAAGCTCCGGTCACTTCATGTGGAAAGAGCGCGGTGGATATGGTTTGGAGTGGTCGTTCTCGGTCTGACGGAACGAAATCATCTGCCGTCGTAACACAAACGGCAGAGACATGCCGTTGCTCATCCAGACCGCTGCTTTTAATTTTGACGATGCGATTTCTTCCTTTAGATTGCTATAGGTAGGCATAATCTTATATATATGTTAGTAGATTGCACAGATTCATCGGAACAACATGTTTTTTTTAATGAGTCAAGCCCATAAATGTATCATTAATATATGGCGGCAAAAAATATTAATGATACATTTATGGGCTTGACTCATTAAGGATTCTTGGCCTATTTACCATCTTATAGAGTCCACGTATGTCCCTGCAGTATAAACGGCAGTACGGCACAACTGTGCCTTTTTTATAGAGCTTTTTTTACTGTACCTTCTACTCCTGAAGACGACGGGAGTAGAAATCATTTATTTTACAAGGGTACTAAGGTCATTTCATTTGTTTAAGAAAAAACAAATACAATATTAGAGAATCCACAAACTGCCAAGAACATTAGCATCAAGGCTTTCCCAGACATTGTGATCAGCATGCGATCAGCATGGACTACGGGATCCCAATATTGTGATGAGATCGGAGAGATTGTAAACAGAAACCATCTGTAGGCGCGGATCGATCCCGTCAATGACTTGAGAGCTCGATCCATGGAAACTGCCATCTCACATCTTGTGCGATGCATGCGATGGAAGGTAGTTATCGCTCGAATTGAATCTAGATGATGGAGTTGCGGATCGAGAGAGAAGGGAAGATGGGTGTCGCTAGCGAACATGGAAGGTGTGCCGTGTGCATCGATGCCAGCGAAGGAGAACACATTATGCCATCGTCGGTCCCTCCGCTTCGATGAGATCGGGAAGAAACTGCCTACTGTGCCATTGTGAAGGAATTTATGGTTTTGCCCATGGCTGAAAACTACTCCCGCTCTTTCCTAGGAGTATATTTGTTTTCCAGATAGGAGTAAAAACGAATCTGAGCCTGTAGATCAGACAGAATGAAGGGCCTATATTGATTTAAAGGCACGGTAAAAGAGCTCTTTTTATAACCACGGAAGATTTTATTCCCGGGCTGACATGTGGTGACATCATCTTTTTTCTCGAACTAAAAGAATGCGTACACTACAAACCGTGAATCCAAACGAAAAACCGATTTCCCATTTGTGTTTCTCGCGGGGAGATCTTTCAAACTAGATCCCACTTGACTATATTTGCATGTTTTCATAAAAAAAAGAAGCATTGATGCAATAATTGTATTTGATGAGCCAACATTTTATTTTGATCTTTCATCATTTTTATTTATTATAGTATCAACATTTTATTTTGTTCTTCCAACATTTTTATTTGTTGTGTCAATATATTTTATTCGTTCAACTTTTTTTTGTTAAGTATTAATTTTTGTTTGTTAGTTTGATATTTTTTCTTGTTCATAAATATTCTTACTTTGTTGGTCCAACATTTTTTCTTTACTTCATATAATGATTTTGTTACCCCAATATATGTTTAGTTTTGTTGTCCTAATGTGAATCAACATATCTTGAATCTATTTTTGTAATGTTTATTTTCTTATATCTTTTTTATTATTTCAACATTTTTCTCAACTTTGTGTTTTGTCGTTGCAACATTTTTTTTCTTACTTTTGTCTCTGCCAACATTACGATGCCTTGTATGAACATGCTTCAATATTTGTTCTGCCACCACATGGCCCAACGCCACGCGGGTAACTCAATATTTTCTCGACTTTAGATTTTGTTGTACCAACATTTTAATCTTACTTTTCTTATTATTTTTGTTGGCTCAACATCTTTTTAGTTTTGTTGTCCCAACATCTGGCCCAACGGTGAATCAATACAAGGGTTATTAGGTGTAGGAACATAGTTTAAATAGTCAGTGGTGGATCTAACTGTGACATCCCATGTCACAAAAAGGAAATTAACCTCATCCTAATGTTAATTTCTAGCTAATTAAATTATAATTAATTAAATTGCCAAAAAAAAGAAATTTAAAATAATTAAATCCAAATCGGCCAAATACTAATCGTACACAAATGTCACAAAACTCAATTAAAGTGTGCCAATGTTTTTGCATATTCCAATGGGTCATATCAAGAATGATTTTTAGGGAATTTATCAGAATTTTTGGTAAAAGATAAATACCCTTAAAAATTCCCTAAAGGTAGAAAAAGGTCCCTCTGTTCTATGAATTTTCATAATTTTTTTCAGAAGAGATCATGACCTGACCCCAAAAGCAAAGTTGGAGAAGATATTTTACGGAGCATCCAAAAAAATTGGTGTAATTGTTGGAGCAAGGTAACTTTGAGTTTTACCATTTTGGCGCTAGCACCTAATCTGGTCAAACTGGAGTCGAGCTCTCCTTTTGCCCACCGGACAAACGGCCGCACCGACCACCTTCCTCCTTCTGACCACCGACCAAAACCACCACCTGCTCTCCTTCATGCCTTCCACTGCTTGGCCTAACGCCATGGGCAAGCTGCCTGGCCAACCACCCTCCTTAGGGCGACCACTCCTCCTCTCTCTTCCCCTCTTTGCTCTCTCCCTCAACCGGCGCCTAGAAAAGAAGCAGCACCGGCCAGGAACTTGCTCTCCCTCTCTCTCTGCTTCTACACGCTCCAGGTGCTCCCTAGAGCTCCCCTACGCAACCATTCGCCCCTCTCCCCGCCTCCATCCTCCTCGGCGAAAAGGGCGAGATTCCACTGTTTAGAGCCACCATGGATGCCGCCGCGTCAACCTCCCCCTAGGCAGCTTCGCCTCCTCTACTTCTTCCTCAATTCGACGCACGATGACCTCCTCTAGATCCTCCCTGACTTCTGTGCCTTGCCTTCCTCCAGATTCGTCGGATTTTGGGAACAAATGAGCTCCGCCCCACCAGATTCATCACCCTCACGACGAGAACACTATTCCGGCCATCCCCGTCAACTTCTTCTTCCACGGCGACGTTCTCCGCACCACGGTGAATCTTCTCAACCAACGTTTGGCCATTCTCGTCCTCTGTGTGCACCGTGCAATGCCGCCGAACCTCTCCCTTGCCTCCGCCGTCGACGTCGCCGCTGTTCCGGCCGTCTCCGATGGCCGGAGACCATCTGGTCGACTTCCCCGTCGCGCACGCAACCCAACCGTAGTGGTCCCGGGCTCCCTCCCCCACGGCAGCGCCCTACGGCGAGCCCCGACCACGCTCCGGCGAGCCCGACTGACGTGCGCGCTCTGCTATTTGAAATTGCCAAGTGGCATTTCTGTAAATTAGATCAAACTTCAAAAAATATTCGGCGAGCCCCGACCACGCTCCGGCGAGCCCGACTGACGTGCGCGCTCTGCTATTTGAAATTGCCAAGTGGCATTTCTGTAAATTAGATCAAACTTCAAAAAATATTCAAAAATCCATAACTCGGAAACTAAAGGTCCGAAAAATGTGAAACCAATTTTGTTAGACTCAGAGAATTCCCCTTTATCCATAAAATATGATGTGCATCCTGGTTCTGAAGTTTTGATAATTAAAAAAAATCACCAAAGTTGGAACCCTTTTAAGATTAATAAATTCATAAGTAAAAATATATAAATGATAAAATCAAGAAACTTGGTCAGCAAGTTCCTTATGTAATACTTGAACTCTCTGCAAAAGCACATCTCCATTTTATGCACATTTTTAGAGTTACTGCATAATCTTTATTTCTAGTAAATGATTTTTTTTAATAAATTCTCTCTTAGGAATTTATTTATGAAACTTTGCCTGGTTGTTACTTATGCCTTGATACATTCATGTACAATCCCATGTTAAATCTTTAGCTCTAGAAGTGTGCTTTTAGCTGTCAATTTGTTTATTTAGTAAATAGCCTAGGAATTATTTATATGAATATTGCTATATATACCTAAATAGATTATTTTACTGTTATTTTACCCTCTGGTACTGTTCATCCAGCATATTTGGGTCACGAATAACAGTAGGATTAGGTGCTCATCCTCATGCATGTCATATTTATTAAAGAAATTCTATAAATCCTTGTGTATTCGTCTCTTATTCATGCATTGCCATTTTCATATAGGGAACGAACTCGAGGAGACCATACTAGAGGAGGCTGATACTAACGTGAATTTCAACGAAGCCGCTAACTATGATCACTCCCAAGGCAAGCCCCGGTGCATACCTATTAATTTGAGAGTCCTTTTTACTTAATCACAAACTTAAGGATATTGTATTGTGCATTAGGTATAGGGCTTGGATGAAAACCCACTTGCATAAACGAACAATGACCTATGTTAGTCTATGTTAGTAAGCCTTTCATTAGAAACATGTTATGCTTAATCTAGTGGAGTCAACGATAGGTTATGGAATCACTTCATACACTTATGATTCACATGAGGGGATGAAATTGGATAAAAATTTGAGAACCTATCGTTGTGACTCCGCGAACAAGTATTGAATAGTACCAAGTGCATAACTTTATATGGGAATTGGTAAACCTAGTAACTTGGGCATCGTATTGTTGGACGGATACACTCATCGATCCAGAGGTGATGTGAATTGCACGATGGATGCACGGGTTGGAGGACCACTGGAGAGTGCATGGGCTAAGCCTCAGATACGAAGTACTGTATCATGGGGAGGGACGTGTACTCGGGATCGATGGCCCCGGACCGACTTTATATCAACCTCGTGAATAGTGGACATATGTGTTCTTAAATGATGCGTATGTCATGTACTTGGGTTTTCTCCTGCAGGATGTAAATCAATTCGAATTGTCGTCCCTCACGGTTATGAGTACCTCTTGTTTTGAGTAGTTGCAACAATAGTAAAGTAGAGAGGAATGATCATGATTCTCGATATTATTACTCTATGGCTACATGTTGCTTATGTTGTATTGTTCTTTTATATTGCAAAACCCTATAGGACAGCCATGTTCAACTAAAGTTACTTTCATGCCACAACAATTAATTTTTGGCTAAGTATTCAATTTGCCAGCATAGAGCTAATAGGTGCCTTTTATGCAATATACCAAGTAAGCCCGGTCAGCCCCCTGCATGTTAGGAGTCGGTTTTAGATAACCATTTGACAGGTAAGTCTTGCGGAGTATGTTAGATACTCAGGCTTTGCGATTTATATTTCTTTTTCAGGCATCCCTCAAGCTACCTATTGTGATTATTGTGGATGTAGGAAAATGACATATAATCGGTCAAATTTTCTTTTGTGAGGATGTAGGAAAATGACATATTGATAGCATTTTGAATCATTCATGCATTAATAATAATGTCATCATGTCTCATGCATCATCACAAATGATAACTTGAACCACACACCCATGTTATTTGGAACAAAATAACTCAACCGTTTCAAAAGAATGAAAATCGATAACTCATCGAAGGTCAAAATATCATTTTTACGGTAACTAGCATAACTCACTCAATCCTTAATCAAATAAGGCGTGTGAGTACCCATTGGAAATCTTGGTAATTGCTCTACAATTACCAGCTAGTGCCTCTGTTTTATTAGGCTTTGATCAGGTCGAAATTTGGCTCCCAACAGAGAGCATTTCCTGAGATTTCAAAAGTTGCTCCATTTCTATCCTCTGTCTTTGGATGATCATAACTCCCAGAGATATTATAGGATAGATATGTTTAATTATGTGTTGGAAAGATGATGAAATCCTCTACAACTTTTTTAAAATGCCAAAAATTTAATTCTGTCCAGAAGCCAAGTATATTTGCACATCTTTGTCGGTTGTTCCGTCAAAACAGAATTCGAATCCTTTTTCGTTGAGCTGATTGGACACTTGTTATGCCCTTTCTACCACTAAACCTTTATGCTATTTTGAGCATATATTTTGTTGGATATTAAGTTTTGACTCACACTGTCAAAACTTTCTTCCGACAGATGCTTGTAGGCAAGCTCATAGTGGACCCCGAGCACCTTACCGCACGCATCCTTGAGTTGGAGCAAGAGCGTGACGCGCTGCAGTCTGCACTCGCCGCCCGTGACACCCAGCTTGCTGCTCATGATGCAGAGATCACAGCCCTTAAGGACAAGCTGTACAATAGCGAGTTGGAGCGGGCTGGCCTTTTCGAGCAACTCCATGATGCTCAACTTATCATCGAGGATGATGCAAGCGATCAGCTGCAAGAGCAGCTGAACCAACGCAATGCTCAGCTCGCTGCTGCCCAAGAGGAGAACCACTCTCTTCATGGACAGATTGTCGCTCTCTTGGAAGAGCGAAGTGAGCTACAAGATCAACGCTTGGAAGCTCAAGACGAGCGGGATGTCATGGAAGGGAACCTCAACGACGCCAACATCATCATCGAGCAGCGAGACCACATCATTGAGCATCTCCAAGCTGCCAATGCTCAGCTGCACATTGTCCTTAATGACCAACCACCCGTGCCACTTGTGGTGATTCCACCAGATAACGCCGATTTGAGTGATGACGGTGATTCCGATCTTGACTACAAGGCACCCCCGACCCGGACAACATGAACTTGGAGTCCGATGGCGACAGCCACGCCGTGTGATGTGTAGTTGTACATCGGAGGAGTCGTATGTCGTGTAGGATCGAATATCATGAGGCAATGTGCTGTATGTCGGTAGCACTGATAGATGTTAGTGTTGTTGTAACCTAAGCTCTCCGAGATCGTGTTCATTGTCGTGTTTCATAAAGATGTAATTTGAAGACTTGCTTTGTATGAGAATGTTGCATCGCATGTATCCATGGCTTTTATCACCTCTATGTTATCTATTGTGCTTCGAATCAACGAAATTCAAGTTTCCCTCTATGTCTTGCATCGTTTTCTTTGACAAATTCCAATTGCAATGCAATCAGAAATTTATTTCATCTTTATGTCATAGCCTTGTTATCTTGTCATATTGTCTCATGTGATGATCGGGCTAACATGCAATCATTCCACGGCAGATGGTGCAAACTCAACCCGGTGGTGGGACTTTCGGTGATGCTTCCGGTGGCTTAAACACTAGTGGATTTCAGCCACCACCCCCTACCCCGCTGATGAATCCTATGGAGTAGTTCATCCACAACCAAAATGAGATGTTTCGTATGTTCATGGAGAACATGAACCGCCAAGGAGCTCAAGCACCACCACCGCAGCAGCCCCATGCTCCCCGTGAATCGTCCTATAGCGACTTCTAAGCGACTCACCCGCCCACCTTCGAAGAAGCCGGTGATCCGTTGGAAGCGGATAATTTCATTCGCACGATTGAGTCAAAGTTTGCACTTCTCAACTGCACCATCCACCATAAACCTCTCTTCGCAGCTCAACAACTCCGTGGTTCCGCAAGTGCTTGGTGGGCAAGCTTCACCGCCGCTCTCCCTGCGGATCACCAAGTTACTTGGATGGAATTTCGCACCGCCTTCTGTGCACATCACATTCTAGCCGGTCTCATGAAGCGCAAGCTGCAGGAATTTCTTAACTTGAAGCAAGGCTCTGGAACCGTGCAAGAGTATGTGCAGAAGTTCAACTACTTGGCTCAATATGCTTCTTATCATGCCAACACGGATGAAAAGAAGAAGGATTGTTTTCGTGCGGGCCTTACCCCGAAGCTGCAGGATCGCTTGGCACAAGTTACCGTCGGCACATTCAATGATTTGATGAGTGCCGCAATCATACAGGAAGACGCTATTCATGCTAATCAAGAGAACAAAAAAAGGAAGCGTGCTATGGGAAATTCATCCGGTTCTGCACCACCCAAGTACAAGTTGGCTATCACCTCCCCGTCCGGATAGAAGTTTCAGGCAACTTTACCATCGGGGGGAGGATTTCGCCCATCCTATTCGCAGCAGCCCTCTCGCCATCATATCAACAACCAGCAGCCATCCTCTGGTTCCCGCCCTCCATAGCAAGATAATCAAGTTGGGAGGTCCGGCTCGCCGTAGCCATGCTACAATTGTGGTCGTCTCGATCACTTTGCAAAAGAATGTCGTTTTTCGAAGCGCAGTCAAGGCAACAACAACCCCAATGCTTCCGGGAACAACAACAACAACAACAACAACAACAACAACAACAACAATGGCACCAATGGCAATTGTCCCGAATCTTCTACTCCCACTCATAAGAATGGCCGAGTCAACTATACCATGGTCGAAGATTCAAACCGGAGAACTCGTCCTCACGGGTATGTTTTCGATCAACAATCATTCCGCTATGGTTCTTTTTTATTCTAAAGCAACGCATGATTTTATTAGTCAAGTATGTGTGAATCATTTGAAAATCACCCCCACCACTACGGGAACACCCTACATCATTACATCACCAGGTGGAAAAATAAGAACCAATCTTGAGCTACTAGGAGTGCCACTTAAACTAGCGGGCAACATATATTAATCATCCTGGAAGGGCAAGGCATTGATATAATCCTTGGTATGAGGTGGGTGACTAAACATAAAGCCATCTTGCACATCGATTCCAAGGAAGTCCACTTAAATTCGCCTCTACATGGTCCATCTATTCTCCGATTGCCCTGTCCCAAAGTTTCCACTACTCAAGTCCATTATATTGAAGGGAAAAAGATAGAGGATATTCCAATGGTATGTGACTTTTCCAACGTGTTTCCGGATGATCTACTGGGAATGTCTCCGGATAGGGATGTCAAGTTTAAGATTGAACTCCTACCCGGTACGGCACCTATCTCTCATAGGCCGTACAAAATGGCTCCTAATGAGTTGGCGGAGTTGAAGGGGCAATTACAAGATCTTATGGACAAAGGTTACATTCGGCCTAGTTCATGTCCGTGGGGATGTCCCGCTCTCTTTGTGAAGAAAAAAAGACAAGACCCTACGCATGTGTGTCGATTATAGGCCTCTAAATGTCGTAACCATCAAGAACAAATATCCTCTACCTCGAATTGATATTCTCTTTCATCAACTCGTTGGTGCCAAAGTCTTCTTAAAGATTGATCTCCGTTCCGGTTACCACCAAATAGAAATCTGAGCCGAGGACATTCCAAAAACCACTTTCTCTACGCGATATGGTCTTCTTGAATATCTTGTCATGTCCTTTGGTCTCACCAATGCTCCGGCTCACTTCATGTATTTGATAATTCCGTGTTCATGCCAGAATTGGATAAATTCGTGGTTGTATTCATCGATGATATACTTGTCTATTCCGAATCCAAGGAAGAGCATGTCGAGCATCTCCGCAATGTTCTCCAACGGCTCCGAGATCATCAACTTTACGCTAAATTTAGCAAGTGTGAATTTTGGCTAAACCATGTTCCATTATTGGGTTTCCGCGAAAGGTGTAACTGTTGACCCTAGCAAAGTTGAGGATGTGCTGAAATGGAATACTCCGAAATCGGTCAAGCAATTTCGTAGTTTCCTTGGTCTTGCCAGCTATTATCAGAAATTTATTCCCAACTTGTCAAGAATTGCCAAGCCTATGACAAAGTTATTGGAGAAAGATGCAAAGTTTAAATGGAGTAGTGAATGTGAGGAAGCCTTCCAATCTCTCAAGAAGCATTTGACCATCGCTCCGGTTTTGGCTCAACACAATATTACCAAACCGTTTGACATTTGTTATGATGCGTCCAGTACCAGATTGGGTTGTGTACTTATGCAAGAAGGCCGCGTCGTTGCCTATGCCTGTCGACAGCTCTGAAAACATGAGCAAAACTATCCCACTCATGACTTGAAATTGGCGTCCATTGTCCTAGCCTTGAAAACTTGGCGCTATTATCTCCTTGGTAACCTTGTCAATCTCTACACCGATCACAAAAGTCTCAAGTACATATTCACTCAACAAGAACTGAATATGAGGAAACGTAGATGGATAGAATTGGTCAAGGATTATGAATTGGAAATTCATTACCATCCCAGGAAAGCCAATGTGGTTACGGACACCTTAAGTCAGAGAGATCAATGCAATCACGCAATTGTTTGCTCTATAGAAGCCTCTCAAATTTCAGATTCTAGTGAACTGAGTCTCTGTGTTGTTCCATATGGTTCCTTGTATAATCTAGCTCTTGTCCCCACCCTTCGCGAAGAAATTGTTGAAGCACAAAAGAAAGACAAGGGAATGGAACACCTCCGACAAAAGATAGGAAAAGATGAGGCTACATGTTTCCGACAAGACGAAAATGGGGTGCTATGGTTCAACAATCATCTTGTTGTTCCAAAGAATATGGAATTAAGAAAGAAAATATTGGATGAGGCACACTTGTCCAAATATTCCACACACCCCGGTAGCAACAAGATGTACCACGATTTAAAGGAAAAGTTACGGTGGACACGCATGAAGCGAGAAGTTGCTCGTTATGTTGCCGAGTGTGATACTTGCCAACATGTGAAGGCCGATCATTTGAAGAAAGCTGGTCTTATAAATCCCTTAAAAATCCCCGCTTGGAAATGGGAGGATATTGCTATGGATTTCATTGTTGGGTTGCCTCTCACACCCAAGAAGCATGATTCAATATGGGTTATTGTGGATAGGTTGACAAAACCCGCTCATTTTATTCCTATCCATACAACCTACTCTACCAAAAAGTATGTCGAGCTCTACATCTCAAGAGTGCTATGTTTGCATGGTGTACCCAAGACCATCATCTCTGATCGAGGCCCTCAACTTGTCGCTCGTTTTTGGGAGCAATTGCATTCCTATCTTGGTACTACTCTTATTCGAAGCTCCGCTTATCATCCACAAACCGATGGTCAAACCGAAAGGCTAAATCAATATTTAGAGGACATGTTGAGAGCATGTGTTCTAAATAATCATGGGAATTGGGATGATTGTCTTCTGTTTGTCGAATTCTCGTACAACAATAGCTACCAAGAGAGTTTGGGAATGTCACCGTTTGAGGCATTGTATGGTTACTCATGCCATACACCCTTGAATTGGTCAGAATCAGGAGAGAGGATTAATTTTGGTCCGGATCTTGTTACTCAAGCCGAGGAGAAAGTGCAGCAAATCCAAGCCAACATGAAAGCCGTACAATCTCGTCAAATAAGCTATATCAACAAAAAAAGACATCCCTTGGAGTTTGAAAAGGGAGATCATGTCTATCTTCGGGTTTCCCCCAACAAAAGTATATATCAGTTTGGAATCAAAGGTAAATTGGCACCCCGCTATATTGGACCCTTTCCGATCATGGAGAAATGTAGCGCGATTGCTTACCGATTGCAATTACTGGAGAATCTTGCCCGGGTGCACAATGCCTTCCCTGTCTCCCAACTGAAGAAATGTCTAAAGCCTCCGGTTGACGGGATCATTTCCGACACCAAGCAATTGGAAGAATACCTCTCCTACCCCGAATACCCCGTCCGGATCCTTGATCAAAAGGACCAGGTAACTCGCAATCACACCATCACCTTCTACAAAGTGCAATGGAGTAATCATGCCGATGACGAAGCAACTTGGGAGCAAGAAGAGTTTCTGAAAACCAACTTCCCGGAGTTCTTGATTCGACAATACAGGTAACCGCCCACCCTCCCTCTTCTTCATTCATCTTTTTTTTGCGAATCTCGGGACGAGATTTCTTTTAAGGGGGGAGTGCTGTGACATCCCATGTCACAAAAAGGAAATTACCCTCATACTAATGTTAATTTCTAGCTAACTAAACTGTAATTAATTAAATTTCCAAAAAAGGAAATTTTAAATAATTAAATCCAAATCGGCCAAATATTAACCTTACATAAACATCACAAAACTCAATTAAAGTGTGGCAATGTTTTTGCATATTTCAATGGGTCATATCAAGAATAGATTTTAGGGAATTTATCAGAATTTGTGGTAAAACCTAATACCCTTAAAAATTCCCCAAATGCAAAAAAAGGTCCCTCTGTCCTATGAATTTTCATATTTTTTTTCGGAAGAGATCATGACCTGACCCCAAAAGCAAAGTTGGACAAGATATTTTGTGGAGCATCCAAAAAAATTGGTGTAATTTTTGGAGCAAGATAACTTTGCGTTTTACCATTTTGCCGCCACCATTCGCCCCTCTCCCCGCCTCATTCCTCCTCCTCGGCGAAAAGGGCGAGATTCCCCTGTTTAGAGCCTCCATGGATGCCGCCGCATCGACCTCTCCCTAGGCAGCTTTGCCTCCTGTACTTCTTCCTCAATTTGATGTGCAACGACCTCCTCCAGCTCCTCCCTGACTTCCCTGCCTTGCCGTCCTCCAGATTCGCCGGATTTTGGGAAGAAAGGAGCTCCGCCACCATCGGATTCACGACCCTCACGACGAGAACACTGTTCCGGCCTTCCCCGTCGACTTCTTCTTCCATGCTGACGTTCTCCACACCACGGTGAATCTTCTCGACCAACATTTGGCCCTTCTCGTCCTCTATGCATGTCGTGCGACGCCGCCGAACCTCTCCCCTACCTCCGCCATCGACATCGCCGCTGTTCCGACCGTCGCCGATGGCCGGAGACCAACCGTAGTGGTCCTGGGCTCCCTCCCCCATAGCTGCGCCCTACGGCGAGTACTCTGGTGAGCCCGACCGACGCGCGCGCTCTGCCGTTTGAAATTGCCGAGTGGCATTTCTATAAAATTAGATCAAACTTTGAAAAATATTCAAAAATCCATAACTACAAAACTAAAGGTCCGAAAAATGTGAAACCAATTTTTCTAGACTCAGAGAATTCCCCTTTATCCAAAATGTATGATGTGCATCCAGGTTCTGAAGTTTTGATAATTAAAAAAATTCACCAATGTTGGAACCCTTCTAAGATTAATAAATTCATACGTAAAATATTTAAATTATAAAATCATAAAACTTGGTCAGCAAGTTCCTTATGTAATACTTGAACTCTCTGCAAAAGCACATCTCCATTTTATGCATATTTTTAGAGTTATAGCATAATCTTTATTTCTAGTAAATGAATTTTTTTATAAATTCTCTGGTAGGAATTTATTTATGAAACTTTGCATGGTTGTTACTTATGCCTTGATACATTCATATACAATCCAATGTTAAATCTTTAGCTCCAGAAGTATGTTTTTAGCTGTCAATTTGTTTATTTAGTAAATAGCCTAGGAATTATTTATATGAATATTGCTATATATACCTAAATAGATTATTTTACTGTTATTTTACCCTCTGGTACTGTTCATCCACCATATTTGGGTCATGAATAACACTAGGATTAGGTGCTCATCCTCATGCATGTCATATTTATTCAAGAAATTCTATAAATCCTTGTGAATTCGTCTCTTATTCATGCATTGCCATTTTCATATAGGGAACGAACTCGAGGAGACCATACTGGAGGAGGCCGATACAAACGTGAATTTCACCGAAGCTGCTAACTACGATCACTCCCAAGGCAAACCCCAACACATACCTATTAATTTGAGAGTCCTTTTTACTTAATCACAAACTTAAGGATATTGTATTGTGCATTAGGTATAGGGCTTGGATGAAAACCCACTTGCATAAACAATAGTAAGCCTATGTTAGTCTATGCTAATAAGCCTTTCGTTAGAAACATGTTATGCTTAATCTAGTGGAGTCAACGATAGGTTATGGAATCACTTGATACACTTATGATTCACATGAAGGGATGAAATTGGATAAAAATTTGAGAACCTGTCGTTGTGACTCCGCGAACAAGTATTGTATAGTACCAAGTGCATACCTTTATATGGGAAGTGGTAAACCTAGTAACTTGGGTGCCATATTGTTGGACGGATACACTCATCAATCCAGAGGTGATGTGAATGGCATGGTGGATGTACGGGTTGGAGGACCATTGAAGAGTGCACGGGCTAAGCCTCGGATACGAAGTACTGTATCGCTGGGAGGGACGTGTACTCAGGATCGATGGCTCCGGACCAACGTTATAGAAACCTCGTGAACGGTGGCCATACATGTTCTTAAATGATGCGTATGTCGTGTACTTGGGTTTTCTCCTGTAGGATCTAAATCAGTTCGAATTACCGTCCCTCGTGGTTATGAGTACCTCTTGTTTCGAGCAGTTGCAACAATAGTAAAGTAGAGAGGAATGATCATGATTCTTGATATTATTACTCTATGGCTACATGTTGCTTATATTGTATTCTTCTTTTATATTGCAAAACCCTATAGGACAGCCATGTTCAACTAAAGTTACTTTCATGCCACAAAAATTAATTTTTGGCTAAGTGTTCAATTTGCAAGCATAGAGCTAATAGGTGCCTTTTATAAAATTGAAGGACCGAGAAAGCGACCAGAGGGGGCGGGGTAAATGAGAGCCAATTAAAATTCTTTCACAAGAACTTGGCCTATGTCCCAAATATAGCCCGAGCCAATCTCTAAACCGATCACTAAGGCAACACACACCAACTTGTGATGTGCTAACCCTAGAAGTGATCAACAACAGCAGCGGAACACAACGGAAACAAAGAAGAACTGCAAAGACTCGAAACTATCAAAGAAATGCAACAAAATAAATCAAGTCCGAACAACCATCGGTAGTGCCGATCACAGCCATTGGCAGTGCCGGTTGGCACCATCGGCAGTGCCGGTCACACCCATTGGTAGTGCCGGTGCGGGGTTCTCAGAACTCTACAGAGAAGCGGTCAGACTCAAGCCATCAGCAGTGCCGATCGTAGCATCGGCAGTGCCGATCCGATTTCAGACCCACCGGCAGTGCCGGTCCTGGTCGTCGACAGTGCCGATCGACCCCGACAGAACCAAAAACTATGCTCGGGATTAGGAAAAAACTTGACCAAAACTTAATCAAACGAACTCTAAATGATGTGATTTTTGGACCAGATAATCCTCAGGTCATTGTGACCTTCCTCCAAAAAGATCCACTCGATTGGCTCCACAAATGATCACGAATTTCAGATCTTGTGCCAAGAACACCAAAAAGGGAAAACTTAAGACATCCTCCAAATCGAAGGTGCTAGAGCTCTTGATTCGGTCAAGGACCTATGTAGGATTTTTCTAGCTCATCATAGCACTAAGATCCCCCAAGAAATCCATTCTAAAAACTCTCTCAAAAATGAGATCAAGAATTCCCACGAAAATAGCTTCGAAAATAGAGAAAAAGAGAAATTCGGGATTTACGGAGAGAGCAAGATCTTGAGCACGAAAATAACTCTCATATCATCGAAACATGCTTACAAGATCCATGGATACAAGACTAGGAAGCCACCCTCTTTCTCCCACTATTTGGAAGAGAAAGAGATGTCTCTCACACACCCTCTCCTCTCCTCTATTACATGAGGACCTCTCCTAGCACTTTGAATGAAGACCTAAGGCAAGGCTGAGGGAAAGAGAGGCACCTCTTCCACCAGTCCTACCTCTCCTTATATAGGCCTATGGATTGTTCTAAACACCATCCTACCCCTCACCTACAATACACTACCACCTACCACCAAGGGCATAACCGTCCATCTTTTTCCTCGTCGGCCGAATGCCATCGAACCCTTCACGACTTTGCTTCGCCTCGACGCAAGCTCCACGATGGTGCCACGTGCACCTCCAATCGCTGCCACTGGTTTTGAGGCCTAAACCAGGAAACCGTCTTGCACGCTTCTCAAAGTGTGACTTCTTGATCTTGACGCGTGTCACCTTGTCCCGTGATCCTCCTCATCGGTAAGTCTCTCCCGCCTCTGGTCCATTGGAAGCCTCTACTTGCACCGACGTCTGATCACCTTTGACTTGATCAACCCAGCCGTCTTGATCACCACCCACGGTTTTGAGGCTCAACCGTGAAACTGTCCGTGCTTCTTGCCTCTCCACGTGTATGGTATGGATCACCCTTGACTTCACCCAGCCTCCCGATCGTCTGGCCCCAAGTCTCTTACTTGTGCCCGATCCTCTCGCCGTTGACCGCCAAGTCGACTCCAGTGACCTACACATCATGAGACAAGCAAACACATTTCCCATCTCCTGCAGCTTCTTCAACTCCATTACCAACTCTGGTTAGTCAAAACCATGACAAGCACAAACTCATGCAATCCCTGGATTCCCGTATTTCAACTCAAACAACAAATCAGCCCAAGTCAATTACTCATCACATATTGCAAACCATTGCACATATCCACATGGTTTCTCAATCTCCCCCTTCATGAGTACATTGACAACATCAAATATACAAAGCTTAGAGATTTGAAATGCAAAACTGAATAAGCACATCCAAATGGCCAAACCTAAAGAAAAGGTGAAAAATATCCATCTAGCATAAGAGGGATCACAAAACCAAGAGTTGACAAAGAAAGCCACTCGAGAATGCAAAGATTGTGAAAAGCGCATGAAAAACACTCAAGGACATGATATGCTCCCCCTCAACTTGTGGTAGGTCTCATGTAATGTAAAAGGGATCATTTTAAGTTTCTTAGCATCATTTGTGCACGACCCAATATTTTCTCTTCCTTTGGCAATGAACTCATCAAAGAAGCAAAAGAACAAGTATGCAGTGCATGAAAATGCAAACCTAAGGAGCTTCAACAATTATGCAAACAATCATTTAACCTTGCTAATCATAAACATAGAGCCATGAAATGTAAAAGCAATAGCTCACAATCATACAAAGATAAAAGATAGATAGCAAGGCATAAACACCAAGAGCTATACAAGCTAAGCAAAAAGATTGACTAGCTTAGATAGAATCAAATTTGCTCATCAAGAGAAAAGCTGCCACCACATGTGTAAGTACTCCCATCCAAGAGAAAACAAGCATCAAGTCAATCATAGGAATCTAGCCAGTCTCAATCTCAACTAGGGCAACAAGCATTCACAAAAAATAAGCTCTACAAACGCTTACATATGCAAAAGAGACTCATAAGAAAAGAGAAAAGTAGTATTCTTTTATAATCCTCATGTAACTTCTAATCCATGAGGAGGGTCGCACGACTGGGTACGGCAAACACCCCGAGGCTCCGAAGCACAATTTTTGGATTTAGTGTTTTTTATGTAACTTTTAATCCATGTGAAGGGTCGCACGACTGGGTACGACAAATATCCTAAGGCTTTGAAGCACAATCAAATTATTTTGCAAATTAAAAGCATAAGGATGAGCATGCCTTTGCGGCAAAAGGAACAAACGTTCCCACAATGTTCCATCGTGAGCTAAACATTTGCAAAGCTATATTTTGCAAACACAAGGTGCCAAAGCCAAGAAATCCTCTAGACTAGCCTCAATACAAGTCTTGACAGGGATAAAAGCAATTATACACATGGTGAGCAAGTCTTAGTAAGATCAGTTCATAAGGTTCACAAGAAGCTAAGTTTACCTTTAAGATTAGCAAGTTGCTCAAAAGAGTCTATACCAAGCCATCTAGAAAATCTAAGCATAAGAGATTACTATCACATCCTCACAACTTAGCTCAAGCTCAATCATAGCAAAGAGAAATGCAAGAAAGCATAATAATCAAAGCTCATCGACCAATGCATATATTACATATGAGATGCAATGCGAAAAGATAAGATACATATATACAAGAGAACACCAACTCTCCCTCAAATGATGCCATAAGGATGGCAAACACCAAGCTCTCCCCCCCACCCCACCCCCCCCCCCCCCCCCCCCCGAAGAAAAGCAAATCTCGAAGCATCTAGGGGCTTGGTGAGAATATCAGCCAATTGGTGTTTAGTGTCAATGTATTTGAGTTCAACATCTCCCTTCTCAACATTGTCTCTCAGGAAGTGGAATCTCACATTTATGTGTTTGACCTTACCATGTTGGACTGGGTTTTTGGCTAAGCATATGACACAAGAGTTATCACACATGAGTGAAACACTCTTGAAGGTTAACCCAGAATCTCTCATAGTGGATACTATCCATAGGATTTGTCAGCAGCAGCAACATACCCACCCACCCCCCCCCCCCCCCCCGAAGAAAAGCAAATCTCGAAGCATCTAGGGGCTTGGTGAGAATATCAGCCAATTGGTGTTTAGTGTCAATGTATTTGAGTTCAACATCTCCCTTCTCAACATTGTCTCTCAGGAAGTGGAATCTCACATTTATGTGTTTGACCTTACCATGTTGGACTGGGTTTTTGGCTAAGCATATGACACAAGAGTTATCACACATGAGTGAAACACTCTTGAAGGTTAACCCAGAATCTCTCATAGTGGATACTATCCATAGGATTTGTCAGCAGCAGCAACATACTCAGCCTCTGTGGTGGATTGGGCTACGCTCGACTGCTTACGAGAAGACCAACAGATCAAAGAAGTACCCAAGAAATGGCAAGTACCAGAAGTGCTCTTCCTTACAATTCTACACCCAGCAAAGTCCGCACCAGCATACCCAATGAGATCAAGAGATGAAGATGCAGAGTACCAAAGACCAAACTCAAGGGTGAATTTGAGATACCCGAAGATGTGCTTGACAGCCTTGCGATGAGTCACCCTTGGGGAAACTTGAAAGCGACCACAAAAACGCACAGCAAATTGTATGTCGGGTCTTGTCACCGTCAGGTACAGGAGGGAACCAATCATGCTCCTATACTCCCTTTGATCCACCGCTTCATAGTCTTCATCTGGGTCAAGTGTCGTTGTAGTGGACACTGGAGTTGACAACGGCTTCACATTAAGCATCTTGAACTTCTTCAGAAGATCCTTCATGTACTTGGCTTGATGTATGAAGGTGCCTTGCTTGCACTACTTGATTTGAAGTCCAAGAAAGAAGGTGAGCTCGCCCATCATCGACATCTGAAATTCACTTTCCATAGCTTCCTGAAATCTAGACACAAGAGCATGAGAGGAACCTCCAAAGATGATATCATCCACATATATCTGAACCATTAGAAAGTCATTGCTATATTTTAGAGTGAACAAGGTTTTGTCAACACACCCCATGACATACCCGCGCTCTAGCAAGAAGGTCTTAAGCCTAGCATACCATGTCCTAGGTGCTTGCTTTAGCCCGTACAAAGCCTTCTAAAGCTTGTACACTTGGTTTGGGTATTTGTGGTGCTCAAAGTCAGGTGGTTGTTTCACATAAACCTCTTCCTCTATGAAACCATTTAGGAAGGTACTCTTGACATCCATTTGGTAGAGCATAGTGCACTTAGAGGCAGCAAATGCAAGCAAGATCCTAATGGCTTCTATGCGAGCAACAGGAGCAAAGGTTTCACTATAGTCTAAGCCCTCAACTTGACCAAAACCCTGAGGAACAAGCCTAGCCTTGTTTCTCACAACCTCACCATCTTTCCCATGTTTGTTTTTCAACACCCACTTGGTTCCTATGACATTGACACCAACAGGAGGCTCTACTAGGGTCCACACTTTGTTTCTCTCAAAGTTTTCCAACTCTTCATGCATGGCATTAACCCAATGTTCATCAGATAGTGCGTGTCCAATATCTCGAGGTTCAAAGGTGGCAACAAATAAAGATTTGGTAAAGCAGGCGAGATGTGCAGACCTTGACCTTGTCGTCCTCTCATTGAGGTAACTAATCATCTGTTAAGGAGGATGCCGATATTGAATGTGGTGAGGGGCCTCTCTCTCAGAGTGTACTTCCCCCTCAACCACAGCTGGAGCAGGATCGACAGCTGTTGAGGTCGATGTAGAAGCTTCTAGACCCTCTGTTGGAGTGGTGGAAGCAACAGGAACAAGCTCGGATGTGCGATGGAATGATTCATCATCGTCATCATCCAAGCCCTTTAGGTCCCCTTCTACAAAGATACTCTTCTCCGTCTCCCTGTTACCTGCAGTCTCGACCACATTGCTTGCACAAGAGTTTGATTCATCAAAGGTTACATCACAGGACTCTACGATGGTGTTAGTTTCCAAATTCAGAACTCTGTAGGAATGGCCATGAAGGGTGTAGCCAAGAAAGATGCCATCGGAAGATCTCGACTCAAACTTATCAAGATTGTCACACTTGAGAATAAAACACTTGCAACCAAAAGCACGCAAATGAGAAACAGATGGCTTCCTCCTAAAGCATAGCTCATAAGAAGTCATATTAAGAATTTAGCGCAAGAAAACCCGATTGAAAACATAGCAAGCAGTGCTAATGACCTCAGCACAGAACCGCCTCGAAGTCCTATGCTCATCGAGCATCATCCAGGCCATTTCCACCAAGGTTCTATTCTTTCTTTCGACCACACCGTTCTACTAAGGGACACGAGGTGCTAAAAACGGATGCTCAATACCATGCTCAAGACAAAAAGTATCAAAGGAGGATTTCTTGAATTCGGTGCCATTATCAATACGGATTGCTCGTAATGCACAAGGAAGTTCCTTAAACAACCTCAAAGCTAAGCTCCGAAAGTGATAAAACACTTTATCCTTGCTCTCAAGAAAGTAAACCTAAGAATAGCGAGAGAAGTCGTCAACAATCACAAGAACATACCACTTTCGACCCGCCGAACAAACCCGAGAAGGACCAACAGTGTTCATATGAAGTATCTCTCCAGGGCGTTCAGTCATCACAAAATTAATTGGTGGATGAGAAGCGGCAATCATTTTCCCATGATGACAAGGAGCACAAACCAAATCCTTATCAAATTTGAGCTTAGCCAATCCTTGGATCAAACCTAGGCCACTCAAGCGACAAAGCAAGTCAAAGCTCATGTGACATAATCTCCTATGCCATTTCCAGAGCTCAGAAGAAGATGGACCAAACAAGCACTTGTGAGAAATAGGAGAAATAGCAAAATCAGCCTAAAAAACTTTTCCAATGCTAGAAATCCCACAAACCAAATAACCATCCGAATCAAGAACACAAGAAGCATTTTTCTTAAAGCACACTTCCAATCCAACATCAAGCAACTGAGAAACAGAGAGAAGATTGTACTTGAGATGCTCAACCAAACCAACATCCTTGAGAGTGAATTTTTCATTTACCTTAACGCGCCTCTTGCCTTCACTCTCCCTCTCTTGTCATCTCCAAAGGTCACATACTCCCAGTGCTTCAAGGGAGTGAGGCTGGAGAACCACTTTGCATCTCCGGTCATGTGACGCGAACACCCGGAGTCCATCAACCATTTGTTCTCCAAGCCTCCACCTGCTGCCTACAAAGAACAAGAAGAAAAGATTGATGACTCAGTGCTGGGGTTAGAAAGAAAACTCTTGGAAAGTTAGCATTCAATCACACGATCTGCAGGGGCTATCACAGTTCTTTGCACATTACCACTTGAACACTTGGGACAAGAACCACAATGGGGAAAGCATGGCCTGTCAAAGCGTCTCGACTCAAACCTAGGGTTGTGAGGATAGAAATCATCTGTGTGAAAGCCAAATCCACGCGAGCAACACTCACCACGATGGGGAAAATAGGCGCCAAAGCGCTACTGCGCAAAGCCTCTGTTTCATGTATCAAAACCATATGAGGAATGATCCTGTTCACGATAGGCACGAGAAAAAGAGTGAGGCTGAAAACCAACAAAATAATCATGATGCACATTCCTAGTTAACTCAGCTTGCATCCTCTCAATACTCTTACGCCTATAACAGTACTCATCCAGGTGACCCTTACGACCATAGAACATGCAAATGTAGGCACTCTCATGTTTAGGCTTAGCTTGTACAGTGAGTTTGGGTTTTGGCTTCTTAGCTTGCTTTGGATTGAAGGAAGAATTAGGGTTAGGTAGATAGTATGTGTCAGTGGGTTTGATGGATTGTTCCTCATCCTTGTAGCTAGAGTTAGGCACAAACTAACCCACATTCTCACTCTCCATGTCACACCTCTCAAATCCAAGCCCAAGTTGTAGGTTGACCTACTAGCACTTTCTTTGACTCTTGCCAAGTCAGTCTCAATCTTCTCCTCACTCACTAAGGTTCTTTGAAGATGAGAGATGAGATAGTCATTTTCTTGGGCTAGGTTTTCATTTTCCTCTCTTGTAATTGCAAGCTTATCCTTAAGAGAGCCACACACTACCCAGGGTGGTGGAAAAACTTTTGAGCGAGTCTCATCTAGCAGCTTGGACTCGAGCTCTTTGACTTTGAGGCTTTGAGCTTCCAACTCATTGGTGAGCATGGGGCACTTCTGACATGCGCCCAAAAGAGTTGGTCTAGCTTTGAATTCATCAAGCTCTTTAAGGGCACTCTCAAGATGACTGGCAACTTGAGCATGCACACTTTCCCTCTGACTGAGATCATTCATCACAACTTGACAAGACTCACACTCAACATCAGCATTTTTAGCAAGCTTGGACCTAAGCGAAGTGTTCTCATACTCAGCACTCTCCAACTTAGACTTAAACTCTCTATTCTCACGAACAGCACTGCGAAGCTTATCATCTTGCATGAGCAAAATATCACGCAAATGATCAAGTTCAGAAGAGAGCTCATCAAAAGTGGGAGGTACCTCGCTTGTGTCGGAGTTGGAGCCAGAATCAGTGTCGTGATCGTTCTTTGCCATGAAGCAAATCCCAGTGAAGTCGTCCTTCCTCTTGACTCGTGGCTTCTTGACCTCCTCTTCCGAGCTTGTAAGGCCTTCGCTTGATGTGAGGTCGACGTCGCCTAAAGCGGCAACGCAGGCGCGTGCAATGGCCTTAGCAAACTTCTTGGAGTTCTTGCCTTTCTTGAAGAAGCGGTTCTTCTTCTGCTTGAAATCTTTAGTGTTGTTGTCGTGGTACTCACCCTTCTTCTTCTTCTTGGGGCAGTCAGTAATGAAGTGTCCCGAGTCACCACACTCGAAGCAAGTTCTTGAACCACCTCCTCTTCTTTCCTTGCGATTGTTGTAGAACTTCCTGAACTTCATTGTGAGCAAGGATAGCTCCTCGTCAGGAATGCACTCCATCTGTTCATCGGAAGGTGCAACAAGAGAAGAAAGAGCAAACTCCAAACAAGACTTGTCAAGTGAGGGGTTAGTTCCATAAGAAGCACCACTGTGACTACCCTTTTGAGAGCTAGAAAGCAAAGTCACGCTAGAAGCAGGATTAGCAAGATTAGGATGAGACTTCCTAGATAGTTCATGAGATTTTAGCTTGCTATATAGCTGCTCATAGTCCAGGATATTGAAATCAGCAGTTTCTTCTATTGCAGCGATCTTAACCCCCCAAGCATTTTCATCAAGTGAATACAGCAATTGCTTAGCTCTATCATTATCATTGTACACAAGGTTACCACAAGCCCGTAAGTTGCACACAATGGCCTCAAACCTACGAAAAGTGTCATCTAGTGACTCGCCAGGTTTTTGTGCAAAGGTTTGGTACTTTCTATTGTAAGAATCCTTACGCATAGACTTGACTTGATTAGTACCCACATGGTATGTGCAAAGCTTTGCCCAAATGGCACGTGCAGTATTAAGATGAGCAACACGGTCATGTTCATTCCTACCTAGAGCAGAAAGTAGGATATTGACAGCTTTGGAGTTGTTTTCATACCTGGTTAACTCACCTGCAAATGCAGTGTTGAGGTCTTTTGGTATGGCATACTCCTGCTCAACTATCTCCCAAATAGCACGTCCTTGACTTCCAGTAGGGAAAGTCCTCTCCATCAAACATCCAGTGCTTGACCGCACGCTTCTCCATGTCGTCTTCGGATCATAAAGCCGGTGAAGGTCAACTAGTGATCAAACCGGCTCTGTTACCAATTGAAGGACCGAGAAGGCGACCAGAGGGGGGGTGAATGGGAGCCAATTGAAATTCTTTCACAAGAACTTGGCCTATGTCCCAAATATAGCCCGAGACAACCTCTAAAGTGATCTCCAAGGCAACACACACCAACTTGTGATGTGCTAACCCTAGGAGTGATCAACAACAACAGCGGAACACAGCGGAAATAAAAAAGAACTGCAAAGACTTGAAACTATCAAAGAAATGCACCAAAACAGATCAAGTCTGGACAGCCATCAGCAGTGCCGATCACAGCCATCAGCAGTGTCGGTTGGCACCATCAGCAGTGCCGATCACACCCATCGGCAGTGCTGGTGCGGGGTTCTCAGAACTCTGGAGAGAAGCGGTCAGAGCGCATCGGCAGTGCTGATCGTGGCTATCGGCAGTGTCGGTGCGGGGTTCAGACTCAAGCCATCGACAGTGCCGATTGTGGCATCGGCAGTGCCGATCCAAGTTCAAACCCATCGGCAGTGCCAGTCCTGGTCGTCGGCAGTGCCGATCGACCCCGACAGAACCAAAAACTGCGCTCGGGGTTAGGCAAAAACTTGACCAAAACCTAATCAAACAAACTTCAAATGATATGGTTTTTGGACCAGATAATCCTCAGATCATTGTGACCTTCCTCCAAAAAGATCCACTCGATTGGCTCAAGAAATCATCATGACTTTCAGATCTTGTGCCAAGAACACTAAAAAGGGGAAACTTAAGAAATCCTTCAAATCGAAGGTGCTAGAGCTCTTGATTCGATCAAGGACCTATGTAGGATTGTTCTAGCTCATCATAGCACTAAGATCCTCAAGAAATCCGCCCCAAAAAATCACTCAAAAATGAGATCAAGAGTTCCCACAAAAATAGCTCCAAAAATAGAGAAAAAGAGAAATTCGGGACTTAGGGAGAGAGGAAGATCTTGAGCATGAAAATAACTCTCATATCATAGAAACATGCTTACAAGATCCGTGGATACAAGGCTAGGAAGCCACCCTCTTCCTCCCACTATTTGGAAGAGAAAGAGATGTCTCTCACACACCCTCTCCTCTTCTCTATTACATGAAGACCTCTCCTAGCACTTTGAATGAAGACCTAAGGCAAGGCTAAGAGAAAGAGAGGCACCTCTTCCACCAGTCCTACCTCTCTTTATATAGGCCTAGGGGTTATACTAAAGACCATCCTACCCCTCACCTACTATACACTACCACCTACCACCAGGGGCATAACCGTCTATCTTTTTCCTCGTCGCCCGAACGCCATTGAGCCATTCACGACTTTGTTTCGCCTCGACGCAAGCTCCGCGATGGTGCCACGTGCACCTCCAATCGCCGCCACCGGTTTTGAGGCCTAAACCGGGAAACCATCTTGCACGCTTCTCAAAGCGCGACTTCTTGATCTTGACACGTGTCACCTCGTCCTGTGATCCTTCTCATCAGCAAGTCTCTCCCGCCTCCGGTCCATTGGAAGCCTCTACTTGCACCGACGTCTGATCACCTTTGATTTGGTCAACCCCGCCATCTTGATCATCACCCACGGTTTTGAGGCTCAATTGTGAAACTGTCCGTGCTTCTTGCCTCTCCACGTATACGGTATGGATCACCCTTGACTTTACCCGGCCTCCCGATCGCCCGGCCCTAAGTCTCCTACTTGTGCCCGATCCTCTCGTCGTTGACTGCCAAGTCGACTCTAGTAACCTACACATCATGAGACAAGCAAACACATTTCCCATCTCCTGCAACTTCTCCAACTTTATTACCAACTCTGGTTAGTCAAAATCATGACATGCACAAACTCATGCAATCCCTAGATTCCCGCATTTCAACTCAAACACCAAATCAGCCCAAGTCAATTACTCATCACATATTGCAAACCATGGCACATATCCACATGATTTCTCAGCAATATACCAAGTAAGCCCGGTCAGACCCCTGCATGTTAGGAGTCGGTTTTAGATAACCATTTGTCGAGTAAGTCTTACGGAGTATGTTAGATACTCAGGCTTTACGATTTATGTTTTTTTTTAGGCATCCCTCAAGCTATCTATTGTGATTGTTGTAACAAGGTTGTGTGGGAAGGTGAGGAACCACAGATTTGGACCATTGAGTGGGTTCCTAGCTCGCATACCCAAGATGAGTGAGCCATTGCCATAGGGCCGGCATGGTTTACTTGGGCTATTTATCGTCGAGTATACCGTATTTTCACTTCCGCTTATTTATGTACCCCGAACCAGGAACATATGTATTGTAGTGTAACTTAATTTGCTTCCGCTGTGACACTTGAACTTGTAATATTATACCCTTAATTGATGTATCCTTGTAAATGATGGATGTTCATGTGTGTATGCTATGCATGGTTACTTCGGTAATCATCTCCCGAGGAGATCCTGTACGGCACACTCTATATTTCGGTATAGGGATGTGACACTAAAGGTAGAGCCCCCCCCCCCCCCCCCCCCCCCACGGTACTGCTCCCCGAACAGTGGAGCCTCCCCTACAGCCCCTCTTGATTTTGTCGTCATGGAAGAGAGATTGGAGGGGTTGGAGGTTGAAGAAGATCCCAAAAAAATGATTTTGTTCGTCTGTTCGCGAGCTCGGCTGGAACTAGGCTATCTTGGTGACAGACATTATTTCTTTTCTTATTTCCTAAGGCCCATTAGTCAGCCTAATTGCTACACTAATCGATAAGGAATCGATCTCAGCTCAGCTCAGCTCGCTGCCCCTTCAGTCCCTAATCGGCTTAGTGGCGACGCTTGACCAAGGACGACTAGGCGTGGGCGAGTGGCGACGCAAGCGCGCAGCCTCCAGCGGCGCGCGTTAGTGCGGCACGGCATCGAGTTCAGGTGCCGCGGCGGCCGACGGGCACGACGGAGATGTGGTGAGCGCGCGGTGCCGCAGCTAAGACCAGGGTCCCGAGGGCGCGGGGCTACTCACCGCTGCCAGTGTCACGCCAGTCGCCAAGAGCTAGCTTTAGCGGTCGGCGGCGATTGGTGAGTAGGAGTAGCGACGGTGCCTAAAAAAGATGATATATGTTGATAAGCATGACCACCCTAAATAATGTGGCCACGGTGGTAAGGGGATTTTTAGTGATATCCATCGTTTCTTCAAATTACTAATAATAATATCATCTTCATATAACATAAAATCTCATGTGATTGTAAAAACCTACATACATCATGCTTCCCTAGATAGATGAAATGTTACGAGGCATCTCTGCAGTAGCTTCTATGAATCATTATCATAGTTGTAAGAAGCAAATGCTTCTTTTTGTAGCTGTAGATGGCGATTTTGTGCATGGATTCCAATTTAGGCCGCACGTGTTATGGCAGTCGAGTTGATTAAAACTGGTTCAGAACAGCTTAGCAACTCATATCATTGCTAGGCATGGGCATTCGGTTAATCCGGGTCGGTTAATTCGGCTTAAAGAAATTTCGATTAAAGAAAATGACAATCGATTTAATACCAGGAAAATCAAAAACCGCACAGTTCGGTTGCGGTTAAGGGTGTGTTTGGTTAAGCTGTGACTGTGAAAAAAGTTGTTGTGGGCTGTGAGTTGTAGGAAAAGCTGCTGTGAGATTTGAGCTGTGAAAAAGCTGAAAGCCGTTTGGCTGAAATAATTGTGGTTGTGAAAAAGCTGTTAAAATGACTATAATGCCCCTGAATGTTTCAGGAACAATGCATATGGAAATTGATCGTAATTGACTGTTTTGTTCACATATACATGTAAATGATCATTTTTGATAAGAAAATCTTAAATATTTTACATGTTGCATCTTTATAACATGATGTCCCACATAAATACAATGATGCATTATCCAAAATATTTTTAGTTCATAGTGCTAGCCTCTAACAACATAATTATCTCTCTCTCGCACTAATCAAAGCATTAGCTATCCTATTCCAATGGTATTCATGGTAGCCTCGGTCTCCTCATCTGCATTCTCATCTCCTTGCACATGTGTTGTGTCACGTGTGACACGTGATAGATAGTCCTCATCTATATCATATCTATCAAACAGCTTATCTCTCAAGTTGCTGTCACGAATAAAATTATGCAAAACAATACAAGCTATAATGATTTGCTTCTGAGTACGAGTAGAAAAACTTAATATGTCCTTTAAAATACACCACTTCTGCTTCAAGACTCCAAAAGACTGTTCAATGACATTGTGAAGGGTGAATGCAAGAAATTGAACAGCTCATATTTCCCTTAAGAAGACGATCAGTCCAAGCTTAAAATTCTGGTATATAGTAGGTGCTTCCTTTAAAAGAAACAACATATACAATTTGATTTGGATAACCAGAGTCAAAGTAATATTTTTCTGCAAAATGCGTAATCAACAATAACAAATGATAGAAACATAACTGACAAAGTCGCGACGGACAAATGCGGTTAACCGATGAATGGGCTTGAGGTCTGGGACGGACGGAGGTTGAGGGAGAAGCAGGCTCGCCGCGAGACCCCGTGGCCCTGGCGCGTCGCCTCGCTGCGAGCCCGGGCAGCCGTCGAGTCGTCGCCGTTGCTCCCGTGCGTCCGCCGCCGTTGACTGGACTCCGTGGCTCCCGCGTGCGCGCCCGCCGTCACTCCGACACGCGCATCCGGCCGCCGTGGCTGCCGCGCGCCCGCTGCTCACCGCCATCGCTCGGACACGTGCGCCTCACCGTTGTCGCTGACGAGCAGCAGCCGCACGCGCCGCCGTTGTTTCATCCCGCGCGGCAGACAAGGAGCAGACAGGCGGCTGGGTGGTGGGGTGGGTGGAGAGAGTCGTGGGTTACTGGGTTAGGACCTAGGGTTAGCACGTGGGCCAAGATGGTATAAATCTGTTCATGGGTTAATGAATTCGTCGGGCCTTGTAGGCTGAAATGAGTATTTCGGTTTTTTCGGCCAGTTCGGTTAATCAGTGTTTGAAACCGAACAAAATACGGTTAACCGAAGTAGTCAAAATTGAAAACATAGTCCACTTTATTACCTACTAGTTTGCTGGTTTGACCACCTATGACAGAAGACAGAGCCTTCACAAAAACTGAGGAGAAGAAGAACCACGCAACCACCTAAAAGAAAAAAAAAATCACTGAAGAGGTATTTATAGATTATCAAAGTATTGTAACCGTATAACGTATCAAACACATCTTGTTGAAACACACAATGAGTAGCATAACGACATGCATGCTGATTCGACTAAGGCAAATTCCTCCTAAATCACGCTAGACAAGACGATGATACATACAATGTTCAAATAAGCCATGCATGTGTGAAGAGATTCACGAGAGTAGGTCGGCGATCGATTGACCACGAACAGGCTGTTTATGCGCCACTGTAGATGTGGACGTCGCAGACGACGATGATGATGGTGAAGAGGGAGAAGAAGAGGAGGGTGTGGACGGTGGCTGCCTTGCCGGTGACACGAAGACTGCCGAAGTCGACCCACCGGCGCAAACCTGGCAGCTCGAAGAGCAGCCCCGGCGAAAGGATCACGAACAGCACCACGCCCACCACCACTGGCGCCCAGTCCAACATTTCAGCTGCCCTGAACTTTGCGCACAGCACACGCTCGCTCACTCGCACAGCAAATTGGTATGGTTCTCCTCAGCTACCTACTGTATCTAGTTTTCCCCTTCCTATATTTGAGGAAACAATAACGAAAAGCTGGTTAGCTATGTATAGCACGAGAGCGTCCGCGTGCGTGTACATGCACTTTGCTTTGCATAAATTGGAGCTACTTTGGATGAGGAAAAGAAAAGGAGAAATAGTGGAATCGAAGAAAAGAGAAGGAATTATTGAGGGATAAGACATGGACAGCCATGACATGACTGCTTCTGTGATGCGCGAGAGCGAGAGATTCAGGAAAGTATTTCTGTATTTGGATGAGCAAAGATGATTGATTGGGCTTTGCTTTTGATTCGTAGTGGCAGTAAGATTGAACATAAAGCGGGCCGGAAAATATCGTGGGCTACCGCAGCTCCACGGCCTATGATCCTCTCTCTCCCAAAAAAAAAAAACAATGAACGCAGTGTTACGGTCATTCATCAGATTGCCCTCTCGGTACAGATAGCACGGCCACGGATCGCACGCTCTGTAATGGCCTAGAATTTTAAACCAGCAAAATTGAGGACCAGATTGAAAAAGGACCGAACAGAAAAAAAAAATTATTTTTTAACTTAAATTAGAAAAGAATTAAAAAAAAACTCTTCTACGCGACCCATTACCACCCCTGTAACCAAAACCAAAACGCTCCCCGTTCGCCGGTGGGGTCCGCTCCGATCCGTTGCCTGTGCCGCTGTGCGCAAGCGCACGCAAAGCAACAACGACGGCGACCCAAAAGTCAAAAGGATTCGTTGCCCGCGCGCTGCGCCCTGGAGCACCGGGCACGCCTCGTTCCCCTGCCAATGACGCGCGGGCCCCAAACGTTTCCTCGCATCGTTCCGGGCCCGCGTGCCCATCGAGCGCGTTCTCTAACGCGGGTCCCGCCACGCACCCCCTCCCGTGCCTGCCGCCGCTGTACTAAATGCGTGATGACTGTTGGGTGGCGCACAGACACGCATCTCCCTTCAGAGAGTTCGAGAACTCCAAAAGGCGAAGCAGATTTGTGAAGGAAGAAAGGCGCAGGAGTGCAAGAGGAGGGGGAATGGCGGACTGGGGCCCCGTGATCGTCGCGACGGCGCTG
The DNA here is from genome assembly GCA_030378355.1 of Eleusine indica. Classification (NCBI taxonomy): domain Eukaryota; kingdom Viridiplantae; phylum Streptophyta; class Magnoliopsida; order Poales; family Poaceae; genus Eleusine; species Eleusine indica. The sequence continues at coordinate 18,084,122 of CM059502.1, forward strand.
TTCGTGCTCCTGACGCCCGGGCTACTGTGCACGCTGCCGGGGCGGGGAAGGGTGGCGGAGTTCGGCAGCATGCACACCAGCGGCCTGGCCATCCTCGTCCACGCCGTCCTCTACTTCGCCCTCATCACCATCTTCCTCATCGCCATCGGCATCCACGTCTACGCCGGCTAGCCAGCGCCTCTGCGCCTCTGCTCGCTGCTTAAAGGCTTCGGTTCTTTGTTTGGTTGTTTTCTGTCATCTAAGATCCTTGGTGTCCTGTAAACGAGATGAATTGTACGGTGGACGGATTTGTTATGGAATATGAATGGTCTGTGGTTGTAATCGGCGAAGACGTTAATACAATCTGGTCCGTGATAATCATAGATCCGTGTTGAATTCAGAGTGTCTGTCTTCCTTGTCTCGTGATATGAATCTGTGATTGTGATGCGTTCCATCGACTTCCTCCCCCAACTTTTTTTTTCTTCCCACACCATTCTTTTCCCTGATTGATCGGGTTACCTGTCGGTGCTCTGATTGTGACGCTGCTTGCTCCAGCGGGTTCGATCGGTGGATGTGGATCCATGGACGCCACTGATTTCCCAGTGCCTTGTGACGCGCGCATTAGTTTAGCCTGGCATGCTAATAGTGCATTTGTCAGCGGCAAAGCATGTTCGCCTCCTCGGCGTTTTCTGCCCGGATCTGACGCTGCATCTGCATTCGTTTGCGAGTGAGGATTGGGTTACACACCACCCAATCCTGCGGCTGCGTCATCGACCGAGGCCGTGGATCCAGTTTTTGTTGTCCCAAGCGATGATGCAGCATGCATGTGCTTTTGTTTGATTTTATCCGGCGAAGCAAAAGAAATCCGCGACAGATTGCTTGCAGAATCGCATCACTGTTCTCATCATGTCTGCTGGTGTTCATCTGTTTGGGTAAAGCACGTCTAAAGTGTTGTGCTTCAATGGTGATTTACAAATAATAATATAAATATAACTCAGTTCTCTAACCGGCAGATAAGTCTGGGTGGTGTAGTTGGTTATCACGTTAGTCTCACACACTAAAGGTCCCCAGTTCGAACCTGGGCTCAGACAACGGATTTATTTTGCCTTATTTTCTTTTCTCGAAATCGTCCGCACTGTTTCTGATTTCCATCAGCCCCAGCCCTCAAGTCGTTGCGATTCCTTTTACCACGTTGCGATTTCATTTTCAACACCTAAAATCTTGATAAGATCACGAGAATGATGGTACGGGTATTTCACCCATTATTGCTTACTGCCGAACTGCACCTTGCAGCAACTGTTTATTTGGTTTATGTTCTCAGACCAAGGTTTATTTGGTTTATGGTGATGAGAATAATCCCATCTTATTCCGAGCCATCACACATGTAGGTACGCTGATGACGGGCAGCGGACCTTTCAGGATCATCTTCAGTTTAGTTCAGCTCTGAATAAGCCAGTCCCCAGCTCCCACTGATTGATGCGGTCTCCGGCATCTCCCAGGCCTGGGATCAGGAAACTACAAAAGCACACATGAAAAGGAAAATTTAGAACAAGCAACGTGACGGTAATTTTGTGGATATATGATGAGAATGAAGGGCGCTACCCCTTATCATTCAGGAACGGATCAACTGCAGCGACGTAAACACAAATCCTGCACAAAAGTTGCAGTTGCTTGTTAATGTCACGTCACACCAGTTTGAGGTAACATATTACTATTTCCGTTCCAAAATATAAGTATTTATTGACTTTTAAGTATCAAAAAAATTATAAAAATATTTATTTTATTATAACATGCTTTATTATTATATATACTTTATATATAACTATAATTTATTTTTATAAAATAGATTGAATAAGACAAATGGTCAAATGCGATGCTCACAGTTAACAAATACTTATATTTTGAAACGGATGTAGTATCAGCAAATATCAGTCAGTCTGTAGGTAGCATTTTGTTTCAGTGCCACTGGTAAGTGGTAACATACCCACATACCCGGGGAACTTCTCCTTGAGCTTCTCAATGGCAGAAGGACAAGTTAGTGCAGATATCTGAAAAAATAGCAATTAGTGTGACTACCACAATCTTCTGAGCTGGTGACAGAAAAGAAACGCAACATCTGACAGGATCAATGATCTTACAACTCTTATTTGTTCAATCTTGGCACCGCGATCCTTGATCAGGTCGATCGCTGTGATCATTGTTCCACCTGGTGTACAGAAAGCGTTAGAGGAACTTGCAAACTGTATAACTGTCTTGTACATACTGTCACATTAAAAAGGCACGCCAATCCCAAAAATTAACACAACGATTCATATGCTTCCATAATGCATGGCATCTGCAATATGCATCGAATAATTGTTCAGTGTTATGTTTTACACAGCTACATGATAGAAAATGTACCGGTCGCAAGCATAGGATCCATGAGGAGAATGCGGCATCCATCTGGGAGTCGATCAGGCAGCCTGTATTTACGAATGAGGAACAGTGATTAGTAAGTGAAATCTGGCTTTGAGCATCTGACCAACCTGGTAGGAGCAGAGGCAATACGATGGAATCTTTTTGTGTGACGATCAATAACAAAGAGAGCAGCAGAACAGATGAGAAAATGACATGGAGAAAGAAGGAAATTGTACTCACTTGTTAAGGTAAACAGATGGCTGCAGCGTCTCCTCGTCCCTGGCCATGCCTTTACGAACGATGAAAGCAACAAGCGAGCCATGAGCATCTTTTGATTTTTTAATTGCAGATTTTTATCAACATGTATAACACGGTTGCATAAGTTGGCACTACTCAAAACATAAATATCTGTGTCTCACCTAGATGAAATGTCTTTGTTGATGGGAGAAGAGATGTCGCGTGCTCTGAGAAAGCAAGGCCAGCTCGGAGAATGGGAACAATTCTGGTATAACAACAGAAAGAGAAGCATCAATGAAACGAGATTTTGGTATAGCAATGCTAGATGAGAAGCTGATGATGTGAATAAAAAAGGAGTGCGCGGACCAGGATAGGCTGTGTCTCGTCAATGAATTCAACGGACGCGTGGTCGATAGGAGTCGGCACCACCTTAGTCACAGTTGGCTGCAAGAGAGAAACGGGATGAGCAGATAAAATAAGCATGGTAGAGAAGTCGTGTGACATGCATTTGTTTTAACTTACATGCTACCTCCATTCCAAAACAGGTGAATATATCGTTTGCTTTTCGTACGAAACACAGGTGAGTATATTTAGAAATTAGAATGATAAGTAATTTAGAATTGAGGTAGTATATTTGAACGGACACTGTTTTGAGTTTAGTATAAGATGATATGCATAAACATATTTTGCAACATTTTCATATAAAAACCTTATTTTGTAAAATTCTAAAGAAGGAAGTAGTAGTTATATGATTTTTCTATTACCCGGTGTGCATGAGCTTGTTGGTAATGACAAGCTAGCCACACGCCTTTGACACACTACACCACGGTTCATTATTGACAACTCATGGGACCGAGCCAGGCGACACGTACGGCAAGGACCGAGGCTAGGCGGCGACGCGATTTGGCGCATTGATGGAGGGCACAAATGCAGATTTTGGAAGCGAGGGCACGTGCGTGGGAGTGCCAGCGGGAGGAGCCGGCGGCGTGTTTTGGGCTGGAAATTTTGAGGATTTCAGAGGCGGCAACTTTAGAGTTTGGCTTGGCGGTCCCTTAATTTATCTGCTTGTTTTGCCCACCAATATTTTTCCCGTCCGATGGTTGGAGGACACCAATAATGAGTCAGTAAAAGCTGACGACAGACGATGGGTCGGTAAAAATGGACCGTTGTGGAGTGACATAGTCAAACCCATTGCTAGCACACAACTGAAATGTGTACATAAGTTTCTCAAGATATTTTTTCTAAAAAAATATTTAAAATGATTTAGAATAAAGTTTATAAAGACATTACTTCTAAAGTTGTTATTGTGAATTTTTTATTAAGCTTTGAGAAAATATTTCAAAAATAAAAAGATAAGGAAAAACTTTCCAAAAGAAGAGAAGGTGGCCAGGTGGGGTCTACGAGGTGTGCGTGAATTAGCAAGATCTACAGCTGTGTGTATGTCTAACAAACAAAGCATATCCTGCTAGTTGGGTTTACATAACCGCTCAACCGGTTGGTTACGAACTGTCGAAAAATCGGTGGTTGTTTAGAAAAATCGATTGATTAACTGTTTGTTACAGTAAAAATTTTGGTTTTCCACGGTTAACTGGTTGGCCGAGTAAACGGTCCGGATTGGTTTTCTGGTTAATTAGGATAACCGGTTGGTTTTTACTGGTTATTAAACCCGACTGAGTAGATTTTTACATAGCATAACGGGAAATAAAAAAGATATTATGCGGATCTTTGTCGTGTTCTAAGGGGTGTTCGTAAATCAGCAAGATCCACAACTATGTGTATGTCTAATAAAGAAAGTATATTCCATTGCACGACGTGTCCCGAGTAGATCTATACATAACGTTACAGAAAAAAAAAATGCCACGCGGATTCTATTAAACCATTTGTTACCAGCCAATCCTTGGTCGCTTCATAGATGAGCGCCCTTCCAAGCTCCGCCATAACATGCTCTGTCGTTATCATCCATAGTGTGTGAAATCACAAAGATAGTCAAAAAATAAATGAGAGAAAAGCGTTGTTCCAAAATCGATCTAGGCAAATGAAAAAAGAAAAAAAAGAAGAGCCATTGGTACTGAGTACTGACTGAAGGCGAGGGTTTGGGTGTCACGGTGGCGCAGGACGGCGACACAGTGCTTCACCAGCGGGTGCTTCGGCACCACCACCTGCATCCAAAACAAAACATGGTGATAATTGAGTTTGATACGTCGAAGAACCTGGCTAGTAGAAGTGCGTGATTATCATCCACCAGCAGCTGATATGATGATGATGATGATCCATGGCAACGAACACAAGTACCTTGCAGCCGTCGTCCATGGCAATGGACTCACACTCCTCGTCCATGAAGACGGAGGGAATAAGGAGGGGATGAAGATGGAGGGGAACGCACGATGTGTTGTTGGCTCTGTGAACAAGTAGACGCGCGCTACTCGTGCAGGCCAGGGACACGACAACGGAGACGGTTCTTGCTCCGCATGAGCCTCGTGTTCTCGAGGGCACACGCAACGAATGCAAACAAACAAATGAAAAAATATCGTGCGGGGGCTAACAAGCGAAGAGCAGCAGCTTGTTTGGGCTGTATTCTTCGTCGACTGAACAAACCAGAGTGGTGTAGATCCAATGATCCATAAGAAAAGGCCCAGTCTTGGCCCGAGGCCTAATGATAGATCTTTTTTTTAACCAACGCAGCCTGGTTCCTATTGGCCCAGTGATTACAGAGACGACTTATGGTTTCCTTTCCTTTTGCATTCGTCTCGAAATATATAATTCGACAAAAAGAAGATTGACAAACAATGTAAGCAAGTTAAAAATAAAGCCAAAAGGATTTAAAAAGTATATGCTGGAATTATATGGGCTTGGCCTATTAATATTCACAATAATTTCTGAAAAATCTCAAAAACCCATTCATGAGTGGTGGAAGTGCAAAGGTTTAATCCCATATTGCTAGTGGAGATGGAGGGAGTCCAACTTATAAGGTTGGTTGCTCTAGCATCTCTTGCAAGTGTATGGATGAGAAGAAGGAAAAACACACGTGCGTGCTCGTTTGCCTCGTAGGGGCGGGCATGGACGATTCGGGGGCGTGGCTTCTTTTGCACTTTCTTTTTGCTGCATGTTCCATATATTTTCATATATTTAGTTATGAAAACCGACGTATTAATATGTTAATAGACTCGGTTGCGGGGCATCCAACCCTAGCGGTTCCTCCCTATAAATACGTACGGGTATCGCTGCAAATCATATCACGCAATCGCCTAGGGTTTTGCCTCTCGCTACTGTTGCGCCGTCAAGTCTTCTCCATCCCGATCGTTGGCGTGCACCGGCAAACGGGAGAGCAGGTCTCCGGAACTGTTGTCCTCTGTGATCCTGCACCGAGAGAGGGTGAATAAAGGTTTTTGGGAAGCGCTCTACGCGACTGCTCGATCGCTTCCTCATCTTCGTCAAGCTCGTCGTCACGGCTCGTCTTTCTCGTCGTTGAGTCGATGCTAATTTATCCAACAGTATATATACTGTTGTTACATATTTGATACCTGTCACTCAACTAAAGGACTGCTAGTTGTTACAGGAGTGGAATAGCTAATTAATCCAGTGATGCATGTACAATGAGTGGGATTCTGAATTAGCCTTTGAATATATTTTTCTTGGAGGATGCCAGTAATGGTGTAATGATAACAATTCTAATGGTTGCTAGTTCATCTCTAATAGACCGGTCTATAAAGTTTTGAGTAAAGTGCACGTACTGTCCGCAAACTGTTCTAACTAGGTATTGAGAGCAAAGATAGAATCAATTGATTGCATGTACCATGAAGAGTACAAAGTATATAGGGGAGCCAACGTGGGCAAGCCCTAGTACATGTGTTGCGCATGGGCTGCATGGGCACAAGGCCCAATATACTAAGCTATGTCTAACACCCCCCCCCCTCTCGTAGTCGGCGCGTCAAGATCAGCCACGAACATTGACGTTCAGATTGGAGTGAAACTCAGTGAAGACAGAAGAAGACAGCCTCTTGGTGAATATGTCAGCATACTGTGATGATGTAGGCACATGGAGAACGCGAACTGTGCCGATAGCAACCTTATCTTGAACAAAGTGCAAGTCAATCTCAATGTGCTTTGTGCGTTGATGCTGCACGGGATTGGTCGAGAGGTAGACAACACTGACATTGTCACAGTAGACCAGTGTGGCGCACTGAACGGGGTGAAAAAGCTCGGCTAGCAGCTGACGTAACCAGCACGTCTCAGCTACTGCATTCACAACAGCGCGATATTTCGCCTCAGTGCTCGAACGGGAGACTGTGGGCTGATGCTTGGAAGACCATGATATCAAATTGTCGCCAAGGAAAACCACGTAGCCAGAGGTCGAGCGACGGGTATCGGGACAACCAACCCAATCAGCATCAAAATATGCAACGAGATCAGCAGATGAGGAGCGGTGAATTTGCAAGCCGTAATCCAGTGTCCCATGAAGATACCGTAGCACCCACTTGATCAAGGCAAGATGAGGTTCCCGTGGGTCATGCATAAACAAGCAAACCTGCTGCACGTCATACGCGATGTCAGGACATGTGAAAGTGAGGTACTGAAGTGGCCCAGCCAAACCACGAAAGTGAGTCGCATCAGCAACTAGAGGGCCATCAGAAGATAACTTAGCATAAGTGTCAACTAGAGTAGTGCTGAAAGTGCCTGGGGGGGGGGGGGGTGAATAGGCAATTATGCCTAAAATTCACTTAATAATAAAAGTTAAATGCGCAGTGTCGGACTTGTCTGACGATTGTAGGGAAAGTCCGATGACTTGTCCGATGACACAAGATAGAAAACTAGATCGACCGGGTAAATGTTAAAACTAGTGTAAGACAAGCTAGGAGCAGGTGAATATAAGCAAGGGGAAGCTGTATAAATAAGGAGAGGAACTAGCAAGAAACCTACATAAGTTAATCTAAGAAATACGAAACAAACCCTAACTAGTAAGTTTATGAGCAAGAACAAGTGAATGAGACACGAGTAATTGAAAGCACGAGCAAGGCACAAGATTTGTTCACCGAAGTTCAGCTCCACAAAGAAGCCTACGTCTCCGTTGAGGGATCCATAAAGGACCGGGTCTCTTTTAAACCTAACCTCTCCAAGTGATCAGAAAGATCAAACTTGGTTTTCTACTAGAAACTCCACAAAGGAGGGGTCAATACAAACTTCCCGAGGCGTCACCACACAAGTTGGGAGCTCTACGGGCACCTCTAACCGTCTAGGGAAAGAATCCCCAAGAGCAACAAACACAATAGTCGTCGGCTGTGAGGATGAACCAAGTGCTCAAGAGGATGAAAGTTTGGAGTCAATGGAGCACTTTAAACTTCTCTCGATCCCTTCACAAATCAAGAGTGGAATCAAGGGAGGAGAGTTGGGGAGAGCAAAGTGAGCTTGAGAGTGTTTTTGAGTGGAAATGAGTGACCAACCGGCCATAGGGCGAAGAGGGGTTCTATTTATAGCCCAAAGGGGAAAAGAGTCGTTGGAGACCCAATTTCTGAGATCTGTGTCGGACAAGTCCGATGGTCATCGTACATGTCCGATGAATCAAGGTGGCGCAGAAACTAGAGTCCGACAAGCTTGCCCGATGCCTTGGATAAGTTGGCCATCGGACAAGTCCGATGGCCAATCGGACATGTCCGACAGCACAGGAGGGGCAGAGGAACTGGAATCCGATGGACTTGTCCGATGGCTCGGACAAGTCTTGTTCATCGGACAAGTCCGATGGCCATCGGATAAGTCCGATGAAAATAGGATGGCAGGGAAACTATACTCCGATGAAAGTGTCCGATGCGTCGGACTTTTCTCTGGTCATCGGACAAGTCCGATGACCGTCGGATATGTCCGACGACCCAGAGTGGCAGAGGTACTGGAGTCCGATGGACTTGTTTGATGGGTCAGACAAGTTCGATGATTTGGCCCTGGAAAATTTTATATGGCCTAGAAATGGGAATTTTACACGTAGTTCACCTCCGCTTCACACTTTTGTGTCCCTCTTAATAGTACGGTTTTTCCTATACTCAAGATTTAAAATAAAACTCCATGAACTTCATTCTTGAGCATATTTTGAATTTCATCTTGAAGCACTTTGCCATCTTCTTTTCTTCCTTTTTTTTTCTATACATTTGATCACCAAACTTTATACCATAATCTACACATATGCTCATTAAAAGATTAGTCCGTTCTTAATTGTATTGATGCCAATCACCAAAATAAAATTAGAGGCCTAGATGCACCTTCAATCTCCCCCTTTTTGGTGATTGATGACAATACAACTAAATTTCATAAAAATATGCAATAATGGTTCAGTTTGTGATTAGAAGCTCCCCCTAAATGTGTGCATGAGTGAGAGGATAGAGATAATAACAAGTGCACATATTAAAAAAAATATGTGAGAGCTCCCCCTAAAACTATGCATACATGTTAATTTGCACCAATAGATCACACAAGATAGACAAAATGCAAATAACAAGATAGTCAACATAGTACCAATACAATAAGCAAATAAAGTGCACAAACCAATCACATATGTAGCAAAAAATAGAGTTTTACAAACAAAATAGTGCCATAAGTAATTCAACTCCAAACTCACTCACAACTCACAAACTAAGATAAAAAAAACTGAGATAACTACACTTCTCCCCCTTTGGCATCAAGACACCCAAAAAGGAGAAAAGTGCGGGTAGAAGGTGATGAGAGCTCTAGTCGTCGGAGAACTCGTAGTCTTCATCATCATCATCGCCTTCTTCCTCTTCTTCCTCATCAATAGCCGGTTCTTTCCCTTTGCGCTGGCGAAGAGCATGAGCATCTTGATCTTCACCATCTTCGCCGTCATCATCCTCAAAGCGAATGTGTTGAGCACTCGAACCTGCGCCAGAGGAGAAAGGAGGAGGAGTCGGGTAGTACCCAAAGTAGTTCATCTCCTCGACGGTGAAGGTGGGGTCATCATGAGGAGTGGGGTCATCATGAGTGGGAGGAGGTGAGCCTTCAGCTGGGGACGGTGGAGGAGGAGTCTCAATACCAAAATAGTCATAGAGACCCTTTTGATTCCTCTCAATGACGTCGAGCCTCTGATTAATGCTCCTGCACATGCTCATAAGGGATTTGAACATCTTCATAATCCCACTTCTCTTGCCGCGAGGAGGCAGAGGCACATAAGAGGATCCAGTGCCCCGAGGGGCAGCACGAGGTGGCTGAGGTGGTGCAGCTGAAGATGGAGGCTGAGCTGCTCCAAAGTACTGTCCAGAGGTGGTGTCGGGAGTCCAGTTAGAAGGAATCTGAGGTTTGAGGCTCAGATGCTTCATATCCTTGTTGAAGGTTAAACCCGACACCTTCTCAATCATGAACATGATGTGAGGAGCGTATCCATAACCATGCTTGGGAGAGACGGAGATGTCCAACATTTCCTGATAGACATAGTCAAACACATCAAATTTTCTGTTCCCATGAACCCAGTGCAGAATATCCCTCTAAAAGGCAGGAATACGGTCAGAGTTGCCTCCCCTTGGAGCTAAGGTACTCCTGCAGATCCGAAACAAGACTGAGAAGAATGGTTCAGTCCATTGGAGTTGGGAGGAGAGCAGTTATCCAGATCCACATACATGTACCTCATGTCCTCAGCATCCATATGATTTCCCTTGTGAACCTTGTGCCTTTCCTTGCGTGTGTGCTTAAGTCCAATCATACTAGCAAACTGGTTCTAGGAGCAGGTATACTTGGTGGCATTCGTCATCCAGGACATGGTTTTGGCATCTTCATCAAAATAGACAGTTGAGTAAAATTGAGCTACGATTTCCCTATTCCAGGAGTACTGGAAAGTCAGGAAGGTCTTGAGACCATGATGCTCACATGCAGCCAGCACTTGATCGAGTAAGGGATGCTTCCTTGTCTTCATGTGATCCCAATCAAGCCACTTCATCTCAACCACTGCATTCTTCATGCGTAGATAGGTGGAGCGGTACCAATCCGCATGAAATGTGCATGAAAGCGGAAATCAAAAGCTTCTTTCTCATCAGCATAGAAGTTGGTTAACCTTGCCGCTGAGCAGGTCTCAATGAAGGCATGAAGGTAGTTCACAATATCACGGTCAGAGTTCTCCATTTCTGTTGGAGGATGCATGACACTGTCAAGCTCATTTGTCTCTTCCGGCTCCTCTCTATCAGTTGGAGCTTTCAGCTTGGTGCGGCGGATCCGCCCAGCAGTGGCCTTCCTCCTCTTTGGGGGTTGGCTCTGACCTTGGTCTTCGCTGGTCTTGATCCTCTTCTCCCTCAAGGGGGATCCTTCCACGTCAGACATGCTGAGAAAATGTGGTGAGCAACAAGTTAAGAGGGAGTCAAAAAGAGGAATAGGGGTGAGGAGAATCAATGAAGAGTTCAGGTTTTTGAAGAAACTGCAGGTCATCGGACTTGTCCGATGACATACAGTTTTTCCAAAAACCTAGATCCTTCACGAATCCGCCTACCACAAGTACCCAAACTTCTTCTACTCCACTAACAACTAACTAGAGGCTACCTCCATGGATCAAATATGCAAGGGAACAAGATTTGACACTAGCATGAATCAATAACCCTAACCCTGAGTGTGAGACCAAGAGAGAGGGGATTAGGGTTAAACCTTGCAAAAACGATGGGGGATCGGATTTCTTTGATGGAGGAGGACCTCTTGACCTCCAAACTTGCTCCAATGGATGGTGGGAGAGGGAGATCGCCTTGGTGCCGCCAATGGGGGTGTTCTTGAGGAGAGAGAACATGAGGGAGATGAATGAGGATGGGTTAACTGAAGGAGTAAGTCAAGCTGGGTTAAATAGGGTCGAACCCTAGATCGTCGGACTTGTCCGATGCCAGTCGGACTTGTCCGACGCCATCGGACATGTCCGACAGCTATCGGACTTGCCCGACGCCAGAATGACCAGAGAGATTAGAGACCAGCCAGGAAAGAGTAGAGGATTTTTATTTTCTTTAACACTAGTTTGATGGAAAGTCTTGACATCTTATGGTCAGCCAACAATCAACAAAACATAACAATGGCCATATTTTGTCAAGATTCGATCTAGTGATCAAAAATCAGCTTCAATAGCACAAATAATAGGTTTTTGACATAAAACAATAATAATTTTTTGTAACAACAAAACAATCACCATTCAGATGTGCACATTCTCTACATCACATTGTTAGAGTCAAGATTATTTAGTTCACTCCTAAGATAGCAAAATCTCTTCTCATCTAGGGGCTTGGTGAATATATCGGCTAGTTGATCTTCGGTTCTCACATGGCTAACTTCGATATCCCCTTTGATGGAATGATCTCTCAAAAAGTGGTGGCGGATATCTATATGTTTTGTGCGTGAATGCTCAATGGGGTTATAAGAAACCTTTATGGCACTCTCGTTGCCACATAGGAGTGGAACACGGTTCAACTTGTAACCGTAATCCCTTAGAGTTTGTCTCATCCAAAGTAGTTGTGCACAACAACTACCGGCTGCAACATACTCCGCTTCAACCGTGGAAAGTGCATCGGAGTTTTGTTTGTTGGATGACCATGACACTAGGGACCTACCCAAGAATTGGCATGTCCCGGAGGTGCTCTTTCTATCTATCTTATCCCTGGCATAATCCAGATCGGAATAGCCTAATAGGTTGAACTTTGAGCCCTTGGGGTACCAAAGTCCTATGTTGGGTGTGTGAACCAAATATCTCAATATTCTCTTAACAGCCACCATGTGACACTCCATAGGAGCGGCTTGAAAACGTGCACACATACACACACTAAGCATGATATCGGGCCTAGATGCACAAAGATAAAGCAAAGAGCCAATTATGGAGTGATATACCTTTTGATCAACAGGTTCATCCTTTTTGTTGAGGTCGAGGTGACCATTTGTCGGCATGGGAGTTTTGATGGGCTTTGCCTTGTCCATGTCAAATTTCTTCAATAAGTCTTGTGTGTACTTTGCTTGACATACGAAGGTGCCCTCCTTGAGTTGCTTCACTTGGAAGCCTAGAAAGAATGTCAATTCTCCCATCATGGACATCTTGAACCTTTTGGTCATTATCTTGCTAAATTCATCACAAAAGGTTTGGTTAGTAGAACCAAATATAATGTCATCGACATATATTTGGCATACAAAGATATCATCACCAAAACGCTTAGTGAAGAGGGTTGGATCGGCCTTGCCAATGACAAAACCCTTTTTAACAAGAAAATCCCTAAGGCATTCATACCATGCTCTCGGGGCTTGCTTAAGCCCATAGAGCGCCTTATGGAGTTTATAAACATGGTTAGGATGCTTAGAGTCTTCAAAGCCCGGTGGTTGCTCCATATATACTTCTTCCTTGATTGGCCAGTTTAGGAATGCACTTTTCACGTCCATTTGATACAACTTAAAATCATGGTGAGTAGCAAAAGCAAGTAATATTCTAATAGATTCAAGCCTTGCTACGGGGGCATAAGTTTCATCAAAATCCAAACCTTCCACTTGTGAATACCCCTTTGCCACGAGCCTTGCCTTGTTTCTTGTCACAACACCATCTTCATTTTGTTTGTTGTGGAACACCCATTTGGTGCCCACAATATTCTTGTTCTTTGGCCTTTCCTCCAGTGTCCACACTTCATTTCTTGTGAAGTTGTTCAACTCTTCTTGCATGACCATCACCCAATCCGCATCCTCAAGTGCTTGCTCTACCCTAAATGGCTCCATAGAAGAGACAAAAGAGTAATGTTCACAAAAATTACTAACTCGAGATCTAGTGATTACTCCCTTGTCAATATCTCCAAGAATTTGCTCGACGGGGTGATCACATTGTACTTTTTGATGCACTCTTGGGTGCGGTGGGTGTGAGCTTTCTTGACCACCATCTTTATCAACCTCTTCATCATGTCTTTGAGAATCATTGCTTGATGATTGTTCATGATTCCCAATGTCTTGATCTTGACCACTTGCGTGATCTAATTCTTTATTCTCATTATGTTGGTTTTGTCCTGAGGGAGAGGGTTGATTTTCAATACTTGATGTTTCTTGTGGTCTCACATCACCAATGGCCATCCTTTTTATTACACTTCTAGGAGCTTCATCATCTACACCATCATTAGTAACTTGCTCCCCTTGAGATCCATTAGATTCATCGAATGTAATGTCACGTGAGATTTCAACACAACCGGTGGTTTTATTGAATACACGATAGGCATGAACGTTCGACCCATAACCAAGCAAGAAACCTTCATCAACTTTTGGAGCAAACTTAGAAGTCTTGGGTTTCTTGTTTTTATAAAGCATTTGCTCCCAAAGACACGAAAGTAGGAAATATTAGGCTTGTTACTGGTTAGTAGCTCATATGGTGTTTTCTTCAATAGTCGATGGAGATACAACCGGTTGGAGGCATGGCATGCGGTGTTGACGGCTTCGGCCCAAAAGCGGTCGGACGTCTTGTATTCATCAAGCATTGTTCTTGCCATCTCAATGAGCGTGCGGTTCTTTCTTTCGGCTACCCCATTTTGTTGTGGGGAGTAGGGTGCCGAAAATTCATGCTTGATGCCTTCTTCATCGAGATACTCTTCAACTTGAGTGTTCTTGAATTCGGTGCCGTTGTCACTCCTTATTTTCTTGATCTTGACTTCATATTCATTTTGTGCTCTTTTCATCAACGTCTTGAGCACATCTTTTACGTCACCTTTATCATGCAAAAAGAATACCCACGTGAAGCGAGAAAAGTGATCAACAATTACAAGACCATATTTGTTACCACCAATACTTATGTAGGAGACAGGCCCGAAGAGGTGATGAGGACATCACCCTTATGGATACACCCAGCACTCCGCCAACCAAAATACAAGTTCATGCGCGACAGTTGAATTTACGGGTGAGCTTGTTCCTAATGATTCCTTTATGTGATTTTGAGAATAGATTGCTACCTAATGAATTAATTGTTATTAGAAACCATGGAGATGATGATGAGATAGCTGGGGAGGTGATTGGAGACGTGATGGGCCAGCAAGGACGTCCAAGCCAAGGTGGAGGCCCAATCAAAACCGACTTCGAGTCTGTTTCGGAGCCCAGGACCAGTCTGCACTAAAACGGATGCCCAGGACGCATACGGATTCGGATTTGGACGTTCTATATATGCCTGGATCCGGCTTCCGAACGACACGTTCTGAACCCCGCAATCGCAGCACAACGTCTCCTCTGGTTATCAACCGTTCAAGAACGATTGACCTCGCCGAGAAGGTTTATCCTTGCCTGCAAATCAAGAACACAAGCAAGAACAAAGAAGAATGCAACCAAATTTGCAAGTATACGATGAATCTCACAAGTTGGGGTCTCACAAACCGATCAAACGGCGAAACTGTTATCAATAGAATAATCTAAGCAAAACTCAAACCCTAATGAAGAGGCGGCGGCTGTATATGAGGACCCTAGGGTCGTGCAAGACCCCCTGGACGCAGCCCTAAGTGGGCTCAACTCCATACATGGCCCAAAGACCGGTTACGGTGTCGCAGCACCAGGACAGATTCTGGAAGTCGAATTGTTTCGGCGATTGCCGACGGCTCGGGACGAATTTTGACATGGGACCAGTTGGGTTGGAAAGGGCTTTTCGTTATCTTTCCAGGCATATATAGAACGTCCAAATCCGAGTCCGTATGCGTCCTGGGCATCCGTTTTAGTGCAGACTGGTCCTGGGCTCCGAAACAGACTCGAAGTCGGTTTTGATTGGGCCTCCACCTTGGCTTGGACGTCCTTGCTGGCCCATCACGTCTCCAATCACCTCCCCAGCTATCTCATCATCATCTCCATGGTTTCTAATAACAATTAATTCATTAGGTAGCAATCTATTCTCAAAATCACATAAAGGAATCATTAGGAACAAGCTCACCCGTAAATTCAACTGTCGCGCATGAACTTGTATTTTGGTTGGCGGAGTGCTGGGTGTATCCATAAGGGTGATGTCCTCATCAAGAGGTCCATGTGCAACATCTCCAATGGCCTTGTGGTGGTCATCACATTCTTGGCGGGATGTGATGCTCCAACTTGCTTTCCCGCTTGGCATGCACTACAAATTTTATCCTTCTCAAAGCAAACGTCGGTTAGTCCTATGATGTGGCCGCCCTTTTGGAGTTTGTGAAGATTTCTCATACCAACATGGGCTAGCCTTCTATGCCACAACCATCCCATGTTGGACTTTGCTAATAGGCTTGTACCAAGTCTAGCTTCATCCGTGGAGAAGTCCACAATATAAAGCTTTCCTTTAAGCATACCCTTAAAAGCAACCGAGCCATCACTCCTTTTATAGACGGTCATACCACATTCGTTGAACAAACAATCATAGCCCATTTTACAAAATTGCAAAATGGACAAAAGATTGAAGTCAACATGATCAACAAGCATAACCTTAGAGAGGGAATATGAAAGAGTGAGAGGGACTTTACCATAACCTAGTACTTGTCCCGTTCCATTGTCACCAAATGTGATGTACTCATTTTTGTCATGACTTGGCTCGAATGACTTGAACATCTTTTTGTCTCCGGTCATATGATTGGTGCATCCACTATCAATCACCCAACTTGATCCTCCAGAGACATAGTCCTACAAAATAAATTAAACTTTGTTTTTAGGTACCCAAATTTGCTTGGGTCCTTTTACATTAGTCACAAGCACTTTGGACACCCACACACAAGCTTTTGGCCTCTTGTTGCGTGGCCCAACATATTTGGCAAACACACGTCCATGCATGTTTCTCATGAGCACATATGAAGCATCAAAATCATAAAAGAGTGCACAAGTAGCATTAGGCATATTAGCATGAGAACCATTAACAAGAGAAAGATGATTAATATTCTTGTTCTTGGCTTGCTTCTTTAGGTAAGATCCTTCCTTGGTGAACTTAAGTAGTTCCTTCCCATTCTTGTTCTCCCGAGCATTATGCTTGGCACCCTCAACATAACCAATGCCATTCATGACATGTGGCATTCTAGTATATGTGTATGCACCTCTTGCATACTTTGCCTTCTCATCATCGACAACATCTTTCTCATGTTGTATTTTGCTTTCAAGAGCCTTTACTTGCTTGTTCAAATCATCAATCAATTTGATATTAGTAGCATAAGCGTCAACATCAATATTATAGCATCTATCACATCCTTTGTTAGTGGAAGCATGAGAGAAATTATTTGAGGAGGATGTGAAAGTTGAAAGAATCCTACATTGTTCTTCAAGAGACTTACGAGTCTTTTCCAAATCCTTATACTTCTCTTGAAGTTCATCTTTAATGCTCTTAACATTTTCACAAGTATTTTCAATTTTAGTGGGAGACATAGTTAAGTCATTATTTTTCTTTCTCTCTTCTTCTAGGAGCTTCTCTAGTTCAAGGTTTCTTTTCTTTTCAAGAACAAGCAATTCTTCTTGTTTCTCAAGTAGCTCCTCTTGCCTATCATTTTCTTCCTTTTGTTTTTCAAGTAATTCCATAAATTCAAGCATTTTAGGAAGTGAAGCATTAACATCATCATCATTATCATCATCATCATTACTACTAGCATAAGAGGAACGCTTGTGTTTAGATTTTGTTACCTTCGATCCTCTTGCCATGAGGCACTTGTGAGTGTTGTCGTCATCATCATCACTCAAGCTCCCAAATAGAGAAGTGTTGGTGGGAGTGATGCCAATGGCAAGTGTAGCAATGCCTCCCTCATCCGAGTCGGATTTGGAAGAGGAAGATGATGAAGAGGATGCATCATCAGAATTCCATTCTTGACCAATGTGAGCTTCACCTCTTCTATGCTTCTTGTACTTCTTGTCTTTCTTATGGTCCTTGTCTTTCCTTCTTTCATCTTTGTTCTTCTTCTTTGGACATTCCGCAATGAAATGTCCTTCATCACCACATTCATAGCAAGTTCTTTTTGACCTTCTTGCTTTGCCCTTGTCAAAGCTTTTCTTCTTATAGCCATCTTTCTTGAGAAATGACTTGAATCTCCTCAAAATCAAGGCCATCTCATCGTCACTATCCTCACTACTAGAATCAATCACTTTCTTTTTCTTCTTTTGTGTGGCTTTGAGTGCCACATCCTTTTTGTCACCATTTGCTCCCTCAATTTTCTTGATCAAGGCATTTATCTTGTTGGCTTGATCATTTTGTTGCTTTTGGTAAAGAAGCTTTCCAAGCACTTCATCGGTGGAGAAGGTTTTGAAGTTGTCCTTCTCTCTAATGTTTGAGCAAATGTTGCTGTCCCATCGTCTCAATGCTTGTAGTAGTCTCTTGTTGATATCCAAGTCGGTCATTTTAGCTCCTAGAGCTCTTCTTTGATTCACAATCCTCATGAGCCTATCATGAACTTCCTTTGGGCCTTCTCCCGAACCCATGATGAATAGGTTGAACTCATTTTGCAGTTCTTCAAGTCTTGCATCTTTGACGGAATCAATGCCCTCATAGATAACCTTAAGTTTTCTCCATAGTTGGTTGGCATTCTTTATTCCGGCTACCTTGTCATACTCGGTGGCACTAAGTGCGGAAACAATTGCACTAGCAGCCACGACATTACGATGAATGTTGATTTGATCCTTACGGGTTGGATTGTCTCTATTTTCCCACAAGAAACCATTCTCGGTTATATTTGCAACATGAGGACTCATGGATTCCAAATACATCATCATCTTGCATTTCCAATGATCATAAAATTGTCCATCAAAGTAGGGGAGTCTACCGGACCCTTGCCCAATGCGATCTTCTTTGAGATCAGCATAATCAAACATGACATTGTTGTAGGCTTTTGGTAGCTCATCCTTATCAATATCTTCAATCCTCGGATTTTCTCCAGGTGCATCACCCTCGGACCTTGCTTCGGATGATCCACTAGGCGGAATTTCTTTCCCCTTGGTCATCTTTATCTTCAAGCGGTTAAGCCTTCAAGAAGATCCCGCTATGATACCAATTGAAAGTGCCTAGAGGGGGGGGGGGTGAATAGGCAATTATCTCTGAAATTCACTTAATAATAAAAGTTAAATGCGCAGTGTCGGACTTGTCCAACGATTGTAGGGAAAGTCCAATGACTTGTTCGATGGCACAAGATAGAAAAGTAGATCGACCGGGTAAATGTTAAAACTAGTGTAAGGCAAGCTAGGAACAAGTGAATATAAGCAAGGGGAAGCTGTGAAAATAAGGAGAGCAACTAGCAAGCAACCTACACAAGTTAATCTAAGAAATACGAAGCAAACCCTAACTAGCAAGTTTATGAGCAAGAACAAGTGAATGAGACACGAGTAATTGAAAGCACAAGCAAGACACAAGATTTGTTCACCGAAGTTCAGCTCCACAAAGAAGCCTACGTCTCCGTTGAGGGATCCACAAAGGACCGGCTCTCTTTCAACCCTAACCTCTCCAAGTGACCACAAAGATCAAACTTGGTTTTCTTCTAGAAACTCCACAAAGGAGGGGTCAATACAAACTTCCCGAGGCGTCACCACACAAGTTGGGAGCTCTACGGGCACCTCTAACCGTCTAGGAAAAGAATCCCCAAGAGCAACAAACACAATAGTCGTCGGCTGTGAGGATGAACCAAGTGCTCAAGAGGATGAAAGCTTGGAGTCAATGGAGCACTTTAAACTTCTCTCAATCCCTTCACAAATCAAGAGTGGAATCAAGGGAGGAGAGTTGGGGAGAGCAAAGTGAGCTTGAGAGTGCTTTTGAGTGGAAATGAGTGACCAACCGGCCATAGGGCGAAGAGGGGTTCTATTTATAGCCCAAAGGGGAAAAGAGTCGTTGGAGACCCAATTTCTGAGATCTGTGTCAGACAAGTCCGATGGTCATCGGACATGTCCGATGAATCAAGGTGGCGCAGAAACTGGAGTCCGACAAGCTTGCCCGATGCCTTGGATAAGTTGGCCATCGGACATGTCCGACGGCATAGGAGGGGCAGAGGAACTAGAATCCGATGGACTTGTCCGATGGCTCGGACAAGTCTTGTTCATCGGACAAGTCCGATGGCCATCGGACAAGTTCGATAAAAATAGGGTGGCAGGGGAACTGTACTCCGATGAAAGTGTCCGATGTGTCGGACTTTCCTCTAGTCATCGGACAAGTCCGATGATCGTCGGACATATCCGACGACCCAGAGTGGTAGAGGTACTGGAGTCCGATGGTGGGTCGGACAAGTCCGATGATTTTGCCCTGGAAAATTTTATATGGCCTAGAAATGGTAATTTTGCACTTTGTTCACCTCCGCTTCACACTTTTGTGTCCCTCTTAATAGTACGGTTTTTCCTATACTCAAGATTTAAAATAAAACTCCATGAACTTCATTCTTGAGCATATTTTGAATTTCATCTTGAAGCACTTTGCCATCTTCTTTTCTCCCTTTTTGTTTCTATACATTTGATCACCAAACTTTGTACCATAATCTACACATATGCTCATTAAAAGATTAGTCTATTCTTAATTGTATTGATGCCAATCACCAAAATAAAATTAGGGGCCTAGATGCACCTTCAAGTGCAAGGTTTGCAGTCAGCCATATCAGCACGCTCCAAGTAGGGATGCCAATGGGTAAAAACCTATCGGGTTTTAGTGTTCCATACCCATACCCACTATAAGTAAATCAAATCCATACCCATACCCATACCCGTGACGGATTGAAGTTTCACCCCATACCCATACCAGTCGAGTAATCGGGTACCCATGGGTTTCTCATACCCGTGATACTTCAAAACAAATTCTTAATACTTCGATAAATTTAATCAATTTTGATGAACTTTTTTTTGTTTAGCACATGCAAAAAATAAGATTGTATGTTAGTCTACTCTATTTTGATAAAGTCAATAGAGCTAGAGTTACCAAAAAAAATAAATTCACATTATAAATCATAAATTACACATAATTATTGGGTTTGCGGGTACACAGGTATGAGTTCCTGTTTCCCATACCCAAACCTACGTACCCATAGGGTACAAGATTTAACCTATTTATATACCCACGGGTATAATTTATGTCCCATACCCATCCCGTAATAGGGGTTTTACCCATCGGGTTTCGGGTATCGGGTAGCCATTGCCATCTCTAGCTCCAAGATCTCAAGAATGTACTGGCGCTGTGAAAGAAAAAGACCACCTGAGCCATGAGTCACAGACAAACCAAGAAAATGGTGAAGAGATCCGAGGTCCTTCATCGAGAATTCTGAAGTCAGCATCTGAATTATCTGTTGGAGAAACACAGAGGATGATGCAGTGAGGACAATGTCGTCGACATAAAGCAACAAGTAAGCAGTGTCAGAACCACGCTGGTACACAAAAAGAGATGTGTCAGCCTTGGAACTGATGAATCCCTGAGACTGAATAAATGAAGCGAATTTGTTGTACCAAGCACGAGGAGCCTGCTTCAGACCATAGAGTGACTTGTTGAGGTGACAAACATGCTAGGGGCGAGAGGAATCAACAAAGCCAAATGGTTGGGCACAATAAACTAACTCATCCAAAGTGCCATGCAGGAAGGCATTCTTAACATCGAGCTGATGAATAGGCTAGTCTTGTGAGATAGCGAGAGACAACACAGTGCGGATTGTGGCTGGCTTCACAACTAGACTGAAGGTCTCACCGAAATCAATGCCAGGGCATTGAGTGAAGCCCCGAAAAACCCAGCGAGCCTTGTAGCGATCAAGGGAACCATCTGGATGAAGTTTGTGACGGAACACCCATTTACCAGTGACAATGTTAACTCTAGGAGGCGGAGGAACAAGATCCCAAGTGGAATTAGCTTGGAGAGCAGAAAATTCTTCAATCATAGCATCACGCCAATTAGGATCAGCAAGGGCCCCTTTGTATGTCTTAGGCAATAGAGACAGAATATCAGTGTGAAGATCAAAAATTTCTTTTGGCTGACGGTAACCTGATTTGCCTCTGGTATTCATCACATGATCATTGTTGGGCGGCGGTGCAGGGACTGCTTCTGGCGGCAGAACAACAGGGGCAACAGCGAGAGGTGCGGCCGAGGCTGGGATGGACGTCAAAGTCCTATCATCGGGCGCGAAAGCCTGGGTCGGCCCACTGGCCGGTGCTGGTGGCCCATTAGCCAGTGCTTGTGGTGCAGCAACGGGCACAGGGACATGGGTCGTCCTGGCAGTAGGGGCGGGAGGCCCAGTAGCTGGTGCGCGAGGCACCGCGGTGGGCGTAGAGAGTTCCTGGGCCGGCCCAACCGCTGGTGGCAGTGGTGGGAAGCCAGGCGGAGGCCTAGCCGACGCTCTCTTGGCAGTGACCTGAGGAAAAATTCCAACAGGGGCAACAGAGTTGACGTGAGGGTGGCCTGCAAAAGACGAAGTGCCAATGGGACTTGGCAGTGTATTAGTTTCATCAAGAAAATCAAGATTGGTGGAGGACAAGGGAGCAGGGAGCTCAGCAAAGGGAAAGGATGACTCGTCAAAAACAACATGACGAGAGATAATTAGGCGGTTGGTGGCAAGATCAAGACAGCGGTATCCCTTATGGTCGGATGGGTATCCAAGGAAAACACAAAGAGTGGAGCGAGGAGAGAGCTTGTTAGGGGTGGTGGCGGATAGGTTGGGATAGCATTTACATCCAAAAACACGAAGGTGGTCATATGATGGTGGAGACCCATATAAGGCAAAGTGTGGAGTGGTGAAATTAAGAGTTTTGGTGGGGTGGAGATTAAGCAAATGCGTGGAAGCATGAAGGGCCTCTACCCAATAAGAGGGTGGGATGCTAGCTTGGAACATAAGGGAACGCATAATGTTATTGATGGAACGAATAATGCGTTCAGCTTTACCATTTTGGGGGGAGGTGTGGGGGCAAGACATGTAGATGGTGGCACCGTGGGTGAGGAAAAAGTTCGGAGAGGATGCATTATCGAACTCACGACCGTTGTCACACTTAATGCTTTTGATGGCAGCTCCAAACTGGGTGGAAGCATAAGAGAAAAAATGAGCGAGAGTAGCAAAAGTGTCAGATTTGAAACGTAAAGGAAAAGTCCACACATAATGTGAGCAATCATCGAGTATGACAAGATAATATTTATAACCAGAGACACTCGAAATGGGAGATGTCCAAAGATCACAATGAATTAAATCAAAATTCTTAGTGGTACGGGATGTGGACCTAGCAAAGGGAAGACAAACATGTCGTCCAAGCTGACATGCATGACACAAAGACTCTAGCTCATCTTTATTACATGAAAGACTAAAGCGGGAACTGAGGTGTGACAAAGCTTTGGAGCCGAGATGACCGAGGCGGCGATGCCATAGGGTAGCGGAGCTTGTGACGACCGTGAGAGCATGTGGTGATGAAGGGTGAAAGGAATAGAGCTCCCCGGTGCTATTGCACCTGACGATCATGTTCCTAGTTGAGATCCTTCACAGAAAGACCAAAAGGATCAAACTCCACAGAAACATTATTGTCAATGGTAAAGTGACGAATAGAAATAAGATTTTTAATAATATTGGGAGAGACAAGGATGAAATTGAGATGCAAAGGACATGATAAGCAATTAAAAGAGGCATAGCCAGTGGAGGTAACGGGTAAAAGAGAGCCATTGCCAACAATAATAGATGAAGGTGTAGTGGGAGAAAGATGGAGAGACGAGGATGCCATGTGTGAGGAGGCACCAAAGTCCATATGCCAATCATGGGTGGTAGGCATAGTGAGTTGCATGGTGTTGAAGTTCTACGCCAGAGTGTTATGATCCCAAACCCAGACTGGGGGCGCCTGTGGGCTAGAGGCGAAGGCGGCCCCGTACTGTGTGCCTGGCGGTGGAGGCCCATAGGCGGGGGCGAACGGCAGGTGCCCTCCTGTCGTGGCGGTGTAGGCCTGCTGCAGGCGGGGAGCAGGTGGCCCAGACATGGGAGCAGGGGCCATCAGAGGTTGGCCCAGAAGACTGGAGGTGTGGCCAGGTGGGGATGGGCCGTCCCACATGGTAAATGTCCTGGTGTAGGGGTTCCACCCCGGCTAAGGACTCGGAGCTGGGTTGTTGGATCGGAACTGGCTGCGGCCGCGCTCGCGGCCACAACCACGATCGTAGCCCGTCGCATGAGCCGGATGCTGGGGAGGCGGGCCTGAGGCTCAAGGCGTCGTCGTAGAGGAGCCGGCCGGTGATGGGGTGGAAGCCGTCAGTGCCGTGGGAGATGGCTTGGACATGGTGGACTCCTCCACTTGAAGATCGACATGGACGTCAGAGAACTTGGGAAGTGGCCGCTGGCGCTTGATGATGGCTGCCATGTGGGAGAATTTGTCATTCAAGCCTCGTAGAACGTTGAGGACGAGAGTACGGTCCGGCACTATTTCATCAAGATCCGCGAGGGAATCGGCCATGTTCTTCATCCGGCGACAGTACTCCGTGATGGTGAGGTCTCCCTGAACTAGGTTCCAGAATTCTGCATCCAGAAGGAGAGCTCGAGTTTCCTTGTTGCCGATAAACTGATTCTCCAAGCCGAGCCAGGTGGAGCGGGAGGAGGGGACGCCAGTCGAGACAATCTCCACGAGTTTCGGCAAGACCGTGGTGAAGAGCCACGACCTTACTGTGAAGTCCATGGTGGACCAGTGATGATCAGTGGAGAAATCATCATCAGATTGCACAAGAGTCAGGAGATCGTATTTGCCGAGGACGTTGAGGAAGTAGGTGCGTCATCGAGTGAAGTTGCCGGAGTTCTGGTCGAGGACAAAGGGGACCATCAATTTGATGTTCTGGACGGCGACCGCCTGGGCATGAAGCTGCGCACGCTCCTGGGCGTGCCCCAACTCAGCGGTGACACGTTCTTCTTCATAGGCCTCGGCTTCAGCCTTGGTAGCGGCAGTGACGGCGACTTCGGCCGCAGCGGCGGCGGAAGCGGCCACGGCCTTGGCCTTCTCGGCCTTGGCCCTAGTGACGGCGAGGGCTTTGGCCTTGACGGCATCAGAGGAGGATTGATCGGAGATGGTCATGGGGTGGGTCGCACAGAGGAGAGGGCGATCGCTAGGGTAGGAGGAGGAGGAGGCGCGGCTGAGTGGTGGCAGCGGCTAGGGTTGGGCGGAAGCGTTGAGAGCAAAGATAGAATCAATTGATTGCATGTACCGTGAAGAGTACTGAGTATATAGGGGAGCCAACGTGGGCAAGCCCTAGTACATGTGTTGCGCATGGGCTGCATGGGCACAAGGCCCAATATACTAAGCTATGTCTAACACTATGGCTAACAGGTATGTCATTCAAGTGCATGGACTTCAAAAATGCAGTGTTGGCTCTCAACCTTTCAAAGTTATACTCTGTACTAGTTTTAGATGTTTTGAATAAACATTGATATGGCGCGCCAGCATGTGTGGTTACATATTTTTTAGATGCCTTTGTGCCACTTTGATCCAGCTAACCGTTCTATGCCCTTATTTGGGAAGTAACTGAACAAACACATCTCATACATACTCGATGTACTAAACATATTTGAGTTCTTTAAGTTAATCAGAGAAAAATATCAATAAAAACAATCCAATCAGCAGTACAAAAATACCCCCGCCCTACATATTTTCAAAGTTAACTATCAGTGCCATTATTAATATATTGAAATGTTCATATATATACCATTACTTCAATATTCGTCCACACCCACTCTGCTATCAATTGATTGGTCAGTAATAGTGTACGGTGGTATAGTGCAAGTAAATATTCGTCTGTTCATAGTAGTGAGAGAAAATATTGGTCATAAAACAAAAATAAGTTAATGAGATATTCTATGATAGTGCAACTTTAACTTTGTTACATTATTGAAATTTGCCTCACAAATGCTTAGGCCAAAGTTTTTGTACTTTTTTCTTTTGAAACCACCTACAAGTTTTCATTAAACATATGCAATTTTGATGACATGACAAAGAATTATGAAGAAAGAGAAGGGAAGAGTGTTATGAGGACATCACTTATAGATATGACACTAGGAGGAGGGGTATTTATTAGGTGCTTATTTTTTTTTATCAAAACCCAGCCCAGTTTTGTGAAATGAGATGAAGGGAATCTGTTTGCTGTTAAGATAGAGCACTAAAGCAAAAAATAATATACGTGGAGGGATTAGGATGAAGTTCTTCAGCTCTAAATGTACTGGTTTCGCTAAAGAAGACATTTTTTTTTTATCTTTCAGAAGATGGGAACTGTTTCAGCTGTTTGCATCGTACAATAATGCATATTCCGAGTAGAATATCTTGTTCATTCATTATCGCATCGTACTAGCTTAGAGCTTGAAGTTTGGTAGATATCGATAACGTAATGGACCGTTTCAATGAAAAAAATGTCGACACGGCTATCAAAAGATTTGAGTAACAGGCTCAATCCGTAGACTGGAACCAAGTCACCTTTCTCTGGTGATCAGCAATGAGAGGAGAGATTCCCATTTCCATAACCAAAACAACCTTGCCGACCGATAGAACAGGAGGTCTTGGTATAAAAAACATAGAGGCACAAAACACTAGCCTCCTTCTCAAATTTGTACACAAAGTTCGTTCTGCTCCAAACAACCCTTGGGTAAAATGGATTATGA
This sequence comes from Eleusine indica, assembly GCA_030378355.1. Classification (NCBI taxonomy): domain Eukaryota; kingdom Viridiplantae; phylum Streptophyta; class Magnoliopsida; order Poales; family Poaceae; genus Eleusine; species Eleusine indica. The sequence continues at coordinate 18,110,218 of CM059502.1, forward strand.
AGGCCCATTATGGTAACAACAAGAGGTTAGGAGACAATATTGCCAGACCGACACGAGCTTGGAAAACAGTCAATTCACTCATCCAATTATACCGATCTCTAACAGTGGTTAAACTAGGAGATAGGAAAACGACAGCCTTTTGGCTAGACAGCTGGATCAATGGAAAACCGTTGTTGTAACAGAACCATCTTATCACGAAGACGATTTCGTTCCAGGATATTTCTTGGGTGGCGACACGTGCTGTGACGCCCAATAGTATAACACATGACAGAAATAATATAGTTGCAACAAGAATATAGATAGAATACAAAGTTTTACATAAATCGAATTTAAGTTATAAACCGGAGTTTTAAAAGTACAGAAGCGAAATTGTTCAACAATAATAAAATAGTTCAACGGAATAAGTAAGATACAATCGCCCTCTCACGACGACACATAATGAATATCCGATCATGATAGGTGTTTTGCCCAAAACATCGTACCGGCAATCAACGGACTACTCCTCTTTATTGTCGGTGCACCGTTCCCACTCGATGTTCCAGCAATCAGGACACTGACCCTCCTAGTGGAACCTTCCATCGCAGTGGCAGTATCCACCCTGATCATCTGAAAATCACATAGAGCTACGCTCTGAGCAACTAATACTCAACAAGACCGATCCGTCAAAATGGCCATCTACAGTCGACTCATAGACATGCACACGCTAAGGGTAGGGTTATGTTGTCAAAAGCCAGCCTAAGAGTATATCCTTATTTTTCAAGTTTTAGTAGCAAGTTAAGTTAGCATGCGAATAATAAATTTAGTTTGCACTATAACTATCACACTCATGGTTGCAATATAATTAAAAATAATTCCATACAACAATATTGAACGTATTAATCATATTAATGGCTTCCAACAATGTTTCGGAGCAGCAATCAAGTGGTACTCATTACTGCAAGTGACAGCAACTCGAATCAATTTACATCCTGTAGGAGAAACCTGCTTGTACGATTCATACGCGCTTCATGGAAGCCGCATGGAGCAATCTTTCACATATGGTACCACAAGGTTTTCCGGGCCTGGCTCCTCCGAGAAGGGTCCCCCAACGTGATGCATCTCGTACCGCCATCCATGGGTGGATTGCTCCATCCTCTCATCCCCAGTTCCACCTCAAGGAGTAGGGTATCTTCCGATCAAGCAGTAGTCGTAGCTAATCAGTTTACTGGGCCCATATCTCCAGCATGCAAAACAGTACGTTCAAACTTGATCCCATGGGCCGGACACAAGGCGTAGCCTTAGGTGACTCGAACGGGGCTACCTTCTTGAAGACAAGTTGTCCTTCAGTTTCCACCTAGTTACTCGTCTGGTCTTTATTGTTATTCCATCTAAACTTTTTTTCAACCGATATCATTCCACAGTGATAATGTTTTCTGGTCTATGAGTGGTCTTCATACCACTCAACTAATAATCGTCCTAGATTAAGCAGAGCGACTACCATCCTGAGGCTAATACCGGGTAAAGGGGACGTACTACAATACTAGGTTTTCAAACAACTCCTATGAACTTAATACATAGGCAAACCTACATTACACTATCTAGTGATAAAATAAAAAGAGTAAAACTTGGTGGGATGCACCGTGGTTTGCCTTGAGCCCGTTCCTGGTTAGTGGGATCCCCTCCTTGATCTTCTGGCTTCCACTTCTGTCCTGTCTCCACGTGGTTCACGTCGTGTTCTATGTGATACGAATGATGATGATTATAAGAGAAAGTTCATGGCACTTTCTCAACAAATACGTTAACACAATAATATCATACGTAGAAGTGAGTGGAAGTGCCCTATGTTAGTAAGCTACCATGCTATTATAGAATTAAAGGAATTATTAAATCTTGGAAGCAAATAATTATTTAGCATGGTACTGTAGTTTATTTGCATATGGCTGATTTACTGTTGATAGGACATATTAGGGGTGATTTATTGACCAACTTCCACTTATATGCATTGGACCATTAGTTTTAAATAATTAAAATAAAGTAAAAGGTTAAGTAATTAACTATGACTAAAATATAGAGAACTAGTATTTGTGGTTTTCCGGGGTGATTAGTAATAGACAATTATAGTTGGTAACGAAATATTAAGAATTTACTAGCTTCCTAGATTTAGTTATGATTTTATTAAGGTTTTACTCATTTCTTTTAGTTCCGATTAAAATACTAACATACATGGGGGTTTGTTATTTTTCTACACTAGTACAGGTCCAGAGAAGACCAATCAAATTTACTTTGCTAAAAAATACGCAGTACTTCATTTACTATGCATTTCACAATTTTTGATAATTTCCTGAAATTGATAAGCCAAAGAAAATCTATTTAGTGCCTGTGGGCCGCATTCCAACAGCCCAGTGGATCGAAGCCCACGCGGGGAGGCGCTCCTGGGCCAGATCTGGCCTAGGCGGGATCGGGCCTCAAGGCTAGCATGGCCTATCGCCCAGCTCGGCCAAGCCGAACAGGGGTGGGGTGGGACTCTGGCCGAGTGAGCTAGAGCTCGCGCGCGCATGCCCGACGCGCAACGGCGGCGCGACTGCGGTGAGGTGGTGGGTCACCAGCGGGGGCTCCATTGCTCGGCGCAGGATCCCGGAGACTGGTACGGTCGAGGAGCGCACGGACAAGGGGAAAGAAGGGCTCACCAGCGGTGATGGCGACACGAGGCGGACACGCTGCAGGGCCGACGGCGGTGACGGGGTGCTCCAGGCAGCGGGCTGCACAAACCAGAGCTGACAGGGGTCAGCAGAGGAGGAATGGGCAGGACAACTTGTCAGAGAAGTTAATCGGACGGGGGTCACCAGAAGAAGAATGCGGTGAGAAAAAGCGGCGGCCAGGGTTGGGGTCGGGATGGCGAAATTCGTGGTTGACGTGGCAGTGCCCAGGGAATGGATTGGAAGGAAGGAGGGCGGGGTCTTGGCGGAGGTTCAGGCGGGCCGAACGGGGACGGAAGGCACCGCGGTGGCGGGTCGAGGCGGAGCGCTTGCCTAGCTCCAATGGTGGCTCCGCATGGCTAGAGAAGAAGTGAGAGGGTGAGAAATGAGTGCGTTCCGACCAGGAGGAGGGGGAACAAAGGGCATGTCGGGGTGGGGGGTGGGGACGTCGATCCGCGCAGGTGCCGCTCGCGCCCGTCGTCGGCGCCCACGCGGCGTACGGGCAGGCGAGGGTGTGGGCGGCGATGGTTGTGTTAGTTGAAGGTCGCCGACAGGTGGGCCCGGCTATGGATTTTTATTTTCCTTTATTTCAAATTCCTATAAACTGCTGGTGCTTAATATTTTCATGGGGTTTAATTGGTGGCAGATCAAGATAGACCAAAAATATGGGCGAGCTCCACATGATGTGCTGGATTTTATAAAAATACTAGTACTGATCACATTACATTTGAATTTGGATATGAAATTTTCAAAGAGTGGTAGTTTTTGACCTTTTGGGTATTTAATTGGACTATGAAACAAGAGAATAAAATTCTAGGAAAATTCTCCAAATTCTAATTTGTTATAGGCTATGACATAAATTTTTATCATGATCATATTATTTTGGGAAATCACAACTTGCAGTTTAAATAACATGATGATTTGCTTAAATTCGACTTAAATTTGATCAATTTTCTGTTCAAACTTCTGCCCTAGGTCCTTTGCAGGTGATTAGGGTTCTAAGGTGTTGTGCTAGAAAAGTTTATGACACCCAAGGTGTCACAGTTGTACACATAATTCCCTACACTATTCTCATATGTTGAGAAAACCAACAGCCTAGTTGCAGACAACTATGTCAATGGAAATTGGAGCATAAAAATTAGGCACCTGACTTATAATATGGCAGAATTTGAACTGCTGGAGCTACTGCAACTACTGCAAAACATATCACTAAGCAACAATCCAGACACACGGACAATCCGTTTTAGAAAAGAAAAACAATTTTCAGTAAAGACATGTTACTATGCACTTATGTACGGTGGACAGGTATGCCAAACGAATCAATATATTTGGAATTCTTTTGCTCCCAAGAAATACAAAATGTTCATGTGGCTGGCTGCTAGAGACAGATTAAAAACTAGAGATCTAACTAGACGTGGCATTACTACGGACGCTAGATGCCCGTTCGGGTGTAACTCTGCAGAATCACTGCAGCACATGCTTTTCCAATGTGCACATGCAGCATAAACTTGGGAAAAACTCAAATTCAGATTACAACCCAACATGGAGGTCACCCAAGCTATCACAGCGGCTCCACCATTCTGCCTACAAAATGTCAAAGCAACAATAGCCATTACCATTGCTTGGAACATCTGGTTAACAAGAAACAGGAAAGTGTTTGATAATGACACCACTACAGCCCAAAGATCACCAGCAAATTATATTCAAACGGTGAAGCTATGGACCTATAGGATGTCTAAGAGATCAACCAAACAAAACGCCCTACAATGGATACATAACTGCTCCTCTTCCTAGAACATACCAAACCCTAAGGACTATTCATAAGGATGCTCATCAAGACAGGCTACATGTAGCACTCTTGCACTTGCACTTTACATTTTTATTCTTTTGGCACCTGAGTGCTTCTTCTTTTTTCTTTCTTTGACATATGCTTGTACATAAACTGGTTTAATTAATGAAAATAGGTAGGGGCCTCCCCTCCCGACTTCCTCAAAAAAAAAAAAACAACCTTCGGATCACGTTTGGATGGGCCGGGGATCGATCTAGGCCATCAAGAAGGGGCCTCAAAATCTCTGAAGATTTAAAGTTCAGATGACTACATCGAAGCAGTTCTTGATCCAAGTATCTCCATATCCAACATGCCTCAAAAATACTGTGGACAGGCCAACAAGATAGGATATGCTCATATGCAACACTTCCCTTGCTTTTCTTTAGCAGATACTATTCTCCCATTTGGCACATACGGAAATACAAGGGATCACGACGAGGTAGATGCCACGTTGGTCTGGGAAAGATGCTGTTCTTTTTGCTCAGCTTCCTTTACGCAGAAAAATAATGATCAACGAGACCAGTTGTTCTTATCAATCTCCTCTTCCCTTTATTCCCCACAGGGACATCAATCTTATCTTCGAGTTCTTGCTTCACTCCCAAACTACATAAATAGATTTGTTATGTAGGTAGGTACGGTTAACAACTTAACATGGATCAAGACCAATAACACTTGTTGATTACACGCACTCGTTCATATCTGAACTAGGTTATTGGACACGCCAACTTGACAGAATAAAGGAGATCCTCAATGATATGAGGAGGAATATATGTAATCATAGTTGCCGATCCTAGGAGAGAATAATCTTGCAGTGGGTCAGTAGAAAAGTAGAATGATTCTGAACGAGAGATTCGAATGGATCTTTACACAAGCGAGTTTGTAGATGAAGTCGATTGATGGTAATCAATCGATGATATGTTATGTTAAGAAATACATGATTGCTCAGCGGCATCCTTTTGCTACTTAATCATAATCTATAGATCAATTAGGTTCTGAACAAAAATGGATCAAAACGACACGTCGTATAAAGTACTGGCACCCAAGATCATTCTAAATCTTGCAATATGGCCGGGAAAAAGAAGCTTCGATGCGACTTCAGAATCCATGCGGCAGGTAAGGAGACTGCAGATCTCTCCATAGAACAAAGATGATAGATATTTCAGGGAAAGATGTGGGCCGGATCTTGGCAAGCTTGCATTGTGCAGGTCCACCGTATCACCACATAACCTACATAGAGCGAACACGTTTGGCCACCTCAACGGAACTTCCAAAGAGCGAGCAGATTTGTGAAGAAAAGGTCTCGCATCAGACATAGGAAAAATCCATATTCCATAGGACATCATCAGAAATTCAGAGAACTGGTCCTGCTGCACACTAGCTAGTTACACTTGAAGGAGCCCGGCCTACCTCAGTTCTATACTTGACAAGTGCACTGTAGACGTGGCCACTAGGTCTGTAGACCTTTTTGCTACGAGGAAACCACTATAAATAGTGATGAACAATGGTGCTCCTGAAACCTACTCCACACCGCACACACCAACGGCCTCTCTTCTGCAAAGTGCGATATGGATATTGGTATGTACAGCAGCTACCAGCGTGCCAGAGGCATCACCAAGCACAAGACTGCCGTGCCCTTCTACCAAGCGGCAGCACCCACCATTATTCCAGCACAGGCCGGCGGCGGCAAGGCGAAACCTGCCGCCACACCATGGCCAGCACCGGCACCACCTCCGTCAGCTGTCGCCGTTGAGGTCGTCATCGGGAACGGCGGGGCGCCCGCCGGCGGCGACGACGTGGACCGCCGCGCGGCCATGTTCATATCGAGGGTGCAGGAGCGGCTTCGCCGGGAGCGCATGAACGAGGACTGGAGGAAGTACTACTGATGATTCACCAGTGTAGGCGAAGGCGATTGAAGTGTCGTCCGGAATAACTAATTTAGCGATGTTGTTGTATGCACTTTTGGTCGATATACAAATATGTTGTGTTGTACTCCCGGGTTTACTCCAGAATCCTGGTCTGACAAAGCAACTGTCATTTTACTTTTAGATGCTGTCTTCAAAAAACACCTTAATGTTCATCTTTGCTTGAAAACTAATATACAGTTACAACACAGCCACAATAAGTGTACTCCCTTAATTCTTAAATTGATATGGTTAGGACAAGAAATTTAGTGCAATTATAGACTAAATTTATTATCCTGATGATATCACTTTGAGAACAGGAGTATATCTTGTAGACCAAAACACCACTTTTAAACTAAAGTGTCAAAAAATGCACCTGTAGTAACAATGTTAGTAAATAAACTTTTACTTAATTTTTCTTTTTTTGTATATATATTTGTAAATTTAAAACTTCATCTAGTAATTATAAAATCCAAAATTCTAGAAACTCTAGTAAAATACAAATCATATGTACTCATACATATATGTATTGATCGACAAATGCAACTTTTATTCTTTTCAAGTCTTATCTTACCATAAGCTATTCATTTTATAAATAAAACTTCTACAACATAAGAAGAAATATTTTATACTTCACTTATAATAGTTCCATATTGAACAAAATATTGATATTTCCAACGAAGATTCCAGAGAAAAGCAAAAAAATAGTTATTAGCACGTCTATACAAAATTGGTTTATGAAAGGACTAAATAAATGTAAAAGATGGTCATATACATAATAGGTTGATTTGATGTCTTGGTTAGTAGAGCAACTTCTGCTAAGCTTGCTATCTATCTGACTTCATTATACTATTTTTTTATAGTATGCGGGGAGAACGAGTCAGGCGGAAAAAGGGGAGAACAGCTCGCAGAATTCCCCAAAACAACAATCCTCATAATGGGATTCCAATTCAACACCTTTTGTTTTAAGATTTTGTGAATAATTGCTCTTTAAAGAGCGCAATATGAAATGAAAGTTGTAAGGTGTGCTTAGGTAGTTATTGTCTATTGTTGGCATCTATAGTGGAACATGTCGAGGAGGCGTGGGAGGTAGAGTTGTAAGGTGCATTTAGGTAGAGTTATTGTCTATTGTTGACCTCTATGATAGGAATAAATCATAAAATTTATAACATTTGTACACCCATTTGTAAAATAGGCGTGTCCACCCATGAGTCCATCCACAAAATGCTCAATTGCTAGCCAAGTGTAATTAGTGACCAATGAAACCAAACACATGAGAAGTATTAATGTCACTGCACTACACTCATAATCCCTCGCACGCATAACAAATGAGCACAAATCAAACAAACCATCTCCTTGGTGACACGTTGATGCTCTCACCGTCAATATTTGGACCCATGTGGCCTTCTGCTCCGGAGTCTCCTCTTAGAAATGGACCTCATTCTGGTGGAGGTTGTCGTATACTCCCTCCATATCTAAAATACAATTCATTTTAGACAGCTTTAGCATACCAAGACATAATTAATTAAGAGATATATTTTCCTGTATGTTCTTATTAAATAATGTTTGGGTCCACATTAGTCAAAACTACTCTTGCACCCTACTGGTTAGTCCCCCATGGCCACTCTTTTTGCACGACAATTTATGGCTTGCAGGGGTAAACAGTCCATAATAGAGAGAACGGAAATGCTAAAGCTACGAACGAGCTAGTGATTTCTACGTGCTGACTAGGATCAATCCTAGTCACAGCACAACGTGGACTTGACGTGTTGTTTTCTCCTCCTTTTGTTTAGGCTCTTTTGTTAGCCGATCAATCCGGTGTCGATTTACGAGAAGTTGGAGGCGCAGGAGTAAGGGCCAGAACCAGAAGCATGTTGCCAGCCATCGTCGACGCAATAAACTTCATCTGGCCCACATCCCGGTAATCACCGAGCCGAATCTCCAGTGTGTGACCACGTCCCGACGCCCACACGACGAAGACGATAAACTCAAAGAGTGCAGCTCAGAACAGCCGACAGGTCCGACGACCGTCGGAGAGGGGCTGCAAGCTAAGGCCAGTGCCAGGAAGACCACTAATAAGTTTACCATCTAATCGCGCCTAAGCGGATGGAAGATGAAACAGAGACAAAATAGAAAAGAAACGGAGTGATAATGACTGCAGCAGATATTAGAAAGGCTCCATCCACGTCAGCCTGTACGTAGAAATTTCGTAGATGTTTTACGTAGCTGTAGCATTGCTCTGGAGAGAAAAGGTCAAAACGAATTGTTTTGTGAACAATTAGTTAGAAGGCTAAAACGAATTGTATTTTAGATATGGAGGGAGTATGTCCTTTGTGTCTTTGCGGTAAGCTTGCTGATAAGGTTTTCTAGGAGGTCATTTTTTTCATTCTTAAGGTTGTTTAGCATTGAAAATGGTATATGGAGGGGTCTGGTATTCGCGAGGTGCACAATGATTATGTAAATGTTCTAAGGTAGACCCTCAATTAAACATCAAAACAAATAAAAACAACACTTAAAAACCTGATACTACAAGTAGACATGTATTTATCTCGTGAAAAAAAGTAAGTGTATATTCACTCCTTTTTAGTTAAGGGATATATTCTAGAATAATGTTTTTGATTGATGGATAAGTCACCATGACACCAGTGAATATTTCGTATGGACAAACTATGTGAAGAAACTTGAGATTCTTAGTTTAGTTAGTTTCCTATTGTTTTTCCATTCTATGCCTTTGTAGGAAGTACCGTATTTTCCACTTTCGAGATTCTAGTTCAAAAAAGACAAAGGTACCCATGCCGAACGGAGACATGGAATGGGTTGAGCACCGAGACAGGACCCGTCCCCACAAGGTGTGAGGCTAGAGTTAGCTCATAGACAGCCTCTGCCTCTCGATCATACGGCTCATGCCTCACCACGGCGAGCATGAGCGAGGTTGGCAGCACCGGCATGGTAGTGTATATCGTCTGATGCCCAGGGTCACTGTGTCTTCGGTTCTACCAGTTTCAGTTCATCAGTTTTTTTTATAACTGGTCTCAGTTCATCGTTGGTTGTCGGCTTGGATCGACAAGAGTAAGATTACACATACTTCACGTTTATGGCACCCTGTCATGACATCCGGTTAGGGAGCAAACGGTATTAGCTAACCCTGTCGCACAGTTCAGTTCAGTTACTCATGGCAGCAAAGCAGAGGCCTATCAGTCTATCACGAACAGTGGTTACATGATTATACTACATCAGCGGGTACAAGACCGAAATAGTGCATATCTATTAGAACGACCCGTAAATATAACACATTTAAGAGTTGATTGACCTAGATATTTTCATATATATGCAACGAATTACTCATCCTTTTTTTAATTATAATATAGAAGGCCTCTGCTACTGGTATACAGTGTGACACATGTAGCTTACGATACACTGCAGCCGGAGTTCCGGAATAGCTGCATTCCCGCTAGCTAGGCATCAGCAGTTCACCACCATGTTACGGACAGCAAGCACATCTTGGTTCGACGCTGACCTGCACCAAAACACGTGTACATTCAATGAAAAATCTTGTGTGCAGATATTACAATACAATCAGCACGAAGTCATCACGATTCTGATTCCACAAACAAGTTGGTACAACTGCAAGATTTTAATATTTATAGTATCCCAAGGATTAACAAGTATTAAATGAAATTTCCAGTGAGAAGGTGCAGCATGATGAGGCAAATCAAAATATAACAAATACCATAAGCTCCATGTTCTTGGAAATCATACAAAGCTCATAATTTTACCATAACATGTACATGTGATACTTCCAAGTTGAAGAAAAAGGAAAGAACAAAACAATTAGAATTGTTAGGGGTCATAAACTAAAATCAAGGATTCTAAATGATCAATCGGTTGCCAATATATCAGAGTTGAGCGACATGAGCAACTGAGCTCTGTTAACTTTTAAAAACAACTGACCTTGAAGAGATGAATTGTATGGCCATAAACAGTAAAGAGCATACTCTTTGCTATTTATCATTGCAGATTATAGATAAATTAATTCATGATTTGTTTGAAGGGTCAACAATAGATAACAGAATGATCAACAGGGATGTGACATAACAAGTGGGTAGTACTGAAACCTATTACCTTGTTGGACATGGGCACTCTCTGCGAGCGTAATTTATGCTGCTGCTTGGCCCTGTGTTGTTTGGTTCTGCATATTGAGTCATACTTGTTAGCTTGGAAAGACTAAACTCATGTTGATAAAAGCAATTAAGCAGAAAAAATATTTTCATGTATATAATAAACTATAACACTCACTTTGGCTCGCAAAACTTTCTGGCTTTCACTGAAATACTGATTTGGATGATTGATTCCAGTATCACATGAGACACCATGTGTTGCCTCAAAGGTCATCGTGCAAGCTAGCTGTATATCTCATTATGCCAGACGAACCAGTCAGTTCAGTTCAGTGATGCCACATTGCTTAATTAAACTAATGGTCATGATGTAAAGCACCTGATAATGCCTGTTCTTTGCTTTATCCATTATATCTTCCAGTGCACGTCCATTAATGCCCATTTTGTTGAGAGCTGCCCGTAAGTTCTCTTCCCTACAAATGCAGAAAGCCAAAAGGCAAATATAGGAGAAACATTATATACAAAATATAGGGTAGCACTATGGCAGCCTCTGCAAACGCACAAACTGGCATGCCAAATTATTTGATAATCAAATGGTGAAGTAGCCATAATCATCGAAGGAACTCTAAGATGCATGCAAGCAGAAATGAGTAGACAAGATGACATCATAGTGACAGCAATTAAGACTATCAGTTGTTCGCTTAAGGGCAGCAATTATAATGAATGCATGCTCTGCTTAGTACGTACTATTTACTTATTTAGTTTCATCTGGCCAAGTATTTGTTTTATAAAAATTTTCTACAACTGCTATATTACTTCACAAGAACTATACAAATCAACTTAGTTACCCCATAGATGAATTAACAGCACCTCGCTTGCTGTTCTACCTAAAGAAAATGAAAAGTCATTATAGAGTTTTCTACCAAACCCCAACAGTAAGAACTTAAATGGACAAATGTAATGTTAAATTTCATTCATAATTGATAAATACAAGTACATTTATACTGTTATTGTGTATCATGCTTTCATTATTTTCTGCTAGGTCCACTTTCACAAAAGTTTGAAATTGGAGGACTATTGATGCATAAAATTCAGGAATTATTCCCCCAAGTTTATTTAAATTCAACTCAACATTCTATTACTCCATCCCAAAACTGTTATCAACATGTAAAGCCTGTTTTATCACAAACTAGAGACAGGTTAGGCAAGAACCATATAAAGATACAAAATGCTGCTGCCAACAGAAAGTTCACTATAAGGAACAGATCATACCCAAAATGTCGATATGGGCAACCATGATGATCACCAACGCCAGGTGTTGCAGAAATGATCTTTTGGCAGGAATATGGAGTGTAATCCTGCACCATTTGTAAGAGTAAATAACAATTCCAGTGCCTTTTCAAGTTAAGCACATAGGCTGAGTCAGTTACCGTCCGTTTTCCTTCTTTTCCATAGTTATATCTGACGTTATAAGCATACTCCTTGTCAAACCTCTCCGAACCAACCTATTCAAAGATACACCATCAATAGCAATAGCAACTCTGATGACTGTTCATTCACTGCTTAAATTAATCGTTTCTATCATATTAATCCATTGTACAGGACTACAGGATGATGTTGTTACATCTTCTGATAAATTTTTTCAACACAGCTTTCTCAAAAAATGCAGTAGCATATCTATTATCTAGAAAAAGAAAGGTACCTTCTGAGAAAATTCTGCTCTCCAAAATGCAAGCGCATCCTCCAACTTCAGCCCAGCACCCTGAATCAAAATACTCGAAGTATGTAAATGTGTCATAAATCATAATTTTAGGTACTAAGAAAATTTTCAGTTGAATTCATTCAAGTATTACCTTGAGAAAAAGACCGAACTGCACTCTACCACCGTGCTTCAAATGATGGTTCTCTCTCAACTGCAATATAAAAGCAAGCAGTGAGTGAAGTGGTACAAGGCAAGTATAATTACATGGATTTTTAAGGTATAGGTCACCTTATCTAGCATATGGCGCATACAAAGTGGGAACGAACTTGCAGCAAGTTTATCAATATCCTTCAAAGAAATTTCAACAGCATCCTTTGGCTGCATGGAGTGTATTACATTTATGAAGCCAGACAATTCAAGAGATAAAGAAACGGCAGTTAAAGAAGAAAAATAGTGTACTTGATGCATTTTTGTGTGAAACACTGTACCTGAGCGTAATCAGGCCCAAAATATGCATTGCTTAATGCTTCCACAATCTGTAATAATAAAATTAGGCATAAATATAGTTTTAAAGATTAATCTGAAAGAAAGGCAGGAAGCTGACACTGATACTCACAGGAGTCAACCTGTCCTTTTCTTGTTCCTTAATGGTTGTCGTCCATTTTCTGTACATTAAATTATTTCATGCATCAGATCAGAGCTTGGCAGTACTAGTGAGTACTTGGTTAAGTTAGTGTTAACTGTGGAGAGAAAGCTCACACAATTGAATGGCAGGAAAGTTGAAGCAAAGTAAAGAAAAAACTAGAAAAAAACTTGAACTACTGAAGAGGAACATTTGGTGACACAAACGTTATGTCTAAAGGGACAGCAACCTGTGTGTTTTGTAATATGGTGAATAAAATTATTGCCATCAAGTATATCTAAAGGTACAAGAAACCTATCCTACAAAATATTAAACAATCCCAATTCCTAAAATGTTGTGTAGGAAAGGGTACTAAGACAAGTAAAACACACGGACAATATACCTATTTGTTAAAACCAGTGCCTTCGAGATATTGCAGCGGAACTGGGTAACCACAAGAGAAACCACCTAAAATAAACAATAGACACGTTCATAAAAGGAACCAATTATTATATGAATAGAAATTTTCATTCTCATGTTCGAACCTGACTCATAGCAACATAAGCATAACCTTTTGAAAGAAATACACGGCGGCCAGCGACAAGATCAGGAACTTCTTCAAAAGGTACCTTCACAGGATTTCAATATGATTAGTTTGGATTTATTATTTAAAAAGTAAATGTGTGAAGCTTAAAGGCAAAATAGATTGGCATGCATACCTTGAAGAACACAGATTCAACTGCAAAAAGGAAAGTATAAAATGAATTTAGCTCCTAGTGAAAGAACATAAATCTAAATACTAGTGCAACATTCCACTCGATGATCATGAAAAGCAAGGGAAAACTATGGAAGTTTGAAGCAGAACAGTTTTACTCCATTATCAGATACATTGGAATTGCTTTGGTTCTAAAAGAATGCACAAAATATAAAGTACATAAAACAGCTTAATCATCCTTATCATTTGTAGCCAACCCTACCATATAGTTGCAAAAGCAATTAAAATAAATCAAATTAAAAGAAGCTGTGAACAACTTGGTTGACTATTTCTGCATCCGTACACTCATTATCAGTTTTCCGAAAAACAATTATCCATCACAGATCCATTGTTCCGTACCATTTGCAGATTGACCAATGGAACGTGCAACTTGGCTCAACTTGTCCTTTACAGCCTAAAACATCAAAACAAGAACGTTTCATTACTTTATAACACAAACAGGAAAAGGCCTAACACAACGTTAAGCATCAATGTACAAGCCATCATCAGTTCTGTTAAGGTTTGATTGTGCATACCTCAAACTCTGAGTGCGGCAATGCTTTGTATGGCAGTTGAAACTCACTCATAAGCATCCTCTAAAACCATAAAAAAGAGTAATCGGTGAAGGTAATTATCTCCCTTATAAATTATACGATAAATGGAAGGAATGTCACCTGTGATTCAGGACTCTCAAGACGAAAACGATACCGAAAAAGTGTAGTCTCCATAGAGAGAAACCACTTTCGCAATTCTTCCCTGGGTGGAATGTATGAGATGCAGTTTTTCAGTGATTTCAAATAACTACAAGAGACCTTCCAAGATTAATAGAGTCTATGGAATGTGCATGTGAGAATGCCAATCTTACGTTCTGCAGTACACAAGACGGAGCACAAAGTGAGATATTATATCCTTGTTCAATGTCTCCGCTGGATCCTGGTGCCTCATGTGTGCCTTCCACAATTCACTGACCTGAAATATAAAGCAAAGAAACAAACATTTCTGCTTAACATAAAGCTCTCAACTGTTATCAAGGAACAATACCAAGAGCCCAAGACCATAACCAGTGTACCAGACCACCTGAAATTGTTTGACTTCATGTACTGAGACGGCAACAACTAAAACTAAAAGTTTGAATCACTGCTATGCCCGCATATAGTGGGAAGCTGCTTTTATTCCTGATTGTGGATGGTGACATCTATTACTAAATTATCACAAGAAAATAATAATAATTTTCCACTTCCCTAACAAATCTTATCGAACCAACGCCTAAGTCCTACACAAGCACAACATTCACTGAATCGTATGTTTACTTCTGCATACAAATCGAAATCTTGACAAGAAAATACTGAAAACATGTTCAAAAGTATCCCTGAAATCAGAGACCACAAGGGGGCGACCACTCACCAGTTTCTCCATCTCCTCCGGCCGCTTGCCTCGTGAGAGCCCATCCCAGATCCCTTTCAGAACTGCAGTCGGAAAAGGGTGACGTCACAAAAGT
This sequence comes from Eleusine indica, assembly GCA_030378355.1. NCBI lineage: Eukaryota > Viridiplantae > Streptophyta > Magnoliopsida > Poales > Poaceae > Eleusine > Eleusine indica. The sequence goes on from CM059502.1 coordinate 18,125,313, forward strand.
TAACTAAATCAGAGGAAGGAAACGAAGGGGAGAAGCTAGCAAGGTGAGACCCCCCCTGGAAATCGCACCTCGGAGGCGGTCGATGGCGAAGAGCTCGAACTCCTCCAGACGCACCTCCAGCTGAGGCGCCGCACGGTAGGTCGGCAGGCCGCCCGCTCCGCCTCCGCCGGCGGCCGCGGCCGCGAGCTGCCGGTGGGATCGCACAATCTCCATGCAGCTGGCTAGGGTTTGGTTCGACTTGTTTGCGTGCGGGAATCGGGCGGGGCAGCGGGAGAGGGGAATTGGGGAATGATTTTCCTTGAGTTTTGGCGGGAAACGTGCTTGGTTTTCCCGCGGTGCACGACCTGGTACCTTGTGTTCGGGCCTTGTTGCGCCTAGTCGCCTAGACAACTCGCCCAGGAATTTGAGCCCAGGTTTAAGCCCTGCAACACTCAGTTGCTTTGTGAATGGGTCTCTGGTAGTGCTGTCCAAATGGGCAGTGCCAAGCGGGCTGGCCCGAAGCATGAATTTTTTGGTCTGACCCAAGCATGGCACGGACCGATTAATTTTGTGTTGGATCGGCATGGTCCGATGCTACGGGTCATGTTTGGGCCGAGAAGACGGCCCGACGGACGGCACGGACACGGGCCGATTAGCCAGTGGCCGGTAAAGCACAAATATGGCCCATTAGACACGGTTTGCTACCAGCCCATCCGACAAAGCCTGCTACAAAACCTAGGTATATAAGCTCCCGCGACCTGCTACCAGCCCATTAGTCCCGCCTCTCGCTCACTCGCCCGCACGCCGCCCCAGCCTCGCTTGCTCGCGCGCCGCCCCGGTCTCTGCCTCGCTCGCCCTCGTGACGCACCGGCCTCCTCCTCGCTCGCCCCCGTGCCGTCGCCGGCCTCCGCCTCGCCCTCTCTACCTCCGTGCAAACGGATCCCGTCGTCATCTTCGCGACGCCTCTGAGGAAGCTGCCGACATCGCGCCGCTCGAAGGTCGTCTACGGGCAACGCCGAGAAGAAGTTGTGCCACCGTGCTAGTCAGGCTGCCATGCATGATGGGTTTATTGGGCCAGCCTGACCTGGCTACCCATTTTTCGTGTCGTGCCGTGGGCCGACGCCCAGGCACGTGGGCCGGCACGACACGGTCTAAAATAAATTTCATGTCGTGCCGTCCTGAAATTTAATGAACTGGGTCTTTTCGTGCTCGGGCCAAACTGGGCCAGGTGGCCCGTTTGGACAATAATAGTCTCTGGTGGACCATGTTTGGCTATAGGGGAAAATGTTCTAAAAACCATGTTTGGCTGTGGTCGGTCTTGGAAATTGAACTGCCTCAGAACAATTGTGTCATCCTACGCTTCTTTCCCCTACTCGGGATCACTGTATTCTCGTATTTGACTTGAAGTATGAATTCTGGCAAAAGGATGCTTTGTGAACGGGTCTCTGGTGCCTGAATCTGCATATGAATTAGTCGTACATTTTGATATGTAGGCTCAAGCTACTTGGCCCTGCCATCTAAGTTGGAGTTTCAGTTTTGCTGCGAGCTGAAGGTGGCACTTTGTAATCTGTATCTGTGAGCACTGTATTCTGCTTGTATCCAATGAATTGGCCGAACACCTGCAATTTTTCATTCAAGAACAAAGCAGTACATTTTCAAATCCTGTCCATTAAAACCTTATCAGATGGAATCTTAGTCATCTCTACAATCTATTAATTTAGTTGCGGTCGTCTATTTGATGTCCACAAAGTTAGAGATCGAATGCAAGTCGGTTTCATACCTTCTATATTAAGTACCAAGTTCTAAAACTCATAACTACCGCGTCCAGAGTCTAAATGAGCCAAACTCGGACTCTATCACGTAACTCTTGAAAAGTTCTACAATTTTGGTATTCAATGGATCTACAGATTCGACCGTCTTTATGTCCAAATATATGATCCAAAAATATCTGTTCCGATTCAGACTTCTGTGCGCAGGTCTCTTTACGGGGCCCATATCTCATAGCTCCGAAGTCCAAATAATATAATCCATATATGATTCGGAAAGCCCTCGATGAGATCCATAATGTTCATGTTTTAGCTTTACCCACTAGAGCACGTATTGAACTCCGAAACTGCATCGCAATATAGTGCTATTTCAAGACTATATGAATTAAATTTTCCTTCACGATTATGCATTGGGACACGATCTTGGGTTTTCATGTTGGCCTTTATCGGTGTTCAAAAGTGTGTTGTATGGTGAGTTGAGCTTGTGGGAAACCCTGCTTGCTTGGCGAGTCGGACTTCATATCCGTACTTTCCATATTTGAGTTTTTTAATATTTTTTCACCTAATTCTGTAACATAGCATAGCACTCAAACGATACTACATATGAAAATTATCAATATAAGAGATAATAACACATGATTTTGATGAGAATATGATGAAAAAATAGTTGCTTTGACATATAAAATGGTACACTAAGAACACTAACAGTAATATAAATATGATCTTTTATATAAAAAAATCAATAATACTATATATATTTAATAATTATATTATGTAAATGATGTTTTATTTAAATTATAGAGAGTGTTTTATTTTTTAACCTGTAGCAACACAAAAGCACTTTGCTAGTTATCTATAATTTTATTATTTGTTTTCTTAAACAAAACTTAAGGGTCCTGTAAACCGAACCAAACTGCTGGAAGAAACTAGCTCGTTGCATGAACTGTATTTCACAGAACAACATTTTTTTGCCTGGAACAGATGGTTCCAAAGTTACTGGCACCGTTCCTACCGTCGAGCACGGTGCCGGCGATGCTAACCTAGTGCGACAGGTCTTGGGACAGTGGGATATGAGGTTCAATGGTGGGCTGGTGGCCGCTAGATCCAGCGGCTGGAGGCCGAGTGGCGGGGCTTCGCGCTGAACAACGGCCTGAGGCTCGACGACGGCTGTATCTTCGAGCTGGTCGACGGCGCCGCCGAAGCTGGCACTGGCATGGTCAAGTTCAGTGTGCAGGTCCTTCGCGCCGGGATCCCCTTGGCGATCCGAGAGAGGGCCGGCGGGTACACCTCGTTGAGCCCCATGGAAATCAACTAGTTATATATCCTTCCTTGTGCCCTCATCAATATTGACTTACTGGGATGAGAACTTTGAACTGAAATTTGGACAATTAGCTTTGACATCTGAACGAGGTGAATAACCCCAGCGTTGGTGCGGAAGCTCCGGGAGAAGGACTGTACTGTAAAATAGAGTTTTTTTTTTTAAGAATTTATAAGGCAGAAAATAGAGTTATCAGACAATATTACAATGCGACATTAAGAAATATTCATGTTCGCTGTTGAACCATGTTATGTCAACAATCTTCAATGCGCGCGAATGACACATGCTTCTGCACTACAACCTCTTCATTTACCTGCTCTAGATGGAGAAATGATTGTAGCCAACGGGTATAGCTTCAAAACCGTCTGCTACTTCGAAGCTTTGATCAATAAAAATACGAGTGAGTGACCGGTGAAACTTACAAAATAGATTAAAAATGTGAGAAGTGTTCCGGTAAAGCTTTTTCCTAAAATTTACTCGCATCTTAAAGGAGTTTTATTTCATTAATTAATTTTCTTAATTCACGTACTATTCACCCAACCTAGCTCAGCCCACGCGTGGAACCAGATCTAAATGTTGGTATGCCCTTTTTATTCTATAAAAATCAGCATCTATTGAAAATAATATAAAATAAAAACAAAGGGGGATGGGAGGAAAATTGAGCCCATGACTTATGCCATTGAAAGCAAATGATTTACCACCACACTATACACTTGATTGTCAAATGTTTCAGTAATGTATCCATTTTATTCTATGCATTAGCATATTGGAAAAAAACACATAATAAGGGAGTCAAGGAGAATCGAACCCATGAGTACGAGTGGGGAAATTTTTGTTATCATAGATTTGAGAAACTATGGTGTTGGGAGGAACAAGCAAAATATACATCAAAGAAGATGATGGATATAAAATGTACCAGGTGAAGGGCTATCAAAATATCTGATCCCTCAGTTCATAATCGAACGGTCTGTTTACATATTTCCAATATATAGTCTGTTCTCACCTGATATGCTCTCTATATAAATATGCCTTTTTCTCCACCCACCTCTCAAATTACTCATTTCCCCTTTTCTCAATTGGTGGAACCCTAATCATAGTCAAGCGAAGAACTCGGATCTGTTGCAATGGACTCACGCCTAGATCTGACGTTCCGTGCCACGCTAGCTGAGAAAGCCGAGCGCTATGAAGGTGCTCCCCTCTTTTCCCCATCGTTTCTCACCTCCTTGGATTTTCATGCGTGTGATTTGATTTAGATTGTCCATGTCATCTCTCGTTTGATTTTGATATGATTTCTGCAATTCATGTTAGATACTTAGGTTGTACTAGACTAGGTACTAAATATCGGGTGGCATGGACTTTCTGAGTGTTCTAGCAGCTATGTTCTTGTTGTCTACTATGTAATTTTAGATATGAGAAATTGGATGCCTGCTAAACTTGGCACGCATGCGAGCAGGCCTTGTTATATGGCATTACATAGGATAGCCCATCGTTCCCTTGGTAGATCGCCACATTACAACAAGTCCCCCCCCCCCCCCCCCCTCCCCAATTTTTTTTTTTCATCACCATTTCTGGGTAAGCTTTTGCACTTCAGTTATTTTTTAAAGTAACCTAAAACCTTTTGCATATGCTACTAGAAAGAGAGGAGATGGGAGATGAGTGTGCAAGAATAGAAGGTAGAAGCAACCATTTTCCTCTAAAGGGGACACCATTTCTCCAAAATTATTATTAATGGAAAACACGGAGCAAGGATGGAAGTTTGGCATGAAATCCTCTAAAAGGAACAAAACAAAGTATTGGTTATTTTTGTAATCATTATACACTACTACTTTTGTTTTGCATCATTTTTGTTATGTTCATTTTAATAGAACATATTTCTTCTATTGTGTGTTGAGTCTGCTATTTTAATGAGTCTATCATGGAGAAGAAGTATGTTCCCAAGGTCTACTGAATGTTTAGATAACTCCAACATTCTTGATTAAAAGGGCAGGAGAACAAGAGGTGAAAGTGAAAGGATCTTAATGTCATCTTGAGAGAGGGGAGATGGGTGTTATAGGCAGATCCTGTAATTTAGAAAACTAATTCTACAAAATAGTACAAAAGCTATTAGACCGGGTTGGCAAACTGGCCAGACCGATTTGGCAAACCGACTAGATTGATTTGGCTAGGAAAGAATGAAATAGCTTGATTTATTTCTAACTCAAATCCAATACTCAAAGTAGACATGTTATCTTATAGATACACTTGGTCTCTGCACACACAAATAAGCAGACTCAAGTAGATCAGAGCAGAAGCACAAAATAAATTAGGAAAGAACAAGTGTAAGGAAAACTGAAAGAAGAGGTCGAGGTGTTTGTTTTCCGAAGTTCAAATTCACAACCATGAACCTTATGTCTTTGTTGAGGAAACTTGAGTTGTACAATGACCAACTCCAAGATGGGTCTCTATCAACCATTTTTCTGATCCACTAGCCTGATCTTTTTTCCCTTGTAGTGGCAAGATTGCAGCCCCATAAACTATCTTGTGGCTCACCACAAACTGTCCTCCTAGCCCTCACAATCTTTTTCCTTCATTTTTCCTAGACATAAGACAAGATTATAATTATTGTGTTCAATCTTGTGTGTGTTTTTTTTGCACTAAAGTATGTTTCTAGTGTTGAGTCAATCCTTGAGAAGGATCTCATATAAATACTATGAGCTTGTTGTAGCATTTTGAGTTCCATATCCAAGCATTTTTTTCTGTATGAAATGTGTGATAGTACTTTGTTGATGTGTATGGTCCATTTCTCCATTTATATTTCTGATTGTCCTTTGAATTTGCTAATGGGTCATACATGGTACTATCATGTGTAATGCAAGTTACATATGTGTGTAGTTACAAGTAAATATATGTGTAATGTAAGTTACAATCGTATGTAGCTACAAGTAAACATGTGTGTAATGTAAGTTACACATGTATGTAGATACAAATACACATGTGTGTAATGCAAGTTACACATGTATGTAGCTACATGTGTAAATATCTGTGTAATGCAAGGAACACATGTGTATAGCTTATGTAAGCATCGTGTGTAATGCAAGTTACACATGTGTGTAAGTACATGTAAGCATTGTGTATAATGTAAGTTACACAAGTATGATGTCTTAACTACAATGTTAGTATTCATATGTGTGTGATCTATTTTGACATATTCTTATTTACTATTACATGTTAATCCAAGATAATCAAATGTTTGGTTTTAGTTTTCCTAATCAATTATTAGTTTTTCTTGATATAATTTGATAATTTTGTTAGCTGTTTTAAACAGATATGATGGATGCGATGAACAATGTTGCAACATTAAACTTGTGGTTAACAGTGAAGGAGAGAGACCTTCTTTCAATGAGCTACCAAAAAGTGGCAACTGCAAAGCGTAAATCATTGCATGCCCTCGCATATGCAGAACTTGAGGCACGGGAGGAAGGTAATGAGCGTCATATGAAGATGACTATAGAGTTCCGTCACAAGGTGGAAAATGAGCTAGAGAGGCTCTGCTACAAAGTGATTGACACCATTGACAAGCATCTTTTACCGTATTGTTACGATGTTGAGAGCAAAATCTTCTACTATCAAATGTGATGTCCCATTATCCTTTGTTCAAGATGATTAAACATGTTAATAATTTGACACCAAAATCTAATTAGTAGTCTTTCTTTTGGTTTCAGGAAGGGAGATTACTATCGTTACCTTGCAGAGTTCAAGACTGAGCCTGAGAATTCTAGAGTTATTGATCACTCACTTAAGGCCTATGAGGCACGTTGATCTACTTCACAATAACCTTGAATAGGCCAGCAAGCCAAAGAGAACATTTTCCACTTATATTTAAATGAAATTAAATTGTACTTGTTGTATGTCTGCTAATATTTTGGCTTGCATGCACAGAATGCCTCTAACATAGCAGAGAAGAATATGTCTCCAGCGCATCCTATCAGGCTCGGCGTTGCTTTGAATATTTCAATTTTTTATTTTGAGATGTTTAATTCAACTGAGAGGTATGTTAGTGTTCAATTTTTTGTATTACCTTGTAGGTAATCTATAACTGGAATAATTATGGCTATACTTAAATCCCAGGGCATGTCAACATGCAAAGCAAGCTTTTGAGGATGCTCTTCCTAATCTTGAACTACTTGGGGAGCAACTCTACAGCAAAAGTTCATCGATCTTGCAAGTTCTGATGAAAAACCTTGCATTCTGGAACTTGAATTCAAATATGGATGTTGATGCAGGTATTACCAAGTATATTGTTGCTATATTTGTTTTATATAATGTTACCTACAGTATGATATGATTGTGTCATGTTCATCGTCATGCCTAGCATTGTATCAGTTTTTCTCTTTTTGAAAGCAAGAAAAATCTATGTTTGTTTAATTGAACCAATATTTCATAATCAGTAGTTTTTTCTAGCTATATCCTTACTTCTGTTGTGAGATACCAGATTCACATTATTAGTAATATAGCAATCAGATCCATACCTCACATCATTTCTCTTTGTATTTTGTCTGAAGTTACAGTATGTGAAAAATGCAAGAGGAATAGCAAAATAGTAATAACATTGTAACAAATTCGTGTGGCTAAATCATTTTAAAAAGAATCCATATCAAATACATTTATATTGTAAGGTATTGTTGAAATGGAATATTTCTTTTTTCGTTGTTATTCAGTTAGAGAATTGGATGTGGCACTAGTCTAATTTTTCCCCTAATGTAGAACACACTCAAGATGCTACCGGAAGGAGTGATGCTTCAGTTGACTCAAATATGGATGTTGGTGCAGGTAATTAATCCCAGTTACAATTTCATTTTTCTTGAGATATTGTTTACTATCTAATATGAGTTGGCATCACGTTAATCTATATTTCCTCATGTCGCACCTATGTTTAGCAACAAGAAAAGGCCATGGTATTACTTGGTTCCCTAAACTATCATTTCCTGGCAAATAGCTCTGAGCCTTTGATTATTATTGTTATTTTTGTGTCCTTGGGATGATATCGGCAGTCTAAGACATGAGCTGCAATGTCACGAATGTAATAAAAAGTTATGTGCAATATCTAGAGTAACAACGAATTATTGCAATTAATAACGTTGTAGTGAACTCCAGCATCATATCATTTCAAATAATATAATAGCTCTATTTGATATGACTCCAGCTCCAAGATATGTATAGACTCTGTAATATAAAATATGAAGGTTTAAGCCATAATTTTCAGTCTAGGATAAGGTCAAGATAACTCAACCAAAACATCCTCAATTTATGTGCATCATATCAAAAGATATAAACAAAACATGTTTTGTTTGATATTGCTCTTGTTAGGAATTGGAATCTAACATCCATCTAATTTTCTATTGCTACAGATTACACTAGTGAACACAAAGGGGAGAGTGGTACTTCAGTTGACACCACAACTTGGTATGTAGTAGCTCCCCCCACCTTCATTGGCCATGCACCACACCATACTCTAGTGACACACTTTGAATATTACTTTTTTTTGCAGCGATGGAGATGCTAAATAGTTGACAAGGAGTTGGACTGGCCGAACTAATGATCTCTTATAGTGTGTTCCATCTATTATTGTGGGTTTTGCTAGACTTTATTTATTTTGCTGTAAACAAGAGGGAATAGGCTTTTCTTTCTGTGATTTTGAGAATGCTTTCTTTCATTTCTTTGCGAGTGTAAGTTTTTGGGTTACTTTAGGTGTGGAATGCACCCCAACATGTTTCTGACTAATTTTTCCCCATCCTTGTTTGAATGTGTGTTGTGATGTGTTGAACATTTTTTTTTACAAAAAGGGATGTGTCAAACATATGGCCTTGACACTTGCTGCAAGTGAGGCACAAGTTATGGATTATAGTATGCTTAAATACTCGAGCATCATGACGACTATGTCAAATGAGTAACACACACACACACACACACACACACACACACACACACGATGTTGGGTCGATGCAATTGCTGTTGTGGGTTTCATGTCCTCCTGAGTTCTGTTGTCCGATGTGCGATTTCATTGGTATGTTATGTATGCTTTTCGTCACATTCAATCAACCACATTTTGGTTCAGGTCATCGGCCTTGTAACAATTTTACGATCGTTAAAGCTATGACAAACTGCCAGGGTAACTACAAACATACCTTGGTTCTTTGAAAGAAAGGCTATGATCACAACCCACACATCAGCCCACTGAAAGGGCAGCCGAGCAGAGACGACTCCCATCAAGTAGTGTGCCTATGTGCTTGTCTGATATGATGGGTTTGCCATATGATGAGTCAATGGCTTGTTTAACTGAAATTTGGAGAGGGCTTGCCATATGAACGGACGGCTTGTGAGTCATTCGTGTGAAGTCCTCTGCTTGTATATATGGCACTTTTTTTAACCTTTCGACTTATTCTTTGTTGGCGCAACCCAGGAACGCTGCTCTCTCAAACTTACTCGATGGACGGAGGTAGAAAAAGCAGTAGCAACGCAAGAAATTTTTCGGGCGACAAAATGCCCCCAGCGACAACTTCGCTGGACTTTTTTCTTTGTTATTTTCTGGACTTGGCAAGTTACAATGATGGAGTGCATTGGCCTTTATAGGCTCAGGCGATACACACTGGAGCACCTCCTCTAGTCGCCCATGATCCGTGTGACTCAGTGCCCATAATGCACGAGCTATTCTCGCTCGTACGACTCGGCCAACTACACACATATCATTCCAATGGACTCCCAACAAATCTAGACGTATGCACCGCAGTCCTGCGCAACCACGTCTCCTAACTACCTAATAAATCTGGCCTGATGCTGCAGCTATCCTGCACACACACACATGACACCCGCCTGACTCGGTTGCCTCTCGACATGAGCCAATTGCTCCTCCGTGAGACCTGGGTAAATACCGAGCATGATGCACACCATGCCAACATGAAACCCGGACAGCAAGTCTGCACACAACTTGAACTTGACACACGCGCCAGACATACATGCCATGACCACCATGGTCAAGGTTATTTCTAACAATCTCCTCCTAAGCTTGACATGGTGAGCTCTACCATCACAACAACGTTGGCTCCTCATCGACATCAGCGAGCAGCGCCCTCTCCCTCCTCGACTTGGGGCAGTCCCTCGTGATGTGCTCACGCTCACCACAGGTGAAGCACCTTCCTCGATGACGCCCCCCTTGCACCCAAGCTCGTGCTGGTTGCATCATCGTCGTGGTTGTTGACATGGTGGCTGCCGCTACGTCCTCCGTTCCTGCCATCGCAGCCACGACACGCATCACCACTGTGTGCCCGATCCTTGCCACGCTGGCATCGACGCACCTCCTATTGCTCCTCCATGAGCAGCAAGCGTGAGATGCCCACACCAGCCTCAGCCACCCCATTGTCGATGGCGCGGTCCTCCGCAGCATGCAACTTGCCGACAAGTTCTTCGACGATCATGGTGTTGAGGTCGGAAAACATCTCGATGGAGCATGCGTTCTGATTATATCTCTTTGTGATGATGCGCAGAATCTTCCTCATGACAGGCTTGTCATCCATCTCCTCGCCCAGCTCCCGCAGGTTGACGGCAAGTCGATCGATCCGCATCACGAGGTCTTCCATCATCTCGCCATCGATGGGCGTGATGTTCTCGAACTCCTTCAAGAGGCATTGTGCGTTCGCGTCCTTTACGCGATTATCGCCCATCCGTGCCGTCTTCACCGCTGCCCACGCCTCTTTTGCTGATTTCTTCATGACATGCCCGACTTCCATCTTCGTCGGCACACCACGCAAGATGGCGGCCAATGCCAGCCTATCTTCGCAGCGCTCCACCTTGTCCGCCTCCACCACCTCCCACAGCCCCAACGCGTCCAAACTCACCTGCATGACCAAGGACCACTCACGGTAATTGGTCATGGTCAGCAGTGGCAGCTTTACAGCGCTGGAGGTGGCGACGACGCGCTCCACGGTGGCATTAACATCAATCTTCTTCGGGCTCGACATCCTTCCCGGATCTAATGCCACTTGTTGGCGCAACCCAGGAACGTTGCTCTCTCAAACTCACTCGATGGACGAAGGTAAAAAAAACATAAGCAACACAAGAAATTTATCCGACAACAAAATGCCCTCAGCGACAACTTTGTTGGACTTTTTCCTTCATTATTTTCTGGACTTGGCAAGTTACAATGATGGAGTGCATTGGCCTTTATAGGCTCAGGTGATACACACTGGAGCACCTCCTCCATTTGCCGATCCGTGCGATGCACGAGCTATTCTCGCGCGTACGACTCGGCCAACTATGCACAGATCATTCAAACGGACTCCCAACAAATCTAGACGTATGCACAACAGTCCCGCGTAACCACGTCTCCTAACTGCCTAACAAAAACTGGCCTAATGCTGGCGCAACCACGTGTCCTAACTGCCTAACAAAATCTGGCCTGATGCTGAAGCTATCCTGCACAAACACGCATGATGCCCGCCTGACTCGGTTGCCTCTCGACATGAGCCAATTGCTCCTCCGTGAGACCTGGGCAAATACCGAGCATGACGCACACCATGGCAACATGAAACCCGGGCAGCTAATCTGCACACAACTTGAACTTGACACATGCGCCATGACTACCTGTTGGCATCAGAATTTGGACCGGTCCCAACGGTCAGAGATGTGAAGTCAAAATCGGCCGGGTCAAGGAAGTTCGACGGCGAAGGGTGTAAAGTGGACCTGATAGGGTTATTTTATCTCTTTCTATTTTAGTTTGGATTTTGTTTAGGAATAAAAATAGTCGGTTTGTTTGTTTAGAAACTGAAGAGTCCTGACCAAGTCGGGTCAGAACCCCTTGTACGGGGCTATAAATATGTAATGAGATCTGTATGAAAAAACTAACACTTTTGTTCAATACAATTCGACACATCGCCAAACTTTTTCTCGACCACATCCTTGTCTCGTGTGGGCTACATTGGCTCCGATCTTGACGAGAGACTTGGATTAGTCACCTTTGATAATTCTATTGACTACAACTAGTACTTTCTTATTAATTTGACATTCTAGTTGTTATCTTTAGAATTGCTAGTTATCCGGTAACTAGATCTTTATCGTGTTTATTATATCAACTTTATATTGTAGTATTATTTCGGTTAGATCTGATCTTCTATGATTTTAGTAGATTTCATGAACTAGATTTAGATCTATTATTCGAGTCATCTTATTGATTTTATCTATAATCGAAGCGTATCTAGTTCTATTTGCTTTGTTTGGGCACTTTCTCGATTAAATTCGATCTGCTCGAGTCAGCAAGGCTGCATCAACTTTGACCTCTTGCTGAGTCAATAGGACTAAGTACGAATCGATTACGGGAAGAGTCGATAGGGTTCTATCGGGACGTTTAGCCGATAGGTTATCACGGTTTGGTCGAGTTCTCAGTGCTTCATTTGATTGTTGCTATACTTTTAGAAGCTGATTACCTCCCTTATTTGATAAAGATTAGATCTATGATTTTGAGGCATATTTGCAATACCAGCTACCAGGTCTATCGACTTAGCACTATCGACGGGGAGAGTTCTTTGTATGATTACTATTCTTCTATCGAATTTGGCCCATCGATTTTTCTTCATCGACAGAGCGAGTTTTAGCATGTTTATTGTAGATCCATCGACTTTGCTCTCTCGACCTAATTCTTATCAGCATTGTTTGTGCAATATTTAATACTCGTTTAATGATTTGCCGATAAGCCGATACAAATCAGCCGATTAGTTTATCTTCCAATATTATTTGTAAAACCCGTGGAATTTGACCGTTTGTCTCTTTGTCGATTTGTAGGGAAAATCGACTGGCATGCCTCATTTTCCTTGTGTTGAGCCTGCACTAGACTCAAGCAAATCTCTCAGGTCGCGCATGTGATTTTTCTGTCAACATGCTTTTTGGCACGCCCAGTGGGACCAAGAACTTCAAGAACAACGTCATGACTGGAATGCCAAAAGATTCTAAGCTCCATGAGAATCCTCCACCAAAGTATGACGTTAGCGGGGATTTGAAGGGAGTGAATGTGATGCCTGTGAGGAAAGACTAGCTAAATGATGAGTTGAAAGCACAAGTAGAAGAAAGAGTTGCACAATATGAAAATGTCTTGTTTGGAACCTTCAGCAAGACTAGACACGACATTATATTGAAGGGAGATCTACCAGAGCCATTCATCATCACGTATGAGTCAGAGAAGCCGCCTGCAAGCAAGACAATAAAAGTAATTGATGAGGCTACATTAAACAACATGATCCATACAACCATACACCATGCATTAATTAACCAATCACCTATATTGGCTAATACTTTGAGGGCCTTGTTCATTCAAATGGTGGAGGGTTGCGTACATGATGATCCAGCACATGGGCCAATGTATTTCCATGTTCATAGGAATATTCATCAGCCTGCAATTGAGGGACCGGAGCAACAGCTGTCCAGTACCAGTATTATGATTCCTACAACAAGCTCGGGGCCAACGCCAGAAACTACCACTCCACCTCCAAAGAATACCAATAGTGGCGCCACAGGGAGATCACTTGGGTCTGGTCCCGGGATTATTCTACAGAGAACATCACCACGGACGTAGCCATAGCACTAAACGTCAGAACCAAATGTGACATATGATACAACACCAAACCTGGAGCCAAGCATGTTCGGGATGCCATCGTCGTCTGCGCTGCCAGGAGAGTTAGGAAGCCAGCACACAGTTTCTAACTATGGTTCACAGACAGCCCCACAAATGCCAACATCTGATCTCATATTGATTACTCTAAATGTTAATGTTTCGATCGATGACTGGGCTGTGAAGATTGCTGAGGTAATGAAAGAACAATTTGGGTTGAAGCCAAAGCAGCAGACTTACGTGTATCGTCTCTCATATCCTTCTAGTTATGATTTGATTGCTATGCCAAGCCGATACAGGCCACTAGAGTTCACCAAGTTTACTGGACAGGATAATACTACCACTGTTGAACATATCAGCCGGTTTTCAGTGCAGTGCGGAGAAGCGGGTGCTACTGAAGCATTGTAAATCAGGTTGTTTCCTCTGTCCTTGTCCGGATTGGGTTTTTCATGGTTCGCATCATTGCCCCCAAATTCCATTATCACTTGGCCCAATCTGGAGCAGAAATTTCATAAGTACTTCTTCGCTGAAACAAGAGAGATGAGGTTGTCGGACTTGATTGTTGTGAGACAAAAAGCTAGTGAGTCTATGCATGATTACGTGCAGAGGTTCAGGGAGGTACACAACAAGTGTTTTAGTCTACAATTAACAGACAATCAGATGGCGGAGATTGCGTTTAATGGTTTAGTTGTGCCTTTAAGAGAGAAGTTTCCATCGGTTGAGTTTGAGAGCCTGTCCCAGTTAGTGCAAAAGGTATCAATTTAAGAGAATCTGACTCAGGGAGGGGGGGGGGGGACATTATCAAGGCCAATTCAGATTAACTACTATGATTGTGAGTCTGAGTTTGAGGAAGAGACAAAAGATGTCGATATGGCTGAGTGGACTAGGAACAAGAATGTCGTATCGTGTCCTTGGGTGAAGCAGAGCGAGCCACAAGAAAAATATGATTTCGATATCACCAAGGCCGATAAGATATTTGATATGCTATTGCAAGAAAAGCACATATAGCTGCCACCCAATCATGTGATTCCTCCTGTTGAAAAGTTGAAGAAGAAGAAGTACTCTAAGTGCCATAACTCGTGGTCTCATCACACCAATGAATGCAAGGTGTTCAGAAGGCAGATACAGTCAGCAATTGAGTAGGGGAAGATCAAGTTTACCAAGGGAGCTATGAAGATTGATGGACATCCATTCTGTGCCAATGTTAACGTGGCTGGTATTGACAATATGGAGGCATTTATTAATCAGTATCAGAAGAAGAGAGACAGGGAGATGAAGGAATCACGATTTGATCCACACTGGAAATGTCTGTTCTTTCAATATTGTAGGGACCACAACATGAAGCTTCCTTCAATCGACAACCGTCCTGGTTGCAGTAGGCGTGCAAACCAGATGTACAAAGAGACTTCCATGTACCGTCGGCACTAGAATCGACATGGCAATATTAAAGAGTTGATGATGGGAGGAGTCGATGGGCAAGACAGAGTATCAGCTTTTGATCGACTTGGGGTTAAAAGACGGAGGAAGAAGTTAAATTTGATAAAGAACTCGATGAAGAGCTGTAGGAGGGACAAGAACCAAATGATCCATGGTGTCCATCTGGTATATTCTCTAGGAGCCAGAAACGTAGGGTTCAAAGGATGCGATGCCGACAGATAAGGGCTGGTAAATATTATTATGATGAGGATGATGATCAGCCGTCTAAAAAGGTTTGGAGGCCAAAGGTGAAATCACAGGTGCAGGTGCCTGGTGCTACAATGGGCATGGTAATGATGATTCTGCAAGAGTTCATGGCCTCAGAAGAAGAACTGTTTGCTGATGACGATGAAGTACCTCAGTTAGTGTTTGATATCCAACAAGCAGTGTTTGATAAACCAGACAAAACTAAACATCAACACTTGAAGGCTTTATATTTGAAAGGATTTGTCAATGGGATGCCGATGGGAAGATGATGGTTGATGGAGGCACTACAGCCAATATTATGCTGATCACTACTACGAGAAAGTTGGGAAAGACCGAGGAAGATTTGATCGACACCAACATGATCTTGAGAGATTACAGTGGTCACACTGCAGCAGCTAAGGGAGTTGTGAACGTTGAGCTTACAATCGGTAGTAAAACTTTGCCGATTACATTTTTTGTTATTGAAGGGAAGGGAACCTACAACTTGCTGTTGGGTTGCGATTGGATTCAAGCTAATTGTTGCATACCATCAACTATGCATCAACCCTTGTCTAGTGGATCGATGATCAAGTTGAGGTGGTCCTGGCCGATGAAACCGTCAATGTTGCATCGGTCGATTTAGCGCCATGGCATGTAGATGATATGGAGTGTCTGTCTGGCAAAGTTTGGGATGGGGACTACATCAAGATTACTACTCAGGGCCTTGAGGTGGTAGATCAGTCAAATTTGAAACTGTTTCTCTGACAGACACCCCAATGGATTTTATAGAAGATGACAAGCTGGGAAAAGGATTTATGTCGGCCGATGAGTTGTAGAAAGTGACAAGCCTAGGCTGACATTTATGAGTAACAAGTTAGATGTGGAGTATCGGGATTATGTTGCTTAGGATTATTCTGAGATGCCCGGTCTAAGCCGATCTATTGTTGAACATCGGCTTACCATTAAACCTGGATATCAACCGTATAAGCAACCGCCAAGAAGAGTCGATCTGAAGATTTATAATGATGTCAAGGCGGAGATTACCAGATTATATGATGCTAAATTTATCAGGCTTGCCGATATCCAGAGTCGGTTTCAAATATTGTGCTTGTGTTCAAGCATAATGGACAACTGACGGTGTGTATCGACTTTCAACCATTGAACACGGCTACTCCCAAAGATGATTACCCGATGCCAATAGCAGATCTTCTGGTTGATGTAGCAACTGGGCATAAAATTGTTAGTTTTATGGATGGTAATTGAAAGTGCATCTAGGCCCCTAATTTTATTTTGGTGATTGGCGTCAATACAATTAAGAAGGGACCAATATTTTATTGAGCATGTGTATAGATAACACTTCAAAGTTTGGTGAAAGAAATGCATAAAAGCAAAAAGGAGAAAAGAAGATGACAAAGTGCTTCAAAGATGAAATTCAAAATATGCTCAAGAATGATGTTCATGGAGTTTTTATTTTGTCTTGAGTATAGGAAGGCCGTACTATCAAGAGGGACACAAGAGTTCAAAGCAAAAATGATCCAAGTGCCTAAAAACCTTTTTCCAGAGCCTTTTCATCGAACTTGTCCGACGTGTCGGACAAGTCCATCGGATTCCAGTAGCATTGGCACTCTGGGCCGTCGGACATGTCCGACGGGCATTGGACTTGTCCGATGACCTGAGAAAAGTCCGACGTGTGTTGACGGCTGTTAAGTACCATTTTCAACCGTCAACTATACTCAAATAAAGGAGAATTTGGCATTTCATACACGCATGCTTTATCACAATAATATAGTTCCACTTGTACTTGGAGAACTTTGTGCATGCAGGAGGAAATGTGAAGGAAACACCTCAAAAGGCAAG
Organism: Eleusine indica; assembly: GCA_030378355.1. NCBI lineage: Eukaryota > Viridiplantae > Streptophyta > Magnoliopsida > Poales > Poaceae > Eleusine > Eleusine indica. Next base: position 18,142,528 of record CM059502.1, read on the forward strand.
AAAACACACTTTCGACCAATCAGAGAGTGCCACATGGACGTCACACGGATTGAAGGGCCCATTTTCAGCACTTAACCGACATAACTCCCTGTAATACCGCGCAAACCGATGTCAGGGCCCACAGGACAGCCACCTGGAGAAAGCACAGGCCAGGAGGGGCCACCCCTAGGTCGGTCGACCTGGTCAGGTCGGGCGACCTGGTCTGGCGCCCTCTCCGCCTGGCCTTCCACGTGTAGGCTCCAGACGACTCCCTGATGGCGGTTTGGGGGGATTCCGTGGCGGTTACTCCTCTGAAACCGACGTTAGGAGGCTATAAATAGAGGGTGAGGGCCTTCACACTCAACACACACCACAAGAAGCATTTCTCTCTTGCTAGTAGTAGTTCTTGGAGTTTTAGTGGAGTTAGGCTGAGTCTAGAGCTCTCTAGTCCCAAGTCTTCACTTGGAATTGGTATGGCTCTTGTATCTTTTCCCTTTTGTAAGACTTTGCTCTTATCAATATATATATTTTTTCTATATAGTTGTGCTTGGGTCATGAGTTTCTTGTTTGATATTGTGATCCATATATGTGATAGTATAGTCTACTTGTGTGATAGTAGTTTATATTTATTATACTACTATTGTCATGCTAGTTATATACCGTCACTATAGTCTAGTTTATATGTTATAGTCTCTATGCTTAGTTTTAGCTGATAAAGTATAGCATGGATTTGGTGATCGTATTCGTACAGTAGCTCTACCTCGTTAATAGTAATCGCGGAGGGGCAGAGTGCTCTTTGGTCATGCAAGTATGGTACTTGGGTGACTGATTTGCATCAATTATTCGTTAGTCTACTGGTTCGTTGAGGTAGGCGGCAGGTGGTGACAGCCCTGTCCGTCCTTTGAAATCCTCCCCGCTAGGCTAGTGCGTAGGCTCTTGGCGGAAGTCGCCTGTGGATGCAGGGGTAAGTCCGTGCCTGAAGTGCTATACTATTGACTGCTGAACCTGAGTGTGGGTCTGTATGTATTCTACTTAGGCTATGCAACTGTATAGGAATGTATAGTAGGAGTAGCTTAGCCTAGTCTTTCCTCCACTAGACTTTATTTATTTAGTAGGAATCTTCTGTGTGTGTCACACTACCCGGTTATTATCATGTACCCGCCTGTCTTGGTTAGATATCCTTGCTAATTGTTAACATGATCTTATATGTTAGTAACGCTTCTTGATCATAACCTTCCTTTGGGATAAACAAATACGATACCCTGAATACTTCCGGGTGAAATGCTACAGCGGTATTCTCCGTGCGCTTGCGGATTTTACCTACTTGACTCTGGGACATATTAGTGAACCGTTTCTGGCCCCGTGCCGGGAATGATTTATTAATATGGCTTAGCAAAAGTCAACAACGTGTGAGACATCTCCATCGAATTCCAGTTCCTATGCCATCTTGTGTCATCGGACATGTCCGATGATCCATCGGACTTGTTCGATGAACCAGACTTGTCCGAGGCATCGGGCATGTCCATCGGACTCCAGTAACCATGCCACTTGGATTCATCAGACTTGTCCGATGCAGATCTGAGAAATATCCCCCCAAACGGCTCTATTTCTCCATGGGCTATAAATAGGACCCCATCTCGCCCCTTGGCTGGTAGGTCACTGATTCCACTCAAAAACACCCTCAAGCTCACTTTGCTCTCCCCAACTCTCCTCCCTTGCTTCCACTCTTGATTTGTGAAGGGATTGAGAGAAGATTGAAGAGCTCCATCGCCTCCAAGCTTCCATCCTCTTGAGCACTTGGTTCATCCTCACCGCCGACAACTCTCTTGTTTGTTACTCTTGGGGATTCATCCCCTAGACGGTTAGAGGTGCCCGTTGAGCTCCCAACTCGTGTGGTGACGCCTCGGGAAGTTTGTATTGACCCCTCCTTTGTGGAGCTGCTAGTGAAACACCGAATTTGATCTTTGTGATCACTTGGAGAGGTTTAGGTTGAAAGAAACTCGGTCCTTTGTGGATCCCTCAACAGAGACGTAGGCTTCTTCGTGGAGCTGAACTTCGGTGGAAAATCCCGAGTCTCTTGTGTGCTTTACTACTTGTCCTTCATTTACTTGTTCTTGCTCTTTATCTTACTAGTTAAGGTTTGCTTTGTATTTCCCAAATCAACTTGTGTAGGTTGCATTCTAGTTCATTTACTCTTTTCTACAACTTCCTCTAGCTTGTAATCACTTGTTCCTAGCTTGCCTTGAACTAGTTTGAAGTTTTAGCCTTCCGATCTACTTTTCTATCTCTTGCCATCGGGCAAGTCGTCGGACTTTACTCACAATCGTCAGACAAGTCTGACACTACGCATTTAACTTTTATTATTAAGTCATTTTCAAGGATAATTGCCTATTCACCCCCCTCTAGGCACCTTCAGTAATGTTGGTTATAATCAGATTTTCATGTAGAAGAAGACATATCGAAGACTGCTTTCAGGTGTCTAGGGGCTATTGGATTGTATGAGTGGGTTGTCATGACGTTCGGGTTGAAGAATGCTGGAGCCACATATCAGAGAGCTATGAGTTATATTTTCCATTATCTGATTGGCATGTAAGTGGAGATTTATATCGATGATGTGGTAGTTAAATCCAGGAGAGTAGAAGATCACATAGCCAATTTGTGAGAAGCACTTGAAAAAACTAGAAGCCATGGTTTGAAGATGAATGCTATGAAGTGTGCTTTTGGAGTATCGGCTGGCCAATTTCTAAGTTTTATTGTACATGAGAGAGGAATTGAAATTGGTCTGAAGAGCATGATGGCTACCAACGACATCAAGTCATCGATTAATAAGACAGAGCTTCAATCTTTGACCTGCAAAGTTAATTTTATCATAAGATTTATTTCAAACTTATCCGGGAAGCTTGATGTGTTGAAGTTGAAGGCATATCAGAAATTTATATGGGAGCCTGAACATCAAAAGGCTTTGGATGAGATAAAGAGTTATCTGATATCGCCTCTGGTATTGGTGCCACCACGAGAGGGGTTGCCTTTCAAGTTATATCTCACAGATGATAAGAAGTCGATTGGATCGACTCTAGTTCAGGAGCAGGATGGCAAGGAGAGGGTTGTGTTTTATTTAAGTCGGAGATTGGTTGATGCTGAAACCAGGTACACTGAGATTGAAAGATTATGCTTATGTTTATATTTCTCATATGTAAAGTTGAGGCATTATTTGTTACCGATCGAGTGTGTGGTGGTATGCAAAGCCGATGTCATTAAGTATATGCTATCGGCTCCAATTTTAAAATGCAGGATTTGGAAAGTGGATGCTAGCATTGGTCGAATATGACCTGACTTATGAATCACACAAAGCTATTAAAGGTCAAGTTCTGGCTAATCTAGTGGAACATTGTGGTTAAAGTATGTCGATGGTGGAGCCGGTATCATGGTTATTATTTTTCGACAATTCTGTATGCAACAGTGGATGCGACATCGGGATCATCATTATATTGCCTCGGGGGGGGGGGGGGGGCAAGATTTGAGTTTGCTTTTACTGGGGAGCCATCGACTAACAACCAAGTGGAATATAGAGCTATTCTCAAAGGGTTGCAGGTTTTGAAGGAAGCTGGAGTTGATTACTATTGACGGTCATTAAATACTAATTCCGATAGTCAATATAGCCACAAATAAAGGAAGACTTAGCATTTCGTACATGCATGTTAGCTAGGATTAATAAGATTCCACTTGTCCTTGGAGATTTATGTGCATGCAGAGAATATATATATAAAAGGAGTGGAGAAATGGAGCAAGATCCGAGAAAGCACACCTCGGGCCAAATTAGAGCTCGCCAACAGGGATTCCCACGGATCAAATGGCCCACCTACAGCACCAAACCGACATACAAAAGGCCTAATCCATGGAGGAGTCAAAGGGGGCCACCCACCAATGTGCCAGAGCAGCGGGGGGGGGGGGGGGGCACTAGGCCTCTCCCCCTGTTCGGCCGAATAGGGAGTGATCCTAGTCAGGCCCAGCTTCCTCAGTCGGTTCCCCACTGACTCCCCAAAGATGGTTGTCCCCCTTAGGGCGGGAGTTACCAACTTCAGAACCACCTTTGACCCCTATAAATAGAAGGGTGTGGCTCACTCCTTAACACACACCAAGAAGAATCCATTCTCTTGCATTACATTTAGTATTTAGGTCCTAGTGGAGTTTAGGAGAGAGGAGAGTTGTCTTGAGGTCCTCGACCTAATCTTGGAGAGCTTTCGGGTTAGTTCTACTCTATTCCTCTCTTGTAAGACTTATTCTTTTTAATATTATTATCTTCTTTATTCCTCATGCCTTATCCTTATACTAGTGTGATAGTCATGTGCCTTGTATATGGTTATTGCTTAATCATGTTAGGTTATTATATGCTTCACATACCTATGCTAGTCAACCTATGTCCTTATACTCGTGCAGTGCATATTGTGGATAGACATGCCTTAGTCCATGACTTGTTAATCCGTAGGGTTAGGGTTATGTGTTCTATAGTCTGTAGCTTGTTAATCCATAGGGTTAAAGCTATGCATGTTCTAGCCCTTTACTTGTTGATCCGTAGGGTCAGAGTTATGCATGTTATAGTACTTGACTTGTTGATCCGTCAGGTCAAGGTTAGGTGTACTCTTATTCTAGACTTGGTCAGCCGAAGGGTCAAAGTCCCATAGGGATTGAGAGTATTGTTAAGCAATGTAAGCGTGGTGCTTAGATTGGTAAATATCCATGAGTATTTCTTTGCCCCTATGAACAGGATTGACTTTAGGACTGGCATAGGGACTTGATAGCCCTAGTGTCACGTGTCCTAGCATAGGGTTAACCTGTAGGTGGTGACAGCCCTGCTGTGCTTAATTCTCCCTGCTCTAACTTAGCATAGGACCTAGGCTTGTATGTGTTACATGTTTTTAACCTATACACAAGAATATAGAAGTACATAGGATCTAGCTTGACTCCTCTTTAACCCACTTAACCTAAGCTTTGTGTTAATGTTAGGTTGGATTGTTTTGTGTGTCACCTACCCACTATCATTATTATCTTTACCCCTATCTATGACTTTGGTATATTATTAGTTATATGGTTATGAACATGCTATCTCTTGACGGCTGCCTTCCCTTGGGAGAATTATAAATGACAGCCATTGGAGTAATCGAGTGGTGAAATTCTATAACGGGGTGTCCGTGCACTTGCGGATTTAACTTGCCCATACTAACCATCCGTTGAGTTCTACCAACAAGTAGTTCTGGCACCTTGCCCAGGACTATTTATTTGGTGTGACTTAGCAGATGTCAACAAGCAATTCTGGCGCCATTGCCGGGGAAGGCACTGGTTAAAAGAGAATCACCAACACTGTTCGTAATTATATCTCTATTAATGACCATTGTCTAGATAGGTTTATCTTTGCTTGTTTTCTCTTTATGTGAAAACAAGGTTGTTTACTGCTGGCGCTGACCTATCGAAGAAATATATGGAGAATCCGGAAGTTATCTTGAGAAGAGCACAACCTAGAGTCATTCAACCTCAAGATACTCTTGACAGTCAAGTCAGCTACATCCGCACCATCAAGCTCAACATCAATGGACGAAAAAGTGCTTCATGAGTACTCCGCTCCCTCTGTTGGCAATGTGGCTATTGGGCCAAATGTCAACACTAGGAATGGAAACTTTAGTCTCAAAGCCGGCCTAATCTACATGGTGTAGGCCAACCCATTCAATGGGACGGCCAATAAGGACGCAAAAGGTCACCTTCAACAATTTCTAGAAATTTGCAACACTGTGTCCATTGAAGGATTCACTCAAGATGCCATCCGACTCCGTACGTTTCCCTTTTCCCTCCTAGGAAAAGCGAGATAGTGGTTCTATGTGAACTCAAGTGTTGTGACTACCTATAATGATTGTTTCACAGTGTTCCTCAAGAAATTCTTCCCGCTAGGCAAAACCCGTGCCCTTCGTGGAAAAATTTCAAACTTCTGGCAAGCAGAAGAGGAATCCATTCCTAGAGCATGGGAGAGGCTTCAAGAGTACATCTTAGCATGCCCACATCATGGAATGGATGATTGGCTAATTTTGACCACCTTCTACCACGGGTTGGCATCAACAGCCCATGATCATCTCGATGTTGCTGCCAAAGGAGCCTTCTTCTCACTCACCGCTGCTCAAGCAAAAGAATTAATTGAGAATATAATCTCCAACCAAGGGTAGGATGAGAATCATTCGCAACCTTGCTAGAAGGATGAGCACGCCAACAAGGACATGGATATGCTCAATGCTAAGCTGGACCTCATAATGAAGTGTGTGGATGAATATTCCGAGAAGAAGATTGAGATGTACAACATGGTTCATGATGTAGAATGTATGAAGCATGAAAACCTTAACATGGAGGATGACCACCCTAGAGCATACGAGGACATGTTGTGCAACACCAGTAGGAGTTATCCACAAGGAGGTCAAGGGTGGAAACAATGCCCTTATCAACATGGAGGTAACAAAAGCAATCTTAATACTTTCGATTATAGTTTTCCCTCCTTGAGAGATATTATTCATGGCCAACCTAACCTAAATGAAAACTACTTAAAAAGCTAGAGGTTCATGAGAAAATTTTAGAACATGTCAATACTATGGTAGAAACCTTCTCTTCATTCTTTGGGCACCAACAACAATTTAATGAATCATTAGAAACTAAGTTGGCTCAACTAGCTGTTGTTGTTTCCTCTGTTAAACTGCCAATATGATGAATCCGAGAGGATGTGAATCCACTCGCGAATAGTCATGTACAAACCATGATGCAGGAAACTACATCAAGGAAGAGAAGTTATCCAACACCACCAAGAAAGGACACAAGGGGAAGAGGCTTCGCACAAGTGCTATGAAGAGATAACCACAACCCCAATGTGAGAAGTCGTCTGCATCCTCATCTCTGGGATCAAACACCGCATCACCAAGCTAAAACGCAATGGAGAAGAGTCCGGCTCATTGGACTTCAAATTGGTGAGCCCTTACCAAAGGTAAATTGGTAGCTATCTCATATTTGCTTTCCACCAATCTTTGGATTTCCAAATGCATTTGCATATTTGATTTTTCTACCACATCAGCATGTTGGAATTTATTCCAACCCAATTCCCTTTTCCAAAAATTATAAAAAAATATAAAATAGAATTTCAGACTTCATCTTTTGAGAAAATAAGAGTACCAAAGATCAAAAATGTTTTTCTTTGAAATATATTTTCTTTCTTATGGGCCACCACAAGTACGGCCCATTTATCAGAGCAGAGGACTAGAGGGGCCATTCCCTGGTCGGGCGACCAGAGAAAAATGGCTCTCTGGCCCCACTTGCCCCTACTGCTAGCTTGCAACTGTCATGTCCTGATATGACTGTAGTTCTGCTCTGCATTTTGAGGCAAGGATTTTGAGAGGAAGTTCTTCACCGCACTCTTGTATTCACCTCTCTATTCTGCTCTGGACATTTGTCGTCATTTTCTCCAGGCTCTAGTATCATTAAACATTGTGAAATTCTGCCAAAAACATTTGCTTTGAGTTTCATTTGCATCTTCATGTTGCCTTTAAATCTTCATAAGAACAAACTCGATGAGGGCTTGATAACAATCGAGTGCTTGACTTGTTGATCCGTCGGGTCAGAGTTAAGTGCACTCTTATTCTCGACTTGTTGATCCATAGGGTCAAAGTCCCATGAGAAATAAGAGTAGTTGTTCTTGTGTACTCCTGCTCTCTTGTTGCAGCCAAGAATTCAAATACAAGTTCATGCGCGACAGTTGAATTTACGGGTGAGCTTGTTCCTAATGATTCCTTTATGTGATTTTGAGAATAGATTGCTACCTAATGAATTAATTGTTATTAGAAACCATGGAGATGATGATGAGATAGCTGGGGAGGTGATTGGAGACGTGATGGGCCAGCAAGGACGTCCAAGCCAAGGTGCAGGCCCAATCAAAACCGACTTCGAGTCTGTTTCGGAGCCCAGGACCAGTCTGCACTAAAACGGATGCCCAGGACGCATACGGACTCGGATTTGGACGTTCTATATATGCCTGGAAAGATAACGAAAAGCCCTTTCCAACCCAACTGGTCCCATGTCAAAATTCGTGCCGAGCCGTCAGCAATCGCCAAAACAATTCGACTTCCAGAATCTGTCCTGGTGCTGCGACACCGTAACCGGTCTTTGAGCCATGTATGGAGTTGAGCCCACTTAGGGCTGCGTCCAGGGGGTCTTGCACGACCCTAGGGTCCTCATATACAGCCGCCGCCTCTTCATTAGGGTTTGGGTTTTGCTTAGATTATTCTGTTGATAACAGTTTCGCCGTTTGATCGGTTTGTGAGACTCCAACTTGTGAGATTCATCGTATACTTGCAAATTTGGTTGCATTCTTCTTTGTTCTTGCTTGTGTTCTTGATTTGCAGGCAAGGATAAGCCTTCTCGGCGAGGTCAATCGTTCTTGAACGGTTGATAACCAGAGGAGACGTTGTGCTGCGATTGCGGGGTTCAGAACGTGTCGTTCGGAAGCCGGATCGATTTGTGTATCGCCTCCGCCTTAATCAAGATTATCAGAACCTATCGGAAGATCGGGAACCCTTATTCACATAAAGTGGTATCAGAGCTTCAGGTACACCGTTAGGTTCGTCGTTATCCTTGTTATTTTGTTCAATCCTAGAGTCCAGAAAATTGCCCTACAAAAATATTTGTTCGTCGTGTTTCCGCTGTCCTACACCCTCCTTGTGCCTTGCAATTTTCAGTTTAGTTTGCTTCTCTAAATTTTAGTCCCTACAAGGTCATTGTGTTGCTGGTCATCCTTGACAACAAAGTGAGTCTGAAATAAATTGTTCAATTGATTTTGCTCTACCTTCTCCATTTGAGGACTGAGCACTCTTTGTAATACATCACTCATATTGTTCTCATTAGACGACGTTGAATCATCACCATGAGTGGCGTAACCTGTCATTGTTAGTAGCAAACAAGGAAACACACGAAAGTATATTTTCCTATCACTACTATGTGATAATAGTGTAAACTCTCAACAAGCAAAGGGAAGCATCTTATCAAGCTCTTACAAAGTTCTTAATTACAACAAGCAAAGGATACCTTAGAGAGTATGAACTGATGATTGCGAGAGTCAAAAAAATTTGTGCCTGTTCAGAAGGAAATATATGGAGCTTGGATAGGCAATATTAGGTAGCAAGGATTAGCAAAATTTCAATTCAGAAGTTGCAAAACTAAATAATAGTCCCAAGCTAGTCTATGTCACCGGCCTAAACTTGTCTCGGACCTAGTTCAAGCAAGCAAGCAAATAACTCAACAAAGGACACAAAGGATGCAAGCAATTCTGAATTTGTATCTTTTCTTTTTTCTACTTCTTTTTTTGTGCGGCTTTTTCTCTTGTGCACTTTTGCCTTTTTCTTTTCTTTTCTTGAGAATCAGGACTGCAGCAAGGTATTACAAGTTTTACAACCAATGGAACCCCAGAATATTTTTTTTTCTTACTACAAGTGCAGCAAAAGGATTCTTGTAATAGCACAACTAAAACAAACTTCTATAACAAGATCAAGCACTAATTGGTTGGCTTTTGATCACAATGAGACAGCAGCAGAGCACTCTAATTTTCTTTTGCACACGAAAGTAGAAGGCTAGATGTTAAAGAAATATTTAGTGCACATAATTCCAGCAATACTATTATCTAAACATATGCAACACTGATTTTTTCCTTGTTTGTCTATGACAAGGATATGCACGACTCAAACAAGACCAAAGAACAAGCACTAGACCAGCAACACAATGACCTTGTAGGGACTAAAATTTAGAGAAGCAAACTAAACTGAAAATTGCAAGGCACAAGGAGGGTGTAGGACAGCGGAAACACGACGAACAAATATTTTTGTAGGGCAATTTTCTGGACTCTAGGATTGAACAAAATAACAAGGATAACGACGAACCTAATGGTGTACCTGAAGCTCTGATTACCACTTTATGTGAACAAGGGTTCCCGATCTTCCGATAGGTTCTGATAATCTTGATTAAGGCGGAGGCGATACACAAATCGATCCGGCTTCCGAACGACACGTTCTGAACCCCGCAATCGCAGCACAACGTCTCCTCTGGTTATCAACCGTTCAAGAACGATTGACCTCGCCGAGAAGGCTTATCCTTGCCTGCAAATCAAGAACACAAGCAAGAACAAAGAAGAATGCAACCAAATTTGCAAGTATACGATGAATCTCACAAGTTGGAGTCTCACAAACCGATCAAACGGCGAAACTGTTATCAACAGAATAATCTAAGCAAAACCCAAACCCTAATGAAGAGGCGGCGGCTGTATATGAGGACCCTAGGGTCGTGCAAGACCCCCTGGACGCAGCCCTAAGTGGGCTCAACTCCATACATGGCCCAAAGACCGGTTATGGTGTCGCAGCACCAGGACAGATTCTGGAAGTCGAATTGTTTCGGCGATTGCCGACGGCTCGGGACGAATTTTGACATGGGACCAGTTGGGTTGGAAAGGGCTTTTCGTTATCTTTCCAGGCATATATAGAACGTCCAAATCCGAGTCCGTATGCGTCCTGGGCATCCGTTTTAGTGCAGACTGGTCCTGGGCTCCGAAACAGACTCGAAGTCGGTTTTGATTGGGCCTCCACCTTGGCTTGGACGTCCTTGCTGGCCCATCACGTCTCCAATCACCTCCCCAGCTATCTCATCATCATCTCCATGGTTTCTAATAACAATTAATTCATTAGGTAGCAATCTATTCTCAAAATCACATAAAGGAATCATTAGGAACAAGCTCACCCGTAAATTCAACTGTCGCGCATGAACTTGTATTTTGGTTGGCGGAGTGCTGGGTGTATCCATAAGGGTGATGTCCTCATCATTTCATGTGCCCAGTTTACAACCTAACACTATCTAGTTTTGGTTTGTTGGCATGATGAAATTTCATCTCAAACACACTAGTGGGTAGCATAAGCGTTATCCTTCTAGGCTGTTGGGAGATATGATATGGTTAGTTAGGGCTACTATGATCTTGCTCAATTTATGAAACTTGACACCCGGATAATTAATTTGATAAAAATAACAACTTTCTCAATGATATAAATTCCTACCATAGCCATATATTGTGCTACATTGCAAAACCTTCTACATATGCTACTTGTATTTTCATTGAGCCTTGTCAAAATTGTGTGACCCTAGTGAGAAATATTTTCTGCATTCATGATCAAGTCCGTGCACAGCACGCTAAGTTTCTGCACTGGAAATTAGCAATCACCCATGTTACACCATCCATCCACAAAACAAAGACTCTGTCTTCATGATTGATCTCTCCCCAAGGCAATCAAGGTTATGGCTATCGAAAAAAAGATTCTTGCTCCATGAAGAGCTTGACAAAAGAAAAAGAGAAAACAACTCTTGCTCCCTAAAGAGCGTGAGAGAAAAAGATAGCCAATACTGCCAAGGAAGGGAGAGACAAGACAAATAAAAAGTGTCTTCATTCCACTTCACCATATCCACCACACATGTACATCTTGATCATCCTTGTAGGAAAAGCTTTCTCCATGGATCCACTCTTTTGACTTGGCAACATATGAAATACAGGTATGCCACATTTATCCTTACCCTGAGCTCTACATATCAGCCTTTAGAGGTAGGATTTTTGAGGCATCATAAAGCTGGAGTCGATTACCATTGATGGTCATTAAATACTAATTCCAACCGTCAATATAGCTACAAATAAGGGAAGACTTAGCATTTCATACATGCATGTTAGCTAGGATTAATAAGATTCCACTTGTCCTTGGAGATTTATGTGCATGCAGAGAATATATATAAAAGGAGTGGAGAAATGGAGAAAGATCCGAGAAAGCACACCTCCGGCCAATCAGAGCTCGCCAACAGGGATTCCCATGTATCAAATGACCCACCTACAATACCAAACTGACATACAGGCCTAAGCCGTGGAGGAGTCAAAGGGGGCCACCCACCAATGTGCCAGAGCAGCCGGGGGGGGGGGGGGGAGGGGGGGCACTAGGCCTCCCCCTTGTTCGATCGAACAGGCCTGTTCGACCGAATAGGGAGTGAGCCCAGTGAGGCCCAGCTTCCTCAGTCAGTTCTCCACCGACTCCCCAAAGACGGTTGTCCTCCTTGGGCGGGATTTACCGACTTCAGAACCACCTTTGGGCCCCTATAAATAGAAGGGTGTGGCTCACTCCTTAACACACACGAAGAAGAATCCATTCTATAGCATTACATTTAGTCTTTAGGTCCTAGTGGAGTTTAGGAGAGAGGAGAGTTGTCTTGAGGTCCTCGACCTAGTCTTGGAGAGCTTTTGGGTTAGTTCTACTCTATTCCTCTCTTGTAAGACTTATTCGTTTTAATATTATTATCTTCTTTATTGCTCATGCCTTATCCTTATACTAGTGTGACAGTCATGTGCTTTGTATATGGTTATTGCGTAATCATGTTAGGTTATTATATGCTTCACATACCTATGCTAGTCAACCTATGTCCTTATACTCGTGCAATGCATATTGTGGATAGACATGCCTTAGTCCATGATTTCGCACAGAAGGCATCGGGCTATTAGCTAAACACCAATGGGGTCATTGTCAATATAGCCGGTGTCGATGAGGATGATTGGAGGTCCAAGATTATCTAATATCTTAAGGATCTGACTCAATGCACTCCTCGAAAGATCTATTACATGGCATTGAGGTATGTTTTACTTGAAGACAAGCTTTACTATCGGACGATTGATGATGTATTATTATGACATTTGAATCGAGAAGAAGACAAGGTCATTATGTGCGAAGTACATGAAGGCATTTGTGGTACACATCAATCAACCCTTAAGATGAGATGGTTCTTGAAAAGAATAAGATATTATTGGCCAAATATGTTAGAGGATTGCTTCAGGTATTACAAAGGATGTTAGGATTGTTAGAAGTTTGGAGTAATTCAAAGAGCACCGACATCGCCTATGAATCCAATTATTAAGCCTTGGCCATTTAGAGGATGGAGTATGGACATGATTAGCCAAATTTATCTAGCATCGAGCAAGGGTCAAAAGTATATTCTGGTTGCTACCGATTATTTCATGAAGTGGGTTGAAGCAGTGCCGATGAAGAATGTGACAACCAACGATGTGATTAATTTGTTAAGGAACATATTATGTATAGGTTTGGTGTGCCGTAGACTATTACTACTAATCAAGGTTCTGTTTTTACTTCGGAAGAGTTTCAAAACTTTGTTGATACTATATGTATCAAGCTGCTGAATTCATCGCCTTATTATGCTCAAGCCAATGATCAATCAGAAGCATCGAACAAGAGTTTAATCAAATTGATCAAGAGGAAGATTGATGAGCAACTAAGGAAGTGGCATACAACATTAGTGGATTCATTATGGGCATACAGGATGGCTTGTCATGGGTCAATAAAGGTGCCACCCTACCAGCTACTTTATGGGCATGAAGCAGTTTTGCCTTGGGAAATGAATCTAGGGTCTAGAAGAATAGAATTGCAAGATCAGTTATCAGCCGATGATTACAAGCAAGTTATGATTGATGAATTAGAGGATGTCATGCAACATCGGATGAGGGTTTTAGAAAGAATTAAAGAGAACAAAGCTCGTGTGTTCAGATTTTACATTAAAAAGGTGGTGCCTAAAAGTCTTTCAGAGGGAGATCTTGTCTAGAAGTTATTTATGCCCATCCGCTCTAAAGATAACAAATTCAGAAAATGGTCATTGTTGACATTTCTTAACATTGTCACTAAGTTTCCTTAGCTACAAAGCGAGAAATACTTATTGGTAATCTTTAATAAATGCAGAGAGTCCGCAAGCGCACGGAGAAAACCGTTGTAGCATTTCACCCAAAAGTATTTAGGGTATCGTACTTATTTTATCCCAAAGGAAGGCATATGATTGATCAGAGTAATTACCATATTCTAGATATTTGCACATTGGATTATGAGACAAAGTCCTCACAGGGGTAAGGATACAGAATAACATGGTAGTGGACACACAGATAGCATACTCAAGTTAGATAAATATTAGTCTAGTGGAGAAGGACAAAGAAAGAGCTAAGTTCCTATGTTGCTTTTATATAGTTACATAGTCTACATTATATACCATTATATAGATACAATGACAATACAAGACAATCTGATCATCACATCCTGGGCATCCGGTTTTCCCCTGCATCCATGGTACGATTCCGGCCAAGAGCCTATTGCAGAGCCAAACGTGGGGGGTTTGGAAGGACAGATAGGGCTGTCACCAACTATTGCCTACCCCTAACAATCTGTGGGCTACACGACAAATAATGCATTCTATTTATCTAAGCACCACGCTTACATCTCTAAAAACAATACTCGTAATCCCTTAAGCGATGGATCAGAAAAGGAGTAATCATATTTAAGTGAACACTAAGCACATGGAAATGATCTAAGTCACACATTAGCCATGCATCATTATAACGACATAAATAAAGACTATAGTAAGGGCTTATGTCTAACATGGTATTACAATATGACTACATCACTAACATGCAAGCATAATAGCCACATACATGATTGGATCATATAATCAAACAAGAAACGCATGACCCAAATATAACTATATAGAAAGACTAAATATATTAATAGAATAAAGTCTTACAAAAGGAGAAAGATACAAGAGCCATACCACAACTCCAAGGAAGACTTGAGAACTGAAGAGGACTCTATTCTAAGCCTAACTCCACTAAAACTAAAGGGAATCACGAAATGGTAAAGAGAGTAATGCTTCTTGGTGTGTGTTGAGGAGTGAGCCACACCCTTCCTTTTATAGCTGTATAATGGCGGTTCTGAGGTCGGTAATTCTCACCCTAAGGGGGACAACCACCTTTGGAAAGTCGGTGGGGAACCGCCATAGGAAGATGGGCCCAATTGGGCCTCCTCCCTGTTTGGCCGAACAGGGGGTAGGCCCACAGGGGTCCTACCGCCTCTAGCACACTTGTGGGTGGCCCCTCTTTGCTTCTCCACGTCTTAGGCCTTCTATATGTCGGTTTGGTATTGCAGGTGGGCCAATTGATCCATGGGAATCCCTGTTGGCGAACTTCGATTTGTTGACATTGTGTTTCTTCGCCATATGGGTGTGTTTTCTTCTATCTTTTGATATTTCTCTTGCATGTCAGTGATTCTCCAAGCAATAGTGGATATTTATTGATTCTTACTAACGTGCATGGTGGGAATATACAATGCTCCTTTATTTTGAGCCGTATTGATGGTCAAAAATGGTATTTAACGATCGTCAACAAACTCCCCAAAGCTGAACCTTTGCTCGTCCCGATAAAAAGATAAAACTTTAAGTTGTTGATCAGGAGTTGCTACAATGTTTTGTATCCCCCCTATAGTACCCAGTGCACAACAGAATACTCTACCTTTAATTGAATAAGTTGGCATTTGGTAACTCACCCTTTTTACCTTAATCCCTACGGGGCTTTTGGCTTCTCTTCATCTTGGGTGCTTGAAGGACAGAACGGTCTTTTGTAGGACACCATTATCTCATCCCTGTGTTCCATTTTACATCCGGAGTTTTTCAAAAGATTTTTGCAAATGAAACTATGTTTTTCCAATGATTCACTCGGTCACTCAATGTGTATAAACCCTTACCAAGGCATTAAAGTTGCCTCTTTTTTGTTCCTACCTCTAAATAAGGCTTATGTGGAGCTTTAAGTACGAATAAATGAGACATACTTGTAACACATATATTGCTAAACCAAAAGACTGAACCCATGAAGAAACAAGTCATACAATCTGATCAAGATATGCATGTCTGTGGAATTTGGTGGAATGATGATGGAATGGTGGATACTCCTTTTTGAGTAGACTCTCTCTTTCTTTAATTAGCACTTGGGCATGGCTATTTCTCTTCTTCTTCTTCTCTTTTTTTTCATCATGCTCAAGAGTGAGAGCAAGCATTTATTCTATTTTTGATAGCCATGCCTTCCATGCAACCATTTGAGAGAGAGTCATAACATGATATTCATGGAGTATTTATTTTGCTTACTTCCGGAATAGAAGTTAAGCATATGGTGGTGGATGCAATGGAATGATATTGCTATCTCCCAGTGTAGGAGAAGTAGCAAATGATGGTGGATGTGTACATGAATCTTGATCATAAAAGCATGAAATGGATCTCACAAAGGTTGTAAGCATTTCGATAAAGCTCAATGTGAAAACAGGAAGCATATGTGGAAGGTTTTGCAATGAAGTACAACATATGGCCATGGCAAGAATTTTCATCTTTGAAGAACTTTCAATTTTATCATTTTGAAAAACAAAATCTCCAGATGTTAAGCTTCACTTTGGGACAAAGATCATAGCAACCCTATTCTAACCATATCATGCCTCACAACAACCTAAACTTAGATCATGCTCTTTGCAACCCACAAGTATTCAAGTTCAAGGCAAGCAGGTTTAGCCAACAAACTCAAAAATTGGGAGATTACGAAGTTGTATACGAGGGACTATAAAAAGATATAAAATAGAGCAACTATTCATCATCTCAACATAAAGGCATAAACATCCCTAGCATACATGACAACCTATTATTTTTCTTCTTTTTAGTTTTACAAATTTTTATTTTGTTTTATGAAGGTAAGTCCAACAAAGAAAAAAGAAAGAAGGAAAAGATACAAGTCACCTTGGTGGGGGTGCTCCCCCAAGCTTGCTCTTGCTCACGGCTGTTGGTTAGGATCAAATCCTCTCCAGCAGTAGTATGCCGTTGTATAGTCGTGGTGTGCTCGAAGTTGCTCCTGGAGGTGACAAAACTGGTCGTCATTGTGCTGCTGCCACTCTCTGATGGTCTGGGCGTGAGTAACATGGGTGTTTTGCATTTCCCCTGTTCTCACATCCATATCGTCCATCCTCCTTGTAAGATCCCTCAATTCCGGACAATAGTCATGATGACTAAAGCCCAAAAATGAGTGACGTCCGTCTTGATGTGGAGCGTCCCGATCGGCTCAGGGCCATGTCCCTATTGTGCACTACTAGCTTGCTGCCATGACGATCCTCCAATCTCATACTGTTGTGGCATGAACATCCAAGGGGGTCGCCGGAATGCTTTGAGCCTGTAGTGTAATCATGGATTGGTGGCGTAGTCCTGACTGCACTAGTGGTGGCACGTCTCATGCTTTGTTGCGTGCGTCGATCGGCGGACCTGCCAGGTATTCCTTCTCTCTATAGTTATATGGTTAGTTCCCAACAACTATACAAATGATATCCCAGGTTAGGAAGAGGGATTTCGTTTGTATAGCCGGGGTAGTAAAGGATAGTAGAACCATCGGGACCCTTCATTAAAGTGTGACCCTGCTCAAGAAATTTATAGTCTATCACGGGACAGAGCTCAAAAAGATAATCAAATCTAGTGTTGGATAAAGCCCCGACCCCTGCAGCAATGCGGGTCGCTAAAGAAGTGCATTCAGTGGGTCACGATCCTTTAATATAATCTAACCACTGACCAATCATGGCTTCAACAGGAGCAATAGGAATTTTAGCAATTGCAGCAAACAAGACACGTGATTCATCATTATGGATAGGTCTAGTGTCTTGTCTAGGGAAACAAGTCATAACAAGCCACCTATGCCACAGTTGTAGAGTTGGGTTATGAATGTCACTCGTCCTAAGACATTCACAAGAAACTACCCCAAAATCCTTTGCCAAAAATATCCCTTTTCCAAAACCCTTGGTTGCACCTTCTAAGTTAGTGTTGCAATAACTTTTAAACTTAAGAATGATGGTAAGGTCTTTCCAAGTGAGACGGTATTTCTTCCGAATAAGCGGAAAAGTACCTCGTCGTTATCTTTTAGAAAGGTGCACAAAAACTGGATAGTGAGGAGGCATGAACCTCCCTCAGTGATATTTGCAAATTTGGTACAACCTAAAGCTTTCCAAATAGAAAGGAACTCGAGGTTCATACCTATATTGGAGAGTAGGTCGTCATCGTACGCCCTGGTGTGGACAAAACTGCGGTTGCGTAGGCGGTGGTAGACTTGTCTCTTCTATTCATCCAACAGCTCGAGGTCGGTGTCGGCAAGAAGAACATGTGGCTCATCCTCCTCCATGTCATCCTCAATGGGTGTGTACCTCGATGATTCCTGCTCGATTGAGAGGGTCGTGCTCGAGCTACTGTGTGAACGGCGTGAGCTCGAACGCGTCACTAGCTGCATCAATGCCTTAGCCTTCTTTATCTGCACCAGTTAAGCAAAACACAAGAACAACTCGAACACGGGTTATGGGTTAGCAAATAAAATCTGTCGGGCATGTTGATATTGCCAAACCTTGCAAAGGACTTGAACAATCCCAAAAACAAAGCAAACTAAAAGGGAAATATTTTTGGTTGTTTTTGGAATGACAACTTTGGAGAAGCAATGTGAGAGCTCAAGAGCAAATGAGTGGAAGGAGTGAAAAGAGAAGTGAACTTGGAATGGCAAAACACTCTCCCCCGGGCACTCAATTCGTAGGAAAAATCCCAAACGGTCAAAAACGGCTAGTGAGGAGCCAAATCCAACCATTAGCAAAAGGCCAAGTTTGGTGGGGCCCACACCCCATCGACCGAACATAGGTGTTCGGCCAACCATGGGTGGGTCCCACTGGTCCCTCACTTTGGCCCATAACTCCCTAACAGCTATATTTTCTGAGCTGCAAGGGTTAGCTCCAAAGTTTTGACAAAATTTTGCTCGGAAAAAATATTTTCTCAAAGTTGGAAACCAAAAACCAAATTTTTATAACATAAAGAAGAGGGTTGGAATAAATTCCAACATGCATATGTGAAATTCAAATATGCAAAAGCAGAGGCAAATTTGAAAGAATCCAAAAGTTTGGAAAAATTCAAATGTGCAGAAATTGAGGAAAAATGAAATATGAGATAAATACCAATTTACCTTTGGCAAGGGCTCACCAATTTTTAAAGTCTGACGAGCGGGACTTTTCTCCATCACGTTTAGCTTGATGTTGCGACGTCCGGTCCTGGAGAAGTGGATGTGGATGGCTGCACTTCCTTCACTCGCCACACGTTCTTCATCTTTGGTGCGGTCGGTGGCTTCTTGGATTTAACAGGATTTGGCTTTACCCACAGTCCTGGCCTCGCCGTAGGTGGGTTCTTCTTCTCATAATGGTACAACATCTCCTTTGCCATGATCTTCTTCATATAGAGAATGAGGCTATCCTTCTTCGGGGGTATTACTTCGACCTCTTGAATATTCTTTGGGTTTGGACCGTACTAGATCTTGATCATTGAGCACTGCTCTCTCCTTGGCTGAAAATCAAACCTCTCCTCCTTCCCATTGATGAGGAAACGGATTTCTCCGGCCCCAACATCAAGTCCATAGGGATGAAGTAATCCCGGATTTTCACCGGAACGTCTTCTGCAATTCCCTCAGGATAGCGGACCGATGAATCGACCAACTGAAGTTGCATCGATGTAGGGGATAGAGTTGTATAGTGCAGCTTGTCAAAGACCGTCTTGGGCATCACACTGATGCTTGTACCAAGGTCGCACAGGGCTTGGTCGAATTTCTATGCCCCGATCGAGAAAGTGATCATGGGGCACCCCGGATCTTTCTTCTTTTCAGGAAGCTGGTTGAGTATAGCTGTGCTACATAGTTCCATCAACTTCACAACTTCTATGGTGGGCATCAGATGCTTGTTGCTGAGGATGTCCTTGAGGTAGCGGGCATAAGTTGGTACTTGCATCGCATCCAACAAGGGTACATTGATGTGGATCTTCTGGATAACTTCAACAAAGCGGGCGAATTGCTCATCCATAGTCGGCTTCTTCCTTTTCCTTCCCTGCAGTGTTAGGATATGGCGGTGGTGTCGAAAGACTCATGTGGAGCCACCGTCCCGTCATGTGCCACTTCATCTTTGTCCGAGGGTCTTTCTTCTTCCTTTTCCTTCCCTGCAGTGTTAGGATATGGCGGGTCCTGAGTGGGCTTACCCCCTCTCGTGGTCACCACATCAATATTTTCAATGGGAGACTTGGGTTGCCCCAGGATCTTCCCTGACTCTAAGGGAGGAACAACAACAGCTAGCTGGGCAAGTTGGGTTTCTAGCATTAAACTAAGCTGATTTTTAAAGGAAAAAGAAAGACCTTCTAGCTTAGCATTAACACTTTCTAAAGTCTTGTCATTGGCGGCAAGCTTTTTAGTGAAGGTTTCATTGATTTTAGCCTGGCCTAAGACAAGATCTTTAAAGGAGGGTTGATTATTGGAAGAGTTAAAATTGATACCTCCTTGATAATACGGGCGTAGTTGATTCCACCTGTTGCCTCCTTGTGGACGATAGCCGTTGTTGTTGTTGTTGTTGTTGTTGTTGTTGTTGTTGTTGTTGTTTAGTTGCTGTTGTTGTTATTGTTGTTGTTGTTGTTGTTGTTGTTCATGTACAACACGTCCTCATGAGTCTCAGGGCAGTCATTGCCCGAGTGACCCGTGTTGCCGTAGACCTCGTACGTCCTGTGAGAGTCTAAGGCGTTGACGATACCAACTTTATACCCTTAGGCTTGTTCTTCCGTCTTCTTCATGAGGAGGTCCATTTTAGCGGCTAGCATGTCCACCTCCTTAACGGTGTGCCTGCCCCACTTGCGTGAGTGAAGACGATCTTCACTCCATCCTTGGTTGGAAACCATCTTCTCAAGAAGTTCTTTTTCCTTATCAATGGTCAGTGAGAAGAAGACTCCTCCCGCAGCAGCATCAATATGATCACGAGCCGACGGAGTCAGCCGGTTGTAAAAGTTCTAGATGATAAGCCATTCATCCATCCCGTGATGAGGACATGTGACAATGTACTCTTGCAGCCTCTCCCAAGCCTTGAAGATTGATTCCTTGGACTCCTGTTGAAAGCTTGAAATTCTTCCCTGAAGGGCGTTGGTTTTGCGCAACAGGAAGAATTTGGCAAGGAACGTAGCTGAACATTTTTCCTAGGTACCCACAACATCCTTGTTCACGTAGAACCATTGTTTTGCCCTCCCCAAAAGGGAGAACGAAAATAGACGAAGGCAAATGGCGTCTTGATAGACGTCCTTCATCTTGTAGGTGCTGCAAATCTCCTGAAATTGTTGCAGATGGGTGCTAGCATCCTCATTGGCCTTCCCACTAAATCGGTTGGCCTACACCATGCTAATAAGACCCGTCTTGATCTCGAAATTCGCATCTCCCATGACATTCGGTGCAACAGAAATATTGGACTCTAAGGGAGCGGGAAAATCATGAAGACTCTTCTGGGCCATGACCTTGAAGCTTGATGGTGTGGAGATGACTGGCTCACTTGCAGACACGAAATTTTGAGGAGGGATGAGATGTGCACATACTCTTCTCATGAGTTGTTTGGAATCTTCAATATAATTTTTAGGCAAGGTGAAGCCGGTCATGCACTACCCTATTTTCACACAAAAGGAGAAAATAGACAAGTTTAGCTTGTTTGGGCGAATGCTAAATAATCTCATGTGCAAGTATAGAATATGGGTAATTCTTTTGATCAATTGCCTTCCCCGGCAACAGCACCAGAAATGCTTGTTGACATTTCTTAATGTCATCACTAAGTTTCATTCACAACGAAGCCAGAAATGCTTATTGGTAATCTTTAACGAATGCAAAGAGTCCGCAAGCGCACAGAGAATACCGTTGTAGCATTTCACCCGGAAGTATTTGGGGTATCGTATTTGTTTTATCCCAAAGAAAGGCATATGATTGATCAGAGTAACTACATATTCTAGATATTTGCACATTGGATTATAAGACAAAGTCCTCACACGGGTAAGTATAAAGAATAACATGGTAGTGGACACACAGATAGCATACTCAAGTTAGATAAATATTAGTCTAGTGGAGAAGGACAAAGAAAGAGCTAAGTTCTTATGTTTCTTTTATATAGTTACATAGTCTACATTATATACTATTACATTGATACAATGACAATGCAAGACAATCAGATCATCACACACTGGGCATCCGGTTTTCCCCTGCATCCACAGTACGATCCGGCCCATAGATTGCTAGAGGAAATAAAAGCGGACGCGGGATTTTGATTGGTTCTGAACCATCTTCCCACTGCCCGAGGCAAGGGTGGCGCATTTACCTCACGCGTGCATCGTGGTGGCCCCGGCTGCACTGTCGCGTTGCCTTATCTCCCATATCGTGGCGATCGTGGGCGCTTTTCTCCGCCCGAATAATGGGCATAGTGGGGCTGCCATGCCAAGGCGCTATGGAGTGGAACAGAAACCGAAGAATCATGGGAGAGATGGAGAGAATAGGTGGCATGGCGAGATTTAAGCCGCAGGTAACACAGCGGGGAGTTAAACCCCTTACCTCGGGTGAGACATGGTTGGGCCCCGCGGTCAAATCAGAGTGCAGTTTCAGGGCACGCTGCCTACTTAAGTCCGGCCCGGGCTGTGTCCCCCCCCCCCCCCCCCGTTCTTCTTGTTCTAGCCTTCACGCCTTTTTACCTGTAGCCACTCTCAATGATCGTCACCGTTTCATCGTGGTTGCCTTTTCATCCGCCATGTCTGTGTTCACCCGATGCACAGTGATGAAGAAGGAGCTGAAGGCGCTTGTCCATGTCAGGCTCCTAGTGCCTCTCACCGGTGTGAGGGAATGGCTGGTGCCGGGGAACGAGATCCGGCCGGAGCCCCCTCAGGGCTATGTGGTGTCGTTCGTCCCCTTCCACGGGCGTAGGCTTGGAACGTCGGCGCATGACTTCCTCCACGCACTGCTATTCCACTACAGTACGGAGCTGCAGCATCTGAACCCCAACGGGGTCCTGCACATCTTGGCCTTCGTGGCCCTGTACGAGGGGTTCCTGGGGATAGTGCCCAACTTCGACTTGTGGTGCTACTTCTTCCTCGCCTCCTGCATCCGGCACAAGGTCGGGGTCGAGTACTTCCCCTGCACTATTGGGTGTGTCGACATCCGGCTCCAAAGGGAGCATGCGGCGGAGCACCTCCAGATGCCCACCCCGACCAATCACGGGGGGTGGCACAAGTGGTGATTCTACTTGCGTAATGACAAGCTCCATCCCTCCCTGAGTATACCGACCGGGACATCCCTGCACCCAGGGATAGCTAACAATGGGGGAAAGGGAAGGACAGCGGGCGGTGGATCAAGGACGCCCTCGACGCAATCCCTCATCTTAAGTTGTGCGGTCTCGATGGTGCAGGGATCGTTGGGTGGTTCCACAAGCGGCGATTCGCGCCGCTGTCGGCCTGTCAACTGCCCCATGTTCCTGGTCAGGGATAGCGATCGCGTCGTGCCAGACAACGTGATAGCGGAGGAGCTACTGCCTGATGACAACGTCACGAAGCGGGTGAAGGCGGCGCTGGGATCCTCTGCTCGCCCCTGGCCTATTCCGGTTGGGCCGAAGATGCGTCCCAGTCCTCAGGCGGTCGACGTGGTAAGTGGCCCTACTTTTTCTCTAGCATTCTTGGGCCCTCCAGTTATTGCGGCTGCTAGTCTCACCTTTGCACCCGTGCCCTCAGACCCAGTGGACGCGTTTCATCCAGACTCCTCGCCTCCGGCTGTTGGAGGACCAGCCCCAGCGGACCGCTAACTGTTTCAGGAATGTGGAGCAGCAGGACGCCAAGAGGGAGGCACGAAAGAAGAAAGACGCTGACATCTTGGCAAGGCAGGCGAAGGAGGAGAGGTCGCGCCGTCGGCAGGCGCTAAGGGAGCAGAAGGAGTTGCGGGGGGAGAACCCGAAAACCTTGTCGACTGCCTCGGCGGAGGAAGAGGACGAGGATGAGGATGATGACGTGTCTGATGGTGGGGAGGCCATTAGCAGGTTCGTGGACTTTGAAGACGGTGGGGACGATGACGTCAGCATCGGTGGTAATGACGGTGACAACAACGACCTCGACGGCGATTTCGGCCTGGCGGCCAGGCTCGGCTATGTGCCGTTCACGCATCCGACCCTGGGGGCGGGATCATCCTTGGTCTCATGGTCTCGTCACCACCCCCCGGGTCGGGGGCCTTCACGGGTCCTTGTCTGGTCGAAGAGGCGACGTTGAGTCGGTCGGCCTCAGTGGAGGGTCCCCGTTCGCCGACGACGACCGAGACCCCCGCCGGGGAGCGGCTCTCGCCGGCGAGATCTCCTATCAAGGGAGTGGTCGAGCCAGTGGCGCGGGTGCAGGAGGTCGAGCCGGCGCGAGTCGGGATGCCACCCG
Source organism: Eleusine indica (assembly GCA_030378355.1). Lineage (NCBI taxonomy): Eukaryota > Viridiplantae > Streptophyta > Magnoliopsida > Poales > Poaceae > Eleusine > Eleusine indica. The sequence goes on from CM059502.1 coordinate 18,166,705, forward strand.
CCATCGGCGCGGTTGAGGTCGCGCCTTCCGTGGCGGCCACGGAGAAGCGCCCGCGTGACGAGGCGGCGAGCGGTGATGCACCAATCGAGAAGCGGCAGGCAGTTGGCCCAAGGCCATTTTGATCACGGTTTACTATGGCAAAGACGCTCAAGAGGGATGCCACCGCCGAAGCGAGAGTGCGCGACGCCGCAGTGGCCGCGGCGGACTCTAGCGTGCGCGTGTCGGCGACGAAGGTGAAGACACCGGCAGTGGTGCTCCGGACAGCGGCGCGCCCGGGCTCACTTAACCCGGCGCGGGTGACGGGGCTGCTGGCACCACGGCTGCTGGGACTGCTAGTGCTGCGCCCCGTGCGGTTCCGGTTGTGCTTCTCACGGAGGCCGAGCTTGCGCTCGTGCGACCCTATCGGACTTCAGGTCCTCGTCACGTGTTGGGCGCTGAAATCCGAGTGCGAGGCCTCGTTCATCTCGGGCCTGCGAGCCTTGGCCGCTGCTCGGCAGGAGTTAGAGGAGGAACGTCGTCGCGGCGTGGAGCTGGGTACGAGGCTGGTTGAACTGGAGGCCTCCATGGAGCAGGTTATCGGCCAGCTCAGCCAGACGGAGGATGACCTCACTGCTGCCAGGAAGGAACGGGATGATGCTAAGGCGAGGGCTCTATTTGTTGTTGCGGATGTCGACAGGCTCGTCCTCGCGCTGCAGTAGGAGAAGCTGCATCGCGAGGAGGCGGACAAAGCGGCCAAGGATTCTGTCGAAGCAGCGGCAGGCTACCTGGCGCAGCTGCAAAGCTCCCACTAGAGGGAGGAGGGTAAGCTTTCTCTTTACTCTTCCTTTTCTTACCTTATCGTCGTTCCTTTTGGTTCACCGACTCTGTTGGGTGTCGCGCAGATTTAGGGTCGAAGTTGCTAGCAGCCGAGGGCTCCCTTCGCCAGGAGGTCAAGGAGAAGGACGCGCTCCGTGCCGTGATGGGTCGAGTGGCACGAGAGCTTCAGGTGGACCTTCCCTCTGGCGTCGCCCCCGCAAAACAAGTCGGGAGGCTGATGGAGGCTAGTAGCGCCTGGATCAGGCAGGGAGTGCATTTCAGCATGCGCACCGCCTTCAACGTGTTTGCCACTCACTTCGACTTGGTCGACGCTGAGTTCAAGGCCATGAGTACGGGCCACATTGAAGGGCACACTCCCGACCAGATGGAGGCGATCCGCGCTCACACTGCTCCTCATGCCGACGTCTTGGCTCGCGCGCACGAGGAGAAGGCGCTCCCTAAGGCCGAGGAGGGAAATTAGTTAGTGATTGCTTTAGTTATTTTAGTTGTTTTGGTGGGTCATCATGCCCAAGTAATAGTTTAAACTTGAACTCGTGCTTGTTTAATTTTGCTGGCATGTGGTTGATAATCACGCGACGACGGTGTCCGGATTGTGTCCCAAATCTTTCACGGTACTAAATAGCCAAATAATCCTTCTTAGAAATTTAATTCAGTGCAACAAATATTCTCACATCACAGCCCCAAATCACAGCAAGCAGAAATAATATTTACCGAGATACACACCCAGGAGATGGAACCCCCGATCACACACCAACCAGTAATCCCTGATGGACCGGCTTCAAATATCCAAAGCAGATGGAATCGCCATCTGCTTGGCTGGAGGCTGGAGCAACGCTCGTCAGAAAAACACACGAATCAAAACCTCCCCCTGGTACAAGGGCATCGCCCTAGGTATAAGGCACGCAGGCCACCCTGGCACCCTGTAGTCCGACTTGACCAAGACCAAACCAACTTGGACTCAAGTGCACGCAGGCACCAAACTAAAGGTTGAAAACACTTGACTCAAAGTCACGTACATATGAAAGATAAATAAAATAATACGGCAATGTTGCTAACTAACCTGCTTAGTCTCCCTAATTATAGTAGCTGACCTGACTGCATGATGTACGCAGGTTGGACTGCTGTTTGTCTTCAACAGGTTGGTGCCAACAGATAAATATTGGTTCTACTTCACTACTTGATGCGCCACTTCCTTGTATACATAATTAGCACCGGTAAATATTTTCTTGCATTGCCAATTATCAGTAGCTAAGCATCTCTCCATGCCATGCTTTACATCACACGAAAATGCACCAATTTTAATAGCTATTTTGCTTGAAATACTAGACGAAATCCCAGCAAGACTAGAACACACATTTGGCCGAGCCTTGGTCTTATCATTCTCCCTTTGTTGAAACAAAGCCGTCCTCGGCTTTGACATAACTTGAGGAACTCCATTCATAGACAGAGAATCTGCAACTAATTTCATGCATGGTGTTCCAGTATCATTGACTTTCTATTTCTGTAAATCATGAGCACTAGAACTACAATTAATAGAACTAAGATTGGATGAAACATCAATTGCAGTTTTAGGATCTCTGAAACATTGTTGAGAAGCTATATTTGGATCAACTTCAGAAACACTTTCTGGTAAAACTGGGACAGCAGGTGCGACCACATCATGCTCTTTCCCTTCCTTCTTCTCATTCAAAACAATAAACATAGAACCAACTTTAATAGATGAACTAGTTGTATACTTGCAACCTGTTTCAGAAGTAGGGCCAGCAAGAGTTACATCATTCTCTCCCCCGTGAACCAAACCAAAGCCGTCCTCGGCTTTGGGATATTTTTGAGCAAATCTTTCTTCTTTTTCACAACAGGAAATATTTGTGCCTTGATGGAGCTAGCAAGCATCGGTTTTAGTTCTTGTTATTAAACCACTTTGTGTGCTCAACTTGTTGCCTCTCCTGTTTTGGCTCATAAAGTCTGAGCCCCTGAGCATTTTGGAAGTTTAGTCTTGTTGGTGATCGCCGTTGTCATGGCCGCTGGGTCAGGCACGACGTTGCGCCGTCCGATCGGCTCGACTGTGAACCTCTTTTCTCGTGGCCTACTTTGTTTTCCAGCGTAGTGAGACTCGAGGTCGACAAAGGCAGAAAAAAGAAGGAAATTTTTCTGAGAAAAATAAGAGGCGCACAGCCACGTAGGCCTATTGTGTTTTCCCAGCCCCCGAAGGATGCTCGACCCCTTGGGAGGGGTTGGGTGTCACCTAGGAGCGAGCGAGGCGTGCGAGGATTATGCGAAATAGAGAGCTAAGGGTAGAATTTACGTAGCTGTGAGATGTTCCACGCGTTCTTGAATTCTTCGCTCTCCACGGTCTTGAGCTTGTAGGTGTTGGGACGGATTACTCGAGAGACGACGTATGGTCCTTGTCAGGGCGGTGAGAGCTTGTGCCAACCTCTGATGTCCTGAACCCTGCATAAAACAAGGTCGCCTACAAGGAGACCCCTATCCCTTACATTTTGATCGGTGTAGCGGCAGAGTGCTTGCTGGTACTTGGCTGAGTGGAGAAGTGCGATGTCTCGCGCCTCGTCTATTTGATCCATCGCGTCCTGGAGTGCCGTCTCGTTGCCTTGCTCATCGTACGCATGCACTCAAGGTGCGCTGTAATCCAGATCCGTGGCCAAGATTGCCTTAGATCCATAGACCATGAAGAAAGGAGTGAAGCCCGTCGCGCGACTCTAGGTCGTGCGAAGGCTCCAGAGTATGACATGGAGTTTGGCCGCCCATCGTTCACTAAACTGCTTCAAGTGGTTAAAGACGACGGTTGGGTCAAAATTCTAAGGCTTTAACCCTTGGAGTATCATATTGTTCGCTCGCTCGACGTGGCCGTTCGTCTCAGGATGGGCGACGGCAGCCCAGTCGTCGCGAATATGGTAATCGTCATAGAACTTTAGGAATTTTTTTCACGTGAACTGTGTTTCGTTATCCGTGATTATGGAGTTTAGGACCCTAAATTAGTGGGTGATGTTGAGGAAGAATTTGACCATTTCCTCGGATCGGATTTTGGCTAGCAAGCATGCTTCGATCCACTTGGTGAACTTGTCGACCGCGACGAGCAAGTGGGTGTAGCCCCCGGGCGGTTTTTTGAGCGGGCCGACCAGGTCTAATCCCCAGACCATGAAAGGCCACGTGAGGGGGATCGTTTGAAGGGCCTATGCCGGCAGGTGTGTTTGGCGGGCGCAGTACTGGCAACCCTTGCAGGTTTTAACTATGCAGCTCACGTCGCCCCACGGCAGTCGGCCAGTAGAAGCCTTGGCAAAACGCATTACCTACAAGGGTTCGAAGCGCAGCGTGATGACCACAGACCCTCCCGTGGATGTCGACGAGTAGCTGGACGCCTTCGTTGATGGGGATACAGTGCTGCATGACTTTGGTGACACTGCGCTTGTAAAGCTTCCCGTCAATTAAGATGAAAGACTTGGTGCACCGATAGAGTCATTTGGCTTTGGTCCCATCGACGGGAAGCATGCCAAGAACTCGATGTACGGGATCCTCCAGTTGTCCGGGAGCTCAGCTCTCTCGACGTTGGAGTTGATTCCCTCGACCCTTGGGTTGTCCGACTGGTCGTCCGGCTCACGCGAGTTGCCTGGCCGGTCGATTTCCATGACGTCGGCATGCTGGGAGGTCGGAGGCGACCCCATTTCTATAGGCAGTCCGTCGACCCTCGAGTTAAAGTCATTGGGGTCATTTGAGCCTCCCTTAGGCCCCGTAGGCTCCTTAGGCCGCATCGAAGGTTGAAACTGGTCGTTTGCGAAGACTCCCATGGCAGTCCGTCGTTTGCGAAGACTCCCATGGGAATCTGCTCTTGACCAGATGCCATCTTGGCGAGCGCGTCTTCCGCCTTATTGAGGCGCCACGAAACATGCTTGAGCTATAGACCATCGAATCTGTCTTCGATAGCATATTCCCTGAGCCATAGTGTCGGTTTGACAGCTAGATTCCTTCATGACCTGGTCGACCACAAGCTGGGAGTCACCCCGGATCTCTAGCCGTCAAATACCAAGTTCGATGGCGATCCCGAGTGGAGAGACAAAGATGAGGCCGAGGCCCGCACCTGTCCGCATGAGTGACCCGTCGAAGTACAATATCCAGTACTCCTGGTCGATCGGAGCAAGCGGGAGTTGTGCTTCGGTCCACTCCGCCATGAAGTCGACGAGGACCTTGGACTTGATGGTTGCTTGAGGTAGGTACGTGACGTCGTGCCCCATCAGCTCGAGTGCCAACTTGGCGACCTTGCCCGCCGAGTCTCTATTCTGTATAATTTCTCGGAGCGAAAAGGAACTCACAATGTGTATCGGGTGGGAGTCGAAGTAGTGTCAGAGCTTGTGCCTTGCGACCATCACCACATAGAGGATCTTGAGGATCTGTGGGTACCTGGTCGTCGAGTCGGACAGGACTTCGTTGATGTAGTACATGGGGTGCTGGACTTTGAGGGCGTGCCCTTCTCTTTCTCGCTCGACTGCAAGCGCCGAGCTCACGACCTGAGTCGTTGCCGCTATGTACAGCAGCACCACCTCTCCCGGGAGTGGGGGTGTCAGCACCATTGCGCTACCCAAGATGCGCTTGACCTCATCGAGAGCGGATTGTGCCTCGGAGGTCCACTCAAATCGGTCGGACTTCTTCAAAAGCCTGTACAATGGGAGCACCCTCTCGCCGAGGCGTGACATGAAGCGGCTCAATGCCGCCAAACAACCCATAAGCCGTTGCAGCCCTTTGAGGTTCTGAACCGGGCCCATCTGCTTGATCGCAGAAATCTTCTCAGGGTTGGCCTCGATGCCATGTTCGGAGAAGATGAACCCGAGAAGCATGCCCCTTGGGACCCTAAAGACGCACTTATCGGGGTTAAGTTTGATGCTATTCACGCGCAACTTGACGAAGACACGCTCAAGGTCAGCCACGAGAGTATCGGCCCTTTTGGACTTGACAACGATGCCATCCACATAGGCTTCGACCGTTTGGCCGATCAGATGCTCGAAACACCATTGCATGTAGCACTGAAAGGTTGCACCGGCATTCTTGAGCTCGAAAGGTTTTGTTACGTAGCAGTAAGAGCCAAACGGTGTGATAAAAGATGTTGCGAGTTGGTCGGATTCTTTCATCGTGATTTGGTGGTACCCTGAGTAGGCATCCAGGAAGCAGAGGGTTTCGCACCCCGCCGCCAAGTCAACTATCTGGTCTATGCGTGGCAAAGGAAAAGGATCCTTCGGACATGCCTTGTTCAGGCTCATATAATCAACACACATCCTCCATTTCCTATTCTTTTTTCACACAAGAACAGGATTAGCTAACCACCTTGATGAACCCGGCGGCCTGCAGCTTTGCGATCTTGTCCCTGATTGTCCTACGCTTCTCCTTATCGAAGAGGCGCAGACGTTACTTCACCGGCTTGGAGCCCGGCCTGATGTTCAAGGAGTGCTCGGCGACCTCCCTCGGTATGTCGGGCATGTCCGAGGGTCTCCACACAAAGACGTCAGCGTTCACGTGGAGAAAGTCAATGAGCTCGCTTTCCTATTTGGGAGTGAGGGATGTCCCCACTCTCACCGTCTTCTCCTTGTCACCCTCGGGGTTGATCTGCACATCCTTGGTGTCTTCCACTGGTTTGAAAGAGGCGTTCTTATGGCTAGCGTCGGGGGTCTCTTCCTTGAGGTGTGCACGGATAGCCTTGAGCTCTCCGGTGGAGGCCACCGTCGCGGCGGTGAGGTTGCCGTTCTCCGTCTTGCACTGGAAAGCGCGTTGGAGCGACGCGCTCACGATGATGACCCCTTTCGGCCCTGGCATCTTGAGCATTAGGTATGTGTAGTTGGGGACGACCATGAATTTGGCATAACATGGGCGCCCCACGAGAGTGTGTATGCTCCCAGGAAATCGACAACCTCAAAGACAAGGGTCTCGGTCCGAAAGTTGGACGGAGTCCCGCACGTGACGGGCAAGCCGATTCGTCCAAGGGGCATGGCCTGTCTCCCAGGAACGACCCCATGGAAGGGCACGCCGGCCGGCTGGAGACGTGATAGGTCGATCCTGAGCAGATCGAGGGTGTCGGCGTACAGGATGTTGATGCAACTGCCCCCATCCATCATCACCTTGGTGAGGCGGACCTCGGCAATGATGGGGTCGACCATGAGCGGGTAACAACCCGGTTGCGGCACATGTGGGGAATGGTCTGACTGGTCGAAAATGATCGGCTGGTCATACCACTTTAGGAAAGATGGAGTGGCAGGCTCTGTTGCGAAGACCTCACGACGCTCGACCTTAGCAGTGCATTGACTTCCACGGTATTTGGGCCCCGTGAAGATCATATGGCAGGCCTTGGTGTTAGCGAAAACTGGTCTCCTTTGCTCGTCGTCGCCGTCGGCGGGGTCTCGGGCCCCCGGCTTTGACGCTTTCTCCGGGTCCCCCTTCTTCGCCTCCTCTCGGATCAATATCTTCATCATGGAGCAGTTCTTAAGGAGGTGCATGATGGGGAATCTGTGGTTTGGGCACGGACCATTCCACTTCTCGAAGTGGTTTTGTGCCTCCCCTGTGGTAGACCTTGGCGGCTTGCGCTGGGTAGCAGCCACTATAGGGTTGCTCCGGCCCACGACTTGTTCTTTTTCTTCTTCGAACGGTCGGAGGGACCGTTTCCGGCTCCCTCCTCCCGCTTGCCTTTGCCTTTGCCCTCCGGCATGCGCTGGAGGACCGCCCCCATGCGCTCTTTATCGGAGGCGAAGCTCGCAGCAATGTCTCGGAGCTCACGAGCAGTGCGCGGATACTTTCGGCCTAGCTCATGGATGAGCTGCTCCGAGGTTGTGCCGGAGATGAAGGCCCCCATGTTGGGCAGCTCGTTGCACTTCTTGCTGAAGCGCCGAATGTAATCTCTAAGGGACTCATCGGCTTTCTACCGACAATTCTTGAGGTCCCAGGGGTTGCCCAGGCAGACATACATCCCCTGGAAGTTTCTGATGAAGATGTCCCTCAGGTCATCCCAGTCGTAGATCTGGCCCTCGGGGAGATGCTCGAGCCACACGTGGGTCAATTCGGCGAGGTATAGCAGGAGGTTGCGGATGATGGCATGGTCATCAATGGCACCTCCCACCTGGCACGCGAGGCGGTAGTCCTCGAGCCAAAGCCCGGGGTCCGTCTTGCCCGCATACTTGGTGATGATCGCAGGCACCCAGAAACACCGTGGGAACTCGACGTTGCGGATGCGCGAGCTGAAAACCCGTGGTCCGGGAGGATTCAGGCTCCGACTTCTCTCCTCATCGGTGTCATCATACCGGCCTCCACGGCACGGCTGAGACCCCTTTCCTTGTGCAGCTGCTCCTTTTCACGTCGGTGTGCCCTGAGGGTGTGGCACGCGTCACGATGAGGCCCGACCTGGTCATGAACCAAGGCCTTCTTGGGTGCACCTCAGGCCGGAGAGGGTTTCCGAACCGAGTGCTGCTGCGACCCGACGACGCTACCCCCTCCGATGCGCCTGGACATGGAAATCTGCTGGCTGGACTGGGCAGCGCGTTGCTGCGAGCTCTCCGCCTATAGCTCAACGGACTTGGCTAGAAGAGCCACGACTTCTTGTTAGGCCTGCTGGGCCTCTAGCATCGTAGGCTCGGCAAGTATCTTGAGCAGCGTGACAGCTGCCTCTATATTTTGCCCCACGCGAGCAAACTGCGGGGACCCCTGGTCATCAGCGAGGATGCGCTGGTGGACATCGCGAGCCGTGGCCCGAGCGCGTCCGCTCGCGTCGAAGCGGTCCAGCTCGAAGTCTATCTCTTCCTTCTCATGCTCAAGCTGGCGCCGGGTTTCTTCCAGCTCCGCCCTTCTGGCCCTCAGCTATTGCTGGGGGTCCGCCGGGCGAGGCGTTGGCTGTGGCTCACCGGCCACGGCGATGAGGTTGTTATCGAGCGTCTCCCCCGCTCCCACACCCGTCGCCGGGTTCGCTAGAGCAGGGGTCCCGGGGTTTGCCATTGCCCTGGCGGCTGAGGTTCTAGCACCTCCCATAGCCGGCATGGGTGCGAGCTGCACCATGTCGCATTCGTGCGGGAGATCGTAGCTTCCCGTGCAGCTTCCTGAGTTAGAACCGGAGTCCTCCAACGACCCCATGTCAAGAAGATCGAAAAGGGATTCGTCCGGACGCTTGATCACGCCGACGAAGCCTGTGCCCGCGGAGGCGGGAACAGCCCAGTGGATGGACTTGTCTTGGAGACATCCCACGGTGTTCTGTGGGCCGCGTGGGTATTAGGGGGGGGTCTTTAGCGAGCCTATCCGGGCGGAGAGGCTCGTCCCCGAGGAGCTGTCCATGGACATTCGCAAGCGCGAACGCGAACTGCCGGAGGTCGTCCTGGTCGGACGCGGGACCCAAATAATGCTCTAGGCAGAACCATAGTTGGTCGCCATAGTTGGTTGGCGGCACGGGTTGGCTGACGACTCGTGGCCTAGTCGGCTCGAGCCGAGCCGCGCGCATCACCTCACCGGCAATGGTAGTGGTCGCCGCGATGGGGTCCGGGAGTGTCTCGCCGACGGATTCCAACGTCTCATCCCCTGCGACCATGAAGTCGAGCGTGTGGCCCAAGTCCTCTAGCCACCACGGGCGTGCCACCACGGAGGCGGGTGCCGAGGCTAGAGGTGGCGAGGGCGCCGTGATGCTGACCCACAACAACCTCTGGTCTCCCGTGATGACGAACTCCAGGCTCTCGAAGAAAATGCTAGCGCCGGGAGCCCAGAATGCAGAGGAAGTGGCCATCCGAAATAAAAGGTGGTCGTGGAGTAAAACACGCAGAATCCCCTTCCTGGCGCGCCAACTGTCGGTGTTTAGATCACCGGCTAGTAGAATTTGTTTCAGGGGCGCGCATTTCGGTTTCGGTGATGGCTATGCAATAGGACACAAGGATTATACTGGTTCGAAGAAGAACCCCTACGTCCAGTTCTCGGTTCTACTCGTGTTACTTGCACCGAGGTGTACAATGGTGGCGAGAGAGGAGGGGTCTCCAAGTCTCTGGTTATGTGTGAGCGTGTGAATATGGTCTATGAGCGAGTGTCTATGGTTTGTGGTTTCTATTTTTTTTAGAGATGAGATAGGCCTTCCCTTTTATACCTGATCCGGACCCAATTACAGAGAGAGAAAGAGAGATTTCTATACGTATGGAGTTGGTGAAGCCATGCTGGAGAAGGTGAAGACCTTGGTCGGTGGCGTGGCCTTCAGTCCTCACGGGCCCCATTGTCCTAGAGTTGCGTTAGGGGGCACTGTGTTCGGGCGTGCCCCCGTTTTCTGTAGTCGCATTGAGCCCTCCTTTGTTCCTGTAGATGGCGTGCTCCGTCATACATGAGGTGGTGCAGCATGGGCGTCGTCACGTTGTTCAGGCTGGGTTCAATTAGCCTGTCCATCGGACCGTCCTGCATCATCGCTATTTGGGGTGTCATCGGTGATAACAGGGCAGTAAACCTTGTCATGCTTGTCATCATCAGCGGGCGCTGATGATGACGAGAGGAGCGGATATGGGTGTAATTTGACTCCCTGATACTGTACGCCCGAGCTGGGCTTAACAGTTAAGGCGGGGCGGTTAGTAGTTGTTGACCATCATCCCGCTCGACCCCCTCACTGGGAGCCAATGCGTCGGGTTGTGCTTGTTTGGCCCTGCTGGGAGTGAGGATCCGTCCCGTCCCAGCAAGGTAATCGAGTTTCTCCACCCGCTATTTCTGGCTTGGTCAGTGATTCGTCGGGCCGTCGTGTCTTGAGGCGGGTGAGAGTTAACGAGGGCTGAGCTTATCCGGTGGTCCTTCTCTCTCTTACTGTCATCATGATCGAGGTAGCGATGTACCGCTTTGTCCTTACCCTGGAGGTGATAAGATGAGGCGAGCGGATGAGTCATCCACCTTGGGTAAGCGAGCCGCATCTGGGCCCTATGGTCGGACTCGTCTCGCCTCGACCCTCGGGGGGTCAAGCGAATCGTGGCGAGTCTTCGACCCCGGGGGTCGAGCGGATCGCGCCCGGCCTTCGACCCCTGGAGGGTCGAGTGAGTCGGGAGAAGCGTGGCCCTTGCTTCTGAGATTCGACTGGTGCGGGGGATTCCCTTCACGGGGCCTACATGGGGGACGCCTCGGTGTGGCTTCGGTGGGTCCGCTGTCTCGGATATTTATGAGCCTCTGAGTGGTGCCACGTGGCACCCCTGGTTTCTGTCCCCGACAATTACTATTTTTCTATCGACTGTGGCCCATCGACTCTTCTTCATTGACAGAGTGAGTTTTAGCATATTTATTGTAGATCTTTCGACTTTGCTCTCTCGACTTAATTCTTATCGGCATTGTTTATGCAATATTTAATACTTATTTAATGATTTGTCGATAAACCAATACAAATCAGCCGATTAGTTTATCTTCCAATATTATTTGTTGTTCATAGTTATTGGCTGGTTTTCACAAATAGTGACTATTGACTTTCTTATCAGTCTGTCCTGGACCGGTGACCCGTGGAATTTGACCGTTTGTTTCTTTGTTGATTTACAGGGAAAATCGACTGGCATGTCCCGGTTTTGTTATGTTGAGCCTGCACTAGAGTGAAGCAAATTTCTGAGGTCGCACGTGTGATTTTTGCATCAACACCACCATGGTCAAGGTTATTTCTAACATTCTTTCTACTACTTTGAATGACTCAGACGGTGCCAGCGTGCGTGAGTGTGTAATATCGTTGATAAAAGCGGCTCATAGAGCTGAATACCCAAGACGGAACCATGGAAAGATTTGTTGTTGGTCCGAGTCATTACTCTCTGCCATGTTGTTTCGTGCATTTCAATGGCAATTTCATCACATGATTTTAACATTTTTATATGTTGATTAAGAGCCTAAAATTAAGCAGTGTAACAAGATGTCCAGTTCCCGGTGGTGCTCATGTAGTCATGTCTTCATGTTACATTTGTGGCAGTGAAGGATCATATGCAGAGCATTCTAGTAGCTAGAGATAAGTGACATCACTGTAAAAGCAGATGAATCTCTGTGGCGTTGTTGCAGCAAAATCATGAAACGTATGTGGCCGCAAAGTAAGGAAAGCGTGTGACGCAAAGATTAAACTGTACCTATCAGTTTAGGGTTACAAGCAGGCTAGTTTTGGAGATGCGAGCAGAACTATAGGGAGGGAGGGAGGGAGGGAGATGGGTAATCAGCATAACTTATTTTCGAAGACTTCGCAGAACATTGCAGGTCTCCACAACAGTGCACTCTGTTGTCTACTATAATGTTTTACCGTGACCTCATGCCAGGAATACCCTGTTGTCCATCCTTTACCGTACTGATCTCGTACGTGTGAAACAAAACCATGACAAGGGTCGAACTCGTAAGTAATAACCAAACATAAAGGAAGCGATGATCGGATGAAACTGCGTTGACTCAGAGTTGACACGGTACATTCACGATTATTAATTACAACGCAGTTCATGTGGGAACTAGAAACTCCTCCTGGTCCGTGCCAAGTTCCAGGACGGCCATGGCCGCCGCGATGCCGCCCACTACCGCCACGAGAGCAACGGCGGCGAACCGCTTGATCCTGTTACGATGACCCGGCACAGACCTCGCTTCCTCTGTTTTGATCGTCGCGCGGTCGGTAACGACGACGACACCGCCTCCCCTTGAATCCGGGGAGAGCGAGGAGTCGGTGGCGGCGGTGCGCGGCGACGAGCTCGTGGAGTAGCGGAGGGCGGCGGCACAGTGGAGGGGGCAGGAGCACGAGGAGGCCAGTGAGACGGAGTGGTCGACCTCGACGGAGCCGACGCTGGACGCGTCGCCGTCCTCTTCTGTTTCTGTGCCACGGTGACGGAGTCGTTGGCCTCCTTTGACCGAGACGGCGGCGCCGGCGCTGAGCGAGTAGACGAGGCGTCTCGGCGAGCATCGGAGGAGCGCGGTGACGGCGGAGGACGGCGTGACGGTGGCGGCCGAGCGGGTGCGGCGGTGGCGCGGGGCGCCGGAGTGGCTGATGGCCTTGTAGGCGTCCCAGTCGCGCTCCAGGTCCCGCAGCCGCGTCTCCAGCTGGCGGACACCTGCTGTTGCGTCGGCGTCGTCGCAGAAGAGGCGGCGCCGGAGGCCTCGGTGCTCGCTCGTCGCGGTGCTCATGGCCGCGCGTGCGTGGGCGAACGAGGAGCGCTCTGCGGCGCCGATCTGAACGATGGCGAAAGAGGAGGGAGGCCGCCGCTGAAATAGAGGGGAGGTGGTTGCGGCTGCGGCAACTGAACGCGCGCGCTCGCCGGCACGTTCGATCGGAACGCGCGGCGGCACCTTCGAATTTCGAAATTGCGTTGTCTACGTGGCCAGTTCACACGGGATGAACAGATTCTCGGCGCGACGTGGCAATGCAGCGCCTTTTGGTGGCACACCCATCCAGAACGTTCGATAGTTAAAAACGATATTTTACGTACCCAACCAAAGCTAATGACAAATTGGCGAAGTACACACAGATTTCATCCGAAAGAGAAAAAAAAACACAGAAATTCGCCCCCCTACAAACAAGACTACCGGTTAACTGATCCACTGATGGATGATTCAGTCCGCCTTCTTGGACTCCACCGACTTGGCCGCCGCTGCCGCCGAACCGGCGTCGTCACCGAGGACCGCCCTCTCGCGGTCGCGCGCGTGCTTGTCCTCGGCGGTCTTGGCGTACGCCTCGTCGCGCATGCGGAAATACTTGTCGAACGCGCGGGGCAGGAACTTGGGAATCAAAAACACAAACAGGTTGGCCGAGAAGTACACCAGATTCGCCACGGCGAGGTAGCGGCCGAACCAGACCCACATCCTCTCCTGCGGCGTGGCGGCGCGCGTGAGCGTGCGGTTGGCCCACACGTCGTAGACCCAGTCGACGACGACGAAGACGCGGCGCACGGTGTAGAGCAGCGGCACCAGCGCGCGCACGGGCGGGGAGAAGGCGCCCAGCGACCCCACCACGTTCTCCGTCAGGATCTGGCACGACAGCAGGAACAGGTGCGGCGTCGCCGACCGCACCGCCGCGTCGTCCCCGCGCGCGAACCCGCCCAGCACGTGCGCCAGTGGCAGGAACAGGCCCACCGTCGTGCCCACCACCACGTACGCCTGGAACAACCTGTTTATTTTTCCAAGGTCCATTCATGCAATCCAGTGGTTATATTGTGAGTCTGAGGAAACAAGAACAGAACACTGACTGACAAAAACCAAGCTGCTACTTACTTGCTGCCGCGGAAGATCTCCTGGGACGCGGAGGGCGACCGGGCGGCGTCGAGCTTGCCGTGGAGCGGCGGGAACGCGAGCCGGGAGATGACGACGAGGTACAGCGTGGTGGCAACGGGGAAGGCAAGGTCGATGATGGGGACGAGGCCGGACGCCGAGAACACCATGATGAAGGCCACCAGCTGCAGCTCGATCACGCGGAGCGAACCCATCACGCCGCCCAGCATCGCAGCCGCGGGCTGACGCTCCGCGCTGTGGTCAGGATCTGACCGCGGAGCCACCGCAAGCGAGATCCCCGACATCGTCTTCCTCTTCTTCTTTACTTTTCCTCTTCTTCTTTACTTGCAGCTCTCTACCACGAATAACTCACAAAAATCTTGTGCGGCGAGGATAAGAAGGCAAGAACAGAGCAGGAGGAACTCGGGAAGGATTTGGGGGAGGAGCAGCAGCAGAGCATCCGATTATCTACTCGCGTCGATCGTGGAAGACGGGATGGCGTTTGGCTTCTTGGGGTTGGTCGGCGTGGGCTGCTACCAACGTGGCGGTGCATGCGGCGGGGCACGTGTGCCAGGGGTTTGACACGTCGCGGGCGCCTCGACGCTTCTCTTGCCCAGGAAGGGAAAAACAAAGGGGTACGATTCAGGATTCGAGGAGATGAGTTGGCAAAGCAGCTTCGCAGGGTAATGACGCAGGGAGAGATGAGCTAGAGTACATTACATCTCGAGTGGATAACAGGTGCTCCCAGCTTCAACTTAAAAAAAAAATCACAAAAAAGTGTTACAAAAATTTAAATAAAAATATTATCCTATATAATTATATAAAATTTAAGATAGTTAAATATACAATTAAAAAGGTAAAATCAGCTTAAATAGGTGTGAATTGTAACTTACTACACGCAACCCGTTACTACCACTACTTAGAAAAATACCCCTGTTGATATGTTTTATTTTTAAAATAAATATATTTTATTTCATCTTTATATTAATATAAAAATATTTTTAAAAAACATGTTAGAGGCGTCTACGCACGTGCCATGTCATAAGTTTATAGAGATAAATTTTAATATCTTAGTGCTGTCACATCAATCATTCAAACTAAATATAGTGATTAAATATAAAGTTAATTATACATTAGAGACTAATTTATGAGATAGTTCTATTAAACTTAACTATGCTATCATTATGAGATATTTACTATAATATCATATTGTTTAATCATAGTCTATTTAGATTTAATGGATTCATCTCGTCATTTAACCTAAAAGTTATAAAATAAATTATTATTAATATTTATTTATTACTTTTAATTAATAACTTAATATTTGATGGAACAAAATTAAAATATAGTAAACGAACAAAATTTTGAACCATGTGATGATAATTATTTTGCTATGTACACCCAATTTGAAAAAGCTGTGTGTACATAGCAAATTTAAGGTCCATGAAATCCTTACAACTGAGAAAATTTACAATTTAACTCGATGTGGTGGTTTTTGGAAACGAGAAATGATGGTTTCATCACTAATTTGCATGGGCTCACGTATCCACCTGGGCCAAGATTGAGGACGAAATAGGCTGGCCCAACAGGAGCTTTTGTTTGCATTAGATTAAACATAAAGAATATTAGAATTTTTGTCAGAATTGTTGGGTTTGTCCGCCCCTGGCCCAAGCTCAACGGCGGGGAAAGTTAACTGTCCTCCACGACGGATATCCGCCGGGTGCAGGACGACTGTCATAGTAAATGCACATTGGGAGTTGTGCCAGAGTAAATATTTTTATTAAAAAATAAAATGCAGAAAACAGATGACTGAGATAGAGATTTTTTTAGTTTGATGGTTCGGAACTCTCATTATCTGCTAACATCAAACTAAAAACTAACACCAGGAATTTTATCTTATATTGTGGTGCAAATTTTTTTAGTTTGTCGCTTGCATAATAAAATTCCTGGTGCTAGTGAATTTCATTACAAGATAATAGTGTATCATAATGGTTGTAAATATTGCACCATAATATAAGTAAAATTTTACGACACATTTTTTTTCTACTCGTATAATAGTGTATCCCAATGGTTGTAAATTGTGTAACAAAAAGAATAGTTAAGTGCATCTATGTCTACTGCACAAAGGTTATAAATTATAAATGCAATGCAAAAATGTATATGCTAATTTATGTTATAAATTATAAATGCAATGCAAAAATGTATATGCATGATTTTTTATTGTATTTGAATTCGTTGGTTAATTCCATGTAACATAAAACGATGTTATATTTATATATGCATTCTATTGTGCAAATTGTGCTTTTCTATTGTGAAAAGTGTATCTACCAAATTTTGTATAAACATGTGTACAAATAATTTAATGTAAAATTGAGATGTAACAAAAAAAATAATAAAAAGAATAATAACTTCGCATCTCAAATTTTATATGATTTTAAAAAATATAGTGTTCTTATCATTGCATCACAGTATAAAATAACGAAACACACGAAGAGAATATTTTACATGGTCATGCATTTATTACAACCTATCGGACGCACCTATTGCCAACACTCACGAAAGTTCCTGAAATGGACCAGCACCTGCTACGTTTCCTGTTCCTACCAATCTTGAGGGCTACTTTGGAATGCAGGAATGAAAGAATACCGGAATAGAAAAAATATAGAAATATGAAAGGAATACAATGCAAAACACAAGATTAAAAAACATAAAAATTTTATAGAGTAGAACGTTTGGCAAGGTCATAGGAAATACGTAGGAAATTTATTTGAATAGTTATGTTAAGTAGACAAGTTATTTCTTAACCAACCAAGCCATTTACTGTACCAGCAGAGTTAGCTCTTGAGTTTGCCAAATTTATTACTCTCATAGAGTTATGATTTGCCTTGTTCCTACACGAAGGAATGAAAAAAAGAGGTTGGAATGGATTGTTCGAACCCTGTGTTTTTCTTATAAAATGGACATCGAAGGAAATTTTCCTTTGCTTTTCCTATGCTCAATTTCTTTGTTCCAAAGGCTTCTACAGTACGAATTTCTATAGAAACTGAAATCCTACATTTTTTTTTAAAAAAAATCCTTTGATCCAAAGAGCCCTTAGCGTTTCCACCGCCGTCCAGATATCGTGAGGATATCCCACGCGGAGGAGGATAAAATCCGCTCCCCTCAACGGTGTCGAGTTTGGGCCTGGAGCTGAGTTTGGACCGCTGGCCCACTGCGATGGGCGACAGGTCCTCTTGATTTGACTAACAAGGTTGACTTCCGAGCCGGACACCAGACACCGGCACCGCACACTTCCCTATCCATTCCCATCCCACTCCCAGTCCCAGCTTCCCGATCTCCTCGCGTCGCCGCGCCTCCACCGTAGCCGCCGCCACTGGGGATGGCTGCCCGCTGCCCGTACTTCGCCGCCGAGGAGGGCGCCCGCGGCATTCGCGTGGGGGAGTCCTCCGCCGCGGCGCTCCGGCGAATCCTGGCCACGCCGGGCGCGCACCAGGCGCCCTGCTGCTTCGACGCGCTCGGCGCGCGCCTCGTCGAGCGGGCCGGGTTCCCGATCGGGTTTATGGGAGGTGCGTGCGTCTCACGCAGGTGTTTGTTGGTCGCCCTCGCTTGTGATTGTTTTGTTTTTTCACGGACTGTTACAAAAGAGCAACACAAGACACAGAGACTGCGAGAGACAACGACACACAACACAAACACTAACAACCACGCAATACAAAAGCAAACACTAACATCCAAGCGACACCCCTTCGATGCCCTTTGAGGAGAGAAAGCCTCAAAGGAAGAAGGACCATCGAGAGGAGAACAAGGAGGTCCATGAGAAGGACCATGGTCCCGCTAACCTGGCATACAATGAAGCAATGCAATCAGGGAGTAGAGGTAACAACAGAGAGACGCCGACTGCTGACTTATGCCAAATGCAGATAATGGCAATCACAGAAAGAGGAGAAATTACAACCCTCGCCATGGGGGATTTAGTTTCTTTGGGAATTAGTGGCTCAGGTTAGTTGGATGATCCCGGTTGGAGCAGATTCACCAAATGCATCGTTCATTTGTGTGTTTATTTACCAATCAAGTTACATGACCTGTCCTGTAGGCAAGAGCTATCCTTTTGATTGTTCCAACTTTTGTATGCTAAGGTGGCACGTTCTAGGAAGAAATAATGAGTTAGTTATTTCTTCCCCTCTCCATTACCATGACAAAAATTCTGTGTTGCTCACTAAAACTAAGCAAACTGACAACTTTCAATTTGATGGGTTCATATAATCATATTACACCACATGGTTTACATCATTGGAACTAGATCCTAGTCAACTTCAACAAGAATGGTGTGACACTGACTATATTAAACTTCTTCGGACCAGCAATGTTCTGACCGTGTGGTGCAATGGTCTTTCAGTGTGAAAAATAAAATGTTTTTAGTTAGAGCAGTGGAATATAGTTAAGGTTCCCGGTATTTCTTCAATGAGAGTGCGGATTTGCTTGATGAAAGGGGCAGTGAGGGAGTTATTTTGTTCTAGTTCTTGGAAACAACAATAAACAGAATTTGCTTACTGTGCTTGTGCCCAACTTTTGGTTAATCTTATCTCATGCCTTGGATTCTATGTCTTTTCAGGATTCTGTGTTTCTGCTGCAAGGCTTGGCTTACCTGATGTTGGTCTCATTTCCTATGGAGAAATGGTAGATCAAGGACGCCTAATCAATGAATCTGTATCAATCCCGGTGATAGGTGATGGAGATAATGGTTATGGAAACTCTATGAACATCAAGAGAACTATTAAAGGCTACATCAATGCTGGTTTTGCTGGAATTATGCTTGAAGATCAGGTGTGCATTGAATACTAATCGTCCATTGAATGAAATCTCCTTTTTCTTGACAATTGCTGCTCATATTCAATAATTTTTGACACGTTACATTTACTTCATCTAAAAGCTGCTAGATGGCTGCATAATTACATAGTTGTTTATGAACACCTTTCTTTATCTGACACAAATGTATTCACCCTGCTGAATACTATGATTACTAGGATTGGCATCCCTGCTCTCAGACTCTGTGTTAAGAGAATGTTGGGTAAATGCTGGACCCATTTTGGATGTTGTAGCTTTTACACCATGATAGATTGACCCATATGCAGTCAAGCTGTGTTTTCTGCACTGACCTAGTGGGTATCCTCTACCCCCCCCCCCCCCCCCCCCCCCACACACACACACCCCAAGGGAAAAAAAAGCCAACACCTATAGCTCGATACCATGGTAACCTTGGTTGCCTAGCAGCCCAAGTGGCCAACACATTAGTAAAAACGTTTTCAGAAACTTTGAATTTGGCCCTTTCTTGCAAGTGTGGCATAAAATCTGTAAGCTGTTTTTCCCTCGATGGGCTGGTGGCTACACAGGAATGCTTGGCCTAGTTTCAAGCATTGGTAAAATGTCAGCAACCTTTTGTCATCTGACTTGATCTAACCACTGATTTCTTTGTTACATTATATAAAACCATATTTTAGTGAATTGATTCAGATTTTGCCTCATAGGTTTATCACAGTCTAAATGTTTCTTGAATGTTACCTAATTGAAAAATACAACTTATGGACATGTTGAAATATTCAATCTGTTAAGCAAATATGCTTTGTCTTCATGTCTTGTACTAAAAAAATAGAATTCAAATTTTATTATGTTGCATTTATTTGCGGTCAAAAGTTAAGCTATTTAAAGCACAGTAAATATGGCATATGTTTTGTGGCACCGTATTTTTATCTAATGTGATATCACATATGGTCTTTGTCATATTAGTACTCACTGGTTGCAACAATCGTATAATCTTTTGATCTTACTGATAATTTAGATGATAGACCCTTTTCATAGGCATATATAAGTAGGGGAAGCCCCCACTGCAGTAGATATATACCTTGCCACTGCCGGTTGACTTGTTATATTCTACATGTTGAGGGTGCACAGTATGACATTGATACATGTCCATTTCCTTTTGGATTTCCTTACATTTTCTCATACCTAGTAGCAGAGGACTTTCAACTTCAGAATTAAGTTTTTATTTGGTTTATCCTGAAAAAGTATGACATATTTCATTTTATTAGGTGGCACCAAAAGCATGTGGACATACTGAAGGAAGGAAAGTCATCTCAAGGGAGGAAGCAATCATGCACATAAAAGCTGCTATAGATGCTAGAAAGGAGAGTGGCTCTGACATTGTCATTGTAGCACGGACAGATTCTCGCCAAGCCATTTCTCTTGATGAAGCATTATGGAGAGTAAAAGCTTTTGCTGATGCTGGAGCAGATGTTCTGTTTATTGACGCCCTTGCTTCTGTAGAGGAGATGAAGGCATTTTGTGCGGTTGCACCAGGAGTTCCAAAAATGGTTAGATGCATTCTGTATTTTGGTGCCTTATTAATTACTTGAATATTGTGATAAACATGCAAGAGTAATTGTAGACTTAGCAATCTTCCAGGTTCCCTAGTATTGTATAACACTCCACATTGTTATCCTAAGATCCTCTCTTCCGATGAATCCAATTCTCATATAATATATTCATAAAAAAACTCATATTATATAGATATACCTAAAAACATGAGCTCACTAAATAAGAATTAAGTTTATATGAGAGTCGAATTCTCTCACAAAAACAGATAGAATGCACTACTTAATTTATGTTGTATGAATGAATTCAGTTGTGCATTCTATATGTTTTTGCATTTTTACATTTCGGATGTGATCTATTGTCTTATAGGTGTATTTATTTCTCTCAGATTTGGATGGGACATTAGTGATGAAATGAGGCGATCTATAGCATCTCTGTGTGTATAGATAAAATGCTTAGATGCTGAGTACTTTCTCATATTCCCGCAGTCTTACTTGAGTATGCATTTACAGATTAGTTACTAACCATAATTCCTTGCCACCTGCGAATGCTTCAAAACATCCTTTTTTAATTTGGAATTGTCCCTTACCCTAGGAGTACCATGATGACATTTTCACTCTGTTGTGCAGGCAAATATGTTAGAAGGTGGTGGTAAAACTCCCATATTGAGCCCGGCTGAACTTGAGGAAATTGGTTTTAGCCTTGTAGTCTATCCTTTATCCTTAATTGGAGTATCAATGCGTGCAATGCAGGTCTGTTTTTCTCCTATAATGTGAAGCAAATGACACTTTCTTTTAAGACCATGAGATGTTCAACAGTTGATAAAATTCCTGGCATATTGTTGACCTTTCTGCCCCTGTTAGATAGTTATGTCATACTTATTAAACCTCCTATCACTAAAACATGTTCTAAAGCACAAGGCACCTTAAGATTATGGCTCACTTCAAGAGCCAAGCGGACCAATGATAACCTGCAAATCGTCCAGAGGATTTGGTGTCACTACTTACAGTAATTTGACATGCAGGATGCTTTAGTTGCGATAAAAGATGGTGGTGTACCTCCACCTGGTGCATTACCATCTTTTCAGGACATCAAGGATACTCTAGGATTTAACCGCTATTACAAAGAAGATAAACAATACCAAGTGGTGAGCTATTTTCTTCTTTCTTATTAACACATGTGTTTAGGATGCTGCTTTTTTATCACATGCTACCTTTTCAATACAAGTAAAGGAATCAGCCAAGGAGGTGTGAACTCTGGGAGATGCAAATCAAATAATCTGCTGTCATGCTTCAGATGTCCATGGCTGAAGTGACGCCAGGCATGTTGTGCTCCTATCAGATACTGATGCAGAACAATCACGCCTACATTTAAGTAGCTTGGTATTCTGAACATGTATCTTAGCAGACTGGTGTTTATTGTGTTGTGTGCTTAGGCTACCCAGTTGTCGTTTCAACAGTCCTATTTTGTGATTTCAATTCCAATAAAAGAAGCAATGTGAGTTATTTTTTCTGCCTCCAAGTGTACTTTTACCCCCTCTTTGGATTAGGAGAATTTTTCAGTATCTTTTTAAACCAGATTAAGGATGTGCAAATCCTTAATACTCTATCCAGACATATTCTCATGAAATCTGGGAACGTTGTTTGTATCCATATAATACAACTTTGTGCCTAAGCAGTTAACTTCATTTTACCAGATTCTCGCTATTTGGGAATACTCAGTACTCCTTTATTTAAGATATATGGCAGATAAGACATTCAAAAGCCATCGCATGTTCTCCAAATATTATACTTAGCTGGTAACTCTCACTGAGTTTCTGTCCTGCTTTTGTTCAATTTATAAAGCACATTAGTTTAGTTTCTGGAAGAAAAGAAATCTGTGTGTATATTAACAACTTTCTAGAGTAATGTGTATTAATAAAGCACATTAGTTTAGCATGACGATTTGATAATTTTGTTTAGGATCAGGCTGGAAGATGCTCACAAACAATTTTAGGAACATCAACAGCTATGCTATGTATATATAGAATTCTTATTATAACGTGAACGATGAAATAATAAAATACATCTACTATAAAACGGTAAAAATACATCTTTAATCATGTGTACACAACTAAATATGACCCCCACGCTATGGAGCATAACCTAACCAAAGTTGCAGATCTGCGCTGTGAAAGGCCTTTCCCACTTCTACATTGATTCACCAGAGCTCCGGCCTGCAATGACGGACATTAAACTTCGGTACTAGAAATCAGGCAATGAACACAAGCTTTCCATCTGATTTAGTGCTTACATGTATGGAAGAATGCATGACAAGACTCTTATGTTACAAGACGGATGAACTATAAAACTTGCAGGGCACATGATTCCAGTTCATAAGAAGTATTTCATCCTGTTATCTCTTCTCATGGCACGATACACAGCTTGCACCTGAAAGCAACAGCCAAATTCTCAACAAGTCACTTCAAATGCAAAATGAAATGAGTTCATGTAAAAAACAAATAAATAGATGCCATTTTCCTAGTAAAGCTAAGCTGTATAAAAATAAGCTGCTGCTGGATTACCTGTTCACTAGAGACCACACGAATTGGCCCGATCTTCACAGAAACATATTTTCCCCTAGAAGATAATTTCTGAGATACCCTCCCCTGCGCAAATCGTTTGCAGATGTATGAGGAGAGAATACAAGGGTAGGAAAAGAATTACAATCAAAATATTTGAAGTTTGATGGCTCCTATGATATACAGTACACCTCTTTCTTCTACGTGTTCACGCGGAAAGAGAAGTTTGTTGGAAGTACTAGTTTACTACTACATAGAAAGTAAAGAATAAATAATGTCATTTAAATAAAACAAATCCACCACCTCAGTAACAATACTGAAACATAAGGTATAATATATAGGCACTACATTAGAAAGTTAACTGTATGCAATGCACTAGCACTCTAGAACCCAAGTCATGAATTTTGTTTCTCAAAACAACTGTAATCTCTAACCTTAGGAATGGACTCTTGAAGAACAGATTCAACAGCAACAACCATTGACTGAACAAAATCATCACCTCCAGTACCAATAGCTGTAAATCCTCTATCTGTAGGGTATGAATTGACCTGTCAAGCAAAGGAGTATAGCAAATTAAGCAATGCCCAAAACAAATATGTATTTTACGTTTTTCAAGGTTTCTTCAAAATTATTCTAAAACAAAGAACAGACCAAAGTAATGCATTTTGTTGCACACAGAACAAATAATTAACACGCAGCAGCAAAATCAAGATAGAAGCATATTGAAACCAAAAATCTAACATGGCAATCCTCAAGTTTTTGTTCCCTGAGATGTTCTAAAAAAAGTGCCCAGCATGGTTGATAGTGCAAAATATTGACTATATATGACTGATATGAATGAAATTACAAATTAGAATGAACACAGGCACTACAAATGTAGCATTGCCAAGCTAAAGCAATTGTTTCCAGAAGAGACCTTTATTAGTGAAATATTCACAGGAAAAGAACTATGCAGCTATCTATATGATGGTTCTTCGTCAAACTTCTCAGAATTCTGGTGTAAACTCAACAGTCGCTTAACGTGCCCATTGCAGTCCCTTTCTCAAACCTCCATCACGCATGTAAGTCACAACATCCAATAGTGACTAGTTGCACTGAGACATACCTTCTGATCCAGAACAAGCCACTCATCGCTTGCATCATCTGTCACAGTACCACCCATGACCATGTTTGTCGTGAGTGCAACCCTTCCTTTAGACCTTGCTACCTCTGGTTTCATGAAAGAAAAAGAAAAAAAAAACAGTAAGGAAAACTTTTATCTATGTAGAGCGTCAAAATCATTCCTTAAATCGAAGTAAATACAAAATAAAGACCAAAACTCTTCAAAATCTATATTGAATTGAAGAACCTGTGCCAAAAACTGCCTTTAACAGTTGGCACCATCAAAGCAAGCTACCAAGTACCAACAAATCCCACTTCCTTCGACTCCACATTTCCATGAAGAAAAAGTGAAAAACAGCGGCCAATCGTTGCTTATCAGGCTAGCCTCACCAATCCAGCGATCAATCCATCATTAGTATCCTCACATCTATCCTTATTAATCAAGTACCAATCAAGATAGCAAAGCACCAGCCGGAGGGACCAGTAGAAGCAGCGAGTAATTTGTAACTACCATACGAAGCACGAGAAGAGACGGTAGCCAGTAACATGGGGGTGGGGAAGAGAGCACTCACTGGAGATGGCCTCGAGCACGGCCTCCTGAGGCGGCTGCCCGGGGTCCCCGCCGTCGCCCCCGCCGCCGGAGCAGCAGCGCAGGTGGGGGCGTCGGCCGCCACGAGCCGCCCGCGCCACCGAAGGCGCCGTGGCAGCGGTCGGAAGGCGGTGGAGCGGGTCGGGGAGGAGCAAGGAGCGGAGCGCGAGTGAGCGGCACGCCATCGCCGCTGCCTTCGTCGTCTTCGTCTTCTACTTCCGGTCGCCGCGGCCGCGAGAAGTGAGATTTTGTGGCGATATTTTTTTCGAGGTTCGCTTCTGTCTGCTGGACCTCGTTTTCGTGGAGGGCCGACGAGCTGCGTTTAATTAAGTTTTCTTCTTCGTTTCTAGTACTTTTTTTTTAGATACGTTTCTACTTTTTCTTTGCGCGCTATTTTTGCAAAAATGACAATCGTTGGGCTACTAGGAAACCCAGGAAAAGGCTGGCCAGCCAGCCCAGCATGACTTCTGGCCTGGAGACTTGAGTGTAAAGTTGATATGGGCCTACTTAGTTTTCCTATACCATTTATTTGGGTTGAGAGAATTTAATGTAATCAGAAATTTTGTTCATGAAAATTTTTCTGCCTAAATGACAAGGAAATTCTACTTCTCCCTCAGGACTTTAATTGTTACACTGAACAATGTCAAGGAGTAAAATATCTTCTTCAACTGTACTATTGCTTTCAATCTTTTTAGATTCTTCTATGTCATTTTTTGTTACATAAAAATACACTCTCCTTTTTTTAAAAAAAATTGTCGCTGGTTAAGGGAAGGGGGGAGTACTATGATTAGACTTTTCTGTCTTATAATTTATTAATGAAGCATTATACTTATATGGACATGGATGCATAACTTTAACATTATGATCTCACCTCTTAATCTGATGGGACAATTGCATTACAGGACTTGTTTTGAACTCTAGTGTCAAGAATGGACCTGTTATTCTAAATATGACGGCTTTTTCATATTAAAAAGCAGGTCCATTCTTACAAATTTTGGAAAAACAGGTCTATTCTTACAAATTTTGGAAAAACAGGTCCATTCTTGATATTAGAGTTCAAAATAAGTCATGTAATGCAGTTGCCCCTAATCTGATTACAGACCTTCTAATATTGATTTGATTTGAGGGCTTGAGGATGTGAGCCTATATTATTAACGGAGAGGTAAACTAGCAATTAGAATGGCAAACAAACAAATTTGAGGCCTACAAAAACACACAAAAAAATTTGAAGGCTCTAACACAGTAACATAGATGTATTGTGTCACAAAAGGGACGCAATCTTACTGACTAACTAGTGCAAAGAAGAGAAATGTATATATTCTGAATGGCCAAGAAAATGTATACATTTGATCGAAATACAAGGAATTCTCTCATAGCAGAGTATAAGAAGACAAGAATCCGGCCCACTTATCCATCTCTTAATTATTTGTTTCATCTCTTGAAACTAACTTTAGACACCATTTATATGCATTCTTTCTTCTTCTTCTTTTTTTTGTCAATAATGCAACTCTCAAGGCTGGTTTTGAAATATAATGCAGGTTCTTCATCACTTAGTAGTCAAGCACTTCCCTAAGAAGATAAATTGTCGAGCAATAAAGAAGACAATGTCCTAATTCAACCACCACTTTGCATACATCTAAGCTTGTTCAGGCATGATCTGGCAATCTGGGTCAATCACAATAGGCTGCCATTTTAATATTTTTTAGATAATGGGAGACGTTCCTAGCCTTTACCTTTTATCAAAGTTATGCCTGGTAATTACAATAGCAGCAGTTTCGTCTGCACTCAAGTCAAGTAAAAGATAGTAGCACCACTATATATAAGAGTTTGGATAGAAAGACGCATCAAGGACATCAAGGACCAATCATATTCGTAACTCTCCATCCATGGTGCGTGAAGATCTGCATTGCCAACTCTTCTAGACGTCGACATGACATATTTATTAATTCTCTCGGCTCCTCCTCCTTCTTCTAGAGCTGAGCCCAGAAGCAAAGCTAATACGTCCTCTATATAATACCTGCAAAATAAATTTTCATTGGAGATTTCTCGAAGACAATGTCATTTCTGCTTAACCAGATACCCCAACAAAAAGCTAATGCACCTACTAGCAATTGTCTTTTTAATTCAGTGCCCATCATATTTAACCATGGCCTGAACATGTGGTTAACAATATGAGGTGGATGCAATAAAAAACAGAAGTGAACCAAACGCCAAAGAAATTTAGCAAAGTGGCAGTCAGTGAATAGATGTTTTATAGTTTCATCATGACAACAAAAACTATAATTTTTGCTACCATGCCAATTACGTCTTGCCAAATTATCTCTGGTGAGGACTACTCCTTTATGAAATACCACATAAATATTTTAGTTTTAAGAGGGATTTTTAGTTTCCACAATACTTTATGACGATAATCTCAAAAAAAAAGAATCATGTTATTATTGGTTGGAAGAGCCGTATACATTAAATGAACTCAAAATATTCCATCTAAACTGATCTTCATGTTCATTCAGATGTACTATCACAATACGAGAAACCAAATCAGACCACACCAACAAATTTTGATCATGTGGAGCTCTTCTAAAAGAGATGTTGAGAGGGACAGAACTAATAAGGACATACACTATTGTGGCTGCCATTTTAATTAAGATTCATTTTGTTCCACACCAACATACATGACTCTAACTCAAGACGTTTTTTGATTCAATACCACACATACACACTTTCATGCACATAACAAAGGCTGAGCTGGATGTTTGGCCTTGTTTAGTTGAACTTGCCAAAATTTGCAAATTTCTTTTGAAAACTCATCTAATTACTCCGCAATTAATTCTGGTTCAACATTTTAAAGTTTTCGACGCAAAGGGACTGACTTCTTGTGGTAGAAGTAAGAAATTAATATACATCAGTTGTTGCTGCGAGCTAACATATATCTGTCTAGCTTTTTAAAACAACAAAGAGAAAAATCATAAACTCTTGGATGTAATAATAGCAGCAGCTTGCTGGTCTATCTGGATAGTTAGAAATGAATATGTTTTCAGAGACGTAACTATAACTAAACTGAAAACACTAATATATAAGAGCATCTTCAAAAGCTTCCCAAAAAATTAATCCTAAAAAATATTTTTTGTAGCAATATAAAAATTATTAGGGAGAAGTTTTGTTATCTCCTCCAACAGTTCTCCTAAAAAAATAGAGCATAAAAACTTTTGATTGGACCACGTTAGCATCTGAGACCTCAACAACATTAATTTCATTGTAAATACAAGGATTGGGACCCTCAATTTTTCACTAGTTTCTAGCTACAAATAAGGAGAATTTAGGGAGAGAATAAATCTATAAGTTGTTTTGAGGGAGCTGGAGATGATTTTTTAGATTAAACCTCGTTAATTTTATTTAGAGAGAGTTTATGGGACATTAGGGCTCTCTTGGAGATGCTCTAAGATGGTATATTATTGCAGAAATAGAGCGTGCTAAGTCAGGGGTTGCAAAGACATGGATTTCCGGCTTGGCTACTAAACTGGCGAGGAAGGCTTTCCCGAGGGCGTCATCAAGAACTGGAATAGGATAATTAGGGTCCTTTTGCTCACACATCTGTTGGCTTCGCTACGTAGATTAGGAAGCAATGAATGTTGGGTGATCTTTTGCTTTCTGGCACCCGCTTGGGTCAGATCTTTGTAATAGGCTTAGCTAAGATGATTAGTAATAAGTGACCTGTACGTTGTTATTGTAAAGCTGGTAACCCAGCGCTTAGGAATGCTTGTAAAACTTCTTGCTTTCAATCAAAAACAGGACCGTTAGGGTCTTTCTCAAAAAAAAAAAAAAACATCTGTCTAGCTCCAACTTGCAGCAATTTATGGTCAAAACCAATGTGTCCTTAGCCCCTCAGCTGTGAGATAGTCCTAGAAAATGTCTTATCATTCTTATGTATTTTCTTTGGTCAGCCATTTCCCTGTGATCATTTAATCTTTCTTTTATCAATACGAGACTTAAGATACGCGCTGACTGCCCAGTCCATCCATGCCAGAGATATTGTGCAAGCTCTGACAGGTTGTACATTCCCAATGACCAGGGTTAAGATAAAACGTAAAGCTAGCTTGGGAGACGACAGTGTAATGTCAGCGTCTCGACCTGTCGTTATTCCAATGACCTAAGCAACTGTGAAGCCCGCAAGTGTTGACAGCACATCACCCATACATGAACTCACACAGGACATTGTCCTGTAGTGCGGCGATGTGCCCAAAGTAGTGGCTTTGGAGCAGTGGTTTCTCATGAAAGTGCAAAAGCCAAGGGGAGAGGTTCGAAAAAAAAAAACGAAGGGAACAGTTTAAGATGGACGATGGCAAAATTCCTTGTCTTGAGGAGGACTGATTCTTCTCGCCTGCGTTGGTGCGATTGCGAGCCATTAGACTATATTGAAGGGCCGCGATGCATAAATCATGGTCCAAAAGGAGAAGCTCTTTGCCCCAAACTCAAAGCAGACGTATCACTATGAGCAACATAGTGGAGAGATCATAATGTAGGAGTAGTAGTAGCATGCAGGAACGAAGGCGCAGCATGGCAGTAGTACTAACCAGTCTGTAAGTTAGTGGAGAGCACAAGGGCCCAAAAAAGGCTGACCTAGGTGGAGCTTAGATGGATTTTATACATAAATCCATGGTGGGCAGCAGCATGCACCGGCATCTGGGCTGACATGCTCCATGTCCCTTTGATCCCAGCTTTTCTCCCACATAAAGCAAACCCACGCACTCGGAGGCACTTGTTGGATCTTGTGCGTTTTTCCACCCTTTAGTTTTACCCTGCGCGCAGATGTGGCCTTCTTTTTCACCATGCTTCAGCAAAAGCTACTGCAAGTTCAGATGCGGTATTTTTGCATACTATTCTCAGTAACCTTCATGACTTCATCATCGGCTCATGGCAATAACCTTCATCGCTTTTCTCATCAGATTAATTTAACTAAGTCAACGCCAGAATCATTTATTTGATCCAACACAGTCTTGCATAAATTGTAACGAGATATATATTTCCTTCTTCCGCTGGTACATACATTTCATTTAAATCCCCTTTGGTTTGAATATTTTGATTCTAACTTGCTGTAGCAAGTAAAGGCCCATTTGTCATCCTCTTTTGAGCTGGTTGTTTTGTTTGGTTGCTAATACGACTAGGATCTCACCCAAATCCGAGGTTTGTATGGTTCTTAACAGTATCCTGCAGCATAATCTCAACCAATGCGATCACTGACAAGGCCTACACATGGTGATGTCATCTCGTGGGCAAAAGATGGAACCGCTTTACCTCCATGCAGACGCGATGCGATGATTTCATGCAGGTGTCTGCCTCTGCCTGAAGTCCGGCCGTTAGCCAGTGACTGATTTGGTGTCACCTCAACACCATCTTTTTCTCGCCACTAAGGTATGTTATCTAGGACAAAGCATTCGAGCAACCTTGATACAAG
Organism: Eleusine indica; assembly: GCA_030378355.1. Taxonomy (NCBI): domain Eukaryota; kingdom Viridiplantae; phylum Streptophyta; class Magnoliopsida; order Poales; family Poaceae; genus Eleusine; species Eleusine indica. The sequence continues at coordinate 18,196,783 of CM059502.1, forward strand.
AGAGCAACAAGGGCATGCAGAGATCCCCAGGGAAAATAGAATGATGATGCATCTTTTTATGGCCCTGCCTATGCCTGCAGGGTTTGATTTTTTACTAGCATGTATCACGTTGATTGATGCAAGAGTAGTGAGTTAACAGGTTGGGGCAATGCAGGATGTACCTGTTTGGGTAACCAGTTTCTGTTCCTATCCAAAAATACACAAACGAAATATGTCAAAAGTTGGACGCGCTCTGTTTCTTTTTCATGGCCGTATTAATTAACCTGGTAAGGGATAGTCCCCTTTCAGTAAATAAAATAAAATAAAATTGTCAACAATTCTGATAGCCATTTCCATCGATGAACTATATATATATGGCTATATCCACAAAAACTTGTCAAGTTGCTGCAGCTGGTCTTCTGATCTGTTGCCTCTAAGCAGAGACAAATGATAACCACACTTCAATATTAGTGATCCCAATACACAAAAGCAGTAGATCGAAGCTGCAAAAAAGCAAAGGCAACGAAGCAGCAAGGTCGAAAGGAGAAGCTCCATTGACTGTAGCCGAATACTATTTGCGCGCTCTCTCTTTCTCTCTCATCACTTTGAGCGGTTTCTTTCTTGTTTACAGGACGGACAAACCTAGGCCTACCATAAAGCTCTCGATCAGCAACCCCGGCAAGCATGCATGAAACTTCTCCCATCTCGCGCGCGGGAGAATACATGTGCAGCATGCAACGCATTATTGCCTCATTGCCAACCCGTAAAGCTAGACATGCAGCATGTGGAACAAAAGCGGCCATGAAAGAACATCTTGAGCTCTCGCTGTGCCCCATTGGAGATTTGGTCGGCAGATCCCTCCCTGATGAGCTCATCAGAGGACATGCATGCACACGATTATAAAGCTAAGTGAGGGCCGGGGAAGAAAAGCTAATAAGGGGGATACTCCCACGTATGCCCACTCTGACACGTTACTAAGTCCCCTTTGTCAACTTGAACTAATTAAGTTGGATTTTTTTAATAAAAATCATCTGTTTCTTCTTAGGATGGTCCTTTTGAACTCTGCCCACCCGTGGAAAAGAAACATTAATGTTAAATAATAAATGGTTTAAATTATCATTGTTAGCACGACAACTCTACTTCAAAACTAAACTGGAATTCTGAAAGTTATTCTTCAATAAGTGCAACTGATGTAGTAATAAATAGCCGCACGTATTCTTCGGAACGCAGAAGCTGGAACCATCTTAATTAAAAAACGAAACTAAACTGTTACCATAGCGACGATAACTTTTAAAAAATAAGGGAGTGTAACATAAAAAATTAAAAAACAGTAGTCCCTAGAATACGAGAAGTCTAGATAGCAAGATAAATCACTCACAGGGGTATAGGAATTATACATCTCTATATATAAAGGCCGAGACCTAACACAGTTTACAGGATCATTGAGACCATCGACACAAGAGGAAAAAAAGGTGTGATATATACGTGTACAAATTATGAAGGATAATTATATATGTGTACATCATAATACCACATATGAAAGCAGCCGTGTGTGCATTTGATTCGAGATGCGACTGGATGATCCACAAGGTTGTTGTCGATGGAAACCTTTCTTATGGTCCACTGGAACCAAGCGGCTTCCTAATAAACCACGGATGCCCAGCCAACAGCACAAGGCCACAAAGGAATTAGTTAGCTGCAGTGTGACAAGGGTAGCCAGGTAAATTCACTTGTAATCTCCTCCGTACTTGCAATCTATTAGCTTCCCCCCCCCCCCCCCCCCCCCCTCTCGGATACATATAAACGCTACCCCATACTACACACAGACAGACATCACACACCTACCTCTCAAGAAAGCAAACACGAAGCGACGATACCTCGCGCGTACTTTCATTTCATCCCTTATTGGTAATCGATCGATCTTTCCATGGATCAGGAACAAGGCGAGAGGGAGCTCCAGCTGCAGCTCCTGCCTCCCACGCCGGCGGCGAATCATCGTCGCCTACACGACGACGTGCCGGCCGCGCTTGCCAGCTCCCCGCCGGAGCACCCGCAGCTGGACCTCGACCTGTCCATGAGCATCAGGCCGAGCCACCCGCTGGTGCCGCAGGCAGCGCCAGCCGTGTCGTTGCAGTCGCCACTACCAGCAACGGAGAACAGGAGGGCTGCCGTTGGGAGGCAGCATCAGCATCAGCAGGTTCAGCGTCATCATCAGCAGCAAGCAGTGGTGGCCGACGTGCGCGCGGTGAAGCTGCACGCGGCGGAGCAGGCACGGATGGCTTCGGCGGAGCGAGCCTACGCGGAGCGCGTGCGTGAGCTGGCGCGGCGGGAGCTGGAGCTGGCGGAGCGGGAGTTCGCGCGCGCCAGGGCGATCTGGGACCGCGCGCGGGAGGAGGTGGAGCGGGTGGAGCGCATGAAGCAGATCGCGGCGCGGCGGCTCGTCGGCACGGCCGCGTCCAACGCCGCCGCGCTGGAGATCACCTGCCACGCCTGCATGCAGCGCTTCCACCCATAGCTCTAGGAGGACTAGTACGCCGAGGTAGATGCAGGAAGCCACAGGAAGGGGGATGGATCGATTGCTGTAACTTTTTTTTTCTCTCTCTTTATTATAGCTTTCAGCTCCTGATGTGAATGGCATGCCATGTTCAGTTTGATATGCAAACGCCCCCCGGCCTCTCTAGTTCGTACGCATCAAGGGCATCTCTTTGCTCCATCTTTCTATCAGATCACATGCTTACTCTAACATGTAGACTGTCTTAACGATCCCGCTAGTAGTTGTACAGGGCTTTAAGAAAGTGTATGTAAAATTGTAATGTTTTTATGTTTATTATATCAAAAAACTTTTCACAAATACTTTTTTTTTGTTCTTGTATTTTGTAGTCTGATTAAGATTTTGATTGGACTCATGCATGAAGCGATGGCTGAGTACGTATTGCTGGGTGTGGGTGAGCAAGAAGCTCAGGCTCAGACATGAAGTCAAGGCGGCTATAGCTAGCTTCTGTTCAAACTTTTCACAATGCTAATATGTTCAGTCAACTATATCTCTCAGTCCCAACAACAGTATATACACATATGAACTTCTAAGATCATGTGTTTATGCAAGCATAAGCATGTCACGTCCACACAGAGATAATAATGGACATGCATATACTTGCACAGATGAACAATGCTGATGACAAGCACACATGTACAGGACCTCAGATGACCAAACACTGCCATGAGCAAAGCAACAACTGTGCACGCTATGACAAACCATATTTATTGTACACAATGAAGTGGAGAGGCGACACAACAGGTATCAGTACCACACCGTGCATGATGAACAGTTACACTGATGACGTTCACTCGTCCAGACATGGATCCACGCTACACTATTACTGGTACTACTTCTAGTCGATCTACTATACTATGGACACACTGATACACGGATGATCACACCATGCATCGATGGGATCACAAGTTCTGAGCGCATGCATGAATTCTGAATACACACAGGTGCATGCAGATGCAGGCAGAAGCAAATGATTGAGGTGAAACGAATCCTGGGAGGGATTCAGGTTGCTGGCCTCGGTCATGTGCCGGCCGGCAGCCGTCCTTTTGATCAAAGGACCAAACAGGGAGGAAAAGAACAATCACATACAGTACTGGTACTATATGCTATCAGGAGGTGAAAACTCAAATAACGTTAGTACAGGGTGCCCATGTGGATTTCCAGTACTCTCTTCTCCTATCATCACCCACTCACATAGCCAGGTCGTTGCAGCCATTTCATCATACCGGCCTCGTGAACAATGAATCTCCTTGCTTGAAATTAAGCGAACAGGAAACAAAACTAGTATGCAGATTCTTTGAATATTTACTGCGAGCTCATTTAGGAATGCTCGAAAAATTCTTGTTCCAACATGAACTGAACTGTTATCCTGAGAATAATGTAAAGTCCCTACGAACATTTCAGGGATATATATGAACTGAAATAACACCATACGTTTTCTTCCAACATTTAGTCGATTCTATCAGAACAGCATTTGTGATTGAAAATTCTGATATGCATCAAACTAGGTATCTGACCTCTGATGGATCTCGACCAGGCTGTCATGCTTAGGTCATCACCTGGACCAATGCAATGTACTCCACAAGCATTACCACAAAAGGAGCTCCAGACAAAAGTTACCTCACTTCTCATTGCTATTGCTTCTTCCCTACCGAGCCTGACCCCCAGAAAACACAAGTCAATTGCCTTTCATCAGAAGGTACCACTTAACGTCAAGGAAAACATCATGATGCTACTGCAAGAATCACATCCATATCGCACATTATATTCACCTTTTTTTAGCTTTTTGAACCCATGTCTTTTTACTACAAAGATTTTAATGCTTATGCATGAATCATTGATCATTCCGAGCATTGCAGCAAAACAGCAGTATTCTTGTCCTCATGATTGATTACAAGTTTCTTCACGGTGGTAAGGTAAACTACATTGATGAAACAGACAAATTGAACTCCATAGTCTTCCTAACAAGTTTGGCATGTGGAGATTTCTCAAACTGCCGAAAAGTTTGAAATTGTAGCCAAGGAGATTTTTTGGAAGATCAATACACTAAATTAATCTGTCCTAGAGAGTTCATAAATTTTTTTAACACCTTGTGCAAAACCTATTCATGGTACTAGCAAACAACGACATGGTTCTACAGCTAAATTTTTGTTATATATGTATGCCGACACACCCATTTTCCAGGTGGGGTTGTTAAAAAGCTAGCAGTAAAAACATGGAAAGTTTTTGTGGAAACAATATATTGCCGTAACAGCATGCTTTCATCAAAGTTGGGGTTTATGATCCCTGCTACCAGCTTGAATTCTAAGTTGAAGCTACCACAAAAATTCTATGATGTTTGCGAGATACTCGGAGGTCAAAATGTATTACGATCTAGACCGTTAATCAAGAGAGGGACAAGATATGAAATAACAAATATTATATCAATGACAAGTGAGTAAAATATGGTAATTTAAAGAATTTAGTTTATTAATTACACCTTGTCTGTTCGTCTACTTGGTGGATACTACTTGAATGACGACATCAAGATAACTCGTTGTTTGTTCATTTTACTAGTCAACTACATAGTTCCTATTAATTACATATTGTACCTTAGAATTTAGAGCAGTGGTATAGGCTTTAGATCCGATGAGACAAATGCCTGAGAAGGGCAAATAAGTTGTTATTAGTATGGTCGAAATTATATGTTTCGATAAATAATCTAACTATTTACTAAGTTATCTAATTAATTATTGATTACGGAAAATTTTGACTAGGATCTGGAGACATCGAAGTGGCTTGGGATCAAGCTTGATAGATCATGTTTCAACTATTAGTGGTATATTATTTTATTTGATTATATGATTTTGCCATTTTGTAATTTAGATGTTTGGTGCTGGTCAGCTATACACGACTTGTAAAAGCTAAATAGAGAGCATATCTTTTAGAAAAATGTAACTAGTAAAAAAAACTCAAAGCAAGCATCTTCCTCTCCGTGTAGAACACTCGGTGAGGAAACAATCAAGAAAATCTGAATAAAACAATGTAAATTAAAACCAATGATTTACAAGACATTTCCTATCTTGACTCGTACGTAAATGGTAACCAAGTAAGTGTTATGGAAGGAAACAAGATAAATAGGAACATATTGATCTATTTCTTAATAAATTTTATACCCTTCAAGATTTGTCATAGATGAAAATATATTTTTTACCTTCAATACCTAAGTACCTTGATTAATATTTAAGTACCTTTTGGTTGATACATTTAATTGTGATCCATTAGATCTAAGGCAATGGACAATCTCACTACTTGCAAACACCGTAAAAGATCTCTAATATTATAAGTACGCCAGTATTTGGTGAAGTCTCATTTATCCAAAATGATGACAGTTGCTTGCACCATATAATGGAGATAAGAACATTGCCATAGGCTGATTTATAGAAAATAATGAATTCTCAGAACAGGAACCAACAGGTGACTATTTAGCATGTACCTCTCTCCTCTAACAGACAAAGGAATGAAACAAAGGCTAAGTTGATAACAACTTGAACATAATATTCCATTGTGCAGCTGCATCAGCTGTCCACATTCTTGATTGTAACACAACATATGGCAGCAGCACAGTAAGAATGTCGGAAACTTTATAAAGCGCCAGGCATTGCTAAATACAAAATACATGTGTTTTTGAGTGACTGTTTTGAACCATACATCGATCGGACCCTATTTCTGAGATCCACTGTTCTTTCCATACCAATCTCTAGATCAATAGTTGATACACACAAACATAATATATCGAGTCCATACAACACTATTTTAAGCAACTAAATCAATCAGAAACAAGCTAATTGAGTGTTGACCTTGCGAAATATGATGTTTACAAAACCAACGAGGCCTGTTACCAGAGAAGTTGACACACAAGGTATGACACCGACGATGGATCAAGCTTGCTTCTTGCTAAAGCCGTTAGAGGCAGAGAGACAAGATGGCGAGGCCGTACGGTGACGCTTAGGACTCAGGGGTGCATGACACTGAACTTAGCTATACCTGAGGGTCCTGCAGCTGCAGATGACCCTGCATCCAGTGCCCTGTGAGCTTTTTACCAACTTGCATGCAGGTCCATGGGGGCCATTCGTGCATGTGCAATATTGCTGGCCAGGGCTGCTGCTCCTGGACGCTATTGAAACTACATGGAGCCAGGGATGTGAGTGCTAAACGAACCACCATAACTCACTGCTTAACCGGGATTATTCAGGAACAGAAACTTAACTTTTGCAAGGACAAACGAGCATTTCACATGGAATGGAAGGAAACCAAACTGTTCCATGGACTGGTACCAGTTTCATGAGCGTGATTGATCAGCTGCTACTGGATCCCATGAGCACACTGTAAAGCGATGATAGGGTCCTGACCTGCGGTAGTGTGGGCGGTGTCGTTCAAACTGCAGACCACGGCATAGTGGAAGACACTAGGATGGGCCGGCTCCGCTAAAGCGACCACTCGTCGGATAATTTTGATCCTCTTGAAAACGCAACAACAGTAGGCAAAAAAAAAAAAGGCAATCAAACTTATATTCTGTCTGTCACAAGTGGCTGTAGCTGCTGCAGCGGGGATGAATTTTGACATGTCATTGTGCCAGGCAGTAGTGTGTAGAGAGTTGTCTTGGAATATTTTATGGGTTGCTAGCAAGAGTGCAAGACAGAAGTTTGACAGATTGAACAATTGATGGTCCACAGACATATGATGGACTGAGATATCTGCAGCAATGTCCTGTAGTTGGTTACAAATACATATAAGAAACAAGACTACGAGAAGGTATATCTTTTTTTTTTTTGAGACGGACGAGAAGGTATATCTTTTTGCCACACGTGATGCAACGGAAGCAATATAGTTGACTAAAGTTATAAGGTTTTCACGGTAATAGTTCACAGTTACCTGCACTACAACAATAATCACTTTTAGTACAGATCCACATGTGGGGTTCGTCACAAATAATCATTAATATTTTTATATTTTTTCATAACGGATTACATGCCCGCCACTAACTACGTGGTTAGCAACATAAAAAAATATGATACCACCAACTAACAAAAAAGAGTGAGGCCTACACAAAGAAAATATTGAGCCCTATATCCAAATCCTAACCCTAGGCCACCATGACGTAAACCGCCACCACCGTACCAATGATGGATGCCATCCTCGCCGTCACCTCCGTCGCTGCCACGTACACCTCTGCGCTGGCTTGCCTGGTGAGGAGGAGGGCAGCCCCCACCTGCTTAGAGCCGTCCGGGAGGTCGTCGAGCACTTGCGACGCGATGCAGATGGTGTCGAGGCTACCATCGTCATAGCGGCCACGGTTCCCTTGATGTCCGTGGTAGCCTTGGCGACCATGACCATCGCGGCGGTCATGGCGGACACCATATCCTCCCTTAGATCTGCTATGGAGGGGGCCAGATCTAAGGAGGCGGAGGCAACAAAGACGTCGGCGCCTCCACGACCGTCATCGTCGCGGCGCCACGACGGCCGACATCCGGCAGAGGGCGGAGGCCCGGCCTTCTGCTTCTTCACGTGGGCCTCCTCTGTCGGTGGCACGCGCCGAGCCACCACCGGTGGAGGTGGTGGCGGCGGCAGCGCTGTGTCCAGATGTGGCGCAGCTGGCCGACGAGGTGGTGCGGGCCTGGGTGGGCCATGGTAGCGGCAGAAGAGAGGAGGAAAAAGTGGCGGCGAACAAGGAGGGGCGGAAGGGAAGCGGATTGGGTTTACGCCCCCCCAACCCCTCCTTTTATAGGTGGTGGCAAAAGTTAGTGACGACGGGCCATGATTGTGACCCATCACTAATCCGCACTGCCCTACTTAGTGCCAGGCGATGAGGCACCTACCACTAAGTTCTAATACATAGTGACGGGCACCTCCCGAGGTTCAGTTTTGTAACAGGTAATAGGATGCCCGCTGTCATTAATTCTAATACCTCTTTTATTGCTGAAAATCGTTTTTGTAGTATTACTGCTTCTTTCTTGACAGTTGGACACCTCCTATGTAATATGCGTACTATGCACAACAAAACCATTCAACTTAGAAAAGACCACTTTGGTTAGGAATTTTGTCGGTGTGCATAATAACTTCATATAAGGTTGTGACTCACGTAATATATTCGTTCCAACAATCCACATGGTCACATTTCGTCAACAAGGAAAAACAAAGAAAACCCCATTGGAGTCATTGTTATAACCATGAAAGCACTTTCTATCCTATCGCTTCTCAAAGCTAGAGTAAGAGGTGGATGGGGATCCACATGTGAGTGAATGTAAATGCATGGGAAGTACCCCCTCTATTTTTAAATGGGACATTTGTCTTACAACACACCAACAATTAAACTGTGTTCAGGACGATTTTGACAGAAAATTTGTCTATAGAAATTTTCCATAATTGAACTATGTTCCAGCTAAATTCGATTTTGACGTTGTGTTCAGAACGAAATCACATTTTGTTGATGTGTTCTAGACAATTTTTTTTAAATTATTATCACTATTGATTTATATTTTGATAAAACATTTTATATAAAATATCTCCCTGTTTGGTTGATAACACCGCCGCCCGCCTCTCCCTCTGCGCGTAGCCGCCAGCGACAGGAAAAGGCAGGACAGCGCCTGCACCCCGCCTCCGCCTGCAACTCACCGAGGGAGAGGAGCTGCCAGCCGCGTCCGCATGCGATCCGACGCCGTCTGGCTCCGCCCGCGTGCGCTGCATTCGTCGCCCCCGACCGACTCCGCCTACGCACAGTTGCCACGCAGCCACGGTATGCTAAAACTCTGCATTTGGGAATTTCAGGTGAAAATCCCTGCCGTCTCTTCTCTCCTGCGAGCCTTGTTCTTGTGTGTGCATGGCTTAGGCGTCCTTCCAATCGTTGTTCTTGGTGAACTGTACAATCGTTGGAATTTCGGATGAAAATCGTTGTACGACGGCGAGGATTGCTACTCATCTGACAAAGACGAGTGACCTGTTTGGTTGATAACACAAACTTGGGGTTAGCATGATTTTTGACGTTGTTTGGTTATTGCAAATAATTCAGTCTAATATAAATTGCCAAAATGTTCGTGGGCATCACAAAATCTCTGAAATTAACCAGTATGAATCACCCATACATAGCTAAGTGAAATTACTCCCATGTTTTTTTTCATGTTTGTGTTATATTGTTAGAACTGTGCCAGGAATTATATCAACGAAACTTTAATTGTGTCAGCAATTGTATCATGAGAAACTTTATTGTTGTCATAATCTTTGTTGCTTGGGATGCTTAATGTACTCTGGCAAACTTTTTTCATGTTTGTCTTATTGAAATGTTTGATATGATATAACTATTACGTATCAAGTAGTGTCTTCAATTTTTTTGTTAGCTGTTAATGCACATTCATAATCTCCTTCAATTAGATGACAGTGTTGCGGTCTTGAGTGTTGGTATAGGATCATGGTGTGAGTAGTTGTTATTCATAGCGTCGGTTGCTCGCCGTTCTACTGGCTTTTCACCTCTCTCCCTCACCAGCTGAATGGTAAATCATTCCATTTCTTCTTTTTATCAAACTTGCCGGATGATATACCTTAATTAATTGTTTTATTAATGGTCGATCTCTGTTGTACGCTCTTACTTATTAATTAGCTCTGTCTGGATGTGGTTGTCTGATATAGATTAGCCAAACGAGCTGAAAAGGGCAATCCAATATAGTTTTCATAAGACCATAAGAGACTATACTCAGTTGCATTGATTTTTTTACGGAAAGCTTTCATTAAAAATTGATTATGTTGATTAGCCTCCTGCTGTCTTTAATCATGGAAGGGCGTACAACTCTCAATTCATGCAGTTCCATTCACTGCGATTAGACTCCATTATGCTTTACGATGAACAACTGAATTATCTGGTTTAATTTTTCTTAATGAATGTTGTACAGCAGGGATAAGTAATTCTTATTGCTATCACAGATATCAAATTATTTTTAGTTGGTATTATTTAGTACTTGTCCGGTCAATTATAAATCTTGATTAGGTAGGAGCCGCAATGTCAAGATTTTTCCTTTTTACTATTGTCAAATTTAGCTTTACATTTGGCACAGTTGACAAGTGAAGTGATTCAGGGATAAATCCAAGCAAGATGAATAATGGACCACATATCTATACTGATTAGATTTTTGTATTGTCTTACACGGTCAGGTGCACTCTGGATCTTATACTTGAACAGCCTTATGAGCAGCGAGAAGGTTGCAAGCATACAGAGGTACTGTTATTCAGTGTTGCATATACGGTGAGTGTGTTCTCTGCTTGCTATATGCCTGCTTTAATAGCTCACAAAGTTGCGTACTGTATCATGCAAATAACCCGTTGCACCTGCAGATTCATATGAAACTAAAGCTGCATTGCAGCTGTGCTCTGTGGTTACAGAGCCAATCTTTCTTGCTTGTAGAGAGATATGCGAGCATGGTGAAAACGGTTCAGTGGAAGTCTCTCATCCTGCGGCTTGTCTAGGGACTGGTGGCGGAGATTTGGTCTAATGCTACAAACAGGAACGCTCCCCACAATTTGCTAGCTAGCTTTGTGTCTGTGATATATCATACTAAAGCTAAATCGGGTTCACCTTTTCCTTTCCTGCAGTAACTATCTCACTGGAATAGTGCCTGATCCAACTCTAATTTCATTTGGTTTGATAACATGCATACGAACTCTGAAGAGATTTCACTGTCTACCTTTGGTAATATTTTTTTATGATTCTCGCAGGTTGAATGATTGAAACAGAATAACGTCATCATCAGGTCAGGTTAGTGTTCAAAGCAGAAGCTCCCCTCCACAATTTTGGTCGGCCATGGTTCTCGGTTCAGATGAACAGTAGGCTCGAGTTATGGACATGCTTTTTTTTCTCACTTGTATTGGAGCCTCGTGTCAATTAGCTCTGAAACAATTAACCTACTTAGAGGGAATGGCAAACAGAAGTATCAATTGGGTTTGTGTTCTGCAGGTACACAATGTTCATGAAGGTTTAAGATGGATCACCTCACAACCAGTTAGCCAAGGGCTCACACCAGTGCAAGAAGATGAGGTAGTTGAAACAACATTGTGATGCACGCATCATCTGTCCTGAGTCTCCTGACCTACTACTGGGTGGAGGTTTTGAATCTCAAAATATGTTCCGGTTTTGAATCTCCTGACCTACTACTGGGCCACGCATCATCTGTCCTGAGTCTCCTGAGGGGACAGCCTGACAGGCGGCACGGGAATGGCCTGTTTAGCCTCAGCCTGATGAGGCATGAAAATGGTTCATGACCACGGCCTGCTATCAGCCCATGAGTATGGCCTGCTATAAACCCTAAGTATCCGCACACCTCGCTCCTGTTGATGCGAAAATCACACGGGTGATCTGAGAGATTTGTTTGACTCTAGTGCGGGCTCAACACAAGAAAACCAGGACGTGCCAGTCGATTTTCCCTGCAAATCAACAAAGAGACAAACAGTTAAATTCCAAGGGTCACCGATTCAGGACAGGCTGATGAAGAAAGCCAATAATCACTGTTAGTGAAAACCAGCCGATGGTTATAAACAACAAGAATATTCAAAAAAAATAAACTAATCAACTGATTTGAATCGGCTCATCGGCAATTAGATAAACAGGTATCAAGTGCTGAGTAAATACTGCCGACAAGAACTAAATCGATAGAGCAAAGTCGATAAATCAATAATAGACACGCCAGACTTGCTCTGTTAATATCAAAGAGTCGATAGGCCAAAGTCGATAGGAATACAGTAATCATGCAAAGACTCTCCCTGTCGATAGTGTTAATTCGATAGATCTAATAGCTGGTATTGCAAATATGCCTCAAAATCACAGATCTAATCTTATCAAATAAGGGGGTAATCGACTTCAATGAATGCAATATTAAACAGTTAAGATGTTGAGAAGTCGATCAAACCGTGATAACTTGTCGGCTAAACGCCCTGACAGAATCCTATCGCCTTTACCCACGATCGGTCCGTACCTAGTCCTATCGACTCAGCGAGAGGTCGAAATTGATGCAGCCTCGCTGGCTCGAGCAAATCAAACTTAATTGAGACAGTGCCTGAACAAAGCAGATAGAACTAAGTATGATCCAATTACGGTAAAAATCTATAGAAGGACTCGAATAACAGATCTATATTAAATTTGTAGAATCTCCTACAAGTCACAATAGATCGGACTAAACCGATACAATATTGCAACTTGAAATTGATAATATAAACATAATTAAGATCTAATTACCGGATAACTAGCAATTCTGAAGATAACAATTAAAATATCAAATCAATGAGAAAGTACTAGTTGAATTCGATAGAATTACCAAAGGTGACTAATCCAAGTCTCTCGCTGAGATCGGAGTCGATGCAGCCCCCGCGAGACGAAGATGTCGTCGAGAAAAGGTTTTCTGATGCGCCAAATTATGTTGAATGAAAGTGTTATTTTTCTCGTACAGACCCTATTACTTATTTATAGCCCAGTGCAAGGGGTTCTGACCCGACTCGGTCAGGACTCTTAAACAAACCGACTAGACTTGTTTCTAAATCAACTCTAAACTAAAAATAGAAAGAGATAAATAAATCTATCAGGCCCACTTTATTCCTTTCGGCCGTTGAGCTTCGCTGACTTTAGCCGACTTCAACCCTCCGCCTCTGACCAACGGGACCAGTCCAAATTCTAGTGGCAATAGCTTCCGGCCTCCCGCAGTCCTACGGCGCGCGCCTCTCACTCTGCCCCCGCCTCCCTTGCCCCGACGGGACGCTACACCCGCCTCACCCCCGAAGGCACGCCGCCCCTACCTCCCTCGCCCGCGACGGCACGCCGCCTTGGCCTCCCTCGCCCCCACGGCACGCCACCCCCCATGGCACGCCGCCTCGGCCTCCCTCGCCACCGTGCTGCCTCGGCCTCCCTTCCCGCCGCGTTGTGAGCTCGTCCCCGGCTCCCCGCCGCTTGTTCTTCTCCCCGCTCCCGTTGCCCCCACTGCTGTGGCGCCGCGTGGAGGCCACCGAGCCACCGAGACAACAAGGGCGAGGCTCCCTCTAGCACCAGAGAAGCACCAAGGGCCGCACCTATCGAGTACGAGCTCCTCTCCGCCGGCTCGCAACACTGAGGGCAAGCTCATCTCTGTCGTCGGGCTCGCAGGCCTCAACGAGCTTGCGTGCTTACGGGCCTAACGGGTCGGCTCGGCGCGACTACCATATTTCGTGCCGTGCCATGGGCCGACAACTCGGCATGACCCGAGAAGGATTTTATGCCATGCTGGCCCGAAATGTATCGGGCCGTGCCTTTGCGTGCTTGGGCCGGGCCGTGCTCGGCAGCCCGTTTGAATAGCACTAGTGTTACTGTAGGCAAATGGCGAGGAGAGCTAATAAGCTCGTCACCCATGTGTGTTGGGCCATGATTAAGCCCATCCAAACGAGGAATCATTTCTTGGATCCCTTGCCCATCAATTGCCTGGAGCCTAGGGGAAACAAAGAATCCTGTAGGTGGATCGATAATATAAATGTAATTAAGATCTAATTATCAGATAACTAGGAATTCTGAAGATAACAACTAGAATATCAAATCAATGAGAAAGTATTAGTTGAAGTCGATTGAATTACTAAAGGCGACTAATCTAAGTCTCTCGCCGAGATTAGAGCCGATGCAGTCCACGTGAGACGAGGATGTCGTCGAGAAAAGGTTTGGAGATGCACCGAATTGTGTTGAACAAAAGTATTATTTTTCTCATACAGACCCTATTACATATTTATAGCCCCACGTAAGAGGTTCTGACCTAACTCGGTCAGGACTCTTAAACAAACCGACTAGACTTATTTCTAAATGAACTCCAAACTAAAACAGAAAGAGATAAATAAATCTATTGAGCCCACTTTATTCCTTTCGGCCATTGAGCTTCGTTGACTTTAGCCGACTTCAACCCTCCGGCTCTGACCAACGGGACCAGTCCAAATTCTGGTGCCAACACATGCCACCCGAGTCCGGTGTACGAAATCCTCGTGCGCCAAATTTTAGCTCCTCCTTTACCGCGCGTCTGTACCGCAACCTACCGGCGTCTGATCCTTATAAATACATCTTCTTCCTTCATTCATTTTTACCCAACCTTGAACCTTTCCACCTTCTTCTCTCTCCTCTATTTCACTGGCGCATCCCCTCTATCTCAGGCAACCCCGGACTCAAGCACCGACGAGCACCGACACCTTCAAACTTGGTGATGGCAACCCCGTAGAATGTTCCTAAGGGAAACTTCTTCTCCGCTTTCTTTTACTTGAGATCTTATCTTCCGAGTCAATCCTGCTAAGTTCTTATTTACTGTTCATAGATTCATACTTGCTGTAGCAATAATATTTGCTTCTTTATTGATTTTGGCCCTCTCCATCTTTTTCATAGGAACTCATGAACCAAATTTGCATCCCCTTTGTCACATATCCCCATCACTATTATCTAGGACCTTGCGGCAATCCAGACCTGATAGAATTTATTAATTCCAAAACCAATTGGATCCCCCTCAAAACCAGGTTTGCCTCTTTAGATGAATGGAAATCTGTCTTTCGGTCCTGGCCATCAGAGATCAAAGGGTGGAGAAATTGGTACCAAAGAGTAATCACTACCCGCGCTTCAACCCTGCTTAGTGCTCACCCCATCAGAGATCAAAGGGTGGAGAAATTGATCATCCGATCACTCTGTCACTGGCCAACATGGAGAAAATGAACCATTCCTAGCTCCTGCCTCATATTTCTGGTCTGACGCCCTTAACACATTCCTTTTCAATGATGGCCCCATGGCTCCTTCTCTAATGGATGTCTTCATGCTAACCTCCATGAATATCTCTACCACCCATGACCCCTTCACTTTCCAGACAAATCCCAAACGTCTCCAGCACAAACTTTTCGCAAAAGATCTTGGCAGCTGGGGCAAATATATCCCTAAACACCACCGCACAGGACCAGCCAGCAATAAAGAACTCTCAGCATTCCTGAACATGTGGTTAGACCATTTTATCTTCTATGGATCATCTGTTAATCCTACTGCCAATTTCCAAGGCATGGATGAATCTTTGGCCGATGGTACACCCATCCTTCTTGGTCGCTATCTGCTTGGAGCAGTTTACCAACTTTTTGACTGGGTTGCTGTAAACCTGCAGCTTAATCAAACTATCAGCACAGGAGGCCCCTGGTGGTTTATTCAACTTTGGCTAAGTATTCATTTTGCTAAAGTCATGAAATTCAAAGCTTTCACTTCATATTCCTTCCCATCCACCGAATTTCCCGAACCTGAAGAGGCTAGTATTCGCTGCACATCTCTAGGTCAAGCTGCATCGAGAGCTCCTGGATGCAAAACCACTCTAGCTGCCTTCAACGGCTTCTTCCAACTTTTCTTTAATGGTGTAGTTTGGAAGAATCAGATATGGTTTCCCTATGAAGAATTACCTTTTGAGAACCCAACAGCCTTTCATCCTGATGATCCCACAACAGATGATGATCAAAAGCAATTTTTCTATCCTGCATCACCCCAACCATCCTCCTTGTCGACTTCTACAGTGGTCAACGTAAAATTCGATCATACGAGTTCTAGCACCCATCAGTGATCGCTCATCAACTCGGCTTTGGTCAATTGCCATTCCATCTCTTCTTTGCCGATAGTCTCCGAGCTTGTCAAAATTAAAAACTTCACTCGAACTAATCAAGATTAGGGGTCTAACCGATGAGATCGTGGTGGGTGATTATAATGGCATCATTTTGTCACCCTCCACATCAGACCTCTTCATCAACTGGTGGAGAGAATGGAAGCAACAACTTTTCAGCAGTAACCTAACTCACCATCTCATCGGCTTTGTTGACAAGGTAAACTCCTTCGATCTAGAATTTTTATAATATATTCTCTTCAACTTTTCAGGCCTAACCATCACATTATGTAGGACCCGGCCATAAATCCTCCAACCGTCAGCAACAGCGAGAAACCGATCAAATATTGTCGGACGGCTAACAACCTGATGATTGGTTGTGATGCCCCGACTCCTGCTCATCTCCTTAGCGGCCGAGGCCTGACGAAGACAACTTGCAAAACTATGAGGAAACAGCCAGCAAAGAGAAAAGACGGTCCCGTAACCCAATCGACTCAAAAAGCCGACCAACAGATAAGAGCCCGCAAAGCAGTCCCATCATCGATTCCGACCACCCCCGTACCACCAGTCTAGGTAATAGCTCATCAATTTTTAATTCATTTTAGAATACTCTGTAATACTTAACTCTTCTTCCAAATTTTAGCCCGTCCCATCAACTTCAGTTATGCCAGTAGTGGCCCAAGAAGTCATTGTAGAGCTTGCCCATGTTACACAGGTAACACATATGATCTCATATAATCCTCGTTTTTCTTCATTGTTGACTTCTGTAATCTTCTTTTCAGGGACTACCATCAACTTCTGCCATTCCATCGACAATGGCTCCATTGGCTCAGAATACTGAGTTATCAACAGAAGCACCAATGCATTCTCCTGAGCCGATAGAACAACCCTCCTCTTCAGTAGCCACGGTAAGAACACCTTTTTATCTTAAACTTTCCCTTTCTTTGCAAAAATGCACTTCACCCTTTTGGCTTTTCCTTTTAGGAAATTGTGCCGAGCTCTGGGAGCCGATCCATCAGTGCTACTTTATCAGACTTCTCGGTACACACTGCCTCCATCGACTCTGCGAATGTTGACGTGGTCAATTTTGAGAGCGCAGTCAAAGAAACTATCTCCATCGTTGCAGTCTTGTCGACTTGGGCCATCGTCCCTTGGGTAGATCCGAAGGTACCATTGTTGGCACTTCCCAAGTGCCCCTTTTATATGTGAATATTACCCCTATTAGAGCATAATTGATACTAATTTAGGCCATTTACCTGTGATATTGCCTACATATTTGTATATGCGTTGTTTTGGAGCTTTATTGCAGAAACAGGTAAAATTGGTGATTAATGCGATGATGGAGAGGACAGGAGTCCAGAATCGACAAAAAGCACTGAAGAAGCCCAGTGCGCCGATCGGCGCAGCCCATGAGCCGATCGGCGCAAGGGTGTTTTGACCCACAGAAGTGACCGAGGCCCATTCCACATGTTTATGGAAGTTTATCTGCGCAAGACTCTTGAAGATATTTGTCTAAGAAGAATTATGGAACTCCAAGAAGATTTATGGAACTCCAAGATCTTAACGTGCAGTACAAGACTTTATCTCAAAGGAAAAGGCCTACATGGCAGCTGTGGAAGACAGAGGAACCGACTCGGGGAAGAAATCAGAGATGACACGGCTTGCGCCGATCGGCGCAATCCTACGCCGATCGGCGCAACCGCCTTATTTGCTAGAAACCGAGTCCTTTACGAGTAGAACCCCAATAAATACTCGTAAACCCTCGCCGCAGAAGAGGAGGCGACAGAGGGACACCAGATCCGTGAGTTAGAGCCACCGGGGCTTGCCCCGTTAGAATAGATCTCTAGTTGAGTTTCAAGAACCATTGGAGTCAAGAGTTGATCCGTTAAGGTAGGCCATCTTGACGGGAATGAATCTTACTCTATATATCTCAAGGATGATTGAATATGTTGATTTGTTTATCTTAATTCTATAATCATGCATGTGCTTATTCTAATTGCTTAGTTCTAGGCTAAGTAAGTAGATATTATCTTAATCGTGGTGATTAAGATAGTATTCGGACATTGTATTGATTATGGTTGCTTGATGATGCCAGTAGTGTGGTTTAGCGGTGATAGCACTAAGCCTGCGCGGCACTATTGGATAGTTGAGTAGGGTAAGATACTCGCGCGATTAAGGGTTTCCTCCCGGTAGCGATAAATCGGGAGCCGCTCGGAAAGCATGGTGGTCTTACTCATTATAGGTTTTCATTGATCTATGTAATTACCCATTAAGATGCTATTCAATTATACTTTCTAGTTACGATCTCACTTGTAGATATCTGGCTACTCAGTTACCAGCATAGGTTTACAAGATCTGGAACACTTTGGCTTAGACTCACTGGTGTGCTCATCGGCTCAACCCCTGCGCCGATCGGCGCAACAACTTCGGCTTATATCCACCAGTGTGCCGATCGGCTCAATTCCCGCGCTGATCAGTGCAACCACCGATTTACTAGATCTTGCGCACTTTTGATCAGTTTCACTAGTGTGCCGATCGGCTCAATCCCCGCGCCGATCGGCGCAACGATAGATTTACTGTCTGGCGCATCTTTGCGCTGGCCAGTCTCCCCCTCATGCAACCTGACCTTAACTAGATCTTTTACTGTTAACTTTGTTTAATAAATTTCTAAGGTCCCAATGGATTCGATAAACCTTGGAACACTCAATTCAAGGGAAAAAGTGCTACAATCGTACACCATCCTCTTACGGTATATAAGTGGGTGCGTAGATACGACCAACAAGCTTCCTTTTTCTGGCGCCGTTGCCGGGGACCATAGCAGGTTTTTAAACATTGTTTGATGCATTAGTGTTTAGTCATTGTGCTTTACTTGTCTCTCTAGTACATATATTCTGTTAAGTGAAACTAACAGGTATGGACGGTCCTAAGTCAAACAAACCCTCTAATTACGCCGATGATCCAGAAAGACTCTTACACAAGAAGAGAACAGCGGAGAAGAGAAGCAAGTCACTTGGAGATTTGGAAGCAGTCCGCGCAACACCTCGAGTATTATTCACAATAGAAGACTCAGTTCAAGAGCAAGAAGAAGAGGAGATGGCAGAGGTGCCTATGGTTAATCATATCAAGCCACAATTGACTAGTATTGTCAAGACAGATTTCCAAGAAGCTCAGGATCAACTTCCGTATCAATTGGAGAGATATGTTGGAATAATGGTGCAACAACCGTTCACAGGTTCAGAAGATCCCAATCATCACTTGCAACACTTCCTTGAAGTCTGCAGCACAATCAAGATAGCAAGATTGACATGAGATCAAGCGCGTGTGAGGTTGTTCCCCTTCTCTCTAGTTGGACGCCCCAAGCAATGGTACAATGGATTGGAAAACACAGTGAAAATGGTGTGGAACACATTAGCAACTGAATTCTTGGCCAAATACTCCCCCCCGGTAAGACTCAAGCTTTGAAAAATAAGATTTTTGGATTTACATAGAATATTGATGAGAGCATTGGAGAAGCATGGGAAAGATACAATGAGCATATGGATGCATGCCCTCATCATGGTCTGACGGTTGGAGAAGTTGTTGAGAAGTTCTACACAGGATTGAATCTTTTGTCACGTCAACATTTGGACGCCTCAGCTGCAGGATCATTCATGTAAAAAACCCCCACCGAAGCTAAGAATTTTTGATCAAGTTGTTAGTTGAAAATCAATCGTGGGATGATGAGAGAAGCTCAAGGAATTTGCAACCTTCAAAAGGAGTAGCGAAGAGTGTGATTGAGAAGACTCAGGAAGAATTGATTATAGATCGCCTCGATGCTATTCAAAGAAGGTTGGACAATAATCTTCATATCCCTAAGGAAGAGACACTCAAGCTGGCGGAATCACGCTCAACATGTAGTGAGTGTGGGAAATTTGGTCATGTGCAGAAAGATTGCCTTGAAGAGATGAAGATGTTAGAATATATGAAGAATAGTGGATGGAAGCCCCAATATCAACAACAAAGGAGTTCTTTCTCTCCTAGTTCGTCCATGTAAAACTCTATCCCACTTCGTCTCCAATGTCATGAGTTCTTCCAAGCTCAAGAGAAGATCAACAAGGACAATCAAGCTAGATTCAAGGAGATTGATCGTGTTCTTGAGAGAGTTAATGACAAGGTGATAGAAATTGGGAGCTCCAACGAGCAGATTTTGAAGCATACTAAGATTATAGAGCAACAGATGGGACAACTATCGCAAGCCATTCAAAGCAATAAGGGGGCTATTCCTGGCAATATGATGTCTGCAGAACAGTTGAAGGCAATAGCTACGCGATCAGGAAAACAAGCAGAAGATCCAGAACACTGTGTGGGAGCAAAGAAGCCTCGCGCCGATCGGCACACACCCGGCGCCGATCGGCGCGACGACCGTATCGGAGCCGATCGGCTCCCTGAAAGCGCCGATTGGCGCAAGGAGGATGACGACCACTCTGGTCTGAAGATGGGCGTGGAGATAGAAGAGCATGGCCCTGCCACATTTCTAGATACTCAACTACTGACGAAGACAGAAAGAGCGTGACAACACGACGAGCAGTTTGCAAGATTCGTCGATATTATGAAGAAGCTTTACATCAATGTCCCTTTTGTTGACGCTATCCAAGTACCCACCTATGCCAAGTACATTAAGGACATGATGCAAAACAAGAAGTCTCTAGTTTCTGAGGAGGTTGTGAAGGTCACTAAGGAACTAACGGCGGCAATCAATGATGTTGCACTGGAGAAGAAACCTGACCCTGGATCACCAAGCATCAAATGCATGATTGGAACAAGGATATTTGATAGGTGCTTGTGCGATCTTGGAGCAAGCGTAAGTGTTATGCCCTGTCATATATTCACAAATCACAATTTGTCTGAATTAGAGCCTACGGGTATGTGTTTGGAGTTAGCCGATCAATCGGTACGTTTCCCTGATGGAATTGCTGAGGATGTGCCTGTTCAAATTGGAGACCATATCGTCCCTGTTGATTTTATTGTGCTTGATATGGATAAGAGGACGAGGACCCTGTTGATCTTAGGCAGACCCTTCTTGGGGACAGCAAAGGCAAGTATTGATGTTGGAAGTGGTGAGATAAGCTTTGATATAAGTGGGACTCCCTACTCTTTCAAGTTTCGCCCAAAGGGAGAAGAGTGCCGTGCTATTGATGAAGTGAAAAGATACAAGACACCGTGGCATCGAGGTATCGAAAGTAATTGGAGGGGATGTATGAATAGGTCGTCCAAGCTATATGAACCATGGAGATAAGATAACCTTGTAGTGTCGCGGCCTCACATCCCGCACCGCGACACTAAGGATTGATTGTTTGCGGGGAGGTCGAGCTCTTTGACCTTTAAATAACTAGAGCACTCTTGGGAGGCAACCCAATGATCAGGGGATTTAGAAGTTAATTAGTGCTGGCCGGGAGGACAACCCGGTGTTTTTAAAATTTGCTTGCTTGTGATAAAAATAATCTCCCGAATAAAATAAAAAAATTAGAAAAGTGTGTGCTTAATTCTTGTGTGCTCTTGCATTGTCTATTTATTCGTTCAAAGCTGTGTATATACATACTATAGACTAACAATGCAGGAATATAAAAAAAAGACCAAAACCAGGAAGGAACAGAGGTTGCGCCGATCGGCGCACATCTGCGCCAATCGGCTCAGCATTGCCCAAGTCAGGACAGAAGGCCGACGACGCCCAGAATTGAAGGAGTGCTAAACCAGCACAATAATTTTTGGAGACAGAGCTATTTCCAAGGATGAAGACAACATCTAGCGAAGAAGCGAGGGGCCAGAAGCAAAAACGAACGTTGCGCCGATTGGCGCAAGGTAGCGCCGATCGGCGCGGTCACCAGATGAGCCCCAACACGTATGCCAATACTACAGGAACATTGGAGAAGTGGAAATTAGGTGAAAGAGATGAACACGAGGCATGAGAATCAGCGCTGGACCTAAAGACGAGGTGCAAGGGACTTGCGCTATTCGGCGCCCTACTGCGCCGATCGGCACGGACACCCATGATGTTCCCAATGGGCGACAAAGGTGACACGTATTGATTTTGAGGAACAGGTATGATTATTATGCAGGTGTGCAGTACAGAGGAGACACGAAATTGACCAAAAGCTGAAAAAGGAGATGGCGCGCCGACCGGCGCGGGCCTGCGCCGATCGGCGCCGTCAATAAGACATCGGGATTCCGAGCTGTTCCCCTGCCAACCAACATGATGTGCCAGGAAGTGACATGAAGGAGGGAAATCAAGCATCAGAGTGGTCAGAGCATTCAAAATTTGAATTGTGCCGATCAGTGCAGTACCCGTGCCGATCGGCGCTGTCTCCAATTTTGAAATTTTATGGCGGTTCCTTCTCCTGGAAGTTTCCCACACTATAAAAGGGAGGCCAGGCGCCCCCATTCGGCACACCATCCCGGTAATCTCTCCACCTTCCCCACTACCCACGATCTCACACACGTTCCGCATTCCTCGCAGATGGATCGTCTCCGCTCCTCCGTCAGCAAGTTGGGCAAGAGGCTGCACTGGGGGAGCAGTTCTGGCGGCAGCAGCGAGTCGAGCGGTAACTCCTCTGCGAGGGGTGGCTTCAACGCTCGCGATGACATGTCGGTGGGTGGTGCATCCACCGGCTCGGCGGCGGCGACATACAAGGTCCACGCCCGCCACTCCGTTTCCGGCGTGTCCCTTCCAACAGGGCATGCTACGAGGAGCCAAACGGCGGCAAGCCATGGGGTTCCCACATCACCACCACCACCGGCATTCATGCCGCGCACGGTGGAGGAGGGCTTCACCCTTCTGAGCGTGGAGGAACAATGGCACTACCTCGTGGTGAGGGGAAGGTTCGTCCCCAACTTCGACCTGGACGAGACCTTCCTCACCTCGATCGGGATGTGGGAGGACTTAAGGAGGATGCTGGACAATCTCGGCTGGGTGGATTTCCACCTCCCCCCCATGGACTACAACCTCGACGTCGTCACCGAGGTTGCTTTTACGATGAGGCTTGGCACCGTCGAAGACGGTAGCGAGGCCGTCTACTTCCGCGTCCGCGACATCAGCCACACGGTGACCATGGAGGCGGCGGCTCAAGCCTTCAGCTTCGACACCGACGTCGCTGGCATCTTGGGACGTGGGGAGTTGGACTCCTTTTGGAGGCGGGTCTCATTCATAGAGGAGATGAAGCGCGGCAACATCCGCAACCTGACGATTCAAGTTTTCCATCGGTGGTTGGCGACGCGCATAGGCGACAAGGTCAACTCCAGCAACGTGACCGATGCGGACTTGCGGTGGCTCTTCAACGCCATCGTGAGTCCATCTCATTGCAATCCCATGTCGGTGATGGTGCGGGGTTGGCTTGACAAGAGGGGCAAGACAAGCAAGAAGTTGGCCTCCGGGGCCTACCTTCAACGCCTAGCAGCCCTCGTCTACGACAGCGACGGACCGGGAGGGCGCGACGACAAGTGGGAGTGCGCGACAGAGATCGGCGAGAATATGACTCGTGGCAATATTGTCACAGGAAGTGTTCACGCCGGCTTCCATGTCGGCGGCACCAACGTAAAGCTCCCGTGTGCGGAGCTAGGAGTTTTTCTCCCTCGCAAGCTGGAGGGAGGAAATTGGCTTGAGGAAGGTCTCTTGGAGGGGGGCCGAGTTCTCAAGGACCGCCGTGGGCGGGTTTGACAGCCGGACATATCTACAGCAGCCGGCGGCGAGTGGGATTCCTGGGGGTCACGCCAGGAGTACCAGCAGTACCAGTCAGGGTGGAGCGATGGAGCGGGCGGTTCACAGCCCTCCGCGCCGATCGGAGCAGGCAACGCGCCAATCTGCGCATCCTACTGCAGCGCGAGCATTGACTAGAGGTACCAAGGGCGTGTACGAGTGGTGCCTCCTATGCCCGGTGCAGACTTTTTTGTGCCCATGCAGGGGTACCTCGACAACAACATGCACTACATCGAGCGCGTGGAGGAAGCCACGTCCCAATGGAGGAACAACCATGATGCGATGGTGGAGGAGTTCGAGCGACTCAAGGCGTGGTGCTATGGCTTGGATCAGCCATCGTCTCCACTTTCGGATGACTAGAGTGCCTAGGAGTTGGCACTAGTATCGGTTTCCCGGTTTGCGTTTTCTTTTATCTTTTGCAATCTTTTTCTTTATTTACTTATATGTGTGTGGGCGGGTTGGGAAACCATGTATCAGGTGTGCTTACTTTCATGCAAGTGTGTTAGTAGTAGTTTTATTTTCATGCAAGTGTGTTAGTAGTAGTTTTATTTTCATGCAAGTGTGTGCAAAAATCATCATCATGTATTCAAGTTTCGATCTTAATATAATGGTGGCGGTTATGCTCTATTAGGAGAATTGAATTATTTATTCTTTCTTGAAAAGTGTTGATGAAGATCAAATAGTGTTCAGCATTGAATAAAATTTCAAACTTACACTTAATGATTATTCGGCAAATATGTCTTATGTGGAGCAATTTTGAGTACCCATGTGCTTCATTTGTGTTGTCCAGTTTGTAATGATAACTTAGTACCAATCTTTTCAAAAATAAATTTTCATGTTGTGAACTTTAGAATTTATTATTTTCCAAGATCCTTACCTACCAATGCCATATTTTGAGCAATACTCATGAACCTTTGATATGTAGATAAACATTAAATTGATGGTTGAGTTCGGTTAGGATTTAATTCTTTTTGGTATGAACTTTATTAAGATGGGAATTCTTTGTGTATCTTTTTCTAGCCTTGAAATTACTCATGCAAAAATTCAATTCCGCTGAGTACACTACCATAAATCCAAAACATCTTGTTGAGTATCATACCTTGACCACATCCTATATTTCTGGCTATATTTAATTCTTGAATAAAAGTTGAAGCCAGACAAATCAAATACCAAACAAATGTTGGTAAATTTGGGTTGAGAGCCGATCGGCGCACCCTGAGCCGATCGGCGCAGCAGAGGTGAAAAAAAAACTCTGCTGTTTGCTAAGGGACTAGCAAAATTTTAAGTGTGGGGGGATGGTTTATGACATGCTTATTCTCGAAATTCAATATAGCCATGAATCATTCCAACCATATGCAATCTTCCAAGATCAAATTTTTTGCTATGCACATGTCCACATATTCAAAGTCTGAGTCCTTTCTTAAATTTTTATTTCTTAATTGCCATCTTGATAAGTTTCTATAATTCCAACGAAGAATAATCTCCTAGATTTACAATATATTATTGATTTATGTTTGCAATCCTTGAATTACCTCACATAGCTACTCATATACGCCTTACACTAATATTATTTGATCATTATGATGTAGAATATAGGTTGAGTGATTTGAAAGATGAGTTGTTGCCTTGGATTATTTGGAAGATAGATTCTCTATGTTCACAACAATCTTTTAAGTGATTCTCATGTGTGGAAAAGTTATAATTTATGAATTGGACATGATCTTTTGCTTTGGGGAGAACTTTAAGCTTATGCCCGTATTTGATCTATTTTGCTGAATACCAATATGAAATACACCACAATAGAACAATGCTCAACATTTGCTGATTTGAGATATCTTTTACGATAGAAAGAGTATGTTTTTGATTTTTCTTTCTTTTACTTTACTCGGGACGAGCAAAGGTTTAAGTGTGGGGGAACTGTTGGCACTTCCCAAGTGCCCCTTTTATATGTGAATATTACCCCAATTAGAGCATAATTGATACTAATTTAGGCCATTTACCTGTGATATTGCCTACATATTTGTATATGCGTTGTTTTGGAGCTTTATTGCAGAAATAGGTAAAATTGGTGATTAATGCGATGATGGAGAGGACAGGAGTCCAGAATCGACAAAAAGCACTGAAGAAGCCCAGTGCGCCGATCGGCGCAGCCCATGAGCCGATCGGCGCAAGGGTGTTTTGACCCACAGAAGTGACCGAGGCCCATTCCACATGTTTATGGAAGTTTATCTGCGCAAGACACTTGAAGATATTTGTCTAAGAAGAATTATGGAACTCCAAAAAGATTTATGGAACTCCAAGATCTTAACATGCAGTACAAGACTTTATCTCGAAGGAAAAGGCCCACATGGCAGCCGTGGAAGACAAAGGAACCGACTCGGGGAAGAAATCATAGAAGACACGGCTTGCGCCGATCGGCGCAACCGCCTTATTTGCTAGAAACCGAGTCGTTTACGAGTAGAACCCCTATAAATACTTGTAAACCCTCGCCGCAGAAGAGGAGGTGACAGAGGGACACCAGATCCGTGAGTTAGAGCCATCGGGGCTTGCCCCGTTAGAATAGATCTCTAGTTGAGTTTCAAGAACCATTGGAGTCAAGAGTTGATTCGTCAAGGTAGGCCATCTCGACGGGGATGAATCTTACTCTATGTATCTCAAGGATGATTGAATATGTTGATGATGGTTTTGGTGATTTGTCTATCCTGATTCTATAATCATGCATGTGCTTATTCCAATTGCTTAGTTCTACGCTAAGTAAGTAGGTATTATCTTAATTGTGGTGATTAGAATAGTATTCGGACATTGTATTGATTATGGTTGCTTGACGATTCCAGTAGTGTGGTTTAGCGGTGACAGCACTAAGCTTGTGTAGCACTATTGGATAGTTGAGTAGGGTAAGATACTCGCGCGATTAAGGGTTTCCTCCCCGCAGCGATAAATCGGGAGCCACTTGGAAAGCAGGGTGGTCTTACTCATTATAGGTTTTCATTGATCTATGTAATTACCCATTATGATGCTATTCGATTAGACTTTCTGGTTACGATCTCACTAGTAGATATCTGGCTACTCACTTACCAGCATAGGTTTACAAGATCTAGAACACTTTGGCTTAGACTCTCTGGTGTGCCGATCGGCTCAACCCCTGCGCCGATCGGCACAACAACTTCGGCTTAGACCCACCAGTGTGCCGATCGGCTCAATGCCAGCGCCGATCGGCACAACCACCGATTTACTAGATCTTGCGCACTTTTGTTCAGTTTCACTAGTGTGCCGATCGGCTCAATCCCCGTGCCGATCGGCGCAACGACAGATTTACTGTCTGGCGCACCTTTGCGCTGGCCAGTCTCCCCCTAATGCAACCTGACCTTGACAGTAGCCTTGACTAGATCTTTTACTGTTAACTTTGTTTAATAAATCCCTAAGGTCCCAGTCGATTCGATCAACCTTGGAATACTCAATTCAAGGGAAAAAGTGCTACAATCGTACACCGCCCTCTTGCGGTATATAAGTGGGTGCGTAGATACGACCAACAACCATCTTCACTTATTTTAACATGCAATTGTTTCATACCTTAACTCATTGAACCCCTCAGGCAATCTTGTCATCGGTCATTCAATCTCAAATCCCATTGACACTGTATCAACCGATGCTCCAAGACCGGCTTCTCCTCCAGAGATGTTACACCCGGTTTTAAGGACAAAACCAAGTGCTTATTATATGTGTGCCCAGGAACAAGTTTTACACATATCGACTGTAAAGTGAATAATACAGTAACCAATGTCATTATTACAACATATCATTATTACATGAATAATTGTCTTCAAAGACTAACACGACACTCTTGATAACTAGCAGCGGAAAACACCATAACACCATAGGCAATCGACCGGGGGCACGCTCGCCTAGTAGTAGTATTCATCGATGTAGTCCATCTCTCCTTCTTTTGAGCAGCAGTTTATAGTACAACAACAAAGGGAAATAGTAAGGGTGAGCACATGCCGTACTCAACAAGTGGGGAAAAATATGACATGCAGGCTTAATAGAACAAAGGCTAACATAATGGTTCATTTGCATAAATGAGCACTACACCTAAGACCATTTGAAAAGCAATCCTATTTACTAAGTGATAAATTCTCCCAAGTTCTTGCATCAAACCAACACTACAGTTTACACTACCTGTAGCCAACCATGGGTTAAACCGCCCAAGAAACCAAACTACAGGTTACACCACCTATAGCAAACCAAGGGTTACACCGCCCAAACCAAACCTGTCTACCCACCAAGTTCACCCATGAATAACCCTCCTAAATGTGTGAGGATCCAGGCTGCTCATGACCATGAGCACGACTGTTATAACAGTTTGACACTCTACAGAGGTTGCACAACTTTACCCACAGGTTGGTGATTTCATCACTATGCAGTGTCTAGAGAGTCTCCATGTTACCCAAATCACACTACCGTAGGTATGAGGCCAAGAGATCACCACAAGGTCTTTTAAAGAGCTTCCCAGCTTGCAAACAATCCATGCTAAGGTTTCACCGCTGCGGAATTAAACCGTTCCTACAGAAGCCCTGTCTGGCGCTATGGCTAGGAGTAAACCGTCCATCGCCTGAGTCCGAGAGTAAACCATCCCGTCCTCATCCCTCGACTGCATGCAAAACTAGGAAGACATCTTGATACTCAACCAAGCCTATCAATATCGGACCTGTGCTTTGCGCTGTTTTCCTGGGTGGCCGCTCCACAAACTAACACTTGTGATCCCAAGCAGGTACCACCACAATCCCATAGTATTGTACCGAGTACACGTGCATACCCGCACCATCCTTGTCATCCTCCTACTTGGATCACCTAGGTTCCATGTTGCTAAAAAGGATTACCCATCCCTTATGATCATTATGTTAAAGTGATCCATTAGTCAAGATTAACAATAGACACTTCCATTCTCGACATAGCAAACTAAGCATGACGTACCCACATTATAAGCTACACCAGAACCCAGGCGACAAGGAATAATATGGAACAGGATGATAATACATAGGATTCAGTATTAACAAGAATGCATAGAAAATAGAGGGGAATGTAAAATATAGGTTCAAAATGCCTCAAGGACACTTGCCTGGTTCCCCTTGCTGCTGCTCAAAGTCTTCTGGCTATAGGTCCTGAAAGCCCTCCAACTGCTGGTCGTCTACTTAACATCATACCAAAAAGACAAGCGTACAACCACACTAAGTAACAACACACCACGCAGTAACAAACAACAATGGAAACAATACTACGACAAAGTACGTGTTGCTACAATCGCGTGAGCGCAAGAATTGCCTCAATCCGAGTTACGAGTAAAAAGTTATGAAGGTTTAAAGGTTTAGGGTTAAAATAGTAAAATCAGCAAAATTTTATAAGACAGTATGAATAAATAATATTAAACAGTACGGTCGCACTGGTGCAAGAATTTCTCAGTTCCGAGCTACGGTTCAAAAGTTATGACGATTTGAAGTTTTAGGGGCTAAAA
The DNA here is from genome assembly GCA_030378355.1 of Eleusine indica. Classification (NCBI taxonomy): domain Eukaryota; kingdom Viridiplantae; phylum Streptophyta; class Magnoliopsida; order Poales; family Poaceae; genus Eleusine; species Eleusine indica. The sequence goes on from CM059502.1 coordinate 18,226,185, forward strand.
TGTAAAATAGACAAATTTAGGGGCCTAAAAGTAATTTTAGAAAAGTATAAGGCTAAACTGTAAAATGTAAGTATAAAATATAATTTTAGAAAAAAATATCAGGGACCAAAATGTAATTTATTAAAAGTATAGGGGCCTAAGTGTAAACAGACATGACTAAAATATAATTAATAATAAGTTCAGGGGGTTTTCAGTAAAATTACAGGACTAAAACATTTTTTTAAGAAAAGTCTAGGGGCTTTTCTATAATACAGTGCTAGAAAATAATTATATAAAAGCTTAGGGTTCTAATTATAAGTTTGTAAAGGAACTAAAATTTTTAGGATTAAAAAGTAATTATAGTCAAATATAGGGGCCTAAACAATAATCTGGCAATTACTCGGAATTTAAGGAATTAAATTAAACCCTAAAATTCCATGGACCGGGTCCATGGGTCTATGGACCCGGCGTTGACCCAGGGTCTACACGATCCGTAGACCTGGCTCATACCCCTTTGGGGTGGATCTAATCTGGACCATCTAGATTAGATCCAAGGGTCATGGAGGTTCCGGCGGGGGAGGCGGCGGCGCCATGCGCGACTCCCCGGAGCTTGCAGGGAGGGAGCTCCGCGACACGGGAACCGACGGGGAGGGGATTAGGAGAGGCGACGGCGGAAGGGGAGCTCACCGGGGGTGGTTGTGCGGGCGTGGGAACCGCGAAGGAGGCCGGTCTATGTCGGCGGCTGTGGCTCCGAGCGGCGGTGGCGCGCGAGTCACGGATGGGGGAAAAGGCAGCACGGCGGCATGTGGCCCGCTTCTTATTGGGACGCGGCCCCCAAGGAGGCCTTGGCGCGCATGCCAAGACCGGCGGCGGTGGCGGCTGGGCCCGGTTAGGGTTTCGGGGCGTGGCGCGGGCTAGGCTGGCGGGGTCTGCGACGCGCTGGGCCGAGGCAGGCCACACGGGCGCGCTGCTGGGCTGGCTAGAGAGAGAAAAGAGGAGGAGTGGGAGCTGGGCCTCGGGGGAAAACCAGCCCAAGCCGAGAGAGAGGGGAAGGGAGGGGAGAGTTGGGCCGCGGGAAAAATGGCCCAAGTGCAGGGCTTTGCCCTTTTCTATTTCTAATTCTATTTCCTAAACAAATCTAAAATGATTTCTAATCAAATTTTCAAAAACCTTTTTCCAAACAACAAAACCTAGTGCAAACTATGCAGCATGAATGCAATTAACCAAAAAGAAATTTTATTTATTAAATAATTTTCTTTATTCTAAACTTTGAAAAATTTGGGTGTTACAAACCTACCCCCCTTAGGATGAATCTCGTCCTCGAGATTCGGTCGGATCGGAGAAAAGATTGGGGAACTCTTTCTTCAGGTCTTCTTCTCTTTCCCATGTGGCCTCTTCCTGGGAGTGATTGCTCCATTGTACTTTGCATGTTCGGTACCTCTTATTTCATGTCACCTTCTATGCCGTTTCAAGAATCTTCACTGGATATTCTTGATAGGCGAGATCTTCTGCAACCTCCAAATCTTCCATAGGTATCTGTTCCTCTAGAACTCGTAGGTACTTCTTTAATTGAGAGACATGGAAGACATCATGCACCCCTGACAACTGTGGAGGTAACCCTAACTGATAAGCCACTTCACCTCTTCGCTCCAAGATCTTGAATGGACCAATATATCGGGGTGCTAGCTTGCCCCAAACATTGAAACGACGAAGTCCCCGCATAGGAGACACCTTCAGGTATACAAAATTACCAATCTCAAAACTTAAATCCCTTCTTCTATGGTCAGCATAGCTCTTTTGCCTAGACTGCGCTAGCTTGAGGTTCTCCCTAACAACATGAACTTGTCTCTGCGCCTCCTAGAGAATTTCTGGTCCAAAAACATGATTCTCTCCTGTCTCGTTCAAAAACAAATGAGTCCTATACTTCCGACCATACAAAACCTCAAATGGAGACATCTTCAAACTTTCTTGATAACTATTGTTATAGGAGAACTCTACATAGGGAAGGCTCTTGTCCCAACTGTTACCATACTGTAAGGCGCAGGCTCTCAACATATCCTCGAGAATTTGATTTACCCTTTCAGTCTGGACGTCTGTCTGTGGATGGTATGCCGAACTAAAGTTTAGCCTAGTGTCCATCGACTCATGCAGCTTCTCCCAAAACCTTGAAGTGAATTGGCTTCCTCTATCTGAAACTATCTTCTTAGGCATACCATGTAGACACATAATCCTAGACATATACAGTTCTGCCAACTTTGGTCCACTGTATGTAGTCTTGACGGGAATGAAATGCGCCACCTTGGACAAACGGTCCACTATTACCCATATGGAGTCATAGCCACTTTGCGTCCTTGGTAACCCCACAATGAAATCCATGCTAATCTCTTCCCATTTCCATTCTGGTATCTTCAATGGTTGCAAAAGTCCTACGGGTCGCTGACATTCCGCCTTGACTCGTTGGCAAATATCGCATAATGCAACATGCTCAGCGACATCCCTCTTCATACCATACCACCAATACCGACTCTTAAGATCATGATACATCTTAGTGCTCCCTGGGTGAATCAAGTATGACGACTCATGGACGTCACGTAGTATCACTTCCTTGATCTCCTTCACATCCGGCACACAGAGCCTTTCCTTGTACCATAAGGTTCCCAGATTATCTACGGTGAAGCCTGGAGCCTTGTCCTCTGCAATTTGGAGCTTGATCTCCTCTATCTTAGAATCTTCAAGTTGTCCCTTTTGAATGTCTTGCTCCAATGTTGAGTCAACTTCCATAGTCACTACCTCAGTGTTAGAGACCCATCCCAAGTTAAGCTTCTCAAATTCTTCACACAATCCTGGTTGCATGTCCCTTGCTGTGAGCATACTCAGATGTGACCTCCTACTCAAAGCATCTGCGACAACATTGGCCTTCCCTAGATGATAGTTGATATTCAAGTCGTAGTCCTTGATGAGTTCCAACCATCAGCGTTGCCTTAGATTGAGGTCTGGTTGAGTGAATATGTACTTTAGACTCTTGTGATCCGAATAGATTTCACATCGCTTACCAATGAGGTAGTGCCTCCATATCTTGAGAGCATGGACCACTACTGCTAACTCCAAATCATGAGTTGGGTACTTCTCTTTGTGCTTCCTCAATTGCCTCAAAGCATACGCGACCACATGACCTTCTTGCATGAGCACACATCCTAGGCCTTGCCCAGAGGCATCACAATAAAATGGAGAAAGGTTTCTCCATGTCGGGCATGGTTACAATTGGTGCCGTCGTAAGTCTCTTCTTACACTCTTGAAAACTCGCCTCGTGTTCGGGCGTCCACTTAAAGTCCTTACCCTTTTCAATTAATTTTATCATAGGCTTGGCTATCTTGGAGAACCCTTCTATGAATTGCCTATAATACCCCGCTAATCTAAGAAAACTCCGGATGTCGGTGACATTCTGAGGTGTATTCCAACTTAACACATCTTCCAGCTTGCTAGGATCCACAGACACTCCTCTAGCAGAGATGATATGGCCCAGAAAAAACACCTCCTTGAGCCAAAACTCACACTTGTTTAGCTTCACGTACAACTGGTTCTCCCTAAGCTTCTGCAATACCAAGCGTAGATGTTCCTCATGCTCTTGTTCATTCTTTGAGAACATAAAAATATCATCGATGAACACCACCACAAACTTGTCCAAGTACTCCATGAATACCTTGTTCATGAGATACATAAAGTAGGAAGGAGCATTAGTCAATCCAAAGGACATGACAGTATACTCATAAAGTCCGTACCGAGTGGTGAAAGCGGTCTTGGGTATATCGGATGCCCGAATTTTCAACTGATGATTACCAGAATGCAAATCAATCTTAGAGAAAACATATGCTCCTCTCAACTGATCAAACAAATCATCTATCCTAGGCAGTGGGTACTTGTTCTTGATGGTGACAGCATTAAGGGCTCGATAATCTACACACATCCTCTGTGTACCATCCTTAGGGACAAAGATAACTGGAGCTCCCCATGGGGATGCACTTGGTCAGATAAATCCCTTATCTGGCAGTTCTTGTATTTGCTCCTTAAGTTCAGCTAGTTGAGTAGTGGCCATCCTATAGGGTCGCTTAAATATAGGTGCAGTACCAGGAATTAACTTAATAAAAAACTTGATGTCTTGATCAGGTGGCATACCTGGTAACACTTCTGGGAAAACATCAGGAAACTCGCATACCACTCGGACATCTTGGGTTGAAGCAACATCGAGTTGATTCAACTTTACACGGTTGACTGCTCCCTTGTTAGTGAGCAATGCATCAGCCACATACTCCAATTCCTTCCCAGCACTAGACATGAGCTTCACTGCCTTCTTAGAACAATCTATAAGTCCCTTATGCTTGCTCAACCAATCCACCCCAAGAATCACATCGACCCCTTTTGAATCAACGACAATGAGGTTGGCGGATAAGTCTACCCCCCTTATATTAAGGTTTACCTTAGGACAAACATGCCTCACATCCATCTCTCCCCCGGGAGAGCTCACAATCATCCTATTCTTTAGCATAGATATGGGTAAGTTGTGTTTTTGAACAAAAGCAACAGATATGAAGGAATGTGATGCTCCAGAATAAAACAAGACAACTGCATGATTATCATTTGCAAGGAACGTATCGAGGACAACATCTGGAGACTCCAGAGCATCATCAATAGCCACATGGTTGACACGAACACGAGCTTGGTTCTGCCGTGCTTTTGTTAGTGCAGAGTTCACATTGCGACTAGGAGTAGTGTTCCCACCTTGAGTTGGGGTCTGGTCGAGGTGTCGCTGAGGACATTTATTGGCAAAATGTCCTGGGTTACCACAATGATAACAAGCTCCTCCATTGGCAGGGCCCTGTCCATTGTTGGTCTTAGATGGGGCTGTCATAGCAGGACGAGGGGTCTGGAAGTTGGGGCGCTGAACCTGACGCTGAGGAGTGAAGAATCCTTGACCCGTAGGTTGAGCCCTTTGCTATCCACTTTGCTGTCCAGAGCGGAATACATGTCCACCAGAAGATGATCCAATGTGAGGCCTAGTGTTGCTGTCTCCTTGCTGACCTTGATGCTCCATCTTGCGCTTGCTATCCATCTTCGCCCTTCGGTTCTCTAGGACTAGAGCTTTATCCACCATCTCTTGAAAGTTCGCATAGTGATGAGCCTGCAGTGCATAGGCAAGGCCATTATTCAACCCATCAAGAAAACCCTCACACTTCTTCTGATCTGTGTCCACTTCTCCTGGGGCATACTTAGATAGTTGGGTGAAACGTGCAACATACTCACTCACGGTCATGGATCCCTGTTTCAGATCCTGGAACTCCTTCTTCTTCAGCCTTATTACTCCATGAGGCATATGGTGAGACCTAAAGCTGTTCTGGAATTCCTGCCAGTTAATACTATCTGGCTCCTCATGAGCTGCAACATAAGCATCCCACCAATCAGCAGCGGGTCCAACAAGCTGGTGTGCGGCAAACAACACCCTCTCCCTGTTGTTGCATTGCGCGACTTGCAACTTCTTGTCAATGGTCTTTAGCCAGTCATCTACATCCATGGGTTCCACAGAGTGAGAGAAAGTTGGAGGCTTGGTCCATTGGAAATCTCCCAGCTTGTCTCTAGGTAGGGGAGCAGCTCCTGCGACATTGTTGTTCTGTTGCTGCACCAGGGTCTAGCGCATGGTCTAGAAAAGCTGTGTCTGCATGGCCATGAGTTGTTCCAGAAAGAGCTACGAAGGTGGCTGCTCCTGTTCCTCATGGTTGTTGTGGACATTACGGTTTCCTCTCGCAATCTAGTGTAGATTGGGATATGATCAGCCAAAAAGGAATGCAAATATATGGTAAAGTAGAGCAATAGTGTAAAGGTGCGAAATAAAAGAGATATCCCCCAAACTAGCAAATCTTTATTAAAAGGCTAAAAGATAAAAAGATCTACTTTGCAAGACAGGCCTTGCAATAGATGCACACCCATTACAAAAGGTCCAAATCACACGCATCACACCAATCACACTAGCAAACCAATCACAAGAACGTGCTAATCTAAGACTCTCTCTCGCTAAACAATTACATCGATACGACTTGACAACGCTAATCAATAACTAATGACCTAACCTCATGACTCAAAAGACTCTCCTAGCGAAGACTACTCCTCGCTAGTCGATGGTGAAGCTGGTGGTGGTGGTGCCTGTGCAGCCTGCTGAAGAAGTGTTGCACAGGATGGAGAGCTGGGTGGCACTGTAGCTCTAGGTGCAGGCGCCTCCTGTGGGTCCTCCTCCTCAGAATCGTCATTCTCTGCCAGCATCTCCATCAACTCCCGGATCTTCTCCTCCTGCTCCAGGTAGTGGCGGTTGTGTCGGTCGAGCTCGTCCAAAGCAGCCGTCAACTCACTATTCATAGCTATAGTGAGAGCCACCTGCTCCCTCAGACGGTCCGAAGCATCGTGGCCTGGGGTAGGCAGGACAGAGAACTCCAGACTGCCGCTGGCCCTCTGTGGAAAGTGAGCAAACTGAGAAGTATGTAGAGTTTGGTTGTGCTCACGGCGAAGCACGGCGAGAGCTTGACCAGCAGCATCATTGATCCCAGCGTCGAACGTAGCTCTCGGTGCAATGGCGAAGTGGACACGATGAACTCGGTGGATGCGATCATCTGTAGCCCTCTCGCATAGTATCACCTCAACCTTCCAAGCATAGCCTCCGCCACAAAGAGGAGTCCTGGTCCCCACATACTATGGAGCGTCATGGTATCCCAGTCCCTAAAGCAAGTACCACAGTGTCCTCGGGTAGTAGCCGGCATGAAGTCCAGTCGAGTGAGCCTTAATAGCTGGCTGGATCATCCAAAATGCACCCTCTGGAATCTGTGGAGGGGTAACAACAACATGCTTACACGAGGTGATCTTCGTGCGAGCCATCTATAAAATTTTGAAAAAGGGGGAAAAAGGGATAAGTCAGAAAAACTTTTATAAACTAAAAGATAATAAAGCAACAAAATAAGTAAACAACAAGGGGTGATAAAACAAAACTGGAAGCCAAAAGTTTTGAAAAATAGTTTTATTGTAATATGGGTAAAATAATCCCTTAGACACGACCACTCTATCTAAACTAGCGTCCTACGGTCGACACAGCTCTAATGCCACTTTTGTCACACCCAGTTTTAAGGACAAAACCACATGCTTATTATATGTGTGCCCAGGAACAAGTTTCACACATATCGACAGTAAAGTGAAAAACAGAGTAACCAGTGTCATTATTACAGCGTATCATTATTACATGAATAATTGTCTTCAAAGACTAAAACAACACTCTCGATAATTAGTAGCGGAAAACAGCATAACACCACAGGTAATCGACCGGGGGCATGCTCGCCTAGTAGTAGTCTTCATCGATGTAGTCCATCTCTCCTTCTTCTGAGCAGCAGTTTATAGTACAACAACAAAGAAAAATAGCAAGAGTGAGCACATGCTGTACTCAGCAATTGGGAGAAAATATGACATGCAGCCTTAATAGAAGAAAGGCTAACATAATGGTTCATTTGCATAAATGAGCACTACACCTAAGATCATTTGAAAAGCAATCCTATTTACTAGGTGATAAATTCTCCCAAGTTCTCGCATCAAACCAACACTACAGGTTACACCGCCTGTAGCCAACCATGGGTTAAATCGCCCATAAGAAACCACACTACAGGTTACACCGCCTTTAGCAAACCCAGGGTTACACCGCCCAAACCAAACCTGTCTACCCACCAAGTTCACCCATAAACAACACTCCTAAATGTGTGAGGATCCAGGCTGCTCATGACCGTGAGCACGACTGTTATTACAGTTTGACACTCTGCAGAGGTTGCACAACTTTACCCACAGATTGGTGATTTCATCACTATGCAGTGACTAGAGAGTCTCCATGTTGCCCCAATCACACTACCGTAGGTGTGAGGCTAAGAGATCAACACAAGGTCTTTCAAAGAGCTTCCCAGCTTGCAAACAATCCATGCTAAGGTTCCACCGCTGCGGAATTAAATTGTTCCTCCAGAAGCCCCCTTTGGCGCCGTGGCTAGGACTGAACCGTCCATCGCCTGAGTCCGAGAGTAAACCATCCCGTCCTCATCCCTCGACTGCCCGTAAAACTAGGAAGACATCTTGATATTCAACCAAGCCTACCCATATCAGACCTGTGCTTTGCGCTATTTTCCTGGGTGGACGCTCCACAAACTAACTCTTATGATCTCAAGCTGGAACCACCACAATCCCACAGTACTGTACCAAGTACACGTGCATACCCGCACCATCCTTGTCATCCTCCTGCTTGGATCACCTAGGTTCTATGTTGCTAAAAAGGATTACCCATCCCTCATGATCATTATGTTAAAGTGAATCATTAGTCAAGATTAACAATAAACACTTCCATTCTCGACATAGCAAACTAAGCATGACGTACCCACACTATAAGCTACACCAGAACCCAGGCGATAAGGAATAATATGGAACAGGATGATGACACATAGGATTCAGTATTAACAAGCATGCATAGAAAATAGAGGGGAATGTAAAGCATAGTTTCAAAATGCATCAAGGACACTTGCCTGGTTCCCCTTGCTACTGCTCAAAGTCTTCTGGCTGTAGGTCCTGAAAGCCCTCCAACTGCTGGTCGTCTACTTGACATCATACCGGAAAGACAAGCATACAACCACACTAAGAAACAACACACCATGCAGTAACAAACAACAATGAAAACAATACTACAAAAAAGTATGTGTTGTTACGATCGTGTGAGCGCAAGAATCGCCTCAATCCGAGTTACGAGTAAAAAGTTACGAAGGTTTAAAGGTTTAGGGTTAAAATAGTAAAATCAGCAAAATTCTGTAAGATAGTATGAATAAATAATATTAAACAGTACGGTCGCACTGGTGCAAGAATTTCTTAGTTCCGAGCTACGGTTGAAAAGTTATGATGATTTGAAGTTTCAGGGGCTAAAATGTAAAAACAGACAAATTTAGGGGCCTAAAAGTAACTTTAGAAAAGTATAAGGCTAAACTGTAAAATGTAAGTATAAAATATAATTTTAGAAAAAAATATCAGGGACCAAAATGTAATTTATTAAAAGTATAGGGGCCTAAGTGTAAATAGACAGGACTAAAATATAATTAATAATAAGTTCACGGGGTTTTCTATAAAGTTATGGGACTAAAATATTTTTTTAAAGAAAAGTCTAGGGGCTTTTCTATAAAAATATAGTGCTAGAAAATGATTTTATAAAAGCTTAGCATTCTAATTATAAATTTGTAAGGGTTTTGCAAAATTTTCCGGATTATAAAGTAATTATAGTAGAATATAGGAGCCTAAACAAAAATCTGGCAATTATTAAGAATTTAAGGAATTAAATTAAACCCTAAAATTCCATGGACCGGACGTTGACCCAGGGTCTACGCGATCCGTAGACTTGGCTCATATCCCTTTGGGGTGGATCTAATCTGGACCATGTAGATTATATCCAAGGGCCACGAGGGTTCCGGTAGGGGAGGCGGCGGCCGGCGATGGGGGAGGCGGCGGTGCCATGCACGACTCGCGGAAGCTTGCAGGAAGGGAGCTCTGGGGCTCGGGAACCGATGGGGAGGGGGTCAGGAAAGGCGGCGGCGAAAGGGGAGCTCGCCGGGGGTGGTTGCGCCGGCACGGGAAGCGCGAAGGAGGCCGGTCGACAATGGAAAAAGGCGGCGGTGGTGGCTCTAAGCGGCGGCGGCGCACGAATCACGGATCGAGGTGGTAGATAGGGGAAAAATAGCGCGGCGGCACGGGGCCGCTATTTATAGGGGCACGACCCCCGGGGAGGCCTTGGCGTGCACGCCAAGACCGACGGCGGCGGCGGCTGGGCCCGGCTAGGGTTTCGGGGCGTGACGTGGGCTGGGCTGGCGGGGGTTGCGATGCGCTGGGCCGAGGCAGGCCGCGTTGGCGCGCTGCTGGGCTGGCGGGGGAGAGAAAAGAGGGGGAGTGGGAGCTGGGCCTCGAGGGAAGACCAGCCCAACCCGAGAGAGAGGGGAAGGGAGGGGCGAGTTGGGCCGCGGGAAAAATGGCCCAAGCATAGGGCTTTGCCCTTTTCTATTTCTAATTCTATTTCCTAAACAAATCTAAAACGATTTGTAATTGAATTTTCAAAAACCTTTTTCCAAACAACAAAACCTAGGTCAAACTATGCAGCATGAATGCAATTAACCAAAAAGAAATTTTATTTATTAACTAATTTTCTTTATTCCAAAGTTTGAAAAATTTGAGTGTTACAAGAGACAATAGTAAGCATAACTGTTTTTTCAAATCAAATCATTGCTTTACTATCCTTTACTCTAATATTCTTTTTCCTAGGCTCAAATCTCCAGGCGCACATCTTCGGTTTATCTGCCTCCAGAAATTAAAGCCACACTCCAGCAGATTCGTCAACGATGAGACGGAATCCCCATCGAATGACTCGTGTTGGATGTAACTCCCATCAGGCAACGCTACTTGGAAATCAAGGACATGCTGCCACCTGGCCTTGTCTTGGTACTGCATCCAGTAGCCTTCATCAAATTCCACCAAATCCAAGTGCTTCAAGCCCAAACTCGAGTCGAGCGTCGATTGGAACACAAGACTTGAGCAGAGGTAGCTGACAAGAAAGTAGAGGATGAAAAGAACAAATATGTCGCTCTTCTCTTAAAGTCGGGCGATCTTGAAGCAAAAATCGAAGACTTGCGGAGGGAACGAGAAGCAATCCTGGCGGCTTTAGAGGCAAAGAACAAAGAGATAGCTGATGTAGAAATATCCCTTGCCAGAGTTCCACAAGATTTCTTGGCGCAAGAGAATATCATGACATCGGCTTATGAACAAGCAAGCAGCCTATGGGATACTGCATCCACTATACCTAGGTCAATCGAAGAAGACGCCTACATCATCGCCCAAATTGATGAGCTTCGTACGAAGGCGATCGGCCTCATCGACTTCTATTGTCCAGAGGAGTAATCGTTAGATATGAGTTGTCTTATAAATCTGCAAACAATATTTAATTCTATAATATTTTTTTAACTAAAGGCGATATCCTTGATATCGGCCATCTGAAGACGATATGTAGACATCGGTTGTGAATCATCTCGCTCTTTTATTTTTTTATTTCTTCTGCTAAGGATGACAATCATCATATCGACCGCGATCAAGCACTCAAGATCATGCGCCAACCCAAACGCTCGGATGATATTTCTTCAAATATTTCCCATTGCTCTCCCAAACTTTTTTCATCTAATCCTGAAAGCAGTCTTCGGTATATCTTCTTATGCCATAAAAATTTGGTTATATCCAGTATTACCATCTATAAAACTAACAATCTTATGCCTTGCTGCTGCATCAACCAGAAGATCCGCTATCGGTATCGGGTAATTATCCTTGGGAGTAGCTTTATTCAATGGTCGAAAGTCGATGCAAACTCTCATCTTCCCACACTTCTTAAAAACAGGCACAATATTTGACACCCAATCTGGATATCGGTAAGGCCTAATAAATTTAACATCATATAATCTGGTAATATCAGCCTTGACATCATTATAAATCTTAGGATCGACCCTTCATGGCGGTTGCTTGTATGGTCGATATCCAGGTTTGATAGGTAGCCTATGTTCAACAATAGACTGGCTGAGACCGGGTATTTCAGAATAATCCCAAGCAAAACAATCCCGATACTCCTTCAACAATTTTAATAATTCATCTAATTTCTTGCTGATAAATGTCGGTCTGGGCTTGTCGCCATCTCCTATATCGACTTCTTGCAATTCATCGGCCGACATAAACTCTTTTCCCAACTTGCCATCTTCTACAAACTCCATGGGTGCCTGTCAGAGAAACAACTTTGAATTTGACTGGTCCACCACCTCAAGACCCTGACTAGTAATCTTGATATAGTCCCCATCCCAAATCCTGCGAGAAAGACACTCCAAATCATCTGCGTGCCATGGTGCTAAATCGGCTGATGCAACGTTGACGGTTTCATCGGCCGGAACCACCTCCACTCGATCATCGATCCACTGGATCACATACTAATGCATTGTCGATGGTACACAACAATTCACATGTATCCAATCATGACCCAGTAGAAGGCTATAGGTTCCCTTTACTTCAATAACAAAGAACGTAACCGACAAAGTTTTGCTGCCAATAGTGAGTTCCACATTCAAAACTCCTTTGGCTGCTGTAGTACAACCACCATAATCCCGCAAAATCATGTTAGTGTCGATTAAATCATCATCGGTCTTACCCAACTTTCTGGCAGTAGTGATCGGCGTAATATTGACCGCAGCACCTCCATCAACCATCATTTTTCCCATCGGCATCCCGTTGACGAACCCTTTTAAATATAAAACCTTCAAGTGCTGATGTTTAATTTCATCTGGCTTATCAAACACTGCTTTTTGGACATCAAATACTAACTGAGACACCTCATCATTATCAGCAAACAACTCCTCTTCCGAAGCCATGAATTCTTGCGGAAGCATCATCATCATACCCACTGTAGCACCAGGCACTTGTACTTGTGATTTCACCTTCAACCTCCATACCTTTTTTGGCAGTTGATCATCATCCTCGTCATAATAATATCTGCCAGCCCTTATCTGTCGGCATTGCATCCTCTGGACTCTTCGTTTCTGGCTCCTAGAAAATATACCAGAAGGACACCACTGCTCTTCCTACGCTGCAACTCTTTATCGACTTCTTTGTCAAATTTTTCTTCTTCGGTGTTCCTTGCCCCAAGTCAATCAAAAGTTGATACTTCTGCCCTACCTATCGACTTCTTCTTTTGACTCTTTGATGTTGCTTTGCCGTTCCTACTGTTGATAGGATTTCGGAGCCTTTCTGTGCACGCCGACTGCAACCAGGACAACTGTCGATTGAAGGCAGCTTCATATTATTCTCCTAGCAATATTTGAAAAATGTACACTCCCAGTGTGGGTCAAACTATGATTCCTGTAACTTCCTATCTCTTTTCTTCTGATATCGGCTAATAAGAACTTCGACATTATCGATACCAGCCTTGTTAACATTTACGAGGAACGGATGTCCATCGATTTTCATAGCACCTTTGGTAAACTTTATCTTGCCTTGTTCAATTGCCATTTGAATCTGTCTTTTGAAAACTTTGCAATCATTGGTATTATGAGATGGCGAGTTATGCCATTTGCAATACCTTTTCTTGTTCAATTCTTCAACAGGTGGGATCACATGATTAGGTGGCAACTGAATGTGCTTCTCTTGCAACAGCATGTCAAATATCTTATCAGCCTTGGTGATATCGAAGTCATACTTTTCTTCTGGCACATTCTGCTTCACCCAAGGACATTACAAAATATTCTTATTCCTTATCCACTCAGCCAGATTGACACCTTCGGTCTCCTCCCCAGACTCAGAGTCGTAATCATTATAGTTGACTTGAATTGGCCTGGATCGTGCCCCCCGAGTCAGATTCTCTTGGATAGACACCTTCTGCACTAGTTGAGATTAGCTTTCAAACTCAGCCGAAAGAAAATTTTCCCTTAGAGGCGCCACTAACCCATTAAAAGCAATCTCCGCTATCTGATTATCTGTTAACTGGAGACTAAAACACTTGCTGCGCACTTTCCTGAACCTCTGCATGTAATCATGCACATACTCACCAACTTTCTGCCTTACAACAATCAAATCTGACAATCTCATCTTCCTAGTCTCAGCGAATGAATACTTATGACATTTCTGTTTGAGATCGGCTCAAGTTATAATAGAATTCGGGGGCAACGATGCGAATCAGGAAAAAGCCAATCTAGACAATGATAAAGGAAACAACCTTATTTTCAATGCTTCAGTAGCTCTTGTGATGAGGACATCACTCCTATGGATACACACAACACTCCTCCAATTCTGGACTTGCAAGGTCCAATGACTAGAGCTCTTGCACGACGACTAAATTTAGAGGTGAGCTCGTTCCTACGTTCTTCGCTATATGTTACTTTTGAGAATGGTTTGCTACCTAATAATTATTTTATGATTAGAAACCATGGAAAGGACCAGGAGATGATGGGAGAAGGAGTTGGGAACGTGGAGGATCAGCAAGGGCTTGGAAGCCAAAGTGGAGGCCTAATTAAAATCGACTTCGAGTCTGTTTTGGGGCCCAGGACCAGTCTGCAATAAAACAGTCGCCCAGGACGCATACGGACTCGGATTTGGACGTTCTACATATTCACGTAAAGATAAGGAGAAGGCCTTTCCAATGCTGCTGGACTCATGTCAAAATTCATCCGGAGTCATCGGGAATTGTCGAAACAAGAGAGGGTCCAGAATCTATGTCGGCGCTGCGTCGCCTATTTTTGGCCTTTAGGCTTTGTATCTACTTGAGCCCAATTAGAGGCACATCCAGAGGGTCTTGCATGACCCTAGGGTCTTCATATACAGCCGCCGCTGCACCATTAGGGTTCGGGTTTTGCTTAGATCAATTCTGTTCATAAACAGTATTGCCGTTCATTGGTTTGTGAGACCCCAACTTCGTGAATTTAATCATACATCTGTAATTGTGTTGCATTCTTTGTTGTTCTTGCTTGTGTTCTTGATTCGAAGGCAGGGATTAGCCTTCTCGGCGAGGCAATCATCCTTGGATGGTTGATAACCAGAGGAGACGTCGTGCTGCGATTGCGGGGTTTAGAACGTGCTGTTCTGAAGCCGGATCGATTTGTGTGTTGCCTCCGACCAAATCAACTTACAAAGAACCTTTCGAAAGATCGGGAACCCTTCAGGTGCGCCGTCAGGTTCGCACTACCCTTTAGTTTTGTTTTCAGGTTCTTCCTATCATCCACAGAAAAGCCAAAAAAGTTTTTTTCCCCGCCCATAACCACGTGTTTAGCCTTTGCATATTTCAATTTCAGAGTCTGTAGTGTTGAGTTTGTGCCATAGTTCTTGTTTAGTCGCTGGTTTAGTTTGTTTTTTTGTCATCAGTAGTGTTTCCCTTGCAACCCCAGCTGCCATCCCCTCCACCGTCCTCGGTTTTGTCGGCTTTGTGTGCTAGGGTTGATTGATCAACACGCCCACCCTAATCCCACCCTAAACTCACCCTCAACACCTCGGACCAATTCTCACAAATTCCACTTTCCGCTGCATCCACCCAGCCAAAAAAATCCCTACCCGACCCTAAACCCGTCTCGGGTTTCACTCAAACCCCAGGTTTCTTCATAACCGATTCCGACACCCCTTTGGTAAAACGGTCATAACTTTTCGCTCGGTTGTCCGTTTTGGCTGAAATTTTTACAGGAGATTCTTGACAAAAAGTTGAGGTGACCCACACTGGACTATGCCCTGTGTGCCCTCATCAAAAAATTCAAAAAAAATCGGGAAGATAAAGAAAAAATTCATTCAAGTTGAAACCCGACGTTTTTGGAAACTTCAAGAATTTTTGTAGGCGATGTTCTAGCTCTGTTTGAGCTAAATTTTTTGTAGTTTCTCCCCCTTTGTTAGTGAGTTGGAGAAAAATATCAAAAAAAAAAAGAAATTTGGGATTCCTACTAGTGCTCCATCTAGCTCCCTGGAATTTTTGAGTTTGGTTGTTTTACACTTAGCCCCCTATTATCGACTGTGTGCCTTTGTCTCTTTGTTTCTTTTTTGCTATCACTACTGTTCTAGGACATAGTTAGACCAGCAACTAGGGACAAGTTACTTGGGCAATTATTCAACTTTACTATTTGTTTTTGATTTGTGTGCCACTCACATATATATATTTGGCCTTCCTAGCTCTACATACTTCTTTTGGATAGCACATAAGTTATTTTGTAACCCTTGCAATCATGGAACACACCTCCCTGGTATCCTTCACTTTGTTGTTTTTAGAACTTTGTAAGAGCTTTGCAAGAAGCTTCCTTTTGCTATGTTGAGAGGCACCACCGCTTAGGAGTTTTGTAGGGATAACCTTCACTTTTTGTTTCCTGTTTTGGTGTTTTTGATGTCAGGAAGCGATGGAGAGGGTGCTTCGCCCTCAAAATTTGATGAGTGCGTCAGCCAAACTCAGCTATAGAAGGCTTTGCAGGCGGTTCAGAGTGATTTGGCAGAGACGATCACCAGGGCCGTCACCGACGCCGTCACCAAGCTTCACCTGGGAGAAAGCATTGAGCGGTTGGATAAGAGAGTCTATAAGTTAACCGATCAGGTTGTCGAATTGGAGACCGCTCACAAGAACATCAACACCAATACCAACACCAACACCAACACCAACACCAACACCAACAACGACGTTGAAGACGATCATGATGAAGCAACGGTGTATAAGGCTGATGGCACCGTCGATAGGTCAGCTACAAGGACCGCAAGGTTACGACGCTGTTTGCAACGTAACCCTCAAGGTATGGGTGGTTTCCACAACCACAACCGTCGCACACAAGGTAACCATGCTCCAGATGACCCGTATGCTAAAATTAAGTTTTCAATTCCTTCGTTTTCAGTTCAGTACAATGGTGATGCTTACCTTGATTGGGAAATGACGATAGAACAAAAATTTAATGCCCACCTTGTTCCTGAACAACATAGATTTAGACAAGCCACTAGTGGGTTTAAGAACTTTGGTATTGTTTGGTGGAGTGGTCTAGCTGCTGAAACTGATTTGCCTACAACTTGGGAAGAACTTAAGGTAGAAATGCGTGATCGTTTTGTTCCTCCTTCTTGTTATAGAGAAATTCGTAATAAACTACAGCGTTTAGATCAAGGAGATAAAACTGTTTAGGAGTATTTTAGTGAGCTTCAGAAGGGTTTGATTCGTTGTGCTGTGGTTGAAAAAGTAGAGGATCAGATTTGCCGCTTTTATTCTGGTTTAAGAAAAGAAATTCAGGACAGCCTTGATTATAAAGAATTTTATACCCTCAACCAGTGTTTCCAGTATGCTATGCTTGCAGAGAAAGAATCACATGGACTTTTCCAGGCTTTTGAGGAGTACAACAAGTCCAGGAATTTCTACCCACCACGGCCGACGGGGACTTCGGGACTGCCCAAGCCATCTTCCCGACCGCCCCCACCAGCTAGTGTCGTTTCTGCAGCACCAAGATCTGCCCCTGTCCCTTCTACGCGCTCAGGTAAAAATTCTGTGCAGGTAACGGCTAGTAGTGCCTCCTCTGTTGCTTCGACGGGATGCACGACAGGGATTCAGTGCCACCGCTGCCATGGTCTTGGTCATGTGCTGAAATATTGCCCAAGTAGGCGGGCATATGTGGCGACAGATGATGGCGGTTACATGAGCACCTCCGATGTGGAGGATGAGGAGGATGTCGCTGCCACTAGCGGTGACCTCATCCTTGGAGTCGGAGATACCACGGGCTACATGAATATTATTATGCAACGTGTGCTTAGCACATAAATCCAGCAGCCCGAGATGATGCAGCGACATAACTTGTTCCAGATTTTCTTCGTCATCAAGAACCGTCGAGCACGTGTCATCATTGATGGAGGAAGCTGCAATAATTTGGTGAGTTCTGATGTGGTTAAGAAACTTGATTTGACCACACGCCCACATCCACATCCATACTACATTCAGTGGTTAAATAACTCTGGAAAAGCTAAGGTAATACAAACTTGTAGAGTTCCTTTTTCCATTGGTTCCTATGTGGATTCTGTTGATTGTGATGTTGTACCCATGCAAGCTTGTTCACTTTTATTGGGTAGACCTTGGGAATTTGATAATGGTGCTGTACACCATGGTAAAAGTAATAAGTACACTTTTATGCAAAAAGGAACTAAAATTACTTTGTTACCAATGACCCCTACAGAAATTGTACAAGCTGATTTAGAACGAGCTGCTAGTTTGAAAAATAAAGACCCTAAAATTCAGCAACCTGTTAATTCTGATTCTACACCAAGTAATGTTAATGATTCTTCAAGTTCTAAGGGTGCTGGAATTAAATTACAAGGTCGTTCATGTCTTGCCACAAAATCTGAGCTTGCTGAAATTTCTGCTGATGATATTTGCTATGCTTTAATATGCAAACAAGCCTTGTTTTCGCTTGGTGATATTGCTTCTAGTGCTTTGCGTCTTGCTGTCACTAACCTTTTGCAGGAGTATGAGGAAGTTTTCCCAGCTGAGAGGGATTGAGCATCAAATTGATTTAATTCCTGGTGCTACTTTGCCAAACCGTGCTGCTTATAGGACCAACCCTGAGGAGACTAAAGAGATACAACGACAAGTCCAAGACCTTTTGGATCGTGGGTATGTTTGTCAATCACTTAGTCCTTATGCTGTTCCTGTACTTTTGGTTCCTAAGAAAGATGGTTCTTGGCGTATGTGTGTAGATTGTAGAGCCATTAATAACATTACTATTAGGTATCGTCATCCTATTCCTAGGCTAGACGACATGCTTGATGAGTTATGTGGTGCTATAATTTTCACTAAAATTGATTTGCGTAGTGGCTACCATCAAATTAGAATGAAACTTGGAGATGAATGGAAAACAGCTTTCAAAACCAAATTCGGGTTGTATGAGTGGTTAGTAATGCCTTTTGGTTTAACTAATGCACCCAGTACTTTCATGCATTTGATGAATGAGGTTTTAAGACCTTTTATTGGAAAATTTGTGGTTGTTTATTTTGATGATATCTTGATTTATAGCAAATCCATGAATGATCATATGATTCATTTGCGTGCTGTTTTTGATGCTTTGCGAGTTGCACGTTTATTTGGTAACCTTGAGAAGTGCACCTTTTGCATGGATCAAGTCTCTTTTCTTGGCTATGTTGTGACTCCACAGGGAATTGAGGTGGATGAGGTGAAGATTGAAGCAATAAAGAGCTGGCCTATACCGAAAACTATCACATAGGTGAAGAGTTTTCTTGGTCTTGCAGGTTTCTGCCGCCGCTTTGTCAAAGATTTCAGCACCATTGCTGCACTATTGCATGAGTTGACAAAGAAGGGCGTTGACTTCCATTGGGGTAAGGTACATCATGAGTCTTTTGATGCTTTGAAGGAAAAACTTACCCATGCACCATTGCTGCAATTACCCAATTTTGATAAGACTTTTGAGCTTGAATGTGATGCTAGTGGTATAGGCGTTGGTGGTGTTTTGATGCAAGATGGTAAACCTATTGCATACTTTAGTGAGAAAATTACTGGGCCTGTTTTGAATTATTCCACGTATGATAAAGAACTATATGCACTTGTACGTTCTTTAGAGATGTGGCATTATTATTTGTTGCCCAAAGAATTTGTTATTCATTCTGATCATGAATCACTTAAGTATATTCATTCTCAATGCAATTTAAACCGTAGACATGCTAAGTGGGTTGAGTTTATTGAGTCTTTTCCTTATATTATTAAACATAAGAAAGGGAAGAATAATGTGATTGCTGATGCTTTATCTAGACAGTATACTTTGTTGTCTCAACTTGATTATAGAATTTTTGGACTTGTGGCAATTAAAGAACAATATGTTGCTGATGTTGATTTTAAAGATGTATTGCTGCACTGTAAAGAAGGTCGTGCTTGGAACAAATTTGTGTTGAATGATGGTTTCTTGTTTAGAGCTAACAGCCTATGCATTCCAGTTGGTTCCGTTCGTCTTTTGTTGTTGCAGGAGGCGCATGGAGGTGGATTGATGGGTCATTTTAGTGCTAAGAAGATGGAGGATATTTCTGCCACACACTTCTTTTGGCCAAGGATGAGGAAATATGTTGAGCTTTTTGTTGCTCGCTGCACTACATGTCAAAAAGCTAAGTCTCGATTGAATCCACATGGTTTATACATGCCACTTCCTGTTCCTTCTATTCCTTGGGCGGATATTTCTATGGACTTTGTTTTTAGGACTGCCTAGGACTAAGAGGGGGAGTGATAGCATTTTTGTTGTTGTGGATCATTTTTCTAAGATGGCACACTTTATACTATGTCATAAAACTAATGATGCTAGTTATATTGCTGACCTCTTTTTCAAAGAAATTATACGTTTGCATGGTATGCCTTCTACTATTGTGTCAGATCGTGATGCAAAATTCTTGAGTCATTTTTGGCACACGCTTTGGAATAAGTTGGGTACAAAGTTGCTATTTTCTATAACTTGTCATCCACAAACTGATGGACAAACTGAGGTTGTGAACCGCACTTTGGGCACTATGTTGAGAGCTATTTTGAAGAAAAATTTGAGGCAATGGGAAGAATGCTTGCCTCATGTTGAGTTTGCTTATAATCGGGCAACACATTCTACTACCAAGGTAAGTCCCTTCAAGGTAGTGTATGGTTTTGATCCCCATACTCCACTTGATATACTTCCTCTACCTATTAATGAGAGAGTTCATGTTGATGCTAAGGAGCGTGCTGAATTTATTTTACAAATGCATGAGACCACTAGACTTAGCATTGAAAAGATGAATGAAAAGTATAAAATTGCTAGTAGTAAAGGTAGAAAGGAAGTAAAGCTTGATGTAGGAGATTTAGTGTGGTTACATTTGAGGAAGGATAGATTTCCAGAATGGAGAAAGTCTAAACTAATGCCTAGAGCTGATGGTCCATTCAAAATAATGGAGAAGATTAATGATAATGCATACAAACTTGAGTTGCCTCCCGAGTTCGGGGTTAGTCCTACTTTTAACATTTCAGATTTGAAACCATACTTGGGAGAAGAGGATGAGC
Organism: Eleusine indica; assembly: GCA_030378355.1. Taxonomy (NCBI): domain Eukaryota; kingdom Viridiplantae; phylum Streptophyta; class Magnoliopsida; order Poales; family Poaceae; genus Eleusine; species Eleusine indica. Next base: position 18,246,790 of record CM059502.1, read on the forward strand.
TTGAGTCGAGGACAACTTCACTTCAAGAGGGGGAGGATGATGAGGACATCACTCCTATGGATACACACAACACTCCTCCAATTCTGGACTTGCAAGGTCCAATGACTAGAGCTCTTGCACGACGACTGAATTTAGAGGTTAGCTTGTTCCTACGTTCTTTGCTATATGTTACTTTTGAGAATAGTTTGCTACCTAATGATTATTTTATGATTAGAAACCATGGAAAGGACCAGGAGATGATGGGAGAAGGAGTTGGGAACGTGGAGAATCAGCAAGGGCTTGGAAGCCAAAGTGGAGGCCCAATCAAAACCGACTTCGAGTCTGTTTCGGGGCCCAGAACCAGTCTGCAATAAAACGGTCGCCCAGGACGCATACGGACTCGGATTTGGACGTTCTACATATGCACGAAAAGATAAGGAGAAGGCCTTTCCAATGCAGCTGAACTCATGTCAAAATTCATCCGGAGTCATCGGGAATCGTCGAAACAAGAGAGGGTCCAGAATCTGTGTCGGTGCTTCATTGCCTATTTTTGGCCTTTGGGCTTTGTATCTACTTGAGCCCAATTAGGGGCGCGTCCAGAGGGTGTTGCACGATCCTAGGGTCTTCATATACAGCCACCGCCACACCATTAGGGTTCGGGTTTTGCTTTGATCAATTCTGTTTATAAACAGTGTCGTCGTTCATTGGTTTGTGAGACCCCAACTTCGTGAGTTTAATCATACATCAGCAATTGTGTTGCATTCTTCATTGTTCTTGCTTGTGTTCTTGATTCGCAGGCAGAGATCAGCCTTCTCGGCGAGGTCAATCGTCCTTGGACGGTTGATTACCAGAGGAGATGTCGTGCTGCGATTGCGGGGTTTAGAATGTGCTGTTCTGCAGCTGGATCGATTTGTGTGTCGCTTCCGACCAAATCAACTTACCAAGAACCTTTCGAAAGATCGGGAATCGTTGTTCACATCATCCTGCCTCTCCACATTGTACCGAAAACCAGCTGACATGCTCGACAGTGGTAGTATTATCTTGTCCAGTGAACTTAGTAAATTCTGGTGGCATGTATCGACTCGACATAGGAATCAATCATAACTAGGAGGATACGGGGGCTGATACATATAAGTTTGTTGTTTTGGCTTTAACCCAAATTGTTCTCTCATCACCTCAACAATCTTCACTGCGTAGTCATCGATTGAAACATTGGCATTTGGAACAACCGATGTAGGACCAGATGCTGGCACTTGTGGGGCTGTCTATGAACCAAAATTGACAACAGTGTGCTGGCCTCCAAACTCCCCAGGCAATGCAAATGATGATGGCATGCCGAACAGGCTTGGCTCTATATTTGGTGTTGTACCATATGCCATATTTGGCTCTGAAGTCTCTTGCCTGTAATACTGCGGTTGTGTCTGTGGTGATGTGTTTTGTAAAATAATCCTAGGACCAGACCTAGGTGATCTCCTTGTAACGCCACCACTGTTATTTCTTAGGGGTGGAGTGGCATTCTCTAATGCTGGTCCCGAGCTTGTTCAAGGAATTACAGTGCTAGTACTGGGTGGCTGTTGCTCGAGTCCTTCAATTGCAGGCCGAGGAATATTCCCCTACATATGGAAATACATCAGCCCATGTGCTGGATCATCATATACACACCCCTCCACTATCTGAATAATTAAAGCTCTCAAAGTATTCACCAACATAGGTGATTGATTCATCAGTGCATGATATATAGCCGCATGTATCATGTTGTTCAATGTAGCCTCATCTACCACCCCCATTGGCTTATCGGCAGGCGATTTCTTAGTTTCATATTCTTCAACCAAAGTAGCCACGGGTAACTTTCCCCTTTGTATGATCTTGTCATGCCTGGTTTTACTAAATGTGCTCAACATAAGGCTTTCGTACTTAGCAATTCTTTGATCGATTTGTGCTCTTGTTTCATCGCTCAAATTATCTTTGTCAACAGGCAGCATGTTCTCTATCTTGAAATCCGCGCTGACATCATGTTTTGGTGGAGGATTCTCATAGAGCTTGGGATCCTTTGGCATTCCAAGTTCAGCCATGTTATAGATCTTGAAGTTCTGTGTCCCACCAGGTGTGCCAAAAAGCGTGTTGATGCGAAAATCATACGCATGACCCGAGAGATTCGCTTGACTCTAGTGCGGGCTTAACACAAGGAAACCGGAGCATGCTAGTCGATTTTCATTGCAAATCAACAAAGAGACGAACAGTTAAATTCCAAGGGTCACCGAGCCAGGACAGGCTGATGAAGAAAGCCAATAATCATTGTTAGTGAAAACGAGTCGATGGTTATAAACAACAAGAATATTCGAAAAAATAAACTAATCAGCTGATTTGAATTGGCTCATCGGCAATTAGATAAACAGGTATCAAGTGCTGAGTAAATACTGCCAACAAGAACTAAATCGATAGAGCAAAGTCGATAAATCTATAATAGACATGCTAGACTTGCTCTGTTAATGTCAAAGAGTCAATAGGCCAGAGTTGATAGCAATACAGTAATCATGCAAAGACTCTCCCTATCGATAGTGTTCATTCGATAGATCTGATAGCTGGTATTGCAAATATGCCTTAAAATCACAGATCTAATCTTATCAAATAAGGGGGTAATCAACTTCAATGAATGCAATATTAAACAGTTAAGACGCCAAGAAGTCGATCATACCGTGATAACCTGTCGGCTAAATGCCATGACAGAATCCTATCGACTTTACCCACGATCGGTTCGTATCTAGTCCTATCGACTCAGGGAGAGGTCAAAATCGATGCAGCCTCGCTGGCTCGAGCAGATCAAACTTAATCAAGGCAGTGCCCGAACAAAGCAGATAGAACTAAATACGATCCAATTACGGGTAAACATCTATAGAATGACTAAATAACAGATCTATATTAAATTGGTAGAATCTCCTTGAAGTCACAATAGATTGGATCAAACCGATATAGTATTGCAACTCGAAATCGATAATATAAACGTAATTAAGATCTACTCCCTCCATCCATCTATAGAGTGCACATTCCCCTTAGGTACATAGACCAAGAAGGTAACTGCTCTGTTTTAATTCTGATTCTCCCGATATCAAGCCTCAGCAGCGATTCATTGTGCCATGCAATTAAGATCCACAATTATCTCTCTATTGGTGGTTTCTAGATGCACATTTTATCTACCAAAAAGGGATGCTTTGCGTTTTAATTTGGTGGTTTGGACTAACAATTAACCCCATATTTGCATATATTTATAGTTGTTCTATTTTGGATGTAATCACAGGAAACAGGTGTAAAACAGAGCAATTATGGATAAAGAACTAAAGAGTAACGAAGATGGGCCAGATGCGGAGCCGCGCCGATCGGCACGGGCCTGTGCCGATCGGCGCAGCAGGAGAAGATGACGAAAACACGATCCGGTCCAGGAAAGACGAAGGCCCAGCCCAGTATGAGTTAGAGTCGGTGGAAGTTGATCTAATCCCGTCGGGTATAAAAGGACGATAATTATCAAGAGCCAGGAGAGAGGAGGAGAGACGACAATCGCGAGAATCAGTTATTAGAACTAGGGTTCCAGGATATTAGCGGCGAATGTTGGTCAACACCGACGAGATCCACCAGAAGGGAGGACGCGCTGATCGGCACGATGCTTGCGCCGATCGGCTCGTGCGCGTTCCAGCGCTATTTCTCACCCCTCTGCTATGTCTAGCGGAAGGATGAGTGAGTAGTCTCATATTCTCTTCTCTGGTGCGGGGATCTGGTCATGTAACTCTCATACTTCTTGATACTCTTTTGATGAATTTAATCTATGTGATGAACTTTATTGCACATCTATCTATCCCTTTCATTAGTGTATCGGCCAATACACTTTTGCCCATTACATAGTGCAAGAAACCAGTGGGGAGCTAATAGCCTCTGTAGTGATAGCCGGGGTGAACGAAACCACCATGTCTTGTAGAATATTAGAGTCATCACTCGAGTTGATAAGAATAAGGTTGCATGCTAGTGAATCAATCCTAAGGAGAGAATCCTTCATCATCCTGTTACCTCTTCAATAACATTCACCTTCCACTTTCTCACCGTCATCATTCACACCAACCATCCAATTGCAATTTGTTAGTAACCCTTTAATAATATTAGTTCCGCTCGTTCCCTGTGGATTCGATAACCTTGGAATACTCTGAGGGAAAAAGAGCTACAACTGTACACCGTCCTCTTGCGGTATATAATTGGGTGCGTAATTAGGACCAACACTCTCTACATGGAAACATTGCTTCATGGACCTGCATGTCATCCAGCTATTGATGTTCTGATTCCTTTTTTCTCGTGCGATAATGGCGGCAGGATAAATACTATGCACGGGAAACAAAGCGGCTCAATGAAAACACGCATAGTTTTTTTTTTTTGGAAAACTCACTGGCAAAAATGTGCACTCTATAGATGGACGGAGGGAGTAATTACCGGATAACTAGCAATTCTAAAGATAATAGCTAGAATATCAAATCAATGAGAAAGTACTGGTTGAAGTCGATAGAATTACCAAAGGTGACTAATCCAAGTCTCTGGCTGAGATCGGAGCCGATGCAGTCCACGTGAGACGAGGATGTCGCCGAGAAATGGTTTGGCGATGTGCCGAATGTGTAGAATGAAAGTGCTATTTTTCTCGTACAAGGGGTTCTGACCCAACTCGGTCAGGACTCTTAAACAAACCGACTAGACTTATTTTTAAATCAACTCTAAACTAAAAATAGAAAGAGATAAATAAATCTATTGGGCCCACTTTATTCCTTTCAGCCGTTCAGCTTCGCTAACTTTAGCCGACTTCAACCCTCCGCCTCTGACCAACGGGATCGGTTCAAATTCTGGTGCCAACAGCTCCCGGCCTCCCGCAGTCCCACGACGCACGCCTCTCACGCCGGCCCCGCCTCCCTTGCCCCGATGGCACGCCGCCCCCTATCTCGCCCCCGATGGCACACCGCCCCTGCCTCCCTCGCCCCCATGGCACGCCGCCCCCCCCTCGGCACACTGCCTCGGCCTCTTTCGCCGCCGCGCTGCCTCGGCCTCCCTTCGAACCGTGCCGCTTGTTCTTCTCCCTGCTCCCATCACCCCCACTGCGGAGGCCAACGAGCCGCCAAGGCACCAAGGGCGAGGCTCCCTCCGTCGCCAGTGAAGCACCAAGGGCCGCACCTACTAAGGACGATCTCCTCTGTGCCGGCTCTCAACGCTGAGGGCAAGCTCATCTCTGTCATCGGGCTCGCGGGCCTAAACGGGCTTGCATGCTTACGGGCCTAACGAGCCGACCCAGCACAGTTACCATATTCCGTGCCATGCCATGGGCCGACAACTCGGCATGACCCGAGAAGGATTTTGTGTCGCATCGGCTCAAAATATATCAGGCCGTGCCTTTACGTGCTTGGGCCGGGCAATGCTGGGCGGCCCGTTTGAACAGCACTAGTGCTACCATAGGCAAATGGCGAGGAGAGCTAATGAGCTCGTCACCCTTGTGTGTTGGGCCATGATTAAGCCCATCCAAATGAGGAATCATTTCTTGAATCCCTTGCCCATCAAACACCTGGGGCCTGGGGGAAACGAAGAATCCTGTAGGTGGATCGTGCCCTTGACTGTGCGTTGGCATGACCAACGGGTAGATCAATGATATACGGTTGCCAAAACGTGTGGCTACTGTTTGGTACGAAATGCAAGGAAACCGCGTGTTGCTTAGGGGAGAATAGAAATGCACGGACATAGATGAACATCATATATTTCCTATTCTTTATAACCTAGTGGCAGATATGCTCACAATTGTAATAGCACGAGCTAAAGCGGATAATCAAATCAATGGAATTCTACCGGCGCTAGTAGAGGATGACCTGCAAAAAGCGATTAATATGAAACTTTTATTATGTGTCTTTGAGCAACTACCAGACCTCAAAATCAACTTTGACAAGAGTGAATTTTTTTGCTTCGAGGAAGCAAAAAACTTTGAGACACAATATGTGGATATTTTTTGCTGCAAGATAGGAAAACTACCATTCAAATACCTTGGCATTCCTATGATGCACAGGAGGCTCAGGAACTGTGAATGGAATGATGTTGTGTAGAGGTTTAATAAAAACTAAACAAATGGAAAGGTAAATTATTATTAGTTGGCGGATGACTAATTCTTATTAATGTCGTCCTCAGTAACCTTCCAGTTTTTATGATGTCGTCCTTTGAGATAATAGATGGTGTCTGTGATACCCTTACCTGGGATATACGGTGTTTACATACCAATCCCTGGATCAGTAGTTGTTACACACATATGAATGATACAAAGAGCGATACAATGATCTTTATTAAGTCAACACAGGGACGATAAGGTCATACAAGTCTTAGATTACAAGCCAGGAGGTGGTCATGTCATCCTCAAAATAAAGAAAGCAACACATAAGCTTTATTGAAGTCCACAAGCAACTCGAGCATAGGACGCGACCTATTCATCAAACTCCACAGGTGCTTCTTCATCTTCTTCTGAATAATTAATTTAAAGTAAGGATGAGTACATATGGTACTCCGCAAGCCCTACACTAGCAAGGATATATATATGCATTTGGGATGGTAGTCAAGGAATGAGGTTGAGTTTTTCAGAGTTTTGTGAAAAAGCGCGGATGCAAAAGCTTACTACAGAACCAAAGGGGGGGTTTCGAGTGAGGAAAGCAGTTTTATAACTTTTAGTTGGTTGGACCTGGGGGATATTACAATCGATCTCGATAGTTTTCATATTTTAGTTGAGCCTTCTGACACACCGTCAAAACAAATCTGGCACACCTTACCAACACCATTCACCAAGACGCGGGTCTCACTACACCCACTCACACATCAAGGAAGTCTTCAAAGCCCAATGATTTGGTGTGTCATAACCAGTGAAAACGGACATCCGAATGATTTAGGTATTAACTCTGCAGAGCTTAGAACGCTGTACCCATAGGCTATGTGCTCTTAGCTATGGATCACATAATGCTTCCACTTCACCTGGGCACACCCACAATCCCACCACGGATCTCAGGGGTTCCGCAACTATGACACACATTCATATCATTGCAAGAATGACACACAGTCATATTGCCATTCACCATATATTCTTGCCAAGTACTGGACTTATCACCACTTGCACCAAAACCAACCCCGAAGTCCGTTCCTACTTCGTCGGGTGACAGTTCCTTGTTGCGTAACCTAGGTTCCGCGTTAGTCCTGCCCATACAGGTTCTGTGGTCGTACTGAAAATATCACCAAGTTGGTGTCTTAACGAATCGCTCCTAAGCAGCAGGGCGAGCACTCATCCATGATAGGTGGACCCACACCAAAGACACCATCACCAAGTACTCTACACCAGTACTTAAGGAGTCTCGCCCGCGGCCAAGTCTATCCCACACAACTTCACGTTAACACAGTTGGTTTAGCATCCATTTGTTCGTGCACACACCACCAAACACATTTTCACACATTTTATAAATCTTGGTAGTGTAGGAGTATGGTGATATTCATCACAATCCTAAGTGTATAGCAAGGGGGGGATGGTGTCATCGTTAGCAAAGCTATTGATAACTTCCTAGGTTTGTCAAGGTAGTGGGATAACAATTGCGGTCAATCAAAGATCTAACGTTCATATCTTATATAGGCGATAGGAACGCTAGTTTTCACACAAGTGGGCTCTAACTAAGCAATCATGAAAATAACAAGGAACAATGCATATAAGAAGTAGGCTCTAAGTTGGGTGCATTTTCAGAATAATAGGAGCAACCATGATCAAGGAATAGATAAAACTTGCCTTCTAACGCGTCCTCGAAGTCTTCCTCATAGTCTGGGTCCTCGCGCTCCTGCTCCTGGTTCTCTTCGTCTGCAGATCGTGAACTACGCATAAGCTATTGTGACATTAAATGAAACAAAACCAAAAGAAAGCCAAATGGTGAGAAACTAGATGAAATCAGGCTAGATGAAGAGCTTTAGGGGCTAGGGTTCGAGACAACGATTCCAATAGCGCAAGAATCACCTGAATGAAAGTTATTGTTTGAAAACTAGGGCTTTTCGAAGGTCTAGGGGCCTATTTGTAATTTATAGAATATCTTGAGGACCTTTCTATAATTATAGAGAATATGAGGGGCTTGGTTGTAAAATGGAAGGGGATAAAATATAATTATAGAAATGTTACAAGGTCTGGTATTTCTCAGGCTAAAGCTAAGGGGGCTAAGTGCAAAATTACAAGGTCTGGTATTTCTCAGATTTTTGGGAATTAATTTTGTACTGAAAAACCTATGGAATAGGTCTACGGGCTGGTGGGCTGGGCGTACGGGTGCAGTCTATGGGCCAGGGCACTATGTGCCGTTGAGTGGTCGATAGGCGGCTCGGATTTAATTTTGGAAAGGGGTATGTTGGTTCTAATCATGGCCGTAGGTGGGGAGATGAACGACTGGGATTTAATGAAGCGAAGGGGTACGCTACGATCTAATCGTGGCCGTAGGCAACATGATGGACGACCAGGGTCAGGGGGTGGTGGCGCATGATGGCCGGAGGGCAAGACGACGGTGGCGCCATTGCCTCAGACTCCGGCGTGCATAGTGCAGGGTCTAGGGTGGCTAAGCTCGGCCGGTAGTGTGTTCAGGAGGATGCGGGAGTGGTGCCGCGTTCCCTGAGGGCGATCGCAAGGTGCGGAGTGGTCTCGGGTGAGCGCGGGATGAGAGGGGGAACTAGCTCAGAAATGGTGGGAGAGAGAGAGGGGGGAGCTAGATGAGGCTGTGCGCACGGCAGTGGTGGGAGTGCCAGCTCGGGCACTACGACCTTCAATGGCGAGCAGGGTGAGGCGATAGCTCACTACTGTGCGTGGTTAGGGGCCAAATGACAGGCAAGGAGTGGTCATGTCATTATGGTGCAGTGAGCAGCGACGAGAGTAGTGCGAGCAGGCGGGTAGGGAAATTGATGTCACGACGGGGCGGTGGGGGTCACATCACGGGGTGCAGGGGGAGGTCGTTTCTGTGCCCTGTGCGGTGGCATCACGGTGTGGTTCAAGGCGACGTGACTCATCGCTGGCCGCGTCGCGACGGGGTGGGGGGGGGATTAGGGCGTGCGGGGTCGGATGGAGGTAAAGGCGTGGCGTCGCCTTGTGCCAGTGCGACGGGTGGGTGGCTACGATGTTGAGACAGGGCATGGCGACGACGTTGGGAGGAAGGGGAAGTAGGGGAGGCGAGCGAGGGACTGGCCCGGGATGCTGGGCTGCGTGGACGAGGGGAAGGGAAAAGGTGAGGAGGCGACTGGGCTGCTGGGTTGGGCCGTATGGGCGAGGGAGTGGGAGAAAGAGCTAGGCCAGGGGGGAGAAAATGGGAAGGCCGCCCAGGGAGAAAAGAAATGGTTCTGGTTTTTCTCCAATTCAAGTTCAAAAAATTCAAACTTGCAACAAAGAATTCAAATAAAATCCAAGGAAATAAAAGACTGGCACTTGTCATGTTCCAAGTTTTAGGACTTTCCTTCGTATTTTGAAAAGGATTTTCCTAAATTAAATAAAATGATTTTTGAGGTGTATTTTGAGTGGCCAAGTTTTTAGGGTCTCACAGACATACCCCACTTAAAAATGAGTCTTGTCCTCGAGACTCGCGCAGTTCCTCGAATAGGCATGGGTACTCTTTTTTGAGATCGTCCTCTCTTTCCCATGTGGCCTCATTCTCTATGTGATTATTCCACTGCACTTGACAGAAATTGATGGCCTTTGTCCGAGTCTGTCGAATGACAGTATCCAAGATTTTGACTGGGTACTCTTTGTAGAAGAGATCTGGCTGCAGGTCAACAATTTCTAGCGGCAACTAATGCTCTGGCACCTTTGACACGTGGAATACTGAGTGTACCTCTGACAGGGCTTCAGGTAGCTCCAATTGATAGCCTACCTCACCTACCTTCTTTAGGATTTTGTATGGCCCTATGTACCGAGGGGCTAGTTTGCCTCGTACCTAAAATCTCCGCACTCCTCTCATGGGTGATACTTTCAAATAGACATGGTCTCCTGGGTAAAACTGCAGTTCTCTACAATGTTTGTCTGCATAGGTTTTCTCTCGGCTTTGTGCGGCCCTTAGTGTCTCTCTAATGGCAGTGACTTTTTCTTCTGCCTCTTTAATGACTACGGGTCCGTAGAAGGATCTTTCTCCTACTTTTGACCACATCAGTGGGGTTCTACACTTTCTATCATAGAGCATCTCAAATGGTACCATTTTAATGCAGGTCTGGTAGCTATTGTTGTAAGAAAATTCTGCGAAGGACAAGCTATCTTCCCAATTAGCTCCATAAGTCACTACACAAGCTCTTAGCATGTCCTTGAGGACTTGGTTGACTCGTTCGGTTTGTTCGTCAGTCTAGGGGTGATATGTAGAATTGTAGTCCAATATGGTGCGTAGATGTGTATGTCAACTTTGCCAAAAATGTGATGTGAATTGAGGTTCCTCAATCAGACACGATTCTAGAGGGTACCCCATTTAGTTCTAAGATGTTATCAATGTACAACTGAGCTAGCTTGTCTCCTCGTTGTGTCATCTTTACGCCTATGAAATGCGCCACTTTGGTTAGTCGGTCGACTATGACCCATATCGAGTCATTTCCCTTTGGGGTTCTTGGGAGTCCTATGATGAAATCCATTACGACGTCATCCCATTTCCAAACAGGGATATGCAACAGTTGCAATAATCCAGCTGGTCTCTGGTGTTCGACTTTTACCCCGTTGCAGATATCGTATCTGGCTACATATTCTGCTATGTCCTTGTTCATACCATTTCACCAGTACTTCTGCTTCAAGTCTTGGTACATTTTAGTTGTTCCGAGATGAATGGATTATGTTGAGTCGTGGGCTTCCTCTAGTACTAACTTTTGGAGTTCTTCCGTGTTGGGTATGCCAATCCGATCTTCAAACCATAGCATTCCTTTGTCATCTACCCGATATTTTGGAATATTTTCCTCTCTCACAAGTCTCTTTTGTTCATGTGACTCAGGATCTCGAAGCTGAGCTTCTCATATTTTCTCTTCCAGAGTCAGTTGAAGTTCTAGGGCCTGTACTTTTCCTGGGACGGTTATATGTAAGTTCAATTTACCCATCTCTTGTATTAGCTCCGGCCTTGCGGCTGAGTGCATCATCTACTACATTACCTTTCCCAGGATGATATTGTACGTCCAAGTCATAATCCTTTATCAGCTCCAGCCATCTTCTTTGTCTCAGGTTAAAATCTGGTTGCGCGAAGATGTTTCTCAAACTCTTGTGGTTCGTATAGATTTTGGACTTATTACCAATTAGGTAATGTCTCCACATCTTTAGTGCATGCACTATGGCTGCTAATTCTAGGTCATGCGTCGGGTAATTTTTCTTATGAGCTTTTAATGGCCTGGATGCGTAGGCAACGACTTGGTCCTCCTGCATAAGCCCACATCTGAGCCTGCTTCGGGATGCGTCATACTATACCACAAAATCCTTATGTATATCTCGTAGGGTGAGTTTGGAGCTTCCGTGAGTCTTTTCTTTAGTTCTTGGAAACTATGCTCACACTGAGGGTTCCATTGGAATTTCTTGTCTTTCTGTGTTAGCTCCGTCATAGGTCTCGCAATCTTCAAAAATCCCTCAATGAATCTCCGGTAGTAGCGTACTAGTCCTAAGAAGCTTCTGAATTCCGTGGCATTTTTTGTTGTTTCCAGTCTTTTAGGGCTTCAACCTTGGTGGGGTCCACTGCTATTCCGTCAGCGGTGATGACATGTCCTAGGAATCCAACTTGTTGTAGCCAAAATTCACTCTTGCTGAATTTGGCGTATAGCTGATGTCTCTCGAGGCGTTCTAGCACCATTTTTAAATGTTGCTTGTGCTCTTCGGCACTCCTAGAATAGATGAGTACGTCATCTTTGAATACCCATGAATATGTCTAGTTCTTTTGTAAATATCTTATTCATCAGGTTCATGAAGTAAGCCGGTGCATTTCTTAGTCTGAAAGGCATCATAGTGAATTCGAACTGTCCATATCGTGTCACAAAGGCTGTCTTCCTAATGTCCTATTCTCTGATCTTCAGTTGTTAGTATCCTGACCTAAGATCGGTCTTGGAGAAAAACTTGGCTCCTTTAAGTTGGTTGAAGAGGTCGTCGATCCTGGGCAGTGGGTTTTTGTTTTTTATGGTTACTTTGTTCAGTGAGCGGTAGTCCACACACATTCTCAAACTCCCATCTTTATTTTTCATGAATAATACTGGTGCTCCCCATAGGGATGATATGGGTCGGGTGTATCCCTCTTGTTGCAATTCGGCGAGCTGTGCCTTTAGCTCTTCTACTTTATTAGTTGCCATTTTGTATGGGCGTTTGGCGATAGGCTCGCTCCAGGGACCAGATCAATGACAAACTCAACTTCTCTGTCTGGTGGCATCCCTAGTAGTTCTTCGAGGAATACATCTGGGCATTCTTTTACTATGGGTACTGTTTCCAAAGATGGGGCTTCTAAGTGGTACATCATACTACTCGTTCATCCTCGGCGAGGCTGACAGGTCACAAAGATTCCTTGATGGTTGACTGCCATTATTATGCGGTCTTCACAAGATATGTTACATTTGTGCTTGGATAACCAATTCATTCCCAGTATAACGTCCACTCCTTTAGTGTTTAGTACTACTGTGGTCTGCTCGGAAGGATACCCCACTTAAAATAATTTCTACCCCTAGGCAGCCATGTTGGCATTTTATCATGGTGCCCAGAGATTGTGTCATAAGAGGTATCTTAAGTGGTATCATGGGTATGTGATTTCTAATAGCAAAACCCAAGGAAATGAACAAATGTGAAGCTCCCGAATCAAACAAAACCGTTGCAATGGTAAAGTCGACTAGGTACTCACCGAGCACTACGTCGTTTGTAGATTCTGCTTCTTCGGCAGATATGTGGTTCACTTTCCTAGGATTGTACCTCTAGGTCTTGTACTGCTGTCCCGAACTATGTGGTTCACTTTCCTAGGATTGTACCTCTAGGTCTTGTACTGCTGTCCCAAACCTTGGGGGGCGTTACGTGCAACCGATCCTATGGACTTGGTTCCTATACTATTGGGGCTCGGTTTCCCTGGTTCCGATGGGGACAGGCTGCTATCATGTGTCCATGTTCTCCGCATGCATAGCATGTCCGGTTGTTGGTGGATGTCTGATTGTCAGTAGTATAGCTCCTTGGTGGTGCGTTATTCTGAATTAAGTTCTGGCGCCCTTGAGGCAGTGGGTTTGAGCTGGGGGCACAAAACTACATTGTGGAGCGATACTGTGACTTCTACATGTACCCACTGTGTTGATTCTTTAATCTGTCTTGACGTTCCTGGAACTTCTGCTTTAGATCCTTGGTTTCTAGGGCTAGAGATTCTTCTAGTAGTATGCTTTTGTTCATTATGGTGTTGAAATCTACCTATGTGTTGGCAATAGCGTGTGTCCTCAGTCTCCCGTACAATCCTTTCTTGAAATGCTCGTGCTTATCTTTGTCTGTGCTTACGTCACCGGGTGCGTAACGAGCTAATTTTGTGCACTTTTTTATGTATTGGTTTACCGTCATGACACCATGTTTCGGGTTCCTGAACTCATCCGTCTTCATGTCCATGATTCCATCGGGGATGTGGTATTCTCAAAAAGATTCCTGGAACTCTGTCCAGCTAATGATGGTTCGGTCTACCGTGGCTTCGTAGTAGTTATCCCACCATTCGGCCACTTGGCCAGTTAGTTGATGGGATGGCAGTGTGACCTTCTCTTGATCGTTAGCAGCGACTATCTTTAGCTTTTTGGCAACCTCGCATAGCCAGTCATCAGCTGCTAGTGGATCTTCAGATTACCCTCAAAGGTTGGTGGCCTAAGCCTCATGAATTATGACATCTTAGAGGGTCCGTGTCCATGTCCTCCTCCTAGAGTGGCCAAGAGTAGCTGTAGTTGGGCACTCATGATATCCGTTATGGTGGCGGAGGCGGCAGTTGTACATTTCTAGTTCCATGGCTATTGACTTCAGCGTTGTTTCCTGAGGTGTTCTCACCATGCTGGTTGTGTTTGTTCATCTTGGGTTGAGCCGAGTCAGCTTTATTGGATGAAGGGGGAAAGAGTCAGATCTAATGGCCTTAGTGTTATATGATCTAATGTTTGTTTAATCACACAATTTCACTCAATCGAAGATCCAAAATAGCAAGCAACAATCAAGCACCATACATTTCTTATTTTACACAACGTTTCTAGGCGTACACATCGCATGACACATGACATATGCTACAAGATACAAGATACATGATACATGATACATGGTACATACTCATTGCACATGATACAACACATGGTACATGGTACATAATACATGCTATATGGTATAAGTACTCGGTACATGATGCATTATTCATGATACATGGTACATGTGCCTAGTACAACCAATCTAGGTCTAGTTTCTGGGGTCTACTCAATAATCTCAACGGGGTCCTCCTCTGATACCTCCTGGGTCTCCATTGGTTCTTCATCAGTCTCTGGGATGAACTCTCCCTGGGAGTGGCTGGTCGAGCTGTTGGAGCTGTTGTTAGAGTCTGTCCCGGAGTTGGAATCGCGGTCCAAATAGCCTCCTTGGACTATCTGGGTGGTCCGAGATGCCGTCTCATCCACCTTATGTCTAATAGCGGTGCGCAACTCGAGGCTCAAGACTGGTGCCGCGTCTGGGAATATGTAACGCCCACTTGGTAGTTGCACAAAAGCTCTTTTCCTGGGAGTGAGTCGGGTCCTGCACCCAGGCTGCGGCAATTCTTCCTGGAGGGTCTTCGCGGTCTGGGGGGTCAGCAACTTCAGGGTATGCCAAGAGAACATCTTACCATGTGCTAGTGGAGTGTTGCGCATGCAGGCACCCCGAAATGGTCCATCCTCGTTGAGCTTCTCAGTCTTGGCCTCTTCAAGTGCCTTCTTTAAGCTCTTTACTTCCTCCTGAGCTGCATCTAATTCTACATGTACAACATCCCTCTGGTGAACAATTTTCTCGATGTCAGAATCTTTCTTCTTGATGACATCTTCTATCTGGGTTTGAGCAGTATTTATTTGCTGCTTGAGGTTCTCGATCTCGGTCTAGGTTGTGGCCTGGTCCAATAGCATTTGTTGGGTCTAGGCTTCCATTCCTAGTTAAAATAAGACTAAATAAATAATTTGCAAAATATGAAAAATAGGGTGTTATAGGTAGAGTGTAGTGTCAAATGCGTCCTAGTAGGTGCTATTCCTATAGATTTCGTCTTATGGTGGAGTATCCGCTCTGATACCATCTGTGATACCCCTACCCGGGATATATGGTGCTTACGTATCAATTCCTAGATCAATAGTTGATACACACATACGAATGATACAAAGAGCAATAAAGCGATCTTTATTAAGTCCACGTAGGGACAATAAGGTCATACAAGTCTTAGATTACAAGCCCGAAGGTGGTCATGCCATCCTCGAAATAAAGAAAGCAACACACAAGCTTTATTGAAGTCGACAGGCAACTCGAGCATCGGACGCGACTTATACGCCGAACTCCATAGGTGCTTCTTCTTCTTCTTCTAAAAAATTAATTTAAAGGAAGGGTGAGTACATAAGGTACTCCACAAGCCCTACCTCTAGAAAAGGTATATATATGCATTTGGGATGGTAGTCCAGAAATGGGGTTGAGTTTTCAGAGTTTTGTGGAATAGCGCGGATGCAAGGGCTTACTATAGAACCAAAAAGGGGAGTTTTTGAGTGAGGAAAGGAGTTCTATAACTTTTAGTTGGTTGGACCTAGGGGACATTACAATTGATCCTCATAGTTCCCATATTTTAGTTGAGCCTTTTGACAAACTACACCCACTCATACATCAAGGAAGTCTTAAGATCCCAATGATTTGGTGTGTCATAACCGGTGACAACGGACATCCGAATGATTTAGGCATGAACTCTATAGAGCTTAGTACGTTGTACCCACCTACAACGTGTTCTTAGCTATGGATCACATAATGCTTCCCCTTCACTTGGGCACGCTCACAAGCCCACCACGGATCTCAGGGGTTCCGCAACTATGACACACAACCTTATCACCGTAACAATGACACACAATTATATCACCATTCACCATATATTCTTGCAAAGTACTGGACTTCTCACCACTTGCATAAAAACCAACCCTTGAGTCCGTTCCTACTTCGCCGGGTGACACTTCCTTGCTGCGTAACCCAGGTTCCGCGTTAGTCCTGCCTATACAGGTTCTGTGGTCATACTGAAAATATCAGTAAGTTGAGGTCTTAACGAATTGCTCCTAAGTAGCAGGGTGAGCACTTGTCCACGGTAGGTGGACCCACACCGAAGACACCATCCCCAAGTACTATACACCATTACTTAAGGAGTCTCGCCTGCAGCCAAATCTATCCCACATAGGTTCACGTTAACACAGTTGGTTTAACACCCATCCGTTCACACGAACACCACCAAACACATTTTCACACATTTTATAAATCTTGGTAGTGTAGGAGTATGGTGATATTCATCACAATCCTAAGCGTATACTAGCAAGGGGGGTCATCGTTAGCAAAGCTATTAATAACTTCTTAGGTTTATCAAGGTAGTGGGATAACAATTGCAGCCAATCAAGGATCTAACGTTCATATCTTATATAGGCGATAAGAATGCTAATTTTCACACAAGTGGGCTTTAACTAAGCAATCATGAAAAAAAAACAAGGAACAATGCATATAAGAAGTAGGCTCTAAGTTGGGCGCATTTTCAGAATAATAGGAGCAATCATCATCAAGGAATAGATAGAGCTTGCCTCCTAACGCGTCCTTGAAGTCTTCCTTGTAGTTTGGGTCCCCGGGCTCCTGCTCCTAGTTCTCTTCGTCTGTAGATCGCAAACTACGCATAAGCTAATGTGACATAAAATGAAACAAAAAACAAGAGAAAGCCAAATGGTGAGAAAACCAGATGAAATGGGGCTAGGTGAAGAGCTTCTAGGGCTAGGGTTCGAGACAATGATTCCAACGGCACAAGAATTGCGTGAATCGAAGTTACAGTTTGAAAACTTGGGCTTCTGGAAGGACTAGGGGCCTATTTGTAATTTATAGAATATCTTGAGGACCTTTCTATAATTATAGAGAATATCAGGGGCTTGGTTGTAAAATGGCAGGGGCTAAAATATAATTGCAGAAAAGTTGAGGTACTTTTCTATAAAAATATTGAGCTAAAATAGAATAAGGCTAAACCTAAGGGGGCTAAGTGCAAAATTACAAGGTTCTTGTATTTCTAGGATTTTTGGGAATTAATTTTGTGCTGACAAACCAATGGAATAGGTCTACGGGTTGGTGGGCCGGGCGTACGGGTGCGGTCTATGGGCCAGGGCACTGTCGGCAGTTTAGTGGTGGATGGACGGCTCGGATTTAATTTTGTGAAGGGATATGTTGGTTCTAATCGTGGCCGTAGGTGGGAAGATGAACGACTGAGATTTAATGAAGCAAAGGGGTACGCTACGATCTAATCGTAGTCGTAGGCGGCGTGATGGATGACCACGGTCAGGGGGCGGTGGCGCGCGATGGCCAGAGGGCAAGACGACAGCGGCGCTATTGCCTCCGACTCCGGCGAGCGCAGTGCGGGGTCAAGGGTGGCTAAGCTCGGCTGGTAGTGGGTTCAGGAGGATGCGGGGGTGGTGTCGCGTTCTCTATGGGTGATCGCGAGGTGCAGAGTGGTCTCAGGTGAGCGTCGGATGAGAGGGGGAGCTAGCTCGGGAATGGTAGGAGAGAGAGACAACAGGAGGGCTTGGGCTTGCCTTGGCTAGCGATGGGCGACAGTGAGGTGGTAGAGGGGAGCGGGGCGACAACTTATAGGCGGGGCCGAGGCTTTGCGCACGACAGTGGTGGGAGCGCCAGCTCGGTCACTATGGCCTTCAATGGCGAGCATGGTGAGGCGATAGCTCACTACCGTGCGTGGCTAGGGGCTAAACGACACGCAGGGAGTGGTCATGTCGTTGTGGTGCAGTGAGTAGCGGCGAGAGCAGTGCGAGCAGGCGGGTAGGGCAATTGATGTCGCGACGGGGCAGCGGGGGGTAACGTCGCAGGGCGTAGGGAGAGGTCGTTTCTGTGCCCTGTGCGGTGGCATCACGGCGTTGTTCAAGGTGACGTGACTCGTTGTTAGGCATGTCGCGACAGGGAAAGGGGGGAGTTTGGGCGCATGGGGTCGGCAGAAGTAAAGGCGCAGCGTCACCTTGCGTCGGTGCGATGGGTGGGTGGCTATAGCGTTGAGATGGGTCATGGCAACGGCGTCGGGAGGAAGAGGATGCAAGGGGCGAGCGCGGGACTGGGTCAGGATGTTGGGCTGTGCGGCTGAGGGGAAGGGAAAAGAGGGGGAGGTGTCTAGGCTGCTGGGTTGGGCCGTGTGGGCGAGGGAGAGGGAGAAATAGCTGAGCCGAGGAAGGAGAAAACTGGGAAGGCAGCCCAGAGAGAAAAGAAATGGTTCTAGTTTTTCTCCAATTCAAATTCAAACAATTCAAACTTCCAACAAAGAATTCAAATAAAATCCGAGGAAATAAAAGACAGGCACTTGTCATGTTCCAAGTTTTAGCACTTCAAAATATTTGGCTATAAGTCTAATTAAATTTTATTTTTCCTTCCTATTTTAAAAAGGATTTTCTTGAATTATATAATACAATTTTTGAGGTCTATTTTGAGTGGCCAATTTTGAGGGTCTCACAGTGTCCTAAAGAAATTAGATACTATCCGCTCTAAATTCTTTTGGGACGGAGAAGGTAACAAAAAGAAGTATCACCTAGCAAAATGGGAAATACTATGCCAACCCAAAGATCAAGGGGGCCTTGGAATAACCAACCTTCATGCAAAAAACATGTCTTCTATGTAAATGGCTTCATAGGCTAGTCAACGAAGATGGTATATGGCAAAGATTACTTAAAAACAAATACTTATCTGGTAGGCCTTTGAGTCTTATTCATAGGAAGCCAGGTGATTCACATTTCTGATCTGGATTACTAAAGGTTAGGGATAAATTATTTAAATGGGGCTCCTTCCAAGTTAAAGATGGCAGCCAAGTGAGATTTTGGAAAGACACTTGGATGGATAATACACCTCTGAGTGATCAGTTTCTAGAACTCTATAATGTCGCAAGATGGAAAAATGTTACAGTTCAACATGTTTACAGTTCAACATGTTTTCCAGACCACGCCTCTTAACCTTTCTTTCAGGAGACCGATAACTGACAATAAGTTGGTTGAATGGAACAACATGACCATGAAACTAAGTACTATAACACTTGACGAGGAAGCTGATATGTTCAAATGAGAACGGCATTTTCTTGGTGCGTTCAATGTATAACGTTATGTTGCTCCAAAATAGGTCCAGATTAAGGCACTTGTGGAAAATAACACTTCCCTTGAAGATCAAGATATTCTTGTGGAATCTTTTCAAAGGTGTTACTCTGACCAAAGGTCAAAGAAATATTGGAAAGGTTCTCAAAAATGTTGTTTTTGTAATGCTAATGAAACAATACAACATCTTTTTTTTAATGTCTTGTAGCTCAGAATATATGGCGCATTTTTATAATTGCTACTAGTTTACCAATACCTTTAAATACCGCACATATTTTTCAGAATTGGATGCACACAATGGGAGTACAAGGAAAGAGACTCATTGTCACGGGTGTGGTTCCTATATTATGGTCAATATGGCTTTGCAGAAATGATTATGTTTTTGACTAGAAACCAATTATCTCTTTCATGCAGGTGGTCTTCAGAGCGACCTACTGGTTCCGCTCTTGGAGAATACTGCAAAAGGTAGTCCATAGGGAAGCTGTCGCGAGAATTTGCCAGTTGGCGGAGGTAGTAGCTATGAGTGTCTTCGTATCCAATGGATGGTCAGTGCGATATAGGATTTCTTCTTAAGTTTAATTTTTTGCGCCACCTTAGTGCGCCACATGCTGTAATAAGGTTGACTACGAGGCTGTATGCAAACCTGTAAAAGGCCGGAACTTTGTTCCATTATCTAAAAAATATACTTCCTTTGTTTCTTGTCAAGGCCGAAGTCTGGATAACCCTCTGAGCTATTATTTGGTTTGTTTATCCCCACGATTCGTTAAAATAGATTAATTTACATCTTTAATTGGTATTTTAATCTCAAATTGCTGATATGGACTCGAAATTGAGTTGGGATTGCCCTCTCAACCTTCACACATGTGTTGACAAACAACTAAACCAGTCACATAATCCTACTTATGTCCATCGTATTTTGTGTGTTGTTCTTTTTCTTTATTCTCTCATATAGCCAGAAACAAGATTCCACACATCATAATTGGACCAGGATAGAGTTATATGTCACATTAATTCATTTATCACGTTAGATAAGAAATGTGTAGGGTTGAGAGAGAGTCAATCTTTTCTTAATCCCGATCTATATCAGCAACTCGGGATTAAAATACCAGTCAAAGGTGTAAAATGGTCTAGTTTAGTGAACAATGAGGATAAAACAAACCAAATACTAGTTAGGAAGCTATCTTGACTTTGTCCATACTTGAAGGGAATAAAGTGAACTTTATCCTTTCTTTTATTTTACTACACTTTGTAGCCTCATGACAGATTATCTGACTGGGACGATTGTGCTCCCCTGGTTCCCGGGGCTTTGTGAAGCTCCCGATTAATTACCCGGGGCTGTACATGCACAACAACAAAAATGGCCTGTAGCAGCGGTTGGAAATGCACTGTAGTGGCGAGCATACCACCCCGCCGCTATGCAAACGCATCTACAAATATGTGTTTGTAGCGACGGGTACTCAAGTGAACGCGTGATTCAGGAATTATACCCTTTTTATCGCGTCGTTCCTTTTCATCTTTGCAGCCCATTCTCTCTCTGTCCTTGTGGCTTTTTGTCACATGAGCAGAGTCCTCAATGATATGGTCAAGGTAAAGTAAAATGGACATAAACAAAATCAACTTACCTCTTGTTGAGACTCCTTAATGATATGGTCCAGGTAAGTTGAAGTGCCAGCCGAGAACACACAAGTGTAGTAACCACAATGCACACTTCCTCGTATTTTCTTATTGCAGTATAAAGTAGAGAACACAAGCTCATTACACCTATGATAATTATATGAATGGATAGTACGATAAGAGCATGTATGAGATGCATATAAGTCTTACCCAAAAATTATGATGGAAGTACATCTTCTTTTTCCTTGTAGGATGACATGCCCCGTCGGCTATGACATATTTCTCGTAAGCACTACCCGATCAACAAAAGCTTATCAGTAGATGATATTAACATCATCAAACCATACATACATAGATCAATTTCTTACCGGTCTATGACTTCCAGAATGTCGTCATATAAGTTCTTGTCGTAGTCCAGGCTGTCAAGCGATAGAAGGTACCCTTCTTTCAGAAATATCATCAGACAGATCCAATGATTGCTACAACTATGTTTATTGTCAACAAGTTAATTATGATTCGATTTAATTTTAACATAGGATACATGACGAAGGCAGTAGTTGTTCAACTTACTTGAAGTTGTAAGGGGCCATAATGCACTCTCTATCTTGCCACCTCATGAAGCAGTCGTACAAGTAATTTGCAACATAAGTCCTTGCTTTTGTTGTCAAGACCGTCTTCATTTCAGCAAGCTCTATTGGTGTCTTATCCGGATAATTTTTTTTATTTACCGTTAGGTTGATCGAGCTTTGGTTGATCCGGCTTGGGTTGATGTAGGCCACCCTCCAATCTTTTCTATTGGTCTCCTTTCTTTGGAAAAAGAAGTTCATGTTACAAAAAAAAAGCATAAGATAATATATGGAATTATGCTTGAAATATGAAGTATATTGAACACGACACTTACATGCACCACAAGGTGATGAAGCTGACGTCCATCGTGTCCAGACGAAACATCGAGTGGACATCCTCCCAAAATAGGTATAAGATTTGTTCGACATCTTCGTTGAGCACCTCTTTTGGAATCTTACAAGGGATTTCGGTGACCCCTTCCTTCGACGCCATCATGTACCAGTCGTGCAACTTCCGCATCTCCCACGACAGGTTCTTGTACATGTTATTTGATATAAGGGGTTTACCGAGTATAAATTTCAGGTAGTCCACATCGTCTGTAGGATTCTCCAAAATTTGATCGTCGTACGATAATGCATCCCAAGGATCTTCTTCTTGCACGACGAGCTTACCGATGCTTGCTAGACGTTTTTTCAAACCAGCCAAGTACTTATCAATATCACTTTTTGCTTTCGGGTCCTTTGGGTCTTTGTCAAATCCGATAATCGTCTTTGGGATTACTGAAGCCTTGACGACAACTAGTGCAGGCTGGACTTGGATTACCAGAGCCTGAACTTGAACACTCTGTGGAAGAGGCTCGTTGTCACTATAGATTATAGGACTATAAGTCGAGTCAGCTTCCGCATGAGAAGATTGGATCTTGTTTCCCGAGGCTGCCGCAGACATAGGAGACGGCTGTCCACCTGTATTGATTGGCTGGCTCGCACGAAAGGACCCATGCCCAGACAACGGGGGTGGAGAAACTCGTGGTGAGAGGACAACATCACGGCATTTTGAAATAATGAAAGAGCCGAGGGCATCTTGAAGAGTTTCTATACCTGCCTCAGGTATCGGGCATTCGATCTCATTGTCCTCATAGCCAGGTACTATTTCTGACACGGTGACATGCACGTAACCTGGGGGGATATCCCTGTTATGAAGCGTCTCTCTTGGAAATGCCCTGCCGGATGCTACCTTCATCGTCTTCCCCTTGCAACCAAATGACACAAGCAACTCGCAAGGAGTATCCTCAGTGATGTTCGCTGTTTCTGATTGCATAAGGACTGATGGTTCACTGGAGACGGATGGTTGCGTGGAGATGGATGGCTGCATGGATGTGGACGAACCACGTAAGAAGGTATCCATCACAGTCTGCAGGTTGGGGTCCAAACGACCGCTTTCTTTGTCGATAGAAAACATAAGAAGTTGCCGCCTCCAATTCTCCTTGGCTTTATCTTCTCGCTCTTTCTTGTGCAATGTATGCTTCTTGTAGAGGTGTGAGGATGTTTCAGAGAAACCTTCTTTCCATGTTGCCGATGATGACACTCCTCGTACCCGACCACTATGTTCTTTGGTCCGAATACCCTTCTCTAGCTCATCCTTGTGTTACTCCAGTGTAAACAAACCAGCCTCTGTCTGCATCCTGATGGGACCTTTCAAGGCTTGCATGACCTCAACTGTCGCGGGATCCTTCACAATAATCTCTCCTTCATCGGTTAACTCAGAGCGACCATATACCCAATTCCTGGTATGCTCATTGGTGTTTGGCAAAGGATCAGATTTTCCTTCCGCGCGGAGCTTGGCTTCCTACTCTGCCAAATCGAAATCTTCTTTTTGTATCCGCCCGGACCTAACCGTGGCTTGTACTTGTTCCGCTTTTTGAGCTCAACCATCTTTTCACTGAGCTTCTTTGAAGCACTGCTTGTCTTCTGGTCAACAAATTCATCCCATTCCTGCTGACTAATATTTCCATGCTTGTTGAATGGGGTTCGATTTTTCTTGATGTATTGGCAGTTGAGCTTGGACTTGTAATCTCAAAAGATGTGATTGAGAGTGGACATCGTGGTCTTCTTAGCTCTCTCGAGATCTGCTGGCTGGAACTAGATGGTTGCCATGACGTCAGCTCACATGTCGTCTTTTCAGCCATCCGGGACTTGGCGCCAATCTTGCCACGTGATTTTGCAATGGTTCTGCCATTTGGCGTTGACACTAGCGGATTCAATCGGTGCTCCATATTTGGGGTCTAGTGTAGTAACCTCGTAGATGCCCTCTGCCTTGTTTGCAAGCGCTGACCACACTTGCATTTGTGTGTGGACACTTGCGCAGGCACCTCTTCCACTTGCTGCTCGAGGGCCTCATCTGTCGCAGCCTCTACTGCAAATAGCCGACGGGCACTTTGTCGAGGTCCCTAGGATATAAGTAGTAGATTTTAGTTTACAAATTAGTTGAACAAATGAGAGAATTATGTTTGACAAGATACCTCATCTTGAGGCACGAAATCAGGATCCAGGCTCCCAAATCGATGTTCCTTTAGTCGTGGAGGATGCGGATCTTCTGGTTCTTCCTAGTGTTCGATCGATCCTTCATCGTCTGAATATGACCTTGCTTGTGAGTGCGCCTTGAGGGCGCCTTCCTCTTGAGACGGCATATTGTCCATCATGACGAGAAGACTTTGACAGCTAATGTTAGATATGACGACCAGTTTAGACAACAAGGAGTATACACTATCATCATTGAGCATAGAGACAAGGAAAACAAAAGAAAATAATAGAAAAATCAAAATTTGCTCTCAGTGCGGGTTGCCGAATCAACGGCCTTCCAACGCTCTAAGATCCTTGACTTGTACAACAACATATATCCGATATCCTAGGATATGGTCTATGTCGCCACACTAGCCTCACTTATCCCGCTTTCATCATTGAGCATGGGTCGATTGCCTACGTAGAATAGATAAGTAGTACAAAGAGACAAGGAGAAGAATAGAAAATCAAAATTTGCTCTCAGTGCAGGTTGCCAAATCAATGGCCATCCAACGCTCTAAGATCCTTGACCTGTACAACAGCATGTATCCAATGTCCTAGGATATGGTCCATGTCGCTACACTAGCCTCACTTGGCCCCCTTTCATCATTGAACATCGATCGCCTACGTAGAATAGATAAGTAGTACATAGAGACAAGGAGAAGAATAGAAAAATCAAAATTTGCTCCGAGTGAACATAGGGAATATAGGGCAGCAAGTAATATGGCATATATATGGCCACAAGTAAATAATGCTACGGATTTCAGAAATGGCATATAGGGAATCTATAGTACGACAGCAAGTATATGACTATCAACATGAAGTGAGCAGCAAAAAAATGGCAGCCAAAAAATGGCAAATGATCCTAGCATGACAGTGAGCATTTTCAGATCCTAGCATATGGGAGCAAAAAAAAAATGACAGCAAACAGTGAGAATTTTCAGATCGTAGCATGACAGTGAGCATCTAACATATGCAGAACTAGGTAAATTTCCCGGGGCGTTGCCACGGGAATTTGGAGGGTGACATCTATTCACTTCCTGATGGTTGCTGCAAAATTAATTTGGCTAGAGATTTATGTATATCTCGGGAACACAAACACAATGTGGCAAGCATATAGTAGCAAACAGTGAGCATTTTCATCCTAGTATATATAAAGTGAGCATTTTCAGATTCTAGCAAACAGTGAGCAGAAAAAAATGCCTGCAAAAAAAATGGCAAATGATCCTAGCATGACAGTGAGCAGTTTCAGATCCTAGCATATGGGAGCAAAAAAAATGGCAACAAAGAGTGAGCATTTTCAGATCATAGCATGACAGTGAGCATCTAACATATGTAGAACAGTGAGCATTAATTTGGCTGGAGATTTATGTATATCTCGAGAACACAAACACAATGTGGCAAGCATATGGCAGCAAAGTTAAGTATATGGCAAGCATATGGCAGCAAAGTTAAGTATATGAGCTTAGAGCACAGAGCACATGAGCACAAGAACACAGAGCATAAAACAGTGGAGGATGTAGTCTAAAACAAGTCTCCATCCACATCGCACCTTCTCCAAAACAAAATCTTTTAAACTCTGGTAGCTTTTTTAAGCACCAAAACAAAGTACCCCGTCCAAAAAATGCATTATCACCATGTGAAGATATTAATAAATGCACCCTGATGACATCTTCCAAGACTCAAGTGCACTAGCCGTAACACTTTCAAGCCACAACGGCACAGAATCACTAAGCACTTGATTTGTTACGCATTCTATAAACTCAGGTTACCTTTTAGTAGTAGGCCGATATAATATTGATAGAGAAGCAAAGTCTAGTACCCTAGCTAAGCAACATGGCACGGCAACCGCAGATGGAGGGACCATTATTGAGCACAGTTGATGTAGGGGCTTAGGCGAGGGAAGAAGCAAATAAATAGGCAAAGGGCCAAAAGGAATCCTCCAAGAATGGCCTCATGGACTGGGTAGAATACAAACCGCGGTGCGAGCACAGTGCCGTCGTCCCTGTCACGGGTTACCAGCTCACACCCACCACCCTACACTCTCTATATATGCAATGCAACCGCTGGTGCTCGTCCCACGACGGGAACGGAAGTTGAGCTACTAATAAGTAGCATACGGCCATGGGGGCGTTATCAGCGGCCGTGCTGCTGGTGGCGGCCGCGGTGGCGCTGGTGCTGGTGCTGTGCAGCGAGGCAGCGCGCACGTAGACGTCGGTGTTCACGTGCGACGCATCAAACGCGACGACGGCGACATACAAGCATTGCCGCATTTCATCGAACAAGTGGAGGATGCAGTCTCGTGCGCACAAAGAAAACAAGAACAGAGGGTGAGATAGGGAGGGAGGAGGGTTGAGAAAAAGGGTGCACCTGGTCGTCGACGGGCAGGAGGGCATCGGACAAGAGGGGAGAGGGGAGGAAGAAGAGGGTGTGGCGCTTACCAGAGAGAAGGCGGAGACCGTCGAGGAGGGGGAGTCCCTCGCGGTGATGGTCGGCGAGTTCAAGGAGGGGGAGGACGTTGGTGCGCGCGTTGTCGATGAGGAGGGAGCCCACGACGGTGATGCTTGGGGAAGGATGAGGGGGCCCGTGCAGTGACCGTCAAGGCACTCGACGACGAAGGAGGGGACCGGCGGTGGTGGTGCTCGGGGACGAGGAGGGGGCCCGATGCGACGGCACTCGAGGACGAGGGGGGGGCCGTGGCGACGGTGCTCGGGGAAGGACGAGGGGACCCGCGTGGCGACCGTCGAGGCACTCGGGGATGGAGGAGGGGGCCAGCGGCAGCAATCCTAGGGGATGAGGAGGGGGCCCGATGCGATGGCGCTCAGGGACGAGGAGGGGGCTCGTGGCGATAGTGCTCGGGGATACGTGAGGGGGCCCCATGGCGACGGCGCTCGTGGAGGCGTCGGAGATGGGACGAGGAGATGGAGGGCGGCGACGCTCCGAGATGGCGGCGGAATTAGGCAGCCTCACAGCGTACGAAAGCAAACTCCGGGATTAGGGTTAGGGGCCTGCCGCCCGTTGCTTATATAGGGGGAGTCCTTATTAGCGGCGGTTCACAAAGCACACCGCCGCTACAAAGGAATAGCGGCGGTTGCCTTTGTGAGCCGCCGCTAAAAACATGTATTATTCATTTTCCAAAAATTGTATTATTCATTTTAGCTCTTGATTTTTTTTATAAATAATATATTAGCCCTAGAATTTTACAAAAGAACCCTTGAGTTCATTATTAATTATGTTTTAGTCCTGTCTTTTTACACTTAGATCCCTATACTTCATAAAAATTAATATTAGGTCCTAAAATTTTGCAGAAACAACCCTATTATTGATTTTCTAAAAATTGTACAATT
The DNA here is from genome assembly GCA_030378355.1 of Eleusine indica. Classification (NCBI taxonomy): domain Eukaryota; kingdom Viridiplantae; phylum Streptophyta; class Magnoliopsida; order Poales; family Poaceae; genus Eleusine; species Eleusine indica. Next base: position 18,274,202 of record CM059502.1, read on the forward strand.
GATATTCTAAAAATTATGTTATTCATTTTCCAAAAAATTGTATTATTTATTTTAGCCCCTGGTTTTTTATAAATAATATCTTAGCCCTATAATTTTACAAAAGAACACCTGAATTCATTATAATGAATTATTTTTAGTTTTGTATTTTTACACTTAGGCCCCTATACTTAATTAAAATTATGTTTAGGTCCTTAAATTTTGCAGAAACAACCCTATACTTTTTATTAATTACATTTCAGTCCTAATATTTTTACACTTCAATTCTTGTCTTTTTTTTTAAATTACAAATAGGTCCCTAAACTCTGTTATATTTACCTTTTAGCCCCTAGAACTTCAAACTACATGATGCTTATAAATTACATAGAACATAATTCAAGGTTCGAATAATAAAAGATACTTAACAAAATAAAATTACATGATGCTTGAGTTATCCTTGAATGACTTTTCCTTGGCAGTGATCGGTGCGCATGTACGGCATTCCGCCAGCAAAGCAGAGTCTTGCTTCCTAGACTTCAAAATTTCTAGGATATATGAAACATGACACCTCGTCATATTGATTGTAGTCATCTCGATCCTCCACATTCTCACTCCAAAGATTCTTTGTTTATCTGGAACAATAATGTATTTATTTTTGTTCTTTGGATCAAGTACATAAAACACCTGTTCCACGATCTTGGCAAGTATCCAAGCCTCATCTTTGTGATCAACAATTGTGAAACCATATTCATCAACCTTGATGCCATTAGGGTGCTTCACCCATTTGCATTTAAATATGGGAACCTGTAAATTTGCACCGTAGTCTAGCTTCCATATTTCCTCAATGTACCCGTAATACGAGGTCGTCTGGTCCTCTTCGTCAATGGCTTCTACTCGTACACCGTTGTTTTGACACTTGCTCTTCTTATCCTTCTTTTGGGTGTTAAAGATAAAACCATTGATGTCGTATGCCTGAAAGGTAACCACGGTTCTTCTCGGGCGATTAGCTAACTTTCTCAATATTTTCTCTTCCACGGACTCACCACTTGGAAGATCTAGGGAGTGAAACCATGATGTGAAAGAGCGCTTGTGCTCATCCATGATCCATTTATCCATCGTATCCTTGTTCTTCCGGCGAAGCTCTAACAGATGTTTCTCAAAGTACGGTCCCACAATCTGCGTCTGTTGTAATACGTTGAAATGTGCTTGGTCCACTCATTTGAAGTCACGGTCGATGAACGATCTACGTCCTTTCCTACCTTTTCCAGATAATCTACCCTCATGATGAGACACGAGGAGACCAATTGATCTGCTACCATCATTAATGTAATCTGAGCAACATTTGATGATCTCCTCAGTTGTGTAGCCCTCGATCATAGAACCCTCTGGATGTGCACGAATATGTACATAGCGTTTCAATATATACATGAACCTTTCAAATGGAAACATCTGATGCAGGTAGACGGGGCCCAATGCAGAGATCTGGTCAATAATATGAATCATAAAGTGTTCTATCGTATCGAAAAAGGATGGAGGGAAGACCATCTCAAGTATGCACATTGTTTCCTTCATGTGGGTCCGTAGGTCATTTAACTCGTCTTTAGTTATGACCTTCTTTGATACCGTGTTAAAGAAGTAGCAAAGGCGAGTTATAGCCAACTTCAGCCATGGTGATTTAACAGCTCTGATAGCAATAGGGAGAAACACTGAAAGCATTATGTGGCGATCGTGAGTGTTGTACCCACTTATCTTTAACTTTTCCATGTTTACAAGATTCTTGATATTCGATGAGAAATTCGTCGGTACTTTAATCCTACTGAGGCACTTATAGAATGTTGTTTTCTCCTCAATCGTAAGTGTATAGGCTGCCGAGGGGAGAAAGTACTTTCCATTTAATCTTTCTTGTGGATGGAGCTCTGATCTTATTCCCATCACTACAAGATCTCTATGTGCGTTGAGTCCATCCTTTGTCTTACCGGGTTGGTCGAGTATAAGTCCGCTACTACTGTCAAATACACCCTTCCCAATATGCATCCAGTCGAACGCATGATTCACTTCCAATTTTTTCGAATAATTAAAATATACGAAGAAAATGGATTTCTTCTTAAACGGCGTGAGACCTTTTGCCTTTTTGGCTCCCTTCACCAGCTTTCCAAAAACAACACTGATATTTTTAACAAGGTCAAACACGACCCTGCCAGTACAACGTCGAGGTTCTGTGTCGTTCTCAACTTTGCCATCAAAGTGTCTAGCCATTGCGTGATACCTGTGTTTTGCTGGTAAGAATCAGCGGTTTCGTGTATACACTAGCTTCTGGGATGCTGGAAGGTACACATAGGATGTATCATCAATGCATATGAAACATGCCGCCTTTCCTTTGACATATCCTGATAGCGCCCATTGTTCGAAGACCGTGCAAAAAATAATTGCTCTGAGCATGAAGTACTCTCTTTGATACTCATCCCATATACGGACCCCCTCCAACCATAGTTTTTGCAGGTCTTCAAACAATGGTACTAAGAACACGTCTATGTCGTTACTAGGTTCTTTAGGCCCAGATGTAAGGGTGGTCAGCAGTAGGTACTTATGCTTATGGCATAACCATGGTGGAATGTTGTACATTGCTAGTATCACTGGCCAAGTGCTATGGGGATTCCTCCTTTGACCGAATGGGTTCATCTCGTCTGTACTCAATGACAATCGTATGTTCCTTTCCTCATTAGAGAAGTCTCGATGATCCTCATCAAACTTTTTCCACTGTGTTTAATCTGTGGGATGCCTGAGCTTACCGTCCCCCTTGCGTGCATGCCATGTCATCATTGCCGCATCCCTAGGGTTGGCGAACAAGCGTCTGACGAGATCGACCACGAGTAAGTATCACATGACTAAGGCAGGAACCTTACTGTCATCACTGTCATCGACGATAGAACTTCTTTTCTTCTTTCTCCCCTTAGTTGTATTCTTCACGCCACCATCAGCATCATAATCGTTGTTCCTCTTGTAACGACTGCTTTTGCACCTTGGGCATCTCACAACGTCCTGATGCTTCTTTCGATACAATATGCAATGATTTGGACACGCGTGAATTTTTTGCACGCCCAACGAAAGTGGGGAAATCAGCTTCTTAGCAAGGTATGTTGTCCTTGGCAAAAAGTCGGGCTTCGGCAGTGCATCAGAAATAAGTTCTAACAAATCCATGAAACTAGCGTCCGACCAGCCATGCATGGCCTTCAGCTCCATCAGCTCAAGTACAGTACGTAACACGGTGAACTCTTTACCACATCCCTTAGATTCATCATATAATGGATCCTTTGATGCTTTCTCTATTCTATGAAAATTATCAAGCCTTTAGTTGTACCGGCATTGATCAACACCTGCGGCTCAATGAGACACAATAACTTCTCAACATCAAAATCAGCTTCACCAGGTGAATCCATCGCATCCGCACCAGGCGAATTGACAACCTCGATTTCAACTTCAATATGCTCATCAAATTCCATATCGACCATACTGTTCTCACCATGTTTTGTCCATCTCGTGTACCCCTCAACAAAACCCCTCCGCACCAAGTGTGACTTTATTACTACTACATCATTCCACAACTTCTGATTCTTGCAATCAAAACACGGACAATATATATCAGTGGTCCGTTCACGTCGAGCATGTTGTGCGGCCGCTTTGATGAATTTGGAAACTTCTCGTAAAAATATCTATCCATCAGGAACTGCCTTGAACGGAAACCCCAAAATTATTAAAATTCATTAATTAATTATGTGTGACAAAAAATTTAAATATGAAGTGAAAAATATTGTGCAAGATAAAATGAAACAAACATCAAATTATTTTATAATTTATTTAACTTTTATCACCATCTAGCCAAAAATATTAGAAATTAATTAATTAATTATGTGTTAGAAAAAATTTAAATAATCACTAAATATATAAACATTGAAAAATAATATACATGAAGTGAGAAATATTATGCATGGTGAAATGAAACAAACATCAAATTATTTTATATATTATTTAATTTTTATCAAGAAATGATAAAATAATTAACATCCCTCTTGCCCTAATACTACTTTCTCTCTCTTTTAAAACCCAAACTAGAACTAGATTCTCATTGACATAAAGCAAGATAAATATAATAATTTTTTTGTGTAGTGATGAAAAGATATGATGTATGCCTTCATAAACTTCAACTATAACCAAGTAGAACCATCCAAATCAAACGAATTTAGCTAAAATTTGATGAAAACCTAACAAACTTAAAACCCAAAATTTTACTTGATTTCAAAATGAAAGCACAAAAAAAACCAATGGGATGAGTTCCCCTTACCTCAGAGAGCAAATTTCTGTAAAAAAAAAAACGAACTCAAAACCTTTCCCCCTTGATTTTCGTGATTTGCCCAAATTTTCGGGCCGCCACTGTCCGAGTGAGGGCCAGAGCTGTCCGAACGCGGCTTTTATAGCCTCGGTACTTTATAGCAGCGGTTGGCATTGTGAGCCGTCGCTAGTATGCCCTAAATAGCGGTGGTTGTCATTGTCAACCGCCGCTATAAACATGGGCCGTTTATAGCGACGGTTGATAATGTCAACCGCTGCTATTGGGTGCCCTGTAGTGGTGGTTTTAGTTGGAGCAGTACCCATTGGCTCTGTAGCGGCGGCCGACTTTGGCTCGCGCCGCTACGGCGGTTTGCCTACCGCCGTTACAGGCCCTTTTTGTGGTAGTGATGGTTGTCCCGATCATCTTTGATTTTGTCTTCTCCAAGCATGATATATAGATGAATGGTGATGTTGTTGTTGTCCATATAGGATAGGTATTTGGCGTGATCCACAGTCCATGGTGCCATGCACAACGTGGCTATGGGTCTGGCAGTGCCCGCTTGTCATCCAACCTTATTGATCGCGTATGACGACGTAAGCATGGACGGAACTCCCATGAGTCCTTGGTATTTAAGGGAATACCCAACATCGGTGGGAGAAAAAAATGGCAGGCTATCGCGTGACGGGTCGCGCATTAGGGGAACGTGTGTCCCTGCCATCGCTCGTCACGCGTCCGAACCGCCTCGCCCTCATATCTTCAACCTCTAGTCGCCCTGACCGTCTCGACCCCCTGCCAGTGCTGCTTGCCACCCGCGGCTCCCGGCGATGCCTCGCCGTGCCACCACTTCTAAGTTTGACAAAAATGAATTTCACTGGCCGCCGCACTGCCTCGACAACACGAACATCCTAAGCCATTGACTGGCATCGGGGTGGTGTCCTCGCCGCCGTGATGCACCCGCCCCGCCGCTACGCTCCACCACTACTCTGCCTTCCTTGCGTGTTGCCTCGCTGTTGGTAATAATCGCCGACCGGTGACGCGGCGATGCCGTCGCTGCCGTATCGCACCGCCCGCCCCACAGGCACGCTTTGCTGTTGCTTCGTCTCTCTCCCGTGCTGACTCACCGCCGGTGATAACCTCAGACCCGCGCCGTGACGCATCGCCCGCCCTGCCGCTGCCGTTCTGCAATGGGCCGCCCCCCGCCCCAAGGCCAGGTTAGGCCGTTCTTTGCATGCGGAGGTCGCCCACTAGCGCTCAGGCGTGACGCGCCGTGCGGTAGAATTTCCCTAGAAAATAAAGTATGCGCATGCATCCTGTTGGAATATTCTGGTCACAGCCCAGTAAAACAAAACAACCATCCTAATAGCACAAAGCCCATAGCAGAATGATTGTCGTAGCCCACGTCGTACTCCCTGGATGGCTGGACCGTGACTCGACCGCTCCAGGAATTATCGGATGCCGTCGAGGCCGATGACACAACGACGCACTGGTTAATTGGCATCACGTACGCGAAGCAGTCGAGGCGACAGATTGTCAAACAAAATTTCTTCAGCATGGAGTAGCCTGGAGGCCAGGGCCGTGGGTGAAGTATATTCTGATTTCCTTGCATTTCTTTAGGCTTTAGTGGTAAATGCCTGAATAAATTGTATAGCTTGTATTGTAGTGTTCTGAAACATGAAGAAGCAGAAACCAATTGATTTGAAATGTCTATGGGAAAGGGCTGGAAAGAGATAGAAGGTCCAGTTTCTGTTAACTGCCGTGCTCAAAATCAAATTAGTCCTTCCTCCGTTGAGCAGCAAGTGGAACCACATGACGGTAAACTTCATATTTTGTAATTTTACTACTTGAAATTCATGCTTTGGTGAATGTTCTCGCCTTTATGATTGAGCAATTATCTGGTTTGGGAATATCCGGTCACAAAATCGTGGCTCCGTATTTGGTAGTTTAGATTATATATCTAGGATTTTCATATGTATCCGGAAGGTGCTTGCCCCTCAAGTCTTGTTCTCTCATAAATACCGACCGAGAGCCTTATTGTAATAAATCCTATATATTATTCTCCATCTATTCTCTCTGATGTTGGATATAAGTGGTGTAGTTGGTCAGGGTGCTATGCATGGAGAAGTGAGCTAGATGCCGACTATGAGATGACGACATTATAGATGAACTAAACTTGACGGAGATATGAGTCCCCAAGTCTAGCATCGCCAGCATGTACGTGAATCTCCAGCTTTGAGCATTTTCTTGCTTAATGTAGATAACGGTTCATCTTTGGCGCACCACGGTTGCAAGACACATCTCTGAGTTCGCCGATAGTGGGAGTGGCACTACAACTGCTGGAATTTGTGAGCTTGACCCATTAATATTCACAATAATTCTTGAAAATCTCAAAGGCCCATTCATGAGTGGTGGGAGTGCAAAGGTTTAGTCCCATATTGCTAGTAGAGGTGGAGGAAGTCCAACTTATAAGGTTGATTACTCTAGCATCTCTTGCAAGTGTGTGGATGGGAGAAAGGAAGAACACACGCGCGCGCTCGCTCGCCTCGTCGGGCAGGGCGGGACGGGACATGGCGTGGGCGTGGCCGCACATTAACTGCGTAAATAGTTCGCCGAAATTCGGTCCCTTGCCTTGCGGGATGCGGCTTCCTTTTGCACTTTCTTTTTGCTGCGTGTTCCATATATTTGGTTATAAAAACCGACGGATTAATATGGCTACCGACTCGATTGCGGGCCGTCCAACCCTAACTGTTCCACCCTATAAATACGTATGGGTACCACCTTAAATCATATCACGCAATCGTCTAGGGTTTTTCCTCTCGTTACTGTAGCGCCGTCAAGATTTCTCCATCCCGATCGTCGGCGTGCATTGGCGAACGGGAGAGCAAGTCTCCTGAACCGTCGTTCTCTGCGATCCTGCACCGGGAGAGGGCGAATAAGGTTTTTAGGAAGCGCTCTGCACGACTGCTCGATCGCTTCCTCGTCTTCGTCAAGCTCGTCACCACAGCTCGTCTTTCTCGACGTCGAGTCGGTCTCTCCCGCCATCGCCAGCAATGTAACGGTGCTGCACGTTGTCGTCGCCTCCTCTAAGCAGTCCAGAAGAAAACGTACGTACTCTCATCTCAAACCATGTCTTCCATACTAGCTTTCATGGTCTATTTATCTATGATGGATGTTGCTAGTATGGTAGATGTTGTGTTTTTGTCTGGCTTTATAGACCTGTCTATATCTTGCATAGACTTGTCTAGTTCATTATGCAATCTGTTAATCATGCTTATGATTTATTTTTGGATTAATATAAAACTAAAAGTGCTAATTTATCCAACAATCTAAAAACCTTATTGTAGGCACTTTAATTTTATGGCTGGATTTGTCGATGCACTGAGGCCAGAGAAATTCACTGGCGTGCACTTCAAGAGATGGCAAGTGAAAGTCACTCTATGGCTTACTACCATGAATGTGTTCTGGGTGTCCACTGGTAAACCTGTAGGCGATCTCACTACAGATCAGGAAAAGGCCTATAGCGAAGCCAACACAATATTCTTGGGCGTTGTTATTGGAGTTTTGGTAGATCGTCTTGAGAATGTCTACATCCATCATACAGTCGCAAAAGATATGTGGGACGCTCTGATTGCTGACTATGGTGATTTAGATGTTGGCGTTGAACTATATGTCATTGAGCAGTACCATGATTTTAAGATGGTAGATAGCAAATCTGTCATCGTGTAGGCTCATGAGATACAGTGCATTGTGAAGGAATTCGAATTGCTTAAGATCATCGTACCTGAGAAGCTTGCGGCTGGGGGCATTATTGCCAAATTGCCTCCGTCTTGGAGGGATTTCGCCACTACTCTTAAACATAAGAGGACGAACATATCTGTCTCAGATTTGATCGTATCTCTTGATGTTGAGGAGAAAGCTCGTGAGAAGGATGGACGTTCTAAACCTAACGAGGGACACACTAGTGCCAATATGGTGCATCATCCATAGCAGTCTCATGGCAGTGGTGGTAAGGGCAAGGGCAAGAACAATAAGCCTAAGCAGACCATTACCTTTAACAAGAAGAACAAGGAGAAGGGAGCATGCTTTGTTTGCGGTTCTAATGAGTATTGGGCAAAGAAGTGTCCAGAACACAAAGGAAGAAAGCCTGCACAGCAGAAGTCTGTGAACATGGTGACCAGTGCTGGTGAAAATAGTGGGTATGGTAATTTACCATATATTTTTTCTGTATTTCAATCTACTAGTTGGTGGCTTGATACTGGTACTAATGTTTATGTGTGTGCTAATGCTTCCTTGTTTACTTCTTACCAGGTCGACCGGGATTCCTCCGTCCTAATGGGGAATGGGTCACATGCTTTTGACCATGGTGTTGGCATGGTCGAGCTGAAGTTTACTTCGGGGAAAATTGTCCAATTGAAGAACGTACAACATGTCCCGTCTATCATGAAGAATCTCGTTAGTGGCTCCGTTTTGTATAGGGATGGTTTTAAGGTAGTGCTTGAGTCGAATAAAGTTGTTGTGTCTAAGAGTGGACAATTTATTGGTAAAGGCTATGAGTGCGGAGGCTTGTTTCGCTTTTCTCTTTTAGATTATTGCAATAAGACTGTGAATTATATTTGTGATGGTGTTAATGAGAGTATTGCTAGTGTTTGGCATTCACGTTTATGTCATCTAAATTTTGGTTCTATGTCTCAACTTTCCAGCTTGAGTTTAATTCTGAATTGTTCCATTGTCAAAGGTTCTAAGTGCTCAAGTTGTGTGCAATATAAGCAATCTCGAAAGCCTCACAAGGCTGTAGAGAAGAGACACTTAGCACCACTAGAACTTATACATTCAAATCTTTGTGAAAGGAATGGTATTTTGACTGAGGGTGGAAAAAGATATTTCATGACTTTGATTGATGATGTGACTAGGTATTGCTATGTTTATTTATTAAAAATGAAAGATGAGGCTCTAAACTACTTTAAAATTTATAAGGTGGAAGTTGAAACTCGACTAGAGAAAAAGATCAAAAGAATTATGTCCGATCGTGGTGGCGAGTATTTCTCAAAGGAGTTTGACTTATTCTGTGCGGAACATGGTATGATACATGAGAGACGTCTCCCTATTTGCCCCAATCTAACGGGGTTGCCGAAAGAAAGATTCGCACCTTGACTGACTTGGTTAATTCCATGTTGGACATGGCTGGATTATCTAAGGCATGGTGGGGGAGGCTTTATTGACATCATGTCATGTCCTAAATAGAGTTGCCATGAAGAATAAGGAGAAGACACCAAATGAGGAATGGATTGGTAGAAAGCCATCGCTCTCTTACTTACGCACATGGGGTTGTTTGGCCAAAGTTAACATGTCGATTAAAAAGAAGCATAAATTGGGACCTAAAATTGTGGATTGTATCTTTCTTGGATATGCTCATCATAGCATGGCCTATAGATTTTAAGTAGTTAAATCAAAGGTGTCTGATGTTTATGTTAATTCATTAATAGAGTCTCGTGATGTTACTTTCTTTAAGAACATATTTCCTATGAAAGATTTACATAGCATGTCTAGATTATCTTTTGATATGATTGCTGAAACAACTCTTGAACCCAGTGCATTTTCTGATCATGCTAAACAAACACTTGACAATCCATGAGGAGATTGATAGTGAAGCTCCTAGGAGGAGCAAGAGACAAAGGACTACAATTGGTGATGATTTCACTATTTATCTTGTGGATGATACTCCTAGAACCATTGTAGAGGCATATGCATCTCCTGATGCAGATGACTGGAGAGAAGCTGTCCATAGTGAGATGGGCTCTATTCTTTCTAATGTAACTTGAGAAGTTGTCGATAGACCATATGGTTGCAAACCTGTGGGTTGTAAATGAGCAAAGCCTGATGGTACTGTTGACAAGTATAAGGCTCGGCTTATGGCCAAGGGTTATATCCAGAAAGAAAGCAAAGACTTCTTCGACACTTATTTACCTGTTGCTAGATTGACCACTATTCGTGTATTACTTGCTCTGGCTGCCTCACATGGTCTTATTGTTCGTCAGATGGACGTTAAGACAGTTTTCCTTAATGGAGAGTTGGATGAGGAAATCTATATGGACCAGCCAGATGGATTTGTAATAAAAGGTCAAGAAGATAAGGTGTGTAAGTTGTTGAAGTCTTTGTATGGTCTGAAACAAGCTCCTAAGCAGTGGCATGAGAAATTTGATTCAACACTTCTAGCAGCAGGATTTTTAGTCAATGAGGCCGATAAATGTGTGTATGTGCTTGTATGTTGATGACATACTCATCTTTGGAACAAATCTTGACGTGATCAATGAGGTCAAGACTTTTCTGTGCCAAATCTTTGATATGAAGGATCTGGGTGAGGCTGATGTTTTCTTAAACATCAAGCTAATCAAAGGAGAGAATGGGATTACTCTTACGCAATCTCATTGTGTTGAGAAACTCTTGAGCCATTTTGGTTATAAGGACAGCAAGCCTTCTCCAACACCTTATGATCCCAGCTTGATCCTTCAAAAGAATAAGAGAATTGGCAGAGACCAATTAAGATATTCTCACATTATTGGATCACTTATGTATTTAGCTAGTGCTACTAGGCCTAACATCTCGTTTGTTGTGAGCAAACTGAGTTGGTTTACTTCTTGTCTGAGAGATGATCATTGGCATGCGCTTGAGCGGGTAATGCACTACTTAGTTGGTACTATAGATTATGGAATTTATTATTCCAGATATCCAGCAGTACTAGAAGGCTATAGTGATTCCAATTGGATATATGATGCTGATGAGTTGTATGCCACGAGTGGATATGCATTTACTCTTGGTGGTGCTGCTATTTCATAGAGATCATGCAAAAAGACCATCTTGATGAGGTCTACCATGGAAGCAGAGCTTACCGCACTAGATACAGCTACAGTTGAGGCCGATTGGCTACGTGAGCTCTTGATGGACTTGCCTATTGTCGAGAAACCTGTGCTGGCAATCCTCATGAATTGTGACAATCAAACAGTGATAGTCAAAGTGAACAATTCTAAGGACAATATGCAGTCATCAAGACATATTAAGAGATGTTTGAAGTCTGTCAGAAAAATGAGAAACTCCGGAGTCATATCAGTAGAATATATTTCAACTGCTGAGAACCTGGCAGATCAATTCACCAAGGGGTTGTCACGTAATGTGATAGACAATGCATCGAAGGAGATGGGTATGAGACCCATATGTGCTATTCCATAGTGGTAACACAACCTATGTGATCGGAGATCTCGTGAAGTAGGATCTGGGTAGAACAAGCTATTGGTTAGCATGAGAGTAACCTTTTTATAACTCACTCAAGAAGCGATGCATTACTCTTGATATCTGTATGGTAGGTTGGTTGTTACCTTAATGTATTCAGTTGGCTTTAAATAGCGAAGATGTTGTCCTACAGTACATTCTCGAATGAATACACCTATATGAGCCCGATTGTTGTAAGGTCACAATCTGTGAGATTTGGGTGATCTTTATTAAGCTCGTGAAAGACCAAGGGAGTATGACCTATATGCTCCACCCACGAAGAAGCCTACTGGAGGTTCTAGTATCAGTTAAGACAGTAAGTAAAACTTGTTTGCACAAAACTTGCAATTCAAGACATATTCTATTGTTCAAGTTGTGAATGAGTGTAACTTGTTGTTCTAGGTGGAAGTTCAACTTAACAGTCTCCACTGAAAACACTGGCATATTAAACAGTAGTGGGGTGAGGCAAAGTCTAGCTGAGACTTTGAGATTTGGTGGAGGATTGCTGGAATTTTGTGGGCTTGGCCCATTAATATTCACAATAATTCATGAAAATCTCAAAGGCCCATTCATGAGTGGTGGGAGTACAAAGGTTTAGTCCCATATTGCTAGTGGAGGTGGAAGAAGTCCAACTTATAAGGTTGGTTGCTCTAGCATCTCTTACAAGTGTGTGGATAGGAGAAAGGAAGAACACATGTGCGCGCTCGCTCGCCTCGCCTCGCCGGGCCGGGCGGGGCGTGGGCGCGATCACGCATCATCTGCGTGAATGGTCCAGCGAAATTCGGTCCCTTGCCTTGCGGGGGCGCGACTTTCTTTTGCACTTTCTTTTTGCTGCGCGTTCTATATATTTGGTTATGGAAACCGACATATTAATATGGCTACCGACTCGGTTGCAAGAGGTCCAACCCTAGAGGTTGCCTCTTGCTACTGTTGTGCCGCCAAGACTTCTTCATCCCGATCATCGGCGTGCACCGGCAAACAGAAGAGCAGGTCTTTGGACCCGTCGTTCTCTGCGATCCTGCACCGGGAGAGGGCGAATAAGGTTTTTGAGAAGCGCTCTGCGTGACTGCTAGATCGTTTTCTCATCTTCGTCAAGCTCGTCGCCACGACTCGTCTTCCTCGACGTCAAGTCGATCTCTCCTACCGTCGCCAACAACGTGACGGTGCTGCACGTCGTCGTTGCCTCCTTTACCCTATCCAGAAGGAAACATATGTACTCTCATCTCAAACCATGTCTTCCATACTGGCTTTTGTGGTCTGTTTATCTATGATGGATGTTGCTAGTATGATAGATTTTGTGCTTTTGTCTGGCTTTATAGACTAGTCTAGATCTTGCATAGACTTGTCTAGTTTATTATGCAATCTGTTAGTCATGCTTATGATTTATTTCTGTATTAATATAAAACTAAAAATGCTAATTTATCCAACAACAACCTCGTCCACAGTCCAGATGGGCTAGACGGTAACACTAGTACTCGATCGCTCGGTGGACTCAGTTCTCTCAGCCAACCGGGCATGTAGCGCACGCTTGGGGACATACATCGTCCATGGACTCGGTTTGCGTATCGTGTTCATGAGCTCCGGGACGATGCTTCGATAGAGAGCTATTGAGAAAGCTGTATGCTAGGCACGAAAGGGACGCTCATGATTACACATGCACATATATTTGCTTCTTCTTTTTTTGAAGATCATTTCACACATTTTGTATTAAGAGCGAAGAGAATGCAACCTTACTGTTTCATGACCAAGACCAACTTGACACGATTTCAAGTGGCCACACACCAAGACCAGAAGAAACAATTTACAGCCTTAGTCATGGATCCTACGACCATTAACCCAATTAAGCCTCTGCTGTAATGCAATGTCTGACAGGCCAAAGAAACACCATGACACTTGAAACGATGAGGCTTCACGTCCATGGTGTCTTCGAGACTAGGGGGGAGGGGGTGGGGAGGGGGAGCACCAGATCCTTCAAACCATGGCCTCATCTTCATCCTGGTAAGACTTGTGACCTAAACACCACCTGCACAAGCACCAGGGTCTTTCACACCACCCATTGTGATCAACAACTGAAGTGGTCGCCTTGCAAACACCACTTACAGGGACCTCAAGGATGAAGATTCGCTCGGAGAGGTTCTTGTTGACCGCACATGATGACATGCTCTGAACCTTTGTTGGAGTATGTATAACAAGTCATTGTTTGGGATAGGTGCTCCTTGAGAACGGTGGCTGCTAGCGGACAAACTAGTTGGAGCAGCTAGGCACAACACATGATGCAACAAGCTCTGAATCATGAAGGTCATTTTAGATGGGTGAAGCCACAACCAGTGGCTGATCTAATGGTGGAGCAGGGGGGGTCTCAAGCTCCCCCCCCCTACAGGGCGCGGATACATGGAGCCCCCCCCCCCTTTGAGCCTCTCCTACAATTTTTCTGCCATGAGAGATGGGAGAGAGAGAGAGAGACTGTACGATGGCCGGAGGTTTAAGATGAGTAATAAGCTGCTGAGTGATTTGGGCTTTAACTTAAGCAAATGGGCCATCTATTATGTACTATCTATAGATAGGCCCAATAGTCCTAAAGCTTATTATACCATCTAGTTTTCTTTTGTGTGTAAGTGCAAAATGCAATTTAGCAAAACCAACACAAGTATTACTCCATTAAAAGCATAATTGAGCGTGTACATCACCTATCATGAAGAAAAATATATTATCATAGCATACTTCAATGATTTTATAATTAACATTTTATCTCTGTATGCAAAATTGTTTTGAACAATAAAATTTGCTACATTTAATTCTATTTATATATAATAATTTATTGTACTATTTTGTTTAACAAAAAAATTCTGCCCCCCTTAAATTTCATCTTGGATCCACCACTAGCCACAACAATGTCATGCCCACCAAGGACAATTGCAATGAGACAAACTGAGCCTCGAGAAACTCTTGCAAGGATTGTTCTTCTAGTACCAATGATATTTTCTCCTCGCCTATTGTGAAATCGAAACTCACTGAAGTTGAAATTGCAGGTAAAGTTGACGACAAAGTGGCAGTGGGGCTGTTGGGGAGTGATGACTAAGAGAATGCAGATGGTGACCTTGCGATCATGGCAAGAGGGTCTGGCAGGGGCTGGTGTTGCGGCCACAACCGGAGGAGCAGGGTGATTGTTGGCGAAGCAGCCAAGGACATGGGCATCCCACATAGCCATGGCGCCAATAGGTTGTAGCAAGGATGCATGATAGGGTCATCCACTATAACCAACACTCAACCTTGCGCACCTGCGATGCCCACACAGAGGAAAGTTTAGAGGTGGCGGCAATGACCCACATTGCAGATGGGGCGATGATGCCTGCGAGCATATCTGGAGGCTTCAGGCCAGCGAGAGCTGTCTCGCGAGAGGCCCAAAAATAGGCTGCCTGGGGTGGAGCATGCGACCATCTTCACGATGCTGCTTGACCCTGATGCAATGACTATGGCAAAGACGACCGACAGATTCACGCTTAACAGGGGTGGAGACAGGGACCTGATCACTACGGATGAGGGGCTTGCCGTGGGAGTCGAGATCGGCTCGGGGATGGAGGAGAGGAGATTTGGCAGAGGGGTGTGGGTGGGGAGGGCGAAGGTGAAGGCAAAGGGAGGAGGGGCTGCCGACTCGTCAAATTTGGCTTGCCGGAGCTCCCCCACCATTGGATCTGCCTCATCCGAGCCCTACCACCTCTGCATCTGACCTCGGCCATGAGCCCCCACCACCCGAATGCCATGAGCCTCGCCGGATCCCATGTCACCATCATACTCGAGCCTTGTTCTCCACCAAAACCTATGCCGCCGCAGGCCGAGAGCCGCACTCGCTGTCAGATCCAGCATCGTCGGATGCCGAGAGCCTCGTCCGTCGCTGGATCCAATGCCACCATGACTCGGGAGCCCTACCCATGCTACTGCCACGATCCGCGCCCGCCACTAGATCACTCTCCATACATATGTTTTCTTTTTCCTCTGATTCTTCGACTTTTTTTCTTGAGGACATATGCATGCAACGTGGCCTCTGTGTGCCATGCATGGTAGGGATTGATGACTCATCGTCTTCATGTGCTCTTCCTTGGCTGGCCATCCTACAGCACAATCGAGGTCATCATGCTTCCGAGCTAGTGCATCAGCCCTCACTGTCACCTTGGCGAGCATGACGAGATCTGTTGCTTTCATGAAAAATGTCGGTGGGTTGATGGCGATGGCGATCTTGCATCAGTGACTCAACTGGGAGACTCCATATGGGCCATGGCACCACATTCGAGGCAAGGAACACTTGGCTTGAGATACCATTGAGCGCGAGCCAGACCTATCCAGCACGAGGAGTGATGCACACCGTCGAGAAGTTGGGCCTCGTAATGCCACCTTTCAGTACCCCCTAAACATGCATACATCATATGAACACGGTGGACGTATGACCACCTGTGACAACCATGGGTTCTTCCTTCTTTCTTGGCAGCAGCTCGATCCCCTTATACGTACATGATGGATTGGTTCATGTGCATGAGAGCAGTGGTGGAGGGTTCTCTCTTTTCGTTGCAGGACCGCCTTCTGCGTGCCGCTTGCATGTGATGTTCTCTCGTGTGTATCTCTCTGTCTCTACGGTATGTATGGCTGCTTGTTGTCTCCGTGACGAAGGAGCGGTATTCTTGTTATATATAGGCAGGTGGGAAATTGTGAGAGATCCGGTCTCTCCTTAGGGTATGTTTGGTAGAGTTTTTTCTTATGCCTAAGCTTACTTGTCTAAAGTGCTTATACAACTTATCTGGCTTATTGTAGCATAAGCAGTCAATCTGTTTGATAAAATAGCTTATCATGCAGCTTAACTTAAAAGAGTTAATGCATAAGCTGAAAAAACAAGTTTTTTCTTGCTTATGGCTTATAATACAAAACAAAAAAGGTTTTGGCTTATGAGTGCTTATTACAATAAATACTTATGCTTCCAAACTGTTTGGTAGAGCTTATGGCTTATGATGATAGTATAAGCTGTTTAATAAGCTCCATCAAACATACCTTTAATCAGAGAGATCCCTACCCTATATATGCCACATGTTCTTGTTGTAATTAACATCCCCACTAATCCTCTCTTAGGCCGTTCATGATACGTCGTGGCAGAGCCCATCCCAAAAGCTAATGTCGTCCAATTCAGGTCACGGTCCTGCTTGCCGACAAACCATGGCTTCCAATTCTAGATGCATAAGGCCTTGTTCGGTTTGGCCGGAATGGGCCGGAACGAGACCCATTCTGTGCGGAAAGAATTGACCCTGAACCAAATCACTTTTGCTGAGAAAAACCTGTTTGGTTACGGCCGACCTAGAGTGAAATAGGGTCTATTTTAATTATTTTATGTAGTTTATGGTCCGGATTGATTCTGTACCTCTTAAGATTCGGAATGAAAATAACTAAATCACTTATTCCTGGCCTAGAATAATTCTTAGGCCTAATCCAATCAGCTGTAAACGAACAAGTCCTAAGGCTAGCTCCTTCCCGGCAATCTTAAGGCCTCGCCATGCATGTGTGTGTGGAGAGAGAGAGAGAGAGAGAGAGAGAGAGAGAGAGAGAGAGAGAGAGAGAGAGAGAGTTGCAATCTGACAGTTTATATTATACAGAAATGTTATGTTGATGGTCGAAGCGATGAAGTTGCCGCCAATTCCTTTTTTTTGTTTTTTGCCGCGTGTGATCTCCCTCGTCTACGAAACGTTGTAACCCTAACGGACGGCGTCGTTGACATAAGATGTCATTAGTGGGGTCTGTCGGCGTTGCTTTCAGATTAACAACGACATGTGGCCGGCGGAGTATAGGAATCTTTTAGATTAGAGAGACTCGATCTCTCACAATTTGTCTCCAATGCAGGTAATGATGGCGACGAGCGCGTCCTCCGATCAGCCGCCAGCTACGCTGTCAGTAAACCTTCCTGGGCAGCTCTTTATTGGTTGTCATGTTACCATATATAGGGTGCAGACTTCCATTCTTACGCCAGCCACATTAATCTGTTTCCTTAGATTGCAGCACGCTGGGCAGGTCCGCAAGCGCTCGACTCGCTCTTTTTCCTCGCCTGCTGTGCGAAAAAGAAAAATAGAACCTCTCCGCCCGCCGCCGCCGAGCATTGACGATTGAGGACTTAATGCCGTGCGGGATGCAGGACTCGATTCCGATCCCGCACAGGATGCAGGACTCCGTCTCGATCCATCCCAGCCGCCCACGAGGCCAGGACCCGAGAGGACTCACCCGTCTGCGTGATTACGAGGGATCGCCGGCAGCAGCAGAGTGAAGCGAAGCGCCTCGCGCCACTACGTCCAGGCATTGCGTGATCGCCAGGTATTTCCATATTTTAATTCTTGTGTTCACAAATTCTGAAATACATCGTCTGAAACATACGTGCTTGATTCAAGGAACAGTGATGCTCATACTTATGTAATTAGTTTTAATTTTAGGTCTAATAAAAAATAAAAAGGAAAGTGTAATTACATATTTCCCATGTTGCCGCTTTGTTATGTTGATCAGTTAGGAGCAGGGTTTGAAAAACCGACTTAACCGGCCGGCTCGGGTCGGTGAAAAACTGACTGGTTAACCGGAATAACTGGTCGGTTAACCGTATTGCTACAGTACCAGGTCTAGTTTTCACTGGTTAACCGGTCGGTTAACCGTATTGCTATAGCACTAGGTCGGTTAGCACGACCGGCCAGAACCGCGGTTTCTATCGGTTATTTGAACCCTGGTTAGGAGGGTTTACAAATGTACTCCCGCAGTGGCGTAGCGAGCGGGCTTGGCTTAGCTAAACAATCATCCTATACCCACACAATACAGGATATCCGTATATAACGCAGCCCGAGGGGATTGAGATTGAGATGGCTCATAGGGCATATTCTGTGAAGATTCGTGTGCATATATTATCATGGGAGATCGAGATACACATGTCAACCTTACTGGTCATTGATATGTTCCCATATATCCTTCTCCTAGTGTTGTTTGCTATCCGACTTTTTAAAAAGTCATGAGCTCCTAGCCAAAATAAATTCGGATCATCATGCTCTACATAAGACATCCAACCATGCACACCATTACCAACACATGCACCAAGGTGAGCTCTCATTCCGTTAGCCCCATGTTTCATTTGTTTGATGAGCAATATTGGCTCCAAACTCTAGGAGCAACATCGAGTTTAATTGATGCTGTATTTTTTGTTTCTTTTAATTGTTTTTGTCAAACTCGCAACATCGAGTTCATGACTTGCAATGATGAGGAAAGGTGCAGGGTGGCATTGAAGGAAGACACTGTTGTGCCAAAAAGGCGTCTGCCCACCCTGCTTGTAGGGGTGATGCTATGATGGCCCAAGGAGGGCATGACTCTTCGTCAATCTCATCTGGTAAAGACAACACATTCCCACGTCCTCCTCAGAGCCCCTGCAGAACTGGGCGCATACCAAGGATAGGAAGAGGACTACAGGATCTTCTGGCCGTAATAGGCATAGGACCTTGTCCCCTCGTGTGCGACCTCCCCTGGCAGCCCATCGAAGTGCAAATCATCACCGCACCTTGGAGGTGCCTACTGCAAACCCGGTCCAAGCAGACCTGCCCCCATGGATCACGTGCCAAAAAAGTCTAGATAGAATTCTCTGATGAAGGGGTATGTACTTATTGATCGAACTGTAGGCCCTTAATTGTAGATTTATTACCTACATGTCATGGATTTGTAGGCTAGCAAGGAGGAAGCTCGTGATGGAAGTGTTGATGCTCAACCTCCAATGCTAGGTGTCTTGTTTCTGCCAACGGTGCAGGACCCTATGGTTGCAATAACTAAGAGCCAACTCATAATCCCATTTGTTAGTGTTGTCAACCCACTGCCTGCTCCTTTTCAATCTGGCCAAAAATTTCAATGTGACATACATGTTGGTCGATGAGGGTGATTCCAGACGACAAGTCACCCGTATTGCTAGGTACTAACGTGCTGCTAGTATGTTCATATTGTATTACATGTATTGACATAATGATGGTGAGTCTATATCCATTCTAAGGAAGGGCAAACTCAAGCTTGATCCCTTGTCTCTGGTGCTGAAAAAGATGATGGCCAGTCACATCCTTTCCGGGACATTTTCTGAGAGTGGCTATTACGTGGGCGTCGTGCTGGCGTAGGGGTCAGTCTCGTGAACGCACCCTATGCCTTTCCCTTGGCGATGAAGATGACTTTGAAACCAGGCATCACTCATCCGAAGTCTTTCTCTTCCTAATGCGGATTCTAGACAACCTTAAGCACCTCTAGGCCCTCAGCTTTTTTATGAGTTCGCTTCTTATCAAAGTCATGAGTGACGCCTTGTTTTAAAGTTTGATGACTTTGATAATATAAGCACACTCATTAAGAAGCTGAGAGGCCATAGGAGCTAAAGGTTAGCCAGAATTCGCTTAATATTGAGAACAACATCAGATGAGCGACGTGTTGTTTCAAAGTCGTTGTCGTCTCCAAGGACAAGGCATAGGATGCGCTGATGAGAGTCCCCCCCCCCCTGCTAGGCTCATGGCCTCCACATAATAGCCACTCTAAGAAAGCATTTGGGAGCGGAGGTGACAGACCACCATCTGTTTTAGCACCACAGACTAGGGATCAAGCTCGAGTTTGATCTTCCCTAAAATGAAGATAGATTCACCATCAGTATGTCAATACATGTAATGCAATATGGACATACTTGAAGCACATTAGTACCTAGCAGCACGGGTGACTTGTCGCCACTAGAATCACCCTCATCGACCAACGACATTGAACTTTTGGCTAGGTTCAAAACGAGTAGGTGGTGGGTTGACGGTAGTGGCAGATGCGATTGTGAGCTGGTTCTTAGGGGTTGTAGCCATAGGTGTCTGCACCACCGGCAGAAACAAGCCACCTGGCATCAGAGATTGAACATTGACACCTTCATGAGCTTCCTCCTTGCTAGGCTACAAAACCATGGCATGTTGTTAATGAATCTACAATTAAGGGCTCAACCATCAGATCAATAAGTGCCCCTTCATCAGAGAAGTTGTTCCTGGATTTCTTCGGCACACATGATTCATGAGAGGTAGGTCTACTTGGACCGGGTTTGCAGATGGCACCTCCAACATGTGGTGACACTTTGCACTCCGGTGTGCTGCTAGGGAAGGCAGTGCACACGGGGACAAGGACCTAAGCCCATCATGGACATATAAGATCCTATCGTCCTCTTCCTAGCCTGGATCTGCGTGAAGTTCAGTTCGCGAGGAGGACGTGGGCATGTGTTTGTTCACGTCTGATGAGATAGGCTAAGGGTTATGCCTCTTTGGCCCATCACAGTTTCACCCCTTTAAGCAGGGTGAGCAGGCAACTTTTCGGCATGAACCTAGCTTGGAAGCTGGCCTTGTGCCTTTCCTCTCATCGCTGTGAGCCATGAACTCTGTGCTGTGAGTTTGACCAACAGTATCAAAAGAAACAAAAAATAGTGTCATTGGAGCCAATATTGCTCGTAAAACAAATGATACCTCGGGCTAATGGAGTGAGAGCTTGCCATGGCACAGGTATTGGGAATGGTGTGCATGTTGGGATGGCTTCCATAGAAGCCTGATGATCTGAATTTATAGGAGCCAGGAGCTCATGATTTTTGGAAAAGTAGGAAAGCAAACAGCAGTACGAGAAGGATAAATGAGAACATATGAATGGTCAGGAAGGCTGAGATGTGCCTCTCGATTTCCCATGATAATATGCACGCGAATCTTCAGAGAACATACTCATATCATACGAGTCATCTCGATCTGAATCACCTCGGTTGGTAGCATACAGATATCTATATTGTGCGGGTGTACGATGATTGTTTTGTTAAGCCAGCAAGGGGCATTTTGTTTGATGGATTTTTGTACATCTTTAAGAGACTACGCACATGAATGTTAAAATGATAGCACACCAACATTCTCAAATGTAATCGCACGTCCAGCAGGGCCGTCCCCAAGTATTTTGGGCCCCGGTGCAAATTGTAAAATGAGACTCTAAAATTTAAAAATAATCATACTCAACATAGACTTACAATTAACTACATAGGTTCAATACATGCTGTTTTTCTCAAAATATTTAAGATCTACCAATATTAATGCTAAAATAGTAAAAGTCAGTACTTGAGAAAAACTAACCTTATGTTCTACTGAAAAGTAGCATCCTTCTGGCGCTTAGCAATACAATATACTGACTACTACTAGCTACAAAGATTAAAAAAGGGAAAAAAAACATGGAGCCTCGTTCTTATTGGTTGGCCACTGATGCTAAGGGAGATACGTCAGAAGTAAGGACTCACGCATGAGGACTGAGGGCGGCGCGTTGTTCTCGTCAGGGGCCCGCTCTCGTCTCGGGAGTCAGGAGACAGGACTCCCTCCCTGCGCCGGCTTAGCTCTCGTCTGTCGCCTCTCGGTCTCACGATTTGGGGCTTGAGCGACGGGCTAGGAAGAACAATGCTGGCGGCGAGGCTTCTCGTAGAACATAAATTCGATCAACTGCTGACGCCCGACTGTTGAACCGATTCTCTTCTGCTTCTAGTAGTCCTGACCAACTGGGCCGTGTCTGCCGTGCCGGTCCGAGACCCACAAAATTTGGCCCGGTCCAAGTCCGGCATGGCACGACCCATTTTGTGCCCGGGCCGGCCCGGCACACGTCTACGGGTCGTGCTTGGGCCGAGGCGGTAGCCTAACGAGCAGCACGGGCACGGCCCGTTTAGTTGTCGGCCCATGAAGCACGATATAGGCCTAGTTAAGCACGGCCCGAAAATCTGGCATTAAATAAAAAATATGTGTCTAAGGCCAAACAATACTTGCTTGGTGTAGTGGTAAGGTACTTTTGTCCCAACCTATAGGTCCTGAGTTCAAATCTTGTCACTGGCACCTATTTTTCTTTTATTTTTCATCACTCAAACACTAACAGGCCGAAATATTTATTGGGCTATCATGCTTAATGGTCCGGCACGGCACGGCTAACTAAATTCATGCTGGGCCGTGGGCCGAAGGCGCGGCACGGCGGGCGGCATGGCACGGCCCAACATAAATTCTGTGCCGAGCCGGCCCGAAATTAATCGTGCTGGGCCATTTTGTGCTTGGGCCGGATCATGCCGGACGGCCTGTTTGGCCAGGACTAGCTTCTACCTGAGTTATTCTGCGCTGGGCCTTTTCTCCGCTTAGGCCTATCTCTTTGAGTTGTGAATTGGGGGCCCCAAGTTTTTGGAGGCTCTGTTCGGTCGCCCACTTTGCCCCTGCCAAAGGACGGGCCTGCGTCCAGCAAGCTATGTGATGTAAATTCAACCAGCACATGGAGCTGGTGCATGATATTTTCTAAGATTGGACAAGTTTTGAATTCATGAAACAACCTATTCGGCAGGTTCTCGTCGCCATCATATCTTTGGAAAAATGATTAAGGATGGAAAGTAAATATTGCCTGTTGGCTCGATCCATTCGGCTGCGTACTATGTGTCCGTATCCACGACAATGTATGTACTCGTCATATGTGCATTATCTCGAGTCTACGGCAGGAAGTGCAAAGACTCCCACCTTGCTGCGATCCGAAAAATAGAAGGCTAATCTTCAGCTGATGGCCCACACACGCACGCATAATGCGGTCCTACAACGAGAAGAGAGAGCCCTCAACCACTGTTCTCATGCACACGCACCAATTCATCATGCCTACGAGGGGATCGAGTTGCTGCCAAGCGGAAGAGCCATGGCTGCCGCACAGGTGGTTATATGATGCATGCATGTTTAGGAGCTACAGAAAAGGGGGCATCGTGAGGCCCATCTTCCACTACCACAAATAGGGTCTGTAGCGGCGGCAGGCAAAACGGTGTAGCGGCACAAGCCAACGTCGGCCGCCGCTATAGAGCCTATGGGCACTGTCCCTAACCACACCGCCGCTACAAAGATCCACTATAGCGATAGTTGATATTGTCAACGCCACTATTAATGGCCAAGGTTTATAGCGGCGGTGACAATTTTATAGCCTGGGCACTTTATAGCGGCGGTTGACAATGTCAACCGCCGCTATAAAGTACCCAGGCTATAAAAGCCGCGTTTCAACAGCTCCGACTCTCACTCAAACAGTGATGACCCGAAAATTTGGGCGAACCACGAAAATCAAGGGGGGAAGGTTTTGAGTTTTTTTTTTGTAGAAATTTGCTCTGTGAGGTAAGAGGAACTCATCCCATAGGTTTTTTTTTGCTCTCATTTTGAAATCAAGTTGAATTTTGGGTTTTAAAATTGTTAGTTTTTCATCAAATTTTACCTAAATTTATTTGATTTGGATGGTTCTATTGTGTTGTAGTTGAAGTTTATGAAGGCATACATCATCTCTTTTCATCACTACACAAAAAAATTATTATATCTAGCTTGTTTTATGTCAATGGGAATCTACATCTAGTTTGGTTTTTAGAAGAGAGAGAATGTAATATTAGGGCAAGAGGGATGTTAATTTTTTTTTATTTCTTGATAAAAGTTAAATAATATATAAAATAATTTGATGTTTGTTTCATTTTACCTTGTATAATATTTCTCACTTCATGTAATATTCAATATATATATATATATATATATATATAATGAATGTTTAAATTTTTTGTCACACATGATTAATTAATGAATTTTAAAAATTTTTGGGTTTCCGTTCAAAGTCGTTCGTGATAGATAGATCTTGGATATACGAGGCGCCAAGACCGGGTCCAATATTTTTACGAGAAGTCTCTAAATTCGTCCAAGAGGTTGCACAACATGCTCGACGTGAAGGAACGACTGATATTTATTGTCCGTGCTTTGATTGTAAGAATCAAAAGTTGTGGACAGATATAGAAGTGATCAACTCACACTTGGTGCGGAGGGGTTTTCTTGTTGGGTACACGAGATGGACAAAACATGGTGGAAATAGTATGGTTGATATGGAATTTGATGAGCCTATTGATGTTAAAGTCGAGGCTATCAATTCATCTGGTGCAGATACAACGGAGTCGCCTGGTGAAGCTGATTTTGATGTTGAGGAGTTGTTATGTCACATTCAGCCGCATATGTTGATCAATGTTGGTACAACTAAAGAGCTTGATAATTTTCATAGAACAGAGAAGGCATCAAAGGATCCATTATATGATGAATCTAAGGGATGTGGTAAAGAGTTCATCGTGTTGCGTACTGTACTTGAGCTGATGAAGCTGAAGGCCATGCATAACTGATCAGATGCTAGTTTCACGGATTTGTTGGAACTTATTTCCAATGCACTGCCAAAGCCCAACTTATTGCCAAAGACAATATACCTTGCTAAGAAGCTGATTTCCCCACTTTTGTTGGGCGTGCAAAAAATTCACGCATGTCCAAATCATTGCATATTGTATCAAAAGGAGCATCAGGACGCTGTGAGATGCCCAAGGTGCAAACACAGTTGTTACAAGAGGAACAACGACTGTGATGTCGATGGTGGCGTGAAGAATACCAAAAAGGGAAGAAAGAAGAAAAGAAGTTCTATTATCGATGACAGTGATGATAGTAAGTTTCCTGCCTTAGTCATGTGGTACTTACCCGTGGTCGATCGCATTAGACGTTTGTTTGCCAACCCTAGGGATGCGGCAATGATGACATGGCATGCGCGCAAGGGGGACGGTAAGCTCAGGCATCCCGCAGATGGAACACAGTGGAAAAAGTTCGATGAGAATCATCGAGACTTCTCAAATGAGAAAAGGAACCTACGGTTTATATTGAGTACAGACGGGATGAATCCATTCATTCAAATGAGGAATCCGGATAGCACTTGATCAGTGATACTAGCAATGTACAACATTCCACCATGGTTATGCCATAAGCGTAAGTACCTACTGTTGACCACACTTATATCTGGGCCCAAAGAACCTAGTAATGACACAGACGTATTCTTAGTACCATTGTTCAAAGACCTGCAAAAACTATGGTTGGAGGGGGTCCGTATATGGGATGAGTAACTAAGACAGTACTTCACGCTCAGAGCAATTATTTTTTACACGATAAGTGATTCCCCGGCACTAAGGGCGCTATCAGAGCAGATGAAAGGAAAGGCGGCATGTTTCGTATGCGTTGATAATACATCCCATGTGTATCTTCCAGCATCCCAGAAGCTAGTTTATACATGAAACCGCCGATTCTTACCAGCAAAATATAGGTATCGTGCAATGGCTAAACACTTTGATAACAAAGTTGAGAACAACACAGAACCTTGACGTTAGACCGGCAAGGTCATGTTGACTTTGTTAAAAACATCAGTGTTGTTTTTAGAAAGCCGGTGAAGGGTGTCAAAAATGCAAAAGGTCTCACACTGTTTAAAAAGAAATCTATTTTCTTCATATATTTCAATTATTGGAAAGAATTAGAAGTGAATCATGCCTTCGACTGGATGCATATTGGGAAGGGTGTATTTGACAGTACTAGTGGACTTATACTTGACCAACCTGATAAGACAAAGGATGGACTCAGCGCACGTAGAGATCTTGTAGAGCTCCATCGGCAAGAAAGAGCTAATGGAAAATACTTTCTCCCCCTGGCAGCCTACACCCTTACGATTGAGGAGAAAATAGCATTCTGTAAGTGCCTCAGTGGGATTAAAGTACCGACAGGTTTCTCATCGAATATCAAGAATCTTGTAAACATGGAAGAGTTAAAGATAACTGGGTACAACACTCATGATTCCCATATAATGCTTTCAACGTTTCTTCCTATTGCTACCCAAGCTATGAAATCACCATGGCTGAAGTTGGCTGTAACTCGCCTTTGCTACTTCTTTAACGCAGTATCGAAGAATCTGATAACTAAAGATGAGTTAAATGTCCTACGGACCCACATGAAGGAAACAATGTGCATGCTTGAGATGGTCTTCCCTCCATACTTTTTCGATACGATGGAACACTTCATGATTCATATTGTTGATCAGATCTCTGCATTGGGTCCCGTCTACCTGCATCAGATGTTTCCGTTTGAGAGTTTCATATATGTATTGAAATGATATGTACGTACTCGTTCATATCCAGAGGGTTCTATGATCAAGGGCTACATAACTGAGGAGATCATCGAATGTTGCTCAAATTACATTAATGATGGTAGCAGATCAATTGGTCTCCCCGTGTCTCGTCTTGAGGGTAGATTATCTAGAAAAGGTACCAAAGGACTTAGATTGTTCGTCGACCATGACTTCAAACAAGTGGACCAAGCAAATTTCAGTGTATTGTAATAGATGCAGATTGTGGGACCGTACTTTGAGAAACATCTGTTAGAGCTCCGCTGGAACAACAAGGATGCAACGGATGAATGGATCATAGACGAGCACAAGCGCTCTTTCACATCATGGTTTAACTCTAGTGACCTTCCAATTGGCAAGTTCGTGGAAGAGAAAATATTGAGAAAGTTAGCTAACCGCCCGAGAAGAACTGTGGTTACCTTCCAGGCATACGACATTAATGGTTTCACCTTCTACACACAACGTGAAGGATAAGAAGAGCAAGTGTCAAAACAGCAGTGTTCGAGTAGAAGCCATTGATGAAGAGGACCAGACGACCTCATATTACGGGTATATTGAGGAAATATGGGAACTAGACTACGGTGGAAATTTACAGGTTCCCATATTTAAATGCAAATGAGTGAAACACCCAAATGGCATAGAGGTGGATGAGTATGGTTTCACAATTCTTGATCTTAACAATGTTGGTCACAAAGATGAGACTTGGATACTGGCTAAGATCGTGGAACAGGTGTTTTATGTACTTGATCCAAAGGATGAAAAGAAATATGTTGTGGTTCCAGGTAAACAAAGAATTATTGGAGTGGAAAATGTGGAGGATCGAGATGAATACAATCAATATGATGAGGTGGCATTTCTCATAGATCCAAAAAAGTTTGAACTCATAGAAGCAAGACTCTCCAATGGTGGAGGAATGCCCTATATGCACACCGATCACTGCCAAGAAAAAGTCATTCAAGGCTAATTCAAGCATCATGTAATTTTATTATTGAACCTTGTATTATTGTTTATTAGGCAAACCTTGTATTATGTTTTATGTAATTTTTGCTTATTTGAATATAAAGATTTTGTAACTTATTTAAATAAAAAGATGTTATTGAAATGGTAAGAGGAAAAATATATTTCTAAATGAATAATATATTTCTAAATGAATAATATATTTTTAAATGAATAATATATTTCTAAATAAATAATATATTTTTGAAAGCCTTTCTAAATGAATAATATATTTTTGAATTGCTTTCTAAATGAATAAGGTATTTTAAAATATTTTGGAATAGCGGTGGCTCACAAAACCAACCGTCACTATTGCTCTTTAGCGGCGAATGGCTTTGTGAACCCCCGCTAAAGAGAACTACCCTATATAAGAAGGATGTGCACGGGGCCCAAACCCTAACTCCCGGAAGCTATTCTCCATGCCATAAGGCTGCCTAAATCCATCCCCGAGCGCCGCCACCTCCTCGAGCTCGTCAACGGCCGCTGATCCTCCTCCCCCTAATCGAGCTCATCGATGGTCGTCAGGCCTCCTCCCCCTCCTCGAGCTCACTAACTCTGATAGCCGCGTGGACCCCCTCCCCCGACCGCTGCCACCACCGTCCTGGTCTCCCCTCCCCAAGCGCGAGCCTCCTCCTCTCCTCGTCGATAGCCGCCGCGCGGGCCCCTTACTCTCCCTCTTCGAGCACCGCCGTCGTGCCCTCCTCGTCCTCGGCTTTGTCA
The DNA here is from genome assembly GCA_030378355.1 of Eleusine indica. Taxonomy (NCBI): domain Eukaryota; kingdom Viridiplantae; phylum Streptophyta; class Magnoliopsida; order Poales; family Poaceae; genus Eleusine; species Eleusine indica. The sequence continues at coordinate 18,302,499 of CM059502.1, forward strand.
ACCTCCGCATGGGCCCCCTCCTTGAGCACTGCCGCCTCGGGCCTCTCTCCTCCCCGAGCACTATCGTGTTGGGCTGCCTCCTCCCCGAGCTCCGCTGCTGCAGGCACGAGCCCGTCATCTCAACCTAGCGCCTCAATCCCTGACACACTCCTTCCCGTCGACAACCAGGTGCGCCCTCTCTCTCTCTCTCTCTCTCATGGATCACTTGCTAGGTCATTTGATCTCTGTTAGTGGGTGTCTGAGGCATTGGGAGCATGTTTTCTCTGCATTCGGTGCGCTTGGTTAGTGGAGTTTTAAACTTTTGAAGCCTCTATAGTGAGATGAGAAATTGCTATGCACCACTTCTAGTTTGTAATTCTACATTGCATTTGCTGTTGATAGTCTGATAGATGAAAATCCTACAGAATATAAGCATGGTCTAGTTTGATGATGCTACAATTTCGTTTCTAAAAAGAAAGCTTGATGACGTCAATAGATCAGGTACAATGAAATACATGTGTGTGTATGGGGCTGTTAAAAATAAATTCTTGTGACCGATGAGATGTTCCACCGACAAAGATGCTCACATATAGTTGCAACGGCTATACTCCTATTTCTAAAAAAATATCCACCCAATTAGTGGTGTATAATACCTTAAATTATTATTTACTGAAGACATCAAAACCTGAAACCTTAATGAATTAGCACATTTTTTTCTATAGACTGTTGATCTAGTATTGATTGAACCCTTCATTGGTGTAGTTTCTTCTGTTGACGACTCTGAATTGCATTTTCTATCATAAATAGAAATGGTACTATCATTTCAAGACTATTTCACCTCAAACATTGAACTGAGCTGGTGGTATTAGTAGAATATGTATGCTTCATTGCCCACTTCACATTTTTAGTGCTGCATCTTTCTATTTCAGATTCCTGGATCGATGCTCTTTTTCTGTGCTTCACTATATGATTTTTCTTTCTCTAACCTATAGTCATGTTTGTTCTTGCAATTTGTATTCTTAATATCATGTACTTGTGTTTTGCTTTGGTCATCTGTGGGATTTTATTTTGTATTGTTAATTAGTACTAGTTTGACTTGCTGTAGTTAACTAGCCTTGTTAATTAGTATTAGTTAACTAGCCATTTCTGCTCATTGTCTACCATTTTCCATGTTGATATTCATGTTGTCGATCTTCTGCTTGCTTACACTTCATGTTGATACTCATATACTTGTTGTCGTACTATAGATTCCCTATATGTCATTTCTAAAATCCGTAACATTATTTATTTGTGGCCATATATATGCCATATTACTTGCTGCCCTATATTTCCTATGCTCACTGGGAGCAAATTTTGACTTTTTCTATTCTTCTCCTTGTCTCTCTGTACTACTTATCTACTCTACGTAGGCGATCGACACATGCTCAATGATGAAAGCGGGCTAAGTGAGACTAGTTCGGCAATATGGACCATATCCTAGGATATCGGATACATGTTGTTGTACAGGTCAACGATCTTAGAGCACTGGAAGGCCGTTGATTCGGCAACCCGCACTGAGAGCAAATTTTGACTTTTCTATTCTTTTCTTTTCTTTTCCTTGTCTATATGCTCAATGATGAAAGGTGTATACTCCTTGTTTTCTAAACTAGTCATCATATCTAATATAAGGTGTAAAAGTCTTCTCGTCATGGCTAGCAATATGCCCTCTCAAGAGGAAGACGTGCTCAAGGCGTCCTTAGAAGCGAGGTCGTCTTTAGACGATGATGGATCAAGCAAACACTGGGAAGAACCAGAGGATCCGCATCCTCCATCACCTAAGGAACATCGATTGGGGAACCCGGACCCTAATTACATGCCTGAAGGGAAGGTATCTTGTCAAAGATAGTTTTCTTATTTGGTACATAGATTATATCAACTAAAATCTACTATTTGTGTCCTAGGGCCCTCGACGAAGTGCCCGTCAGATATTTGCAGCGGAGGATGCGGCTGATGAGGGCCTCGAGCAGCAAACGGAAGAGGTGCCTGCCCATGTGTCCACTCACAAACGCAAGCGCGGTCAGCGCTCCGCGAACAAGCTAGAGGGCATCTACGAGGTTACTGCACTAGACCCTAAAGATGGAAAACCGATTGAACCTGTTGGTGTCAACGCCAAATGGCGCAACCGTTGCGGCAAAGTGGTGACGATCATTGCAAAATCACATGGCAAGATTGGCGCTAACTTCCGGATGGTAGAAAAGGCGATATGTGGGCTGACGTCATGGCAACCATCCGGTTCCAGCCAGTAGATCTCGAGAGAGCCAAGAAGGCCACGATGTCTACTCTCAATCACATCTTTCAAGATTACATGGCCAAGCTCAACTGCCAATACGTCAAGAAAAGTTGAACCCCATTTGACAAGCATGGAAATATCTGTCAACAGGAATGGGATGATTTCGTTGAGCAGAAGACGAGCAGTGCTTTGAAGGAGCTCAGTGAAAAGATGGTTGAGCTCAACAAGCGGAATAAGTACAAGCCACGGTTAGGTCCAGGCGGATACAAAAAGAAGATTCCGATTTGGAGAGAGAAGGAAGCCAAGCTCCGCGCAGAAGGAAAACCTGATCCGTTACCAAACACCAATGAGTATACCAGGAACTAGGTGTATGGTCACTCCGACTTAACCGAAGAAGAAGATATTATTGTGAAGGATCCCGTGACAGGTGAAGTTGTGCAAGCCTTGAAAGGTCCTATCACGGCGCAGATGGAGGCTGGTCTTTTTACACCTGAGTATCACAAGGACCAGCTCAGCATGGCTATTGGGACCAAGGAACATGGTGGTCGGGTACGAGGAGTGTCATCATCAGCCACATGGAAAGAAGGTTTCTCCGAGACATCATCTCACCTGTATAAGAAGCATACATTGCACAAGAAAGATCAAGAAGAGAAAGCCGAGGAAGCTTGAAGGCGACAACTCATGATGTTAGCTGTCGACACGAAAAGTAGTCGTTTGGACCCCAGCTTGGAGGCAGCAATGGGCGTCTTCTTTCGTGGTATGTCCTCATCGACGCAACTATCAGTCTCCACGAAACCATCGGTCTTGATGCAACCAGAAATGGAGGACCTTAGTAAGGATACTCCTTGTGAGTTACATGTGCCATTTGGTTACAAGGGGAAGATGATGAAGGTTGCATCCGACATGACACTTCCAGGACAGACGCTCCATAACCAAGATATCCTTCCCGGTTACGTGCGTGTCTCTGTGTCAGAAATAGTACCTAGCTATGAGGACAACGAGATCGAATGCCCCATACCTGAGGCGGGTATACAAACTCTCCAAGATGCGCTCAGCTCTTTCATCATTTGGAAACGTCGTGACGTTGTCCTCTCCACACGAGCTTGTCCACCCCCGTTGTCTGGTCATGGGTCCTTTCATGCGTGCCAGCCAGTCATGACAGCTGGACAACAGTCTCCTATGTCTACGGCAGCTTCGGGCAATATGCCTCAATCTCCTCATGCAGAAGACAGCTCGACTCATAGTCCTATAATCTCTCATGACAACGAGCCTCTTCCGGAGACTGTTCGACTCGAGCCTTTGCCTATTGTCGTCAAGGCTTCACCAATTCAAGTCCAGGCTCCGGCAATTCAAGTCGAGCCTCCGTCAATAGCAACTGCGACAGTTCAAGTTCAGGCTCTAGTAATCCAAGTTCAGCCTACGCCAGTTGTCGTCAAGGCTCCAGTAATCCCAAAGATGATTACCGGTTTTGACAAAGAGGCAAAGGACCCAAAAGCAAAAAGTGATGTTGATAAGTACTTGGCTGGATTGAAAATACGTCTAGCAACCACCGGCAAGCTCGTCCTACAGGAACAAGATCCTCGGGATGTATTGTTGTATGACGATCAAATTTTGGACAATCTTGTAGACGAAGTGGACTACCTGAAATTCGTATTTGGTAAACCCCTTATATCAAAGAACATGTACAAGAACCTGCCATGGGAGATGCGGAAGTTGCACGACTGGTACATGATGGCGTCAAAAGAAGGGGTCACCAAAATCACTTGTAGGATTCCAAAAGAGGTGTTCAACAAAGAAGACGAACAAATATTATACCTATTTTGGGAGGATGTCCACTCGATATTTTGTCTAGACGTCACCTTCATCACCTTGTGGTGCTTGTAAGTGTCGCGTTTGATCTACTTTGTATTTCAAGCATAATTCCATATATTATCTTATGCTTTTTTTTATAGCATGAACTTTTTTTCCAAAAAAGGGAGACCGACTGAAAAGATTGGAGGGTGGCCTATGTCAACCCAAACCGGATCAACCAAAGCTCGATCAACCCAACGGTAAATCCGGAAATCAATCCGGATAAGACATCAACGAAGCTTGCTAACATGAAGACGGTCTTGACAATAGAAGCGAGGACTTATGTTGCAAATTACTTGTATGACTGCTTCATGAGGTGGCAAGATAGAGAATGCATTATGGCCCCTTACAACTTCAAGTAAGTTGAACAACTACTGCCTTCATTATGTATCCTATGTTAAAGTTAAATCCAATCGTAATGAACTTATTGACAACATTATTGTAGCGATCATTGGATCTGTCTGATGATATTTCCCAAAGAAGGGTACCTTCTAGCGCTTGATAGCCTGGACTTTGACAAGAAGTTATACAGCGACATTCTAGAAGTCATAGATCTGTAAGAAATTGGTCTACGTGTGTATGGTTTGATGATATTAATATCATCTAATGATAAGCTTTTGTCGATCATGCAGTGCTTACGAGCAATATGTCGTAGTTGGCGGCCCATGTCATCCTACAAGGAAATAGAACATGTACTTCCATCATAAGTTTTGGGTAAGATTTATATGCATCTCATACACGTCCTTATCATACTATCCATTTATATAATTATCATAAGTGTAACGAACTTGTATTCTCTAATTTATAGTGTCATAAGCAAATATGGGGAGATATGCATTGTGGTTACTACACTTATATGTTCTCGGCTGGCACTTCAACTTACCTAGACCATATCATTGAGGAGTCTCAACAAGAGATAAGTTAATTTTGTTTATGTTCATTTTACTTTATTTTTTATTTTTAATATCTTATATATTAACAGACTCTGCTCATGTGATACAGAAAGTAGCAAGGATAACGAGAGAATGGGCTGTAAAGATGAAAAGAAATGATAAGATCAAAAAGGGCATAATTCCTGAATCACATGTTCACTTGAGTACAAATGTCATGTATCTAGTTGTAGCTTCTCTTTTGTCATTTTATGTTGAGAGAGGTTATTAGTCCAGAAGGAAAGTGCTTTGATTCGAAGGTTTACTAGCAATAAAACATGGGTCCCTTTGTGAGTGGGTTGGTTCGAGAGCATCATATGGGTCCAATGTTCAGGAGAAAGATAATGACTATGTATTAGGGTTTATATAAGACATTTTGTACTATCCATTGAATACTTTGATGAGATATTGTATATATTCTGTGATGATATGTTATAAATTTCTGTGATGAGATGTTATAAATATCTGTGATAAGATGTTATAAATTTCTGTGTGTACAGAATCTGTAATTTCTGTATATTTGATTTATTTTATTATTTTTTTAGAAAATAACAAGTAGCGGCAGTTGATGATGTCAACCGCCGCTACTAATAGTTAACAATAGCGGCGGTTGATGATGTCAACCGCCACTACTAATTGTTAACAATAGCGATGGTTGACATCTTCAACCGTCGTTACTAATACGACTGTAGCGGCGTATTGTTTGGGCGACAGACCACCCGCCGCTACAAATGCTTATCTGTAGCTGCATTGGCGTAGCGGCAGGGTGGCCTGTCCGCCGCTACAAGGCTTTACGAACCGCCACTACAGGCCGTTTTTGTTGTGTTCTCGACGGCGTGCATGGATATCACTCCTTGTGATGGATAGGTCTGGCTCGCGCTCAATGGTATCTCAGGCCAAGCATTCCTCTCCTCGAGCGTGGCACCATGGTCCATGCAGTCTCCATGTCGAGTCACTGATGCAAGGTCGCCATCACCACTGACCCACTGGCATTGTTCATGTCTTCATGAAGGCAGCGGAGCTCGCCGTGTCCGCCAATGTGGCGCGAGGGCTGACGCACCTAGCTGAAAAGAATGACAACCTCGTTCGTGATGTAGGAAGGCCAGACAAGGAAGAGCGCACGCAGCCCCTTGCCATGGCACCTAGTCGACCATGAAGGCCACGTTGCCTGCATATGTGCTCAAGCAATGCAAACGAGTCAAAGAATCAGAGGCAAAAGAAAATATATGTGCATGTGTAATCATGAGCTGCCCGTTCGTGCCTAGCATACAGGTTTCTCATAAGCTCTCCATCGAAACATCCTCCCGGAGCTCAGGAGGACGATACGCAAACAGAGTCTGTATATCCCCAAGAGCACGCTAACAAATGCCCGTTTGGCTGCGAGCGCCGAGGCCACCGAGAGCAGAGTCCTGACTTTTACCGCCTCGCCCGTCCGGACTGTCGACGAGGTTGTCGTGCCACTCCCAACGTCGCTGAACCCGGAGATGTGTGTCCTGCACCCGTGGTGCGCCTAAGATGAACCGTTATCTACAGTAAGCAAGAGAATGCTCAAAGCTGAGATTAACGTGCACGTGGGCGCTGCTCCACTTGGCGACTCGCATCTCCGTCAAGCTGAGTTCATCTATAACACTGCCGTCTCATAGTATGCGTCTAGCTTACTTCTCGGTGCATATCCCATTGACCAACTACTTTTTGCTCCTCCATTCTGAAAATACTGTCGTTCCGACTGCCAAATAATTCGGTTGTCCTAAACGACATCATTTCACGAATGGAGGAGTAGGTGTTACATCATCCATGACCAACGAGGCCGACAAGGCGAGCTGTGTTGCACAATGCCTCTGTATACATTTGAAAGTTTTTCAGTGGAAACCATGATCAGCTTTTGGTCACTCATCATCAACTCTATTTCAGGCAGATGTGGAACGTGACTTCTACAACAACCGGTCACCATGGATGAGGCTCAAAATATCCTGAAGCATATCTTGGAAAGTCGACGAAGATTCTATAATGTTGTCAGATGGATCCGCGCAGGTCTTCGTGCCGACCCTTTCGATTAGGCGAATAAGGCAAGGTCTGGCAGCAGCACCGCTCTAGGATGATCACCGAAACCGTTCAAGGATGATCACCGAGCATGTTGCGTGTGAACCTGAGAAATGACACTCTGCATATGTAACTGGCAGAGTAGTTGCATCCATGCATTTTGTTCTTTTCTTGCGGTGGCGATAACTTGCTAGCGTTTGACTAATTGGAAGAGAACAAAATCTTGCGACTGTGCCCTTTGCTCCAACTGCGCAATCACTTTGTTTCGATTCATTATTACTTGTTTCTCACAAGGGTGTAATTATGAAAATATATGTAAGCATATCGATGACCACATGTCATATGTATTGATTTATTAACTCCACTATGATAACGCACCAGATATATATAATTACATGAGTACTATCCTGTTTTCTTACACAGAGAGCAGTGACAACAACCCAATTTCCCTGTACAGCCGCTTTCATTGACTTCATAACCAAAAGTAGTTGCTGTGGTTACACATGCAGCCTTGCATATGAATTTTATGCAGAGAGGCATGAACTCATAAAACCAGCAGTTGTGTGGATCAGTCACTGTCACATGAAAATCCATAACATCGATGATAGTGAGTAAAACCAATTTATGTTTATGCATGCAGAGACACAACCAAAAGGAAGTGTTTTGAAGCACAATTCAAACTTTTTCATTCCCAGTTTTCCACTATCTATGACTAAGAGATCAAAGAAATACTTGAAACAAGAAGTCAGAGCGACAAAAATAACCTGCAGAAGAAGGAATTCCTTGAAGCGCAAGGAGGAGGAAGCAAACAGTTGTAGCTCTCACATCCATAGTAGAGTGCACAAAGACTACCGATTAGTCTCGTTGTTCCTTTTGCTCTATGTCTGCACTCCTTTCCTTTCTTGATCAAGTTGTTATGAATACAGATAGCATCTTTATATAGACTTATATATACGTGTAATGGGACATATATATCACGTGCAACCACGCATCAAAGTGCTACTTGCAACAACATTTTCTCGAAAAAGCGGTGGAGATACATTTATATTGTATTCTAGATAGAAAGATCAATAGAATTTGGTTATGTTTATCTGGTTCATCCCTAAGGCCACCTGGCCAACTGAAATTCTTATGGATATATAACTTATATTTTTGTTTTGTTATGTGCTTGCATATCTAGCAAAGATATAATAAATGTATTTCTGTATTTTAGGGAAATTGTCAATATATAAAATAGATTAGAATTTAAAACTTGGCACAAATATATATTGCTGCATTCTCTATCATAAAAAATAGAGCTATATTTTTTTGATTGTTTGTATGGTTTGCTCCATAAATTAAATATTAAAACAATTAGAAAATAACATAATAAATTGAAAAAAATCTAGCCCTATTTTTTATGATAGAGAATGCAGCAATGTATATTTATGTCAAGTTTTAAATTCTAATATATTTTATATATTGAGATAGAAACGTTAAAAATAATTATTAAATGGTTATAATGTGTCATAAACAAATTTTTCCATAATCGTAGTGTGTTACAGCTAAATTCGATTTTGTTAGTGTGCTCAGGACAAAGCCACAGTTTGTTAGTGTGTTTCAGACAATTTCCCCTTGTAATTTTCTATGCATAATATATCTTGTAAGATATTGTTCACTATTTTTCTAGCCCCAAAATTATATTTGATACTTGGATCATCAACGTTAATGAAACTTAAAGTTGCATTTCAGATGTTCTTGGCACATGGTACCATGAAACGTGTTCATAATTTTCACTCTATCTGGGTTTGAGAGCTTGATCTCCATGTTAGAGTGAAACCCACATGTTCTTGGCACATGGTACCATCCGATGGAGGTGGATGGAAGGAAGATCGGAACACCAAAGTGGAACTTGCACCGACGATCAGTCCTCGCGAGATCTCCTTGGCACAAGTAGTGAACTGGTCCAAATTCTAATATCGTGCTGTTTGAATGATAATTATTAGTTGTGGGCTTCCCGAAAAAAAAAGTTGTGGGCTTGAAGAGATACTTTATTTATATCACGACCTCTTGGCAAAGTGCTTATGCAAGCAGCTGCTACGTCAGTAGATTATGGCATTCAGATTGATGATCCTGTTCCACAAACACAACAACTAGATTACAACTAGAGAAGGCATCATTACAGAATTCAGTCAATCTTACATCACTGGCTCATTGAAAAATTGGAGAAACCAGTCCAGTTGGAAATTTTCATCCTGACATTAGATCAAGTGAAGAGAGCTTAATTGTTGAAAGGTTCGACACATATTTAATATCCTGGACTATGATTTTTTTTTTTTTTGCCACGGCTCCAGTCACCGTTCATGCCCCCCCCCCCCCCCTAGTTGGTGGCTGGCTCTGCCACTGATGACGAGTGGACTCTTCTAGGCAATTTCGTTTATTTATGCGACTGACATGGCACATTGCTTTTACCACATATCTTATGACCCGCACCATCTTCCCCAAACCTTGGCTTATTGGATTTCCCATACAGTCGTCCATTTAATCTGGTTCTGTAGCATAACACAAGAACGACACTATATATGAATATTAGTGAGTATAACAGTGGCATTTATGCTCCAAGAAAAAGGTATAATTGCACTATAAAGCAGGTATGACAAATGGTGCTGATGGATATATGGATATATATATAGCAACAAAGGCTCTGTTTGGATCAGTTTTAGTTTCTTAGAAACTAGTTTCTTGATATGGTTTCTAGAAACTGGTTTCTAAATAAAAACTAGGTGAGGATGTTTGAGTTCTAATTTTTGTAATCTATAAATAAGCTTTTAGATAGTTAATGAATGAGAATTAGGCAGAAACTGGTATTAGTTGGTTTATAGAGACTAACATATATAAAAATGGCATGTTTGGAGTTCCTCCAAGTTTTAGAAATCAGTTTTCTTAAGAAATGGAGGGATCCAAACAGGACCAAAGTCACTCCCCTGATGATCTATAACCGCTTTCCTTGTTGACTATACCGATAGACATAATTGATTATGCAACACATGAGGCCTTGCACAAAAACTTATGCGGATCACTCACATGGACTCATAATCCTAGCAACTCTCTCAATCAGTTACTGTCACATGTAAATCCATGAAACTTGTAACGAGCAAAGCTAACTTATGTTTATCATACAGAAACACAACAAAAGAACATGTTTTCAAGTACCTGTTGGACCTTTTTGTTCCGGGTTTTCCATCATGCAAGTGTAAGATCAAAGAAGATTTGAAACAATTATATAATTTATGTAGAGTGACAGAAATAACCTTCAGAAGAAGGTTTCCCTTGAAGCGCAAGTAGGAGAAGGAAGTGAATATATGTAGCTCTCACATCCATAGCAGATTGCAGCAAGACAATCAATCAGTCTTCTTGTTTCTTTTGCACTCCGTCTGCACTTCTTTTTTTCTTGATCAAATTGTTATGTTAGTACGGATACACATGAATAAAAAGACTTATTTGCTGGTGTCATGGGAAATATGTCCCGTGCAACTATTCTGGTGTTGGCACATGTAATAAGGGGTATATACATAGGTTAATCCAAATGGCATACAAGGAATATTTTCAATAAAATATATTTTTATGCAAATATAATTTTGTATGTGCCATTGCAAAAAATCTCTGAATCCCAAATATGGCACTGTTAGTGACATAGGTGGGTCCTATTTATCATTGACACACCAGTAGCACATGGGATTGTGTGATCTTGCCATGGTTTCCAATAGATAGCAAACATATAACAAAACAAAGATAAGTTATGTTCGAGAATATTTCAATTTTCAGGTGGCCTTAGGAATGAACTAAACAAACATAAAACAAATGTTGTTGATCTTCAATCTAGCACAATAAGAATCGTATATCTACCACTTTTTCAAGAAAACACAATCATTACAAGGAAAATTTTCTTTTATGATATTGGCTTAAACCAAAACCTCTTTTTGCCATTTGACCCGCAAGTTAGTGGCATAGCCAGCCCCACATGTCATTGAGATAACAATGGCATATGAGATATTAGAAGTTTCTTAGGTGGCATGTAAGTTTACTAATATTTAGCCCAAACTTATATTGATACTTCTACTTCACTACCAAGACCACAAGAGGCAGAGTAACTGTGTTATCTTTCTGAGGGGTTATGACTTGCTAATGCACACCAAGGCTTGAGATCGTTTTATTAGGATATAATGGTACGGAAAGGGGGGCTTGAACTTTCGTATATATGGTGCCACAAACTATATATTACAGTAGAAGTTACTAGGAAGCGACACATACATCAAGGACGTGTGGTGCATCACAAAGGTACACATATTAAGATAAACAACTCAATAGAACTTTCAAGGCTCGCAGGAACCTCTTTTCCATTTATGTACTCCCTCTAAACTTTAATTATTGTCGTCCAGACAGTAAACGTCTAGTCACTTTTAGTGCAATTATGCTGTCAGGAACGATAGCATCTCAAGTCGGAGGTAGTGTGTAAGCTTTAGAAAAGTGTTTGAGGATCAGTGCTCGTATCTCTTGTCTTTTGTCTCTGCTGCAAGTGTACTAAACCAAAAGGGAAATCTCATATGGCAGCTAAATTTCAGCCTATGTATATTCTATTCTTTCTCATTTTTTGAAAGCTCGCACCTACTCCTGTGTCCTAAATAAAGTTTACGTTTGGGTTGATCAAACTTAGCTTTGACCAATAATTTCTATACACTTGGTTAAGTTTAAAATGTAAGATTTATACTTTTAGATAATATTTCTTATAATGAATCTAAAAGTACAAATACTAGATTTTTAAAACTTGATTAAATGTATAAAAATCACTAATTAAAATTATGTTTAATCAAACTTAGATATAAACTCAATTTGGGGTGGAGGGAGTAAGTTTCTAAATGCCACTTCATGCAAACGCCAACATGTCTTGTGAGCCGACAAAAGAATCCTTTCCCGTTAGGCAGAATTCATAACAGGAATGAAGAAGAGATAAAGAACTTTCTTATTGACATGGACGGATAAGCCATGGATCGCACTCAAAACTGGCTTTGTTTCCTTGTCCACAGCGTGAGGTGTCAACCGAGCCTAACTGAATGCAGCAGTTCATTTGGATAGCTGAAGATGCAGGTATTGAGCATCTGCGATTCGTACGGTATCAGGGGATAGCAATTTCTACGTGTGTGCGCCATCGATGTTTTTCTGATTGTTCCCTGATTTTACGACCAGTACTACTGTGATTTTACTATTGCGGTCCTGTTTGGCTTTTTTCTTCTAATAACTGTAGAGCATCTGATAGGAGCTTGGATGAGTAAGACAACATGATGATCTGCAAACTCTAGTTCTTCATAACTGTTAACAGTACGACACGCTTAATCTAGCCTCTAGAGCGGAATAACACACATACTGCAAACTCTAGTTTTTCATTCAGAATTTCACATCCCAAATTAACCGTTTCCTCTGTTATAGCGGAAACCCCTTCTAATATTTGACTACTACAGTACTTATGACAGTTCTTGATCATTTCACGTTTGTGACCCGGGCACGCACAGGCACAGCAACTAGACACACGGGTGCACGCCGCCCGGTGCCTGACCTGCGGCAGCTCCGGCATGCCACGCGACCGGTCCCCGCGCACGGCCAGCACCCGACGTCTCCGTCCGACCACCGAGAGCAGAGGCGGCAGGCGACCTTCCCCGTGCCGCCACATGCCGCGCAGCTTGGCCGGGAGCCGCCGACGCCAGCTAGGGGCAGCTTCTTCCCCGCCGGCGAGCACCTATCGGACATAGCCAGTCCGGCGAGCAGCACCGATGCTTGCGGATACTGTGAGCACGACCGGCTCGACCATCTTAATTTGCCGGGGTTCGAACTTAGAAGGTGGTAGGAACAAGGAACAGCTCAATGCTTTTCTCAAAAAAAAAAAAGAACAGCTCAAAGGGGACCCGAGAGGGCCGCAACTCGCTGGACTAACGTCCGCTTGGGTTGGATTGATGTGTGCGAAATAATACTTTCTCCGTCTTAAAATAATTAACGTTTTAATTCCGGACATAAGAATTAAGGAAAAGTGTAAAAAATAGGTACACAGGAAACAAGTAGAAGAGATATAAAGATAGAGATATATTAAAAAAAATAAAAATTACATTAGAAAGTGAGAATAATAATTATTTAAAAAAAAATAAAGTTGACTAAAGTATCATATATTTTAAGACGGAGCAAAAGCCTCGTTATATAGAGAACAGTACTTGTACGGCGCAACTGCTAATGCAGCACAACACGACAAACGAGCGCACGCATTTGTACATGTGCATCCCTCCACTTTTCTTTGGCTGCTTTATTATTTATTTGCCACCTTGCATGTCTTCTTTCAGCACAACACGAAAACGGTAGAAGATTAGTAAAGAAATGAAGAAATTAGAAAAGAGATATATACAGTGCTTGGCTATAACGATAACCGTCCGATTGTTTGGATCTAGTAATGATCCAAAACAAAGAGGTAACTACTAAAAGATACTACTAGATGTTATGGAACGGCATCAAAAAATAGTACATTCGATACTAATTCCTTTTTCCTAATTAGACAAAGGGCAGTTCAATTACATATCACGAATAGTTATGGAATTAAACTTTCAACTTTTAATGTAATACGATCGAGCACGGAGATAGAAATAAGAAAAATTATTTTTCCGCTCCTTTATTGTGCTGCAGCTAATATCCATAAATTTGAAGTGTATCTTGCCAATTTTTTATTCTTGCGGTGTGTTGTACACAAAATCAACTTTTTGGAGTGGGTCACAACAAATTTATAGAAAACTTTTTGAAAACAAAATATTACATGAAAAATTTCTAAGAGATGTTTTTATACAAAGTTATCACAAAAATATTACAAAAGAAGTTTTCAATACAAATCACAATTAAGTTTACCAGCAAGCAAATAATAAAAAAAAGAGTACCAAAAAGACTGCAATAATTTCACCAAAATGTTTTGTGAAAAAAACTGTCTGTGTGTGTGTGTGTGTGCAGTGGCGGGGACGAAAAATTTTTAAGGTATGGTGGAATTGTTTGCACCGACTATGACCAACAATCAAAATACACTATACATACATAATAACGGGCTTGCAATACATACCTTTCATTTTGATCTTGCCCTTTCCTTTCTTATTCATCGTGAGCAGACAACAAATCGGCTTAACAAAGTTCAAGCAATCTGATATTTTGTAAGTAATATGAATAAATTAGCAAGGAGCAGTGAAGCCGTATATTTATATAATATATATATATACGCCCTATAGAAGCACAGATCAAACTAAATTACAAATTCAAATGGCTTAGAGAAAGAATGGATGAATGTTCATCATACGAGGCAATCCATCCGCCGTCTGCAATTCCTGGCTTCCGGTGGCCGGCGTCCTGGGCAGGAAGTCCCTAGGGTTCGTCCAAGTGCGTGGACTCGGAGATGAATTGATACGGAGTTCGATCGTCGCGCGATCACGTTCCGGTGGCCGGCGTCCTTGGCAGGAAGTCCCTAGGGTTCGTCCAATGGATTTTGGCCCAGCCGACATGTTATGTCTAGAGCCCATGGCCCATTGCAGTATAGAGTCCAAATGAGATAACGATTCGCTGGCTCTTATCATCTTCTTCGTACGTTCCTTTCACACGGCGAGCTCGCACATCGTTAATGGCAGCACAGGCGGCAGAACTGCAGATTGAATGAATGTTATGGAGTCTTGGCAGAAAACTCAAGGTATAGCGAGTGCCCTACCTCGCCATACCGAGAGCTCCGCCACTGTGTGTGTGTGTGAGAGAGAGAGAGAGAGAGATCGTTCATAGGTTAAAGAAAGTCATCATCATGGGTTGCTGGTCTGTTATAGCACGACAGTGCCGCACTTTTTCAATTTTTTCTTGAAATAGATCTAAAGAGAGCACGTAAATAAATGAGAAAATAAGATCTGTCATGTTTCATTTTAGAAAGAAAAGGGAGAACGCGTGAGCGAAGAGTCACATGCTCTTGAAACACAAGTTTCAATGAAAAAGTGATCTAGAAAATGCTCAGAAGAATCATTCTATGTTCAGTTAATAATCTCTAAAATTAGTATGCTTCATTTTATTTCATAGAAAGGGAAATAGTCGCATAATCAAAGTCTTGTATGATAGAAATTATATAGTGATTAGTTCATAAGCTCAGGTATTTGTCATTTAGTGAAAAAAAATTTCACTGGGTAACGACATTGTGAGAGTTTTAAAATTCACTTTCAAACCTTTCAACGAGTTTGTATGTATGGATTCACTTTCAAACCTTTCAACGAGTCTCTAGCGTTTACTAGCTACACCCTCCGAAAATGCTTGTATTCAAGAGTACACAGATGTGTCCACACACTTGGGAAGAAACAAGAGTCCCGGACAACATCTTCACAACAGAAAGGCACAACAACGACAGATCACGGATGCACGTGTTCACACACACTAGTGAGAATGGGGGTTAAACAACTTTCTAGTGGGCACGGACCACACGGACAAGCGATGCGTTCACAACGACAATATGCGAATTGCGATGTGCTTGTCCTCATGTTGCTGCGAGGCGAGGTCGCAATCGAGATTAACTGAATGCACACATGGGTGTTAGTAGCATTAACTAGAAGCTGTGTCTGATTTGAAGGCAGACAATTGCGATATGGATCGCTGAACTTGGACAGCAGAAGAGGATGCAGGATTTCATCATGTGAGCTTAATGAGGTTGCGGGTCAGTTCGAGCTTTCATGGGTGTGTTCTAATGGCTTCGGGATATTACGTGTCAGCGCAGTCGATATTTCCGTGTTCTTGTTGGATATCTCTAAAGAAAGGCAATCCTTCCTTATGAATATGAAACATGATCCTTCCATTCTGTGGACAGCGAGCTTAAACTTCAAAGGGGTAGGGATTGATGCTCAGACTAGAGGTCGGGCAGACGAAGGTTCAGCACATTCGATCCTTGACCTTTTAGCACCTACTAATATATGGCCAGATGGAAGCAGGTACAGGCAAATAACTTGTGTGGACCCATGCCTGGAGACACGATACGAACCACCGGTGATTCATTGCTTTCCCTTCCGAAATTGTAACATCGCCCTTTTAGGACAGAGTGGAAGGTAAGATTCTTCTCCCACTCAGCCCACCACTGCAACTACTCGCCACGGTTCATCAGTTTTCTTTATTTATTTAAAGATTAATAGAAAAAGATATCTTTCATGATTCGCGACTGGCATTTATAATTTGCTTGGCAATATTCTTTATTCGTTTTCACGGAGACCAGCTCCTCCGTGTTCTTGTTGGATATCTCTAAAGATGGCAATAGGTACCCGTTATCCGAGACCCGGTGGGTTTTTCTTCTATTAGGAGGCGGGTTTGGGGCAAAAGTTGTATCCATGCGTCTATTAACGGAGAGAAAGTTTCACCCATTGGGTGGGGTGGGTTTGGATATGGTTTGGTTGTATCCAAACCCGCTACCCAATAGACCCAATCCAAAATGTAATTATCAGCCTATTTACAAGAAAGTGTAGCCCAATACTCATCCCCATGCAACAGTACATCCGAACTCTAGTAAATAAACTCTCCTCTCTACCTCTAGTCTTGGTCTGACTGGCGGGTATGGATATCCGATGGATAGTTTTCACCCGGTGGGTATAGGTCTAGGTCAAAATCTTCACCCATGAGTGTTAATGGAGTATCCAGCTGGAGTTATTTCAGCTTGCGGGTATGGGTCTGAGGAGGCAAAACCCGATGGGTTTAGACCCATTACCATCTTTAGATATCTCGGATTCACTAGCACAAAAAAGGCCTATAGCAGTGTGGCCCAATTTAATATAGCGGCGCCCCTAGAAATACACCGCCACCACAATTAGGTAAATATTCATAGCGATCGCTCAGAATGACACCCGCCGTTAAAGCCTATAATAACGGTAGCCCAGAATGTCACCCGCTGCTAAAGCCCATGTTAGCGGCGGCCCACAACATCACCCATCGCTAAAGACCTCTCCAGCTACCCACAACCAGCCCAATTCGCGGCCCATATAAAACCAAGGGTAACCCTAACCAGCCGCCCACTCCTCCCTTCATTCCCTCTCCAGCCGCCGCCCACTCCTCCTCCCTTCTCTCCCTCCCCAGCCCCTGCCACCGCCTCCTCTCCCTCCCCCAGCCCCTGCCACTGCCTGCTCCCTCCCCCAGCTACCGCCTTCTATCTCCCTCTCCTCTCCAGCATAGCTCGAGGCACCGCCCCATCACGAGGAGCAGAGAGTGAGGTCGACCGGCGCACAGCAGCTCCGGTCGGCATGGCATAGATCCGGATGACGACGACGCACGACGGCAATAGAAATGGCCGGCATTGCTGCCTCCCCTCCCATCCTCCCCTCCCGGCCTGGGGACGCGCAACGACGGCGCCGCAGCCACGTGCAGTTCCATCCAGCCACGCTGCATGACGGCCTGGCCCGGGGCCAGATCCGGACGACCTCGACGAGCGGCGGCAATAGAAACATCCAGCGCTGATGCCTCCCCTCCCATCCTCCCCTCTCGGCCAGGGGGCACATGTCAAGGGCAGAAACTGGGGGCGCCACATGGTGCCACTCGAAGGCACGTCGATACCCGAGACAGCTGACCCACCGGAGCCTCGCCAGAACATCCTCCGTGAGGGCCCTGCAAAGGGCATCCCTCGCGCCAACCGAATCTCAGAAGCAAGGGCCATGCCTCTCCTGACTCGCTCGATCCTCCAAGGGTCGAAGTCCGGATGGGACCCGCTCGACCCCGTCAGGGGTCGAAGGCCTGCTACAGTTCGCTCGACCCCTCGAGGGGTCGACGCGAGACAGGTCCGATCGTGAGGCCTAGCGGGTCACTCGCTCAAGCTGGATGACTCGGTCGGTTGCCCTATCTTATTGCCTCTCGGATGAGGACAAAATGGTACACCGCTACCTCAATCGTAGCGACCGTAATAGGGACCAGGACCAGCAGATGAGCTCAGCCCCCGTCAACTCCCATCAATGGGATCCGCCTTCAGATGGGACGGCTTGACAAATCACTGACTAAGCCGGAAATAACGGGTGAGGGAACTCAATCGACCTGCTGAGACGGGACGGATCTCCACCCTCAGTGGGGTCAGACGAGCGCAACCCGACGCATCGACCCCCGGCGAAGGGGTCGAGCGGAACGACGATCAACAACTACCAACCGTCCCGCCTTCACTGCCGAACCTAGCCCAGACGCATAGTATCAGGGAGTCAAATCACTCCCATACCTGCCCCAGTCATCATCAGTAGCACCTGCCGACGATGGCAGGCATGGCAAAGCTCACTGCGCTGCCATCTTCTGATGACACCCTCAATGGCGATGGCGCGGGATAGTCTGATGGACAGGCCGATTGAACCTAGCATGAACAACATGACAATGTCCATGCTGCACCACCTCACGTATGGCGGGGCACGCCATCCACAGGAACAAAGGAGGACCCAACGTGATGACAGAAAACAGGGGCAAGCCCAAAAACAATGCCCCCCGACGCAAGACCAGGACGACGGGGCCTCCGAGGACTCAAGGATACGCCATCGACCAAGGTCTTTACCTTCTCCAGCACGGCTTCACCAACTCCGCACATGTAGAAATCTCTCTTTCTCTCTCTGTAAATAGGACCGGCTCTCTTAAGGTATAAAAGGGAAGGCCCACCTCATCTCTAAGGGGGTTTGAAAACACACCAGAAGAAATCGAACACTCACACTCCCACTCACGTTCAAGAGTACTAGAGACTTGGAGACTCCTCCTCTCTCGCCACCATTGTACACCCAGGTGCAAGTAACACAAGCAGAGCCGAGAACTGGACGTAGGGGTTCATCTCCGAAGCAGTATAATCCTTGTGTCCTCTTGCATAGCCATCACCGAAACCAAAACATGAGCCTTTGGAACAAATTCTACTTGCCGGTGACACCAATAGTTGGCACGCCGGAAGGGGCTTCTATGCGTTTTGATCCGTAATCACCTTTTGTTTCGGATGGCCACTTCCTCCGCGTTCTGGGCTCCTGGCGCCAGCATTTTCTTCGGGAGCCTGGAGTTTGTCGCCACGAGCGACCAGAAGTTGTTGTGCATCAGCGTCCCGGCATCCTTGCCACCTCCAGCCCCGGCACCCGTCCCCGCTGCGCCGCGCCAGTGGTGGCTGGAGGACTTAGCCCACACCCTCGACTTTGTCTTCATGACGGACGGGATGTTGGAGTTCGTCGGCGAGACACTCTGTTGACGGCTGTTAAGTACCATTTTTAACCGTCAACTATACTCAAATAAAGGAGAATTTGGCATTTCATACACGCATGCTTTAGCACAATAATATAGTTCCACTTGTACTTGGAGAACTTTGTGCATGCAGGAGGAAATGTGAAGGAAACACCTCAAAAGGCAAGAAAACACACTTTCGACCAATCAGAGAGTGCCACATGGACGTCACACGGATTGAAGGGCCCATTTTCAGCACTTAACCGACGTAACTCCCTGTAATACCGCGCAAACCGACGTCAGGGCCCACAGGACAGCCACCTAGAGAAAGCACAGGCCAGGAGGGGCCACCCCCAGGTCGGCCGACCTGGTCAGGTCGGCCGACCCGGCCGGGCGCCCTCTTCGCCTGGGCTTCCACGTGTTGGCTCCTCCGCGACTCCTGATGACGGTTTGAGATGCCTTCCGTGGCGGTTACTCTCCCTTGCCGACCTATTGAGGCTATAAATAGGTGGGTGTGCCTTCACACTCAACACACACCACAAGAAGCATTTCTCTCTTGCTAGTAGTAGTTCTTGGAGTTTTAGTGGAGTTAGGCTGAGTCTAGAGCTCTCTAGTCCCAAGTCTTCACTTGGAATTGGTATGGCTCTTGTATCTTTTCCCTTTTGTAAGACTTTGCTCTTATCAATATATATATCTTTTCTATATAGTTGTGCTTGGGTCATGAGTTTCTTGTTTGATATTGTGATCCATATATGTGATAGTATAGTCTACTTGTGTGATAGTAGTTTATATTTATTATACTACTATTGTCCTGCTAGTTATATACCGTCACTATAGTCTAGTTTATATGTTATAGTCTCTATGCTTAGTTTTAGCTGACAAAGTATAGCATGGGTTTGGTGATCGTATTCGTACGGTAGCTCTGCCTCGTTAATAGTAATCGCGGAGGGGCAGAGTGCTCTTTGGTCATGCAAGTATGGTACTTGGGTGACTGATTTGCATCAATTATTCGTTAGTCTACTGGTTCGTTGAGGTAGGCGGCAGGTGGTGACAGCCCTGTCCGTCCTTTGAAATCCTCCCCGCTAGGCTAGTGCGTAGGCTCTTGGCGGAAGTCGCCTGTGGATGCAGGGGTAAGTCCGTGCCTGAAGTGCTATACTATTGACTGCTGAACCTGAGTGTGGGTCTGTATGTATTCTACTTAGGCTATGCAACTGTATAGGAATGTATAGTAGGAGTAGCTTAGCCTAGTCTTTCCTCCACTAGACTTTATTTATTTAGTAGGAATCTTCTGTGTGTGTCACACTACCCGGTTATTATCATGTACCCGCCTGTCTTGGTTAGATATCCTTGCTAATTGTTAACATGATCTTATATGTTAGTAACGCTTCTTGATCATAACCTTCCTTTGGGATAAACAAATACGATACCCTGAATACTTCCGGGTGAAATGCTACAGCGGTATTCTCCGTGCGCTTGCGGATTTTACCTACTTGACTCTGGGACATATTAGTGAACCGTTTCTGGCCCCGTGCCGGGAATGATTTATTAATATGGCTTAGCAAAAGTCAACAAGCATTTCTGGCGCCGTTGCCGGGGAAGGCGTATGGTCTAAGAAAAATTACTAATGTATATAGTAGTGTTGCAATTATTAAGGCTATCTCCTAGGCAGGCTAACCTTGCTTTGTTTTCTGCATTTTGTATGAAAACAGGGTAGTGTATGACTGGTTTCGACTTGCCGACAAACTTCAATGAAGATCCTGAGTCACTCCTGAGAAGGACATGAGCTAGGCTCACCCCTCCTCGTAAGGAGACTCGGCCAATCGAACCTGTCATTCCCGCACCATCAAGCTCTGAGCAAATGGCCGACAAGACCCTCCGCGAGTTCTCCGCTCCCTCCGCTGCCAACATCCCTACGGGACCAGCTGGCAATGTGGGAGATGCGAACTTCGAGATCAAGACCGGTCTCATCACCATGGTGTAGGCTAGCCCATTCTGTGGGAAAGCCAATGAGGACGCTAGTGCTCATCTCCAGCAATTCCTGGAGATTTGCAACACGTTCAAAAAGAAGGACAGCCTCATCACATTCATGAAGAACTTCCTTGAGAAGGAAAAGGTTGCACAACAACAACTGATGAAGGCAAGGGGGCAAAGGTCACACATTAAGCAACAGCCTCCGAAGTCCACAAGGCAGCAACCTCCGAGGTCTGCAAAGAAACAGGCTGTGAAGCATGCAAAACCGCAGCCTCCGAAGCCCGAGAAGCCACCGACCGCAACAAAGACCAAGAAGGTGTGGCGAATGAAACAAGAAGCATCATCCGTGTCTTCATCTCCGGGACCGGACAACGCTTCATCGAGCTGAACGCCGGAGAAAAGTCCCGCTCGTCGGACTTTAAAAGGTGAGCCCTCGCCGGGAGGTTAAACCGGTAGTTATCCATATTTGCTCTTTTAATTTCATATTTGCTTTCCACCACAATTTGATTTTTTCCCGACCACTGCATTTCTGCATTTTTGAATTTTTCCAGCCACCTTGGAATTTTTCAAAACTCATTTGTATTTTTGAAAATTTAGAAAATAGGTTTTTGGGCTTTCCATTTTGAAAAGATTTTTTGTCGAGCTTTTTGAGCAAAAAGGCAGCAGGGGACAAATCCCCTAGCCGTTGGGGAACACATAGGAAAAAGGGGGCTGCCAGGAGGCCCACCTGCCAGGTCGGCCGACCTGGTGGGATCGGCCGACCCCCTGGCCCCACCTTTTCCTGTGCTCCTTTCTCCCAACGGCTATATGGCCGTTGCTCTGTCCCTTTCTAACGGCCATCTTGCTTCCTTGGCCATAAAAACCGCCCAGGAGGAGGAGCTTCACCATTCCAAGCTCATCTTTCACTCCCCTCCTTTGCTCACTTGTTGCTCTCCCAAAATTTCGTGTTCTTCAACTTTACTACAGCCCCAAAAACCCAAAAAAAAAATATTTCCCCTCTGTTTTAGTGCATTTGCAAGTTGTTGTGAGAAGAAAACCAATTTCGGAGAAGCTCGGGTTTGTCGTTTTCACTAACGCTCACCCGAACACTTGTTCGATCTTGTTTTTTGTTCTTGTCTTGTGTTTGTTCTTGTGTGCAGCCATGTTCAACCGAATGAAGCAAGTCGCCGGAATCAAGCGGAGAAAAAGCACTCGTGCAAGCACGAGTCAAGCATCCTCCGTCAATTTCAGCGACAACCAATTCCGCCAGCTGAACGCGATGATGGCTCAGAATCAGAGCAATTGGGATGCCTTCTTCCGCTCCCAAGGCTACGACCCGAACCAGCAGATATGAGCAAGAACAAGCTTGGGGGAGGACCTCCCTTCTCACGGTAACTTGTATCTTTCCCCTTCTCTTTATTTCTTGCATTTTCTAAATCTGAAAATCCATAAAAATTTGCAAAATATAAAAAGAACAAAAATATTTCCCTTTTTCATGCGCGGTATGAATGTGTATAATTTTCCTATGTTGAGATGATGAATAGTTGCTCTGTCCTTTATTCCTCTCTAATGCTAGTTTACAACTTAGTACTCTCTCAAGAGTTAGGTTTGTTGGTAAATCTTGCCTTGAACTTGAATCTTGTGGGTAGCATATGCATTCTCTAGTTCTAAGTTGTTGAGAGGTATGATATGATAGATAGGGCTGCTATGATCTTGCTCAACGTAAAGCTTGAATTCCGGAGTTTTATTTTTCAAAATGATAAATTGATAAGTTCCTCAATGATGAAATTTCCACCACAGCCATATGTAGTGTTTACATTTGAAAACCTTTACACATATGCTGCTTGTTCCACATTGAGCTTAGTCAAAATTGTTGTGACCCTAGTAGAACTCTTTTTATGCTTTCTTGATCAAGATCATATACACACATCCACCGCCATGAGCTATCCTTCTAAATCAAGAAGATAGCATCCACCATATCCACCATATCCACCGTGAGCTATTCTTCTACACCGGAAGAAAGCCACTATCCATCCATCCATCCAAAGAAACACTCCATATATCCATTACAAAATTCCTCTCTCAAAGTATTCATTGCAAACTAGGACTATGGCTATGCAAAAAGAAAAGAAAAAAAAATGCTCAAAAAAGAGAGCAAGCAAAAGATAGCCATAGCCTAGAAACTCCAAAAGAGAGAAGGAAAATTCAAAAAGGAGTTATTTCTTCCCATCCACCATTCCTCCGTTCTCCCACACACTTGCACATCTTGATCAAGATTGTTTGAATTGATGTTTTTCTTGGATCCGGTCTTTTGACATAGCAATATTATGTGAACATGAGTGCCTCATATATCCCTACCTTGAGCTCCACATAAAGCCTTATTTAGAAGTAGGTGATTATAGGCAACACTTTGCCTTGGTGAGGAATCATACACATATTGAGTGATCCGAGAGAATCATTTGAGGAACTTGGTTTTTATTTTCAAAATCTTTTGAAAACCTCCGGAATAACATAGCGGAATCTAGAGCAAGTGATTGGTGCCCTGCAATTGTTCTATCTCTCAACTGCCCAAGACAATGAGGTGTAAAAGCCCCATGGATCGAGGTAAATGGGTAAGTTATGTGCCAACATATTTAATTCTAGGAAGAGTACTTTGTTGTGCACATAGTATTATTGAGGAGTAGGACATTGTAGCAACTCCTGATCAACAACTTAAGTTTATCTTTGCTTCGGGACGAGCAAAGGGTAAGCTTGGGGGAGTTTGTTGACGGCTGTTAAGTACCATTTTTAACCGTCAACTATACTCAAATAAAGGAGAATTTGGCATTTCATACACGCATGCTTTAGCACAATAATATAGTTCCACTTGTACTTGGAGAACTTTGTGCATGCAGGAGGAAATGTGAAGGAAACACCTCAAAAGGCAAGACAACAAACTTTCGACCAATCAGAGAGTGCCACATAGACGTCACACGGATTGAAGGGCCCATTTTCAGCACTTAACCGACGTAACTCCCTGTAATACCACGCAAACCGATGTTAGGGCCCACAGGACAGCCACCTGGAGAAAGCACAGGCCAGGAGGGGCCACCCCCAGGTCGGCCGACCTGGTCAGGTCGGCCGACCCGGTCGGGCGCCCTCTCCGCCTGGGCTTCCACGTGTTGGCTCCTCCGCGACTCCTGATGACGGTTTGAGATGCCTTCCGTGGCGGTTACTCTTCCTTGCCGACCTATTGAGGCTATAAATAGGAGAGTGTGCCTTCACACTCAACACACACCACAAGAAGCATTTCTCTCTTGCTAGTAGTAGTTCTTGGAGTTTTAGTGGAGTTAGGCTGAGTCTAGAGCTCTCTAGTCCCAAGTCTTCACTTGGAATTGGTATGGCTCTTGTATCTTTTCCCTTTTGTAAGACTATGCTCTTATCAATATATATATCTTTTCTATATAGTTGTGCTTGGGTCATGAGTTTCTTGTTTGATATTGTGATCCATATATGTGATAGTATAGTCTACTTGTGTGATAGTAGTTTATATTTATTATACTACTATTGTCATGCTAGTTATATACCGTCACTATAGTCTAGTTTATATGTTATAGTCTCTATGCTTAGTTTTAGCTGACAAAGTATAGCATGGGTTTGGTGATCGTATTCGTACGGTAGCTCTGCCTCGTTAATAGTAATCACGGAGGGGCAGAGTGCTCTTTGGTCATGCAAGTATGGTACTTGGGTGACTGATTTGCATCAATTATTCGTTAGTCTACTGGTTCGTTGAGGTAGGTGGCAGGTGGTGACAGCCCTGTCCGTCCTTTGAAATCCTCCCCGCTAGGCTAGTGCGTAGGCTCTTGGCGGAAGTCGCCTGTGGATGCAGGGGTAAGTCCGTGCCTGAAGTGCTATACTATTGACTGCTGAACCTGAGTGTGGGTCTGTATGTATTCTACTTAGGCTATGCAACTGTATAGGAATGTATAGTAGGAGTAGCTTAGCCTAGTCTTTCCTCCACTAGACTTTATTTATTTAGTAGGAATCTTCTGTGTGTGTCACACTACCCGGTTATTATCATGTACCCGCCTGTCTTGGTTAGATATCCTTGCTAATTGTTAACATGATCTTATATGTTAGTAACGCTTCTTGATCATAACCTTCCTTTGGGATAAACAAATACGATACCCTGAATACTTCCGGGTGAAATGCTACAGCGGTATTCTCCGTGCGCTTGCGGATTTTACCTACTTGACTCTGGGACATATTAGTGAACCGTTTCTGGCCCCGTGCCGGGAATGATTTATTAATATGGCTTAGCAAAAGTCAACACACTCTCAGACCCCATCGTGGTGGCCACCACCATCGCCGACGACGCGATGAGCGCAGTCCAGCTCGAGTCGGCCAGGCCACGGGTTGCCAGCCAGCCCGTGCCGCCAACCGACTATTGCGACCAGCTATGGTTCTGCCTGGAGCGTTATTTGGGCCCC
Source organism: Eleusine indica (assembly GCA_030378355.1). Lineage (NCBI taxonomy): Eukaryota > Viridiplantae > Streptophyta > Magnoliopsida > Poales > Poaceae > Eleusine > Eleusine indica. The sequence continues at coordinate 18,328,199 of CM059502.1, forward strand.
GTGCCCGACCAGGATAACCTCTGGTAGTTTGCGTTCGCGCTTGCGAACGTCCATGGACAGCTCCTCGGGGGCGGGCCTCTCCACCTAGACAGGCTCGCTAAAGCCCCTTCAGATGGTTACCCGCGCGGCCTAAAACATGGCGCGGGATGTCTTCAAGGCACGGCCGTCCACCGGGCAGTTCCTGCCTATGCTGGCACCAGCTTCGTCTGCGTGATCGAGAGCCCGAATGAATCTTTTTTCGATCTTCTTGACGTGGGGTCGCTGGAAGACTCCGGTTCTGACTCAGGCAGCTACGCGGGAAGCTACGATCTCCCATGCGAATGCCACATGGTGCAGCTCACACCTATGCCAGCTACGGGGGGGGAGGGGGGCGCTGGAACCTCAGCCGCCGAGGCAATGGCAAACCCTAGAATCCCTGCTCTAGCGAACCCGGTGATAGGTGCGGGGCCGGGAGAGACGCTCATTGACATCCCCATCGCCGCGGCCGGCCAGCCACAACCTACGCCTCGTCTGGAGGATCTCCAGCAATGGCTAAGGTTCAGAAGGGCGGAGCTAGAAGAAACCCAACGCCGGCTCGAGCATGAGAAGGAAGAGATAGACCGCGAGGTGGCCCGCTCTGGCGCAGGTGGATGCGCTCGGGCCACTGCTCACGATGTCCACCAGCGCATCCTCGCTGACGACCAGGGATCCCCATAGTTCGCCCGTTCGGGATAAAACATAGCGGCAGTTGTCATGCTGCTCAAGACCCTCCTTGAGCCTGCGACGCCGAAGGCCTAGTAGACCCAACCGGAAGTCACGGCTCTTCTTTCTAAGGCCACCGCGCTCCAAGCGGAGAGCTCGCAATGGCGTGCCGCCCAGTCCAGCCAGCAGATCTCCATGTCTAGGCGCACTGGAGGGTGCAGCGTCGTCGAGTTGCAGCAGCACTCGGTTTGGCAACCCCTCTAGGCCAGAGGTACGCCTAAGAACGCCTTGGTTCATGACCGGGTCGAGGCTCATCGCGATGCACGCCACACCCTTAGAGCACACCGACGTGAAATAGAACGACTAGATAAGGAAAGGGGTCATCAACCGCGCCGTGAAGGCCGATACGATGACACTGACGAGGAGAGGAGCCCGAGCCTGAGCCCTCTTGGACCACGGCTCTTCAGTTCACGTATCCGCAGTGTCAAGTTTCTGCAGCGCTTTCGAGCGCGCGTGACCATCACCAAGTACGCGAGCGAGACGGATCTTGGACTCTGGCTCAAGGACTACCGTCTCGCGTGTCAGGCAGGGGAGCGATCGATGACCTTTCTATCATCCGGAATCTTCCTCTGTACCTTGCCGACTCGGCCAGGGCGTGGCTTGAGCACCTCCTCGAGGGCTAGATCTACAACTAGAGCGACTTGAGGGACATCTTCGTCGGAAACTTCCAGGGAACCTACATCTGACCGGGCTACACCTGGGACCTCAAGAACTGCCGGCAGACGGCCGGCGAGTCCCTTCAGAATTACATCCGATGTTTTAGCAAGAAGTGAAACGAACTACCCAACATGGGCGATGCGGACATCGTCGGGGCCTTCATCTCCATCACTACCTCGGAGCGGCTCATCCATGAGCGGGCCGAAAGGGTCCGCGCACTGCCCATGAGCTCGTCGACATAGCCACGAGCTTTGCCTCCGGCGAAGAGTGTGTGGGAGCGGTCCTCAAGCACACACCAAAGGGGAAGGGCAAAGACAAGCGAGATGATGGGGCCAGCAACGGTCCCACCGACCGCCCCAAGAAAAAGAAGAAGAAGTCACGGGCTGGGCGCAACCATGTAGTGGCTGCTACCGATCATAACCCATCGAGGCCCGCAACAGGGGAGGCACCAAACCACTTCGAGAAGAAGTGGAATGGTCCATGCCCAAACCATGCACTCCCTATCAAGCACCTCCTTAAGACTGCTCCATGATGAAGAAGTTCATCCGAGAGGAGGCAAAGAAGGGGGACCCAGAAAAAGCGTCAGAGTCAGGGACCCAAGACCCCGCTGACGGTGATGACGAGCAAGGGGGACCGGTGTTCCCCAATACCAAAGCGTGCCACATGATCTTCATGGGGCCTAAGTCCCAAGGAAGTCGACGTACGGCTAAGGTCGAGCGTCACGAGGTCTTCGCGACGGAGCCTGCCACTCCATCTTTCCTCAAATGGTCTGGCCTGCCGATCACTTTTGACCGATCGGACCATCCCCCGCGCGTGCCGTGACTGGGTCGATACCCGCTCGTGGTCGATCCCATCATTGTCGAGGTCCGCCTCACCAAGGTGATGATGGATGGGGGCAGTTGCATCAACATCCTGTACGCTGACACCCTCGATCTCCTCAATATCGATCGATCGTGCCTCCAGCCGGTCGGCGCGCCCTTCCACGAGATCATCCCTAGGAGACAAACCATTCCCCTAGGACGGATCAGCCTGCCAGTCATGTTCGGGACTCCATCCAACTTTCGGACCGAGACCCTGGTCTTCGAGTTTGTCGACTTCCCGGGAGCATACCACGCTCTCATGGGGCGCCCATGTTACGCAAAGTTCATGGCGGTTCCCAAGTACACCTACCTAAAGCTTAAGATGTCGAGCCCGAAAGGGGTCATCACCGTGAGCGCGTCACTCCAACGCGCTTTCTAGTGCAAGACAGAGAATGGCAATCTTGCTGCCGTGACGGTGGCCTCTGTCGGGGAGCTCGAGGGGATCCGTGCACACCTCAAGGAAGGTACCCCCGACGCCAGCCACAAGAACACCTCATTCAAACCGGTGGGGGACACCAAGGAAGTGCATGTCGACCCCGAGGGTGACAAGGAGAAGATGGTGAGAGTGGGGACATCCCCCACTCCCAAATAGGAAAGCAAGCTCGTCGACTACCTTCACGCGAACATAGACGTCTTTGCGTGGAAACCCTCAGACATGCCTGACATACCGAGGGAGGTCGCGGAGCACTCCTTGCACATTAGGCTAGGCTCCAAGCCGGTGAAGCAACATCTGTGACGCTTCGACGAGGTGAAGCGCAAGGCAATCGGGGAGGAGATTCCAAAGCTGCAGGCTGCCGGGTTCATCAAGGAGGTATTTCATCCCGAATGGTTAGCTAATCATGTTCTTGTACGAAAAAAGAATGGGAAATTGAGGATGTGTGTTGACTACAGGAGGCTGAACAGGGCATGCCCAAAGGATCCTTTTCCTTTATCGCTCATAGACCAGATAGTTGACTCGACGGCAGGGTGCGAGACCCTTTGCTTCCTGGATGCCTACTCCGGGTATCACCAAATTGCGATGAAAGAATTCGACCAACTCGCGACATCTTTTATCACACCGTTCGGCTCTTACTGCTATGTAACGATGCCTTTCGGGCTCAAGAATGTCGGCACTACCTTTCAGCGTTGCATGCAATGATGCTTCAACCATCTGATCGGCCACACGGTCGAGGCCTATGTGGATGACATTGTTGTCAAGTCCAAAAGGTCCGACACCCTCGTGGCTGACCTCGAATGTGTCTTCGCCAAGTTGCATGCGAACGACATCAAACTTAACCCTAGGAAGTGTGTTTTTGGGGTCCCAAGGGACATGCTTCTCGGGTTCATCATTTCCGAACGTGGCATCGCGGCCAACCCTGAGAAGATTTCTGCGATCGAGCGGATGGGCACGGTGCAGAACCTCAAGGGACTGCAACGTCTTACGGGTTGTCTGGCGGCACTGAGCCACTTCATCTCGCGCCTTGGCGAGAGAGTACTTCCGTTGTATAGGCTTTTGAAGAAATCTGACCGTTTCGAGTGGACCTCCGAGGTGCAATCAGCTCTTGACTAAGTCAAGCGCATCTTGAGCAGTGCACCGGAGTTGACACCCCCGCTCCCGGGAGAGGTGTTGCTGCTATACATAGCGGCAACAATTCAGGTCGTGAGCTCGGTGCTCGTAGTCGAGCGGGAAAGAGAAGGGCACGCCCTCAAAGTCCAGCACCCCGTCTACTACGTCAGCGAAGTCCTCTCCGACTCGAAGACCCGATACCCATAGATCCTCAAGATCCTCTACGCAGGGATGGTCGCAATGCGCAAGCTCCGGCACTACCTGGACTCCCACCCGGTTCACGTCATGAGTTCCATTCCGCTTCACGAAATTATATAGAACAGGGACTCGGCAGGCAAGGTTGCCAGGTGGCACTCGAGTTGATGGGGCATGATGTCATATACCAACCTCAAGCAGCCATCAAGTCCAAAGTCCTCAACAACTTCATGGCAGAGTGGACCGAAGCGCAACTCCCGCCCGCTTCGGTCGACCAGGCGTACTGGATCACGTACCTCGATGGGTCACTCATGCAAATAGGTACGGGCATCGGCCTCGTCTTCATCTCTCTACTCGGGGTACGTATGAAATACGCAATTCAGCAGCATTTCCCCGCTTCAAATAATCTAACCGAATACGAAGCGCTCGTAAACGGTCTCAAGATCGCCGTCGAGCAAGGAATCTGGCAGTTAGAGATCCGAGGTGACTCCCAGCTCGTGATCGATCAGGTCATGAAGGAATCTAGTTGTCGAATCGACATCATGGCACTCAACTGCCAGGAAGTTCGCATGCTCGAAGGCAGATTCAATGGTCTAGAGCTCAAACATGTCCCGCGACGTCTCAACGAGGTGGCGGATGCATTGGCCAAGATGGCATCTGGTCGAGAGCAGATTCCCTCGGGAGTCTTCGCAAATGACCAGTTCCAGCCTTCAGTGCGGCCCAAGGAGCCTGCGGGGGCTAAGGAAGGCCCAAGCGACTCCGTCGACCTCAACCCGAGGGTCAATGGACTGCTCAAGGAAACGGGGTCCCCCTCGACCCCCCAGCACGCCAACGTCATGGAGATTGACTGACCAGGCGACTCGCGCGAGCCTGATGACTAGTTAGACGACCTCGGGGCCGAGCGAATCGACACCCATGTCGAGAGAGCTAAGCCCCCGGATGACTGGAGGATCCCGTACATCGAGTACTTGGCTTGGGGCATGCTTCCCGTCGATAGGATCGAAGCGAAGCGACTCTATCAGCGTGCCAAGTCTTTTGTCCTAATCGATGGGGAGCTTTACAAGCGCAGTGTCAAAAAGGTTATGCAGTGATGTATCCCCATCAGCGAAGGCGTCCAGCTACTCATGGACATTCACGGGGGGGGGGGGGGGGGGGGGGGGGGCGGGGGGGGGGGGGGGGGGTCTACCGTCATCACGCCGCACCTCGAACCCTCGTGGGCAACGCGTTTCACCAGGGCTTCTACTGTCCGACTGCTGTGGGCGACGCGACCCGCATAATCAAAACCTGCAAGGGCTGCGGGCAAACGGCATGATACTCCAAGGATTAAAACCTCGGATCTTCCACCCGACCATCGTCTTCAACCACCTAAAGCAATTCAGTGGACGATGGGCACCGAACTCCATGCTATACTTTGGAGCCTTCGCATGACCCAGAGTCGTGCGACAGGCTTCACGTCCTTCTTCATGTTTTACGGGTCCGAAGCGATCCTGCCCATGGATCTAGGCTACAGCATGCCATGACTGCATGCGTATAATGAGCAAGGCAATGAAGCAGCGCTCCAAGATGCGCTGGACCAGATAGACAAGGCACGAGACGTCACACTCCTCCACTCAGCCAAATACCAATCGGCACTCTATCCTCGTAGGCGATCTCATTTTATGCAGGGTCCAGGACAACAGGGGTCGGCACAACCTCTCACCGCCCTGGGAAGGACCATACGTCGTCTCTCGAGTAGTTCGCCCCGGCACCTACAAGCTCACGACCATGGAGGGTGAAGAATTCAAGAATGCGTGGAACATCTCACAGCTACGTAAATTCAACCCCTAGCTCTCTGTTTCGCGTACTCCTCGCATGCCTCGCTCGCTCCTAAGTGATACCTGACCCCTCCCAAGCGGTCGAGCATCACTCGAGGGCTAAAAAGGCACAACGGGCTCGTGTGGTTGCTCGCCCCTTGTTTTTTCTCAAAAATTTCTTTCTTTTTTCTACCTTTCGCCAAAACAAGAGAGGCAATAGGCCAAATACACAAGGTCATCCAATAACGAGAATAAAAAACTGTTTAAGGCCACCACGGGCCAACGAAATCAAACAAACACGAGTTCAAATTTAAACTATTACATGGGCATGATGACCCACCAAAACAACCAAAACAACTAAAGCAGTCACTAATCAATTTCCCTCCTCAGCCTTAGGGAGCGTCTCCTCCTCGTGCGCGTGAGCCAGGACGTCGGCATAGGGAGCGGTGCGAGCGCAGATCGCCTCCAGCTGCTCAAGAGTGTGTCCCTCAATATGGCCCGTGCTCACGGACTTGAACTCGGCGTCGACCAAGTCGAAGTGAGTGGCAAACACGCTAAAGGTGGTGCGCACGCTGATACGCACTCCCTACCTGATCCAGGCGTGGCCAGCCTCCATCAGCCTCTCGACTTGCTCCGCGGGAGCGATGCCGAAAGGAAGGTCCACCTAAAGCTCTCGCGCTGCTCGACCCATCATGGCACGGAGCGCCTCTTTCTCCTTGACCTCCTGGCGAAGGCAACCCTCGGCCGCCGCCAGTTTCAACCCCAGATCTGCGCCACCCAACAGAGTTGGCAAACCAAAAGGAACGACAATAAAACAAGAAAAGGAAGAGTTAAATGAAAGGCTTACCCTCCTCCCTCTAGTGGGAGCCTTGCAGCTGCTCCAGGTAGCCAGCCGCTGCTTCGGTAGAACTCTTGGCCACTTTGTCCGCCTCCTCGCGATGTAGTTTCTCCTGCTGCAATACGAGGCCGAGCCTGTCGACATCCACGGCGGTGGATAGAGCCCGCGCCTCAGCATCGTTCTGCTTCTTCTTGGTAGCGAAGAGGTAGCCCTCCGTTCGGCTCAGCTGGTCGGCAACCTGCTCCATGGAGGCCTCCAGCTCAACTAGCCTCATACCCAACTCCACGTCACGGTGACGTTCCTCCTCTAACTCCTGCCGAGCGGCGGCCAAGGCTCGCAGACCTGAGACGAATGAAGCCTCGCAGACCTGAGACGAATGAACCTCTGCGCCCGGCACACGGCGAGGACTTGAAGACCGACGGGGTCGCATGACATCATCTCGAGCTCCTCTCTGACGAGCGTTAGCTTGGCTTCCGTCAAAGGCACAGCTAGATTCGCACCGGGCACAGCACAAACAGCCCCAGCAGCCGCAACGCCGGTAGCCCCGTCGCCCGCACCAGGCGCAGCAACAACGAACCCGGCAGCCGCGGCGCCGGCAGCCCTGTCGTGCGCGGCGTACCACCGTGAGGAGCCCCACCGCCGACGTCTTTGCCATCCGTGGCCGACACGCGCGCACCAGAGTCTGCCCCAGCCACAGCAGCATCGCACACCTTCACTTTGGTGGCGGCGTCCCTCTTAAGAATCTTCGCCATAGTAAACCACGGTCGACAAGGCCTTAGGCCAACTGCATGCCGCTTCTTGATCGACGCGTCGCCGCTCGCCGCCTCCTTGCGTGGGCGCTTGTCCGCAGTCGCTGCAGAAGGCGCGACATCGACCGCACCGGTAGCGGGTGGTGTCTCGATCTGTGCCGACTCGACCTCCAGTGTCGGCGCCACTGGCTCGACCACCCCCTTGGCAGGGGATCTCGCTGGTGAGAGCCGCACCCCATCAGGGGTCTCGGCCGGCATCGGCGAGCAGGGACCCTTCGCCGAGGCCGATAGGCTCAACGCTGCTTCTTCGACCAGATGAGGCCCCGTGGAGGCCCCTGACTCGAGGGGCGGCGGCAAGACCAAAGATGATCCTGCCCCCAATGTCGGACGCGCCAACGGCACGTAGCCGAGCATGGCTGCCAGGCCAAAATCATCGCCGAGATCATCGTCGTCATCGTCATCGTCGTCGCCACCGAGGTCGACGCAGCCATCCCTACTGTCTTCGAAGTCCATGAATCCACTAACGACCTCCTCGCCATCAGACACGTCATCATCCTCATCCTCGTCCTCCTCCTCCGTCGAGGAGGTCGACAAGGTGTCCGGGTTCTCCCCTCGCAACTCCTTCTGCTCCCTTAGTGTCTGTCAGCAGCGCGACCTCTCCTCCTTCGCCTGCCTCGCCAAGATGTCAGGGTCTTTCTTCTTTCACACCTCCCTCTTGGCGTCCTGTTGCTCCACGTTCCTAAAACGGTTAGCGGTCCGTAAAGGCTGGTCCTCCGCCAGCCGGAGGCGAGGAGTCTGGATGAAACGCGTCCACTGGGACTGAGGACATGGGCGCCAAGGTGAGACCAACAACCGAGATAACTGGAGGGTCAGATAATAGAAATAGAAACAAACAAAACAGGGCCACTTACCATGTCAACCGCTTGAGGGCTCAGACGCATCGCTGGCCCACCTAGAATGGGCCAGGGCTGAGTAGAGGACCCTAGCGCCGTCTTCACCTGCTTCGCGACCTCGTTGTCAGGCAGCAGCTCCTCTGCCATCATGTTGTCCAGCACGGTGCCGTCGGTATCCTTGACTAGGAACATGGGGAGTCGACGGGCCGACAGCGGCGCAAACCACCGCTTGTGGAACCACCCAACGACCCCGGCGCTGTCGAGACCACACAGCTTGAGATGTGCGACCGCATCGAGGGCGTCCCTAATCCACCACTCGTCGTCCTTCTCTTTCCTCCAGTGCCAGCTATCCCTGGGTGCGGGGATGTCCTGGCCGGTATACTCGAGGAGAGGATGGAGCTCGTCGTTGTGCAAGTAGAACCACCTCTTGTGCCACCCCCCATGATTGGTCGAGGTGGGCATCTAGAGGTGTTCCCCTGCACGTTCCCCCCGGAGCCGGATGCCGACGCACCCGATGGTGTAGGGGAAGGACTCGACCCCGATCTTGCGCCGGATGCAGAAGGCGAGGAAGAAGTGGCACCACAAGTCGAAGTTGGGCGCTATCCCCAAGAATCCCTCGCACAAGGCCACGAAGGCCGAGATGTGCAGGATCCCATTGGGGTTCAGATGCTGCAACTCTGCACGGTAATGGAACAGCAGCGCGCAGAGGAAGTGATGCACCGACCTCCCAAGCCCGCACACATGGAAGGGGACAAACGATAGCACATAGCCCTAAGGGGGCTCCAGCCGGATCTCCTTCCCTAGCACCAGCCATTCCCTCGCACCGGTGAGGGGGCACCAGGAGCCCGGCTTGGACAAGCGCCTCGAGCTCCTTCCTCATCACCGTGGATCGGGAGAACCAAGACATGGTGGATGAGAGGACAACCGTGATGAAACAATGACGATCGCCGAGAGAGGTTGTAGGCAGAAACACGTGGAGGCTGGAAGAAGAAGAAGAAAGAGGGGATGCATCCCGGGCCGGACTTAATTAGGCGATGCGCCCCGAAACTGCACTCTGATTTGACCACGGGACCCAGCCATGACTCACCCGAGGTAAGGGGTTTAACTCCCCACCGTGTTACCCGCGGCCTCAATCTTGCCACGTCCTCCACCTTTCTCTCCATCTCTCCCATGATTCTTTGGCTTTCGTTCTACTCCACGGCGCCCTAGCGCGGCGGCCCCACTACTCCTGTTATCCGGGCGTAGAAAATGCGCTCACGATCGCCACAATCTGGGAGGTGACATGACACGACAGTGCAACTGGGGCCACCATGATGCACGCGCGAGGTAAATGCACCACCCTTGCCTCGAGCAGTGAGAAGACGGTTTAGAACCGACCGAAATCCCATGCCTGCTTTTTATTCCTTCTAGACTTAAGGGAGCGGGGCCATCCCTCTGAAGCCTTTCGCTTTCACTCTTGAAAGATCTTCTCCGAAAAGCCTCTGTGTCCGCGGACGGGGAGCGGGACGATCGGGGCAAACCTCAACTAACCATGTCTTGCAGCAACGACTCGATCGACCTGATGGGGTTCGATCGGCGTCGACCCTGGCGATGGCGAGACAAACCCCGACTCGACTGACCCGACACGAGGCCTACGGTCGTAGGTAAGACGGGATAAGAAGCTGAAAACTGCTTTGACGGCTCGGCAGCGCCAGGGTTCTAAGGCTGGCCTCACGGAGGGGTTCGACAACCACCCAGTGCACGAGACAAGAGCATGGGGCACGAGCGATGGGCACACCTAGCGGCCAACACCCAGGCCCTCGAAGGTCGATGGCATCGTGGAGTCACATTTGAGTCCCGTTTTGACCCATCTGTTGGTTTCTCCCCGAAGAGAGGCAGCTAGCCGCTGTGACCCATCGAACGGTCGAGGTAACCAGTCGGGTCGGAAAGACGGATTTATGAAGCCAACCACCAGCTGGTTCACTGGGACCCCATCGACAGGGAACCAGGGGCTTCACTCGAACAAACCCGACAGCAGCTCCATGAGTACCGCATTTCAGCCACCCAGGCAAAAACATGGCCCGGCTCTATCTTCCGCCTCACGAAAGGGGCACCGAAGGAGAACCCGATAAAGTCAAAATGGTCACTCAACTAGTCCAACCGCATCAAGCGGGGACTCGAGAACCGGCATCGCCAACGGAAATCCAACGACGTGATTGCATGATAAGTCTCTTTATTGATACGTGTCACCAGGAGTCGATCTTATAAAAAAATCTCTACAGAAATATCTTAAAAGACGAATGTACGCCATTCATAAGATACAAGAAAGAGAAAAAATAAAAAATTGACCCCGCAGAGCACACTACAATAGGAGTCAGTACCCGCACCTCGACGGGTGCATACGGGGTGAAGCAACTGTAATGCTTCGTCGTTGCGGGAAAGATACCCTCATTTGAGAGCGTGGAATCCCTCTGATTGATGAAGAAAGCAGATTATCCGCACCCTAGGGACGCTAATGATGCTGATCGTGAGAACTAGGGTCCCCACAGGAGCAAGAGGGTCGGTGTGACACCTATCCCTCCCCCCGTCCTTACTAACGCCACCAAAGGCGCACAAAGGAGTGGCTGAGAAACCACCCAGGCCTCCCATAAGAGGGCCCATTACTTATCACCGAGCATCGGTGACCCATAGAGGTTACAGGACTCAAACTCCCTGGTTCGCCACTTTCGCCACATGCGATGACTACAACGATGGCCTCTTCATGAAACGCCAGGTCGCCCTCCTCCCTGCAACATCGACTGTCGATGTGGAGCATCGAGCCGTGCAACTTTAGGCCATCATCCTCACCCTCACCCTCATCTCCGTCATGCGATAGGCAGTCGCTTCGAGCAGCCATGCCGGCACCGAGGTGTACCACAAGCAGCTCACCAAGTGGCACTGACTCGAGGATATGTCCTAATCTGAGAGGGAAGGAGACTTCGAGGTGAGCAAAGATAAGGGGGCGATAGCCTACGATCGTCTTAAATAGTTGCGCCACCTCGGGTCGTAGCCTCGAATTCTCTCTGACGTCCTGCGCGATAGCACGGACCCCGGTGGAAAGATGCCTCTGCGCCTTGCACGCCAGAAGAAGATGAAAACCTGTCATCTCGGCAGCGCCATATCTCGTCTTTTTAGGAAAGAAAGACGCGTCCCATCACAGGGGCGCTACGGACAAACCTCCTTTCTGCAACACTCAAAACCATCCACTCAGCCTAGGGTGCGAAACCTGAGGAACTCAGGCGCCACAGCATTTGCGCGACCGCTCCAAACGAATAAAGCCAAAGAACGAGTCCATCCGGACTCATCCCTTGGCTCGAGGGCTACACCTGATGGGTGCGCTCGCGTGCACCCTGTCCGATATAAAGACACTTCGTACTATCAGGAAATGTCGGTATAAAGACCCCTCGAATGACTCTCCGATTTGCTCGGGGGCTCAACGGCTACTGTCGGGGGCGAAAACCGGGGGCGCCACGTGGCGCCACTCGGAGGCCCGTCGATACCCGAGACAGCGGACCCACCGGAGCCTTGTCAGAACATCCTCCGCGAGGGCCTCGCAAAGGGAATCCCTCACGCCAGCTGAATCTCAGAAGCAAGGGCCACGCCTCTCCTGACTCGCTCGATCCTCCAAAGGTCGAAGGCCAGATGGAACCCACTCGACCCTGTCGAGGGTCGAAGGCCCGCTACGGTTCGCTCGACCCCCTGAGGGGTCGAGGCGAGACGGGTCCGGTCATGCGGCCCAGATGCGGGTCACTCGCTCAAGATGGATGTCTTGGTCGGTTGCCCCATCTTATCGCCTCCCGGATGAGGACAAAATGGTACACCGCTACCTCGATCGTAATGACCGAAATAGGGATCGGGACCACCAGATGAGCTCAGCCCCCGTCAACTACCTTCAATGGCCTTCAGATGGGACGGCTCAGTGAATCACTGACTAAGCCGGAAATGACGGGTGAAGGAACTCGATTGATCTGCTGAGACAGGACGGATCTCCACTCTCAGCGGGGTCAGACGAGCGCAACCCGATGCATCGACCCCCGGCGAAGGGGTCGAGCGGAACGACGGTCAACAACTACCAACCGTCCCGCCTTAACTGCCAAACCTAGCCCAGGTGCACAGTATCGTGGAGTCAAATCACTCCCATAATTGCCCCTATCAACATCATCAGCACCTGCCGACGATGGCAGGCATGGCAAAGCTCACTGCGCTGCCATCTTCTGATGACACCCCCCAATGGCGATGGCGTGGGACAGGCCGATTGAACCTAGCCTGAACAACGTGATAATGTCCATGTTGCACCACCCCATGTATGGTGGGGCACGCCATCTACAGGAACAAAGGAGGACCCAACGTGATGATAGAAAACGGGGGCACGCCTAGAAATAGTGTTTCCTGACGCAAGACCTGGACGACGGGACCCGCGAGGACTGAAGGCTACTCCGCCGACCAAGGTCTTTACCTTCTCCAGCACGGCTTCGCCAACTCCACACATGTAGAAATCTCTCTTTCTCTCTCTGTAAATGGGCTCGGCTCTCTTAAGGTATAAAAGGGAAGGCCCACCTCATCTCTAAGGGGGTTCGAAAACACACCAGAAGAAATCGAACACTCACACTCCCACTCATGTTCACGAGTACCAGAGACTTGGAGACTCCTCCTCTCTCGCCATCATTATACACCCCGGTGCAAGTAACATTAGCAGAGCCGACGTAGGGGTTCATCCCCGAAGTAGTATAATCCTTATGTCCTCTTGCATAGCCATCACCGAAACCGAAACGTGCGTCTATGGAATAAATTCTACTTGCCGGTGATCTAAACACCGACAGCGCGCGACAACGGCGTTGTAGCCCACATGCAGATCCAGTCGACGGCATTGTGCAGCGACCCGGCTCGGGGGGGGGGGGGCGAAGATGGCGATGCATGGCAGCAACGGAAACACCCTCAGCGAACGCCGCTACCTCCCCTCCTGGCCTGAGGACGCACAACGACGGCGACCATGAGCACCTGCGGCGATGGGGCATGGGCCACTATCGGCCGGCGATAGAAGATCCAGCCCTAGGGCGACCAGATCTGGCCCTAGGGCGGCCGGATCTGACCATTTTCTTTTTATCTTTTAGATTGATGCGTAGCAGTGGTTGACTTCTTCACCCGCCGTTAATAATGTTTATGTAGCGGTGGTTTATATTGTTCTCTGGTCGTCCGTTGCTTTAAACTTAACATTTTTAGCTACGATTGTGTAGCGGTGGGGGGACAGTGACTTTATGCCTGCCGCTATAGGGCTCTTCTGTTGTAATGATTCTCGGTGCAGGTTCGCACCTCTTTTTGTTTGTCTTTTGGCTTGTAGAGATAAAGCGGAACCAGGTGCGACGGTAAAGATATTCGTGCGAACTGAATCATTTTGGAAGGGGAGATCAGGATCAGAGCAACATCCCGCAGCCATCTTGATAACGTGCAAGACAGAATCGAGGATCGATTTCTTTGCTCGTCAGCGATTTCAGATGTGTATACCTGGGCACTATATGGGCCAGTTCGCAAATCGCAATTGTTCACCCTTCCCTTCTCCCTGACCCTGTTGTGTTCGTCCCACCACGTCCAAAGCAACCATATTATTACGGTGATTTTTCTCCCCTCCTGGTTTAGTATGTACACTCATGAACTCAGTTCAGCCAGGTGTGATCAACCACCTGCTGCTGAACTCAGTTCAGCCAGCACCAACCTAACATCCACCATGCAGATCTGTCGCCATAGGTGTTTGACAGACTTGCACTTAATAAAGAAAATAAATGAGCTCCATACTCCATCCTGATCCAGGCGTTCACATACCACACATTTCCCATAAATTTTCATCGCTCTTGGTGCTTCAAATTTCTCCTCGGAGCATGACTCTTGTGTGAGAACCGCCACAAAGATTTTCAGCTTATTTGGACAATATAGCTTCAAAACAAGCTTAGGGTTGCTATTGATGTATCAACCAACTTAATCTAATATATATATATATATATAACAAAAAATGCCTTTTTATTTATTAAAAAATACTAAAGACAAAGATTTGCTAGATTTGAGGTGACTGAAATCTTGCAGTTCGTTTAATTAGATAAAATTGAACTGGCTATTAGGAGGCAGTGTGGCGGAGCGCAGCAGCGTGGCAAGGGCACCGCCTCGTCGCCAAAGCTGGAGGGGGGGTTAGAGTGGCGTTGTCACGCCGAGGTCATAACGGCGGCAATGGTTCAGTGAGGCAGCAATGGCTTCAGCGGAGACGCGGGTAAACAACGGCGGGGGACGCGGCTGGGGCAACGGGGACGTCATGGGTGGAGAATTTAGCAGCGGTGGCGGCGAGTGCAGGCGGTGTGGCGTCGGATCCGGTTGGTGTGACGTGTTATATTTTAGGAAGATAAGGGAGGATACGTGAACAGAGAGTACCACGTGCCCTCAAAATAGAAGTTTCAATAACAAGAGAGAGAAAGAGAGAGAGAGAGAGAGAGAGAGAGAGAATTAAAAAAATGTTTGTAAAAAGTTGTTCTAGGTTCTGAATCAAGACAGACAACTGCTACAGGACTCTAAGCAAACAATAACCTCTTCTCCGTTCCTGTACGTAATAAGCTGCCGGAAAGTGTTTCAAGATCAGTAATTGTATCTCATGTCTTTCGGCTCTGCTGCAAGTGTACTAAACTAGAAGGGAAATCTCATTGCCAACTACATTTCAGCCTATGTATGTCCTATTCCACTTTTCTTATTATGTGAGAGCTCCCACCTAAGTTTCTAAATGCCCCTGCATGCAAACGCCTACATGCACATCTCATGAGCCAACAAAAGAATGATTTCCGATAGGGAGATTTCGTAACAGGAATGGAGAAGAGGTAAGGAACTTTCCTAGTCGACATGGACCGGTAAGCCATGTGTGGCGTCAAAACTCCAGAAGCTTTGTTTCCTTGTTGACGGTGTGAGGCGTCATCCGAACCTAACAGAATGGAGCAATGCACTTGGATAGCCGAAGATGCAGGTATTCAGCATGCGCGTGCTGTGATTGAGTTCCCTTGCCGTGTCGATCTGGTGCGAGCATAGGCACAGTTGAATGATCGCCGATCTGAAATGTGTCACATAGAGACAAGCGTAAATAGATGTGAAACCGAACTTGGTATCTGGAACAGTTCTTCAGTGTGGGTACTACATAGATAACACGCTCGGAAAGTACCAATGAGTTTTTAGCATTTTTTGTGTACATTGATAGAAAAATCAACGGTATGTGTCCACATACTTGGAAACAAACAAGAGTCCAGATATCATGGCAACAGAAAGGAAGAAGGGGATTACGCAACTTTCTAGTGACACATGGACCGCACCGATAGTCCATGCGTTCACAAGGACAACTTGGGATATGCTTGTCCTCATTCACGTCGACGCGAGGTCGCAATCGAGGCTAACTGAATGCACACATGGGCATTAGCGTTAATATTAATACAGCTACGAAGGAGGCGCGGACAATTCGATATGGATCACCTGCACTTGGACAGATCAAGTTGCAGGTTTTGAGCATGTGTTGCGGTTGCAGGTCGTTTTAGGGGATGCGACAGCTTCGGGATGTGTCGCGCACAGCCGATCCTTCCCGTGGCAGACGGAAAATAATATCGGCCAGCAGAAAGGCAATCCTTTTCATGAAACTTGATCCTATACCATCAGCCATGCACCGCTTGTTGAAGTGAACTGCAGTCAGATGCAGTGTGGAACACGGCCGTCGCACGAAATACGCTTTGCTGATTTCTGTAGTGGTGCATCAGATCCAATAGCTCTGGAACCATGAGAACAGTCCGTCTACCTTCAAATTTTGCCCGCACAGAGTGGACCTCTAATGGACTTGTACTGCCAGGAGCAAAAGCTAAAGCTTATATACTGTCGTGGTCCAGCCCTCGTAGACATTCAAATCATACACAGATTATGCGATCAAAACTGGTCTCCTAATCTTCAAGATGCACTTCGAGATCGAAGCACGTAAAAGCCTGAAAAGTGGAGACCGATGATCCATTGCTTTCTCTTCAGGAATTGTAAGATCACCTTTAAGGACAGATCGAGTGGAGGGTAAGATTCATTTCCCACTCAGCCCTCCAGTCCAGCGTTCTTCTTCTTCTTTTCTTGTTCAGGCATCACCACGGCTGGCCTACGAATTTGTCCGGCACGATTCTTTATATTTTGTTTGCGGAGAAGATCATCAGCTCCGTATTCTTGTTAGATTTCGCTGCAGGTTCACTAGTTTGTCGTGTCTTGACTCGCGGAGATAGGAACCCGCAGCCACGACGGTGAAGATCTAGCTAAGCGTAAGACGGGATCATGGATGATTCGTTCAATCGTCAGCGTTACGAGCAAGCAGATCGATCGGCGAGTGATGATGATGATGATGATGATTGGAGTTCAACTTTGCTATTGACATATCAGCCAACATCCCTAATGATCTAATGGCAGCGTATGCTACAAATTCTACATATTTTTCTAGCCAAGAACACAAAAAGAGGCGCGAACAACTCGACGCCGTGAGGATGAACGGTTCCTCTGCTCTCCCGATCGACCAGCTTTCGCCTCTTGTGGTGGAGGAGAACGAAAACGAAGGGAGGACTCATCTTGCCCGCGCGGTGACCGGCCGCAGCGCCGGTGAATCCCGCGCCGCGACGCGCACGGGCGCGCGGCGGCCCTTCCCGCCGCCGCCGCAGCACCGGCACGGCGCCCGGCGCGTGCCCGCGCACGCGCCGCACCCGGAGGCGCCGCCGCCGTCGGACCAGCGCGCGCAGAGTCGGCACTCCTCCTTCCCCGTCCCGCCGCACGCCGCGCACCGAGGCGCCGACGATGGCGACGAGACGTGCCTCCACGGCAAGCCCCGCGGGGCGCTGCTTGCGGAGGTCGATGAAGACGGCATGCTGGCCATGGCCACGCCCGCTAGCATCCCGAGCCCAGCCGACGCCACCGCGATCGCAGCCACCATCTTCTTCTTCTCTTCTCCTCTCCTCGGTTGTTTATGTTGTCTCCTCTCGGGCTTGATATGATTCAGCTTCTTGGTGGGCTTGGTCGTTGGCGATGAATGGAGCTGGCGAGGAAGGAATAATAATGGGAGTTTTATAGCGGGAGAGTGCGGTGGTGTGGTCAAGGTCGCGGGTGGGTGGCCTTTGGACCGTACTACCGATCAGATCACAAATACAGTGATTAAGCCAGTGGGCTAGTGGGGCGACGTCGGTGTCGACACCGTCGCTGTCCTCCTCCTTGCCGTGCCCCATCTCTTACAGACTAGTGTATACTAGTAATCGTTTTCCTAGGGTCATTTGAAATTGAGCTTCATCACAGTTGCAATCACTTTGATGGTACATCTGCCTCATAAATGGGTTTCAAGCTGGCGTAGAGTAGTCCGGTGTCAAGTAATTGGCCTATTCGTAGCATCGTGACTTTTCTTCCTGCCAGCAGCTTCAGGTTATGGTTATCTGCAACCTCAACCTTTTTTTTTAAAGCAGCAATTACCACTAGGATGCTTGGAGGGGCTGCCCGGCTGGGGACGGAAAAGACGACAGCGACGTGCTTGGAAAATGGTAATCAAGCTGCTCCTTTAATCCTTTTGCTTCGGATGCAAGCTGCCTGAAAAAGCTTTTGCGACGGCGTTGTTGAATTGTTCCAGGGGCGGTACACCGGTTCATCATGCCGGGCCAGAAAAAAAAAAAGGTATTTTGCCTATCTGATTTTGAGAGATTGAGCCTTCTTGTTTTTCAAAAGAGGAGCAGGAACACTCACTGCCCTTTCATTAAAGGTATAGAATTGAGCATTTGTCAGCAGATGTTTTTTTTTTATCCAATCAGTTTTTCTTCCCACCTTACGGCATGCTTTGTTCTTCCTCTTAAAAAGGCACGGCTAACTGACCAAGAACATTACCACAACGAACTAGTCCAGCCCAAAACATTTTGCGGCATTCAGTCATCTCTCTGCTTGCCGTGGCGACTAAACCAGGACGGTCAGCAGCACTGGGCGAGTGGACTGGAGACCAACAGCCCCCTGCCCTGGCTTACCGGACGGGGAAAGGCGAGCCGGCGTCAAAGGGACGGCGACAGCGGCTCACGTGCTTCGTTGAAGGTTCAACGCTTGAACCGGCTGCCCAGCTTACTTGGAATTCTTCTCCGCTTGCATCATTACAAAAGCATAATATAGTACATCACTCATTCACTCCCTCTGCGCATGCCGCCTTTGACTAGTGTTTATCTTCTAAACTTCTGTAATGCAGTATATAATATAAAACACACAGGAGTGATGCAGGAACAATGTCGACCGAGTCAAGAAGTAGCATCACTGTAGCATCTTCGTGGAGTCTGAACGGCAGTATTCATCTGTTCGTTGGTTATTACGTCCACCACTGCACGTCCCGCGGCAAGCTAGCCTTGCCTGTCGCCGCCGGCTCATGTTCCCCTGGCCCTGCTTCGGCGACGAGACATGGCTGCTGCCGAGTAAGAAGATTGCATGGGGATCGATTCCCCCGGAAGCAGGTCGGCCGGACAGCAATCGGTCAGGGTGAAAGGCGAGTGGCTGCAACTTGCGGTGTGCTGCACTGCTGCAGCGTGCTTGTTAGGAATTTGTTTTCAGAGCAGCCCGACTAAACATGCCACGCGTCGAGCAAGCGCTGTGGCCGACTAACCGCCGGTGCCGGCAGGAGCTTGGGATCGCTCGCATGTTGAGCAGGCACGTTTGTTAATCCTCGTTCTGTCCAGTCCCTCACTGTGCTGCACAAATTGTAGTAATGTCTTACCATACGCAAGTCAAACCAATATACTATGTGGAAGATGGTGGCCCAACGGCAGCACGGTAACTACCTTTCTCCAACAAAGAACTGCTGTTCAAATGATAACGAGAAGATCCAGTCAACAGTAACCTAGTTTGGTCTCAGCCACATGGCTCAGAAGCCCAATTGTTTTCATATATATATATATATATATATATATATATATATATATATATATATATATATATATATATATATATATATATATATATATATATATATATATATATATATATATAAGCGAATCAATTAATTCTTAATCAACGGGCAGGAGGCAAGTGGAGGCGCTGGATGGACCAGGCAACAACTGAGCTTTGAGCGGCACCAACTCGTCTGTCATTTCAAAAATGACTCAAAGAACGAGCTGAAGCTTTCCGTCCGCGACGAAGGCTTGCCAGTGATTCTCTAGAAGCCAAGATCAAATCCTGGCGGCCTGGTGCCCAACGCCCACTGCCCCAATGATTGATCAAAACAGCTCAGATTTACCTCGGTCAAGCATATGGTTTTCACTGATTATCGCATATACAAATCAACTACCTTCATTTGGTAACATATATGCGGACAAGAACACAAGACTTAACATCACCCAAGTAAAATAATTGGCAACTTACGAAATTTCTACCATAACCAAAATTTCTTTTTTTTTAAAAAAAAAGAACAGAGCAAATCATTTACTCCACTGAGCCCATAGCATCGCCTAACCATTCACCTAAAAAACCATACCAATTAATCCTTACATCATTACATTTTATTTCCCTATACAGCCACATCAAAAACAAATCTTTTTTGTTTGAAAAAAAAAACACCAAACCAACGTAAGCCTAAAATTTTCTGTATTAAGGCAACTTCTGTGGTATATAAGCTAGCATGATATAAAGGTACCCAATGCTGATCAGGATCACTACTATCAATTTCTTTCACTCAGTATGGTGGTATATTTCCTCTTGATTCATCTAGAGCCTAAGTTTAACTAAACTAACCAAACCTTCAGATAAGCTCAACAGTGTTGCACCATTGTGCCTCTTGACTCTTGAGCAGAGCCTCCAGTCTAGATTTGCATGTCGGCAAGTCCTAATTCAGTTTCAAACAGAAATTTAAAAAGTATGTGAAAGAATGTTAGCAACATAAATAACAGACCCTGCATCGAAGATTCCCCAATGTAGCCAGGATCTCATGCACAGATAAGCTACCAAGACTGAGAAACTTGTTACTCTTTGTCAGTTGAAAATGTAATGAAGAAATCAAATTGAAAACAATGTAGGCTCCACTATGTTCACTGCACCTTACAATACCTGATATGCAAGTAAAAGCTCTGGCTGTCTGTCAAGCTGTCACGACCAAACTGCCAAACAACTCAGGCAAAGATGTAAGATATGAAAAAACTTGACAGATTCATAAGCCAAACATGCATCTCAAAGTTATATCGACGGCCAAGGCAGCAAGCTTCAATATCCAGATGGAGAGACTGCTAGCACTTACCAAATCAAATTGGAATAAGCAATATAACAATATATATGAACAATAAAGTGAGAATAATAACACTTATACAGGTCACCAAACAACAGGACATTAAAGTGACATCA
Organism: Eleusine indica; assembly: GCA_030378355.1. NCBI lineage: Eukaryota > Viridiplantae > Streptophyta > Magnoliopsida > Poales > Poaceae > Eleusine > Eleusine indica. The sequence goes on from CM059502.1 coordinate 18,348,864, forward strand.
CATGGTAATCTCAAAATAATGACAATAATAATATAGATATCATAACAAAAGCATTAGTAAAAATGGGTTCCTTAAGGTAGTTCCAGAAGATGGAGACAGCATTTATTCCGATGCCTTCTGACAAGTAATGCTTCATGCCCTTCTTAAGCATGCAACCTCTGCAATGGTCACAACAGCACACAGCAAGGTTAAGATGTGAGTCCCAAACTTCCAACAAGAAATAAATCAGGTGGATAAGCTCCAAGAAACATCAAGCCTGCCAAAAGAGTTCAGAAAAAGTTAAAAAGGTTAGGTCAAGTGAGTAATCCCAGCATTACACATGAGGGAAGAACATAAACTGAAAGTGAACAGATAATCATTGACAGAAAAGAAATAAATACATAAAACCACTGTATGCAATGGTGTCCTGTCCCACTAAACACAGAAAACAATAATTAATGCCTCTATGAAAATCTACAGAAAGGGGAAGAGATCCATGCACCAATAGTTTATCCACCGTGAGTGATTAAAGAAAAAATATAAAGCAGCGCACACTATGAAAATCAAACATTCATATAAGAAAAGAGCAAGAAATATAACTCTAGAACACTGCACCAATTGCAATTGCGACCAAGCATGTAGTATCAACAACATGATTAGTTAGTATCATATACAGTCAGATTTTATGCATTGTAAATCTCATTCCAGTGTCTTGTAAAATATTAGATGACGTATACAGCTGCTAAGCACTCCCTTTGTTCTGAAAAGTTGTCGTCAGGACAAGAATTTTAGTTCAAAATTGAACTAGAGTAGTTGTCCTAACGACAACAATTTCAGAATGGACAGAGCTGTTTATCACAAAGTTGAAATGGTCAGGATCATGTAAAGCCATAGTATATGCCAAGATAAAACAGCTGGAAAAATGAGTGTACTGGTCAAACCTAGTCAATGAATCTTCTAATTCAAACTATACCAGATGCAAAATAGAGTGAAAAAAAAACAAATACCATGCTAGCTTACCTTCACTCTTTGTTGCAAGATATGCCCCAGCTTGGCTCACATCACTTCATCTCTGACATAAACTTGTCATACTCCGCATCAGCACCATATGTAGAAGTCTGCTGGTCCGAGGTGGAGGATAAGGGTGGTGGTGGCGGCGGTGGCGCATTGTGGGTGGCCCAAGGTGCAGTTGAAATGCTCTGAGAGGCATCAACACTAGCTGGTGGTGGCGGCGGTGGTGGTTGAACAGGATAATATGGAGCATAGTTGTAAGGTGGTGGAGGGTACATTGGAGGCACATTTGGTGCACCAGAGGATGCATAAACTGGAGCTGGGACAGGTTGTGTGGGTGCACCAGAACTCGGTGGTGTTACACCAGGGGGGTAATTCTGTGCCCCATCACTTGATGGAGCAGTGCCTGGTGGAGGGGTGGGAGCTGCTGGTGGCGGTGGTGGGTACTGCACACCATATGGAGATGGAGGAGTCTGTCCTGGCACCGGAGGTGGAGGATTGTACATGCTAGAGCCTGGCGGTGGCGGAGGATACGAAGCATATGGTGGTGGCTGGCCCCAAGGAACTGGGGTGTAACTCCCTGGAGGTGGTGGTGGTGGTGCTCCCATGTAGTGTTGCGTGGGATAGCCACCAGAAGCAGGAACAGTGGGAGGATATGATGGTGCCGTCGGTGCTGCTGGTGGAACGGATGGAACTGCTGGCTGTGGTGGTTTGCCTGCAACTCTAACTGCAATAGTTCTCCCTTCGAGATGGTGACCATTCATCGCAGCAATCGCTGCATTAGCCTGTGAAACATCTTGGTACTTCACAAATCCATATCCTTTGCTCAGTCCAGTGTTTCGATCCTTGATAACCTTGGCCATGGCTATCTCCCCAAAATGTGAAAATAGACTGATAAGCCCATCATCATCCATCGTGGGTGGCAAGTACCCGATGTATAGATTTGTCTCATCATACTCTTTCTTTATCCCGTTTGCCCCAGTGGCAACCCCACCAGCACCAGAAGACCAAGGTGGGTTACTCCCAAGACCAGGAGTGGAACCACCGCTACCACCACTCCCTGTAAGAGCCAACATCGGACCACTAGATTTGTTCATCGACTCAGGAGCACTCCCACCACCAAGCTCAGCTAGGAAGTTCTGGTATTCATCATCCATCTTCTTCCCAGGCGCACCTTTGACCGGGCAATCAATGGTTGGGTGTCCGCCATCACCGCAGATCTTACACTGAACCTCACTCTTAAACGACGACCCCTTATTGGGGCACGCATACTGCCGGTGACCAGGCTCTCCACATGTCCTACAAAATTCGTCATCCCTAATAGTCCCATTGAGCGCAGCAAGCTCCCGCAGCTGCTGCCTCTTGTGCTCGTTTAGTACCTCATCCACCGGTGTGAGCAGCTTCTCCACCATGCCAGCAGCCGCATCCAGCGCCTCCTGGGTATCAGCCTCAACAAGGACGTGAAGGTCCTCGTTCTCACTGGGATCCGGCTTGAGGTCCCTCTTCTGCAACAGCTTCCCTTCCTTGACACTGCCCTTCCCCCGGATGACAATCTTCGCACCAGTCTCCTTCTCCATCCGCTTCTGCGTGTTGCCACGCGGGCCAATAATGAGCCCGATGAAGTTGTACCCGGGGTACTCCTTCATAGGGATGTATAGCTTCTTCTGGAGTTTGGGTGGGCGGTAATCGGCCGGGGGCTTGAAGGCCGGGTTGCGGCGGATGAGCTGCGAGATGATCTCCTGCCTCTCGCGATTGAGGCGCTCCCTGGCTCGGTACTCACGGGTGTTGATGCGGATGCCGAGGTTGTCGTAGACAGGCTCGGGCGAGGGCGAGCGTGCGCCCTCGGGGCGGTCGTCGAGGGGGAGGCCCGACTGGAGCAAGCGCGAGATCTCGAGGAGGCGCGCGTTGAGAGCGTGTACCTCGGGATCCATCTCGGCGGCGAAGTCCTTCATGAAGTCCGGGAGAGTGATGGCGGGCCGGGGCTCCTCCTCGGCCCACCGCGACTTGCGCTTCCGCCCCCCAGCGCCCTCGCCGCCGGAGTTGGCGGCGGATTCGTCGTTGGATTGCTCCCAGCGGCTGCGGCGGCGGCGGCGGGAGGAGGAATCCCCGGCGCCCCTAGTGGCGCCGGAGCCGTCGCCGTTGTGGTGCGGCTCGGATGAGGACTCGCGCGGGGGCTCGGAGGACGCGCCGTGCGGCGGCGGGTCGGAGGAGGGGTCCCGCGACGGGGAGCGGGCTAGGGTTTCGGCGGACGCCATGGCGGCGCGGCGGCGGCAGGGCAGGGCAGGGCAGAGGCGTCTCGAGTTGGACTTGTTTGGGGAAAAAAAATCGGTGGAAGAATTGGGGGTTTTCAGGGGATGGTGGGGTGGAGTGGAGATGCGATTTGGATACGGGGAGGGAGTCATGGAGAGGCGGTTCGTGTTCGAACCGGACCGAACAGAACTCTTAGCAATTCATTGGACCTTATCCTAAGCCTTACGGGTTGGGTCGAAATATTTTGTGGGCTAGATTACTCTTCGCAGTTTCCATGTGATTGCAATCTGGCTTACAGCCCATCAGAGGCACGCACGGTCCACGAGCAGGTCCCAGCTGCTTCTTTTACAACTGTGTGTTTTTTGTTGATTTATTTAATGTTTTTCTAATTCATCATGTGGTTGAAATTTTAGCATTTTTCTACATTTAACAACTAAAATATTGCAAAAGTACTTCCATCAAATAATTTAGAAAGTTCTTGTGGCAACTTTCATGCTAATTATATATGGCAGTCCATGCTCAACATTTTTGTAGGAAAGACCCATCACTGCAATTTTTATTTGAGAAATATATGTTCAGTATTTCTTATTGGATGGTGCATTGGACTATTTTTTTTTCTTGTGGCACAACTGAATTGTTACTATAGTTTAGAAAAACTCAGTAAAAGACAACATGTGCAATATGAATCGAAAGATGAATTATGGTTTAAAAGGTTAAAAAAATGGATACAAGATTTGAAAAAAGGGGGCATTGTACTTTTACCTTTGTTTTTTTATCAATTATGAATTTTCTATCTTTTTTAAAATTTGCGCTATTGTCCCTATTTTCACCGAAATTATTGCACCATTGCCCCTTTTTTGATGAAAAATAAATAAATCTTTTACCATCAAAGTCGGGGCAATGGTGTTATGACTTGGCCAAAACGGGGAAATAGTGCAAAGTTGAAAAAAAAAGAGTAACTCCACAGTTGAGGTATAAAATTGGGCTACTTGTGCAATTATTCCAATAAGAAAATGTCATCTTATGTGCCTAATCTAAATTATATAAATGGGCTGGCAACATTACAAGTCTGCCAGCAGATACAGCCCATAGCTCAACCCACTTTCAGTCATTTATTCACTGGTGGATCAGTAGTGTTGTTCAAACGGGCCGTCCGGCACGACTCGGCCTAGACACGAAATGGCATGACCCATTTAATTTCGGGTCGTGTTGTGACTAGTGCTGGCCAAACGGTCGTGCCAAGCAGGCCGGCCTGAAACACGCAACTTTTGGCCCGGCCCAAGCACAACATGGTCCATTTTATTTCGTGCTGGCCCGATCTGGTCTAGTGCCACGTGTCGTGCTTGGGCCGAGGGTCAAGCCCAATGGGCGGCACGGGCACGGCCCATTTAGGTGTGGCCCGGTGAAGCACGGAATTGGCCCATAAAGGCACGACCCACCAGGCCAAATTTCTCTAAAAATAGCAGCAGCCCAGTGCTAAACTAGGTCACGCACCCACGCACGCTCACGCACAGGCCCCGCCACCGCTCGCTCGCCCGCGCGCACACGCCCCCGCCGCCGCTCGCCCGCGCGCACACGCCCCTGCCGCTCGCTCGCCCGCGCGCCGCTGCTCGCCAACACTGCCGCTCGCGCGGCTGCTCACCAGCACCGCCGCTCGCCCTTGCCAACGCCGCCGCTCGCCCGCGCGCTGTCGCTCAGCGTCGCCGTTCGACAGCGCGTGGCTGCCACTCAGCGCCACCGCTCGCCAGCGCCGCCGCTTGCTTTCGCGTGGTTGTCGCCAGCGCCACCGCTCTCCCGTCCGTCCATGCTCGCCAGCGCCGTTGTCTGGGTCGTCCGTGCCTAACAGGCCAACTGGGCTGTTCGTGCTTGCGGGCCTAATGGGCCAGCCCGGCACGCCAGGCCTTTTCTGTGCCGTGCCGCGGGTCGTCACCCAGGCACGTGGGCCGACACGGCATGGCCTAAAACAAATTACGTGTCGTGCTGGCCCGAAACTAAAGGTGCCAGGCTTTTTCGTGCTCGGACCGTGCCGGGCCGGGCGGCTCGTTTGGACAGCACTAGCTGTGCCAGCCCACGTGCCTGGGCGCCGGCCCATGGCATGACACAAAATGAATTAGCCATGTCGGGCCGACCCGTGAGGCACAACGGAACCAAGGCCCGTCCTCTGCTTCGAGCGAGCGTGAGGCTGGTCGCATGGTGGGTGAGTAGCTGCAGTGGCGTGGTCACCCGTGCGGCGGTCGCGTGAGAGGCAGTGACCAGCGGCGGCAGAGGTGGAGCGGTCGCGCAGGCGACAGCGGAGCGGTGGAGCGGTCGTGCGGGAGGCAGCAGAGCGGTCATGTAGGCGGTGGCCGCGTGAGAGGCAGCGGCCAGTGGCGGGCGGTGGCCGCATGGGGGAGTGGCGGCGGCGGTGCGGTCTCGCACAAGAGGCAAGGTGGTGACTTGCGATGGCGGCGGCTAGGTGCAATGCCTAGCGGTGGGGCGACAGCAACGCTAGGGTTTGGGTGCTAAGCGGTCTGTTGGGTTGTATATGTGCGAGTTGGTGGGCCATTTTATGCCAGGCTGTTTATTGGGCCGTAACTAACGGGGCCACTTTCATGCTTCACCGGCTAATGTTAAACGGGACGTGCCCATGCCGCCCGTTGGACCGTGCCCTCGGCCCAAGCACGATACGCAACCTTATAGTGGGCCAGCCCGACACGATATTAAACGGTTTGTGCCGTGCTTGGACCGGATAAAAATAGGTGCTTCGGACCGGCCCGCTTGACACGACCCATTTGGACAGCATTATGAAACAGTATGTGTTCTAGGTTCACCAAAGTTTGTACAAACTTAGGGGAGAATGGAGATCAAGCCAAAAGAACCGACGGATCCGAGTTCACTGTCCTAGCTGATTAGCACAGTCATTACATGATCTAGGATACTACCGAAATCTTGCCGAATAAACCTTTATTGCCTCTTGAAACAGGTAGAGGAGCGACGATCCATCTTGATTATGATACGCGGCATGCCCTGAGCTGAAAAAAAAAAAACCTTATGTTTCTGCACAAAGTCCGGCATGAACAAATAATGCTAGTCTTCCTGCGCTCGCCAATCGCCATCACCCCTTGTCTTGAGTGGTCTCTTGTGACGCAACCCCAGCTACCAGATTTCGGATGCTCCACGAAATATCCGTCTATTTTGATCTTAATAATGTCTTGGAGGTGGTGGACACCATACTTTAGTTAAACCTGCAGGCGGTGCAGCTGCACAGGTTATCTGTTTGACTAGCAAAAACTAAGCCACAAGGCCCACAATGGATCTCACGCTACAAATTGCTGCATCTCATGAGTGATGATTCTCTTCGCATGCATCTTTTTTCTAACATGGCACGATGTATATAACTGGAAGGCTGCTCTAAACTTCATATTCTCACCCGGCCAGAATGCTTTGCACTATTGATACTGGAGAATGCTATCCTCATAGCAGGAGCCTAATATGTTCCATATCCAGTGTGTATTTCTCAGCACTTCTTCAGAAACTTGCATTTGATGAAGCACTATGCACCATTTTCGTCAAGTCATAAACGGACAGGACATCTAGTGTCAATGTCGAGATCCTTTCCTGTCCATGCCACCGTGACACCGTGTACAAACAAAACATGACCTAAAAACTGCCTGAAAGGAAGCTATGAACTATATAATAACCCAGGTGAGATAGAAAAATGACGTGCTCTCCACATCACCATTTTGTAAAGACCGCAATCTAGGTCATCATCTCAACCCTGATGATCATCCTTCTTTACTTTAGTCCTTTTTATTTGTTTAAAACGACTCTTTCAATTCGACGTCAGACTTTTCCTGATACAATGCCAGAAGATCGATCGAGATACACATATGATTCATTTCTTGGCCTTTTATGCCTACACAAGGCTCCAACCACCGAAGCTTTTTCCAACCCATGGGCCACACTGCCTTGACAAAACGAAATAAAATAGAGAGCCTAAGAGTATGCCCAAGATTAACACATGATCTCAAGTGCAATCCATCTACTCACACCAAACTCACAATTATGCAAATGCAATCCACATCGGCTGTGCTTATCCGGGTGTGTTACCACTATGTATTAATGGCGCGAACTTTGGATAAGTATCTCACCAACTCTTGCCAAGAAAACTGATGCGGCTGACAAGCTGTCAGGCGTGTGCTGACAAGAGAGAGCAGTACATTTTTGCTAGATCAGCGGTTGCTAGTTTGTAGGTGCTTGACATCATATTTCACCTTTGCTTCTGCAAAGTGGAGTCCTGCAATGAGCAGTGTTTGTTAGCTTCTCCCAACGTGCATGGTCAGCAACCAATAATGCAGTTGTCAATGGACATGCTTTTGGTGAGCATTTGCCAACGAAAAGAAGCATTGCAAGCTAGGTTCAGAGTTTTCTTGCACCGTGTCGACACAGCAGTTTAGATAATCCGGCGTAGAATAGAAGTCAAATCCTGCTTGTCGAAGAGGAGGAGCAGAAATTCCGAAAAAGAAAAGGGGATAATGGCGTAAACCATCCCATAAGTCGTTTAAAGTTTGAGACTTTTTATTATGAATTCCTACCGATTCAATGTGTTTTGTTGTAAAAATCATCTCATTGACACATGTTCAATTGATTTTATATGTTTTCATCGATATAAATTTAAAAAAAAGCTAAGTTAAATAAGCTTAACATTGTTAAATATTAATTCCTTTTATTTTCATAGAGTGTAACCAAACCTCAAATTTTGTGTAACATCGTGCAAACTTTAATTAATATTTTTTCTATATACTTTTTATAAAAAATATGAAGATTACACTTTTAAAAATTTTATATGTTTGATAAGAACATAATTGGTTACTTCAAATAAACAAAAAACATGTTGAATGACTTAAACATATGAAAATTAGGATGGTTTTTATAACAAAACTCAATGAGTGAGTGGGGATTTGGAACAAAATAATTTATGGGTGAGAATTTTAAACTTCAACTAAATTATGAGGTAGTTTTTACAATTAACCCAAAGAAAAAGGAAGAGGAGGATCAGAAACTAAAGTTTGATAACCACGCTTGTTTGTCGCTCAGAAGATGACGAAGAATAAAATCGACAAGTGTATCTTTATTTTGCAGACCCCATCTCGCTTGTATTTGCAGAATTTGTCTTTGCCACAGGCCTCTCGTCGTCCATCTCGATGTGGGCCATGTATGGAGAGTAGGCCCTCACCTTTCTCAGTCCTCTACAAGGGCCCATAGAGCACGATGGTGTGTTGGCGTGTTGGGCCTTTATCATACCAACTCCTCTTTTTCTTTTGTATTTATTTTCTGGACATGTCAGCTAATCGATACTAGCTTCTTTGGCTGAACAGAAAACAGAGACATAGTCCGGGTTCCATAGGAGAAAGAGAAAGGGAAAAGAGATAAAGAGGAAAATATCTCCGTTCAGTCAAACCCGGATAACATTTCACGGTTATGTCGACATATTCACTTGCCGTGTCATTTATAAATAAAGTTAAAGTCATATTAAGAGATGAACGAAACGTACGTGGTGAAGAATGAGAAAAAAAGACATGATTCCTCTAAGATAAAATTGATGTGACCGTTGTTTTGAAGTGTTTCTCTTTTTGTTTGTTTCTTGTTTTTTATTCTTGAAAAAATTGTTCTTTTTTTGCTAGCCATGTACTCCCTCCGGATTTTAATTGTTGACGCATTTGATTTTTTTAGCTACATTTGATCATTCATCTTATTTAAAATATTTGTTCAAATATACAAAATTTTATGATAGGTTTTAACTTTCTTTAGTGATAAAACAAATTATAACAAAATATCTGATAAATTTTTAATTTTTTTTGAATAAGACGAATGATCAAATGTAACTAAAAAAGTCAACTGTATCAACAATTTAAATCCGGAGAGAGTACTAGCTAGCACATCCATTGTTTACGCAGGCGCATCACACTCAAACATCTATGAGTGTACCCCTATCAATACACCCCTACAATAGTTTTGTTAAGAGCACCAGTATGTGTGTAAATCGCCACAAAAAAGTTCTCCTCTTGGAAGCAAAGGTAAAAATACAACAACACCTTAGAACGAAGATATAGAATTGCACTCAGGTCTTTGAGCATGTTTTTTGAGGAGATGAATAAGTAACATATGTGAAGTTACATCATGGCCCTCCCAAACAAAGATATTAAAAATGACGATGAAGCTTTATACACTATGAAATTAAGGCACAACCGCACAGGTCGGCTAAGTTACATACAACAATTTCATTATCTTAAATAAATTCCTCTAAAAGAGTCATAAACCTTGGATGCCTCATGGACTAGTAGTTTGCCCGGTAGATAGAATAGTACTATATGGCACCTAAGCAGACATGCCATGTGGTCCAGAGCTGTCAGCGAATGTCCGGCTCATGGCATTTCCTCTTCCGCCGATGCATGCATGCACCTATACTCACCTGCGGCAGGCTGCAGCGGCGCCACGGCGCCAAGTAGGCTAATGCTTTGTGCGCACGACATGAGCTGCGAACGAGAGCACGTACTCCACGGGATCATGTGCGGCGCGGGCCGGGGAGGGGACAGCGGCAATAGCGTCAAGCAACAAACTGCCATTTGCATTGCATCTGCATGCATGCTGATCCGCTAGCTGCTTTCCTTAATTCCATCTCACTCCTCACTAATCCCAACCAAATTAACAAACCAAGTTCGTTTCCTGGGTCCGCGGGAGTCCGAGCCCGATCGAATTGAGTAGAGAAGACATCAGAGAGGAACAAGGAATGTGCAGTCTTCGAGGGAGAAGCAGGGTATACACACAAGTGGACTGCTATTAAATACAAGGAATTTCGGTTAATTCCATGGGGTTTAACCGCTAGTAAATTGATCCCGAGGGAATTAGTGGCGCGTCTGCTAAGCATGTATGCAGTAGCTTTCCTTCACTGGCACTCATCTCCGTCCTCCTTTTCCCAGGCCTCAAGACAAGATCATCTCATTCATTCTCATCAGGAGTAGTTAGCGCACCTAATATAGCTACAACTTGCTAGGGATTGTTTTCGTTTGTTTATGCACTGAATGCCAGGGCTGTCCTTTTGCCGGCCTTGAATTCATGAAACCGTTTCGGTTCCCGTCAAAGCTAGCAATTGAACGAATCAAAGTTCAAAATGTGTTGTGCTTGAGCAAGCTAGGTTGCTTTCTCGGATGGTGATTGCTCACTGGTCGCAGTAGTCCTTGTCTCAATATTTTCAACAGAGTTGAAGAGAGCAATCGATCGACCTTGATAAAGAACGCTGACGGTTCGGCATACTTACCCAAAACTTCAGATATAAGTAGTCAATATGGTATTTACTCGAGACGGCGAAGAAAAATTGACAAGTTATACTAGTATACTAGCTAGTATAGCGTAAAATAAAGTTTGTTTAGCCGGAGTTACGCGTCGTGCGCTTCTTCTTCTTATCGAAAAAAACACTCGTGCTGAAATTGAATTCAATTTGATGATGATATAGCTTGTGTATAATTAAGTGAATAACAACATAGTCACTCGTGGCCATTAAAGCCCTGTGCGGTTTCGATAACGTAAACACGGGAACATCCGTCAAGATGCATATAGAATGTTAGCATATACGGCCTGTGCTCGCTTCATACAGTAGTACTAGTATATTTCGCAGTATATATGCGTGCGTGCACACGGGCTGCGTACCTTTGCAAGCAAGCCAAGTAGTTACGCGCGCAACACGAGGCCCTCAAACAACCTAATTAGTAAAACCTAAGTATACTAATCTCTCTCTCTCTCTGTCTCTCTCTCTCTCTCATGTGCCGGACATGACTCCCATGCACGCGCGAGCATGATGAGTAGCAGCTTCGCTTCGCTTCATCTGGCCAGCTGCGTATGTACGTGTCTCGCGTTCACCAGCCAGCACGCACGCGTGTGCGCCAAGCTAGCTTAGCTGCTAGCTAGACGCCGTGCATGCGACTCGTCGTCTTGCAGCCGCTGCTGGTTTCCCTCCATCTCGATCGATCGATCGATCGCTCTCGATCTCGGCGGTTTCCTTGACAACAAGACACTGCCCTTACAATTATAGTACTACATTATATAGACAGAGATGCATACACATGGCTGGTCACGTCAAAGTCGAAGAACGGGAGGTGTACCTTCGTGTTCCGTCTTTTGCTTGGATTTTCTTCTTCTCCTGCCTGGTGCAGTGGTTCCAGTTTAATTAATAAGGGGCTTTTTCTGAATTTGATCTCGTGCTAGTCATGTAGGTATACATGTCTCAATCGGGAAATTCAATCAGCGAGATCTTGCAAATTTATGTGTCTCTCCACCCTTTGATTCAGATTTCGCTTATATCTCTGTCAATTAAAACTAGTTCTATTTTCATATAAACAAGTTCCTCATACGTATATCCGAAAAGTTTCATAATTTAATACAAAAGGTTTCTCTTACAATGAAATAAAATTTCGTTATAAGGAAAAAAGATACACAAATAAATACAGTCTATTCCACTTTCCATAAGAAAAGTTCCACCTTTAGAAAAAAAAACTAAAGAAAAAAATAAAAGTGTAAATAAAAGTTTCATATTTAATAAAAAATCGTTTATAAAGTTGATTTTTTTTTCAAAAATATGAAATCTCAATTAATTGAGAACTAGCAAATAAATAAATGGGCTTTCAAGACTTTTCCCATCGTTCTCTTCAGTCCTTGTCTGGTTGCCCGTAGTGAGTAGTCACCAGCTGATTAAGTCAAGAGATGGAACCTATTTCTTTGGGTTTTCAATCGGAACGAATCTAATCCGGGAGATACAGTCCCAAGTCGCGCTCGTTGATTTTACATTTTTCAAAGACACAAGAGTGTTTGACTTACCTATAGAACGTGCATATGCATGGGCTCTGTTTTTCTATGGCTTAGAAGACCTGGCCTGCCATGCATGGGGCTACTTTAAATTATTTTATCTGCTTCATTCTGGGCGCTGATAATTGAAGAGTGAAGAACGAAACTATAGTAATGAAGGTCGTCGAGGACTAATTAGGAGAATCTTTGGGTCTGGACCAGGTTTAATTGGACTTAGACCAGCCAAGCAAGAGATGGAGAAAAAGAAATGCTCACTACGGGAATCTTATAAATTAATTGAAATAAAAAAGTGTTGAACTACAAAGTTGTATAACTTATTAATATCTACAACTTTTATTTTGGTCATTTGTTTATTTGACAAAGTGGTAGTAACATTATTCACGAATCTTATATGTCTCATCGAATGTTTCATGAAACTATATGAGATTATTAGATTTTGTGAACAATGTTTTAGATTAAATTGAGTAATGCACAAATGATCAAAATAAAAGTTGTAAGTTTTTAAAAGTTATACAACTTTGTAGTTTAATTTTTTTTTATTTGAATTATTTTAGATTTTAAATCTAATTTAAATTTATATTTTATGGAGTGTTAGGGAAAAAACACTCGGCAAAGAGCGTGTTTATCGCATGTGAAGAAAAACACATGACAAACACCCATCTTTACCGTGTGTCAATTTTTTTTACACACAACAAAAATTTTATCATGTATCTTAATTTAGCATACGGTAAACGACATATTTACCGTGTACCCGAAACAAAACACATAACAAAATTTCAGGCACACGACAAAGATTGAATTTCCCGTAGTGGCTGTTGGACGTGTTGTAAGGTTCAGTCTGAGGCCATTCTATTGGGAAACTACGGGTAATTGCCCCTGCGTAAAATTTACGGAGCACGACAATCCAGTCGAATATCATCTGATGACAGCCGCTGTAACTTGGCAATAGCAGGTCAATGTAAACTAGTGGTAACAACACTATCAGGCTGGCAGTAGTTGGGCTGTCATATCATGCGTATACACAATCAAAGTGTAGGGATTAGTCGAGCAATCTCTCAGAGGTCACGGTAACTTTTGTTAACGTGGATGATGATGATGATAGATAAGATTTAATATTGATATGAACACTGAGACCACCAGAAGAGAAGTTAATAAGGACAAGGTTGTCGCTACGCAGCCTGGAGGAAGGCCCCAGATAGGCGTCGATCGATGCCATCCGTACGAGGAGCAGCGTGGCGTGGCTAAGCTGGCTACGCATGACAGATACAGCCGCCGAACCCGACCGGGCGGCCAGGGTTGAGTTGAGGTTGAATCTGCTCCGCTCCGGCCCGGCCGTGGCGTCAAAGCAGCTTTGACCGCACTCGTTTCGCCGCTCGCTCACGTCCCACGCAACCGCGGCATCCGGCTAATTTCGCCGCACACGTGTTCCAGCAACTACACGAGATCTTGTTGGAACGGACCAAGAAATAATAGCTGCGACGATCGTCAGTAGCGTAGCAGTACGACGTAATCCAGTTGAGGTCAAACTACGCTACTAATCCAGTTGATTAATTATTGCCGCGACCGCTGAAAACTGTTTCTAGACAGCGGTTGAATTTAAGCACGACGACCTGCCAGATTTTCGATCCGTACGTGTATTAATTTTAATTTCTTGGCGATATACAACTCAGCCAAGCAACAACACGGCCCAAGATTCCTCTTGCCGTCGTCTGCATGAACAGAACAGGGTCCTGTTCTCCAGACTCATGTACGTATCCACCGTCCGATGATAGCGTTCCCAATAGTGGCACACACACCTGCCTCATGTACGTGCCACTGTGAAAGCTTTTTGTGTACAAGCATGCATCCACACTGACTCTGCATGGATAGGCCTCGCTCACATTTGGTTTGCAAGTCATAGTCAACATGGCAATGTGCACGTCATACCAGATGTATGAGCAGCTGTCTGCTTCGTCTGTCTAGCTAAAGCTAGCTTGCTTGGCTTGCTGAATTATCGGAATCAGGTAGCTCCTTTCCGCCTTGATCGTACGGGTTCCTCCATCTGGCGATCCTTCATGGGATGGGAGGAGATGTACTTATCTTGTTTGTTCATACCCAAATCAACTGTACGAACGTTCCAATTAATCATTCATCACCAACTGGTGAACAAAGAAAGCAGCGAACAAGCCCTCACTCAACTCCACAATTTGCTACATGTGTCGGACGGAGTTCTTAGACATCGTACAACATGGTTGATGGTAGACGGGTCACGGGTGCGATATGCCGATATGAAACGAGTGTTTTATGTGAGAGTTTTTTTTTCTTTCGGATCTTAAATTAATCTTTTATTATGCCAAGCTGAACTGTTTTTTATTTTTTATTTTTGCAATACCTGTGTTTCGAAGGGGCTTTTAGTTTTCACTTTACATTGCCTATATACATGCATTTTTTTCAAAAAAAAAAAAAAGAAGCACTACCAGTACTGCCTAATGGACCCAAAATAGAAAACCATATGCTCATTCATAACGTAATAACACATTTGTAAGCTTGTTAGACGCTCGGCAAAGCACATCTTGTCTGTTAACCGAAGAAATTTTCGTCTCTTGAAAAGAAATAATAGTGCGGCCACACCGACCTCTACAGCTCTACTCGATCATCCATGCCTACTGGGACCCTGCTGCTTACTTCTTCCTTTTGCTTTAACGGACGGTTTGTTGTTCGATTTGGTTCCTTCCTTTGGATTTACATGGGACCCCGCTAAAGTTATAGCGCTAATTGTACGGGAAATAGCGGAGTTGGGTTGCTTGCTTGCTGAGTTAGCGTTGGTGCATTCATAGATCCGCCGGACACCCGTCTTAATTGGCTACACATGCATTCAGCCTGCCCTTTTCCATGTTTACGTGCCTACGCAGATACGTGCATGCGTAGGTGTCCTTGGTTACTATGATTAAACATATGCACGTTGAACGGTTCATATTAATGTATCCACAAATTATACGGTGTTGCATTCATTACTATTGAGCTAATGAGATATACACTGATCAATTACAGCCAAAAGTTTAAGCTAACAAAGAACAATAAACAATTCACTTTATATTCTAATACTCCCTCTCACTTGTAGTCTCTCGTATAGGTCGAGGTCGCAAGCGTGAAAATAGAAGTAGGCTATAATTTATTTAATAAATCACGTGCGTCAGGATTTAAATTCAAGAAACCTCTAGCCGTGAAGTCATCATGTACTGTACATTTATCAGTTGCACCCTAAAACTTAAATTAACGAGTAAAGATGGACAATTCACTTATACTTCAAGAATTACAGCAGGTGTATTACTAATCGACAAAACGCCTACCTCATTACCACTGCAGTTAACATGAAAGAGAGAAGGAAAAGATTCCTCAAACCTGCCCTTGAGCAATCATGATTCCGCCCATTGTGAGCTCTACACACTCGTTCTCTATGGTTTGCCTAGTAAGAAAGAAAAAGAGATATGGAAGTGAGTTCAAATATTTTTTATTAAATAAGATAATAGCTAGCTAAAAGTCTATTACTATATGAGGATGAACTGATATGTTGGTAAGCAGTTTGCGGCCAACAAGTCAACTCAACTATTAACCTTGCTCTTAGGAATCTAGGAAGTCTTTTGTCAATTGCTACTCCCTCAATTTGGTTTTTTACACTCCTAAAAATAGTAGGAAATGGACCTTTCTCATCTAAAACTAGAACCGAAAAAGAAAACGTTTGAGGACCTAAGACTGCAAAATAAATGTTCCTTGACCTTTAAAACACATCGAGACAAGTTCATCATGGACTGCCAGTGCATCTTATCTTTAAAAGAGTCTTTAAATGAAAGTAATTTGGATTTTATAGTTTGATTTGGTGTAACTAAAAATCTTAGAAAAGTTCTAGAAGCAATCTGTGTCTTTCAGTTAATGCCACTACGTTTCCGTTGGTGATCAGCACTTCAGCCACGAGGTTCGATGTCATGGACAATAGATTATAAGTGAAAGGTCACAGATTATAATTCATTAATAGTGAGATTATGAATCCTGAATTCTTAAAACAAAAAGGAAAGAAAAAACAACTAGGGAGTGGTTCCTAGGAAACTTGCTTGACTAAAATTGCTAGTTCTCTCTAGCAGCATTGTTCAAAGTAGAGCAACTCAACTTTTAAAGTAAAATGAGTTTGTCCACTGTTCTAATTTTCAAAAGAAAGAGACGGCTAAAGTTTCGTGTTATCCGGAATAAACCAGCTGGTGAGCACACCCCTGAAGACAGCTATATCTCAGTGAGAACTGATTGACATTCCCGTGTCCATATCTACCTATCTATAGCTCATCATCATCCTAACATATCTTATTTTACAATATTCCTAGTACAAATTCCACAAACCAAGCTAGCGTAGACTGCTTCTATTCTATACAAACATTTGGGCGGCTCATAGTAAGAGATTACTACTACTATTGCAAGGTTCTCTGGAATAAACCAGAAGATATATTGTATTAAATATGAACGGAATGACAACAATTGCTGTGGGCATATGTCAGCCACTATTCCTTCAGGTGTTGTGTTGTGCAAGTGAGATATGATCTTTCATTCAGGTATGGACAAACAAATGGATATGTTGCAACTATTCATTCAGGGGGCAGTATAGCCACCTAAAGCTCATTTGCAG
This sequence comes from Eleusine indica, assembly GCA_030378355.1. Classification (NCBI taxonomy): domain Eukaryota; kingdom Viridiplantae; phylum Streptophyta; class Magnoliopsida; order Poales; family Poaceae; genus Eleusine; species Eleusine indica. The sequence continues at coordinate 18,365,593 of CM059502.1, forward strand.
TCTTGATAAAGCTAAGCAAAGTGGGGGTAGTGTATATGGAACATGATCTTGGCAAGATTGCTATTCTAATGCGTGCATGGAGAGAACAGAATATTGCCCAGTTGCCGGAAGATGCATGCCCTTTGACTCAAACTAATGTATCTGTAACTGATCAAGGGAAGAAGCTAGCGTCCCTGGGTAAGCAGCCAACAATGCACTCCACTGGAGGGGAACTTTATTAAAAGAAGATAAGTGCATGGGGCAAGGGGTTGGGTGTGTGTGCACACACTTGTCCCCTCTTGAAGCAAAGAAGAAGATGTGGCCTAACAGTCTTCAACACTACACTGAATTGAACCGGCTGCCCGCTGAATCAAGGGATGACCCAAGTCAAGCAATTTGTTACTTAAAAGAAGCAAAGCAGTGGTTATATGTTGACATGTTTTTTAGGCCAGGTCCACTTGGGTAGAGCATGCATGACAAAGCTTTAGGACATCAGCTTGAGTACCTTTTCCTAGTTTTTTTTTTTTGGGGGCGAACCCACTGGGAATCAGTTCCAGTGCCCGCAAAAACATGGATAAAAAAAAATCTGACCTTGAATAAGTAATTCGTGTATATAACAATCTTATACATAATATTTCTCAGCAAAAAGTAAAATTTTTATTAACCATTTCATATGTATTATTTCTCGGCAAAAAGTAACTTTTTATTAGGTTTTGTGGTATTAGCTATTTTACCTTTTTCTTTATTAATAATGAAGAGGTTTTAAAATCCCTCTTGTACGTCACTGTTACATATAGTAGCTAGAACAATCGAACAATAATTGTAGGAAAAGGAAACACGTACTACCATTAATTATGAGAGTTGCTTAATCATCTGGCCTGCTCCGGCCATCTCGTGGCGTTCCGCAGCATTGAAGCAAAGTCCATGGTCACGACAACCGCGGTTGTTGATGCCCCTTTCGCCAACACGATCCTTGGCTCGTTGCCATTACCAGCAAGATCCTGTTGTCATTAACGCCATGTTTATCTGTTTCTCTCAAACTTACAAACCAAAGCAACACACTCAGTGTAACTGAATTATCCACATAATTACTAGTAGTATAATAAGCTATGGACATACTTCATTAAGTTATAGTAGAAAAGAAAATAAATGAAGATATATTTGTGCTAGAAGAAAATGAAAATGAAACACCAAGTTTTGTTGGTGGTGCAATTTTTTTCCGTACTCTCAGAGAACGAATGCATTTGGGTACATTGTTTTCTAGGTTAACAAAGGAATGCTGTTACTTCTAAACATTTGTAAATGTTTGTCAATATGATCTCAAGCTCTGTATTCAATCAAATTGAGGCAAAGGCCTACCCTTTCGACTTCGTAAAACAAATATGTAAATATAGATCTAATTATTAAAAACTACAAAAGATGAAACGTTTTATACGAATTGATCACAAACTCATATACTGACATATGCACGAGCACTCTACCTCTATAAATACACACACTCCTTACCCTATGAGTGTCCTTGAAAGATCAGATCAGACCAGCTTGATCTTGAGACTCAATAGCCACTAATGGCGTCTTAACAGATAACAGGGACAATACCTTTCACTAAAAAAAAATTAACCGTAAATGCAATACTTGTGCTAAGACTGAGACTTAACTTTTCATTTTCTAAAAAATCATATCCATAATTGTTGTGTTGTAAATCTTCTTTTTTCCCTAGTGTGAGCTCAACTTAAAACGGTCGCTTAGAAGAACCCAAACTGGTGAGAAACAAGAAGAAGATAATCCGTCCATTCTTATCCACAACAATAAAAGTGAACACAGCAATCTGAACATCTTATTGGTTGTGATACAAACATATATATGGCCCGCCGTGCTGGTGACTTCGTTTGCTTTTAAGACACAAATTATTGGAATGATTGCCTTGGGACAGTTCTAGAAAAGGAGAAGCAAGACACGATCGATTAGCCCGCGTAGTACGCTGAATTTACAACCAAGAAACATCTCTGAGTTCTTTCGTGATCTATCAGTCGTTGCTGCTTTTCTTCACCAATGGGGACTCATAACACATGGATGGCTCGATCAAGAGCATGTCGTACAAACAAAATGATGAGAACGCCGACATATCATGTGTATGGGAACTTCTTTGTCTTTCTAGAACTTCGAGGAAAATACTAAGTTCAATCGATTACTATGTCTTAACTAGCAATGTGCCCATGCGTTATTACGGACTTTAAAATCTCAAGAACCGAACTATAGAAATGCTTGATAATATTAAAATTTTAAAATATTAAATTATTTATAATATATTTTTCTTATAACTTTAATATATTTAATATTAAATGTTAAATATTTTTGAATTTACGTCATTACTAGTTTATTTTATATAATATCTTTATTGTCTTGGTCTCTTTTAATGTGTTATTTTATCTCTTTTTTCTGCTATCCTTTTTTATGCATGCCAATAGTTTTTATATAATATATATATTTATAAATAGAATGTAATTTTTTTTGTTGTTTGCGTCAAACAAAGTGCTATGATAACCCATGTTTGGTTGTAGATTTTGAGAAAAAAAACTAAATTAAGGTTATGACTGTTAGAATTTGATTTATCGGAAGTCCTCTATTTCATGGGTCGGTCCAAACAATATTTTTTTTGTTTGCGTTTGATGACTACGATCTATGGTTATGGTGGCTTTCTGTTCGGCGTTGACCTGCTCGTGTCGCTTGGTTCCTATTCTCCCATCCACCATCTTCCAGAGCAGGCGGAGCTTGCTCCTCACCAATCTTCGTCCTGTGCCTGTGTCGCAAACGGCGTTATCGGACCTGGAGCCGAGCGCGTGGCCGGCGTGGTCAGTACCAATCGTCTTCGCTCCTCCCATCGATTCATGATCCTAGATTAGATCGATCACAGGGAGGATTGCGATGGCATGGGAGTACCTCCTGCTCTCCGGCATCTCGTGTTTTTGCTCTCAGCGTCTTGTCCGTCGCGCTTCCCTTATTTCTTGGATGTTGGTCGTTTGATTTCTTCGTGAGTTCTTGATCCGGATCGAGGACTGCCCCCGGGCAACTCGGATGCCACGGGCGGAGCTTTCTCCTTGCCCGAGAGCTCTGACAGCAGTTTCCAACCTGATGGCCATGGCGGAAGTGTCTGACCATGTCAATGTATTTGTTTTCGTTTGCTCTGAGTTGGAGCATCGAGTCGTATTTGTTCTCTGAGTTGAAGCCGAGTCCTAGTGTAATTAGAGTATTGCATGGATTCTGAGTCAATATATTTGTTCTCGTGTTTTGGTATATTTTTTTTTTTTACTTTATGGAATAGTTGAGTCAACACCGAGTAACCATGTGCACCGAGGCTGAGTACGAGTCGTATTTTTATTTTATTTTATGAAACATCGAGATCGATTCTGAAATCTTATGCAATACAAAGTCATATGCTGTAACCTTGTACAATACTGTGCAATACCGTATGGACGTGTTTACCTCTTTTAATAAAATATAGAGAAAGTTTGTTGCATATAATTAAAAATAACAAATAAATTGTTGAACCAAAAGCTACATGTCAGCACTAATATGCACACATTAAAAATGGAGAATTGATTTTTGTATTCCAACCGATTATTAAGACTCAATAAAAAAATATGAGACTTGCTAATTTTCAATTAGCTGAAAGTTTAGACAACTTTTATTCATCTTCTAGGCCTGGTCCAACAAGGCGGTTATTAATATTTTGTTACCGCGCCATTGCTACAACTTTCAGAGCTGCGTTCAAATCCGAGAAAGCTAGCCTCCTGTCCCTGCAAAACGTAACTGTCATCTTCTCACTTCACCTCTAGTTTTTCCAGTGCCCTCTTCTAATCCACGAATTACCTTACTCTTCTGTTTCCTTTCCTTGCAAGGATGGTAATTTCTTTACCCGGAGGATTTAAATAAACTCCGGCATCAGAGAAATATCATGCAGCAATGGATAATGTTTTATAATCCATGATCACCTTTTAGGAGCTGCTTAATTGGAGTGATTATTGCACACGTAATTTTATCTTAGTTTGAATTGCCAATTGGCAATTTATAAGGTGTAGACTGTACTCCATGTTCACCACACGTGAACAACCGAGGAAAATTCCTTCTTTTGTTGAAAATGACTAATGCGCACGCATGGAATTTTCTTTTTCTCAATAGAATAGATAATAACGATGTACTATGTGGACTAATGTAAAATATGACAAGAATTAATCACGTGCTTGGAAGAATGCGTTCTTCCTCTCTTGCTTCTCTTTGAGCGAACGATTAGTTGAATGGACCAGTCCAGTGAGATATTAAAATATACTTATATTTGTAAACAGAAAGCGATATATTCTATTAGATTTTACGATCTGGACACTCAATTTTGTAGAACTAGCTCAATTACTTGCAAATGGTGCGGGGGATTTCTGCCAGGGTACATAACATGAATTCCCATATTTGTGTACTTTTTTGTTCCCCTGAAATCTGAGAATGTGGAACTAGTGGACACTACTAGTGCATGACCAAACCTAACTACACATTTCTTCTTTTTATACGGCAGTTACTTTAGTCCACGTAGAAATGGAAGTATATAATAGCAGCGCTGTACAACAGAGTACTATTATTGAAACTGGATACAGCTAGAGCTACCTTATGGGGAGTTAAAGGACAGGTCCGATTACGTTGATGGAATTGAATAGGGTTTTACTCGACAGATACATATGGACCAACTTTAGAAGGAGTAATAATTTGAGATAATAACCTTTGTCCAGCACATTGTGCATTCGGCATTGACCACTGTAATATCTCCAATAAATAGTTTAGCTTTTTGGGCAGCCGTACTACACAAGGTACACATTGAATTTCCCCGAATCAGGAGATTTTCATCCTTGGAAGTCCGAGTGAAAGTTCTCGTCCTCTGAAAGCAATGGCGTACAGCAAGCACATGCATGGTTGGTTAATGAAATCCCACCATTTTTAATTTTTAATTGCAATGAAGCAAACCATTTCCCTTGCGCCCAAAACCATCGCTTTTTATGGGTGGAAGGAAGCAGGGGCACCAAATTAGGCAGGCAAAGCTTCAATTGTTAGCAAGATCGATCAATCAATGGAGGCAGGAAGCAGTGCAACTAAGCAAGGTGATTGTTGTGCCAACCGAGTGTCATCGGCAACGTGGGGTGCCATGTTGGTGCCATGCGAGTGGAAACGTCAATGCCGTCTCGTCCAGCAAGATATCCATGTCACCAACCCGATGCTGCTGCTGCTGTGTTTACCAAACCGTGGAGGAGGAGGAGGAGGAGGACAAAAGGAACAAACCAGCCGGCCCCATTTCTGCAAGTGACACGCCGGAACCGGCAACGAGATGAAGCAAACAACCCGAGTCTGAAGCAAGGCAGGAGCAGAACAAAGCAAAGGTCCCCCCGAGGATCGATGCAATTTGCAGAGGAGCTAAAAAAAAAAAGGCTGTCAAAGATAACAAATACACTAACCATAATCATCATGAATGGCCCCGGGCCCAGCACCCTGTGTGAGTGTTTCTGTCTGTATGGATTAGAAATAGAAGTGGAGCAGGGAAATGAAAGTGGAGAAAATGGAGAAAAGCCGAGGCGAGGGGACGGGGAAAAAGCTGAGGAGAGAGAATGGGGAAAAAGTGAGGCGATGAGAGAGAGAAAGGAAGGGTGGGGGGAGTATCAAGAAAGCGAGAGGCTTTGCAACCAAGCGTGCTCCCCCGCAAGCAAACCCCCTCGTCCTCTCCTCTCCGTTCGGTCAGCGTCCCTGTTGACCGCGCCACTTGCAAGGCAACTGAACGGAACGGGGGGCCGTGCTTTCCTCTTCCACGCAGCCGCGAGCCCACGACGACCCTGTCGTCTGTGGTGACCTGCTCTGCTCCTATATATAACTCCCCTCCTCTGCCTTTGCTCGCCATTACGGACACCGCCACGCACGCATCCCCTGTTTCTCTCGCTCTCTGTCCTTCCTCACAACTCACAAGGGAGAAGAGAAGAGAAGAGAAGAGAAGAGAAGGGAGTGCACCTGTTCGCCAGAAAGAAACGTACGGACGAGGCCTGCCATGAGGACCCGGCGCGGCGCCTGCTACTCCTGCCACGCGGCGGAGCCTGCGTCGCCGGAGCACCGCCGGAAGAGGCGCCGGACCGAGGTATCGCCGGCCGTCGCCCCCGCCGGACCAGGCCTCGCCGGAGACATGTTCGATGAGCTCCCCGACGACCTGGTGGTGTCGATCCTTGCCGGCGTCGCGTCGTCCGCGGGCTCCCCCGCCGACCTCGCCGGCGCCATGCTGACGTGCAAGCGGTTCCGAGCGCTGGGGCAGAGCAAGGTCGTGTTGGCGAGGGCGTCGCCGCGATGCCTCGCCGTGCGCGCCGATGCCTGGTCCGACGACGCGCACCGGTTCCTCCAGCGGTGCGCGGACGCGGGCAACCTCGAAGCCTGCTACCTCCTCGGCATGGTAAACCAATCAGAACTGTTTGTTTTCACCCTTGCGTTATGTTTTGTCTCTGCCTGCGTCGTCCTGATGGAAGACTTCTGGCGCTGCGACAGATCCGCTTCTACTGCCTTGGCGGGAGCCGCGGTTCCGGCGCGGCGCTGATGGCTGCTGCGGCGGTGGGCGGCCACCGCGAGGCGCTGTACTCGCTGGCCGTGATCCAGTTCAACGGCAGCGGCGGCGGCAAGGACGACCGCGACCTCCGCGCGGGCGCCGCCCTGTGCGCGCGGGCCGCGGCGCTGGGCCACGTGGACGCGCTCCGCGAGCTGGGCCACTGCCTGCAGGACGGCTACGGCGTGCGCCGCTCCGTCGCCGACGGCCGCCGCCTCCTCATCCAGGCCAACGCGCGCGAGCTCGCCGCCGCCGCCTCCCTGCTGGTCCGGAACGGCAAGGCGGGGACGACGAGGCGGCAGCGGCACGCGTGCCTGCTCAGCGACTTCGGGTGCCGCGCCACGGCGGGGGAGGCGCACGCGGCGAACCGGTTCCTCGTCGACTGGTTCGCGTCGCGGCCGCTGGGTGGAGGAGGAGATGGAGCCGGAACCGGCGGTGCTGCCATGATGACGGGCTCGGCAGATGAGGAAGGCGCGGGCGGGCTGCGGCTGTGCTCGCAGGCGCTGTGCGGGCGGCCCGAGACGCGGCGTCACGAGTTCCGGCGGTGCTCCGTGTGCGGCGTGGTGAACTACTGCTCGCGGGCGTGCCAGGCGCTGCACTGGAAGATGGCGCACAAGGCCGAGTGCACGCCAATGGACAGGTGGCTCGACGTCGCCGCCGGCGGCGGTGGCTACCCCAATGCGGCGGGTGACGTCGCCATGGCCGTCGCGGCTCCGGCGCCATAAGCCCGTTTTTTCTTCTTCTTTTTCTTTGTCACCTAGCGACAGCAGCAGTTTTTACTCCTCCCCCTCTCTCTCTCTCTCTCTCTCTCTCTCTCTCTCTGTTTCGACCGTTCCTTTTCCTCCTGTCGTTTTCCCCCCGGCTTCTGTAATCTGTACACATGAGGTACGTAGCAAGTTCAACGGAACCATCAATCGATCTCTTGTTCTGTGCTTGTGAGTGTGCTTTTCACGACCGCTCGGAAGGCGGAAGGTCCCGTGACGGAGCAACCCCCCCCAAATGTGGAGTAGCCTCCACGGCTCCTCCTGCTCTGCTCTCTGTCCTTCTGCGCACCCAGACGAGACGTGAACCCCTGCCCGCTAGCTGCCGCTGCTGCTTCCGCGACCTTTCGCTTTTCTTGTCCCGTGTGCTCAACGGCCATGCCTGCGCTTTCTGCCGCGAGACGCGGAGGTCAGGCAGGGAAGACGCCAAACGCGAGACCAGCCGCGCCGGTCACCGTCCAGGACGTGGCGTGATGCGGCGGTTGGTTCCACACCACACCGCGGCCAGTAAAAAGCGAGCGCTGGGGAAAACAGCCGTTGCAGCGGCCCGCCCCGGAGACGTGCGCGCGCGGGCGTCACTGGAAAATATCTATCCCCGCTCGGCGCGAGGGATATAGATAGATTCGGTGGTGGAAGCGGCGGCGGCGGATGCGAGCGAGTGGTGTGGACGTGCGCATACCTATCCATCGATCTATCGCTCTTGGTTGAGATATGGGTGCTGCGGCGCGCGCGTTGCGTTTGCGTCTCGGCACGTCGTGCTGCTGCTGCTGCTGGACGGGGACCGGCGGCGGGGCCGTCTTCTGCGCCCGCGACCAGAGACAGACAGATTTCTGGGCAGCCTGACGACGGCTCCATACGTACGGCGACGGGGTGTTGCCGGCTTATCTCAACCTCTGCGTTCCTCCACACAACGCCGGGCGTCAACGCGCGCGTGCGTTGAGACATTTGCCTTGCCGCTAATACTAGTGTGAAAAACGACGCTTCTTATCGTCGTCGGCGCGGCCGCGTTCTGTGCTTGTCCACGGCCTCGCGCGATCCGGATCATCCAATCCGGAACGACCTGCCTCAGGTACAGATATCACTCCATCCATCGAGCGACAAAGACAATAGAGCGCCTCTTGCACGCGGCTGCTACACAACTCAACAACAACTGATAAAAAAAGCTTCACCTCGGTTTCTATGGAACACTTTGACAGAGAAGCTAACACAGTTGCGCATCAAATACCTAGGCGGCAGCGTAGTTTTATTCCGTCCTTTCGTAAGGACGGAGTTGAGATAATGTCGGAAGAGGCGAAAACGGAGATCGCTTTCGACTATTTTCACAACATCCTAAGAAGCGTAAGTGAGTGTTTCATAATACTTAACCTCCAGTCCCTGAAACTCCTACAGGTCATCGACCTGGAGACCCTAGTTACGCCCTTTTGAGAGGACGAGATTTGGGAGCTTATCAGGGACCTATCGCCTGATAGGGTACCTGGATCTGACAGCTTCACTGGTCGTTTCTTCCGGTCGGCGTGGTCGGTTATTAAGGGGGACGTGGTCGAGACTTTCTATGCCCTCTTCGTTTTAGATGGCAGGAGGCTACATCACTTAAATGATGCCCTCCTTATCCTTCTGCGGCTGAGGAAGTAGGGGACTATCGCTTCATTAGTCTTATCCATAGTTTCGGGAAGCTTTTTTTCCAAGGGGCTCGTGCATAGGCTAGCACCCTACCTCCCGCTTCTAATTCAGCCTAACCAGAGCGCTTTTATCAAACGTCGCTTTATTCAGGATAATTTCTGTTATGTGCAGGGGATGGCCAAGGAGTTGTATCGAAGAAAGAAGCCTAAGATCCTTCTTAAGATTGACATCTCCAATGCCTTTGACTCGGTGGCCTGGCCATTCCTTTTGTAGGTTCTGGAGTTTGTGGGATTCCCTCCTCGCTGGAGGGATTGGATCTCCCTCATACTCTCTACGGCGAGCATTAAAATCCTGCTCAACGGTAGCACAGGTTGCTGTATTTGCCATGCTAGAGGCCTCCGGCAAGGAGACCCCCTCTCGCCTATGCTTTTCCTCCTAGTGATGGAATGCCTGAATAGGCTGGTCGTTTTGGCGGATGAGATGCATCTCTTCGCTCCTCTCGGTATCCCTAAGGCCAGGTTTCGGGCCTCCTTGTATGCCGATGATGTCGTTTGCACAGGATTTGGAGCTGGCTAAGCTCATCCTTCTAGTCTTCGCTGTCAGCTCGGGGCTCACTGCCAACCTGACCAAGAGTCAGTTTTGTCCCATTGGATGTTCTAAGGAGGAGATGAAGAGAGTGCTCCAAATCCTCCCTTGTTGTGCAGGGGAGTTCCCCTGTACTTACCTCGGGGTACTCCTCTCTATCTGGAAGCTCACCAAGGCTGATGTTCAACCTTTGGTCGATAGGGTGGCTGACCGCCTCCTAGTTTGGCAGGGCAGACTACTTAACCGTGGAGGTTGCTTGATCCTTGTCAAGGTCACTCTTTCCGCCATTCCCATCTACCTTGCCATTGCCCTCAATATTTCTGAGTGGGCCAATCAGGCTATTGATAAAATCCGTAGAGCCTTCCTTTGGAAGGAGACAAATGTAGTGTCTGAGGGCAATGTGCGATCGCTTGGGGAGGGGTCTATCACCCTCTTCATTTGGGAGGGCTTGGCATCTCGGATCTGACCCTGACGGGTTGGGCCCTCCGGATGCGGTGGGACTGGCTGGCCCGGACAGATCCAGATGGTAAATCAATCGCATCCTTTGCATGGATTGACGGCGCTCTTCTGACGCGATGCATGGATTGACGGTAAATCAATCGCATCCTTTGCACCGTGCCTGGTCGCCGTGATTTCTACTCGCACTAGAAACTCGCGAACGGTCATTGAAGCCCTCTTGAACAATAAGTGGGTAAAAGACATCAAAGGCGCCCTCACCATGCGTGTCATCGTTGAGTACCTTAGGGTTTGGGACGCTCTTCTGTTGGTGACCCTATCTGATATCCCCGACCATTTCATCTGGAAGTGGTCCCCTAATGGATGCTTCTTATCGGCTAGTGCCTATAATGCTTTCTTCCTCACGCAGTCGGAGGTGCTGGGTGCCCAAACGCTCTGGAAAGTCCAGGCACCCAACAAGTGTCGTGTCTTTTTCTGGCTCATGTTGCATGGGCGGGTTTGGACGTCTGACCGCCTCTACGGTCATAACCTTCAAGGCGAGGATACCTATGCTCTTTGTGCTCAGGAAAGTGAGACCCTTGACCATCTCATGGTGGGTTGCGTTCATAGCTGAGAGACCTGGTACAGGATCCTGCGTAGGCTAAATCTAGCAACATGGTCCCTGGATGGGAACTCCCCATTCATCCCTTGGTGGTTGAGTTCGCGCAAACAGGTCGCTAAAGCCCGACGGCCAGGGTTTGATTCCCTGGTGATCCTGGTGGCTTGGTCGCTTTGGAAAGAGAGGAATAACCATGTCTTCAGGTTTGAAGCTCTGCAACGGTGGCCCTGGCGCAACGAATCTTGGAGGAAGCTCAATAGTGGGCATCGGCGCGCTTCCAGAAGCTTAGAGCAGTCCTCTCCATCGGTGGTTTTTAGTTTGTCTTTTGTTTATCGTGTGTGCTTGAGTTGTGTTGTATCTGTACCTTTTAACTCTCTTGTCCTTAATGAAATACATGCTCCGCACGTTCTCCAAAGAAAATACCTACACGATTGTGCAAGCTTCTATATCAGTAGAAATTTGTATCTGAGTCAATCACATTCCTAGTTTTATCTTAGGTGCCTTGGCAAACGATGCAACTTTCTACTGCTCATAACAAGTTTCCTAAACTTGCCTATAGCCTAGCCACGAGTAACAGATATATAGACCTTCTGTACAACTAGTAATCTTTGACGCGGCTCAAAAACTTATTCTGGTCAAACTTTTTAGAACTTAGCTACAATTGCCACCACTGGCGGATCTAGCTCTACAGGATAGTGGGCGATGAATTGGACAATACTGGTTTACATGGTGATTACTCATGGTTTTAATTTCTTCTTAACAACCTTATCATTGATTAGCATCCCAAAGGATTTTACACAAAGCAAGCAGGTCCAGAGCGCCCAGGTTGGTCCAAACTATCTCTGTCTTTATCACAACAAGTATACAAATACAACGAACATTTCAGAAGAAATAATCTCAAAATAGAGATTATGGAAAGCATAGGACAAGATAGGATGTTGTGTTGATCGAAACTACAGTCGTATATGTTATTGAAGGTTTTTTTTTCTATGTTTAATTCTATCTTCCTAACATGTTATCCATTAGGAACGATGTCAAATTCGTAAAGTGTTTTTCTTTAAACTTTTTCTTATGATTATTTAATCCTATGATAAGTGTTTTTCGTTTGGAAATCAGTTGAATCCTGACTTCAATAATTTATCAAGCCCCTCACAATATTAACAAATCTTAGTGTATGCCAAGGGGGACTATGCCCCCATCCCCCTAGAACAACTTGGAACATAATTTTGTTTAGGAAAAGGGATTTTATTACCCCAAACAAGCCAACACCAGTTTGTGTACGAGTTCAAAAACAAAAAATTTATAAAAAATAAGAGTTCAATACACTACAGTTACATGAACTTGCTCACCTATGCCATCTAAGTCGAGAAACTTTTATTTTGCATTTTAAGATCCATAAACTTATCCATATGTGTCATGTAGCTTAGAGTCATTTTCTTTATAAGTCTAGGTCCATAAACTTTTTAAGTGGTACACCACCTCACATATAGGTCCAATATATGGATCCTACGTCTCAGTCTATGGTGCAATACAGAGTGATCTTTATATGCCTTTTCTTTAATAGTGTAATGTGACTAAGACAAAATCAATGTGTTGAGCTTGATCTAGCAAATGTTTAGGACCTAAAATGAGTCATGTGGATGCAGACTGGTGTTGGTATGGTGATTACAACTACTTATGTGGGAATCTAGACACAACAAGCTCGTCGGTGTTGTAATAATTGATGTAAAATTTGTTTCAGTCACCTTAGGAGCCCACCACCCCACGCCGATGAATCCCAATAAGATTAGGCCTTTCTCTAATTTCTTGCCATGGTAGAGTACAATCAAGTCATACTGGATTAAATTGTTCAGCGAATGATTATGGACCTATAGTTTACCACTTAAAATGTTTATGGACATATAACTACATAGCAATAATTTATAGATCTAAATGACACACACAAATAAGTTTATAGACCTAGAAATGTAAAATAAAATATTATGGACCTAAATGACACGGAAGGACAAGTTCGTGAACCCTTAATATATTTTACTAAAAAAAAAGAAAACACAATCTCCATAGCCTGCATCCTGTGTAGAATCGCTCTTCTCAACCCAGCATCTCTTTGTTCTTTATCTATTTGCAAAATAATTTAATCTTATAAAATTAGGAGAGTAATAAAAATCAATTAATTATTTTGCACTAAAAATTGCTCCCCTCTTGATCTTATGGTGGATGTATGCCTCTGCGGCTCTGCCACCCTCTGTTCGCTCTCTCTCTCTCTCCTATGAGAAAAAAACAAAGGTAGTTGATTGGGTGTATATATGATGCGTGCTCCGATCGTCCACTGGAACGGTCTACGGTGTACCAGCAGTTGGGATATCAATGGTTTGTACTCCGTTGAGCTGCCACATTGCGAGTCGTCTGAAAAAGAAAATTCAATGGCTGGATGCTATTCTGAACAACAAGCCGTCTGTCCGTCAGACAGACACTACCCACAACCGCAAGTAGCAAAAGAGCCTCAAACTAAAGGCGCAATAGACGGGGTTCCTTGGTCCTTGATTCGGGTCACCGACGAGGCATCAATTCGTCCACCGAACCCGCCTCCCTCAATCAACCAGGGTCACGGACACGCGGCTGCTCCCTGCCTCGCGACACCACCGCACACGTCCGTGTCACCCCGCGGCCAGTTTGAACCACGCATCGCCGGCCACCTCTTGCGCTTCCAGATCCTGCGTTCTGGCCGCACACCTTCCTTCCAGTGACACTCCGTTATCCTTTTCTTCCTATGGAAAAAAAGCGACTAGCTCGCCATTCCGGCTATAGCTTGAGAATGGGGGCCAGAAACGAACAAATCAGCATGGGCCGGCAGTCTGCTCCCTGGATGGAGCACTGCTCCCGCCTTGCGGCGCTGGTCATGGTTGTCAAGCCATGTAGGCATGCATGTGACATGGATGGACGAATGGATGTGGGGACATGCAAACCTTTCCTTTCACCTTTCTCTTTTCATCGAAGCAACCTATCAATGATCCAACTCAACTGTTACTTTTACTGTTTCCATCCTGATTGCTCCCTTTTTTTAGCCGTTCTTTAGGGAGTTGGGAATTTGCTCTGTTCATCTGGCCCATCTGATGAGAGTTGCAAGGCTGGATCATTGCACAAGTTGAACTGTACCGCCCCCTTAATAATGACTACTACTTGAAATATTTTTTCTAAAGAGAACAAAAGGGTGTCCAGCTCTTGTTTCATGACGTGTAGTCGTACTCAACGTAGTGGTGGATACTACTACTTACTACTACTAATATGCTGAAGGCGGCCGAATCCCCTCTTCCATCAGTGCAGTGATAAGTTACTTTATAGTTCAGTACCTACCTAACAAACCACAATTTGTCGTAGTGTGTTCCACTTCATTTTTAAATAATATGGCATACGGATCCACCTATAGAGATCTACTACATACGGTTGAATCGGCTTTCGTCACCTTTGATCTTTCAGTAGCCTGTTTAAGATTTAGCCGATCGACATTGACCTTTAGAAGGGCGGGCGCACACCTTAACACTTACCGCACTCGTCGTAAATTTTCACTATATCAACTTTCCTGTATTTTTTTCTCTATTATTTTTACTATTCTTTCCTCTATTCTCTAGACCTCACTCCTTACCGTTCCTCCGTTATTCCTTCTTTATCCACGCTAGATTTGGAGTAAACGAAAGGCACGTCTCGCATAGCGTAGCATTTAGAGTACGGCGGTGCAGCATGTTTTCCTGTAAAATGATACTGCAAGAGGCTTTGGAGGGTTGCAGTGCGGACAGCTGAAGGCTGCCCGCACCGCTGTGCGGTAAAGCTCCTACAAGAGAGCTTTACCGTACCAGGACGCTGCACCGCAGCACGCTAAGCGCTACGCAAGCCTAGCGGGCGAGCGGGCATCCGCTATTCTCAGCGAACGTCATGGTGGTGCACTATGCGCCAGTGATGTGGGAAAGGAGGAAATAGGAGGGATTTGAAGGGGAAAAAAAGAGAAGAAGAGATGGTAGTTGAAGATGATTGAATAAAATATCTATTACCTTCTTATTTGAAGAGAAAAAGAAGCCATCATATTCGCTCTTAAGGTCACGAAATTACCACATTAATTTAAAAAAGAGAAGATATAGACCGTCAGATTTTATGAAGATTTAATGGTCTAGATAAAAACAAAGAGTCCATGTTTCATTCCAATTAAAAATATAGATATATTCGGATTGATTGAAAGAATAAAATAAAAAATAGAAAAAAGCCCCAAATCTCTCTCTCACCTTCGCTTCCCTACTACCGTTTTATTATTTTTTTCGTTTCCTTTCCTACGTCACGTTTCTGTGGAACCAAAGAGTCCACGTCTGACTGTAATTAAAAAAGATATAAATGTGGATTAATAAGAAGAATTAAATAAAAAAAGAAAAATACAAGCCCCCCGTTCATGTTTGACTCAGATTCGTTTCCCTATTTTCCTGCTAATGCCTCTCCTGTTTCGTAGGCAAGTAGATCTCCTTTTACCTATTTGTCAGGTTCGTTTTAGTTTCAAGTTTTATTTAAAATCATAATCAATTCAGTATGTATGTTTTTACCTTTAATCTACAAATCCGGATCTCCCTCTCATATCGTTGCCAGTATTTTAATTTTTTTTTCCGTTCCTTCCCTACGTAAAGAAATTTCACGTTTTACTTAAAGTCAAAATCAATTTAGAATACATATGTTTTTTATCTTTCATTTACAAATTTTGTACAACTTAATTTGACTTTGAAAAAAAGTATAAAGAAAACAATCACTCTAGGTTGTAATCTATTACCTCATAGGAGCTAATAATTTATCTACCTTAACTATCGAATATGGCCAAATAAATGGCTTAGGACAACCGTAAATCTCTCTATCTTAAAAATAGAAGTTATATTTGTCTCACTTAACTATCAAAAGAGTTATAATTTATATTCTTCAATAATAAAATCGGGTATTCAGACTTTCTAGATAGTTTCAAGGGTGGCTTCGACTTATTACATGGCAATACGGATCCAACATGTTAGTTGCTACAACATCTTCCTCCTCTCACATGGATAAAACTGAGACCATCCCGAACTTGCTCCTTCGCACGCCTCGCCGGGCCACGTTTTAGAGCTCCCGCCGTACCACCGAGAACATGGAAGTATGCAAACGGATGACGAGACAACTGACGTCGTGCCACAATGACATGTAGGTCAAAATCACCATGTAGGTCAAAATCGCCCCAAAACCGTCTAGAGAAGAAAAACGAAAAGTTTAAAAAGGCTAAGTCTAAATTTCCAGTTTCGTAATCGAAGGGCCAAAAGTGTGACTTCTATAATAATTGAGAGAGTTCAATAAGACTTCTACAATAAGTACTAATTATAATTGTTAATGTTTAAACCTCTTTAAGTAAATTTGAAATAATAGGTTACTTGACAAGGTAAATACAAATACTTAGTTTGGACACATTAGCTTGGACTCTATTAGATCAACCGGTACACAAAATAACATATTTAGGAGCCGACAAGGAGGTCGAGTTTATAGCAACATCCTCATGGACATCTTAGGAACAATGGTCAATTGTCAGTTCTGCATTTGCGTCCGTGAGCTTTGCCTTCAGCCTGACAACATACCGTAGTTGTTAGAGCCCGAAGATACATAAGCATGGACATACGCAACGTTGGAATTCTTTGGGTGTGCATATAACCACGTTGTTGCTTCAACAACTACGATAATGCAACTCAATTAATTTGTTTCCTGATAGATAATGTGAAAATGAGTCTATGATACATGTGAATTGCTTGAGAGAAGGGGTCATTTGAGGGCCAATTATGTTTTAACATGTCTTATCACCACTTGATCCTATGACAGATCAACTATCATCCATCAAAAAACCATGACCGATACAACAGCTTGCAGAGTTAGGAATAGTGAAACCTAAGAACAACCAGGTAATTTTAATGACTCTGAACAAAGGTAGGTCTATTTGCTGAGTTTAGTATTAAACCAAAAACTCTTTATGGTTGCATGTGATTATTTAGGCCACAAAAGATTTATTAAAAAGTTATATACTGGACTAGCAGACCGTGGACGAATGCACTATTCAAATATGAATGCATAGATAACGGAAAAATGCACCAGAGCAGGATGAAATATAACAAAATATATAATTATACTCGAAGATAAATAATTCAATCTAAGTAGCTAAAGTATCATATATAATGAACCATGTGGACCTTGAGTAATTGGGTTGTGTGCACTTTCATATACATAAGAATCATCATGTAACACTAATATTATGTATACACCAAGCTTCCACCACTATCTTCATATCAAATATTGCAATTTATTCTTACAAAGCAGTCGTTGGTAATTAAGTATATGTTGCTTATATTTTGAAAAATAGAAACTCAGAGGGTCAGAGTAATTAGTAGGAAGTACCTCTCGATAGAACCACATTAATTATCTACTTTTTATGTAATAAAATTTTGTAAAGTCAACAATACATTTTTTTTGTGATTCTACTTATAATAGAAAATAATTTAAATTAAATGTTTGATTCAATAATTTTATAATACATATGAAATAGCTAACTGATTATCTTCTGTATCATGATCAATTCTAGCCGTGCTATTAGCGCGGGACATCTTACTAGTTGGGTAGTTAATATAGAGAATTGATATAAAGTATGAATGAGTACGAAAAAACTGAATATAGAAAAAAGAATCTTACTGATCAGGATAAAATATTCTTTTTAGAATATGAATTTTACGGACAGCCTAACTACCTGACCTCGAACTTGCATGGTGGCTTGCAGGCTGGGCCACGCACACGCAGTCATCACCCGGAGACCTCGAGTCGTGCTCAGGGCACCTACTAACGGTAAAGAGTCCGCCGTGTCCTTCATGGCTGCATGCGACGGTGCCGTGGGCAGCTGCAGTCTGCAGCCCTTGCATGTTGGCGCGTTACCAACTGATCAGAAGCACAACACCCTGTCCGTTCATCACTCTAATCAGTAATGACGCCACACCACTACACCAGGAGGCAGGAGCATCACCACCATGCAAGGCAAGGCGAGTGCATGCTAAATCGCGCGCGACCGTACCCGCGCATGCACCGGAGACCGGACGACCGCAGGAAGGAGGACCGGGAGGCGGGAAGGAAAGGAAGGTAGCACCGCGGCATATATCGGGTCCCGCCGAGCGCTGAGCGGCCGACCGGGCGCTGCTGGCTTTTCTCACCCGCTCAACGAACGGCCATGCGCGATCGACTTAGAGCATCTCCAGCCGGCCCTGTAAATTGGAGCCCCCAAACTCCATTTGCAGGCCGGCATACATAAAATAAGAGCCCAAATTAGATTATAAACTCCAGCGGTAAAAAAAACAGGTCTCTATTTTTTTTCTCCGACGGATGGGGTCCATTTGTCAATACCCACTCTGTCGACACATCCCTGTGCTCCTCCAGTGTCGCCTGCACTTGTCCGGCCGGCGTCGCCGCACTTTCCCAGCGTCGGCGCCGCAGCAAACGCAGTGCCCCGCACCGGCCATGCAACTCGCGTGGTCCGCCCTTGCCCGCCATGCAGCTCCCGCGGCCCGCCCATGCCCACCGCCCCTGGAGCCCGGCCGAGCCGGCGCCACCGCGCCCTCTCTTGGAGCCGTCCGCGCCTTCCCCACGCCCACCGCCTGGCCGCGCGGGAGGGCGAGCTCGGCGCGGCGGCCATGGCACTTCCATCGAGGGAGGCCTACACCCGTGCCCGGCTTCGCGTCAGCGCTCGAGCACGCCTCCGTCCATGCCTGCGCCGCTTCCCTCCGTCGCCGAGCCCATGCCCGACTTGCCGCGTGTCGCCTGCCCCCGCTGGTGCCCGCCCGCGCCGTAGATCTGGGCAGTGGAGGGCGAGGGCGCTCCGGTTGGCGGCGGGGGAAGGGAGGCAGCGCTCTGGCCGCCAACGGAGGGAGGGAGGCGGCGCTCTGGCCGGCGGCTGGGGAAGGAAGGCGGCGCTCCGGCCGGCGACACTCCGGTCGGCGGCGGGGGAGGGAGGCAGGGGCGCCGTCGGGTCGGACGCAAGAGAGAGGGAAATGGAGGAGAAAGGAAAAGAAGAAAAAAAATAAAAACTAAAAAAGTACATGTGGGGTCCAATTTAGGTGAGAATGGAGGCTCCAAAACTTGGGGCTGAAAGAGAGCAATTTGCATGCCCATATAAAATACATGTTCAAATAGAGAGCCTACTGGAGTAGAATTTTTTGCTTTACATGCAAATTTTAGGATAGGGACTTTAATGCATGCTCCTGTTGGAGATGCTCTTATTAGCCTTGGGGTAGTTAATTTTTCAGCATTTTTCCAATTATCTTCTCTTCGATATGGTCAACTAGGGTGTTTTTATTAGTTAGAGATGGATCAACAATAACCTTGGACGTCATCGTAGCGTAGCGTCTCTCTGCATGCATGCCTCGGAACAGCGGACGGGATAAGCTCTGCATTCACTCATGGAGAGAGGTAGGTTGCTTGGGCCGACTGAAATGCGGCAGGTGTGCAGTGCCTTTTACGACACTGGATCGGAGCGCGCGCCCACGTACACAGTATGTACGACCATATCGACCACCCGGTACGGCGGTACGTACGTACATGCGTCATGTAGCGTGCCGGCCGGGATCTGCTTCATGACGATAATGATGGGTCAAACTGCTCAGTGCTGACGGCGGGGGGGCGTCGACATGACACGATCTGCAATTGCCCGGAATTCCACAATTCATGATAATGCACGAGCGCGGTTCGAGCTCGCGTCTTTCATAAGCATAAGCACTAGCCGCAAGCACGCGACCAAAGTCGAACAAAACAACTAGCTGACGTTTGATCGAGCACCATTATTTGCACAGCTCCGCCTCCACGGTGGCAGCCATGAAGGCCGTACACGCATATGTCGTGTCGTATAGCTTGCCGTGATATACTAAAAGTTTGTTGCTGGCCTGTTGTTACAGAATCTATCTGTACGAGCAACTGTATGCGGTTAGATGCCAAGGTATGTATACGTAGGCTCATCTAAAAGTGCTTCATGCTCCCACCGCGACCAGTAATAAAGCGACCGCTGGAAACACCTGCGAGCGACAGAAGCCGTTGCAAGCAGCGCTGCGCTGCGGAAGGAGACATGCGCACGCCTCCGTACGCGCACCCTGTCCCTGCGCCGGCCGAGATACACAGTTCGCCGTGACTCGTGAGCGCGCCGGTGCCCGCGCGGTCCAGGGGCATTTGTCCAGAATATCAGCGTGCGGTAGGATTGATTCGGCGTCGCTGGCGGAGACAATCCACTGGATACGTACTGACACTCATTGATTTGCATTTGCTCTATGACCACTAAAATTGCTCCTTCTCTATTTCTCTACCAGCGCACAACAGCTTAACAATCTTGTTTGACATCTTAGATAACTCCATCATCATTGAAACCAAGAACCACACTTAGCTCAAACTATGGATGCAAGTGTGGTTGTTGATGTCAACTTCCACCATAGAACGTGTGACAGCCCGGCTCAAAAGAATGACAGCCAAGCTAGCAAATGCTGCTGACGTAAGAGTTATTCTATGAGGTTGAATCCATACGATGTTAGATGGTGTTCTATTTTGCTTCAAAAGTGAGGAAAAAAAACATTTTTATTAGATGTGAATGGTCATATTTATCTATAAATAAGAGGATTATGATGGTGATTGAGTCCCTCTCTACCATTGATGGAGGTAAATATTAGTTAAAGGGGACTTTGCCCCTCCCCCCCCCCCTAAACACACAAACAAACAAACAAAAGAGAAAAAGATTATAGAAAATAGAAAGCTCTATATACCAATAAACTTGTAGGTAGTAATTCTACCAAAAAACAAAAACAACTAGTAGCTAGTAATACTTTTTTTAGGCATAACTGTGGTAGTTGTTCTGTCTTTTCATTTCAGTAAGAGTTTGAAGAGGTTTTATTTACAATGGATCCTACTAAGATTGTTATTGAGGCTATTCCTCAGTAATGTTTTCAGCCGTTGCTTGGCGATACATTTCAATATCCTGAAGGATTAAGGCCACAACCTCTGTCGGCGAAATTGCTTGCTTCTGGAAGCACGCACCCTTTGTTCCTCTCTTTTCATATGTTCCAGCATGTATAGATGATCAGTCTGTTCCTCTCTTTTCATATGTTCTAGCATGTATAGATGATCAGTCTGAGCTGTTCATCACTGAGGTTTTCCTGGTTTATTCTTCTTGCGCGCTCCAACCATTTCTCCATGGACATTGAGGTTCCGTGAGCCAAATATACCGTCCTCCATACCTCCTTGGCAAAAGGGCAGTTTAGTGTCTTGTGCACCGCCGTTTCATCGAGGATCATGCACAGGTTGCAGACTTTGTTCACATCCATTCCTTTCTCAATCAGTAGGTAGTAATTTAGTTAATTTTATGCTTAAAATTCATCATCCCCTCTTAATCTATGTTGAACCCTGCTCTCGAAAACCAAAACAACGGCAATTGATCGGTTCGTATGATACGTGCATGTACCAGCTGTTGAGATTTTAATGCTTATCCATTGCATTGCCACCTTGCGAGTCGGTTGATAAAATTGCTACTCCGAGCGAGCAAGCGTGCATGTGACTTTCATGCATACTATGTATCAATCTGTTGCACTCAAAAGTTTATTAACTGCATAATAAATTAAAGGATAGATAATTTACTTATACTTTTACATTTTATGTCGGCTCTCTTGAATCTCGGACGTGGAATTCGAAGTGACGTAATGAAAAATACAGTCACTAGTACTTCGAATACCTTTGGCTCTGATAACATATGAAGTTACTATACACCGAATAATTACATCTTATAAATTAAGTTGACAAAATAAACAATTTACTTATAATTCCACGCTTCAGATCCAAAAGTAACAAAACATCCAAAATTCCGCTCCATCCATCAGCACGGCCGCGTACACGAGGCTGCTCCCTGCCTCGCGAGTCGCGACACCGCAAACGTCCCGTGTCCACACCCCTCGGCCAGTTGAAACCACGCACCGCCGGACACCTCACTCCGGTTCCGGATCCTCCTGCTTCCTGGCCACACACCGTCCTTCCTACCCAGACTCCTCTGCGTCTATCTCGGGAAGATTGGGGTCCAGGAACGAACAAAGCGGCATGGGTCACGTTCGTTCACCTGCTCCCCGGATGGAGCACTGCTCCCGCCGTGCGTGCTGGGCATGGTATGGGTTGTCAAGCCATGAAGGCATGGGACATGGATGGTTGGATGTGGGCGCCATAATATGCAAGCCTTTTTCTCTTTTCATTCATCATGCTCCTGAAGCAACCTATCAATGATCCATACATCTGACTTTTACAGTTTTCCCTTTATTATTTGTTTTGGTCCCTGATTGATGCCGTTCTTTAGCTTTAGGGGGTGGGAAATTGCTCTGTTCATCTGGGCCACCCATCCCCCAGAATTGCATCTGGATTTAGTACAGCTACTAGAACTGAACTGACCGTTAACGATTTCCTAGTTTTAATGTTTTTATTTCTAAGGAAAACGAGTGCCCAGCTCTTCTTCCATTCCATGACGTACGTGGTCTGCTTACTCTAAAGTCGACCAAATGCGTATTTGTATGAATAATAAATACAGTAAAGACACTAACGTCAGCGTAGTGGTGTATTTCTCTGTAGGGTCACCCGTCATCACAGCAGTACGTGGTGCATGAGTAGTAATACAACTATATACGCTGAAGCCGGTCGAGCCTTCCTTCCACTAGCTATCAGTGCGGTGATAAGTTAGTTTACAGTTCTGAACCTACCTGACATACCACAGTTTGTCGTAGGATGTTCTCTGCTCTTAGTATAGTATTTAACAAGGTGTATAATACTTCTGCGTACAGATCTATACTGGCCGCCACATACAGTTAAACCAGCTCTCGTCATCGTGATCTTACACTTGCTCATTTAAGATTGAGCGCCGAGACTGACCTTTTGCCAGCAGGACAACACACCTTTAATCTTTAAGTAATAAGTGCTAATCAAACCGGGGACTTAATTAGGAGGAAGTCGCGCCCGGTTTTTGGAACTTTCTTGGCGCTTGGCGGCACGCACTCACCTCCTCGTTGATTTTCCGTCGCGCGCTGGGCACCCAACGGAAACGGGGAGGTGGCTCAAAAAAAAAAAAAAAAACGGAAACGGGGAGGCACCCGTACGTGTCCTGCATGCGACGGTGCCGTGGGCGGCAGCGCTTGCATGTTGGCGCCCGCATCAACATAATCAGGACACACCGAACCAGCAAGAAATTAAAGCAACATGGTAAACAAATCCACTAGTCCAGGAGGATCAGCGCGTCATGCTAACGCAACGCAAGGGCATCTCCGACGACCCGTGCAAGCTCGATACGCTTCCGGTCCGCGCGACCGTATTGACGACTGGCGTGCATGCACCTGCCGAATTGCGGCGCGTGCAAATGTAATAGAGTATTCGTGTACTGAAGGAAAAACACCGGGACCAGGTGACCAGATGCACCGATCACCCGCCCCGTCTGCTGGCTCCCTTGCCGTTGAGCAGGTCACCACACCGGTGTTGTGTGCCATCGGCATGGCGTTGGGGCTACGCAGCTCCAGCGCGTACATATACTACATACGTGTTCAGTTGGATCACGGCTGAATAGTAATCTTAGCCGTCATCGTAGGCTCGTAGCGAGCTGATGCGTCCAGGTGGGCATTGCATTGCATCCAGCAGCGAGCACCGTGGATAAGCTCTGCACCATCTATATATATATATATCCATGTAACGGAGGTTGCTTTGGCTGTCGTCGGATCAAGCGCGCGGTGCCTTTTACGACACTGGAACCGCGCGCGCAAGTGGCCGTATCAATCGGCGGTACGGTGCTACTCTGTACGTGCGTGCTGATCTTTGTTGTCGGCTGGCCGAGTCCAGCGTGGGAGGCGTGCGGGGATCTTCGTATGCTGGACAGGATCAAACTGCTGACGGAAGCGGCGTGGACATGACACGGCGTTATATTTGCAACACGCTGTACTGCACGCCGTTCAAGCTTTCGTCTTGCATTATACTAATCACTACCCGGCCGGCCCTACTTGAGTATTATTATTGCTACACACTACTGTACTATCTCGACCGGAGCAACGCAACCATTCCGCTCCGTCGAAACCCAGCCAGCCGCACGCACGCCCAAGTTTAATTTGACGAGCACATGCACAACAAGGCTAGTGCACCATTGAGGCATAAGAGAGTGCTACCTCCACGGTGGCAGCCACGCAGGATGCCGGGTATCTGGTTGGTTTGTTACGGACTGTGTACGAACAACAGAATGCGGTTAGATGCTACGGTCCGTACGTAGTTGACTACGTATAACAGCACCAAAAAGTCCTGCTCCATCCCTGCAGCGAGCGTCAAGAGAGCCGCCGCCTCTGCCCCTTCACGCACATCTCGGACGACCGATGATGACTCGCCGATATCCTGACAGAGGAAGCGAGATCTGGCCTACGGATTTAATGGTGTGCAGTGGGTGCCTTCGAGTGGCGGGAGTTGCACGTCGAGGCCCCTGCTGATGGGGACGACAGATTAGGTGCAATTGTGGACACGCAACCTACGTAGACACAGTACGGCCGGGCTCCCTCCTCGCTTACTTATCTGATGATTCTCTTCTTGCTTGCTTCTCTACGGATCCGCGATTCTCAATGTGTTCGCGTTCGCTCAGAGACGGGAAAAACAGAGTCTTCCTTCCGCGCTACTCCTTCCTGCCCATCTCGCGCCCGTGCTTCCCAACAGAATCGTTATAGCGGGGGGCCGCCCAGTATTAACGTTCCCAAGAGCAGTGGCACGCCATCGCAGTCACGTGTCGTGGTTTTCCAAACAATTATTGTTACGTCATGTACAGAGAGCCCTGCCAATAGGGGTGCAGGTGCAGCAGACCGCAGACGTGTGCCTGCTACTCTTCCGCTGGCTGCCCTGCTCATGCCAGCAGTTTAATTGAGCACAGGCCACATCCGGGAGACTAGAACACAATGAAGGCTGAAGGGACCCAACAGAAACGGAGGGAGGATTCCATCCGCAACTCAAACGCGCGTGCAGGCCTGGTTGGTTGGCCGATGGATACGTGCGGGCCGGAAACAGTGCCACATCACTTTGGTTGCTTCAACAGTTTTAGATCCATGCATCATGCACGGAGTCTAGTGTGGATCATGTAAGGGACGTCCACCGATCTTCTGTACAGAGCGCGTCTATGAGGTAAGATTGGCCTATATGCATCCGAATATAGGGAATGCTAAACATGGGGTTGCGGACCGTGGTGCATGGGGTGTCTGGAAGCACTCCGATCCATTCCTCAACTGCAAACTTGATCCGGTTCCTACGATTGGATGACTCTCTTCTCTTGGTACACGGAAAGTAGAGTTTCTGCTTCTATAAGGACCGGTGATGAGGTCCGATCATTATTTGTATGTCGTCTGAAAAATTATTTGGACATGGGGCCCACAGAGCTCACTCTTCAGTTGCGGAAGGAAACAGAGAATTACGGTATGTTTCCAAGTAGCTAGAGCCTGTGGTGGAGGAATTGATTTCCATTCTATCCTCAAATGAAAAGATCCACA
Source organism: Eleusine indica (assembly GCA_030378355.1). Taxonomy (NCBI): domain Eukaryota; kingdom Viridiplantae; phylum Streptophyta; class Magnoliopsida; order Poales; family Poaceae; genus Eleusine; species Eleusine indica. The sequence continues at coordinate 18,390,790 of CM059502.1, forward strand.
TGGTCACGGACAAGCGGCTGCTCACCAGTGCCGAGTCTAGCATTAAGATTGAGGGTGGGTCGAATTTTTTTTTCTAACATACAATAAATTTAACATGACATATAACAATAAAATTAAAAATACTTAGAAAATATCTTTAAAATATAGCAAAGTCAATAATAATGGTCTAGTACAAGTTACATTTAATAAAAGAAGAAAACTATTTCTTCTTACTTTTATCCGGCATACGCTTTCAAATAGATATAAAACTCACAATAGTACCATTTTTTTCACGGACAAGAAAACATCCCACTCAATAAAAGTGACTAAACAATCATCCAAAATACTATCACTCATTTTATTTCTTAACTTGTTCTTCACAAAGGTCATTGTTGTAAAAGCTCTTTCAACACTTGTTACAACCGGAAGAATCAATACCAACTTGATAAGCAAGTATATTAAATTATAAACAATATCTCTCTTTATTTCAACAAGCTTAATTGAGAGCTCAACAAGATTCTTAATGCCTAGGAAGCTAGCATCTCTTCTCATATCATCAATATAGGTATCAAGTTGCATTTCAAGTCTTATTAAATTGGAGGTTGAGAAATCATTAGGATATAATTCAGCCAAACTACGTACTTTTTGAGAATCAAATGACACAAATGAATTTGAAGGATTCAAAGTCGTCATACACGAAAGCAACTCCATATTGACCTCATCAAAACGAGTATCAAGTTCTTGTATGATTTGATTAATGATGCCAATATAGACTTGTCTTCTAAAGCGGTCATCAAGCCCGCCGCTCACGCCCTGGCCGCGCGCCACCCGCGTCCTGGCTGCGCGTCGCAAGTAGCCGCCCGCCGCCGCGCCCTGGCCGCCTGCCGACAGCCGCCTCGCCCGTCGGTCGTCGCCTAGTCACTCCTAACCCTAGCTGAGCGGCAAGTGCGAGCAAAGGAGTCGGACTCATGCAGCACCGCAGCCATGTTTTTTTTTTCTTGAGATAGGGGAGGCAGCCTGAGTGGCGAAATCTGGGGGTGATCCACGGCCCATCCGGCCCACCATCTAGACTCACCACTGCTGCTCACCGTTGTGCAACACCACATCTCTGTGTCACCAGCGAGATATTAAACAACTGGCACTCTGGCAGGTCATCTCAAGCTTTGCTTCCAGACCACACACTATCATGCTTTAGTTTCAAATTAAATACTTTTTTTCCTTCAAAAAAAAAACCCGAAAGGCTAGGGCAGCATGGGAATGTCACGGAGCTTCGTACCAAAATCGTGCCTCAAGGGAAACACTTCCAAATACTAGCTGTTCATCACCATTTAAGCCAACAACGGTGGAAATTTCAAGAGGAAATCTCACAAAGAGAAGTGTCAGCCCGACCGGAGAGGGGGAGGATAGAGAGAACACAGTGGAGTGGTCGGTTGATGCAAGCGTAGGTAATGTTGTAGAGATAGTTGGCCCGACGATCCCGTGCGAACGAGGCATGCCAACATCAGACCACCAATAGACAATTTTGTTCTTATCGTTGTCTCTCGAGCACATCAAGAGGGAGATTTTCTCTAGTAGTTTAATTGTGAAAAAATTCTTTTTTTTTTGGGTGAAATGTGAATAGTTCTTTTCTTTTTGAAAATGGGATGATTGTTGGTTTCATCATTTGATCATGCAATGAGGATAATCTAGATCAAATGGGACTTTGCTCCCCTCCCCACCCCACCACATCATCGTCATTGTTCACTATAACTTATGATCCAATTCCTCACTCAACACTTTCACAATTGCAAAATGTTGCAATTCCTTTGCACTGTCTGTTGAGAAATACAATGTACAATCCACACCGTAGTTACTTACCGAGAGAATTTCATCGTGGTATAAATGTGCCCCTTTCTGTTGAGCAACAAGTGCAACTACATCAACTAAGCCCGAACTACTCAAATGTTGATTCTTTTTTTATTTTGGTGACTTTATGCAATTTAGATAGATTTTATTTCTGGCCTGTCTGTGCTCGGAGGATGGAAATACCCAAGTCACTAGGATCAGTAACTGCACACACGGCCGGCCACCAGCTCACTCCGCTTCTAGATCCAGCATCGTGTTACTACCCTGACTCTGTCAAGACTAAAGTAGATGTAGTTTCTTATTTCTGGGTAGTGTCATCACAGCCGTGCCTAGCGTACGTGGTGCATGCTTACCCGTAGGTGGACAGTAGTATATACCCAGAAGCCGATGGAATGTTCCACTATCAGTGCAGTGATAAGTTACTTTAGAATGCAACTCTCTGTATACCTACCTAACATACCACAATTTGTCGCAGTATACTTTGCTCTTATATTTAACGAGGTGTATAATATGGATCTGTGTACATACAGTACAGATCTACCGCCCGCCACATACGGTTGAACCAGCTCTCGTCATCGTGATCTTCCACTTGGTCATTTAGGATTGAGCGCAGAGACTGACCTTTGGTAGGACACACACACACACCTTTAATTAAGCTTTAAGTATACTAGTGAAACATGACTTTATTAGGAGGACGTACCTGTCGCACCCAGTTTTTTGAACTTGCTTGGCGGCCGGCGGGCAGGGCCACGCCTAACTTAGCCCGCCACCTCGATCGTTGATTTTCCGTCACGATCAGTAGGGACTAGTTGGGAGGGTGGCAACGGAACGGGGGGCAGGGCACCCGTGTTCTCTGTCATGCGTGCGACGATGCCGTGGGCAGATAGCACCTAGCAGTCCTTGCATGTTTTTTTTGTGTGAGAATCTGCCTGCTTTTCATTAATCAGAGAGAAACGAAAGGTCAGCTTCTAGCAGACCGGTAATATACGACGGGGTTCATGTCACATACCTGTCATAACAGTGTTACTGACCTGTCTGGTTAATACATATGCTACTTGATTATAAAAATGACTCACATAAGAGAAAGAAAATTCAGTAAATGCATGGCTAATCTCCTCTATCGCCTGCAGAATGGATGCTGTCAAGACCCGCTGAAAATTCTTCTTCTCTCATAGCTGAATCAGCTCTAACCAGTCCGTTTCTAGATGAAGCTTCTGCACATATATCTATATAATAAACCGGCCTAGACTACACGCTCCGGTGTGCTCTCGACCAATCACAGCCATTCCCACCGTGGTCTAACCAGTCTTCATCTGCCACGTAAGCTCGTAACTGCTGTCTTGCGCCGTTGTTCTGTTCCCATGTGCGCTGCTCGGTTCGTTTCGATTATTTCAGCCTCCGTTCATCTTTGGGCTGGTTGATCGTTCACCCTCCTTTCTGTTTCTTCTCATGCGGCCACCAATTAACCGGCGGAGGCCTGTGGCCTGCTTACTCGAGGCCTGTCACTTCTTCGTCGGCCCATCGTTTACCGGCCCGTCTCACCGCATGTACACCACGCGCCGTCCCGAGTCCCTTCGCCGCTGTCGCGTCTCCGATGTTTTGTCGACCTGGTCATCCTCTTCCTATCTCTCTGTCTTCCCCTTTCCCATCGTTTGTTTCATCGCCGACGCAGACGAACTGCCTTCCGCCCTTGTCCTGCCTCTTGTCGACCACCTTCCAGATACGGTTCTGCCATTCCTTCCCAGCTTCATCGTTCCTTTGTTCTTCCCCCATCTCATTTGCCGTCTACGTATTTCCTTTGTTTGCTCCCCGTCTTCCCTGCTTTGTCTCCGTTAGGTGCCGCCGTGGATGCTGCTGCATCTCTCCCCATTGCCTGTCGCCGGCGGTCTTGCTACGTCTCCGATGCAAAAACGGTCTGCCTCCTTCTCCACTGCCGGTTAATCCCTTCCCGTTGCTTCCTTATTCTTTAGTTGTTGCCCTTTTTTATTTGGGCCCTCATTAATATGCTCCTTTCGCTTGTGCAGCGATCCCAGGGATTACTCCACTGCTTTTGCATTCGCCAATTACTCCATTGCTTTTGCATTCGCCACGGTGTCAGGTCAGTCATCCTTTTTTCCTTTCTTCCTCCTTCAACGTTTCAGCATTTTTCATTTTATTTTCTTAACTACGATGCTATTTGTTTGACAGTGCTGCATGTCGTAACCGGGTTTGCCTGCTGATTTTGCTGCTCCTGTGCATCTTCTTTGCAGGTTAGTGCTACGTATTTGAATGTCTTTTATGTACTGTCATCTTATTCATTGCTCCATTGTGGTTGCATGTGTCCTACTTCCACGTTCATTTCATAAAATGGTTTACTATTGTCCTTCGTGCTTCCCTACCATGCGGCCTTTGATCCTCTGTATATTTCCTTTCCTTTTCCCCACACATTATACCGTCTCTCCTTCCTGCTATATTCTACTGTTACTATCTTCTCTGTCGTTAGCTATGCGTCTGCTCTTGCCTCGCCGTCGTCCGCGTGAAGAGACTCCTACACTGCGCAGCGTGCCGCCGCATTCTGTGCAGGACCACACAAACAAAGAATATTCGTACACGGGCGCGGCGTCAACACGCGATACTACCTATTTCATATCCCGCGCAAAGACCATTTCGTCTTGACATGCTAAAGCTTCCATCGCACATGAGTCAATGCCGCGCGATTGCCATTTCGCCTGGCCTCCCAGGAAATTACCGTTGTGGTCATGTAGCACACAGGCCGTTACGCCCTCACTTGTGTCACTGAAAAACGAGGCATCAGAGTTGCACTTGATCCAATCCTCCGTCGGCAGACACCACTGTGACTTTGCTTGTGAGACAGGAGCCTGCTCTTTTTCCGGGTGCATCAGGCGCCACAGATCGAACGCCGTGTCGCCCGCCCAATGAACCGCCTGTCTAATTGTCATGCATGACTCCCCGTGATGCCTCTTATTCTGCATTGTCCACATAGCCCATATACCGCACAAGATTACTGCTTGGTCTCTTCTCGAACAAATCTCCGAGATTAGGTCCGATGCCCATGAGGTCAGGTGTAGCGTAGGTACCTTGATCCCCAACAGTAGCTTCATAAAGTGCCACAGTTCACGTGCCACAGTACGCTCCATGAGCACGTGGCGAATAGACTCACTCGGTACTCCGCAAACTTTACAGAAGGCTATAGGCTCGATGTGATGCCAACACAACTCCGGTCTGGTCGGCAAGAAATCGTGCATCACTCTCTACCAGAACACGCGGACTTTTGTTGGAACCTCTAGCCACCATATTCTCTTCCAGATAGAATCATCCGAGGCAGCTGGTTGATTAGGATGTGAGCCGCGGTGAGCCCTGTCCAGTAGCTTATATGCCGACCGCACTGAGTAGTTTCCATGGCGCTCATGTTCCCAAGCCCAGATATCTTCATCACCCCGACCAAGCGGCAGATTTAGAATCATCTCCGCGTCGACCGGGAAGAAATCCTCCCATATCAGTTCCTCATTCCACTGGCCACTCGCAGTCACAAGATCCGCCACCCGAGAGACTCCCTGGCCGTCACTAGGCGTGATCGGCAGGCCTCCGAAGTGATCAGGGAGCCACCTGTCATGCCATATGCGGGTGGACACTCCATTATTTATTCTTCGAATCAAGCCGAGGTCAAGTGCCTTCCTACCTGCCATGATCGCCCTCCAAGTTTGGCTCGCGTGTTTTTTCCAAACAGCATGCATAAAGTCGGTGTCATGGAAATATCGACCTTTGAGCACTCTTGAACATAAGAGCATCTCCAACAGTTCATACATTATATTAGCCAAATTTGAAGATTTTACCTCTCTTGTAAAAAAATAGAAAACCTTTTAAAGTATGAGATATCCAACAGACTCTTCAATTTTTCAGACTCTCCATATTCAAATAGAGGACACGTGGGATAGGATCAGTTTTTTTTTTCTACAATCGATCGATTCTCACGATCCTTTCAGCGAGTCGCCGCCTGTTCGCTCCAAAGCCTGGCCGACGATCCTGGCGATCGTCCTGGGAGCTGCCGCCTAAACGCTCCATAGCCAGGCCTCCGTTTGTCTCCCTAGCGAATAGCTGCGAGCAGCTGTAGGGGTAAGGACGCGCCGCCGCGTGTGGTAGGGACGGCTAGCATGAGGCCATGCGACCTTTATGCATGCTGGTGGCGATACTGGGACCTGGCGGCAGCGTTTTGACTGAGGAGCAGAGGATTCGGGGATGTTGACGAGCGTACGCGGGGGAGCATGGCGCCGCACGGGAGCAAAAAACTGCTCGCGCAAAAGATGCACGCCCGCGAGGAAACGACGGCGAGCCGCACCGGCTCGGCAAAGATGCAGAGCGGGGCAGACTGGATACCGAGCGAGAAAAAATACAGAGCCAGATGACGATTCTGATGGATCAAGATTTCTGGGATATTTTTTTTATATTTAGCTAACAAATCTAATTTACAGAGGCTGTTGGAGATGCTCTTAGGACTTTAGTTTGCAAATCAGTCGCCATCCCTGCTTCCCCAACATAGCCAGGTTGAACAGTTTCAAGTCCCGGAATCCCATGTCGCTGTTGATCTTTGGCTGTACTAAGTCATCCCATTTTTTCAAGTGCCTGTTATCTGAGAATCCTCCCGACCAATAATTAGAGATGGCCGTTCTCATCTTTTTGCACGTGCCCCCAGGTAGAAGAAAGCAGCTCGTAGCATAGGTTGGGACGGCTTGCGCCACCGATTTGATGAGCACTTCTCGGCTCTCACAGCTTGCATCACGGCCGCTCCAACCACTCATCAAACCTTTGATTTTTGATAGAGTGTATTCAAAGCAATCATTTATAGTTCGTCCAATTTCCGTAGGCAAAACCTAGGTACTTTTCGGCAAGGGCTTCCTTCTGGATATCCAGCCCTGCTTTCATAGCTTCTTTCGTCTCCTCAGTGCAATTCTTACTGAAGAAGATGGCTGATTTGTCACGGTTCACCAACTGTCCCGAACCATGGCTATAGGTGTCCAAGATATCCCTCAATCTGTCGGCCCCCCTTTGCGATGCTTTGAGAACATGATGCTATCATCCACAAAGAGAAGGTGCAATATTCACGGGGCATGAATGCCGACTCTCACCCCTCTAGACAAATGCACTGGACCAACCGATTTTAGGAGACAAGATAATCCTTCCGAGCATAGGAGAAACAAGTAAGGGGAGAGGGGGTCCCCCTGACGAATCCCATGCGTCGGTCTACACAAATTCTGAGAGAGCACTATTAGTTTTAATAGAGAAAGAAACCGAAGATACACACCTCATTATCAATGTAACAAAGGACTCATGAAAGCCAAGTTGTAGTATGATCGCCTGGAGATATGGCCACTCAACTCGGTCGTACGTCTTGGCCATGTCCAATTTAATTGCACATGCACCATTCTTGCCCTTCTTTCAAATAATGTATACATTCATATGCAATAAGCACATTGTCCGAGATTAGCCGACCTGTGACAAACGCACTCTGCTTCTCTGCAATAATCTCATCAAGAAATTCCCGGAGTCTGAGAGATAAAACCTTGGAACAAATTTTATAAAGGACATTGCATAAGGATATCGGTCTATACTCCATCTCTTGTGGGTTTCTAGTCTTTGGAATTAACACAACTGTGGTGTTATTTACTCCATCCGGAAGTAAGCCACCGTTTAGAAAATCCAAAACTGCTGACGTGACACTAGGCCCCAGGGTGTCCCAATGAATCTGGTAGAAACCAGCTGTGAATCCGTCCGGCCCTGGTGCCTTGTTCGCCCCCACCATAGAGAGAGCACGTTCAACTTCAGCTGCCATAAAAGGCCTCGTCAATCTCGTGTTCATATCATCAGAGATTTTCCGAGGGACATGTGCGCAGACCTCCTCCGGATGTAGTACTTCATGTGCCGTGAAGAGGTTCCTGTAGAACTGAACCGCTTCACGTTCAATGTCCTCCCCAGTTGATGCCACTGTGCCATCCTCCCGACGCAGGGCCGAGACTCTGTTCCTTTTTGCGCGCTCACGGCATTTGGCCTGGAACATGGAGGTGTTACGGTCACCATCCCGCAGCCAGTCTATGCGTGATCTTTGCTTTTCCATAGCCTCTTCTCTCGACAGTAGTTCTGAAATTTTTGACATCAGATGCCGTTCTCTTCTTGTCGGACCACTGCCGATGGAGGCACTTCTTATCTCCTCTAATTCTTTCCGCAGCCTGGCAAGGCTTTTCCTCACTGAGCCGGAAACATTCGAGTCCCAAGCCAGAAGCTCACGCTGAACCCTGCCCAGCCTAAACTGCAGCTCACCAAGATCAGTACGTAGCCACGCTGACGTCGGGCCATGCATCACGAATGACAGACATATACCCTGCATGATGGCGCCACATATGATCAGACTCCGTTGTTTGAACGTGCCACACTTTCACCTCATCAAACATGTCTAGAAACAGCGCTGTGGCCAGACCACGATCAAGCCTAACCTTAATGTTCTGGTTACCTTGCTGTCTATTATCCCATGTGAATGGTAGGCCAATGAAGCCCAGGTCCACGAACTCACAGTCTGACACGGCATCTCGGAAGCCATCCATCTGTCTCTCCGATCTGCCTGCACCCCCGAACTGCTTCCCAGCATCTAGGCATTCATTAAAGTCGCCAGCGCACAGCCACGGAAGACAACACCTAGTTTTGAGCAGTTTCAAGCAATCCCAACTCTGATAGTGAAACTCCCTCCTCGACTCACCATAAAAACTAGTGAAACTCCAAATCTCCTCATCCGTTGCCGGATCCAAAACCACCACATCAATGTGGAGCTTGTCCAAACTCTGGAGCTTTATTTTAGTCTCCCTTGTCCAGAGTAAAGCCAAGCCGCCACCTCTCCCGAAGCTCCCAACTCCCAGTCCGTTAGGAAAACCAAGTGCACGAGAAAGACCACCAACATCATTATTGAAGAAGCGTGTTTCAGAGAGAAACACAATGGCAGGGCGGTGTAGCTCACACAAGCTACGAACTTCTTGAACTGCCTCAGGTTGCCTCAGACCCCGGCAGTTCAGACATAATATTTTCATTGTGCCCAGCGGGAACTGCCGCTCGTAGTCGCCGCCGATCTTGCATTTTGTGAAGTCTCCGTTCTCCTATGCTTGAGCAATTCTTTCGGGTTTGTCCCGTCGTACTCGCCCCCACCTAGCTGGTTTACCATGGCGTGCACTAGCCCAACAGGAACGATGGCCGCCATGTCAGAGGACGGAAAGTTTAGGTCAGGTGTCTTGGAAGACTCACCCGCGGCTTTTGGTTTCCACTTTTTCACCAGCGAGCGTCCTTCTCCTTCCTTCTGTTGGAACAGCTGCTTGTTGACATTGTCTCTCGGCGGTACCTGCTGCTCCTTGTCACGAGCAGTCGCCGAATCATTGCCTTCCATATCTGGCTTCTTGTTCCTGTCACCTGGTTTGCCCGGTGCATCGTGAGAGGTTCTCAAACCCTGGGGCGAGCCACTCCGAAAGGATTCCGAAGCAGCTTCAGCAAAACCTTGCACCCTCCTCCTGCGCTCTTCAGGTGCGCGCAAATGAAGCTCATACGGCAGTTTGCCCATACTGTTGCGGGGGGCAGGTATTTTGCAAGCAAGTTCCGAATGGCCAATGATGCCACAGGAAAGGCAGAAGAAAGGGAGGCGCTCATACTGCGCTTCAAACCAGCGAGGCTCCTCGTTCTTTTTCATTCGCATGAGCACCCCACTCTTAATTGGTTTCTCAACTTTGATTGCCACACGAGCACTTAAGAACGCACCGCTTGCTTTACCTTCAACATCAACGTCCATCTTGATCACGTTACCCAGCTGGCCCATGACACGAGATCCACGTTGTTCCTCCATCCAGCCAAGGGGTAAATTAGCAATTCTTGCCTAGATTTCCATTGTATCAAATCGGATCTCCGAGGTGCTCAAATTTTCATCATATTCCTAAAGGACCACAGCATGCCGCCCCACCATCCATGGTGATCCGGCAAGGGCTCTCTCCATATCTATCTTTCCACCAAATTCCGCGAGGAAAAGGTTGTCTTTCTTTTCTCCGATCGAACGGATCTTGAGACCGTAGGGATTGCCCCATACCAGTTTCATGGCCGAGCGGATCGTGTTGATGTTCAACTCTGACGGGGTGAGAACCTTTCCCACCAGTGCCCACAACGTAACGGACTCAGTTCCATCCACATCATCGTCACTGAAATCCACCACTGCACCCTCCTTCGCCATGAGGTGCAGATTCTGCAGTAGATCAGTCACATTGGGGTTAGGGTTTTCTGATAATCCGCCCCCTAACGTGCCGCGCCCAGAAGCCGCCATGGACAGGCAGATACAGGCCGGAAAACCGAGTGCCTTTGAGTAGATCGAGGTGCTCAAGCACAAGCAGCAATCCCAAAACTAGATCCTAGCGGCGCTAGAACCCTAGTGGGAAAAAAACTAGGTTATCTGTGGTCGACGGCACACGGAGTGGCTAACCGTCGAGCGAGGGGGTCTCGACGATAGGGCGTAGGCGTTAGGGCCGGTTGGCCGTCGATGAGGCAGTCCAGATCTCACTGGAGAGGTGGCGCTAGACGAGGATCACTACGACTCTCAGAATCACCAGGGCGCATCGATCCAGAAATTACGGCCCCTTCTCATTTTTTAGTCGCAAATACTTTGATCCAGCTTCACCGGCTTCATGGCATCGTCGAAGAACTAGAATTGCTCGTTCCGAGTGGCGTAATCCATGTCGAAGGCCACGCCGGGGCCGAACGTGGGGATGGTGAACTGAGAGACCTCGTCCTGGCTGATCTCAGAGTCTAGCCACTGGTAGAAATGGCTCAGTCCTTGCATGTTGGTGCATCACAAATGGACCGAACCGGCCAGAAGCACCCTGCTCCGAATCACTCCACACTACGCCAGGAGCATCACTTGTTGTCAAACTGTCGATCGGTGACCAGCCGCGCATCCATTGATCGCATCCATCCATCGACTCTAGTGGACCAGGGAGAGGTGACCAGATGCAGTCATCGGTCGCTCGGGCAGCTGCTGGCTCCTGACCTGCTCAACGGCCAAGACCCGAGAGCAGATGCGCCGCCCGCGATCAACTTTAGCATCGATTCTAAGCAGCGTTGTTGTTATTATCTTCTCCGCATTAGAGCAACTCTAACCGAAAGAGTAAAATTGGCTCTTTATATTTCAATTTGAGGGCCAATTTTTAACTTTAGAGGCCCAAAATCATTTTTGCACTCCAGCCCAACTGACTAGAATTGACTCCATATCCCTCTGGCAGTGGGTCCCACCGCGCCTCTTCTTCCTCCCCTGCTTCTCCCATCGCTTGCGCCACCGGATCTGCTTCTCCCGCCGCTGGCTCCCTCTGTTGCTCGCGCCGGCTCCTTTCCGTCTCCTCCCCTATGCGTGACGCCGCCTCTCCCTCCCCAGCGCGCTGCCTGTCGAGACTTGATCACAGCAATATATTTATGGGGCCATGTCGAGACTAAGAACTATGATAGTTGCAAATGACACCGAGTTATACAGGTTCGAGCCCTCTTGATGAGAGTAAAAACCCTACGTCCTGTGTTCTGTGGTTTGTATTGCTTGTAATTTCATGTCCCTGATGGGGGGTTCCCTGTCGCCTTATATATCCGGTCGACAGGGGGTACATGAAGAGTCCTACTCGTAGTCTACAAGGATTTACATAGAAAGTCTATCTCTAATTGCCTTGTGCTCTAAGCTGACTTGATCGGTTCTCTTATTGAGAAGGTACCCGGTCGGTTATCGACTTAAGCATATTTACGGATACCCGGAAGGTATGTATTCCATAGCAGCCCCCGAGTGCTTTCTGATTTTGAGCTGTGATCTACCGAGCGATCTTCAATGTAGATGCGAATAGATCATAAATTAGAAAGACCTCATGATTGAAGTTCCTGATGGATTTGGTGCACTGACTAAGTGCACCTGATCAGGTGTAGTCCCCGACTCTTATATAATTTGGAGACTAACAAATAATGCAAGAGTCTAATAATATTAGCTCTTAACATTTTGTTCTATAAATTCAACTCAAACCATCAAACCTGAGCTAATAATCCTCTCATCATCAAACCAAAGGATCAGCCTGCACGACATCAATCATGCCGACCGATCTAAAGTTATGCCGAGTGATTTACACTCTTATCTGAATAATTCATAGACTTAAAACTCCATGACATCAATCATGTTGTAGTTGATATACAAACTTATATGACATCAATCATATAATCAATAGGCCAAATGACATCAATCATGTTATAGCCTTTCTTTAAGAAATTTTTACTCGGATCAAAGCAAGCCCAACGTTGGTAATTACTTATTGACTTCAATCACTAAGGTACCTATGATATAGATATGGGAAGCATATATATTTTTTAAATGGATATTCCATTGCTTCTCATCAAAGAAGCCCCTGAGATTAAGTTCTCAAGTTTTATTGCATTAATTCTTTTTAAAGAAAAATGCCTCACTATTTTTTATAAATAGAAAAAGCCTGGCACTGTACGGCCCACCAAAGCCCATGGGGACCTCAAAGACTAGGTTAAAAAGACAAAGGTATAAAAAGGACAGAGGGCTGTTGACTCCAAGTCCACGCCGCCATTTCGCATGTAGCGCTTCGTCTTCCTTGCGCCTCCTCTAATCCCGCGACTCCTCTTCTTCAAAGCTAGGATTAGCTTTTTCCCCCGCTACCACAAATCTTCGCCATCAACAAGCCTTGAGTTCCTGCTAGGGTTAGCTCCTGGCCTCTATATCCAGCATGCTACTTCTTCATCGACAATGCCTTGCAAGTCGTCCAAGAAGGCCACCGCCACCGAATCATCTTCCTCGGAGTTGGAGATCCCGGAACAGCTGCGAGAGTTTTCCAGGAGCAGCCTCACCTCCACCGATCTGAACTCAATGGTGATGGATGGCCTCCTTCCGGAGCAGGCGCGCATAGATTGGAAGGTACCGAAGAAAACTCGTCCCCTCCCAATCAATAAACAGATAGTTGATTTTCACTCTTTTTTCGAGCATGGTTTTGGAGTTCCTTGCTTTAGTTTTCTACGCGGACTCCTTTTCTTCTATGGGATTGAGCTCGTCAACCTCAATCCCAACTCCATTCTTCACATTGCCATCTTCGTGCATCTGTGCAAAGCTTTTCTGGGTGCTCTTCCCCACTTTACTCTGTTCCACCATCTCTTTGTCCTCCGACCGCTACGAACTAAGGAAAACCAAGTCGCCATTGGTGGAGTCGACTTCCAGTTGTGCAAGAAGGAGGCATATATCAATGTGCCTCTGAACACCAGGAATAAGAACTAGAGGGACGAGTGGTTCTACTATGACAATCCTCCTCCTTCTCTTGCTAATTTCTCTGGTGCGAAGGCCACTCCTCAAGCGCGATGGTCGGAGAGACCAAATCCGACCGACCCCCAAGTGGTCACTCTGCTGGAAAAGATTACAGAGCTAAAGAATGATGGGGTTGACGGCATTACTATAACGAAGAGCTTCATAGTTCGCCGAGTGCAGCCCTTAAAGCAGCAGAGTCACCCTGCCTGGATGTATGCTTCTGATGATGAAATGAGAGAAGTGACTGATCATCGAACTCTTCTCTACGCTGGTCGTGGCTATCGAAGATGTTCGAAGGAGACATTATTAAGGATCACTTCTTAATCGCAAAGGCATACAACATGAGCACTATGTGGGCCCGAGTAAGCTTTGGTCATTCTGAGTATTTCTGATATTCTTTTTGACAGACTGATCATAACATGTGATGTCTTCATAATTCTGTAGGTTTTGGACACTTTTGTGTCACACCCTCCGCTCCCTCCGACTGATTCTGAGGGACCGGATTATGTTGAGAAGCCGCCATAGACCGGTACTGGAGGTTCAAGCTCATCAGTGAGCGCGCGGCCGTCCACAGGGACCGTCGTAGGCACCACTATCTTGTCTCCTATCAACTTTCCCTCCCCAAGTCGATGAGTGAAGCAGACTGCTCATCGTCGTCGGCAATACGTGGGAGACAATGACGATGACGAAGAAGAGCTACCCAGGACGCTGGTCTGCCAACCCTTGCACACTCCGACCGACCATCAAGCCGGTCAGAGCCCCTGAGCAAAACAACGAGTGATGTAGGAGCGGCGAAGAAGACCAATGAAGTCGACAAGTCTTCCTAGAAGTGGAAGGAGACTGACTCACAGACCACTTCTTCAAAGAAGAGAGTCTGCCGAATCAAAATCAAACAAGCCACTAGGTAAACTTCTTTGCATTTTTTTGATTCTTCATCTCTGTAGTTAATAGCCATATTTTAATCTTCAATGTTATGCTCTTCGGTAGTCACAGCGGTCGGTCGAGTGATGCTCAGAGCGTCCAAGGGTCTCAAGACACTCGGTCAGCTCCTATTCCTCGTCCGATCGACTTACTTCGGTCAGTCTACACACCATAAAGTGCACCAACCGAGCCGAGGAAGTCTCCCAAAGCTCCAACTCCTACACCGATGCCAGCGCCGACACCTCAATATGTCAGTCCTTCCCCGACCGATATTTCTTCCCCTCTCAACAAGGGTAAGGCCATGTTGGTCGAGGACTCATTGGGTCGGCCAGAAGCTGAAGATATGGAGATTATCCATCAACACCGAGAGGGCAACAAGGTACATCAATACCAAGTTTTTTCTTTCCTTTGACTTAATATTTTGACTAACCATGCCCTTCGTCATATTCAGAAAATATATTCTCTTATGGAGAAGAAGCAGGACAGGATTGAGTATCTTGAAGCCGAGACTTTTGGTATATTCCAAATTATTTTTCATATTAGATACTCTCTTCAAGATATTAACTTGTTGTTGATATCTTGCTAGTTACCGGCGAGCAGCTCTCCCTGGCCAAGAAACAGATTGAAAGGCTGCAGACCGACCACAAGGAGGCGACCAAAGCTCTAGAGCAAAGTCGTGTTGATGTCATCGGTAAGATCGCATTCTGAAAGATCATCTAGGCCTCCTAGTGGGTTTTGGTGTTTTGGATGACAACACGATTAAAGAGCTAATGAAATTTGTTGAGCTATAACAGGGAAATGTGTTGTAAATTTATTATGAACATTGATATATCAAGACATGGATGTATATGGATATTCTACATGTATATTTGTGTATGCCATATGACAAAGGATGTGATAATGGTGAAGCTACATGGATGATCACTAGTGAAAATCTTATGTCATGTGTTACACGAAGGAAAATGAAGGTGAATATAAAGTGTGTGCTAATGAATGATGCAAAGAAATGTGTAAACCATGATGGTAAGTTGATGAAGGGTTAGCAAGGACTTGGCTACGATGGACCATACATTGGAGAAGGGCAAGCAAGAGGCTGGACGCCGAAGGACCTTTGTGATGGAGAAGGGCAAGTGGATGCTTGAATCCGATGAATCAAAGAAGCCATGGAGGATTACATATTTCCTAGTGTCAAATATTTGTGAATCAAGAAGAAAAGGTGACATGGATAAAATATGGAGTCTTGACTATAAAATGAGAAAATCCATGTTCATCAGCTCAAGGTGGATATGCTCATATGAAGAAAATATTGCGTGCCCTCAAGAAGAAAAATGTGAAGCATTTCGGCATATGGATATATCTCAAGCTCAAGTGGAAGTATAATTATATTTTATCTATTTCTTGAGTATAGGTATGCCGTACTATAAAGAGGGATGTAACATGTGTTGATTTACAAAGTCAAAGTGCTCAAAATCCCAGTGAGAAACCTTTCCGAGTGAATTAAACCCCAGCCTCGAGTTCTGTCAGGTCAAGCAGGTCAGACCGCCTTGAACTATTTTCTGGGGTCAAGTTTCTGGGTCAGTGAGTTTTTGGGCCTTGGGAGTCAAAGGGTTTTTAGTTTGAGTGTTTTTAGCAGTCAAGTGTTTTGTGTTTGGGGTTCTTGTGCTTGTGCCTGTTGGGAGTTTTTCTATGCAACCAGGTCAGACCGGGTTTGCAACCAGGTCAAACCGGATTGGGCTTGACAACTCCAACGGCTAGTTTTATGAAACCAGTTTAAATACCCCTCCACCTCACCCTTCGGTTGCTACTGGTTCCTGCTCGACTCTATATCATTCCAACGGCCATTTGAGCTCTCCCCAACCTCTCTTTGTGAGATCTAAGTGCTTTGTGCAATATCCTTGAGTTGGGTTGAGAGATTTGAGTGTGTGAGCATTTGTGAGCAAATCCTTATCCTTGAGCACTTTGGTTGTGTCAAGCAACTCGTAGAGCTTTTGTTACTCTTGGAGGGAAACCTCCTAGATGGCTAGGCATCATCCTAGAGCTCCCAAGCTTGTGGTGAGCCTTGGAAAAGTTTGTGAGGGCTGTGATCTTGCCTCCGGTGCAGAAAAGATCAAGATAGTGGATTGAGGGAAGTGGTTGAAAGAGACCCTACTTGGAGCGTGCCGGTGAGCAGCTCAAGCTTCTTTAAACGGAGACGTAGGGATCACAGTTGGTGGTGCTGAACTTCGGTGAAACAAATCTTGTGTCTCCTTGCCAGTTTTCATTCGTAGTTGTTTTCTAGCTTATACTTGTGATTCCACTTCGATCTACTTTGGTGTGCTCATTTGGGTGTTGGTACTATGTGTACGTGCTGAGGAAAATCTCTGGAGCATCACCACAAGTTTTGGTTTGAGCTAGAATTTAAATTTGGAGAGCTGATCTGTTTCTGCCTGTGCAAGGAGGTTTGACTGGGTTGACAAGAAGGTCAGACCGAGTTGAACTATTCTGCGTGAAAAGTTCTGCCTGTGTAAGGAGGTCTGACCGGGTTGACAAGGAGGTCAGACCGGGTTGCACTAATCTATGAGAAAAAGATTAAATTGATTTCAGGTTTTGCCTATTCACCCTCCTCTAGGCGACATCAAGGTCCTTTCAATTGGTATCAGAGCAAGGACTCACAACAAAGCTTAACCGCCGTGAGTAAAGATGTCATCGAATGGTGAAAATTATCTAGAACTTTTGCTTGATGGCTCTAATTATGTGTCTTGGTGTAAATACATGCTAGGAGTACTTAAGACTATTGATCCTGTTTTATTGAGCATTGTGGATGTAAGCATTTGTCCCCCAAATTTTAATTGGGATAATTACTCCGATGAGGAAGGAAAATGCTTGCAACAAAATGCTCAAGCTACTAATGTCTTGTTGAGGGCTTTAAGTGTAGATCTTGAGATGAAGATCTATAAGGAGCACGGTTTCCTAAAAGATGCTCATGTGTTGTGGAAAACTCTGAGAGAAAAGTTTTCAAGGTCCAAAACAAGACAAGAACTAGCTGCCACTGAAAATCTGGTCAAGGCGGTCAGACCGCCCTCTCAGGGTGGTCAAACCGGGTTGACTAGAAAATTTGCGCCCCAGCTGAAGAAAAAAGAGCGCCATCGGCCAAGTGAAGAGTCTACCTCTCAGAGCCATAGTGCTTGTCTTATGGCCAAGAAGAAATAGAAGAAAACCAAGAAAGATGAAAGTGAAAGTGAAGATGATGACTTTGAGTTGGACAACATAAGCAAGAAATACTTGTTCAAACTCATGCAGCTCGTAGCAAGAATTCAAGAGCAAGAGCTGCAGCTAGAGAGGCAAGAAGACTTTCTCATTGACAAGATGAAAGAGCTCAAGACTCTACATGAAGAACATGAGAAACTCAAGAACTCACACATCTCCGTGATCCGTAAATATGGAAAACTAGAAAAGGAATATACTTGTGCTATTGATGCTTCTTCTTGTGCAGCAGCTCTAAGGCAAAAGAATAAGGATCTCAAGGATCAACTTGAAGTGCTTACTAGCAAACATGTGACTATGCAAAAAGATCATATAAAGCCTATGTACTCCCTTGAAAAACTCCAAGACTCACATGCTATTCTACAAGTGGCTCACGAGGTTGTGGTAACATCGGTAAAATACTCTCAACCTCCCACACAAAAATGCACATGCTCACAACAGCAAGTTGAATTTATTTGTGCTAACCCTTGTTGCTCTCAAAGCCAACACTCAAGTGTTGAGAAAACTATTGTAGAATCTTGTGATGACTTCATAGCTCAAGAAAATGATCAACTAAAGCTAGAAGTTAAGAGGCTTGAAGACAAAGTGAGAAGGTTGATGGGTAAGGTTCAAGTGCAACCATCTCAAGATAACCGTGACAACATGGCGAAAAGAAGCTTGAGATGGGTATAACTGTCACTAGACCTGACCCTCAACTAAATGACAAGTCTCCTCGGTGCAAGAAACAAGAAATGAAGAATCATGACCATATCCAATGCTTCAAGTGCACCGATATGGGTCACTCTGCATTCATGTGCTTCAAGAAGATTCAAAGCAAGACAAAGCTATCAAGGAGACAAACAAGGTCAAAGAAATCAATCATATGCTTTGAATGCAAAAATAAGGGTCATGTAATCATGTCATGCCCAAATACCTCTATTGGTCAGAAATTCGCTGTACAAGGAGGTCAGACCGCCTTTGCAAGGAGGTCAGACCGCCTTAGTATAGTTTGTGGCCAAATAGAGAATTTGGACATGAAAGCCAATGGATCCATTGCATCTAGGACAAGGCAAGGCCTTCATAAGAAATGACTCAAGCAAGACCAAAAGGTTGCCTCCAAGATCAAGAAAAGAGTGTGCTACACTTGCCAGCACAAGGGACATCTTAGTAAAGATTGTCCAAACGGTAACACATCTGAGCTGAACATTGTTCATTCCGACTTAATTGTGCATGGAAAGGCAAAAATGCCATTTGGTACAAGTAAGGCCATTTGGGTACCTAAATCTCTTGTGACTAACCTTGGAGGACCCAACAAGTCTTGGGTACCAAAAATAGCTTGATCTAGCTTGCAGGTATGAAGAGATGCATTGGAGGCTTGACGCACAAAAATGATTTGCAACTCAAATTGTCAAGCTTAGTATGAAGTTGATAAAAAATTCATCCAATAACATCTCAGGGCAACAGATAAGTTCTGCTGTAATTGAGTCTTTCAACATGATGGCTTGTTTATCTTAAGTTCTCTCAAACTCCCTATTGTACATTTCTTCAAGTACTATTTTTTATGCCATGTGATACTCTTAATGGCTCTACTGTGGAGCAACACATACTTTCTTGCAGGTGCATGGCTCAAATTAAGAAATATTCAAGAAACAGGAAACATGAAACATAAAGGCAGAGTCGGGCCCAACACAAGGCGGTCAGACCTCCTTGTCAAGGCGGTCAGACCGGGTTGGGCTAACAGGATTCTTCAATATTGAGAATCCGTTGTATTTCTTGCTTTCCAAAGACAAAAGATGGCTATATGTATGTAAGTAACACTTGTCATGAGATCTTTTTCATACAACATACTCTCCGGTGACCAAGTTATGATATAGACTCCATATTATTCTTCATTGAATATACATGCACATCTACAACAACTCAAATGCATGGCATGTATCAAGGGGGAGTCTAACTAATAACTTGTGTTTTCGGGACTAATGTTTTCATCTAAGCACTTGTGTAGTCTCACAAGTGAGAGTTTGTCTTTCTCCGTGAGCAAAAGAGAAAAGTTAGTCTCCATGGGATTTGTGCCACTTGGGCCTCTCATCATCAATTCCAAGGATGAAATTCAGTTGAATGAGATGGCAAGATCATTATTGAAAATGGCACAAGTTATTGCTTATTCTTCACCGGAATGAAGAAATTGTGACATATGGCAAAGGTATGTTTTAAAGTTCAGTTGCTTTTAAATATCTTGTGCATCTAGGCCTTTGCATGTTTAGAGTGTTTTGAGCATACAATCAATTCAAATCTTGTTGAGTGTGTGTCACTTGATGAGTTTGAGTATCTTGGATATTTGGTTTATACCTTATCCATGAAATCTTGACATATGTTAGGTCAAGAATTATTTCAAATGAAGGATATATGCTAAAAGGACTCCTTGGATGTTGTTTGCTTCTGATTGCTCTTGTATAAGTGTTTTGAAAATCTATCTAGAACTGCTAGGATGTGTGGTTTTTCAAAAGTTTTGGAGATTTCGGTCTTTGTGACCATATCAATTCAATCATGGCCATTGTTCACATTGTTTGCTTGATGGCTGGCCATGAATGAAGAGATGTTCTCAAGTTCACAAATTATATTCCTTGAAATATCATATCTCCAAGGTTTATGTCCTATCTAATCCAAAGATGGGTCAATGGAAAGAATCGAATATCTCTCGATATGGTCCAAACATGGTTGAATCGGAGGGACTGAAAGTTCAAATTTATCCAAAGGTGTTTGAAATGGAAGGATATAAAATTCTCATCCTATCCTTGCATTTTGTCTTGGGTCTAGGGGTTGTCTGGAATTTTCCAGGTGAACCCGGTCAGACCGCCTTAGCAGGCGGTCAGACCGGCTTTCACGGGGACCTTTAGTGGAACCTTTGAACCCCTTGTCCAAAACAGTGCTCATTCTTTCCTATTCTTTCCATACTCGTCGGCTCTTCCTCCCCAAGCTCTCAAATGGCGATTTCTTGATTCCTCAGTGGAATCTCTCCTCTCCTTCGTGGATTTGGTGGCCCCAACCTCCATTATGCCGGATCCAAGTCTGGCTCTGTCCCAAGGTTTGTGTTCCCTCTCTCCTCAAGTTATTCCAATCGATTTCATCCCGATCTCCTCTCCTAGGGTTCCTTCTTAGGGTTGCTGCCATGGAATTACCTTCTACTATGCCTAGGACTACCCCATTGCAAGATTATGTATTTCCCAAGTCGACATTGCTCAAATTTGTGGTACAATTTTTTTCTATACAAAGCGGTCAGACCGGCTTGTCCACCCGATCAGACCGGGTTTTGCAGAGAAAATGTTGTCCCCCAAATTTGATCAATCTCTTTCTTTGGTGCTAATCTACTTCGTCGCATACAATATTTCATTGAAAATTTCCTTGTAATCTCCTTTGTAGCCTGCCTTGACCTCAACTGGAAGTGCTCTGTTTTTCTGTACAAGGCAGTCAGACCGCCTTTGCTGTCCAGAAAGACTAAGCCACCTTTCAGTTTTAGCCTTTTTTGATTCTGTGTTAGTTCTTAGTTGCTCCCAAGGTCTTTTACATGGATTGTTCGTCTCCTTTTCTCAGGAAGGGCAGTATGGGTGGGTCTCGGCATGAAAGGAGCAAAAAGAGGAGATTTGAGCAAGAGACTAGTGGCAGCTCAAGTGCTGCTAAGGGAAAAGCTGCATGTATGGCCGGTTTCCGACCTAAACAAATACACAAGGATTTTTGTCGGGCTAGCATGCTCATTGATAGTTTTGTTGCAGCCGACGATGAGGAGATGCTTGAGGACACTAGTGATGAGACTAGTGGTGATGATGAGGAATAAGAGTTTCAGGATGAAACTTTCAGGGCAAATGAGGAAGAGATAACAGTAGCTGATGAGAGTGAGAGTGAGGAGGAGGAGGATGCTAATGATGATACTGGTGATGAGGTTGAGCAAGGAGATATTGGAGACATGGAAATTGTCATTCGAGTTTTGAATGAAACATATCCAGCAAAGCCAGTTATGCACGCCCCTACTAGACCTCCCACACATGTGCTAGAATGCTATACAGGTCAAGGGTAAAAAAGAAAGTGATGAAGTGGAGAAAGAAAAATATGTACAACGGAGATAAGAGAAGCTTTGACTATAGATTTTGGAGCAACTCTTAGCAGGATTACTATGAGACCGTGCTTATGACCAAAGACACAGTAGTGTCAGAAGCTCAATGGGTGGATTGGTACTTCATGGAACAAGAGAGAAATCCTATTTTTGATCAAGTCATAGCAGCTTGTGAGAGGACACACATTAAAGTTGATGGGCTTTAAGTATGATTGGAACATTGAAATTATTGGCCAGTTCTATGCCACTGTGTTCTTTGAGGAAGCTGGAAATGTGAGGACAATGCACCGGATGACTCAAGGAGAACATCTTTCTATCTCATATTACCGGTTTGCTTGGCTCTTTGGCTTTGGGAAGGACGACAATGACCGTGAGAAAATTCATCTTGAAAACCCTTTGCCTATAGAACAATTGGAGTTCATGTATCCACCGAGTGATAGGGTGAATGTGGGACTTGTAAAGGGTTTGTACACCTATTACTCAGTTCTGAACAGACTATTTAGGAGGACTCGTGCTCCTAGACATGGAAATCCCTCAGATATCACTCTCTTTACAAAGAATCTATTAGCAAGGTTAGAATTGGTGCACAAGAGTTCAGTGTGATGGATTTCATTTGGGCGGAAATTAAGCTTAGCTCCATGGACCCGTAGAAATCGTGTGGTTTTGGCTCATATCTTATGTTCATGATTGAGGAAGTAACTAAGTTTAACTATCCAGTAGAGCAACCTGATCCTCACAAACCCCTCAGGCCTCCTCCATCAAAGAAACCCATCCTGATCCAACTGAATGAAGAGCCACCTCAGCCAGGTCAGCCAGGTCAGTCGGTACAGCAGTCTCTGCCGCAGGTAAACCCGGTCAGACCGGGTTCACAGGGTGGTCAGACCGGGTTGCCTGGACAGTGGCAGACCCAGTCTCCTCGGCGCCGTGAAAAATCCACCTCTCCGATCAAGAAGCTTTTCAACATGGTTTTTGGCATGTGCAGAACACATCATGATGTGGAAACTTGCGCAAGAGAAGAAAGAGCAGATTTGTCTAGACGATTGAGAAGAATTGAGAGAGCTCAATTTCCTTTGGATCCTCCTTCACCACCTAGACAAGAAGAACGACCACCAACACCTCTAATGGAATGATACAACAGATGGCAAGAGGAAGACTACTACTCTCAGATTCATGGGTCTAGCAGCAGGGGTGGACATGTGGAATCTTCAGATCCTTTTATTGCTGGTTATGTGGACTTGTCTAGTGATCGGCCAACTAGTAGCTATGTACCAACACAGTCTTTTGATGCTACCCCTCAGCAGTTCAGACCTCCTCCTCCTCCTCCTTCAGAGGATCCACCCAGGTGCAGCAGCCTTGAAGAAGTCGGTGCCAGCCTCTTTAGTTATGATTCTACTGCAGCGCATTGGCAGGGTCCACATGACTACACTCCTAGTGGTGATGGCAATGACTTTCAGTAGAGCAGCAGCACATCACTCCTTGGGACTCCTTGTTTCTTCTTTTTGGATGATTGTTGACAAAAGGGGGAGAAGAAGAAAGGATTAAAGCATCAAGATATATCTCAAAGTGTCCAAGGAGCAGAAAAATCAGTTATTGTGGTTCTTGGAGTCTCAAAACTGAGAATTTGTATCTTTTTAGTTTTTCTGCCTACGCAAGCCGGTCAGACCGGGTTGGCAACTAGGTCAGACCGGGTTGTATTGTTTTCCAAAGCCTTGGTCTGTAATAATTATGCTTCTCCTCGTGTGGACTTGAGAACAAATTGTAATGTGTGCTACTATATGTTTGAGTACCTTATTTATCTAAGTGATATTTAGTATGACTCATTTTTGTTGAATGTTGTTTTGTTGGTTATTGCAAAAATCAGTCAAACCCGGTCAGGCCGGGTTGACAAGGCGGTCTGGCCGCCTTGTATTGAGTTTTGCACTTTTCCTTGTCTTTGTTTTGTACTTTGTCATATGCATCATGTAATATCACTTCACACTTTTTTTTGCACCCCACGATTGCAGTGATATAGGGGGAGCTCTATGTTTTCATTGAATATGTGTTTTTTGGCATTTGTATCCAAAATTTGAATTCCATTTTTATGTGCACATATTTAGGGGGAGCTCAAGGTATATCTCTGCATCCAAAACTATTTTATGATGTTATTATGAAGCTTTAATCAGTTTGTCATCAATCACAAAAAAGGGGGTGATTGAAAGATCATCTAGGCCTCCTAGTGGGTTTTGGTGTTTTGGATGACAACACGATTAAAGAGTTAATGAAATTTGTTGAGCTATAACAGGGAAATGTCTTATAAATTTATTATGAACATTGATATATCAAGACATGGATGTATATGGATATTCTACATGTATATTTGTGTATGTCATATGACAAAGGATGTGATAATGGTGAAGATACATGGATGATCACTAGTGAAAATCTTATGTCATGTGTTACACGAAGGAAAATGAAGGTGAATATCAAGTGTGTGCTAATGGATGATGCAAAGAAATGTGTAAACCATGATGGTAAGTTGATGAAGGGTTAGCAAGGACTTGGCTACGACAGACCATACATTGGAGATGGGCGAGCAAGAGGCTTGGCGCCGAAGGACCTTTATGATGGAGAAGAGCAAGTGGATGCTTGAATCCGATGAATCAAAGAAGCCATGGAGGATTACATATTTCCTAGTGTCAAATATTTGTGAATTAAGAAGAAAAGGGGACATGGATAAAATATGGAGTCTTGACTATAAAATGAGAAAATCCATGTTCATCAGCTCAAGGTGGATATGCTCATATGAAGAAAATATAGCTTGCCCTCAAGAAGCAAAATGTGAAGCATTTCAGCATATGGATTTATCACAAGCTCAAGTGGAAGAATAATTAGATTTTATCTATTTTATGAGTATAGGTATGTCGTCCTATAAAGAGGGATACAATATGTGTTGATTTACAAAGTCAAAGTGCTCAAAATCCCAGTGAGAAACCTTTCCGAGTGAATTTAAACCCTAGCCTCGAGTTCTGTCAGGTCAAGCAGGTCAAACCGCCTTGACAAGGAGGTCAGACCGCCTTGAACTATTTTCTGGGGTCAAGTTTCTGGGTCAGTGAGTTTTTAGGCCTTGGGAGTCAAAGGGTTTTTAGTTTGAGTGTTTTTAGCAGCCAAGTGTTCTGTGTGTGGGGTTCTTGTGCTTGTGCCTGTTGGGAGTTTTTCTGTGCAACTAGGTCAGACCGGGTTTGCAACCAGGTCTAACTGGGTTGGGCCTGACAATTCCAATAGCTAGTTTTCTGAAACCAGCTTAAATACCCTTCCACCTCACCCTTCGATTGCTGCTGGTTCCTGCCCGACTCTATAGCATTCCAACGGCCATTTGATCTCTCCCCAACCTCTCTTTGTGAGATCTAAGTGCTTTGTGCAATATCCTTGAGTTGGGATGAGAGATTTGAGTGTGTGAGCATTTGTGAGCAAATCCTAAGCCTTGAGCACTTTGGTTGTGTCAAGCAACTCGTGGAGCTTTTGTTACTCATGGAGGGAAACCTCCTAGACGGCTAGGCATCATCTTAGAGCTTCCAAGCTTGTGGTGAGCCTTGGGAAAGTTTGTGAGGGCTGCGATCTTGCCTCCGGTGCGGAAAAGATCAAGGTAGTGGATTGAGGGAAGTGGTTGAAAGAGACCCGGGTTGGAGCGTGCCGGTGAGCAGCTCAAGCTTCCACAAACGGAGACGTAGGGATCACGGTTTGTGGTCCTGAACTTCGGTGAAACAAATCTTGTGTCTCATTACCGGTTTTCATTCGTAGTTGTTTTCTAGCTTATACTTGTGATTCCACTTCAATCTACTTTGGTGTGCTCATTTGTGTGTAGGTACTAAATCGTATCAAGATATGAGAAATTAGTCGAACAAAATCCAAAACCAGAATTTACCAATGGTTAAGGAGTAGTGGAACATTATTACTAGCCCCCTGGCTCGATTGTTTAATATGATAGATTAAGAAATCAAGAAAAATAAGAATAAAAATCATCAATAAATCTTTCATCAAAAAGACTGAAGTTTCATTCACTAATAACGTATAAGAATACAAAAGATAGACTACATATAAAAGCGACATAGCTGATTCATGTTCCACGAGTTTCGTATATCGTCGCCATCTTCATACATCAGTCGATAAGCCCCCGGCCGAGTGACTTCTTTAACTACATAAGGTCCTTCCTACTTAGGAGATAGTTTTGCCGATTCTTGGTTGATTGCACTCGGCGTAGCACTAAATCCCCAATATGAAACTAGCGATTGCGTATGTTCTTATCATAGTAACGTCGCAAGCCTTGCTGGTATAGTGCCGACCGGAACAGAGCGCGATCACGCAACTCCTCTGCCACAATCAAATAAATCTCTCGGTTTTCTTCAGAAAGCTTCTCGTCGTATCCCTTGACTCGCGCTGATACAAGGTTCACCTCGGTCGGCAGCATAGTCTCAGATCCATAGACCAACAAGAAAGGTGACTGGCCAGTAGCCCAACTGACGTTAGTACGCAGCCCTTAGAGAACTGAAGGCAGCTCTCATACCCACCGACCGGCATAAGGTTTGAGCCTGTCAAATATCCGGGGCTTCAACCCCTGAAGAATCATACCATTGGCCCGATCGACCTGCCCATTGCTTTGAGGATGAGCCACTTATGCAAAGTGGATTTTTATGCCCATCTCATCTGCAAAGTCACGGAACTCCTCAGATGTAAACTGAGTACCATTGTCGGTGATGATATCATGAGGGACTCCAAACTGAGTGAAGACATCTCTAACAAACTCGACCGCTTTCTTCGAAGTTATCTTGCCAACCGGCTTCGCTTCAATCCACTTGGTGAATTTGTCAATAGCAATAAACAAATGAGTGAACCCGCCTGGCGCTTTCTTGAAAGGACCAAGAATATCAAGACCCCAGATTGCAAAAGGCCAAGTCATAGGTATCATTTAAAGTTGCTGCGAAGGCACATGTGTCGATTGAGCAAATAATTGATAGCCTTCACACTTTTGAATGACCTTGTGTGCATCATCAACCGCCATAGGCCAATAAAACCCTTGCCGGAAAGCCTTGCCTACCAAAGTCCTGAAAGCTGCATGATTGCCACATACTCCTAAATGGATTTCTTCCATCAACACATTGCCTTCTATATCGAGATACACCACATCAAGATGTTCCATCCTCCTCTTCTATAAAGCAGATCGTCCACCATCAAGTATCCTCGACATTTAGCCTTCAACCTCTGTTGCTCATCAGGATCCGTAGGCAGCGTACCCTTGCTCAAGAATTGGACAATCGGGTCACGCCAGTCGATCTCTATGTCGACATCACTTACAGGCTCAGCAATATCGATTGCCAAGACATCAGACCGAGGAGAAATAGTGGGGGAATCCAGGGTGTGTAAGAAAACACCGGGTGGGACAATCAGCCACTTGATTATTATCTTAAAGAACATGTGTGAACTTTAGTCCATCAAACTTGTCTTCGAGCTTCCTTACTTCTTGGCAGTAAACACCCATGTTGTCATCCACACAGTTCTAATCCTTGGTGACTTGGTTAATGACTAGAGCCGAGTCACCAAAGATGTCAAGACGCCAAATGCCGAGCGAAATAGCAATGCGCAGCCATGCAGGAGAGCTTCCTATTACGTAGCGTTATTAGACGCGCGAAACATGATCTGGAGGATGTATCACAATCTTTCTCCTGTGGGTGAGATGAACACAATTCCTGCACCTGTCCTAGGTAACTGGAGGGATCCATCAAAATACATTTTCCAGTACTCGATATCTTGTGATGCAGGCGGCATTTGAATCTCTGTCCACTCAGAAACAAAGTTGACCAATGCCTGTCCTTTGATTGCCGAGCGCGGTGCGAACGGGATGGTATACTGACCAAGTTCGACTGCCCAATTAGCAATGTTGTCTTCGGCTTCTCGATTGTGAAGGACTGCGTCGAGTGCAAAGGATGTTTGAACTTCGATAGGATAAGCTTGAAAGTAATGCTTCAACTTCCTTGAGGTGATCAAGAGCGCGTATAGCAGCTTCAAGATATGGTGATATCGGGTTTTGGACGCACTAAGAACTTCACTAACAAAGTAGACCGGGTGTTGTAATTTTTGTATGTGACCCTCTTCCTCTTGGTTGACCGTTAAAACAGTACTCACAACTTGAGTTGTGGCCGATATGTAGAGTTGAAGCTTTTCTTGCGGCTCTGAAGGCACCAAGACTGGAATATTGCTGAGGTGGACCTTTAGGTCATCCAATGCCAATTGCGCCTCCGCTGTCTAGACGAAGTCATCCTGCTTCTTGAGCAGTTTAAAGAGCGCCAGACCCCTAAACCCCAGTCGAGAAATAAAGCGACTGAGGGATGCCATACATCCGATTAGCTTCAGAATATCCCCCTGAGAATGAGGTGGCCCCATATCAAGGATTGCCTTGATTTATCTGGGTTAGCCTCAATCCCTCGTTTTGAAATGATGTAACCGAGTAGCTTACTCGAAGGAACCCCAAAAACACACTTTTTAGGATTTAGCTTCATTGAGTAATGTCTCAAATTGTCGAAAGTCTCTACCAGGTCAGAGAGAAGTTCTTCAACATTTTGAGTTTTTACTACGACATCTACATATGCTTCTGCATTCCGACCGATATGAGCTTCGAGGCAGCGTTGAATACCACGTTGGTAAGTCACGCCAGTGTTTTTCAGACCGAACGACATGGTAATGTGGCAGTAGGTGCCAAAGGGAGTTATAAAGTAAGTCTTGATTTAATCTTCGACTTTCAGTGGGATCTGGTGATAGCCTAAATAGGCATCCAGAAAGCTTAAAAGCTCACATCCGACTGTTGAGTCTACGATCTGGTCGATACGTAGTAGAGCGAATGGGTCTTTAGGACAGACCTTATTCAAATCAGTATAATCAACGCACATCCGCCACTCTTTATTCTTCTTGGGTACAAGGACTAGATTTGTCAGCCAATCTGGATGGTACACTTCCTTTATAAACTTAGCAGCTAATAACCTAGCTATCTCCTTCTTCATGGCGTCCTTGCTTTCTTGTGCAAACCTTCTAAGCCTTTGCCTGACAGGGGTGGCCTTAGGGGGCACCCTTAATTCGTGCTCAATCTTTTCCCTAGGAATTCTCGGCATGTCAAAAGGCTTCCATGCAAAGATGTCCCTATTTTCCTGGAGGAAAAGAGTGAGCGCGAGTTCCTATTTCTCGTCGAGGTCGGCCCCTGCATAAGTGATCTTAGCAGGGTCTTCAGGGTCGAGCACGATCTCCTTAGTAGGGACGTCGTCCGTCTGTATCTTGTCCTTGGTGGGCTTCTTCATGGGGATCTCCGCGCCGGCCTGCTCCTCATTGCCGATTGCCTTCTGGATCTCTTGCCAGTCAGACATCATCACTGTTGTTCGGCCATCTCACAACTCTGCACATCACAATTGAAAGAATACCGAAGATCAGAGTGGAGGGAGATTACTCCTTTGAGGCCTGGCATCTTGAGAATGAGGTATGGGTTGTGCGGGACCGTCATGAACTTTGCTATCGCCGGTCTGTCGAGGATAGCATGGTATGCTGACTCGAAGTCGGCCACCTGGAAGATAACACGCTCGGTCCTAAAGTTCTCACGTGTTCCAAAGGTAACCGGCAGGACGATCTGTCCAATGGGAACTGAAGTCTTGCCGGGCACGATCCCATGGAAGGATGAGGAACTCGGCTGGAGGTGATTGACCGACAAGCCTAGCTCCGTGAGGGTCTTGGTGAAGTTCAAGTCCAGACTGCTTCCTCCGTCGATGAGTACTTTGTTGAACTTGACCTCCTTCATCGTGGCTGCGAGTACCAGCGGGTAGCGACCTGGCTTGTGCAGGTGTCTGGGGTGATCCGACTGATCAAATGTGATTGGTACCTCAGACCACCTCATGTATTTGGGCGTGGCAGGCTCTACGGAGTTGATCTCACATAGTTCCAGCTTTTGCTTGCGCTTGGACGCGTAGGCATCCGGGCCTCCGAAGATGAAGTTGACTTCCTTCCGGGGCACCTGGAACTCTCCTTCTTCGTCCTTGTTGTCACCGTCTTTAGCCTTGTCTTTGCTATTGTGCCTTGGCGGATCCTTTGCCACCTTGAGCATGACAGTTGTGAAGGCCTTCAGTCGGGAACAGTCCTTTGCTTTGTCGTTCCCCTTTGGGTGCCATAGGCACGGGCGACTTAGCAAGTCGTCCATGGTTTGCTGGTTCATCCGAGGGTTTTTCTGGGATCGGTCTACCGCAGCGACCATGTTATCGGACTTCCTTTTCTTGTCCTTCTTGGAGGACTCCAGCTTGTCCGAGCGCTTCTCCTTGCCTTTGCGGCGGATGTCATCCAGTGCCGACTCTCCTGATGCAAACTTATCAGCGATCTCGAAGCACTCCCTAGCGGTCAACTTAAGTTCATGATTCCTTCGACCGATCTCCCGGACCAGGTCATCACTGCGTATGCCTCCTTGGAAGGCTGCGATGATCTGCTGATCTGGGACATTAGGGATCTCGGTCTTCTTGGCGTAGAACCGCTTGATATAGTCGCGCAGGGGATCGTTAGACTTATGCTTGATCCAACTGAGGTCGAAGTGATTGCCCGAATGATTGCAAGTAGCTTGGAAACTTTCTATGAGCTTTCTATTAAGGTCTCCCCAAGAGGTGACCGATTTGTCTGGAAGAGATGTGAGACAAATCCGAACGGCCGGATCAAGGCCGACCGGTAGATAATTGGCCATCACGAAGGTATCATCCCTGGCTGACCGAATCTCTGTACTGTATAGCTGAAGCCACTCTCAGGGGTTGGTCTGACCATCGTATTTTTTGATGGGAACCATCTTGAACCCTTTTGGCTACCAAGCTACGCGAAGCTCAGGTACATAGGCCTTGATGCTGTCGAATTCTTCATCGCTCGGAGTAGTTGATCTTCTATGTCGGTCAGGAGATGGAGATGAGCGACGATTATGGCGTGGGCCAATGTCGTCATCATGGCGACGACGCCGATTATCTCTATCACGATTCTTGCATCGGTCCTGATCGTCATGTCGACATTGGCCATCGCGGTTGTTTCTTGGAGGTGGATAACATCGGTCTTTCCGTCGGTTGTCAGTCCTCCGATCATGGCGCTCCTCCTCGTGGCGTCGGTCATCCCGAGCCCTCTCTTCGTAATGGGAGTTGATGGTGTCCCGACCGTCACGGATGCTGAGGGAATTTCTCCGACCTCACGCCTTCGCTGACCGCGTGATGTCGCGTGACCGGAACTTGCCACCAACTGTGATTTTTCCCTGGCCACATCTTGGGCTGCAACGGCCTTAAGCATAGCCACCGCCTTCTGCATCGTGGGGGTCTGGTATGTTGCGTCAGCCATCAAGCTATCAAGCAATGTTTTAGCCTCGGTGATGTTGTTCTGCGGGGTGCCATAGACCCTGATGCCGTCTACTTCAATCTCGAGCTGTTTAAGGTCCAGTCGGCGTGCGAGGCAGGATCCACGTGATCCTCTTGGTCGGTGGTGATGTCCTGTCGATGAGTCATTGTCTTGGGCACGTTCTTCTGCGCGGCCATCTTCTTTGTGACAGTCTCTTTCACGGTCACCCTCCTCCTCATTGTCTCCTGATGGATTCTCCTCTTTATCGACCACGTTCATGGTCAGAGGGTATAAGAAGGCAAATCCGACCGAATTCTCATCAAAGGAATGGACTGACTTTAAGTCGCACCCGAAGGGTAGGTTTGTTTCGCCGAATTTGAGTGGAGCCAACGCTAGGATCAGATCTGACAAGCTCGGTGATCGCGTCGTAAAACTGGCTGCGGCCGAGTTGGATTGGTGGTTCTCTAGACCTAGCTCTCCGTTGGTGTCGATGACAAAGTCGAGCGATTTGAAGGAGATCTTGAAGTCCGGCGAGTACTGGATGTCGGGAGTTTCGGCCATCGTAGTCGACAGGGAATCCTAGCGAGCCTTGTCCCCTACCTGGCGCGCCAACTGTCGAGACTTGATCTCAGCAATATATTTATGAGGCTATGTCGAGATTAAGAAATACGATGGTTGCAAAAGACGCCGAGTTACACAGGTTTAGGCCGTCTCGATGAGAGTAAAAACCCTACGTCCTGTGTTCTATGGTTTGTATTGTTTCTAATTTCGTGTTCCTGATGAGGGTTCCCTGCCGTCTTACATATCTGGTTGGCATAGGATACATAAAGAGTCCTACTCGTAGTCTATAAGGATTTACATAGAAATTTATTCCTAATTACCTTGTGCTCTAAGCTGACTCGGTCGGTTCTCTTATTAATAAGGTACTCGGTCGGTTGCCGACTTAAGTATATTTATGGATACCGGGAAGGTAAGTATTCCACACCGCCGCCTTCCCGAGAAGCCGCCGCCATTGTTGGCGTCAGATTGCGTGACCGTCTTGACGAAGGACGCTAGCTTATCACGAGCTTCAGCGGGGTCGCTGTCGAGCTCTTCGTCAGGGTCCCAGAGGAAGTCTGGCGCCTCGCCCGCCACGGGCGCGATGAGGACGAGGCGGATCTTGGTGAACACCTCGTCGATCTCCGACCAGGAACCACAGCAGAGCACGAGGGGCGGCATCACGCAACCAGGAACCGCTGGCTTGCCCATACTCCGCGTAGCCCTGCAAGACCGGCCCCAGGGCATCTACACCATGCCGCCGGCGTAGGCGTCGGGAGAGGAAAGGAGAGAAAAGAAAAGAAAAGAAAAGAAAAATGGTGGAACCCGCATTTTGGGAGAGAAATAATGTCCCTTTATTCCTAGTGGGTTTGTTTCAGAATTTGGTAGGGAACTAAATTTAGTCAGTGGGATAGGAAGGGATTAGAGTTATGTTTTTTAATTTGGATGACTAAAATAGATTTTAGCGGCCCATTTAATTACTCCACTTAAGTTGCTCTTATTTCTTGGTCCGGGTCAACTCGAGCGTCATATATATACGTGTTTAGTTGGATCACGGATGAATAGTAATCTTCGTCGACGTCGTAGTTGATCGATACGTGCGGATATCTGCGTCGCATTACATGTCGCGCAAGTGGCGTCCCCGTACATGCGGTCCAAGGTGGAGGCTTTCCGCAATCATCATGCCGTCAAGCTGCAGACGGCGCGGCATGGACGACATGGCACAATCTGCCGTCTCCTTTTCGTTCTCTACCTCCTGCACGCCGCTCGAGCTTTCGTCGCATAATCGCTACCCGATCGAACGCCCATGTACCATTTGCCCACGGGTTTATCCGTAGAGCGCTCGCTGCTCGGTGGCAGGCATGCAGGCCGTACACGCATGTCGCGTAGTGAAGCGTGCCGTGATATGAAAGTTTGCCGGTTGGTTTGTTACAGGATGTGTATGAGCAACAGTATGCGGTTAGCAGATGCTAGAGTCCGTACGTGTGGGCGGTAGAAGCCTAGAGCCCTGGACTGTGGATTAGACGAACCGATGACTCGCCCCCGCGGAAATATCTTGCTATCTGTTGGTGGCGCACTTTCGTTCGACGCCACTGGTACACGTGCCGGATGGAAACTATACGGATAATAAAGCAGCAAGAAATGTGCGTGGATATGCTGCCTACGAATGAATGTGTGGTACGGCCAAGGCTCCCAGGCTTATCTAATTCTCTGCTTGCTTGATGCTCCACGGATCCACGATTCTCGACGGACCCGGCCACCCTTGGGGGCGATGTCAATGTTGGTGTGAAATTGTACCACTCGTATTACGGAGAAAGTCTATATAGGATCGTGCCAACTTGCGCCCATGCCTCCCAACAGAATCTCTGCATGGCACACAGTAACGTTCGAGATCGAGGAACGGCAGATCCGAAAAACTCGGGCGTACTCTCTCACGAGCTTCCAATACGTAAACAGTTCTCGTGACGCACGTACATAGCGCCATCGTGCAGACGTGCCCCATGCCTCCTCCGGTTTGAGCGAGCAGAGGCAAGATCCGGAAGACCAGAACACAGTGAAACGAGACGGGTCCGGAAGAAATCCATCAGCACTTAACGCCGAGCGTGGGAGTGTGTGGTTTGTTGCACATGCACGGTTGCTACGGGCCGGGGACACTGGCACAGTTGTGGATTCTTGAGTAGTGCGTGGGGGTTGATCCTAATTTGTATGTCGTCTGCAACATTAATTAGTTGGACTTGGACATGGATGATGGAGTCAAGGTGTTCCGGCGGAACTTTATTAGGGATGGCAATTTCACCCATGGGTGTGGGGCCCGACGGGTTTTGCATCCGACGGGTGCGGGTGTGGGTGTGATTTTTTACCCATGGGTGTCATCCACACCCGACTCGATCAACGTGGGTGTGAGTGTGGGTTTTATTTCTCACCCATGGGTGACCCGTTGGGCCCCGAAACATATTCTCATAGAAAATTTAGCACATCATTTAATAAACTAATCCTAAGTAAATATCTATATTATGAGATTAATGACTATGTTATTAAGAATTTATATAAAATTACTCACATATATACCTATGACTTACTTTTTATTAATTATTATAACATATATAGACATTATGCATTTGTATCAACCTCATAAAAATATTTTTTTTGAGATTTTTTCTTTGTAATATATGAAACCCGATGGGCACCCGACACCCACCCGAAACCCGTGGGTGTGGGCGTGGGTCTCAATTTTCACCCATGGGTGTGGGTGTGGGTGCTAATTCCCACCCGTATCTTTTTTCTAGTGGGTGGGTTTTTGGTGCATCCGACCCGAACCCGACCCATTGCCATCCCTAAACTTCATGTTGAATTATCGACAATCGAAGTCACGTAGATCGATGTAGAGAACGAAAACTAAAAGCAACAAGAATAGAGGAGACGAAATTCTTTATTGAATACTTCTGGTGAATTAAAAAGGGGTGTGTCCTCAACTATTTATAAGGGGGAAACCCTACTTCGTGTTGGGTCCTAATTCGATAACGAGCCCACATGGGCCAGGAAACCTTCTTCTAGAAGGTGGGCCTGGCCCAACAAGCATTTTACAACACTCCCCCTGGGCTCTTTATCACGATAAATATGTCTCATAAAAACTCCTTAAAACTCCAGTGGGGAAAATAGAGAAAAGAGCACATATTACCGTTACTTGTATTGTACGCATTGCCTCATTAAAAATCTTAATGAGAAAATTTCATATGAAAACTCATAAGGGAAGAATATTACAATGCTTTAATCTTCATGATTAATGCTTATCGATCTTCATGAACGACACGAATTATCTTCGAGATGATTCTTTAATTCGGGACGTGTTGTACTTAGGGAAGTTCTCCCCCTGTTCCAAGCACTTTTCTAAGTCTTCTCATGCCAATACCATGCCGACACTTTTCAAGAGTGCAAGCTGGTAGTGCCTTTGTGAACATATCTGCAAGATTATCACAAGATCAGACATGAGTTACTAAAATTTCTCCCTTCTCTTGTAATTCATGCGTATGGAAGAATTTAGGTAACATATGCTTTGTCCTGTTTGACTTTATGTATCCTGATTATATTTGTGCAATACAAGCGTTATTATCTTCATAGATAACTGTAGGGAATGGAGTATACGACACTCCACAACTCTCTATTATATGTCTTGACATTGTTCTAAGCCAAGTGCATTCCTTGGTGGCTTCAAATAATGCGATGATCTCTGAGTAATTTGTTGATGTAGCAACAATCGTATGCTTCGTTGACTTCCATGAAATTGTCGTTCCACCAAATAAAAACATATATCCAGTCTGCGAGATTGACTTGTGTGGATCGGATAAGTAGCCAGCATCAGTATACCCAACCAAGGTTACTTCTGCATTCTTCTTGAAAAATAATCCAAAATCTTCAGTTCCTCTCAGATATCTTAATACTTGTTTAATGTCTTTCCAATATCGCATAGTTGGTGCCGAGTTGTATCTAGCAAGTAGATTAACAGCAAAAGCTATATTGGGCCTCGTGCCATTTGCAAGATACATCAATACTCCAATAGTACTGAGATAGGGATATTGAGGTCCCAATAATTCCTCACCTTCCTCCTTTGGTCTAAATGGATCTTCCTCTGCATTGAGTGATCTCATAACCATAGGGGATCTAAGTGGGTATGCATCTTTCATATTAAATCTTTCTAATACCTTCTTGGTATAGTTTGATTGATGCAATAATATCCCTTCGTGGGTATGCTCAAGCTGCAAGCCTAAACAATATGCAGTTTTACCTAAATCTTTCATTTCAAATTCAGACTTTAAGTGAGAACATGCATCTTCGACGTCCTGTGTAGTACCAATGATATTCAAATCATCAACATAAATAGAGATTATGCAATAACCTTTCTCTGATTTCTTAATGAATACACAAGGACAATCATCATTCTTCAAGAATCCTTTCTCCAGTAAAAATTTACTGAGTTTGTTATACCACATTCTTCCAGATTGCTTTAAACCATATAGTGACTTCTGAAGTTTGACACTATATAATTTGCGTTCTTCTTCATTCGGGACTTTGATTCCTTCTGGAACTTTCATATAGATTTTTCTATCTAATGTTCCATACAAATATGCAGTGACGACATCCATAAGTCGCATTTGCAAATTCATATTCACTGCCAATGATATTAAATTCCGGAAAGTAATTCCATCCATTACAGGAAAGTAGGTTTCTTCGTAGTCAATTCCTGGTCTCTGCGTGAAACCTTGAGCTACGAGTCTCGCCTTGTATCTAGTCACTTCATTTTGAGCATTTCTCTTCCTAACAAACACTCATTTGTGACCCACTGGAAAGATACCTTTTGGTGTAAGGCTTACATTGCCGAACACTTCTCTTTTCTTTAGCGAGTTCAACTCTGCACAAATTGCTTCTTTCCACTTTGGCCAGTCAGGACGCTTCGTGCATTCCTTCATTGACTTTGGTTCAGATTCCAAGTCAATCTGTGTTGCAATTCTGTCAGCAAAATATGAGTCGACTTTCATTGTCTTTCTATTGTATACTACTCCCGTCTCAACATAATTCGTTGAAACTTCTTCTATTATTTCATTTTCTTGATCTACATCACTCAAAGGTGTGTTTAGATCAGGAATTTCCGGTAACCCGTCGTGAGTTTCAAGTGTGCGCACATTCTCACTTGGGATTTCTTCTTCAATGCTCACCACTTCATGTGATTTGCTTTCACCTTCTATATTCTTCTTTTGAGTAGTTTGCTTTGGCTTATTCTCCGCAGGACATCTCCTAGGAGGTTTAGCTCGATCTTGTACTCTAGGCTTCTTTGGTGCCCGTGTAACCGGATCACTCTCCCTCGTCCTAGCATTTGTTGCTTTTGAGGAAGGAGGCTGGAATTCCATATAGTCATCTTCTTCAAATGGGATGTCTATTCTTTCAGGTGCATTTGCAGCCGGTATATGAGACTTCACAATGTCTCTTGTATTGGTGAAAGCTTCTGGCAGTTCATTAGCAACCCTCTGTAGATGGAGGATGTTCTGAACTTTGAGCTCAGTTTCTGTAGTGCGAGGATCCATTCCTTGAATTCCTTTAGTTTCCCATTCTATTTCACGGCATTCGTCCCGAGAGAGATACTTTCCTCCCCCTAATGCCAGGAAATGATCTTCATTAAAGATACAATCAACGAAGCGAGCCGTGTGTAGATCCCCAGTGGATGGCTCTAAATACTTGATTATAGATGCACTTTCATATCCAACGTAAACTCCGAGTTTTCGTTGTGCACCCATTGCAGTTCGCTGTGGCGGAGGGATAGGGACATACATAGCACATTCAAATCTCCGCAAGTGAGAAACATTTTGTATTGTACCACGCACCATTGCTAATCGTGATTCTTCATGTGTAGCAGATGGCCTCAATTGAATTAATGCTGCTGAGTGCAACACTGCATGCCCCCAACAAGAGGTAGGCAATAAGCAATTCTGCAATAATGGTCGTGCTATCAACTTGATCCTCTTAATTAATGATTCTGCAAGTCCATTTTGTGTATGCACATGTGGTACAGAATGTTCCACTTTCATACCCATACTCATAGAATAGTCATTAAACACCTTCGAGGTAAATTCTCCGGCATTATCCATCCTGATGGATTGGATTCTGTGATTCGGAAAATTAGTTTTCAATTGTATGATCTGAGTTGTCAATCGTGCAAATGCATGGTTTCTAGTAGACAATAAACATACATGACTCCACTTCGAGGAAGCATCAATCAACACCATGAAGTACCAAAGAGGTCCTGACATGGGATTAATTGGTCCACATATGTCTCCTTGAATTCGTTCAAGGAATGCCATCGATTCTACTTGAATCTTCAGCTTTAGGGGTCGAGTGATTAGCTTCCCTTTTGCACATGCAACGCACAAAAAATCTTCGTGATTTGAGAAATCTGTTATCTTCAAGTTATGACCATTTGAATTCTTCGTGATTCTTTGCATCATGTTGAGGCCTGGATGACCAAGTCTATCGTGCCATGTTCGATAGGCTTCTTGATTGCTAAATACGGTCTTGAACGCAGCAAACTCCTTGTGTGGTTTAACATAAGTGTAGTACATGCTTTCTTTAATAGTTGGAAAACTTTCGATGATAATCTTGTGTTCTCCATCTTTCTTGGTCATAATGAGACATTCTTCGCCTTTATCATCATTGGTTTCTACGTGAAATCCATTTGCACGGATATCCTTAAAGCTTAACAATGTCCGAGTAGGCTCGGGATAAAGCAATGCTTCATGAATTACTAACCGCGTACCATTCGGTAGGACGATTGTGGTCCTGCCTGTGCCAACAATCCTAGTGTCATTGCCAATGACAGTAGTTATATCTCCGTTATACTTTCGAAGTGTTTGGAAATAACTAGTGTCCCTTAGAACGATAGCGGTAGTGCCACTGTCTATGAGACAGAGCTCCTCTTGAATAGCCATGTAGTCCACGATTCTGTAATCATGTATAATCAAAAATAATAATAATATAAATAATTTCCACACCAATATGATATATTATTAAAGAAATGTCTTCTCTTCATGAGATTAAATAAATAAACCACTGCTAAAACTTAATGCACCCTTATTACTATTGCTTAATTCTAATGGAGAACTTTTGATTCTAAATAGTCTACGAGACTAGTGAGAATCTCCATGCAGGTCCTCCTCATCCTCTGTCATGAGGTCGTCATCAAATTCAATATCAGAGGCCTTGCTTGGTAGTCTATGACCTTGAGCTTTGTCTAATGTACCAGAATCCATCTTCGTGATGTCTTCTTTGGTTTGTGGAGCTTCAACATAGTTGGCTTCATGCTCCGCAAGCTTCTTCCTGAGTTCTTGGTACATGTCGACGACGTGCTTACGCGTGCGACAAATTTTGGACCAATGTCCATTCATGCCACATCTGTAACATTTCTGGTCCTGCTTCCCATATTCTCCCCCTAAAGGCGTCTTCTTTGACTTCTCTTTATAGTTCTTCTTAAACTTATTAGGGTTGTTTTGCGTCTTCGGTGGTGCCTTCGGTGCTCCTTTACCCTTGTTGTTATTCTTCTTGAATGACGTGACATTTGCTTCTTGCGGTGCCATGGAGCCAGTAGTACGAGACAAATGATTCTGCTTGATCAATTCGTCCTCCCCCTGATCTTGCTGTAATGTATTGCTCAGGGCAACATAAGAGTCATATTTGTCCTTCTTGTACTGGCGGCTCATATGGGTGAGCTTAGGGTGAAAGGTGGAGAGAGTCTTGTGGATGAGGTCGGGATCTTTAAGATCTTTGCCACATAGCTTCATGCGTGACACAATACCATAAAGCTTGGTATTGTATTCCTCAACAGTCTTATAATCTTGGAAGCGTAGGTTTTGCCATTTGCGCTCCACTTTAGGAAGTAAGACTGCTTCAATTTGCTCAAAGCGATTACGCAGTGAGTCCCACAAGACCTTTGGGTTTCTTTCGGTCATATACTCATTTTTCAATGTAGTACATAAATAATGCCTCAGGAAATGTAGGGCTTGAGCTTGCTCCACTGTTGTTGCAGCAGGTTCTCCAGTTTTAGGCATAATTGTCTTTAAGAGATTTTTGCCACTAAGGAGAATTTCAGCATCAAGAGCCCATGACAGGTAATTACTTCCATAGGGGTAAGCACATCAAATTCTCTCTTCACAAGGTCAGACATCTTAAATCGCCGATTAGATGCACCGGCTCGATTAGAGCGTGCTGATAACGTGTTGAGTTATCGACAATCGAAGTCACGTAGATCGATATAGAGAACGAAAACTAAAAGCAACAAGAATAGAGGAGACGAAATTCTTTATTGAATACTTCTGGCGAATTATAAAGGGGTGTCTCCTCAACTATTTATAAGGGAGAAACCCTACTTCGTGTTGGGTCCTAATTCGATAACGAGCTCACATGGGTCAGGAAACCTTCTTCTAGAAGGTGGGCCTGGCCCAACAAGCATTTTACAACACTTCAAACAGATCCACATGGTCACCGGCTCCATAAATTGGCCCACTGACACGCGGCAGCGCAACACGACGCCCTCGTGCAACCCCGGCAAGTTATTAAATCACCAGCACGTCACCTCGCGCTTTGCTTCCTAATGATCATGTGTCCTATGGAACATATACTCCTTGTAATAATATTGCTCCAGTTTCAGTTACATTGATCTTTTTCGTTCTTTCAAAAAGGCGAAGTTGCCGGAGGACCCAGGAAAAATTAAGCGTTAGGCGCTAGGCGGGCGGTGACCCTCCGCCTAGAACTTAGGCATGCCTAGGCGGAGCCTAGGCGTTCCTAGTCGTTTCCTATTCTAGTAATTTTACCTTTATAAATGCGCTTAATTAGAGATTAAAAATGAAGAGAAAGGAAAGGAAAATGAGAAAGTATTAGTTACCCTAAAGAAAAGAAAAATGTTTAGTGGCTCATTCAACCCATTCACGCCCCACTTAGCCCAACGTAGCAAAGAAAGAGAAAAATAAAAGAAAAAGAGAAGAAAGAACTACATGGGACTCAATGGCCCATGCAGCCCAACACCCTTCACTTAACTTAATCTTCTTCTCTCCTAGTCGCAGCTCCAAACCAGAGGCGGCGGCGGCCGCCGCGTTGTAGGGGCAGCGGCGGTGGCAGCATGCCAGGGGCAGCGGAGGCGACGGCGGAGGCGGCAGCATGCCAGGGGCAGCGGAGGCGACGGTGGAGGCGGCAGCATGCCAGGGGCAGCGGAGGCAACGACAAAGGGGTGGCGGCCTCTGGCGGTTGGAGCCTCCATTTTCCTCCTCTCTCGGCAGGTCTCGCCTTTTTCCTCCTCGCTCAGGTCTCGCCGTCGGCCGCCTAAACGCCGCCAACCGCCTAGGGAGTGCCTACCCCCCTAGGCAAGGCGAAGGGCTGTCGCCTAGCGCCTCCGCGCGCCTAGACGAGCGCCTAATAGCATTTTTTTTTTTCACGGCGGAGGGCCTGCCTGGCCTCGCTATAGCTTGTGAATGGAACGGGGCAGATCTAACAAATCGGCATGGGCACTGCCTGCGTGCGGCCACCTGTTCACGTGAAGAGATGCACGCCTTTGAACAGAAGAGATGCATGGGTCACTCTTTCATGCTCAGGCAGTAAGCAATTGATGAATGATTCTGCTTTGCTTCGAATTTTAGGCCTTTCCGGTGGTATACGTAAGATTGCTGTTTAGTTGGCTACAGTCATCAACCACTGCCGTTCTGTCAACTGATATCATGTAATCTACTATTAATTAGTAGGATGGTAATGCGCGGTTCTAAATTATTACGAAGCTAACTATCATTATTTTAGACACCCCCACTTATAAGTATTTTTTCACTGTAATTCTAAATAATTATCTTGAGGATCACAACAAACTCTTGCATTCTATTGTGTTATAGCTTATCCGTAAATTTTTCAGAACTCAATTAATGTAAGACATGACATGACAATGAAATCGTATGTATATAGTTTTTATCTTATTAAAACAGATAAATTATTTAATAAAAATAAATGTGACAATCATGTAACGAGGTGAATACACATGATAACTTTTTGTTATGCTTTCATGAGCCCTTAACAAAGGGTGGCAAGATGACATGCCAAGGTGACGTACTTAGATGGTAAATTTTTTTTCTGTTTTATGCGTGTAGAAATAAGTAATATATGACAGCTGATATAGATGCCAAGTTAAATATCGTGACATTGTCATATTAACATATGTTGAATATTTCGACACTCTTTGGATGCAAGATTGCATTTTCATGCAAGCAGATTTGTTGATCTGACAAAATGCGAAACAAATAGAGGATTAATTTTGAGATATAAAGCTTACAAATTCCTTACTAAATAAAGGATAATAGTCATTGGAAAAATACGTTGATCTGCATGACCCTGTCCACATGCTTCATTGTCAAATGCATAACTATTAGCATCATTGCGCTTGACAGTATGATTCGACATTAATATTATATAGACGATCAATATCAAGACATTGCGGCAGCTCATAACAGAGCAACTGGACAGTTTAGATATGCATTTACGTCGATTTCACATCTTTGTGACCCGTGTCAATGAGGTCTGGACGTTGATAACAACACTTCAAACTAAAATTATCCATCGCAAATGATGGTGCCGGTTATTTCTATGTAGTATTTTAGGACAGTAGCTCACAACGTGTATTCATATGGGAAATAGGTATGTAT
The DNA here is from genome assembly GCA_030378355.1 of Eleusine indica. Taxonomy (NCBI): domain Eukaryota; kingdom Viridiplantae; phylum Streptophyta; class Magnoliopsida; order Poales; family Poaceae; genus Eleusine; species Eleusine indica. The sequence goes on from CM059502.1 coordinate 18,432,833, forward strand.
TGCTAGAGAAAAGAAAGGGAAAGAATGATCTAAGTGATTGCTCCTAGTTAACTTACTCATATGCGGTTATTTCAAAAAAAGCCTACCAAACAATTAGAGAATAATAGTGAGAGTAAGAAGTTTTTCCCTCACGTCAGTTGCAAAAGAAAAATATAATCTTGAGTAATAATTCATAGGAATAGGGGTATCTCTTGAGTATTTTTTTAATTAAAATGGTGGTAATTTTTTTCCTTTTTTTTCTCTCTCTCACGTTAATTCCCTCGCGTCAACTCACTCACGTCAATGGCAATGGGGTAATTAATTAAGAGAAATAGAGGTACTTTTCAATTGCAAAACGGAAATGGCAATGGCGGGTAATTAGTTAAGAGGAATAAGGGTATTTTGGACTAATTGTTTTGTAATGACAGTAGTGGGTAACTTTTTTCTTTTTTCCCTGATTAACGTGAGAATTTCTATGCCTTGAGGACGAATGTGGTGGCTCTTTTTGTTACTCAAATATATATATATATATATATATATATATATATATAATTTTTAAAATTAAAATGGTGGGTAATGTTTTTCTTTTTCCTTTTTTCTCTCTCTCACGTTAATTCTCTCACGTCAACTGCCAATGGGGTAATTATTTGAGAGGAATAGAGGTACACGTCAATTGCAAAACAAAAATGGTAATGGTGGGTAACTGGTTAAGAGAAATAAGGGTATTTTGGACTAATTTTTTTTAATGATAGTGGTGGGTAATTTTTTCTTTTTTTTATTCTCTAATTAATGTGAGAATTTCTAGGCTTTGAGGGCGAATGTGGTGGCTCCTTTTGTTGCTCATATATATATATATATATATATATATATATATATATATATATATATATATATATATATATATATAATAGATATATCATGTAATTTTATAACCCGCCTCGTGCAGTGTCACATAAGATTTTTAATGATGTGAATCAGAGAGAGTGTCACATAAGATTTTTGATAATGTGAAACAGAGAGAGGATGATGAGAGAAAAATACGGTTGTTTCGCGATGCAAATACGTCATGCACTAAGATTTATTAGAAGTATAAGATAGCTTATGCACCATTTTACGAGTTATAGTTGTCATGTAATTTATAAATATTCCTATTTTTATTACAAATTAAAAGATGATAAAATTACTATGAGACAACCAAAATAACGACCCATTATACAAGTAGTCTAATAAACGGCCTCAAAAAGTCTCAAGATAATATGTCATGTATGAGATGAACTATAAAACTACCGTTGTACTTGCCCCACTGATTCTCTTCTTTTTCTTTTCTCATAAATCTATTTAATAATAAAAGAAAATGAACTTTCCACCAAGATGGCTAGATAAAAAGAGAAATAGGCTAGAAATTCTCACAATAAAGCAAAACATCTAACCCTTAATCTCCTTCTACCAAAACATCCAGCCCTTTATATTTCCTCACATCCCACGTAACTATCCTCCTCCCTACGGATCTCAGATATCGGTGCAGCCATAGCTGTTGTCCCCAAATCCCAGGACTCTCCTTCCCTCTATCGCTAATTCCAAGAAACTATACCCTATAGGTCTCTCACGTATGATCTGTGCCACCACAGCTATCGTCATTGAATTTGGAGACCACTCCACCATCCTCATGCCGCTCTGTTATTCTCGAATCCAGACCATTGTTGTCTTCAGGCGCTGCTAATGTGATCACAGACGGTGGTCGATTGCTGGCAAGGTTCATCCGCAGACACGCGCAAAGCCATGGCCAAGAGCATCGTTGAGATTGGGGCCGATCGGCTCACTCGTAATCTTTTCCTTCCTCAAAGGATCAGTTACGAATGCAGGTGTATCAGTGGATGGTTCCAGGATAGTTCTTGATTTTTTCAATTTTACTGCCGCAAGCACATGCGTCCAGGAAGCAAGCATCAATATGCAGGGTGAATTTGTGTGTATTTAGTTCGTCCAGAAAGCAACATCGAGAAGAGAATGGCCGACGGATATGGTTTTGTGATTTTACGATCTAAAGAGTCATAGACAAGGTAACACCTTCATCCAAAGCATCAAGCCCCTGTTTCTTCTAAACTGGGTTAGTATTGCTATTTTTTTTTTTGGCTCAGACATCACTTTTGTCAGAATACAAGCTGGATAGCCGATATTCCTCTTGGACAGTTCGATAGGCTTCTAGCAAAGTCACATGAAGGTTTTTGTTCGATACATGGTTACACATTTCATGATTTATTAATTGATTGTTGGTCAGGTTCAACCCCAGATATGTTTAGGATTACGAGACGGATGCAGTTTTATATAGGACGCATTTTGTTGTATTAATTTAGAAAATAGAACGGGGAGGGTTGGGTACTAGAGATACTGGTGCAATCATAGAGGTTAAGGAGCACAACATCTGCCTCAAAGCTTGATGAGAAGCTTCTGAGGCGCTGAGAAGATAATCATGGTTGGGCGTTAGTCGGAGGCCACAAGGCCACTGCATGTTCACGTCATATATGCATAGTCCCCAGTCCTAACTGCATGCCCAACGGAGTAGAATGTTGATGATGCACTGGCAGATATATATGTCACTCGACTGCTCAGATTTAACTAGCACACAATACGTTTTGTCAACCTCGTAATAAATATGGAAGTCATTTATTTGATATTTTGCTAGAAAGATTATATGATCGCCACTGTTTTCTACTGAAAATTCTTTTCTGCATTTTGATTTTGTTAGTTAAAATGTTGTGTGTTTTCGTTTCATTATTGCAACCTGATTGATATACAGTTCTAAAATCTGTGAATATCTCCATCTAAGATCTTTTCCTTTGTTGGTCTTGACTCCCTGAGATATATTTTTTTTTATCTTAGTATCTTGTATTCTATTTTAGCAATATATGAGATGTAATTTTCATGTCCAGATGTATTCATATATAAAATGAGGAAGTGTATCGAGTAGGCATCGTCCACAATGCTACGAACAAAGCAGTTGTCGTGAGATAAATCAATATGCTTTGTCCCAGTTGTGTATCGACTTTGCCAGCAATTTCATGGAGGCACGAAGCCACGAACAGACCCATTGTCCACCTCGTGACTGTCCGTTGGGCTGCTTGTCACAGATTCTATCGATCTGCTCAGATAGTTGAGTGAAAACCATTTGGTGTGTCATGAAGCCGGTGAAGAGGGCGAAGCCGATCTGGACATGGAGTTCTTACCATCGATAGCTAATCTCATGATGCTTCATCGGCGGCAATGACTCTATGCTTCGAATTCACGGTGTTCTTCTTGCAACTTGAATCCATTGTGTTTCTCGTGTGCTGGCCAGATGTGACTGAGGAGCAAGATGAATGCCAGACAAAAGTGGAGGCCTGGCATAGGTGTAATTGAGTACTGACCAAAACCGGTCCCACCGGTTTGGGAAACCGGACCCACCGGTTTCCTCGGGGAAGAGAGTATAAAACAGGAAATAATCGCGTTCCACTTAGTTCTAGCAAACTTAAAGATCTTAATAGAGCATGCAAGATCTAGAGCAAGTAATCACTAAGAGTACTAGCACAACTACACATGCAAACTATGAATCACAAATAAAAGAAGCAAGAACTAAAGAAAGCAAACCAAATGAAGCACGCGGAGATTTGTTTGCCGAAGTTTGGATTCACCCCGTGAACCCTACGTCTCCGTTGAGGAAGCTTGAGCTGCCCACAAGGCACACTCCAAGCCGGGTCTCTTTCAACCACTTTTCCCGATCCACTATCTTGGCTTCTTTCCTTGCGGAGGCGAAGCGGACCTTCACAAACTTTTCCAAGGCTCACCACAAGCTTGGGAGCTCTAGGGCGACGCCTAACCGACTAGGAGGATTCACCTCCAAGAGTAACAAATGCTTCACGGATTTGCAACACAATGCTCAAATGCTCGAGTGTAGGATTTTCTCTTTTGTGCTCTCAATTTCAATCCCTCTTAACCCAATGCTTAGAATTTCTCATAAATCACTCAAACCTCACAAAGAGGTGTTGGGGAGAGCTCTATAAGGCTTTGGATGTATTTTCTTCGTGTACACAATCAGCCCCCTCCAAAGGAGGGGTGGAGGAGCTATTTATACTTGTCCTAAAAAAACTAGCCGTTATACTGAACCAGTCAAAACCGGTCCCTCCGATTTTTCTGAACTAGCCGTTAGAGATTTAAATCAAAACCGGTTACACCGGTTTGGTAAACTGGTTACACCGGTTTTCCCTGTCATAGAGATACTCTTGTTTTATGTGGCCATTGTGTTTCTCTCACCTCACTTGGGTTTTTCTTTGAGCATTGAGACATTAAATGCAAACCATGTAGCATCCCTCTTGATAGAGCGGCATGCCTAAACTCAAGATTAAAATGAAATAAATCCTCAACTTGAGCTTGCATGATTAATGAATTTTGCCACTTCTTTTCTTTTAAGCTTCATTAGGGCTGCCACATGTCCTTTTGCTGAGCATCATCACCTAGAGCTTGTGACTTAGAAACTCTTCATTTATCATGTCCATTTCCACCTTTTTGTTCACAAGTCATATTATGTCTTCACATTCCAATAATGAATAATACTTGGAAATGCATGACCACATATAGCTTGATCGGTCCATCGCGATTGCGCTCCACCTGCCCTTCACCATGGCTTGGGTCCCTCGGCGCCAAGACCCCATCTTGCCCTTCTCCCGTGTATGGTCCATCGCGACCAAGTCATGCCAACCCTTCATCATCTTGCTATCTTGAGCCACACATAACTTTGTATTGTCGTTATGCCTTCTTTTGAGTTTCTTCTTTGAAATATTGTTTTGATCAAGTTGCTTCCAAGATTAAAGCATAGAAGAACAGCACTTGATCACATCTTTTTCTTGACAACACCAATTTATTGAGACCATCTCCTATCAATGGTTTTTATATCCCATATTCATTTCAAACCTTGGATTGTCATAGTCTTGCTTTATATGGACCTATTTATTTGACACTTCTCCTTTTCATCACATAAGCCCATTTTCCTTGCACAATTGTACACTATCAGAGATGATCATTTATATTCATGCAACGTATATTCTTCATGTACAACTTGCTCATATACTCACAAAAAGGATCGGTTCTTTAATCACATTGTCATACAACCACCAAAACCCACTAGGGACATAGATGCACTTTCAATCTCCCCCTTTTTGGTGATTGATGACAACCTTGATTAAAGCTTACAAACGATATTCATTAAGTAATTTTGAATGCATCCATATAAGATGAGCTCCCCCTAAAACTGTGCATATAAATGAGATTCATCAATTTTGGCCTCAAATGCCAATTTGCACATTTTGAAATAAATCCACAAGAGCTCCCCCTATATATGTGCATTTGTGGGGTGCAATACGTGTGTGTGAACATATAGTACGTGATGCATATGTCAAGAAAACCACAAAGAAATAAATCAAAAAAAGAACCATATGTGCTGCCTGGCAAAACCGGTTGCTCCAGTTTGCCAAACCGGTGCCACTGGTTTTTCCAGACTTCACATATTCACTAGAAAAAACAGTACAACAATTCATAACAATTCAATAAGCATCACACCATAGCACAAATAAAAGATTCTAGAGACTTATTACAAGGTTCGTCACACAAAGAGCACACATTACAAAATATCTCAAGTCCACGAGGTAAAACAAGGAAAATGGACAAATTGGTTCTGTCTGGCAAAACCGGTTGCTCCGGTTTGCCAAACCGGTGCCTCCGGTTTTCCCAGACAAACCAGAACTGAAAAACAGAAACCAATGAAGACTTGGAGCTTTAATCCTTCTCTCCCCCTTTGTCATCTAGCACCAAAAGGGGTCTTCCTTGTCATCATAGATCACTCCTCCTCGTCGTTTTCCTCATTATCTTCATCATTGTTGGACGGAGGAGGTGGAGGGTTAAATGGTGGCACTTGTGAGATTCCCGCTCCACCAGGCCCAAAAATAGCCCCACTGATGTCTGTATCTCCAAACCAAGAGGAGTAGGGGTTCTCCTGCTCATAGCGACTCATCCTCGCCTCAAATGACTCAATCTTTGGACTTTGTTCACCTTCAGAGGCAATAGGAGAGCGAGAAGGCTGAAGATTGCTTTGTTGGTGGAGTAGCTTCATTGTCCTTGTGTCCTTCTTTCTTGCCTGCCTCTCATGATGTGCCCTCACATCAGCATCATGTTGGGAGGCTTGTCCCTTTGCTGCCCACTCCCTCTAGGTGCTGCAGAGGTGGATGCACCATGAGTTGGTGCTGCTGCACTACTGTCCACTGCTGCACTTCTCAAGTCATTCTTGATTCTCAAGGGAAGATGCTCCTTGTCATAGTCCACAGTATGTCCTGTCACCCTCTCAATCATATGCATAATGTATGGGGCATAGGCACAACTCTTCAATGGGCTGTTGGAAATGACTTTTATCTCCTCCCAGATAAAGTCCAACACTGAGAAGTCATTCCCATTTGGTCCCATGGCAGCAAGGATGTTTCTGTTGTAGGATGGAAGCTTTATAGGATCACCTTCTCTTGGAGTGAGGGTCTTCCTAAACAGCCTGTTGATGTAGGCATAGAAGGGAAGCAAGTCTGTGATAGTGCCATAATTTTCTTGCTTTCCTCTAGGATACATGTGCCTCAATCCTCTATCACCAAGGCGGGTAGCATAGTGAATCCTAGGACGATTTGCATCAAGTCGCCCAAGACCAAAAAGCCTAGCAAACTGTGCATAGCTCACCTCATACCACTGGCCTTCTGTCATCCAATGCATCTTTCTCGCACCTCCATGCTCCTCCACATACAAGGTGGTATAGAACTGGGAAATTACTTCATTGTTCCAGTTCTTGCTAAAGCCAAGAATGTCCTTCACATGTTTTGCCTTGCATGCAATAATGACTTCATTGAATATGGGATCATCCTTGCTTTCCATGTATGCCCAATCAACCCATTGTGCATTTGCCACTAGAGTGTGCTTCTTTGACAAGATCACTGACTCATAGAAATTCTGCTGAAAGAATGTGTGAAACCTGTAGTCAGTGGCCTCTCTCTGGAGTGGTCTAGGGTCCTTAGCCCTCATCTCTCTCACAACCTCTGTGTGTCCCTTGTAGCTTATCTTCTCTCTCCATCCCAGGTTTTGAGGTTGCCAGAATGAGAGATGTCCTAGATGGACATAGGCCTGAGGGCTGATCTCATCCACATCAAATTCCTCCTGCTCTTCCTCCTCCTCATCACTCCCCTCTGAGCTGCTAGCTGCTACTGTGCTAGAGCTCCTAGCTGCTGTCCTAGGAGCACCACTAGGAGGGACATAGGCCTCATCCTCCATATCATCATCATCAGATGACTCATCTTCCTGCACTGGATTTGCAGGAGCGTCATCGATAGTCACAGTTGCTCTGGGCAGCCTTCTGACTGTCTGCTTCCGTCTCTGATAGATGGTGTCAAATTATGACCTTGCCCCGCATCATGCCTTGCTTTTACATTTCTCTCCCTTTCCTCATCCGACATGCGGACCCTGTGATAGATAGGAATGAACAAGGTCTTAGGATACAATAGGGAAGGATAAAAGGAGGTTTGGATAACAATTAGAGGTAAAAATATGAAAATAGGTGTTCTCTGGAAAAACCGGTGCCACCGGTTTGCCAATCCGGTGCCTCCAGTTTTCACAGAGAAAACATATGCTCATAATTTTATATAAAAGTGTTCTAGGTAAACTCTAAGCATGAGCAATACTTGGAAACAATGCTAGGACAAGATGAATCAAAGAATCGATCAAAAGCTTGAATTAGGGTTTCTCTGCCAAAACCGGTGTCTCCGGTTTGCCAAACCGGTCCCACCAGTTTTCACAGAGAAAACCTAGTTCACGAATCTGATCGATTTGTCCAATTTTTATGGGGATTGGTTGCTAGGAAGGGCTCTAGGACAATCTAGGAGGCAATGTACCAAAGGAAAAATTGAATCTACCAAAAGTGCTAAGAGATCGAAACTTGAGATAATAGATACCTTTGGAGAGGAGAAACTCAAATCCGGTGGAAGAACCGGAGCCTCCGATCTTGGGGCACAAAGATCCACCCAAGAGCCGAAGAATCCCACGGAGAGGACTACAAATCGCCAATGGGAGAGGAGAGAGGACGCACCACGGTTGGTTTGAGGAGAAAGAGATGAATGGGAACGAAGGGGTAAGTTTTGGGCTCGGGCTGGTTAAATCGACAAAACCGGTACCACTGGTTTGCCAAACCGGTGCCTTCACTTTTGTCAGGATTTGAACAAAATGAAATTGAGAGGGGATCTTCAATGAATATTGCTTCCAAGCCTTGAGTTCCTTGCATTTTCCTTTGTAGATAAAAACCTTGATATTTATGATGGAGAATGTGATGATGATCAAGATTTGAACGATAATGGAAATTAGGACTTGAGAGAGGGCCTTGCTAAGTGTGGTTCGGCAACAAACAAACAAGGTGAACAATAACCACATGCAGCTCGACATGATCACAAAGATCAAAAGTCAAATATTTTGAAATCCACTCAAGACAAGACATTATATATATATATATATATATATATATATATATATGTCCTTTATCATTAAATTTTTTTTTTGAAAAACTGTCCTAACTCACAAAGAGTATGCTTAAGACACGAGTCACACACATACCAGGACACACCCTACCACATGAATTCTACATGCAGTGATAAGTACAAAGAGAATTTAGGAGGCATACCTTTGGTAGGAATTATTCGTTTTCAACTAATGAAAAGAAACATCCATGTTGTCTTGTGCTTATTTTGTCTTTTATGATTAATGTCTTCTTTCCAAAGAATTACACTTGATGCACTTTCAATGGTAGACACTAGAATTAGTAGCACAAGATGGAATCTCACACATAGTGATCATCCATTCATATCCAAACAGAAAACACCTCAAGAAATAGAATATATGTTTTCTGTCCAAACCGGTTCCTCCGGTTTAGCAAACCGGTACCTCCGGCTTTTCACAGACAACATATATTGAATTTAAACACTAAATTGAGATAGAGAGTTACTCCTTTTCACTTGATCTCAGCATGAGGCATCATTCATCATAACTTATTCCATATTGAGACTAATCACAAGGTACTCAAGGAAAATATTAGTCTCTTTTTGACTCAAGATATAAAATGAATCTCCCCCTAAATATGTGCACCAAATCTTTTGGATAATTTGTGTTGTGTGCACATGTTCTATTAGGAACATAGAGAGATTAAAATTATATCTTGGTCAAGGTGGGGGGGGGGGGGATAATTAAAACCAATAAAGGAGAACAAGTCAAGGAATACTCACAACTACAAAAGTTCATCAGGAGAAACCGGACCCTCCGGTTTGCCAAACCGGTGCCACCGGTTTTCCCAGATTCCCTGTTTCTTTACTTCATTGGACATATCCGATGGTCATCGAACATGTCCGATGGCACAAAGTGGCAGAGGCACTGTAGTCCGATGAGCTTGTCCGAGACGTCGGACTTTCCACACGGCATCAGACAAGTCCGATCACTATCGGACAAGTCCGACGGCCATATGTGGCATCTTTACTGGAGTCCGGTGGACTTGTCCAATACATGGACAAGTCTGAGAAACCGGTCCCTCCAGTTTTACAAACCGATCCTACCGGTTTTCCTGAGTTCTTGATTTCCTGATACTTCATCAGAATTCCTTTCCTTCTTGCTTTGTGTTGCTTTCTTGGCTCCTTGTTTCTATTCATCAATTCTGAGAGATATTCACATAACAAATTTTCTCCAAGGGAGACATTAATTGCATCTCGTTACAAAATCATTCATGCTCGTATACTTGAGAGCATTCCACAAGTAGTAACATGAACTTGTGGGATCATTGCTGTAGAAATAAGGAACAAGACAAAGAGTGTTTAGTAGTACTTAATCTTTTCCTTGATGTCATTGATGTAGATAGTATTTTAATGTCTCCATGCTTGGCAAGTTTTCATGTTGTTCCACCATTGTTGTGCATGCCAAGTCATCAATGCATCACCTGCAGCTTATAAGCACTTTCAAACACTTTTTGGTACCCAACGCTTGTTGGGTCCTTGAGGGTTAGTTAAATAAGATTTTGGCACCCAAGTAGACTTTGTGCTAGCAGTAGGTGAGCTAATCACTTTGATAGCACAAGTGTCATTGTTGGCCTTAATAGATACAAAATCATAATTGACCAACTTGGAACTAAGAACTTGAGTCAAGGGGCAATCCTTACTAAGATGTCCTTTGTCCCGACACGTGTAGCATGTTTGATGCTTAATTCTTTTGGACTTGTCCATAATTCTCTTCTTGATGTTTTTATTCTTGTACATGTGTCTTGTGTATGCTGACACCAAGCCTTTCTCTAATTGCTTGATGTAATGGAGCTTTTCTGCAGAAACCGGTCCCCCCGGTTTGGCAAATCGGTCCCTCCGGTTTTGACAGACTTGCTTCATTCTTGTATCTCTTGGACATGAGGCTATCTTGTGTCCTTTCTCCTTGCATCCAAAGCATCTTCTTTGAGATAGACTTCTTTGTATTCTAGAGAGTGTAGATTGGCCATTTTTTTCTTGATGGGCATTCCGAAGCAAAATGTCCCTTATCATGAATCTTCTTTAAGTCAGTGGGAGGGCTTTTGGCACATGTGGCTGTTGACCTTCTCAAGCTTCTTCACCATGATATCACGGTTATCTTGAGATGGTTGCACATGGCCTTTGCCTTTCAACCAACTTAAGTCCATGTTGAGCCTCTGAACTTCTCTTTTGAGGTAATCATTTTCACTTGCAATAAGTTCATCACAAGTTTCTACAATTACTTGCTCATCATGTGATGGCTTTGCTTGAGAACAGCAAGTGTTAGCACAAGGTAAAACAATTGATTGTGTTATGCATGTGCATGTGTGAGATTGAGAAGATTTTACCACAGTAAGTGCAACCTCATGAGTTGTTTCTAGCATGGTATATGAGTCAATGAGCTTCTCATGTGAGCATAGAAGATCACCATGTCTCTCTTGCAATTTCTTATGCATGCTAGCAAGCTTTTGAAACTCAGCCATGATCATTTTGTTTGCTTCCTCTAGTTGTGCTACATAAGAAGATTTGTTAGTAGCACTAGTATGATCATTCCTTGAGTTGTTAACCTTTTCAACTAAGGATACATGAGACTTTCTTTGTCTCTTGGCCATGAAACAAAAAAAAATTTCATCATCTGAGCATGAGCTTCTTCGTGACATAGACTCTTCACTTGGTCTAAATCTGCAACTAGGATCTTCAACTTGATCATTAACAGAAATAGTTTCTGTTCTGCCAAAACCGGTGCCTCCGGTTTTCCCAGATTGGCAGTTTGAGTCTTCTCTTCTTCATTGTTGGAATCATCATATATTTCTTGAATACGAGTCCACATAGTATGAACATTCTTTAACTTGTATATCTTATCGAAAAGGTCCCTACTCAATGCACCAAATAGGACATTGGTAGCTTGGGCTTGGAGATGTAGGCATTTTTCTTGTGCTTGTGTGGTAGATTCCCTGTCAATGTTATGAGAAAAACCTACATCCACAACCCACCAAATTTTAGGACTCATCTCCCGAAAATATGAGATCATCTTAATTTTCCAATTAGCATGATTTGTGCCATCAAAATATGGTGCCTCGTATGAAGGTTGTGAAATGATAGAAAACGAGGCGCTAGAACAACCGTGCGACATGATCGATTCTCCAAGCGGTTAGGCCTAATAAAGAGATTAGGCTCTAATACCAATTGAAAGTCCCTTAATGTCGCCTAGAGGGGGGGGTGAATAGGCGTTTCTAAAAATTAACAAAACTCGCAGCGGAAATAAAACTGTCAAAACCGGTTGCTCCGATTTAGCAAACCGGTTACACCGGTTTTGTCAGAGAGCTTGGAATAAAAAAACCTAATGAGGAGAAAAGAACCAAGCACGCAAGACAAGCAAGCTATCAAAGCAAACACAGAAACCACCCCAATTAGATTCACAAAGAATCAACCTCAGAAAACAAACTTCCAAAACCGGACCCACCGGTTTGGAAAACCGGTTACACCGATTTTCCTGGAACAGATGGAAATAAAAAAAAGTAACACACTAACCAGAGGGACTACACTAGTGTGAAGTACACAAGAGAGTAACCAAGATACACACAAACTAGATTCATCAAGAATCTACACAATTGAGTACTGACCAAAACCGGTCCCATCGGTTTGGGAAACCGGACCCACCAGTTTCCTCGGGGCAGAGAGTATAAAACAGGAAATAATCGCGTTCCACTTAGTTCTAGCAAACTTAAATATCTTAACAGAGCATGCAAGATCTAGAGCAAGTAATCACTAAGAGTACTAGCACAACTACACATGCAACCTATGAATCACAAATAAAAGAAGCAAGAACTAAAGAAAGCAAACCAAATGAAGCACGCGGAGATTTGTTTGCCGAAGTTCAGATTCACCCCGTGAACCCTACGTCTCCGTTGAGGAAGCTTGAGCTGCCCACAAGGCACACTCCAAGCCGGGTCTCTTTCAACCACTTTCCCCGATCCACTATCTTGGCTTCTTTCCTTGCGGAGGCGAAGCGGACCTTCACAAACTTTCCCAAGGCTCACCACAAGCTTGGGAGCTCTAGGGCGACGCCTAGCTGACTAGGAGGATTCAACTCCAAGAGTAACAAATGCTTCACGGATTTGCAACACAATGCTCAAATGCTCAAGTGTAAGATTTTCTCTTTTGTGCTCTCAATCTCAATCCCTCTCAACCCAATGCTTAGGATTTCTCACAAATCACTCAAACCTCAAAAATAGGTGTTGGGGAGAGCTCTACAAGGCTTTGGATGTATTTTCTTCGTGTACACGATCAGCCCCATCCAAAGGAGGGGTGGAGGAGCTATTTATACTTGTCCCCCAAAAACTAGCCGTTATATTGAACCAGTCAAAACCGGACCCTCCGGTTTCCCAAATCGGTCCCTCTGGTTTTCCTGAACTAGCCTTTAGAGATTTAAACCAAAACCGGTTATACTAGTTTGGTAAACCAGTTACACCGGTTTTTTCTGTCACAGAGAGACTCGTGTTTTATGTGGTCATTGTGTTTCTCTCACCTCACTTGGGTTTTTCTTTGAGCATTGAGACATTAAATGCAAACCATGTAGTATCCCTCTTGATAGAGCGGCATGCCTAAACTCAAGATTAAAATAAAACAAATCCTCAACTTGAACTTGCATGATTAATGAATTTTGCCACTTCTTTTCTTTTAAGCTTCATGAGGGCTGCCACATGTCCTTTTGCTGAGCATCATCACCTAGAGCTTGTGACTTGGAAACTCTTCATTTATCATGTCCATTTCCACCTTTTTGTTCACAAGTCACATGATGTCTTCAGATTCCAATAATGAATAGTACATGGAAATGCATGACTAGATATAGCTTGATCGGTCCATCGCGATTGCGCTCCACCTACTCTTCACCATGGCTTGGGTCCCTCGACATCTAGACTCCATCTTGCCCTTCTCCCGTGTATGGTCCATCGCGGCCAAGTCATGCCAACTCTTCACCATCTTGCTATTTTGAGCCACACATAACTTTGTATCATCGTTATGCCTTCTTTTGAGTTTCTTCTTTGAAATATTGTTTTGATCAAATTGCTTCCAAGATTAGTGCATAGAAGAACAGCACTTGATCACATCTTTTTCTTGACAACACCAATTTATTGAGACCATCCCCTATCAATGGTTTTTATGTCCCATATTCATTTCAAATCTTGGATTGTCATAGTCTTGCTTTATATGGACCTATTTATTTGACACTTCTCCTTTTCATCACATAAGCCCATTTTCCTTGCACAATTATATACTATGAGAGATGATCATTTATATTCATGCAACGTATATTCTTCATGTACAACCTGCTCATATACTCACAAAGAGGATCAGTTCTTTAATCACGTTGTCATACAACCACCAAAACCACTAGGGACATAGATGCACTTTCAAATTCATGTAGGATTTTTCATTCTATATAATACTCCTTTGTTTTTTTCTTCAGTTTATAGCTAATCAACAACAATTAAATCTGATTACATAGAATAACTTTGTCTTGATTTTAATTAGTATAGTACATCAAGCCTACAAGAATTGATTAGCTTTCCTCTATTTAATTTTGATTAACTTGATACCCAAGCATTTGAGATATTAGATAACCATTTTTACTTCATATAATATATTTTTCATCCTTAGATCAATAAAGATATTCCAACCACAGGATACATGCAGTGATTAAAACTTCAAGACATCAAACAGAAGGATAAATGGTTCTAAAGTTTCTTAAGGATCACTAAGATCTAGCCTGCGTAAGTGTGTGGGCCGTATAGTCTAGTTTTATAGTAACATGTCCAGCTGCACGTAAGTCGGTCCTTCGTCCATGATGTGTTGTGTGCTCTCCAAAGTTGACGTATGTAGGAGCGTACTCTCTAAAGTCGACGCTCCGTTAGATGTCCCTCTGTCGCGGAGCGTCGTCACCGTGGCTTTGGCTCATGTACGTGGTGCATGCTTACCCGTTGGGACACATACTATATATGGTCAAATCCTCTACGACCAACAGCGATAAGTGACCTTAAGATTCTGTACTAAGCAGAGGCATGTCAGTTCCGGGGACAGGCACATTTGTTTAGCTGACATCCATGGACTGCTGGATCAGCTTTTTTGTTTTCTAGAACATCAGCTTAATCATTTGTCCCCTCGAACAGTAAAATACCCACTATTATGGAGGGCAGAAGTCAGCGTGATCGTGCCACAACTAATTTTTTCGTTTGGAAGACTCTACGTATACGTACTTTGCAATGATTCATTTGTCTATTAGTCGATAGATGACGACCTTGCCCCGTGTCGAGAAGAAGCTGGCGGCCGCCGCGCAGGGACACGCACAGTCTGTCTGCGTGAGCAACAAATAACCTCGCCGTCGCCGCGTCGCATGGCAGGGAGTCAGGGACGCACCCGAACCCGACGGAACGTGGACGACCTCGGTTGGCTGCATGAGGTGGCGAACGACAGCGACCCGCGCAGAATTGGGGCGTCAGACCAATGGAACCATCTCAGGGCCGTCCCTGGGTTTTTGGAGACCCAGGGCGAGCCAACGCTCCGGGGCCTCTTTATATAATATAATTTTTTTATATAGATTTTCAATATAAATAAAGGCACTAAAGAGTACTATTATTAAGTAAATCAATAGTATATTAAAGAAAGAACAATAGTTGGAGTCATCAGTCAGACATACTTGTTGGACTCGCTGAATCCCGAATCCCCGTCGTGTTGTCCAGGACTCCAGGCCCAGGTGTACCAAGGAGAAGCAGGAGGCAAGCAGCAGCCAGCAGCATGCAGCCAACATCAAGCAGCAACAATTTGTTATTTTTTTTAGTTCTGGCGGCAGCCGGCGAGAGTTCCGACGGCGGCAGGCGAGAATCGACACTCGATCCAGACTTGAGGCGGCGAGATTTCTAGCTCACGATCGAGAAGGTGAAGCAACCGTTCTTTCCTTTATGTGAATACGTGATTCTATGTGTTGGAAACTTGGAGTCAGGTCTGATTGGAGACTTGGAGTTGGACTACCGTGAGGCCCATTGGGGAATGGAAGGGAAAAAAGACTGCTCCTTGGCCTTGCTTGCTGAAATTGCCCAAGGTAATTAGCTTTCACATGCGAAGGGGTGGGGCCCCCTGGATTAGGGGACCTGGACTGTTGCCCTGGCAGCCCCTCCCCCCCCCCCCCCCCCCCTCCCCTCTAGGCCGGGCCTGGAACCAGAGCACCACCCAGCGGTCCTTCCAGTTCGATTCACTACTCCAGCCGTGTGCATCGTCAGAGTCAGCCAGCGCTCGTTCCTGTCTTTCTGGGCACGGTTTGCCTTCAACTCGGGTTCGTGTTGCATGGGTTAAATCTGTCCATCTGGATGATGTGTGCGGATGCTGGATGCACACTGCATGCATGCATCTTTGACGGATACGGGATGAGCCTTTGATTGAGGTTGCTTGGGGCAATTGCTATTTGCTATGACGGTGCTTTTTACTTGAAAGAGAGCTGGTGGCGCCCACAAACATGGCACCCTTGCAGGCAGAGGGTATTGGCTGGTCCTGCCGGCTGGAAGCGTGCCGTGCCGGCATCTTTGAAACTGGGACATCAGATGCACGGTTTTTTATTTTATGCTGGTGCTTTTATCTTTATAAGATGAGTCCAATTCCAAGCTGCTGCTTTGAAAGGCAGCAGCGTACGCAGCCATACGTGTCTCCATAATAATGGCATATACATGTTACAGTAGGCCGGTCGTACAACGCTAGCGACGTACTCGTTCGTTTACTACGTGCGTGTTCCCTTACGTTCTGGCTACGGTATGCATCGTATACGTGCAGCTGGGCAAGGAACGCGCGGACGAATAGCTACGAGCAAAGTTGATGCCGGTCTTCCCATGTCGCCTGCCGTTCGTGTCCAGCATCCGACGGTGAACGACAGCTCATTGTTGACGCGTCAGCGATGGAGACCGAAGCAGAGCACCACGCCCCTCCAGTTTTCCATTCGCTGCGCAACAGAGTTGTACATTTGGACTTTGGACCTTGCATGGGAACATACGATGCTACTAGTATTTAATTATGGATTCAGTGAACGATGAAAAAAAGGCCCGTTCTGTCAACTGATCTCGTTTTTCTCCTTTTTTCTGGAATCTTGTCCAGCTTTTTGTCGTGTTCTCCGCGCTCCGAAGTTGACGTACTCCTTGTATGTAGGAACATACTCTGTAAAGTCGACGCGCCGTGGCATCTTTTGATCTTCCTCAGTTCCTCTGTCGCGTATCGTACTTATATATGCTTGTTCACTCGAACCCTTGATGACCAACAGCGATGTGTGACCTTAATAAGATTCTGTATTAGGCAGAGCCATGTCCGTACCGGGGACATGCACATTTGTTTAGCCGACATGCATGGGCGGGTCGATCTCTCAGCCTCATCAGCTTGATTATTTTTCTTCTCGAACAGGAGTTAAAAACCCACTATTATTGAGGGCACACAAACCACAGCATGATTTTGTCATAACTCATTTTTCCTCTTTGGAAGAGCTTGTTGTTTAACCGATGACCTCTCTTCATATAAATTTTCGTACGACGACGTAACTGTCGCGCCCCGTATCTTCTAAGCTAACGGCCTGCGGTGGGGACGTACTGAGCCTACTCTAATCTTAAATTCGATGCAATGTGGCATCTTTTCCTGTCGCGTAGCATCGACGGTGGCTTTGGCTCATACGTACGTGGTGCGCGCGTATATGTCAACGGCGCATACAATATACGCTTATTAGTAAGCCCAGCTCTTTAATGGCCTAATAATGTTGATAAGTGACATTAGGATTCTTTAATGGCAATTATATATATCCGTTCTGGGGACAAACAAATTTGTTTAGCCGACATTATGGAGGGCAGAGATCAGATTGATTTTGTAATAACTCATTTTCCTTTTGGAGGATTTGTGGTTTACCCGACTGCCTCGGCAGAATCTACGCGACGTACTGCCTGTCGACGTCGATTTCTTCCGAGTTGGCTACCAGTCTGGGTTTCTTTTCGAAAGTTCGACCGGTAAGCGTTAGCAAGCTCTCTCGCCGTTGCCGCGTCGCACGTAAAGGAAATCCGATGGAAACGGGACATCCATGTCTGCAAAAATCAGCTTGGGCGTGGGGTGGGTCGGCCCACTGGATCTCTGAACCGGCCCACGAAAACGATTTTCACCGTGGATCGCTTCGCGGTGCAGCTGGTCCAGGTTCCTTCGCTCTCTAGGATTGAGTGGATCGCTTCGCTGCTTGTTGCTTGTTAGCGGTCGGCGGAAGAATTGGAGGAGGATCGCGGCGACGACGAGGCGGTCGAGCTCGGCGACCTCGACGCCTCTCATCATCCCTCTCCTCTAATCGGGCGAGAGGGGCGGGGATGATTCTCTGCTTCTCGTCTTGTTTTGTTTTGGAGTCAGTTTCTATTGGATAGCAGTGGATTGGGGAAGAAGGAGATCAGAATTGGGGAAAATAGTTGAGTTCTATCTCTTGCGGAACCTGGCCAGCGGCGGCGCCGCCTTTCCGTCGCCGCCGCCCTGCTGGAGGAGGAGGAGCTCGCGGGCGTCCGGGTGCAGGACTTTGCGCTGGAGCAGGTCGGACTTGTCGGTGCCCGGCTGGAGGTAGGAGACGCCGATGTCGTCCGTGGATTGCTGGTTGTGCTTGTCTGGGCCCGGTCGGACAGCGCCGCCGCCACCTCCGCTGCCCACGAGCCACTGCCGGAGTTCCAGCCACCGCCGGCATTCAAGGATCCCGAGCTGACCCACGATATCCATTGGAGTAATGGACTATTTCAGAAATTCAAAGTGGCTATCCGGGGCGCCCCGTAATGTTCGGTTGGGTCGGCCGGATCGGGGCGGTTCGCCCTGCGGATGAACCACGCCCATGCTGATGTAAGAAGCAGACAACACTAATACAAAAAGGCCTTCAATAACGGTGAAAATGAGTCTTTAGTGTCGGTTTTTTAAACCGCCACCGAGCTCCCTCCACTGGGAGAGAGGGGATGATCGTGGTGGTCGTATGTGTCCATTCCGGGGACAAACAAATTTGTTTAGGCGACATTATGGAGGGCAGAAATCAGTTTGATTTTGCCATAACTCATTTTCCTTTTCAAAGACTTTGTGATTTGGCCGACGGCCTCAGCATAATCTACGCGACGTACCACCTGCGGCTGTGGAGTGCCCTGTGTTCCGAGCTGGCGACCGGTGTACGGAGTGGGTTTTTTTTTTTAAAGATCGACCGATCTGCGTTAGCAAGCTCTCTCAGCCGTTGCCGCGCCAAGCGGAGCCGACGGAAATGGGACCTCCGTGTCCTGCATTATTGGCGCGTCAGGGAAGGAGACCATTTCTCTATTCGCTGGCTAGTCTGTCGCATGCATTGTCGCCACGTCGGCCCGTGCGTGGCCATCATCAACATGAGGACTCGTTTCCGGCTAGTCACTGTTGTAAAACGTTTGTTGGGCCAGGTCCATCTTCTAGAAGAAGGTTTCCTGGCTCATGTGGACTCGTTATCGAATTAGGACTCAACACGAAGTAGGGTTTCCCCCTTATAAATAGTTGAGGAGACACCCCTTTGTAATTTCGCTAGAATTATTTAATGAAGAATTTAATAGTTGCTTTTAGTTTTCGTTCTCTACATCGATCTACGTGCCTTCGATCGTCGATAACTCAACGCGTTATCAGCACGCTCTAATCGAGCCGGCGCATCTAATCGGTGAGTTAAGGTATGTTTTCGAATGAATTTTTATCTTGACTCGTTGCAGTCAAGATCTGTCCAAGTTCGTCATGCAAATCAAGATCCAGACACGTTGCTGTCTAGATCTAAGAAAGAAAAACAACCAAGCAAACTGCAGTGGTATCGTCGAGCACCGCGTGGCTCGGCGCACCCTGCGACCTGCGCCCAAGAAGCATAAGAGCCATCTGGCCGCGCACGAAGATTAGATTCGGCGGTTGGCTTACTCGTAAGGGGCTCCTCCGACCGAATCCACAAGAAGAAAATTTTCAAGCATCGATGTCGCCGCCACCGGATACAACATCACAAGAAAGAAAAGAAAAATCTCGAAATCCGGTGATTTGACCACCAAACCCTAACCCCAACGGGAAGGGGGCCAAGAAGACGACAAAAAAAAATCAGATCTACCCTAACCCTAGTGGTGAAGTCCAGATCCGGCGCTCGCTCCAGAGCTGGGCGCTGGATCTGAGTAAGAAGCAAGTGAAAGTGGCGGCCGGGAGTGAGGAAAGAAAGAAAGTGGGGAGAGAGCTAGGGTTTCACCCTATTTATACTCCCACACAATTAAACGGGTTAGACTCATTTTTGGGCCGGGTTTTGGCCCGTTAAAAGCCCGATCAGCGAAAAATATCTGAAAAATTTGCAAAGAAGTCCTCAAAATTTTAAGATTTTCTATTTTTCACAGAAACATACCTAATTTTTACAGAAGGCCCCTCAAAATTATGAAAATTACCAGAAAATTATAGAAAAATAGAAATATCACGGGAATATGTTATTTTGCATATAACACCCCAGAATTTTCTAGATTTATATCAATATGGACTATAGTCCTTATATTATTCCATTTTCACGGTTTATTGGTTATTTTTATGTAGAAATACCAATAAAATAGCTTAAACATGCAGTTTTTGTTATACCACTTTACTTATGCCCCATATTACTTGGAGATATTATTTGCATATACACGAAGTAATTTTTGCAACATAATATCATGCAGATGTCTGACCTTGTGAAGAGAGAATTTAATGTGCTTACCCCCTATGGAAGTAACTACCTGTCATGAGCTCTTGATGCTGAAATTCTCCTTAGTGATAAAAATCTCTTAAAGACAATTATGCCTAAAACTGGGGAACCTGCTGCAACAATAGTGGAGCAAGCTCAAGCCCTGCATTTCCTAAGGCATCATTTATGTACTATATTGAAAAATGAGTACATGACCGAAAGGAACCCAAAGGTCTTGTGGGACTCACTTCGTAATCGCTTTGAGCAAATTGAAGTAGTCTTACTTCCTAAAGTGGAGCGCGAATGGCAACACCTACGCTTCCAAGATTATAAGACTGTTGAGGAATATAATACCAAGCTTTATGGTATTGTGTCACGTATGAAGCTATGTGGCAAAGATCTTAAAGCTCCCGACCTCATCCACAAGACTCTCTCCACCTTTCACCCTAAGCTCACCCATGTGAGCCGCCAGTACAAGAAGGACAAATATGACTCTTATGTCATCCTGAGCAATGCATTGCAGCAAGATCAGGGGGAGGACGAATTGATCAAGCAGAATGATTTGTCTCGTCCTACTGGCTCCATGGCACCGCCAGAAGCAAATGCCACGTCATTCAAGAAGAATAACAACAAGGGTAAAGGAGCACCGAAGGCACCACCGAAGATGCAAAACAACCCTAACAAGTTCAAGAAGAACTTTAAAGGGAAGTCAAAGAAGATGCCTTCAGGGGGAGAATATGGGAAGCAGGACCAGAAATGTTACAGATGTGGCATGAATAGACATTGTCCAAAATTTGTCGCACGCCTAAGCACGTCGTCGACATGTACCAAGAACTCAGGAAGAAGCTTGCGGAGCATGAAGCCAACTATGTTGAAGCTCCACAAACCAAAGAAGACATCACGAAGATGGATTCTGGTACATTAGACAAAGCTCAAGGTCATGGAGAACCAAGCAAGGCCTCTGATATTGAATTTGATGACGACCTCATGGCAGAGGATGAGGAGGACCTGCATGGAGATTCCCACTAGTCTCGTAGACTATTTATAATCGAAAGTTCTCCATTAGAATTAAGAAATAGTAATAAGGGTGCATTAAGTTTTAGCAGTGGTTTATTTATTTAATCTCATGAAGAGAAGACATTTATTTAATAATATATCATATTGGTGTGGAAATTGTTTATATTTTTATTTCTGTTGATTATACATGATTACAGAATCGTGGAGTACATGGCTATTCAAGAGGAGCTCTGTCTCGTAGATAGTGGTACTACCGCTACCGTTCTAAGGGACACTAGTTATTTTCAAACACTTTGAAAGTATGACGGAGATATAACTATTATCATTGGCAATGACACTAGGATTGTTGGCACAGGCAGGGCCACAATCGTCCTACCGAATGGTACGCGGCTAGTAATCCATGAAGCATTGCTTTATCCCAAGTATACTCGGACATTGTTAAGCTTTAAGGATATCCGTGCAAATGGATTTCACGTAGAAACCAATGATGATAAACGCGAAGAATGTCTCATTATGACCAAGAAAGATGGAGAACACAAGATTATCGTCGAAAGTTTTCCAACTATTAAAGAAAGCATGTACTACACTTATGTTAAACCACACAAGGAGTTTGCTGCGTTCAAGACCGTATTTAGCAACCAAGAAGCCTATCGAACATGGCACGATAGACTGGGTCATCCAGGCCTCAATATGATGCAAAGAATCACGAAGAATTCAAATGGTCATAACTTGAAGACAAAAGATTTCCCAAATCATGAAGATTTTTTGTGTGTTGCATGTGCAAAAGGGAAGCTCATCACTCGACCCTCAAAGCTGAAGATTCAAGCAGAATTGATGGCATTCCTTGAACGAATTCAAGGAGACATATGTGGACCAATTAATCTCATGTCAGGACCTTTTCGGTACTTCATGGTGTTGATTGATGCTTCCTCGAAGTGGAGTCATGTATGTTTATTGTCTACTAGAAACCATGCGTTTGCACGATTGATAACTCAGATCATACAATTGAAAACCAGTTTTCCGAATCATAGAATCCAATTTATCAGGATGGATAATGCCGGAGAATTTACCTCGAAGGTGTTTAATGACTATTGTATGAGTATGGGTATCAAAGTGGAACATTCTGTACCACACGTGCATACACAAAATGGACTTGCAGAATCATTAATTAAGAGGATCAAGATGATAGCACGGCCATTATTGCAGAATTTCTTATTGCCTACCTCTTGTTGGGGGCATGCAGTGTTACACGCAATAGCATTAATTCAATTGAGGCCATCTGCTACACATGAAGAATCACCATTAGCAATGGTGCGTGGTACAATACCAAATGTTTCTCACTTGCGGAGATTTGGATGTGCTGTGTATGTCCCTATCCCTCCGCCACAGCGAACTGCAATGGGTGCACAACGAAAACTCGGAGTTTACATTGGATATGAAAGTGCATCTATAATCAAGTATTTAGAGCCATCCACTGGGGATCTACACACGGCTCGCTTTGCTGATTGTATCTTTAATGAAGATCATTTCCCGGCATTAGGGGGAGGAAAGTATCTCTCTCGGAACGAATGCCGTGAAATAGAATAGGAAACTAAGGAATTCAAGGAATGGATCCTCGCACTACCGAAACTGAGCTCGAAGTTCAGAATATCCTCCATCTATAGAGGGTTGCTAATGAACTGCCAGAAGCTTTCACCAATACAAGAGACATTGTAAAGTCTCATATACCGGCTGCAAATGCACCTGAAAGAATAGACATCCCATTTGAAGAAGATGACTATATAGAATTCCAGCCTCCTTTCTCAAAAGCAACGAATGCTAGGAAGAGGGGGAGTGATTCGATTACACGGGCACCAAAGAAGCCTAGAGTACAAGCTCAAGCTAAAGCTCCTAGGAGACGTCCTGCGGAGAATAAGCCAAAGCAAACTACTCAAAAGAAGAATATAGAAGGTGAAAGCAGACCACACGAAGTGGTGAGCATTGAAGAAGAAATCCCAAGTGAGAATGTGCGCACACTTGAAACTCACGACGGGTTACCGGAAATTCCTGATCTAAACACACCTCTGAGTGATGTAGATCAAGAAAATGAAATAATAGAAGAAGTTTCAACGAATTATGTTGAGACGGGAGTAGTATACAATAGAAAGACAATGAAAGTCGACTCATATTTTGCTGACACAATTGCAACACAGATTGACTTAGAATCTGAACCAAAGTCAATGAAGGAATGCAAGAAGCGTCCTGACTGGCCAAAGTGGAAAGAAGCAATTTGTGCAGAGTTGAACTCGCTACAGAAAAGAGAAGTGTTCGGCAATGTAAGCCTTACACCAAAAGGTATCTTTCCAGTAGGTCACAAATGGGTGTTTGTCAGGAAGAGAAATGCTCAAAATGAAGTGACTAGATACAAGGCGAGACTCGTAGCTCAAGGTTTCACGCAGAGACCAGGAATTGACTACGAAGAAACCTACTCTCCCGTAATGGATGGAATTACTTTCCGATATTTAATATCATTGGCAGTGAATATGAATTTGTAAATGCGACTTATGGATGTCGTCACTGCATATTAGTATGGAACATTAGATACAGAAATCTATATGAAAGTTCCAGAAGGAATCAAAGTCCCGAATGAAGAAGAACGCAAATTGTATAGTGTCAAACTTCAGAAGTCACTATATGGTTTAAAGCTATCTGGAAGAATGTGGTATAACAAACTCAGTAACTTTTTACTAGAGAAAGGATTCTTGAAGAATGATGATTGTCCTTGTGTATTCATTAAGAAATCAGAGAAAGGTTATTGCATAATCTCTGTTTATGTTGATGATTTGAATATCATTGGTACTACACAGGACGTCGAAGATGCATGTTCTTACTTAAAGTCTGAATTTGAAATGAAAGATTTAGGAAAGACTGCATATTGTTTAGGCTTGCAGCTTGAGCATACCCATGAAGGGATATTATTGCATCAATCAAACTATACCAAGAAGGTATTAGAAAGATTTAATATGAAAGATGCATACCCACTTAGATCCCCTATGGTTGTGAGATCACTCAATGCAGAGGAAGATCCATTTAGACCAAAGGAGGAAGGTGAGGAATTATTGGGACCTCAATATCCCTATCTTAGCGCTATTAGAGCATTGATGTATCTTGCAAATGGTACGAGGCCCGATATAGCTTTTGCTGTTAATCTACTTGCTAGATACAGCTCGGCACCAACTATGTGACATTGGAAAGGCATTAAACAAGTATTAAGATATCTGAGAGGAACTGAAGATTTCAGATTATTTTTCAAGAAGAATACAGAAGTAACCTTGGTTGGGTATACTGATGCTGGCTACTTATCCGATCCACGCAAGTCAATCTCACAGACTGGATATGTGTTCTTATTTGGTGGAACGGCAATTTTATTGAAGTCAACGAAGCAGACGATTGTTGCTACATCAACAAATTACTCAGAGATCATCGCATTATTTGAAGCCGCCAAGGAATGCACTTGGCTTAGAAGAATGTCAAGACATATAATGGAGAGTTGTGGAGTGTTGTATACTCCATCCCCTACAGTTATCTATGAAGATAATAACGCTTGTGTTGCACAAATACAATCGGGATACATAAAGTCAAACAGGACAAAGCATATGTTACCTAAATTCTTCCATACGCATGAATTGCAAGAGAAGGGAGAAATTTTGGTGACTCATGTCCGATCTTGTGATAATCTTGCAGATATGTTCACAAAGGCACTACCAGCTTGCACTCTTGAAAAGAGTCGGCATGGTATTGGCATGAGAAGACTTAGAGAAGTGCTTGGAACAGGGGGAGAACTTCCCTACGTACATCACAATCCCGAATTAAAGAATCATCTCAAAGATAATTCATGTCATTCATGAAGTTCGATAAGCATTAATCATGATGATTAAAGCATTGTACTCTTTTTTCCTTATGAGTTTTTCATATGAAGTTTTCTCATTAAGGTTTTTAATGAGGCAATGCATACAATACAAGTAACGGTAATATGTGCTCTTTTCTCCATTTTTCCCACTGGGTTTTTAAGGAGTTTTTATGAGGCATATTTATCGTGATAAAGAGCTCAGGGGGAGTGTTGTAAAACGCTTGTTGGGCTAGGCCCATCTTCTAGAAGAAGGTTTCCTGGCCTATGTGGGCTCGTTATCGAATTAGGACCCAACACGAAGTAGGGTTTCCCCCTTATAAATAGTTAAGGAGACACCCCTTTGTAATTTCGCCAGAATTATTCAATAAAGAATTTTGTCTCCTCTATTCTTGTTGCTTTTAGTTTTCATTCTCTACATCGATCTACGTGCCTTCGATCGTCGATAACTCAATAGGCACGACTTGTTGTGTCGCACTACCAGAATCGAAATAAAAAAAACACACAACATAGGTCCAGACGGCGAAGACAACTTTGTCACGTGCCTTGATAAGAAGACCCGGCATTATTTTTTACCGTGTGCCATGGGGGACTCACGGTGAAAATTTGATGTAATGGTGCCACCGATCCGGCCGTTATGCAAACTTCACCGTGTGCCTGGCGGCGTGCCACATAGCAAATTGTTAGCTACTTTGCCATGTGCCCCACCCCTTGGCACATGACAAAGTGACTGTCTAGGTGATCAGCTATGGTCACTTTGCCAGCTGCCCCCCCTGGAGCATCACCGTGCTGGGGCCGCACATCATCAGCATGATGGCAAATCCGCCTGGTCGGCGATACGCCGGTGGATACGACGGAGGCGGCGAAGAGTGGGACAGTGATGAGCACGGAGGAGATCGTCCCGACGGATCAATGGTCGTGCGTGGAGGAGATGGCCGACAAAGGCGAGGGGCGAGGAAGGCGAGAGAAGTTTGGTTATGTAAGAATGGCGAGGAAGGCAATGGGAAAGACCACTTGTTTATAGGCGGGGACAGCCAATGACCATTGGATCAACTATATGGCAAGTTCGAGGCCATTGATCGAAGGGTGGCTCTGATGGACGGGTGACTTTTATGGACGGGCATTGATGGGGGTGGACGAATTGTTTCTAACCTGGCCACTGATAAGGGTGGACGGATCATCTGGGGCCACAAGTCATGGACTTGGGCGAGGCAGCATTGGCGAGGCGGTCAATTAGTTGGTCGTGGAAGGCGAGGAGGTTATGGTCGATCTTGGAAGGCGAGGCAGTTGTTCTTGAGGTCATGCCGCGTGCTTCGTCTTTACCGTCCCTGGCGCCATGCCCCCATCGTCACCGCCATCCATGCTGCTGCCGCGCTAACTCGTTGTCCCACGCCGCCACCATGCTAACTCGTGGACCTCACCGAAACCCTAAATTCTATGATGCTGCTGCCGTTTCTATGTCTGGAGGGAGAGGAGGAGATTTGGGCGCACGGAAGGATACGGTGCACCAGAGGTACACGAAGGCAACAGTGCATGTGGAAGGATTTGAGCGTGCACGGCGCGACGAGAGCGTGCCCGGCTCGTTGAGAGCGCGCCCGCAGCGAGTTCCAAAAACATAAATACACAAAAATAAATTAAACAGAAAATTGAAACATGCAAACATGCATATACCCAAACTAACATTCAAATTACGAGGAGAGTTCGACAATCGATGACACGACGAACTTAAAACAAAGATCTAAAAACACTACCTAACGACTCCATGACTCCATGGCTCCACAACGCCGACCATGAGTCTCAACACACACTCCCCCACGGCGACATCAGACTTCCCTTATGTCATCGGCCAGCCTCCTGTGCTGATCCAACAGATTAGCACGAGCCAACGTGACGACATGGAGGGTCACTTCGTGCCTATTGAACATCTCGCTAAAGCCGTCACGGGGCACCGGAGGAGACAGATGGAAGAGGGGACAACACCACCACATCATTCCTGCCGGCGTGGTCCTATAAAGGACTCGGAGGCACCGGTCACCGCTGTCGTCGTTGTGGTCGTTGTAGTCGTTGTCGCCGTTATTGTCGTTGTGGACGACCGGCAGAGCAGCAGGCACTAGCGGAAGCGCGGACGCGGCGGAGCAAGTGGGATCTACTGGGTATAAGATTTACACCTAACAGAACACACATAAGTTTTAATTGTTGTAAACATCTCTGCAGTATCCTAAGATGTTCAAGTGTATAAGATTTGTATGTTCACAAAGTTTGGTAACCAAAATCATTTTTGTGTGATATATGCAAATCTTTTTTTGATGTCAATGGATATTAACGTTAACTAGTTTATAGATTTCAACTATGTTATTAGAATGAAAAAGATGCATGACGATTTTAGAGAATTTACGAAACAAAAATCAACTCATTTGGACCTTATATGACCAATCTATATGTGTTTTAGTTGTTAATTGCGAATCAAAATCAGACACGTACTGTCTATCAAGAACTAGGAAGAACTAGAGATGAACTAGGACACTGCATGACATGTGGGTCCAACAAGCGTCGAGCACGAAACCACTCGTCAGAATTTAAAGCCTCCGACATTTTGACCATGAAAGGTCAGTAATACCGCTGACTCAAATTTTTTGGCTCTGACTACTCAAGGGCATTACTACCAACTCGTGCTGGGCTGCCACGGTCGAATATATTCTCTCCTGTTGCCCTGAAAATTCAAACAATCTGTCCTCTACCTCCACACCGCCGCCGCGCATCGGATATCTGCCTTATCCTCCTCGTTCTCCTTGAAGCCGTCGCACCGGACCTCTTCATCGACGTCGTCGCCGCATACCAGATATTGTCATCATCGTCTTTTCCATTGTCCACCCCGTCGCCCCGCACCGGAGCTCCACCTCCTCCTCTGCCTCGTCCACACCGTCCCCCCGCTCTAGATCTCCTTCGCCTCGTCATCCACCTCTTCCACATCATTGGGGCGCAACGGACCTCCTCCTCCTCCTCCTCCATCAACTACCTCATCTGCTATCGATTCTGCACCTCATCCGCTACCTCACCTCGCCGGATGGGAAGACATGGTCACGGATGACGAGGAGGCCATAGATGCCGTGTAGTGCAAGGTACGATAAATAGGGCTACAATTTTTATAAGGTTACAGATTGACATGAATAATTTAGTTTAGTACAATCTAACACATAAAAGTTGTTGACAACTTGAAGAAATTCCAATAACTGATTATGAGCGGGAGCATGAGGCCAGTATCAAGGATAATCTTAGAAGAATGGCTGATTTGGGGCTTCATGATTTAGCGGCATCTCTTAGACTATCGTCAAATCCATTACTGGAAGGATCTGACTCATCAGATTATCTTCCTGAAGCTGAAGAGAATGTTCAGGGGGATGATGATACAGACTTCGAGGTGCAGGAGCCCCAAACTCTTACAATCGAGGTAGATGTTTTGCTTATTCTGGTGTGCGAGAGTGGCACGCGAAATGGCAGTGTGTGCACTAGGGGCAACACATGGGGCAACATGGTCAGAGTGCCAGAGATCCTTTGAATGAGTCAAAAGATTCCAGGCCATGATGATGTCTGGGTCTCTGGGACTGCTTGCCCGCTTTGAGGAGTGCGCTTTAGGAAAAGGTTCCTGAGACGCAGATGGGCATACTTTACGCATGGCCGACACGACTAGGAGGGCTTCTAGGAAAGGCAGGTAAGGTTTTGAGCTGCAGTTCGGTTTCGGTTTAAGTGGCAAGGAATATACGGGGCAAGGGTCTTTATATATGGTATACGTATGGCTGTAGGTACTCTAGGTTTTATCCTATGGTCAAGTATGGCTCTGATATCAATCTGTGACACCCCACTCTTCTCCGGGGGCATCCCTATGCATCCTGTATCAATCCCTGGATCAGTAGTTGGTACGCACATACATATTATCTCAAATTCATATAATACTAAAATACGAGGATATACAGATGACTTATCAAACATGGCTAAGTTACAATCCAGAGGAGGCATCGGAAATTGGGTAGGGAGATATGGTTCACTTCCCATCCATAGGCAAATTTGAGCATATGACGAAACCCTACTACTTTTACTCTTCTGGAATCCATTCACTAAAAACCACAATTAACAAACTGTGAGTACATAAAGTACTCAACAAACCCTGACACTACTCAAGGGTAAAATCATGCATTGAGGTTGTAGCAAGGTTGTAGGCAGGGGTTCAACATTTATGCTAGCGGCTAAGCATGCGGGATTCGCTAAGAATAGATTTCAAGGAAATAGAAGACTGGTCAATATTTTAGTAGGTTGGCCCTGGAGGGAGTACAAACCATTCCCACCAGTTCCCATATTTTAGCTGAGCCTTCTGACACACAGTCATAACGACTCTGGCACACCTTGCCAACACCATTCACCAAAACACGGGTATCACTTCACCCACTCACACATCAAGGAGATTGCTTTGTGGCTAATCAACGAGAGCCCAATGATTTGGTGTGTCATGACAGGTGACAACGGACATCCGAATGATTTACTTAATAACTCTGCAGAGCTTAGCGCTATACCCACAGGCTATGCACTCTTTGCAAGTAAGTACATAACGCTCCCACTTTGCCCAGGGACGCCCGCAAGTCACCACGGATCTCAGGGGTTCCGTAACTATGACACTTAGTTATATCACCGCAACTATGACACACAGTCATATTCATCATATATTCTTGCCAAGTATTGGACTTATCACCACTTGCACCAAAAGCAACCCCTGGGTTTGTTGCTACTTCGCCGGGTGACACTTCCTTGCTGCGTAACCCAGGTTCCGTGTTAGTCCTACCCATACAGATTCTGTGGTCGCATTGAAAATATCACCAAGTTGAGGTCTCGCTATTGGTCCCTATGCGGCAGGACAAGCACTCGTTCACAATAGGTGGACCTACACTGAAGACGCCATCACCAAGTACTCTGCACCAGTAATTAAGGAGTCTCGCCCACGGTCAAGTACATCCCACCCAACTTCACCATAACACCGTTGGTTTATCACCCACCCATATCGTGCTATACGCACACCACCAAACATGTTTTCACACATTTTCAAAATAGAAGTGTATCATATGGTGTTGCGATAAACTTCATCATGGGGTTCCTAGGCGCTTCTAAGCATAACAACATTCCGTACATTAGGCATCTAATGTCGGTATATGTGGGGCTAACAATGTGGTAGGGTAAGGTAAACAAGGAGGGGTTATGGCAACAACAACGGAATTACCAATACGCAAGTAGGTAGTAATCATGCAAGTAAGTATCAACAATAGCACTCAAGAGAGCATGCAATATAGAGTAGGTTCTAAACTACTTAAGTGGGATAAATATGATCAAGGAAAGTTAAAGCTTGCCTGGTAATGCTATATCCGTAAACATTGTGGTTTACGTCACTTCGTGTAATGGGGTCGGAGTCCGTCTCGAGACTTCAGCCTTCAGGCTTCGTCTCCAGAAATGGGATCCTCGGATTCTTCACATGCTACGGTATGTGACGCTAGCGTGAAGAAAATAAAATAAATAAGAAAAAATCAACACTTCAATTAAAACTCCAGATATAATATTTGGGGAGGTTCGGTGTATATCGGTGGGGGACATAGGTAGGTTGGTGCTTGGTGGATAAGGTTCGGGTTTACGGGGTATGATTTGGGTAGGTTGGGTCGCAGAAGGTCGATGGTGAAAGAATCGGTGGAATCGGAGGTCAGGCGATGAAGATATGATGTTTAAGGGGACAAGGAAAAATATTATGACGGGAGTGGAATTATGGTGGGTGGCAAAAGGTTCCTCGTATAGGGACGATCGCGTGAGCACGATAATCGCCCAAAACGAAGCTACAGTCAAAAAGATATGGGCTAGTGACAGCTTATGAGGTCTTGGGATAGCATTATGGCTAATACCGTTGGGTACTACTCATGGAGACGAACCCACGGGTGCAAGAATTGCTCCAATCGGGCTTACGGTCCAAAAGTTATGGCTTTCTAAAGGTTCTAGGGACTCTTTTATAATTTTAGAAAGTTTCAGAAATCTTTCTATAATTATTAAAAAGTTAGGGGCTTGGTTGTAAAATTTGAAGGGCTGAAATGGTAATTTACAAAACATATAGGGGTCTTCTTGTAAAAGATCAGGGTTGGAACAGAATAAGAATAAAGGTCAGGGGCTTATGTAGAAAAGGACATAACTCTGAGATTTTTTGAATTATTTTTATATGGGAAATTCGATGGACCGGGTTTACTATTCTATGGACTAAGTTCATGGGTCGGGCTCATTGGTTTATGGCCGACTCGGGTTTAAAATGCAAATGGGTGTACTAACAAAGGAGTTGGGTTTATTTGTGGATAGGACGGGGGCCCTTTAGCAAAAGTGCTTTTCTCACGTGGAACAGAAGGGGATTGACTTCTTCTTCCTTTGCTCGCTCTCCAATGGCCATCACTGGAGCTTGGGGCCGCAGGGGAAAGAGAGGAGGAGAATGGCCATGGAATGGGAGAATTGGTGCGTGAGCTCGCCGCGCGCCCATTCGCGGTGGAGGTAGCGGAGGGGGTGCGAGGATGGCGGTGTATTTGCTGAGAAGGTGGCCATGGCCGGGAGCTCGAGGTGGAAGAGGAGAATGGAAATTGGCACGGTTCAGGATAGAAAAGAGGGCGAAGACGGATCCGGAGTTGAGAGACGAGTGTCGCGCTTCCATTTTATAGGAGGAGGAGGGGGGTAGCAGGCGGTGAGCCACCGGGGATGTGATCGGAGCTCGAGCTCGCCATCAATGGCGGCACTGTGAGCTGCCACGCGAATTAAAGTCACGCGCATCAGCGTGCGGGGGAGGTGTGTAGCTGAGCGGAGAAGGCTATCTGCAGCACTGCTGGTGGAGGTGACGCGACGGGCAGGCGGAGTTACAACGCGCGTCATCGGCAGGCGGGGGCGGCGCGTCGTGGAGCGGGGAAAACGCGACCTGGAGCGGGGGAGGTACTTCCCGTGTTAAGGCGGAACAGGGGGAGTAATGGGTGCGGCGATGAGGGTGAGCAGGCGGCGGGGCCCCGGCGGGGTCAGCTCCCTGTGCGGCGGTGCGTCGGACCGGTCGTTCGGCCGCGACCGCTGGGCGCGCGAGGAGGAAGACGACCGCTCGTTTGGACCGAGCGCGCGCGCGGGTGGGCCGAAGGGGGGCACGGGGAGTTCGGCCGTGCTGGGCCACAGAGAAGGAGGAAGTGACGGCCCACGCGGAAGGGAAGGGGAGTGAGCGGAGCGGGTTGAGCCGAAAGCAAGAAAAGAAGGGCGGGGTGAGTTTTGGCCCGAAAGGAGAGGGAAAAGGGAAAAGGTTTAATATTGTTTTATGGATTTTTGGGTAAGGGAATTTGGAGAAAAAAAAATCTTAAATGGCTTGGAAGTTTTAAATCGGAGCAACACTTAATGCAAATAAAATAATTCAACAGGTTGAAAACTCGTCAAGAATTATTTTATTATTCTAAAAAAATCACTTCTTCTAGTTCTATTAACTAATGAGGTTTTTACTTTTGAAAATCATGAAATCATATTAGCTTAAAAATTAAATTTCACATTGATTGTCTCTAATTGATTTGATATTAAAATTTTGGGATTTTACATGGTGGTGGTGGGAAAAATTAATTTCTTCAGTGTCATTAGCTTGCACTTGTCATTAGCATGTATTATTGTTGTATGACACACTTGTCATTAGCATGCTTTAATTTTGTATGACACACTTGTCATTAGCATGTTGTACTGTTGTATGACACTCTTGTAATTAGCCTGCTTTACTATTGTATGACACACTTGTCATTAGCATGCTTTACTGTTGTATGACACACTTGTCATTAGCATACTTTACTGTTGTATGACACAGTTGTAACAAATATACTTTTCCTACATCAAGCTCCTTCTATACAAACTAGGCGTCACAAGGTCTGTGCAATAAGGTCGAAAGGCAACATCAACATGGTTGGCCCTGGAGGCACTCGAACAAAAAGAGTCAGGCCAGCCAACCCATCAGAAGACGTTGGCGGTGTGAGAACAAGGTCATCCAAAAGACTGCATACCAATGACCAACATCAACACCTGCCTACAGTAACAGAGGATCCTAGCACTGAAGGTCCACAGGGGAACCCTGAATTAGCAATTCCTGCTAGCCCTATTCAAGACTGGAGACCTCTAGAGCACCTTGATGATGTTGTTGAAGAGCAGCATGATGATGTTGGTGAAGAGCAGGACCCGTCAGCATGTCAAGGTTGATAAATATCATCAGTATTCTCAATCTTTCATTTATATAAGCAGAAATATAACGATTGAATGCGAACTTCACAGCCTCAAGAAAAACTAGGCGGCCGAGGGGCCATACCAAGGGAGTTCTACTCGACCGCATGACTAGTTCTATGGGGTGAAAGCTACATATCTCTGTTCCTAAGGACTTGTCATGGCCCTAAGGAACCTACACAAGCTGTCAAATTTGCTTCCAAGGTTGGAGTTATTATTAGGGATCATGTCCCTATCTTGCCCCACATGAAAGATTACAAGAATACTGAGCACTTTGATGGTTTTGTCATGAGACTTTCTGTAAGTTCCTATACTACACCCTGTAGTCTTAAAATGAACTACAACAATCAATGCAACTCACAAAGAATCTCAATTGACATGACTAAGGGGAGGTTAGCGATGAACAATGACAGGGCAACAGAGAATGCATGTTCCAGTGTGTTCACATCTGCGGTACTTTAGGCCCGCTACAGGTTGAAGCAGACTTACTTCAACAACGTCCCTGCTGATCAGATTAGAACCACCTCTCCTATTCCTTCTATGTCTGATGAACAGTGGTGCCAGCTTGATGAGAAGTGGTCAAGTGCAAAGAACAAGGTACTATTTTTTCCTAAAGTCTCTTTTTACATGGTATTCCATTCTCCAACATTGACGCGGTCTGTCTTGTCGTTCTGCTTTAGGAAACTACTAAAAAGAACAAGAGAAACAGTGCCAAAGTAAAGTATCATCATGCAACTAGATCTCGTTGTTATATTGCACACATTCATGAATATGTAAGTCTAACAAGCACTAGGAACATTGTGTATGCTTCATTTTCTGTCAGTCTGACAAGCACTTTTGTCTAAATGAAGTACAAGGATGGCCAGGCAGCATAGCAGCACAAAGGTCTGGAAGGACTAGAAGGAGCAAGAGAAGAAGATGATGATGAAGAGGAGCTCAATGCAGTCAAACTGTTCAAGGTGTGCCATACCAGTAAGAAAAAATGGCATTACTCCTATGGCAAGAGAAGCAGTGGTAAGTCTCGTTCTTACAACCATATCTGCTTCTCTATGTGTGATGCCGAAGATGTCCATTGTAATTGTCCCTCTACTCATTTCATTTTGAGTCTTTGACACCGTCGGTAATCTATTTTCCTCTCCAATTTATAGTCATCTATGGAAACTATGCAGGCAGATGCTCCTGCTGATGGAGAACCACCATTGCATAGTGCTGAGGTTGTTTTGAAGGTTCTGTCCCACAGCAGCTGCACCAGCACTTTTCTGAGGAACGCTGGTCTATCACTGAGCCATCAAGAGACAAAGGCTGAGCGAGAACTTTGCGAACAACTTGCTGCTGAAAAAGATGGTGCGAGTTCTCTTGCTAGGGAATTGGATGCACTGAAGAAGAAGGCCGAAGCTGCTGATGAAAAGCTCGAGAAGGCACAGCAGGAGTTCGAGGAGTACAAGAAGAGGGCAGAAGAGAACAATACTCTCCTTCGATAAATCCTTAGTTTGAGTGGTGCTGGTAACTCCTCTCAACCTATAGTTGCCCTGTGATCCTGTGATGATGTGTGATGAACTCTTATGCATTCTGATGATCTGTGACGAACTTCTGTGATGATTTGTGATGGACTCTAATGCATTCTGATGCATCAAGTGTGTATGTGATGGGTGAACTCATTCTCTATGGATGTTTCTCGTATATATAATTCTGTTGCTGTTTCTCTGTTATTCTGTTGATGTTTTTTTGTGTGATTCTGTTGATGGAAATGTTGCTATTTCTATCAATTTGAGTGCCAAAACGTGGCCCTTTTGGAAACACACATGTGGTCCAGTCACAACTGGACACGTGGCGGCTTCGCGAATGTAACACGTGGTGCATTCAGCGCAAAACATGTGTCAACCTATAAAAGAGAAATGTGGCTCTCTGAGAACGAGACACGTGGCGACCTGAGAAAGAGACACGTGGTGCCCTGCAAAAGAGACACATGGCTCTGTTTCAATGAGACACGTGCCGCTCTGAAAAATGGACACGTGGTGCTCTAAGAACAGGACACGTGGGGCACGCCTAAGACAACATGTGGCGCATTCAAAATTGACACGTGCTGCCCCGGTAGCACGCCACATGGCTATACCTGGCCGCCTGGGCCGGGCTAAATGGGTCGGTACGAGGCACGACTCATTTAGAGCGGCCCAGGCACAACACGACCCAGAATAAATGGGCCGTGCCCGCACGAAGCATGAGACGGGCTGTGCTTGGGCTTGGCCTTGGTCATGATTGGCCGGCCCGAGCACGACCTGTTTAGCGCGGCCTGCCAGGCACGAGACAGGGCCCATTAAGCCCGTTAAGCACGACCCGGCCTGGCACCGCCCATTACGGCCCGTCAAATAAATTGATTATTTTTTAATATTTATACTAAAAATCATATTTTTTAGTTTAAATTTATTTATAAAATATATATTTCTATAAGTAATTAAATTTAGGAGAATAAATAAAACATATAAAATTTAATTGGGCTTCGGACAGGCACGGCCCGGAAGCCTGTCAGGCTGGTGGGCTCGGCACGACCCGTGTAAGGCGAGCCGTGCTGTGCCTAGGCCTAGGCATAGGCCCGGCGTGCCAGTACGACACGGCCCGTTAAGTAGATGGGTCGTGCCGGCCCGTTAAAGAATGGCCCGACACGTGATTGGCTCGTGCCGGGCTGTTGGCCAGGTATACACGTGGCCTCCTCGGCTACTGACACGCGGCGCTATTCGGACGCAACACGTTGTGATTGTGAAAGGGGATGCGTGGCGATCCTATGAGGTGGCACGTGACGCTCTGCAATAACGACACATGGCCCTCGTCACGTAGACTTGCCATATTATGCGTCAGCGTGTTCTGTGCCATGTGAGCTTGCCGCGTCGGCGTCATGGTGGCTCGAAGCCTCTTCAGTGACGTTTTTATTTCAACCAAACCACATGTCCATTTTTGCTGTACGCAAAATTCAACAAGTCCTTTAATTTAGCAACTTTGACTACGAACAGAAAGTTCCACGTGATCCTCCGGTGCAACAAATATACTTAAGTGAACAACTGTAGTCCTTCACTGAAACAATCCGCGGGCCTTTTATTTTTTGTTAGCCCAACTCCACTGGCCACATTAGATCGGCCCACGATTAGATAGGGGCCACTCTCAACAAATCCTATCATGTTCCCCTAAAACAATGTCACTATTATGTATCACTATTGCTGTTTAGTTCAGTTTTCCTCATGTTGTTTATCTACGAAGATTGCTCTGATTATTCACAGCTCAGCTCTATACTGTAAAGTACCAGCAATTATTGAAAAACAGAATCCTATCATGTAACTACAATTTTTTCAGTACATAGAGTCCTAGTATGTTGTTTCAGCTTGCAAAAATGGACTCTGACTGCCAAAGTGATGGTGGGGTCACTTTAGTGGAAATGAGCAATGGGGATCGAGAGGGACAAATGCGAGAAAATTCACAATGTTCAAAATGAAGATGTTAGTATGGAACATATGAACAAGACTAATGAAAAAGCCAGCTGCCGGCGAAATGGTAGTGCTATTCCACCCAACATCATCATGAATGAGCATTTAAATCGACCTCAATCTAATTACTTTTATTTAATCCTTGTGTGCGTGCAGTAAGTAACTCTCGGATGAACCGCTTCAGCCCGCTTAGGGCCAGAGACTCACAAAATGCATGTTCAATTCTCTCTCGCTTTCCCTCTCCTCCACATCAGGTTTGTCTTACGTGTTTTTTTATTTCGCCAACTGATGTAGGCTTATAATATTTTCTCTAACGGGGATGGGGCAGTCCCATAAGTGTTCTAGACTTAAAGATGTAAATTCTAAGAGCAATATTGATTTAATAGCAGTACAAGAAGCAAAAAAAAGGTAAACTTTGACTCTCAAATTCTTCATTCAATTGATCTATAGAAAAAATTCATGTCGGAGTGGGTTGGTCCCATCAACTGGAGCTTCGAGAGGGATACTACATGGAGTCATGATGGAGAAATTTGTTTGCAATAATCTAACAAGAGGTAAATATTATTTGGCTATAGCTTTAACTAATTTGAGTGATGGCTTTGAGTGGCAATGGAGTGTAATCAATGATCCTGTCGCTTGAATTCTTAGCCGGGGATCTGGTCTATCTCCGGGTGTCACCAACCAAAGGTGTACAACGATTTGGGATTCATGGAAAGATAGCACCTCGTTACATTGGCCGATACCCAATCCTTGCGAGATGTGGACATGTAGCCTACAAACTCCAACTGCCAGTGGAACTCGCTGGAGTGCATGAAACATTTCACATGTCCTAGGTCAAGAAATGTCTCAAGACACCAGTGGATGTTACTTTGGAAAGCACCGAACAACTAGAACCCGACTTTGGCATATTCAGAGCGCCCGATGACGCTCAAGTTCTACAAAGTCCAGTGGAGCAACCATAGTGAGAAAGAGGCTACCTGGGAGACAGAAGAATTCCTACAAAGCCACTACCCTGAGTTCCTGAACCAATACCAAGGTAAGTCGTTATAACCTCTTTTTAATCTCAGGACGAGATTTCTTTAAGATGGGAGGGCTATGACACCTCTGATGTCATGCAACTCTTTAGGGCAGCATATTCGAGTCATCCCCACAAGCATGAGCACATGGAACAAAAATTTAAACAGAAATTGATCTACTTTGAACTAAATTCAAGCCAATTCAAATGACATTTGAACTAAGGGTCCATATTTTTCAACATATGTCATACCTACCAAAAATATATGCTAAAGATAATGATTAGTTAGAAGTTTAAGGAATTTATGAGATTTTTATTCCTTCATTTACTGCCCCAAATGAAGGAACAAAAATGAAGGAATTTATGAGATTTTTATTCCTTCATTTACTGCCCCAAATGAAGGAATAAAAGTAAAGGAATTTATGAGATTTTTATTCCTTCATTCATCTCGTGTACCTCGTCCTCCTCTTCCATTTCCACCCGGTCCCATCCGTTG
This sequence comes from Eleusine indica, assembly GCA_030378355.1. Classification (NCBI taxonomy): domain Eukaryota; kingdom Viridiplantae; phylum Streptophyta; class Magnoliopsida; order Poales; family Poaceae; genus Eleusine; species Eleusine indica. The sequence continues at coordinate 18,471,283 of CM059502.1, forward strand.
AAACCCCACGCGAAAGCCACATCAATTCAAAAACCGACGACCCCCTTTACAGAGCTCCACTGCTCGCCAGTGACCACCCCGGTGAGCCTCGCCCCTGCCGACCCCTACCCATGTGCGTGGCTCGTGCTCCCCTACCCGACGGCGAGGTTCGTGGCCCCCCTCGGCCGAAGCCGGCCGATTCCGGCGGCGGCGTCGCTCGGCTCCGGCGCGTGCTGGCAGTGCAACCCTGCAGCCCACACGGGTCCAGGTCCGATGTGGCCACGCCCGGATCTGGCCACCTCTTCCCGTGGCACTTTGTGTGGCTTATTTCTTATTGGCTCGAGCCTTTTTAGTTTTCTATTTTTATTTAAATGTCCTTTAAATCAAGTAGAATTTAGAAATGCATAACTAATTTACTACTAGGAATTTTCGAGCAAACTAAAATCCTCCAAGTTCCCCTAGGGATGTACTACTGTAGAGAAATATCAAACCCCATTACATGTTAATTTTTTTTGCCAAAACTAAAATAAATAGTTAAAGCACTCATAAAATCATAAATAAATCTAGGAAGCTATCAAATTCTTGAAATTTGGTTACCAACCATCTTTATTATGCCTAATCATACTGTAAAGTAACAAGTGGTAGTTCTCTGTATTTTAGTCATAATTAATTAATTGTCTGTTTCACTAGATTAATTATTTGAAATTATTGGCTCAGTGCATGTCACTAATAATTGGCTCAAAATTTACCTCTACTCTAACCTACCAGTAGAAAAATGGGCATGGGCATCTCTCCCACAGAACCATGTCAAATTAATTATTTCATCTCTTAGGTCTAATATTACACTTAAACTATATAGTCAGTCACTTAGTCCTGTTTTCACATGCATGAGTTTCATTTCTAGCAATACGTCCTGCACACTGGAATATTAGTTTGCAACACATATCCACTCACCATGTTCCATATACTCTTGCATAACTTGAATCAGCACATATGTGTGTCATTTGAATACGTAATGGTTAATAAAATGAAGTCAATAAAGCAATCACAAATAAGTTATCACTGTTATACGAACTAAACCTTCTCTTTGATACATCATAATAGAACACTAAACTTTTGTTTGGAAAATGCCATGAATCTTCTCTCATGCATAACATCGCATTTGCACCATATAGATAACGAGGTGAACCACGTGGAGGCGGAACAGAAGGAGGAGCCAGAAGGACTTGGTGGTGCTTTAGCTGACTAGGAGCAGGCTCAAGGCAAGCCTCGGTGCATCCCACCAATTTTTACCGCCTTTTATTTCATCACTAGGAGTATGATGTAGGTTTTGCCTATACATTAAGTTTATAGGAGTTGCTCTGAAAACCTAGTATTGCAGTAGGACCCCTTTACCGGTTAATAGCCTTAGATCGATAGCGGCTCTGCTTAATTAGGACGATGAGTCAGCGAGTGGTAAACGGACCACTTATAGCTGAGTCATATATCACTGGGAAATGGTTATAGAAAGGCTTGAAGGGGATAACGATGAAGACCGGATGGGTAACTAGGTGGAAAGGGAAGGACAACTTGTCTTCAAGGAGGTAGCCCTGTCCGAGTCACTTAAGGCTCTGCCGCGTGTCCGGTCCTATGGGGTCAAGTTTGAACGTACTGTTTGCATGTTGGAGTTATAGGCCCAGTAAACTGAAATAGTCGGAAGGTACCCTGCTCCTTGAGGTGGAATTGGGGCTGAGGGGACGGAGCAATCCACCCACCGATGGCGGTACGGGACGTGTCGCATTGGGGGACCCTTCCCAGGGGAGTCAGGCGCGGAAGACCTTGTGGTACAGTATGCGAAAAGTTGCTCCATGCAGCTTCCATGAAGCGCGTATGGGTCATGCAAGCAGGTTTCTCCTGCAGGATGTAAATTGATTCGAGTCGCTGCCCCTTATAGTAACGAGTACCACTTGATCACTGCTCCAGAACATAGTTGGAAGCTTAATAAGATGAATGAGTTGAATATTGCTGTATTGATTAATTATGTTGTATTGCAACCATGTTTGTTGTAGTCATAGTTCAAACTAAATTTATTATTTCTCATAACAACTTAACTTGATGCTAAAACTTAAAAAAAGGGATCCACTCTTAGGTTGGTCTTTTGACATAAACCCTACCCTTAGCTTGTGCATATCTAGAGGTCGGCTGTAGTTGGCCATTTTGACTGGTCAGTCTTGCTGAGTATTAGTTGCTCAGGACGTAGCTCTATGTGGTTTTCAAATGATCAAGAGAGAGACTGCCATAGCGATGGTAGGTTCCACTGGGAGGGCCACCGTCCTGACTGTTGGAACATCGAGTGAGAATGGTGCATTGACAATGAGGAGCAGTAGTCCATTGTTTGCAGATATGGTGTTTCGGGCAAAACACATAGCATGGCTAGATGTTCAATGGGTGTCGCCGTGAGAGGGCGATTGTACCTTACTTATTCCATCGGACCATTTTATTACTGATGAACTATTTCGCTTCCGCACTTTAAAAACTCTGGTTTGTAACTTAAATTCGAATTTATGTAAAACTCTGTACTCAATCTATGTTCTTGTTGCAACTATATTATTTCTGTTATGTGTTCTACTATTGGGTGTCACAGCGCGTGTCGCCACCCGAGAAAGATCCTGGAATGGAGCCATCTCTGTAGTAAGGCGGTTCTATTATAACATGGTATTAGAGCTATTTTGGTAATAGTACAACATTCAAAGACATTTTTGAAAACCTATTACGAACGTGAGAGGACGTGCCTATAAGGATATTATTTGTTATGGATCAGGTGGCAAAGCTAACTGTAGGAGGTGGTTTGTTTAAATACTTGCATCTACAACATTGTCAACAAAGGTATGTGTCCCGCCATGCGGACAGTAGCATGAAAAGTTAGTACAAAGGTGTGAACACGGGCTGATTGCGGTAAATATCAGTGCCCTGCCCTAGGGCAATAATAAGGGATTATTTTCGGCTTGTTTCTTTTTTTTTTGATGTATTATTTTTGAAATGAATCTTCTGTAGGTACGCTAACCACAAATCCAAGAAACGTGTAGCATACGACTAACTTGAGAGATCACCTGCCACCGACTATACGCATGGTCCTATTTAGGGCCAAACTTTATTTTTGTGAGGACGTGTAGGCTGAAAAGCATATGCATTCATGTAAATGTTGAAGCATCAAACTATTATGCGAATCTGAAATTTCAGCAAACATATTGCTCACACAAAAATCTATATCTCCTCACTCGAAAGTCAAAATCATGCAAGTAAATACTTATTGAAATCATGAAAAAACCCTCTGTACATCCAGCAAGAATTTTTTCTTTAAAGATTTCTGGGTAATACCATTTTCGGTCCGTCCGAGTCAGCATGTCGATTTAGTGTCATTAATCTGGAATTCAGATTTATGACCTATCTCGTAAAATTTATAACTTTTTAGTTAGACTACCTCTTGGGCTGTATAAGCACTTTCTAGAAATGTCACAAAAAGTACTACAACTTTGGTAGTCTGTCAATTTCATTTGAAGCTTGTAAGGTATGCGTATGAGCCCATTTTCAGAACAACATCATTCTGTTTCCTGAAACGGTTCAGCAGACAAGAAGTTGTTGGATGCGTACAAATATGAGTTAGAAAGATGTTAAAAATCTCCTTAAGCACGATAGATTATTTCTATTATGAAAGGCACATTATTTCAGAGTTCAGACCTCTTTTCAGAGCAAACTCTGTGCTGTAATAAGCATATTTTCAGATATTGACAGCCAAATTGAAAAATTCATATCTCCTGAACCCCTTATTAGATGAAGTTGAGTAAATACTCGTTGAAAAGGTGTTAAAAGTATATACAGCATTGGTATTCACTGGTTCCACTGATTCTGCACTTAAGTTAGCCATTTTTGCGTTTTAGTATCTGCTGTACTTTCTGGGCAGAACTGAACGCGATCTGAAAATTTAGGACAAGTCTAATTTTCGATGTTGGAATCACTTGGATAAGTAATCACCACCAGTATATTTGTTTTTCCTTGCTGAACTGCACTTTCCTATATTGGGAGTATCCTACTTGTCCTTGAATTTGTGTTCCCTCATAATCTTGTTGGATAAGAAACTAATGGTACCCTAATGCTTGCATTTCAGAATGGCTCGTACTCGCAAGACGAATGAGCTTCATAAGGAGTAGACGGAGACCACTAATGCGGGTGATGGAAACAACCCCCAACCCAACCCTATGCAGATGATGGCACAATTCTTCGCTAATATGATGGAGAACTAGCAGCAGCAGGGGGAATTCATGAGGGAACTGATGCAGTAGAATGCTGCAAATAGAAATACCAGGGGCAACAATGACGGCGCATAGCAGAGCAGCACATACGTCGATTTCCTCGCCACCAGGCCACCCACTTTTAGCAGTGCTGCTGAACCAATGGAAGCAGATAACTTTCAACGCTCGCTGGAGTCCAAGTTTAGAATTCTCAACTGCACGCTGGTAGAGAAGATTCTTTTTGCAACACAATAGCTGCATGGAGCAGCTGGGGCGTGGTGGGCCAACCATCTCGCCTCCCTTATAGTGGATCATCAAGTCACTTGGGACGAGTTCAAGGAAGCGTTCCCTGCCCACTACATTCCTGTAGGGCTCATTCGCAGGAAGGCACAGGAGTTCATAGCACTGAAACAAGGCAACCACAGCTTTGAAGAGTACTGCGAGGAGTTCAACTGTTTGGCACTGTATGCTCCAGAACAGGTGGACACTACGGCCAAGCGTAAGGACCGTTTCTTGGAGGGACTATGCGCAGAACTGCAAGACCGCCTCAACCTCAACATGGATGACACGTTCACTGAGTTCATCAACAGCACTATCATCACAGAATATGGATACCGCAAGGTGCTGGCAGAGTGGAAGAGATCCGCTAGTGCTATGGGGCCATCCAGCGGACCCCCATAGAAGTATCGTATAGTGTACACGGATCTGTTGGGTCAGAAGTACCGCTCCACCCCAGTGACTGCACCATTTCCATGCCCGCCTCAGCAAGCACAATAGTGAATTCAGGCACCATGTCAGTAGTAGAATCAAGGGGATATCACCCGCCACAGCAGTAGAACACTCAGATAGGATCCTACCCCTGCTACAATGGTGGCCGTGTGGGACACTTTTCTAGGGAGTGCCCCTACCCCAAGAAGAATGCTGGCCAGAACCCGCCGAGGAACAACAACAACAGCAACAACAATAAGGGACCCGTCTGCACTGGTCGCGTGAACAACACCACTCTAGAGGACATCCCAGAGAACAGCCCCATCCTTGCTGGTATGTTCTCTATTTGAGACCTCCCTGCGCTTGTTCTGTTTGATTCTGGGGCTTCACACAATTTTATCAGTGCGTCATATGCTAAAACTCGGCAACTGCCCCACCACCTTATAAAGTCACAATACCTAATTAGGTTAGCACATGGATACACTCTTGCTAGGTATGAAGTTAGGAGAACCTATAACACTAGCAACAGATGTGTATCTTGCAGACTGCATAGTTCTTGAGGGGAGCAACATCGTTGTGATTTGAGGCATGCTCTGGATGAGGCACCACAAAGCTATTTTAGACATAGACACCTACACAGTACACCAAGACTCACCCACCCAAGGCAAAGTGAGCTTCTGAGTAAATTACCCCTGATTGGCTACACCTATAGTTCACCACACCACAGCCGAACTAATGAAGGATATCCCAGTGGTTTGTGAATTTCCTGATGTGTTCCCTGATGATCTTCCTGGACTGCCTCCTGATCGGGATGTCGAGTTCAAGATTGAGCTTTAGCTAGGTACTACACCCATATCCAAAAGACCATACAAAATGGCACCCAAGGAATTAGCAGAGCTGAAAGAGCAGTTGAAAGAATTGCTAGAAAAAAGAATTTATTTGACCAAGTTCTTCGCCCTGGGGTTGTCCGGCGTTGTTCGTGAAGAAAAAGGATTAGACCTTGAGGCTACGTGTAGATTATCATCCACTAAATGTCGTGACTATCAAGAACAAGTATCCACTGCCCCGCATAGACATTCTCTTTGATCAGCTAATTGGAGCTAAAGTCTTCTCCAAGATTGATCTGCGTTCTAGATACCACCAAATCAAGATCCGTTCTAAATATATCCCCAAGATAGCATTCCACACTCGATACAGACTTTATGAGTATTTGGTGATGTCTTTTGGGTTGAATAATGCACCAGCACAATTCATATATCTCATGAACTCAGTGTTTGTGCCAGAGCTAGACAAGTTCTGTAATACCCTGATTTTTCAAAACTGAGGATATTTTAAAATTTTGTAAAATTAATCAGAATGTTAGAATTTTTATAAGAAAGAGAATTATTTTCTATACTAAATAATGAAACATAGGTTATTTTAAAATTAATGTTTTTTGCATTATATTGATTAGTTGCATTCTAGACTTTATTGTGCACAAAATGATCTTTAAAAGTTTATACAGATTTCATTTTGGAATGATATTTGGAGGAGAGAGAGATTATATTGGAAAATAAAGAAAAGAAGAAGAAAACCTCTCAATGGCTCCTGGGCCAAATTCTTTCCCGCAACCCACTTCACCCCCCCCCCCCTCCTTTCCCCCTCTCTTCTGGCTTGCTCCCCATCCTTACCTCCTTTTTGGCCTGCCCGACCTAGCCACTCCTCCCTCTCCCCTTCCTTCCTCGGCTTGGGCCGATTCCTCCCCGTGCGGCCCAGCTTGCCCGCCAGCCCCGCGAGGCCCACCCTGCCACCCAGCCCAGCTCGCCCCTACCACCCCGAAACCCTAGCCGCCGCCAGGCCTAGTCGCCCCTGATGCCCTTGGTGGGCATGCCATGCTTCCCCGAGATATGCGCGCTATAAATATATAGCAGGGCCCACATCTCGTGCAGCCTTTCCTACCCCGCTCCCCTCCCCGCGCCTTGCCCGCCGCCGCCACCGCTCGTCTCGCCGTCGAAAGCCGCCGCCACCGTGCGCGTCGACGCCTCGACCTCTCCTCGCCCGCAACATGACTCCCCCTGGTGAGCTCCCCGTCGTGCGCCGCCTCCCTTGTGCCCCATCCCCCTCTGCCTCGCGCGCCGGAGCTCTTTACCGGCGGAGCTCCGTGGCTCTCATGGCATCGCCACCTATAACGCCGCCGGCTGCCACCTCCCCCCTCGGAGAGCCCCCCCCTAACCGTCCGATCTAGGCCAACGGCCTAGATTAGATCGAGCCGAAGGGGTTTAGCCTCAGTCCACCGTGGACCGTGGACCAGTGTGCCCCCTGGTTCACGAGCCCATGGACCTAGTGCACGAGAATTATGTTTTTTTTATTTTTTATATATTATTTATTTATTTATTATGTGTAATTATGATTAAATGCTAGTTTTGCAAAAAAGCCCCTAGTATTTTGGTAAATAATATTTTAGTCCTACCTTTTTACAATTTAATCCCTGAACTTTTTATAAATTACATTTTGGTCCCTAAAATTTTTATAAATTATATTTTGTACTTATATTTTATAGTTTAGCTCTTGTACTTTTCTAAATTACTTTTAGGTCCCTAAACTTGGTTATTTTCACATTTTACCCCCCTAAAACTTTAAATCTCCGTAACTTTTCAACCGTAGCTCCGATCTAAGAAATTCTTGCGCCAATGCGATCGTATGAACAAATATTAACTATTCAAACTATTTTATAGTAGTTTTCTGATTTTATTATTTTAACCCTAGACTTTAAAACCTTTGTAAGTGTTTACTCGTAACCCGGATTGAGGCGATTCTTGTGCTCACGCGAACGTAGCTACACGTACGTTTTCATGGTATTGCCTTCAATGTTGTTTTGTACTATGTGGTGTATTGTTTCTTAGTTTCTTTATATGCTTGTCTTTCTGGTGTGATGTTAACTAGATGATCAGCAGTTGGAGAACTTTGAGGACCTCTAGCCAGAAGACTTTGAGCAGCAGCAAGGGGCTTTACATTCTCTCTATCTCTATGCATGCTTGTTAATATTGAATCCCTTGTGTCATTATCCTGTTCCATATTATTCCTTGTTGCCTTGGTTTTGGTGTAGTGTATTAGTATGGGTACTTGATGCTTAGTCTGCTATGTCGGGAATGGAAGTGTCTAATGTTAATCTTGATCAATGGCTCACTTTAACATAATTATGAGGGATGGGTAATCCTTTTTAGCAACATGGAATGATCCAAGAAGGAGGAGGATGAGGATGGTGCGGGTATGCACGTGTACTCAGTATAGTACTATGGGATTGTGGTGGTACCTGCTTGGGATGACAAGGGTAGGTTTGTGGAACGTGTAACCATGAAAACCGCACAAAGCACAGGGCTGGTATGGGTAGGCTTGGTTAAGTATCAAGATGTCTTCCAAGTTTTGTGGGCGGTCGAGGAATGAGGACGGAACGGTTTACTTTCGAACTCAGGCGATAGACGGTTCACTCCTAGCCACGGCGCCAGAGGGGCCTTCTGTAGGAACGGTTTAATTCCGCAGCGGTGAGACCTTAGCATGGATTGTTTGTAAGCTGGGAAGCTCTTTGAAAGAAATTGTGGTGATCTCTTGGCCTCACATCTACGGTAGTGTGATTTGGGCAACATGGAGACTTTAGTCACCGACGGGTGATGGAATCACCAACCTGTGGGTAAAGTTGTGCAACCTCTATAGATTGTCAAACTGTTATAATAGCCGTACTCACAGTCATGAGCGGCATGGACCTTTCACATGATTAGAGGGGTTGATGACGGGTGGACTTGGTGGGTAGCTAGGTTTGGTTTGCTATAGGCGGTGTAACTTGTAGTGTGGTGTCTTATCGGCGGTTTAACCCATGGTTGGCTACAGACGGTGTGACCTGTAGTGTGGTGTCTTATGGGCGGTTTAACCCATGGTTGGCTATAGGCGGTGTAACCTATAGTGTTGGATAAATGAGTTAACTTGTGGGAACTTTTGACCTAGTAAATAGGAGTGTTTTTCAAATGGTCTTAGGTGTAGATGCTCATTTATGCAAATAAACCACTATGTTAGCCGTTCTTGTATCCAGCTTGCATGTCATACTTTCCCCCACTTGCTGAGTACGACATGTGCTCACCCTTGCTATTTCCCTTTGTTGTTGTACTATAAACTGCTGCTCAGAAGATGATGGAGAGATGGACTACGTCGATGAGGACTACTACTAGGGGAGCGTGCCCCCGGTCGATTGCATTTGGTGTTATGGTGTTTTTCGCTGTTATTCTACGAGAGAGTTGTCCTTAATCTTTAAAGACAATTATTTATGTAATAATCATATGCTTTAATAATGGCATTGGTTATACTATTATTCACTTTAATATCGATATGTGTGAAACTTGTTCCTGGGCACACATATGCTAAGCACTTGGTTTTGTCCTTAAAACTGGGTGTGACAAGTTTGTAGTGGTGTTCATCGACTGTGGAGTACTTACCTTACCGGTATCCATAGCTCTGCCTAAGTCAGAAGACGACAAGGTGGCCCATCAATATGGGAACCGACTGAGTCGGCTTAGAGCGCAAGGCAGTTAGAGATATACTTACTATGTTTATCCTTGTAGACTATGAGTAGGACTCTTCATGTACCCCCTGCCGATCGGATATATAAGGCGGCAGGAACCCCCCATCGAGGGACACGTTATTCCAAAGCAATACAAACCACAGAACACCGGACATAGGGTTTTTACTCTCATCAAAAGGGCCCGGACCTGTATAACTCGGCGTCTGGAGTCTTAACCATCTAGTTCTTGATCCTGATGTAGCCTTATAAATTTATTGCCGAGATCAAGTCTCGACAGTTGGTGCGCCAGGTAGGGGACAAGGCATGCCAGGATCCTCCGTCGACCTTGATGGCTGAGATTTCAATCATCTAGTACTCACCGGACTTCAAGATCTCCTTCGATTCGCTTGACTTCTCAGTGGACGATGCTGGGAACCTAGGCCGGATGAACTACAGATCTGATCTGACCACAACCAACTCTGTGGCATGATCATCGGGTTCAATAGATCTGATCCCATCTCCAACACCACACGGACTCGACGATACTGACCTACCTACCCGGTATGACACTAAGTCGACCCTGTCCATTGACGAGGACTCAGATGGTTCTTGTTGCCCATATCCACACGCCGTATACATGGCACAACTAGGGGAACATGGGGAAAACCTGCCACAAGTGAATGTCGATTGGGCAAATCAAGACGGAGAAGCTCCTTCGGCTTGGCATCTACCCCACCAACCTAGGGGATCTCGCAGTATCGCGAGAGAGCTAAACCTCGGAGAATTAGAGATCAAGGCTGAGGGTGTGAAGGTCTAGGCTACTCCAAAGAACAACATTACCGATGATGAGGACATCACTCCTATGGATACGCATAACACTCCTCCAATTATGGACTTGCAAGGTCCAATAACTAGATCTCATGCACGACGACTAAATTTAGAAGTGAGCTCGTTCCTACATTCTTTGTTATATGTTACTTTTGAGAATGGTTTGCTAACTAATGAATATATTATCATTAGGAACCATGGAGAGGACCAGGAGATGATGGGAGAAGGACTTGGGAACGTGGAGGACCAGCAAGGACTTGGAAGCCAAGGTGGATGCCCAATCAAAACCGACTTTGAGTCTGTTTTGGGGCCCAGGATCAGTGTGCACTAAAATGGATGCCCAGGACGCATACAGACTTGGATTTGGACGTTCTACATATGCACAGAAAGATAAGAAGAAAACTTTCCAATGCCGCCAGCCTCATGTGAAAATTCATTGGTAGTCATCAGGAATCGTCGAAACAATGGAGGGTCCAGAATCTGTGTCGGTGCTGCGTCGCCTATTTTTGGCCTTTGGGCTTTGTATAGAGTTGAGCCCAATTAGGGGCGCGTCCATAGGGTCTTGCACGATAAAAGGGTCTTCATATACAGCCTTCGCTGCACCATTAGGGTTCGAATTTTGCATAGATTAATTCTGTTCATAAACAGTGTTGCCGTTCATCGGTTTGTGAGACCCCAACTTCATGAGCTTAATCATTTATCTGCAATTGTGTTGCATTCTTCTTTGTTCTTGATTGTGTTCTTGATTCACAAGACAGGATTAGCCTTCTCGGCGAGGTCAATCATCCTTGGACGGTTGATAACCAGAGGAGACGTTGTGCTGTGATTGCGGGGTTCTAAACGTGTTGTTTCGAAGTCGGATTGATTTGTGTTTCGCCTCCGTCCAAATAAAGATTTACTAGAACCTTTCGAAAGATCGAAAACCCTAGTTCACATCAAGTGGTAATCAGAACTTCAGGTGCACCATCAGGTTTGAACTACCCTTTAGTTTTGTTTTTGTGTTCTTCCTATCGTCCACAGAAAACCACAAAAAAAATTTTCCCCGCCCATAACTACGTGTTTAGCCTTTGCATATTTTAATTTCAGAGTCTGTAGTATTGAGTTTGTGCCCTAGTTATCGTTTAGTCCCTGATTTAGTTTGTGTTTTTATTGTCAGTAGTGTTTCCCTTGCAACCCTAGCCGCCATTCCCTCCACCACCCTCTGTTTTGTTCGGCTTTGAGTGCTAGCGTTGATTGATAAACATGCCCACCCTAATCCCACCCTAAACCGACCCTAAACCCACCCTCAACACCTCGGACCAATCCCCACAAATTCCACTTTTCATTGCATCCACCCCGCAAAAAAAATCCCTACCCGATTACAAAACCGACCCCAAATCCGACTCGGGTTTGCCTCAAACCCGGTCTCGGGTTTCTTCAAAACCGGTATCGACATACCTTTAGTAAAACGACCATAACTTTTCGCTCGGTTGTCTGTTTTATCTGAAATTTTTACAGGAACTTCTTGACTCCAAAAGAGGCCATCCCAAACCACCGAAGGCCATTTTCCATTCTCAAAAAAATAAAAAAAATCGGTAAGTTAAAGAAAAAAATTCATTCAAGTTAAAACACGACGTTTTCTGAAACTTGCAGAATTTCAATAGGCCACATCCTAGCTCTATTTGAGCTGAAATTTTCTGTGGTTTCTCCCCCATTGCCACTAAGTTGGAGGAAAATATCAACAAAATAAAATAAAAAAAATAAATTTGGGATTTCTATTAGTGCTCCATCTGGCCCCCTGGAATTTGGATGTTTGGATGTTTTACACATAGCCCCCTGTTGTGCTCTATTCTCCTTTCACACTTGTTTCTCCCATTTCTATCACTACTATTCTAGGACATAGTTATTTGTGTGCGACTCACACAGACACACACACACACACATATATATACTACATATTTCTTCTAGACAGCACACCGGTTCTTTTGTGACCCTTGCAATCATGGAACACACCTCCCTAGTATCCTTTGCTTTGCTTTTCAGAACTTTGTAAGAGCTTTATAAGAAGCTTCCTTTTGCTGTGTTGAGAGACATGACTGCTTAGTAGTTTTGTAGAGATAACCTTTACTGTTTCTTTCCTGTTTTGGTGTTTCTGATGTCAAGAAGCGATGGAGAGGGTGCTTCGCCCTCAAAACTTGATGTGAACAAGCGTTCCTGATCTTTCGAAAGGTTCTGGTAAATCTTGACTTGAGCATATATTTCTATGGACTTTGTTTTAGGACTGCCTAGGACTAAGAGGTGGAGTGATAGCATTTTTGTTGTTGTGGATCGTTTTTCTAAGATGGCACACTTTATACCATGTCATAAGACCGATGATGCTCGTTATAATGCTGACCTCTTTTTCAAAGAAATTATACGTGTGCATGGTATGCCTTCTACTATTGTTTCAGATCGTTATGCAAAATTCTTGAGTCATTTTTGGCACACACTTTAGAATAAGTTGGGTACCAAGTTGTTGTTTTCTACAACTTTTCACCCACAAACGGATGGACAAACTGAGGTTATGAACCGCACTTTGGGCACTATGTTGAGAGCTATTTTGAAGAAAAATTTGAAGCAATGGAAAGAATGTTTGCCTCATGTTGAGTTTGCTTATAATCGGGCAACACATTCTACTACCATGATTTGAAAACATACTTGGGAGAAAAGGATGAGCTTGAGTCGAGGATGACTCCACTTCAAGAGGGGGAGGATGATGAGGATATCACTCCTATGGATACACACAACACTCCTTCAATTCTAGACTTGCAAAGTCCAATGACTAGAGCTCGTGCACGACGACTAAATTTAGAGGTGAGCTCGTTTCTACGTTCTTCGTTATATGTTACTTTTGAGAATGGTTTGCTAACTGATGATTATATTATGATTAAGAACCATGGAGAGGACCAGAAGATGATGGTAGAAGGACTTGAGAACGTGGAGAACCAGCAAGGACTTGGAAGCCAAGGTGGAAGCCCAATCAAAACCGACTTCGAGTCTATTTCAGGGCCCAAGACCAGTCTGCACTAAAATGGACATCCAGGACGCATACAGACTTGGATTTGGACGTCATACATATGCTAAGGAGAAGGCCTTTCCAATGCCGCCAGCCTCATATCAAAATTCATTTGGGGTGATCAGAAATCGACAAAACAAGAGAGGGTCCAGAATCTGTGTCGGTGCTGCATCGCCTGTTTTTGGCCTTTGGGCTTTGTATCCAGTTGAGCCCAATTAGTGGTGCGTCCAGATGGTCTTGCATGACCCTAGGGTCTTCATATACAGCCTCCGCCGTACCATTAGTGTTCGGGTTTTGCTTAGATTAATTCTGTTCATAATCAGTGTCACCGTTCATCAGTTTGTGAGACCCCAACTTCGTGAGCTTAATCATTCATCTGCAATTGTGTTGCATTCTTCTTTGTTCTTGCTTGTGTTCTTGATTCATAGGCAGGGATTAGCCTTCTCAGTGAGGTCAATCGTCCTTTCATGGTTGATAACCAGAGGAGACGTCTTGTTGTGATTGCGGGGTTCTGAACGTGTTGTTTCAAAGCCGGATCGATTTGTGTTTTGTCTCGGCCCAAATAAATATTTACGAGAATATTTTGGAAGATCGGGAACCTTTGTTCACATCAGCCGGGGTGAAGACAATCCTCGATGGCTTGATGGAAGACAAGGCATATCAGACCCCCGGGATGAAGAAAGTGGTGGCTATGCTTAAAGCTGGTGCGGTCCAAGACTAGGCTAGAGAACTACCACTCATGTTGGTGGCAAGTTCCAATCGAACGGCTCCACAAAGCCGTTGAGGGCGCCAAGATCTAAGGAACTCCCTTAGTGTCCCTGATAGTCGATACATCATCAACTCTCATTATGAGGAGCGAGCCCGTGATAGCCAGTGTCATGAGGAGGAACGACGTGATCGGAGGGATGACTGCCGTCATGACGTCCGACGCCATGAGTCACCTCAGAGGGATAACTGCGATGACCGACTTTGTCACAAAGATCGAGATCACCGTGAAGACCACAACGAGGATAATCACCGACGGTGCCATGACGATGATGTGGGTCCATGCCACCGGTGCCATTCTCCCTCAACCTCATGGTCCCCAGATCGTCGGCAGAAGTCTACTCACCAACCGACGAGGAGTTCGACGGAATAAAGGCTTTCGCTTCGGAGCTTCGCAGATGTAAGTTCCTAAGGAGTTTCAAGCCCATTGCTATAAAAAAATATGATGGACAGACCAACCCCAAGGAGTGGCTCTAGATCTATAGCACGGCTATTCACTCTGCAGGAGGAAATACTTTTATAATGGCCAATTATCTGCCGGTCTGCCTCAAGCCAGCCATTCGGATTTGGCTCACGTCTCTCCCTAAAAAGTCAATCACTTCCTTGGGGGAGCTCAAGAAACAGTTCATTAAGAAGTTCCAAGCTACCTACAATCGGCTGGGTAACCACTTCGACCTCACTTTAGTCAAGCAGAAGCCTGAAGAGACCTTGCGCGACTACATCAAGCATTTCTACGCCAAGAAGACTGAGATCCCCAACGTCCCGGATCAACAGATCATTACTGCCTTCTAAGGAGGGTTATAGAGTGATGACCTGGAATGGGAGATCGGTCAGCGGAATCATAATCTTGACATGACTGCTCAAGAGTGCTTTGAAATCATGGACAAGTACCCCTCTGGAGAGTTTGCTCTGTATGATATCTGCGGCAAGGGGAAGGAGAAGCACCAGGACAAGCCGGAGTCCTCCAAGAAGGACAAGAAGCGGAAGACCGACAACTTGGTAGGTGCGGTAAACTGATCCAGAAAGAATCCTCAGATGAACCAGCAAACAATGGACGACTTGCTGAATGGTCAGTGCCCGTGGCACCTAAAGGGAAATCATAAGGTGAAGGATTGCTACCGATTGAAGGGCTTCGCAATGGCTGCGCTGAAGGTGCCTAAATCTCTACCAAGGCACAATGGCCAAGACAAGACAAACGATGGTGGGAAGGATGATACCGAAGGGTACTAAGAGCCTTGAAAAGAAGTGAACTTCATCTTTGGTGGACTCGACGCATACTCGTCCAAGCGCAAGCAGAAGCTAGAACTATGCGAGATCAATGCCGTGGAACCAGCTGCTCCTGAATACATGAGGTGGACTGAGATACCCATCACCTTTGATCGGTCGGACCACCCCAAGCACCTACCGAAACCAGGTCGCTACCCACTGGTACTCGCGGCTACTATTAAGGAGGTCAAGTTCAACATAGTACTCATCGATGGAGGAAGCAGCCTTGACTTGATCTTCGCCAAGACCCTCAAGGAGCTAGGTTTGTTAGACAATGACCTCCAACCTAGTTCCTCTCCCTTTCACGGGAGCATGCCGAAAAATACCTCTGTTCCAATAGGACAAATCACTCTGCCCTTCATGTTCGGCACCCGAGAATACTTTAGGACCGAGCGGATTACTTTCCAAGTAGCCGACTTTGAGTCTACCTATCATGTTATCATCGGCAGACCAGTGATGGCGAAATTCATGGTGGTCCTCATTATCCATACCTCACTTTGAAGATGCCAGGCCCCAAAGGAATCATCTCCCTCCATTATGATCTTCAAAACTCTTTTTATTATGATGTGCAGAGTTGTGAGATGGCAGACCAACAGTTGATGCTAACCGACTAGCTAGATCCAGAAGGAAGTCGGCGAGATGGTGAAGGCTGATATGGAGGTGCCCACGAAGAAGCCTAGCAATGAGAAGATCCAGAAGGACGACGTCCCCACCAAGGAGATATCGCTCAGCCTTGATGACCCTGCTAAGGTTACCTATGCAAGGGCAGACCTCGGGGAGAAATAGGAACTCGCGCTCACTCTTTTCCTCTAGGAAGTAGGGACATCTTTGCATGGCAGCCTTCTGACATGCCAGGAGTTCTTAGGGAAAATATTGGGCATGAACTAAGGGTGCCTCCTGGGGCAACACCTGTCAAGCAACGACTCGGATGCTTCGCTCAAGATCGCAAGGATGCCATGAAGAAGGAGATAGCTATGCTTTCAGTTGCTAATTTTATTAAGGAAGTGTACCATCCCAATTGGCTGGCTAATCCAGCCCTTGTACCTAAGAAGAAGAAAGAGTGACATATGTGCATTGATTATACCAATTTGAACAAGGTCTGCCCAAAAGACCCCTTTGCTCTACCACATATTGATCAGATCATAGACTCAACGGTCGGGTGTGAGCTTTTAAGCTTTCTGGATGCCTATTCGGGTTATCACCAGATCCCACTGAAAGACGAAGATCAAATCAAGACTTCGTTTATAACTCTTTTTGGTGCCTATTGTTACATCACCGTGCCATTCGGTCTGAAAAACGCTGGCGCGACTTACCAACGTGGTATTCAATGCTGCCTTGAAACTCAGATCGGTCAGAATGCAGAAGCCTACGTCAATAACATTGTTGTAAAGACTCAGAATGTTGATGAACTTATTTCTAACCTGGCAGAAACGTTCGACAACTTGAGACTATACTCAATGAAATTTAATCCCAAGAAGTGTGTCTTCAGGGTACCATTAGGAAAGCTACTAGGTTACATTGTCTCTAAGAGAGGCATCGAGGCTAACCAAGAGAAGATCAAAGCCATGGGGCCTCCTAATTCCCAAAGGGACGTACAAAACCTGACTGGATATATGGCCACTTTAAGTCGCTTCATATCCCGACTAGAAGTCAGGGGTCTGCATTTCTTCAAGCTACTCAAGAAGCAGGACGACTTCATCTGGACGGAAGAGGCTCAGTCAGCCTTGGAAGAATTGAAGGATCACCTCAGTCGTATTTTAGTCCTAGTGCTTCCGGAGCCGCAAGAAAAACTTCAACTCTACATTTTGGCCAAAACACAAGTTGTGAGTACTGTTCCCACGGTCGACCGAGAGGAAGAGGGTCATGTACAAAAAGTACAACACCTGGTGTACTTTGTTAGTGAGGTCCTTAGTGCCTCTAAGCGGTGGTACCATAAGATCTTGAAGCTGCCTTACACGCTCTTGATCACCTCAAGGAAGCTGAAGCACTATTTCTAGGCTCATCCGATTGAAGTCTAAACATCTTTCCCACTCGGAGAGGTGCTCCACAACCGTGAGGCGGTTGGAAAAGTAGCTAAGTGGGCGGTCGAGCTTGGTCAGTACACCATAACATTCACCGCTCGCTCAGTGATTAAAGGACAAGCCCTGGCGGATTTCGTTTCTGAATGGATAGAGATTCAGCTACCTCCCGCACCGCAAGACCTCGAATATTGGAAGATGTACTTTGATGGATCACTCCAATTGCAGGGCGCGGGGGCTGGCATTGTGCTTATCTCACCATAAGGGGAGAGGCTCAGATATGTCCTACAGATTAATTTCCGGGCACCTAACAACGCGGCAGAATATGAAGCACTTCTCCATGGTCTGTGCATTGCCATATCACTCGACTTTTAGCGGTTGGACATCTTTGGTGATTCAGCTCTGGTCATCAACCAAGTCACTAACATGGCCGCTTATTGTCAGGAGGTTAGGAAGTGGGAGAACAAATTTGATGGCCATCAGTTCACTCATGGTCTTCGTGACAACAACCAAGCTACTGATGAGCTAGCAAAACTGGGGTCATCAAGATCGGTGGTCCCACCTAGAGTTTTCCTCCATACCCTCGATAGTCCTACTGTCCAACCTCAACCAGAAATATTGACGACCGATGTTGCAAGCCTATAATGGACGAAGATACGAAGACTGACTGGCGTGACCCCATTGTTCAATTTTTGACTAAGGGTACGCTGCCTACGGATCCTCATGAGCAACAAAGGTTGAAGGCACGAAGTCGGGGATATTTGATGGTGGACGATCTGCTTTATCGTAGAGGGGGTTCAAACATATTGATGCGATGCATCTCTATTCCAGAAGGCAAGAAATTGAAGGCGGAAATCCATGCATGAGCATGTGGAAATCACGCGACGTCCAAGACTTTGGTCAGCAAGGCTTTCCGGCAAGGGTTCTACTGGCCCATGGCGGTCGAAGATGCAAACCAGGTCATTCAGACGTGTGAAGGCTATCAATTCTTTGCTCAGCAAACGCATGTGCCTTCGTAGCAACTTCAGATGATACCCATGACTTGGCCATTCGCTGTCTAGGGGCTCGACATTGTCAGTCCTTTCAAGAAAGCGTCAGGTGGGTTTACTCATCTGTTGTTGCCATTGACAAGTTCACCAAGTAGATTGAAGCGATGCCGGTCAACAAGGTTACTTCCAAGAAGGCAATTGAGTTTGTCATGGAGGTCCTCACTCGGTTTGGAGTTCCTCATGATATCATCACTGATAATGGTACTCAGTTCACATCTGAAGAATTCCGTGACTTTGCCGATCAGCTGGGAATAAAACTCCACTTTGCGTCGGTGGCTCATCCTCAAAGCAACGGGCAGGTCGAACGGGCCAACGGTATGATTCTTTAGGGGTTGAAGCCCCGTATTTTTGACAGACTCAAGCCTTATGCCGGTTGGTGGGTTTGAGAGTTACCTTCGGTCCTCTAGGGGCTGTGCACCAATGTCAGTCGGGCTACTGGTCAGTCAACCTTCTCGTTGGTATACGGCTCTGAAGCCATGCTACCGGCCATGGTAAACCGTGTATCAGCACGAGTTAAGGGATATGACGAGAAGCTTTCTGAACACAACCAAGAAATTGAGTTGATTGTGACAAAGGAGTTGTGTGATCGCGCTCTGTTTTGGTCGACAATATACCAGCAAGGCTTACAACGTTACAATGACAAGAATGTTCGGAGTCATCAGTTTCATGTTGGCGAGTTAGTGTTGCGCGGAGTGCAATCAACCAAGAATCGGCACAAGTTATCCCCTAAATGGAAGGGTCCCTATGTGGTCAAGGAAGTCACACAGTCAGGGGCTTACCGACTGATGTATGAAGATGGCGACGATGTACCGAACTTCTGGAGCATCAACCAACTACGTCGCTTTTATACTTAGTCTTTTTATGTATTCACATATATTATCAATGAATGAAACTTCTATCTTTTTGATGAAAGATGTTTTAAGTTGCTTTCATTCTGATTTATCTCGATTCCTTAATTTATACATTAAACAATCAAGCCATAGGGCTAGTAATTATGCCCCAGCGCACCTTAACCTTGATAAATTCTGGTTTTGGGTTTTCTGACCGATTCCTCATATTTTGACACAGTCTTAATTTAGTCTAACACCGATACAATAAGGTCACAGAATTCTATCTGCACAACAGACTACCACTACACTAAACCCAGAGCCAAAGTGTGAGAGGTCATGTGTCGACTGGTCGATTCTAATTGTTACGCAGTGATGAATTATGATCTCAAGAGTTATGGCAGACCGATACATCTTCTGTTTTAAATCCCTAAAATTTTATGGTAGGAAGGTATAAGTAAAAACGCGCATATATGCAGCAAAGTACTAACCGGTCTACTAATGAGAGGCAGGAGATTGTTGTTTGACTCTTCAGCTGATTTATGCTTGGTTAAGAAAGTAAACAAGAACAAATATTTATATACATAGGAACAAATTATTTCTACAGATCAGATACTACTAAAGTATTTCCCATTGCAGGATTATTTACATCTCTTGAGAAGGAGAAGAGGCATCATCCTCTAATTCTACTTCTGGAGTGGTTGGAGGAGAAGGAGCCATAGGAGCAAACTCAATGTTGTCCACCAGGGCACGTGATGTTTCAGCCATGGAGTCAAGTAGCAGGTGGCATTGGTCGACTATATGCTTGGGATTGAAGCCTTCCTTGATTTTATCCAAGGGAAGCTCAGGATTCCAAGACTTATATATCATCAACACTTGGCTTCCGGCTTCAATAGCTATCCGCTTGGCGTGCTCCTTGTTGACTTCGGGTGCGTGCTCCAGGAGGTACTCGACAGAGTGTCCAGTCTGCTCATCTTGGTTGGCGTGGATATAATCCAAAGCCTTCAGAGCGCTATAGGACTGGGCTACAAGACCCACAAGAAGGTTAAAAGATGAAATCTACAAGGAGAGATGAAGAAATTCATGAAGGTCTTACTGGCAAGATTACATTTGAAAGCCTTGGCACTGCCCTTGGCACTCTTCAGCTATTCCTTGGTCTCCTCCAAGTCCTTCTTCAGAAGGGCGTTCTCAGCTTCTCGGTCAGATAGCGTCTTGGTTAGCCTGGTCTTCTCGTTGTTTAGAGCATCCAAAAACCTCTGCTGATTTGAAGTAAGCTGCTCCAATTCGGCTATTCTATTCTGATAAGCTAAAAGCATACAACAAATTGTTATTAAACAGTCTGATAAGGATAAAAAGACTTAAAGGTCGTTACCTTCATCACTCTTCCGCTTCTGTTCTAACAGGGTGGTGGCTTTCTCCAGCTCCTTCTTGGCCTTTATGTCTGCTTTAGTTTGAACTAGAGGAATCAAAATGACATCTTGGATTAAAAGATCGTTAGGATATTAAGACAAGTTAAGAAGATTCAAAGGATTATTTACCAATGTTTTCAGCCTCAAGAGCATCAATCCTTGATTGCTTATTCTCAATTAGAGAGTAAACTTTCTGAAAAGATAGAGCAAAGTGGGTCAAATACTTTGAACAAGCTTAAGGAAGTAAAGTTCGAGTATTGGCCTACCTTGGATAGTTTTTGATGTTGTTGAAGGAGCTCAATGTCAGAAGCTTCAGCACATCCAATTGGCTTATCAACTAGCGTGGCCTTCTCCATGCTTGGGGTTGGCACTCTGGCAGTCAGCGTCGGAGAAACGGCCTTGGGCACGGCAGGAGTAGACGAAGGTTTCGCCACCTCAGTCGGCACACTTGATGGTGTGCTCACCGACTGAGGGGGTCAATCTGGTGAGGTGTCGGAGTCTGGTCCGAGTCCTTGGATACAGGGACATGGAGCGTCTCGGCCGACTAAGTAGTATGTTCACTATACATACAATGCAGAGTGAAGGAACAATTCTATAATAGACTGATGAAGACATAAACAAGTGAAGGATCTTACTTGGAGGCTTGCTTTATCTTGATTCGGCAAACCTTCTTCTTCAACGAAGTGGTCGCGCAATCAGAGGGCTTCCTCTTGGAAGTAGACTTTGCCACCACCTCGGCAATCTTGGTCGATTGGCTTTGCTGCTCCGACTGACTTGAAGGTCGGTCGGATGATGCCAGGGGCTGTTGGCCGATCACCTGTGGGTGCTCTTGGACATCATCATCATCATCGACATCCCTGCAGTATTGCCGTCGGTGGTGGGCTGTCTTTTTCACCTGCTGATCAGGATAAGGTAGACCGACAGTTGGTTTAGCAGATCGCTTGAATCACTGACTAAATCAGTTTGAGGCGTGGTCCTACCAAATGTCGAGCTTGACCCTGCTGTATCAGTCTAGTGGGCGGTCTAGGAGCATAGTCTACTTCCTCGGTGTCGGTCGACGGAAGTGGAGGATGAGACACATAAGTGTCTAGAACCTACGAACAAGTATGAAGACATTATTCATAAAAGTTATTCAACTTAGCGTGAATAATGGAAATAAAAGTCAAGAAGCTTACTCGGGCTTGCAGAGTGCCCTTATTATATGCTTCCCTAATTAAGGCATTGTCTTGTGACTCGATCGACTCAAACATTTTACTCAGTCAGGTCCGGCACAAGGATGGATTCAAGGGGTCGGGGACTTCTCTGGTCTCTTCATCAGAGACATATTCCCAGCCAGGGTGACGCTGTTGCTTGAGCGGCTGCACATGGCGCACTATGAAGCTCTTGGCAATGGTAATGCTGTCAATCGCTTTCTTCTTTAGCTCGGCGAACTTCTTCAGCAGATCTTGCACTTGAGCATCATTCGGATCTGGTTTGTCCGACCAAGATTCTTGGGGGTTGGCCTTTGCACCGGTGAAATCCGAGATGACGGGAGGAGAATTGTCGCAATAAGACTATTCCTGCCGCCAGTTCTTGTTCCCTATAGCCAGGGGAACATCAATGTAGACCTCCTGCTTCCGCAACTGGACGCCGACACCCCCATTGGCCTCCTGATTGGCAGCCGAAGGCAAAGGACGGAGGACAAAAAGGTGCCAAAACAAAGTGAAGTGGGGCAAAATGGCCGGAAAGCTTCACATAAATGCACGAAGATGGCGATATGAAGAACAAAGTTGGGATTGAGGTTGATTAACTCAATCCCATAAAAGAAAAGGTGCCCGCACAAGAAGCTGCAGTAGGGAACTCCGAACCCTCGCTCGAAGAAAGAGCGGAAGATAGCAATCTATTTGTGGATTGGAAGGGGATAAGACTCAGAGTCTGGTACCTTCAAGATCAGACACGCCTGCTCTAGCAAAATGCTATCGATGACCATGGCGTTCAAGGTGTTGGTGCTCCGGGGGAACTCACGAAGGTGGTCCGGGATCACCAACTCTGATGACGATGATTCAGCGGCGATGGCAGCTCCCTTCGATCCCTTCACCAACTTACGCAACATGGCGGCAAGCAGTGGAGTGTGGTGGATCTAATGCGACGTTCATAACCCTAGCTTTTGAGCTTGGAGGCTTGGAAAGCGATGAAGAACTGCGGCGGCAGAATCTAATGAACCCTAGTGAATGGAAGCAGAGGAGTCGCGAGAGCAGAGGAGGCGCGAGGAAGACAAAGAGTTTTGGCGAAATCCCGGCATGAGATTTTCGTCAACCCCCCTTGCTCCTCTAATACCTTCGCGTTGACCTAGTCGTGGCGGACCAAAAGGGCCAACATGGGCCGTATAGTGCCAAATTATTTATCTCTGATGATTAATTAAAATGGGCCAAAATCTTTCAAAAGATTCTTTGCTAATCCCTGGAAATCTGAGTGTTGAACTCGGGGGCTTCTTTGATGAGAAGCTTTATCCGATATTTATGTGATTTGATGATCACATAGCAGAGGACTTGATGGTCGTATGGGAATAAGTCTAAAGGCTATGCTGCTGATTGAAGTCAGTAAATAAAAGCTAAAAGTCAAACTTATATTAACTGAGTGATTAATATTTTAGGAAAGGCTATGTTATGATTGATGTCATTATAGTCTAGTACTATGTTATGATTGATGTCATAAACCTTTCTTTGACTTTTACATGATTGATGTCATGATATTGGAGTCAAAGGTCACTCGGTTAAGAGTGTATATCACTCTGCCTCTCATATAATCAGTCGACGCAATTGATGTTGTGCAGACCGAGTCCTGGTC
This sequence comes from Eleusine indica, assembly GCA_030378355.1. Lineage (NCBI taxonomy): Eukaryota > Viridiplantae > Streptophyta > Magnoliopsida > Poales > Poaceae > Eleusine > Eleusine indica. Next base: position 18,494,788 of record CM059502.1, read on the forward strand.
TAAAGATCAGGAGGTTAAATGCTCAAGCTTGATGGTTTGAGTGCGAGTATACCTTATGTAACAAAATGTAAAGAGCTAAAATATTAAACTCTTGCATTATTTGTTAGTCTCCAAATTATACAAGAGTCGGAGGCTACACCTGATCAGGTGCACCTAGTCGGCGCACCAGATTTATCAGGAACTTCATTTAAGAGGTCTTCCTAATTTATGACCTGTTCACATGTTTATTGAAGAATGATCACTCGACGAGTCACAGTTCCAAATCAAAAAGCATTCGGGGGCTGTTGTGGAGTATTTACCTTACCGGTATCCATAGTTCTGCCTAAGTCGAAAGATGACAGGGTGGCCCACCAATATGGGAACCGACCGAGTCGGCTTGGAGCGCAAGGCAATTAGAGGTATACTTACTATGTTTATCCTTGAAGACCATGAGTAAGACTCTTCATGTACCCCCTGCCAACCAGATATATAAGGCGGCAGGAACCCCATATCGAGGGACACATTATTCCAAAGCAATGCAAACCATAGAACGCAGGATGTAGGGTTTTTACTCTCATCGATAGCTCCCAAACCTGTATAACTCAGTCTCTTGTGTTTTAACCATCTAGTTCTTGATCTCGATGTAGTCCTATAAATTTATTGCCGAGATCAAGTCTCGATAGTTGGCGCGCCAGGTAGGGGACAAGGCACATCGGGATCCTTCGTCGACCTTGATGGCTGAGAGGCATATCATCCAGCTCTCACCGGACTTTGAGATCTCCTTCTGTTCGCTTGACTTCTCGGTGGACGACGCCGAGAACCTAGACCAGACGAACTACAGATCTGATCCCATCTCCAACACCACTCGGACTCGGCGAGACTGACCTACCCACTGGGTACGACTCTAAGTCGATCCTCTCCTTTGATGAGGACTAGGATAGTTCTTCTTTCCCATATCCACATGCCGTATACACGACACAACTAGAGGAACATGGGGAAAACCCGGCACCGGTGTTGTTCATGAAGAAAAAGGATGAGACCTTGAGACTATGTGTAAATTATCGTCCACTAAATGTTGTGACTATCAAGAACAAGTATCCACTGCCCCATATAGACATTCTCTTTGATTAGCTAATTGGAGCTAAAGTCACCTCCAAGATCGATCTACATTCTGGATTTGCTTGACTCTAGTGCAGGCTCAACACAAGGAAATCAGGGCATGCGAGTCAATTTTGCTTGAGTCTATGTGTTGACGCGAAAATCACACGCGCGACCTTAGAGATTTGCTTGACTCTAGTGCAGGCTCAACACAAGGAAACTAGGGCATGCCAGTCAATTTTCCCTACAAATCGACAAAGAAACAAACGGTCAAATTCCATGGGTCATTGGCCCAGATTAGGCAGATAAAGAAAGCCAATAATCACTGTTAGTGAAAACCAGCCGATGGCTATAAACAGAGAATAATATTGTTAAATAAACTAATCGGCTGATTTGTATTGGCTTATCGGAAGTTCAATAAACGAGTATTAAATATTGCATAAATAGTGCCAATAAGAATTGAGTTGATAGAGCAAAGTCGATAGATCTGGTAGCATGTATTGCAAATATATCTCAAAATCACATATCTAATCTTATTAAATAAAGGGGCGATCGACATTTCTGAATACAACAATAAACAAGTGAAATACTAAAAAGTCGATTCAACCGTGATAACCTATCGGCTAAACATCCCGATAGAATCCTATCGACTCTTCCCACAACTGTTTCGTACCTAATCCTATCGACTCAGCAAGAGATCAAAGTCGTTGCAGCCTTGCTGGCTCGAGCAGATCGAACTTAATCGAGACAGTGCCCAAACAAAGCAAATAGAACTAGATACGCTTTGATTATAGATAAACTCGATAAGATGACTCGAATAACAGATCTAAATCTAGTTCATGAAATCTACTAAAATCATAGAAGATTGGACCTAACCGAGACAGTACTGCAATGCAAAGTCGATAGAAAAAACTAGGTAAAGATCTAATTACCGGATAACTAGAAATTTTAGAGATAACAACTAGAATATCAAATCAATTAGAAAGTACTAGTTGAAGTCGATAGAATTACCGACGTTGACTAATTCAAGTCTCTCACCGAGATCGGAGCCGATGCATCCCACACGAGACGAGGATGTCATCGAGAAAAGGTTTTGGCGATGCGTCGAATTGTATTGAATGAAAGTGTTGTTTTTCTCGTACAGACCCTATCACATATTAATAGCCCCGTGCAAGGGGTTCTGACCTGATTTGGTTAGGACTCTTCGGTTTCCAAACAAACAAGTCGACTTTATTTATTTTGAAACAAAATCTAAACTAAACAGAAAGAGATAAAATAACCCTATCAGGCCCACTTTATTCCTTGACCATTGAGCTTCGCTGACCTTGGCTGATTTCAACTCTCCGCCTCTGACCAATGGGACCGGTCCAAATTCCGGTGCCAACATTATGCCAGAGATAGACAAGTTCTTAGTGGTGTTCATCAACAATATTCTAATCTATTCCAAGTTCGGATATTGACTCCTTGGACTCCTACTGAAAGCTTGAAATTCTTCCGTGAAGGGCGTTGGTTTTGCCCAACGGGAAGAATTTAGCGAGGAACACGGCTGAACACTTTTCCCAACTATCCACAGTATCCTTGTTCGCATCGAACCACTGTTTTGCCCTCCCTAAAAAGGAGAACGAAAACAGACGAAGGCCAATGGCGTCTTGAGAGATGTCCTTCATCTTGAAGGTGCTGCAAATTTCCAGAAATTGTTGCAGATGGGCGCTGGTGTCCTCATTGGCCTTCCCACAGAATGGGCTAGCCTGCACCATGGTAATGAGACCCATCTTGATCTCGAATTTCGGATCTCCCATGACATTGGGTCCAACAGGAATGTTGGATGTAGAGGAAGTGGAGAAATCACGAAGACTCTTCTAGGCCATGACCTTGAAACTTGATGGTGTGGATATGACTGGTTCACTTGCAGACACGAACTTTTGAGGAGGGACGAGATGTGCATGTACCCTTCTCAAGAGTTTTTCGAGATCTTCAATATAGTTTTCAGGCAAGGTGAAGCCGGTGACGCACTACCCTGTTTTCACACAAAAAGGAGAAAACAAACAAGTTTAGCATGTTTGGGCGAATGCCAAATAATCTCATATGCAAGAATAGAACATTGGGTAATTATTCTGATCAATTGCCTTCCCCGACAACGGCACCAGAATTGCTTGTTGACACTTCCAACGTCGCACCAGGAATATTGCTATCCCCGGCAACGGCGCCGAGAAATGCTTGTTGGCATTTCTAAACATCGTCACAAAGTTGCCTTAGCAACGATGCCCAAAAATGTTTTTTGGTAATCTTTAACGAATGCAGAGAGTCCGCAAGCGCATGGAGAATACCGTTATAGCATTTCACCCGGAAGTATTTAGGGTATCATATTTGTTTTATCCCAAAGGAAGGCATATGATTAATCAAAGTAATTATCATGTTTCTAGACATTGCACATTGGATTAGAAGACAAAGTCCTCATAGGGGTAAGCATAAAAGTAAACATGGTAGTGGACACATAGATAGCACACTCAAGTTAGATAAATATTATTTTAATGAAGAAGAACAAAGAAAGCACTAAGTTCCTATGTCTCTTTTATATAGTTACATAGTCTACATCATGTACTATTATATAGATACAATGATAACGCAAGACAATCAGATCATCACACCCTGGGCATCCGATTTTTCCCTGCATCCATAGTACGATTCCGGCCAAGAGCCTACAACGTAGTTGAACATGGGGGATTTCAAAGGACAGATAGGGCTATCACCACCTACTACCTACCCCTAGCAATTCGTGGACTACGCGATAAATAATGCATTCTATTGATCTAAGCACCACGCTTACATCTCTGGAACAACACTCCTAATCCCTTAAGCGATGGATCAGAAAAGGAGTAATCACATTAAAGTGAACACTAAGCACGTGGAAATGATCTAAGTCAAACATTTGTCATGCATCATTATAACGACATAAATAAAGACTATAGTTAGGGCTTATGTCTAACATGGTAGTATAGTATAACTACATTACTAACATGCAAGCATAATAACCATGTACATGAATTGATCATATAATCAAACAAGAAACACATGACCCAAACATAACTATATAGAAAGACTAAATATATTAAATCGAGTAAAGTCTTACAACAGGAGAAAGATACAAGAGCGATACCACAACTCCAAGGAAGACTTGGGAACTGAACAAGACTCTATTCTAAGCCTAACTCCACTAAAACTAAAGGGAATCACAAAATGAATAAGAGAGTAATGCTTCTTGGTGTGTGCTTTGGAGTGAGGCCTCTCCCTTCTATTTATACTGCCCAAAGTCGGTTCTTGGAGTCGGTAACCGCCGCCAAACGTGCACAACTGCCATTGGAGAGACACCAGGAGCCAAGATGTGGAGGCCATGCATGAGGGGACCCACTCCCTGTTCGACCGAACAGGGGTGTTCGGCCGAACAGAGGGGGATTCCCCACATGTTCGGCCGCCTGGTCCAGTGACACTGTAAGGTCGGTTGTTGAGGCAGTTTGCTTCGGTAGGTGGGCCAGTTAATCCGTGGGAGTCCCAGCTAGCGCGTTCTGATTGGCCGACATTGTGTTTGTTTGCCAACTAGGTGTGTTTCCTCCTCCATTTCAATATTTCTCCTGCATGTCAGTGATTCTCCAAGCAATAGTGGAAACTTATTAATCCTAACTAACATGCATGGAGGGAATATTGAATCCTCCGTTATATTGGGTAATATTGATGGTCAGAAATGGTATTTAACAACCGTCAACACTCGTTTACCGTGCGCCTTTACCGCAACCTACCAGTGTCCCATCCTTATAAATGCATTTTCTTCCTTCTTCTATTTTCACCCGAGCTCAAGCCTCTTCATCTTTTCCTCTTTCTTGCTCCACCGGCGTGCTCTCTTCTTCGGACAACTTCTAGCTCCAAGCGCCGACGAACACCAACAAGTTCAACCTCGGCGATGGCGACCCCACAAAACATACCTGAGGTAATCCTTCTCCACTTTCCCCTTCTTTTAGGTCTTAGTCTTAGATCTAGTCTGCCCTGTTCTTGATCTTTGTAGCTAGATTCATACTTACTGTAGCCACTTCATGAACTAGCAATAATCTCTAGTGTTGTCTTCATATTTTACTGAGTGATATCTTGTCCTTGTATTGATACTAGCTTCACATTTTTCCCTAGGAACTTAAAAACCAGATCTGCATCCCATCCATTGATGAAGAAAATCATTTCCATCTAGGTCCTTGCAATGATACTGACCCCACAGACTTCATTAACTTCAAAACCAATAGAATTCCATTCAAATCTGCCATGGCTACTCCCGACCCCTAGAGCATAGTAATTAGGTCATGGCCCTCGGCAATCCCAGGTTGGAGAAATTGGTATCGCAGAATCACCAATTCTTGCTTTGTCACCCTCTTGGATTCCCAGATAGACGAAGCTCTACCATTATCCTTGGTTGATATGGCAAAAAATGAACCCATGCTAACAGCTACTTCATATTTTTGGTCTGATGCTTTGAATGTTTTTTTTAAACAAGGGCCCATGGCCCCATCCCTCATGGACGTGATGATGCTGACCGGCTTGAACATCAACCAGCATTATGACCCATTCCTCATTCAGAACCCCAACCAGAAGCACAAACTTGACACCAAAGGACCGAATAGCTGGCCCAGATTCATCACAGCATACCAAAAGACTGGCACAGTCACCCATAGAGAACTTACTACCTTTCTGAACCTCTAGCTAGAACACTTGTTTTCTATGGGTCCTCTTGTATGCCGACAACCAATTTTCAAGGCATAGCAGAAATCCTGGCCAATGGCAACAAATTCCCTTTGGGCAAATCTTTTATGGGTTCTGTATACACGCTCCTTCACCACACTGCTGTCAGCCTCCAGCTCAATCAAACCATCACAACAGGAGGGCCATGGTGGTTCATACAACTATGGCTCAACATATACTGTTCAGAGGCCATGAAGCTCCGCCCTTTTATCGAGAATTCCTTTCCTTCCTCAGATGCATCAGAGGAAAAGAAATACCTCTGCGGCACTATACATCTCTTGGTGAAGCTTCTATGGTAGTTTCCGGATCTAGAATGACAAGGGAAAACTTCAATGCCTTCTTCATTCTCTTCTACAATGAGATCCAAACACAAAAACAAGTGTGGTTCCCCTACGAGGATTTGGAGTTTGAGAACCCTTCAAGATTCTGTCCCGATAACCCTTTGCAAGACAAGGAATCGACACTTATCCTAGAAGCTTGTATCAGATCTGGCATCCTTCCATTCGACTTCCATGGTGGCCAACACAAAACTCGTTCATATGAGTTTTACAACCCAGCAGTGATATCCTATCAACTTGGATTTGGATGGCTGCCTGCCAGTTCTTTCTTCATCAATCGAGTCCGAGCCAGACAGGAGCTCAAGAGCCATATGGAGTACAAAATAATCCTTCATATGGCAGCAAGAATCCTGATGGGTAACCTGGTCAACTTGAAATTATTCCCTTCTTGCTTGGCATTGTTCAAAACCTAGTGGAGGGAATAGAGACAACATCTCTTCTGCAACCAGTTAACTAGCCATCTTATTGGCGTTGAAGATATAGTAAGTCCTTTCCACGTTTTGCAACTCCTATCGACTTTACTCATCGACTTTCAGCAAATAACTCTCTCATCATGCAGGACCCGGCAATAACTCCCCCAATGGTGAGCCGCAGTGGGAAGCTGATCAAATATCGGCTGCCAGCAAACAACCCCATCATAGGTTGTGATGCACCAACTCCAGTTCAACTTCTCAGCGGTAGAGGCCTGATGAAAACAACTCGCAAGACCGTGAGGAAGCAGCCAGCAAAAAGAAAAGAGGGCCTCACAGTCTAGTCAACTCAAGAAGCCGAACAACAAAAATGGGCTTGGATCACAGCTTCATCATTGACTCTGACTACTCTTGTGCCACCAGTCCAGGTAAAAACCGATTATCCTTTAATTCATCTAAAAATAATTTGCAATACTTAACTCTTTTTTTGAACATCAGCCCGTCCCATCGACTCCAGCCATTATGCCAGAAGTAGCCCAAGAAGTCATCACCGAACTTGCTCATGCTGCACAGGTAACACATCTGATCTCACATTATCCTCACTTTTCTTTATTTTTGACTTTTATAATCTTCTTTTAGGGACTACCATCAACTTCTGACATTCCATCGACAATGGTTCCATCGGCTCTAGGAACTGCACCACTGACACAAGAACCAACGAACCCACCCGAGCCGATAGAATAACCTTCATCCTCATTGGCTACGGTAAAAATACTTGCCTCATATTTCCTCAACAATATATCACTTACTTTTATTTTCTTTTCTAGGAGATTGTGAACGACTCAGAAAATAAATCCAGCAGTGCCACCTTATCAGATCAACCATCGACACCCACAGCTCATATTGACTCGCCTCAAATCGACACTGCCACTTTAAGAGAAGTCGATGAGCCGATCGTGCCCCTGCTCCCACCAACCTTAGCACTGGTTCCTTGGGTCAATCCTCAGGTGCTATTTTTTCTATTGTACTGTGTTTTCTTTAAATCTTAACTCTTTCTAACCTCATGTGTTTTCAGGAATTTCTATCATCGTCATCCGTTCATATATTGTCGAATCATCAGATGCACTCATCGACTCCTGATCATGATGCACAGATGGCATCATCGACTCCTAAAATGATAGTATGAACCACCCTTTTCTGTTTCATCATCTCAACCATTTACTATTCCTCAGTCGACTCTTCTCCTTTCAGGCTCAAATCTCTAGGCGCACTTCATCATTGTATTTGCCTTCGGAAGTCAGAGCTGCCCTTCAAGATATTCACTGACGTCTGGACATGATTCCCATCGAGAGGGCTGGTTCAGGATGCTAACCAAATCAGAACACGATATCTTGAAATCAAAGATCTTCTGCCTGCAGGTCTTGTTCAGTGTTGCAGCCAGTGGCATATATTGAATTTCATCAACTTCAAGTTCTTGATGCCCAAGCCTGCATTGAACATCAATCAGTGCAAAGAATCTAGGCAGAAGCAGCTAACAAGAGAGCCGAAGAAGAAAAGAACAAGTACACGGCTCTAATCTCCAAATCAGCTAATCTCGAGGGAAAACTTGTCGATTTGCGACGAGAATGAGATGAACTCCAGGCAGCTCTTGAGGCAAAAAAAACAAGGAGATAGCCGATGTAGAAGCTACACTTGCTAGAATACCAGAAGAAATCATAGAGCAACAGGGCATGACCACATAGGCTTATGAGCAAGCCTCTAACTTGTGGAACACCGCAGCTACCATATTGTAACATCCAAAATTTCAATTTTAGAATGTTAATAAAATTTTACTAAATTTTAAAACTTTTTGCAAGTTTAAAATTTAACTTCAGTTCATTAGGAAATTATTATTTTATTTAGTGAAAATATATTTTTTCTAAAGAAAATAAATTAATTTACATTATTATTATTCTGTTGCATTCATGCCGATGTAGAATTGCAATAGGGATGGTTTTGTGTGAAAAAGTATTCAAAACTTCGAGTAGAAATTCGAATTATAGTTAGTATTAGAAAATAGTAAGTAGAACTGGAAAATAAAATTAGAAAAATAAACATAAACAAACAATCTCACGTGGCCTATTAGGCCAATTTCCCACCACCGAGCCCATGGTTCCTTTTCCTCCCTCCTTATCTCTTTTGGCCCAGCCACTCCCGCAGCCCACGCAGACAGCTTGTTTGGCCCACCTGTGCACAGCTCTGCCCAATCAAGTGCAAGTAACGCACGAACCTGTAGCTTCGTCTCCCTCGTGCACCCAGCAGCAAGCGCCGCCGCCTACAACTGCCGATGCCGTCGCTCGGTGACCCCGCCCCTTTGGCTTCAAAACCGACGCGCCAAGCACGAAAACGAGACGCCCTGTCTCGGTGTCTCCCCTCCTCCACTCCCAAGCCTGAGTGGCTCTAATAACGCACTCAGGCGCACGGTCGAGCATCAATGGCGCCAGCAGCCATTGATGGCCGATGAGCTTGCGCCCGCACACCTCCCACCTCCTTTGCCCCTATGAAACAGCCCCAGACAACGCGTTTCTCCCATATTCGCCTCTGCGCGCAACCCCGCCCTCAATCCTCTCTAGAAACGCCACCACTGAAACTTTCTTCCCTGCCTGCGGTGAGCTGCGCCGACGAGCTCCAATTGCCGGTTATAGGCCACTTAGAGCCCCCTAATCCATCCCTTTGGATATGCAGGAGCTCGGTAGAGCTTTAGAGACCATCCACGCCATTTCTCCTCTCTAGAAACTGCATCACCGTCAAGTTCCAAGATCGCCGCTGCCTGGACCTCATCGCCGGCTGCCGACTCTTGCCGAAACACTTCTGTGCCACCCGTTTCTTGATCTGCGGCAAGGATTAGAATAACCGAAGGGGTAAGTTCCAGGTCCACCGTAGACTCATGGACTAGAGCCCCTGGCCGGTCCATGGAACCTGTGGATCCAGTCCATCATTTTGGCATTTAATTTAGGAAATTGCTGATTTTGCAATTAAGCCCCTAACTTTGCCCTATTTAGATTTTAAACCAATCCTTTTTGCAGAAGCTTTAGTTATTTATATTTTAGCCCCTGATATTTTATTAAAAAAATTTTTGGCCCTGAAATTTTACAAAAACAATCCTGAGCTTATATTTAATTATATTTTTAGCCCTCCATTTTTACACTTAGCTCCCTACACTTAATAAAAATTATGTTTAGGTCCTAAAATTTTATAGAAACAACCTTATACTTTGTAGTAACTACTTTTAGTCCTAATATTTTACATTTTAGTTGAGACACTCCTAGTGTCATTGGGGTCCCAAGGGTGTCACTGAGGCAGCATAAAATCATAACACCAAGCATTTGAATTTAAATTTAAATTGTAATTCAATTGAATTCAAAACCCAATCGAATGGCCTTTGTATTGCAAGTCCCAAATTTTCAGTAAGACTCACCTTTGCAAAAATTATATGTTGATGGTCTTGGTCAATTAGAATTTTGGAAATTTTCTCAGAATTTTAATCCATCAATAAAGGCCTCAAATAAATGTTAGAAGGGTTGAAAACCAGCTCTGTTCATCAAATTCCTGAGCTTTTTGTAGTGGGAACTGTTGGTAGTTAGTATTTTTGTAAAAACCAGCACATTATGGGGAGCCTACCCTATCTTTGGCCTGATTTTAGCAGATCTGGATTAATTCTAACAATTTTTGCAAAGGCAGTCGGCTGATAGGATTGGAAAAAGGTTTGAAAAAGAAAACTCCCCGCGGACCCCACCTGTCAACGACTCAGAGAAAACACACCGACCGCAGCCGCGCTGCCCCGCCCGTCGCTCGCCGCGTGGTCGCCGGCGTACGGCCAACGGCCGTTGCCGCGGATCGACGGCCCCACGCGCACGTTCGGACATCTCTCTGTCGCCTGTCCGAGCGCACTCACCCCCGCATTCACTCCTTCGCTCTCGCTCTCTCTCCGCCATCGCCTCTGCCTCCGCCGTCGCCACTGCTTCGCGTCGCCTGGCCGCCACCGCCCGCTAGAGCCCGAGCCAAGCTTCTGGAAGCAGCGCCGAGGCGACCCGCCGGGCCTGCACCTGCTCCCCCTGCACCGCGCGGTCGGCATTGGGAGATCGGCCCGGTTCTTCCCCGGCGCCGACAGTCGACCCCGAGCTGTTCCCCCGCGCCGCATTCACCCCGAGGTGAGCCATCCTTCGATTCCTCGCTCGAGGAGCTTCCCATCTTGTTCGCGCACACGTTTGAGCTCTGGTTGGATAAATCCGTCCATTGTTTCCCCTAGTTCCTCGCTCGAAACCGCCGCCGACCACCGCAACCCCCACCCCACCGGTGAGACCGCACCCCCGGCCTCCCTCTCGCAGGAGAAGCTCGATGACCTCCTTCTCCGTGCTCTAATGAAGCTTCCCGTCTCGATTCCAAGTCTTTCCGCCTTTCCCTTGCCATGCTAGCCGTCGCCGACCCCTGCTCTGTTTCCGCCGCCGTCGCTAGGCTATGCCCGGCCATCGCCGGTGGTTCCCGATAGCCTAGATGAGTGCGCGGCGTTGAGTAGGTCGTTTTTGCCTTCTGGACCAGCCCGAGCCAGGGGCCGCAGCGAGCTTCGGCGAGTCCCCGGCCAGCGCCGCCGTGCTCCGACGAGAGCGCGCGCGCGCGCGCGGGCTCGGACGCGCTGGCCAACGGGCCAGCCGAGCACTGGGCCGTGCCGCTTGGGCCAGATCTGGCCCAGGCGCGCCTTCCCCGTGGGCGAGGCCGTCATGGGCTGCCGGGTTTGCGGCCCACGAAGTAAAAATCGGTTTTTCGTGATTTATTCATTTCCAGTAATAGGTTAAACTGGTAAATTGCATAGTAAATTGAATAATAGAAATTTTGTAGCAAGATAAATTTTGTTAGACTTGTGTGAACTTGTACTGTTGTAGAAAAATGCTAATGCCACATGCATGCTAAATTTTTATACCAGGGTTAAAATAATTAGGAAAAACACTAATAAAATTATAGTTAATTGCTGAGAGCTGTTAAAGTATTAAAAATTGGTCACCAAGTAGGATTTTCAGTTTTAGTCTCCCTGGAAAAATTTCATAAAGAAATTCTCTGTTTATTAGCTGAAATTAATTTAATGCCTTTTTCCTTATAATAATTAATAATTAATCTTTGGCTTAGTGCTTGATAGTGAAACTTAACAATTAAATCACTCCTGGTGTAACCTAATTTTAATTACTCACCCCTGCCCTTTTGAAGAGCAGAACCTTGTCGACGTAATAAATTGTGCCCCGAGTGCAATTTTAACCGTTGATAAAAATGGATCCGCTTTAGGGCTGTTCACGGGTGCTTGTACTTTGCGAGGGTTTTGCTTACGCTAAATGCTCATTAGTTAGCACCTGCGAAACCTGGGCAGCACTTGCACAGCTTTGCCCCGGCACACGCAGACACACCGTACTTGGATGCGACGTCGTCGCGGTCAAGTACTGGAGTCCATGAAGGAAATACACGAAACACCCTCACCCTGTGCCCCACTCTTTGAGTGATGCTTTTGAACGCCTCGCCGCACACCGTTTATTTCCACCGATAACAGTGTGCATTAATGTATTTATTGAGGAAGTGCCATGTATCTTCTCTCATAGCATTCCCTCTTGCATCATATAGATCACGCCGTGAACCACGTGGAGGCAGGACCGGAGCAGGATCTAGAAGGACACGGAGGTGCCGTAGCTGACCAAGAGCAGAACCAAGGCAAGCCCCGGTGCATAACCCTGTTTTAAATTTTTAATCTATCACTAGCTAGGGATGTAAGCTTGCCTGTGCATCAAGTGATAGGAGTTGATTGAAACCCTAGCGTGCAGTAGGTCCCTCTTCCCGATTATTAGCCTCAGGACGATAGTCGCTCTGCTTAAATGAGGACGGCTACTCATCGAGTGGTATGGAGACCACTCGTAGATAGAGAATATTGTCATTGGGGAATGATATTGGATAAAGGAAAGGGTGGGTGGAATCACAATGAAGACCGGACGGGCAACTAGGTGGAAAGGGAAGGACAGCTTGTCTTCAAGGAGGTAGCCCCGTCCGAGTCACCTAAGGCTACGCCTCGTGTCCGGCCCATGGGATCAAGTTTGAACGTACTGTTTGCATACTGGAAATATGGGCCCAGTAAACCGATGTAGCTACGACTGCCGCTTGGTCTAAAGATAGCCTTCTCCCTTCTTTGGTGGAACTGGAGCTGAGAGGAGGGAACAATCCACCCACGGATGGCGGCACGAGGCGCATCGCGTTGGGGGACCCTTTTCGGGGGAGTCTGGACCCGGAAGACCCGGCGGTACCGTGAGCGAAAGATTGCTCCATGCGGCTTCCCGGAAGCGCGTATGGGTCATGCAAGCAGGTCTCTCCTGCAGGAAGAAAAATCGATTCGAGTCGCTGCCCCTCACAGTAACGAGTACCACCTGATCGCTGCTCCGGAATAGTGCCGGAAGCCATTAAGATGATGTGTGGGTTTAATACTGCTGTTTGAAACTATTAAGATTTTATTGCAACCATGATTGTTATAGCTCTAGTGCAAACTAAATTTATTATTCTGTATGACAACTCAACTTGAGGCTAAAACTCGAAAACTAAGGATCCACTCTTAGGCGGGTTTTCTGGCAATAAAAACCCTATTCCCTAGCCTTGCATGTCTAGGTGTCGGCTGTAGTTGGCCTTTTTGACGGGTCAGTCTTGCTGGGTAAATTAGTTACTCAGGGCGTAGCTCTATGTGGTTTTCAGATGACCAGGACGGAGAATGCCACTGTGGTGGGCGGTTTCATTGGGAGGGTCAGCGCCCCGATTGTTGGAACATCGAGTGGGAGCTGTGCACAAATGTAGTTGAGGAGTAGATCTTTGCTTGCCGGTACGGTGCTTGGGCAAGGCACCTGTTATGGCCGGATGATCCCTGTTGTGTCGCCGTGAGAGGGTGATTGTATCTTAGCTACTCTGTCGAATTGGTGAACCAAGGTTCAACTTTTCGCTTCCGCATTTTATTTCTATCAAAACTCCGGGTTGTAATATAACTTCGGATTTATGTAAACTTTGTTTCTCCACCTATGTTCTTGTTACAATTATTTTTCTCTGTCATGTATTGTACTATTGGGCGCCACAGCACGTGTCGCCACCCGAGGGAGATCCTAGAACGGAGCCGCCTCCGTGGTAAGGCGGGTCCGTGACATTAGTACCTGTAATTTTATAAAATTATATTTAAGACCCTAAAATTTCTATTTTTACTTTTTAGCCCCTAGAGCTTCAAACTAGCATAACTTTTCAACCGTAACTCCGATTTAGGTGATTTTTATGCTCACGGAATCATAGGAATGTGTACTATCTTTTGGTACTATTTTCATAGTAATTAGGAAATGTTTGGTATACTATACCTTATTTGTTTGTGTTTTACTTTTCCGCTATTTATCGATATTAGAAGAGGAGCAGCTCCAGAATTTCCAAGATTTTGATTTTGAGTAGCAGCCAGCGGGAGAACAAGGCAAGTATCCTTGACCATATTGCACCTATTTAGGATAATAGTGTACTTTTCATGCATGCTTGTCTAAATTTGAATTCTATGATAGGGTTGACTAGAAATTGATTTATCCTGTTCTTGTCGCCTGGTTTGGGACTTGGTGGTTGAGTTTGGGTACGTCATGCTAGTGCAATACTTTGGGGGTATAAAATAAATAATAATAAACTTGACTAATATTCACTTAACCTAATTATCATTTGGCGAACTTAGATGACTCAAGCAGGAGGATGTTGATGATGGTGCGGGTATGCACAGGTACAGGTAATGTACTATTTGGTTTGTGGTAGTACCTGCTTATGGTCATAAAAACCAGTTCGTGAAGCGGCCATCTAGAAAAATAGCGCAAAGAACTGGGCTGATATGGGTAGGCATGGTCCGGTAGTAGATATGTTTCCAATTTTGCGGGCGTTCAAGGAAGGAGGACGAGAGGGTCACTTTCGGACTCAGGTGATGAAGGGTATGCTTCTAGCCACGGCGCTAGAGGGGGTTTGTGTAGGGATGGTTAATCCCGCAGCGGTGAAACCTTAGTGAGAACGTTTTGCAAGCTAGGAGCTCTTTGAAAGACCATGTGATGATCTCTTTGCCTCACACCTATGGTAGTGTGTTGGCAACAGAGAAACTTTAGTCATCGACGAGTGATGGAATCACCAACCTGTGGGTAAAGTTGTGCAACCTCTGCAGAGTGTAAAATTATTATAACAGCCGTATTTACGGTCAAGAGCGGTCTGGATTCTCACATGATTAGATGGATGGTTGGGTGGACCTGGCGGGTAACCAGATTTGGGTGGTATTACAGGTGGGTATCCTGTAGTGTTCTGGTATGGGTGGGTAACTCATAGTTTTGCTATAGGTGGGCAATCGATAGTGTTGGACAGGTGGTTAACCTGTTGGGATACTTTTCACCTAGTAAATAGGATGCTTGTATAATTAGAGTCATAGGTTAATGATGCATAGTGCAGTAAACCCGTGTTAAGCCTGTTCTTGTTTTTAGTCTACATGTCATTACTTTCCCCCACTTGCTGACTACTTTACGTACTCACACGTTTTAGTTTTCCCTGTGTTGTTGCTGCTATATTACTGTTGCTCAGACAATGCTCGCGAGATGGACTACACCGACGAGGACTACTTCGACTAGGAGTGCAACCCCCCGTTGACTGCCTGTGGCGTTATGGAGTCTTCCGCTATTTTATTTTATGTCTTGATGTAATCCATACTATGTAATAATGATTTAAAGTATTAATAATAATTACATTGGTTTTACTGTTTATTCACTTTTGTCCTGTGTGCGTGGAAACTTGATTCGAGGCACGCATACAGATGCATTCGATTTTGGCTTTAAAACAGGGTGTGACACATACAGGACACCATTGATGAAGATGTTATGAAGTCGCCCAAATCGATCGACGCACTCCAAATGAAGTCAATTGACATCATCAACTTCTACTATCCGGAGGAGTAGTCGTAGGCTATTTGTGCTTGTGCTGAACAATATGTTACCTTGTAATATTTTTTGAACTAAGGGCGATATCCTTGATTTCGGCCACCTGAAGACGATGTATGAACATCGGCTGTGAATCCTCTTCTCTTTCTTTTAAATTTTCCTACTAAGGACGATATTCTTCATATCGGCCGTGACCAAGCACTCGAGATCATGAGCTAACCCAAATGCTTGGGACAATATTCTTCATATCGGCCGTGATCAAGCACTCGAGATCATGAGCTAACCAATGCTTGGATGATACTTTTTCAAATATTTCCCATTGATTGCTCTTCCAAACTTTTCTCCATATAACCCTTGTAGAAAATATGCTTTGCCTAATGCACATCGTCTCACTTTAAATGGCCCCTCCCAACTTGGAGACCACTTACCAAATCGACTATCTTTGGAGCCGATGGGCATAATCAACTTCCAGACAAGATCTCCTTCTAAAAAAACTTTTAGGCACCACCTTTTTATTGTAAAATCTGGACACACGAGATTTGTTCTCTTGAAATCCTCTCTAAGGCCCTCATCCGATGTTGCACGACATCTTCTAATTCATCAAACATAACCTGCTTGTAATCATCGGCTGATAACTGATCTTGTAAGTCTGTTCTTCTGGACCCCAGATTCATTTCCCAAGGCAAGACCGCTTCATGCCCATAAACTAGCTGATAGGGTGGCACCTTTATCAACCCATGACAAGCCATCCTTTATGCCCACAATGATTCAGCCAACGTTGTATGCCACTTCTTTGGTTGTTCATCTATCTTTTTCTTAATCAACTTGTTCAAACTCTTGTTGGATGCTTCTGCTTGACCATTAGCTTGAGCATAATATGGAGATGAATTCAACAGCTTAATCCCCATACTATCGACAAAGTTTTGAAACTCTTCCGAAGTAAAAACATAACCTTGGTCAGTAGTAATAGTCTGTAGCACATCGAACTTGTATATAATATGTTCCTTCACAAAGTTGATCACATCACTAGTCGTAACATTCCTCATAGGCACCACTTCAACCCACTTAGTGAAATAATCTGTAGACATCAGAATATACTTATGACCCTTGCTCGATGCTGGATAAATTTGGCCAATCATATCCATACCCCCTCCTCTAAAAGGCCACGACTTAATGATTGGGTCCATAGCCGATGCCGGTGCTCTCTGTATTGCTCCAAACTTCTAACAATCTTGACATCCCTTGTAATACTTGAAGCATTTTTCTAGCATAGTAGGCCAAAAATACCTAGTCCTTTTCAACAACCATCTCATTTTATGGCCCGATTGATGTATACCACAAATGCCTTCATAGACTTCGCACATAACAACTTTTGCTTCTTCTCGATTTAAACATCTTAAAAGTACACCATCAATCGTCCGATAATAAAGCTTCTCTTCTAATAAAACATACTTCAGTGCCATGTAACAAATCTTTCGAGGAGTACGCTGAGTTGGATCTTTGAGACATTGAACAATCTTAGATCTCCAATCTTCCTCATCCAAATCGGCTATATCAATAATGACCCATTGGTATTTAGCTGATAGCTTGATGCCTTTTGTGCCAAATCGTTTGCTTCCACATTTTGCTCCCTCGGGACATGCTTGAATTTCACCATCTTGAAGTGTTGTATCAGATCCTAACACTCGGCATGGAATAACCTTAGTACATCATCTTTGCACTCAAACTCTCCAGTGAGTTGCCCAAGTATCAGCAATGAATCACCAACAACTTCAACAAAATCGACTCCAGCTTCCTTCAAAATTTGCAACCCTTTAAGAACAGCTCGATATTGCACCTGGTTGTTAGTCGATGGCTCCATAGTAAAAGCAAATTCAAATCTTGCGCCCGGGGCCATTCTTACACACAGAACCATCAAAAAACAATAACCATGGCACCGGCTCCACCATCGAGACATATGAACCACAATGTTCAACAACCAGATCAGCCAGAACTTGACCCTTAACAGCTTTAGCAGATTCGTAAGTTAAGTCATATTCGGCAAATGCCAACATCCACTTCCCAATCCTGTCTTTCAAAATTGGAGGCGATAACATATACTTGATGACATCAGCTTTGCATACAACCACACACTCAGTTGATAGCAGATAATGCCTTAACTCCACGCATGAGAAATATAAACATAAGCATAATCTTTCAATCTTAGTATACCTGGTTTTAGCATCAATTAACCTATGACTTAAATAGAACACAACCCTCTCTTTGTTACCCTGTTCTTGAACCAAAGTCAATCCGATCAACTTCTTGTCAGCCACAAGATAAAGCCTGAAGGGCAATCCTTCTCTTGGTGGCACCAACATAGGAGGTGAAACCAGATACTTCTTGATATCGTCCAGGGCTTTCTGATGTTCATGTTCCCATACAAACCTCTGATCTGCTTTCAACTTCAATAATGGAGTAAACAAATCAATCTTCCCTGATAGGTTTGAAATAAATCTTCTAATGAAATCAACTTTGCTGATCAAAGATTGAAGTTCTATCTTATTAATCGATGGCTCGATGTCGTTGATAGCCTTCATGCTCTTTGGCCCAATTTCAATTCCTTGTTCATCCACAATAAATCCCAGAAATTCATCTTCAAACCATACCTTCTTGTTCTCTCGAGTACCTCCCGCAAATCGGCTATATGTTCTTCTATTTGTCTGGATTTAACCACCACATCATTGATATAAATTTCTACTAACCTGCCAATCAAATCATGGAAAATATAATTCATGGCTCTCAAATATGTGGTTCCAGCATTCTTTAGCCCAAACATCATGACGACCCATTCATACAATCCAAGAGCCCCAGGACACCTGAAAGTAGTCTTCGGTATATCCTCTTCTGCCATAAACATCTAATTGCATCCAACATTACCATCCATAAAACTAACAATCTTATGCCCTGTTGCTGCATCAACCAGATGATCTGCTGTCGGCATTGGGTAATCATCTTTAGGGGTAGCTTTATACAATGGTAAAAAGTCGATACAAAATCTCAACTTTCCACACTTCTTGAAAACAACCACAATATTTGAAACCCACTTTGGATATCGGCAAGGCCTAATGAATTTAGCATCATATAATCTGGTAATCTTAGCCTTGACATCATCATAAATCTTAGGATCAATTCTTCGTGATGGTTGCTTATAAGGTTGATATCCAGGTTTGATAGGAAGTCGATGCTCAACAATGGATAGGCTAAGACCGAGCATCTCGGAATAATCCCAAGTAAAATAATCCCGATACTCTTATAACAACTTTATTGATTCAACTTTAAAATCCTCATCCAATTTCTTACTGATAAATGTCAGCATAGGCTTATCACCATATCCTATATCAACTTCCTGCCGACATAAATCCCTTCCCCAACTTGTCGTCTTCTGCAAATTCCATTGGGGAGCCTGTCAGAGAAACAACTTTGAATTTGACTGGTCCACCACCTCAAGACCCTGAGTAGTAATCTTAACGTAGTCTCCATCCTAAACCTTGCCAGACAGACACTCCATATCAACCGCATGCCATGGCACTAAATCGGTCGATGCAACATTGACAGTTTCATCGGCCCAGACTATCTCTATTCGATCATCGATCCACTGGACCAGAGACTGGTGCATCGTCGATGGTACACAACAATTTGCATGTATCCAGTCACGACCCAGCAGAAGGTTGTAGGTTCCCTTTCCATCAATAACAAAGAATGTGACCGGCAAAGTTTTGCTGCCGATTGTGAGCTCTACATTCAAGACTTCTTTGGCTGCTGCAGTACGACCACCATAATCCTGCAAAAATATGTTAGTATCAATTAAATCATCATCAGTCTTACCCAACTTTCTGGCAGCGGTGATTGGCATGATATTGACTGCAGCACCTCCATCGACCATCATCTTTCCCATCGACATCCCATTGATGAACCCTTTCAAATATAAAGCCTTCAAGTGTCGATGTTTAGTTTTGTCTAGTTTATCAAACACCATTTCCTAGCTGTCAAACACTAACTAAGGTACTTCATCGTCATCAGCAAATAGTTCTTCTTCTGAGGTCATGAACTCTTGCGGAAGCATCATCACCATGCCCACCGTAGCACCAAGTACTTGTACCTGTGATTTCACCTTTGGCCTCCAAACCTTCGTAGGCGGTTGTTCATCATCTTCATCATAATAATATTT
Organism: Eleusine indica; assembly: GCA_030378355.1. NCBI lineage: Eukaryota > Viridiplantae > Streptophyta > Magnoliopsida > Poales > Poaceae > Eleusine > Eleusine indica. The sequence goes on from CM059502.1 coordinate 18,514,580, forward strand.
GCCAACCCTTATCTGGCGGCATCGCATCCTCTGAACTCTTCGTTTCTGGCTCCTAGAGAATATACCAGATGGACACCATTGGTCACTTTTTTCTCGTTCCTCCCGCAACTCTTCATCGACTTCTTTATCAAACTTAGCCCCTTCTTCAGTCCTTTTTGGCCCAAGTCAATCAAAAGCTGACACTCTGACTTGCCCATCAACTTTCCCCTTCATCGACTCTTTAATGTTGCTTTATCGATTCTGGTGCCGATGGTGCCTCGGAGCTTCCCTATACATCTGATCCGCATGCCGACTGCAACCAGAACATTTGTCGATTGAAGGCAGCTTCACGTTGTGGTCCCAGAAATACTGAAAGAATGGACACTCCCAGTGCGGATCAAACTGCGACTCCTTCAACTCCGTGTCTCTTTTCTTCTGATATTGGCTAATGAAAGCTTCAACATTATCGATATCAGCCATGTTAACATTCACCGGGAACGGATGTCCATCAATCTTCATAGCTTCCTTGGTAAACTTGTTCTTCCCTTGCTCAATTGCTGACTGTATCTACCTCTTGAACACCTTGCATTCATTGGTGTGATGAGACCATGAGTTATGCCACTTGCAGTACTTCTTCTTCTGCAACTCTTCAGCAAGCGGAATCACACGATTGGGCGGTAGTTGTATGTGCTTTTCTTGTAATAGCATATCCAATATCTTATCAACCTTGGTAATATCAAAATCATATTTTTCCTCTGGCTCACTCTGCTTCACCCAAGGACACGATATGACATTCTTGTTCTTGGTCCACTCATCCATATCGACTTCTTCTGTCTCTTCCTTAGACTCAGACTCACAATCATGGTAGTTAATCTGAATTGGTCTTGATCGTGACCCCCGAGTCAAATTCTCTTGGATTGATACCTTCTGCACTAACTAAGACAGGCTCTTAAACTCAGCCGATGGAAACTTCTCTCTTAAAGGTGCAACCAAGCCATTAAAAGTAATCTCTGCCATTTGGATATCCATCAACTGCAGGCTGAAGCACTTGCTTCACACCTCCCTGAACCTCTGCACATAATCATGCACAGATTCTCCAGCGTCCTGCCTCACAGCAATCAAGTCCGACAACCTTATCTCTCTTGTTTCAGTGAAGAAATACTTATGAAATTTCTATTCAAGGTCGGCCCAAGTGATAATAGAATTTGGGTGCAATGATGCGAACCACGAGAATGCCAATCCGAACAAAGACAGAGGAAAGAACCTGATTTTCAATGCTTCAGTAGCACCCGCTTCTCTGCACTGCACTAAAACCGGCTGATATGTTCAATAGTGGTAGTATTATCCTGTCCAGTAAACTTGGTGAACTCTGGTGGCTTGTATCGGCTCGGCATAGAAATCAAATCATAACTAGGAGGATATGGGGATCAATACATGTAAGTCAGCTTCTTTGGCTTCAACCCAAATTGTTCCCTTATTACCTCAATAATCTTCATTACCCAGTCATCGGGCAAAGCATTGACATCCGGAGTAATCGATGTAGAACCAGATGCTAGCATTTGTGGGGTTGTTGAACCAAAGCTAACAACTGTGTGCTGGCCTCCTAACTCCCCTGGCAGTGCAGACGAAGATGGCATCCTGAACAGGCTCGGCTCTACATTCGATGTTGTACCATATGTCACATTTGTTTCTGACGTCTCCTGCCTGTAGTTTGGCGGATGCGTTTGTGGAGATGTTCTCTGTAGAATAATCTCGGGACCAGACCCAGGCGATCTCCCTGTGGCGCCACCATTGGTATTCTTTGGAGGTGGAGTGGCACTTTTTGGTGCTGGCCCCGAACTTGTTGTAAGAATCATAGTACTAGTACTGGGTGGCTGTTGCTCGGGTCCCTTAATTGTAGGCCGAGGAATATTCCCATGAATACGGAAATACATTGGCCCATGTGCGGGATCATCATATGCGCAACCCTCCACCGTTTGAATAATCAAAGCTCTCAAAGTATTAACCAACACGGGCGACTAGTTAATTAATGTATGGTGTATGGCTGTATGGATCTTGTTGTTCAATGTAGACTCATCGATTACTTCTGTTGGCTTATTGGCAGGTGATTTCTCAACTCCCTCTTCATCAATCAAGGCAGCAACAGGTAACTTTCCCTTCTGTACGATCTTGCCATGCCTAGTCTTGTTGAAGGTGCTCAACAGAAGGCTTTCGAACTCAACAACTCTCTGATCAATTTGTGCCTTCGTTTCATCGCTCAAGTCATCTTCATCAACATGCAACATGTTCTCCACCTTCAGATCTCCATTAACATCGTACTTTGGTGGAGGATTCTCAGGGAGCTTAGGGTGTTTTGGCATTCCAAGTTCAACCATGTTGTTGGTCTTGAAGTTCTTAGTCCCACCGGGCGTGCCAAAAAGCGTGTTGACGCGAAAATCACACGCTCGACTTGAGAGATTTGCTTGACTCTAGTGCAGGCTCAACACAAAGAAACCGGGACGTGCCAGTCGATTTTCACTGTAAATTGACAAAGAAACAAATTATCAAATTCCACGGGTCACCGGTCCAGAACAGGCCGATGAAGAAAGCCGATAATCACTGTTAGTGAAAACCAGCTGATGGCTATAAACAGAGAATAATATTGTTTTATAAACTAATCGGCTGATTTGTATTGGCTTATTAGTATTTCAATAAATGAGTATTAAATATTGCGTAAATAGTTCTAAGAAGAATTGAGTCGATAGAGCAAAGTCGATAGATCTGGTAGCTGGTATTCCAAATATGCCTCAAAATCACAGATCGGCTATCAACTTTTATGAATACAACAATAAACAAGTGAAATACTAAGAAGTCGATTAAATAAAGGGGCGATCGGCTTTCATGAGTACAACAATAAACAAGTGAAATACTGAGAAGTCGATTGAACCGTGATAACCTATCGGCTAAACGTCCCGATAGAACCCTATTGACTCTTCCCATATCCAATTCGTACCTAATCCTATCGACTCAGCAAGAGATCAAAGCCGATGTAGCCTCGCTAGCTCAAGCAGATCGAACTTAATTGAGACAGTGCCCAAACAAAGCAAATAGAACTAGGTACACTTCGATTATAGATAAGATCGATAAGATAACTCAAATAACAGATCTAAATCTAGTTTATGAAATCTAATAAAATCACAGAAGATCAGACCTAACTGAGACAGTACTGCAATGCAAAGTCGATAGAACAAACTAGGTAAAGATCTAATTACCAGATAACTAGCAATTCTAAAGATAACAACTAGAATATCAAATCAATGAGAAAGTACTAGTTGAAGCCGATAGAATTATCGAGGTTGACTAATCCAAGTCTCTCGCCGAGGTCAGAGCTGATGCAGCCCACGCGAGACGAGGATGTCGTCGAGAAAAGGTTTTGGCGATGCTCCGAATTATATTGAACAAAAGTGTTATTTTTCTTGTACAGACCCTATTACATATTTATAGCCCCGTGCAAGGGGTTTTGACCAGATTCGGCCAGGACTCCTCGGTTTACAAACAAACAAACCGACTCTATTTATTCCTAAACAAAATCTGAACTGAACAGAAAGAGATAAAATAACCCTATTAGGTTTACTTTATTCCTTTCGGCCATTGAGCTTCGTTGACCTTGGCCGATTTCAACTCATCGCCTCTGACCAATGGGACCGGTCCAAATTTTGGTGCCAACATTATGCTAGAGCTAGACAGGTTTGTAGTGGTATTCATCGATGACATTCTAGTCTATTCCAAGTCAGAAGAAAAACATGTAGAGCATCTTCGTATTGTGCTATAGAGGTTAAGGAAACATCAGCTATATGCGAAGTTTAGCAAATGTGAATTTTGGTTGAAGCAAGTACCATTTCTGGGTCACATTATCTCTGAAGAAGGCATAGCAGTAGATCCCAGCAAAGTAAGAGATGTATTGAATTGGAAGACGCCGAAAACTATATTTCATGTGCGCAGTTTCCTTGGATTGGCTGGTTACTACCACCGTTTCATCCCAAATTTCTCCAAGATTGCAAAGCCCATGACTGAGTTGCTCAAGAAGGAAAATAAGTTTGTATGGGACCAAGGTTGTGAGAACGGTTTTTAGACCCTAAAGAAGCATCTTACGACTGCCCCAGTATTAGCTCAACCGGACCTAGGGAAGCCGTTTGATGTATATTGTGATGCTTTGGGCATCGGGTTGGGATGTGTCTTCATGCAGGATGGACGATTCATTGCTTATGGATCCAGGCAACTAAGGAAACATGAACATAACTACCCAGCCCATGATCTAGAATTGGTAGCAGTAGTACTAGCATAGAAAATGTGGAGATATTATCTGCTTGGTAATCTAGTCTGTATCTACACTGACCACAAGAGCTTAAAGTACATCTTCACCCAAGACCACCTAAACATGAGACAACGTTGTTGGTTGGAGTTAATCAAGGATTATGAATTGGAAGTGCATTACCATCCTGTAAAAGCTAATGTCGTGGCTGATTATGAATTGGAAGTGCATTACCACCCTGTAAAAGCTAATGTCGTGGCTAACGCACTAAGTCAAAAAGCTCAATGCCATCATATCATGGTCAACCCGCAAGCTCAAGATGGTCATTACGTCCAAGTAACACCCCACGGAGCTCTCTATAACCTAGCGCTAATACCTACTTTGCCAGAGGAAGTAGTAGTGGCTCGCAAGACCGATGTTGGCATATCACATCACAAGAGGAGGCCAAAAGAGGGTGACGATAAGGTTTGATGTTTTCGGGAAGATGAAGAAGGTGTTTTATGGTTCAAGTATCGCATAGTAGTGCCAAAGAATTTGTAAGTTTGCAAGAAGATCTTGGATGAAGCCCATGTTGCAAAGTACTCCATGCATCTGGGAAGCAACAAGATGTACCATAATTTAAGATCTAGATATTGGTGGGCTCGCATGAAGAGGGAAATAGCGCGATATGTCGTAGAGTGCGATACTTGCCGTCACGTCAAGGCCAACCATCTAAAGAAATCCGGTCCATTGCAACCTCTGAGTGTTCCAACTTGGAAGTGGGAGGACATTACCATGGATTTCATTGTTGGCCTTCCCTGCACATCACGCAAATTTGACTCCATATGGGTGATTGTTGATTGACTGACAAAAGTTGTACACTTCATCCTTGTATCGACGTGGTTCACAATGCAGAGGTACGCACATTTGTATATTGATCGGATCCTTTGCCTACACGGAGTGCCCAAGACGATCATATCCGACAGAGGCTCTCAGTTCGTTGGACGCATTTGATAAAAGCTACATGAGTCACTAGGAACCAAGTTAATTCGAGGCTCTACATACCACCCCCAGGAAGACGGCCAAACGGAAAGAGTTAACCAAATATTAGAAGACATGTTGAGAGCCTATGTATTTAATCACAGCAAAAAGTGGGATGAATGCTTACCACTGGCAGAATTTGCATACAACAATAGTTATCAAGAAAGTATCAAGATGGCACCATTCGAGGCTCTATATGGTCATCGTTGTCGCACACCCTTGAGCTGGTCAGAATCAGGAGAGAGAGTAGTATTTGGACAAGAACTGGTGCAACAGGCAGAGGAGAAAGTATTAGAAATTCAATCCAATCTACGAGCAGCATAATCCAGACAAAAGAGCTATGCGGATAAGAGACGCCTCCCGCTTGAATTCTGAGCTAGTGATATGGTCTATCTCCAGGTGTCACCAACCAAAGGGGTACAACAATTTGGGATTTGCAGAAAGCTAGCACCTCATTACATTGGCCCATACCTAATCCTTGCGAGATGTGGACCTATAGCCTACAAGCTCCAGCTGCCAGTGGAACTCGCTGGAGTGCATGACACATTCCACGTGTCCCAGCTCAAGAAATGTCTCAAGGCACCAGTCAATGTTACTTTGGAAAGCACCAAACAACTATAACCCGACTAGACATATTCAGAGCGCCCGGTGAGAGTGCTAGATGAGAAGGAACGGGTCACTCGCAAGAAGACACTCAAGTTCTACAAAGTCTAGTGGAGCAACCATAGTGAGAAAGAGGCTACCTGAGAGACAGAAGAATTCCTACAAAGCCACTACCCTGAGTTCCTGAACCAATACGAAGGTAAGTCGTTATAACCTCCTTTTAATCTCGGGCCGAGATTTCTTTAAGGTGGGAGGACTGTGATACCTCTGGTGTCATGCAACTCTTTAGGGCAGCATATTCGAGTCATCCCCACAAGCATGAGCACTTGGAACAAAAATTTAAACAGAAATTGATCTACTTTGAACTAAATTCAAGCCAATTTGAATGACATTTGAACTAAGGGTCCATATTCAACATACGTCATACCTACCAAAAATATATGCTGAAGATAATGATTAGTTAAAAGTTTGAGGAATTTATGAGATTTTTATTCCTTCAGTTAATGCCCCAAATAAATTCCCAAAATCATAAAAACAATCACTATTTGAAAACTTTGTATTTAAATTCTAGGGACAACTATTAAACATTATCATTTTTATAAATTAGAGCACATCACGATGAGCATGCCCATATTTCTGGATTTCTCCTAGGGTTTATATTTTTAAAGATACAAAAATGTTAAGGGGATGATGTTTAGAAAACCAACAAAAAAGAAAAGACCTCGTGGGTCCCACCTGTCAGTGTCGTCTTCCTCACACTCGTCTGTGTGGGTCTGTATTGCTGGCGTCGATGCGTCGCGTGGCAAACGTACACCAGTGGCAGGCCTTCCGGTCGGCCCGACAACGTGCCCAGTCGACCCTCCTTGTTTTGGCATCTCACTTTTTTTCTCCATTTCAGGCCCTCTCTCTCTCTCTCTCTCTCTCTCTCTTCTTTCTTCCAACCGAATCCACCTTCACCATTGTTGTGAGCTCGGTGAGCTCAAAGCTCCACCACCCCACTGCTTCCTCCCACAGATCATCCGGCTCATCACGTGCGCCTTGTCCTCCTCTTCCATTTCCACCTGGTCCCGTCCGTCGAAACCCCGCGCGAAAGCCACATCAATTCAAAAACCGACGACCCCCTTTCTGGAGCTCAGCCGCTCGTCGGTGACCATCCCTGTGAGCCTCGTCCCTGTCGACCCCTACCCACGTGCACAGCTCGCGCTCCCCTACCCGACGATGAGGTCCGCGGCCCCCCTCGGTCGAAGCCGGCCGATTCCGGCGGCAGCGCCACCCGGCTCCGGCGCGGGCTGGCAGTGCAACCCCTCGGCCCACACGGGTCCAGGTCCAATGTGGCTACACCCGGATCTGGCTACCTCTTCCCGTGGCCCTTTGTGTGGCTCATTTTTTATTGGCTCGAGCCTTTTCAGTTTTCTGTTTTTATTTAAATGCCCTATAAATCAAGTAGAACTTTAGAAATGCATAACTAATTCACTACTAGGAATTTTTGAGCAAATTAAAATCCTTTGAGTTCCTCTAGTCATGTACTACTGTAGAGAAATATCAAACCCCATTGCATGTTAATTTTTTTCCAAAACTAAAATAAATAGTTAAAACACTCATAAAATCATAAATAAATCCAGGAAGCTAGTAAATTTTTGAAATTTGGTTACCAACCATCTTTATTTATGCCTAATCATCCTGTAAAGTAACAAGTGGTAGTTCTCTGTATTTTAGTCATAATTAATTAAGTGTCTATGTTACTAGATTAATTATTTGAAATTATTGGCTCGGTGCATGTCACTAATAATTGGCTCAAAATTCACCTCTACTCTAACTACCTGTAGAAAAATGGGCATGGGCATCTCTCCTGCAGAACCATGTCAAATTAATTATTTCATCTCTTAGGTTTAATATTGCACTTAACTATATAGTCATTCACTTATTCCTGTTTTCACATGCATGAGTTTCATTTCTAGCAATACGTCTTGCACACTGGAATATTAGTTTGCTACACTTATCCACTCACCATGTTCCATATACTCTTGCATAACTTGAATCAACACATGGATGGTGGGACGGGACACATCGCATTGAGGGACCCTTCTCGGGGGAGTTAGGCGCGGAAGACCTTGTGGTACAGTATGCGAAAAGTTGCTTCATACGGCTTCCATGAAGCGCGTATGGGTCATACAAGCAGGTTTCTCCTGCAAGATATAAATTGATTCGAGTCACTGCCCCTCACAGTAACGAGTACCACTTGATCACTGTTCCAGAATGTAGTTGGAAGCTTAATAAGATGAATGAGTTGAATATTGCTGTATTGATTAATTATGTTATATTGCAATCATGTTTGTTATAGTCATAGTTTAAACTAAATTTATTATTTCTCATGACAACTTAACTTGATGCTAAAACTTGAAAATAAGGATCCACTCTTAGGCTGGTTTTTTGGCAACATAAACCCAACCCTTAGCCTGTGCATGTCTAGGGGTCGGCTGTAGTTGGCCATTTTAACAGGTCAGTCTTGCTAAGTATTAGTTGCTCAGGGTGTAGCTCTATGTGGTTTTCCGATGATCAGGAGCGAGACTATCATTGCGGTGGTAGGTTCCACTGGGAGGGCCACCGTCCTGACTATTGGAACATCGAGTGAGAACAGTGCATCGACAATGAGGAGTAGTCCAATGTTTGCCGGTACGGTGTTTCGGGAAAACACCTAGCATGGCCGGATGTTCAATGTGTGTCGTCATGCGAGGGCAATTGTACCTTACTTATCTTGTCGGGCCATTTTATTACTGTTGAACTATTTTGCTTCCACACTTTAAAAACTCTAGTTTGTAACTTAAATTCAGATTTATGTAAAAATCTATACCCAATCTATGTTCTTGTTGTAACTATATTATTTCTATGTGTTGTACTATTGGGAGTCACAGCGCGTGTTGCCATCCGAGAAAGATCCTGAAATGGAGCCGTCTCAATGGTAAGACGGTTCTGTTATAGCGTGGTATCAAAGCTATCTTGGTAATAATACAACATTCAAAGACATATTTTCAAAAACCCGTTACAAACATGTGAGGACGTGCCCATAAGGATATTATTAGTTATGGTTCAAGTGGCAAAGCTAACTGTAAGAGGTTGTTTGTTTAAATACTTACATTTACGGCATCATCAACAAAAGTATGTGTCCTGCCATATGGACAGTAGCATGAAAAGCTAGCACAAAGGTGTGAACATAGGCTAATTGCAGTAAACATCAATGCCCTGCCCTAGGGCAATAATAAGGGATTATTTTTTGTTTGTTTCTTTTCATTGTTTCTGAAATGAATCTTCTACAGATACACTAACCACAAATCAAGTAAGAAACGTGTAGCATACGACTAATTGAGAGATCACCTACCACCGACTATACGCATGGTCCTATTCTGGGCCAAACTTTATTTTTGTGACGACATGTAGGCTGAAAAACATATGCATTCATGTAAATGTTGAAGCATCAAGCCATTACGCGAATCTGAAATTTCAGCAAACATGTTGCTCATACAAAAATCTATATCTCCTCACTCGAAAGTCAAAATCATGCAAATAAATAGTTATTAAAATCATAAATAAACCCTCTGTATATCCAGCAAGAATTTTTCTTTAAAGATTTCTGGTCAATACCATATTTGGTCCGTTTGAGTCAGCACGTCGATTTAGTGTCATCAATCTGGAATTCAGATTCATGACCTATCTTGTAAAATTTATAACTTTTTACTCAGACCACTTCTAGGGCTGTATGAGCACTTTCTAGAAATGTTGCAAAAAGTACTACAACTTTGATAGTCTGTCAATTTCATTTTGAAGCTTGTAATATATGCGTATGAGCCAATTTTCAGAACAACATCATTCTGTTTCCTGAAACTCTGGTTTGTAACTTAAATTAGAATTTATGTAAAACTCTGTATCCAATATATGTTCTTGTTGCAACTATATTACTTCTATCATGTGTTGTACTATTGGACGTCACAGCGCATGTCGTCACCCGAGAAAGATCCTGGAATGGAGCAGTTTTCGTGGTAAGGCGCTTCTGTTACATCTTTGTTGTCTCATTTGCTCCTGGATTGTGTATTTGTGGAGACTTTAATATGATTTGGACATATGAGAAGAAAAAAGTGATTATGTTAATTGAGATAGAATAAATTTGTTTTAATCAGCAAAGAAATATGGTTCTCTAATTTTTGAGAGATTTCTAGTTTCTGCAAGTTGGATAGACAAGTTTCCTTTGAGTAGTGCTGTACTAGTACCTGCATTTTCTCATAGTACAAACCTATGTGTTGGATTCTAGGGTTAATATCCCCAAATTTAGGTATGAAAGATGGTGGGAAGTAGAGGAAGGCTTCTTTGAGTTGGTTACTAAGAAATGGAAATGTTATGCAAAGAAATAGTCTCCCATAGATAATTGGCAGGAACATTTGTTTTTGTTAGAAAATTTCTGAGGATGGGATCTTCTGAGTATCAGAGCTAAAGATAAAAAGCAAAAGGCAGAAATTGTAGACAAAATGGATTAGATTGATAGAGACAGTTAACAAGGGGTAAAATCACAATTGAAAGGCAAAATAAGGGTAGGAACACAATAGCTCCTAAAAGATATATGATTAGATATGTAAATATTTCAAATTAAAGTTATTATTTTCATAGATATGATCATCAAATATGAAAATATTTGACTTTAGCTAATCCTAGAATAGGAGTAGGAATACAATAGCACCTCAAAGATATATAGATAGATATGTAATTCTTTCAAATCCTAGAATCCAAACATGGGCCCCACTCATTTTTTTTTCCTTTCTTTCTCAACGCTGAATTTTTTCGGCGACGCCACCGCCCACCAACGTCACCGTTAGAGTTGCTCCCGCCGCCCGCTGACGTCAGAGGTGCTCCCGCCGTCGGTAGATCTGGCCCATGGGCCGCCGGATTCAACCTTCCAGCCGACGGAGTCAGCCAAGGGAGGAGCTTGGTCTCCGACAGGATGGGCCTCCAGTAGGAGCGGCATGGCATCGTCGGCGGGGCGAGCCAAGGCCAGCGCCGCTGTCGTGCTTGGTCTCTAGCGAAGCGTGCAGGGGAGGAAGCGCTAACGGGGAAGATAGGGGCACCGACAGGGAAGAGAGGGGCGCCCATTGGCTCCCCATACCTCTGCCGATGGGGAATGGAGGGCGCCGACGGCGAAGGAGAGGGAGGCAGCATCGTCAGGGAAGAGAGAGGGAGGCGGCACCGCCAGGGAAGAGAGGGGGCTGTGGCACGCGCGGGGGAAGAAGGCAGCGGCGGCGGCGCCGAGTGGAGCTGGGGGGAGAAGGAGGAGGAGGCAGCAGGGAGAAAGGGAGGCGGCGCGGAGGAGAAAGTGTGGCGGCGGTGGCGCCGAGCGGAATGGGGAGAGGGAGGCAGCACCGACAGGGAGAGAGGGAGGTGGCGCGGGGGAGAGGGAGGAGTCAGGCAGGAGAGAGAGGGGTGGTGGGGCCTACTGTCAGAGGGTCAATTTTGATGAGTTGGGCTAGAGTGCTAAATGATATTGGGCCTCTAAAAATTGAAAGTTGGCCTTTAAAGTATAGTATAGAGACCTAAATTTAGTCTGTGGGTTGGAGTTTCTCTAATGCGAATGGTTCCATTGTCGTGCGCTGCAGTTCAATTTGCCACAGGCTCTCTTTTTGGCATGGCGTTGGTTTAAAGAGTCGTGGGAAGATGGGAAGCCAACGGCAGCGCGGTTTAATTTAAAGCCAGCGACGTCATAACGCATGCGGAGGTAAAATCATCCAAAAATTACCAAAGTATGCAGGACGACTTGCTTCGTGAAATCTTGAAAATCTCCAAGACAACTTTAATTAGTTTCAGAACCGGAGGAAGTATTTACTAGTAGTAAATTAGATACTAGCTACTAGCTAGTACTAAATTATCAAGATACCATATTTAATAGGAAAATTTGTCTGTAGGACACTATTTAATGTTAGTTTTGTCTTCTGGACACTGAATCATTTCTTTTGGTGTCGTATACATTGAAAAAATACATCTTTTGTCTGCAGGACACTATAGTGGAAAAAGTGACTACTTTAAAAAAAATTATCTTAATATACAAAATATATTGCAACTTGAAATTTGGCAAAATGTTACATTGTTGCATTTTATATTCATGTGATTTTTTCTTAATTTTTTACCAATTGTTTGTATAGTTTAATTTGAAAAATAAATATTTTATTAGTGAACAAGTTATGTAAACAATCAGTAATAAATATGAAAAAATTACATGTATAGGGAATTTAGTAATGTAACATTATGCCAAATTTCAAGTTCTAAGATATTTTATACATTAAGATAAAAAATTTGAAAGTACTCACTTTTTTCGTTATAATGTCCTACGACAAAATATGCATTTTTTCAATGTCTACGAGACCAAAAGAAGCGATCCAGTGTCTAGGAGACAAAACCAATATTGAAAAGTGTCCTACAGATAAATTTTCCTATTTAATACTACAAAATTACTGATAGTAATATGTACCATAAATCTACTACAAGTTATAGCAGTGTCATATATAATTAGACACAGGGCTTCATTCGCTCCACGCCCCCTTTTTCCATATCGCTGCTGTAACATCCAAGGGTCCATCACATGGTCCAGGATGTGAAGGCTGACATGGACTATAATGGGAACCAATCATCTTGGCAAGTAGCACCGATGCGTAATAGCAATTGCTCAACTGATAGGGAAGAAAACAAGAAGGAAAAAGTCTTAGCTTGTGGGAACACGTTGACGTCGATCAGAGAGACTTGTGGATCTGACTGTGTCAAAGTCGTTGGAAGCATCGAGGGTTAGCCAGGCCTGGTCCGTCCTGTAGTATTATCCAGTCATCACGTTACATCCCACATCAAGACCCGGCGTTTGTTCGAGCCGCATATAACAGTATAACCCCGATTCAAGCTGCGGGGAGCAGCAGGTCCCAAGCACAAATCCATCTGTTGCACAGCGTAGAAGAGTACAGTCATGGTTTCGCACAGATTTTCAGCAATACTATTGCTTAGCATAGTTGTAGCAGTGATGCTCGCATCCGTTGGAGCACCGCCGCCACAGCCTAGCAGCAAGTGCCAGAGGAAATGCGGCAACGTGGAAATCCCTTACCCGTTTGGCCTTTCATCGGGGTTGCCGGATAACTGCGCTATTTCTGGCTTTAATCTGACCTGCAAGAAAATCGGCAATGGTGTCTACAAGCCGTTCTATACAAACGTTGAGGTCAGCAACATCTCGCTGCAGAAAGCCCAGGCCCGGCTGTTGAATGCCATCTCATCATTCTGCTACAACACCACTGATACGACGATGCACTACAACAATTGGAGCTTGAACTTAACTGGCACCCCCTATAGCTTCTCCGACACCAGCAACAAGTTCACAGTCATAGGATGCCAAGCACTGGCGTACATCCAAGATGATGACAGCGGCAACACTGGACGGTTTATGAGTGGGTGCGTGGCCATGTGCCGGGACGGCAAGGTCACGACCCTGACCAACGGCTCCTGCTCTGGGATCGGGTGCTGCCAGACGGCCATCCCCAAGGGCCTGCAATACTACAGCGTCAGCTTCGACAACAACTTCAATACTTCTGCTATATATACTGTCAGTCCCTGCAACTTCGCGGTGCTGATGGACTCTTCGGATTTCACCTTTCTGACGACGTACGTGACTTCACTGGATTTCAACAAAACGGATGATGGGCAGGCTCCAGTGGTTATGGACTGGGGAATTGGAAATAAGACCTGCCAGACTGCTCGCCAGGATCCCGACACTTATGCATGCGTCGGCAAAAGCGAGTGCTTTGACTCACCCAGTGGAAATGGCTACTTCTGCAACTGCTTCAAGGGGTTTCAAGGTAATCCTTACCTTCAAGACCCGGAGTTTGGATGCAAAGGTAATAAAGAAGTCCCCCCTAAATCTCTCAAGTTGAATATGCTAGGCAAGTTTAATGTTGTAATTTCAGTCATGTAACTTCTGGTTGATTTAGAACATGATTAGTTGCTCAAAATATTGTTCTCTTCCGTGTAGAAATGTTTGTTAAGTGTGATATTTCAATGCAGATATTGATGAGTGTAAGGGTCATCCTAACTGCTCAGTCAACGCAAATTGCAAAAATTTTCCAGGCGGATACGAATGTATTTGCCCGCCAAATTATCCGAGAGGAGAACCCTACAACGGAAGATGCGAGCAAAATCAACAAGCACTTTCCTTTAAAGCTAAGCTTGCCATTGGTACTTCTCCTGTCTTTGTTCATACCTCCTTTTTTGCAACACAAAGTTGATATGTACGAAGTTTCCTGCTGACCGATAAATGTGCAAGTTATTCGATCAGTATTTGATCCACTACACATCGATATGTATACGTATCATGCAATTCACGGTTTGCAAAGGTGGTTATTTAGACTCGAACCTAATTAAGTGTATATATAAGTAATGTAGAGCAGTTAAAATGCATTTAATTTATAGTTTATGCAGCCAAATTTACATGGTTATTAGTAGCCTACTAAATTTTGGATACACCACCTGTTTGTGCGGTCATTTGATCAAGCAATTCAGTATAGATAAATTTTAATGAATTTAGTATTTTTGTTCAAACATATTATACATAAAACGTAGATGTATATTCTTTACAATTGTGTGCTATAATGTAATTCTTGTTTCTCACGGGCTGTTAAGTGTCCTTCTTTTGCTAATAAACGCATGCAAATTATTTTCTCAAAGTTTGATCCAAAAGAAACCAAGGTTTTCTTTCATCCACTGGTATTCAGTGACCTAGGCTGAAACATTACATGTATAAAAAATTCCGCATATCACAGCTGGTCACAGTTTGGTCTAGACATGAGCTTCTATCTTAAGCATTTTCTATAACTTATTACCAATTAACAGGCATATTCATGATTTGCAATGCAGGTATCTGTGGTTTTGTTTTGATAGTTCTTATACTTTTCCTCGGGAAAGAAAGGATCAAGCACAAACGACATATTGCAAGGCAAGAGCATGCAAGAAAAATAAATGAATGTTTCGAACACAATGGAGGTCAACTGTTAATAGATATGATGAAAGTAGAAAGTAATATTTCTTTTAAGTTGTATACCCGTGAAGAAGTTGAACTGGCTACAAACAACTTTGATGATAGTGCAATCATCGGAGAAGGTGGACAGGGAACAGTTTACATAGGTCAGAACCTGGATCCAGATAACAATCCTGTTGCAATTAAAAGGTGCAAGGGATTTGATGAGAGTAGGCGAATGGATTTTGGAAAAGAGTTACTCATACTTTCTCGAGTCAACCATGAGAACATCGTAAAACTTCTTGGTTGCAGTTTACAGTTTGATGTTCCAGTCCTGGTGTATGAATATGTGCCAAACAGAACATTGCACTATCTCATCTATTCGCATGATACCAAAGACATCAGGACTCTAGGTATCCGTCTGAAAATTGCAACCAAGTCCGCTGAAGCACTGGCATACCTGCATTCACTTAACCATCCAATCTTGCATGGCGATGTTAAGTCTGCCAATATTCTTCTTGCTCCAGATCTCTCCCCTAAGGTCTCCGATTTTGGGTGCTCGATGATTACATCAACAGTTGAAAATATTCAAGTAGTAAAGGGCACACTTGGCTACTTAGATCCAGAGTACCTGTTGAAGTTCGAACTGACTGATAAGAGCGACGTTTACAGCTTTGGTGTCCTTCTCCTTGAGCTCTTGACACGCAAGAAGGTTATATCTAAGGAGAAGGAGTGCCTCGCCTTGGTTTTCCAGGAGGCTTTGAAGAAGGGAAAGCATCATGAGCTTCTGGACTCTGAGATCATAGTAGATGATCAAGACAACATGGACGTTGTGCATCAAATAGCAGATGTGGCAGCTCGATGCCTGGTTATGCCTGCTGAGCACAGACCAACAATGAGGGAGGTGGCAGAGGAACTCAAGCTACTGGAGGGTGTGGTAAAACAGAGGCCAGGAGTACTGTTTAACAGTGATAGGCTATTGATGGTGCCAGAAAGGTCAGTTACCAACACGCCAGAGTTCTATTCTGGGGGACAAACCACGGACTTTGACAGTCTCAAGAAGAAAGCACGGATGAGCATCGAGTTTGTGAGATGATTTTATCCTGCTATACTGAAGTGCCAAAATGTAGGTGCAATAAGTTCAGGCAATATTGTTCCATAGTTATGCTGATGATATTTCAGGGTGTATGCAGGACAAAGTTTCTACCTGCGTGATAACGCCGATATGTATTCAGAAATAAGTCAGCAACGGTATATTAACTCTGAATAAATTTCTTCTCAAGACATACAAATACAAGATTAAAAAATAGGTGTACTCACTGATTGGCACCTTATTTTTGCGAACCTCCATAACAAAAGCACGCGGGGTATATAAAATGTAGCAACATATATTTATTCAAAATTCAAGTTCTAATGTATTTGGTGGATTGAGATAAAAAAGAAGCTTAAAGTTGCCATTTTTCTGTTGTACTGTTCTACTAACAAAAGCAACAATTACGCGGTATTCACAGGAAAAAAAAATCATATACTATGGTGTGATGCAGACAAAACTACTCTATTTTTAATGTTATATTGACAAAAAATCGCATTCTTTAAAATAGCTGTGTATTTGGTGAGCCAAAAATAGCATTAATTATTTTGCTATTGCATATCCATAGCGGCAGGCATCGCTTTCATTCTGTCGAACACAACATCATGTGGAAAAGCACTGACAATTTTTTTTAAGCCAAGGATAAAGGATGGTGGAGAAGGTAAAAACATTTTTACCACAGCTGCAAATATGACTGGCTCATTGGAACGTCCGGCAGGAGGAGCTTCACAGGTAGTAGTATTAAGCACTCACATAGAGCGTTGCAGCTTTGTAGGGCCACAGTTACAGAACAAGTATTTCGAAGCTAGTAGGCCACCAGTCCAAATCCCCGAGCGCCATCAACACGCAAGGTATGAAAGGAGATTCGACAGAATACCGTGCTTTTGGCGCCAGGTGCGCTTCCAGTCAAAGGAGATTTAACAGGCGACTGACAATTCGTCCGCATGGTTCTGGCAAGGCATATTGGAGATTTTTCTTCGATGGCACAAATTATGTCGTCGTGCTCATATTAAACGTTGCCTACATCGGTGTCATCATGGAAGCGTCTTGCCTCCGATGGTCTCTTAAACACGTCCATTTCCTGGTAAGGCCCCACTGATCGCTCACGGAGCACTTGCAGGGTCCATATAAACTGTTTGGTCTTCAAGTACCGATGACTTGGACGTTGAGGGTCAGGTCTTCTATCCAGGCCTCCGTGTGAACTAGTCAAACGCATGTTTTAATATATTACCTCTGATTTATTTATTTTACGTTCCCACATGACAATTAGTGCAATTTGAGCTAGGTTTCTTGTCTGAATATGGAGAAAAATAATCCGGGGAGAGTACACATGTAGCATCTAATCATACAGACATACACCACTGATCTCCATGTTTCTTCTTGAGTTATTTTACTATCTAAATTATTGGTTAAACTACTTAGATAGTAGTTTGATCAAACGATAAATATTTCATAATCTAAAGTCATAACTACTGGCTAGTATACTATCAGTTTGAGGATAATATCAAAAAAATAAGTGGTAGATTTATAACAATTAACTTTTATTGCTAATTGATGTTTTATATTTTTTTTAAGAAAAAAACTCAACCGCATGGTGTAAAACAGCCTCGGATATTTTTACTAAAAAGAAAACCTTCTCACATAGGTCGAGAAAACCCTTAAGACCTCTATCCTATTCTTACACATCAGCATCGTGGTTGTGTGAAACGATCACGACCTGGGCCGGACTATAGATTTGTGCTTTAGCGTGGTGATGGGATTTTTTACCGTGGACGTGAGCTTGATTCTTCCCATATCGCAAACCACAAAAGTTCATGTTAACTGATCGATCTGATCTGATACAAAATTGAAAGGAGAGAGAAGGTGATAGAAGAATAATGATTAAATGTGGCATGGATGCCTTGCATCAGTGCACTTGTTGATGCACAGGTCAGTGTTCAACACGAATTATTGCGAAGACCCTGCCGTCCAAGTAGTTGGGTTCCTGAAGTCTTGACCGGGCTCGACCCGGCCGTGGTCTAGACGGATGGTACATCCCAGGGATCACGTTGCACTCTGTGGAGGGCAGGTTTATAAATCGCCTGTTAACCCTCATAGGAGCAGACGCAAAGCTCTTCTGGAGGGGGCTACTGTGCCGGTACATGTGAGTACTGAACTTGCAAAGGGCGTGAATGATATGCATGTGGATGGGCACTCGTTTGATAGTGGTAAACTAGCTGAGAATTCTGACACCAAAGACCGAGTCTCGTTTGGCACACATATGTCCACAGATGGGAACACATCTGATAGCTTTGGGGTGAACGAGGATGACAAAAAGCAGTCCACGGCGGTCGATCGCTTCCACGCTAGGAAGTTTGGCACAAAGAGTGGCAGGACTTCACGCGCTGCTCTGAAAGTGGCCGGGGCGGGAAGGGATATAGAGAAGACGAAGAAGTCGAAGACACCGATGTCTCCGAGTATCCAGGAAACTGTTCAAATACTGCTGAGCAAGGGCGAGCAGATCACGTCATCGCTAGCAGCGGTGAAGCCGGAACCTACTGAGGCTAGTACGACGGAGGACATGGAAGCGTTGACAGCCAAGAAGCGCAAGGCTGAGACGATTACATCCACTCCTGCAAACCTGACGGGCGCTCAAGGTGAGCCCCGTCAGGCGCAATGAGTTTCTTCAGTTGGAACTGCCGGGGACTGGGGCGTCTACGGACAGTTCAAGAATTAGTTCGTCTAGTGCAAACTTTCTGCCCCAAAATTGTGTTCATTTCAGAAACTAGACAGCAAAAGGATAGAGTTAGCAATCTAAGATTTAGGCTTGGTTTAAATGAATGCTTTGTAGTTAATGGTAGTGGAAAGGGCGGAGGTTTAGCTTTGTATTGGGATGAATCAATAAAGGTTGAGATCTTATCGTATGGGCTGCATCATATTGATACAATAATTTGGAATGGTGATTATCCAGCAGGGTGGCGGGGCACCATTGTGTATGGCGGGCCACGCACACAAGATAGGCACCTGATGTGGGATTTGGTCCGCAAAATCAAACCCCGATCCAGGGCCCCTTGGATGATGATCGGGGATTTTAATGAAGCAATGTGGTCTTTCGAGCACTTTTCTAGTCGGCGGAGACCAGCGAAGCAGATGCTGGATTTCCGTGAAGTATTATCACATTGTGATTTGCATGATTTAGGATTTACCGGGGTTCCATGGACCTATGACAACAAACAGGATGGGGATCGGAATGTCAAGGTAAGATTAGACAGGGCGGTGGCTCCACCAACTTGGTCGGATTGGTCCAAAAATGCCATAGTCATTCATGTCACCTCCTCAAGGTCAGATCATTGCCCGCTTCTTCTAACCCTTGAACAGGAGCAGAGACAACGTACAGAGCAAAGATATATGCGATACGAGATCATGTGGGAACGTGAGTTATCTCTGCCGGCAGAAATAAAGAAGGCCTAGGAAGCAAACGGTAAAATTGTGGGATTAGGGGACGTGGCAGACAGACTAAAGGAGGTGATGAGAGCGCTCCGCAGATGGAGCCATGATAAATTTGGCTCGGTGAACAAGGAGCTTGCTGAGATACGAGACAAGATAGAAGTGCTGAATCTGCAGGACCCAATGGACAACAAAACCGAAGTGGATGCTCTGATGAGACGCATGGATGAACTGCTCTATCGTGAGGAAATGATGTGGCTCCAAAGATCACGCATCACTTGGCTAAAAGAGGGGGATAGAAACACTAGCTTCTTCCAGCGCAAGGCTGCAGGTAGAGCAAAGAAGAATAAGATCAAGAAGCTAAAGAAAGAGAATGGGCAATTTACCCAGGATAAAAAGGAAATGGAAAGAATGGCCAATGACTTCTTCAAGCAGCTGTACACCAAAGATGAGATGGTTAACCCACGCCCACTGCTGGATCTCATTCAGCCAAAGATCACTGAAGTTATGAATGCAGATCTGTGTAGACTTTTTTCGGATGAGGAAATTGGGGACGCTTTGTTCTGGATTGGACCCCTAAAGGCACCTGGCCCGGATGGTTTCCCTGCCTGGTTTTTTCAGAGAAATTGGGAGATTATGAAGGTAGACGTGATCACGGCAGTGAGACATTTCTTTGAGAATGGTTCTATGCCACAGGGGGTAAACGACACAGCCATAGTCTTAATACCGAAGAAGGACCAACCAGAAATCTTGAAAGACTTCCGGCCGATCAGCCTGTGCAACGTTGTCTACAAGGTCGTCTCCAAATGCCTAGTGAATAGACTAAGACCTATGCTACAAGAGCTCATATCGCCGGAACAAAGCGCCTTCATTCCAGGGCATATGATCAACGATAACGCTCTCATTGCATTCGAATGTCTCCATGCCATCAAAAACGGCAATAAAGCTTGCAAACAATTCTGTGCATACAAGTTGGATCTCACCAAAGCATATGATAGAGTGGATTGGAAGTATTTGGAAGGATCGCTAGCGTGAATAGGCTTTCAAAGCAAATGAATACAGTGGGTTATGGAGTGTGTCACCACTGTATGATATTCGGTTCGCTTCAACAATGTGTCGCTACAATCCTTCCAACCATCCCGAGGTCTACGCCAAGGTGACCCACTATCACCATACTTATTCTTATTTGTTGCTGGTGGATTGTCAAATATCTTGAAACACAGGGCTGACCGTGGGGAGTATAAAGAGCTGCAGATTTGCAGAAGAGCGCCAGGGATTTCGCACTTGCTGTTTGCCGACGATACACTAATATTCCTGGAAGCAACTCAGGGTCAAGCAACAGTAGTAAATGATGCCCTCAGATTATATGAATCGAGCACGGGCCAGCTGGTAAACCCATCAAAATGCTCACTAATGTTTGGCAGCACCTGCTCGACACAGAATCAGGACACGGTGAGCACAATTCTGGCATGTGA
Source organism: Eleusine indica (assembly GCA_030378355.1). NCBI lineage: Eukaryota > Viridiplantae > Streptophyta > Magnoliopsida > Poales > Poaceae > Eleusine > Eleusine indica. The sequence continues at coordinate 18,535,486 of CM059502.1, forward strand.
CTTAGTAGCCACGGAGGAGAAGTATTTGGGACTTCCGACGCCAGAAGGAAGAATGAAGAAAGATAGATTCCAATCAACGAAGGAGAGAATGTCCAAACACATCACGAACTGGGCGGAGAAGTACGTGTCCTCGGGAGGAAAGGAGGTCCTCATCTGTGACACTCTTAGTGTCATTAGGGTCCCAAGGGTGTCACCTAGGCAGTACAAAACCATGACGCCAAGCATTGGAATTTAAATTCAAATTGCAATTCAATTGAATTCAAAACCCAACTGAATGCCCTTTGAACTGCAAGTCCCAAATTTTCAATAAGACTCACCTTTGCAAAAATTATATGTTGATGGTCTTGGTCAATTAGAATTTTGGGAATTTTCTCAGAATTTTAGTCCATCAATAAAGGCCTCAAATAATTGTTAGAATGGTTAAAAACCAGCTCTGTTCATAAAATTCCTGAGCTTTTTGTAGTGGGGACTGTTGGTAGTTAGTATTTTTGTAAACACCAGCACATTCTGGGGAGCCTACCATAATTTTGGTCTGATTTTAGCAGATCTGGATTAATTCTAACAAAATTTGCAAAGGCAGTCAGCTGAAAGGATTGGAAAAAGAAAGGAAAAGAAAAACTGCCCGTGGGACCCGCCTGTCAGCGACTCAGAGAAAACACACCGACCGCAGCCGCGCTGCCCCGCCCGTCGCACGCCGCGTGGTCCGAGCCCCGCATTCACTCCGCGCTCCCTCTCTCTCTTCCGCCCGCGCGTCGCGCCCATTGCCTCCCGGTGCTGCTCCGCGCCACCGCCGCCTCGCCGTCGCTTCCAGGAGCTCGTCGACGTCCATGGCCTCGCCTCGGCGTCTTCAAGCTCCACGCGAAGCCACCTTCCCCTTTCCGCATCGAGCCGCCGCGAGTCGACCTCTTCCTCCCCGTGTCCGACCGCCGCCCCACCGCGTCGCCCAGCACCCATGGTGAGCCCCTGACCGATTCCTTGCTCGAGGAGTTTCCCATCTTGTTCGCGCACGCGTTTGAGCTCGGGATGGGCAAATCCGACCACGTTTCCCCTTAGTTCTTCGCTCGAGGCCGCCGCCGACCGCCGCAACCCCCACCTCACCGGTGAGACCGCACCCCCGGCCTCCCTCTTGCAGGAGAAGCTCGGTGACTTCCTTCTCCGTGCTCCAGTGAAGCTTTCCCTCTAGATCCCGAGCCCTACCGCCCTTTCCTTACCGTGCTAGCCAACGACGACCCCTGCCCTGTTTCCGCCGCCGTCGCTGGGTTACGTCCGGCCATCGCCGGTGGTTTCCGATAGCCTAGATGAGTGCGCGGGGTTGAGTAGGTCTTTTCTCCTTTCTGGACCAGCCCGAGCCAGGGACCGCAGCGAGCTGCGGCGAGCCCCCCTGCCGGCGCCGCCGTGCTCCGGCGAGAGCGCGCGCGCGCGCGCACTTGGCCCCGCTGGCCATTGGGCCGCGAAGGCCAGTGGGCCTGGCCTCGCTCTGGGCCGAGCTCGGCCGAGCGCCCCCGCGCTCGCGCTCGCCGCTGGGCCGCGCGCGAGTTCCAGCCCAGTGGGCTGCCTGTTTGCGGCCCGCGATGTTTAAATCGGTTTTTCTTATTTAAAACATTTCTAGAAATAGGTTAAACTGATAAAATGCATAGTAAATTGAATAATAGGAATTTTGTAGCAAGGTAAATTTTGTCAGACTTGTGTGAACTTGTGTTGTAGAAAAATGCTAATGCCACATGCATAGTAATTTTTATACTAGGGTTAAAATAAATAGGAAAAACACTAATAGAATTTTTATTAATTACAGAGAACTGATAAAATATTAAAAATTGGTCACCAAGTAGGGTTTTCAGTTTTAGTCTCCCGGAAAAATTTCATAATGTAATTCTCTATTTATTAGCTGAAATTAATTAAATGCCTTTTTTCTTATAATAATTAATAATTAATTTTTGGCTTAGTATTTGATAGGAAAACTTAACAATTAATTCTCTCCTGGTGTAACCTAATTATAATTAATCACCCCTGCCCTTTTGAAGAGCAGAACCTTGTCGACGAAATAAATTGTGCCCCGAGTGCAATTTTAACCGTTGATAAATGGTTCCGCTTTAAGGCTGTTCACGGGTACTTGTACTATGCGAAGGTTTTGCTCACACTAGTGCTATTTAGTTAGCACCTGCAAACCCTGGGCGGTACTTGTACAGCTTTGCCTGGCACCCACCGACACACCGTACTTGGATGCGACGTCGTCGCGGTCAAGTACTGGAGTCCATGAAGGAAATACACGAAGTACTCTCGTCCTGTGCCCCACTCCTAGAGTGATGCTTTCGAACGTCTCGCCGCACACTGTTTAATTCCACTGATAACAGTGTGCATTAACGTATTTATTGAGGTAGTGCCATGAATCTTCTCTCATAGCATTCCCTCTTGCATCATATAGATCACGCCGTGAACCACGTGGAGGCAGGACCGGAGCAGGATCCCGAAGGAGCTGGAGGTGCCGTAGCTGACCAAGAGCAGAACCAAGGCAAGCCCCGGTGCATAACCCGGTTTGAATTTTTATTCTATCACTAGCTAGGAATGTAAGCTTGTCTGTGCATTAAGTGATAGGAGTTGATTGAAACCCTAGCGTGCAGTAGGTCTCTCTTCCCGATTATTAGCCTCAGGACGATAGTCGCTCCGCTTAAAGTAAGACGACTGTTTATCGAGTGGTATGGAGACCACTCGTAGATAGGAATTATTATCACTAGGAAATAGGTTTGGATGAAGAAAAGGGTGGATGGAATCACAATAAAGACCGGACGGGCAACTAGGTGGAAAGGGAAGGACAGCTTGTCTTCAAGGAGGTAGCCCCGTCCGAGTCCCCCCTAAGGCTACGCCTCGTGTCCGGCCCATGGGATCAAGTTTGAACGTACTGTTTGCATGCTGGAGATATGGGCCCAGTAAATCGACGTAGCTACGACTACCGCTTGGTCTGAAGATAGCCTTCTCCCTTCTTTGGTGGAACTGGGGCTGAGAGGAGGGAACAATCCACCCACGGATGGCGGCATGAGGCGCATCGCGATGGGGGACCCTTCTCGGGGGAGTCTGGACCCGAAAGACCCTGCGGTACCGTGAGCGAAAGGTTGCTCCATGCGGCTTCCCGGAAGCGCGTATGGGTCGTGCAAGCAGGTTTCTCCTGCAGGATGTAAATCGATTCGAGTCGCTGCCCCTCACAGTAACGAGTACCACTTGATCGCTGCTACGGAACAGTGCCGGAAGCCATTAAGACGCTGTGTGGGTTTAATACTACTGTTTGAAATTATTAAGATTGTATTGCAACTATGATTGTTATAGCTCTAGTGCAAACTAAATTTATTTCTCCGCATGACAACTCAACTTGATGCTAAAACTTAAAAAATAGGGACCCACTCTTAGGCGGGTTTTCTGGCAATTTAAAACCCTATCCCCTAGCCTTGCATGTCTAGGTGTCGGCTGTAGTTGACCTTTTTGACGGGTCAGTCTTGCTGAGTAAATTAGTTACTCAGGGCGTAGCTCTATGTGGTTTTCAGATGACCAGGTCGGAGAGTGCCACTGTGGAGGAAGGTTTCATTGGGAGGGCCAGCGCCCCGATTGCTGGAACGTCGAATGGGAGCTGTGCACAAATGAAGATGAGAATTAGGTCCTTGCTTGCCGGTACGGTACTTGGGCAAGGCACCTATTATGGCCGGATGATCTCTGTGTGTCGCCGTGAGAGGGCGACTTGTATCTTAGCTATTTCGTCAAACTGGTGAACCAGTGTTGAACTTTTCGCTTCCGCAATTTATTTCTGTCAAACTCCGGTTTGTAATTATAACTTCGGATTTATGTAAACTCTGTTTCTCCACCTATGTTCATGTTGCAATTATTTTTCTCTGTCATGTATTGTACTATTGGGCGCTACAGCGCGTGTCGTCACCCGAGGGAGATCCTGGAACGGAACCGTCTCCGTGGTAAGGTGGGTCCGTGACATCATCAAATCAATGGCGCAAGCCATTCGAACTTATGCCATGGAGTGTTTAAAATGCCAGCTACCTTGTGCGATGAAATGACACAGATGATCAGATACTTTTGGTGGGGCGAAAAAGCCAGTCAAAGAAAGGTACACTGGTTAGCATTGGAGAAATTACTGTTGCCCAAAAGCCTAGGAGGAATGGGATTTAGAGACTTGAGATTGTTTAACAAAGCCCTGCTGGCTAGACAAGCGTGGAGACTGATCCAGTTCCAGGACAGCCTGTGTGCACAATTGCTAAAAGCCAAATACTACCCAAAAGGAGAGTTGATTGATACGGTTTTCACTTCAGAGGCCTCCCCCACATGGCGGGCAATCGAGCACGGCCTAGAACTCCTCAAAAAGGGGCTCATCTGGCGTATCGGGTCAGGCACAAAAGTTCAGATTTGGCGAGACTCTTGGATACCTCGAGCACCCTTGCTGAAACTGAGTCTAAAGAAAGGCAGAACTCGTATCCGATGGGTCTCTCAGCTAATGCAGAGTGGACGTAGAGAATGGGATGAAAATCAGCTGGCAACTTGTCTTTTCCAGCATGATATTGATGAAGTTATGAAGATTCGCCTATCAAGCAGGGTGAGCGAAGACTTCCTAGCATGGCATTATGAAAAGAATGGATTATTCACGGTCAGTAGTGCGTACCATCTAGCAGTGCGCATAGACCAAGAGGACAAAAGACAGGAAGGTAGCAGCACCAGAGCTGATGCTGATGGGAGCCGACAGTTATATAGCAAAATTTGGACCTGCCCGGTGCCGCAAAAAATTAGAATCTTTGCTTGGAGATTGTCCCAGGAAGGGCTAGCTACCCAACAAAATCGGAAAAAACGTACCTTGACAAAGCTGGGCACCTGTGAAATATGCGGAGTAGAAGATGTAACTGGATATCATGCAGTGGTCCGTTGCCCAAAAGCAGCGGCCCTACGTCGTGAAATGAGAAAGACATGGATGCTGCCAGATGAGGGCCAACTGCGGAATTCAGGACCGGACTGGCTACTGATACTCCTTAGTTCAGTTGGGAAGGAAATAGGTGTGCGTCTACTACTGCTCTTCTGGAGAGCATGGCATATGCGCAATGATATGATCCATGGAAAAGGACGGGAATCCGTCATAGGCTCAGCCCGCTTCTTGAGAAGCTATGAGGAATCACTGAATTTTGCCAGGCAACCGAATTGCACAATAATTGATGAGCTGTTTTATGATAGACCAAAATGAATGCATAGCGTTTATTTTCTCCATCCAACGGTTGAGATTTTAATCATGATACCCGTTGAGTCTACAAGTATCATAAGTATCATGGTGAGATATCATGTATATCAAATAGGTATTATTGAAAAAAAAAACTTATAATTAGTTTTTTTATATATGTTTTTAAGTATTATTAGTTTGGCCCTTAGGTTTTCTTTGGCGGCCATGAGTGATCGGAACTTGGCTTCATGGCAAGACTAATCGCATCAAACATATGGAGAACCGCGATGCACTGGCTGCATCGCAGCAGACGAGAGATGAACACGAGCAGGATTTTCTTCCTTTTTGATTTATCTGCTTATCATCAAGTATTGACTTGATTTGCTCATGTATCCAAATAGCAAACGGCCGGATGATGCCGGCGACGACCTGGTGCCGACGGCAGGGACACAGTCGATAATTAACCTCGATGAGTATGTGGTGTGGCCGTGTGTCAACTCCAGCGACATGGCGGCGCCGATGGTCGACTCCATCGACATGGCGGACTCCGAAAGGATCCGGTGCGGTGGCGGCTGTTGACTCCAACGAGGATCCCTTCGCAGGCATGCGACAGTGGCTGGCCAAACTGTTGCGTCTATATGCGTGAGACTGCCCTCACGATAGAACACAATAGAAATTAGGACGAATGACCTGTTGCTTAATTAATCCGTAAACTATATAGTAATTACTATTAATGCTATTTTAAATGAACGGTTGGATTTGATCCATGATATTCGAATTTTACATGTATCATGGTCTATTGTAAAGGTGCTCTAATTGATGGGAAAGGGAAAGGTAAGCTATTTCCTGAATGCAACAAAGAGATACGAATATCGGGAGGAGACAAAGGAGTTTCAGCCACAAGGATGAAATGGGAACCACCTCCGGAGGGGTGGGTTAAAGTGAACACTGATGCGTCCTTCTGTGCCCCTTCAGGTGCCGCTGCTGCAGGTGTGGTGATTAGGGATGAGAGAGGCAGCGTTCTGCTGACGGCATGGAGGCCGATCCGGCGATGCACTTCTGTTGAGGAGGCCGAGGCGAAGGCTTGCCTTGAAGGTGTGCGACTGACGGCCGAATTGGTTAGACAACCTGCATATGTGGAGTCAGACTGCTCCACAATTATTCAGAGCCTACGATCGGCTTCATCTGCACGATCAAGCTGGGAGGACACAGTGCAGGATATCCGGGCCAGCGCGGACATGCTCCCTGATTGCAGGTTCGTCAGTGTAAGGAGAGAGGCAAATCGAGTTGCTCATACATTGGCACAGCAAGCTTCGAAGACAAAGGAGTTCGTTGTTAGGCGTTTTGACTTCCCGTCGATCGTCGGAAGCCTGGTGGAAGCGGAACTCCTACCGTGTGTAACTTTGAACAAAACTGGGAGATCCCAGTGTGTACCAACGCTGTGCCTTAGTTAATGAAAGCCTCTTTTTCGCAAAAAAAAAAAAAGCAAAGCTCTTCTGGCATGGATCTAAAGACACACGAAAACCAGTCCACTACACATCCATGCTGTTAGATAGATTAGCATCCCTGATATGGCTCGGGGTATCGCTAGCTGCAGTGCTGTTAATCACAGTTGCAGCATTCCCACCTATACCGCAGCCTAGCAGTAACTGCTAGAGAAAATGCGGCAGCGTGGACATTCCTTACCCGTTTGGCATCTGGTTAGGGTCCATTGACCACTACGCTATGGTTGGCTTCTATCTGACCTGCAACGACACAGGCAACGGTGTCTACAAGCCTTTCTATGGGAACATGGAGGTGCTTAGCATCTCACTTCAGAAAGACCAGGCCCGGGTGCTGAATTATATTTCCTCTGCCTGCTACAACACCACAATTGGGGGAATGGACTATGATGACTGGCACATAAACTTCACCAACAATCCATATACAGATTCTCCAATATCGAAAACAAATTCACATTCATTGGATGCCGAACACTGGCCACTACGGAAACGATACTTTTACGAGTGTCGGTATTGTGACACTCCTAGTGTCATTAGGGTCCCAAGGGTGTCACTTAGGCAGCATAAAACCATAACACCAAGCATTTGAATTTAAATTCAAATTGCAATTCAATTGAATTCAAAACCCAATTGAATGGCGTTTGTACTGCAAGTACCACATTTTCAGTAAGACTCACCTTTGCAAAAATTATATGTTGATGGTCTTGGTCAATTAGAATTTTGGGAATTTTCTCAGAATTTTAACCCATCAATAAAGGCCCCAAATAAATGTTAGAATGGTTAAAAACCAGCCCTGTTCATAAAATTCCTGAGCTTTTTGTAGTGGGAACTGTTCGTACTTAGTATTTTTGTAAAAACCAGCACTTTATGGGGAGCCTACCCTATTTTTGGTCTGATTTTAGCAGATATGGAGTAATTCTAACAAATTTTGCAAAGGCAGTCGGCTGATAGGTTTGAAAAAAGATTTGAAAAAGAAAATCTGCCCGTGGGACCCGCCTGTCAGCGACCCCGAAGAAACACACCCGGCCGAGGCCGCGCTGCCCCGCCCGTCGCGCGCCACGTGGTCGCTGGCGTACGGCCAACGACCGTTGCCGCGGATCGACGGCCCCACGCGCACGTTCGGACATCCCTCTGTCGCCTGTCCGAGCGCACTCACCCCTGCATTCACTCCTTCGCTCTCGCTCTCTCTCTCCCGTCGCCTCTGCCTTCCGTCGTCGCCTCCGCCCCGCGTCGCCTGGCCGCCACCGCCCGCCGGAGCCCGAGCCAAGCTTCTGGAAGCAACGCCGAGACGACCCGACGAGCCTGCACCTGCTTCCCCTGCACCGCGCGGTCGGCATTGGGAGATCGGTCCGGTTCTTCCCCGGCGCTGACAGTCGATCCCGAGCTGTTCCCCAACGCCGCATTCACCCCGAGGTGAGCCGTCCTTCGATTCCTCGCTCGAGGAGCTTCCCATCTTGTTCGCGCATGCGTTTGAGCTCTGGTGGGACAAATCCGTCCATTGTTTCCCCTAGTTCCTCGCTCGAGACCGCCGCCGACCACCGCAACCCCCACCCCACCGGTGAGACCGCACCCCCGGCCTCCCTGTCGCAGGAGAAGCTCGATGACCTCCTTCTACGTGCTCCAGTGAAGCTTCCCGGCAAGATTCTGAGTCTTTCCGCCCTTCCCTTGCCGTGCTAGCCGTCGCCGCACCCTGCCCTGTTTCCGCCGCCGTCGCTGGGCTATGCCCGGCCAACGCCGGTGGTTTCCGATAGCCTAGATGAGTGCGCGACGTTGAATAGATCGTTTTTCCCTTCTGGACCCGCCCGAGCCAGGGGCCGCAGCGAGCTGCGGCGAGTCCCCGGCCAGCGCCGCCGTGCTCCGGCGAGAGCGCGCGCGCGCGTGCGGACTCGGGCACGCTGGCCAACGGGCCAGCCGAGCGCTGGGCCGTGACCGCTTGGGCCAAATCTGGCCCAGGCGCGCCTTCCCCGTGGGTGAGGCTGTCGTGGGCTGCCGGGGTTGCGGCCCACGAAGTAAAAATCGGTTTTTCGTGGTTTATTCATTTCAAGAAATAGGTTAAACTGGTATTTTGCTTAGTAAATTGAATAATAGGAATTTTGTAGCAAGATAAATTTTGTTAGCCTTGTGGGAACTTGTACTGTTATAGAAAAATGCTAATGCCACATGCATGGTACTTTTTATACCAGGGTTAAAATAAATAGGAAAAACACTAATAGAATTTTAATTAATTGCTGAGAGCTAATAAAATATTAAAATTTTGTCTCCAAGTAGGATTTTCAGTTTTAGTTTCCCTGGAAAAATTTCATAAAGAAATTCTCTGTTTATTAGCTAAAATTAATTTAATGCCTTTTTCCTTATAATAATTAATAGTTAATCTTTGGCTTAGTGCTTGATAGTGAAACTTAACAATTAAATCACTCCCGGTGTAACCTAATTTTAATTACTCACCCCCCTGCCCTTTTGAAGAGCAGAACCTTGTCGACGTAATAAATTGTGCCCCGAGTGCAATTTTAACCGTTGATAAAAATGGATCCGCTTTAGGGCTGTTCATGGGTACTTGTTTTCTTTTTTTTTGAGGGTTTTGCTCATACTAAATGCTAATTAGTTAGTACCTACGAACTCTGGGCAGCTCTTGCACAGCTTTGCCCCGGCACACGCAGACACACCGTACTTGGATGCGACGTCGTCGCGGTCAAGTACTGGAGTCCATGAAGGAAATACACGGAACACCCTCACCCTGTGCTCCACCCATTGAGTGATGCTTTTGAACGCCTCACCGCACACCGTTTATTTCCACTGATGACAGTGTGCATTAACGTATTTATTGAGGAAGTGCCATGAATCTTCTCTCATAGCATTCCCTCTTGCATCATATAGATCAGGCCGTGAACCACGTGGAGGCAGGACCGGAGTAGGATCCAGAAGAAGCCGGAGGTGCCGTGGCTGACCAAGAGCAGAACCAAGGCAAGCCCCGGTGCATAACCCCGTTTTAAATTTTTATTCTATCACTAGTTAGGGATGTAAGCTTGCCTGTGTGCATTAAGTGATAGGATGTTGGTTGAAACCCTAGCGTGCAGTAGGTCCCTCTTCCCGATTATTAGCCTCAGGATGATAGTCGCTCTGCTTAAATTAGGACGGCTATTTATCGAGTGGTATGGAGACCACTCGTAGATAGGGAATATTATCACTGGGAAGCGAGATCGGATGAAGGAAAGGGTGGATGGAATCACAATGAAGACCGGACGAGAAACTAGGTGGAAAGGGAAGGACAGTCTGTCTTCAAGGAGGTAGCCCCGTCCGAGTCACTTAAGGTTACGCCTCGTGTCCAGCCCAGGGGATCAAGTTTGAACGTACTGTTTGCATGCTGGAAATATGGGCCCAGTAAACCGACGTAGCTATGACTACCGTTTGGTCTGAAGATAGCCTTCTCCCTTCTTTGGTGGAACTGGGGCTGAGAGGAGGGAACAATCCACCCACGGATGGCGGCACGAGGCGCATCGCGATGGGGGACCCTTCTCGGGGGAGTCTAGACCCGGAAGACCCTGCGGTACCGTGAGCGAAAGGTTGCTCCATGCGGCTTCCAGAAAGCACGCATGGGTCGTGCAAGCAGGTTCCTCCTGCAGGATGTAAATCGATTCGAATCGCTACCCCTCACAGTAACGAGTATTGCTTGATCGCTGCTACGGAACAGTGCCGGAAGCCATTAAGATGATGTGTGGGTTTAATACTGCTATTTGAATTTATTAAGATTTCATTGCAACCATGATTGTTATAGTTCTAGTGCAAACTAAATTTATTATTCTGCATGACAACTTAACTTGATGCTAAAACTTGAAAAATAAGAATCCACTCATAGGCGGGTTTCTGGCAATAAAAACCCTATTCCCAGCCTTTGCATGTTTAGGTGTCGGCTGCAGTTGGCCATTTTGACGGGTTAGTCTTGCTGAGGAAATTAGTTACTCAGGGCGTAGCTCTATGTGGTTTTCAGATGACCAGGTCGGAGAGTGCCACTATGGAGGAAGATTCCATTGGGAGGGCCAGCGCCCCGATTGCTGGAACATCAAATGGGAGCTGTGCAGGAATGATGACGAGGAGTAGATCTTGCTTGCCGGTACGGTGCTTGGGCAAGGCACCTATTATGGCCGGATGATTCCTGTGTGTCGCCGTGAGAGGGCGACTGTATCTTAGCTATTTCCATCGAATTGGTGAACCATTGTTGAACTTTTCGCTTCCGCAATTTATTTCTGTCAAAACTCCGGTTTGTAATATAACTTCGGATTTATGTAAACTCTGTTTCCCCACCTATGTCCTTGCTGCAATTATTTTTCTCTGTTATGTATTATACTATTGGGCGCCACAGCGCGTGTCGCCACCCGAGGGAGATCCTGGAACGGAGCCGCCTCCGTGGTAAGCCGGGTCCGTGACAGCGTGGTATCAGAGCTATCTCGGAAATAGTGCAATATTCAAAGACATATTTTCGAAAACCCCGTAACGAACGTGTGAGGACGTGCCCAATAGGTTATTAGTAGTTATGATCCAGGTGGCAAAGCTAACTGTAGGAGGTTGTTTGTTTAAATACTGTATCTACGGCATCGTCAACGCAGGTATCTGTCCCGCCCAGTGGACTGTAACGTGGGAAGCTAGTACAATGGTGTGAACGCGGACTGATTGCGTAAAACATCAGTGTCCTGCCCTAGGACAATAATAAGGGATTATTTTTGGCTCGTTTCTTTTGATTTGATGTAATGTTTCTGGAATAAATCTTCTGCAGGTACGCTAACCACGATTCTCATAAGAAACGGGTAGTATACGACTAACTTGAGAGATCGTCCGCCACCGACTATACGAATGGTCCTATTCGTGACCAACTTTTTATTTGGTGAGGACGGGTAGGCCGAAATCATTTGCATATTTGAAAATGTTAAAGCGCCGCAACATTAACAAGGAACTGAAGTTCTAGCAGAATGTCTTCTGCACACAAATCGATACCTCCTCGCTTGTGACTTTTGAACTCTTAAACGAACTCTCTGACTCTAGCCAGAACGTTGGTTTAAGAATCACCGGACACCACCAACTTGGCCGTCCGAGTCAGCACGTCGAAATCGGGTTATTACAAATTTCAGGTTTTATGCCTATTGCGCTAAATCCGTGATTCCTTGTTTCGCTCACCCTAGGGCTGTAGCTGTGTTTTCGGGGAAGTGGTTAAGGATTCTATCACGTTAGTATTGGACTAGAGTCTGTATTTTACTCTGCTTCAAATTGTTTTATTTTGGCCTGCACCCTCTGCGTCGGGAACGAGTACTCACTATTTGGGGTTTGTGTTCGAGATGGACGAGCACGGGTTTGAGCTGTTCCAGCACGACGGGTGGCGATATACCACCGGTCTACACCACCGTGGCTTTCCCACCCTTCTGTGGGAGATGCTACGCGCCTTGGGCTACGAGGAGCAGCCTTCATACCGTGGGCGTGAGACCCGCCGCCACGGTGTGCCTTTTGCAGAGGTGCATCTCAGTGTCTCCCCACACCCGCGCAACCCCGACTTGGCTGGTATGGAGAGCACCGTCACGGCTGGGAGCCTCCGGGAGGGCCTGGAGAGAGTCGCTCACCGGGCTCTCACTCACTTCTGTGGGCGCAACGTAGCAGCGCTCTCAGGGACTCCGTTCGAGATGATCCCCATTTGGCACCAGGCTGACCCGGTGTGGTAGAGGCGCGTGAGAAGCGTCTCTCGTGATGACTACCCGGAGTACCACGCGGGGTACCACCGCGTAGCTCACTACTCTGAGTATCTCCTCAAATTGGATGAGGAGTCTAGCAGCCGTAGCAGAGTCTTGCTGGCGGATGCTGAGCAGGTGTGGCTACAGAGGAACGACCTGCAGACACAGGTCGATGCGCAGCAGAGAGAGATTCAGCGGTTGACCGCTGCTCTTGAGGCGAGTGAGACTCGCGTGACAGAGATCACTGAGCAGTGGGACACTCTCGCGCAGGAGGTGGACAGACGAGGTATAATTATGCAGCAGCGGACGAACCATAACGAGCACCTGCAGCAGCAGCTGGCGAGCGCCCAGCAGGAGATGGACCTTATGGCGGAGGATCTGGAGACGCTGGTTCATGAGAACCAGGACCTCCAAGCTCAGTTGGACGCGGTTGCTGCACCACAGGCAGCACCCGCAGAGGAGGAGCCCGAGGAGGATGCGGGCGAGGAGTCCGACGTGGACTACGAGCCACCCGCTCCGACCGGCGCGGACTGACCAGGGCCCTCTGGCACCGCTGGTGTCCAGGCTTGGCAGTAGTAGTAGATGCGACTAGGTCGTGCTTGTAGGGCTTGGTAGATGGATAGCTTTTGGGACACTCCACGCGTGGTTGTTGTATTTTGGGGATCACCTGCGTGATTAGCTTTTGCAAACTCGACGGTCACATATTCCGAGTTTATGTAGAGTGGAACTGTTGACTTGTACTAGGATTATGTTAACTTGGAAATTTCAGCTTTATCGAGATTATGTTGTTTACCACATTGCTGTCCCGTGTGCTGTGTCATTTGCTTTGGTAACCTGTATTGCTCATATTGGATAAGAGACTAATTGGACCCTCATTCTTGCATTTTAGAATGGTGCGCACCCGTAACACCAATGAGCTGCATGGCGAGCAGCCCGAAGGTTCCAGGGCTAGAGGGACTGACTCTCCGCTAGGAACTCCACCACCGCCGCCACCATCTAACCCCATGCAGATGATGGCGCAGTTTTTCGCGTCAATGATGGAGAGCCAGCAACAGCAGGCGGAGTTCATGCGGGAGGTGGCACAACAGAACCTAGCAAATCATAATGCTAGGGGCCACCACGACGGAGCACCGCAGAACAGCTCCTACTCCGACTTCCTCGCCACCAGGCCGCCCACGTTCAGCTCAACCACCGAGCCCATGGAGGCGGAGAACTTCCTTCGCATGCTCGAGTCCAAATTTGGACTCCTTACCTGCACGCCGGTGCAGAAGACACTGTTCGCCGCGCAGCAACTGCATGGTGCGGCTGGGACATGGTGGGCCAACCATGTCGCTTCTATGGGAACCGACTGACAGATTACGTGGGACGAATTCAAGGATGCGTTCCGCGCTCACTACATCCCTGCAGGGCTCATCCGCAGGAAGGCGCGTGAATTCGCCGCTCTAAAGTAGGGCAATCGCAGTGTCGAGGAATACTGCGAAGAGTTCAACCGGTTGGCGCTGTACGCCCCGGAGCAAGTGGACACCCCCGCCAAGCGCAAGGACCGTTTCTTGGAGGGGCTAAGTGCTGAGCTACAGGACCGCCTCAACCTTAACATGGGAGGCACATTCGCCGAGTTTGTCAATAACGCGATCGTCGCGGAGGACGAATATCGCAGGGTGATGGCAGAACGGAAGCGCTCCGCAAGTGCTATGGGGCCATCCAATGGACCCCCGTAGAAGTTCCGCATGGTGTACACCACCCCGTCGGGACAGAGGTACTGCTCCGCCCCCGTGCCGGCACCTGTTGTGCGCCCACCTCAGCCAGCACAGCAGCGACTCCCGGTACCACGTCCGCAGCAGAGTCAAGGTGGATTTCGCCCACCCCAGCGGCCGAACCCTCAACCCGGATCTTTCCCCTGCTACAACTGCGGCCGTCCGGGGCATTTCTCGAGGGAGTGTCGCACCCCAAGAAGAGTACTGGTCAGAACCCGTCAAGGAGTAACAACACCAACAACAACCGCAACAACCGAGGACCAGTTCGTGCGGGGCAAGTGAACAACACTACCCTGGAGGAGATTCCGGAGAACAGCCCCATCCTTGCTGGTATGTTCTCTGTTCGAGACCACCCTGCACTAGTACTGTTTGACTCAGGAGCATCTGATAGCTTTGTCAGTGGGTTCTTCGTTGATAAGTACCGGCTGCCTCGTACCCTTATGAGAGCACGGTACACCATTAAATCAGCCGGTGGACAAACCCCTGCTCTATATGAAATAGACAAACTTCCAATAACCCTAGGATCGAAAGTCTACCCTACTAAGTGCATAGTCTTAGATGGGTGCAGCATTGACATTATCTTGGGCATGCCTTGGATGAGGCAACATAAAGCTATGCTGGACATAGACACCTACACGATGCACTTAAATTCTTCCATCCATGGTAGCGTAAGCTTCCGAGTACGACCACCCCAACTGGTCGCACCAAGCGTTCACCACACCACCGTTGGACAAGTAAAGGATATTCCAGTGGTTAGGGAATTTCCGGACGTATTCCCTGACGAGCTCCCCGGACTTCCACCAGATCGGGATGTTGAGTTCAAGATTGAGCTTCAGCCAGGGACGGCACCGATATCCAAAAGGCCGTATAAAATGGCGCCTAAAGAGCTAGCTGAGTTGAAGGAGCAACTTAAGGATCTGCTGGATAAGGGATTCATTCGACCGAGCTCCTCGCCTTGGGGTTGTCCGGCATTGTTCGTGAAGAAGAAAGATGAGACCCTGAGGTTGTGTGTAGACTACCGACCCCTCAATGTGGTGACTATCAAGAACAAATACCCACTGCCCCATATTGACATCCTCTTTGACCAGTTAATAGGAGCTAAGGTGTTCTCCAAGATTGATCTCCGGTTGGGTTATCACCAGATTAAAATTCGTGCCGAGGACGTCCCTAAGACCGCCTTTTCTACCCGGTACGGTCTATACGAGTATTTAGTGATGTCGTTCGGATTGACAAATGCACCAGCACACTTCATGTAACTCATGAACTCAGTGTTCATGCCCGAGTTGGACAAGTTTGTGGTGGTTTTCATTGATGACATTCTAGTCGACTCAAAGTCAGAGAAAGAACATGCAGAGCATCTCCGTGTTGTCTTACAGAGGTTAAGGGAGCACCAGTTATATGCTAAGTTTAGCTAGTGCGAGTTTTGGTTGAAGCAAGTACCGTTTTTAGGCCATATTGTTTCGAAAGAAGGCATCGCGGTAGATCCCAGCAAGGTAAGAGATGTGCTGAATTGGAAGACACCGAAGACCATATTCCATATACTCAGTTTTCTGGGATTAGCTGGCTACTACCTCCGTTTTATTCCCAATTTCTCCAAAATCTCAAAGCCCACTACAGAGTTGCTTAAGAAGGATAAGAAATTCATATGGGATGAAAGCTGCGAAGATGCTTTTCAAACCTTGAAGAAGCACCTGACCACGACCCCAGTATTAGCTCAACCGGACCTGGCGAAGCCATTCGATGTCTATTGTGACGCTTCGGGTATTGGATTGGGATGTGTGCTTATGCAAGACGGAAGAGTTATTGCCTATGGATCGAGACAATTGAAGAAGCACGAGCAGAATTACCCCGTGCATGACCTGGAATTAGCAGCAGTAGTATTGGCCTTGAAAATGTGGAGACATTACCTCCTTGGGAATTTAGTTCGCATATACACTAACCACAAAAGCTTGAAGTATATTTTCACTCAAGACCACCTGAACATGAGACAGCGTCGTTGGTTGGAATTGATCAAGGATTACGAGCTGGAAGTCCATTACCACCCGGGAAAGGCGAATGTAGTGGCTGACGCCCTAAGCCGCAAGGCTCACTGCCACCACATCTTAGTCAGCCCACAAATCCAAGATGGTCATTATGTCCAAGTAACACCCCACGGAGCCCTATACAACTTAGCATTAATTCCTACCTTACGGGAAGAAATAGTGGCAGCCCAGAAAAAGGATAGAGGCATAGCACATCTAAAAAGGGGACTAAAAGAGGGCGATGCTAAAGTACAGTGCTTTCAAGAAGACGCCGAAGGTGTGTTGTGGTTCAGGAATCGACTGGTCGTTCCTAAGGATCTGGAACTCCGCAAGAAAATTTTGGACGAGGCTCACAGAGCAAAGTACTCCATGCATCCGGGCAGCAACAAAATGTACCAGGATTTGAGATCCAAATATTGGTGGACTCATATGAAAAGGGAAATAGCACGTTATGGCGCAGAATGTGATACCTGCCGCCGAGTCAAGGCCGATCATCTAAAGAAGGCAGGCCTACTCCAACCCTTGAGTGTTCCATCTTGGAAATGGGAAGATATCAGCATGGATTTCATCGTTGGTCTACCGTTGACGGCACATAAATTCGACTCCATATGGGTCATTGTGGACCGATTAACAAAAGTCGCCCACTTTATCCCTATGTCGACGCGGTTTAAGATGCAAAAGTATGCGCAACTCTACTTTGAGCGAATCCTGTGTTTGCACGGAGTGCCCAAGACTATCGTGTCCAATCGAGGCTCCCAATATGTGGGCGCTTTTGGGAGAAGCTACACGAGACATTGGGTACCCGGCTGATTCGGGGTTCCGCATACCACCCCCAAACAGACGGTCAAACGGAAAGAGTTAACCAAATATTGGAAGACATGTTGAGGGCATATGTGCTGAATCACAACAAGAAGTGGGATGAGTGCCTACCCTTGGCAGAATTCGCTTACAACAACAGTTACCAAGAAAGCATCAAGATGGCACCATTCGAGGCTCTCTTTGGGCGCCGCTGTCGCACACCATTGAATTGGTCGGAATCAGGAGAGAGGATAATCTTTGGTCCGAAGCTAGTGCAGCAAGCTGAATAGAAGGTGCTTGAAATCCAATCCAACTTACGTGCGGCAATGTCCAGGCAGAAAAGTTATGCAGATAAAAGGCGCCGCCCGTTGGAATTCAGGGTCGGCGATATGCTCTACCTCCGAGTGTCACCCACCAAGGGTGTACAACGGTTTGGAATTCACGGGAAGTTAGCACCCCGTTATATTGGTCCCTACCCTATCATTGCTAGATGTGGGCCAGTGGCCTACCGGCTCCAACTGCCAGTAGAACTCGCTGGAGTGCATGACACATTTCACGTGTCCCAACTCAAGGGGTGTTTGAAAACACCGGTGGACATACCACTGGAAAGCACCCAACAACTACAACCTGACCTGACTTATGTCGAGCATCCGATAAAAGTACTGGACGAGAAGGAGCGAGCGACACGTAAGAAAACACTGAAGTTCTATGAAGTCCAATGGAGCAACCATACCGCCAGAGAAGCTACTTGGGAAACTGAAGAGTTCCTGCGAAGCCGCTACCCCGAGTTCCTACACCACCATTTAGGTAAACCTTCAACACCTCTCTTAATCTCGAGACGAGATTTCCTTAAGGGGGGAGGGCTGTGACACTCCTAGTGTCATTAGGGTCCCAAGGGTGTCACTTAGGCAGCATAAAACCATAACACCAAGCTTTTGAATTTAAATTCAAATTGCAATTCAATTGAATTCAAAACCCAATTGAATGGCCTTTGTACTGCAAGTCTCAAATTTTCAGTAAGACTCACCTTTGCAAAAATTATATGTTGATGGTCTTGGTCAATTAGAATTTTGGGAATTTTCTCAGAATTTTAACCCATCAATAAAGACCCCAAATAAATGTTAGAATGGTTAAAAACCAGCCCTGTTCATAAAATTCCTGAGCCTTTTGTAGTGGGAACTGTTGGTAGTTAGTATTTTTGTAAAAACCAGCACTTTATGGGGAGCCTACCCTATTTTTGGTCTGATTTTAGCGGATCTGGAGTAATTCTAACAAATTTTGCAAAGACAGTCGGCTCATAGGTTTGGAAAAAGATTTGAAAAAGAAAATCTGCCCGTGGCACCTGCCTGTCAGCGACCCCGAAGAAACACACCCGGCCAAGGCCGCGCTGCCCCGCCCGTCACGCGCCGCGTGGTCGCTAGCGTACGACCAACGGCCGTTGCCGCGGATCGACGGCCCCACGCGCATGTTTGGACATCCCTCTGTCGCCTGTCCGAGCACACTCACCCCCGCATTCACTCCCTCGCTCTCGCTCTCTCTCTCCCGTCGCCTCTGCCTTCCGCCGTCGCCTCCGCCCCACGTCGCCTGGCCGCCACCGCCCGTCGGAGCCCGAGCCAAGCTTCTGGAAGCAGCGTCGAGACGACCCGACGAGCCTGCACCTGCTTCCCTTGCACCGCGCGGTCGGCATTAGGAGATCGGCCCGGTTCTTCCCCGGCGCCGACAGTCGACCCCGAGCTGTTCCCCCGCGCCGCATTCACCCCGAGGTGAGCAATCCTTCGATTATTCGCTCGAGGAGCTTCCCATCTTGTTCGCGCACGCGTTTGAGCTCTGGTGGGACAAATCCGTCCATTGTTTCCCCTAGTTCCTCGCTCGAGACCGCCGCCGACCACCGCAACCCCCACCCCACCGGTGACACCGCACCCCCGGCCTCCCTCTCGCAGGAGAAGCTCGATGACCTCCTTCTCCGTGCTCCAGTGAAGCTTCCCGGCAAGATTCCGAGTCTTTCCGCCCTTCCCTTGCCGTGCTAGCTGTCGCTGCACCCTGCCCTGTTTCCGCCGCCGTCGCTGGGCTATGCCTGGTCATCGCCGGTGGTTTCCGACAGCCTAGATGAGTGCGTGACGTTGAGTAGATCGTTTTTCCCTTCTGGACCCGCCCGAGCCAGGGGCTGCAGCGAGCTGCGGCGAGTCCCCGGCCAGCGCCGCCGTGCTCCGGCGAGAGCGCGCGCGGACTCGGGCGCGCTGGCCAATGGGCCAGCCGAGCGCTGGGCCGTGCCTGCTTGGGCCAAATCTGGCTCAGGCGCGCCTTCCCCGTGGGCGATGCCGTCGTGGGCTGCCGGGGTTGCGGCCCACGAAGTAAAAATCGGTTTTTCATGGTTTATTCATTTTGAGAAATTAGTTAAACTGGTATTTTGCTTAGTAAATTGAATAATAGGAATTTTGTAGCAAGATAAATTTTGTTAGCCTTGTGGGAACTTGTACTGTTATAGAAAAATGCTAATGCCACATGCATGGTACTTTTTATACCAGGGTTAAAATAAATAGGAAAAACACTAATAGAATTTTAATTAATTGCTGAGAGCTGATAAAATATTAAAATTTCGTCTCCAAGTAGGATTTTCAGTTTTAGTCTCCCTAGAAAAATTTCATAAAGAAATTCTCTGTTTATTAGCTGAAATTAATTTAATGCCTTTTTCCTTATAATAATTAATAGTTAATCTTCGGCTTAGTGCTTGATAGTGAAACTTAACAATTAAATCACTCCTGGTGTAACCTAATTTTAATTACTCACCTCCCTGCCCTTTTGAAGAGCAGAACCTTGTCGACGTAATAAATTGTGCCCCGAGTGCAATTTTAACCGTTGATAAAAATGGATCCGCTTTAGGGCTGTTCACGGGTACTTGTTTTTTTTTTGTGAGGGTTTTGCTCACACTAAATGCTAATTAGTTAGCACCTGCGAACTCTGGGCAGCACTTGCACAGCTTTGCCCCGGCACACGCAGACACACCGTACTTGGATGCGACGTCGTCGCGGTCAAGTACTGGAGTCCATGAAGGAAATACACGGAACACCATCACCCTGTGCCCCACCCATTGAGTGATGCTTTTGAACGCCTCACCGCAGACCGTTTATTTCCACCGATGACAGTGCGCATTAACGTATTTATTGAGGAAGTGTCATGACTCTTCTCTCATAGCATTCCCTCTTGCATCATATAGATCACGCCGTGAACCACGTGGAGGCAGGACCGGAGCAGGATCCAGAAGAAGCCGGAGGTGCCGTGGCTGACCAAGAGCAGAACCAAGGCAAGCCCCGGTGCATAACCGCGTTTTAAATTTTTATTCTATCACTAGCTAGGGATGTAAGCTTGCCTGTGCATTAAGTGATAGGATATTGGTTGAAACCCTAGCGTGCAGTAGGTCCCTCTTCTCGATTATTAGCCGCAAGACGATAGTCGCTCTGCTTAAATTAGGACGGCTATTTATCGAGTGGTATGGAGACCACTCGTAGATAGAGAATATTATCACTGAGAAGCGAGATCGGATGAAGGAAAGGGTGGATGGAATCACAATGAAGACCGGACGGGCAACTAGGTGGAAAGAGAAGGATAGTCTGTCTTCAAGGAGGTAGCCCCGTCCGAGTCACTTAAGGCTACGCCTCGTGTCCGGCCCAGGGGATCAAGTTTGAACGTACTGTTTGCATGCTGGAAATATGGGCCCAGTAAACCGATGTAGCTATGACTACCGTTTGGTCTGAAGATAGCCTTCTCCCTTCTTTGGTGGAACTGGGGCTGAGAGGAGGGAACAATCCACCCACGGATGGCGGCACGAGACGCATCACGATGGGGGACCCTTCTCGGGGGAGTCTGGACCCGGAAGACCCTGCGGTACCGTGAGCGAAAGGTTGCTCCATGCGGCTTCCAGAAAGCGCGTATGGGTCGTGCAAGCAGGTTCCTCCTGCAGGATGTAAATCGATTCGAATCGCTGCCCCTCACAGTAACGAGTACCGCTTGATCGATGCTACGGAACAGTGCCGGAAGCCATTAAGATGATGTGTGGGTTTAATACTGCTGTTTGAATTTATTAAGATTTCATTGCAACCATGATTGTTATAGCTCTAGTGCAAACTAAATTTATTATTCTGCATGACAACTTAACTTGATGCTAAAACTTGAAAAATAAGGATCCACTCATAGGCGGGTTTCTGGCAATAAAAACCCTATTCCCAGCCTTTGCATGTCTAGGTGTCGGCTGCAGTTGGCCATTTTGACGGGTTAGTCTTGCTGAGTAAATTAGTTACTCAGGGCGTAGCTCTATGTGGTTTTCAGATGACCAGGTCGGAGAGTGCCACTGTGGAGGAAGATTCCATTGGGAGGGCCAGCGCCCCGATTGCTGGAACATCAAATGGGAGCTGTGCACGAATGATGACGAGGAGTAGATCTTGCTTGCCGGTACGGTGCTTGGGCAAGGCACCTATTATGGCCGGATGATTCCTGTGTGTCGCCGTGAGAGGGCGACTGTATCTTAGCTATTTCCGTCGAATTGGTGAACCATTGTTGAACTTTTCGCTTCCGCAATTTATTTCTGTCAAAACTCCGGTTTGTAATATAACTTCGGATTTATGTAAACTCTGTTTCCCCACCTATGTCCTTGCTGCAATTATTTTTCTCTGTCATGTATTGTACTATTGGGCGCCACAGCGCGTGTCGCCACCCGAGGGAGATCCTGGAACGGAGCCACCTCCGTGGTAAGGCGGGTCCGTGACAGGTATCTTTGGCATGTGTTATATCTCAGACATACGACAAAGAGACTTTGTGCCGTGTGCCAGACGAATGACACACGGCAAAGATATGGCTCACGACAAATATAGGTTTTGCCATATGGCAGCCGTCGGGCACACGGCAAAGCACGTCATCACCGTTCTGATAGGTGATAGCGCCTTTTTTTTTACTGTGGATCAGCAGGGGCAAACGGCAAAGCCTTTGCCGTGTACCAAAGCCGGCTTTGCCGATGGCTTTTTTATCGTGCGGGCTATGCCGTGTCACTACGAAAAACTAGAGGTTTGCCATGTGTCCAATACACATGGCGAAATCCAAAAAACCCACGGTAAAGTCTTTACCGTGGGTTTCACATGGCAAAGCGCACACGACAAAAAAGCTATCGGCAAAGTCGGCTTTATTGTGTGCCTTCCATCGGGCACACGATAAAGGCTTTGCCGTGTGTTAAAGCCGGTAAAATATAAATCGTAAAAAACTAAACAAAAATAGCAAAAAAAATTTTAGGTGGCCAGCAACCCTGCCCGCCCTGGTGTCACAAAGTTCCAAGAACAACACTTTAAGAAATCACAAAATTTAGAACAAAAATTTGAACAGAAATTTGCCCAATTCAAACCAAATTCTAGCAACTTTGTATGTCATTTAAACTACAAGTTCAGATTTCTCAATATAACATGGGCCTAACAAAACTATATGTTGTAGCTGATGTCAATATAGAATTGTTAGGATTTTCTCAGGATTTTGTGCCCTTTAGGGATGCCCTAAATAAATGCTCAAAGTCCGAAAACAGTCACACTTTGAGAAATTCTAATTTAATTCCCAACGTGATCCAATCTTTAAACTTAATTTCTTAATTTCTACACATCTCTTGGAGTCGACCCATATTTTTGGTTTTCTCATATCACCTCCAAATTTATCGCTATGAAATTCACAAACTTGTGCAGTTAACAATTTAAAAAAAAACTCATGGGCTCCACCTGGCGGCAACCCTAAACAAACACACCCCGTGCCACCCGCCTCCCCGACTGGCCGTGCACTACGTGGTCGCCGGCGTACGGGCAGCGCCCGTCACGGCAGATCGACGACCCAACTCGGTCTCCTGACAACCCCTCTGTCCCCCTACCAGTCGGAACACCCTCTCCATTTCTCTCTTCGCTCTCCCGCTCTCACTCTCTGCTCTCCCGCTCGTCAAGCCGCCGCCATTGCTGCGCGGGTCCGAGCTCCCGTGCTTGGCCGCTCCATTGCCTCGCGCGAGCAGCACCGACGCCTAGAGCAACACCTCGACGCATTCAAGCTCCATGTGAAGCCGCTTCGCTTCCCCCGCACCGAGCTGCCGCCAATTGCCCACTTCGTCTCCGCCTATGACCGCCGCTTCTCTACCTCACGCGTGCTCTCTGGTGAGCTATTCCTCGATTAACCTCTCTTGCACCTTCCTCGTTTGGTCGCTCACCTCCTGGACGCCCTATGGCTCTCACGCGAGCCGTACTAGCACCAGAATGCGGTGGCCGTCACTGACGGTCACCTCGGCTCCGCTGAAAGCCACCTCGCCTCGTCGCCCTACGCACACGACCAACTTCCCTCGCCCTCTCTACGCACCGCGCATCCGGTCGTGCTCCTCGAGCTCGCTACGCCAGTTGGAGCCCCCGTCGCCGCCTCGGCTCGCCGCCATGCGCACGCCGCCATGCCCGGCTGTGGGCGCCATGCATGCACGCGCTCGGCCTGGCCGAGCCGACCTCTGTGCCGTGATGGCCTTGGGCCTCCAACCGCGCTTGGGCCAAATCTGGCCCGAGGGCCGCTGCCCCGCACGCGTTCGGCCGATGGGCCAGGGGAAATAAGCCCACGAGCGTAGAAAATGTGTTTTCTCTATTTATTCATTTCCAGGAAAATGTTAAAACTTGTAAAATACATAGTAAATTAGGTATTGCGAATATTGGGGCAAAGTAAATGTTGTTGGTCTTCTATGGAGGTGCACTATTGTAGAAAAATAACAAATCACCATGCATCTGATTATTTTTATCAGAACTAAAATATATGTGTAAAACATTAATAAAATCATAAACCAATCTATGGGGCCAATAAAACTGTTACACTTGGTAAATAATTATATTTTGACATATTGAATCTCCCTGTAAAAGCACAAACCCTAGCTCTCTGTATTTTAGTTATAATTAATTATTTAACCTTCTACTTTGTTTAATTATTCAAAATTTATGGTTCAAGGCATGTATGTGAATGTTGACCAATAAATCACCCCTGATATGTCCTATTCACAATAAATCATCTATGCACAATTGATAAACAGAACCATGTTGAAATAATTAATTGTCCATGTCCATTGTTTTAATTATCAAAAATCAAGCGAGCACCGCATGTAATTGAAACTTGACCTAAGAATCACTCATGGTATGTTCTATTTATAATAGATAACCCATGAGCGAATAACTACTAAATCATGCTAATCAATTAAATTGCCTCGTAGAATTAATATTTCCTAATTGCTCGGTAGAACACTTTCGGGTTTATCTCATTTATGACTCCTCTTGCTCGATAACATGCTCAACACACTACGGATATTACTAGATCATATTACTTTGTTTAACCATTGACCATGCTCATATACACTTGCACATGCTCATTGATCTTTCAAAACCATGCTAAATTAATTATTTATTCCTTAGATTTAATATTTCAATTAATTGTATAATTATACTTTAAAGCTTTATATCATATATATTTATTTCTTATTTAGCAACCTCCTTAACGCATTGAAAACCTTATTCTAACCATTACGAACTGCTCTTGCGCCTCACACATTTTTATTGATAGCGATCGACACACCCCATACCTTTGTACTCAGTTACTGCGCTTATTCACTGGAGTCCATGAAAGAAATACACCGAATACGCCCACCCTATGCCTCTACTTCATACATTATATTCACTAAACTAATCAACACTCCCATGCTCATCATACATGTCGGTCTTACTTAAGTAGACTGTCATGAATCTTCTCTTATGTACAACATCGCATTTCCAGAAGGGCAAGGAGAAGAAACCGCTAACCAGGACTCAGGCTCAAGGCAAGCCCCAATGCATCCCACCAGTTTTATATTTTTATTTTATCACTAGTTTGAGATGTAGGCTTGTCTGTGCATTAAGTTTATAGGAGTTGCTTGAAAACTAGTATTATAGTAGATCCCCTTTAACCAATAATAGTCTTAGAACGGTAGTCGCTCTACTTAATTTAGTACAATCGTTCGTCGAGTGGTAGGGAGACCACTCATAGATTAGGAAATATTATCACTTGGTAATGATGTCAGATGAAAGAAATATGGAATGGGATAACAAGTGAAGACCGGACGTGCAACTATGTGGAAAGGGAAAGACAGCTTGTCTTCAAGGAGGTAGCCCCGTCCGAGTCACCTAAGGCTACGGGTCATGTCCGGCCCATGGGATCAAGTTTGAACGTACTGTTTACATGCTGGAGTTATGGACCCAGTAAATTGATGTAGCTACGACTACTGCTTGGTTGGAAGATAGCCTTCTCCCTTCTTTGTTAGAACTGAGGCTGAGAGGAGGAAAGAATCCAGCCACGGATGACGGCATAGGGCGCATCATGTTGGGGGACCCTTCTCGGGGGAGTCTGGACCTAGAAGACCTCGTGATACCGTATGCGAAAGGTTGCTCCATGTGGCTTCCATGAGTATCGTGATACCGTATGCGAATGGATCGTGCAAACAGATTTCTCCTACAGGATGTAAATCAATTCGAGTCGCTGCCTCTCACAGCAACGAGTATCACTTGATAACTCCGCCGGAACATTGATGGAAGCCATTAATATGATGAATGGGTTCAATATTGTTGTATGGATTTATTATTAATTGTATTGCTACCATGAGTATGTTAGTTATAGTGCAAACTAAATTTATTTATCACATGCCAACTTAACTTGCTGCTAAAACTTGAAAAATAAGGATCCACTCTTAGGCTGGCTTTTGGCAACATAAACCCTACCCTTAGCCTGTGCATGTCTAGGAGTCGGCTATAGATGGCCATTTTGACGGGTCAGTCTTTCTGAGTATTAGTTGCTCATGGCGTAGCTCTGTGGTTTTCAGATAATTAGGATGGAGACTGTCACTGCGGTGGTAGGTTCCACTGGGAGGGTCAGCGTCCTGACTGCTGGAGCATCGAGTGGGAACTGTGCACCGACAATGGGGAGTAGTCCGTTGATTATCAGTATGGTGTTTTGGGCAGAACACCTATCATTGCCGAATGTCCTATGTGTATCGCCGTGAGAGGGCGTTGTATCCTACTTTCCGTCGAACCTCTTTAGTACTGTTAAACTATTTCGCTTTCGTACTTATAAAACTCTGGTTTGTAATTTAAATTTAGATTTATGTAAAACTTACTCTATCTATATTCTTGTTGTAACTATATTATTCCGTCATGTGTTGTACCATTAGGCGCCACAGCACGTGTCTCCACCCGAGAAAGATCCTGGAACGGAATCGTCTCCGTGGTAAGGCGGTTCTGTTACAATAATATTTGTCGAGTGCCAAACATATTACACTCGACAAAAACCTATTTATATTTATTGCTATTCTGAGAGAGAGAGAGAGAGAGAGAGGAGAGAGAGAGAGAGAGAGATGCGGTCACAAGTTTATTTAGATGAATATGGAGCTCAAATTCAATTTAAGTTTTAATGTTTTGACTAATTATATTTTGTCCAACTAAATTAGTACTTCCTGAAAATCTTGTCCCCAGTAAACAGTTTTAATGTTTTGACAAGTTTAAATTCAGATAAATGTGGAGCTCAAATTTGCCTCAGCGTGACCTAACGACAAGAAAAACAGAACAAAGGAGTATGTCACAAGTTTTTTTATGTTTACACAGATTAATATTAGGGAAAAATGAATATTGTTTAGTAAAATAATGAATAGCGCGGTCAAAGCTAGAAATATTGTGTAACAAGATATAGTAATATATATGAAGCCTCACAACAATTTTAACGCAGCATATGAAATTAATTCATTGATGTTTGTTATCTTCAAAAGAAGAATTAAAATGATTGTTTTGTTTGGGACGACTTGGCCGGCCGGGCTCGACGACAGGCGCAGAAGAGTGCAAGCTCGGCGGCCGGCCCTCCGCCATGGACGGCACGGGGCGAGCTCGGCGGCGTCGTCTGGGCTCCAATTTATGCGAGATGGGCACAAGTGCGGACCGGGAGCTCGCGTCCTGCCCAGTCGCAGCGTCGGGAAAGCAGCGCTCAGGCCCAGGGTCTCCCTGCCGCCGTGGGGCACCAATTTATCCCCGGCGATTTCGTTCCAAAAGAGGGGAAAAAAATGTAAGGGTAAAAAATTTGTATCCCTCTAAGCCAGAAACACGAATCGAAAGCATTCTTCAGCCTAGTTTTTGCACCGGCTGCCGTTTACTAATTGGAACCAGGCTCTCGACGTAGGGGAGGACGTGGTGCACGAGACCCCCAGACCAAGGCTCTTCGTCTCCGTCCGCCGTGTCATACTCGAGCTCATCCTCCAAGTCCACCACTCGCACCACGCTGTCCTGCCGCGCGTCGTAGCTGTACAACGTCCTGTAATCCGCGGCCAAGAGCACCTCGTCCCCGAAATCGGCAACCGGAATCATGGCCTCTGCCCCGACGGCTTCTCCGAACAAGAACAAATCGAAGTCGACGCGACAGCGCAGCAACCACCGCGGACCGCCGTCGCCCTCGTCGTCGGCCACCCAGACGTCGAAGGCCGTCTTTGTGGCCGTGTTGACGTAGCAGAGCTTGCCGCCTAGCTCCGCCACGTTGTCGACGCAGTGGTTGAAGTCCGTGGCCGGAGGGAACGGCACCACGTCGAACGCCCGGTCGCGCAGGCCGAACCGTAGCAGCGCGTTCTTGGGCTTCAGGTTGTGCGTGCTCCAGTAGAAGGCGTTCCGAGTGCAGATCGGCCTCGCGGGACGGATGGCGTGAGGCGGATCTGCAGTGGGCGTCCAGGACGAGTCTTCTTCTTCGCCCAGCGTGAAGATCTCGTGGCCGATGTCAGCAGCGTCTTCTTCGCACTCGTCGTCGTACGTACGGTAGAAGCACCGGGCCACGATATACCGGTCGCGCCACGAGTCGTAGCCGATCGCCACGGCAGGGGATTCGATGCTGACGTCGCGGGTACTGGGTGGCAGCGCGACGAACTCCCGGGTTGCCGGGTTGCACACGAACACTTGGCCTGTCGGCGTGGCCAGCGCGATCAGGCCGTCGCAGTGCGTGGGCACGATGGCGTTCGTCATGCCCAGATGATCCGGCAATAACGCCTTCTCGAACATGAGCGCGACGTCAGCTGGGTCGTCCAGCAGGAGGCGGTGGAAGCTGACGCCCTCGGATTCTGACTCGTCGTTGGCGTCGTCCTCATCGCGCGGGATGACGACAAGGGACGGCGGCGTCCTGGCGCGGGAGAGCTCCAGGTGGCGGCGGACGAAGGCAGGGTCCTCCACGGCGGCGCGCCACGAACGGCAGACGGATTTAAAGCGCAACAGGGACTTGGTGGGGAGGCGTGTGAGGACCTCGGAGATGACAAGGTCATGGGGGATGGTGGTCTGGCAGCGTTTCGTGGACGTTGTCGTCATGGTGGTGGAGGTCAATGCGTTATGTGGAGTACGGTGAAGTGGCACCACTATGTATGTTTGATGTGTTCACGTGCGCACCGCAATGATTGATTTTATATGGATTGGTATGCATCCGAGAGGAGTATGTAATTAACGCCTTCGTTAACTTAATTAACACTGGTTAGGAATCGGCTACGTTTGTTTAATCCGAGTCCTACTCCTACGACAGGACCATGTCGAAGGGTTTATCCTCGGATAGGCTCAGCGTACAGGGCTTCCTCTCCCTGGTCCCTGCAGTTGGAACTATCTACGGTAGAGGTAGGCCAAACAACGAATAGAAGCCATGGCGAGTTCGTCCAAGGTAGGAAGCAGAGGGGAGCCGCCGGCGACGAGTTCTTCCATCATCCAAGGTGACACGGTGTCTCCGGCAGAGATAAAATCACGACCAAGAACAAGATCGTGAGGATGACGCGAGAGCAGATCGCCAGCTACCTCTTGTTGGATTTATGGGTAATATCCTATTAAATTAGAAATTTCAAAAGGCTCATTTATTTGATAGGACTTACAAATGTGACATTGATTGGTGTGAATGTTAATGTGGGCTGGTGTCAATTGACCGTTACTTGCATGCAAGATTAATACAATTATATTACTAATTAATAATTAAGTGACTAATTATTTGGTCTTTTAGATTTCATCTCCCGTGAGCACATGAAGAGGCTAAAAATCTCTTCTTCTCCCTCTCTCTCTCTCACAACTATATAAAGGGAGCATGAGTCCCTTTGAGAACATATCACAACAACTCCTTCTCTTTTTCATATTGCAACCACAACAGTAGCTGCAAGCTGATCATATTCATCCTGCCGCTTGCGTGCACAAAAGATGGGAGAGCAAGGCATTCGGATCCTCGACCTTCTCGTGTTCTTGCATCATGATAGGAGGGCGATAATATTTTTGGGAGCGCTTGACATGACTGCTCGCTAGTAGTGGTGAACCTCTACATCATCTTCATCACGTGAACGACTACATCAACTACTTGAAGATGTCTGCCCCAAGTGGTGATGATGTGTTCGACGTGATCTCTATCATCATGCCATCGCAGTATGTATTTCTCTCTCTTTCTCTTTGCTTTCCCTATTCTTTATCTATAATCAAAACATGTTGATGTCTTGGCTAGATTCTTTTGATCACAACATGCCTTTAGTCATGATAATGTTTATTTCTTATATCATTGTTAATTTCTGGATTAAAACATGTAGAATCTATATAGAATTTATTAATTGAGGTACGGTCGTACACTTCGTGTCCACAAAGTTAGAGATTAAATCCATGTCGGTTTTATACCTTCTATATTAAGCACCGACTTTCAAAAATCATAACTCCCATGTCCAGAGTCAAAATTAAACAAACTCGGGCTCTATCTCATAGCTCTCAAAAAGTTCTACAGATTTTGTATTCAATAGATTCACAAATTTGGAAGCCTTTGTGTCTACATATACGATGCAAAAATATCTGTTTCGATTGGTACTCCTCTATGCATGTCTCCTTGCGGGGCCTATATCTTATAGCTTCGGAGTCAAAATAATATGATTCATATATGTTACGGAAAGCACTCGACGAGATCTACAACTTTTGTATTCACACTTTTCCCATCGGAGCACGTCTTGATGTCCAAAACCACGACGCAATACAGTGCTGTTTCTGGACTGCGTAAATTATTTTTTTCTTTTGGATAAATCTTCTAAAAATCCTTAGTCATTGGATCACGATATTGGGCTTGCATGTTGGTTTTCGTGTACGTACAGAGGTATCTAATTGGTGTCATGGGCTTGTGGAAAACCCGGAGTCGTGCTTCATATCGCTACTTCTCATCTTTGAGCCTTTTTAGTGTTATTTCACCTAATTCTGCAACATCTCAAATAACACTACATGTCAAAACTATCAATATTAGAGATAAAAACATATTTATGATGAGAATATAGTGGAAAATAGTAAGAAAATGATTGCTTCTGCATATATAGTGGTACACTAAGAAGCATCAACAGTAATATAAATATAATCTTTTATGTAAAAATATTAATAATATTGTATATGTTTAACAAATATATTGTGTAAATGATTTTTTTTCTTATAACCATACAGAGTGTTTTATTTTTCTTAAGCCCCTCGCAATGCACGGACACTTTGCTAGTAATGCCTAATATTCCAACAATCTAAAAACATTATGTTTATAGGCAATTTTCTACAACTGGTTTTGCCGCTGTGTTAAAACCCAACGTGTTTGATGGTGCAAACTATAAATGTTGGAGAGCAAAAATGGTGCTTTGGCTCACCACTATGAATGTTTTTCACGTGGCATAAGGGAAGCCTTAAGGAACGCTTAGTCCGAATAAGGATAAAGCGTTTGAGGCTGCCGATAACCTCTTTCGAGGTGCCGTGATTAACATACTTGGCGAGAATTTGGTGGTTGCTTACATGCATCATTTCACTGGCAAAGAAATGTGGGATGCTCTTGAGACTAAATTTGGAGTCTCTGATGAGAGTAGTGAGTTGTATGTAATGGAGCTATTTTGTGACTACAAGATGGTAGATGATCGTTCCGTGGTGGAGCAAGCTCATGAAATACAATCTCTCGCAAAAGAACTTGAAAACTTTACATGTGTGTTACCGGACAAGTTTGTTACCGGTGGCATTATTGTCAAGCTCCCTCCTTCATAGAGGAATTTTGCCACAAGTCTAAAACACAAGAAATAAGAATTCACTGTGGTGGATTTGATTGGAACTCTAGATGATGAAGAGAGGGCAAGAGCTAAGGACATACGTGTAAAGGGACATGGGGAAGGAACTTCTAATGCAAATGTGGTGCAAAAGAAGAACTTTCAATTCCACAAGAAGAAGAATCCTCAAACCCACAAGGCAAAATTTGAGGGCAAGAACAAAGCCTCTCAGACAACCAGCTTTAAGAAGAAGAAGGATAAAGGAAATTGCTATGCGTGCGGTAGCTTTGATCATTGGGCCAGAGATTGCAAGGACCACAACAACATGCAACAACACAAGTAGAAGAATAAGTATGCAAATGTTGTTATTGGTAACACTGAGATGGAAATGACAGGGTATGGTAATCCAATTATTCTCTGAGTTTGTCACTCCCCTGGTTGGTGGATTGACACAGGAGCCAATATACATGTATGTGCTGATTCTTCCTTGTTTTCTTCTTATCAGGTCACAAGGACTTCCTCTGTGTTGATGGGGAACGTCTCGCATGCTTTTGTTCGTGATGTTGGTACGGTCAATCTAAAGCTCACTTCAGGAAAGACCGTGCAACTAAAGAACATGAAACATGTTCCCTCAATAAATAAAAACATTGTGAGCGGGGTCTCTATTGTGTAGAGACGGTTTAAAGTTGGTGTTTGAGTCCAATAAAATTGTACCCTCAAAATATGGAACTTTTGTTGGTAAAGGCTATGAGTGCGGAGGCTTGTTCCGTCTATCTTTATCAGACATGTGTAATAAAATGGTTAATCATGTATGCAATGATGTTGAATCAAATGTTTGGCATTCATGTCTTTGTCATGTTAATCTTGGTTGTATAATGTGGTTGGTTAATATGAGTTTAATCCCAAAATTTTCCATTGTCAAGAGCTCACAAAGCTGCTAAGGCAAGACACTTGGCTCTGTTGGAACTTGTTCATACGGATTTGAGTGAGACGAATGACATATTGACTAAAGGAGAAAAGAGATACTTTATGACACTGATTGATGATTCTACTCGTTATTGCTACGTGTATCTTTTGAAAACCAAAGATGAAGCACTGCACTAATTCAAAATCTATAATGCTGAGGTTGAAAACCAACTTGAGAGAAACATCAAACAAGTTAGGTCTAATCGAGGTGCTGAGTACTTTTCAAATGTATTTAAGTTATTTTGTGAGGAACATGGCATCATTCATGAAAGGACGGCTCCCTACTCTCCCGAGTCAAATGGTGTGGCTGAAAGGAAAAACCATACCCTAACTAAGATGGTTAACAACATGCTAGGAACATCGGGACTTCCTTGGGAATGGTGGGGTGAGGCATTGTTGACTGCATGTCATGTCCTAAACCGAGTTCCTACAAAGAACAAAGAAAAGACTCCATTTGAGGAATGGGAGAATAAAAGACTCACACTCCCGTACTTGCGCACTTGGGGGTATTTGACTAAGGTTAGTGTACCTATTGCCAAAAAGCGCAAACTTGGACCCAAAATAGTAGATTGTGTACTTCTTGGGTATGCATTCCGCCACACCATTTATAGATTTTTGATCGTAAAATCTAAGGTATCAGATATGTATGTTGATACAATCATGGAATCCAGAGATGTCACATTCTTTGAGGATATCTTTCCAATGAAGAAAAAACATGGAACATCGAGTTATGAATATGCTTTAACTCCAGAACCTACCATTCCAATGGAACATGTTGAACAATCAGTTGTGGATCATCATGAGGAGGAACACAACAATGACTTGTCCTGAAAGAGCAAGAGACAAAGGATTGCTAAATCGTTTGGTGATGATTTCATTGTGTACCTCATAGATGATACTCCTAAAACCATTGAAGAGGCTTATACATATCTTGACGCTGACTATTGGAAGGAAGCGGTGTGTAATGAGATGGATTCCATAATGTCTAATGGAACTTGGGAAGTTGTTGATCATCCATATGGGTGTAAACCTGCAGGATGTAAGTGGGTGTTCAAGAAAAAGCTGAGGCCTGATGGTACAATTGAGAAGTACAAGGCAAGGCTTGTGGCCAAGGGTTACATCCAGAAAGAAGTGGAAGATTCTTTGACACTTATTCACCAGTTGCCTGATTGACCTCAATTCGAGTACTACTATCATTGGCTATCTCACACAGTCTTCTCGTTCATCAAATGGATGTTAAGATAACCTTTCTCAATGGAGAATTGGAAGAGGAAATCTATATGAAACAACTAGATGGATTTGTAGTAAAAGGTCAAGAAAGGAAAGTGTGTAAATTGTTAAAATCTTTATATTGCCTCAAGCAAGCACCAAAGCAATAGCATGAGAAGTTCGACCGAACATTAACTTCAGCAGGCTTTGTTGTAAATGAAGCGGATAAATGTGTATACTATCGTTATGGTGGGGGTGAGGGAGTTATCTTGT
This sequence comes from Eleusine indica, assembly GCA_030378355.1. NCBI lineage: Eukaryota > Viridiplantae > Streptophyta > Magnoliopsida > Poales > Poaceae > Eleusine > Eleusine indica. Next base: position 18,569,000 of record CM059502.1, read on the forward strand.
TCTTGTATGTTGATGACATACTAATTTTTGGGACCAATCTCAATGTTGTTAACGAGGTTAAAAAGTTCTTGTCCCAAAACATTGAGATGAAAGATCTAGGAGTAGCTGATGTGATCTTGAACATCAAGTTACTTAAGGACGATGATGGTGGGGTGACATTGGTTCAATCCTACTATGTGGAAAAGGTTTTGAGCTATTTTGGCTTTAGTGATTGCAAACCTGCTCCAACTCCTTATGATCCTAGTGTTATGCTACATAACAATCAAAATATAGCAAAGGATCAGTTGAGATACTCTCAGATCATTGGTTCACTCATGTATCTAGCTAGTGCTACCAGGCCTGACATCTCTTTTGCTGTGAGAAAACTGAGTCGATTTGTTTCAAATCCAGGAGAGAACATTGGCATGCTCTTAAGAGAGTATTATGCTACTTGAAAGAGACTGCGACCTATGGAATTCACTATTTTGGACATCCAGGGGTACTCGAGGGATATAGTGATTCTAATTGGATATCTGATGCTGATGAGATTAAAGCCACAAGTGGATATGTATTCACTCTTGGAGGTGGTGCTGTTTCATGGAAGTCTTGCAAGAAGACCATCTTAACGAGGTCAACAATGAAAGCAGAACTCAGCTTTGGACGCAGCCACTGTAGAAGCAGATTGGCTTCGTGAATTCTTGATGGCCTTGCTGATGGTTGAGAAACCAATACCGGCTATTCTTATGAACTGTGACAACTAGACTATGATAACCAAGGTAAATAGTTCTAAAGATAATATGAAGTCATCAAGACATGTGAAGAGGAGATTGTAATTTGTTAGGAAAATGAAAAACTCCAGAGTGATAGCTTTGGACCACGTCCAAAAAATTGAAAATCTGGCAGATCCCTTCACAAAGGGGCTTCACGAAATGTGATAAACAATGCATCAAGGGAGACGGGTATGAGACCCACATGAGTTACACCACAGTGGTAACCCATCCTATGTGATCGGAGATCCCGTGAATTAGGTTGGCAAAACAAGCTGGTGGTTAACTAAGAGGAGAGTACAATATATCCTAACCCACTCCGTGAAGATGCAATACTCTCCTAAATCTGTATGGCAGGTTGATCTTATCTTAATGTGTTCCAAGTGGCCTGGTTAGCAGAGATGTTGTCCTATAGAACATCTTAAAGGAACACACCTATATGAGCCTGACCGCTAGTCACAGTTAATGAGAGCTGGGTAATCTCTAGAAAGCTCATGAAAAGGCTAGGATTTGACTTATGTGCTCCAAACCGCGAGGATGCTTATAGTAGGCTAGTATCAGTAAAGAACCTGAGTGAAACCTTTTCACACAAAACTACCAATTCAAGTCTTAGTCCATTGTGTAGTTGTGAATAGTTGTAACTCTTGTTCTAGGTGGATGTTCAACCTTAACCGGTCTCCATCAAAATGCTGGTATATCAAAACTGAAGTAGTTTATGGAAAATTTTCAAATGTGCCTTTGAAATTTGGTGGGGATTGTTGGATTTATGGGTAATATCCCATGAAATCAGAAATTCCAAAAGGCTCATTTATTTGATAGGAGTTGCAAACATGACATTGATTGGTGTGAATGCTAGTGTGGGCTGGTGTCAATGGACCGTTACTTGCATGCAAGATTAATGCAATTATGTCACTAATTGACAATTAAGTGACTAATTGTTTGGTCTTTTGGTTTTCATCTCCTGTGAGCACATGAAGAGGCTAAAAATCTCTTCTTCTCCCTCTCTCTCTCACCTATATAAAGGGAGCATGAGTCCCTGTGAGAACATATCACAACAACTCCTTCTCTTTTCCATATTGCAACCACAACAGTAGCTACAAGGTGACCATCCTCATCCTAGCGCTCGCGTGTAGAAACGGTGGGAGAGCAGGGCCTCTGGAACCTCGACCCTCTCACGTTCTTGCATCGGGATAGGAGGGCGATAAGGTTTTTGGGGAGCGCTTGGCAGGACTGCTCGCTAGTACTGGTGAACCTCTACATCATCTTCATCACATGAACGACTACATCGACTACTTTAAGATGTCTGCCATAAGTGGTGATGGTGTGTTCGACGTGATCCCTATCATCGTGCCCTCGTAGTATGTCATTCTCTCTCTATTCTCTTTGCTTTCCCTATTCTTTATCTATAATCAAGACATGTTGATGTCTTGGCTAGATTCTTTTGATCACAGCGTGCCTTTAGTCATGATAATGTGAAAGGATCATAGTGACCGAGAGGGGGGGGGGGTTGAATCGGGAACTATCTCTATGTACTAATTTTGTCAATTTCTACAACCGATACATTCAAATCAACTCCTACACAATTCTAGTGGTGATCACACTAACAAGATAAAAGCCCTATGAAAAGGAACAACAACCTATTCATACTAGTGGATCACATAAGGCAATATAACTCTTATGCAAGCTAGTAATTAAGCAATGCAGAAGCACACAACAAGCTAGCAAAGGAGCCTACTCATGCAAAGATACAAGATAAGCAACTAGAGCAATCAAGCATGAGTAGCACAACACATACAAGGGTAAGCAATCAAGCCAATGCAACTCCTATACATGCTAGTGATCAATTGGAAGCTCAAACACTACTAGCAAGTAACGAAACCTATTCATGCAAGTCTACAAGGTAATCAACTAGAACAAGGCAAGCACACAAGCATGAATAGCATGATATGTAAATGCGGTAAGAAATGCAGCAAAGTAAGAAGTAGCGTAAGAGAAGGCTCATGAATTTTTGTGAGGTCTCGGAAGGATGGCGACTTCCCCTACTCCTCGTTGGACCACTCCCGCCGGGGTCCCGGTCCCTCCTGCCACCAATTGGAGTTCTCGCCCACGAGCCCGCAATCACTCCTGGAGTGAAGACATGGTGCGCGTTACCGCTGCCACCAAGGCACAAGCTCACCTCCCTCGAGAACTTGCTAAACTCCTGGAGCCGGCATGGGCGCTCACTAGCGATGTCCCTTTCACAGGCGGGCTCAAACCGTGTATAAACGTGTGACGGCCTTCACAACTGATCACGATAGGCTCAATCACTAACACCTAACCGGTCTAGGTCCCACCATAGACCAAGAGTAACAACCTATATCACACCCTCAAGAAGACCCTAGCCTTATATGTGGAAGATCGCTCCTTGTTACTCTCACTAGCACTCTCAAGATATCCAATATCCTCTCCTAGTGCTCTCGTCTTTTCCTCATGGACCATATCAAATGCTCTCAGCTATTCCGCTGGCCAAGAGAGGTCTCCAAGACCCCATCAACGAAGTTATATAGGTTTCCAACCTCCAACTAGCCGTTGCTCCACGAAGTTGCCTTTCTGGACCCAATGACTGGACTGTCCGGTTACTCCCAGACCAGACCATCCGGTCTCTCTGGAACGGTTCCCAGAACCATTGGTTGCACTACTCAGATAAACTCTATGCACTGACCGGACCGTATGGTCAGCTGATCGGACCGTCCGGTCTGTTTCTCTCTCCAGTCCAGAAATATTTTGGACTTCGGCTTCCTCTCTGCCCTGTGCAAGTCCTACTAACCGGACCATCCGGTCTCTATAGACTCTGGCACAAAGAGATTTCTCGCTGAGTCGCTGTAATCTCTGGACAAGCCACTTAGTGACCGTACAGTCTGGTCACCTGTGACCCCTCTGTCAAGTCATTTCGTCCAGAAGCTGAAACTTGTTGTCCTCGCTTGACTTTGTTTCCCAGCTTCACCAAAAAGCTCCTTGGCTTTTCCACTGTCACCTAGTGCCTGTGATTTCACCGAGCAACCTTGCACATCACCGACTAGACATGACCTAAGAGAATGACCTAGACCCCCTTGATAGTCCGATTATTTCTATGGACTCAAAGGCTTAACAACTAGACAAGTGTTCCCAACACTTGCTCCATAGCTTGTCCTTTGCTTTGATCCATCTTCATCAACCCTTGAACTCTATCAAGCTCATCAAGCCTCCATGCTTGTGGTCATTGTCATCAATCGCCAAGGCAACCGTCAACAATCATCATAGAGTAGAAATGGTTTCCTATACGGAGGTATGATGTTTTGGTGATGAATGATAACCACTACTTATGATGATCCAAAACGAACGAACAACAAGGAACCAAAGGAAAAGAGAGGGTTGAAAGGATTACCTTGGTCCTTACCTTGGAAGTAGTCTCCCCTTTGAAATGTGCTAGGTGTTGAGGGAGAACTACCCAATCACATAGCGTACTTGATGTCGGTCTTGAGTTGAATTTTGCGCCCGTCTTGGTGTCATGGTTGATGTTCTTATTGAAGTAGACACGCACCAAAGACATAGATGTTCATGTTGATGTAGATGTTCAGCTTGATAGGATCTTCATGTGTGCTTCAAGTGAACATGCACCATTTTCATTTTCTTCGTGTTCTTCTCGCCTACTCGATGACTGATCTTCATGTTCTTCTCCCCCTTTGTGTTATCTTGGATCTTCATGTTCTTCTTCTCCCCTTTTGTGTTATCAATCTAGACTTGGCTTTTGGATCTTCATGTTCCTTCTCCCTCTTTGTCACCTATCACCAAAAACCAATGGCAAAACACAAGAGAAACAAGGAGCAAATAATAAATGGCAAGAGTTAGGAAACTCTCCCTTTCTCGGTGCTCCTCCTTGGTAACAATGGTGTTCCACCATAGCTCCCCCTACACACATGACTCAACAACAAATTCCTCAAGAATGCAAAGGTTAGTCATTAGTGTGTTGGGAATGTATGAGCCACTTGTCTTTGAGCCACACGAGTAGATTTATCCTCGGAGCTCGTTCGAACATGACTCAATGGGCATGAAGCACAAAGATCATAATATGATTGTCTAGAGGGTCATATACTTACATTGTAAAAAAGCAACTCCCCCTAGAAACATGCTTGAAAGCATGTATGGTATCACAATGCAAGAATGCATGAATGTAAAGAACGGAAATGCAACAAGTATACAAATGCATGATGTGATGCTAAAAGAAGGAGAGAGAACCACTACAAACCAAAGTGCCAACGATGAGTTGTTCCCTTCTCGAGCTTACTCACAATGGACCATTATTCAAAGCCTTGGATACACCATGAACCACCTTCCCAAGCTTAACCCATGTCCATTGCTATATCAAGGAGGTCCTAAGTTGACCTACAAAGAGAAGAGAAACAAGCACAAAGCAAAGACACAAACAACAATACAAACAAGCAAAACTGTACAAATTTACAAGGGACAAGCCTTAGGGTTACTCATGTGAAGTTGAAGAGGTTGAGAACATTGAGTTCTCCCCTTAGCTTGTTGAAGGTCTTCTCATCAAGAGGCTTGGTGAAGATATCTGCCAATTGTTCATGAGTGCGCACATGCACCAAGTCAATGTCCTTCGTCTCAACATGATCTCGAATGAAATGATGCTTCACTTGAATGTGCTTTGCATGACCATGATCTCTAGTTTTGAGAGCCATCTTGATCGCTGCTTCACTATCATAATAGAGTGGCCTTTGAGTGAAGTTGAGACCATAGTCTGAGAGAGTTTGCTTCATGTAGAGAAGTTGAGCACAACATGCTCCTGCTGCCATATACTCCACTTTGGCTGTAGATAGAGCCATCGAGTTTTGCTTCTTTGAGCTCCAAGAAACAAGAGCTCTTCCAAGAAATTGGCAACCTCCCGATGTACTCTTCCTATTCACTTTGCATCCTGCAAAGTCCGAATCCGAGTACCCAAGTAACTCAAAGCTTGTTCCTCTAGGGTACCACAACCCCATGGTAGGTGTGTACTTGAGGTATCTAAGTATCCTCTTCACTGCCTTCAAGTGTGACTTCTTTGGATTTGCTTGATAGCGTGTGCACAAGTACACACTAAACATGATGTCCGGTCTTGAGGCGGTGAGATAGAGCAAAGAACTAATCATAGATCTATAGAGCTGGGGGTTCACCATTTTTCCCTTTTCATCCATGTCCAAGGGTTTGCTTGTTGCCATAGGAGTGCGCAAGGGTTTGCTATTTTCCATGTTGAACCTCTTGAGAAGATGCTTGGTGTACTTTTCTTGATAGATCAAGTTTCCTTCTCTTAATTGCTTCACTTGAAAAACAAGGAACACATGGAGTTCTCCAATCATAGACATTTGAAATTCCCTTGCCATCATTTCCCGGAACTCCTCATTGTACTTCTCATTGGTTGACCCATATATGATATCATCCACATAGATTTGGCACACAAAGAGATCCTTCCCAACATGCCTTGTAAACAAGGTGCTATCAATGCTTCCAATAGTGAATCCATTCTTGAGAAGGAAGTTTCTAAAATGTTCATACCATGCCCTAGGAGCTTGCTTGAGACCATAGAGAGCTTTCTTCAATTTGTATACATGTCTTGGACACTTAGGATTCTCAAACCCTGGAGGTTGTTCCACATAGACTTTCTCATTGATCTCTCCATTAAGAAAGGCACTCTTCACATCCATTTGATAGAGATTTAAGCCATTATGTGAAGCATAAGCAAGCATGATCCTAATTGCCTCAAGACGAGCCACTGGTGCAAATGTTTCTTCAAAGTCAATGTCCACCACTTGAGAATATCCCTTTGCCACTAGTCGAGCCTTGTTCTTGACAATGGCTCCTTTCTCATCTTGTTTGTTCTTGAAAACCTACTTGGGTCCAACCATATTATGATTCTTGGGCCTTTCTACCAACTTCCATACCTTGCATCTCTGAAAGTTGTTCAACTCCTCTTGCATGGCAATAACCCACTTGTGATCATTCATTGCCTCTTCCATTGTTGTGGGCTCAATCATGGAGACAAAAGAGAAGTTCTCAATCGCAATATTTGCCTCCTCATCATCGTCTTCATTCACATAGTTGGGCTTGTATTGGTTTCTCCTTGTCCTCACCCCTTGAGATGGGCTCCCAATAATCAAGACCCGAGAATGATCCTTGTTGATAGCTTTGGGTCTAGGGTGATGCTCTTCTTGAGTGGAAGGTGATCTAGGTGAAGTATCTTGGGCATCATGCATAGGTTGCTCTCTTGAGATATGAGTGTCTTGGATTCTTAGAGAGGTGGGAGAATCACTCATAGGCTTTCTAGCTTTGGACTGAGAGCTTGGATTGGATGGGGATGCATCATTTGACGAACTTGGTGAAGTGGCTCGAGATGGAGTAGATGGAGGAACTTGTGACTCACTTTTCTCTTGAGTGTTCTCTTGGATAGGTGGATGCACTCTCAATGAAATTTGGGAGGAGATAGAAGGTGTGTTAGAGGCATCTTGGTTTGGTTCTTGCACCTTGGAGGATGTAGTTGCTTGAGGTGGTGGAGTGGAGGGTTCACCAATATCATCATCAATCACCTCGTGGGGTAAAACCTCGCCCATGGGCATTCTTCTCATATCCTCCCTCATAGTTTCATCACCAATGTTCACTTCAAGAAATTCATCTCCCTTTTGAGAACCATTTGACTCATCAAATTGCACATCATGTGTTTCCTCCACACAATCTGTAGCTGAGTTGTAGACCCGATATGCTTTAGAAGTTCTAGAGTATCCAACAAGTATGCCTTCATCCGTCCTGCTCTCAAACTTCCCGGGCTTCCTCCTCTTCTTGAGAATGTAGCAAGTTTAGCCAAAAACCCGAAAATAGGAAGCATTCGGTTTCCGTCCAACCAATAGCTCATAAGGAGTCTTCTTCAACAACTGGTGAAGGTACACACGGTTGGAAGTGTAGCAAGCCATGTTGATTGCTTCAGCCCAAAACCTCTCATGAGTCCCATACTCATCTAGCATAACACGAGCAAGAGTGATGAGCGTCTTGTTCTTCCTCTCCACTACTCCATTCTGCTCGGGAGTATAAGTAGCAGAGAACTCATGCTTGATCCCTTCCTTGTCATAATACTCCTCCACTGTTGTGATCTTGAATTCTATACCATTGTCACTTCTTATCTTCACAATGCGAGCTTTCAATTCATTCTTTGCTCTCCTTGCAAACTTTCTAAAGATGTCACTAGCTTGAGACTTGTCCACAAGAAAGAAAGTCCAAGTGTATCTCATGAAGTCATCCACAATCACTAAGCAATAGAGATTTCCTCCCAGACTCTTGTAGTGTGTTGGCCTCAACAAATCCATGTGCAAGAGCTCCAGAGGACGAGATGTTGACATGAAAGACTTGGTGGGGTGAGAAGAAGCAACTTGCTTCCCTGCTTGACAAGCACTGCATAGTTTGTCCTTCTCAAAGGTCACATTCTTGATTCCTTTAACTAGATTTCTCTTGACCACTTTCCTAAGCTGACTCATCCCAACATGTGCTAATCTTCTGTGCCACAACCATCCCTTGGTTGATTTTGTGAAGAGACAAATACTTGGAGGCATGTTGCTAGATTCGAAGTCCGTGACATACAAGTTTCCATGTCTCACTCCATGAAACACTAGCCCTTTCTTGGTGTTCTCAATAGTTGCTTCGTCCTCATCAAATGTGCACTTGAATCCCATGTCACACAACTGACCAATGGATAGAAGGTTGAAGTTGAGGGTTTCCACAAGAAAAACCTTGGAGAGATGGAGGTCCTCTGTAATGGCCACCTTGCCTGAGCCTCTAACTCTCCCCTTTGAGTTATCCCCAAAAGTCACCTTCTCACTGTCTTCGTCTTCATCAATATTGGTGAACATGATTGGCTTACCGATCATGTGTTGGGTGCACCCACTATCAAGGATCCAATGGGTATCTCCACTCTTGTAGTTGACCCTGGTGGTAGCCATAAGACAAGCACTAGAGGAAGAATGATTTCTCACAATTTCATCAAATTCAAAGAGGAGATCCTGTTGTCCAGCTCGACGCATATGCCGAAGCTGATCTTGTGGTAGGGGAGGTGGAGGCGCCTCGGCTGGAGGTGCAGGATTGATCATTTCTAATGATCGTGCTAGCTATGTTGTTGGCACTCCCCCTACACCAATGCGTGGTCCACCCGAAATGCTTGGAGTCGAACTTGGAATGGCACTTGAGGTAGAGCTTGATGAAGCGCTTGATAATGAGCTTGGTGAAGGTCTTGACCCGAAGGGGTTGTAGAAGCTGTTGCAAGGCAATCTTGTGGAGCGATCAAAGAAGTTTGAGGTCAAAGCTACTTCTTTCCCTTTTCTTGAATATGTTTCAATGTTTGCCTTGGGAGTCTTCTCCCCGGTCCAGCTTGCGATGATCTCCTCATCCTCAAAGAGAAGCTCAATCACGTCCTCGACGGAGAGACCCTTCTCCATGAGAAGACTGAGAGTGGTGTAGAGGAGCTTGCTACTAGGAAGCAAGGTGAGGATCTTCTCGACTATCACAATCTTGGGAAGCTTGAAAGATTCTTCATTTGATTCAATCTTGTCCATAATACCTCGCAAGCGAATAAGAGAGTCAAGTAAGTCCTCATTATCATTAGCATGAAAAGCAAAGAACTCCTTAACCAGTGAATCACTAGCAAGATCACGAGGCACACTATCATCAATCCTAGTCATGCTAGTGGAGCAAGCAGGAACAAGAGAAGCATCATCATCAATCATCACATTAGGCACACTAGTAGAATGACCTATCAAGTTATCACTAGAAGAATCTAGGCACTCACTGGAACTAGGCACATCCACACAATCATCACAATCATCATACACATGATTATCGGTAAAGGTATTGGCAAAGTCCATAAGAGTATCCATCAACTCATCCGGAATCAAGGCATTTAGGTAGCTTTTAAAGTGATGCTTCCATGAGCCATGACCCGACCCTGAATAGGATGACATCCCAACTCAATACGGTCACTACTCAAGGCGGTTAAGCTCTATGATGAGCACTTGGCTCTAATACCACTTGAAAGGATCATAGTGACCGAGAGGGGGGGGGTGAATCGGGAACTATCTCTATGTACCAATTTTGTCAATTTCTACAACCGATACACTCAAATCAATTCTTACACAATTCTAGTGGTGATCACACTAACAAGATAAAAGCCCTATGAAAAGGAACAACAACCTATTCATACTAGTGGATCACACAAGGCAATACAACTCCTATGCAAGCTAGTAATTAAGCAATGCGGAAGCACACAACAAGCTAGCAAAGGAGTCTATTCATGCAAAGCTACAAGGTAAGCAACTAGAGCAATCAAGCATGAGTAGCACAACACATACAAGGGTAAGCAATCAAGCCAATGCAACTCCTATACATGCTACTGATCAATTGGAAGCTCAAACACTGCTAGCAAGTAACGAAGCCTATTCATGCAAGTCTACAAGGTAATCAACTAGAACAAGACAAGCACACAAGCATGAATAGCACGTTATGTAAATGTGGAAAGAAATGCATCAAAGTAAGGAGTAGAGTAAGAGGTGGCTCATGATTTTTTCCCGAGGTCTCGGAAGGATGGCGCCTTCCCCTACTCCTCGTTTGACCATTCCCGCCGGAGTCCCGGTCCCTCCTGCCACCAATTGGAGTTCTGGCCTTAGATGTGCAAGATCACTCCTTGTTACTCTTACTAGCACTCTTAAGATATCCAATATCCTCTCCTAGTGCTCTCCTCTTTTCCTCTTGGACCTTACCAAATGCTCTCAGGTATTCCACTGGCCAAGAGAGGTCTCCAAGATCCCAGCAACGAAGTTATATAGGCTTCCAACCTCTAACTAGCCATTGCTCCATGAAGTTGCCTTTCTGGACCCAATGACTGGACTGTCCGGTCACTCCCGGACCGGACCGTTCGGTCTCTCTGGAATGGTTCTCAGAACCGTTGGCTGCACTGTCCAGGCAACTTCTCAGTACTGACCGGACCGTACGGTCAGCTGAGCGGACCGTCCTGTCTGTTTCTCTCTCCAGTCCAGAAACATTTTGGACTTCGGTTTCCTCTCTGCCCTGTGCAAGTCCTACTGACCGGACTGTCTGGTCTCTATAGACTCTGGCACAAACAGATTCCTCGCTGAGTCACTGTAATCTCCGGACAAACCACTTAGTGACCGTACAGCCCGGTCACCTCTGACCCCTCTGTCTGGTCACTTCATCCAGAAGCTGAAACTTGTTGTCCTAGTTCGACTTCATTTCCCAGCTTCACCAAACAACTCCTTGTCTTTTCCACTGTCACCTAGTGCCTGTGATTTCACCGAGCAACCTTGCACATCACCAACTAGACATGACCTAAGAGAATGACCTAGACCCCACTGATAGTCCGGTTTTTCCTATGGACTCAAAGCCCTAACAACTAGACAAGTGTTCTCAACACTTGCTCCATAGCTTGTCCTTTGCTATGATCCATCTTCATCAACCCTTGGACTCCATCAAGCTCATCAAGCCTCCATGCTTGTGGTCATTGTCGTCAATCGCCAAGGCAACCGTTAACAATCATCATAGAGTAGAAAAGGTTTCCTACACGAACAACACTCGTGTAGACATTAGTCACATTTCATATTTGTCATTCATCACCAAAACATCATACCTCGGGGTGACCTCAATGGTCATGATCCTTACATAATGTTCATTTCCTATATTGTTGTTAATTTCTAGATTAAAACATGTAGAATAATGCCTAATATTCCAACACCTCTCATACAAGGCACCGGAGCCCATGCCCCTCGCGTTTCAGGATTGTCCTCTCAGGATCACCGACGGCATGAGCAATGAGTTCCTGGCCAGTTTGATCCTAGGCAAGCTAGCCAACGTGGACCTCCAGCTTCTCGATGAATATACTGTCGAAGTCAACAAGATAAATGAGGATTTTGCAAAGGAGGTATAGGACGTCCGGAGACAGTACAAGGAAAATGGCTACGTGGAGTTCAAGATCACGGTTGATGAAGAGGAGGAAGCTCCAAGCCCTCCTGGTCATGCCGCGCCCGCTCCTGGGAGGAGACGGTATCGGCCTAGAGTTGCAAGGAATTCAGGATGAACAAAGAGGATCAATTCAATAAAGGAGCAGTCAAATCTCGAATAAGTTCTGTTTGTTTGATTCAGATGATTAATTCTACCGTGATCCAAAGTTTATCATCAGCTGATTACACATCATCTTTATTTGCCAGTTAAGAATTAGCTTCCCTGCTTAATTTGTCAGGACTCAAGACTGGCCGTGTCTTTTCATAGTTAATTTTATTCCATAATGGAATGATTTATCCCTATTTTTTTTTTCTTATCTCTACTTTCTTAATAATAATTTAGGTGGGGTCATCATTAGTATTGAGTTACTTTAATGTTGTTTTAGTTCACGAGTTCTATCCATATACTTTCCTATGTTCACATGGAGTCATCTAAAAAAACACCAAACTCAACCTTGGTTGCATCACACGACCAGCCGACTTCGTGTTCATATATTGCCTGCAGCTCGGCACTTGTCCTTATCTCCGGTCGCGCCACATGTCAATTTTAGACATACTTTGATTTCTGGTACCACATGTCAGTTTTTTGCTATGTCCTTATATTAATGACAGATACGATCATCATTAAAGCATTTTTGAGTTGCGGGTTCACTTGTCGGAAATTTGTGGAAATCTGCAATCTGTCACTAATGTTAGCAAAGACACGACAGTCTCGTCCTAGGTCCACAGTTCAGTGGCATCTTGTGGTCTGGTTCTACCACTAAATACTTTAGGAAGCAAGGTCTCATTTGTCATTACGTTGTTGATGTCTGGTAACGAATAAGATCGTCACTAAATACTACTTATCAATCCTTGTTAGGCTAAATTATACTGTGACTCAACAAGAATGTTGTTTCATATTACATCCCGGTAAACTTCAGACAGACTGATATTACCACTGACCCAATTGGCAACAGTCTATGTTGTTTCTTTGGCGGAGGGATCAGCATGGCTCGTAAACTATTTACTGTGCATACAGTCGAGAATGACTCTTGGTCCCACTTGTCAGCACCATCGAATATTTTAAAAATCATGGTCCCACTTGTCAGTTGTTGTTTAGTTTTTTTTTATTTTTTTGGGAACCGTTGGTGTTGTTTAGTGACAAATAGGTTGTCACTGCTGTTGTTGTTCCATACTTGTTGGGCCAAATTCAACAATACTATTACAAAGTTGACAGGGATAAAAAAAATAATGCATTGCTTAGATTACAAACCAAGAGGTGGACAAGCCATCCTCGAAAGAAATATATAACAAAAGCTTCGATAAACTCCACAGGCAAACTTGAGCATAGAACATGACCCTACACGTCATCATTGTCTCTTGCATTATTTTTCATCTTTAACTGGAAGGATAGTAGAGGAGTGAATACATAACATACTCAGCAAGTCCTATACTACTCAATAGTATAATACATGCATATTTGATTTTAGCAAGGAATATATCATATGGTTGATTTGCAACAAATCAATTTCATGTAATATTCCTAAAGCAAGTGAATTGATTTAGATACAACGGAGGTTTTGATTATTAGTATTTTAGTGGCTTGTCGCTCGGGGAGAATTTCTCAACATGTTTGTTCCTAAGTTTTAACTTGGGCCTTCCGACATACTCCCTCTGTCTCAATTTGCTTGTCATTTGGAAGACGTTTTTTGTTGTCCAGGTTTATTGAACATTCTCTAAATTTGAATATACATGTTATCTAGAGTTAGAGAATGTTTAATAAATCTGATAAAAAATAAAAATGATAAGTAATTTGCAACAAAGGGAGTAGTAGTTATAACGGTTTGACAACTCATGCCAACACTTCCAAAACACGGGTCTAACACCGACTCACACATCAATGAACATAGTAAAACTGGGCTGGGTCGAGGCCACATGGCTGGGCTGTGAAGAGAGAAAAGCGAGGAGCAGGCCAGGCCACGGAGGAAGGAAAGAAGGTGGCTGTGGCCCATGCGGGGACAAAGGAAAGAACGAGGAGGGGGTGCTGGTCTGGGCCAGGAAGGAAAAAAATGGGAGGGTTTCAGCCACAAAGAAGAGAGGGAAAAGGAATGGTTTGGTAAAAAATGACTACTTGACAATTAGCTATTTTTTATCAGTTTCAGTCGAATTTCTAGATTAATCAGAAAGAGCCACGCACTTGGTCTTGTTTTGGGGATATAAGTGTGAGAATATACTGTTTTTAGTATGTAGTTCAGTCAATTTGTGTTTCATTCAAATGACAGAAAAAATACCACTGGAATCTGTATTAGCTTCAGTCAGTTTTGGCCCTTGCAGCCCATCTGCTGATGCCACCAGAAAAATCTGGTCTGAAAGGAAACTTCGGGTTTAACAATCAAAAACCCACTAAGAAAATAGACTTACGCAATTCTAAAACAGGGAGAACTCACGCTTACGAACGAAAGCAGAACACTGAAAGTTTAGTGTGACACGACGTATATGAGGATGAAAAGAAAGGAATAACTTAGGTGACGCCTCCCGTTGAATAATCGCAATCTGGTTCATTTGAATAAAGGATGTAGCATCGAAGCAACAATGTCTTTTACTTGCCAACTATGTACATTAAATTTCTGAAGTTTTGAGATGCAAATAACGCAGACTTTCGGCGACTGAAAAATTGAAGATAGTGGACTTACATCCACTGAAGCTAACCGAAAAAACAAAGGGACAAAGCAAAATGAAGTCATAAACGTGGTGAGCGAACCAAGAGATAAAAGAGCTAGAAATGAGAATTAGGTCAATCATCAGTGGCGCATCCGAGATCACGAGTCCAGCGATGTCGAGACTTGATCTCGGCAATATAATTATAGGGCTACATCGAGATTAAGAACTACGATGGTTAGACACAAGACATCGAGTTATACAGGTTCGGGCCCTCTCGATGAGAGTAAAAATCATATGTCCTGTGTTCTGTGGTTTGTATTGCTTTGTATTCTGGTGTATTTCGTGTCCCTTGATGGGGGTTCCCTGCTGACTTATATATCCAGTCGGCAGGGGATACGTGAAGGGTCCTACTCGTAGTCTACAAGAATTTACATAGAAAGTCTATCTCTAATTGCCTTGTGCTCCAAGCCGACTCGGTCGGTTTCCTTGTTGGTGTAGTACCCAGTCGGTTGCCAACTTAAGCTTAGCTATGGATACTCAGAAGGTAAGTATTCCATAGCAGCCCCCAAGTGCTTCCAGATTTTGATCTTTGACTTGCCAAGTGATCTTCAATGTTTGGTCATAAATTAGGAAGACCTCTTAATCGAAGCTCCTGATGGATCTGGTGCGCCGACTAGGTGCACCTGATTAGGTGTAGCCCCTGACTCTTGTATAATTTGGAGACTGACAAATAATGTAAGAGTCTAATAATATTAGCTCTTAACATTTTATTATATATGATTTACTCAAACCATCAAATTTGAGCCTAAGTAAACCCCTAATTGTCAAACCAGAAGGTTAATTTGCAAGACTTCAATCTTGCCGACCGATTATTAAAAAGGCTGAGTAATATATACTCTTGTCCGAGTGACTTTGGGTCTAAATTCCATGACATCAATCATGTTCTAGTCCATATAAAAGAATATGACATCAATCATATAATAGTACTAAGCTAAATGACATCAATCATAGTATAGCTTTTCCTCAATAAATTGTCACTCGATTCAATATAAGTCCAATTTTGACAATTTGATTATTGACATCAATCAATAACATAATCTTTGAACTTATATCCGTACGACCATCAAGTCCTTTGTTATATGATCATCATATCATATAGATATAGCAAGTATTTTTGAGTGGATTGGCCACTGCATCTCATCAAAGAAGCCACCGAGATTATTTCTCAAGGTTGATAACTCTAATTCTTTTTAAAGAATAAATCCTTTTATTATTTTTACTGCTAAACAGAAAAGCCTGTCACTATGCGATCCATACCAGCCCATGGGACCCAAGCGACTAGGTCAAAAGCTGAAGGTATATAAGGGTGGAGGGCTGTTGACTCCTAGTCCACGCCGCCATTTTGAGCACAGCTCTTTGTCTTCCTCGCGCTTCCCCTGTTCTTGCGACTCCTCTGCTTCCAGAGCTAGGGTTAGCGCATTCTTTGCCACCACCGTAGATCCTCACCGCCATCAAGCCCCTGAGCACTTGCTAGGGTTTTAGCTTCGGCCTTTAGATCCACCACATTGATCCAAAAATGGGTCACAAATCTTCCCAGAAGGCCGCCGTCGCTGCTGAGTCCTCCTCCTCGGAGCTGGAGTTTCCAGATCAACTTCGGGAGTTCTCGAATAGCAGCATCACCACCACCGACCTGAACAAGATGGTGGTGGATGACATCCTTCCAGAACAAGCTCAAATCGATTGGAAGGTACCAAAAGAAACTCCCCTGCTGCAGATTGTAGTGTTCCACTCATTCTTTGAGCACGGTTTTGGAGTCCCCTGCTGCAGTTTTCTGCGCGGGCTCCTTTTCTTCTATGGGATTGAGCTCGTCAACCTCAATCCTAACGCCATCCTGCATATTGCTATCTTCGTGCATATGTGTGAAGCTTTTCTGGGCGTTCTGCCCCATTTTCGCTTGTTTTGCCATCTCTGTCCTCCAGCCGCTACCAACCAAGGAAAATCAAGTCGCCATAGGTAGCGTCGGCTTCGAGTTGCGCAAGAAGGAGGTCTACATCAATGTTCTATTAAAGACCGGGAATAAGAACTGGAAGGACAAGTGGTTCTATTGCGACAACCCTCCCCCTTTCTTGCCGACTCATCTGGTGCGAAGGCGATTCCCCAGGCGCGGTGGTCTGAGAAGCCTGACCCATCCAACCCCCAAGTGATCACTCTACTGGAGAAAATTACAGCGCTAAAGAGTGAAGGGGTCGACGGTATAACTATAGCCAAGAGCTTCATAGTGTGCCGAGTGCAACCTTTGAAGCAGCAGAGCCATCCTGCCTGGAAGTATGCCACCGACGATGAAACTAGAGAGGTGCCTGACCCCCCCAACTCCACTCTGTGTTGGTCGCAGTTGTCGAAGATGTTCGAAGGAGAGATCATCCAAGATCATATGTTAATCACAAAGGCATACAACACGGGCACTCTGCGGGCCTGAGTAAGCCTCGGTTGTCTTGAATAATTCTGACATCCTTTTGCTTTATTGCAGTATGTGATGTCTTGATGTTTTTGCAGGTTCTGGACACTTTTGTGTCCCACCCTTCGCTCCGTCCGACCGATACTGAGGGACCGAACTATGTTAACAAGCCACCACAGACCAACACTGGTGGAGGAGGAACTTCAGCAGAAGCTCGACCGACCGGGGAGGTCCTTGCTGATGTTTCTCCTGCTCCCCCTTGTCCAGATCTGCCCTCTCCTGGCCGGCGGGTGAAGCAAATCGCTCACCATCGTCGGCAATACGGGAGTCATGATGAGGTTGACGAAGTGTAGCACACCCCAAATGCCAGTCTACCAACCTCGGCACACTCCGATCGGCCATCAAGCCAATCAGAGCCCCCGAGCAAATCGGCGAGTGATGCAAAGGTTGTGGCGAAGACTGATGAAGCCGCCAAGGCTTCCCTAAAGAGGAAGGATACTGATCCGCAGACCGTTTCCCTAAAGAAGAAAGTCAATCGGGTCAAAATCAAACAAGCCTCCAGGTACTTCTTCGCGTTTTCGATTCTTCACCATGCTGAGTGTCCATTGTTTGTTGACTTCTTGTTTCTTGATTATTATAGCGGTCGGTCGGACACTACTCAGAGCGCCCAAGGGTCTCAGGACACCCAGTCGACTCCTGCTCTGTGTCCGACCAACGCTCCTCCGCCGGTCAACACACCATCAAGCGTTCCGACCGAGCCGAGGAAGGCACCTGAAGCTCTAGCTCCTGCTCCGACACCAGTGCCGACTCCTTAGACTGCTAACCCTTCTCTGATCGGCGTCCCTTCTCCTCTTTTTAAGGGTAAGGCTATACTAGTCGACGATGCGTTAGCTCGGCCCGAGGCTGAGGACATGGAAATTCTTCATCTGTACCATGGTACTCACCCTTTTCAGAGATTATACTCTCTTATGGAAAAGAAGCAAGCCAGAGTCGAGTATCTCGAGACTGAAACTTTTGGTAAGTCTTGAACATGCCTTCAATGTATTCATCAAGTTTCTAACTTGTTTGTTGAAATTTTGTAGTAACTGGTGAGCAGCTTTCCCAAGCCAAGACACAGATTGAAAAGTTGTAGACCGACCTCAAGGAAGCTGATGAGCGCTACCGCCTTGATGGTGCTGGTAAGACTATAGTTCAACATATAGGTCGTCCTTTATTTTTTCACTCTAACACTTCAGACATTTTGTCTTCAGCTTGTGAAGAAAAGGTGGCCAACTTGGAGAAATTAACTGCTAATCAGCAAAGATTTTTAGATGCTCTGACTACCAAAAATAATAATCTCTCCAAGTCACTTGGCGATCGAGATGCTGAGCTGGCGCAGCTAGAGAAGAAACTGCAGGAGACTGAGGAGTCCCTAAAAATGGCTAAGGCCAGCGCCACTTAGCATAAATGTAATCTGACATGTAAGCTCTTTTTGTTTCTTCTAATGAATCTCAGACCTGAGCTTCATCTTCTAATGTTTGGCACCGGTCTGCAGTGTTGTCATTCAGCGCTCGGAAGGCGCTGGACTACATTTATGCCAAGCAAGTGGAGTACACTAGGCACACCCCGGATTACTTGCTAGAGCATGCCCCAGAGGCAATTGTAAGCAACACCACTAGGGTGGCGACCGAGGCTGGGAGCCAAGTGCTAGCAATTTGTCAGTCTTGGTCCCCCGCACTGCCGTTGGACAAATTCAAGGAGGGCTTCAACCCAAACTTGACGATTGACCAGTGTCAATTGCTGATGGACTCCATGCTAGAGACCTCCCGTGCCTTGGTTGATAATGTTGAGGTCGATCCCATTTCGCCGACCCCTCCAGCTTCCCCGGAGTTAGAGCAACAAGCTGATGCCTCCTCTCCTTCAAAGGAGATACATGATCTGTAATGTTAACGAACATTAGTAGTATTTGAAATAGGAGAACAATTTTGTCTCTATGTAAATATAAATAATAATAATTATTCTTGCTTAGCTACTAAACAAGTCTAGAAACAACGACTGAATAGTCAAATCGGCAATCTCCTGTTACTTAGAGCAAATTAGTCGGCACCAAGCAACGTTAGTCGCGCTATAGCACGCAAACCTTTTTACCCTATGTCTTTAGAGATAAAAACAGAAGTTGCATCGGTCTGCCTTAGCATCGTATGTTTTAATTTATAACCGTGTTACAAGGTAGAATCGACCAATCAACACATGACCTCTCGCTCTTTGGCTCTAGGTTTAGTGTAGTGGCAGTCTGTTGTGCAGTATAAATTGTATAACCATGATGTGCCAGCGTTGGACCAAAAATCATAAGACCGTATCAAATTATGAGAAATCGGTCAGAAAAATCCAAAACTAGAATTTATCAAGGTTAAGGACTGGTGGGACATTATTACTTGCCCCCCCTGGCTCAATTGTTTAATATTATAAATTAAGGAATCGAGGCAAATAAGAATGAAAATCATCAAGAAATCTTTCATCAAAAAGATTGAAGTTTCATTCAATAATAATGTATTAAAATACAAAAATAGACTAAGTATAAAAGCAACATAGCTGATTAATGTTCCATGAGTTTGGTACGTCGTCGCCATCTTCATACATCAGTCGATAAGCCCCCGGCCGAGTGACTTCTTTGACCACATAGGGTCCTTCCCATTTAGGGATAACTTGTGCTAATTCTTGGTCGATTGCACTCGTTGCAGCACTAAATCCCCGACATGGAACTGACGACTGCGTATGTTCTTATCATAGTAATGCCGCAAGCCCTACTGGTTAACTGTCGACCGAAATAGAGCGTGATCATGCAATTCTTGTGTCACAATCAACTCAATCTCTCGGTTTCCTTCTGAAAGCTTATCGTCATATCCCTTGACTCGTGCTGATACGAGGTTTACCTCGATCGGTAGCATAGCCTCGGAGCCGCAGACCAACGAGAAGGGTGACTGGCCAGTAGCTCGACTGACATTGGTACGTAGGCCCTAGAGTACCGAAGGCAGCTCTTGAACCCACCGACCGGCATAAGGCTTGAGTCTATCAAATATTCGGGGCTTCAACCTCTAAAGAATCATACCATTGGCCCGTTCGACCTACCCATTGCTTTGAGGATGAGCTACTGATGCAAAGTGGATTTTTATTCCCATCTCATCGGCAAAGTCGCATAACTCCTCAGATGTGAACTGAGTACCATTGTCGGTGATGATATCATGAGGAATTCCAAACTGAGTGAAGACCTCCCTGACAAACTCGACCGCCTTCTTTGAAGTTATCTTGTCGACCGGCTTTGCTTCAATCCACTTGGTGAATTTGTCAATGGCAACAAATAAATGAGTGAACCCGCCTGACGCTTTCTTGAAAGAACCGACAATGTCAAGCCCCCAGACTGTAATAGGCCAAGTCATAGGTATCATTTGAAGTTCTTGCGAAGGCACGTGTGTCTGTTGAGCAAAAAATTGACAACCTTCACATTTTTGAACGACCTGGTGTGCATCTTCAACCGCCATAGGCCAATAAAACCCTTGCCGGAAAGCTTTGCCGACCAAAGTCTTGGAAGCTGCATGATTGCTACATACTCCTAAATGGATTTCTGCCATCAATTCTTTGCCTTCAGGGATCGAGATGCATCGCATCAAGATGTTCAATCCTCCTCTTCGATAGAGCTTATTATCCACCATTAAATACCGTCAACATCTAGCTTTCAACCTTTGTTGCTCCTTAGTATCTGTAGGCAGCGTACCCTCGGTCAGAAATTTGACAATTAGGTCACGCCAATCGGACTGTGTGCTGATATCGTCGACCAGCTCAACAACATCAGTTGTCAAGACATCAGGCCGAGGAGAGATAGTGGGAGAATCTAGGGTGTGTAAGAAAACACCGGGTGGAACAATCGATCAAGACGATCCCACCTGGGCTAACTCGTCAGCCGCTTGATTATTATCTCAAAGAACATGCGTGAACTTCGGTCCATTGAATTTGTCTTCGAGCTTCCTTACTTCTTGGCAATAGGCAGCCATGTTTTCATCCACACAGTTCCAATCCTTAGTGACCTGGTTGGTGACCAGAGCCGAGTCACCAAAGATATCCAGATGCTGAATGCCGACTGAAACAACAATTCACAGACCATGTAGAAGGGCTTCATACTCCGCAGCATTATTAGACACGCGTAACATGATCTGAAGGACATATCATAACTTCTCTCCTTGTGTCGAGATGGGCACAATCCCTGCACCAGCACTTGATAACTAAAGGGACCCATCAAAGTACATCTTCCATTACTCTATGTATTGCGGCGCGGGTGGCATTTGCATCTCTGTCAACTCGGAAACAAAGTCAGCCAATGCTTGTCCTTTGATTGCTAGACAAGGCGCGAACATAATGGTGTATTGATCGAGTTCGACTGTCCACTTAGCAATCTTTCCTTCAGCTTCACGATCATGAAGGACTTGACCGAGTGCAAAGGTCGTCTGCACTTCAATAGGATGAGCTTGAAAATAGTGCTTCAACTTCCTCGAGGTGATCAGGAGCATGTATAGCAGCTTCAAGATCTGGTGATATCATGTTTTGGAGGCGCCAAGGACCTCGCTAACGAAATACACTAGGTGTTGTACTTCTTGCACATGACCCTCTTCCTCTCGATCGACCATTAAAATGGTATTCACAACTTGAGTTGTGGCCGATACGTAGAGTTGAAGTGTCTCTTGTGGCTCTGGAGCCACCAAGATGGGAATATTACTGAGGTGAGCTTTCAACTCATCCAATGCCGATTGCGCCTCGGTCGACCAAACAAAGTCGTCCTGTTTTTTGAGCAGTTTGAAGAAAGGCAGACCCCTGATCCCCTGTCGAGAGATAAAGTGACTCAAGGATGCCATGCATCCGGTCAGCTTCTGAACATCCCTCTAAGAATTAGGTGGCCCCATATCAAGGATCACCATGATCTTATCCAGGTTAGCCTCTATACCTCGTTTTGAAATGATGTAACCAAGTAACTTTTTTGAAGGAACCCCAAAAACACACTTTCTAGGATTCAACTTTATCGAGTAACGCCTCAAGTTGTCAAACGTCTTTGCCAGGTCAGAGAGAAGTTCTTTAACTTTACAGGTTTTTATCATGATGTCATCAACATATGCTTCTGCATTCCGACCGATCTGGGCTTTAAGGCACCATTGAAGACCATGTTGGTAAGTCGCGCCAGTATTTTTCAGACCGAACAACATGGTAATATAGCAATAGGCGCCGAAGGGAGTTATAAAGAAAGTCTTCATTTGATCTTCGACTTTCAGTGGGATCTGGTGATAGCCTGAATAGGCATCCAAAAAGCTTAAAAGCTTACTCCTAGCTATTGAGTCTATGATCTAATCGATACGCGACAGAGCGAAGGGGTCCTTAGGACAGACCTTGTTCAAATTGGTATAATCAACGCACATCCTCCATTCTTTATTCTTCTTTGGTACAAGGATTGGATTTGCCAGCCAATCAGAATGGTACACTTCCTTTATAAACTTCGCATCTAATAATCTAGCTATCTCCTTGTTCATGGCATCCTTATGGTCTTGTGCAAACCTTCTAAGTCTTTGCTTGACAGGGGTGGCCCTAGGAGGCACCCTGAGTTCGTGCTTAATCTTGTCCCTAGGAACTCCCGGCATGTCAAAAGGTTTCCATGCGAAGATGTCCCTGTTTTCCTGTAGGAAAAGATTGAGCGCAAGTTCCTATTTCTCGTCGAGGTTGGCCCCCGCGTAAGTGACCTTAGCAGGGTCTTCTGGGTCGAGCGTGATCTCCTTAGTGGGGACGTCTTCCATCTGGATCTTATCCTTGGTAGGCTTCTTCCTGGGGATCTCAGCATCGGCCTGTACTTCACTGCCAACTGCCTTCTGGATCTCTAGCCGGTCGGACAACATCAACTGTCGGTTGGCCATCTCACAACTTTACACATTGCAATCAAAGGAATTCCTAAGATCACAGTGGAGAGAGATAATTCCCTTGGGGTCTGGCACCTTGAGAGTAAGATACGGGTAGTGTGAGACCAACATGAATTTTGCCATCGCCGGTCTACCAAGGATGGCATGGTAAGCAGACTCGAAGTCGGCCACTTGGAAGATGATACGCTCAGTTCTAAAATTCTCACGGGTCCTGAAGATGACAGGCAGAGCAATCTGTGCAATAGGAACAGAAGTCTTACCAGGCACGATCCCATGAAAGGGAGAGGAACTCGGCTGTAAGTCATTGACTGTCAAGCCTAACTCCGTAAGGGTCTTGGTGAAGATCAAGTCCAGACTGCTTCCTCCATCGATGAGTACCTTGTTGAACTTGACCTCCTTCATCGTTGCCGCGAGCACTAGCGGATATCATCCGGGCTTGGGCAGGTGCCTGGGATGATCTGACCGATCAAAAGTGATCGGTACTTTAGACCACCTCATGTACTCGGGCAGGATAGGCTCTATGGAGTTGATCTCATGTAGCTCCAGCTTTTGTTTGCGTTTGGACGTGTAGGCATCCGGGCCTCCGAAGATGAAGTTGACTTCCTTCCGGGGCTCCTGAAACTCTCCATCCTCGTCCTTGTCGCCACCGTCATTGGGCTTGTCCTTACCATTGCACCTTGGCGGATCTTTGGCTACCTTCAGTGTGGCGGTCGCGAAGTCTTTCAGAGTGTAACAGTCCTTTGCTTTGTGGTTTCCCTTTGGATGCCATAGGCATGGGCCTCTCAGCAACTTGTCCATGGGTCTGCTGGTTCGTCCGAGGGTTTTTCCTTGTCCGGTCTACCACAGCGACCAAGTTATCAGTCTTCCACTTCTTGTCGTTCTTGGAGGACTCCGGTTTGTCCGAGCGCTTCTCCTTGCCTTTGCCTCGGATGTCGTATAAAGCCGACTCTCCGAACGCGAACTTATCAGCGATCTTGAAGCACTCCCGAGCGGTTAGCTTGAGGTCATGATTCCTCCGACCTATCTCCCGAACCAGCTCATCGCTCTGGGCTCCTCCTTGGAAGGCTGCGATGATCTGTTGGTGCAGGACATTAGGGATCTCGGTCTTCTTGGCGCAAAACTCTTGATGTAGTCGCACAAGGGCTCGTCAGCCTTCTGCTTGATCCGAGTAAGGTCGAAGTGGTTGCCCGGCCGGTTGCAGGTAGCTTGGAAGCTCTCTATGAACTTCTTGTTGAGATCGCCCCATGAAGTGATCAACCTCTCCGGGAGTGATGTGAGCCAAATCTGAATGGCTGGCTCAAGGCAGACCGACAGATAATTGGCCATCACAAAGGTGTCGCCTCCAGCCGACCGGGTCGCCGTGCTGTAGAGTTGAAGCCACTCCCGAGGGTTGGTCTGACCATCATACTTCTCCATGGGGACCGACTTGAAGCCTTTTGTCCACCGAGCGATATGAAGCTCTGGTACGTAAGCCTTGATCCTGTCAAATTCATCCTCATTAGGGGTGGTCGACCTCCGTCGTCGTCGGTCTAGAGATCGAGAAGGTGAAGGCGCGTGACAATTATGGCGTGGGCCTATGTCATCATTGTGATGATGACGTTGATTATATTCATCCTGGTTTTCGCATCGGTCCTGATCGTCTCGTCGACATCGATCGTCGCGGTTATCTCTCGGAGGTGTGTTGCGCCATCGATCATTCTGTCGGTTGTCCCATCGATCATCGTGGCGGTCATCCATCCTCCGGTTGCAGCGCTCCTCCTTATGGCGCTGGTCATCCCGAACCCACTCTTCGGTCTGAGAATTGATAGTGTCTCGACCGTCACGGGGCCTCATGGAATCCCTCAGATCGCTATGTCACCTACCACAAAAAGTTGCATAGCTAGAACATGCCACTGATTGTGGTTCGTCCCTGGCCTTGTCTTGAACGGCAGCTGCTTTAAGCATAGCCACCGCCTTCTCCATCGTCGGAGTCTGATATGCTGCATCTGCCATCAAGCTGTTCAGCAACATCTTTGCTCCGGTGATGTTGTTCTAGGGTGTGTCGTAGACCTTGATGCCGTCTACTTCAATTTCCAACTCCTCGAAGTCTAGCCGTCATGCCAGTCGGGATCCACGAGATCCTCTTGGTCGGCGGCGGTGACCGTTCAAAGGTGGTGCCTCTTTAGGGTCGTCATCCTTTTGGCCTTCTTCATCATTGTTGTTGGCAACATCATCGCCATTGTCATCCTCCCCATCATTGGATGGGCTTTCATGACCCTCGACCATATTGATGGCTAAAGGATATGGGCATGTAGATCCATATGAGTCCTCATCAAAAGAATAGACCAACTTAGAGTCGTATCCGGAGGGTAGATCTATATCACCGAATCCGAGTGGAACCAAAGCAGGGATCAGATCTGACATGCTCGGTGATTGTTGGTCGTATCTACGCACCCACTTATATACCGCAAGAGGACAGTGTACAGTTGTAGCTCTTTTTCCCTCAGAGTATTCCAAGGTTATCGAATCCACAGGGAACGAGCGGAACTAATACTGTTAAAGGGTTACTAACAGATTGCAATGGGTTGGTTGGTGTGAATGATGACGGTGAGAAAGTGGAAGGTGAATGTTATTCGAGAGACAACAGGATAATGAAGGATTCTCTCCTTAGGATTGTTCACTAGCATGCAACCTTATTCTTATCAACTCAAGTGATGACTCTAATATTCTACAAGACATGGTGGTTTCGTTCACCCCGGCTATCACTACAGAGGCTATTAGCTCCCTAGTGGTTTCTTGCACTATGTAATGGGAAAAAGTGTATTGGCCAATACACTAATGAAAAGGATAGATAGATATGCAATAAGTTCATCACATAGATTAAATTCATCGAGAGAGTACCAACAAGCATGAGAGTTACATGACCAGATCCCCGCACCAGAGAAGAGAATATGAGACTACTCACTCATCCTTCCACTAGACATAGCAAAGGGGTGAGAAATAGCGCTGGAACGCGCCCGAGCTGATCGGCGCAGGCGTTGCGCCGATCAACGCGACCTCCCTTCTGGTGGATCTCGTCGGTGTTGATGAACCTCCGCCGTCAATATCCTGGAACCCAAGTTTTAATAACTGGTTCTCGCGATCACCGTCTCCCCCTTGGTCGTCCTTGGCTTTTGATAATTATCGTCCTTTTATACTTGATGGGATTAGGTCAACTTCCACCGACTCTAACTCATACTGAGCTGGGCCTTTGTCTTTCCTGGACCGGATCATGTTTTAGTCAACTTTTCCTCTTGCGCCAATCGGCGCATGGGTCGCGCCGATCGGCGCGGCTCTGAATTTTGCCCATCTTCGTTACTCTTCAGCTCTTTATCCATAATTGCCCTATTTTACACCTGTTTCCTGTGATTACATCCAAAACAGAATAACTACAAATATATGCAAATATGGGGTTAATTGTTAGTCCAAACCACCAAATCAAGACGCAAAACATCCCTTTTTGGTAGATAAAATGGGCATCTTGAAACCACCAACAGTTCCCCCACACTCAAATCATTGCTAGTCCTCGAGCAATATAAAATCAAATATGTAATAAGAATTTTCACACCATCTCTTATGGAGTCAATCTCAATCATCATTTTTACTCATTATCCCTCCACAAAGATTTTCTCTCATCTCCTTTTAACCAATCAGCATATCTTACTTGAACTTAATCAAATTACCACAAAACTTTTTCAAAAACAATTTTAGTTCTCCTCAACTCATCTTTTAGCATCAAACATCAAGCATTTGGTCTTCTCTAGGTCTCTCAAGTGTATTTCCTTCCCTCTCCTATCTAATCAAGAATTGTATGTGGATCTTGGAGGGCTATATAACTAAATTAAACCATAAGATTAACCATGTCAACAGTGTGCTCAATCATGCCTATTAAGAAAGGATTTTCTTAGAAAAGAACTTTTAATGGAGAAGAGGAATATAGAAGATCTAAAAGAAAATTCAATGAGAACAATTGGCAAGGAATGAGGAATAATCAGAAATCTGCTCTCTTTGATGACCTTACGGCTTCTCAGGGAATATATATTTTTCTTTACCTCTTTTTTATAATAACCTTTTTTTCTTTTTGCAACAGCGCCGATCGGCGCAAGCGTCGCGCCAATCGACGCGACCTATATTTTTTTTCTTTCTTTTCTTTTACCTCTCTTTTTTATATTCCCTAATATAATCAGCAATTTCTGTCTTGTATCAGTAGCGGAAACTTTCTGAATTCCCTTTTATTGAGAATATAGGTTGTATCAAGGATGAGGGAGAAACAAAGATGTATGGTTTTCATGATAGCAAGGAATTTGATTGGATAAAAATGGCTAGAAATACAGAGATAAACAAAATAGATCATCCTTTCCTAACTTGACCGAAATCATGAGCAAAAATTTGACAAAGTTACTTACAATCCACTTAGTTCAAATGTGTAGCTTGCTCTCATTTACTCGGCTATGTAGGCATATTTAGACCTTGCTTTTGCTTTAGCTTATGATGAGTCAAAAGAAATTTTCACAAATATAAAGCTCAAAAGTTGAGTGGTAACCAACAAATTCAAGTAATCAACCAATCGATCATCAGAAAGACAAGATAAATAACATAGGGCACTTTCAATTTGACAATCGACCCTAACTTTATTAAAGACAATGCAAGAATTCAAACTACATAAAAGACCTAGAAGCAACTCTCAACATGACTCGTGACTCTCTTAAGAACACACACAAACTTAAATAAACACTCATCAAAGACACTTCAAAACTGAGAAACTGGACTCAAAAACACTTAAAAAACTATGACTAATGGCAAAGCCCTTCCCCCACACTCAAAATTTGCAATGTCCTCAGTGCAAGAGAAGAAGCTTAACACACTAATCATGCAGACCATGCCTATTCAAGACTCAGAAAATTCGTCTTATATTCCTTATGAGAAAAGTGTAGTCCGCTTCGTTCATCTCGATTGTATCCTGGATTCTTCGGTCTACATCTCTTTGATTCGTGTAAGCACGGTCTCTGTCTAGATAGAGTCTCTCAATGTTTCTTCGATAGACAGGACAACAAGCAGGCAGTTGCAGGTTATGATTTTCAACGCTGTAAGGAGAGGCACTGTTCAAATTCCTCCGAGCCGATCGACGCATAGGCTGAGCCGATCGGCGCAGTGGTGTTCTTCCACCATTGCGACTTCCTCCACTTTCCCTCTGCATTACCATTAACTCTTGTTGAAGTTCCTGCTGCCCTGTCATTACTGCATTCTGGAAGTGTTTCCCGATTTTCAAACTTAAGACTACCAAAGCTTCCTTGCATATCAAAATCATCACTAAAATCTCCAGGCACACTAGGATCACCGCTTTCCAAAGTTTCCAAATGGTACGACGTATAGTCACTATCCCATTCGAAATAATTCTGAATTGGCTTACCCGATAATCTAGCGGATCTGTGAACCTCTGGTGTAATCTTACACTTCCTTGCAGCAGTTTCTTTGTCTTTACTTGGTAGAGCCATCAGATCAATAAATTCAACCATCTTCAGATTGTGCCGATCGGTTTCAGTGTCGCGCCGATCGACGCAGCCAGCAGCTTCCTTCATATAATCATCTAACTGCTCTAGATTACGCTCACGGATCACCTTATTCTGCTGCCTTCATAAAATCTCATCATTAATATACTTAGGTGTCCTTCCTTCAGGAACTGCGCGACAGCCATCATCATATATCAAATCTCTAGGTATGAAAGTTGGATCTTCTGCCAATTGGAGTTCCACCTTGCGTTGAAGATCTTTAGCACAAAAGAAACACTTGCAACCAATACAACTGTTCCTATGAATCTTATTTTCTTGAAAACTTTCTCAATCGGTAAGAACCTTGGGAAAGGATTCATCCCTTCTAGCTTGAAGATCCGTCTCCACATCCCGCTGGTACATAGCTTCTTCGACTTCCTCTCACAGCTTGAGTTCATACTTGGCGGCAATGTCATGTTCACCATAAAGTCGGCACCTATGAATTGTCAGGGTGCTCTCTTCATCTAGCTCTTCCTTCTCTTGCTCAGTCAATGATCTTTCAAAAGATAAGAAATCCTCATACGACAAGGGCGTAGCAAGATCAAGAAGACTTTCCATGGTATACCTTTGAGAAACTACTTCACTTTTAATAGGCGCTACAGATTTTCCCTTGCGCACCAATACTCTTTTCATCATCTGTCGAAGTTCATTGTCCATCTTCACCTTGTCGGCGTTCCACGCGTCAGCTTCGCTTTTCTTCATGAATTTCTTCTGTAGATCTGACCAGACGAGGGGATCATCTCGTGTTGGTGTCATAACTTCGTCGACTTCTTCCCAGGGCCAATTTGTAGAGGGCTGAGGAAATTCGCCATCAAGCCGATCGGCTCCATAGTCGCGCTGATCGGCGCAGAGGTCGTGCCGATCGGCGCAAGGGTCGCGCCGATCAGTGCCGCCTTGGTTTCTGCCTGATGCGCCGCCTTCCATCGCTTCTGCTCTTAAGGTTTGTTGTGGTGACGATGTAATGCGACTTGATCCGTGGGTTTGTTGTCACCTCATATTTATATCCCTTGATTTTCAATTGGACGAGGACTCTTTCTCTTATTCATGGAATTTAACGAGTCTTAAAAAGGCAAGGTCCAAAACCGACTCAAAACAAAATGGACTCTGTCGCGCCGATCGGTGCAGGTCTGCGCCGATCGGCGCAAGCGTCGCGCCGATCGGCATGGTACACAAAATTGCCAAAAAAGAAATACTATGGAAATTAAAATACATACAAGCTTTTGTTTTACGTCGTTAAGCTCGAACACACGGGGTACTAAGCAGTGAAATACACATCAAAAGATTTTAATTCAAATGTGTCGGGTTCTAGGTATACCTTTAGACGTTGCCCGTTCACCGTGTACTTGTTTCTCTTACCATCCATTATGATTACCGCTCCCGAAGGTAACACCGTATTCACAAGATAAGGTCCCTCCATTTGCTTTGTAGTTTGCCTTTACCAAATAATCTAAAGCGCAAATTAAATAGGAGCACCCGATCTCCTTCCTTGAACTCCTTCTTCAAAAGCTTCTTATCATACCACTTCTTTGTTTTCTCTTTGTATATTGCTGCATTCTCATATGCACGCAATCTCATCTCTTCTAATTCACTTATTTGTATCTTACTTTTCATGCCGGCGGCATCAAGATCCAGATTCATCTCCTTTATAGCCCAATAAGCTTTATGTTCCAATTCCACCGGTAGGTGACACGATTTCCCATAGACGAATCGATACGGTGTCATACCAATTGGTGTCTTGAATGCCGTCCTACATGCCCATAACGCTCCATTAAGCTTCATGGCCCAATCTTTTCCTCCCTTTGTAACAATCTTCTGCAGAATTCCCTTTAATTGCTTATTTGAAGTTTCTACTTGTCCATTTGTCTGCGGGTGGTAAGCTGTTCTAATTCTATGTTCAATTCCAGATTTGGTTAAAAACCTAGCAAATTCTCCTCCTGTAAAATGGGATCCTCCATCTGTAATTATTATCCTCGATACCCCGTACCTAGAAAATATTTGCTCCTGAAGTGTACTCCTTGATTCTCTTGTAGTGTTAGCCGTGCATGCCATTGCTTCGACCCACTTGGAGACATAATCAACGGCGACCAATATATATCGAAACCATGAGAATTCACAAAGGGTTATGTGAACAAGGGTTCCCGATCTTCCGATAGGTTCTGATAATCTTGATTAAGGCGGAGGCGATACACAAATCGATCCGGCTTCCGAACGACACATTCTGAACCCCGCAATCGCAGCACAACGTCTCCTCTGGTTATCAATCGTTCAAGAACGATTGACCTCGCCGAGAAGGCTTATCCTTGCCTGCAAATCAAGAACACAAGCAAGAACAAAGAAGAATGCAACCAAATTTGCAAGTATACGATGAATCTCACAAGTTGGGGTCTCACAAACCGATCAAACGGCGAAACTGTTATCAACAGAATAATCTAAGCAAAACCCAAACCCTAATGAAGAGGCGGCGGCTGTATATGAGGACCCTAGGGTCGTGCAAGACCCCCTGGACGCAGCCCTAAGTGGGCTCAACTCCATACATGGCCCAAAGACCGGTTACGGTGTCGCAGCACCAGGATAGATTCTGGAAGTCGAATTGTTTTTGCGATTGCCGACGGCTCCGGACGAATTTTGACATGGGACCAGTTGGGTTGGAAAGGGCTTTTCGTTATCTTTCCAGGCATATATAGAACGTCCAAATCCGAGTCCGTATGCGTCCTGGGCATCTGTTTTAGTGCAGACTGGTCCTGGGCTCCGAAACAGACTCGAAGTCGGTTTTGATTGGGCCTCCACCTTGGCTTGGACGTCCTTGCTGGCCCATCACGTCTCCAATCACCTCCCCAGCTATCTCATCATCATCTCCATGGTTTCTAATAACAATTAATTCATTAGGTAGCAATCTATTCTCAAAATCACATAAAGCAATCATTAGGAACAAGCTCACCCGTAAATTCAACTGTCGCGCATGAACTTGTATTTTGGTTGGCGGAGTGCTGGGTGTATCCATAAGGGTGATGTCCTCATCATTCTCCCCCTTTTCAATTAGAGTCGTCCTCGACTCGATCCCATCTCTTTCTTCCAATAGTGGTCTCAAATCTGAAATATAAAATATAGAACTATTCCCAAACTTGGAATGCACATCACGTTTATATGTGTTATGAAAATTATCGTCACAATGTGAAACCATAATAGAAGGCATGCCATGCAAATTAATGACCTCTTTGAAAACTTGCTCAGCAATATGAACGTCATTCTCACTTTTATGACAAGATGGAAAATGTGTGATCTTAAAAACACTAGAAAAATATGACATGACATGGTAATTGTTATTGCAGTTTTCTAGTTCATCATTTGGCTGTACAACACAAGGAGTATTCATGTTTGAGCAAATATAAACTTTATGCACCATAAATACACCTCTATGATCATAGTTTCCTATAGCATAAAATTTGTTTCTTGTTAGTAAAGGCAATTCAGTTTGAGAAAAGATTTGCTTCTCCACGGTATTTAGATCACAAAGAACATCAAATTCAATATAACCCAAAGTATTTAGAGAAGACAATAATTTCTGCTCATCCTTTTCACATGTTATTAAAATCAAATGTTTTATTTCAGCACTAGTAGGTGAATCATAAGCAAAAACATCAAGCTTATTCATTTGTTGTGGCAAAGGTATAAGTGAAGCAGTGGCACACAACTCCTCTTTATCATAAGGATCAATAGATAAATCAACTTGTGGCAAAGGCAAATCAAAACAAGGTTCCAATACAACAAGATTATTGGAACAATTCATCACTTCAAGAAAGCTCTTACCTGAAGCAACAACATGTTCTTCATCTTTCTCACTATCCTCTTCTTTGTGTAGAACCTGAAATGTATTAGTTGCAACAAGAGGCACAAAAATATGTTCATCATCTAATTCAGATTTTGATGTAAGTGTTGCAACATTTGAAACAGTCCATTCTTTCCTAAACGGTTCATTCTTTCTCCTTTCAAGCCTTTGTTGATCCTCTTCTAAAATTTCAGCAGCGGTCATAGGTTTAAGAGTAACTCTTCTATCATTGTATTTAAATGAGTAGCTATTTATAATGGCATTGTGCGAAGCATTATTTGTAATAATCCAAGGTTTACTCAATAACAAATGACATGCTTGCATAGGTACTATATCAAATTCTGCACTATCCTTATAAGAACCAATAAAAAATTCAATACGTGCAATTTTATCTACCTTTATCTTACCAAAAGAATTTACCCATTGGATGTAGTATGGACATGGGTGTGGCTGTGTTGTCAATCCAAGCTTCTCTACTAATTCTAAACTTGCGATGTTGCGGCTACTCTCTCTATCAATGATAACACGACAACGTCGATCCTTGACAACAAAGTGAGTCTGAAATAAATTGTTCAATTGATTTTGCTCTACCTTCTCCATTTGAGGACTGAGCACTCTTTGTAATACATCACTCATATTGTTCTCATTAGACGACGTTGAATCATCACCATGAGTGGCGTAACCTGTCATTGTTAGTAGCAAACAAGGAAACACACGAAAGTATATTTTCCTATCACTACTATGTGATAACAGTGTAAACTCTCAACAAGCAAAGGGAAGCATCTTATCAAGCTCTTACAAAGTTCTTAATTACAACAAGCAAAGGATACCTTAGAGAGTGTGAACTGATGATTGCGAGAGTCAAAAAAATTTGTGCCTGTTCAGAAGGAAATATATGGAGCTTGGATAGGCAATATTAGGTAGCAAGGATTAGCAAAATTTCAATTCAGAAGTTGCAAAACTAAATAATAGTCCCAAGCTAGTCTATGTCACCGGCCTAAACTTGTCTCGGACCTAGTTCAAGCAAGCAAGCAAATAACTCAACAAAGGACACAAAGGATGCAAGCAATTCTGAATTTGTATCTTTTCTTTTTTTCTACTTCTTTTTTTGTGCGGCTTTTTCTCTTGTGCACTTTTGCCTTTTTCTTTTCTTTTCTTGAGAATCAGGACTGCAGCAAGGTATTACAAGTTTTACAACCAATGGAACCCCAGAATATTTTTTTTTCTTACTACAAGTGCAGCAAAAGGATTCTTGTAATAGCACAACTAAAACAAACTTCTATAACAAGATCAAGCACTAATTGGTTGGCTTTTGATCACAATGAGACAGCAGCAGAGCACTCTAATTTTCTTTTGCACACGAAAGTAGAAGGCTAGATGTTAAAGAAATATTTAGTGCACATAATTCCAGCAATACTATTATCTAAACATATGCAACACTGATTTTTCCCTTGTTTGTCTATGACAAGGATATGCACGACTGAAACAAGACCAAAGGACAAGCACTAGACCAGCAACACAATGACCTTGTAGGGACTAAAATTGAGAGAAGCAAACTAAACTGAAAATTGCAAGGCACAAGGGGGGTGTAGGACAGCGGAAACACGATGAACAAATATTTTTGTAGGGCAATTTTCTGGACTCTAGGATTGAACAAAATAACAAGGATAACGGCGAACCTAATGGTGTACCTGAAGCTCTGATTACCACTTTATGTGAACAAGGGTTCCCGATCTTCCGATAGGTTCTGATAATCTTGATTAAGGCGGAGGCGATACACAAATCGATCCGGCTTCCGAACGACACGTTCTGAACCCCGCAATCGCAGCACAACGTCTCCTCTGGTTATCAATCGTTCAAGAACGATTGACCTCGCCGAGAAGGCTTATCCTTGCCGGCAAATCAAGAACACAAGCAAGAACAAAGAAGAATGCAACCAAATTTGCAAGTATACGATGAATCTCACAAGTTGGGGTCTCACAAACCGATCAAACGGCGAAACTGTTATCAACAGAATAATCTAAGCAAAACCCAAACCCTAATGAAGAGGCGGCGGCTGTATATGAGGACCCTAGGGTCGTGCAAGACCCCCTGGACGCAGCCCTAAGTGGGCTCAACTCCATACATGGCCCAAAGACCGGTTACGGTGTCGCAGCACCAGGACAGATTCTGGAAGTCGAATTGTTTTGGCGATTGCCGACGGCTCGGGACGAATTTTGACATGGGACCAGTTGGGTTGGAAAGGGCTTTTCGTTATCTTTCCAGGCATATATAGAACGTCCAAATCCGAGTCCGTATGCGTCCTGGGCATCCGTTTTAGTGCAGACTGGTCCTGGGCTCCGAAACAGACTCGAAGTCGGTTTTGATTGGGCCTCCACCTTGGCTTGGACGTCCTTGCTGGCCCATCACGTCTCCAATCACCTCCCCAGCTATCTCATCATCATCTCCATGGTTTTTAATAACAATTAATTCATTAGGTAGCAATCTATTCTCAAAATCACATAAAGCAATCATTAGGAACAAGCTCACCCGTAAATTCAACTGTCGCGCATGAACTTGTATTTTGGTTGGCGGAGTGCTGGGTGTATCCATAAGGGTGATGTCCTCATCAAAGGGTCCCATAAAATCCATACCCCAAACATCAAAGATATCGGCTTGAAGATTGTACTTAAGAGGCATTGCATTCCTACTGTTAACATTCCCTATTCGTTGTCATTGAGCACATGTTGCAACATACCTTTTTTGCATCTTCATGCATGGTAGGCCAATAGAATCCACTTGCCCATACCTTTGCCTGTGTTCTAAAGTAGCCGTAATGTCCCCCATAATCCGAAGAATGACATTTTGCTAAAATACTTGCTCTTTCTTCTCTGGGTACACATCTCCGTACTGCTCCATCTTCGCAATACCTATACAAGTATGGGTCGGCCCATATAAATTTTCTCATTTCACTCTTAACCCTTTTCCTTGTGTTCTTGTTCATCAGATCAGTTTGTCCCTTGAAACCTTTGGTAATATCCATCATCCAGTTCTCTCTACGATCAAATGCAGCAAACAACTGCTCTTGTTGCATTTTATCTCTTATTGGCTCAGTTGATGATGATTCAAGACGAGATAAATGATCTGCTACAGAATTTTCTACACCTTTCTTATCTCTTATCTCTAAATCAAATTCTTGCAGCATCAATACCCATCACATTAACCGAGGCTTAGACTCCTTCTTTGAAACCAAGTATCTTATAGCAGCATGATCAGTATATACAATCACCTTAGAATTTAGAATGTAGGATCTAAACTTCTCAAAAGCAAATATAACAGCTAGCATCTCCTTCTCAGTTGTTGTATAATTGATTTGCATCTCATTCAAAGTTTTGCTAGCATAATAAATAGCATGCACTTTACCTTCCTTCCGTTGTCCAAGAACTGCTCCAACTGCATAGTCACTTGCATCGCACATAATTTCAAAAGGTAGACTCCAATCAGGTGGCTGCATAATGGGTGCAGAGCATAGAGCTTCCTTTAATCTTCTGAAGGCCAAGAGTTTTTCCTCATCCATAACAAATTCTGTATCTTGCTTTAACAATTCTATCAGGGGTTTAGCAATCTTCGAATAATCCTTAACAAATCTGCGATAGAAGTTGGCATGTCCAAGAAACTCCTCAAAGTTACAAGATCAGTAGGGGGAGGTAATTTCTCAACTGTAGATACCTTTACCTTATCAACCTCTATCCCTCTTTTAGATATGACATGACCAAGTACTATCCCTTCTGTTACCATGAAGTGACACTTCTCCCAATTAAGAACTAAGTTGCATTCAACACACCTTTTCAAAACCTTCTCCAAATTCTCCAAACAGCTATCAAAATCAGCACCATGTACGGAGAAGTCATCCATAAATATCTCCATAATATCTTCTATTAATTCAGCAAATATTGCATTCATGCATCTTTGAAATGTTGCAGGCACGTTGCAAAGACCAAATGGCATCCTTCTATATGCATATGTCCCAAAAGGGCAAGTAAATGTAGTTTTCTGCTGATCTTATGGTCTTACCGGTATTTGAAAGAAACCACTATATCCATCCAAATAACAAAAGTATGAATTCCTTGCTAATCTTTCAAGCATCTCATCAATGAACGGAAGAGGATAGTGATCTTTCTTCATCACTTTGTTCAAACTTCTATAGTCTATGCACATTCTCCATCCAGTTACAGTCCTTAGGCACTACTGTCAACCCTCCTTTCTTGGGTACACAATGCACTGGACTAACCCATTCACTATCAGCAACAGGGTAAATCATACCTGCATTAAGCAGCCTCAAAATCTCCTTTTTAACCACCGGCTTCATTGATTCCTTCAACCTTCGCATCCCTTCAACCACTGGTTTAGTATTCTCCTCCAAGTTAATCTTGTGGGTGCAAAATGCGGGGCTGATTCCCTTGATGTCATCCAACGTATAACCAATGGCCTTGTTATACCTTTTGAGCACAACAAGAAGCTTCTCTGTTTCTTCTTTCGTTATGGCGTTGTTCATAATAACTGGATATGTTCTATTCTTTCCTAGATATTCATAGAGTAGTTCCTTTGGAAGTTCCTTCTGTTCCACTTCTGGTTGAGCCGATCGACGCAAGGGTCGCGCCGATCGGTGCTGCCAGTATGATGGAGCCGATCGACGCAAGGGTCACGCCGATTGGCGCTGCCAGTATGATTGAGCTGATCGACGCAAGGGTCACGCCGATCGGTGCTGGTAGTACACTTGTCAGTTCCACGCATGATGTTCCTCTGGGTCTCCCGTATCCATCCCTATCCTCTCTTCTTCCTCTGGGCAGAATTCATGATAGCAAGAAGAGTCTTGATGAGACGGATCATTAAATTGAAATTGCACTTCTTCCTCTCCTAGGTGTAGCGTGATTTGACCTTTCCCAGCATCCAGAACAGCTTGCACTAATCTTAAGAATGGCCTTCCTAGAATGATATCTTCAACCCCAGTTTCCTTATTGTCTAGAACGAAGAAATCTATCGGCATTGTTTTCAAACTGATCTCAATTTTGACATTCTTGATCACTCTCAGTGGCTTGGTTTTCCTACCATCTGCCATGATCAGCTCAAGTTCAGTCCCTATCAGCCGCTGTTGAGTTCCATAAGGCATGCTCATGAATGCATCGTAAGTCATCAAGCTGACATGGGAGCCAAAGTCACACAAGGCTTTCGGAAATTTCTTTCCCGATATCTCACAGGGTATGTATGGTTCTTTTTCCTCTTCAGTGACTCCTACAGCATACACACCACATAATCCTTTGTAGGGGGATGGCTCAAAGCAACTATCTAGCAATCTCTTCGCTTGTTTCACCTGTGCTCCATCAAGATCTATATCATCCTTGTAAAGCTTCTCTAAAACTCTCCCAATAATCTCTTGATCAAAAACTTCTGACTTGAGGCGATTACTTGGGAAATTGTACTCAATTCCGGCTTCGAAGGCGTCTTGCGGACTGAAGGATCTTCTCATATTAGGCAATTCTTGCAAAAAATCAATGGGAATCCAGTCCATCGGCTCAAATTCGTTAAGTGGTTTAGCATTCGCCAATGTTCTACCCCCCTTCGGTTTAGCAAATTTCCCTTACAAATTCCTTCAGTTGATTGTCCAGAATCGCAGCTTCTATCTTGGTATATTTCTTGCTACTTGACGGAGTCGTCAGGGTGATCGGTTCTCCTGTTGTCGCGGCTGCGCCAATCGGCTCAGAGACTGCGCCGATCGGCGCACATGTCAGACCCACAGAGGTGAGTCCGACGAGCTCTATTTCTTCGAATTGTCCTAAAGTAATCATTGATCTGCTCTCGGACATCAAGATCTGTTCAGCTGGCGACTCTTCTTTCTTCATAACTTCTGGGCACTGCCAATTTGGTTCTAAATATTCTTCCCAATGCTTGTGCAAAGCTTCATTCTCGGCAATTTCGCCCAACAATTCAATCCCTACCTTGGCCGTCAATCTCAGAAAACTTCCTCCGGCCGATCCATCCAAATGCATCCTCGATTCCTTATTTATGGCCATGTAGAAGGTCTGAGCGCACATGTTCTCATCAATGCCAAGGTCAGGTCCTTGTTTCAATAACGTTTGGAAATGCGTCCAGGCTTCCGTGAGAGACTCTTCATCTTCTTGTAAGAAGTTCAACACTTTCCTTCTCAACTTCTGCACCTTTGGCAAAGGAAAATAGTGGAGACAAAAATTTCCAACTCACTCCACTTACCTTTTGCTTCTCGAGATGCTGCCTTGTGCCACTCTTTGGCTTTTCCTCCCAAAGAGAATGGGAAAAGCAGCCACCTACAAAGATCCCGAGGCACTCCTTCATGATGGAATGTTTGGCAAAGTTCCTCCAAATCTTATAAGTGAGTATACGGGTTCTCCTCTTTCGCTCCAAAGAATTTGTTTGCTTCAGTCATGCTAATGATAATGGGGTTCAACACATACGAGGAGGCCGTGGCCTTCTCATCTGAGGGTTGAGGCACCAGCACGTCTGGAGATGGTAGAGAAAGTTCCCTGAGCATCCGAGAAGGTCCTGTTGTACTCATCCTAAAAATTCACACAAAACACAAAAACGAAAAAAACTAGAAAAGAGAGGATTAGAGGTTAGTAAAATATTAATAGTAAAAGAACTGGCTTGTTCCCCGGCAACGGCGCCAGAAAAAGGGCTTGTTGGTCGTATCTACGCACCCACTTATATACCGCAAGAGAACGGTGTACAGTTGTAGCTCTTTTTCCCTCAGAGTATTCCAAGGTTATCGAATCCACAGGGAACGAGCATAACTAATACTATTAAAAAGTTACTAACAGATTGCAATGGGTTGGTTGGTGTGAATGATGATGGTGAGAAAGTGGAAGGTGAATGTTATTGGAGAGGCAACAGGATAATGAAGGATTCTCTCATTAGGATTGGTTCACTAGCACGCAACCTTATTCTTATCAACTCAAGTGATGACTCTAACATTCTATAAGACAAGGTGGTTTCGTTCACCCCGGCTATCACTACAGAGGCTATTAGCTCCCCACTGGTTTCTTGCACTATGTAATGGGCAAAAGTGTATTGGCCGATACACTAATGAAAAGGATAGATAGATATGCAATAAGTTCATCACATAGATTAAATTCATCGAGAGAGTACCAACAAGCATGAGAGTTACATGACTAGATCCCCGCACTAGAGAAGAGAATATGAGACTACTCACTCATCCTTCCGCTAGACATAGCACAGGGGTGAGAAATAGCGCTAGAACATGCCCGAGCCAATCGGCGCAGGCGTTGCGCCGATCGGCGCGACCGCCCTTCTGGTGGATCTCATCGGTGTTGACGAACCTCCGCCGCCAATATCCTGGAACCCTAGTTTTAATAACTGATTCTCGTGATCGCCATCTCCCCCTTGGTCGTCCTTGGCTTTTGATAATTATCTTCCCTCTATACTCAACGGGGATTAGGTCAACTTCCATCGACTCTAACTCATACTGGGCTGGGCCTTCGTCTTTCCTGGACCGGATCATGTTTTAGTCAACTTTTCCACTTGCGCGGATCGGCGCATGGGTCGCGTCGATCGGCGCGGCTCCAAATTTGGCCCATCTTCGTTACTCTTCAGCTCTTTATCCATAATTGCCCTGTTTTACACCTGTTTCCTGCGATTACATCCAAAACAGAACAACTACAAATCAAATATGGGGTTAATTGTTATTCCAAACGACCAAATTAAGACACAAAACATCCCTTATTGATAGATAAAATGGGCATCTAGAAACCACCAATAGTGATCACGCCATAAGGTTGGCTGCGGCCGAGTTGGATTGATGCTTGTCGAGGCCTAGCGCTTCGTTGGAGTCGGCGGTGAAGTCGAGCGACCCGAATGAGATCTTGAAGTCTAGCGAATACTGGATGGTTGGAATTTTGGCCATCGAAGTCAACGGTGAATCCAGATGAGCCTAGCCCCCTTTCTGGCGCACCAACTATCGAGACTTGATCTCGGCAATATAATTATAGGGCTACGTCAGGATTAAGAACTATGATGGTTAGACACAAGACATCGAGTTATACAGGTTCGGGCCCCCTCGATGAGAGTAAAAACCCTATGTCTTGTAATCTGTGGTTTGTATTGCTTTGTATTCTGGTGTGTTTTGTGTTCCTTGATGGGGGTTCCCTGCCGCCTTATATATCCAGTCGGCAGGGGTATATGAAGAGTCCTACTCATAGTCTACAAGGATTTACATGGAAATTCTATCTCTAATCGCCTTGTGCTCCAAGCCGACTCGATCGGTTTCCTTGTTGGTGTAGTACCTGGTCAGTTGCCGACTTAAGCTTAGCTATGGATACCCGGAAGGTAAGTATTCCACAAGCGAACGCATCATCGTTCGTAACTGCCTGATCATGGTGCAAGTGCAACTGCAGGTATGAGTGTAACCATTAGGGATAGCAGTGAGTCGTGATCGGGTCAGGAGGAGCAAAAACTCACCCATCATGAAAAAGGTTTCAGGTGGAAATTGACACTCACGCCCGCACTCACGGGTAGGAATTGAGATCCACACTTGCACCCATCGGGTTTCAGGTGGGTGTCAAGTGCCCTTCGGGTTTCACATGTCATATGAAAAATATCTCAAA
This sequence comes from Eleusine indica, assembly GCA_030378355.1. Classification (NCBI taxonomy): domain Eukaryota; kingdom Viridiplantae; phylum Streptophyta; class Magnoliopsida; order Poales; family Poaceae; genus Eleusine; species Eleusine indica. The sequence continues at coordinate 18,609,851 of CM059502.1, forward strand.
ATAAATATTTTAACAAGATCAACATTAATGTGCAATGTCTACATATACCACGATAATCAACAAAAGTGACTCAAGGATATGTACATAGGCAATTCTACATAAATTCTTAATAATTTAGTTATTATTCTCATCACATGGAAATTTATTTAGAGTTACTTTATTATGAGATGGGGCTAAATCTTGTATGCGAGTATGATTCGTGGCTCAACTTGTCATCCGTGTGTGAGAAAGAAAACCCACACCCGTGATTGTGATGTCGAGTGCGGGTGATACCCATGATTGAAAAATTATACCCACCCCCGCACCCATCGGGTGCCCTCACACCTATGAGTGAAATTGCCATCCCTAGTAACCATCAAAAGCTACCAAGCTGGGCTTCAAATAACACTAATCCACAAGGCATGCTTCTAGTTTCGGCCCAAAACATGCTAGCGGAGGTAGTAAATAAAAAGTCAAGCATGCTACATGGCGCACCCCAGTTGGTAGAAAAATCGACTGAATTGCATTGGATTTATAGCTGACTAATATTTAGCAGTTCCGTTTTTGAAATTTGAGTTGTTGAAAATAAATCGAACAAAGCCAGATGGAAGTCAAACAAATTTTGTTCCAGAAAATTTTGTATATAAAAGATCCCAATCAATCATGTTTTCAAAACCCAGGTTTTAATATTTTGAAGTTTTCTTGTTATAATTTTTGTCTACTCTTAATTAGGGTTAGAAGAAATTTTTTCCTAATGTGATTTTCATTCTTAACCTAAATTTTGAATGTTATAGAAGGTCTGTAACGAAGCACTCCATATCAGCCCATCCAATACAAACTTGGATATGAATCTGAAACTATATTAACCAAATATTGTGGTGGCAGCTAGTTACTAAGGCTAATCAAATTCTAATCCGTGTTGTGTGCCAAATTATATCTAATATTTTCATTTATTACATACTCATCATGAACATGAAATTCTCCGCGCACAACCATCAACTTCTATACCATGACAATGTTTGTGAAATGAAGCTACCACTCCTGATGAGCTAACTTCCATGGTCTCGGCGCACCTTCCCATTGAACCTTGATACACATTAGATACGTCTGCCGGTTGTGGCACACCGCCGTTGATGACTCAAGCTTCATATAAATTAAAATGTATTTGTTAAGTGTACTGATTTTCAAGGCGTGACCTTGATTAACTATAACACAATATTACCTTAGTATTATATATTTATTTATTTAGCTAGAATGTATGTGTTAAGTCAGTTTTTAATAAAATATATGCTTAAAATGTATTTCGTTATTAAGTATCAATAACGAAAACTACATCGAAAAGTCTTAGAGAAGAGGCTGCCTAATTCAAGTTTGATCCTTGCCAGAAATCATTGTTGAGAAAATTTGAAGATGATTTATACATCATATAGAGTGACCAACCGACGTCTACATATATAAGACTACATTATGAACAGGGAAACCTAAAAACAACAATAACCATATAATGGATATATAAAAATTGTAGTTTGTATATAGAGACATCATGCAGAATACACGTCTGCACTCGGAATTATAATAATATGAAACAAGGTTTTGCTGACAACCATTGAATTATCAATAATATCAAATAAGAGGCTATTCCTGAAATATCTCTAGATAGTAATACTAAACAGGGCTCATAAAGAGTGAATGGGTACCAAACAAATCTGCGTAATAGAAAATTGTGAGTTTATAATTCAACGTAATAGATAATTTAATATATTATGATATTATGTTTGATGATGAATCTAATAACATCATTTTTACATGATCAAATCCTATAAATGTTTTTTACATGATCAAATCTTATGAATGTTTAGTTATTAATAGTCAAGTTATTTGCCATTAGCTTGTGACTTCAATTTGTCACTATCCCCATTAAAATTTTTACTCTCCTGTGGCTACCTGCCCACACCCAAATTGTTAAATCCATCTCCATCCTTTTGGGTGGGTTTTGCACGTATGGTAGCTCGACATGAGCATGAGTGAAGATTCAGCTGTAGGCGGTCTAGAACTGGCAGTGATGTAATATTAGTTGTTGTTCTTTCAACTTAAAACTATTTGTGGTCTTGCTTGCACTGGAGAGTAAAATCGGCTAGCCTGTGTTAGCAAGAAAAAAAATCCAATCTTTCTAACTTATTGACTAGCAATATTTATATTAGATAGATAATTTAATATATAATATTATGATAATCTCTACAACCTATTAATTAAGGTGTGGTCGTCCACTTCGTGTCCACGATTGTTGTTGTTCTTCACGGTTGTCTCTACGGTTTTTTACATAATCGAATCGATTCCAACTTATTCAGCCGACTCCGATTCAGTTATTCCATAGAAGTTGTTTCCTCTAGCTTTAAATAATCACTTTACAATGTATCCAATCCTATTCAACCTGACTTCAGGTTATTTGCAGCTAAACATCAGGATTTGAAGTTTTGAAGTTTCATTTTGGCTTCACTCAGTTTGGCCTTCCATTGACGACGAAAACGCCGTAGGTGAGCTCGCCGTTCATTTCTCATTGTCATGGACAAGTTTTATACGAGTTTAGAACACCATATCACCAAGTTTTATACACGTTTAGGACACCATATCACTGGATTCGGAGCTCCGGTGTGGCCCTCCATTGGCGCCGCCGTCTTTGTCGACTCCGGCGTCGTTGACCGTCGCCGAGCACCGGTGCAAATAAAGCTGACCATACATCTGCAGATCAATGGCTATTGTTAAGTCATTGCGTACCCCTTCATTTTTTAAATCGTAGCCAGTGATCTCCAGATGTCCGGTCGCCGTTGTGTGTCCAGCCGCTCACGAAATCGTGCACCGACAGCTGTCCCCCCAGCAAACACACCGTTCCCATGGAGAAAAAAAATCTGTGACTACAGGTGAGATCCCGAAAGCGCTCCGGTATCCAGAACATGTCTCGTTCGGGGACCCCACCTAGGGTTCCGGCGAGAAGATCACCACCGGTGAGTCCGGCCAGGGAGGTTCCTGAAAGGACCGAAGGCCTACCGAAGGGGGGGGGGGGGTGAATCGGTAGCCGACCACAAATTCGAATACTTCAGTTTCACGCCACTAGAACCTAACAATCATTGCAATCTAAGCAATTCTAGTAGGCCAAAACCTTATGCATGCTAGTGTTCATGATGCAAAACAAAACACGGAAGCTAAACACACTAGCCTATCCAAGCCACAAGTCACCCTACTAACTAGAGCATACAATTGCGGAATAGTAAAGAGGGGGTCAAGGAATGCTCATGATTTTTTCCCGAGGTATCGGAAGGATGGCGCCTTCCCCTACTCCTCGTTGGACCACTCCCGCCGGAGTCGCGGTCCCTCCTGCCACCAAGTAGAGTTCTCGCACATGAGCCCGCAATCACTCCCGGAGTAAAGACACGGTGCGCGTCACCGCTGCCACCAAGGCACAAGCTCGCCTCCCTCGAGACCTTGCCGGACTCCCCGAGCCGACACGGGTGCTCACTAGCGATGCCCCTTTCACTGGCAGGCTCAAACCGTGTACAAACGTGTGACGGCCTTCACAATCAATCACGATAGGCTCAATCACTGACACCTAAGCGGTCTAGGTCTCACCACAAACCAAGAGTAACAACCTAGATCACTCCCTCAAGGACACCCTAGCCTTAGATGTGCAAGATCGCTCCTTTTTACTCTCACTAGCACTCTCAAGATATCCAATATCCTCTCCTAGTGCTCTCCTCTTTTCCTCTTGGACCTTACCAAATGCTCTCAGGTATTCCACTGGCCAAGAGAGGTTTCCAAGACCCCAGCAACGAAGTTATATAGGCTTCCAACCTCAAACTAGTCGTTGCTCCACGAAATCAGCTTTCTAGGTCTACTGACCGGAGTGTCCGGTCATTGCCTGATCAGACCGTCCGGTCACTGCAATCCCGAGCTCCAACGGCTCTGCCCTACTGAAATCCTGTACTGACCGGACCGTATGGTCAGTGGACTGGACCATCCAAAAACAATTGTAGCACGCGCTTCCTCGCTGCCCAAAGTCATTTGTACAGACCGAACCATCCGGTTTGTAGACCAGACCGTCCAGTCTCTACAACCTCTAACTCTGGGAGTTTCCTCGCTTCTTTGTTGTAGGTTCTGGACAAAACCTCTTAGTGATCGTATAGTCAGGTCGCCTCTGACCCCTCTGTCCGGTCACTTCGTCCAGAAGCTGAAACTCCTCGTCTTCATTTGACTTCGTTTCCCGGCTTCTCCGAACAGCTCCTTGGTTTCTCCACTGTCACCTAGTGCCTGTGATTTCACCGAGCAACCTTGCACATCACCAACTAGACATGACCTAAGAGAATGACCTAGACCCCTTTGATAGTCCGGTTTTCCTATGGACTCAAAGTCCTAACAACTAGACAAGTGTTCCCAACACTTGCACCATAGCTTGTCCATAGGTTTGATCCATCTTCATCAACCCTTGGACTCCATCAAGCTCTCAAGCCTCCATGCTTGTGGTCATCGTCATCAATCACCAAGGCAACCGTCATCCATGATTTGTAGTAGAGATTAGTTAAGGTTCCTACATAGACAACACTCATGTAGATATTAGCCCACAATTTCATAGTTGTCATCTATCACCAAAACATCCATACCTCGGAGATTCCATCATCAATGGTCATGAAGCTTACAATCTCCCTCTTTTTGGTGATTGATGACAACCACTACTTATCATAATTTCAACAAGAAAACAACAGGGCTAAAAGAGCTACACTATGATCGAGAGGAACCACAAAAGCATAAGAGAGAAACGCACAAGGTCCTACTCAATCAATCATCAAGAGCTAAATGGAAAAGAGAGAAAAGCACACTCTAGATGATAATGCATGCATGTCATGATAGGATATTAAAGAAAGTATAAAGACATGCAATGCTAGACATGAATGATGAAATGCAACAAGATAGCATGGCAATGCATAGGATTTAAGAGCAAGCAATCATCATCATGGCATCATACACAGGCAAACAGGTTAAAAAAAAAGAAAGATGAGCACTATGTATGAAAATAAACCAAGTGAGATCAAGATGAGTTAAACACAAGCGAATGAAAACCATGACTCATCAAAATCCACGAACATCTCGATAAATCTGTCAAAATAAGAACTGAATGTATCTAACTCCCAAAACCGATGTACAAGTATGCTCCCCCTAGATACATGCTACTCTCGATCACGCAGGATCATACTCCCACTCCCCCTAGACCTAGGACTACTTCTCCCCCTTTGGCAACAAGCACCAAAAAGTGGGAAAAAGTGAACATCTAAGCGCTCATGGTCGAAGGAAGTGGTGCAGCGACGTCCTCTGAGGGCTCTGCTCCTGGCTGCTCCTGTGTTGGATCCTACTGTGCTTCCTGAGCCTGTGTCACCTGAGCATCCATCTGATCAAAGAAGTCAAGGTCTACAGGCGACTCAGACCCTCTGTCCTGCTCTGCTGGAGTGACGGTGGCGGTCTCCTGAGCAACTAAAGCCTAGAGAAAAGCAAGATCCGCCACATCCTGCTGTGACAACCACTACTTATCATAATCTTAACAAGAGAACAACAAGGCTAAAAGAGCTACACTATGATCGAGAAGAACCACAAAGGCATAAGAGAGAAACCATAAGGTCCTACTCAATCAATCATCAAGAGCTAGAAGGAAAAGAGAGAAAAGCACACTCTAGATGATAATGCATGCATGTCATGGCAATATATTTAAGGAAAGAAAAAGGACATGCACATGCAAGAGATGAATGATGAGATGCAACAGGATAGGCATGAACATGCAAGGAATTAAGCACCAAGCACTCATCATCATGTCATCATACACAAGCAAACAGGATAAAAGGAAGAAACAAGCACTGCCTATGAAAATAAACCAAGTAAGATCAAAATGAGTCAAACACAACAAATGAAACACATGACTCATGATAATCCACGAACATCGAATAACTCCTACAAAATAAGAGCCAAAAGTATCCAACTCTCAAAACCCATGTACAAGTAGCGTATGCTCCCCCTAGATACATGCTACTCTCGATCACGCAGGATCACACTCCTACTCTCCCTAGACCTAAGACTACTTATCCCTCTTTGGCAACAAGCACCAAAAAGCGGGAAAAAGCGAACATTTAAGCGCTCGTGGTCGAAGGAAGTGGTGCCGCGACGTCCTCTGAGGGCTCTGCTCCTAGTTGCGGCTGTGTTGGATCCTGCTGTGGTCCCTGAGCCTGTGCTGCCTGAGCGTCTAGCTGCTCGAAGAACTCAAGCTCCTCTGACAGCAAGTCATACTCTCTGTCCGGCTCTGCTGGCGTGACTGTGGCGGTCCCCTGAGCTGAAGCCTGGAGAAGAACGAGATCCGCCACATCCTGCTGTGTGAAGCCTCCTCAGACTAGATCCTCTGCTACCTAAGGTGTGAGCGTGCTAACTGTAGCAGTGGGAAGTGGAGCTGTAGCTCACTCTGGAGCTGGCTGGGAGTCTGAACAGGTGGTGCGCACTATCTTTGAAAATAGGCTCCTGACTAGTAGGTGCTAGGAGGTGGAGGGTCCTGCCATCTACGAAGTAGAAGAGTGTGACGGTGAGACAAACAACATAGATACTATGAAGGCTGACATGGGGGAGAACTGAGTCACTGGCGAGAAAGTCTATGGTACTCCCCTTGTCAGTAACACCCCTGAGTGCGACAACTCGCTGGACTGAGCTGTCATCAAAGATGTGAAGGGGCATGGATGCATCGGCAGCGGCTGAAACTGTGGAAGTGAAGACTGTCCCTACTGCTGACTAGCCTGCCTCTGAGTCATCTCTACCATCTGTGTCATTAGGGTGGTCAAGATCATCATTTGCTGTCTCTGAAGCTCTGCCTGTCCCCTGATGATCCATAACATCTGATGTCTATCCTCAGTTGTGCTCTGAATGAACTCACTCAGGCGTCCTGCTAGTGCTGCTACTGTGATAGCGCCTCCTGACTGTGAACCTGTAGGCTAGGGAGGTGCTCCTATACTGGCTGACTCAGGAACCCCCGTCTCTGGATGAGCTGCCTACTCATGAGTGACTGGCGGTGACACATGCTCCTCCTCTCCCGTCTGCTGACTCGAGGCTGACTACAATCCCCTAGGGGCTCGAGGTGCATAGCTAGTGGTCACCTCAAGGAACACCTCGTACTGCTCTTCTGTCACAAGGCCCATCCTCCTCAACAGATAGCAAATGTATGGAGCATAGACCAAGAGACGTCCTCCTACCCTCTCAGAAATAACCTCCTCCATCTGCCCGATCAGTAGATCTGCCAAGTCAAACTGCTCTCTCCTCATAATAGCTGCTACTGCCCACTGGTGGAGTAGAGTGAACTCCTCTCTGTAGCTAGACATGAGAATGATAGTCCTGGTGACTGTTGCCCTAACCACCTTGGCCTTTGCGGTGAGTCTTGTAGAGCCTCTGTTGAAGCCTGGGGTGTGTGATAGTGGGAAGGCAATCGACACCATGTCGTCTAGGGGAAGCTTCCCTCCCTGTGGTCTGCGGGGTGGAGCAAGTGTCACATAGGCACTCCTGTAAAGCTGGAAGTCTGAAGCCAGGAGTCCTAGGTTAGCAGTCAAATCCTCTCAAGACACACGCTGTGGCTGCCCTCTAAATAGGAACTAGAACTCTGAGCGGTCTCTGGCAATCCACGGTGTGGCGTAGAACTCAAGAACTATGTCCTCTCTGTATCTGTACGGAGTAGTAACTAGCTCTGCTAGTCCTGGCAAGTACGTGAAGTACTGCTCCATATCAGTCCTGGTGGCTCTCCTCATAGCCTCGTAGGTCATGTACTACTGCGGTACAAAGAGTTTGTCCTTGCCCTTCACGCCAAGGTAACGTCTAAGACCCTCTCAAATCCTCCTCTGGAGGCCTATCTAGTACCTATCTCTTGCAGCGAGGTCCCTAGGGACTGGAACCCACTGCTCAAAGCAGACCAGACGTAGCGCCTTAAGGTCCTTTGCAGGAACCTTAAGTATGTCCGGCTCTCCAGCTGCCTCAATGAGTCTCTACGGCCTCCTCGTGCACACTGTACAGGTGCACCTCGGGTCTCTTGCCCAGTGAGCTGTCCTCGGGGGCACTGTCTGCTCTGGCTGTGTCTCCTCAGTCTCCTCCTCCTCCAGCTCCTCAGACTTGTACTTAGAACTCTCCTCCTCTGAGTCCTCCTCAAACTCCTCCTGCTGCCTGGAGGATCCCTGCTCTGCAGGTCTCGACGACCTCCCGTGACGGGAAGTCAGAGTACGCTCCGACCACGCTGGCAGAACAACTCCCATAGCCAAGGGTGCTATCCTCTGCTTGGTACTCCTCCGTAGTCCCTGTGTCTCTGACTGTCCAATAATCAACCGTGCACCAGGGGTCCTACGTGTTGTCTCCATAGCCTCAAGGTGCTGAGCCACCCTCAAGGCCCTCACTGACTCTGGGTCCAACCTCGGTCTCTTCTTGCTCTTGGGCTTCTCTGGCATCTTACCCTTGCCCTTGTCCTATCCTGACCCTGCCATCTCTGCTGCTGACTGTTGTCACTGCATGCACGTAGGTATAGATAGGATAAGTGTAGAACCTATAAAAATCTACAAGCAAAGCACCTCTAGGAAATAATGCGCAATAGAAATCCTAGCACTGAATGAAGGACATGATCACTAGACAAATAAAGCAATATGACAACAGTGATCATCAACTATATGTGGCTGGTGTAGATCATCTAGTATACAGTCAAATAATGGCAATAAAATCTAACTGTAGACTAAATAGGAGACAAACCCTAGACATGCAATTAATAGATAATCATGGAATTAATTGCAGCTAGGTTGAGGCAATTAATTAATTAATGCAACTAAAGATGGGAATTTTATCTAATTGCATCAATTAACCAAATCGCTCAAAATTAGGGCATAATTGATGAATTGGGGGATAAGCTCAATATCCTGGGAGACTCGAATCCAAAACCGGGAGGGAACTCGCAGCCGATCGCCTAAAAACTAGAACTTTGGGCTTGCCGGCAATGGAGGTGGAGGGAGAAGGGGAAACTCGCCCTAGGTTTTGATGGAGCTCTGCTCTAGGTGGCTCTGGGCGTGTGCGGCGTGTGCGGGGAGCAGTGGGCGTCGGCGTGCTCGACTGCAGCGGCGGTGAGTGGTGGCAGTAGATAGCGGCAGCAGCACTAGAACTTGGCGACTGCGGTGCTAGGGTTGCGCGGATGCGGGCAGGCGCGAGCGCAGGCGTGCGCGGGAGCTGGCGGTGCGACAAGGTGGCACGCGGTGGCTCGGCAGCTCGTCGGCGAGGGCGAGGCGACGTCAGCAACAGAGGGGGCGACGGCGGCTGTCCTGAGCGAAGACTCAGCATCGGGGGCTGAATGAGGAGGAATCCAAAATTTGACCTAGGTCAAAGACTGACGGATGGCCGAGATTCTTCAAGGATCAAATCAACGGCTCAGATTCGGAAGTGCATCGCGTGATCAACTGAACTGACCGGACGGTCCGCTCCTTACACGGGACAGTACGGTCACTTCGGGAAAACTAGAAACCAAGGTTCTGGATGTATTGAACTGGTATAGACCGGATGATCCGATCTTTAGAGAGAGTTTCGTCCGGTCTCTATTTCCAATCTCCCGAGGCGCTGTGCTCAAGGCACAGACCGGACTGTACGGTCTAATGATCGGACTATACGGTCACTTCCAGGAATTTGCTGAGTCAAGGAAAATCTCCATTTTCCAAGTGCCCTCACTAAACACTCAAGTAAACACTTCACTTGGAATATGAAGTGAACTCTCAAACACTCATTTCAAATAGCGGCCCTCTATGGCCTTATAATTTTTGTAAAAGCCAAATGAAGAATCGAGCATATAAGAACCAAGGCGAATAAGAGCCAAATGGGTATGTATGAGCCTTAGTCCATGAATCGTGCGAGTGGATTTAACCTTGGAGTTCATAAGAGCTTGCTCAATGGGCATGAAGCACAATCCTTTCCTTTGATCACACTTACGGAGATGTAATCTCATACAGAGCATGAGGCACAAATATCTCCAAATGTGACAAGCCTCCTTTGTGTTTCCTATATGATACATGCAACAAGCATTTTACATATGCAATGAAGGTAAACATGCCATGTGAATGCAAGCAATATTAAAACAAGACACAAAGGAAACCTAACAATGTCAAGTTGGAACCCCTCTCAAGCTTACTCACTATAAGCCATACCCTTGCCTTGAGAGAAGCCAAACCACCATCTCAAGCACTCCCCCTTGCTTATAGCTATCTTGAGTGGGTTAGACATTGACTAATTTTTATGTGTTTTTCTTTTAGTTATTTACACATGCATGGATGCAAAGCATACTAGTAACAAAGGAGTCCTAATTACCATGCAATGCAAGAGAAAGAAACAACACGGTTACCTCCCTCATGAGTAGATAGGTCGTTGAGGTCCATGTCACTTGTGGTGGACTCCACACGATCTTCATGAAAGCATTCAGTCCATCACCACCACCATCTAGGTCTTGTTCTTGGGCGCCCACTTGTACACGGTCGACCACTCAAGATCAACTATACACTTAGGCACCCATATGCTCTTGACCTTTCTCTTCTTGTTTAGTGGTCCCAAAGACTTTGATTTCACCTTGCCATCCTTGTTCCTAACAAGCTTGAAATGGGTGTTCTCATGGAACAACTTAGCATTAGGTAAAACAATGGAACTCCTCACTATAGGACAATCCTTGATGGTGTGGCCATCCTTGCAACACCTCTCGCAATAGTAGTCATCGACGAGTAGGGGTTTGACCCATTCGGGAATGGAGTCACTCGTCCGATGATGTCGATGGCAGCGGGATATGAGCCAAGTCCCTGGTGAGAGACGTTGTTCACAAGATTTCTTTCAAGAAACTCCTTGTGAATAGCTCTACCACGTGTGAGTCTCTCGAGGCCATCCATTACCATTTTCCTCTCTTCCTTGAGCTTGTGATATTCCTTCAAAACAAATGACTCAAGAGAAGTGATGTGAACAAGGGTTCCCGATCTTCCGATAGGTTCTAGTAAACTTGATTAAGGCGGAGGCGATACACAAATCGATCCGGCTTCAGAACGACACATTCTAAACCCCGCAATCGCAGCGCAACGTCTCCTATGGTTATCAACCGTTCAAGAATGATTAACCTTACCGAGAAGACTTATCCTTGCCTACAAATCAAGAACACAAGCAAGAACAAAGAAGAAAACAATCAAATTTGCAAGTATATGATGAATCTCACAAGTTGGAGTCTCACAAACCGATATGACGGCAAAACTGTTATGAACAGAATAATCTAAGCAAAACCCGAAGCCTAATGGTGCGGCGGCGGTTGTATATGAAGACCCTAGGATCATGCAAGACCCTCTGGACACGCCCCTAATTGGGCTCAAGTAGATACAAAGCCCAAAGGCCAAAAATAGACGATGCAGCACCAACACAGATTCTGGACTCTCTCTTGTTTCGATGATTCCCGATGACTCCAGATGCATTTTGACATGAGGCCACTGGCATTGGAAAGGTCTTCTCCTTATCTTTCCGTTCATATGTAGAACGTCTAAATCCGAGTCCGTATGCGTCCTGGGCAACCATTTTATTGCAGACTGGTCCTGGGCCCTGAAACAGACTCGAAGTCGGTTTTGATTAGGCCTCCACTTTGGCTTCCAAGCCCTTGCTGGTCGTTCACGTTCCCAACTCCTTCTCCCATCATCTTCTGGTCCTCTATATGGTTCCTAATCATAAAATAATCATTAGGTAGCAAATCATTCTCAAAAGTAACATATAGCGAAGAACGTAGGAATGAGCTCACCTCTAAATTTAGTCATCATGCACGAGCTCTAGTCATTGGACCTTGCAAGTCCAGAATTGGAGGAGTGTTGTATGTATCCATAGGAGTGATGTCCTCATCATCCTCCCCCTCTTGAAGTGGAGTCGTCCTCGACTCAAGCTCATCCTCTTCTCCCAAGTATGGTTTCAAATCTGAAATGTTAAAAGTAGGACTAACCCCGAACTCGGGAGGCAACTCAAGTTTGTATGTATTATCATTAATCTTCTCCATTATTTTGAATGGACCATCAACTCTAGGCTTTCTCAATTCTGGAAATCTATCCTTCCTCAAGTGTAACCACACTAAATCTCCTACATCAAGCTTTACTTCCTTTCTATCTTTACAACCAGCAATTTTATACTTTTCATTCATCTTTTCAATGCTAAGTCTAGTGGTCTCATGCATTTGCAAAATAAATTCAGCACGCTCCTTAGCATCAACATGAACCCTCTCATTAATAGGTAGAGGAAGTATATCAAGTGGAGTACGGGGATCAAAACCATATACAACCTTGAAGGGACTTACCTTGGTAGTAGAATGTGTTACCCGATTATAAGCAAACTCAACATGAGGCAAGCATTCTTCCCATTGCTTCAAATTTTTCTTCAAAATAGCCCTCAACATAGTGCCCAAAGTGCGGTTCACAACCTCAGTTTGTCCATCAGTTTGTGGATGACAAGTTGTAGCAAATAGCAACTTTGTACCCAACTTATTCCAAAGCGTGCGCCAAAAATGACTCAAGAATTTTGCATCACGATCTGAAACAATAGTAGAAGGCATACCATGCAAACGTACAATTTCTTTGAAAAAGAGGTCAACAATATAACTAGCATCATCAGTTTTATGACATGGTATAAAGTGTGCCATCTTAGAAAAACGATCCACAACAACAAAAATGCTACCACTCCCCCTCTTAGTCCTAGGCCGTCCTAAAACAAAGTCCATAGAAATATCCGCCCAAGGAATAGAAGAAACAGGAAGTGGCATGTATAAACCATGTGGATTCAATTGAGACTTAGCTTTTTGACATGTAGTGCAGCGAGCAACAATACGCTCAACATCTTTCCTCATCCTTGGCCAAAAGAAGTGTGTGGCTAAAATATCCTCCGTCTTCTTAGCACCAAAATGACCCATCAATCCACCTCCATGCGCCTCCTGCAACAACAAAAGACGAACGGAACCAACTGGAATGCATAGGCGGTTAGCTCTAAACAAGAAACCATCATTCAACACAAATTTGTTCCAAGCACGACCTTCTTTATAGTGCAGTAATACATCTTTAAAATCAACATCAGCAACATATTGTTCTTTAATTGCCTCAAGTCCAAAAATTCTATAATCAAGTTGAGACAACAAAGTATATCGCCTAGATAAAGCATCAGCAATCACATTATCCTTCCCTTTCTTATGTTTAATAATATAAGGAAAAGACTCAATAAACTCAACGCATTTAGCATGTCTACGGTTCAAATTGCATTGAGAATGAATATACTTAAGTGATTCATGATCAGAATGAATAACAAATTCTTTGGGCAAAAAATAATGACGCCACGTCTCTAAAGAACGTACAAGTGCATATAGTTCCTTATCATACGTGGAATAATTCAAAACAGGCCCAGTAATTTTCTCACTAAAGTATGCAACAGGTTTACCATCTTGCATCAAAACACCACCAATGCCTATACCACTAGCATCACATTCAAGCTTAAAAGTCTTATCAAAATTGGGTAATTGCAGCAATGGTGCATGGGTAAGTTTGTCCTTCAAAGCATCAAAAGACTCATGATATACCTTACCCCAATGGAAGTCAATGCCCTTCTTTGTCAACTCATGCAATGGTGCAGCAATGGTGCTGAAATCTTTGACAAAGCGGTGGTAGAAACCTGCAAAACCAAGAAAACTCCTCACCTGTGTGATAGTTTTTGGTACAGGCCAGCTCTTTATGGCTTCAATCTTCGCCTCATCCACTTCAATTTCCTGTGGAGTCACAACATAGCCAAGAAAAGAGACTCGATCCGTGCAAAAGGTGCACTTCTCAAGGTTACCAAATAAACGTGCAACTCGCAAAGCATCAAAAACAGCATATAGCGAAGAACATAGGAACGAGCTCACCTCTAAATTTAGTCGTCGTGCACGAGCTCTAGTCATTGGACCTTGGAAGTCTAGAATTGGAGGAGTGTTGTATGTATCCATAGGAGTGATGTCCTCATCAAGAAGAAACCTCGACCGAGGTGGTTAGCTCATCACATATAGTAGAAGCATCACTCATTGATGAAGTAGAGGAGGGAGAGGCAAGGCTCTCAACATTGATGGCCTTATAAGTAATCTCAAGGGCCTTGTACTTCTCATGAAGCTCTACATGATCACCCTTGAGTTTGTCATAACTTTTGTTTAGGGTATCATGAGATGTGACAAGGTCCTTGAGCTCACTCTCAAGGTCAACAACACGGTCCTTAGCCAACTTACACTCTTTTCTTACCACATCCAACATTTTGGATTTCTTGATGGCGATGTCGCGGGCTTGCTCAAACATACTCCACAACTCGGCACAAGTGTGCTCCTCATCATCGCTGTCACTGCTACTCTCGTCCTCACTCTCCTCAAGGTGGCTCGAGGCCATGAGGCATGTAGGAGGTGAAGGAGAGCTCGTGGTGACGTGGTGTTGATCTTGGCTAGGCCGGCCACTTCTTCATCACTTAAGGAAGAGGACTCGTCACTTGAGTTGTCGCTTGTCCACTCGCCAACAAGAGCCTTGCATGAGAATCTTTTCTTGGAGTCATTGGCTTTGCCTTTCCCCTTGCTCTTGTCTTTGTTGAAGAATCTCTTCTTCTTTTGCTTGGCTTTGGGGTTTTCATCTTCTTCTTCTTCACTTGAATCTTGTGACTTGAGTGCTTCTTTCTTGGGCTTTGGGCACTCTCGGACAAAGTGATTCTTTGAGCCACAATTGAAGCACTTGCCCCTGGACTTGGAAGCAAACTTGTTCTTGAAGGTCTTCATCTTCTTCATTAGAAGAGCCAAGTCCTCAGTCAAGTCACCCTCATCATCATCTTCATCTTCATCATCATTAGTGACTGCCTTCTTCTTATTTTTCTTGCTCTTGCTTGTAAGTCTGTAGAGCAAGGTTGGATGGTTGAGGATCATCCATCCCCAACTGGTAGCTCTCGAAGGCAATGATCTTGCCAAGTACATCCTTCATGGTCTTGGTCTTGAGGTCACTCTGCAAGGTGTATGTGATGATGGACTCATACTTGGGGTCTTTGAAATGCCTCAAGAATCTTCTGATGACCTCCACAGGCTTGAGCTTGAAATCATCCCGAAGTGCATTGATCTCCTCCACTAGCACATGAAAATGATAATACACAGTGTTAGCTCTCTCATGTGGTAATCTAGCAAAGTTATCATACTTGTTTTTCAGCACATAGTATCTTTCCTCTTTGACATCACTAGTACCCTCATGGATACTCTGAATCTCAGTCCAGATACCGTGTGTTGTCGAACTTGAGTCCCATCTAGCAAACACATCCTTAGAGATGCATGAGAATAGAGCATTCTTGGCCTTAGCATTGTTCTTAATGAAATCAGGTTCAAGAAGGTTCACATTCGCATCCGATTCATGGGTCACCATCCATATCTCCGGATCAAGAGACTCTATGTAGGCTTGCATACGTGCCTTCTAATACCTGTAGTCCTCCCCATCGAAAATGGGAACACTCTCCACTTTTCCCGGCATCCTTACTTATGGCGGTGAAGCCTCAAAGTTGAGCACTTGGCTCTAATACCAATTGAAAGGACCAAAGGCCTATCGAGAGGGGGGGGGGGGGGGGTGAATCGGTAGCCGACCACAAATTCGAATACTTCAGTTTCACGCCACTAGAACCTAACAATCGTTGCAACCTAAGCAATTCTAGTAGGCCAAGACCCTATGCAAGCTAGTGTTCATGATGAAAAACAAAACGCGGAAGCTAAACACACTAGCCTATGCAAGCCACAAGTCACCCTACTAACTAGAGCACACAATTGCGGAATAGTAAAGAGGGGGTCAAGGAATGCTCATGTTTTTTTCTCGAGGTCTTGGAAGGATGGCGCCTTCCACTACTCCTCGTTGGACCACTCCCGTCGGAGTCCCGGTCCCTCCCGCCACCAAGTGGAGTTCTCGCATCCGAGCCCGCAATCACTCCTGGAGTGAAGACACGATGCGCGTCACTGCTGCCACCAAGGCACAAGCTCGCCTCCCTCGAGAACTTGCCGGACTCCCCGAACCGACATGGGCGCTCACTAGCGATGCCCCTTTCACCGGCGGGCTCAAATCATGTACAAACGTGTGACAGCCTTCACAACTAATCATGATAGGCTCGATCATCGACATGTAATCGGTCTCTGTCTCACCATAGACCAAGAGTAACAACCTAGTTCACACCCTCAAGGACACCCTAGCCTTAGATGTGCAAGATCGCTACTTGTTACTCTCACTAGCACTCTTAAGATATCCAATATCTTCTCCTAGTGGTCTTCTCTTTTCCTCTTGGACCTTACCAAATGCTCTTAGGTATTCCACTGGCCAAGAGAGGTCTCCAAGACCCCAGCAACGAAGTTATATAGGCTTCCAACCTCAAACTAGTCGTTGCTCCATGAAATCAGCTTTCTGGGCCTACTGACTGGACTGTCCGGTCATTGCCTAACCGGACCGCCCGGTCACTGCAATCTCGAGCTCCAATGGCTCTGCCCTACTAAAATCCTGTACTAACCGGACTGTACAGTCAGTGGACCGGACCGTCCGGTCCGTTTCTCTCTCCAGTCCAGAAACATTTCCAGCGCGCGCTTCCTCGCTGGCTAGAGTCAGTTGTACAGACCGGACTGTCCGGTCACTACAACCTCCAACTCTGGCAGTTTTCTCGCTTCTTCGTTGTAGGCTCCATACAAAACCTCTTAGTGACCGTACAGTCCGGTCACCTCTGAACCCTTTGTCCGATCACTTCGTCCAGAAGCTAAAACTCCTCGTCTTCGCTTGACTTCGTTTCTTGGCTTCTCCGAACAGCTCCTTGGCTTCTCCACTATCACCTAGTGCTTGTGATTTCACCGAGCAACCTTGCACATCACCAACTAGACATGACCTAAGAGAATGACCTAGACCCCCTTGATAGTCTGGTTGTTCCTATGGACTCAAAGCCCTAACAACTAGACAAGTGTTCCCAACACTTGCACCATAGCTTGTCCTTAGCTTTGATCCATCTTCATCAACCCTTGGACTCCATCAAGCTCATAAAGCCTCCATGCTTGTGGTCATCGTCATGAATCGCCAAGGCAACCATCATCCATGATTTGTAGTAGAGATTAGTGAAGGTTCCTACTTAGACAATACTCGTGTAGATATTAGCCCACAATTTCATAGTTGTCATCTATCACCAAAACATCCATTCCTCGGGGATTCCATCAACAATGGTCATGAAGCTTACAGTTCCTCTGCTTCATCTCGAGCAAGCCAGAGGGACAGGTTGTGACCAAACCAGGTCGCAGCTGGTGTGACCGATAGGGTCGAACCAGGCCAAGCATGATGACATGCGAGCCCGGAGGGGGGCCAGTACACGTGCCATGCATCCATGGCATTGGGAGAAATAGAGGGTGGGTACGAGCCCTGCAGGCAATAGAAGAGGAGGGTTCGGTGGAGGAATTCTTCAGCCAGCTTTGGCTTATCCTCGGTACTTCACCCAAACCTTGGGTTTCAGCTCGAGGGGAGATAGCCATCTGGATCCGATGAGACCTCTGGGAGGACAAGAGCTTTCGTCTGGAGGACTGTTTTCTGGTGAGTAGTTGCGATACCCTCCCTGATTCGATTCAGAGTTTTGACTTTGCAAGAGACATTTGGGGGAAGGAGGGGAAAGAACCATTGATGCAGATCATGAAAAAAGGATGGCAGGAAGGGGAGGAAGACCTCCACGAGGAGGAGGGCCAAAAGAGGATTGGCGGAGCTAGGGTGGCTAGAATCAGTTCGGACCCCACCCTCCATTGTATCCTCCTTTCGGCTATTTTCCAAATCAACCACACCCGTAACCATCGCAGCAGTTCTTCAACAATCAGCATCAGGGGATCCGACCTAGGCCACACCAACCTAGATAGATGGGCCAGCAAGGGCCGAGACCAAGAGGACGAGGGTACAAACAAGTGCAGGGTCAGGATAAGATGAAAGGCAAGTAGGGAGAGGGGATGGAAGCAGCTAAAAAGTAGGAAGATAATAAGGCAAAGAGAATAGACTGCTTCAATTGCTCCCAGCAGGGTCATTTCAGCTTAGAGTGTCCCAGCACTAAACTGTGCCATATTTGTAAGAGATCCAAACATGGAGCAGCAGTTTGCCCAGAGTGGAAGAAACCAATGCAAGTGGCTGAGTACTATGGGAGTGCCAATAAGCGTTTAGGATTTCTACATGTTGATGTGGAAGACAGACTAGGGAGAGTAAGAAACTAGATCCAGTTTGAGAACTATGCTATTGTTGGAATAGAAGAGGGTGTGATGAGTGAGGAAGGGATCATTGCTAGTGTAAAGGAAATCTTTGACAAGGAATGGGACTAGCAGCTGAGACAGTTGGATGAGTATAGCTATATCACAAGGTTCCCACCACACAAGAAACTCAAGGAGTTGATTTACTCAGATATCATTTACTTTCCTCTCAGCAAGGATGGGGTGTTAGGATTTCTCAAGATGTGGGAAGGAGAAATAGAGGCTTTTGACAGTTTGAAAGAAGTTTGGGTCCAGGTCAGAGGAATACCCCCCAAGTGGAGTGATTGGGTAACTTCTCACCAGATAGCATCAACACTTGGCCTGCTGGTGGAGATTGACTGGGGCGCACATATCAAGAGTTTCTTTGAGATGATTAGAATGAAGATAGCAGTGAAAGATCTAGCAATGATACCGGAGGAGAGATTGTTGGAAATGGATAAGAAGTTGTTCTGGGTGAGCTTTAAGGTAGAAGATGATAGGCCACAGGCAGATGAGTCGGATGGGCATGATAAAGGAAATGAGGATGATGATGGAAACAACAAAGGGAACAAGGAATCAGAGAAAGACAATCTCATGGATACTGATCACCCTAGCAACAATGAGAACCACAATAATAGTAAAGGCATAGATAAGGGGGACACCAATCCTCCTTCTTCAAAGGACCATAAGGGAAGCAAAAATGTACCACTCTGGTCCAGTCTGTTCAAGGATGGGTCTCTAGAAGGGATGATTCCTGGGGAGATGAGCAACTTAGTAGGGTGTAATTTACTGAGTGCAATGGAACTAGTGGCTTCGGATGAGGAAGATGAGGATCTGGAGCAACAAGGTACAGAGAAAGAGGAGATGATGGAACTACCTGAACATGTGGTTCATAGTCTGCAGTTAGAACAATAACAGAAAGAGGGTTGGGATCTATCAGAGAATGATGGGCCACGGAGCAAGGATTTGGTGCTAGTTGAGGGATTCTATGACTTGGGGTTTTTGGAGAGCAAGGGAGAAGAGAATGAGCAAGAGGAAGAGGTTAAAAAGCTTGAAGAAGAGAGGCTTTATCAAGATCATGGGAAAAAGAGGAAAGAACAAAACAAGAAATGGGGTCCAGTGCTGGTTGAGAAGAGATACAAGAAACAGAGGAATGGGTGGCAACATGTTAGAGAAAGCTCAAGCACTCAAGATGAAGAATAATCTGGAGGTACCTAGAGTATGAATAAAAATAAATTTGTTGTGCTTTCTAAGCCTATTGTAGTAGATGTAGCTAAGCAAATTGGTGTGAATCTTGGTGATAGTAAAGATAGTATGGAAGAAACTGTAACTAGCATGCTAGAAGTAGATTGTCAAAGGAATGTAGCTCATAGTTTAAGCTGCATGCATTGTAGGGTAGAAGTTGGTTGTGTGTGTAGCGTTGATAATAAGGGGAAAGAAAGTGAAGGGGGCCAAAGTAGTTTGGTAGGACAGACCCCTGGGAGACCGGAGAATGCCATCAGATGGATGGAGTAGAGGATAATGGAACAGCAGATGCCTAGACCAAAGTCTCTAGTAAAAGAGCTAAACAAAATAGGTGTAAATGTTAGGTGCCTTTTGGAATGTGAGAGGTCTAAACAGACCTGGTAGAAAGCTTTCTTTGGGGAATTTTATTAGGACTAATAAATTAGACTTTATGGCTTTGATAGAGACCAAAAAGAGTGAGTTTGCAGACAGTTATCTTAAATCTCTCACTAGTATCCCTTTTGAGTGGAGGTTCCTACCTTCACAAGGAACAGCTGGAGGCATGTTAGTGGGCCTTAAGTCTGATCGTTTTGTTATCTCTTATTGGCAAAGTACGAAATTTTCTATAACTATGGAGGTGCTAGATATAAAATCTAAATCCTGCTCGATGTTGGTGGTCGTTTATGGGTCACCATATGAGGAAGGAAAACAAGATTTTCTAGATGAATTAGAAGAGATTATGATTTCATGGAAGGGTCCTACCCTTACAGGACGAGATTTTAATGTCTCTAGATTTAGGTCCGATAAAAGTAATGGTAATATTAACCAGCATTGGGCAGATGGCTTTAATGGCTGGATTAATAAATGGGCTCTCTTAGAGCTTTCACCAGGGAATAGAAATTTTACATGGGCTAACAACCAGGAGAACCTGATTGATGCTAAGTTGGGTAGAATTTTTTCCTCAACTGAGTGGGATGCAGCTTTCCCACTCACTAGAATTAAAGCTTTAGGTAAAGTTAATAGTGATCATACCCCTATTCTGGTGGATACCGGAAATAACATGTATTTTGGTAAAAGAAGTTTAGGTTTGAGAAATGGTGGTTAGAGAGAGAGGACTTTAAGCAAGTGGTAGATAAAGCTTGGAACTCACCTTGTAGAGCTTCTAATCCAATAGACATATGGCAATGTAAGATTAGAAATTTTAGGAGGCTAGCTAAGGGTTGGGCAGCTAATGTAGTAGATGAACAGAATAGGAGGTAAAGTGAGATTAGTGAGGAATACAATAGGCTAGATATCATGCCAGAACACATTGAGCTGACTGAACAAGAGAGGGAGAGGATGAAGGACATAGCTAAAGAACTAGAAAAGTTTGGGCTATAGAGGAGATTAAGGCTAGCCAAAGATCTAGGGATAGATAGATTAAGGAGGGTGATAGGAATACAGCCTATTTTCAAGCAGTAGCAAACCAAAGAAGTAGGAAGAAACATAATTCAGTTCTAGAAGGGCCAGATGGGCCAGTTGAAGATACTAAAGGCATGCTTGATATAGCAGTAGGTTTTTATAAGGATCTCTTTAAGAAAGAAGATAAGGGGGGTACAAAGTTAGAGGAGAATTTCTGGAGAGAGGAGGATCTAGTGTCTACTGAGGAGAATGATCTACTCTAGACTCCTTTTTCTGCAGAGGAATTAAAGGAGGCTGTTTTTGGTAGTTATGCAGAAGGGGCACCAAGACCAAATGGTATCCCTTTCCTCTTCTACTAGAAATTTTGGGATTTAATTAAAACTGATTTATGTAACATGTTCCAAGCTTTCAAGGAGGGCAACTTAGATCTGTTTAGATTAAATTGTGCCATGCTTACTTTAATCCTAAAAGAG
Source organism: Eleusine indica (assembly GCA_030378355.1). Taxonomy (NCBI): domain Eukaryota; kingdom Viridiplantae; phylum Streptophyta; class Magnoliopsida; order Poales; family Poaceae; genus Eleusine; species Eleusine indica. The sequence goes on from CM059502.1 coordinate 18,631,256, forward strand.
AGTGATGCTAGAGAGATGAAAAAGTTTAAGCCTATAAGTCTTCTTAATTGTAGCTTTAAAATTTTCTCTAAGCTACTCTCGGTGAGACTAGGAGTAGTGTGCAAAAGGCTAGTGTCTGTTCAACAAAGTGCCTTTATTAAGAATCGATATATTCTAGAGAATGTGGTGGTAGCGCATGAAATTGTTCATAGTATTAATAAGTCTGGAGAGCCAGGCCTTTTGGTTAAGCTGGATTGTGAAAAGGCATATGATAGTTTTAGATATATTCTAGAGTGAATTGGGACTTCCTTTTCGAAGTTTTAGAAAGTAGAGGTTTTGGTAGGCAATGGATCAATTGGATCAAAAAGATAGTGTTAGGAGGATCTATTGGTGTATGTTTAAATGGGATAGAGAGTAATTTTTTCAAAACAAACAAGGGCCTAAGACAGGGAGACCCCCTGTCGAGGGTAAAGATCGGGGTGCCACGTGGCATCACCTAAGGACTCATACGCGTCCAGCCCAAGGGACCCGTTGGATCCCTGCCAAGGCATCACCAGCGTGCCCCCCCCCCCCCGCCACACACACAGGAAGCGTTCCCGCGGCAGTCAAACCTCAGTCACAAAGGTCACACCCCTTTCCCGATTCGCTCGACCCCAAATGGTCGAGGGCCGGCTGCGTCCCGCTCAACCCTCGAGTGGTCGAGCATTCACTGTGCCTTGCTCGACCCCTCAAAGGGGGCCGAGGACAAATCATCCCGCCTGAGGGAACTCAAGCACAGCTCGCTCGTCCCAACAGATGACTCAGCCACTCACCCGAGCTCATCCACTCCAAGGCAAGGACGGACACTCCACCACCGCTATAGTCATGACGACAGTATGGGCCCCCTGTAACCACAAGATAAACTCTACCTTCGTCAACTCCTGTCAGTGGGACCTGAACCCAGACAGGACGGGGTGATGGAACTCTGACCGAGCCGAAAATGGCGGAGTGGAGAAACTCGATTGCCCTGCCAGGACGGGACAGATCCCAACTCTATGCGGGCCCAGACAAGCCTAACCTGATGCGGTGACCCTAAACGGAAGGGGTCGAGCGAGACGATGGTCAACAAACGCCAACCATCCGGCCTTAAATGCCATACTCACTACGCACACATAGTATCAGGAGGTCAAATCCACCAGTATACCTGTCATCGTCATCATCACCAGCGCTTGCTGACGAAGGCAGGAATGACAAGGCAGTCTATGATGCTACCACCTGATGAAACCCCTAGCCACAGTGATGCGGGACGAATTGAAGGACAACCGGATTGATTTCTTCTCAGGTAACGCGACAGCGCCCCTGATGCATCATCCCACATATGGTGGAACACGCCATCTACAGTAACGAGGGGAGCTCAACCCAACGATGGAAAATGGGGGCACGCCCGAGCACAGTGCCCCCCCCCCCCCCACTGACATGAGGCTAGGACGATGGGCCTACAAAGACCGAGGACCGCACCACCGACCAGGAGCTTTGCCTTCTCCAACACAGCTCCACCAACTTCGCATGTGTAGAACCTTGCTCTCTCTCTCTCTCTCTCTCTCTCTCTCTCTCTCTCTCTGTAACATGGGCCCATCCCCTTGAAGTATAAAAGGGGAGACCCACTCTCTTCTCTAGAGGAGGGCTAATAGAGGCAGACACGCCCCACACTCACACACACTTCACTCGCACCTAAGACTTGGAGCCCTCTCCTCTCTCGCCACCATTGTACTCCACCACCAGAGCAAGTAACACAAGCAGGCCCAAGTACTGGATGTAGGGGGGCTTCCCTGAACCAGTATAAACCCCCGTGTCCTCTTGCTTAGCCATCACCGAGCCCAAAACATGCACCCCTATGAACAAATTCTACTAGCCACTGATCTAAACACCGATAGTTGGCGTGCCAGGAAGGGGGCTTTTGCGTGCTTTGCTTCACCACTTTCCGGTTCGAATGGACACTTCCTCCACCTTTTGGGCTCTCGGCAGCAACATGTTCTTCGAGAGCCTAGATTTCGTCGCTACTGCAGACCGGAAGCTGCTATGCGTCAGCATTCTGACATCTTCGCCGCCTCCAGTCTAGGCCCCCGCCTCCATGGTGGCGCACCCGAGGTGGCTGGAGGACATGGATGACACGCTCGACTTTGTAGTTACGGGAGACAGGATATTGGAACTCATCGACGAGTCACTCTCGGACCCTATCGCAACAACCGTCGCGGTTGTCGATGAGGCAATGCACACTGTTCAACTCGAGCCAGCCAGGCTATGACGTTGTCTGGCTATAGCGACCAGCTGTGTCTCCACTTGGAGCGCTACTTGGGCCCTACGCCCAACTAGGATGACCTCCGGCACTTTGCGTTCGCACTGGCGAACATCCATGGATAGCTCCTCGGGGGAGAGCCCCTCCACCCGAACTGGCTCACCGAAACCCCCGCGGAGGGCTACCCATCCGGCTTGCGGAATGCCGCGAGGTGTTTTCAGGATGTGACCGCCCAGCACGTGGTTTCCGCCCTCGTAGGCTCTGGGTTCGTCGGTGTGATCGAACATCGGGACAAATCCCTATTCGACCTCCTCGACATGGGGTCACTGGAAGATTCCGGTTCCGACTCCGAAAGCTATGCGGGAAGTTGTGACACCTCGCGAGGATGCAACATGGTGCCGCTTGCACCCGTCCCAGCAACAAGAGGCACTGGAACCTCAGCCACGGGGGCGATGGTGAACCGCGGGACCCCCGCTCCGGTAAACCCGACAGCGGGTGCGACAGTAGGGGACGCCCTCGTTAACATACCCGTCACCGTCACCGGGGAGCCATGGCCCATGCCTCGCCGGATGACCTTCAGCAGCAGCTGAAAGTGAGGCGAGCGGAGCAAGAAGACACCCGGCGCCAGCTCGAGCACGAGAAGGAAGAGGTAGACCATGAGCTGGCCCATTCCGGCACGGGCGAACACGCCCATGCCATGGCCCGCAATGTCCATCAGCGTATCATCACCCACGACCAGGGATCCTCGCAGTTCACTCGTGCGCGGTAGAACATAGCGGCTGCCATCACCTTGCTCAGCACTCTCCCTAAGCCCGCAACCCCGGAGGCCCAGCGTGTCCAGCGAGAAATTGTGGCTCTCGTAGCCAAGGCCACCGATCTCCAGGCAGCGAGCTTACAATGGCGCGCCGCCCCATCCAGCCAGCAGATCTCCACGTCTAGGCGTGCTAGAGGAGGCAGTGTTGCCGGATCGCAACAGCACTCGGTTCGACAGTCAGCCCCCACTGGAGACGCACCGAAGAAAGCCTCGATTCACGACCAAGTCGGACCCCACCTCGATGCATGCCACACGCTCAAAGCGCATCATCACGAGAAAGAGCAGCTGAACCAAGAGAGGGGTCAACAACCACACCACGGAGGCCGGTATGGTGATACCGATGAGGAGCAGAGCCGAAGCCCGAGTCGTCTAGGGCCGCGGGTCTTCAGCCCGCGAATCCGTAGCGCCGAGTTCCCTCAAGGCTTTCGTGCACCTGTGACCGTCACCAAGTACACGGGTGAAACGGACCCTGGCCTCTGGCTCGAGGACTATCGCCTCGCGTGTCAGGTAGGGGGAGCCATTGATTACCTCGCCGTCATCCGCAACCTCCCGTTGTACCTCGCCGACTCAGCCCGCGCTTGGCTCGAGCACCTCCCCGAGGGTCAAATCTACGACTGGGGTGACCTAAGGGATATCTTCGTTGAGAACTTCCAGGGGACCTACGTCTGACCTGGCAACCCTTGGGACCTCAAGAACTGTCGGCAAAAGGCCGGCGAGTCCTTCAAGGACTACATCCGATGCTTCAGCAAGAAGTGCAATGAGCTCCCCAACATGGGCGACGCGGACTTCGTTGGGGTCTTCATCTCCGGCATGACCTCAGAACAGCTCATCCACGAGTTAGGAAGAAAGGGTCCACGCACGGCTCGTTAGCTCCTAGACATCGCCACAAGCTTTGCCTCCGGCGAAGAGTGCATGGGGGCGGTCCTTTAGCGTGCGCCAGAGGGCAAGGGCAAAGGCAAGAGGGAGAAGGGAGACAGTGACAGTACCTCCGACCATCCAAAGAAAAGGAAGAACAAGTCACGAGCGGGGCGCGATAATGTCGTGGCCGCCGTCGAGCACAAGCCACCGAGGCCCACAGCAGGAGAGGTGCCGAACCACTTCAAGAAGAAGTGGAACGGCCTGTGCCCAAACCATGGGTTCCCCATCGAACTCCTCCTTAAGGACTGTTCCCTGATGAAGAAGTTGATCCGAGAGGAGGCGAAGAAGGGGGACCTAGAGAAAGCAACAGAGCCAGGAGTGCAGGACCACGTGGATGGCAACGGCGAGCAAGGGGAACCAGTATTCCCCAATACCAAAGCCTACCACATGATTTTCATGTGGCCCGAATCTCGGGGAAGCCAGTGCACCACCAAAGTCGTGCGTGGCGAGGTTTTAATCAGTCTTCCTCAAGTGATCAGACTTGCTGATCACATTTAATCGGCCTTCCTCAAGTGGTCAGACTTGCCAATCACATTTAATCGATCGGATCACCCCCCCCCTCCCCACGTGCCACGGCCAGGTCAATACCCACTCGTGGTCGACCCCAACATCGCTGAGGTCCGTCTCACCAAGGTGATGATGGACAGGGGCAGCTGCATCAACATTCTATACGTCGACATGCTCGACCTGCTCGGGATTGATCGATCGCGCCTTCAGCCGACTGGTGTGCCCTTCCATGGGATCATCCCTAGGGCAGATCAGCTTACCCATCACGTTCGGGACTTGTCGCACCCGGTTCCAATGACCGAAACTAAATGCATCTGTATGCGTGTCCAGGATCAAGTTTTCACGCACATAGCACAATTATTGTGATAAAAGAACTATATCTTTATTAAATCGACAACATTATTACAAAGATGAGTCATAGGTCAAAAGTAAAATATTACATTGCAGCGGAATAACAAAGCGTTGGCGTCCTTTAGTTCCCAGAGGAAGTTGACCGGAAGACCACATGTCTAGTCTCCTCCATCATCTTCATAGTCATACCATCATTCTCCTATAGCTGAGCAGCAACGTAGGATATAGCAAGGGTGAGTACATGTTGTACTCAGCAAGTGGGGGAAAAGATGACATGGGGCTAAAGACAAGGAAGGCTTATAGGGGTTTATTGCATGAGCTTTTAATTTACTAAGCATCCTATTTACTAGGTGAGGTCATCCCAACCATCAATCCAAAGGGTGCTATTCAAGCCAAGTCCAATCCAAACCACCAACCAACCATTCCCAACCATAACCATCCATAAACCAGCAACTAATCTCATGAGGATTCCAGGCCGCACTTGACCGTGAGCACAGCTGTCATGAAAGTTTTACACTCTGCAGAGGTTGTACCACTTTACCCACAAGTCGTGATTTCGTCCCCTGTTGCCAGGTGGACTACATGTTGCCATGCTGGCCAAGCACTAGCACACTTCCTTAGGTGTGCGGCCAGGAGATCACTACGAGGCTTTTCCAAAGGGTCTCCCAGTACATGCTAGCCAGTAAGGTTCCACTACCGTCCATAAGTGATAGCCCATCAACAAGCAGCTCATCACCCCAAGAGCCCCCTCTTGAGCCATTCGGATACAAGGACAGTCCTCTTGACTTCCATTCCCTACTCCACCAAAATGCTGCACCGACACTGGGAGAACACCTAATTACTAAGGCAAGCCTTACCCATATCGGTCTTGTGATGGCACTGTTTTCCTGGGTCATCGCTCCAAGAACCGGTTTCTAGGATCTACAACAAGCCTACCACCGCCAACCACATGCCCACGTCACCATATCCATTCCATTCGGCTTGCATAGATCCCTAAGTGCATGTTGCTAACATAAATTACCATTCCATCCATGAAGTGATATAGTTTATTAATCAAGATTAATATTAACCCAACATCTCACAAGCAACCTAAGCATTATCTATCCATAACCAACTGACCAACTAGCTCAAGGCTACAAGGAAAAGGATAAAGAAATACTAGGAAAACCCTAACAATAGGTACCCATTAATTTGACGCAAGCACACAGTTCTAAAATAATATTCATAGTAGGATCAAAATACATCAAGGACACTTGCCTGAAAATGGATGTTGCTGCTCAGGTCTTCAATTCACGCTCTTGCGATTCCAGGAACAAAACGTTCTCTAATTAACATCACGTAGGCACGACATGCACACAATCATATAAACAAACTAAGAAACAGTACACAAAACAATAATAAAATAATAAACTCAAACTCAAAAGATAGTACACATTTCTACGATCACGTGAGAGCAAGAATCATCTAAATCGGAGTTACGAGTAAAAAGTTACCAAGGTTTGAAGGTGTAGGGTTAAAATAGTAAAATCAGCAAAATATTAAAAGGCAGTATGAATAAATAATATTAAACTCTACGGTCGCACTGGTGTAATAATTTTTCAGTTCTGAGCTACGGTTGAAAAGTTATAACGATTTAAAGTTTTAGGGGCTAGAAACATAAAAACAGACAAGTTTAGGGGCCTAAAAGTAATTTTAGAGAAGTATAAGGGCAAAATTGTAAAATGTAAGTATAAAATATAATTTTAGAAAATATTAGGGACTAAAATGTAATTTATTAGAAGTACAGGGGCCTAAGTGTAAAAAGATAGGACTAAAACATAATTAAAAATAAGTACAGGGGCTTTTCTATAAACATACAATGCTAAAAATACTTCAGTAACAACATAGGGGCCTAAATATAATTAACCAAAGGCTATGGAAAATATTCAGGATAAAAATCTAATTTTAATAAAGTGCAAGGGTCTAAATGCAAAACTGGCATTAACCCCGGATTTAACTAATTAAATTAAACCCTAAATCCCATGGACTAGGTCTATGACCCCGTGGACCCATGGCTGACTAGCGGTCCACGGTCCACGGTGGACCGCGATCATACCCTTTCGGGGGGATCTAATCTCGGCCTTTCAGATTAGATCGGACGGCACTGGGAGCTCCGGCGAGATGGCGGCAACCGGAGACGAAGAAGGCGGCGGCGCCATTGACGGCCTCGCCGGAATTGGCCTCGGGGCCGCTCCGGATGTCGGTTCTTGGCCGGGAGGGGATGGGGAGAGAGAGGGGGACACGGCGGCTCATCGAGGAGCATCACATAGAGGAGGCAGGGGTCGAGGAAGGCTTGCGACGACGAGCTGGGAAAGGGCTTGGGGGCGGAAGTTAACCACCGAGGGGACAAGCGACAGCGGCGTGGCCTTGCGAAGCTCGGCGCGAGGTCGGCAGGGATCGGGGCATCCTGGGGCTGCGACGACGCGCGTCGGCCTCGAGCTCCACGCTCGGCCGTGGCCGACAATGGTGCAGGCAGCTCGGGTGGTGCGCGGGGACAGGAGAAGGGAGCGCAGGGAGCAAAGGGGGGGGCGCGGGCGTGTGGGTCCTGCTTTTATAGGGTGCAGACCCCTAGGTGGCTGGGCACACACGCATAGGAGGCGGCGGCGGCAGGAGCTAGGGTTTCGGGCACGCGGGCGAGAGCTGGGCCGTGGGCGAGCCAGCGGGCTGGCGCTCCCTGGGCCGAGCAGGTCGTGGGAGGGAAAGGGGGAAGGGGAGAGGAGTGGGCCGCGCAGGAGGGAAAGGCCCAAGCCGGGTGAGAGAAAGGGGAAAGGGGAGAGGGGAAAGAGATGGGTCGCGTGGGTGGTTTTGGCCCAAGTGGCCGGGTGGGGGGGGGGGGGGAGGGACAGGTCTCTGGGGTGGGCCAGATTAGGGGTTTTCAGCCCATTGTTCTGGTTTTTCTCTTTTTCCTTTCTTTCCTATTTCCTATACTATTTCCTATCCAGACCAAAAACAAATTCCTATTTGACTTTTAAAATACATTTTGCACACAATGAAACCTAGTGCATCTAATTCGGCATGAATGCAACATACAAAATATAATAACCTAATTACTTTATATAATTTAGAAATTAATTATTTTGCCTAAAAATAAATGATAATTCCCTATATAATTTAAGATAAATTTTAATCTATTATAAGAAAATGTTGAAATTTAGTGGAATTGGGTCACAACCAAAATTTGTAAATTTTGGGGTGTCACAGGACTCCATCCAACTTCCGGACCAAGACCCTCATCTTCGAGGTTGTCGACTTCCCTGGGGTGTATCACGCTCTCTTGGGACGTCCGTGTTATGCCAAGTTCATGGTTGTCCCCAACTACACCTTCATGCTGGGCCCTAAAGGGGTCATCACTATTAGCGCGTCCCTTCAGCGCACCTTCCAGTGCAACACCGAGAATAACGACCTTGCAGCGGCAACTGTGGCCTCCACCGGGGAGCTCGAGGCTATCCCTGCCCACCTCGAGGAGGGGGCCCTGACGCCAGTCACAAGAATGCCTCATTCGAGCCTACGGAGGACACCAGAGAAGTGCAGATCGACCCAGAGGGCGACAAGGAGAAGATGTTGAGAGTAAGGACGTCCCTCACTCCCAAATAGGAAGGCGCGCTCATCGACTTTCTCTGCACTAACGCTGATGTTTTTGCGTGGAGGCCCTCGGACATGCCTGGCACACCGAGGGAAGTCGCCGAGCACTCCTTGAACATCAGGCCGGGCTCCAAGCCAGTGAAGCAACGTCTGCGCTACATAGATGAGGAGAAACGCAGGGCAATCGGAGAGGAGCTCGTGATGCTACAGGCGGCCGGGTTCATCAAGGAGGTGTACCATCCCGAATGGTTAGCTAATCCTGTTCTTGTATGAAAAAAGAATGGGAAATGGAGAATGTGTGTTGACTATACAAGCCTGAATAAGGCATGTCTGAAGGATTCCTTTTCTTTGCCACGCATAGACAAGATAGTTGACTCAACGGTGGGATGCAAAACCCTCTGTTTCCTGGATGCCTACTCCGGGTACCACCAAATCACGATAAAAGAATCCGACCAGCTCGCGACATCTTTTATCACTCTGTTCGGCTATTACTGCTACGTGACGATGCTTTTTGGGCTCAAGAATGTCAGTGCAACTTTTCAGCGCTGCATGCAATGACGCTTTCACCACTTAATTGGTCACACGGTTGAAGCCTATGTGGACGACATCGTTGTCAAGTCCAAAAAGGCAGACACCCTCGTAGCCGACCTACGCGTGAATGACGTCAAACTACACGCGAACGACGTCAAACTCAACCCCGAGAAGTGCGTGGGGTCCCAAGAGGCCAATCCAGAGAAGATCTCTATGATCGAGCGGATGGGTCTGGTCCAGAATCTCAATGGGCTGCATCGGCTCACGAGCTGTCTAGCAGCATTGAGTCGCTTCATCTCGCGCCTTGGTGAGAGGGTGCTTCCTCTGTATAGGCTTCTGAAGAAGTCCGACTTGTTCGAGTGGACCCTAGAGGCGCAGTCTGCCCTCGACGACGTCAAGCGCATCTTGAGCAGCACATCCGTGCTGACAGCTCCGGTCCCGGGAGAGATGCTGCTGCTGTACATAGCAGCGATGACCAAAGTCATAAGCTCAGCGCTCATGGTCGAACGAGAAAGAGAGGAGCATGCCCTTAAAGTCCAACACCCCGTCTACTACGTCAGCGATGTCCTCTACGACTCAAAGACCATGTACCCTCAGATCCTCAAGATCCTCTACGCGGTGATGGTGGCGAGATGCAAGCTCCGACACTACTTCGACTCCCACCCGATACACACTGTGAGTTCCTTTCCTCTCTGAGAAATTATATAGAACAGGAACTCGGCAGGCAAGGTCGCCAAGTGGGCGCTCGAGTTGATGGGACATGACGTCACGTACCATCCTCAAGCGGCAATCAATTCCAAGGTCCTCGTCGACTTCATGGCGGAGTGGATAGAGGCGCAACTCCCACCCGCTCCAGTCAATCAGGAATACTGGGTCCTGTACTTCGATGGATCACTCATGAAGACGGGGGCAGGCACCAGCCTCATCTTCATCTCTCCACATCGGGTACGTATGAAATATGCAATTCGTTTACATTTCCAGCATCAAACAATGTTGCCCAGTACAAGGCGCTTGTCAACGGGCTCAAGATTGCCATCAAGCTCAGAATCCGATGGCTAGAAATCCGAGGTGACTCCCACGTGGTCAACCAGATCATGAAAGAGTCAAGCTACCGGACCGACACCATGGCGCTCTACTACCAGGAAGTCCGCAAGCTCGAGAACAAATTTGATGGGCTAGAACTCAAGCACATCCCGTGATGCCTCAATGAGGCAACCGACGCGTTAGCCAAGATGGTGTCTAGTCGGGAGCAGATCCCTCTAGGAGTCTTCGGAAACGACCAACACCAGCCTTCGGTTCGACCCAAGGAGCCCACGGGGCCTAAGGAGGGGTCAAATGATTCCGCTGAACCCGAGCGGAGGGTCGAAGAATCGCCCCCGGTGACCCCCAGAACTCGCGGATGTGATGGAGATTGATCGACTGAGCGACTCGAGCGAGGCGGACGACCGGTCGGACAACCTGAGGGTCGAGCGAATTGACCCCCAGGGGAAGAGAGCCGAGCTTTCACGCGGCTGGATTGTTCCGTACATTGAGTTCTTTGCTTGGGGCACACTTCCTACCGATGGGACTGAGGCCAAACGACCTTCCGTAAATCATTCGTCTTGGTTGACGGAGAACTTTATAAGCGCAGCGTCACCAAAGTCATGCAGCGTTGTATCCCCATCAGCAAGGGCATCAGGCTACTCATCGTTATCCAAGGGGGGGGGGTCTACGGCCATCACGCCATGCCTCGAACCCTCGTGGGCAATGCCTTTCGCCAAGGCTTTTACTGGCCGACTATCATGGGCGACACAACCCGCATAGTCAAAAGCTGCAAAGGTTGCCAGTATTACGCTCGCCAGACACATCTGCCAGCCCAGGCCCTTTAGATGATCCCCCTCACGTGGCCCTTCGTGGTCTGGGGATTGGATCTGGTTGGTCCGCTTAAGAAAGCGCCCGGGGGCTACACCCACTTGCTTGTTGCAGTCGGCAAGTTCACCAAGTGGATCGAAGCACGCCCGCTAGTAAAGATCCGGACCGAGAAAGCGGTCGAGTTCTTCCTCGACATCATCCATCGATTAGGAGTCCCCAACTCCATAATCATGGACAACGGAACACTGTTCACGAGAAAGAAATTCCTAAAGTTCTACGATGACTATCACATCCGCGTCGACTGGGCCGCCATCGCTCACCCTAAGATGAATGGTCAGGTCGAGCGAGCAAATGGCATGATACTCCAAGGGTTGAAGCCTCGAATCTTTGACCCAACCGTCATTTTTAACCACCTGAAGCAGTTCAGCGGTCGATGGGCGGCCGAGCTCCACGCCGTACTCTAGAGCCTACGCACGACCCAGAGTCACGCAACGGGCTTCACGCCTTTCTTTATGGTCTACGGATCTAAGGCAATCCTGCCCACTGACCTGGACTACAGGGCGCCACGAGTGTGCACGTACGATGAGCAAGGCAACAAAGCGGCACTCTAGGACGTGATGGATCAAATAGACAAGGCACAAGACATCGTGCTTCTCCATTCAGCCAAGTATCAACAGGCGCTTTGACGCTACCACGACCGAAACATGTGAGACAGAGGCCTCCACATGGATGACCTCGTTCTGTGCAGAGTTCAAGACAATAGGGGTCGACACAAGCTCTCACCACCCTAGGAAGGACCCTACATCGTCTGTCGAGTCATTCGACCCGGCACTTACAAGTTGAAGACCGTGGAAGGCAACAAGCTGAAGAACGCATGGAACATCTCATAGCTACGTAAATTCTATCCCTAGCTTTTTGTTTCACGCGTCTTCTGCACACCTCGCTCGCTCTTAAGTGACACCCGACCCCTCCCAAGGGGTCGCGCATCACTCAGGGACTACAAGGCACACAGCACTGCACGTTTTTTCTTTTTCAAAAGAAAATTGTAATCATGTTGAACCTCGACAATCGCTATGGCGGCGAGCAAAGTAAGTCACGAGCGAGGCAGGTTCACGGTCGAGTCGGTCGGACGGCACAACGTCGTGCTAAGCCCTAGCGGCCACGACAATGGTGATCACCGATGAGGCCAAACCTCGAAGCGCTCAGTGGCTCAAACTTCACAAGTCAAATCAGGAGAGGCGAGGGGCCAACCTTTCGAATAAATCAACTAGATGCGAACTAATATTGTTTAAGGCCACCAGAGGCTGACAAAACCAGACAAACACGAGTTCAACTTCACCACCTAAACCTATTACATAAAAAATGGCATGATGACCCATTGTTTGGAAGTAAAAGAACCACTAACTAGTTCTCCTCGTCCACCTTGGGGAGCGCCTCTTCTTCATACTTTGCAGCCAGGACATCAGCATGGGGCTCCGAGTCAGCATGGATCCGCACCATCTCCACAGGAGTGTGGTCAAGGTAGCCGAGGCTCAACGCCTCGTAGTCCATCACCACGAAGTGAGTTCCGAACATGCTGGATCCACTCACGGCTCGAGGACATCAGATTCCCGACCTGCAGCGCTAACGAGGCCACAGGCTCAGCAGGGACTTGGAGTTCTTGGGACACCCTCCCTAGCATGGTGCGTAACTCCGTCTTCTCCGCGACCTCTGAACGAAGGGATTCCTCCGCCTCGGCCAGCTTCCCCTCCAGTGCTGCACCGATCGATCCAGGCGATAAGGGATAACTCAAAGTCAAGAGCATGCATGGAACAGAGGAAAAAGAGCCATACCTTCTCTAGCCTTGTAGGTCTCTTGCAGTTGCACCAGATGTATGGTCGTCGTGTCGGCCGAAGCTTTTGCCGCGGCCACAACCTGATCGCGTAGCTGCCCCTCCGAGCGCAGCGACTCCTTCATCCTCTACATGGCCTCAGCCCAGGCAGCGGCTTGAGCCAGGGCGTCATCACGCTCCTTCTATGCGGTCTTGAGCGCCAGCTCCAGTCGACCCAGCTGACCCCCGCGTTGCTGCTCTATGGCTTGCAGATGGTACAGTTCTGTCTAAATCTCAGAGCCTCGCTCCTCGGCGCCCTTCAGCGATGACTCGAGCTCCACCATGCGGCCCTTTGTTGCCCCCAGCTCATGGCAGGCGTCGCAGGGATCGGCGGGGATGGCCAGGCCTTCCTCCCTATACCTTTGGGTCACAACGCCGGAGTACCTGGCAAAATCGGCACCAATGGCATGCCAGTTATCGAAGAACCTCTTCTTCTCCAGAGATACGATGGAAGAATCCGTCGGGACACGTGGTGGGGGCTGCAGCACCGCCTTTGCTGCACCCATCAGCAGCCACCCCCTCGTCAAGTCGATGACCGGACGCCAAACCGCTCCACCTGTGCCGCTCACGGGAACCTCTAGAGTAGGCGTCACTGCGACAGCCTCCGGGACCACCGAAGGAACGGCCTCTGGTGCCACCATCGCATCCTCCGTAGGAGACGCAACAGACGCACCCGGAATAGCTGGCGCCGACGCCGCAGTCGTCCTGAGGGACTCCGTGGGTCCATGCTTCTGGACCATCGGGGAAACCGTCCCGGCATCAACCGCCACGCCAGGCAAAGTGACGGTGTTCAGAGAACCCGATGCCCGCTTGTCTCCCTCGCGCCTCCTCGCCGCTGCGCCCACCTTCAGCTGCTTCGCCGACGTGAAGCACCCGGGGTGATATCACTTAGTGATGGCCCGACGTTTTGACACGGGGGCACCACCGGTCGAGCCTGTGTTGCGCCCACGCTTCAACGAGGCGTCAATGGCCGAGTCGGTGCTCGACTTCTCTGGCACGGAGGAACCACGACCACCCGTTCAGCGACCAGCCTATCACCATCCCCGCCACCCTCAATCGGCTCGCTCGTCCTCGGGGGCTGCCCTCCTCCGCCTCCATCGACCATCGAAGCCTCAATCCGCACGGTGTGCCCACCCACGACCCAAGACTCGATCGGGTCCTCGGCTCCATCAACAGCCGTCGGGTCGCTCGGACGGGTCTCTGGCACGGCGCTCCAAGCACTCGAGGTCGCGCCCTCGGTGAAAGGGGCGACACACAGCACCGTCGCCAAGTCCGCATCAACCTCATCATCGCCACCCGTCGGGACATCCAGGATGGCGTCGTAAGGGTGAGCGACATATCCTCCGTTGTCCCCATCGCCCCCCGATCCGTCGTTGTCATCGTCTTCATCAGAACTCCGTGTCCGTGGCTTCGCCCGTGTCCCGGCGATGCGCCCTCCTCTTCTCACGCTCCAACTGATGTTGGAGCTTCACGTCCTTGGCACTCTGCTTCCGCTTCTTCGCCTCTCGAGCCTCCATGTCCTTAAAGCGCTGCGCCGCCCTCAGTGGCGCATCCTCCGGCAGCATCAAGGCGTAGGGACGAAAACGTGCCATCAAGTCAGACTGCATCCAACAGGTAAAAAATTAAAGACGCGATCTCAAATTTGAGAAGCGAGTTGAACAACCAAACCAGGAAGAACTACGAGGGAAAACAAGCCTACCACATCGACGGCCCCGTCCGACAGGAGCATGGGCGGACTATCGGGAATCGGCCAGACGCCATCCACGAACAGCAACACCATCCTGATCCGCTCAACCAAAACCGAGCGGTCTGTCACCTCCTTCACGGCAGCAACAGCGCCAGCAACGCGGCGCTGCTCGAGCCCCCACAAGCGGGATGCAGCGGCACTGGAACCACCACCCCGTGACCCTGATTGCGGAGAGCCCTCATTCCTTCAAGCGCCGGATGGCCTAGACGGCATAACCGACGGACTTCTTGTTCTTCTTCATCACGCCCTAGTTCCAGGACGCTGGCGCCTCCTAGATTGATCGACCGGTGAACGCCGGGAACAGGCCCGCCAGGTCGTTGCGTATGTAGAACCACTTCGAATGCCACCCAGGCACATTCGAAGGGAACGGAACCATATACTCTGGCGCCTTCTTTTGGATCAGTCGCAGGCTGCCACAATCAAGGGCGACGGGATGCACCCCCGTCGTTTGTGGACCACATAAACAGGTAAGGGGAGAAGAAGTATTTTCATACCTCGATTTTTGGCTCAATTCCCAAGAAGCCCTCACATAGCATGATGAATAGCATGATGTGAAGGACCCCGTTCGGGTTCAGATGCTGCAACTCGATCTCGTAGTAATGCAGCAGCCCACGTAGGAACTTGCTCCCAGGTGAGCCAATGCCCCTCTTGTGAAATGGCACGAGGGAAACAACATAGCCCGACGGAGGATCGGGCGCCGCCTCGTTCTCTGGCATAATCCACTCCCCCGCGTCGGTGAGAGCGGGAAGGACTCCAGCCCCCACTAGGCCCTCCATTTGCGACATCCTCACGGGTGAACAGCCCCAATCAGTTCGGTCAAGCTGGGCCATCGCAGCGATCGTAACGGGCGACGGATGCGAGGGGGGCAGAGCGGCGAGGAACAAACGGGCACACGCCGAGGCACACTTGACGGCTAGAAGACCGGGGCAAAACAGGAGCAGAGCTAGAAGAAGAAGAAAGGAAGAAGACTACCCGAGTCAGACCTAAATAGGCGGCACGCCCCCAAGAGACGTGCTCCGATTTGACCGCGGGACCAAGCCATGACCTGTCTGAGCTAAGGGGATTAACTCCTCACTGCGCTACCTGCGGCTTAAATTTCGCCACGACCTCCTCCAATTCTCTCCATGCCCCCATGACTCCCTGACTTCCGCTCCTTGCAAATGACTCCTAGACTTTTTGGCCCCACCATCGTCATCGTTCGGGCGAAGAAAGCACGGCCATGACCGGCATGTTGCGGGAAACAAGGCGATGTGACAGTTCACCTGGGCCCACCACGACGCACAAGCAAGGTAAATGCGCCGCCTCCCCCTCGAGTAGTGGGAAGACGGTTCGAAACCAATCGAAATCCCCGCGCCTCTCTTTTATCTGTTTGCAATTCAAGTAGTCAATCCCCTCCGCTTGGGCCTTTTCAGTGCCCACATTAAGAATCTTTCCACAAAAGCTTCTATATTCATGGGCGGCGAGTGAGACGAACGAGGCAGAACTCGACTAACCATGTTTTGTAGCAATGACTCGATCAACCCCGTGGGGCCCAACCGACATGGACCCAGGCGGTGGCATGACGGGTCACGACTTGCTCGACCTATCAGAAATCATCAAGCACAGGTAAGACGGGATAAGGGGCCAAAAACTGCCTCGACGGCCCGATAACGCCAGGGTTCTAAGGTTGGCCTCGTGAAGGGGTTCGAGAGCCGCCCAGAGCGTGAAAACACGAGCGATGGGCACACTTAGCAGCCAATACCCTGACCCCCGAGGGGTCGAGGGCATCATAGAGTAGCATTTGAGTCCCATTCCGACTTGTCCTTTGGTATCTCCTGGAAGAGAGGTAGCTAACCATCATGACCTATAAAATGGTCGTGACAACGAGTCAAGACGGAAAGACAGATTTTTGAGGTCAACCACCAGCTGGTTCACTGGGACCCCGCCGACGGGGAACCGGAGTTCTCCCTCGAATGAACCCGATAAACAGCTCACCGAGCAGCCACGTTTCAGCCACCAAGGCAAAAACATGGCCCGGATCTGTCCTTTGTCCCACGGACAGGATGCAGAAGGAGAAAACAAAAAAGTTGAAATGGCCATTCGACCGATCCGTCCGCACCGAGCAGGGATGCGAGGGTCGGCATCGCCAAACGAGACCCAACGACAAGGTCACATTCATTATCCCTTGCTAACAAGACCGTTTAAGGCCCCGACTCTTACAAACTACCTCTCTTCTTCTTTACAAAGCGAGTATCAATGACTTAGAAAACAAAAAGAAAAGAAAAGAGAAAGTCGACCTAGGGGGTCTACTATAAAGGAACCGGTGGTACCCGCACCTCGGCAGGTACATACGAGGTGAAGCACCTGTAATGCTTCATCGTCAGGGAAAGACACGCTCAATTGAGGCTAGCCATTTCCCCTAACGAAGAAGGCGAGCAGCCCGGCCGCACTGTACGGCTATTGCTAGAGCTGCTCTTGAGACTAAGGACCCCTGCGCTAGTAGGGAGTCCGGTCCGGCGCCTCTTCTTGACCTCGTTCCTACCGACACCACTGAGGACGAACTCGAGGGGTCCTAATAAGCCATGACAACCTTCCATTCAAGGGACCCTTTATCTCCACCTCACCCCCACAAGGAGAGCACATAATAGAAGTTGAGCCAATCTTCCCGCAACCGACAGGGCACCCGGGAACTGTTGGCACTTCCCAAGTGCTCCTTTTATATATGAATATTACCCCAATTAGAGCATAATTGATACTAATTTAGGCCATTTACCTGTGAAATTGCCTATATATTTGTATATGCGTCATTTTGGAGCTTTATTGCAGAAACAGGTAAAATAGGTAATTAATGCGATGATGGAGAGGACAGGAGTCCAGAACCGACGAAAAGCACTGAAGAAGTCCAGTGCGCCAATCGGCACAGCCCATGAGCCGATTGGCACACGGGTGTTTTGACCCACAGAAGTGACCGAGGCCCATTCCACATGTTTATGGAAGTTTATCTGCGCAAGACACTTGAAGATATTTGTCTAAGAAGAATTATGGAACTTCAAGACGATTTATGGAACTCCAAGATCTTAACATGCAGTACAAGATTTTATCTCGAAGGAAAAGGCCCACATGGCAGCTGTGGAAGACGGAGGAACCAACTCGGGGAAGAAATAAGAGAAGACACGGCTTGCGTCGATCGGCGCAATCCTGCGCTGATCGGCACAACCGCCTTATTTGCTAGAAACCGAGTCCTTCACTAGTAGAACCCCTATAAATACTTGTAAACCCTCACCGCAGAGAAGGAGGCGACAGAGGGACACCAGATCCGTGACTTAGAGCCACCAGGGCTTGCCCCGTAAGAATAGATCTTTAGTTGAGTTTCAAGAACCATTGGAGTAAAGAGTTGATCCGTCAAGTTAGGCCATCTCGACGGGGATGAATCTTACTCTATGTATCTCAAGGATGATTGAATATGTTGATGATGGTTTTGGTGATTTGTCTATCTTGATTCTATAATCATGCATGTGCTTAGTCCAACTGCTTAGTTCTAGGCTAGGTACGTAGATATTATCGTAATTGTGGTGATTAGGATAGTATTCGGACATTGTATTGATTATGGTTGCTTGATGATGCTAGCAGTGTGGTTTAGCGGTGACAGCACTAAGCCTGCGTAGCACAATTAGATAGTTGAGTAGGGTAAGATACTCGCGCGATTAAGGGTTTCCTCCCCGCAGTGAATAAATAGGGATCCGCTCGGAAAGTAGGGTGACCTTACTCATTATAGGTTGTCATTGATCAATGTAATTACCCATTATGATGCTATCCAATTAGACTTTCTAGTTACGATCTCACTAGTAGATATCTGGCTACTCACTAATCAGCATAGGTTTACTAGATCTGGTGCACTTTGGCTTAGATTCACCAGTGTGCCGATCAGCTCAACCACCGCGCCGATCGGCGCAACAACCTTGGCTTAGTTTCACCAGCGTGCCGATCGGGTCAATCCCCGCGCCGATCGGCGCAACGACAGATTTACTGTCTGGCGCACCTTTGCGCTGGCCAGTCTCCCCCTCATGCAACCTGACCTTGACAGTAGCTTTGACTAGATCTTTTACTATTAACTTTGTTTAATAAATCCCTAAGGTCCCAGTGGATTCGATAAACCTTGGAATACTCAATTCAAGGGAAAAAGTGCTACAATCGTACACCATCCTCTTGCGGTATATAAGTGGGTGCGTAGATACGACCAACAAGCTTCCTTTTTCTAGCGCTGTTGCCGGGGACCATAGCAGGTTTTTAAACATTGTTTGATGTATTAGTGTTTAGTCATTGTGCTTTACTTGTCTCTCTAGTACATATATTTTGTTAAGTGAAACTAACAAGTATGGACGGTCCTAAGTCAAACAAACCCTCTAATTACGCCGATGATCCAGAAAGACTCTTTCACAAGAAGAGAACAACGGAGAAGAGAAGCAAGTCACCTGAAGATTTAGAAGCAGTCCGCGCAACACCTCGAGTATTATTCACAATAGAAGACTCAGTTCAAGAGCAAGAAGAAGAGGAGATGGCGGAGGTACCTATGGTTAATCGTCTCAAGCCACAATTGACTAGTATTGTCAAGACAGATTTCCTAGAAGCTCAAGATCAACTTCCGTACCAATTGGAGAAATATGTTGGAATAGTGGCGCAACAACCGTTCACAGGTTCAGAATATCCCAATCATCACTTGCAACACTTCCTTGAAGTTTGCAGTACATTCAAGATAGCGGGATTGACAGGAGATCAAGCGCGTGTGCGGCTGTTCCCCTTCTCTTATGTTGGACGTCCCAAGCAATGGTACAATGGATTGGAAAACATAGTGAAAACAGTGTGAGACACATTAGCAGCTGAATTCTTAGCCAAATACTCCCCCCCCCCCCGGTAAGACTCAAGCTTTGAAAAATAAGATTCTTGTATTTATATAAAATATTGATGACAGCATTGGAGAAGCATGGGAAAGATATAATGAGCATATGGATGCATGCCCTCATCATGGTCTGATGGTTGGAGAAGTTGTTGAGAGGTTCTACACAGGATTGAATCTTTTGTCACGTCAACATTTGGACGCCTCAGCTGCAGGATCATTCATGTCAAAAACCCCCATCGAAGCTAAGAATTTGATCAAGTTATTAGTTGAAAATCAATCATGGGATGGTGACAGAAGCTCAAGGAATTTGCAACCTTCAAAAGGAGTAGCGAAGAGTGTGATTGAGAAGACTCAGGAGGAATTGATTATAGATCGCCTCGACGCTATTCAAAGAAGGTTGGACAATAATCTTCATATCCCTAAGGAAGAGACATTCAAGCTGGCGGAATCACGCTCAACATGTAGCGAGTGTGGAGAATTTGGTCATGTGTAGAAAGATTTCCCTGAAGAGATGAAGATGTTAGAATATATGAAAAATAGTGGATGGAAGCCCCAATATCAACAACAAAGGAGTTCTTTCTCTCCTAGTTTGTCCATGAAAAACTCTATCCCACTTCGTCTCCAATGTCATGAGTTCTTTCAAGCTCAAGAGAAGATCAACATGGACAATCAAGCTAGATTCAAGGAGATTGATCGTGTCCTTGAGAGAGTTAATGACAAGGTGATAGAAATTGGGAGCTCCAATGAGCAGATTTTGAAGCATACCAAGATTATGGAGCAACAGATGGGACAACTATCGCAAGCCATTCAAGGCAATAAGGGGGCTATTCCTGGCAATACGACGTCTACAGAACAGTTGAAGGCAATAGCTACACGATCAGGAAAACAAACAGAAGATCCAGAACACTCTGCGGGAGCAAACAAGCCCTGCGTCGATCGGCGCACACCCGATGCCGATCGGCGCGACGACCCTGTCGGAGCCGATCGGCTCCCTAAAAGCGCCGATCGACGCAAGGAGGATGATGACCTCTCTGGTCTGAAAATGGGCGTGGAGACAAAAGAGCATGACCCTACCACGTTTCTAGATACTCAACTACTGACGAAGACAGAAAGAGCGCGACAACACGACAAGCAAAGGTTCGTCGATATTATGCAGAAGCTTTACATCAATGTCCCTTTTGTTGACGCTATCCATGTTCCCACGTATGCCAAGTACGTTAAGGACATGATGCAAAATAAGAAGTCGCTAGTTTCTGAAGAGGTTGTGAAGGTCACTAAGGAACTAACGACGGCAATCAATGATGTTGCACTGGAGAAACCCGACCCTGGATCACCAAGCATCAAATGCATGATTGGAACAAGGATTTTTGATAGGTGCTTGTGCGATCTTGGAGCAAGCGTAAGTGTTATGCCCCGTCATATATTTGCGAATTTCAATTTACCTAAATTAGAGCCTACGGGTATGTGTTTGGAGTTAGCCGATCAATCGGTATGCTTCCCTGATGGAATTGCTGAGGATGTGCCTGTTCAAATTGGAGATCATATCGTCCCTGTTGATTTTATTGTGCTTGACATGGATAAGAGGACATGGACCCCGTTGATCTTAGGCAGGCCCTTCTTGAGGACAGCAAAGGCAAGTATTGATGTTGGGAGTGGTAAGATAAGCTTCGATATAAGTGGGACTCCGTACTCTTTCAAGTTTCGCCCAAAGGGAGAAGAGTGCCGTGCTATTGATGAAGTGAAGAGATACAAGACACCGTGGCATCGAGGCATCGAAAGTAATTGGAGGGGATGTATGGATAGGTCGTCCAAGCTATATGAACCATGGAGATAAGGATTGATTGTTTGCGGGGAGGTTGAGCTCTTTGACCTTTAAATAACTAGAGCGCTCTTGGGAGGCAACCCAATGATCGGGGGATTTAGAAGTTATTTAGTGCTTATGGGAGGGCAACCCATTTCATTTAGTTAATTAGTACTGGCCGGGAGGGCAACCCGGTGTTTTTAAATGTGCTTACTTGTGATAAAAATAATCTCCCGAATAAAATAAAAAAATTAGAAAAGTGTGTGCTTAATTCTTGTGTGCTCTTGCGTTGTCTGTTTATTTGTGCAAAACTGTGTATATACATACTGTAGACTAACAATGTAGGAATATAAAAAAAAAGAGACCAAAAATAGGAAGGAACAGAGCTTGCGCCGATCGGCGCACATCTGCGCCGATCGGCTCATCGTTGCCCAAGTCAGGACAGAAGGCCGACGATGCCCAGAATTGAAGGAGTGCTAAACCAGTACAATAATTTTCAAAGACGGAGCTATTTTCAGGGATGAAGACAACATCTAGCGAAGAAACGAGGGGCCAGAAGCAAAAACGGACGTTGCGCCGATCGGCGCGAGGCAGCGCCGATCGGCGCGGTCACCAGATGAGCCCCGACACGTATGCCAATACTACAGGAACATTGGAGAAGTGGAAATTAGGTGAAAGAGATGAACACGAGGCATCAGAATCAGCACCGGACCTAAACACGAGGTGCAAGGGACTTGCACCGTTCGGCGCCCTTCTGCGCCGATCGGCACGGGTACCCATGATGTTCCCAAATGGGCGACAAAAGCGGCAGGCCTTGATTTTGAGGAAAAGGTATGATTATTATGCATGTGTGCAGTGCATAGGGGACACGGAATTGACCTAAAGCTGAAAAGGAGATGGCGCGCCGATCGGCGCTGGCCTCAACCGATCGGCGCCGCCAACAGGACATCAGGATTCCGTGCTGTTCCCCTGCCAACCAACATGATGTGCCAGGAAGCGACATGAAGAAGAGAAATCAAGCATCAGAGTGGTCAGAGCATTCAAAATTTGAATTGTGCCAATCGGCGTAGTACCCGTGCCGATCGGCGCACTCTCAAATTTTGAAAGTGTGTTAGCAGTAGTTTTACTTTCATGCAAGTGTGTTAGTAGTAGTTTTATTTTCATGCAAGTGTGTTAGCAGTAGTTTTACTTTCATGCAAGTGTGTTAGTAATAGTTTTATTTTCATGCAAGTGTGTGCAAAAATCATCATCATGTATTCAAGTTTTGATCTTAATATAATGGTGGCGGTTATGCTCTATTAGGAGAATTGAATTATTTATTCTTTCTTGAAAAGTGTTGATGAAGATCAAATAATGTTGAGCATTGAATAAAATTTTGAACTTACACTTAATGATTATTCGGCAAATATGTCTTATGTGGAGCAATTTTGAGTACCCATGTGCTTCATTTGTGTTGTCCAGTTTGTAATGATAACTTAGTACCAATCTTTTCAAAAATAAATTTTCATGTTGTGAACTTTAGAATTTATTGTTTTTTAAGATCCTTACCAACCAATGCCATATTTGGAACAACACTCATGAACCTTTGATATGTAGATAAACATTAAATTGATGGTTGAGTTCGGTTAGGATTTAATTCTTTTTGGTATGAATTTTATTCAGATGGAAATTCTTTATGTATCTTTTTCTAGCCTTGAATTACTCATGCAAAAATTCAATTCCGCTGAGTATCCCACCATAAACCCAAAACATCTTGTTGAGTATCATTCCTTGACCACATCCTATATTTCTAGCTATATTTAAATTCTTGAATAAATATTGAAGCCAGACGAATCAAATACCAACAAGTGTTGGTAAATTTGGGTTGAGAGCTGATCGGCGCACCATGAGCCGATCGGTGCAGTAGAGGTGGTGAAAAAAAAAACTCTGTTGTTTGCTAAGGGACTAGCAAAATTTTAAGTGTGGGGGATGACATATGACATGCTTATTCTTGAAATTCAATATAGCCATGAATCATTCCAACCATGTGCAATTTTTCCAAGATCAAATTTTTGCTATGCACATGTCCACATATCCAAAGTCTGAGTCCTTTCTTAAATTTTTCTTTCTTAATTGCCATCTTGATAAGTTTCTATAATTCCAACGAAGAATAATCTCCTAGCTTTATAATATATTATTTATTTATGTTTGCAATCCTTGAATTACCACACCTAGCTACTCATATAAGCCTGACACTAATATTATTTGATCATTATGATGTAGAATATAGGTTGAGTGATTTGAAAGATGAGTTGTTGCCTTGGATTATTTGGAAGATAGATTCTCTATGTTCACAATAATCTTTTAAGTGATTCTCATGTGTGGAAAAGTTATAATTTATGAATTGGACATGATCTTTTGCTTTGGGGAGAACTTTAAGCTTATGCCCATATTTGATCTATTTTGCTGAATACCAATATGAAATACACCACAATAGAACAATGCTCAACATTTGCTGATTTGAGATATCTTTTATCATAGAAAGAGTATCTTTTTTGATTTTTCTTTCTTTTACTTTACTCAGGACGAGCAAAGGTTTAAGTGTGGGGGAACTGTTGGCACTTCCCAAGTGCCCCTTTTATATGTGAATATTACCCCAATTAGAGCATAATTGATACTAATTTAGGCCATTTACCTATGAAATTGCCTATATATTTGTATATGCATTGTTTTGGAGCTTTATTGCAAAAACAAGTAAAATTGGTGATTAATACAATGATGGAGAGGACAAGAGTCTAGAACCGACAAAAAGCACTGAAGAAGCCCAGTGCGCCGATCGGCGCAGCCCATGAGCCGATCGGCGCAAGGGTGTTTTGACCCACAGAAGTCACCGAGGCCCATTCCACATGTTTATGAAAGTTTATCTGCGCAAGACACTTGAAGATATTTGTCTAAGAAGAATTATGGAACTTAAAGAAGATTCATGGA
Source organism: Eleusine indica (assembly GCA_030378355.1). Taxonomy (NCBI): domain Eukaryota; kingdom Viridiplantae; phylum Streptophyta; class Magnoliopsida; order Poales; family Poaceae; genus Eleusine; species Eleusine indica. The sequence goes on from CM059502.1 coordinate 18,655,364, forward strand.
ACTCCAAGATCTTAACGTGCAGTACAAGACTTTATCTCAAAGGAAAAGGCCCACATGGCAGCTGTGTGAGACAGAGGAACCAACTCGGGGAAGAAATCAGAGAAGACACGGCTTACGCCGATCGGCGCAATCCTGCGCCCATCGGCGCAACCGCCTTATTTGCTAGAAACCGAGTCCTTTACGAGTAGAACCCCTATAAATACTTGTAAACCCTCGCCGCAGAGAAGGAGGCGACAGAGGGACACCAGATCCATGAGTTAGAGCCACCTGGGCTTGCCCCGTTAGAATAGATCTCTAGTTGAGTTTTAAGAACCATTGGAGTCAAGAGTTGATCCGTCAAGGTAGGCCATCTCGACGGGAATGAATCTTACTCTATGTATCTTTAGGATGATTGAATATGTTGATGATGGTTTTGGTGATTTGTCTATCTTGATTCTATAATCATGCATGTGCTTATTCCAACTGCTTAGTTCTAGGCTAAGTACGTAGATATTATCGTAATCGTGGTGATTAGGATAGTATTCGGACATTGTATTGATTATGGTTGTTTGATGATGCTAGTAGTGCGGTTTAGCGGTGACAGCACTAAGCCTGTGCAGCACTATTAGATAGTTGAGTAGGGTAAGATACTCGCGCGATTAAGGGTTTCCTCCTCGCAGCGAATAAATAGGGAGCCGCTCAGAAAGCAGGGTGATCTTACTCATTTTACGTTGTCATTGATCCATGTAATTACCCATTATGATGCTATCCAATTAGACTTTCTGGTTACGATCTCACTAGTAGATATCTGGCTACTCACTAATCAGCATAGATTTACTAGATCTGGTGCATTTTGGCTTAGATTGACCAGTGTGCCGATCGGCTCAACCACCGCGCCGATCGGCGCCACCACAGATTCACCAGCGTGCCGATCGGCTCAACACCTACGTCGATCGGCGCAACAACCTTGGCTTAGTTTCACCAGCATGCCGATCGGCTCAATCCCCGCGCCGATCGGCGCAACGACAGATTTACTGTCTGGCGCACAACCTGACCTTGATAGTAGCCTTGACTAGATATTTTACTGTTAACTTTGTTTAATAAATCCCTAAGGTCCCAGTGGATTCGATAAACCTTGAAATACTCAACCCAAGGAAAAAAGTGCTACAATCGTACACCGTCCTCTTGCCGTATATAAGTGGGTGCGTAGATATGACCAACAGGAACTTACTGTTAGCGGGTTTTCATCCTCGTCTTCATCACGAGGGGCATCATCGCACCCGGAAGCCATGAGGACAATGGTCCACTAAGCAAGAGTCAGTCACGCCCCGGATGTCCTGGAGCTCAATGTGTAAACTTTAGGCGTGGGAATGAAGCAGAACGCTACCCGGTTGTGCCCTTAAATAGCCAAGCTAGGCTCGGGCCTTGGATACCTTGCATGGGCGTCAAGCCAATGCAGGTTCACGAGGGACTCTCGCATGCTGCGTGAGGACAAGATCCTGGCGCCACCGACGGTATCGCGTGCTGTGCCCCATAAAAAGAAAAACTTGCCTTGAAGGGAGCCGTTGGCTGTGGACCTCCCTAACACGTAGCGCGCCAGTTCTGGGCCCCATAAGAAGACACCCCTACTCACCGCACGCCAAAAAAAGACAAGGGGCCTGCCACTCCGGCAGTACCATGTCCTGCCTTTTTAAGTAAACAGGACGCGAGGACACTACGAACAAACCCCTCTCTGCGGCACCCTATGTCGCCTGCTCGGCCCAAGACACGAGGCCCGAGGAACACGGGTACCACAGCGCTCTCGTGACCGCATCCGACAAATAAAGCCAAAGAAGGAGTCCGCACGGACTCCTCCTCTGGCTTGGGGGCTACTCCCAACGGGTGCGGTCACGTGCACCCTTATCAAGAGACGAACTGACCATCTCATGTTGTATCAAGCCGAGGCTCGAGTTTCCCCGAAACTCGCCCCCCGGCTTGGGGGCTACACCCTTCAGGTGCGCTCGCGCGCACCTCTCTCACGTAAGCCGGGCAACCCAGAGATGACTTCGTGCCTTCGCTCGCACCGGCGTCAAAATCCCCCGAACGACTCTCTAACTCGCTCGAGGGCTACTATCGAGGGTAAAGATCGGGTTGCCATGTGGTGCCACCTAAGGACTTATACACGTCCAGCTCAAGGGACCTGTTGGATCGCCGCCAAGGCATCACCAGCGTGCCCCCCCCCCCCCACACACACACACAGGAAGCGTTCCTGCAGCAGTCAAACCTCAGTCGCAAAGGTCACGCCCCTTTCCCGATTCGCTCGATCCCAAGTGGTCGAGGGCCGGCTATGTCTCGCTCGACCCTCGAGTGGCCGAGGATTCACTGTGCCTTGCTCGACCCCTCAAAGGGGACCAAGGACAAGTCATCCCGCCTGAGGGAACTCAAGTACGGCTCGCTCGTCCCAGCAGATGACTCAGTCACTCACCCGAGCTCATCCACTCCAGGGCAAGGACGGACACTCCACCGTCGCTACAGTCATGACGACAATATGGGCCCCCCGTAACCACCAGATAAACTTTACCTCTGTCAACTCCTGTCAGTGGGACCTGAACCCGGACAAGATGGGGTGACGGAACCCTGACTGAGCCGGAAATGGCGAAGTGGAAAACTTGATTGCCCTGCCAGGACGGGACAGATCCCAACTCCAAGCAGGCCCAGACAAGCCTAACCGAACACAGTGACCCCGGACAGAAGGGGTCGAGCGAGACGGTGGTCAACAACCGTCAACCACCAGGCCTTAAATGCCATACTCACTGCGCACATACAGTATCGGGAGGTCAAATCCTCCAGTATATCTGCCGCCCTCATCATCCCCAGTGCCTGCTAACGAAAGCAGGCATGACAAGGCAGTCTGTGACGCTACCACCTGATGACCACTCGGGTAATGCGACAGCGGCCATGATGCATCATCCCACGTATGGTGGAACACGCCATCTACAGTAACGAGGGGAGCTCGACCCAATGATGGAAAACGGGGGCACGCCCGAGCACAGTGCCCCCCCCCCCCCCCCCCGCACTGACATGAGGCCAGGACGATGGGCCTACAAAGACCTAGGACCGCACCACTGACCAGGAGCTTCGCCTTCTCCAACAGGGCTCCACCAATTCTGCACGTGTAGAACCCTGCTCTCTCTCTCTGTCTCTCTCTCTCTCTCTCTCTCTCTCTCACACACACACACACAGACACACACACATGGGCCCATCCCCTTGAAGTATAAAAGGGGAGACCCACTCTCTTCTCTAGAGGAGGGCTGATAGAGGCAGACACGCCCAACACTCACACACACTTCACTCGCACCCGAGACTTGGAGCCCTCTCCTCTCTCACCACCATTGTACTCCACCACTGGGGCAAGTAACATGAGCAGGCCCAAGAACTGGACGTAGGGGGTTTCCCCGAACCAGTATAACCCTCGTGTCCTCTTGCTTAGCCATCACCGAGCCCGAAACGCGCACCCCTATGAACAAATTCTACTAGCCGATGATCTAAACACCGACACCCCCTATCACCTTTGCTGTTCAATTTGGTAGGAGATGCCTTAACCAGAATGTTAGGTAGAGCTAGTGAAGCAGGGAGCATTAAAGGGTAGCTAACAGATTTTAGAGAAGGAGGGATAGTATCTCTGTAGTATGCAGATGACACTATTATCTTCTCTAGTGCGGATAAGGATAAGCTAACTAATTTGAAATGTATTTGACCCTGCTTTGAGAGAGTGTCAGGAATGAGAATCAATTTTAATAAGAGTCAGATAGTGCCTATGAACTTAGATCAAGAAGTTGTGCATGAGTTGTCTCATATCTTTGGATGTCCCATTGGCAATTTACCCATGAAGTATTTGGGGGTGCCATTGCATTTTAGTAAATTGAGAAGGGAAGATATTCAGCCTTTAGTGGACAAAATCATTAAAAGAATAGTGGGGTGGAGAGGTAGACTCTTATTGTCACATACCTATACCGAGATATAGAGTGTGCCGTATAGGATCGCCTTGGGAGATGATTACCAAGATAACCATACATAGCATACACACATGAACATCCATCATTTACAATGATACATCATTAAGTGCATAATGTTACATATTACTAGTTAAAGAGTCACAGCGGAAGCAAATTAAGTTGCATTACAATACATATGTTCTGGGTTCGGTACATAAATAAGCGGAAATGAAAATACGGTACACTCGACGATAGATAGCCTAAGTAAACCATGCCGGCCCTATGGCAATGGCTCACACGTCTTGAGTAGGCGAACAAGGAACCCACTCAATGGTCCATTCCTGTGGTTCCTCACCTTCCCACACAATCTTGTTACAACAGTCACAAAAAGTAGCCTGGGGGAAACCTAAAAGTAAGGTAAATCGCAAAGCCTGAGTATCTAATATACTCCACAAGACTTACCTGATAAAAGGTTTTCTAAAACCGACTCCTAATATGTAGGGGGCCGACCCGGCTTATTTGGTGTTTTGCATAAAAGGCATCTATTAGCTCTATGCTTGCAAGTTGATCCCTTAGCCGATCTTTAATTGTTATTGTCAGAAAATAACTTTAGTTGAACCTGGCTAGCTACTGAGGTTGTACAAATATAAAGAACAATACATCATAGCAATAAGTAGCCATAGAGTAAATAAATTTCAGAATCATAATCAGTCCTCTCTACTTAATTATCATTGTCAACTACTCGAAACAAGAGGTACTCATAACCACGAGGGACGGCAATTCGAATTGATTTACATCCTGCAGGAGACAACCCAAGTACACGACATATGCATCATTTAAGAACACGTATGGCCACCGTTCACAAAGTTGCTATAAAGTTGGTCCGGGGCCATCGATCTAGAGTACACGTCCTTCCCCGTGATACAGTACTTCGTATCCGAGGCTTAACCCGTGCACTCTCTAGCGGTCCTCCAACCCGTGCAACCACCGTGCCATTCACATCACCTCTGGATCGATGAGTGTATCCGTCCAACAATACGGCGTCCAAGTTACTAGGTTTACCAATTCCCATATAAAGGTATGCACTTGGTACTGTTCGATACTTGTTCACGGAGTTGCAACGATAGGTTCTCAAGTTTTAACCAAATTCATCTTTTCATGTGAAGCATAAGTGTACCAAGTGATTCCACCACCTATCGTTGACTCCACTAGATTAAGCATAGCGTTTTCTAACGAAAAGGCTTACTAACCTAGACTAATCATAGGTCATTAGTTGTTATGCAAGTGGGTTTTAATCCAAGCCTTATACCAAATGCACAATACATTATTCCTATGCTGTGAGTAAACCAAAAAGGACTCTTAAATAATAGGTGTGCACCGGGGCTTGCCTTGGGACTATTCGAAGTTAGTAGCTTCAACAATGTTTAGCTCAACTTCGGGCTCCTCGGGGTTGCTTGACGCGGCCTTGCTCCCGGTCTCGCTTCCTAGTCAATGTAGTGCAATGCAAGGTAAGGATTGGTATGATGATTCATGGCACTTCCTCAACAAATAGAAGTGACGGAATGATGCTCATGCGTAAAATGGTATGCTTTCATAACATTCTGAGCAATTATTTAATTTGAGGGGACAAAATTCTAATTAGGAAAGTGTAAGTCATGGTAATTAATAAGCATATCGCCTATATCTCAAATAAAAGCATACCTCTGGTGCTAGAGAATTAACAAGGTATTTTACATGGGTGTGTTAAGGCATACTTAGGAGACATGCAAAGTCTTATAATTAAATTCCTATCAGAGAATTTATAAAAATTCATTTACCAAATATAATGATTATGCGATAACTCTAAAAATATGGATAAAAATGAAAATGTGCTTTTGAATAAAGTTTAGGAATGGCATCAGATGCTTACTGAACAGATTTCATGATTTTACCAGTTATATATTTTTACTTATGGATTTATTACTCTTAGAAAGGTTCCAAATTTGGTGAATTATTTTAATTAACACACTTCGTACCTTTAAAGCTCATCTTACTTTTTGGATAGAGGGGAATTTTCTGAATCCAACAAAATTGGTTTCATATTTTTCTGACTTTTATTTTGCGAGATATGGATTTTTGAATAACTTTTCAAAGTTTCCCCTTATTTACAGAATTTCCACTGGCAATTTGAACAGTGGCGCGCGCGCGTCAGTTGGGCTCGCCAGCGCTCTCGCCGTAGGGCTCTAGGGTGGAGGAGGTGGCTCGGGACTGGCACCATCCGGCCGCGCATGCGACGGGGAACAACCCCAGGGGGTCGCCGGCCGACGGCGGCGACCGGAGCGGTGTCGACGACGGCGGTGGAGGCAGGGGGTGGCTTCGGCGGCGTCGCGTGTCATGCACATAGGATGAGAGGGGTCAAGAGGGGGTCGAGGAGCTTCATCGTGGTGCGGGGGGGTCACCGGCATCGAGGAAGACGTCGACGGAGATGGCCGGAGCGGGGTTCTCGTCGCGGGGGTGGAATTTCGGCGGCGACGGGGCTCCGTTCTTCTCCAAATTCCGGTGAGGGTTCTGCGAGATACGGCGAGAGGGTAAGGGGTCTGCTAGAGGAGGTCGTTGCGCATCGATTTGGTGACGAAGCAGAGGAGGGGGCGTTGCCTAGTTGGAGCTCGATGCGGCGGCGCCCATGGCGGGTGGAAACAGAGGGGCGGTTCGGTTTTTTGCTGCTGCGCTCGCCAGCAAAAGGGGAGGGTGGTGCTGGGGAGTCTGGCGCATTGAGAGAGAGCAGAGGGAAGGTGTGGGAGTGTGTAGGTGCTGAGAGAATGAGGGAGAGGGCTCGTGCTGCTGCTGTACTTGTAGCCGGTGAGAGAGAGACCGAGGGAGGGAGAGAGGACCGGGGAGAGAGACTCGGCGGTGCGGCGGCTTCAATGCGGCGCCGGTGGCATAGGGTCGGGTAGGCGGAGCAGTGGATGGAGTGGGGAGGAGCAGATGATCTGATCGCCGACCAGAGGGGGAGGACGGTGGTGCGGTGTCGATCGGCCAATGGTCAAAGGAAAAAAGACTCTGTTGACTCTCCCTTGACTGAAACAATACCACTGTATATTGCCAAAGTTCCAAAGTTCCCTTGCTCAAAACCTTGTGCCAATTTGTTTTCATGGTCACCACAATATGTCCTCTATGTTTTCTTTTGGGCTCAAGTTAAAATTCCCGCTGGAAAAATTATGAAATTCCTGGAACAGATGAACCTTTTTCTGCACTTAGGGAATTTATAAGGGTCTTAGACATTTACCAATAATTCTGGTAAATTCCCCAAAATTCATTCTTAACATGACCCACTGTAATGTGCAAAAACATTGGCACCCTTTCATTGGGCTTTGTGATGTTTGTGAAATGCTATCATTTGGCCAATTTTTGGATTTAATTAATCCAATTCTTTTTTTCTTTGGAAACTTAATTACTTATATTTTTAATTAGCCAGCAAATTAGCATTAGGTTTAGGTTAATTGACTTTTTGTGACATGGGATGTCACAGCACTCCCCCCTTAAAAGAAATCTCGCCCCAAGATTTGCAAAAAGATAAACGAGGGAGAGGGGGCGTGGACGGTTACCGGATTTGCGAGGTCAAGAACTCGGGGTAGTTTGTTTTCAGAAACTCCTCTTGCTACCAAGTTGCCTCCTCTTCGGTGTGATTACTCTATTGCACTTTGTAGAAGGTGATGGTGCGATTGCGCGTTACCTGGTCTTTTTGATCAATAATTCAGATGGGGTATTCGGGGTAGGAGAGGTCTTCTTCCAATTGCTCGGTGTCGGAAATGACCACGTCGACCGGAGGCTTCAAACACTTCTTGAGTTGGGAGACGTGGAAGACATTGTGCACCCGAGTTAGATTCTCCAGTAATTGCAACCGATAAGCAACCGCGCTACATTTCTCCGTGATCGGGAAGGGTCCGATGTAGCGGGGTGCTAACTTGCCCTTAATTCCAAAGCGAGAGATGCCTTTGTTGGGAGAAACCCGAAGATAGACATGATCTCCCTTTTCGAACTCCAATGGACGTCTTATTTTGTTGGAATAGCTTATTTGACGGGATTGTGCGGCTTTCATGTTAGCTTGGATTTGTCGCACTTTCTCTTCGGCTTGAGTAACAAGATCTGGACCAAAATTAATCCATTCTCCTGATTCTGACCAATTCAACGGTGTTTGGCATGAGTGGCCATACAATGCCTCGAACGGTGACATCCCTGAACTCTCTTGGTACCTATTGTTGTACGAGAATTCGGCGAATGGAAGACAGTCCTCCCAATTTCCATGATTGTCCAGAACACAGGCTCTCAACATGTCCTCCAAATATTGATTCAGTCTTTCGGTTTGACCATCTGTTTGCGGGTGATAAGCGGAACTTCGAATAAGAGTGGTATCAAGACAAGAATGCAGTTGCTCCCAAAAATGAGCTATAAATTGAGGACCTGGATCGGAGATTATAGTCTTGGGTACACCGTGCAAACATAAAACTCTTGCGATGTAGAGCTTGGCATACTTTTTGGTGGAGTAGATTGTATGGACGGGAATGAAATGAGCAGATTTTGTCAACCTATCCACAATGACCCATATCGAATCGTGCTTCTTGGGTGTGAGGGGCAACCCAACAATAAAATCCATAGCAATATCCTCCCATTTCCAAGCAGGAACCTTTAAGGATTTAAAAGACCGGCCTTCCTCAAATGATTGGCCTTCACCCGTTGACAAGTATCACACTCGGCAACATACCGAGCGACTTCTCGCTTCATGCGTGTCCACCAAAACTTTTCCCTTAACCCACGGTATATCTTGTTGCTACCAGGGTGTATGGAATATTTGGACAAGTGAGCCTCATCCATTATTTTCTTTCTTAATTCCTCGTTCTTTGGGACAACAAGACGACGATTGAACCATAGCACTCCATCTTCGTCTTGTCGGAAGCATGTAGCCTCATTCCTTCCTATCTTCTGGCGGATATATTCCATTCCTTTGTCTTTCTTTTATGCTTCAACAATTTCTTCGCGAAGGGTAGGAACAAGAGCTAGATTATGTAAGGATCCATATGGGATGATACGGAAACTTGGTTCAGTAGAATCTGAATTTTTAGAAGCTTCTGCAGAACAAACAACTGCATGATTGCATTGGTCCCTCCGACTTAGGGCGTCGGCAACCACATTGGCCTTTCCAGGATGATAATGAATTTCTAACTCATAATCCTTGATCAATTCTAGCCACCTACATTGCCTCATGCTCAGTTCTTGCTGCATGAATATGTACTTGAGGCTTTTGTGATCGGTATAGAGATTGACAAAGTTACCTAGGCGATAATGGCGCCAGGTTTTTAATGCTAGGACCACGGATGCCAATTCCAAGTCATGAGTAGGATAATTTTGCTCATGGTTTCGGAGCTGTCAAGAGGCATAGGCAATGACACGACCTTCTTGCATAAGTACACAGCCCAGTCCGGTGCCGGATGCGTCACAATAAACATCGAACGGTTTGGTAACATCAGGTTGGGCCAAAACCGGGGTTGTGGTCAAGTGCTTCCTGAGCAACCGGAATGCTTCCTCACACTCGTTGCTCCATTTAAACTTAGCATCCTTCTCGAGAAATTAGGCTTGGCAATCCTCGAGAAATTAGGAATAAACTTTCGATAGTAGCCGGCAAGACCAAGGAAACAATGAATTTGCTTGACTGACTTTGGAGCTTTCCAATTCAGTAGGTCAACAGCTACACCTTCCGCTGAAATGATATGACCCAAGAATGGAACTTGCTTTAGCCAAAATTCACACTTGCTAAATTTGGCGTAAAGTTGATGATCTCGGAGCCGTTGTAGAACAATGCAAAGATGTTCAGCGTGCTCCTCCTCGGATTTGGAGTAGACAAGGATATCATCAATGAAGACCACCACAAACTTATCCAACTCTAGCATAAACACGGAATTCATCAAATGCATGAAGTGAGCCGGGGCATTGGTGAGACCAAATGACATGACAAGATATTCAAAAAGACCATATCTTGTAGAGAAAGCAGTTTTTGGAATGTCTTCAGCTCGGATTTTTATTTGGTGGTAGCCGGAGCGAAGATCAATCTTGGAGAAAACCTTGGCACCAACGAGTTGATCAAAGAGAATATCAATTCGAGGTAGAGGGTACTTGTTCTTGATGGTGACGGCATTTAGAGGCCTATAATCAACACACAGACGTAGGGTCATATCTTTCTTCTTCATGAAGAGGGCAGGACATCCCCACGGACATGAACTCGGCCGAATGTAACCCTTGTCCATAAGCTCTTGTAATTGCCCCTTCAGCTCAGCTAATTCATTAGGAGCCATTTTGTACGGCCTACGAGAGATAGGCGCCGTACCGGGTAGGAGTTCAATCTTAAATTCGACATCCCTATCCGGAGGCATTCCCGACAAATCATCTGGAAATACGTCGGGAAAGTCACGTACCACTAGAATATCCTCTATCCTTTCCCCTTCAACATGATGCACTTGAGAAGTGGGCATTTTGGGACATGGTAATCGGAGAATGGACGGGCCATGTAGGGGTGAGTTTAAGTGGATTCTCGGGCTTCGATGTGCAAGACGGCTTTATGTTTAGTCATCCACCTCATACCAAGGATTATATCAATGCCTTGACCCTCTAGGATGATTAACGAAGTGCAGTATATGCTGCTTGCTAACTTAAGTGGCACTCCTCTCAACTCAAGGGTTCTTATTTTTCCACCGGGAGATGTGATGATGTACAGTGTTCCCGTAGCGGTGGGGGTGATTTTTACTCAATTTACACATGCTTGACTAATAAAATCATGCGTTGCTCCAGAATCAAAAAGAACCATAGCGGAGTGCTGGTTGATCAAAAACATACCCGCGAGAACGGGTTCTCCAACTTGAATCTCTTCGACCGTGGTATAGTTGACTCAGCCATTCTTATGAGTAGGAGTAGAAGATTGGGGACGATTTCCATTGTTGCCATTGTTATTGCTGTTGTTGTGGTTGTTGTTGCTGTAGTTGTTCCCGGAAGTATTGGAGTTGTTGTTGCCCTGATTGCGCTTCGGAAAACGGCACTCTTTAGCAAAGTGACCCGAACGGCCATAGTTGTAGCACGACTACGGGGAGCTGGACCTCACAACTTGAATAGTTTTCTGCGGAGGACGGGAACCAGGGGACGGCTGCTGGTTGCTTCCATGGGAACGAGAGTGCTGCTGCGAATAGGACAGGCGAAATCCTCCTCCCGACGGTACGGCAGCTCGGAACTTTTGTCCAGTCGGGGAGGTGATTGCCAACTTGTACTTGGGTAGTGCGGAACCGGATGAACTTCCCATAGCACACTTCCTCTTCTTGTCATCTTGATTAGCACGGATAGCATCTTCCTGCACAATGGGGGCACTCATCAAGTCATTGAACATACCGGCGGTAACTTGCGCCAAGCGGTCCTGCAGCTTCGGAGTAAGGCCCGAACGGAAACAATCCTTCTTCTTTTCATCCGTATCAGCATGATACGAAGCATACTGAGCCAAGTAGTTGAATTTCCATGCATACTCTTGCACGGTTCCAGAGCCTTGCTTTAAGTTGAGAAATTCCTGTAGCTTGCGCTTCATAAGCCCAGGGGGAATGTGGTCTGCACGAAAGGCGGTGCAAAACTCCGTCCAAGTAACTTGGTGGTCATTGGGGAGAGCGGCGGTATAGCTTGCCCACCAAGCACTTGCGGAACCCCGGAGTGGCTGCGCTGCGAAGAGGGGCTTCTGATGGACGGTGCAGTTGAGAAGTGCAAACTTCGACTCCAGGGTGCGAATGAAATTATCGGCTTCCAGCGGATCACCGGCTTCTCCAAAAGTGGGCGGGTGAGTTGCCCAAAAGTCGTTGTAGGAGGATTCACGGGGGGCTTGGGGCTGCTGCGGTGGTGGCCCTTGAGCTCCTTGGCGGTTCATGGTTTCCATGAACATACGAAACATCTCGTTCTGGTTGTGGATGAGCTGCTCCATAGGATTCATGGGCGGAGGCTGGGATGGCTTCTGGGATCCACCGATGTTCGAGCTACCAGGAGCATTACCGGGAATATCACCACTGCGGCGAGTTTGCACCATCTGCCATCGAAAAAAATGCAGGTTAGCCTGATCATCACAGGATACAATAAGATAATAAGGCCATGACATAGAGACAACAACAATAAAATTTCGGACTGCCCGTAGTTGGAATTCTTGACAAGAGATGAGGCATTACATAAGGAAAACCTTAATTTCATCGGTTCCAAGCACACAGGCAACATACAATACAGGCCATGGATACACGCGATGCAACTTTTTGATACAAGACAAGTCCTAAGTTACATCGCTAAGAAAACACGACAACCACATGATCTCGGAGGGCTTAGGTAACCACAACACTTACTATTTACCGGCACTACCAACATTCAACATGATGCCTCACGAGATTCTACCCTACATGATATGCTACTACCTCCACTGCCTAACCACAAGTCATGCGGCGTGGCTGTCACCCTCGGACTCCAAGTCTGTGTCGTCCCTGTCGAGGGGCGCCTCATAGTCAACACCAGAATCCCCGTCGTCACTCAGGTCAGCGTCCTCTGGGGAAATCACCGCAAGTGGTATAGGGGGTTGGTCATTAAGGACAGCATGCAGCTAGGCATTGGCAGCTTGGAGCTGCGGAATGATGTGGTCTTGCTGTGTGATGGCGGTGTTGGCGTCGTTGAGGTTTCCTTCCATAACGTCCCGCTCAGCTTCAGCTTCCGAGCGTTGAGCTTGGAGCTCACCTTATTCTTCCAAGAGAGCATCAATCTGTCCATGAAGAGAGTAATTCTCCTCCTAGGCAGCAGTGAGCTGTGCTTTGCATTGGCTCAGCTGCTCTTGCAGCTGATCACTAACATCGCCCTCAATGATGAGTTGAGCATCGTGGAGCTGCTCGAAAAGATCGGCCCGCTCCAACTCGCTAGCGTGCAGTTTGTCCTCAAGTACTGCAACCTTCGCGTCACGAGCAGCGAGCTGGGCATCACGGGAAGCGAGTGCGGACTGCAGCGCTTCACGTTCTCATTCCAACTCGAGAATGCATGCGAAAAGGTGCTCGGGGTCCTTCACGAGCTTGCCAACAACCATCTGTCGGAATAAAGTTTTGCAAGGGTGAGTCAAAACTTAATTTCCCACTAAGTACATATGCTCGAAATAGGATAAGAGTTGATTGAGAAAAAATAAAACACATAGTGCCTGATGAGAACATCACTCCTATGGATACACACAACACTCCTCTAATTTTGGACTTGCAAGGTCCAATGACTAGAGCTCGTGCACGACGACTAAATTTAGAGGTGAGCTCGTTCCTACGTTCTTCGGTATATGTTACTTTTGAGAATGGTTTGCTACCTAATGATTATTTTATGATTAGAAACCATGGAGAGGACCAGGAGATGATGGGAGGAGGAGTTGGGAACGTCGAGGACCAGCAAGGGCTTGGAAGCCAAAGTGGAGGCCCAATCAAACCCGACTTCGAGTCTGTTTCGGGGCCCAGGACCAGTCTGCACTAAAACAGTCACCCAGGACGCATACGGACTCGGATTTGGACGTTCTACATATGCACGGAAAGACAAGGAGAAGACCTTTCCAATGCCTCTGGCCTCATGTCAAAATCCATCCGAAGTCATCAGGAATTGTCGAAACAAGAGAGAGTCTAGAATCTGTGTTGGTGCTGCGTCGCCTATTTTTGGCATTTGGGCTTTGTATTTAGTTGAGCCCAATTAGGGGCGCATCCAGAGGTTCTTGCACGACCCTTGGGTCTTTATATACAGCCACCGCCACATCATTAGGGTTCGGGTTTTGCTTAGATCAATTCTGTTCATAAACAGTGTCGTCGTTCATCGATTTGTGAGACCTCAACTTCGAGAGTTTAATCATACATCTGCAATTGTGTTGCATTCTTCGTTGTTCTTGCTTGTGTTCTTGATTCACAGGCAGGGATTAGCCTTCTCGGTGAGGTCAATCATCTTTGGACGGTTGATAACCAGAGGAGACGTCGTGCTACGATTGCGGGGTTTAGAACGTGCTGTTCTGAAGCCGGATCGATTTGTGTGTCGCCTCCGACCAAATCAACTTACCAAGAACCTTTTAGAAGATCGGGAACCCTTGTTCACATCAAGTGGTAATCAGAGCTTCAGGTGCACCATCATGTTCGCACTACCCTTTAGTTTTGTTTTTGTGTTCTTCCTATCGTCCACAGAAAATACCAAAAAAAAAATTTCCCCCGCCCATAACCACGTGTTTAGCCTTTGCATATTTCAATTTCAGAGTCCGTAGTGTTGAGTTTGAGCCCTAGTTCTTGCTTAGTCGCTGGTTTAGTTTGTGTTTTTATCGTCAGTAGTGTTTCCCTTGCAACCCTAGCCGCCCCCCTTCACCATCCTCGATTTTGTCGGCTTTGTGTGCTAGGGTTGATTGATCAACACGCCCACCCTAATCCCACCCTAAACCCACCCTCACCACCTCGGACCAATTTTCACAAATTCCACTTTCCGCTGCATCCACCCCGCCAAAGAAATCCCTACCCAACCCTAAACCCGACTCGGGTTTCACTCAAACCCCGGGCTTCTTCATAACCGATTCCGACAACCCTTCGGTAAAACGGCCATAACTTTGCGCTCGGTTGTCCGTTTTGGCTGAAATTTTTACAGGAGATTCTTGACAAAACGTTGAGCATACCCACACTTGGCTACACCCTGTGTGCCCTCGTCAAAAATTCAAAAGAAATCGGGAAGATAAAGAAAAAATTCATCCAAGTTAAAACTCGACGTTTTCTGAAACTTCAAGATTTTCTGTAGGCCACGTCCTAGCTCGGTTTGAGATGAAATTTTTTGTGGTTTCTTTCCGTTTGCTAGTGAGTTGGAAACAAATATCAAAAAAATAAAATAAAAAAAAATTTGGGATTCGTACTAACACCAACATCAACACCAACATCGACGCTGAAGACGATCATGATGAAGCAACGGTGTATAAGGCTGATGGCACCGTCGATAGGTCAGCTACAAGGACCGCAAGGTTACGACATCGTTTGCAATGTAACCCTCAAGGTATGGGTGGTTTCCACAACCACAACCATTGCACACAAGGTAACCATGCTCCAGATGACCCGTATGCTAAAATTAAGTTTTCAATTCCTTCGTTTTCGGGTCAGTACGATGGTGATGCTTACCTTGATTGGGAAATGACGGTAAAACAAAAATTTAATGCCCACCTTGTTCCTGAACAACATAGAGTTAGACAAGCCACTAGTGAGTTTAAGGACTTTGCTATTGTTTGGTGGAGTGGTCTAGCTGCTGAAACCGATTTGCCTACTACTTGGGAAGAACTTAAGGTAGAAATGCATGATCGTTTTGTTCCTCCTTCTTTTTATAGAGAAATTCGTAATAAACTACAGCATTTAGATCAAGGAGATAAAACTGTTCAAGAGTATTTTGGTGAGCTTCAGAAGGGTTTGATTCGTTGTGCTGTGGTTGAAAAAGTAGAGGATTAGATTTGCCGCTTTTATTCTGGTTTGAGAAAAGAAATTCAGGACATCCTTGATTATAAAGAATTTTATACCCTCAACCAGTGTTTCCAGTATGCTATGCTTGCAGAGAAAGAATCACAGGGACTTTTCCAAGCAAGTCCAGGAATTTCTACCCACCACGGTCGACGGGGACTTCGGGGCTGCCCAAGCCATCTTTCCGGCCGCCCCCACCAGCTAGTGTTGTTTCTGCAGCACCAAAATCAGCCCCTGCCCCTTCTACGCGCTCAGGTAAAAATTCTGTGCAGGTACTAGCTAGTAGTGCCTACTCTGTTGCTTCGACGGGACGCACTATAGAGATTCAGTGCCACCGCTGCCATGGTCTTGGCCATGTGTAGAAAGATTGCCCAAGTAGGCGGGCATATTTGGCGACAGATGATGGCGGTTACATGAGCACCTTCGATGTGGAGGATGAGGAGGAGGATGTCGCTACCACCAGCGGTGACCTCGTCCTTGGAGGCGGAGATACCACAGGCTACATGAATCTTATTGTGCAGTATGTGCTTAGCACACAAATCTAGCAGCCTGAGATGATGCAGCGACATAACTTGTTCCAAATTTTCTTCGTCATCAAGAACCGTCGAGCACGTGTCATCATTGATGGAGGAAGCTACAACAATTTGGTGAGTTCTGATGTGGTTAAGAAGCTTGATTTAACCACACGCCCACATCCACATCCATACTATATTCAGTGGTTAAATGACTCTGGAAAAGCTAAGGTAATAGAAACTTGAAGAGTTCCTTTTTCCATTGATTCCTATGTGGATTCTGTTGATTGTGATGTTGTACCCATGCAAGCTTGTTCACATTTATTGGGTAGACCTTGGGAATTTGATAATGATGTTGTACACCATGGTAAAAGTAATAAGTACACTTTTATGCATAAAGGAACTAAAATTACTTTGTTACCAATGACCCCTGCTGAAATTCTACAAGCTGATTTAGAACGAGCTGCTAGTTTGAAAAATAAAAACCCTGAAATTCAGCAACCTGTTAATTCTGATTCTACACCAAGTAATGTTAATGATTCTTCAAGTTCTAAGGGTGCTGGAATTAAATTACAAGGTCGTTCATGTCTTGCCACAAAATCTGAGCTTGCTGAAATTTCTGCTGATGATATTTGCTATGCTTTGATATGCAAACAAGCCTTGTTTTCGCTTGGTGATATTGCTTCTAGTGCTCTGCCTCCTGCTGTCACTAACCTTTTGTAGGAGTATGAGGATGTTTTCCCAGCTGACATACCCCCGGGATTGCCACTTTTGAGAGGGATTCAGCGTCAAATTGATTTGATTTCTGGTGCTACATTACCAAACCGTGCTGCTTATAGGACCAACCCTGAGGAGACTAAGGAGATATAACGACAAGTCCAAGACCTTTTGGATCATGGGTATGTTCATCAATCACTTAGTCCTTGTGCTATTCCTGTACTTTTGGTTCCTAAGAAAGATGGTTCTTGGCGTATGTGTGTAGATTGTAGAGCCATTAATAACATTACTATTAGGTATCGTCATCCTATTCCTAGGCTAGACGACATGCTTGATGAGTTATGTGGTGCTATAATTTTCACTAAAATTGATTTGCGTAGTGGCTACCATCAAATTAGAATGAAACTTGGAGATGAATGGAAAACAGCTTTCAAAATCAAATTCGGGTTGTATCAGTGGTTAGTAATGCCTTTTGGGTTAACTAATGCACCCAGTACATTCATGTGTTTGATGAATGAGGTTTTAAGACCTTTCATTGGCAAATTTGTGGTTGTTTACTTTGATGATATCTTGATTTATAGCAAATCCATGGATGATCATATGATTCATTTGCGTGCTGTTTTTCATGCTTTATGAGTTGCACGTTTATTTGGTAACCTTGAGAAGTGCACCTTTTGCACGGATCGAGTCTCTTTTCTTGGCTATGTTATGAGTCCACAGGGAATTGAGGTGGATGAGGCGAAGTTTGAAGCCATAAAGGGCTGGCCTGTACCAAAAACTATCACACAGGTGAGGAGTTTTCTTTGTCAAAGATTTCAGCACCATTGCTGCAGCATTGTATGAGTTGACAAAGAAGGGCATTGACTTCTATTTTGGTAAGGTACATCATGGGTCTTTTGATGCTTTGAAGGACAAACTTACACATGCACCATTGCTGCAATTACCCAATTTTGATAAGATTTTTGAGCTTGAATGTGATGCTAGTGGTATAGGCATTGGTGGTGTTTTGATGTAAGATGGTAAACCTGTTGCATACTTTAGAGAGCAAATTACTGGGCCTGTTTTGAATTATTCCACGTATGATAAGAAACTATATGCACTTGTACGTTCTTTAGAGACGTGGCGTCATTATTTGTTGCCCAAAGAATTTGTTATTCATTCTGATCATGAATCACTTAAGTATATTCGTTCTTAATGCAATTTGAATCGTAGACATGCTAAATGGGTTGAGTTTATTGAGTCTTTTCCTTATATTATTAAACATAAGAAAGGGAAGGATAATGTGATTGCTGATGCTTTATCTAGGCGATATACTTTGTTGTCTCAACTTGATTGTAGAATTTTTGAACTTGAGGCAATTAAAGAACAATATGTTGCTGATGTTGATTTTAAAGATGTATTGCTGCACTGTAAAGAAGGTCGTGCTTGGAACAAATTTGTGTTGAATGATGGTTTCTTGTTTAGAGCTAACCGCCTATGCATTCCAGTTGGTTCCGTTCGTCTTGTGTTGTTGCAGGAGGCGGATGGAGGTGGATTGATGGGTCATTTTGGTGCTAAGAAGACGGAGGATATTTTGGCCACACACTTCTTTTGGCCAATGATGAGGAAAGATGTTGAGCGTTTTGTTGCTCGCTGCACTACATGTCAAAAAGCTAAGTCTCGATTGAATCCACATGGTTTATACATGCCACTTCCTGTTCCTTCTATTCCTTGGGCGGATATTTCTATGGACTTTGTTTTAGGACTGCCTAGGACTAAGAGGGGGAGCGATAGCATTTTTTTTGTTGTGGATCGTTTTTCCAAGATGGCACACTTTATACCATGTCATAAAACTGATGATGCTAGTTATATTGTTGGTCTCTTTTTCAAAGAAATTGTACGTTTGCATGGTATGCCTTTTACTATTGTTTCAGATCATGATGCAAAATTCTTAAGTCATCTTTTGGCGCACGCTTTGGAATAAGTTGGGTACAAAGTTGCTATTTTCTACAACTTATCATCCACAAACTGATAGACAAACTGAGGTTGTGAACCACACTT
Source organism: Eleusine indica (assembly GCA_030378355.1). NCBI lineage: Eukaryota > Viridiplantae > Streptophyta > Magnoliopsida > Poales > Poaceae > Eleusine > Eleusine indica. Next base: position 18,674,105 of record CM059502.1, read on the forward strand.
TGGGCACTATGTTACGAGCTATTTTGAAGAAAAATTTGAAGCAATGGGAAGAATGCTTGCCTCATGTTGAGTTTGCTTATAATCGGGCAACACATTGTACTACCAAGGTAAGTCCCTTCAAGGTAGTGTATGGTTTTGATCCCCGTACTCCACTTGATATACTTCCTCTACCTATTAATGAGAGAGTTCATGTTGATGCTAAGGAGCGTGCTGAATTTATTTTGCAAATGCATGAGACCACTAGACTTAGCATTGAAAAGATGAATGAAAAATATAAAATTGCTTGTAGTAAAGGTAGAAAGAAAGTAAAGCTTGATGTAGGAGATTTAGTTTGGTTACACTTAAGGAAGGAAAGATTTCTAGAATTGAGAAAGTCTAAGCTAATGCCTAGAGCTGATGGTCCATTCAAAATAATGGAGAAGATTAATGATAATACATACAAACTTGAGTTGCCTCCCGAGTTCAAGGTTAGTCCTACTTTTAATATTTCAGATTTGAAACCATACTTGGGAGAAGAGGATGAGCTTGAGTTGAGGACGACTCCACTTCAAGAGCGGGAGGATGATGAGAACATCACTCCTATGGATACACACAACACTCCTCCAATTTTGGACTTGCAAGATCCAATGACTAGAGCTCGTGCACGACGACTAAATTTAGAGGTGAGCTCGTTCCTACGTTCTTCGCTATATGTTACTTTTGAGAATGGTTTGCTACCTAATGATTATTTTATGATTAGAAGCCATGGAGAGGACCAGGAGATGATGGGAGAAGGAGTTGGGATCGTCGAGGACCAGCAAGGGCTTGGAAGCCAAAGTGGAGGCCCAATCAAAACCGACTTCGAGTCTGTTTCGGGGCCCAGGACCAGTATGCACTAAAACAGTCACCCAGGGTGCATACGGACTCGGATTTGGACGTTCTATATATACACGGAAAGATAAGGAGAATACCTTTCCAATGCCGCCGGCCTCATGTCAAAATTCATCTAGAGTCATCGGGAATCGTCGAAACAAGAGAGAGTTCAGAATCTGTGTCGGTGCTGCGTCGCCTATTTTTGGCATTTGGGCTTTGTATTTAGTTGAGTTTAATTAGGGGCGCATCCAGAGGATCTTGCACGACCCTAGGGTCTTTATATATAGCCGCCGCCACACCGTTAGGGTTCGGGTTTTGCTTAGATCAATTCTGTTCATAAACAGTGTCGTCGTTCATCGATTTGTGAGACCCCAACTTCGAGACTTTAATCATACATCTGCAATTGTGTTGCATTCTTTGTTGTTCTTGCTTGTGTTCTTGATTCGCAGGCAGGGATTAGCCTTCTCGGTGAGGTCAATCATCTTTGGACTGTTGATAACCAGAGGAGACGTCGTGCTACGATTACGGGGTTTAGAACGTGCTGTTCTGAAGCCGGATCGATTTGTGTGTCGCCTCCGACCAAATCAACTTACCAAGAACCTTTCAGAAGATCGGGAACCCTTATTCACATCAGTGCAGACTCAGCTCGATGAAAACAATGTGCAGTTCTGTTCCAACAGAGATATGCAGAAACACTTAGCTTCCGGGTCGAATTAAATCTTTGGCATTTCACAAAAGTTGTAAAGGATCTCATTATCTTTCCAACACATACTCGAACATCTCCATCCGATAATATTTTCGGGAGTTATGATCATCCCAGACAAAGGACAGAAATGGAGCAACTTCTGAAATTTCAAGAAAAGCTTACTGTTTTTGCCATTTTTGACCCATTTCCAGATTTTTCTAAGACAACCCCACTATACCAAACTTGTAGGAGAACTCATCAGATTCCCATTGAGTACTCATTCACCTTCATTAGATTAAAACTGAGGGCGTTATGCTCATTTTAGTAAAACTGACTTTTCTGGCAGAAATTGGTTTCTTACCGATTGAGTTCAAACTTGTAGTTTATGTGCCATAGGGATTCAAAAATTGCCCAAGGCTTGATCATTTCACATGTTGGTGATATTTGTGACCTTTTTACATGATTAGCAAGAATTATGCTTGTGGTATGCATGAATGCCAAATGCTCAATATGACGATTTCCTACGTCCTCATAGAAAGGAAACTTGACCGAATATATACATCGATTCATTCGGTGGCACACACACCTCTCACACGTTTCTAAGCGAACTACACGTGGTTAGTGTACCTATAAAAGATCCATCTTAGAAACAATACATCAAATTTAAAAGAAACAAGCCAAAATAACATTGATAGTATATGGCCAGGTGTTCACCCACCCGGAAGGCAGCTGACATTTAAGCGCAATCGGTCCGCGCATCAAACAAAGCCCAGGTCTTTGCCCACCCGGAAGGCATTCGGTGTTTATAGCGCAACTGATCCGCGCACAGGCACATACCTTCATGGAAGAATCCGTAGATGTAAGTAATTTAAACAAACATAACCCAGGGTTAGCTTTGCCACCTACTAATAGTAATCCTTACATGGGCACTACTAGTTTGTACCTCACCGTAAGGCGTAAAAACGGGTTTTTCAAGTTTTAGAATGTTCATTTGTGTGTTGCTTATCCCGAATCGGCTCTGATACCACCTGTCATATCCGTATACCAAGATATAGAGTATCTACGCACCCACTTATATACCATAAGAGGACGGTGTACGATTGTAGCACTTTTTCCCTTGAATTAAGTATTCCAAGGTTTATCGAATCCACTGGGACCTTAGGGATTTATTAAACAAAGTTAACAGTAAAAGATCTAGTCAAGGCTACTGTCAAGGTCAGGTTGCATGAGGGGGAGACTGGCTAGCGCAAAGGTGCGCCAGACAGTAAATCTACACATGAAAAAGGGGCACTTAGGAAGTGCCAACAGTTCCCCCACACTTAAACCTTTGCTCGTCCCGAGTAAAGTAAAAGAAAGAAAAATCAAAAAATATATTCTTTCTATCATAAAAGATATCTCAAATCAGCAAATGTTGAGCATTGTTCTATTGTGGTGTATTTCATATTGGTATTCAGAAAAATAGATCAAATATGGGCATAAGCTTAAAGTTCTCCCCAAAGCAAAAGATCATGTCCAATTCATAAATTATAACTTTTCCACACATGAAAATCACGTAAAAGATTATTATGAACATAGAGAATCTATCTTCCAAATAATCCAAGGCAACAACTCATCTTTCAAATCACTCAACCTATATTCTACATCATAATAATCAAATAATATTAGTGTAAGGCGTATATGAGTAGCTAGGTGAGGTATTTCAAGGATTGCAAACATAAATTAATAATATATTATAAAGCTAGGAGATTATTCTTCGTTGGAATTATAGAAACTTATCAAGATGGCAATTAAGAAAGAAAAATTTAAGAAAGGACTCAGACTTTGGATATATGGACATGTGCATAGCAAAATTTTGATCTTGGAAAATTGCACATGATTGGAATGATTCATGGCTATATTGAATTTCGAGAATAAGCATGTCATATACCATCCCCCCACACTTAAAATTTTGCTAGTCCCTTAGCAAACAGCACATGGTTTTTTTTTTGACACCATCTCTGCTGCGCTGATCGGCTCAGGGTGCGCCAATAGGCTCTCAACCCAAATTTACCAACATTTGTTGGTATTTGATTCATCTGGCTTCAACATTTATTCAAGAATTAAATATAGCCAGAAATATAGTATGTGGTCAGGGAATGATACTCAACAAGATGTTTTGGATTTATGGTAGTGTACTCAGCGGAATTGAATTTTTGCATGAGTAATTTCAAGGCTAGAAAAAGATACACAAAGAATTGCCATCTTAATAAAGTTCATACGAAAAAGAATTAAATCCTATCCGAACTCAACCATCAATTTAATGTTTATCTACATATCAAAGGTTTGTGAGTGTTGTTCAAAATATGGCATTGGTAGGTAAGGATCTTGAAAAATAATAAATTCTAAAGTTCACAACATGAAAATTTATTTTAGAAAACATTGGTACTAAGTTATCATTACATACTGGACAACACAAATGAAGCACATGGGTACTCAAAATTGCTCCACATAAGACATATTTGCCGAATAATCATTAAGTGTAAGTTGAAATTTTATTCAATGCTCAACACTATTTGATCTTCATCAACTCTTTTCAAGAAAGAATAAATAATTCAATTCTCCTAATAGAGCATAACCGCCACCATTATATTAAGATCAAAACTTGAATACATGATGATGATTTTTGCACACACTTGCATGAAAATAAAACTACTACTAACACACTTGCATGAAAGTAAAACTACTACTAACACACTTGCATGAAAATAGAACTACTACTAACACATTTGCATGAAAGTAAACACACCCGATACATGGTTTCCCAACCCGCTCACACACACATAAGTAAATAAAGAAAAAGACTTCAAAAGATAAAAGAAAACGCAAACCGGGAAACCGATACACGTGCCAACTCCTAGGCACTCTAGTCATCCGAAAGTGGAGTCGGTGGCTGATCGAAGCCATAGCACCGCGCCTTGAGTCGCTCGAACTCCTCCACCATCACATCATGGTTGTACCTTCATTGGGATGAGGCCTCCTCCACGCGCTCGATGTAGTGCATGTTGTTGTCGAGGTACCCCTGCATGGGCACGAAAAAGTCTGCACCGGGCACAGGAGGCACAACTGGTACACGCCCTTGGTACCTGTAGTCAATGCCCGCGCTGCAGTAGGGTGCGTCGATCGGCGCGTTGCCTGCGCCGATCGGCGCAGAGGGCTGTGAACCGCCCGCTGCGTCGCTCCACCCTGATTGGTACTCCTGGCGTGACCCCCAGGAATCCTACTCGCCGCCGACTGCTATAGATGTGTCCGGCTGTCGAACCCGCCCACGGCGGTCCTTGAGATCTCGGTCCCCCTTCAAGAGACCTTCCTCAAGCCAATTTCCTCCCTCCAGCTTACGAGAGAAAAAAAAAACTTCTAGCTCCGTACACGGGAGCTTTACGTTGGTGCCGCCGACATGGAAGCCGACGCGAACACTTCCCGTGACAATATTGCCATGAGTCATATTCTCGCCGATCTCCGTCACGCACTCCCACTTGTCGTCGCGCCCTCCTGGTCCGTCGCTGTCACAGACGAGGGCTGCTAGGCGTTGAAGATAGGCCCTGAAGGCCAACTTCGTGCTTGCCTGGCCCCTCTTGTCGAGCCAACCCTGCACCATCACCGACATGGGATTGCAATGAGACGGACTCACGATGGCGTTGAAGAGCCACCACAAGTCCACATCGGTGACGTTGCTGGAGTCGACCTTGTCGCCTATGCGCGCCGCCAACCACCGATGGAAAACTTGAATGGTCGGGTTACGGATGTTGTCGCACTTCATCTCCTCTATGAACGAGAGCCGCCTCCAAAAGGAGTCCAACTCCCCACATCCCAAGATGCCGGCGACGTCGACGTCAGCTTCGAAGCCGAAGGCTTGAGCTGCCGCCTCCATGGTCACCGTGTGGCTGATGTCGCGGACGCGAAAGTTGACGGCCTCGCTGTGACACTCCTAGTGTCATTAGGGTCCCAAGGGTGTCACCTAGGCAGTATAAAACCATAACACCAAGCATTGGAATTTAAATTCAAATTGCAATTCAATTGAATTCAAAACCCAATTGAATGACCTTTGAACTGCAAGTCCCAAATTTTCAGTAAGACTCACCTTTGCAAAAATTATATGTTGATGGTCTTGGTCAATTATAATTTTGGGAATTTTCTCAGAATGTTAATCCATCAATAAAGGCCTCGAATAATTGTTAGAATGGTTAAAAACCAGCTCTGTTCATAAAATTCCTCAGCTTTTTGTAGTGGGGACTGTTGGTAGTTAGTATTTTTGTAAAAACCAACACATTATGGGGAGCCTACCATAATTTTGGTCTGATTTTAGCAGATCTGGATTAATTCTAACAAAATTTGCAAAGGCAGTCGGCTGAAAGGATTGGAAAAAAGAAAAGGAAAAAGAAAAACAGCCATGGGACCCGCCTGTCAGCGACTCAGAGAAAACACACCGACCGCAGCCGCGCTGCCCCGCCCGTCGCGCGCCGCGTGGTCGCCGGCGTACGGCCAACGGCCGTTGCCACGGATCGACGGCCCCACGCGCGCGTACAGACATCCCTTTTGCCGACCGACGCGCTGTCTGAGCCCCGCATTCACTCCGCGCTCCCTCTCTCTCTCCCGCCCGCGCGCCGCGCCCATTGCCGCCCGGTGCTGCTCCGCGCCACCGCCGCCTCGCTGTCGCTCCTAGGAGCTCGTCGACGTCCACAGCATCGCCTCGGCGTCTTCAAGCTCCACGCGAAGCCACCTTCCCCTTTCAGCACCAAGCCGCCGCGAATCGACCTTTTCCACCCCGTCTCCGACCGCCGCCCCACCGCGTCGCCCGGCACCCACGGTGAGTCCCTGACCGATTCCTTGCTCGAGGAGCTTCCCATCTTGTTCGCGCACGTGTTTGAGCTCGGGATGGGCAAATCCGACCACGTTTTCCCTTAGTTCTTCGCTCGAGGCCGCCGCCGACCACCGCAACCCCCACCTCGCCTGTCAGACCGCACCCCCGGCCTCCCTCTTGTAGGAGAAGCTCGGTGACCTCCTTCTCCGTGCTCCAGTAAAGCTTTCCGTCTAGATCCCGAGTCCTACCGCCCTTCCCTTGCCGTGCTAGCCGACGACGACCCCTGCCCTGTTTCCGCCGCCGTCGCTGGGCTACGTCCGGCCATCGCCAGTGGTTTCCGATAGCCTAGTTGAGTGCGCGGTGTTGAGTAGGTCATCTCTCCTTTCTGGACTAGCCCGAGCCAGGGACCCCAGCGAGCTGCGGCGAGCCCCCCTGCCGGCGCCGCCGTGCTCCGGCGAGAGCGCGCGCGCGCGCACTCGGCCCCGCTGGCCACTGGGCCGCGAAGGCCAGTGGGCCTGGCCTCGCTCTCGGGCCGTGCTCGGACGAAGCACCCCGCGCTCGCGCTCACCCGCTGGGCCGCGCGCGAGTCCCAGCCCAGTGAGCTGCCTGTTTGCGGCCCACGATGTTTAAATCGGTTTTTTGTAATTTATTCATTTCCAGAAATAGGTTAAAGTGGTAAATTGCATAGTAAATTGAATAATAGAAATTTTGTAGCAAGGTAAATTTTGTTAGACTTGTGTGAACTTGTACTGTGGTACAAAAATGCTAATGCCACATGCATAGTAATTTTTATACCAGGGTTAAAATAAATAGGAAAAACACTAATAGAATTTTAATTAATTACAGAGAACTGATAAAATATTAAAAATTGGTCACCAAGTAGGGTTTTCAGTTTTAGTCTCCCTGGAGAAATTTCATAATGTAATTCTCTATTTATTAGCTAAAATTAATTAAATGCCTTTTTTTAATAATAATTAATAATTAATTTTTGGCTTAGTATTTGATAGGGAAACTTAACAATTAATTCACTCCTGGTTCCGCTTTCAGGCTGTTCACGGGTACTTGCACTTTGTGAAGGTTTTGCTCACACTAGTGCTATTTAGTTAGCACCTGCGAACCCTGGGCGGCACTTGCACAGCTTTGCCCACACCCACCGACACACCGTACTTGGATGCGACGTCGTCGCGGTCAAGTACTGGAGTCCATGAAGGAAATACACGGAATACCCTCGCCCTGTGCCCCACTCCTTGAGTGATGCTTTCGAACGTCTCGCCGCACACCGTTTAAATTCCAACGATAACAGTGTACATTAACGTATTTATTGAGGAAGTGCCATGAATCTTCTCTCATAGCATTCCCATTTGCATCATATAGATCACGCCGTGAACCACGAGGAGACGGGACCGGAGCAGGATCCAGAAGGAGCTGGCGGTGTCGTAGCTGACCAAGAGCAGAACCAAGGCAAGCCCCGGTGCATAACCCCGTTTTGAATTTTTGTTCTATCACTAGCTAGGAATGTAGGCTTGTCTGTGCATTAAGTGATAGGAGTTGATTGAAACCCTAGCGTGCAGTAGGTCCCTCTTCCCGATTATTAGCCTCAGGATGATAGTCGCTCTGCTTAAAGTAAGACGACTGTTTATCGAGTGGTATGGAGACCACTCGTAGATAGGAATTATTATTATCACTGGGGAACGGGATTGGATGAAGAAAAGGGTGGATGGAATCACAATGAAGACCGGACGGGCAACTAGGTGGAAAGGGAAGGACAGCTTGTCTTCAAGGAGGTAGCCCCGTCCGAGTCCCCCCTAAGGCTACGCCTCGTGTCCGGCCCATGGGATCAAGTTTGAACGTACTGTTTGCATGCTGGAGATATGGGCCCAGTAAACTGACGTAGCTACGACTATCGCTTGGTCTGAAGATAGCCTTCTCCCTTCTTTGGTGGAACTGGGGCTGAGAGGAGGGAACAATCCACCCACGGATGGCGGCATGAGGCGCATCGCGATGGGGGACCCTTCTCGGGGGAGTATGGACCCGGAAGACCCTGCGGTACCGTGAGCGAAAGGTTGCTCCATGCGGCTTCCAGGAAGCACGTATGGGTCGTGCAAGCAGGTTTCTCCTGCAGGATGTAAATCGATTCGAGTCGCTGCCCCTCACAGTAACGAGTACCACTTGATTGCTGCTACGGAACAGTGCCGGAAGCCATTAAGATGATGAGTGGGTTTAATACTGCTGTTTGAAATTATTAAGATTGTATTGCAACTATGATTGTTATAGCTCTAGTGCAAACTAAGTTTATTATTCTGCATGACAACTCAACTTGATGCTAAAACTGGAAAAATAAGGATCCACTCTTAGGCGGGTTTCTGGCAATAAAAACCCTATCCCCAGCCTTTGCATGTCTAGGTGTCGGCTGTAGTTGGCCATTTTGACGGGTCAGTCTTGCTGAGTAAACTAGTTACTCAGGGCGTAGCTCTATGTGGTTTTCAGATGACCAGGTCGGAGAGTGCCACTGTGGAGGAAGGTTTCATTGGGAGGGCCAGCGCCCCGATTGCTGGAACATCGAATGGGAGCTGTGCACAAATGAAGATGAGGATTAGATCTTGCTTGCCGGTACGGTGCTTGGGCAAGGCAGCTATTATGGCCGGATGATCTCTGTGTGTCGCCGTGAGAGGGCGACTTGTATCTTAGCTATTTTGTCAAACTGGTGAACCAGTGTTGAACTTTTCGCTTCCGCAAATTTATTCTATCAAAACCTCAGTTTGTGATTATAACTTCAAAATTATGTAAACTCTGCTTCCCCACCTATGTTCCTGTTGCAATTATTTTCTCTGTCATGTATTGTACTATTGGGCGCCACAGCGCGTGTCGCCCCCCGAGGGAGATCCTGGAACGGAACCGTCTCCGTGGTAAGGCGGGTCCATGACACTCGCTACCGTCTTCGACGGTGCCAAGCCTCATCGTAGAAGCAACCTCGGTGACGATGTCGAGGTTGTAGTCCATGGGGAGTAGGTGGAAATCCACCCAGCCGAGGTTGTCTAGCATCCTCCTTAAGTCCTCCCACATGCCGATCGAGGTGAGGAAGGTCTCGTCTAGGTCGAAGTTGGGGACGAACCTTCCCCTCACCGCGAGGTAGTGCTGCTGTTCCTCCTTGCTCTGGAGGGTGAAGCCCTCCTCCACCGTGCGCGGCATGAATGCCGGTGGTGGTGGTGATGTGGGAACCCCACGGCTTGCCGCCGTTTGGCTCCTCGTAGCACGCCCTGTTGGAAGGGACGCGCCGGAGACGGAGTGGCGGGCGCGGACCTCGTATGTCGCCACCGCCGAGCCGGTGGATGCACCACCCACCGACATGTCATCGCGAGCGTCGAAGCCACCCCTCACCGAGGAGTTACCGCTCGACTCGCTGCTACCGCCGGAACTTCTCCCCCGGCGCAACCTCTTGCCCAAGTTGCCGACGGAGGAGCGGAGACGATCCATCTATGAGGAATGCGGAACGTGTGCGAGATCGTGGGTAGTGGGGAAGGTGGAGAGATTACCGGGATGGTGTGCCAAATGGGGGGCGCCTGGCCTCCCTTTTATAGTGTGGGAAACTTCCAGGAGAAGGAACCGCCATAAAATTTCAAAATTTGAGAGAGCGCCGATTGGCACGGGTACTGCGCCAATCGGCACAATTCAAATTTTGAATGCTCTAACCACTCTGATATTTGATTCCCCTCCTTCATGTCACTTCCTAGCACATCATGTTGGTTGGCACGAGAACAGCACGGAATCCTGATGTCTTGTTGGTGGCGCCAATCGGCACGGGCCCGCGCCGATCGGCGCGTCGTCTCCTTTTCAGCTTTTGGTAAATTCGGTGTCCCCTCTGGACTGCACACCTATATAATAATCATACCTGTTCCTCAAAATAAATGCCTACCGCCTTTGTCGCCCATTTGGGAACATCATGGGTACCCGCGCTAATCGATGCAGAGGGGCGCCGAACGGCGCAAGTCCCTTGCACCTCGTGTTTAGGTCCAGCGCTGATTCTGATGCCTCGTGTTCATCTATTTCACCTAATTTCCACTTCTCCAATGTTCTTGTAGTATTGGCATACGTGTCGGGGCTCATCTGGTGTCTGCGCCGATTGGCGCTGACTCGTGCCGATCGGCGCGATGTCCGTTTTTGCTTCTGGCCCCTCGCTTCTTCGCTAGATGTTGTCTTCATTCTTGAAAATAGCTCTGTCTCCGAAAATTATTGTGCTGGTTTAGCACTCCTTCAAATCTGGGCGTCGTCGGCCTTCTGTCCTGACTTGGGCAATGCTAAGCCGATCGGCGCAAGCTCTGTTCCTTCCTGTTTTTGGTCTTTTTTTTTATATTCCTGCATTGTTAGTCTACAGTATGTATATACACAGTTTTGCACGAATAAACAGACAACGCAAGAGCACACAAGAATTAAGCACACACTTTTCTAATTTTTTTATTTTATTCGGGAGATTATTTTTATCATAAGCAAGCAAATTTAAAAACACCGGGTTGCCCTCCCGGCTAGCACTAATTAACTAAATGAAATGGGTTGCCCTCTCATAAGCAGTAAATAACTTCTAAATCCCCCGATCATTGGGTTGCCTCCCAAAAGCGCTCTAGTTATTTAGAGGTCAAAGAGCTCGACCTCCCCGCAAACAATCAATCCTTAATGTCGCGGTGCGGGATGTGAAGCCGCGACACTACAAGGTTAACTTATCTCCATGGTTCATATAGCTTGGACGACCTATCCATACATCCCCTCCAATTACTTTCAACGCCTCAATGCCACGGTGTCTTGTATCTCTCCACTTCATCAACAGCACGGCACTCTTCTCCCTTTGGGCGAAACTTGAAAGAGTAGGGAGTCCCACTTATATCGAAGCTTATCTCACCACTCCCAACATTAATACTTGCCTTTCCTGTCCTCAAGAAGGGTCTGTCTAAGATCAACGGGGTCCTCGTCCTCTTATCCATATCAAGCACAATAAAATCAACAGGGACGATATGATCTCCAATTTGAACAGGCACATCCTCAGCAATTCCATCAGGGAAGTGTACCGATTGATCGGCTAACTCCAAACACATACCCGTAGGCTCTAATTCAGGCAAATTGAGATTTGTGAATATATGACGGGGCATAACACTTACGCTTGCTCCAAGATTGCACAAGCACCTATCAAATATCCTTGTTCCAATCATGCATTTGATACTTTGTCGGGTTTCTTCTCTAGTGCAACATCATTGATTGTCGCTGTTAGTTCCTTAGTGACCTTCACAACCTCCTCAGAAACTAGAGACTTCTTGTTTTGCATCATGTCCTTAATGTACTTGGCATAGGTGGAAACTTGGATAGCGTCAACAAAAGGGACATTGATGTAAAGCTTCTTCATAATATCGACGAATCTTGCAAACTGCTCGTGGTGTTGTCACGCTCTTTCTGTCTTTCTCAGTAGTTGAGTATCTAGAAATGTGGAAGGGCCATGCTCTTCTGTCCCCATGCCCATCTTCAGACCAGAGAGGTCATCATCCTCCTTGCGCCGATCGGCGCTTTCAGGGAGCCGATCGGCTCCGACAGGGTCGTCGCGCCGATCGGCGCCGGGTGTGCGCCGATCGGCGCGGGGCTTCTTTGCTCCCGCATAGTGTTCTAGATCTTCTGTTTGTTTTCCTGATCGCGTATCTATTGCCTTCAACTGTTCTGCAGACATCGTATTGCCAGGAATAGCCCCCTTATTGCCTTGAATAGTTTGTGATAGCTATCCCATCTGTTGCTCCATAATCTTGGTATGCTTCAAAATCTGCTTGTTGGAGCTCCCAATTTCTATCACCTTGTCATTAACTCTCTCAAGGACACGATCAATCTCCTTGAATCTAGCTTGATTGTCCTTGTTGATCTTCTCTTGAGCTTGGAAGAACTCATGACATTGGAGACGAAGTGGGACAGAGTTCTGCATGGACGAACTAGGAGAGAAAGAACTCCTTTGTTGTTGATAATGGGGCTTCCATCCACTATTCTTCATATATTCTAACATCTTCATCTCTTCAGGGCAATCTTTCTGCACATCACCAAATTCTCCACACTCACTACATGTTGAGCGTGATTCTACCAGCTTGAGTGTCTCTTCCTTAGGCATATGAAGATTATTGTCCAACCTTCTTTGAATAGCATCGAGGCGATCTATAATCAATTCTTCCTGAGTCTTCTCAATCACACTCTTTGCTACTCCTTTTGAAGGTTGCAAAGTCCTTGAGCTTCTCTCATGATCCCACGATTGATTTTCAACTAACAACTTGATCAAATTCTTAGCTTCGGTGGGGGTTTTTGACATGAATGATCCTGCAGCTGAGGCGTCCAAATGTTGACGTGATAAAAGATTCAATCCTATGTAGAACTTATCAACAACTTCTCCAACCGTCAGATCATGATGAGGGCATGCATCCATATGCTCATTGTATCTTTCCCATGCTTCTCCAATGCTCTCATCAATATTCTGTATAAATCTAAGAATCTTATTTTTCAAAGCTTGAGTCTTACCGGGGGGAGTATTTGGCCAAGAATTCAGCTGCTAATGTGTTCCACACCACTTTCACTGTGTTTTCCAATCCATTGTACCATTGCTTGGGGCGTCCAATTAGAGAGAAGGGGAACAGCCGCACGCGCGCTTGATCTCCTGTCAATCCCGCTATCTTGAATGTGCTGCAAACTTCAAGGAAGTGTTGCAAGTGATTATTGGGATCTTCTGAATCTGTGAACGGTTGTTGCACCACTATTCCAACATATCTCTCCAATTGATACGGAAGTTGATCTTGAGCTTCTTGGAAATCTGTCTTGACAATACTAGTCAATTGTGGCTTGAGACGATTAACCATAGGTACCTCTACCATCTCCTCTTCTTCTTGCTCTTGAACTGAGTCTTCTATTGTGAATAATACTCGAGGTGTTGCGCGGACTGCTTTCAAATCTCCAAGTGACTTGCTTCTCTTCTCCGCTATTCTCTTCTTGTGTAAGAGTCTTTCTGGATCATCGGTGTAATTAGAGGGTTTGTTTGACTTAGGACCGTCCATACCTGTTAGTTTCACTTAACAGAATATATGTACTAGAGAGACAAGTAAATTACAATGACTAAACACTAATACATCAAACAATGTTTAAAAACCTGCTATGGTCCCCGACAACGGCGCCAGAAAAAGGAAGCTTGTTGGTCGTATCTACGCACCCACTTATATACCGCAAGAGGATGGTGTACGATTGTAGCACTTTTTCCCTTGAATTGAGTATTCCAAGGTTTATCGAATCCATTGGGACCTTATGGATTTATTAAACAAAGTAAACAGTACAAGATCTAGTCAAGACTACTGTCAAGGATAGGATGCATGAGGGGGAGACTGGCCAGCGCAAAGGTGCGCCAGACAGTAAATCTGTCGTTGTGCCGATCGGCGCAGGAGTCGAGCCGATCGACACACTGGTGAAACTGAACCAAAGTGCACGAGATCTAGTGAATCTGTGGTTGCGCCGATCAGCGTAGGAATTGAGCCAAAGTTGTTGCGTCGATCAGCGCAGGGTTGAGCCGATCGGCACACCAGTGAGTCTAAGCCAAAGTGTTCCAGATCTCGTAAACCTATGCTGCTAAGTGAGTAGCCAGATATCTACGAGTGAGATCGTTGTTGACGGCTGTTAAGTACCATTTTCAACCGTCAACTATACTCAAATAAAGGAGAATTTGGCATTTCATACACGCATGCTTTATCACAATAATATAGTTCCACTTGTACTTGGAGAACTTTGTGCATGCAGGAGGAAATGTGAAGGAAACACCTCAAAAGGCAAGAAAACACACTTTCGACCAATCAGAGAGTGCCACATGGACGTCACACGGATTAAAGGGCCCATTTGCAGCACTTAACCGACGTAACTCCCTGTAATACCGCGGGAACCGACCTCAGGACCCACCTACCAGCCTCCCCAAGAAAGCACAGGCCAGGAGGGGCCACCCCCAGGTCGGCCGACCTGGTCAGGTCGGCCGACCCAGCAGGGCGCCCTCTCCGCCTGGGCTTCCACGTGTTGGCTCCTCCGTGACTCCTGATGACGGTTTGAGATGCCTTCCGTGGCGGTTACGCTCCCTTGCCGACCTATTGAGGCTATAAATAGGAGGGTGTGCCTTCACACTCAACACACACCACAAGAAGCATTTCTCTCTTGCTAGTAGTAGTTCTTGGAGTTTTAGTGGAGTTAGGCTGAGTCTAGAGCTCTCTAGTCCCAAGTCTTCACTTGGAATTGGTATGGCTCTTGTATCTTTTCCCTTTTGTAAGACTTTGCTCTTATCAATATATATATCTTTTCTATATAGTTGTGCTTGGGTCATGAGTTTCTTGTTTGATATTGTGATCCATATATGTGATAGTATAGTCTACTTGTGTGATAGTAGTTTATATTTATTATACTACTATTGTCATGCTAGTTATATACCGTCACTATAGTCTAGTTTATATGTTATAGTCTCTATGCTTAGTTTTAGCTGATAAAGTATAGCATGGGTTTGGTGATCGTATTCTTACGGTAACTCTGCCTCGTTAATAGTAATCGCGGAGGGGCAGAGTGCTCTTTGGTCATGCAAGTATGGTACTTGGGTGACTGATTTGCATCAATTATTCGTTAGTCTACTGGTTCGTTGAGGTAGGCGGCAGGTGGTGACAGCCCTGTCCGTCCTTTGAAATCCTCCCCGCTAGGCTAGTGCGTAGGCTCTTGGCGGAAGTCGCCTGTGGATGCAGGGGTAAGTCCGTGCCTGAAGTGCTATACTATTGACTGCTAAACCTGAGTGTGGGTCTGTATGTATTCTACTTAGGCTATGCAACTGTATAGGAATGTATAGTAGGAGTAGCTTAGCCTAGTCTTTCCTCCACTAGACTTTATTCATTTAGTAGGAATCTTCTGTGTGTGTCACACTACCCAGTTATTATCATGTACCCGCCTGTCTTGGTTAGATATCCTTGCTAATTGTTAACATGATCTTATATGTTAGTAACGCTTCTTGATCATAACCTTCCCTTGGGATAAACAAATACGATACCCTGAATACTTCCGGGTGAAATGCTACAGCGGTATTCTCCGTGCGCTTGCGGATTTTACCTACTTGACTCTGGGACATATTAGTGAACCGTTTCTGGCCCCGTGCCGGGAATGATTTATTAATATGGCTTAGCAAAAGTCAACAAGCATTTCTGGCGCCGTTGCCGGGGAAGGCGTATGATTTAAGAAAAATTACTAATGTATATAGAAGTGTTGCAATTAGTAAGGCTATCTTCTAGGCAGGCTAACCTTGCTTTGTTTTCTGCATTTTGTATGAAAACAGGGTAGTGTATGACTGGTTTCGACTTGCCGACAAACTTCACTGAAGATCCTGAGTCACTCCTGAGAAGGACACGAGCTAGGCTCACCCCTCCTCGTAAGGAGACTCGGCCAGTCGAACCTGTCATTCCCGCACCATCAAGCTCTG
Organism: Eleusine indica; assembly: GCA_030378355.1. Taxonomy (NCBI): domain Eukaryota; kingdom Viridiplantae; phylum Streptophyta; class Magnoliopsida; order Poales; family Poaceae; genus Eleusine; species Eleusine indica. Next base: position 18,689,969 of record CM059502.1, read on the forward strand.
AACAAATGGCCGACAAGACCCTCCGCGAGTTCTCCGCTCCCTCCGCTGCCAACATCCCTACGGGACCAGCTGGCAATGTGGGAGAAGCGAACTTCGAGATCAAGACCGGTCTCATCACCATGGTGCAGGCTAGCCCATTCTGTGGGAAAGCCAATGAGGACGCTAGTGCTCATCTCCAGCAATTCCTGGAGATTTGCAACACGTTCAAAATGAAGGACGTCACCCCCGACGCTGTTCGCCTTCGACTGTTCCCGTTCTCTCTCCTTGAGAGAGCGAGACAGTGGTTCTACGCAAACCCTGAAGCTGTGAACACTTGGGAGAAGTGTTCAGCTGCGTTCCTTGCAAAGTTCTTCCCGCTGGGCAAGACCAATGCCCTCCGCGGAAGGATCTCAAGCTTCCAGCAGGAGTCGAAGGAGTCGATTCCTGAGGCATGGGAGAGGCTCCAGGAGTACATCCTGGCATGTCCCCACCACGGGATGGATGATTGGCTGATCACCCAGAACTTCTACAACGGGCTTACTCCGTCGGCCCGCGACCACCTCGACGCTGCTGCTGGTGGAGCCTTCTTCTCGCTCACTGTAAGCAAGGCAAAAGCTTTGATCGAGAAGATGGTGTCCAACCAAGGTTGGAATGAAGAACGCCTCCAACCTCGCCAGCGAGGCATGCACTCCGTCAAGGAGGTTGACATGCTCGCCGCCAAGATTGACCTTCTCATGAAGAAGATGGACGACCAAGCCAATGGAGAAGTGAAAGCCCTAGATGCTCAGATGACTTGTGAGGTCTGTGGCAACACGGGACACTCGGGCAATGACTGCCCTGAGACCCGTGAGGACGTAATGTTCATGGGCAACAACAACAACAACGGCTACCGTCCACAAGGAGGTCAAAGTTGGGGTCCACCACATCCCAACTACCAAGGAGGTAACTCTGGCAACTTCTCTGGTTTTAATTCCGGTTATAATCAGCCCTCCTTGAAAGATCTTGTGCTTGGTCAAGCTAAGGTTAATGATAACATCAGTAAAAAGCTTGCCACCACTGATAAGACTCTTGAGAGCATCCACACTAAAATAGAGGGTGTCTCCTCTGCTCTCAAGAATCAGCTGAGCTTTAATAAAATGATAGAAACCCAATTAGCTCAGTTAGCTGCTGCTGTTCCTACTGCTGAGTCGGGGAAAATCCCGGGGCAACCCGAGACCCCCTTAGAAAATGTTAATGCGGTTACCACGAGAGGAGGTAAGTCCACTCGGGATCCGCCATACCCTAACCATGCAGGAAAGGACACATCAGCTGAGAAGCCGGCAGAAGAAGAAGAACTGCCGCCCAGGAAAACGGCCCCACATGAGTTCTATGACACGAGCCTCATGCCGTTTCCTGAAAGAAGAAGGAAGCCCACCGTGGACGAGCAGTTCACACGCTTCGTTGAGGTAATCCAGAAGCTGCACATCAACGTGCCCTTGCTGGATGCGATACAAGTACCCACGTACGCTCGCTACCTCAAGGATCTTATCAGCAACAAGCGCCCACTACCGACCACAGAAATTGTCAAGCTGACGGAAGAGTGTAGCGCTGCTATACTCAACCGGCTTCCTGAGAAGAAGAAAGATCCAGGGTGTCCCACGATCACCTGCTCGATCGGGACACAGAACTTCGACCATGCCTTATGTGATCTTGGGGCAAGTGTGAGCGTCATGCCGAAGGATGTCTTCGACAAGCTCAACTACACTACACTATCCCCCACGCCGATGCAGCTGCAGCTGGCCGATTCAACGGTCCGCTATCCGGCGGGGATCGCCGAAGATATTCCAGTGAAAATCCGGGATTGCTTCATCCCCGTCGACTTCGTAGTGCTTGATATGGACGTCGGGAAGAGCACACCGCTCATCCTAGGACGCCCATTTCTCAGCACTGCGGATGCTCGCATCGATGTAGGAGCCGGAGAAATCCGCTTCCACATCAATGGCAAGGAGGAGAAGTTTGACTTTCGGCCAAGGAAAGAACAGTGCAACATGATCCGTATCAAGTACGGGCCGAACCCAAGCAACATCAAGGAAGTGGAGGTCACTCCGCCAAAGAAGGACAGCCTCATCACATTCATGAAGAACTTCCTTGAGAAGGAAAATTTTGCACAACAACAACCGATGAAGGCAAGGAGGCAAAGGTCACACATTAAGCAACAGCCTCCGAAGTCCACAAGGCAGCAACCTCCGAGGTCTGCAAAGAAACAGGCTGTGAAGCCTGCAAAACCGCAGCCTCCGAAGCCCGAGAAGCCACCGACCGCAACAAAGACCAAGAAGGTGTGGCAAATGAAACAAGAAGCATCATCCGTGTCTTCATCTCCGGGACCGGACAACGCTTCATCGAGCTGAACGCCGGAGAAAAGTCCCGCTCGTCGGACTTTAAAAGGTGAGTCCTCGCCGGGAGGTTAAACCGGTAGTTATCCATATTTGCTCTTTTAATTGCATATTTGCTTTCTATCACATTTTGATTTTTCCCGACCACTGCATTTCTGCATTTTTGAATTTTTCCAGCCACCTTGGAATTTTTCAAAACTCATTTGCATTTTTGAAAATTTAGAAAATAGGTTTTTGGGCTTTCCATTTTGAAAAGATTTTTTGTCGAGCTTTTTGAGCAAAAAGGCAGCAGGGGACAAATCCCCTAGCCGTTGGGGAACACATAGGAAAAAGGGGGCTGCCAGGAGGCCCACCTGCCAGGTCGGCCGACCTGGTGAGGTCGGCCGACCCCCTGGCCCCACTTTTTCCTGTGCTCCTTTCTCCTAACGGCTATATGGCCGTTGCTCTGTCTCTTGCTAACGGCCATCTTGCTTCCTTGGCTATAAAAACCGCCCAGGAGGGGGAGCTTCACCATCCCAAGCTCATCTTTCACTCCCCTCCTTTGCTCACTTGTTGCTCTCCCAAAATTTCGTGTTCTTCAACTTTACTACAGCCCCAAAAACCCAAAAAAAAAAAAAATATTTCCCCTCTGTTTTAGTGCATTTGCAAGTTGTTGTGAGAAGAAAACCAATTTCGGAGAAGCTCAGGTTTGTCGTTTTCACTAACGCTCACCCGAACACTTGTTCGATCTTGTTTTTTTTGTTCTTGTCTTGTGTTTGTTCTTGTGTACAGCCATGTTCAAACGAATGAAGCAAGTCGCCGGAATCAAGCGGAGAAAAAGCACTCGTGCAAGCACGAGTCAAGCATCCTCCGTCGAGCTCACACCAAGTCCGGGGCATGGTGACCCCGAAGCTGAAATTCCGGAGGAAAGGCCGGCCTTGCTCATCACCGAGGAGCATCTCGACATCAAGGACAACCGCGAGGGCCAAGCCATCGCGCTCATGAGAGAACGGCCATTCGCCCACATCCGACGCTTCGATCCGGACTTCCTCGAGAAAATAGGTATGAGAGAAGAACTTGCCTCTATTTTTCGCACTATGGGTTGGCTAAATTTCGTAGAAGTAGATGAGCCGGGTTCTCGTTTGCTTACTATGCAGTTTTTATGCACCCTTAGAAAGTATGATGAAGGCATTTCTTTTCGCTTGTTTGGGCAAGAGCGCTTGGTCACATGGGGTGATCTTCATGCTATGCTAGGTCTAAATCCTAAATGTAGGCTAGACTTAGATAAAGCGCTAAAGGGGTTCCATAAAGAAAGTTTTTGGAAAAAGATTTCCGGAAACGAGTGGGGTCCCAAGCCTAGAACAAGTGCCATCCATAATCCTACACTTAGATTTATGCATGTGTGGTTGGCTATGACCTTGTTTCCTCGAGGTGACATTAGGGTTGTCCGGCAAGATGAATTGAAAATACTTTATGCCATGGTTAAGAAAATTAGGGTGTCACCCGCGGAATGCATGATTGATCAATGGTTAGACAATATAAAGCTGACAGGACCAATTGAGTGCACCTCTTTAGTTACTCGCATTGCGCAGAAGTGTGGTCTGCTTGAGAATGTTCATGTTGAATATTTGACGGTAGATAGAGAATTTCTAGGCGAGGACTATTTTGTGCAAGGACATACTTTGAAACATGGTCCAAATAATACCTTGATCTATCACTTTCCCGGGTATACAAACGAATTCCCGTTACCTAACCCGGGTCTTCGTTTGTATCACTGTCGGGCACTAACCCTCCCACTTGAGCCAGTGGGAGAAGTTCGCAGGCATAGTGTTTCAGGGCGACCGACACGTTCCCGTAGGCATATGGAGCCTACACCAGAGTTTCACACTCCGACCGGAGATCCGGTATGGGAGCAGCCCCCGCCACAGGACGAGGCGGGTGCATCAACATGGCAGGCCGGAGCATGGGAATCTCAGTACGATTACCCCATGCAGACGTCATCAAGTTCAAGCGGACCGCCATCCTTTGCCACTCGGTCATTCTCATCCCGTGGGTTCCGTGAACTCAACTATGGGATGGCCGAGTTGACAAGGAGGGTGAACGACATTGATTTGCGCACTGAGAGCATGCAACAAACTCTCACGCAACATGTCACCGACACCCAGCAATGGCAGAATTTCAGCGACAACCAATTCCGCCAGCTGAACGCGATGATGGCTCAGAATCAGAGCAATTGGGATGCCTTCTTCCGCTCCCAAGGCTACGACCCGAACCAGCAGATGAGCAAGAACAAGCTTGGGGGAGGACCCCCCTTCTCACGGTAACTTGTATCTTTCCCCTTCCCTTTATTTCTTGCATTTGCTAAATCTGAAATTCCATAAAAATTTGCAAAACATAAAAAGAACAAAAATATTTCCCTTTTTCATGCGCGGTATGAATGTGTATAATTTTCCTATGTTGAGATGATGAATAGTTGCTCTGTCCTTTATTCCTCTCTAAAGCTAGTTTACAACTTAGTACTCTCTCAAGAGTTAGGTTTGTTGGTAAATCTTGCCTTGAACTTGAATCTTGTGGGTAGCATATGCATTCTCTAGTTCTAAGTTGTTGAGAGGTATGATATGATAGATAGGGCTGCTATGATCTTGCTCAACGTAAAGCTTGAATTCCGGAGTTTTATTTTTCAAAATGACAAATTAATAAGTTCCTCAATGATGAAATTCCCACCACAGCCATATGTAGTGTTTACATTTGAAAACCTTTACACATATGCTGCTTGTTTCACATTGAGCTTAGTCAAAATTGTTGTGACCCTAGTAGAACTCTTTTCATGCTTTCTTGATCAAGATCATATACACACATCCACCGCCATGAGCTATCCTTCTAAATCAAGAAGATAGCATCCACCATATCCACCATATCCACCGTGAGCTATTCTTCTACACCGGAAGAAAGCCACTATCCACCCATCCATCCAAAGAAACACTCCATATATCCATTGCAAAATTCCTCTCTCAAAGTATTCATTGCAAACTAGGACTATGGCTATGCAAAAAGAAAAAAAAATGCTCAAAAAAGAGAGCAAGCAAAAGATAGCCATAGCCTAGAAACTCCAAAAGAGAGAAGGAAAATTCAAAAAGGAGTTATTTCTTCCCATCCACCATTCCTCCGTTCTCCCACACACTTGCACATCTTGATCAAGATTGTTTGAATTGATGTTTTTCTTGGATCCGGTCTTTTGACATAGCAATATTATGTGAACATGAGTGCTTCATATATCCCTACCTTGAGCTCCACATAAAGCCTTATTTAGAAGTAGGTGATTATAGGCAACACTTTGCCTTGGTGAGGAATCATACACATATTGAGTGATCCGAGAGAATCATTTGAGGAACTTGGTCTTTATTTTCAAAATCTTTTGAAAACCTCCGGAATAACATAGCGGAATCTAGAGCAAGTGATTGGTGCCCTGCAATTGTTCTATCTCTCAACCGCCCAAGACAATGAGGTGTAAAAGCCCCATGGATCGAGGTAAATGGGTAAGTTATGCGCCAATATATTTAATTCTAGGAAGAGTACTTTGTTGTGCGCATAGTATTATTGAGGAGTAGGACATTGTAGCAACTCCTGATCAACAACTTGAGTTTATCTTTGCTTCGGGACGAGCAAAGGGTAAGCTTGGGGGAGTTTGTTGACGGCTGTTAAGTACCATTTTCAACCGTCAACTATACTCAAATAAAGGAGAATTTGGCATTTCATACACGCATGCTTTATCACAATAATATAGTTCCACTTGTACTTGGAGAACTTTGTGCATGCAGGAGAAAATGTGAAGGAAACACCTCAAAAGGCAAGAAAACACACTTTCGACCAATCAGAGAGTGCCACATGGACGTCACACGGATTAAAGGGCCCATTTGCAGCACTTAACCGACGTAACTCCCTGTAATACCGCGGGAACCGACCTCAGGACCCACCTACCAGCCTCCCCAAGAAAGCACAGGCCAGGAGGGGCCACCCCCAGGTCGGCCGACCTGGTCAGGTCGGCCGACCCAGCAGGGCGTCCTCTCCGCCTGGGCTTCCACGTGTTGGCTCCTCCGTGACTCCTGATGACGGTTTGAGATGCCTTCCGTGGCGGTTACGCTCCCTTGCCGACCTATTGAGGCTATAAATAGGAGGATGTGCCTTCACACTCAACACACACCACAAGAAGCATTTCTCTCTTGCTAGTAGTAGTTCTTGGAGTTTTAGTGGAGTTAGGCTGAGTCTAGAGCTCTCTAGTCCCAAGTCTTCACTTGGAATTGGTATGGCTCTTGTATCTTTTTCCTTTTGTAAGACTTTGCTCTTATCAATATATATATCTTTTCTATATAGTTGTGCTTGGGTCATGAGTTTCTTGTTTGATATTGTGATCCATATATGTGATAGTATAGTCTACTTGTGTGATAGTAGTTTATATTTATTATACTACTATTGTCATGCTAGTTATATACCGTCACTATAGTCTAGTTTATATGTTATAGTCTCTATGCTTAGTTTTAGCTGATAAAGTATAGCATGGGTTTGGTGATCGTATTCTTACGGTAACTCTGCCTCGTTAATAGTAATCGCGGAGGGGCAGAGTGCTCTTTGGTCATGCAAGTATGGTACTTGGGTGACTGATTTGCATCAATTATTCGTTAGTCTACTGGTTCGTTGAGGTAGGCGGCAGGTGGTGACAGCCCTGTCCGTCCTTTGAAATCCTCCCCGCTAGGCTAGTGCGTAGGCTCTTGGCGGAAGTCGCCTGTGGATGCAGGGGTAAGTCCGTGCCTGAAGTGCTATACTATTGACTGCTAAACCTGAGTGTGGGTCTGTATGTATTCTACTTAGGCTATGCAACTGTATAGGAATGTATAGTAGGAGTAGCTTAGCCTAGTCTTTCCTCCACTAGACTTTATTCATTTAGTAGGAATCTTCTGTGTGTGTCACACTACCCAGTTATTATCATGTACCCGCCTGTCTTGGTTAGATATCCTTGCTAATTGTTAACATGATCTTATATGTTAGTAACGCTTCTTGATCATAACCTTCCCTTGGGATAAACAAATACGATACCCTGAATACTTCCGGGTGAAATGCTACAGCGGTATTCTCCGTGCGCTTGCGGATTTTACCTACTTGACTCTGGGACATATTAGTGAACCGTTTCTGGCCCCGTGCCGGGAATGATTTATTAATATGGCTTAGCAAAAGTCAACAATCGTAACCAGATAGTCTAATTGAATAGCATCATAATGGATAATTACATGGATCAATGAAAACCTATAATGAGTAAGACCACCCTGCTTTCCGAGCGGCTCCCGATTTATCGCTGTCGGGAGGAAACCCTTCATCGCGTGAGTATCTTACCCTACTCAACTATACAATAGTGTTGCGCAGGCTTAGTACTGTCACCACTAAACCACACTACTGGCATCATCAAGCAACCATAATCAATACAATGTTTGAATACTATCCTAATCACCACGATTAAGATAATATCTACTTACTTAGCCTAGAACTAAGCAATTGGAATAAGCACATGCATGATTATAGAATCAAGATAGACAAATCACCAAAACCATCATCAACATATTCAATCATCCTTGAGATACATAGAGTACGATTCATCCCTGTCGAGATGGCCTACCTTGACGGATCAACTCTTGACTCCAATGGTTCTTGAAACTCAACTAGAGATCTATTCTAACGGGGCAAGCCCCGGTGGCTCTAACTCACGGGTCTGGTGCCCCTTTGTCGCCTCCTCTTCTGCGGCAAGGGTTTACAAGTATTTGTAGGGGTTCCACTCGTAAAGGACTCGGTTTCTAGCAAATAAGGCGGTTGCGCCGATCGGCGCAAGCCGTGTCTTCTCTGATTTCTTCCCCGAGTCGGTTCCTCTGTCTTCCAAAGCTGCCATGTGGGCCTTTTCCTTCGAGATAAAGTCTTGTACTGCACGTTAAGATCTTGGAGTTCCATAAATCTTCTTGAAGTTCCATAATTCTTCTTAGACAAATATCTTCAAGTGTCTTGCGCAGATAAACTTCCATAAACATGTGGAATGGGCCTCGGTCACTTCTGTGGGTCAAAACACCCTTGCGCCGATCGGCTCATGGGCTGCGCCGATCGGTGCACTAGGCTTCTTCAATGCTTTTCGTCGGTTCTGGACTCCTGTCCTCTCCATCATCGCATTAATCACCAATTTTACCTGTTTCTGCAATAAAGCTCCAAAACAACGCATATACAAATATATAGGCAATATCACAGGTAAATGGCCTAAATTAGTATCAATTATGCTCTAATTGGGGTAATATTCACATATAAAAGGAGCACTTGGGAAGTGCCAACACTGACCCGGCTTATTTGGGGTTTTGCATAAAAGGCACCTATTAGCTCTATGCTTGCAAGTTGATCCCTTAGTGGATTTTTAATTGTTATTGCCGGAAAATAACTTTAGTTGAACCTGGCTAGCTACTGAGGTTGAACAAATATAAAGAACAATACATCATAGCAATAAGTAGCCATAGAGTAAATAAAATTCAGAATCATAATCAATCCTCTCTACTTAATTATCATTGTCAACTGCTCGAAACAAGAGGTACTCATAACCGCGAGGGACGGCAATTCAAATTGATTTACATCCTGCAGGAGACAACCCAAGTACATGACCTAGACTAATCATAGCTTAACCAAATTCATCTTTTCATGTGAAGCATAAGTGTACCAAGTGATTCCACCACCTATCGTTGACTCCACTAGATTAAGCATAGCATTTTCTAACGAAAAGGCTTACTAACCTAGACTAATCATAGGTTATTAGTTGTTATGCAAGTGGGTTTTAATCCAAGCCTTATACCAAATGCACAATGCATTATTCCTATGCTGTGAGTAAACCAAAAAGGACTCTTAAATAATAGGTGTGCACCGGGGCTTGCCTTGGGACTATTCGAAGTTAGTAGCTTCAACAATGTTTAGCTCAACTTCGGGCTCCTCGGGGTTGCTTGCCGTGGCCTTGCTCCCGGTCTCGCTTCCTAGTCAATGTAGTGCAATGCAAGGTAAGGATTGGTATGATGATTCATGGCACTTTCTCAACAAATAGAAGTGACGGAATGATGCTCATGCATGAGATGATATGCTTTCATAACATTCTGAGCAATTATTTAATTTAAGGGGACAAACTTCTAATTAGGAAAGTGTAAGTCATGGCAATTAATAAGCATATCGCCTATATCTCAAATAAAAGCATACCTCTGGTGCTAGAGAATTAACAAGGTATTTTACATGGGTGTGTTAAGGCATACTTAGCAGACATGCAAAGTCTTATAATTAAATTCCTATCAGATAATTTATAAAAATTCATTTACCAAATATAATGATTATGCAATAACTCTAAAAATATGCATAAAAATGAAAATTTTCTTTTGCATAAAGTTTAGGAATGGCATGAGATGCCTACTGAACAGATTTCATGATTTTACCAGTTATATATTTTTACTTATGGATTTATTACTCTTAGAAAGGTTCCAACTTTGGTGAATTATTTTAATTAACACACTTCATAACTTTAAATATCATCTTACTTTTTGGATCGAGGGGAATTTTCTGAATCCAACAAAATTGGTTTCATATTTTTCTAACTTTTATTTTTCGAGATATGGATTTTTGAATAATTTTTCAAAGTTTCCCCTTATTTACAGAATTGCCACTGGCAATTTGAACAGTGGCATGTGTGCGCGTCGGCCGGGCTCGCCGGCACTCTCGCCTTAGGGCTCTAGGGTGGAGGAGGTGGCTCGCGACCGGCACCATCCGGCCACGCATGCGACGAGGAGCAACCCCAGGGGGTCGCCGGCCGACGACGGCAACCGGAGCGGCGTCGGCGGCGGTGGCGGAGGCAGGGGGTGGCTTTGGCGGCGTCGTGCATCGCGCACAGAGGATGAGAGGGGTCGGGAGGGGGTCGAGGAGCTTCACCGTGGTGCAGGGGTCGCCGGCGTCGAGGAAGACGTTGACGGAGATGGCCGGAGCAGGGTTCTCGTCACGGGGGTGGAATTCCGATGGCGGTGGGGCTCCGTTCTTCTCCAAATTCCAGTGAGGGTACTGTGAGATAGGGGTAGAGGGTTAGGGGGCTGCTAGAGGAGGTCGTTGTGCATCGATTTGGTGACGAAGCAGAGGAGGGGGCGTTGCCTAGTTGGAGCTCGACGCGGCGGCGCCCATGGCGGGTGGAAACAGAGGGGCGGCTCGGTTTTTTGCTACTGCGCTTGCCGGCAAAAGGGGAGGGTGGTGTTGGGGAGTCTGGCGTGTTGAGAGAGAGCAGAGGGAAGGTGTGGGAGTGTGCAGGCGCTGAGAGAATGAGGGAGAGGGCTCCTGCTGCTGTTGTACTTGTAGTCGGTGAGAGAGAGACCGAGGGAGGGAGAGAGGACCGGGGAGAGAGACTCGGCGGTGCGGCGGCTTCAATGCGGCGCTGGTGGCACAGGGTCGGGTAGGCGGAGCAGTGGACGGAGTGGGGAGGAGCAGGTGAGCCGATCGCCGGCCAGAGGGGGAGGACGGCGGTGCGGTGTCGATCGGCCAATGGTCAGAGGAAAAAAAGACTCTGTTGACTCTCCCTTGACTGAAACAGTACCACTGTATATTGCCAAACTTCCAAAGTTCCCATGCTCAAAACCTTGTGCCAATTTTTGTGCATGGTCAGCACAGTATGTCCTCCAAGTTTGCTTTTGGGCTCAAGTTACAATTCCCGCTGGAAAATTATGAAAATTCCTGGAACCGAGGAACCTTTTTCTGCACTTAGGAAATTTTTAAGGGTCTTAGACAATTACCAAAAATTCTGGTAAATTCCCCAAAATTCATTCTTGACATGACCCACTGTAATGTGCAAAAACATTGGCACACTTTCATTGGGTTTTGTGATGTTTGTGAAATGCTATCATTTGGCCAATTTTTGGATTTTATTAATTCAATTCCCTTTTTCTTTGGCAACTTAATTACTTATATTTTTAATTAGCCAGCAAATTAGCATTAGGGTTAGGTTAATTGACTTTTTGTGACATGGGATGTCACACTTATCATATGGAGGAAGATTAGTACTAATAAAAACATGATTAGCTAGTATTCCGGTTTATCTTCTCTCTTTTATTAAATTTCCCAAATGGGCCATTGATTAGTTCTCACATGGCACACTTTTTGTGGAATGACCATGAAGGTAGTCGAAGTTACCACCTAGTTAATTGGCAAACTGTCTGCATGAAGCATGAATTTGGGGGTTTAGGAATTCCTGATCTGAGAGACCTTAGCATTAGCTTGTTAGGCTCTTGGATCAGGAGATATAATGAAAAAGGTAGTAGGCTCTGGAAACAGCTGGTGGACTTTAAGTATAATACTAAGAACCCAAACATTCTTGCTTGCAAGGATAATAGATGTTCTCAATTTTGGAAGGGTTTTCAATGGGCAGCAGCAGCAGCCAAGATAGGATATAGATGGTTGGTAGGTAAGGGTAACATGATTAAATTTTAGGAGGACAATTGGCTAGGCTCTTCTAGCTTGGCAGTGCAATTCTAGGAAGTGTATGTTATTGTTAATGAACAAAGTGCAACTATAGCAGATATTTGGGATGGAGAAAATCTAAAGTGTACTTTTAGGAGGTGCGTGGATAATAGAATCATGAGGCAATGGGAGGAGGTAATACAGATTGCTTCGACCATAAGCTTTAGTCAGGAAGAGGATGCCTTAGTTTGGCAATTTAGTGACTCAGGCACCTATTCTTCCCAATCACTGTATAAAATTATTAATTTTAGAGGCATTCAACAGGTTTTCACACCGGCAGTGTGGAAACTAAACATTCCTCCTAGAGTTCACTTTTTCTTGTGGCTGCTGTCTAAAAATAATGTCCTAACTAGAGATAATCTAGCTAAAAAGAAAAATCTAGATGACTGTCATGTTTATTTTGCAATGAGTTAGAATCGGTCAGTCACCTTTTCTTTGAATGTGTAGTAGCTAAGAGAATGTGGAATGATCTATCTTCCATAGTTCAAGTGAATTTGGGGAAAGACTTTGAAAGTATTGCTAAATTTTGGTTGGCTGATAAAAAAAATTTAGTGGTAAATATGTTTAGCTCAGCTCTTCTTTGGAGCTTGTGGAAGTTAAGAAATTCTTTATGTTTCCAGAATGGATCTTGGCGAAGTGTGAGTACAGCATGGGGGAAGACTATCCCCATGCTGAAGAACTGGATGGGCTTGTGTCCAATCAAGCAATTGGAGAGCTACGAGGCTCAACTGAGAAGAACAGAAAGACTGGAAGGCTGATGGAAAGCAAACAAGCTAACCTGGGGGCTATGGAGAATCTGTTGCGAAATGGGAGATGTGTGATCAGATCCCGAAAGAAGAGGTGAAGAAGAGCAAGATCAACAATCAGCAGGACGAAGAGAAGTCAGTGCTGTGGATGACAGGTTGAGGGAGTGTAATGCAGTCCTCTATGCTGGGTGAAACTTAGAGAGGGTTTCGATTTCTTTCTTTTTTGTTAGGTGTAAGTTTGAACAGCATGTGGCCGTCCTTTCTATCTGGGCTGTAAACGTTAACCCTATCCTGAGACAATGCTAATGGATGGGGGGAGCTTCGACTCCCCTTGAACTCTAAAAAAAAAATCTGCATCGGCGTCCACCTCCTCGGTCCTACTCCGCCACCAGCTCTCGACCCCGCCGCTTGTGCCTGCAACCCGCCCAGCGGTGCCGCCCAAGATTGACACGTCCACCCGCGTCACGGGCTCACGGCTGCAGACTGGAGTGGCGAATCCATATACGAGGGCGGACCTCTCAGGCCGAGTACTACGGCGTACCTCCGCCATTGCCCGCGGTTGATGCCGCGAGCATTTGTACCATCGTCGCCAGCTCTTGTGCGTCCTCCGCGCCCAAATGGACCTGCTCGAGCGGACTAGCCTCACGGATCGAGCTTTTTGTCTGCTATAGAGATTTGGTGGAATGGAGACTCGAGATTTAGGAGAAAGGAAACCGGAGAAGAGAAATTGGAAGGGGATGAGAACTGTGCGCATAGCGGGAAACATGACCTCGCATGTGAGGGTGGAGCTCGAGAGAGCCGTTTGGGGGTTGCGGCGGCTCTGGGACGAAGGAGATGAGGCAAGGAGCACAGAGAATGATGACGGTTGGTGATTGGTGCGGTGCTTTTTTCTTTTCCTTTTTTCTTTTTGAGCCGAAAAGTCTACATAGCACATGTCACAGAAATACCCTCAAGAAAATAGAACCGTACAAGCATGCTCTTGGGAGCTGGTACTTGTGGGACAGTAAATGACGGCCTAAATAGATATGTTAATTTACCCCTTTTTTGTATTTCCTTTTATTAGCTTCTGATTATTAAAATGTAATAAAATAGAAAATGTACGAATTTAAGTTCTATACAGTTATTAATGTAACAATTTGAACAAAGAATAAGAAGATCTTCAATGCGAAGTTGAGCTTGCCATGATTATATTTATAAAAAAAAATGCTTCCTTCACAGAGAATCATGTCTAGAATATTTTTTTCTTTTAGTCTTATGACATTATATTATCCAACAAGGTTAATTTGATATAAAGTGATAGTAGTTGGTTAAATTTTTTTCCCGTGATAATGCACGAACATATGGCTAGTATGTTAGAATCTAATAGCATCATTTTTACATAATCAATTATTTGTGAATATTTTATTAATAATAGTCTACTTTGAAGAACGGGCGGAACATCTAGAGTTTCTAGACACACCGAACCCGATCCAAAGCTGCCGCCGGCTCTGGAAATGTCCCCGTCCGATAGCGGTGGCCACTCGTCATTGCTGCCCCCGCTAGCCCCCACCGCGGCATCAGCACCGCCGGCCGGCTGAGCCCGAAACTACCGATGACGAGCAATATGATCGTGCACTTATCACTTATCAGGCTCTGAGCAATGCAATATAATGGTGCACTTATCATGTTAAGGAATTCCTAATCGGAGTTGTCTTACTAAAATTTAACTAAAGCAGCTGATTAGAGTCGGACATGGACATCCATCGCAAGCCATCATAAAACCAATTACTGCGGCACCGTTTTTCGCATAACGCATAGACCGACCTTCGCCATGACGACAAGTTCCACGAAACGCCGCTGGACCACGGAGCCTCCGGCCATCATTCCCCCCAAACTTGTTATCTCCCATATCCTCACGCGCCTCCCCTTGAAGTCCCTGATGCGCTTCAAATCCGTCTGCCGTTCGTGGCGCACCGCCATCGAGGACCCGGCCTTCATCCGCCGCTTCCAGGAGATCCTTCGCGCTAGAACGCCGCCGCTGTCCTTTGTCGTCATCCCGCGCCAGGACGATCCCCACGAAGATTCGGAGGACGTCGCGCTCATGTCCGAGAAGACCTTGTTATTGCCGGAGGATGATGCTGATCAGGGCACTGCGACAGCCTGATCGCGGTGTCCACGCCCACGGGCCAAGTGTTCGTATGTAACCCGCCGGCAACCCGGGAGTTGGTCGCGCTGCCACCCAGCAGCCGCGTGCGACGTCAGCAGCACTAGCTCCGGCGGACGAGCTCGCAGCGGCCACACGCTAGAGTAGGCTGTGGACCAGGTGACCAAATGCACCGGTAGCGCCGCCCGCGATCGACTTTAGCGTCAATTCTAAGCAGCGTTGCTATTATCTTCTTCGCATTATTTTCTTGGTCGGGTCAACTCTAGCGCCATATATATATATACAGTACGTGTTTACTTAGATCACGGATGAATAGTAATCTTGGCCGCCATCGTATTTGATCTATACGTGCGGATATATGCGTCGCAATGTCCCGCGAGCAAGTGGCGCTCCCCGTACACACGACCGTAATAACTCGTACATGCTCCTTTATTTGTCGTCGTCGTCCGAGAGGCCAACGTGGAGGCGTGCCGGGATCTTCATGCGGTGAAGCTGCTGACACGGCGGCATGTATGGACAAAATGGCACAATTTTCCGTCTCCTTTTCGTTATCTATCGCGAGCTTTCGTCGCATAAGCGCTACCCGATCGACGCCCATGTACCATTTACCCACAGGTTTATCCGTAGAGCGCTCGCTGCACGGTGGCAGCCAGCCATGCAGGCCGTACACGCATATGCCGCGTAGTGAAACGTGACATGAAAGTCTCCGGTAGGTTTGTTACAGCATCTCCAATAGAGTTGCTATATTGAATTACTATACCTAAAAACTGTCATAATACCTAAAAACTAGCTCTAGCAGAGTTACTATCTAGATTGCTAATTCTAAAATTTTTTACAAACGACCTAAGTTCCTCTCTCCATGACTCAAATTTACCAATCGAATACACAGAGACCTAAAATACAATTGTAATGGCAGGAGAGGTCAACCGCACCTACACGGACATTTCCTCGACGATTCCCTGCGGCCCGCCTCGTCGCCCCTTCAATTCCGGTTGACGGCGCCGCCATCAAAGACGAGGGCGACTAAGACCAACACCATGGAAGGGGATGGCAGCCCTCACGTGCGACCGCCTCCAATCGACACTGCCACCCCCAAGCACACCTGGTCCGCCTCCAATCGACGACGTCGCCCCAAGCGCAAGCCGCAGCAGCGGCTATGGTTCGCGCCACCATTGAGAGCGGGCTCCGGCACGGGCTCGACTGAGCTCGCTTGAGAGAGAAAGAGGCGACGCGCTGAGCTCGCAGCGACGAGGAGAGAGCCAGTGCGCAGGGGGAGACGGAGGCCAACACTAGCCTCTCGATGAGGAGAGGGGCAACGTTGGGAGAAGGAAGCGGCGCGTCAGGGAAGAGGGGTGGCGGCGGCGATCGGAGTATCGAGCACACCTCCCGTGCGTGCGGTGGGCAGTCGATAAGGTTGATCCATAATTTTGCAAAAACATCCTTATGAAATAGTGTACTTGTTTGGTATTTTTATGTGTCTTAGCATTTTAACAAAAAATTCCTTAAGATTTATAGAATTCTGAAAATTTTTATAGGTATCCAGTTTTAGATATTCTGCTAGAGAGGAACACAAAATTGTTAGCTAAATCCTCTCTCTCCTATACCCAAAAAAAATTTTTAGGTCTTCATTTTTATCAATTCTACTACTTACAGGATCCATCAGTATGTTCGGCGCCACTGCCTATACGTAGGGGGGGGGGGGGTCTGTCGGATGGAAACGATGGATAATAAAGGAGAAGTGTGCGTCGTGGATACGTACGCTGTCAACGAATGTGTGGTACGGTCAAAGGCTCCCAGTCCAGCCTTATCTGCTTGCTTGATGCTCCATGTTTCCACGATTCTTGACGGACCCGGCCACCCAGGCGACGTCAATGCTGGTGTGAAATTGTATCACTCGTAGCAAGGAGAAAGTATTAGTTTATAATATTATTTAGAATAAAACGAATAATCAAAAGTAACAAAAAAAATAAATGACAATAATAATTTTAAAACGGAGAGAGTAGTATTTATCTTTTTTAGCAAAATAAATCATAGTGCCTTAATTTCACAAGCACAAGAAAATTTATTTCTTCTCAATACTTCGTGGATAGCGTGCGACATATGTACCACCACTACAAGAAATTCTGTGATCAATAACAGATTTTCGGTGACGTATTAAGAAAATGTCATGAATATAGTCTATGTGTGATGATTATTGATTTTCCATCACGAATCAATAATAGTGGGCTTAACCAGCTCATAGTTTATGACGGAATCCTCAAATCCATCACAATCTCAATATTGAACCATCATGGATCAATGATAATCTGGTGATGAATTCAAATCCATCACGGTTTGATGCATAACAAAATAATTTTCTTAAAAAATTTAAAAATAATTTTTTTTTACTGTGATGTGAATCCGATCGGACAACATGTTTATTTTGACTCATCTCTCATGTGTCCTGTAGAGTTAAAACAATTGTAAAAAAAGCACCACGGTGAGAATCGAACTCAGGTATCATTGAATAACAACATGTTATTTAACCATAGAGACAACAATCAGTTGGTGCACGGCATTCGGGCAGCCCGACACGGTCCACTTGAACAAGGCATGGTATGACATGACATATTATAGGTCATGCTAGTTGACACGTCAAGAGAGCCAAAGATCAGAGGGGTTGGCTCATCACGAAATTATCTTCGTTGTGTTATGGCAGTGTTGACGCTCTTAAAGTACCATTTCTTACTAAATCTTTGCATAAAAGATTTAAAATTATCACCAACATAGTAATAGGAGTTTATTACTAATATATATTTTACAGGTGTCAAAAATATTTATATGCAAGTGATTTTTATTCTCTAAATTAAAAAAATACAAGTGATTAATGGTGAAAACACACTTTCTAATAATCCAGAGATTGCGCATGGATTTATAGGCTCACGAGCAAAGCCTAAACCGATTCAACTTACGAGGAAACAGCTGAAACTAATCAAGGGACCTACCAAGCGGTGTCCCGAAGAAAAGGCGGGACAATTGCCCTGGTTTGGCCGAATTGAGGGAGGCGTCATCTATCCCGTGCAGCTGCATGTTGCCTCCCACCACCTCTCTAAAGTTGGTTATGTCTGACTTGCGATACCGACCTTGAAACAGTCTTTAGGAGAGTATTAATAAAGATGAGTGGTGTCACTCGACTCACACCTCAAGATTCAAGTTTAGAGCTTCATTTTAGGATGAAGCAATGCCTTCATCTCTATAATCTATTAATTTAGATGTAATCATCTATTTCGTGTTCATAAAGTTAGAGATTGAATACAAGTCAGTTTCGTATATTCTATATTAACCACTGACTTCCAAAAATCATAACTCCTGCGTCCGGAGTCCAAATGAGACAAACTCAGACTCTATATCGTAGCTCTAAAAACATTCTACAACTTTGGTATTCAATAGATTTACATATTCGGAAGTCTTTGTATCCAAATATACGATGCAAAAATATCTAATTCGTTTCAGACTCCTCTACGCATGTCTTCTTGCAAGGCTCATATCTCATAGCTCCGGAGTTCAAATAATATGATGCATATATATTCCGAAAATCTCTCGAGGAGATCTACAATTTTCGTAGTCACACTTTTCCTATTGGAGCATGTATTTAAGTTCAAAACTGTGACGTGATATAGTGTTATTTCTGAATTACGTGAATTGATTTTTTCTTTCGAATAAACCTTTTAAAAATTCTTAGACATTAGATCATGAGCTTGGGCTTGCATGTTGGACTTCATGTACGTGTACGTCTAGGGGTGTCTTGTAGGTCACACTAGGCATTCGGATTTACTCGACATTTCAGATCGGGTTGGTTGGCTTTTCAAAACTTCGGGTTTTAAAGATTGACACCCGAAATTTACCTGATAGCCGACGAAACCCGATATTATGGGTTTCGGGTCGGGTAACCTGAAGTGCCTAATTTCTTTCTCTTTCTCGTCGTGATGGGGCGTATGCGCTTAGCTGAGGGTGCAGCTGTGCGTACGGTGGCCTGTATGGGGTAGGTTTTGTGTTGGACTAGGCTCAAAGTGTTGAAAATGTGGAGAATAACCTGCTGGAACGGGCTCAAAGAGGTGAGAATGTGGAGAATAACTTACTGGATTGGGCTCAATTGTGAGAAAGTAGAGAATAACTTACTCCCACCGTTCTAAAATAATTGGTATTCTAACCCTCTTTAGTTTTTCTAAAATAATTGGTATTCTCACTTTTTGATGCACCTTTCTCTCTTCTCAATACACCTCTATCTCTATCTTTTTCCTTCTCATTTTCTATGCACCTACCTTTTACACTTCTTCTTAATTCCCGTGCCGAGCTTCAAAATACCAACTAAATTGGGACGGAGGGAGTACTATTTCGGACCGTTCGGGTTGTTCGGGTTTTGACTGTAGGAACCCGACTTTTCTTTAATTAATTTCAGGTTTTCTATTTTGTCACCTGATTTTTTGGGCTTCGAGCTCGGGTTTTGTGCCTAGAGTGACTTGTAGGTGTCATGGGCTTGTGGGAAGCCCACCTTTCATGACGAGTTGAACTTCATATCACTATTTCTCATCTTTGAACCTTTTTAGTGTTATTTCATCTAATTCTACAACATAGCACTCAAACAACACTATATGTGGAAATCATCAATATTAGAGATGAAAAACATATTTATGATGAGAATATGGTGGAAAATAGTGAGAAAATAGTTGCTTTTGGCATATAAAATGGTACACTAAGAAGCATCAATAGTAATATAAGTATGATCTTTCATGTAAAAATATTAATAATACTATATATGTTTAATAAATATATTATGTAAAAGATTTTTTTTATTTAAACCATACAGAGTGTTTTATTTTTCTTAAGCCCATCGTAATGCACGGTTACTTCATTAATAATGATTAAAAAATAACAAGAGAGTTAGAAGAAGTTTGAGCTTGTCCAGCCTATTTGGCCATTAAGCACGCTAATAAGACAATACATTGTTGATGTTCAAACACAACACATTTGGAAACGAATGATTGTTTGAACCAAGAGATAGCCAAGGGGGCATGAGCCCCCCCCCCCCCCCTCCTCCATTGTGCATCCACTCAAACTTTGTCCCTGTTAGAGAACTTGTGTGTTTGTATAATTCATCATTACAAGTAATTCTCATAATATAATTTTTTTATCATAAAATATTTCTCATTCCATTTTAAAACAGCATTATAGTTTTTTTCTCGTATTTTAAGTACTGCATTATTTCCTAAATGATAAGAATACTAAATGAAGTAGGAACAAATATTATATATATATATATATATAGTATTTTACTTTTATTTGTGTAATATTTTAAGGCGAAATTTAATGTAGGACACTATGGAACCATGACATTCTGCTTAAAATTCATTGTTTGACCCTAACTCTTTTGATGGAGACCAAACTCTAACATAAAGGACAAAATTGGTGCCCAATAATGTAGCATGGAGCGGCCATTATCTTTGTTCTGGTAATAATGTCGTTTGCAGTTGACAGCGTGATACCGTTCCACTAGGTGGATGTCTCCAATGGTGCCCTGCCGGCCAGGTTCGGCAGCGATAGTCTATCAAGCGTGTGAAGAGTTTGATGGGCAGGGCGGTAGGCGTGCCAGGACCTCTCGAAGAATAGAATGGAGATGGTGCACAACGCCCACTTTGGAGCGGACGAAAAGCGGACAAAGGGATGTGCATGTTCTGGAACGACGAACAAGCGCGTGATCGGGCGGCAGCAATCCAGCAACAGCGCTGGCGCGCTTGTAATTGCAATTGCAACCCGCGCAAGACCGCCGTGCGTGGCAGCGTGCGTGCTTTTTCAACAGTACCGCGGGTAAAACCAACTTCAAATAATTGACCAGAGTTACATTACAAGTTATTACAACCGAATAAAGCATCATCTTGTTCCAGTCTGCGAGGAAGGCGCAAGCAAATACTCAACATCCTTATTTTCACTGCACGGTCGTCGTACTATATATCTAATTGAAGTTGACTGCGAGCACTAATGGGAACCAGGCTCTCCACGTACGGGACGACGTGGTAGCGGAGGAGGCAAGGGGTTCCGTCGGGTCGCTCGCCCGGCAGCTCCTCTTCCAGGTCCACGAATTGGTTGACGCTTTTTCCGGCCGGCGCGTCGTACCTGTACAGCTCCTTGTAATCCGCGGCCAAGATCATCTCGTCCCTTGCTACGGCCACCGGAAACAGCGCATCTTCCCCGACGCCGGGGCGGCCGAACAAGTCGAAGTCGACGCGGCAGCGCAACGCCCACTCCTGCAGCCGCGACCCGTCGTCGTCGAACACCCAGAAGTCGAAGTGGTTCGTCTTGTAGTTGGCGTCGACGTAGCAGAGCTTGTTTCCGTCCAGCTCGGTGAGGTTGTACCCGCCGTAACGGAAACTTGTTCCTTCCGGGCACGACACCACGTGGAACGCCCGGTCGCGCAGGCCGAACCGGAGCAGCGCGTTGGGGCCGTAGCGCTCCTCGGTGCACCAGTACACGGCCTCCCGCGTGCAGACCGGGCTCGCGGGTCCGACGGCGAGCGGCGGGTCGGGGGTTGGGGTCCACGAGCACTCGCCGCTGCCCAATGTGAAGATCTCGTGGCCGATATCGTAGTCCAGCCAGCGCAAGCCGGCGATGACGTCCTCGCACTGGTCGTACCGCCGGTAGAAGTACCGGGCCACGACGTACTTGTCGCGCCACGTGTCGTGGCCGATGATCGCCACAGCCGCCGTTGCGTCGATTTTGCTGCCGGTGCCGGGTGGCAGCGCGACGAACTCCCGGGTTGCCGGGTTGCAGACGAACACCTGGCCCGTGGGCGTGGCCAGCGCGACCAGGCCGTCGCAGTGCGTGGGGTGGAAGATGCCGTTCGTCGTCGACGCCTTCCTCTCCAGCACCAGCGCCACGTCAGTGTCGTCGTTCCGCGCCCGGTCTAGCACGAGGCGGTGGATGCTGATCACGCCCGCGGTCGACGACTCCGAGGCGTCGTGATCATCAGGGTCGTCGGCGCTGGGGATGACGAGCAGCGACGGCGGCGTCCTCGCGCGGGAGAGATCGAGGTGGCGGCGGACGAAGGCCGGGTCCTCCACGGCGGCGCGCCACGACCGGCAGACGCACTTGACGCGGACGAGCGAGTCGACGGGGAGGCGCAGGAAGATCTCGGAGATCAGAAGGTCGTCGGGGATGGTCGCCTGATGAGGCAGGGTGGTCCGGCGGCGCTTCTCGGGGCGCGTCGTGGGAGTCGGCATGCCTTCTTCTTTCTTGGGTGGGCGCGTTCTGGGACGAGACAAAAGCAGGGATTTTTTTGGCTATATGTATAGATGGCCAACTCGGACTGCTGATCGTCAAACCAGTTGCGTTTAAGCGAGGCTAACTTGTTTCTGTGATTCGGATTCGGAAATATATTCATATTGGACCTCATTTTTTTTACATTAATTCTAAGTAACATAAAGGTTCAAACACATCTTCAAAGTCATTTATATCAGCTAAGAGAAAAATGACTTTGAATCTTGATGTTGTTCGATGCGGAAGCTAGAAACAAACGCTCTATGGATTGGAATTCCTTGCGATAGAGCCGTTGCCCGCTGATGGGCCGCCATGTCAAAGGTGGGCCGTGGTGGGCTAGGTCCAGAGCTGTAATGTGATTCTCTTTTAGTTTCCTTTTGTTAAAAAATACAACGTCAGAAACTCAAGTGTTTTGTTCTCCATTCAGAAATGGCCAGATTTTCAAGCTGTAGAGCTTTTCTTATCCAACTATGATGATTGATGAATATACTTATGGCAAAGGCTTTAACATATGTAGGCCCCTTTATGCCGGATTTCTATTTCTCAATGTGGAATATGCTTCAGATATGACTCCTTTGTAAAACCACATTGTATGATCAGATATATAACCATGTGAACCAATTCATGGAAATCTCTCGTCGTACAACGCAGTACACTATCATACAAATGGTTTTATATAGTATTGATGACATCAAAAGCATGGATCTGGTGGCCTCTACTTTTCGTTATAAAAATGATAAAGAGTTCCCAGTTTCAGGGGCTACAGTATACATGACATCAAAAGCATGAATATGAATAGTTAATAAACTTGCCCTTAAAAGCCAAACTTTCAAGGGCTCAAGAAAAACTTTATCAAAGGAAACTAATAAACAAATAAGAAACCTTTGATTATATATATGCTTTACCTTCATTGAGCAGTTCAATCTGACACTAACAACAGTTGACACGAGAACTAATTTCTGACAATTTTACATGTAAATTTGCCATTCCTAAATTTATTTTACAACGCATAGTACTCTCTTTCAGCATTTTCTCTGCCTTGTGACACGATGAACCCTGACCCAGATAACATCTGCTCTCTGAGATTCTTGATAGCTTGGTATCTCTCCTCATCATGGTCAACGTTCAGCATTCCGCTGCTACATCCTTCTGCCCAGTCTCCCTCCAGTTCTTCATCCATGCCTTGAAAGTTCTGCTCAAAGCCACATGAATCAACACAATCCATGCCCCTGTCTGAAAATGATTCATGTCTTGATGCACTTATCTGCCAGCCTTTTGATGAAGGAGTGTAGCTCCAAGTGAAGGTCTTGCTGTTTCCATCGACGTTTAGTTCAATCGAGTGCATCTCACTGCCTTCTGAGGAGTTGTCCTCGTTATCATCACCGCTCTGCTCTCCATTCCGGTCATCAACCGCATCGTGTGCAGTAGCGCCGTCTTCAGATGCGCGGGATGACTGCATCGGATCATTCATTGGTTCCTGCTCTTTCTTAGTATCCAGATATGCTTGGAGTTCGTCACGCAGCTGATTGACAGCTGCATTCTTCTCCTCAAACTGAAGTCGTGCTTCCAATAGCTTCATCTGAACTCTTTGTTCACGCCACTGATCCGCAAGCTGAAGCATCTCACGCTCTTTGTGAAGCTCTTCTTGTGCCTTCTCTGTTTCCCTCTTCAGTGCCTCCACCTCCGCCTTGTCCTCGTCAATGCCCCTGATGAGCTCGCTGCAGATTTTCTCCACCCTTCCTTTAGACTTTCTCTCCCTTTCAACTTCTTTCGTTGCAGCCTGCAATGAGGCCTCAGTGTTAGCCAAGGCCGTGGCTAGCTTCTTGTTTATCCTCTCTGCTCTTTTCCTTGACTTCTTCTCACTGTCCAATTCTGTAACAATGAACTGGAGAGCATTTGCTACCTTCTCCTTTTGTTTGGCTTTCCAGGACTCCATTTCTTCTGCAAGTTGCTTTTTTAAGTCGTCGATAGAATGTGCATCTGAATTTTGCTCTTTGATAAGCCTTCTCACATGTGAACGAGCAACATCAAGCTCAGAACGTAGTGCAGAAATGAGTGATACAGTTGATGGATTCAGTTCACCAGGTCCCAAGATGTGGGCCAGTACTTTGACAAGCTCTTTAGATGCTATCAAGCTGTTATACAGATCCTGAAGATTGATTGTTTTCTCCATTGGACATCTTGTAATGTCGTCTTGAGAGCATGTGGCAACCTGAAATCAAAAACAAGGTTTAGTAACGTCGAGTGGGTGTTATCATTTTCCGAAGAAATGGGTGTAGTCATGTGACATGAAAGAATTCGGCAGATAACCTGGTTTCTATCATTTCACGATGTTTGGGTGACTATTAAGCATGCAATCGATAAAAAGTATAATTCTTAGGCAGACGGCCTTATAGTGCAAAAAAAAAAAAGAACTGTGTTTTAACAACTGAAGTCAGGACTAATCTATGCAGGACTTCATTTTCTGTTTGAGGTCTCGAAAATATAAATCTAGTCAAGTTTGATAATTTTCTAACCTCAAACTATTATCCTGCTTTTCTTATGTAGTATTTGTGGGTAAGAAATACCACAACTCAACTGGAAAACAGCATGCTAATCTCTCTTTTCAAAAGGCGAGGCAACATCGAAACTAAAACTGAAGCACGTGCAGGCAACATAGTCAAATAGCTCCGAGGCTGTCTAGTGCCCACTTCCAATTGTTGTCTGATTGAAAAATAGCTTCAACCAACCTTACAACCACCCAATTTGTGTTCCGAAGGTTTAAATATTGTGCAACTTCTAATCAATGTTTTCTTTATGCCCCATACACCTAAAAGTCTACAATTGCTCAATATCTAATCCCCCCTAACAACCTAAACATGAACAAAGTATTATCATCAGTAGAATAAACAATCAGGGTGGTACAATGTAGCTTGTAGCCTATTGCAGAGGTGGACATGATGCATGTGCATATCAAAAATACTTCCTTGTAGACGCGCCTCACATTCTCTCTGCTTTTTTGCTCACAGAATCAGCTTGCACTTAGGGGGTCCACCATATTGAATGAGGTGTCAAAACTTTGCGCTTTTCTGAAGCAAAACATTCTTTTTTTACATCTAATACCTAGGTCCGCGGCTGTGTAAATTTAGATGTTTTTTTTTTTGAAGCAAATGTAAATTTAGAACTGAGAAGTCGACACCTCTGCAACGCACTATTTAGACTGGGTGGTCTAAAATGCTTCCTTGGAGCTCTGGAGAAGCACATTCGATCGTGAAGACTAGAGATATCCAACTTGTGTACTAAGTTGGAACAGAGTCTGAAAAGTATCACCTTTCTGAAGAGATATTTCTTTGTTCCTCCTACAACTTGCTACTAGGTTCTATTGAGTAGAATGGGCAGCTTGATAACTCAGTGTCTATTCAGACGCTTTACTATTTATATTTCTGATTAAAACAATTCTAATTTGCAGCTAGTCACTTCGACCGGTGGCAGAGTTTGACAAACATCGTTGGGCAGCATGGGCGGCCACCTCTGGCGGTCTGGCCACAACAAGTCCAGCCCCTGCCTTGTGCCTTCGACACTGACTGAACCGAGAAAGTATTGTTTACTGCCTTGTCCTTTGTTTGCTAATGAACCAAAAAAGAATATCGCGATGCAGAATTTTTCATCAATTTTCAAGCAACCAATTTTCTGCATGCAACTTTCATGTTTTAACTCAACAGGACTACAGTCAGAAGCCGGAATCAGGTTCGTTAGACTTTCAGACACAAACAGTGCCAAAAAAAACACACACACAACAAAACAAACTTGACGAGAACAGTTTGAACGGATTAACGATCAGAACAACTAAAAGCTTTAGATTTCATCCAAACATAAATTCTGATACCTCCACTGCGCTGCCGTTGCTCCGCATATCCACAGAGAACCACCGGTGATGACCGTTGCGCCGGCTTCCCTTTCCATCAGCCGCCAAAATCTTGCTGCTCCTACTTCTTGACCTCTTGGCCACCTAATAAACCACAAAAAAAATTAATTGGTGACACCAACAAACGGCACGAATTAAACAACACAACCAAACTGCCAATCTGCACAGCCCAGCCCCCAGCATCCCACGCTCACCTCTGTCGACGTGGCGCTCCAAGGGACCCCGCTCCGGTGCGCCGCCTCCCCGTCGCCGTCAAACATCATGCCCTTGTCCATCTGCCAGAGCGCGCCGACCAGCCTCCTCGCCGACGCCGACGCCCCGCCGCCGACGCCGCCGCAATGCCGGCTCCGAGAAGACTCGGACATGTCCCCGCTAGCTCGCCGCCGCGGCAGCAGCACCGCAGGCCGCCTGGACCGCAGCCTCCTCCTCGCCGCCGCCGGGTCGGACGCCCCCGACGACGACAGCTCCCTCCTCTTCCGGATCTTCTTGGCTGCCAACCTCACCGCCGCCGCGGCAGCCTCGTCACAGCCAGCTTCCTCTTCCGTGTCCCGCCCCGGCATCGCAACCCCCTGCTCAGCAACCGGGGACAAAGCAGAGCAATGTGGCTGGTGTCAGTACACCCAGTCTCACCGGCCAGCCAGTGACGCGGTCAAGAAGAAGAGGAGGTGACTCTGACTGTAACATCATCCAAGCCGATCAAAGAATAAAAAAGAAAACTGGAAAAGCAAAAGAGAGAGAAAAAAAAGGATGGAATCGATGCAGCTTTAAAAGAAGGAATGAGAAGGAGCAAGAACTGGCAAGGCAAAAGCCCAAAGGGGATGTGGGGGGCGAGACCATCGCACCTTTTTACCAAGCACAGGAGACTCTCTCGGGATTTGGGACCCGAGATTCGTCATCGCATCTCCTTTGAACACACACGGTTCAAACTTCAAAGGAAATCCAAGTGGGGATGTTGTTGTTGCAGGTAAATGCGCTCGATTAGCGAAGTGGAAATGGTAAAGAAAAGAAAGAAATCTTTTGAAGAAACCGAGGATGGAACACAGAGTTCAAAGAACCAAGAGATGGGCAAGTACAGCAATGTACATGTACTTGTCCCCGAACAATGGCAGCAACAGCTGAGCAAGAGCCTCGAGATCGCAGAGGGAAAAGCAAGCGAAAGGAAAAGGAGAACGGAGAAGAGAAGAAGAAGCAGCAGTCCCTGAGTGAGAGTGGCGTACCCATTGATGACCCTGCCGCTGCTGTCCGCCTGTCCGCCCGAGCTCAGATGGATCAGCTGCCTCCGCTGCCGGCTGCAGGCGCCATCATGATACGGTGGCTTTGGGAGCTTCTCACGGTCACGGTTCACACACACGAGTGGGGGGTTGAGAGGGGAACAGGGATGATGGGGCGAGCGTTGTGTCAGTCAGTCAGTGCTGCTGCGACGGGGCGTGCGTGAGAGGCGTCGATTTGTTATGTGCTCGCTCGAGGGTGAGCTGGCCCGGGTGGTGCCCTCCATGATTGGAGCTCGTGGGTGGGGTGGGATAGTGGATCGCGGGTGATGGGAGGCGACGAGATGGCCGCGGGTACGAAGCCGTAGGACGGCGCCGTGCGGCTCAATGTTACCTTCGAAACCAAGGACAGTTTTTAGCGTGATTAAGGACACAGATGCTACCGTTAGGCAAGTCTTCAGCGTGATTAAGGACGCAGAGCCAAATATTCGATCGTTTTTTGTGATGTAGCATGGGCAAATATGATGTTTTCGTCATTTATTAGCGACGCGCTTCAGAGTTGCTTTCTGTCACTGTTGCAACTGAGAGCTAGGATACCTCTAGTTAAACTGCTATCAAAGACTAGGAGAGTTTTTTTTTCTGAAAGATTAGGATAGTTTCTTTTTCAAAGGTTAGAACAGTTTCGTTCGTTTTCTTGAAAGATTAGGACGGTTTCCTGATGCAAAAGAAGAGGAAATATTTAAACAAAAGGCTAAGGGAAGCCGTCTATCAATTCTGAACTGGAGTTTTGCACGTTTATGAACTGTGACTACAAGTGCCCAGTGCAGTGAATTCACATGATTATACATACAACCATCATGAAGCCACAGACGATCCTTAGATCTCTGCCATTCTTCCATGTCCCCCTCTTCAATTACTAGTTGCTTTCCCGGTTTCCCCCCTTTCGTCTACGCACACGCACGCCTTTGTTCTAATGGAACATCGCCATGTTCTATGGGGCCATGGGTGGTTGAAGCTTTGCCGATGGTTCAGATGAATGCATCATGCAAGGAACGAAGTTCTCTGTAGCGAGTTGGGGACGAAGGAAACACCCAAAGGTTGTGGTTCTGGGACAGGCGTACTTGCGGCACATGCGCTGCTCTGTATTCCGTAGCAGGAGCCACCATACAGTTGCAAATAGTAACTGCGGAATGTTCAGTATTCACATGGCTTTAAAAGGCTAATCTGGGATACAGCATTACAGCCCAGGGATGAAGCAAACAAACAGGCCCTAAATAAGTTATAGCAGATAGCAGTACATATTAATTTCGACCAACAAAGCAAGAAAAGACGAGTATATAGGTTGAGAAGGCCGCAGTCTGAAAAAAATCACAAACTGTTGCAGAAACAGAATGAAGCAGTATTGCTGCAGAATATAAAACTTCATTGGTATTGTAACTCTGCTGTAAAACATTGAGGACATCAAAACTCAGGCTGGAAACTGCAGCAGCGTCTTAAGCAACATTTGTCTGCAGAAAGGGATAGCCGGAAACAGAGTATTTACAATGCCATGTGTACAAAAATCCACAGCATCATTAGGTACCAAACTCGGTATAGTAGGGAAAACTTGCTATTCTGACCTCAGCATGCTATGATTGTCGGACCCAGAAGCACCAAACGATCAATCTCCAAAGAAAGGGAAATAACATCATAAATGCTGTACAAGGCGTCTCAATACAAGTGGTCCTTCCTTATCGGCCATTCTCAGGCGGAATGGTTGTCTTGCTCACTATGCCTTTGCTAAAATAGTCAGCGATGACAGAAAACCCATCCTTCGAACCACGCAACTGCCTGAAAAATAGATCATGGTCCCTAGCATTTTGTTCGAGCTTCTGCTTTGCCTCCATAACCGATCTATATTCAGGTGCACATTCTGGGCATTCTTTCTCGTTGTCTCCAAGGCAGCGAAGGTGGAATGAGTGCATGCACATGAAATGGACAGCGGGAAGATCAAGGGTAAAAGTGCATGCTGTGCATTTGCTAAGTTGAAAAACCTTTGCATTTGTCTTCAGATCTTCTATCTCCCTTTTCATTAGCTCTGTCTCCTCCTGTAACAACAAGAAGTTATTGTTCCATCGCATATACATTATTTGAAATCACTAGACACTAACACTCCCATTTGGTTGGGTTTATCAAGTGGAACTGTTTCTGATTTCTCTGACCCAATGTAAAAATGCAGTGTTTCACTGATGAACAGTTTCCTAGAAACCTAACCCAACAGGACCTAATTCTTGCTATAAAGTTTCAAATATCTGCTCCAAAATATTGATGTGTTTGAGGAAGATTATGTCACACTCTTTTACTCAAGACTTCGCAAAACTTGTTAACTTGTGTATGCACTCGTGTCATGAGATTACTGATCTTACCTAACAGGATGCAGTGTAAATTTTTACTCTTGGTCAATTCACATGTTCTATCATACTATACATACTTAAATCAACTACAAGAATTAGAACACAACTCATATAGTATTCCCATAGGGAATGCTAAGGAAACGAGAATTGTTAGAAATCAGAGATTTGAAGAAATGGAAAACTCACTACTCAAAGTGTTTAGGTACATCGCATAGGTTCATCACGTGTAAACATGTTTGGTTCTAAACTTAGGCTAGCTGTTGAATGCTCTGCTTGTTAGGGATAATGGATGTTGTATTATCCAAGGGGCAAAGGCCCAAATATATACATGTACAGGTTAGGGAAATATGCACAAAGGCCCCTCATACAGTGGGGACTCACACACCTATACATATATCTAACACTGCTAACTTCAGTTAAAAATCTACATATATCAGCAATACAGGGTACACGACAACAGAAAACAATTTATTACGAGAACTAATTTTGAGATAACAACATTTTGAAAACAGGTTCAAATAATTTGTTACGGAAACAACCAAACACCAATTTTCAAGTGATTCTTTAAATTGAGCTGTGCATTTCAAACAGAGGATTTCTTTTCTTTCTTCTGATAATTGCAAGGAACCAAACTACACTAATGCCTAGTGTAAATACCGTAAAAGGTACTGCAGATATTAAAATGTGAAATAAAAGTTGTGGAATGTTTCACAAATAAATCACAAACCTGATACTTGTCGATAGATTTTCTGTCATCTTCAATTAGCTTTGATTCTTGCTCAAGCTTGCGAGCAATGTAGTCCTTGACAACTGAGAGCGTCAAGCATGGGTTTTTCGACAGTGTCTGTAACACAACAATGGGAGGCACAACATCCTCCTTTTCAACATATGTCAAGACCTCTTTAACTTCTTTAGAGCAATCCTCCCCCAGCTCTCCAAAATATTTCAACAGATCACCCCAGAGAGATGGATCCCCACCTTGAGATGAGTCCCCAAGCTTCTTACAGCAAGCAATTAAGCCTTCATGATCGTGAGCTTGCTTGTAACAACTTATAACTTCTTTATACAGTTTAAGCTTCTCATATAGAAATAGCAGCCCATCTTTAAATGCATTTGTATTACAAAGAATGAGAGCAAGATCAACATCATACAACGGTTCTTCCATCTCAGGTGGCCAAGCAGATTTCAGCAGTGAAAGCCCTTTCCTCCGCCTATCAGCAATATTCTTTGCTAATTTAGAATCTTCTTTTCCAAGATTTGCTTTCTCCCTTGAGCCCAATTTATATCCATTTGCAGTTTCTTTACCTTTAGTTTCTTTGATATTATAATTCTCAAAGCCATTTTCTTGTGAAATAGATGGGAAGCTCAAATCATTCGAGATATAGAGCTCAAGAAGGGTGTTATGAATTTCTGTTTGAGCAGGTGAATCCTTCACTAATTTGATATAGTTTTCTAGAAACTCCATAAGATATTGTGGGCTGTGCACAAATATATTCACGAAGTCCATTGGAGAAGGTACCGTAAGCAAGTGCATGCTATTTGAACCTCTTCTAGTCTTAGGGTCACCAATATCAGTACAGAGCCTTAATAATATTTCAACTGTTTCAGCAGGTCTATGTTCCACAAGAATTTTCCCATATTCTTTTACAGTAAGACCTGCTTGATTTGCCTCAAGACCTGATATATATTGCAGTGCCTCATCATACCTACCAAGATCCTCAAGTAAAATCTTCAAATACAACTCATGCCTCCCAGCTTTTTTCGCCACAAACATGGCATGCTCATGGTATCCAGCTGCACGACATACTCTTATGGCAGTTTCCACATCAAACTTTATTTCACCAATCCCATCTTCATCTTTTATAAAATGGTTAAGCTTCTCCACATCTTTCAATTTGGTGTAGCAGTTCAACAGAAGGGTGGTGTGGTCTTTGGATGCTAACCCTCTATCATGTAACTTCTCCAAATAATTTGTCAGGTTGTAAATGCGTTTTGCGTCAAGGAACTTCTGTATAACATACGATGGTTCAAGGTGACCGATAGTGTTGATATATTGGGACATGGCCTCATCATATTCCTGTTTCCCATAAAGATGGTCACCGTACTTCCTCAGCACTTCAGCAGTAGAAGCAGGATCAGCCTGCTGACTTTGTACAAGATTGATCGCAACTGTATATAGATTTTTCTTAAAAAGCATATCAAGCTTACTTTCCATGTCTTTCTCTCCAATGCACAGAATTCTTTTGTCGCCCATTATGAGAATAATATAACCCCACTCAGTGACCAAGTGTGAAACATCCCCCACAGGCATGCTATGAGCAATCAACCGATTTTTAAGATCATAAACATTAAGAGTATTCTTCTTGGTCCTCTGATCCTCAATAATGCAAATTAAATAGCCTCGAAACCAACCTACAAACTTTTTCTCACCATCAAAAGCCCAACAAGGACCTCTACCATCAACTTCATAGAAATATACAGCTTCAGGTCGGCCAATAATCAGATCCTGCTTGGTTCAATAAGAAATGCATAAGATGTGTGGAAATCGTAACAGCAAATATATGAGAACAGCAAGGGTATGACCAGAATAATCAAGTGCATGCATAAGAAGTTAACTACTGGCATGAAATTATATAAGCAGCTAACGTTTCCTAAATTTTTGTATTCTACTATAACTTGTGTCATGGACAAAATCCACTAGACTGGCATCTGTAATCAATTGGGCAGACTGGCAGAGAGTTAGCATAGTAAGTTTCTGCAGCAACAGGCTAGTAGCTGCTCGGAAAAGCTATAACATACTATGAGCCTATCTGGATAAACGTGAGGCTACAAGTTAGGGTGAACTAGCCAAAAAGTTCATGCTACCAAAATTTCATCGAACTGCATCCTAACCTGCCCATGCTTATTTGTAAGTCGACATAACTGACCAAAGAAGTCCTAAATCACTCAGAATTACCACCATATTTATGAACTAAACCCACAGAAATACACAATCAGGAAAATAGCAGATTAACATGTGCTAACTAATTCTTACCATACGGTCACTCATTGCCACAACATTAGTCTGACAACCAATCTGGTCAAGTGTTTGCCTCCTTGGTGGTTGGACATGTAAGCTGAACAAGGATACTGAGCTAGGAGTTACAGCAAAGAGCTGATGTGCTTGTCCTTCAACTCGGAAACCAAGACCAGTAATAGGTAAACTAGTGTTGCCATCTGAACCAGCCTCAACTTGCAACTTGAAGCGTGTAATACGCTCACGTGCGATGTCACCTTTGATACAATATAAAAAACCATTGTCCAGTCCAATGGCAATCAACAATATAGGTGGTGCCTCTTCAAGAACCATAAATGATGTAATCTGCATAAGTCAGCATAATATCTCAATTACACTAAGCCTGGATATTTCTCATATGCACCACAAATTCTTCCGAATAGAAGCTCATATCACATACACTCCACAGGTATCAAAATAGACAATGGGGAATTTACCTTTGCAAGAGGAAACTGGTCCGTGAAGACACGCAAAATTTGGACACAAAAAGGAATTGCTGTACTTGATCCTTCTTCTTGTACTTTGTCAAGGTCAAAAACCTTTAGACAGATACCTGATGATTGCGAAGCAGCCTGATCATCATCTCCAACTGTGACCAGAACATTTCTTTGCTGATCACACAGAACAATAAGTTTATTAAGTATTGTGTAGCTGTGGTTGCTATAATAAAAACAGGATAATATGAATCTAAAGGTGCACAGAAATGGCAGTCAGATAAGTGACTGGATGGTATGATACATAGATAGCAACTAAAAAACAATACATGCTGTTAGCAACCCAATCGGCCTGAACTTTATTTCTTCCAAGTATAGGGCACCGGATATATGCTAAGAAAAACTAAATCATTGGACCTTGATCTAGGCCATGACAAACTCAACTAATTGAAACTTACTAAATTTTACAAATAGTTTTCTGTCCTTAGTTTAGAACTCTGCTACTGTGCAAGGCTTTGCCAATCTGGGATCGACAGACACTGCGTTCAGTGTTCATACTTACTTAGCAGGTGATTTCAGTACAAAAAACAATATGTTACTTTTCCTTCCCCATGTCCGCTAAAACGTAATCCAGTAGTAACAACACCGTATAGCTCTCTAATAAGAAATACACCCAATAATTCAACAATTCCGCGACGCGACCAAGAACCTCGCCGCTTCAGATGCGCTTCCAAAGTCTGAACGTACCTTGAGCTGCTGGAGAAAGAGGACGGAAGAGGCGTAGGCCTGGAAGCCGTAGGCGAGGCGGAACCCACGGTCGAGGAGCCCAACGGTGCCGTCGTCGCACCCTACCGCGACGCGCCCCCGGCCGCCCGAGCAGCAGGTGACACGGCCCGCGATCTCGGACGGCACGGCGGGCCCCGCTCCGCCGCGGCCGGCCGCCTTCTCCTCGAAGAACTCAAACTTGCGCCACTGGTACATGCCGACCGGCCGGCGTGAGGCCGCGGATCAGGCGCCGGCGCGGCGGGCGGCAGCGCTGGGATCGGGCTCGGCAACGGCGGAGGAAGGGGGTGGGGGGATTCGGGACAGGGAACAACCCCGGTTGGCTTCGATTACGAGGGGCTCGGGTCCGGACCCGAACGTGAGCCGGTTCTTTCTTTCTTTTTTCACCATATTTTACGGCATTTTAAAAAAAAATAAAATCCACTTTACTCCCCGTATATATGACTGGAATTCAAATAATGTCTCAGCTATCGTAATTGACCGACGTGGAATATGATTACGGAGCATCGTCTGTTGTTTGACGTGGCAAAAAAAAAAGTATCACGGCACACATAAGTGTATCATAGACTGATACTGATGTTTACATCGTACTAGTACTGTGCACGTGCGAGACGCGTATGCTATGGATATTAAAAAAAAGTTACTCGTTGCTAAACAATTTAGTAACATAGTTTGTTATTCTCACTTGGAAATTATAGTAGCACTTGCGTGCTTTCTAGCAAATATAAAAAAAATATAGAGACACTTTGAACCACATCAACATTCAATAAACAATCGAACTAAAGAGACAAGATGTATTATTACATTAATGCACTTAGCTAAATTTATCCATTTTTTAAAATCAGAAAATAGTATGTCCCTTATACCAGTACTTTATATAGTGCATGGGTAAAGTAAATACATCTTGTCTAATAGCTATATTGAAGTGCATATTCAAATTCAGCACTTTTTTTATGTGTTCAAGGCAGTATTTGACAATTGACTCGATTTATGTTTCAAGCACGTAACTGTGAGCACACTAATCACCGTGGGCTGCGTCTCGGCTACCATTGGCCCTGTTAGCCGAAAAACAACCTCAGTGTATATTTGCATTCCATAAGAACCAGAAAAAAATTAAAAAAATAATCAACTTCAAAATCCATTCTTTCGAGTTTCTCATCTCGCCTTCTCTTCCCTCTTCCGCTTCCGCCATTCACGTGCATAGTCACGATTTCTTTGCCACTTTCTTGCTAGGTCTTCTTCCGACACAGTAATACAACCAGGCGATGTTTCACTATAGGTCGTCTTTTTGGCTCAAAACCATTATTAGCGTGAAGCAAGATATCATCATTGTTGACATCATCGTTGCCTAGGAGTAGATTGGACGCCTGTGTGATCTGACAATGGCCTTCCAATGCCATGGAGATCTGTGCCATAGTGCCCGACCGTTCAAGGTCTATTGCACAGGTATGACATAATGTGGTCAATGATCAATGCAATATCCAAATTGAAAAGCAACGTGACACAATGAGAATAATATGGACCTAACACTGTAAACCGGTAATTATAGTACAGTTTTATAATATTCAAACATTGAGTAACGTTACTAATGAAAGTTTACGCTACCTTCTAGACCAATGTCTGCTGTTGTTGTCGTGGCGAATTGTTACACCGGTTCCTCTCGCGCAGTCTCCGCATCCGTTCTGTAGACTGACGACACTTCTTTGCCACCTCCTAGGCCTCTAATTGTTTTGGATCTGCACATCACGTTGTGTAAGTGGGGTTGGATCAGTCTTGAGGTGGATCACCAAAAATAGTGTTGTACTCCAACCTTCACATCGAGGTTCCGCCTGGATTTCCTTGCCGGCTAAGCCAGACCTGGACCGTTCTCGAAACCTCTTAACCCGTTCATTAGCCTGTTGCCTCTTCTATGCGGATAGGGCATCATCAGTTATGTCTGCACAAAATAAAAACAAACATCAAGTCTTTCGTCATCTTGCCACACAAGATATTGAGACACAGTTTACGTAACAACCACCAGAAATCAAATTTGTTCGATCTGCCAATGGAGTATTCGATGCCACCATTGGCCTCCGTGGAGTCGCTTGCGACAGGTAGTGAACTCTCCATTCAGATCAAAGGTATATCTGGACAATACTAAAAACAGTGTTACCTCATGGCGAATTCAATCAGGCGACAAAGAAAACACCAGCGATGAAAGAGAAACCCGGGATATACCTACGATGAACAACAAAGATCGGATCAGTGGCGGAGGACGGAAACAAATTAAGGTGTGGCAAAATTGATAGCGTAGATCATGATGCAAAATCCAAATATGCTATACATGCGCAATCACCGGCATGTTTTATGTGAAAAAATAGAATTGTTTGACGAGTAGTCAAGAGACAAAATACGCCAGTACAATCAAGAGACGAACTAGCAATAAAGCTTCAAGCATTGTGTTCAAGCCATGCTCGGTGGCTCCTTCCCTGGGCAATGTAGTATGGACCTCAACTGACAGCAACCCACGGTCAAATTTTAACAACACACAGCCCAGAGGCAAAGTAATGATTCAAGTCCTAACTCGATTATCTTCTTTCTGTCATCTATTTCTATTCCCATCGGTCTAAGCTCCCACGGCATCGTCAATGGTGGGTAGGGGACACAACGATAAAATTGATTACAGGTAGAAGATAATGGCAGAGAAATCAAGGTATACTCAGTTTGCTTCTGACCTGATGAAAGCCGCAACAAGCTACGGAGGAGGAGTGGGAGCGGAAGGCGGCAACCTCAGCGACGTTACTGACGGCCACACAGAGGCATTCATCCCAAGAGGCCAGGACTCCGTGCCCAGCTCAAAGGAAGGAGGATCGGAGCCCTGATTTTTGGTCCGTGCCCAGCTCAAAGGAAGGAGGAAAGAGCAGTGTTGTCGGGCGCGTGCGACACAATGATCGGCAAAATTTGGGGCGGGGGGGGGGGGGGGGGGGGGGGTGTACCAGGCGGGTAGAGCAGAGTTCGGTGGAAAAAAATAGGAATTCGCTGACTACATGAACTGAAATCAGCGTAGACAACGTAAGAACCGTAAGATTGCAGCGTAACATTTGTAATGCTCGACGTTATCCAGATGGGCCCGATAAAATTGGACGGTTTAGGTTATTAGATCTCTTTGTGATGGACGGTTGATCACCCGGTGGGTTGATTAGTTCAGGGTAAAAAATATATGGAGATGTTTAGTCTTTATAGAGTAGATTTATATGCCCTCTTCTTTCCCTTATATTATCAATTACGGATCAATGATGAATCAAATGTGATGTCTGTATTAGCATTTCATAATAAATATGATCATACAACAACAAGAACCAGCATAGGTTTATTTTTAATGTGCTCAAATACATAGAAAAAATGATCCCACACAAGAGAGCAGAGGAACGGGATTTTGATTTCTTTGCCATGTCGAAGGTGAGGCTGAGAGAGAAAAAATCCCACCATAATCTTAGTCAATCTTAGGTCCTGTTTAGGACAGATTATTCTCAGCTTTTATTGGATTTAAACAATATTGGGAGCCAAACGGCCCACTTCTGCCCCCGCATTGGACCCAAGTGCTTCTACCTAATGTCTTCTTTTGCCTACAACACAGAATCGACCCTCCCCTTGGATACTAACCAATGTGCAAGCGATTCCCCCAATCTCTGCACGCCGCCCCTCCCAAGCCCCCGCCTCCGTCCGCCACCCCCGCCCACAGCCCTCGCTGGCTAACGACCTCAGCACGTCGCCCCCGCCTTCGTTCGCCGCTCCCGTCCAGAGCCCTCATCGGCCGACGGCCTCAGCGTGTCGCCCCCGCCTCCGTTCGTCGCTCTTGCTCTCGTGTTGGATTAGGAAAGAGAGCTCTCCCACCTCGCGATTCTCGAAGGAGGAGGTGCCCAGACAACCGCCATCCACCCACTGGAGGAGCTGCACCGAAGAGAGCTTGAGTCGTCCTCGCCGAGTGTCGTCCTCGTCCGCGTTGGAGTGCCGCTTTCCCTCCACTCGGAGCTGCGGGCTCCTCACCACCGCCGCCGGCTCCGCCTCTATGACCCGCCGGAGGAGCACACCCCCCGCCCCGTCGACCCGTCGGAGAAGGACGCCGCCGGCTGGTCCCCTCGTCCTCGCAAGTCGGGCAAATTTCAGCAGGACGATAGCGAGCATGAGGACGAGCGAGGGCAGCGCAGGCCCAAGGGTCGGAGCGATGCAGACGGAACGCCGACGAGCGCAAGTAACGACAGGGACAGGGACAGCGTAGAAGCGATTTTGCCCACGGGAAATTTCTCGTGGACACGATTCCCTAGCTAGTGCCTTCGATGGAAATCGTGATTTCTAAAGAATCGATACTCTGAGCTGCTGTCCCAAACAAGGTCTTAGGGTCTATTTATTTTTCAGCTAGATTATATAATCTGAATTGTAATGTTAGATTATACTAACACTATGTTCGTGCGTTATCACGGATTTTTTTTGAATAAATAAACTATAAATATTATATATTTTTATAGATATAGTATAAGAAAAATGAAATTTAATCAGAAAAATAGTTTTAGTATGCACGGTCATCACGCTGGTTGTATAGATCTTGATTGAACGAGGTAAATTATACCATGTTATTTAGTAACAATTTCACTTCATAGGAGGGCGGAGATACATGTAAATGCAAAAGAGAAAATTTATACAATCGAGTAAATATTCGTGATCTGACTGGAACAAGTTTTATCATGTGACTATAAGCTAAGTGCACTACTATACGACAAAAGAGCAAAAACGATATATTATGTGACTATAAACTAAGTGCACTACTACTATACGAGTTTTGCTCTTTTGTCGTATAGAAGTGCATTTAGCTTATAGTCGCATGATAAAACTTGTTTCAGTCAGACTTGGTGCACGAAGCCAGCACCCCCGACCGAGCCTACCCCGAATGAGACCCCGGAGTGCGTAACGGGTTTGAATCCTCACCAGACCCAGTCGTCTCCGACACGACATCCCAGATCCCCTCGGCGCGCATCGTCCTCATCGCCGCGGGAGCGGCGACCCTGCCCTGCTAGCGCCCTTTCCGACCACCCCGGGCGCCATTTTCCTCGTCGTCGCGGGAGCAGCGACCTTGACCCGCAGCGCGCCGTCCCAAATCAACCCGGCGTGCTTCTATCTCGTTGCCTCCGCGACGCGTTGTCCCCAAATCCCCCCATATGTGCTTCCTCCTCAACGCCACAGGAGTCCGTCCCCTGCCTCTCCGGCATCAATCTGCCTTCTCCACTGCCGGATCGGCGTCCGCGTTCACCTCCACCTCCATGCCCAGCCCTCGAGGTACCTCTGTCCTTCTCCCCGCCCTCGCACGATGAGATCTACGTCAGGCCATCCTGATTGATTTGCTGCTCTTCTCCATCGATGAGCCCGTCCCAATCCGTAGCACGAGGCGCGATGTTGTGGCCTCAGCCTTCAATTCGTGTGATTCGAACCTGCTAGCCTCCTTCGACTCGGGTCATCTTCCTTGTTGCTACTCCCACGGTGAACTCCTCTGCAGTGCCCCTGCAAGGCAACCTGCGGCTCGCGTGCATCCCCAAGGCAGTGGCGACCAGCGATGACCTCACCTGGGATGCCTGATTCAGAATCTGCAATGCTACAATAGCTCCCTCGTCGATCTAAGCTTTTGCAGCTCCATGAAGCCAGGGTGAGCTTTTGCAGTTTGCACGTAGTCGTTGTGATGAGTCTCTACACTCTGCACTACCAAAGCGTGTCAGGAAGGCAAGGTATATACCTTCGTATGACAAATTACTGAAGAATTTTGTTCAATAACTTAATTGTTTTCACACGCTAGTGGATGTGCTCTTAAGAGTACCGAAGTGTGATAGATTAATCGTTTCTGTGGTATATCTGAACTATACTTTTAAATTTTTCTGTGATGCTTGGCAGCTCTTGGATCCTCAATCTGTATGATCTTTTCATTTTGCAGTGTGCTGAATCTCGAAAATATGGCGATTAGAGATCCTGCATCTTAATTCAGCCAAAGCTAATTCATAGCAGTTCTATGGAGTCTCCCATAGTTGTCCTTGATTCAAGGACTCCACAAGCTACTTCAATATGCCATGGAGAGCTCGTAAATACCTACCACACCGATTCTTGCAATACCTCTGGCGTTTAGCCCACTATGTCATGCGACGTTCAAACCAGGAGCCAGATAATGAACATGTGCGATGCCGAAAATGAAGAGTCCATATGCAATACATGACGACTGATCAGGCTACATCAATGTACGCCTACTGATGCAAACTTGTAGATAGGGATGTGTGTGACATTCAATGTACATGAAAAAGAAAATTTGCATATACAAAATTAGTACTCTCGTAGACAGTATATAGCTCTAGAATATAAAATTAGTTCTCTCGTAGACAGTATATAGCTCTAGAAAAAAATGTACGAAGAGTCCATATTTGAATGCTTTGGTTCAAGAAATTTTATTGCATGAATAGTTTGTTGAGTATCCTATGTAATTTGTCCTTAGCTATAATTATTGTTCAAAATGTGTAGTGATTTTAGTGACATTGTTCTCCAACTCCTTGGCACAATAAATAAACACTAAAAAATTACTAACAAAAAAATACAGATATTGTTAAAAAAATTACTGATTCTATAAAATTACTAATAAAGAATTACTAATACTGTTTAAAAGAAATTACTCATACTATAAATTACTACATGTGACAATAAATTGTCCAACTCCTTTGCACATTAAATTCTTTAACTCCTTGGTACAATAAATAAACACTAAAAAGTTACTACCAAAGAATTAATAAAACTATCCAAAAGAAATTGCTGATTCTATAAAATTACTGATTCCATGATAACACTAAATTCTTTAATTTTTACCACACTAAATTGTCCAACTCCTTCACACACCAAATTCTACAACTCCTTTGCATACTAAATTCTCAAACTCCCTTGCACACTAAATTCTCTAACTCTTTGGCACATTAAATTCTCCAACTCTCTTTGCACACTAAATTCTCCAACTTCTTTGCACAATAAATAAACATTAAAAATTACTAACAAAGAATTACTGACACTATTCAAAAATAAATTACTGATTCTATAAAATTACTAATAAAAAATTACTCACACTGTTTAAAAGAAAGTACTGATTGTATAAAATTACTGATTCGATGTGGTAATAAATTCTACAACTTTATGGCATGCTAAATTCTCCAACTAATTTGAACACTAAATTCTACAAATGTGTTGCACATTAAATTCTATAAATGCTTTGCACACTAAATTCTTCAACAAGCCGAAAAATTTATATCACTGTAGGAGATGATGTTGGATTCTAGGGCCCAGATCATGTGGCAATAAACACTAAATTCTATAACTCCTTTGCACACTAAATTCTACAAATGTTTTACACACTAAATTCTACAAATGCTTTGCAGACTAAATAATACAAATGCTTTGCACACAAAATTCTTCAATGAGCCGACAATTTCTATCATCGTAGGAGACGATGTTGGATTCTAGGGCCCAAACCATGTGGCAATAAACGCTAAACTCTACACATGCTTTACAAACTAAATCCTATAAATGCTTTGCACACTAAATTCTCCAAATGCTTTACATACTAAATTCTTTAAATACTTTGCACACTAAATTCTACAAATGTTTTACACACTAAATTCTCCAACTCCTTTGCATATTAAATTCTATAAATAATTTACACACTATATTCTCCAAATGCTTTGCATACTAAATTCTACTAATGTTTTGCACACTAAATTCTACACATGCTTTGTACACTAAATTCTCCAACTCCTTTGCACAATAAATTTTACAAATATTTTGCACACTAAATTCTATAAATGCTTTGCACACTAAATGCTCCAACTCCTTTGCACACTAAATTCTACAAATGTTTTGTAAACTAAATTCTACATATGCTTTTCACACTAAATTCTACAAATGCTTTACACACTAAATTCTACACATGCTTTACACACTAAATTCTACACATGCTTTACACACTAAATTCTATACATGCTTTTCACACTAAATTCTACAAATGCTTTACACACTTTCTACAAATGCTTTGCATACTAAATTCTACAAATGCTTTCCACACTAAATTTTACGCATGCTTTGCATACTAAATTCTATAATTACTTTACACACTAAATTCTCCAACGAGTCGATAATTTCTATCACCGTAGGTAACGATGTTGGATTCTAGGGTCTAAACCATATGGCAATAAACACTAAATTCTATAATTTCTTTGCATATTAAATTCTATAACTCCTTTACATATTAAATTCTACAACTCAAGCTAAGTAGAAAAACAAAAATGAGGAGGACCCATTGGGAAGGGATACCGTCATAGGTAGCTAGCAAACTCAATGCTCGAGATTCATGTATTAGATTTTAGTAACTAATCAAGGTTTGAAAATTCACATAAATTTGATTTTAATGGCCTTCAACCACCAAAAAAAGAAGAAAGAGCCACAAGTGAAATTTAACAAAAAAATTGATGCAAAAAAAGAGAGAATTGGAAGGTGCTGAATATGTCAGGTGTTCACATTGAAACAGAGTCACTTTGGCACACAAATTATCTTAAAAACAATTGCCAACATAAAGGAAACAATCTGTGGGGAAAATGGGGTCACATGCTCCTCACAAATAGCCTTTCTAATTCGTAGCCGAATCACCTGGCAACCCAAATCCACACATCACTGAAGCAGATCAAATGATTGAGAAAGTGCATAGGTTTTGTACCTTCAGCTGCTGCAGTTGTGAAGAACTATGGTCATAATAGTTTTGTTGAATACTTCCACCATCCAGATTATCCATAAAAAACCACTGCAGTTCATGAATCAAACAACAAAACAAATGTAAAAATGGGGAGAATCATAGAAGACGATGGGTACAATTTATGCTCACCAACATTGTAAAAGCTCACTTGTAGAATTTTACTATTCACAGTTGTACCAACAAATCTAAGAAGCCCTATAAACGAAAAATGTGAAGTTAGTTCCAAATACTAGAGGATTAGTACCGATTCTCCCACAAAATAAAGCAGTCCAGGGAGAGAAACATGGTCCTGTGCAACCCCACTTTATTTCACAAATAACAGCTAGCCACTCCCCGAAATCAACAACACCCACCAAATTCAGAGCCTATGAACCCAATTCTGTGAAACATAAGGACAATCACTAAGCAAAATCAGAACCTCCTCCGAGATCCAAATCAGGAATAACAATGTGGAACTTAATGAAAATTACTATACATATTCAAATTTATGTCAGTAAAAATCTCAATGAAAATTACTATACATATTCAAAGTAAAATTCTTGTAGCCTATCAATGTAGAACTTCCAGTATGATAATATTAACTGGCAGAGCAATTAATGGCAGACCAGTCAACAACCAGATATTGCTAGGCACAGTGCTTCTGAATATTAACAAGAAGCTAATCCTCCAGAAAGGAAACGATTCTTCGGATTCAGCAC
Organism: Eleusine indica; assembly: GCA_030378355.1. Lineage (NCBI taxonomy): Eukaryota > Viridiplantae > Streptophyta > Magnoliopsida > Poales > Poaceae > Eleusine > Eleusine indica. The sequence continues at coordinate 18,733,299 of CM059502.1, forward strand.
TATGACACCAAGAGGCACCATGTGGTGAATGTTTTTGTTGCTCTGAATTTTAGAAAAGATATAGTTAAATTTGCACACAATAGTGGCCATACGTATAAATGTTAGATGAGACAACTAGAAACTAAATACCGAGCATAAAAGGAAAAATTACTGAACATTGCTGGGCAAATCACAACAAGTTCAGAGCAGCGAGCCTCCTCTTGTAATGCCTTGCGACAGCAAATCAGGATTTTAGGATGTGAGAATCAGTTGATAACAGGCTCACCCATGATGCAAATTCCAATCCTCAACCATTTGTCCATTTCACTTTGGGAAATTTCCAACGCAACTCGAGATGAGATCCTCTGCGCTCCGCCAGTACCCACTCCTATGCTACAGCTGCAACAGAGAATTTGAGCTCAGGAAACCAAACGTCACCATCTAACGAAACAAACATGAACACCCATTAATATTTCAAACCGAGCAACGAACCCCATAGAAACACTACAAGAAATTTGACCTTTTACGATAATTATAGAGTGATATTGAGTCAAAATGTCACAAAACAATTCATTTTATGACGATTCATTCAATTTTATGACGATGGTTTCATGTGTGTCGTAAAAACTAGATACAAAACGTCACAAACTCTCCCAGTGTCATATTGTGATGATTGATTATGTGTCGCGAGATGAAAACTAGGAATGTCACGAGTAGTATATTGTCATAGTTGAGACTGATTTTTATATTTTGGATAATTAATTACTCCTAAATTTAAAAATAGTACGAGGGAATTTAAAAGTTGTAAGAATGTCGTTTAGAGTGCACCAGACATTTTATTTTTTAATCTTTTTTGGCGTATAAATAAATAAAGGAACAAAAAGATTTTTGTACTAGACACTGTTATTAAATTAATGGTTCTTTTTTAGTTTTTCTAAAATTTAAATTAGATGAAAATAAGAAAAACCAAAATTGCACTTTTTCCATTGGGCTGAAGGTCACCACCCTCGGCCCAACCATGTCTTATCAAATTTTGGAAAAATTACGAAGCGATTTTGACTTCTTTTTCCAACAGCCCATGTTAGACTTAGACCATTGCAACATGTCTCTGCGTATATCTTTCGTTTGAACTATTGAGCAAACTAGGCCCAGCGGGACTTCGGGATTATAGTAGCCCAGAGTGATGTCGGCCCAGCTGAATTTCGAAAAAGAAAAAAACAAACACATGGTTTCTGAGAATTGAACCATGAAGAATCAACTTGGCCCGCACCACCGGAGCACCTACATATTGTTAGTGAATGGCTGGGATAGAAAAAACATGTGAATAGTTCATCTTGTTTTTTTTAATTCGAAATTGAAAATTGCAATAGGTATTTCTCCTTCATAAGTACCTCAAATTTAATGATCGTTTTTCTAAATTTTTCTAAAATCATGCCCTTCCATTTCAAGCTGTTTTATTTACAAGCTTCATGATGGTTCCATAGATGAGAAAAGATGGTATGTTCATGCAATTCACTGCTTTGCCAATTTTTTATAATCTTATAAACATAAAAGTTATTGGACACCGTAAATGTTGGTTCAACCTACTGTAGATGTTAGGCCGATCTATCCATGTCTAAGCCGGAAGAACCAAGCTACACGAGCAACACAAGTCTAAGCATTTGCCATGGCTGTGATCTGGCCCGTATGCCACAAGCCCACAAGCAGTATACTATTAGACTGAGCATCTTCGGGTTGTATTACAGAGGTTAAGGGAGGACCAGCTATATGCTAAGTTTAGCAAATGCGAGTTTTGATTGAAGCAAGTACCATTTCTAAGCCATATTATCTCGGAAGAAGGCATAGCGGTGGATCCTAGCAAAGTAAGAGATGTACTTAATTGGAAGACACCAAAGACCGTATTTCATATACGCAGTTTTCTTGGATTGGCAGGTTACTACCGCCGTTTCATTCCCAACTTCTCCAAGATTGCAAAGCCCATGACCGAGTTACTTAAGAAGGAAAAGAAATTCGTATGGGATGAAGACTGCGAGAATGCTTTTCAAACCCTAAAGAAGCACCTGACCACAACCCCAGTATTAGCTCAACTAGACCTGGGGAAACCGTTCGATGTCTATTGTGACGCTTCGGGTATTCGATTAGGATGCGTGCTCATGCAAGATGGGAGAGTCATTGCTTATGGATCAAGGCAATTGAGGAAGCATGAGCAGAATTACCCTGCACACGATCTGGAGTTAGCAGCAGTGGTGTTAGCCTTAAAGATGTGGAGACATTACCTCCTTGGAAATTTAGTTCATATATACACCGACCACAAAAGCTTGAAGTACATTTTCACTCAAGATCACCTGAACATGAGACAACGCTGTTGGTTGGAATTGATTAAGGACTATGAGTTGGAAGTGCACTATCACCCAGGAAAGGCTAATGTCGTGGCTGACACACTAAGCCGCAAGGCTCAATGCCACCACATCCTGGTCAGCCCGCGAGTCCAAGATGGTCATTATGTTCAAGTAACACTCCACGGAGCCCTCTATAACCTAGCATTAATTCCTACCTTACAGGAAGAAATAGTAGCAGCCCAGAAAAATGATGTTGGCATAGCGCACCTCAGAAGGAGACTAAAGGAGGGCGACGCTAAGGTTTGATGCTTTCGAGAAGACGCGGAAGGTGTTTTATGGTTTAAGAATCCCCTAGTGGTGCCTAAGAACTTGGAACTTCGCAAGAAGATTCTGGACGAGGCTCATATTGCAAAGTACTCCATGCATCCGGGCAGCAATAAGATGTACCACGATTTGAGATCCAGATATTGGTGGACTCATATGAAGAGGGAAATAGCATGATATGTTGCAAAGTGTGGTACCTGCCGCCGAGTCAAGGCCGATCATCTGAAGAAGGCGGGCCTGCTACAACCCTTGAGTGTTCCAGCTTGGAAATGGGAGGATATCAGCATGGATTTCATTGTTGGTCTTCTCCGCACTTCACGCAAGTTTGACTCTATATGGGTGATTGTTGATCGGCTGACTAAAGTTGCGCACTTCATCCCTGTATCGACATGGTACACAACTGAGAGGTATGCACAATTGTATGTGGATCGCATCCTATGCTTACATGGAGTGCCCAAGACAATAGTATCTGACAGAGGACCTCAGTTCGTGGGACGCTTTTGGGAAAAGTTACACGAGTCACTGGGCACCAGGTTAATTCGAGGTTTGGCATATCACCCCCAGAGGGACAGACAGACCGAAAGGGTTAACCAAATATTGGAAGACAAGTTGAGGGCATATGTATTGAATCACAACAAAAAGTGGGATGAGTGCCTACCCTTGGCAGAATTTGCATACAACAATAGTTACCAAGAAAGCATCAAGATGGCACCGTTCGAGGCTCTCTACGGTTGCTGTTGTCGCACACCGTTGAGCTGGTCAGAATCAGAGGAGAGAGTAATATTCAGCCCGGAATTAGTACAACAAGCTGAGGAGAAAGTACTTGAGATCCAATCAAACCTACGAGCCGCAAAATCCAGGCAGAAAAGTTATGCGGATAAAAGACGCCGCCTGTTGGAATTTAGGGCCGGTGACATGGTCTATCTCCGAGTGTCACCAACCAAAGGTGTACAACGATTTGGAGTCCGCGGAAAACTAGCACCCCGATACATTGGACCCTATTCGATCGTAGCAAGACGTGGGCCGGTCGCCTATAAACTCCAGCTACCAGTGGAGCTCGCTGGAGTGCATGATACCTTCCATGTGTCCCAGCTCAAGAAATGTATGAAGACCCCGGCGGACGTTCCATTGGAGGCCACTGGACAACTACAACCCGATCTGATGTATTAAGAGCCTCCGGTGAGGGTGCTAGATAAGAAGGAATGAGTTACACGTAAGAAGACGCTCAAGTTTTATAAGGTTCAATGGTGCAACCACACCGCCAGGGAAGCCACCTGGAAAACTGAAGAGTTCCTGCAAAGCCACTACCCCGAGTTCCTATGCCACCACCTAGGTAAACCGTTACGACTTCCTTAATCTCGGGACGAGATTTCTTTAAGGGGGGCGGGCTGTGACATCCTCGCATGAACAAGAGCTCTGGACAAAAATTTGAACTAAAAATTTGATCAAATTTGGAAGCCATTTGAGCTACTTTGAATTACCATTGAACTACAATTCAAATATTTCCAACATAACATAGTGCCACCAAAACTATATGTGGTATGCCCTGGTGAAATAGAATTTTAGTGAATTTACCGTAATTTGTTCTCACCATTTAATGCCCCAAATAAATGGTCCAATGCCCAAAAACCACCCCTCTTTATAAAATTTCTATTCAAATTTTATTAAGGACTAATGGCCGTTAGCATTTTTGTAAAATCACTAACATTATTAGGTGTTTGCCTATATTTTTAGTTTCATTTGATCAGCATTTGATTAATCCCCACAAAAATAACAAGCATCAGTGGTTTATAGGAGTTTGGAAATAAATGAAAAAGAAAAACCTCATGGGACCCGCCTGTCAGCCGCACTGAGGAAACTCACCCGGGCGCCACGTGCTCGCCCCGCTTGCACGACGCCGCGTGGCCGCCGGCGTACGGCCAACGGCCGAAGCCGCGGATCGACGCCCCCACCGGCCTCTCGACATCCGTTCTGTCGCCCTCGCGGTCCGAACACCCCCCCCCTTGCCCATTCTCTCTCTCACGCCTTCCCACTCTGCTCTCTCTCTTCCGCCGAGTCGCTCGCCATCGCCGCCGCGCGAGCTTTGTTGGCACTTTCCAAGTGCCCCTTTTATATGTGAATATTATCCCAATTAGAGCATAATTGATACTAATTTAGGCTATTTACCTATGATATTGTCTATATATTTGTATATGCGTTGTTTTGGAGCTTTATTGCAGAAACAGGTAAAATTGGTGATTAAAGTGATGCTGGAGAGGATAGGAGTCTAGAACCGACGAAAAGCACTGAAGAAGTCCAGTGCGCCGATCGGCGCAGTACATGAGCCGATCGGCGCAAGGGTGTTTTGGCCCACAGAAGTGACCGAGGCCCATTCCACATGTTTATGGAAGTTTATCTGCGCAAGACACTTGAAGATATTTGCCTAGAAGATTTATGGAACTTCAAGATCTCAACGTGCAGTACAAGACTTTATCTCGAAGGAAAAGACCCACATGACAGCTGTGGAAGACAGAGGAACTGACTTGGAGAAGAAACCAGAGAAGACACGGCTTGCGCCGATCAGCGCAACCACCTTATTTGCTAGAAACCGAGTTCTTTACGAGTAGAACCCGTATAAATACTTGTAAACCCTGGCCGCAGAGACAAGGAGGCGACAGAGGGACAACAGATCCGTGAGTTAGAGCCACCGGGGCTTGCCCCGTTAGAATAGATCTCTAGTTGAGTTTCAAGAACTATTGGTGTTAAGAGTCGATCCGTCAAGGTAGGCCATCTCGACGGGGATGAATCTTACTCTATGTATCTCAAGGATGATTGAATATGTTGATGATGGTTTTGGTGATTTGTCTGTCTTGATTCTATAATCATGCATGTGTTTATTCCACTTGCTTAGTTCTAGGCTAAGTAAGTTGATATTATCTTGATCGTGGTGATTAGGATAGTATTCGGACATTGTATTGATTATGGTTGCTTGATGATGCTAGTAGTGTGGTTTAGCGGTGACAGCACTAAGCCTGCGCAGCACTATTGGATAGTTGAGTAGGGTAAGATACTCGCGCGATTAAGGGTTTCCTCTCGGCAGCGATAAATCGGAAGCCGCTCGAAAAGCAGGGTGGTCTTATTCATTATAGGTTTTCAATGATCTATATAATTACCCATTATGATGCTATTTAATTAGACTTTCTGGTTACGATCTCACTAGTAGATATCTGGTTACTCACTTAACAGCACAGGCTTACAAGGCATCTGGCGCACTTTGGCTTAGATTCACTAGTATGCCGATCGGCTCAACTCCTGCGCCGATCGGCGTAACGACAGATTCACTGTCTGGCGCACTTTGGCTTAGATTCATTAGTGTGCCGATCGGCTCAACTCCTGCACCGATCGGCGCAACGACAGATTTACTGTCTGGCGCACCTTTGCGCTGGCCAGTCTCCCCCTCATGCAACCTAAATTCAACAGTAGCTTTGACTAGATCTAATACTGTTAACTTTGTTTAATTATTCCTAAGGTCCCAGTGGATTCGATAAACCTTGGAATACTCAATTCAAGGGAAAAAGTGCTACAATCATACACCGTCCTCTTGCGATATATAAGTGGGTGCGTAGGTACGACCAACAAGCTCCCATTCTCGACCGCTGCACCGCCTCCCCGTCCTGGCCATCAGCACCGTGAGCTCCGTTCCAACGTCGTGGTGCTCCACGTGGAGCTGTTGTCCTTCTTCGACTCCGAGCTGCCGGCAATCGACCCTTCCTTCCCCGCCTCCGACCGCCACTCCACCGTGTCACCCAAGCTCGCTGGTGAGCCTTGACCCGATTCCTTTCACATGCAGGGCGTTCTTGGCTCCACGTCCCTCCCCGGCCTCACTCGGCTCACCCAAATGCAGGTCCACCACCGGAACGCCGTCGCCGACCGTCGTCCTTCCACCTCGCCGTCGTCGAGCTAGCCCGGCGAGCCGCCCTCCTCGATCTCGCGCGCTGCGTATTCGCTCTACCCACCAACCGTCGTCGCGCAAATGCAGCTCCCGCCATCAACCCGGCTGGCCGCCGTGCCCGCGCCACCGCGCGGCTGAGCGCCGCCGTCGCGCGCGCGCTCGGCTCGGTCGAGCTGGCCGATGGGCCACGCTGGCCACTGGGCCACGCCCGCCTGGGCCAGATCTAGCCCAAGAGGGCCCCTCCGCATGGGTTTTGGCCCACTGGGCTGCCGGGATGCAGCCCACAAGCACGAAAAATTAGTTTTCTCCTTTTATTTATTTCCAGAAAAATGTTAAACATTATAAAATACATAATAAAGTAATTAATACGAATTTTAGAGCAAAATAAATTTTGTTGGCCTTGTCTGGACTAGTACTATTGTAGAAAAATGCTAAAACACGTTGCATAATGGTTTTTTATCAATTATAAAATAAATAGGGAAAACCACTAATAAAATCATAAAGAGTTCTTAGAGGCCAGTAAATTGATGAAACTTAGTGATTAGTCATGTTTTGACTTGTTGGACCTTACTGTAAAATCACAAGTCATAATTCTTTATATTTTCGACATAAATAATTATTTAACCTTTTGCATAGTTCAAATTATTTAAAATTAATGGCTCATTGCATGTAAAGGAAATTTGGCATATAATTCACTCCTGTCATTACCCATTTACAGTAAATCACTCATGCACTGTTGACAAATAGAACCATATCAAAATAATTAATTGCCCTTGTCCATTGATTAATTATTAAAAATCAAGCAAGCAATGTATATAATTACAACTTGGCATAAGAACCTCTCATGGTATGTTCTATTTACAGTAGATAATACACAAGTAAATAACTATTAAACCAAACTAAATTATGAATTGCTCACTTAAGCTCGTTGATTTCCATCAAGATACTATAAAAGTCAGGGTAGCATTTAACGAGCGACACCCCGCTCACTTCTACATGAAATAGTATTTATTAACGTATTTGTTGAGGAAGTGTCATGAATCAAATGAGTTTCTTATGCATTGCACCATTCGCATCATATAGATCACGAGGTGAACCACGCGGAGACGGGACCGGAGTAGGAGCCAGAAGGAACCGGAGGTGTTTCAGCTAACGAGGAACAGAACCCAGGCAAGCTCCGGTGCATTCCACCCGTTTTATTTTTTACTCTATCACTAGTTAGGAATGTAGGCCTGTCTGTGTATTAAGTGATAGGAGTTGGTTGAAACCCTAGTGTTGCAGTAGGCTCTTTTTCTCGATATTTAGCCTCAGGACGGTAGTCGCTCTGCTTAATTTAGGACGACTACTCATCGAGTGGTATGAAGATCACTCGTAGACAGGAAACACTATCACTGGGGAATGATGTCGGATGAAGGAAAGTGTGGATGTGATCACGATGAAGACCGGACGGGCAATTAGGTGGAAAGGGAAGGACAGTTTGTCTTCAAGGAGGTAGCCCCGTCCGAGTCACCTAAGGCTACGCCTCGTGTCCGGTCCTATGAGGTCAAGTTTGAACGTATTGTTTGCATGCTGGAGATATGACCCAGTAAACCGACGTAGCTACGACTACTACCTGGTCGGAAGATATCCTTCTCCCTTCTTTGGTGGAACTGGGGCTGAGAGGAGGGAGCAATCCACCCACGGATGGCAGCACGGGGCGCATCGCATTGGGGGACCCTTCTCAGGGGAGTCTGGACCCGGAAGACCCTGCAGTACCGTAAGCGAAAGGTTGCTCCATGCGGCTTTCAGGAAGCGCGTATGGGTTATGCAAGCAGGTTTCTCCTACAGGATGTAAATCAATTTGAGTCGCTGCCCCCACATAGTAACGAGTACCACTTGATCGCTGCTCCGGAACAGTATCGGAAGCTATTAAGATGATGAATGGGTTTAATACGGCTGTTTAAAATTATTAAGATTGTTTTGCAACCTTGATTGTTATAACTTTAGTGTAAACTAAATTTATTGTTCCGCATGACAACTTAACTTACTGCTAAAACTTGAAAATAGGGATCCACTCGTAGGCTGGCTTCTGGCAAAATAAACCCTATCCCTAGCATTTGCATTGTCTAGATGTCGGCCGTAGTTGGCCATTTTGACGGGTTAGTCTTGCTGAGTAAATTAGTTACTCAGGGCGTAGCTCTATGTGGTTTTCAGATGACCAGGGTGGAGACTGCCACTGCGGCAAGAGGTTCCACTGGGAAGGGCAGCGTCCTGACTGCTAGAACATTGAGTGGAAGTTGTGCACGAACAAAGACGAGGAGTAGTTTCTTGATTGCCGGTAAGGTGTTCGGGCAACACATCTATCATGGCCGGATTGTTCACTGTATGTCGCCGTGAGAGGGCGATTGTATCTTATATATTCTATTGAACTATTTAAATCACTATTGAACAATTTCGCTTCCGCATTTCATTTTGTTAAAACTCTAGTTTGTAATATAAATTCTGAATTTATGTAAAAACTTTGTACTCTACCTATGTTCTTGTTGCAACTGTATTCTTCTATTATATGTTGTACTATTGGGCGTTACAGCGCGTGTTGCCACCCGAGAAAGATCCTGGAACGGAGTTGTCTCCATGATAAGGCGGTTCTGTGACACCCACGGGGCCACATGAAGTTCCACCAACGAGGTGTCTAGCCCGGTGAGCTTCGAGGTGTCAATGCCAAAGTCTGGTCGCACCACCAAGCCAAATCCCCAAGTGGACACGGCCGAGGATGTCATACCAGCCATGTGGGAACCGGGTGCCACCTATTACCCGTCTATCCCCCATGAACCCTCTGATGTGGACAAGGGTTGCGGGGTTCAGAACGTGTCGTTCGGAAGCCGGATCGATTTGTGTATCGCCTCCGCCTTAATCAAGATTATCAGAACCTATCGAAAGATCGGTAACCCTTGTCCACATCAAGTGGTAATCAGAGCTTCAGGTACACCGTTAGGTTCGCCCTTATCCTCGTTATTTTGTTCAATCCTAGAGTCCAGAAAATTGCCCTACAAAAATATTTGTTCATCGTGTTTCCGCTGTCCTACACCCCCCTTGTGCTTTGCAATTTTCAGTTTAGTTTGCTTCTCTGAATTTTAGTCCCTACAAGGTCATTGTGTTGTTGGTCTAGTACTTGTTCTTTGGTCTTGTTTGAGTCGTGTGTGTCCTTGTTCATATACAATCAAGAAAAAAAAATCAGATTGTTGCACACGTTGAAAGAATAGTACTGCTAGAATTGTTTGCACTAAATATTTATTTAACATCTAACCTTCTACTTTTTGTGTGCAAAAGAAACTTAGAGTGTTTTCTGTTGCACGTTGTTCCTTGAGTCAAGAGATCGCTGCACGTTGTTGCATATGAGAATTGTCGGTTCAGTTCTACATGTACATCTATTTCTTACGTAAAGAGTGCAAAAAAGAAAGTTTAGTTTTTTCCTTTGTGCTATAAAGTTCGCAACTCTTGCTGCAGTTCTATGTCAAAAAATTCATGAAAGAAATAAAAGGCAAAGAGGTGCTAAAAAAAATAAGAAGAAAAAGCTGCACCTATAACAAAAGAAAAAAACGAAAGGAGAAGAGAAAAAAATTCAGAATTGCTTGCAGCCTTTGTGTCCTTTTGTTGAGCCATTTGCTTGCTTACGTGAACTAGGTCCGAGACAAGTTTAGGCCAGTGACATAGACTACCTTGTGACTATTATTCAGTTTTGCAATTTCTGAATTGAAATTTTGCTAATCCTTGCTACTATAAATTGCCTACCTAGCTCCATATATATCCTTCTGAATAGGCACAGAACGTTGGACCCTCGCAATTGTCGGATCACACTCTCCAAGGTATCCTCTGTTTTGCTATTAAGAATCTTGTAAGAACTCAGTTAGGTGCTGTCATTTGCTTGTTGAGAGTTTTCACCGTAATCAAACAGTAGTGATAGAAAAATATACTCTTGTGTGTTTTCTTGTTTTCTATTAACAATGACAGGTTACAACACTGATGGTGATGAGTCGATGGTGTCAAATGAGGTTGATACAAGTGTTATAGCACAACGAGTGCTTAGTTCTCAAATGAAGAAGGTAGAGCAAAATCAAATGAACAACTTGTTTCAGACTCACTTTATTGTGAAGGATCGACGTTGTCGTGTCATCATTGATGGGGAGAGTAGCCACAACATCGCAAGCTTGGAATTGGTCGAGAAGCTCGGCTTGACCACACAGCCACACCCATGTCCATACTACATCCAATGGGTAAATTCTTGTGGTAAGATGAAGGTAGATAAAACTGCACGCATTGAATTTTTTATTGGTTCTTATAAGGATAGTGCAGAATTTGATATAGTACCTATGCAAGCATGTCATTTGTTATTGGGTAAACCTTAGATTTGTACAAATAATGTTTTGCACAATACCATTACTAATAGCTACTCATTTAAATACAATGGTAGAAGGGTTACTCTTACACCAATGACCACAGCTGAAATTTTAGAAGAGGATCAACAACGATTTGAGAGAAGAAAGAATGAACCATCTAGGATAGAATGGGCTGTTTCAAATGTCGCAACACTTTCATCAAAATCTAAATTGCTAGAGGATGAACATATTTCTTTGCCTCTTGTTACAACTAATATTTTTCAGCATATACACAAAGAAGATGATAGTGGGAACGATAAAGAACAGGTTGTTGCTTCAGGTAAGAGCTTTCATGATATGATGGATTGTTCTAATAGTCTTGCTATATCGGAACCTTATGATCATGTTCCTTTGTCACAAGTTGATTTACCTAGTGGTCCGTGTGATAAAGAGGAGTTGTGTGTCAATGCTTCATTTATACCTTTGCCACAACAAATGAATGAGCTTGATGCTTTTGCTTATGATTCACCCACTAGTGCTGAAATTAAACGTTTGATTTTAGTTACATGTCAAAAGGATGAGCAGAAATTGTTTTCTTCTCTAAATACTTTAGGTTATATTGAATTTGATGTTCTTTGTAATCTAAGTACTTTAGAGAAGCAAATGTTTTCTCAAACTAAGTTGCCTTTATTGATAAGAAACATTTTTTATGCTATTAGCAACTATGATCATAGAGGTGTATTTATGGTACATAGAGTTTATGTTTGTTCAAATCTGAAACAGCCTCTTGGTTTGCAACTAAATGACCAACTAGAAAACTTTAATATCAACTACCATGTCATGTCATCTTTTTCTAGTATTTCTAAGATCACACATTGTCTACCTTGTGATAAGAGTAACAATGATGCTCATATTGCTGGCCAAGTTTTCAAAGAGATTATTAATTTACACGAAATGCCTTCTACTGTATATTCTCATTGTGATGACAAATTTCATAATGCATATAAATATGAGTTGCATCCCAAGTTTGGGAATAGTTGCACAATTAATATTTCAGATTTAAGACCATACATGGGAGAAAGAGATGAGCTCGAGTCGAGAACGACTCTAATTCAAAAGGGGGAGAATGATGAGGACATCACCCTTATGGATACACCTAGCATTCCGCCAACCAAAATGCAAGTTCATGCACGACAACTGAATTTACGGGTGAGCTTGTTCCTAATGATTCCTTTATGTGATTTTGAGAATAGATTGCTACCTAATGAATTAATTATTGTTAGAAACATGGAGATGATGATGAGATAGCTGGAGAGGTGATTGGAGACGTGACTGGCCAGCAAGGACGTCCAAGCCAAGGTGGAGGCCCAATCAAAACCGACTTCGAGTCTGTTTCGGAGCCCAGGACCAGTCTGCACTAAAACGGATGCTCAGGACGCATACGGACTCGGATTTGGACGTTCTATATATGCCTGGAAAGATAACGAAAGTCCCTTTCCAACCCAACTGGTCCCATGTCAAAATTCGTCCCGAGCCGTCGGCAATCACCAAAACATATCGACTTCCAGAATCTGTCCTGGTGCTGCGACACCGTAATCGGTCTTTGGGTCATGTATGGAGTTGAGCCCACTTAGGGCTGCGTCCAGGGGGTCTTGCACGACCCTAGGGTCCTCATATACAGCCACCGCCTCTTCATTAGGGTTTGGGTTTTGCTTAGATTATTCTGTTGATAACAGTTTCGCCGTTTGATCGGTTTGTGAGACCCCAACTTGTGAGATTCATCGTATACTTACAAATTTAGTTGCATTCTTCTTTGTTCTTGCTTGTGTTCTTGATTTGCAGGCAAGGATAAGCCTTCTCGGCGAGGTCAATTGTTCTTGAACGGTTGATAACCAGAGGAGACGTTGTGCTACGATTGCGAGGTTCAGAACATGTCGTTCGGAAGCCGGATCGATTTGTGTATCGCCTCCGCCTTAATCAAGATTATCAGAACCTATCGGAAGATCGGTATGTTTTGGTGATTGCCGACGGCTCGGGACAAATTTTGACATGGGACTAGTTGGGTTGGAAAGGGACTTTCGTTATCTTTCCAGGCATATATAGAACGTCCAAATCCGAGTCCGTATGCGTCCTGAGCATCCGTTTTAGTGCAGACTGGTCCTGGGCTCCGAAACAGACTCGAAGTCGGTTTTGATTGGGCCTCCACCTTGGCTTGGACGTCCTTGCTGGCCCATCACGTCTCCAATCACCTCCCCAGCTATCTCATCATCATCTCCATGGTTTCTAACAACAATTAATTCATTAGGCATATATAGAACGTCCAAATCCGAGTCCGTATGCGTCCTGAGCATCCGTTTTAGTGCAGACTGGTCCTGGGCTCCGAAACAGACTCGAAGTCGGTTTTGATTGGGCCTCCACCTTGGCTTGGACGTCCTTGCTGGCCCATCACGTCTCCAATCACCTCCCCAGCTATCTCATCATCATCTCCATGGTTTCTAACAATAATTAATTCATTAGGTAGCAATCTATTCTCAAAATCACATAAAGGAATCATTAGGAACAAGCTCACCCGTAAATTCAGTTGTCGTGCATGAACTTGCATTTTGGTTGGCGGAATGCTGGGTGTATCCATAAGGGTGATGTCCTCATCACCCTGATATCCTGCTGCATTGGGTCAAACACAAGAGGGGTCTGATAACATCTCTGTCAAAGTCTGACAGCTTCGTGTGTAGTCATTCAGTTACGTCACTGCTTTCGTACTGTACTTATTGGGTGTGAGTGTGATTAATTAATCATCATTATCCTGCTGGCCATTGTGATTAATGATCAAAAGTAGACTACTTGAAGTAGTGGTGGCCAAGTCTCTACGAGCTTCCCACACGATCATCAGAGACAACCGTCAAAAATGGATGAACTCATATCGTATGTCGATCCACCGCATCTCAACCTTCCTCAAAAATTTTATTGCTTTTCAGATAGTCAGAACTTATAGCTAATTTGAACATACACACCTTAATTTCCGTTTAGGACATGCACGGAGGAGAGCTGTTTTACAAATCTTGCCCATCAATTCCACAGTAAAAGGCCTAAATGAAAGGACATAAATCTGACATTGTAATTTTCACCCCGCCACAGCACCTCATTTACAACGTTTGGTCACTCAGTTTATAATAATATCAAGCCGCTACTAGCATTTTTTCAGAGGAGCAGGCATTCCGTTATATGATCACTACAAATACGTGTCCACTTTAGTATTGTAAATACAAGAATTTTCTTAAAACTTTGGGCACTTGGAACGTAAAGTTACGATGTCCTGTTGGTTTCGTTGATGCCGAAGATGGGACAGCTGAGGTCACTGCAGCTCGGTTTACGTTTTCAAAGTATGAATAAAGAACAAAAACATAACTTTCGTCAGGCCCGTCTAGCGCAGTCGGTAGAGCGCAATGCTCTTAACCTTGTGGTGGGTTCGAGCCCCACGGTGGGCGCTCACTTTTATTTTCCCTTTTCTAGCTTTTCTTTTTCACCCTTCAACCATGACCCATCTAGAATGCTGCCTGACCATCAATGTGTTGCAAATTGTTTTCTTCCTCAGTTAAGCAAACCTGGAGTGTGCCTAAACCTCTGCCACTGCTAAAGTTTTTGTACATATGGATCAGAAATTGGTATAACCATGCATGCCTTGCTTTGTTGCAAATTGTTTTCTTCCTCAGTTAAGCAAACCTGGAGTGTGCCCAAACCTCTGCCACTGCTAAAGTTTTTGTATATATGGATCAGAAATTGGTATAACCATATGCATACCTAGCTTTGGATTTCGGAATAAATGAAGTTTTTGTATAAACACACGGAATGCATATATCGATATTCAATTGTAATCTTCTTTAGATAGTTCTAAAGTTATGAGCAAAACAAGCACTTTTTAGGAATTTGGCTCCTTTCTCCTCAAACGTTGTATAATTTTCACAAACTTTCGGAATCTTTGAAAACTCTAGAGGCTTGCTATTTTTTAGTCGCTTGAAAGTTTGAGAAACTTTCAATCAATATCGGCACCAGTAGTTTGAAATAGGACGGTCTATAAAAAACAATTTCTTTCTATAGTCTATACATTTAAATATTTTTTCATCTATCTATATGCTACATTATCCTACAAAAACAAATAATGATACAAATTTTAGTACAAATCTTGTCGATTGAAAGTTTTCCAACTTTCAGTCGATTGAAAAGAAGGAAATATGAAAACTCTATGCTAAACATGAGCAGTGGAGCTGCTCCCTCTCCGTCCCAGTTTATTTGACATTCTAACGTTGCTTTTATTATCTATCCAAATTAATAAGATTTTTTTACAAAATTGAACATAGTCATTGTCTAGATTCATAATATGTGTTAACTTTATATGATATAAAAAAATTATGGCCTGCACCAAATGAAAGAGAATCTCCCTTTAGATTATTGACGTGGTGGATGTGATGTTTCATCGTTGTCTCCGTCACAATTCATAACAACTGATGCAGACAAGTTGACAAATTACAAAGTAGATGCATGCTTCAACAATGATAATGAATTTGTACGTATAGTACAGGGTAGAAGACTTGGAAATAAAAGGTTACAAACATTTAAAAGACAAGGACCATTCAAAATAATTATCAACTTGATAGGTATCTTTTATGCAAACTTTCGCTCTCAAAGGGTAAATGAACCGCTAGAAAATGTCCTTTGGACAATAATCGACAGAACCTATTATAGGGAGGCCGTATCACGTCGTGACAAGCACTGTTGCGTGCCTGTTTGGCCATACTGATGGAGTGCTATAAATAGCGGTGTGCGGTTGAAGCTTTGCAGTGTGCTCAAACAATCTACCTCCTTGCATCCAGAGTTCTGCTTAGCTTCGCCTCACGTATCAAGCAAGATGTCGTGCAGCTGCGGATCAAGCTGCAACTGTGGCTCGAGCTGCAAGTGCGGGTACGTATAGATGAACTGCTAATTAATTAAGCGATCTTTTGGTTGTTCAAAACTCTCCAGATGACCAGATACACATGCAATCGGTAAATTTTTTCTTTTGCTGATCCGATGGCGTTGACTTTTGGCAGCAAGATGTACCCTGACCTTGAGGAGAAGAGCACCGGCGCTCAGGCCACCGTTGTCCTCGGCGTTGCACCCGAGCAGAAGCTCCAGTTCAAGGCGGCCACCGAGTCCGGCGAGACCGCCCATGGCTGCGGCTGCGGCTCCAGCTGCAAGTGCAACCCCTGCAACTGCTGATCAATCCATTCATACGGTGCTTGCTTGTGTCACGGTATATAATAACGAGGAGCCAGCCATATGTATGGACGATCTGGCTCTGGAGCTTGCATCCGTTTTCTTGTGGTTTGAAACCTTCATGTACCTCTCGACGAGTGTGTGAGTTGTTGTGTGATGGTACATCACAAACACATGTCAGTATGTTGTATGTTTGAGCATTGCTCTGTAACGACGGATACAGAGTGATGAATTTATATACATAAAAAAGGTTTCCCTACTGTTATGTTCTCACACACTGGGTCTTTTTTTTTTTTTGAAAACATGCACACTGGATCTTGGTTACTGCGAATTCATGATGCTTGAATGATGACATAACTGAAGTTTTCAATTATCTTCAGTAGCACCTGCACAATTGTTTGGAGTGGCGCAAGATAAAGGATGCAGAGATCAATGCAATCTTTTTGCAAACAAAATTCATCAAAAGGTGCCGATGGCTCAGACACCATCGGCACCTGGTATTGGTCACGGGCACTGGCGAAGCTACGTGCAACTTACCTGGTGCACAGGCACCACCGTGCAAAACAAAAACCTATTATTAATATCAAATTTCGACCATATGTGCACAATCTTGGGCTAAAAACATGCACCACTGGAGTGCTATGGAGGCTTGACAAATGACAATTAGTCCAGCCCAGGCACCATATATACTCACACTCCGTGGCCCAACCACCTAAAGCCCAAGCAGCATGTCCAGCCCAGCAGTTAGAAGCAGTCCAAAAGCCGAGCTTGCAAGCAATGTGTGGTCGTTGGCCATTTTTTCTATTCTACCTTTACGTTAGCTTCCCGTGAAAGCCTGACCGACAAACAAGAACAGAAGAGCTCCAGCCGTATGACGACTCTGGCATCAATCGCTCGCAGCTCACCCAGCTCGCCGTGAAGGATCCGATTGACGAAGAGTTCGCCATCCACAACCCAAGCCACGCGCATACTGCTGCTCCGCCTTGTGTCCTTTGCAGGTGATTTTTTTCACTCAGTTTCTCCAACTCTCCCTTCTTCCTTGACTCAAGTCTTATGTCTTAAATACCTTAATTTATCTCTCACGATTATACATCTATTTTGCTTCTCAATTTTCTTTTAACCCAATTTCTTTGGAGCAAAATGCGCTAGTGTAGCTTAAAGTTGTTATTGATCCCTGTAATTAATTGTCATTGTAGGGTTAGGGTTAATATAGAGGCTTTATAAATTATGGAGAAATACTACAAAAGAAAGGCACGAGATGGTCCTAGTAACGATCAAGAGGATCTCAATTGAGAGCAAGAGATTCAGTTTGACCCAGAGAAAAAAAAAGAAATTAATAAGTATCACCCCAATCTCAGAGATGTGGTAAGAAGGAAGTATTTGCAAAATGGGCCTTGCCAACCACGTATTCATGATTTTCCAACCACCAAAATTAGTGGAAAAGATAGAAGATTTAATCCTAACTGGTTTGATGAATTTGGTAGTTGGCTTGAGTATAGTTAATCCATAGATAGAGCATATTGTTTTCCTTGTTTTTTGATGAGAGGATGCTCTAAGAAGCAAGCTGGGTATGAAGCATTTGTTGTTGAAGGTTGGAATAGTTGGAATAATCCAGCTAGGCTAAAGGATCATGTTGGTGGTGTTGGGAGCTCTCATAATATTGCACAAAAAGATTGTGTTGCTTTGCTGAAAAGAGAACAATATATTGACGTTTCTCTATATAAGCAGTGTGAAATTTCTAGAAATGCTTATTTCATTCGACTTAATGGTGTAATTGAAGCATCTAAATGGCTACTGAAGCAAGGATTGCCATTCCGTGGGCATGATGAGTCAAAGACATCTTATAACAAGGGGAATTTCAAGGAATTTATTGAGTGCTTAGCACGGAATAATCCAGCCTTGGCTAAGGCATTGATAATTGATGCTGCAGATAATAGTCTTATGCAATCTTCAAAAATCCAAAAGGATATTATTCAATGTTTTGCAGAACAGATTTTACAGTGTATTCTTGAGGACATCGGAGATGATGTCTTCTCCTTGCTAGTTGATCAGTCTAGAGATGTCTCTTGCAAAGAGAAGATGGCGGTGGTGTTGAGATATGTTGATAAATCTGGATTTGTGAAAGAAAGCTTTGTAGGCCTTGTTCATGTGACAGAGACGACTTCTTCCTACCTCAAATCATGTATTGATTCTCTATTTGCAAAATTTAAGATTAGCTTGAAGCAAGTACGTGGCCAAGGATATGATGGTGCTAGCAACATGAGAGGTGAGTTTAATGGTCTGAAATCTTTCATAATGAGACAAAATAGTACAGCATGTGCATTGCTTTGCCCATCAACTTCAACTAGTGGTTGTAGCTGTTGTTAGAAAAAACCGAGAGATTAGTAATTTTTTCAGTTGGATTTTTACCTTGTTGAATGTGGTGGGTGGATCTGCAAAAAGAAGGGACATGATTCGAGATATCAATCTTCAAGAAGTGAGTAAGGCCTTAGGTTGTGGGCTGCTTAAAACCGGTACGGGTTTGAATCAAGAGCAATGTTTCAAAAGACCGGGAGATACTCGTTGGAGTTCTCATTATAAGTCTCTTCAAAGTTTGATTAATCTGTTCCCAACAATTGTGAAGGTGCTTGCAATTGTAGAAAAGGAAGATAGGGATGGGGCAAACATGGAACAAGCTTGGGGTCTTTAAGTTTACTTTCAATCTTCTGCTTTTGTCTTCTATTTGCATCTCATGTTGACTGTATTAGCAATCACAAACACCCTCTCAGCTGCATTACAACGGGAAATTCAAGATATCGTGAATGCGATTAATCTTGTGAGAGCAACAAGAAGTCGTTTGGATGAACTTAGAAGAGAGGGGTGGGATAAAGTACTGGCTGAAGTGTATGTGTTTTGTGATAAACATGAAATTGGCAAACTAGAAATGGATGAGGCATATGTTGACCCAAAGAATGTAAGGAAAAAATCTGGAATTACCAACAGGCATTATTTTCAAGTGGAGTGTTTTAATGTTGTTATTGATTGGCTACTTCAAGAGCTTGATAGTCGCTTCAGTGAGACAACATCTGAATTGCTTGTTTGTTCAGCTGCTCTAAATCCAAGAAATAAATTTGAAAATTTTAATGCTGAGAGGTTGATAAGTCTAGCTAAATTATATCTCTATGATTTTAATTCCAAAGATCTAAAGGAACTTGATCATATTTTTTCCCTGTACATAACAGATGTGCAAGGAGATGAAAGATTCTTTAACTTGCACACTATTGCTGAGCTTTCCCAGAAAATGGTAGAGACAAAAAATATGAGTGTTATCCTTTGGTTTATCGACTTGTGAAGCTAGTACTTGTATTACCTGTTGCTACTGCTACTGTGGAGAGAATCTTCTCAGCTATGAAACTTGTGAAAACTTATTTGCGGAATCGCATTAGTGATGAATACATGAGTCATAGCCTTATTTGCTATGTTGAGAAACAAAAGATGGAGAAAGTGACCAATGATATTATGGTTCGTCGCTTCAGAGCCATGGCTCAACGCAAATATTAGAAGGTAACGTATTTATTTTCTTTGATATATATTTCCTATTCAGTTTCAGGTTAAAAAATATAGTAATTTTTATTTACATCTTTTACAGTTATGGAGAACTCCAAATAGTTGCTGTATTTTGCTTAAGGGATTATTGGACTCTATAGAGTTAGTATATTTTTTAAACTTTATTTACCTTCAGTTGCTATTTTTATTTATGGAGCATGTTGTACGGTTATAGTGTGCACTCGGGTGTCTCGAGCTCTAGCTTCGCCACTGGTCACGGGCGAGCAGCAGCACGATGTTCTCGCAGACCTCACCATGTGCTCGCCGGCGTCCTTACCCCTGAAATCTAACGCCGTTTAACGACCCGGCCTGTTGAACGTAGTTGCACTGCAGAAGTATCTTCAGTAGTCCTGGGACCTCAACTTGTCTACGTTTCGCAGCGGGTGGTGGAAATCTGCGACGATACACTCATCCCAGTTAAGATTATTACTCCAAGTAAGACCGACCAAGCAGTTAACAGGACTACTGCTACAGCTGAAATCTAACACAGCATAGGAAAGCAAAATAAAGACTACAACCTAGTGCCCAGTTCTGAACCATCTACTCTGTTTCAGCGACACCATCGCCACAACCTATGTCTGGCCTCACCACCTACTGGAGAGATTATGCATCGAACAGCATCTTCCAAATATAATTGCCATCAACAACCATCCAAGAATCATCCTTTTCACCACCATGTTCACGTCAGCGATACTTTCGTACCTTTGGCACTGTAATGGCAAAAACAGATATAAGCACTCAATTCAACGCCACACATTACAATCATCAACACAAAAACACAAACAGCAAGTATGCCCAATAATATCGAAATAGGTTGATTCAAGGAAAAGGTATTCCTTGTTTTGAAAAGAAAGTATTGTACGGCAAGAATTTTGAAGTACCTGCTATACAAACTAGAGAAGAGATGAAGAGGTTGCTTCCGTTTACAGTGCAACTTCGTAGGTTGCTTTATTGTGTCCTGTTTGCTTGCACCTGCTGTAGAGCCGTACAAGAGTGCTTATCTTGGTTACTCCCTCCATTCACATTAATATGTTATTTTGAAGTTGGATACGGAAAATAAGAAGAAGTACAAAGATAGATACACTGAAAACGAGAAGGAAAGATATAAAGATAGAGATATAGTAGAAAAAGATAATATTGTATTAGGAAGAGAGAAAGGTGCATTGGGAAGCGAGAATGACATATAATTAGAGAAAAATTAAAAACCTTAAAATAACATGTAAATATAAATGGATAGAGTAGATCGCTTCCACCTTGGTTTATCTGATGTGCGTGGCTTGGGTGGTGGAATTATATTTGCTCCAGCACTAAAATCAACGCTATCCATGTCACGAACGGGGAAGATCGTTCCTCTGAGTAAGTCAGCTGGTAGCTTTCAATTCTAAAAAACTTTGAGCAGTAGTCATAGAAAGATGGCCACCATATGCCTTCTGTTTGCATCAAATCATGGAGGAATTCAAAGAACGGCGGATTGTAAGGATAGTTGTTAATTTGGAGAGCAACTTTCAGCTGCATTAAGAACCAAACCCAGCTCTCATAAGTTAACTTCATCCTCAACCACACTGAATGCCACTGGAAAGACACCACCTGGTCAGGACGGCGGTCATCGCGGCCACCGCCACGGTCGCTCTGCCGTGCCTTTCTTCGGCGACGTCGAGTCTGTAGAGAGTATAAACTCGAGAGAGAGAGAGGAGATGATCAACTGCACACTTTATATTGATCATCAGTGGTTTACATATATAGTTACAGGAGCCCCTGGAGACTAACCGAATCGCTAGTCGTTTGGGAGCACGATCGTGGCGAGCGGAGCGAGTCGTGGGCGCGCGTGGCGAGCGAAGCGGAAGCGGAAGACTCGGCCAGAACCCACGACGCTGGCGCGGACGTTGGAGGAGGTTCAGCTAACAGAGTCCCCCACCGGTGCCCTCCTCAGCTGCTCGGCAACCATGCTGCTGCCGTGTCTGTGCTACCTTAGTGTCCGCGCCAAGGTGGATCAGGCCGTCGGAGAAAATGTGCTGGCTGGAGACTGTGGCCTGCGCGGCCATTGTTAGCCTGGGAACTTACAGTTCTGTCCGAAGCTGTAAGTTTGGCGGACAGAAACCTGGCATGCATGCACATGTATGCCGACTCTGCATGTGGGACTCTGCACATGTATATGCTGACATGTATGTATTATAATTTTATTATAAGACCATATACATGTTCCTTAAAGTCAAAGACACACATTAATCTCAAATATAGTTAAACATGAAAAGGAATTTCTACATTGCGGAAGCCTGAAAACTAACCACTATTTTCAGTGGAAGAAATTTGATTTTCGTCCCTGACCAGTTTCCAACCTGGTTTTAGCTAACATGGCATGTAGGACCTACTCATCGTGACTCCCAGCAACTTGTTGCAGATGGGACCCACTCATCAATGGCTCAAAGCAACTCCGGCTCATTAGTGACGTATGGACCACACAACAACAAAACGAGGGACTTCTACGAGAAAGTCATCACCGTATGTATATGCTCAATATATATTATCTATATCATTCATATTATGTTGAGATTCGTGTCATATATACTACATAACAAAGATCATATGATAAAGTACATATAAAGATCATATTTCATCAATCCTAATGTAAAATATATGGTCTAGATAATACATGTTCAATATCTATATATAAAAATTTCGCTTTGGACTTCTACATTGCGGAAGTGTGAAAACTAACCACTACCTTCGGCGCCATACTTGCGACAGGGCGTGCGCCTAGGTTGCTTAGAGCATCCATAGTCGTAGCGGTGTCTGAACCATCTAATCATCCGTATGAAGCTACTATGCCCGGTTTCTCCTTTTTCCCACAGCGTGCGCACTAATGCCTGAAAAAATAGTGAGCCCACTAAAAAAAAAAGAAAATGTTTTCTCTCACTTGTTCTAGCTACTACGAATCAACTGTATGTTCTTAGACCACGAGCAGCGTTCCGCCGAACCATGACGTGATGGTTCGATTACATATTTTATGGTTCGAGTGCTCTAATGTATATAAACAGAAGAGTAGAAAATTTTAGTCTCTCTCAGACTCACCCCCCTGTGCTGTTCCCCATCTTTCTCCTACCAAATAATTTTTTTTTTGATGCAGCTCCAATCGAACCAAGCATATGGTTTCTTTTTAAGTGTGACAACCACGGTTCGCTCCATACATGGTTCGCTTTTACATTAGGGCGTCTACAAAGATGGACGGTGCAGGTAGTTTTATGGTGTCATTTAGCAAACTGGACAGTACGTGTAGTTAGCTACTACAGAGGCTTCTGCCATCGATGATGTATAGCCGAGTGAGTGGACATACCATCTTTTCCTCCTCCACACAGCCAGGACGCAAGCACAGAGGGCTAATAAAAAAATGGAGAAAAGATATCCTTGGACAGTGGGCAAACGATGGACCGCGGAGGACTGTATTTGGTGCTCGCGTTTGGGTCTGACACTGACAACTTTACAAATAAACCGATGGAGCTGCTCTTAACGCTGTGGGTGCTCTTAGAGCGTGCCCAAAGGCAGCGCCCGCTGCTGGCTCTTGCCGCATGATTCTGTCATGCAGTTCTGTCATGCGCAGAGTGTGTGTCAGTGAGAGAGCGCGCCCAAGCGCGACGCTAGCGCTTGATTGAACGCTAGCAGTCCTCTCTCTTCTCACCTTTTCTTCTAAAATATTATTTTTACTGGCTCTTAGCAGCTCCGTTGGGAACGCTCTTAGGTCAGAGAAATCAGCGCCGTGGCAGTGCTGCAGTGGCCATAGTCGCGCGAGCAGCTCAGGATCGTAGCAGGCGACAAAGGCACTGCCAGCGGCAGCGGCTTCCTTGGCTCTTGGCTGCCAGCTGCCAGGAAACGGGAAGGCTGTTGCACGAAGGGCCTCCAGACCCGCCAGCAGCCACCCGACACCAGTTGTTTTCTTTCTCATTCATCATCGCTTCGGTCGTTTGGGCGTGTCCTACGTGCCCTCAAAGTGGGTCTCACTGGTCACATCAACGAAAACAAGTTTGGAACCTATGAGGCTATGAAGGACGAAAAGCGAACAGATTTGATAGTTGAGGGATTTGAGTTGTCCGGTTTAGATGAAAAACAAACTGCGACGATAGTTGAAGGATGAAATTCGGAATTCTTTCTTTTTCAAGGTGAGCAACACTAATCATCCCATTCGAATCCAGGATTGTAGTTTTGCTCATCCATGTTTCTCTCTAACCTCTAGCCATCCATGTTTCTCTCAGGCGTCAAGCTCCTCTGACTCACACATGTCGGCCTCTGTGTCCCCGGCCTGCCGTCAGGTTTTTGTGACTAACTAAGGACCTCCAAACTGGTTGTTGTCTATAAATGTCATAAGATAAAATCTAGTTCTTTAAAAGTTTGACTTTAACACATTGCTTAATGTTTTGTGGGTCCCGTATAATGGCATTTTATATCTCATGAGGAAGAAAAACAGAAGGGGAAGAGACATACACGGTAGGAGGTAATCAATGTAATAATGTGTTGTTTTGACAGCAAAGATAACTACAGCCTGAGCACGTTCTCTCTTTTTTTTTTCATTGGTCTAAATGCTGCAAGAGCTACCTATACTATTCACATTTGAGCTACCCACCGACTGGAGCTTCGGTATGTGCGCCTCACCGCACTGCTCCGCACCATAGGTCTTGCCATCGGTCCCGTTCATAGCAGTAACCAGTAAGAAAAAAAGAAGAGTGCAACTTGGTAGTACGGATAATTAATAACATCTCTAGCCTAGTGATTAAATGGGCCTCTATCTAGGTTTTTAGTCACTCAGAGCGAAAAAAAATGCTCTAACCGGGTTTTTATCTGGACCTCTATTTTTTGTAGGGCATAAAATTTTAATCCAGAACCTCGAGATTTGCTTCCCCACTGTTCCCTCCAAATGTGAGCCCCACTCATTTTAGCTCTCTCTCTCTCTCTCTCTCTCTACATGACATTGCCGCTTGCCCGCCGATGCCTCCACCCACCTGTCGGAGGTCCTGCCACGCCAATCCGGTCGCAGCATGGCCGGATCCGGCCCTATGAAGGACACGCGGGCGGCTCCGAGCTTCCACCCAGGCTGGCAGGTCGAGCCAAGATCGGCGCCGCCGCCACGCGAGGTCTTCGACGAAGCGCCACCATACCCCTACCACCAAGAAGCGGCAGTTGTCCTTCATCGCACTCACTCGACCTCCCTGTGGCGTACGGCCTCGGCAGTGCCCCGACGCGTCTCTCCCTCCCGGCGGCGCCGAGCATCGCTAGGTCCAGATAGGCGGCACCGCGAGCACGGGAGGAAAGATGGCGGCGCTCGCGAGCGGGGGAGCAGGGGAGGAGAGGCGGCACCATGAGTAGGGGAGGAAAGGCGGTGGCGCACGTGAGCGAGGGAGTAGGGGAGGAGAGGCAGCGGGACGCCCGATCGGGGAAGGAGGGGAGGAGAGGCGACGTCGCACGCGTAGGGAAGAAGAGCCGGCAGCGCAGGCGAGAACGGCTATGAGACCCGCCGTCAGAAGGATAAAAATATGTTTAGTCAGTTAGGCTGGAGCACAACATGAATTTGACCCTCTTAATTTATGAAAGTCGGCCCGCAAATAAAATATAGGGGCTCAAATTTAATCTCTAGGCTGGAGATACTCTAAGTACCTAGGATCATGTTCTTATAATTGTAGGAGGACCGGGCCCCAATGACCATTGGTCCATTGTACATACGTAAGTTGCGGGTATACCACGCGGTACATGTGGATGCATCTCCCACTACCACTACTTACAATCGTCATCTTTACTGACGGGCAGTAAGGGTGCTACAGTGGTAGACTGGCAGTTTTGCCACTGCAAATGGGCACATGATTCTTCTTAAAAAAAAGAGATGGCATGCCAACCACCGGATTGGGATCCTCGTCAGTCGCCTCTTCTGCAATCGACCGAGCAGTCGAGTCCTTCACCGTCCGATGCAGCTGATTCCATCTTAAACAAGCTCCAGTCGAACCATTGCCACCTCCTTTCTTTTTCAAGGGAGCCAACAACAGCTTTGAATGAGATGGAACGCCAATGATGAATTTCAGCTCCATGGGTGTTCGTAGCCACTAAAATGGAAATGGATTCGCTGGGATTTTGCTACATAATTGCTTGGTAACATTCCAGTAGTGCAGATACGAGTGTGTGTAAAAATCTTTTTTTGATGGTTAACCTTATTTTTGTGACATAAAGGTATAGTTTGATAGTACACGGAGAATAGGTTTGCCTGTATTCATCAGGATCATGTTTCTTGTCTGAGGGCTGGCCGGCTGAGGACGGAATGGTCATTGGCCCATTGCACATGCGTAGGGATGCAAGTTTACACTTTTTTGGGTCGGTGGGTCAGGCCAAAATTTTCTCAAATGAATTAAACTTCACCTCCATCCTTTTCAATCAAGTTGAACAAATGAACTAGAGTCTTGACCCACTACTACCCATTGGGTAGTCCACCTACATTTCTGACATGTGTGAGAGTAACAGTCGCTCGAACACGTTCTAGGTATTCACATGTTGTGGTACACTGTATGTACGTGTGTGTGGATGCATCTCCCATCACGAAATGAGTTCGCGCTTCGACCAAGCCGTTTTTTCAGTAAAAATGGTGAAGTGACTACCATTTCCTTGCGCTGACCGCGTTTCTGTTACAGCGCCCTGCTCAGTGCAAGTAGGGTGAAAAACTGAAAATATATATATTCCTGAAACCAGTCTATCTACTTTTAAGCAGTATACAAGTTCCTACGGTTCTTTTTTGGTGATGGAATTGGCTTGCAACTAATCTGTGACGACGGGGTGAAAACATACAAATACGAAGCATTTTAAGGTCGAAAGGTCCAGTCCAGGGGCCGTGGCGGAAGTAGCCACGGTGCTCAGGGTTCCAAAAGTAGTTACGGTGCTTTTCCCTATTCCTTCACTCGACTCTACGCTGACGAACTGACCAGCTCAGTTTCGTTAAGTTTCAATCTTGATTTTGTTGTCCAAGTCGCGTGATCTGGGTTTCCAAAATCCAAATGTGCCGGAGCGCTGCAACAATTAACCAGAGAGTGTTAGTAACCTTGGCAGGCAAGGGCACCCAAGGAGGAACGGCCTGCAATCGCCACAACTGCTGTCCTCCTGACTGAAGGTTTAAGTCTTGCACCGATAGCCCAACTGGCTTCCTGCCAATTTCAGTAGCCGGTTAGCTAACCACCCATGACGATCGAATCACATGGTTCTTCAAGTGAAATTCATCGGCTAATAATAAGCGAAACCTTTTTTGTTTTTCTTTGTATGTTTCACTTCATTAGCAAGTTCGCGCAGATGCTAACCAACTCCAGTCGTGCACTGCTCGCTGTCTTCGGGCTGTACTGTGGCCGGCCATCGAAGCTCGCTTTATTCCAAAAACCAATAGGGCCGGTGTGCGTCCGTACATAAACTATCATCGTCAGGGATCCCTCCAAACGGACGCGCCACTTGCTGCCGCCCGGCCGGAAAAGCACCCGCGCAGGTGCGGCGACGCTGCGTCCACGACGGCGCGCGGCCAGCCGAGACCCGACAGCTCCCTGGCTCCCGCGGCGAGGCGCCTTTTTATTTTTGAATAGCGCGGTATAAACAGGAGCCTTAGCGGCGAAGGCTTTCCTTCCCTCTGCTAGACGTTGGGCCTCCAAGTGGTCAAGCCAACAGCTTAGCCGCTACGGCTTGCTGCTTTTAGTTTCTTACCCAAATTAACAAAAGGCCAGTAGTGAAAAAGGTGACGAGTCTATCTCCGGCAGTTTTTGTAGCAACCCAGTGGCTCATAGAGTGGACACGTACTCCTCTCTCCTGCCAGGCGCCCTAGTATCTGCATCCGGCGATCTGGTCATGGTTTGAGCTCATTAGTGCTGAGGAGGACCAGCACCTAAATCAGTTCAAGTGTGAAAGAAAAGGAAAACTAAAGGGAAAAAAGGGGGCGGGCTATCGTAATGCTTGTAGGCATTCTCTAATTGTGTGGAAGATATCTTGCTTTCTTTTATGGATAGCCAAGGCAAACATTGTTTGATTTTTTTTTCCCTTGCATCATGGAGAATTGTTCTTGTAGCTGTGTCTTCTTAGTGTTGAGATGACCCCTTCTCAGTCCATTGTTGCTGGGGCCTGCAGACCTATATATATATATATATATATATATAATCAACAGTATTTGGCAAGTTTGCACCTGAGGAAAAAGTGATTATGATTCCAGCTTTGTATATAAACAGCAATAATGTATATCACCTGCTGCTTATTACCTCTGAGGCTCTGAGATCGCACTCACACTAAAGAGTTAACAACTAATCAAGCAAGCGATAAACTAGCAACAGAGCACGCCGGATAATGGACGCGCGACTTTATAGCTAGCAAAGGGAAAGCACAACCCTATAGCCTCGTGGGGGATTGCCAAGAACAAATTAAACAAGGGCACAGAAGTATTTTCCTGCACGTTGCCAACTGTTGCGCACGATCGGGTCCGCCGCCGGGCAGCCGGCCTGCATGACGGATCATTGTCATATCGACGCCATATATTTGGGGCTTTCAATCCGTACCGTGCTACGGCACGGCACGGTCCATTTTTCGGAACACGACGGCGGCGCACAAGCGCGCACCACGCACGCATCAACTTTTGCTCTTCCTCATTGTAGCTCGCTTTCCATGCATGCATGCGTGCCCACCATCTTTAGTTACTGCTGCTTTTGCTTTACCACCATCACCGACGGCGTCTCTCCTCTCCCCCTCTTTCTTAATCTGCCGCCCATTCCTTAGCCAGTAACCCTGCTTTCGTGTGATGTTGAAGCTTCTAGGAGCACAATCCCACTCGTTTGATCAAGCTGCTGCTCACCAGCTGTCACCGACTACCACCATCTGCCCCCCTATATAAACCCATGCCACCCCACAAGCCAAACTCCATGTCCAAGCATCCAACAACACACACCTAAGAACACTGTTTTCCATCAATCCTTCCAGTGCTTATTCGTAGCCTGCAATTGTTAGTAGAAACTGCAAGTTTGCACGTGTAATCGAGTCTCAGGTGAAGACATCGACCGACATCGGAGATGAAGACGAAGGCGTCGACGTTCCTGAAGCAGATGGTGTCGACGATCGTGGCCGTGGTGAAGGCCAAGTCGACGGTGGTGCGTGCCAAGACGAGCGCCCTCAAGACGCGGCTCCTCATCCTGGGCATCCTCCGCAACAAAAAGCTCCTCGTGACGGCCATCAACACCAAGATCCACGCCATCATGGGCCAGCAACAAGCAGATCACAGCAGCAACAAGAAGGACGACGACGCCGATGCCGCCAGCGCGAGCAACGATGCTGAAGACGTCAAGAAGGCCATAGTGCTCTACTCGGCGCCGAGCTACAGCTTCTCCACGGAGCTGGGCGTCTCCTCCCAGGAGGCGGAGATGGAGGAGCAGGACAGCGACGAGTACCTGACGCACACGCTGTTCGCGGAGGAGGACGACGAGGAGGACGAGCTGGTGCGCGCGCCCGGGTCGGTGATCGACGTGATGCGCGACGCCAGGGAGCGGGAGGAAGGCGAGGGCGCCGAGTTCAAGCTCGAGGACGAGATCGACCACGTCGCTGACGTCTTCATCCGCCGCATCCACAGACAGCTCAAGCTGCAGAAGCTCGACTCCTTCAAGAGGTTCTGCGAGATGCTCGAGCGGGGCACATGAATGATATATGATACCATCATCGATGATGATTCACCACTAGTTCTTATTCACTACTGATACACCACTACCAACCACGGTGCATGGAGGAATCGAACGACATCTATTATAATAATTATTAAGAGATGAGGAGGAGCCAACGGTTTATGTTGGAGATTAATTTCCATGCATGTAAGTAGAAGGAATAAAGGTGTGGCAGCAGGAAAAGGAAGAAGATGCTTGGAGTAAGTAGGGTTCAAAGTAGAGATGCCCTGCAGGATGCACTTTAAAACTGATCATGTTCTTTTGTTCTTTGGGGGATGATTGTCCATGTTCTATTATGCCTTTGGAGATATCACATAACTTAACAGGAATCCGTAGATTAGATTTCAGAGCAGTGAAAACTGTTTGGGATCCCTGACATGGATCGACTTGTTTCAGTTGATCGATTTCCTCTTTGGAATCCAAGAAAATTGGACAGCTAACGAAAGTTCTTTGGAATCCAAGGAACAGCCTAGGTAGCTGGTACTGGTGATTCTTGTTCTACAAAGAAACAAAAAACTACATTTTTTTCCACGTGATTTGGTCGGTAGAGATGTAAATATCAACAGAAAGAACAGTATCATTTCCTGTCCCCTTGCTTTTGGTCTAGCACATACTTGCTGTATGCCAGTACGTGGATCACACCACACATCTGATAGTGATACTGTAAGCTGTTCAACCTCGTTGCTTGATTTGCGGCATGTCACACATCTCAGATCTTCAGAGGAATAATTTTTATCTTTGTTATCCAAGAACATATGAAGATATAATTTCTTTTTGCGCACATAATAAAAGCAGGCACGCAACCGCAAGAAGTTCTTCAACACGAATCCACTATAGTACCAGGTCTGGGTGTGGGGAGTGTTTATCTTGATTTGATTGAAAGGAACGTAACGGTTTCCGCAGGTAAAAGATTCGTTGGTGCAAACTGATGAGACCACACATGAGAAAGAAACCTGCCCACTGCTTTCGGTCTGTAGCACGCACCTCATCTCACGGCTAACTTTATCCTGACCGCATAAGCACCAACGCGTTCCCACGCAGCCGTAAAAGCAAAACCTCAGCAATTGTAAGGCTAACATTTATTTACGACATAGTAATTACATACCAAAATCAAAGAGTGAGCCGAGGAAACAAAGAGGCAGAGAGAGATGGAGCCGAAACCGATGTGTCAACGAAAGGGGCAGGTGTCACAGGACCAGAGCAATACGTATACGGATCGGAACAGAATTTTGCAAGAAGTAGACGTAAACATGCGTCATGCATCAGCGTTGTCTCCGACGTTTCTATTTGCTGCCGCCGGCGCCGGAGGCATGCCGGATCAAGTTGTAAACCTTGTGCACGTCCAACCAGGCCTCCTTGTCGGGCAGCTGGAAAGAGAAGGGCGGCGATTTCACCTTGTGCGCCTCCGCAGCGAGGAACTTGTCCACCTCCGCACGTAGCGTGGCCGGGTCCATGACCGCGGCTGCCGCCCGGCCCAGGCGGTTCAGCTCGGCTTCGTTCTCGGGCTCACGCATCACGGCGGGTCCTTGCTTATTGGTGGCGTGCCGAATGCCTTTGGGGACGCCTGGAGCCTGACGCGCCGCCTTGGACGACGGGTGCTGCCGCGCGTGCAAATGGCCCTGCCGGTGCCGGTGTGCTTCTTGTTCCGGCATGTCGTCGGCGGAAAAGGAGACGTACGCAACGGCTTGGAGTCACGTAACGTAACTCGGGTTTGTCGACGACGACGAGAGACGTGCGGCGCTTCGTTTATTTGTTTCTCCGACGCAGCAGGGTCCGATCGTGTTACCGGTTTATTGATTCCATGTAGGAGACGGGAGACTCTTGCTCGAGAGCGACACGACCAACGTGTCCTTTGTTCGAAGCCAGCCCACTTTTTCAGTTTATTCACCGAAGCCCACGAGTAGGTATGTTCGGCCCGGATCGCAAGTTTTCTAGTTATTTCATCTGCGCTGCGGTGATTGTGATGAACCGGTGTACCAGAGAGCTGTTCAAGGAGCCTACCACGCTCGCCGCAAACTTCAGATGAGCCGGAGCATCAGCACAAGGCAACCATGACCGTGTCCCGCGCTGCCATATCTGCTTTAACACCCTGATCATGCAAGGGAATTTACGATGTCAGGGATGCAATCAAGTAGAGGCGCTTGACACTTCTTTTGCTCGGTGATCGTCTCTTCAATGGTTGCCCGTTGCCTGATTGTTATGACCGGTGAGTACATTATTTTCTCCTTTCCTTCTCTATTGTCATATGATCGTGATGAGACAGTCGTCTTTCCGTAATTAAAGTATTATTAGGGATGGGGATAAGACTCTAAATTTGTTGGTAACGAAATGGTCATGGCTTGTGTTCACCTTTGACAGTCAAAGGAGGCGGCCACCATAAAGAATAGCTATACTACGTGGACGTTGAACGACAGGGCCGCGTCGGCATTTGACAAGAGCAGCAGAGATCCTGGTCGAAACCGGCTTCTCGGGATGGCAGCTGAGCTTCCACTCGACGTCGTATCCATGTCCAAGGTGCTCGGCGACGACGACCTCCTCGCCGAGATCCTGCTCCGCGTCGACTCTCCCACCAGCCTCGTCCGCGCGGCGGCCGCCTGCAAGCGCTGGCTCCGGCTGGCCTCCGGCCGCGCCTTCCTCCGCCTCTTCCGCGCGCGCCACCCGCCCGGCCTCCTCGGCTTCTTCGTCTCCTTATACTCCGCCCGGCGCCCGGTGTTCGTCCCGATGTCCAAGAAGCATCAGCATGGCGCGGACGAGGAGGAGCTCGCCATCGCCGTCCGCCTTGCGAGCAACCTCGGGTTCCCGCCCAAGTCGCACGTCCTGGACTGCCGCAACGGCCGCGTCCTCGTCGACGACGGCGTCGGGAGGTTCGCGCTGCTGGACCCGCTCCGCCGGCGCCCCGAACCTGATGCTGGCGGTAATCGAGGCACGACGGCCGTGCTCCCGCCGCCGCCCGCCAGCCCCGACCACTGGCACGACTGCGCCCAGGAGTTGCTCCTCCCCGAGCACGACAACGACCGAGACGCGTCGTCGTGCTACTGCGTGCACGTCGACGATTTCGGCGGCAGCGTCACGGCGCGGGTGTCATCTCTGGCTCCGCGCCCGGGCGGCGGCTCATCATGGTCGTGGACCGTCTGCTCCTGCGCCCAGGCGAAGCGCGCCGCGCCGCCGCTCGGGCGGCTCCTGGACCGCCCGCTCCTCGCCGGCGGCAAGGCCTACATGCTGGGCGACGAGGGTACCATCCTCGGAATCGACCTCGCCGCCAGCGCCAGCCCGTTCGTCATTGAGCTCCCCCCGACGGCGTGGAGCTAGAGTACTACGGTCTACGGCTGCCTGGCCCTCTGCCGGGCGGAAGACGCGACGCCGGTGGGCGCCGCGTCGTTCTACCTCCTCCACGTCAACGGGCTCCGGATCACGGTCTGGCTCCGCACTGTCGGGGAGTGGGTGCTCACCGACACCGTCTCCCTGCGCGACACGTGCGCCGCCCGCCTCCCCGAGCACGGCATGGGCATGGAGGAAGAAGAAGAGGACGAATTGGCAGATGGGGACGATTTATGTGTCGGTGGTCGGCGTCGGGGACAAGGCCGAGTTCGCCTTCTTGGAGCTGGGCTGCTCCCGTGGCGTCCTCGTCTACATCCATCTTCCGAGCACAAGGGTGCACAAGGTGTACCAGGACACGGACAGACATTACACGATTGATGTTCATCCCTTCTACATGCTATGGCCTCCCACCTTTCCGCCACTGGATGCGTCTCATGACGGAGAAGAAGCGCATCTGTTCACTTGAAGATGAAGAAACTCTGCTTTGGTACGGAAAAAGCATATTTCACAAATAAAAACAAAGGATGTTCACTACTACAACGTTTAGAGATACTAACTGCACTGAGCTTACAACGTTGTTAATCAATACTCCCTCCATTCTTAAATTGTTATCGTCATTGACATTTTTAGTTAATTTTGATTATTCGTTTTATTCAAAAACTTTTAAGTATTATCATATACGTTGTCATAGTTTGTTTTTATTATTAAAGTAAATTAAAATATAACTTAAAATTTTACATATTTAAAATAATATTTTGAATAAGACGATTAAAATTAGTTCAAAGGAAATTCAATGAGACGTTTAAAATAATATTATCAATGCGGGGTATTACGTTTAAAATCAGTTCAAAGGAAATTCAGTCAAACTCAAACCCCGCGTTGCAAACCACTGTTCAGCGGTGCAGCAGATGGAGCCCGCACTTTGCTATGTTTCATCTTCAAAGGGGCTTCTTGTTTTTGTTCTAATTTCAATGAAACTCCTGTGAACTCTACATCTGGCAAAGAGAAGAAACACTTCGGCACCTTTTTATCGCCTGCCCATTTGCAAAGCAGTGTTGGGAATCCATTGACATCACAATGCCGCAAAGGAAACCGTTGGAGCACAAAATACAGCTGATAAAAAACACCTTGCAAGTACCTTTCTTTATGGACGTTGTCATTCTAATGTGCTGGAGCATACGGATCACCAGAAACAACTGGATTTTTAATGATCAAGATCTCACAGTGTGTAAAGCAAACTTCTTGAAAGAAATGACCCTGGTTGAATACAGGATCAAACCAACCAATCTCGAGCAATTGAAGGAATGGATTATTCAGAGTAGATCATAGTTGTTTTCCAGTCTTTTTTTTTTCCTCCTCTGTTATCTAGTCACTCTTTGTAAATACAATTTGTTTCCTTTTATCAATATAAATTTCAATCTGTAGGGACTTGCCCCTCTAGTTTCAGTAAAAAAAAAAAGAAATCTGTTGCAATATATCAACACTTTGGTATAAAGAATAAAAGCTTCATTGACCATAAAATAAATAAATGCTTTAGATGTTTTTTCTAGAGGTGTGCTTCCCTGAACTTCTTCATTTTTCTTTACCTGCTGCAAAAAGAAAAACTTCTTTAAATTTTCCTTTCTAAACATATATATATAGAGAGAGAGCCTTCACCAACGACTTTGTTTGGATACTAAAGAATACACTCTGATCTACCCCAGTCCACTCCAATAATTTGTATGGATTGAGATTTCTCAAACAAGATCTAAGTGGGCATGTGTTTTTGTAGCTGGCTTGTAAACCACCCCCAAACCTACATATTTATGGGCTTTGGATGAGTAATGAACTACAAAGCACTTCGAGTTTGTCTCTCACCACAATTCCTATATAGATTACTGTTTGAGATCTTATAGGAGGTTGGGGATGACCGACCATGATCTGGTGATGGGCGACAGCTCGACGAGCAATAGGAGATCGGGGTCAGTATACGAGACATGATAGCGGATGCAGATGACATAGTTCATTATTGGTCACGATGAGAGTAGGTTGGGAACGATGCAGAGACGACAACATTGCTAATCCGAGACCGAGAAGGGAGAAGCGTAGGAATGGAGGGGCTAGGGGAGGGGAGAGCTACTTGAGATTAGAGATGATGCATGCCCTATGGATGTCTCCAATGATGAAGACCAATTTTAAAGACTCAAAAGCTTGACTCGTGGGGTCTGAAGGGTCACGACCAAAAAGTGTGTCTATAACTGTATTGGGTCCTACTCTATATTTCAATGCGTTTTTTGTTGTTGCAGATGTTTGGTTAGCGGAGACAAGAGAACCAAGAGCTCTATTTTCTAGATCATAGGATAAACCAACACAAAAATAGGTCTCTGTTATGGGTATGAATCTAATTTCGGGTTTGGGTCACCAAATAAGATAATTGTTGGAGATAATCTAACCTCGTCTTTAGCAAACCTTTTCTTAAAAAAAGAATAAAATATTTTGTACTGAAAAAACACATCGCACTCTTTAATTCTTTATCTGTGATTTTGTGTATGATAGTACACATATCTCTTTTTCTTTACGAAGGTATAATAGTCTTATTTTATTGAAACGATGCAGAGAAGATCGTTTGGGGGCATTTTTATTCCATAAAGAGAAGAATGGATAAGCTTAAGCAGCCGTGGACGGCTCAGACAGCCCTGCCACCATAACGTGCCGGATTCTTCTCGGCGCCACGCACATGATGCACGCAAGATATCATTAATTATTTATTATAGCAGTCCTTCAATTCACCTCCTTCTCGATTTAAGGCTTTGATCCCTGTGTGTTGTATAAATTCATTCATTTCCCTTGATAGCGCGGCGTCCCCGCAACAAACAAAACGACGCCACGATCCATTCATTCCAGGTGCAGTGAAAACCCGTGAAAAACCAGCGGATCGTCCCGCCACATCCGAGTTCTCGTTGGTGCTGACGCCGCCGCGGTTTCCTATACGCCCATCGCGCTAGCCCGAAACGCCATCCAGTTTCCCCGCAA
Organism: Eleusine indica; assembly: GCA_030378355.1. Classification (NCBI taxonomy): domain Eukaryota; kingdom Viridiplantae; phylum Streptophyta; class Magnoliopsida; order Poales; family Poaceae; genus Eleusine; species Eleusine indica. The sequence continues at coordinate 18,769,087 of CM059502.1, forward strand.
CCGCAGCCAGCTGACGAGTGAACCGTGCCTCCGGTGTCCCGTGATGTCAGTGGCTGCACCCATGTCGAACCGAGGGGAGCAGCCGCCCCTGGCAAGCGGGCCCGGGAAGCACTGGATCGGTCCTCGACGCCATCATCAGTTCGTCCCCCCGCACCGTTGACGCGGACAAAAACAGAGCAGAGCACACTCCCCTGCTGCAGCCACACAGCAAGCAAGCAAGCAAGGCGGTATTGGAAGCAGCGCAGCGGGTTCGCCAGCGTGGTGGCATCCTTATCACCATCACGCAGCCGCGACTAGTAGTACAAATCTTTGTCCCTGCGCAGCGGCAACCTGCGACAGAGCGAGAGAGAGTTCTTGCTGGACGAGACGAATCCAGGAGGGAAGGCGAGGAGAGTGGTCGACCTAGAAGAGGAAGAGGGAAGAAGGGATCGGCTTTGGAGATGGAGAGCCCGCGGAGCCCCGAGGCGGAGATCGGGCACCGGGTGGAGGACCTGTGGGAGGTGGCGGAGCCGCAGCTGTCGCCGTCCGAGAAGCTCAACTCCTGCTTCGAGGACATCCCCGTCGACTCCTTCCCGCGCACGCACCCATCGCAAGGTACCAGCTCCGTCGAACTCCCTCTTCCCTAATTTAACGCAGGAACTTCCTTAGGACCAGTTCTTCGGCGTCGCATATTTGCATCCCTGCATTTGTGTCCTTGTCTCGTACTCTGCTTGATTCTGCTACAGGACTCCTTGCTCGTCCGTCTATGGACTGGACCTGGTCACCTGGTTGGATGAAAATTGAAGGACTATGCTCTGAACTTGTGCCTGCATTGCACCTCGTGTGATTTGAGGCTGCAGCCATGAATCTTTTCACCATGTTCTTGTTCTATTTAATCGATTGGAGAAGCAATTATGATCTTGCTTCTTGTCCTTTTGGGGGCTCATGCATGTGGCCAGTGGGTGTCTGATTCAGTCCATTAAAAGAGTTACACAATTTCTCATGACATAAGCCGGGTTGTTTAAGTCCATCAGCGAAATTTCCTATTGTTTTCTTTCGAGGTTCAGTGAACTTGCCGCAGAGGTTTAAGACTTCCTGTCCAGTGTGTGTGTGTGCTCAAGCGAGTCCAAACATTGTGATTTTGCAAGTTGGTTGAGGCGTCCCTTTCGTTTCTTGACCAACTAATTAAGAGACGTGGAGGACTTTCTGTGCTATGTGTCGTTGTGTAAATTAGTGTGTGGATATGTGGATAATTATAAGGTCGCTAACATGGCCCTACAGCCATAATCGCAAGATATCTTCTAGAGCAGCGGGGGCCCACATTGCCAATTTCTTTCCTTATTGCTGATCTGATCTTGAGAATTAATCTAGCCTTTGGCTGAAAATATCCCACCTTTTCTGCATAAAATGAATGCGCATTTGCTGATTGGTATCTTCAGGATTCATTAATTTTGTATGTGTTGTGCTAGTCATACAGAAGCTGTACAGAGAGGTTTAGCCTCTTTGCTAATACACTTTTTACCTGCCTTGCCCCGAACTGTCTGTTTGTTGTCACGACTCACAAGTTTTAATAATCTGGTGATGTTTGCATTAGCGACTCCCATTTTAGAAACTAAATGAGTTGTTAGCATTAGGATGGTGGTTGGATGTTGCTACAATTTTGTGTGGATATAAGGAAGGGACAATAGTAATGCTGTCAGACTGTAATTCTGGATCTAACTAGCTAAATAATAGTATTACTCACGAAATTGAAACAGAATTGAATGATTAGTAGAGGTCACCATGTTTAGTTTACTCAAAAAACTATGTTCTTAGATTTCGTCATGCGAATTTACAGTCTTTTGTGTTTTTGTATGCAGCAATCTAGATGATAAGAGTTTCAACATTTGGGCTACTAGTGCATGTTTATTTTCTAAAAAAAAAATTCATATATTTTGGTAGCTATAACATCCAACTTATTTGATCTGTTCAGACATGCTTTCAGCATCTTCAATCATTAGTAGAATCTAAAAGACTAAAATATTGAACTTCAAAGGTCTTCTTATGCTATAACTGAATACTGTGTGACTGGCTGGTGATTTTGATGTGATCTGTATACTCAATTTTATATTTTTGTTTTCCCTGCAACAGTGATATCTATTTTATTTAAATAAATAATATATAATCTGATCATAATTTCTGGCTGTTAAGTCAAATTTAATTGATGTTTCTGCAGTAATTGAAATACCTTGCAATGCCAGTCTTGCTGAAGCTGTCGAAATATTATCGAAAAACAAAATCTTGAGCGCACCCATAAGAAATGTTGAGGCTCCAGAAGAAGCTAGTTGGATGGATAAATACATTGGTATTGTGGAATTCGCTGGAATCGCTATGTGGCTGCTCAGTCAGGTCAGTAACCTTGCCACTGCAACATATCTAAACTCCCATTCGGTCTAAATGTAAGTCATAAAGATTAGGATATCTGCAGATTGATCAATTTCTGTTCGTTCACAATAATCTCTCAAATATATGGGTTATGGGCTGAATCAAACAACAATAAGATGGGCTGTATACAAGCACCACCAATATAATCTTTGATTGAACTGTGCAAGTTATTCACTAAAGCATAACCCTTCTGTAGTCATGTTGATAGAAAATACATCTTCAAATCACTCATAACCTTGCCTATTTTTCCTTTTTAATGTAAAACGGCAAGAGAGGCCTGTACTTTATGTGATTCTGACACTTAGAAAAGGAACTAAAATTCTAATTGTAACACATTTTAGCAGGGTGAAAAAGAGTACTTAATGATGAAACCTTTTTTGTAATAATAAGTTGTAATTTGCTTCCCACTGATCTTTCTGATGCGCATCACTTCTTTTGCCCAACAACAGTCTGATGTTGCAGCTCATGGAAAAGTTGGGTCACCAGGAGGATCACCTGTTGCCAACCTTGCAGCTCGGCTGGGCTCTTTCACATTTAGGAGGACATCATCTGGTAGGGTTGAAACGACTACTGATTCAGAATCAGATGAAGCTGCATCAGTTGGTGGAAGTTTCTTCGAAACGCTTACTTCCTCTGAATTCTACAAGAATACAAAGGTTATTTCCCTGTTCACCACGTTCAGAAGAGTAATACCAACCCGTAATGAGGGCCAATCCTTACCATGTGCTGCTGTAGGTTGGAGATATCTCAGGAAGCTTCCGGTGGGCACCATTTCTTGCACTGCAGACATCTGACACGTTCCTTACCATGTTGCTGCTGCTATCCAAATACAGAATGAAGAGCCTACCAGTTGTAGAAGTGGGAGGAGATAAGATTGAGAACATCATCACACAGTCTTCTGTTGTTCATATGCTTGCAGAGTGCGTTGGACTTTCATGGTTTGAGAGCTGGGGAACTAAAACACTCTCGGAACTGGGACTTCCTATCATGAAGCCATCCAAACTTGTCAAGGTACGTTTGTATACATGACCTTTGCCTTCATTCATGGAACTGTTGGACAACATAACCCTTTTAAACTAGCTTGCACTGTAAAAAAAAAAATTAAGAAGTCCGTTCTTCTTGCATTATCTTGCTCAAATATATATATCACTTTATCTACCTGAGTAGAAGCTATTAATGGCACATGCAAATGCAAAACAGTAAAAGTTACATTTGACTACTAACATTGTTTACCCAAGATTAAATACACCAGATAGACTGATGAGTCCACAGTGCTGGATGTTTTTCTGAAAACAACGTTTTAGAAGGATAAAGTTCATTAAACTCATGCCGGTTTAACAAATCTACATGCAAAGAATACCTCTAACTGAAACCATGCTAATGACATCCATCATTTTTACAGGTAAACGAAGATCAGCCAGTCCTAAAAGCTTTCCAAATAATGAGGGAAAAGGGAGTTGGTGGTCTGCCAGTCATGGACACAAGTGGAGCTAAAGCAATTGGGAATATTAGTATCAGAGATGTTCAGTATCTTCTAACTGCCCCCAAGATATATAAAGAGCACAGGTTTGTAATCTTCATACGTCTTTGTTGGTGAGCTTTCTTATGTTTGGTAGCCAATGCCAAAAATCCTTTAAAGTTATTGTTGTACAAACACCATACACAGTTCGGCTGCATTGTAGTAAGTAGGGAAGGCCATTGCAGGAAAATGGTAATATTGCTTTATATGCACCACTTTTAACTGTTGCACGCATTACAGGACAATTACAGCAAAGGATTTCCTTACCGCTGTCAGACACCATCTTCAGGAGCAACAAGAGGCCTCACCATTGCTGCATGATGTCATCACGTGCAAAAAGGACGATACAATTAAGGACATCATATTGAAGTTGGACTCGGCAAAAATCAGCAGGATCTATGTAGTCGATGACAATGGGAACACCGAGGGGGTTATCACATTGAGGGACATAATCTCCAAGCTGGTACATGAGCCACGCCATTATTTTGGTGATTTCTTTGATGGCGTAGTCCCTCTGCCTGCAAATAGCACTGTATGACACCGCTTAGTGATCCAATCGCTGGATCACACTGAGTGTAAATGTACATTCTGAACTGTTCTTTTCTGAAGGTTCCCTTGCTGTGTACTCCTTTTCACAACTTCCTCGGGCACTTTTTCTCGAATACCTTCCTCGGGCACTTTGTTTATAAGGAGCAACTAAGGTGCTAATGGAAGGCAATCGGGATATTGAATAATTAGTGAGGTACATGAGCTGCATTTCGAGTTTTTTATGATGATTGTACTAGCCCTCTTCTGAAGGTTGCTCCAATGTGTGCTAGACTCGTCCAAGGTTCCTTTTCCCCCTCCAATTATATCTGATCATGCCCGGGTCCACCACACTTAATGTTCCCGCATGAGATTTGGATCTAGATATGTTCTTTGTCTTCTCATCAACAACAAACATATCTTCTGCCGCATGAGATTTTGATGTAGATAATTCGAGAACACCAATAAGTGCTCTAGTTGAGCACATTGATACCGATGCTGGGCTTTGGATGGATACTTAATTTTTCTTCTCCCGCGTGGTGAGCACAAGATAATTTATCCCTCTAGACGCCGGCCGCTACCCGCGCGCGGAGCGACGCCGCGTCATCGTGAATTTTTTTCACCGCTGGATCGTCATCGGCGGAGAGTGCGTGGCCTGCGTTTTACGGCTCCTGGGTGAAAAAAGACGTGATGTATGGTGCCCTACGTGTCCTTCAGCGACTCGACGCCGTTGCCCATGCCGCCCCGGTCAATTACGGCGGTGGTTGGGAGGTGCAGCGGCTTTACTGTATCGGCTTCGTTCTCCTCGCTGCGTCCGACTTTATTGGCTTCCTGTTTTGCTTTCCAGATCTGCTGCTTCTCGCCGTCGGTGCTCTACCTCCTGCTTCGCTCCTCCTCTCCTGTGTGCCTTGCGCTCCCCAGTTTGGTTCGTCGGACGTCGCCTCATGAAGGCGCTCCTCGCGGACCCGGCCGCCCCCGACATGGAGTCCACCGCCACGGTAGGGAAACACGCTCCTCCACATGGCGGCCTCCGGCGGGCACGTGAGCCTTGCATCGATGTTGCTCCGCCGCACCCCGCGCCTCCTCGCCATGCGCAGCGCCACGCTCGACACCTCGCTCCACCTCGCCACCCGCGCAGGGGCGCACAAGGTCGTCGCCTCTTCCTCCTCGTCCTACCCCACGACCTCCTCCATGCGCGCCGTGACCCGGGCTACTAACAGGCCGGCGCGGCGAGACGGCGCTGCATGACACCGTGCGTGGCACCCACGAGGCCGCGGCGCGGGCGCTGCCCGCCGCGGACCTGGGGCTCATGGGCCTCTGCATCGACGCCGGTGAGTCCCAGGCCGTCGTTAATGGTTCTTGATTTTTATCTTGTGTTCTTCGCTTTTGCTGTATGCTTCATCACGGCGTTTGCTTCCTGTTGTTTTGCTTGGTCGCCAGATCTTTTTTTGGGTGAACACGCCTGCTCCCATCTCTCTCAGATCTATGTAAAAGTGGTCTGCAAAGAGCAAGCAAGCGCAGGCAACTGGTGAGCGTGAGGCGGTGCGGGTGCGACGCGAGTGTGGCGGCGCACTGGGCCTCGGGCGACCATGTGGCCTCGCCCCCTCCCTGACTGAGGCAGCCACAACGGCCACGATGGCGCCGGACGTCGGTGAGTGATTCCAGGGCTGTTGGCTTCATAGCGTCTTCCATCCACGGGCGACGGCGGTGTCGGCGGCGACGTGCAGGCAGCCAGGCACGGACTATGACAGGCCCCTCACGATGGTGTCCACGCCTTGGTGTTGGGTGAGTGTTTGGTGTCTGGTGCCCCTGCAATGGTGTTCTTGCTTTTTTTTATTCTGGAACCAGACAGATGCTTGATCTTTGTTTGTGATGATGATTGTGTCGATCTCCGGCGTGGGGATGAGTTAGGGGGTGGCACTGCTTTGATTTGTTTTGGTCCCCTCCAATTTTGCTTGCTCATCTGGTATTCTTGAATCCTGACCAATTCTCTTCCTTCTAATTGGGCCTGCTACGGTCACCACCAGGAGGAGGCAAGAGAGAATGGCAACGGATGGGAAGGAGGGCGCCCAGACACTCGCCACGCCCAACGGCTAAGTCCTCCCTCTTCTCCATCGTATTAAGCATCGACGAGATTGTGCAGTGTGTTTTCCGCATCGCCACCCAAAGTGGCAAGGAAGATAGGTACGTGTATCTTTTAAATGGTATTTTTTCCTGTTTGTTACTGTTCCTTTGAAAGAGTGTTAGCACATTTGATTCTGGTGACAGTGAATCTCTTTCTGGTACGCTGATTTCTTGGAAAATAAAATTTTGTTCTATTCTTTCAGTCTTATAGACAAATGATCCCATAAATGTCAGCTTATACACCATGACCCTGGCAACATGATAGGGATGATTCAGACTATGTCAGAACTAGCTTCTAGATTAAAATGCTTAGCAATGATTTATATTGACATATGCATTTTATTAGAGGCGGCAAAATAAATATTTACATGGGTGCTATGGATACGAATGTGCCTTCATCATATTTTCTAATTATATCGGCTTAAAAGTGAAGGAAATGATAATTATATTATTGATTCTTTAAGTTTAATAGTAGCTAAAGTACTACATCCCAGCCTATTCCTCAGTTCTGTACGGTTCTGAATGTTTATCCTGCAGCACTGTGCGCTAGGAGGAGGGTTGGCGATTTTCTCCATATGGGGATTGCTTCAGCTAGGGTTCATGATGTTAAGAGTTTCTTGTCAAACATCATTTGGATTGCTTGTCAAACCAATGTGTAAAGAATCTAGCTTCAGGATGTTAAGAATTTCTGGATTATCTTGTTGGAACTGCCAATTTATATCTATATGGATACTTACTGTCGATGTATGCTACGTGGTGTATGGCTTTACCGCTGACCATTTACCTTACAAAGATAACCTTTGATGTGATCATACAAGGTGTTTTGTTATTGGACAGAGCAAACATCAGCTTTGTGACGGGCTGTGCATGCTGCGGAGTATGGAAGCATGGTGGACATGATTAGTGTTGCTGATAAGAAGGGGAACCAGTTCTCTGCCTCAGGTGTTTCCTCTCAGCGTTATCTCTAATTTGTTTTCCCTTTCAAATATATTGAAACACCACAATGTTATTTCGTTCTACAAATAAAATCTTCTTTGTTATATGTCTCAGTTTAACTGCAAATGTTTAGCATCAAGCAAAATTATCATCTTTCTCCACTGCAGCTTACTCCCTCTTCATTTTTAACTATTCATGTGTGCTTGATAGAGTAATTCCTGCAATTATCTTACTCCCTCTTCATTTTTAACTATTCATGTGTTTTCTGGTATACGGGAAGTGTTTCTTCTCTGCTCGAGGCAACATCAGGATCGCTCGGTTTCTTTGAAACTATGTTTGCAACGATAACATTACTATAGTAAGAAAGCTGTTTGAAACTATGTTTGGGAGTTTGATGCTTTAGGATTGTATAAACTCTGTCAGTGAAGGAGTTCTGACTGTATTTTTCTCCTAGGGAGCCATGACAGGATTTCTCAGTACCAAAGCAATCAGATCGAGAAGATGGAGGGACTGCAACAAGTGCAAGCTGCTACTGTTTACCTTTGGATGCTTATATGATGGCCCGTCCAATGCTCATTGTTTGTCTGATCAAGGTGATGGTTCATCCCTCACTTTGCTCCTTTTCCATGATTTATGATATTTTACTTATTATATGGAGCAAGCAGATAATGATCATTTTTTGTTATTAACATGTGCTTTGTACATTAGTTATAATAGTAGGCTGCTTTGATTCTCATACCGCTCAATTTATGTACTTGATTTGCTAGGCTTCTCAAAGTAATCAGCTGCATCACCAGTTTGGATATTTTTACTAGATTACTTTGTGCATAAAAAGTTATATGAGATGTGGTTACTTTTTTCCTTTGACAGCACTAAATATGACATGGAATGGGTTTGATTTTAGTTTTTAGCTAAAAGAAATATATGAAATGAGTGCCAGGTTAGAAGATGCCTTTCCTCTAATCAGTTGCAAGACAATGTAGCCCTATTGCTACAACTTGCATTAGGTTGCCTTTATTTGTGTCGGTTAATTTTGAAGCGTGCTTGCTTAGTTTATAGCTGAACTACATAGGAATATGAGACTGCATCTCACAAAAGAAGCTTCTCGGCTGCAATTTCTTAAGATTGTTGCATGCTGATTAATTTGAAAAGGATTTCACTCAGTTTCTTTACAGCATATGACAGTACATATATTAATCTGTAAGTCCTATAAACTGAAATGTCTTTTTTTCTCTGTTTGAAACTTGGACTAAAATGTCTAGATACTTCAAATCAATGCTTAAGTACTCATTCTGGTATCTGTTTCTTTTTCACATTAATTTAGGGATACATTATTATTAAGTAGTAGACATTTTTTTAGAAATACAGTCACTGACCGCTGCCTTCATTGGAGACTTGTGCGGGACGGGGTTCGAACACCCACCGGTTCGAGGGCACCCTTGCGCCTTTAACCACCAGGCCACATGCCTGTCCGCAAGTAGTAGACATTAGCTTTGCTGATGCCATGCTAGGTATATGTGCCCTTTTCACTTCATTTATTGTGCCCTTTCTACTTTAGTTATAATAGAAAGAGGTCTCTATACTTTGGTTATAGTGGAAGAATTTCACCATAGCCTTTTGATTTCTGCAGAAGCATATGCTTTAGGGTTGTTTACAACTTTACATTAGTGCTTAGGTTAGCAAACTGCATGCTACATACTTTGAAAAACTTCACAAATAAGTGTATTACCGGATTGGTTAAAACTACTTGCTTCTAAGTGTTACCTAAATATATTTTGCAATTTTCATTTGGTTAATGTGAACTTCGTTGCTTGGAAAACATTACAGATGTTTCTTGCCAAACATTGCAGATGTTTCTTGGTTTTGCTTCTGAAAGATTTTATAACTGGTTATATCATGTCTTTTTGCTGCAGCGTCTTACAACACTTGAGCTAACGTTTCCATACACATGTACCTCTGTTTACATCGATTCCAACTGAATACAGCTTTCGCCAGCGTCCTATTTCATGTACTTCTACTTTTGCTATGTCATGTTTGTTGCCGTAGCTGTACGTAACTTGACAGTGTAGGATCATGTAATATTTGGGTCATATTCTAACTGAATCATCTTGAAATTTAGGGACCAGATGATAGAAGTTGGTGATATTTGGGGATGCTTGTTTCAACAGGCTGATTTAAAGCTTATAGTTCTCAACCTGGCGCACCAGATGCCTGCCGGAGCTCATGTCTGTACTCCGTTACTTCATTGATTGAGGCTATCTAGGATAGCCAACGTGGGTTGGAAGAGACACGCGTTAAAGCCATGGAAGTCTTTGATCTGTATAAATCTTTGGCGAACTTGACCAACACAATATATGTACTGCCATGCTGCGTAGTTTAACAGAGCTTAGAAAATGTATCAGAACAACTTGCTATGGCCACTTCTATTTTGTAACAGATGTCATGATCTCCGTATGAAATCTGATGTGTAACTAACTACGTATGCAATGGATACATAGTACCGCGGTTCAGAATCGTAAGCCTCTTAGCAGGCGTCAAACATTAAAAGCAGAATCATCATCAGACCCGTGACGTACACGCACCTTTGTACTTCTACAGTATGCCTGCTCCACCGCAATCACCCAGCGAACATCTAACATCGACAGTTTCACGAGCGGCGCGCGTAAGCGCGCCGGATATTACTAGTTCCATATATACGCCCGCTCTTACGAGTCCACTGATTAGTATGAATAAAAATATAATTTAATTACTGGTGCATATTTATAAGGAGATGCAAGACAGAAGCTGTTAACAAGCTAAAAAATAAAACCAGCGATGCCATCATTGGGGTCGGTACAGCTGAATGACAAAACAACTAAAATAAATGGGTCATATAGCTGAATAGAGTGACGGGTACGTGCATCTAACGGTTATGGTGGGCACTAACTTTGCTGATTTACATTCAACTCATAAAAATATTCATATAAGAAACCTTTGGAGCAACCCAGTGAACTGGGAACGTTTCCTTATCTTCTGTTTTATTAACGGAAATAACTGGCACTGAGTTATGTACTCATATCACTGACATTGACAGTTTCTCAGCTTCCACTCTTGTCCTAGCATAACACACATCTGATTAAAACAATACGGCTAGCTTGTACTACTATGAAATAACTGCAACTTGTTAGCAATAGCTTGTATTTCAGCATAAGACAGCTGATGTGTATGCAGCAAACTAGCGAACTTGCTTTCACAACCTCTAGTTCTAGTTGAATCAAAGGCACTTTTATTCAGAAATTAATGAACTTGCTGATGTCAGATATGCTGAAGAACAAAGGCTATGGCTTAACTATATGAAAAATGTATGGACTAATATGTTTTCACGCAGAAGTCTATCACCAAAGCCAATCAACAATTTATAATAGATGGAAACGACCACCAATACTCTTCCTGTACGTTGCCAAGAGCAAGTTGTAAAAACTAGCAAACATATGAAGTTGTAAATGGAAGCATTCTATGAAGAAAATGATGTAATATAAAATCCAAAACTTCTACATACAGGTGGAGGATATGTTTGCAAAAGGCTGATTCTCAACTAAGACGGCTGCAAACAAAAATATTGTTGCACAAAAGATGTTGGTCAATAGTCGGAAACTTAACACCATAGTAGAGGTAACAGATTTTACTGTACAGGATCTAACAACATACTCCATCTGTTCTGTTTTTTGTTGTTGTCAGTTAGCTCAAAGTTGAGCTAGCTGGCGACAACAATATCAGAACCAAGGAGTATAAAATCTGACATTACTACCAAGCCTCATTCCAATGGAAACAATTCTAACTGCAGAAGTGCTCCAGATCAGAAGGTGGTGTTCTGTTGTTACCTTTTCGGATGCCATAGATCTAAAATACACTTGGTATATGTTACTTCATTATGTTTTTTCATCTTTTCCTAAAATATAAAGTATGCATACGACTTTATCAATATACCTTCTTCACTCTTGTTTATCACATGATCACATCATTTTTTTCCCTACATGCATAGGCCATGAACAAATTATTTCTCTTTTTTTCTTGAACACGCAGGAGAGCTACATATCATTTCATTAATAGAAGAAGAGAATAGTTTACAACACACAAACACCCTCGCGTACAGTCAGTTTACATGCGCGCCTGTGAATAAATGAAAAACCGACCTAGGCTGGTTTATTGCCCCCCAGCGTCACTCCCGTGGATAGCCAGGGCTGAACAAATTATTCCTCATGTTTTCAAGGTATTTAATGGGTACCTTGGTCTTCATGATTTCAGACAATCCTTAATCCTTGTGTTCACTCCTACCTAGCATACCATGGGAGTCCAGAAGGATCTCTGCTGATCCTATCCAGGTATGTAAACAAGCAAACTTCATCCACTGATCCTATCCAGGTAGGTAGCCATAAGCCTTTGCTTATACTGGAGAACAAAAGGCTTTCTTACAAAGCAGCTTGTAAACAGAGATTTTAGAGACATTCAGACTACATTAAAAATTGAAGTGTGTTATTTTTTAAACTTCACTTAATTTCAATACTGCATTTGGAAGAGCATGTAATATTACCAGTAGAGTATAAGTGGTAAAGAAAAAAATATTAAACTTTTAAATAAGATACGGACTCTGTAAGGTAGATACGGAGACACCAACAAGCCTGTCTTAAGTGTGCAAGATCTGAAATGTGAGGGAACATTTTCTGTACTTTGTGAGTAAATTGAATGAGATAGTGAGTCATTCATGTAAGTATATGAATTTTAATGTTCACTAATATGAACAAGGTTTTACTATGCATGTTCTTCAAATCGAACTTTGAAAGTTCGTTTCTTATGTCATATTTTACAGATTATGAAGTTAAGATCCTAAGAATATACTTTCAAATATGAATCCACTGATATAATTTTGTGGCTGCAAACTATGTTTTGAACTATTGTTGATAAGAGATTACAAAGTTTAAATCATGAAATGCCAGGACACCTGATAAAAGCAAAGGAAGTGGTCTTCATAAAGACTATTATTTCTACATAACAATAGCCTACAGTCTAACAAAAACTAACATTAATTTATCTTGCAAGGAAATACAAATCAATATTAGGCCTAAGCATAGAAATGAAAAGCAAGAAAATTTAAGCCAAGGTACTGAACTGATGATTGTTATTATTTTAACTTTACCATCAAACATTTGGCACATCACATTCAATCCTATGAATGAAAGATAAAAATCAAGTACTTCATCTTTCTAAAAGAAGCTTCAAATCTTAAATTCCCTTGTTCCCTTATGTACTACTTCAGAATCTAGATAACTACAATTTTTTGGCAACATGCAATTCTAACATTAAACACTTTTAGTATGGCACTGTGGCCCTTCTAATATTGCCAATTAACAGAACTTGAAGCCTTGTATTGTACAATAAACTTTGCAAAGGAAACAGTGAGAAAATACATGTACATTACACAAAAACAGATAGTGAAACAAAAAGAGTCAACTCTTGTAGTATAGCGCTGTAACATCAAAGGGGACAAGCACCAATTCAACATGTATTCACTCCAGCAGCTCAGTGATACAATGTCCCTTGTATGAAAGGCATACCTGTAGCCAAATCTCATCAAAAGGAATTACAGTCTTCTCATAGATTGGTTCACAGATAAACCCTTCAAATACATCAGAAAGATGACTTTCCAAGTCCTTGGGTGTATTTGCCTTGTTTATCTTCTCTTGGAATGGTTGGCAGCCCCTAGCGACCCTTCAAATAAATCGGACAGATGATTCTCTAAGTCCTCTGGGGTGTACTTTACGTATTTTCCTGAATTCCTGCCACTATCCACTAAACTACCATATCTTCCCGTAAAAGCACGATATGCTGGGATGACATTTTCAGATATTGATATCTTGAGTTCTTCTCGGAGCTGCGGATCTGGTACTTTCCACAGTGTTTGACTCCTGTATATCTCATCAAAGGCTAGGTTGAAGTTTTTGAATTTTTCCTTGATTCTAGAGGAGCTCCCACTACCGCTACCACTTCCACTCCCACTGCCATGTCCGTCATCCTTCAAGTAAGACAAAACTTTGGTCCATGAAATCCGTAGGTAGCTCTTCGAATTCTGCCGGATCTTGCCACGACGTCTCCGTATCCAGTGGTCACCTAAGATCCTCCCAAGTTCAGAATCCTTGACTTTTTGGACAATATATAGTGTATTGTTCATAGAAAATATGCACTGCAGAGCCCCATCCTCATAAAGTCTTGATTTCTCATCCAAATTAGCTTCCAAGTAAGATATCAGCTTCACCATGCGGCGTCCAAGGGGCGTCAAGCTCTCCAGATACTCTGCATCCTCATCAGTGCCACTATGATCTGCATCCCCAGCACTATCCTCCAACAGTGCATCTAGTGTATCGCTGTAAACGACCAACAACCTAAGATAGTTCATCACATAACGTGTCATAGGGTGGATCTCACCAGCCATCATTGGTCGCCGTGATGACTCCTGCTGAAGGACCTTCCCAAACTCAAGAAGGGTACCCTTCACTGCATCACCAAGCCTTTCAAGAACCCCCTCTAAGTCATGGATGACATCATCCCCGTAACTTCCAAAGAAGAGCTCCTTCAGGTCAGGGATCACCTCGGCAAGTGCCTCATACATGTCAAGAATCCGAGAAAGCTTCTCCGGCGAGCGAGTACACACAGCCACGGCATCGCCAAAGTTACGGATCTGCATAATGCAACCCTTGGTGGACTCAACAAAGCACTCATCCCGGAGGTCGTCAGACGCAGCAAGCACCTGATCACAGAGGCGCCGCTCACCGGTAAGCAGGGATCGCACAACCGTCTTGACCCCATGCACCCACTTCTTCATCTTGTCATTCAGATGCTTCCACTCAATGCGCTGCACCTCGTCAATGCTGAGACGCTCGACACCAAGCACAGAGAGGCACTCATCAAGGAGGTCACGCCTGATGGCGCAGTACACCTGCGCAAGCTCACTGGCATACCCCGCACGCACCATTCGGTCTGCGATGGCTCGCAGCTCATCCACGGCCTCCGGGCGCACAAGGTCGAACACCTGGTCGTCGAATGGGTTCCCTGCAATGCTGGCGCTGCGGGCAGTGTCGGGCCCGCCCTCCTGGCTGTGCGGCGTGGCGGGATCGAACTCGGAGGAGGTGTCGAGGTCGTCCATGGAGCCGAGCGAGAGGCGGCGGAGCGAGCAGAAGAGCCCGCTGGCATCGAGCGGCACCGCGTGGCGGAGCATGAGGTGGCGGAGCTCGTCCTCGAGCCGTGCCATGGCGAGCTGGACCGCCACGCCGGCGCGGCCCGCGGCGGGGCCACCAGCCGTGAGGTGGTCGACTGCGACGTCGACCGCCTCGAGGTAGTGCGCGGCGTCGTCCTCGGGCGCCTCGAAGACCAGCGCCTCCGGGGTGGTGTCCCAGAGGTGGATGAGCTGCTCCGCGGCGTCGAAGTCCGCCAGGGAGGGCCCCTCCTCCTCCTCGTCCTTCGCTTCCGTCGCGGGGCCCCTGGCGGCGCCCGGGTCCGCAGGGGAAGGGGACGGGAAGAGGTCGGAGGTGATGGAGGAGAGGCGGTGGTCGAAGCCCGAGAGGATGCGGATCATGTCGTCGGCGGCGTTCTTCGATGTGGCGAGCGACTTGACGATGTGCTGCGCGGCGGCCAGGACCTTGTCGTCCCCGACCACGGCGGCGGGCACGGGGACCGGGAGCCCGCCGCCCTCCGGCCCGTGCGGCGGGGATGGCGGCGCCGACATCGCCGGGCTGGCTAGGGTTTGATTTGGCTATGAGGCGTCACGCGGCGGCGCGGCCGGCCGGGTAGAAACACTAGTCGTAAAAGGGGAGAGGGCGGACAGGTAGAGGAAGAGACGGCAGGACTACGAGCCTACGATCCCAAATGGTAAGCTACGGGCGCCCTGTTGTTGCCGGCTCGTTGCTGTTCCTCTTTGTTTGGTTTAATCCCCCAAATTGTCAATGGAATGGATGCAGGCACAAGTCGTTGCAAACAACTCATCTGGAGATTTTTATATTTTGGAGATGGGAATGGAAACATGCGTAATTTTTTCTTGGCTCTGGGAAAAATGATGCGAAAAGTCCATGACATTCAGATGAACCATCATCCTTCATTATTCATGTTGGAAGTGTAAATTGGTGACCCTGCTCATTTGAAAAGCTAGTTTATTGGATCGAGTTAAAAGAGTTGGGTGATCCTTCATCGGACTTCTGTTATCCAGATTGCAGCCCTACTTAATTCCATCAAACTCTGGCCGGAATCCATGACGATGGCTACGTATTGTTTTGTATGATGGCCGCTATGCTACAGCTTTTGTATTCTAATGTTGCGTCCCATTCGCATGGAATTTGCGAGTGGATCACATCGTCTGAATGAGATCATCGCGTGCCCGTCGCCACGTATAATCCCTTTTCCCCGGCTATTTGTTTTACAATAATCAGGGTCCTAATCGGAAGTCAAATCCAAAGGCGCAATCATTAAGGACCATGACTGACTGATTCCTCTGCTCGTATGGCTGATCCAATCCATTGCACGGCGCAAGCGTCCACAGCGCCGCCCGTGACCTTGGACGGCGACTGAGCTCAAGCCTCAAGGAACACGAGGACGATTGGACGAACACAGCTTTCAATCATCCAGTGTCCCAGTTTTCTCGATGAGCTGGCAACAAGGTGCGTTCAGTTCAGAGGTTCACACTTGGCAGCCAGCGCTGCTTGTGGCAAAGGCACCAGCGAATCTGGGAGGTTGCTGTGTTTTTGTATTTTTATTGGAGCAAGATCCGGATCTTGCAGGTGTCGGTAACCATATTTTGCAACCAAGGTGTCCGGTGTGAGTTCTACAAGGGACTTTTAATTATATTCTGCCATGGCAATTGGACAACTTCCATGAGCAGAGGACCGCGGCCCGCGGGTAAACTTCCATGAGCAACGGCTGTAGCCTGCAGCGCATCGACTATCAGGGCAGCGCATGCGTTGCAGAGCCGATGTCATGATTTCTTTCTGATCGCAGTTTTGACCTTTCAACTGACAATGAACCGGAAAAAGCACGGTGGCTGAGCATCTGAACACGAGGGGTAGCCAGAGAGAAAGAAGCTTAATCTGATTCCAAGCAAAACTGGAGAAGAAATCTTGGTGCAAAAGCAGCATAAAAAGGCAATTATAAAACAGAGCAAGTGAGCAGGATAACAAGAGGGCTCAAAAGACACAGCAGTTGGCACTAAATTATTGATCCTTCAGGTACTACTAAAGACATGGACAAAGACAGCTCTTTCCATTTCCCTCCATTTCCACATTCAAACACAAAAGTGCACTCTACTAGCCTTCCTCCCTCCACAGTATGGGAATCAGTTCCACAGCATACAGAGTCAGCTATATTCAGTGCGCAGACCAGCTGATATGTTCGGCACAACACTTACCATTCTGATTCCACCATAGTTAGATAACATATAGAACACAACATACAGTAACTAACCCAACGATCCCTTCACAACAGCGAACAAATTTCATCGCTAGCATCTCTGGATTTCACTAATACAGAATTGATAGTTTGTTTCTACACCAAAAGGGTACTACAGCAATGCACCCCCTCAAGAACCACCAGCACCACCACCTGGGCCCTCGCTAGCTGGTTTGCGGTTCAAATATCTTATAACAGCATCCTCAACCCTATTTCATTGTGAATGTTCATTCAATTAGCATGTTCAAACATAATGTTAAATAACAAAAACAATGGTTAAAGTCTAGGCCATGTTAGAGCTGCTTACCATGGTTGGTTGTAGAACTCCGCACGTCTTTCCTTTTCAACATTCCTGTTGGCCTCACCAGCCACCAGCTTCAAATCTTTACTCTGAGAAGCTATCATAGCATTGATGAACTCCACTGGGGACTGGCTGAAACCAAGGAAGAAAGCCCTCCTCCTACGATGCTCATGGATCTTCTTTATTGAAGCAGATATCACCTCATCACAAGCCTCAATGTCCTTGTGCTTCTCTGTGTTGGCGAGGAATGCCATCATCTCCTTCTGCAGCGGGAAGGGAACATCCACCAGCACATCATAGCAAGCACTACCATGTGCTCCATTTCCTGATAGCTTAATCTTGTGCTCCAAATTGATAGGCGGTGGAGCAGTTAGATGCTGAGATATCTTCTGCGACAGCATTGCAAACTTCAACTTATCCTCTCCAAACACTTTCTTCAACTGAGGATCACACATGAAGTAGGAAGGATCGTTAGGGTTCTGAAGCTTCTTCGCCTTAATGTACTGCCAGAGGGCAGCAATCACCCGTGCACGAGTGTCCACCTCCACCCCAAGGACTTCCATCAGTGGCTGCGACAGCTTGAACTTCTCAGGTGTATAGTTCATCTCCAGCCTGATATTCGCTACAAACTCCTTATCCCCTTTCCTCTTCACCTCGAACCCTTCCTGTGGGGCAGCAGACCGCGCATTCTCCCAGATGATCAGCGGGTTCTCTGGGTACAGAGACGGGTCCAGCGCAATTGACACTCTCTTGAAGAATTGGGAGAACTTCGGGTACACCGGATTGTGCTTGGGCACGACACTGGCAGGGTCCAGCTCTGCCCCGTCCTCGAGCACACGGCCAATGATCTTGAGCGACCAGGTGGGTGGGTCGGTGTTCTTGGGCGGCGGGATGGTGCGGGGCCCCTGGTTGGCGAAGGTGTTGAAGACGTAGATCCGGAGCGTGCGCTGGAGCGACGGCGGCGTCTTGAGCGCCTCCTGGATGTCCACCTTCTTCCTCGCCAGCGCCGCGTCCACGCGGGACTCGAACTCGAGCAACTGCGTGTAGAGCGCCGACTCCGGGAGCAGCGCGGCGACGCGGTCAGGGAGCTGCTTCTCCGGGAGCTTGCGCTTCTTGTTCCGGCGCGCCGCGGCGGTGAGGTCGACGCCTCCCGAGTTAGCCACAGCGGCGGCCGCGGCCGCGGCCTTGTACGCTGCGGCCGCCGACGCCGCCGCAGCCGCCGAGGATGAACCGGGACCAGGGGGCCGCGCCGGGGGCTTCTGCGGGGGGCGCTTGGCGTTGGCAGCCGCAGCGGCGGCGGCGGCCATGAGCGGGGTCTGCGGGGAGGGTGAGGCACCCATGTGGATCTGGAAGGCGGGGTTGTGGGACGGCGGGGTGTGGAAGAGGCCCTGGAAGTGGGAGCCGGCGAGGGAGGGTGGGCGGAGGTGGGTCATGGGAGTCGCCGGGGAGCCGCCGGGTTGCTGCTGTTGCGGATGCGGCGGGCGCGGCTGGGACGAGGTGCCGCTCGGGTTGGGGTTGCCGCCGGTGGCCATGGCGGCGGCGGCAACGGGGAGCGAGAGATCGGATCTCGGTGCTGAAGGAATTGGGGAGCTAGGGTTTGGCGAGGTTGGCGACTAGCAAGTGACAACGGTGAGACTGCAGGAGGGGACGCTGTGTAGCTGGGCCTTAATTGTGGGCCGGGCTGAGAAGTGCCTTGGGGTTGAATTTGTTCTACAATTTTTTACACCATATTATATTTTTTTCTGTGTAATTTCGGGCAGATTTTGTATTATTGAAAAAGTATGGTAAAAATCTCAAATGGAATATAATCTATCTTATATACTATAAAGATTAAATATCAACCCATTTACATCCATTCTAAAATCCACATACACATCTCATCCTAACGCTTGATTTTGGAACTCTTTTAAATTCAGCTATGTGATTAACAATGACATCATACACAATTCAAAACCGGTGTCGTCTGCCACCAAAATCCGGACTTTTGCACCGCATAGCGCTGTACCCACGTGCTTACCCGCGAGGGAATCACGCTCTCCTTCCATCCTTCTCGATTGGTCGTGATTTCTTCCTCTTAAATCCCGACGGTCACGAGACGAACACATATCCCACCACCCCTCCTAAGATTTCCTACTTTGCTGTTGCATTCCATTCCCACACCCACCCCATGTAGCAGAGCGCCTCCTCCATGGATCCCTTTCACCACCTCAACTCCTCCTCCAATCCATACCACCCACTCCTTAGATGCCAATTATAGTTGGCATCTAGGAGAATGGAGCACCTTGGAGAGCGAGAGCCCTCACCACCTTCATCCACCGCCTCCATGCCCCCCTGATTCTGATGCCCCGCTGGCGCCTGTGGCCTCACACCTATTCCCTTGCTCATCCCTCCCGGTCCATGACCCTCTTTACTGCTCCCCTCTACACCTGAGAACCGTGAGCCCCAAGAGTGGGGATCAATTGATGAGGAGGATGGCGCCTTCGCCCAGATCTCCTCCTTGGCAGCCAAGAGCTTTGAATACCCTGCGATGGATGTGCCTGGACAGTGACGGGTCGGAGACCCATCTCCGTGGCCCATTGGTGAAGCTGTCAAGGCCTTGGTTGTGGATCTTGGAGCAGCGCTGCATCTAGATTCCATAGAGGAGGGTGAATGCTCTCTTTCCCCACCTCGGCCTACCATTGAAGCCTCGCGCGAGATCGAGAAGCCTACCAATCCACTTCTACAAGACAAAGCTTAAGCCGCCCAATCCTCCGGCATAAATCCTGGCAGTGCCACCTCTTCGGACCGCCCTAAGCTCTAATCCACAATCCACGCCCCACCAAACTACCACCTTCAAATCTCTGCACCCTCCACCATGCCACGTGAAGTACTGGTGTGACAAAATGTTTCACTGATCTGGTAAGATGTGAAACCCAAGTTCTGGTGGCGCAAGAAACAACCTTCCTCTTCCTCCACCCATTCAATGCAAGTAGTTGGCCACCAGGCGGATGGATCCAAGGTGCCATACCATATGCTTGACTATAAGAAACACCTCAAGGGCTACTGTTCTGTTGCCAGAGACCATTGCATTGTCCAGTGCCGGGATCCACCCATACAATAATGGTTTTTTTTTTCCAAACCTAACATCCAAGATCACCTCACTTTCCCCGAACTCCACCACCATCAACCTCTCAAACCACAGTGTACCATCTCCATCCATAGCACCTCAGATTCCCAGATACTCACCCCCACCCCCACAAGACATGGAGCAATACATCACCGGACGCGCCTCCTAGCGGCTAGCGACAAGGTTGACAGTGGTTGTCTGCACGTTGGCCATGTCACATGAGCAGTGTAAGGACCGAAGGCGTACCGAGAGGGGGGGAGGGGGGGGGGGGAATCAGTAACCGACCACAAACTCGGATGTTTCAATTTCACACCACTCGAACCCGACAATCGTTGGAACCTACACAATTCTAGTAGACCAAGACCCTACACATGCTAGTGTTCATGATGCAAAGAAAATGCAGAAGCTAAACACACTAGCCTAAGCAAGCCACAAGTCACCCTACAACTAGAGCACACAATTGCGGGAAAGTGAGAGGGCCAAGAAATGCTCATGATCTTTTCACGAGGTCTCGGAAGGATGGCGCCTTCCCCTACTCCTCGTTGGACCACTTCCACCAGAGTCCCGGTCCAACCCGCCACCAAGTGGAGTTCTCGCACACGAGCCCGCAATCACTCCCGGAGTGAAGACACGGTGTGCGTCACCGCTGCCACCAAGGCACAAGCTCGCCTCCCTTGAGAACTTGCTGGACTCCCCGAGCCAACACGGGCGCTCACTAGCAATGCCCCTTTCACTGGCGGGCTCAAACCGTGTACAAACTTGTGACGGTCTTCACAACTAATCACGATAGGCTCGATCACCGACACCTAAACGATCTAGATCTCATCATAGACCAAGAGTAACAACCTAGATCACACCCTCAAGGACACCCTAGCCTTAGATGTGCAAGATCGCTCCTTGTTACTTTCACTAGCACTCTTAAGATATCCAATATCTCCTCCTAGTGCTCTCCTCTTTTCCTCTTGGACCTTACCAAATGCTCTCAGGTATTCCACTGGCCAAGAGAGGTCTCCAAGACCCCAACAACGAAGTTATATAGGCCTCCAACCTCCAACTAGTCGTTGCTTCACGAAATCACCTTTCTGGACCTGATGACCGGACTGTCCGGTCACTCTGCATCAACTCCCCGAGTCGATGATTGACACCCAGAGTCAATGGCTTCTCTGTCCTGGTGACTTCCTGTACTGACCGGACTATCCGGTCAGTAGACCGGACCGTCCGGTCCGTTTCTCTCTCCAGTCCAGAAACATTATGGACTGTACTTCCTCGCTGCCCCGAGTCACACTGTACAGACCGGACCGTCCTGTCTCTACAGACTCAACTCAGGTAGTTTCCTCGCTGAGTCTTTTCTCTGGACTGTCTCCTCTTCTGATGACCGTATAGTCCGGTCACTTCTTGACCAACTGTCCGGTCTCTCTGTCCTGAAGCTGAAACTTCTCGTCTTCGCTTGACTTTGTTTTCCGGCTTCTCCGAACAGCTCCTTGGCTTCTCCACTGTCACCTAGTGCCTCTGATTTCACTGAGCAACCTTACATATCACCGACTAGACATGATCTAAGAGAAATGACCTAGACCCCCTTGATAGTCCGGTTTTTCCTATGGACTCAAAGCCCTAACAACTAGATAAGTGTTCCCAACACTTGCTCCATAGCTTGTCCTTAGCTTTGATCCATCTCTATTAACCCTTAGACTCCATCAAGCTCACCAAGCCTCCATGCTTGTGGTCATTGTCATCAATCGCCAAGACAATCGTCATCCATATGATTTGTAATAGAGTTTAGTGATGGTTCCTATATAAACAACACTCATGTAGATATTAGCCCACAATTTCACAGTTGTCATCTATCATCAAAACATTCATACCTTGGGGATCAAATGGTCATGAAGCTTACAAGCAGCAACGCCTTCGATAGCATGCTATCATCCTCCCAGCTCAAGATGGCATCTACAAGCCCAACCCCTTGGAGGTGGTCCATGCGCTCACCCACCATCTACGTATTCCATGCCACAAAATCAGAGCCTTTCGTCACCTACCAGAAGATTTCCTTGTCAACTTCGACTATGATGTGCAACAATAGGTAGTACGCCATCTCGGCTACATCAACATTAGTGGCACCATCCTCGACATCGTTCCTTGGCGTGAGGACGTCCTGGGTCACCACGGTCCATGCGCTCCTTCTTCTTGAATACCACCCTATGCATGCCTGGAACAAGGAGAGCACTAAGAAGGTCCTGGGCGACACCTATGTTTACGATTTCCTGGCCATAGTCTCCTTTACTCAGGAGGAGACAGACCTTTGCTACTACTGGGTTTGGATGTGGAACCCTAATGACCTCCACCTCACCAAGTTGTGCGACTTTCTACCTAAGGGTGCATGCTACGTGGTGGAAATCAATGACCTATCCTCCCCCCATCGGCGGATGCCTCCACCACCAAAGTGCTACACCAAAGAGATCATCATCCAGCTCAACCACTACGAGATCTAGGCAACACTGTTAAGCCCTACACCAAGATCTTGCATTCGCGACCTTTCAGTCTTGTCGGACTCGAATGAGGCAGTCCTATGCCGCATGCCATTCACTGGTACCGTGGGGTGGTTGATGGATGCCCAACCCCACGTGGTTCTAACTCAGGCTCTTCCTGGGGCCCCATTGGCTGCTGTGGTCGGCGCGATGACTACAACGACAACGATCAAGGTCCCCGCCAGCTTAGGTATGACAACATCATGGCATGGGACCGACGGACAGATGACCTACCGAAAAGTTCCACGTCGTGTGGGGCGGTCATTCAGGTGCACCGACGAGTGGTCACTATGACCCCGACAGCCGCTATGATGACCACACTACGGATAGAGAGGGTGAGAGTAGGGGTCACTCTCGCACCTGCTTCCCAGAGCTAGGTGGCTGCCAGGGCTGAGAGCGTGACCCGGCTCAACGAGAAGACGTTGATTAGGAGCGGTGCCGATCACGCTCCCCAAGGTGAAGGGGACCACAGGGGACAATCAAGGTAAGGACAATGTTCTGCCCTAGCTAGAGTGGGCAAGACAGGTGGACCATGAAGGAAGAGTGATAGTCTAGGATAGACAACAAGCATCTCCCACCATGACCTAGGCGACAGACAATTTGCTCTTTGACACCACCCTCGACCCCATGTGTCATGAGTTTGCACATGCAAATTCAAAATGACTTTAGAAGCACGCCAGCGCGGACTCGGCTACTGGGCTCGGCTAGCACCCAACCTCTTCATGCTGGGCCACCCACTAGGCCTAGAGGCCTGTATCCGCCCCCTGTGGCAACCAACCTCCTATTACTAGGCCGACTACGGGGACCCAGCAACGCCTGACCCATGATTCATTAGACCCTGACACCACTCATGGGGCGCTGGAACCAGTTGACGTCAACAAGCTTGTCAAGCAACTACGTATGAGCATCTTCACCCTGTTGCCAGTTGCAACCCTCCCGTCTTTGGTGCTGACCATGACTGTTGAGGCGGCCTTGCGAGCTGGGAACAAGGTTGTGCGCACCACAGCTCTGCACCGCCAGAAAAAGGTGACTTTGAGGTGGACGTCCTCCACATCACCGCTAGGGTCATCAGAAACACCCCGCCGAAGCTCCTGCCTCGCGACAAACTTGTCTCCAGTTCCCACTGCTTGGTGCACAGAGGAGCAGATTATTGGGGAGCTTAACATTGTCAAGCGTGGCTCCTCAAGCTTAGAGGAGGCCAGAAAGGCATATAGCAACCTCTATCGAGCTCAGCTCCCACCGAAGGCCATTGCAGCCATGGCCACTCTAGAGATAGTATCCTCTGGTTTGATCATGGCGGCAATAAACTCAGTCATTGAAGAGGTGACTCTTAGTGGCGTTCTGGTGGAGGTGTAGCTCTACATTTTGACCCCACATGTGTCACCTTATTGTTTCCCAATGTTAATTAGTCTAGTTTTGTGGACAGAAATGGTGCTAGTTAAGGGATCGCAATTCAGGTCCCGGTTGCAGGTGCGGGTGCAGGTGCTGTTTTCCACCCATGGGGCTCACCCGCACCCGCCCTACACAGCCGTGGGGCGGGTGCGGGTTTTGTTTCTCACCGGTGTGTCCCAAACAAAAAGCCCAAAAGAGATTTAGCCCCTCAAGCCCACTCCACTCCACTACTCCCCTAACCCTAACCTTATCCTCCCAAGTCCTCACTTGGTGTCCAGGCACGAATCCAGCCGCCAGCACCAGGAACACGCCGCACACATGCCACCTCCGCTGCCGCTGCTCGGCCCAGCACCGCGCCGTGAGCCCGTGACTGCGTGCGATGGTGCGAGGCAGCCGTGCCCATCACTCGTGATGACAGCGAGCCCTCCCCTCTCTCCAACTGTCATACATCATGTCAGCGTCGCCGTGTGGGACCTGCAGCCGCCATGGATTCTCACCATGGTACACGTGCACGAGCGCGTTCTCGCTACAGACGCCACCACAACAGGTTGAGGCTGCTATGGTTTCTGACGGCATCCGGTGGCATGTTGACACAAGCAACAAGTGGCTCGGCCTCACAAACTCCTCCAAGTTCTCATCCACCAAGGTCTTCAACACTATCCTCCGCTTTCCATGCTACTGGTTCGAAGAGGCCAAGGACAGCAGTAGGAGCAACGACAACCCCGTCCTCAAGTGTTGCTGGCACCGGTACCCCGTGCTCAAGTGTTGCTGGCATCGGTACCCCGTCCTCAAATGCTGCTGCTGGTACAACTTTTTGGGCACGACTAGTGGAGTGGTTGAAGCCTATATATAGCTGTTGCTGGGGTCCTGGAGACCGCTCTTGGCCATTTAGATTGCTGGGGAAACCTGTAGAGGGCAAGAGGAGAAGAGATGGGCAAATATTGGAGAGCTATCTTTTAGTGTCTTGGCAGAGGCGGATCTCCCAATAGGGCAAGGTAGGGCGGCCGCCCTACCTAAGATCCACGCCAAGTCTCCCTTATTCCTCCTCTAGAGCTCTGGCCTCTAGTATCGACGCTCGTCAGCGGCGGCCCTGCTGGTTTTGTCCATCAGCCAAGAAGATGGATGAAGGCAAATAATGAAGCGTTACGGGTCTAACAGGCCTGCTGTAATTGGTAACTAGGCCAAGGATTCACCAGTGCCTAATGCCCAGTGGCTCATGGTGCATTGTCTGCTGATGGTCTCTTACATAATGTAGGTATCCTATTGAAAATGAGTTCGTAAATGGACTATTGAATGGTTACACGATTCTGTATATTTAAAAAGTTTTTGTAATAATTTCTCTAGTGGTAGTAGTTTGGGACAATGTTATGTGTATCCACTAATGTTCTCTATATTTTGAAAATATATACTTACTTAGATATAATTTATTAATTTTATTTTTGAAATTGACAATTTGATTATTACAATTTCTTTTGAGTCAATTTTATTATTACATGTACAATAATATATTGATAAAATATTATCATTTTGTTCATATTTAGACTTCTATTCTTGTACTTACTATTCATATATGTGCTTATCTGGTTTCACTTTGTTGTTTGTTAAATTTGAGTGCAGTTTTGACACTTCGCCGTACTAAAGTTTTTTGCGAGATCCAGCCACTGTGTCTTGGAGAGTAACAAGAGCCTCTCTTCATCTCTAGCCTTGGGTGGTTATAGAGAGTGATTAGTGTTGTTACTCTTGGTCTATGGCAAGGCCTAGATTGGATAGGTGTCGGTGATCAAGCCTATCAAGTGTGATTGGTTGTGAAGGCCGTCACAAGGTTGGAGCTTGCTTTCCAAAGGAGCATCAAGAAGAGAGCGCCTGTGTGTGCACTAGGAGAGTGCAGCAAGTCCTTGAGGGAGGCAAGCTCATGCTTGAGGAGCAATGGTCACGCAATCAAGCTGCCACTCTGGGAGTGATGCGAGCTTGTGTGCAAGGACTCCACCATTGAGTGGTGGGAGAGATCAATACTCTGGCGGGAGTCGATCCAACAAGGACTAGGGAAAGGCGCCATCCTTTCAATACCTCAGGCTAAAAATCCATGAGCACTCTCTAATCGCTCTCTTTACATACCGTGTTTAATTCTGCACTTATGTGTAAGTAGAGATAGGTCTGACATGAGCTTGCATGCTTGCTGATTGTCCTAGAACCTCTTGCATTGCATCATACTACTAGTATTGCTAGGGTCTTAGCTCGATAGAATTGCATAGGACTTGCCGTTAGAAGTTGTGTAGAATTGGCTAAGTGAAATTTGAGTTGACGATCCATGTAACCAGTCCAATTCACCCCACCTTCTTGGTATTCCTCGATCCTTAGAAGTGGTATTAGAGTCAAATGTTCAAAATAAGGCTTAAGCAAGTTGAGTAGTATGCCAGGAGAGATGCAAAACATGCATATCTTTAATGGTGATGACTACTCTTATTGGTAGGCTAGTATGCAAGCCTACCTTGAGTCCATTGATCTAGAAGTATGGCAAGTGACCGTTGGGTGAAGCTCAAGCTTACGAAACTAAGGATGCCACCTTTGTTAAGAACAATGCGCGATCCTAGAATGCCATTTTGCTTGCATTTCTAAGAATCTGTTTGCTCGCTTGGACTCTACCGCTCTTACTAGGGGGATTTGGGCTCAAATTAGAAATATTCATGAGGGTTCTCAAGATGCTAAACAAAAGAAATTCTATGTGCTTAAGAATAGATTTGATTCCTTCAAGATGCTCCCTTATGAGAAAGCTAACACAGCATACTCTCGCTTTCATGATGTTGTGCAGGAAATCAATGCTCTTGGCGCGGACTTCAAGCTCAAAGATGTTGATGTCAAGAAGAAGTTCATGCGGCTTTTCCCAAGCAACTATGAGATAGCTATCACACTCCTCATCAACAATGATTTGAAGAACAAGACAATGGATGAGATCCTTGGCAAGCTCACATCCTTTGAGAACTATAAGGAAGGCATGGATGATGCTCAACCTTTAAAGCTAGTACTTCAAGTTGAAGATGTTCAAACCAACAAGTGCAACAAGAAGGAGAAGATGAAGCAGCTGTTGGCTCCAGAATTTTGACCCGGGCCTAGTTGGCGGTGATGTAAGGTCAGAATCGACCAAGTCAAGGAAGGAGAATGACTAAAGCTTGCAAAGTGGACCCATTAGGGTTTGTTTGTTTTTATTTTCCTTATAGGTAGATTCTATTTAGGAATAAAATCTAGTTGGTTTGTTTGGAAACCGAAGAAGTTCTAGTCGACTCGGAGTAGGATCCCTTGCACGGGGTTATAAATATGTAATAGGGGTTGTACCAAAAAAAAAGCAATACACATTCAATACAATTTAACGCATCGCCACTCTTTTCCTTTTCGACAGATTCTCATCTCGAGCGGGCTACATCGACTCCGATCTCGACGGGAGGCTTGGATTGTCACTTTTGATATCTCATCAACTTCGACAAGTACTTTCTCATTAATTTGATATTCTAGTTGTAGGCTTTGAGATTGCTAGTTATCCGGTAGTTACATCTATTTCATATTTATACTATCGACTTTGCGCTGCAATACGGTCTCAGTTAGGTCCGATCTATTGTGGTCATCAGTAGATTCTATAAACTTGTTTTGGATCTATTATTCGAGTTACTTTATCGATTTTACCCATAATTAGGTTAAATCTAGTTCTATTGGCTTTGTCATAAGTACTATCTTGATTAAGTTTGATCTGCTTGGACTAGTATGGCTGCATCAACTTCCGACCTCTCGCTGAGTCGATAGAACTAGGTTTGGGTTAGTTATAGGCAGAGTCGATATTGTTCTATTGGAGCATTTAGCCAATAGGTTATCATAGTTCAATCGACCTCACTGTAATGTAATTGAGTATTTGATTTGTTAGATAGTTCATCAAACCCTTTATTTATGTGATTCAGATCTATCCACTTCATCTTATCCACCGAGTGTTTGGGTCTGTGCTCACGAGGCATACTTGCAGTACTAGATTTCATATTCATCAACTTTGCTCTGTTGACCTAGCGTTTATCTGCACTCATGTTTGCAGTATTTATAATTTTATTTAAATCTCGCTGATAAGCCGATACAATCAACCAAAGTAGATTTGCTTCATTTATCACATTTAGTAATCATCGGCTGGTTTTTCACTTTTAGTGACTATCGGCTTTTTCATCAGCGTGTCTGGGCCGGTGACCCAGGGAATTTAACCGTTTGCTTTCTTTGTTGGTTTGCAAGTAAAATTGACTGGCACACCTCGGTTTCGCATTGAGCCTGCTCTGAAGTTAAGTATATCTCCCAGGCCACACGTGTGCAATTTTTGAGTCAACAGCAACCCTTAGAGGATGAAGACCTTGAGCTTGATGAAGATGATCTTTCTCTTGTCACAAAGACGATGAATTTCAAAGGAAGAAGCTCATGAAAAGGAGGTGATTGCTTTAGTTGTAGGAAGAGTGGGCATTTTATCAAAGATTGCCCAAAACCTAAGAAAGAAAAGGGGAAACAATCACACTCCTCAAGTAAAAATGAAGATGAGAAGCCAAATCCCAAGTACCACAAGAAGAAGCACTCCTACAAGAGGGAACACAAGTATAAGGGCAAGAGCAAGGAGATGAAGAAGCACTCTCATAAAGCCTTCATTAGAGAGTGGGTATGTGATGCCTCCTCATCTTCAAGTGAGGAAGAACAAGAAGAAGTGGCTGGACTTGCACTAGTGGAGGACAACATACCACTTCCACCACTACCTATGTGCTTCGTGACCAAGAACCAATGTGGTGACTCAAGTGACTCTTCAAGTGATGAAAGTGATGATGATGATGAAAAAGATGATAGGCCTCCTATGAAGAAATGTACATCATGCTTGAGATGACTGTTGACGGTAGTTAACCACAATTTTCGGCCATCAACATTATTCAAAATAAAGAAGGATTCCACATTCCCACCATGCATTTTAGTTAGAATTAATAAAGTTCCACTATTACTTGGAGAAATACTCACATGCAGGAAAAGTGCATAAAAGGAGTGAAGAAATGCCTCATGATCGGTGGAAATGAGCTTCCGACCAATCACAACAACATACATGGTTTGAAGGGCCCACATACAAAAGAAAACCACTTCAACAACCGACCTTACTATGTCACTGGATAATGGGACCCACCTGGCAGGGCTCCCGAGGTGGTACGACCCAAGTAGGCCCCACCCCCTGTTCGGCCAAACAGGGGTGTTCGGTCGAACAGGAGGCCAGCCCACTAGGGCCCATCTTTCTATGATAGTTCCCCACCAACTTCCAAAAGGCGGCTGCCCCCCTTAGGGCAGGAGTTATCGACCTCAGAACCGCCTTTGAACAACTATAAAACGAAGGGTGTGTCTCACTCCTCTACACACACCAAGAAGCATCACTCTCTTAGTCATTTTGAGTTTCTCTCTAGATTTAGTGGAGTTAGGCTTAGAATAGAGTCCTCTTTAGTTCCTAAGTCTTCCTTGGAGTTGTGATATGGCTCTTGTATCTTTCTCCTTTTGTAAGACTTTATTCTGTTTAATTTATCTAGTCTTTTTGTATAGTTATGCTTGGGTCATATGTTCCTTGTTTGACAATATGATTCATTCATGTATGTGGTTGGTATGCTTGCATGTTAGTAGTATGGTTATACTTTATTACCATGTTAGACATAAACCCTTACTATAGTCTTCATTTATATTATAGTAGCACATGACTAATGTTTGACTTAGATCATTTCCACGTGCTTAGTGTTCACTTTAATGTGGTTGCTCCTTATCTAATTCATCGCTAGGGGATTACGAGTATTGTTCTAGAGATGTAAGCGTGGTGCTTAGATCAATAGAATGCATTATTTATCGCGTAGTCCATGGATTGCTAGAGGTAGGCAGTAGGTGGTGACGGCCCTATCGGTCTATTGAAATCCTCCATGTTCGGCTACGTAGTTGGCTCTTGGCCAGAATCGTACTATGGATGCAGGGGAAAACCGGATGCCCAGGGTGTGATGATCTAATTGTCTTGCTTAGCTATGTATATGTATAATAGTAAATGTATACTATACAAGTATATAAAAAGCAATATAGGAACATAGCTCTTTCTTTGTCCTTCTCCACTAGACTAGTTTTATTTATCTAGAGTATGCTCTCTGTGTGTCCACTACCATGATTAATTTTATATCCTTAGACTTTGCCTTATAATCCATCATGCTTGCTTAGAACATGGTAATACCTTGATCGACCTATGCCTTCCTTTGGGATAAAACAAATATGATACCCTGAATACTTCCGGGTGAAATTCTACAACGGTATTCTTCGTGCGCTTGCGGATTACCTGCATTCGTTAAAGATTACCAACAAACATTTCTTGGCTTCGTTGCTATGGTAACTTAGTGACGATGTTAAGAAATGCCAACAAGCATTTCTAGCGCCGTTGCCGAGAAAGGCAAAAGATCAAGAAGATTACCTATGTTCTATCCATGCATATGTGATTATTCATCATTCGCCCAAGCAGGCTAATCTTGTATGTCTTCTCTCTTTTTGTGTCAAGACAGGGTAGTGTATGACCGGTTTCACCTTGCCTGAAAACTACATTGAAGATCTCGAGCAACTCTTGAGAAGGGTACATGCACGCCTCGTCCCTCCTCAGAAGTTTCTATCGGCAAGTGAACCATTCATTTCCGCACCAGCAAGCTTCAAGGCCATGGCCCAGAAGAGTCTTCGTGATTTCTCCACTCCCTCGGCATCCAACATTCCTGTTGCACCTAACGTCACGGGAGATGCGAATTTCAAGATCAAGATGGGTCTTATTACCATGGTGCCGGCCAGCCCATTTTACGGGAAGGACAATGAGGACGCCAGCGCCCATCTGCAACAATTTCTGGAGATTTGCAGTACCTTCAAGATGAAGGACATCTCTCAAGATGCAATTCATCTTCACCTGTTTTCATTCTGCCTTCTAGGGAGAGCAAAGCAGTGGTTCTACGCAAACAAGGATGTTGTGAGTACCTGGGAAAAGTGTCCACCTGCATTCCTCACCAAGTTCCTCCCATTGGGAAAAACCGACGCCCTTTGTGGAAGAATTTCAAGCTTTCACCAGAAGTCCAAGGAGTCAATCTTAGAGGCTTGAGAGAGGCTGCAATAGTACATTGCCGCCTGTCCCCATCATGAAATGGATGAGTGGCTTATCATCCAAAATTTCTACAACGGGTTGACTCCGTCAGCTCGTGACCATATTGATGCTGCTGCGGGAGGAGTCTTTTTCTCACTGACCATTGAATAGGCCAAAGATCTTATGGA
Source organism: Eleusine indica (assembly GCA_030378355.1). Taxonomy (NCBI): domain Eukaryota; kingdom Viridiplantae; phylum Streptophyta; class Magnoliopsida; order Poales; family Poaceae; genus Eleusine; species Eleusine indica. Next base: position 18,800,694 of record CM059502.1, read on the forward strand.
GAAGGCGGTCTCCAACCAAGGATGGAGTGAAGATCTCCTCCACTCGCGCCAGCGGGGCATGCACACCGTTAAGGAGGTGGACTTGCTAGCTACTAAGATGGACCTCCTTATGAAGAAGATGGATGAGCAAGCCAAAGGACATGAATTTGGCACTGTCAACATCTTAGACGCTCGCATCACATGAGAGGTCTGCGGCAACATGGGTCACTCGGGCAATGACTGCCCTGGGACTTGTGAGGGCGTGCTGTACATGAACAACCATAATGGTTATCATCCATAAGGAGGCAACGGGTGGAATCAACCACACCCGTATTATCAAGGCGGTAACAACTTTAACTCTTCTAATTCACAACCCTCCTTTAAAGATCTTGACTTAGCCAAGCTAAAGTCAATGAAAACTTTACTAAAAAGCTAACGGCTAATGATAAGACCTTAGAAAGTATTAATGCTAAGATAGAAGGTCTTTCTTCGTCCTTCAAAAGCCAGCTTAGTTTTAATAAAATATTTGAAACTCAACTAGCTTAGTTAGCCGATGCTTTACCTGCATCAGAATGTGGGAAAATTCTGGGGCAACCCGAATCTACCATAGAAAATGTGAATGCGGTGATGCTTGTGTGGAACCATACCCACAACTCGCCATATACTAACGATGAAGGAAATGATGAAGATGATGAGTTAAACATCATTCTAGTAATCTAAGGTGATCTGTTGACGGCTGTTAAGTACCATTTTCAACCGTCAACTATACTCAAATAAAGGAGAATTTGGCATTTCATACACGCATGCTTTATCACAATAATATAGTTCCACTTGTACTTGGAGAACTTTGTGCATGCAGGAGGAAATGTGAAGGAAACACCTCAAAAGGCAAGAAAACACACTTTCGACCAATCAGAGAGTGCCACATGGACGTCACAGGGATTGAAGGGCCCATTTTCAGCTCTTAACCGACGTAACTCCCTGTAATACCACGGGAACCGACTTCAGGACCCACCTGCCAGCCTCCCCAAGAAAGCACAGGCCAGGAGGACCCCTGGCCAGGTCGGGCGACCCAGTCAGGTCGGCCGACCTGGTCCTGGGGGATATTCCTTTGTGCTTCCACGTGTTGGCTCCTCAGCGACTCCTGATGGCGGTTTGAGGTGCCTTCCGTGGCCGTTACTCTCCCTTGCCGACCTATTGAGGCTATAAATAGGAGGGTGTGCCTTCACATTCAACACACACCACAAGAAGCATTTCTCTCTTGCTAGTAGTAGTTCTTGGAGTTTTAGTGGAGTTAGGCTGAGTCTAGAGCTCTCTAGTCCCAAGTCTTCACTTGGAATTGGTATGGCTCTTGTATCTTTTCCCTTTTGTAAGACTTTGCTCTTATCAATATATATATTTTCTCTATATAGTTGTGCTTGGGTCATGAGTTTCTTGTTTGATATTGTGATCCATATATGTGATAGTATAGTCTACTTGTGTGATAGTAGTTTATATTTATTATACTACTATTGTCATGCTAGTTATATACCGTCACTATAGTCTAGTTTATATGTTATAGTCTCTATGCTTAGTTTTAGCTGATAAAGTATAGCATGGGTTTGGTGATCGTATTCGTACGGTAGCTCTGCCTCGTTAATAGTAATCGCGGAGGGGCAGAGTGCTCTTTGGTCATGCAAGTATGGTACTTGGGTGACTGATTTGCATCAATTATTCGTTAGTCTACTGGTTCGTTGAGGTAGGCGGCATGTGGTGACAGCCCTGTCCGTCCTTTGAAATCCTCCCCGCTAGGCTAGTGCGTAGGCTCTTGGCGGAAGTCGCCTGTGGATGCAGGGGTAAGTCCGTGCCTGAAGTGCTATACTATTGACTGCTGAACCTGAGTGTGGGTCTGTATGTATTCTACTTAGGCTATGCAACTGTATAGGAATGTATAGTAGGAGTAGCTTAGCCTAGTCTTTCCTCCACTAGACTTTATTTATTTAGTAGGAATCTTCTGTGTGTGTCACACTACCCGGTTATTATCATGTACCCGCCTGTCTTGGTTAGATATCCTTGCTAATTGTTAACATGATCTTATATGTTAGTAACGCTTCTTGATCATACCCTTCCTTTGGGATAAACAAATACGATACCCTGAATACTTCCGGGTGAAATGCTACAGCGGTATTCTCCGTGCGCTTGCGGATTTTACCTACTTGACTCTGGGACATATTAGTGAACCGTTTCTGGCCCCGTGCCGGGAATGATTTATTAATATGGCTTAGCAAAAGTCAACATGATCCAGGAAGCCCAATGATCTCGTGTTCAATTGGGACAGAGTTCTTCAAGCAAAACCTCTAGGCACAAGGGAATCCCACTCTTGTCGCTCAGAAGAAGAAGGCAACAGGCATGCCTGGGCTATGGAAAAAGAAGCAGCCGGTGAAGAAGAATCCTTTATCCAAGAAGCCACCAACTACACAAAGATGAAAAAGGTGTGGCGAGTAATGGAAGTACAACCATCTGCGTCCATTTCTCTAGGATCGGCCACTGCAACATCAAGCTAAACGAGATGGAGAAAAGCCCCGCTCGTCGGACTTAAAAAATTGCTGAGCCCTTGCCAAAGGTAAATTGGTATTTATCTCATATTTAATTTCTTAAATTATTTTGGCACATTTGAATTTTTCCAACTTTTGGATTTTTCAAGTTTGCACTTGCATTTGCATATTTGGATTTCACATACTTGCATGTTGGAATTTATTCAATCCTTTTTCTTTTTCTCAAATTTTTTTTCAAAAATCGGTTTCGATTTCAACTTTGGGAAAAATATGTTCAGAGAAATTTTTTGTCAAAACTTTGGACCTAACTCCTTTAGCTCAAAAATATAGCAGTTAGGGAGTTGTGGGCCAAAGTGTGGGACTAGTGGGACCCAGCCCTGATCGGTCGAACACCCATGTTCTGCCGAAGGGGTGTGGGCCCCACCAACCTTGGACTTTTGCCAACGGTTGTAGTTGGCTGCCCACAAGCCGGTTTTTGACCGTTAGGAATTTTTCTATAAATTGAGTGCCCGGGGGAGAGTGGTTTGCCATCCAAAGTTTATTTCTCATTTCACTCCCTCCTCCACTCATTTGCTTTTGAGTTCTCACATTGCTTCTCTAAAGTTGCTACTCCAAAAACCACAAAAAATATTTACTTTTTAGTTTGCTTTATTTTTTGGATTGTTCAAGTCCTTTGCAAAGCTTGGCAAGATCAACACGGCCGACAGATTTTATTTGCTAACCTATAACCCGTGTTCGAGTTATTCTTGTGTTTTTGCTTAAGTGGTGTAGATGAAGAAGCCAAGGCATTGATGCAATGGGTGACGCGCTCGAGTTCACGCCATTCACACAGAAGCTCGAGCACGAACCTCTCCATCGAGCATGAACCAATGGGGTACACACCCATTGGGGATGACATGGTAGAGGAGGAACCACACGTTCTTCTCACCGACTCCGACCTCGAGCTGTTGGATGAACGGGAAAGACGAGTCTACCAACGCCTACATGATCGTGGCTTCGTTCATACTCGAAAGTATGACGATGACCTACTCTCCACAATAGGTATGGACCTCGAGTTCTTCTGTATTTGGAAAGCTTTAGGTGGAACCGAATTTGCACACATCACTGAGGGGGGTTCACGCCTTCTCACTATCCAGGTTTTGTGCACTTCGCTAAAAGATAACGACGGGATACTTTTCCTCTTGTTCGGGGAAGAGTACCGTCTCACATGAAAATAATTTAGCATCATTCTTAAGTTTAGAGTTTTCTGCAACACTAAGTTAGAGGGTGCTACTACGGGTTTTGAAAAGGGATCTTTTTGGCAAAGAATTTTGGGGGAGTTTTCTTGTGAACGTCTTAGGACTAGTGACATTCAATAATCAACTCTACAGCTGTGGCATAGATGGCTTGCTATGACTTGTTTCCCTCGACAAGACACTATACCTGTCTGTAATGATGAATTGCATGTCTTGTTTGCTACAATTGCCAAAATTCCTATTGCACCTGTTGAAGCCATGATTAGACAATGCTTAGAATACATTAAGGGATCAGGACCCATTGAATGCACTTCTTTAGTAACCCGCATTTCTGTAGGGGTCGGGGCTTTATCTAATGGTAGCATTAATTATCTTTCTGAGCCCCGTCCCCAGATACACTTTAAATTTCTTGAGCAGGGTCACACGTTAAAGAAGGGTCCTGATGGTACTATTATCTTTTATTACCCCGGCTATACAAAATAAATCCCGCTTCCTAACCTGGGATATCATTTGTATAGTTGTTGGGAACAAACCATACAGCTGCAAAAGTGTTGTCCGCTTCGTTCATCTCGATTGTATCCTGGATTCTGCGGTCCACATATCTTTGATGCCTGTAAGCACGATCTCTATCTAGATACAGGCGCTCAATGTTTCTTCTGCAGACAGGACAGCAAGCAGGCGGTTGCAGGTTATGATTTTCAACGCTGTAAGGGGAGGCCCTATTCAAATTCCTCTGAGCCGATCGGTGCAAAGGCTGAGCCGATCGGCGCAGTGATGTTCTTCCACCATTGCGACTTGCTCCACTTCCCTCTGCATTACCATTAACTCTTGTTGAAGTTCCTGCTGCCCTGTCATTACTGCATTCTGCAAGTGTTTCCCTATTTTTGAACTTAGGACTACCAAAGCTTCTTCGCATATCAAAATCATCACTAAAATCTCCAGGCACACTAGGATCACCGCTTTCCAAAGTTTCCAAATAGTATGACGTATCAACCTCGCTATCCCGTTCGGAATACTTTTGAATTGGCTTACCCGATAGTCTAGCAGATCTGCGAACCTCTGGTGTAGTCTTACACTTCCTTGCAGCAGGTTCTTCATCTTCACTTGGCAGAGCCGTCAGATCAATAAATTCATCCATCTTCAAGTCGTGCCTATCGGCTCCAGTGTCGCGCCGATCGGCTCCAGTATCGCGCCGATCGGCGCAGCTAGTAGCTTCCTTCATATTCTCAGCTAACTGCTCTAAATTACGCTCACAGATCACCTTATTCTGCTGCCTTCGTAAAATCTCATCATTAATCTCCTTAGGCGTCCTCCCTCCAGGAACTGCGCGATAGCCATCATCATATATTAAATCTCTAGGTATGAAAGCTGGATCTTCTACCAATTGGAGTTCAACCTTGCGTTGAAGATCTTTAGCACAAAAGAGACACTTGCAACCCTCAATACAGCCGTTCCTATGAATCTTATTTTCTTGAAAACTTTCCCAATCGGTAAGAACCCTGGGAAAGGATTCATCCCTTCTAGCTTGAAGATCCTTCTCCGCATCCCGCTGGTACATAGCTTCTTCGACTTCCTCTCGCAGCTTGAGTTCATACTTGGCGGCAATGTCATGTTCACTATAAAGTCGGCACCTATGGATTGTGAGGGTGCTCTCTTCATCTAGCTCTTCCTAATCTTGCTCAGTCAATGATCTTTCAAAAGATAGCTTAAATCCTCATACGACAAGGGCTTAGCAGGATCAAGAAGACTTTCCATGGTATACCTTTGAGAAACTGCTTCACTGTTAATAGGCACTACAGATTTTCCTTTGCGCACCAATACTCTCTTCATCATCTACCGAAGTTCATTGTCCATCTTCACCTTGTCGGCGTTCCATGCGTCAGCTTCGCTTTTCTTCATGAATTTCTTCCGCAGATCTGACCAGACGAAAGGATCATCTCGTGTTGGGGTCAACACTTCGTTGACTTCTTGCCAGGACCAATTTGCAGAGGGCTGAGGAAATCCACCGCTGAGCCGATCGGCTCCAGGGTCGTGCCGATCGACGCCGCCTTGGTTTCTGCCCGATGCGTCGCCTTCCATCGCTTCTGCTCTTAGGGTTTGTTCTTGTGATGATGTAATACGAGTTGATCCATGGGTTTGCTGTCCCCTTATATTTATATCCCTTGATTTCTAATTGGACTAGGACTCTTTCTCTTATTCGTGGAATTTAACGAGTCTTAAAAAGGCAAGGTCCAAAACCGACTCAAAAACCAAAAAGACTCTGCCGCGCCGATCGGTGCAGGGCTACGCCGATCGGCGCAGTACACTAAACTACCAAATAAGAAAAAGAAAAACTATAGAAATCAAAATACATACAAGCCTTTGTTTTACATCGTTAAGCTCGACCACACGGGGTACTAAGCAGTGAAATACACATCAAAAGATTTTAATTCAAATGTGTCGTGTTCTAGATATACCTTTAGACGTTGTCCGTTCACCGTGTACTTGTTTCTCTTGCCATCCATTATGATTACGGCTCCTGAAGGTAACACCGTATTCACAAGATAAGGTCCCTCCCATTTGCTTCGCAGTTTGCCTTTGCCAAATAATCTGAATCGCGAATTAAATAGGAGCACCCGATCTCCTTCCTTGAATTCCTTCTTCAAAAGCGTCTTATCGTACCACTTCTTTGTTTTCTCTTTGTATATGGCTGCATTTTCATATGCACGCAATCGCATATCTTCCAATTCACTTATTTGTATCTTTCTTTTCATGCGGCGGCATGAAGATCCAAATTCATTTCCTTTATAGCCCAATAAGCCTTATGTTCCAATTCCACCGGTAGGTGACATGATTTCCCATAGACGAATTGATATGGTGTCATACCAATCGGTGTCTTGAATGCCGTCCTTTATGCCCATAACGCTCCATTAAGCTTCGTGGCCCAATCCTTTCCTTCCTTTGTAACATCTTCTGCAGAATTCCTTTTAATTGCTTATTTGAAGTTTCTACTTGTACTTTCGTCTAGGGATGGTAGGCTGTTCCAATTCTATGTTCAACTCCAGATTTGGTTAAAAACCTAGTAAATTCTCCTCCTATAAATGGGATCCTCCATTTGTAATTATTATCCTTGGTATTCCGTACCTAGAAAATATCTGCTCCTGAAGCATACTCCTTGATTCTCTTATAGTATTAGCCTTGCATGCCATTGCTTCGACCCACTTGGAGACATAATCAACAACGACCAATATGTACTCCAAACATCAAAGATATCGACTTGAAGATTGTACTTAAGAGGCCTTGCATTCCTACTGTTAACATTCCCTATTCATTGGCATTGAGCACATGTTGCAACATACCTTTTTGCATCTTGATGCATAGTAGGCCAATAGAATCCACTCGCCCATACCTTTGCCTGTGTTCTGAATTACCATAGTGTCCCCCATAATCTGAAGAATGACATTTTGCTAAAATGCTCGCTCGTTCTTCTCTGGGTATACATCTCCGTACTGCTCCATCCTCGCAATACCTATACAAGTATGGGTCGGCCCATATAAATTTTCTCATTTCACTCTTAACTCTTTTCCTTGTGTTCTTGTTCATTAGATCAGTTTGCCCCTTGAAACCTTTGATAATATCCATCATCTAGTTCTCTCTACGATCAAATGCGACAAACAATTGCTCTTGTCGCATTTCATCTCTTATTGGCTCAGTTGATGATGATTCAAGACGAGATAAATGATCTGCTACAGAATTTTCTACTCCTTTCTCATCTCTTATCTCCAAATCAAATTCTTGCAGCATCAATACCCATCGCATTAACTAAGGCTTAGACTCCTTCTTTGAAACCAAGTATCTTATAGCAGCATGATCAGTATATACAATCACCTTAGAATTTAGAATATAGGATCTAAACTTCTCAAAAGCAAATATAACAGCTAACATCTCTTTCTGTGTTGTTGTATAATTAATCTGCGTCTCATTCAAAGTTTTGCTAGCATAATAAATAGCATGCACTTTACCTTCCTTCTGTTGTCCAAGAACAGCTCCAACTGCATAGTCACTTGCATCACACATAATTTCAAAAGGTAAACTCCAATCAGGTGGCTGCATAGTGGGTGCAGAGCATAGAGCTTCCTTTAATCTTCTGAAGGCCAAGAGTCTTTCCTCATCCATGACAAATTCTGTATCTTGCTTTAACATTCTGTCAGGGGTTTAGCAATCTTCGAATAATCCTTAACAAATCTGCGATAGAAGTTGGCATGTCCAAGAAAACTCCTCAAAGTTGTAAGATCAATAGGGGGAGGTAATTTCTCAACTGTAGATACCTTTGCCTTATCAACCTCTATCCCTCTTTTAGATATGACATGACCAAGTACTATCCCTTCTGTTACCATGAAGTGACACTTCTCCCAATTAAGAACTAAGTCACATTCGACACACCTTTTCAAAACCTTCCCCAAATTCTCCAAACAGCTATCAAAATCAGCACCATGCACGGAGAAGTCATCCATAAATACCTCCATAATATCTTCTATGAATTCAGCGAATATTGCATTCATTCATCTTTGAAATGTTGCAGGTGCATTGCAAAGACCAAATGGCATCCTTCTATATGCATATGTCCCAAAAGGGCAAGTAAAAGTAGTTTTCTCCTGATCTTCTGGTCTTACCGGTATTTGAAAGAAACCACTATATCCATCCAAATAACAAAAGTATGAATTCTTTGCTAACCTTTCAAGCATCTCGTCAATGAACGAAAGAGGATAGTGATCTTTCTTCGTCACCTTGTTCAAACTTCTATAATCTATGCACATTCTCCATCCAGTTACAGCCTTTGAGGGATCAACTCATTGTTCTCGTTAGGCACCACTGTCAACCCTCCTTTCTTGGGTACACAAGGCACTGGACTGGCCCATTCACTATCAGCAGCAGGATAGATCATACTTGCATTAAGCAGCTTCAAAATCTCCTTTTTAACCACTGGCTTCATTGATTCCTTCAACCTTCGCATCCCTTCAACCACTGGTTTAGTATTCTCCTCCAAGTTAATCTTGTGGGTGCAAAATGCGGGGCTGATTTCCTTGATGTCATCCAATGTGTAACCAATGGCTTTCTTATACTTTTTGAGCATAGCGAGAAGCCTCTCTGTTTCTTCTTTTGTTAGGGTGTTGTTCACAATAACTGGATAAGTTCTATTCTTTCCTAGATATTCATAGTGTAGCTCATTCGGGAGTTCCTTCTATTCCACTTCTGGTGCTTCATCTGGATCCAGCTGCCCGAGAGGTTCAAAATCAGGATTTTCCTAGTTGAGCCGATCGGTGCAAGCGTCGCGCCGATGGGCGCTGGCAGTATACTCGTCAGTTTCGCACATGATGTGGTCCAGTGGGTCTCCCATATCCATCCCTATCCTCTCATCTTCCTCTGGGCAGAATTCCTGATAGTAGGAAGAGTCTTGATGAGACGGATCATTAAATTGAAATCGCACTTCTTCCTCTCCCAGGTGTAGCGTAATTTGACCTTTCCCAGCATCCAGAACAGCTTGTACTAATCTTAAGAATGACCTTCCCAGAATGATATCTTCAACCCCAGTTTCTTTATTGTCTAGAACAAAGAAAATCTACCGGCATTGTTTTCTAGCTGATCTCAATTTCGACATTCTTGATCACTCCCAGTGGCTTGGTCTTCCTACCATCCGTCATGATCAGCTCGAGTTCAGTCCCCATCAGCCACTGTTGAGTTCCATAAGGCATGCTCATGAATGCATTGTAAGTCATCAAGCTGACACGGGAACCAAAGTCACACAAGGCTTTCGAAAATTTCTTCCCCCATATCTCACACGGTATGTACGGTTCTTCTTTTTCCTCTTCAGTGAGACCTACAGCATACACACCGCATAATCCTTCGTAGGGGGATGGCTCAAAGCAACTGTCTAGCAATCTCTTTGCTTGTTTCACCTCTGTCCCATCAAGCTCTATATCATCCTTGTAAAGCTTCCCTAAAACTCTCCCAATAATCTCTTGATCGAAAACTTTTGACTTGAGGCGATTACTTGTGAAATTATACTCAATTCCGGCTTTGGAGGCGTCTTGCGGACTGAAGGATCTTCTCATATTGAGCAACGCGCGTGAAAAATCAATGGGAATCCAGTCCATCGGCTCAAATTCGTCAAGTGGTTTAGCATTCCCCAATGTTCTATCCCCCTTCGATTTAGCAAAGTTCGTCTTCAAACATTTCTTGAGTTCGGATAGATGGAACATATCATGCACTCCAGCGAGTTCCACTAGTAATTGGAGTTGGTAGGCCACAGGTCTGCATCTCGCCACGATGGGGTAGGGGCCAATATAACGAGGTGCCAACTTTCCGCGAATCCCAAATCACTGTACACCCTTGGTTGGTGACACTCGAAGATAGACCATATCACCGACCCTGAATTCCAACGGGCGGCGTCTTTTATCCGCATAACTTTTCTGCCTGGATTTTGCCGCTCGTAAGTTTGACTGGATTTCGAGTACCTTCTCCTCAGCTAGTTGCACTAGTTCCGGGCCAAATATTACCTTTTCCCCTGATTCTGACCAACTCAGTAGTGTGCGACAGCGGCGCCCATAGAGAGCCTCGAACGGTGCCATCTTAATGCTTTCCTGGTAGCTATTGTTGTATGCAAATTCTGCCAAGGGTAGGCATTCATCCCACTTTGTGTTGTGATTCAACACGTACACCCTCAACATGTCTTCCAATATTTGCTTAACTCTTTCCGTCTGACCGTCTGTTTGGGGGTGGTACGTGGAACCTCTAATCAACCTGGTGCCTAGTGTTTCGTGTAGCTTTTCCCAAAAGCGTCCCACAAACTGGGAGCTTCTGTCGGATACGATAGTCTTGGGCACTCCGTGCAAACACATGATTCGCTCGATGTATAATTGTGCATATTTCTGCATCTTGAACCGTGTCGACACAGGGATGAAGTGGGCGACCTTTGTCAACCTGTCAACAATAACCCATATGGAGTCGAATTTATGTGATGTCAGCGGTAGACCAACGATGAAATCCATGCTGATATCCTCCCATTTCTAGGCTGGAACACTCAAGGGTTGTAGTAGGCCTGCCTTCTTCAGATGATCGGCCTTGACTCGGCAGCAGGTATCACACTCTGTGATATATTGTGCTATTTCCCTTTTCATACGAGTCCACCAGTATCGGGATCTCAAATCATGGTACATCTTGTTGCTGCCCGGATGCATGGAGTACTTTGCAACATGGGCCTTGTCCAGAATCTTCTTGTGGAGTTCCATATCCTTAGGTACCACTAATCGATTCTGGAACCATAAAACACCTTCTTCATCTTCTCAAAAACATTGTACCTTAGCGTCGCCCTCTTTTAGTCTCCTTCTGAGATGTGTTATGCCAACATTATTTTTCTGGGCTGCTACTATTTCTTCCCGTAAGGTAGGAATTAGTGCTAGGTTATAAAGGGCTCCGTGGGGTGTTACTTGAGCATAATGACCATCTCGGACTTGCGGGCTGACCAGGATGTGATGGCATTGACCCTTGCGGCTTAGTGCGTCAGCCACGACATTGGCCTTTCCTGGGTGGTAGTGCACTTCCAACTCGTAGTCCTTGATCAATTCCAACCAACAACACTGTCTCATGTTTAGGTGGTCTTGAGTGAAAATGTACTTCAAGCTTTTGTGGTGGGTGTATATATGAACTAAATTCCCAAGGAGGTAATGTCTCCACATCTTTAAGGCCAACACTACGGCTGCTAACTCCAGATCGTGTGCGGGGTAGTTCTGCTCGTGCTTCCTCAATTGCCTTGATCCATAAGCAATGACTCTCCCCTCTTGCATGAGCACACATCTTAACCAATACCCAAAGAACCAAAATAGACATCGAACGGTTTCCCCAGATCCAGTTGAGCTAATACTGGGGCCGTGGTCAGGTGTTTCTTCAAGGTTTGAAAAGCACTTTCGCAGCCTTCATCCCATATGAACTTCTTGTCCTTCTTAAGCAACTCGGTCATGGGCTTTGCAATTTTGGAGAAATTGGGAATGAAACGGCGGTAGTAACCAGCTAATCCTAGAAAACTATGTATATGAAATACGGTCTTCGGTGTCTTCCAATTCAGTACATCCCTTACTTTGCTAGGATCTACCGCTATGCCTTCTTCCGAGATAATATGGCCTAAAAATGGTACTTGATTCAACCAAAACTCGCACTTGCTAAACTTAGCATATAGCTGGTGCTCCCTTAACCTCTGTAATACAACCCGAAGATGCTCTGTATGTTCTTCTTCTGATTTTGAGTAGACCAGGATGTTATCAAGGAACTGTTTCTAGGCACAGATTGATGTTACTCTGAAAATAAGCTCATAAATGTATCTTACAGGCCTAGAAAAGGAATGGTCAGACTACCAAAGTTTTAGAACATTTCACCATCTTTCCAAAAAGTACTCATCAGTGCTGGAGGTGGTTTGAGCAAAAAGTTAGGGATTTTATAATACAGGTCAAGAATCTGAATTTCAGATTAACCCAATTTCGACGTGCTGACTCGGACGGCCAAAAATGGTATTGTCCGGAAATTTTTAAACCAAATTTTCTTGCTGGACGTACAGAGAGTTCGTTCTTGATTTCAATAAGTATTTATTTGCATGCTTTTGACTTTTGAGTGGGGAGATATAGATTTTTGTGTGAGCAACATTCTTGCTGAAATTTCAGATACGCATAATGGCTTTCGGCCTATACGTCCTTACAAAAATAAAAGTTGGCCTCAAATAGGACCATACGCATAGTCGATGGCAGACGATCTCTCAAGTTAGTCGTATGGTACCCGTTTCTTATGAGAATCGTGGTTAGCGTACCTGCAGAAGATTCATTTCAGAAACAATACATCAAATCAAAAGAAAGGAGCCGAAAATAATCCCTTATTATTGTCCTAGGGCAGGACACTAATGTTTTACGCAATTAGCCCGCGTTCACACCATTATGCTAGCTTCCCATGTTACTATCCACTGGGCGGGACACATACCTGCGTTGACGATGCCGTAGATGCACTATTTAAACAAACAACCTCCTACAGTTAGCTTTGCCACCTAGATCAGAACTAATAATATCCTATTGGGCACGTCCTCACACGTTCTTTATGGAGTTTTCAAAAATATGTCTTTAAATGATGCACTATTCCCAAGATGGCTCTGATACCACGCTGTCACGGAACCGCCTTACCACGGAGACGGCTCCGTTCCAGGATCTTCCTCGGGTGGCGACACGCGCTGTGACGCCCAATAGTACAACACATGACAAAAACAAATAATTGCAACAGGAACATAGGTGGAGAAGAGAGTTTTACATAAATCCAAACTTATATTACAAATCAGAGTTTTATCAAAAGTAAACTGCGGAAGCGAATTATTCAACAATGATTCAACTAGTTTCGACAAAAATAGATAAGATACAATTGCCCTCTCACGGCAACACACAGGAAACAACCCGGCCATAATAGGTGCCTTGCCCAAGCACCGTACCGGCAAGCAAGGAAAACTACTCCTTGTATTCATTCGTGCATAACTCCCACTCGATGTTCTAGCAGTCAGGGCGCTGGCCTTCCCAGTGGAACCTTCCACCGCAGTGGCAGTCTCCATCTTGGTCATCTGAAAACCACATAGAGCTATGCCCTGAGTAACTAATTTACTCAGCAAGACTCACCCGACGAAATGGCCAACTACAGCCGACACCTAGACATGCAAAGGCTGGGGATAGGGTTATATTGCCAAAGCCAGCTTAAGAGTGGACCCATATTTTTCAAGTTTTAGCATCAAGTTAAGTTGTCATGTGGAATAATAAATTTAGTTTGCACTAAAGCTACAACAGTCATGGTTGCAGTACAATATTAATAACTCCAAACAGCAGTATTAAACTCACTCATCATATTAATGGCTTCCGACACTGTTCCGGAGCAGCAATCAAGTGGTATTCATTACTGTGAGGGGCAGCGACTCGAATCGATTTACATCCAGCAGGATAAACCTGCTTGCACGACCCATACGCGCTCCCTGGAAGCCGCATGGAGCAACCTTTCGCTTACGGTACCGCAGGGTCTTCCAGGTCCAGACTTCCTCGAGAAGGGTCCCCCAACGCGATGCGTCCCGTGCCGCCATTCGTGGGTGGATTGCTCCCTCCTCTCAGCCCCAGTTTCGCCAAAGAAGGGAGAAGGCTATCTTCCGACCAGGCAGTAATCATAGCTACATCGGTTTACTGGGCCCATATCTCCAGCATGCAAGCAGTACGTTCAAACTACGACACCTCCGGCTCCGTTTGGATCCTGCTCCGGTCCCGCCTCCACATGGTTCACTACATGATCTATATGATGCAAAAGATGATGCTTATGAGAGAAGATTTATGGCACTTCCTCAATAAATACGTTAATGTACACTATTTCACATGGAAGTGAGCGAGGTGTGTTAGTAAGCTCAGCAACGTAACTTATTTAGTGGAGGCACAGGGTGAAGGCGTTTCGTGTATTTTCTTCATGGACTCCAGTGTTTAATCGCGACGACATTGTACCAAAGTACGGTGTGTATGTGTCGGCCGGGGTCAAGCTACATATGTGAGGTCCATGGCCAGTAGGTGCTAATTTAATAATGTTTTAGTGTGTCGAGCACAACCCTCGCAAAGAACTAAGTATCCATGAAGCAGCCCTAAGGTGGAGCCGTATCAATATTAAGGGTAATATTACACTTGAGACATAATTTATTAAGTTGACATGGTTCTAATCATCAAATGAGCAGGGGTGATTTAATATAGTTAGATGATACCAGGATGGAATTATTGGCCAAGTTTCACTCACATGCACGGCCAATAAATTTAATTAATTAACATAAGGAAAAAGGTGTTAATTTAATTACAGCTAATATACAGAGACTCACCCTACGACATTTTCCAGGGACACTAGAAACTGAAAAACCTACTTGGTGACGAAATTTCAAGATTTTATCAGCTCCCTATAATTAGTTATGAATTTATAAGGGTTTTTATTACATATTTAAATCCTAAAAATAAAACTAACATGCAATGTGATTTAGTATTTTCCCCTACTAGTACTAGTCCAAACAAAGCTAACAAAATTTATCTTGCCCCAAAATTCTTATTAATTACTTTACTATGCATTTTACAAGTTTTACACTTTCTAGAAATGAATAAAATGAGAAAAACGATTTTTGTTTACGCGGGCCGCATCTAGGTGTTGACGGCTGTTAAGTACCATTTTCAACCGTCAACTATACTCAAATAAAGGAGAATTTGGCATTTCATACACGCATACTTTATCACAATAATATAGTTCCACTTGTACTTGGAGAACTTTGTGCATGCAGGAGGAAATGTGAAGGAAACACCTCAAAAGGCAAGAAAACACACTTTCGACCAATCAGAGAGTGCCACATGGACGTCACACGGATTGAAGGGCCCATTTTCAGCACTTAACCGACGTAACTCCCTGTAATACCGCGCAAACCGACGTCAGGGCCCACAGGACAGCCACCTGGAGAAAGCACAGGCCAGGAGGGGCCACACCCAGGTCGGCCGACCTGGTCAGGTCGGCCGACCCGGCCGGGCGCCCTCTCCGCCTGGGCTTCCACGTGTTGGCTCCTCCGCGACTCCTGATGACGGTTTGAGATGCCTTCCGTGGCGGTTACTCTCCCTTGCCGACCTATTGAGGCTATAAATAGGAGGGTGTGCCTTCACACTCAACACACACCACAAAAAGCATTTCTCTCTTGCTAGTAGTAGTTCTTGGAGTTTTAGTGGAGTTAGGCTGAGTCTAGAGCTCTCTAGTCCCAAGTCTTCACTTGGAATTGGTATGGCTCTTGTATCTTTTCCCTTTTGTAAGACTTTGCTCTTATCAATATATATATTTTTTCTATATAGTTGTGCTTGGGTCATGAGTTTCTTGTTTGATATTGTGATCCATATATGTGATAGTATAGTCTACTTGTGTGATAGTAGTTTATATTTATTATACTACTATTTTCATGCTAGTTATATACCGTCACTATAGTCTAGTTTATATGTTATAGTCTCTATGCTTAGTTTTAGCTGATAAAGTATAGCATGGGTTTGGTGATCGTATTCGTACGGTAGCTCTGCCTCGTTAATAGTAATCGCGGAGGGGCAGAGTGCTCTTTGTTCATGCAAGTATGGTACTTGGGTGACTGATTTGCATCAATTATTCGTTAGTCTACTGGTTCGTTGAGGTAGGCGGCAGGTAGTGACAGCCCTGTCCGTCCTTTGAAATCCTCCCCGCTAGGCTAGTGCGTAGGCTCTTGGCGGAAGTCGCCTGTGGATGCAGGGGTAAGTCCGTGCCTGAAGTGCTATACTATTGACTGCTGAACCTGAGTGTGGGTCTGTATGTATTCTACTTAGGCTATGCAACTGTATAGGAATGTATAGTAGGAGTAGCTTAGCCTAGTCTTTCCTCCACTAGACTTTATTTATTTAGTAGGAATCTTCTGTGTGTGTCACACTACCCGGTTATTATCATGTACCCGCCTGTCTTGGTTAGATATCCTTGCTAATTGTTAACATGATCTTATATGTTAGTAACGCTTCTTGATCATACCCTTCCTTTGGGATAAACAAATACGATACCCTGAATACTTCCGGGTGAAATGCTACAGCGGTATTCTCCGTGCGCTTGCGGATTTTACCTACTTGACTCTGGGACATATTAGTGAACCGTTTCTGGCCCCGTGCCGGGAATGATTTATTAATATAGCTTAGCAAAAGTCAACACTTCTCTCACCATCCCATGATTGATTTTCAACTAACAACTTGATCAAATTCTTAGCTTTGGTGGGGGTTTTCGATATGAATGATCCTGCAGCTGAGGCGTCCAAATGTTGACGTGACAAAAGATTCAATCCTGTGTAGAACTTCTCAACAACTTCTCCAACCGTCAGACCATGATGAGGGCATGCATCCATATGCTCATTGTATCTTTCCCATGCTTCTCCAATGCTCTCATTAATATTCTGTGTAAATCCAAGAATCTTATTTTTCAAAGCTTGAGTCTTACCGGGGGGAGGGGGGGGGGAGTATTTAGCCAAGAATTCAGCTGCTAATGTGTTCCACACCATTTTCATTGTGTTTTCCAATCCATTGTACCATTGCTTGGGGCGTCCAACTAGAGTGAAGGGGAACAACCTCACACGCGCTTGATCTCCTGTCAATCCTGCTATCTTGAATGTGCTGCAAACTTCAAGGAAGTGTTGTAAGTGACGATTGGGATCTTCTGAACCAGTGAACGGTTGTTGCGCCACTATTCCAACATATCTCTCCAATTGATACGGAAGTTGATCCTGAGCTTCTTGCAAATCTGTCTTGACAATACTAGTCAATTGTGGCTTGAGACGATTAACCATAGGCACCTCTGCCATCTCCTCTTCTTCTTGCTCTTGAACTGAGTCTTCTATTGTGAATAATACTCGAGGTGTTGCATGGGCTGCTTCCAAATCTCCAAGTGACTTGCTTCTCTTCTCCGCTATTCTCTTCTTGTGTAAGAGTCTTTCTGGATCATCGGCGTAATTAGAGGGTTTGTTTGACTTAGGACTGTCCATACCTGTTAGTTTCACTTAACAGAATATATGTACTAGAGAGACAAGTAAAGCACAATGACTAAACACTAATACATCAAACAATGTTTAAAAACCTGCTATGGTCCCCGGCAACGGCGCCAGAAAAAGGAAGCTTGTTGGTCGTATCTACGCACCCGCTTATATACCGCAAGAGGACGGTGTACGATTGTAGCACTTTTTCCCTTGAATTGAGTATTCCAAGGTTTATCGAATTCACTGGGACCTTAGGGATTTATTAAACAAAGTTAATAGTAAAAGATCTAGTCAAGGATATTGTCAAGGTCAGGTTGCATGAGGGGGAGACTGGCCAGCGCAAAGGTGCGCCAGACAGTAAATCTGTCATTGCGCCGATCGGCGCAGGGATTGAGCCGATCGGCACACTAGTGAAACTAAGTCAAAGTGCGCGAGGTCTATTAAATCTGGGGTTGTGCCGATCGGCGCAGGAGTCGAGCCCATCGGCACACTGGTGGACCTAAGCCAAAGTTGTTGCGCCGATCGGCGCAGGGTTGAGCCGATCGGCACACCAGTGAGTCTAAGCCAAAGTGTTCCAAATCTTGTAAACCTATCCTGGTAAGTGAGTAGCCAGATATCTACTAGTGAGATCATAACCAGATAGTCTAATTGAATAGCATCATAATGGGTAATTACATAGATGAATGAAAACCTATAATGAGTAAGACAACCCTGCTTTCCGAGCGGCTCCCGATTTATCGCTTCCGGGAGGAAACCCTTAATCACGCGAGTATCTTATCCTACTCAACTATCCAATAGTGCTGCGTAGGCTTAGTGTTGTCACCGCTAAACCACACTACTGGCATCATTAAGCAACCATAATCAATACAATGTCCGAATACTATCCTAATCACCACGATTAAGATAATATCTACTTACTTAGCCTAGAACTAAGCAATTGGAATAAGCACATGCATGATTATAGAATCAAGATAGACAAATCACCAAAACCATCATCAACGTACTCAACTAGAGATCTATTCTAACGGGACAAGCCCCGGTGGCTCTAACTCACGGATCTGGTGTCCCTCTATCGCCTCCTCCTTCTGCGGTGAGGGTTTGCAAGTATTTATAGGGGTTCTACTTGTAAAGGACTCGGTTTCTAGCATATAAGGCGGTTGCGCCGATCGGCGCAGGATTGTGCTGATCGGCGCAAGCCGTGTCTTCTCTAATTTCTTCCCCGAGTCGGTTCCTCTCTCTTCCACAGCTGCCATGTGGGCCTGTTCCTTCGAGATAAAGTCTTGTACTGCACGTTAGGATCTTAGAGTTGCATAAATCTTCTTGAAGTTCCATAATTCTTCTTAGACAAATATCTTCAAGTGTCTTATGCAGATAAACTTCCATAAACATGTGGATTGGGCCTCGGTCACTTCTGTGGGTCAACACACCCTTGCGCCGATCGGCTCATGGGCTACGCTGATCGGCGCACTGGGCTTCTTTAGTGCTTTTCGTCGGTTCTGGACTCCTGTCCTCTCCATCATTGCATTAATCACCAATTTTATATGTTTCTGCAATAAAAGTCCAAAACAACGTATATACAAATATATAGGCAATATCACAGGTAAATGGCCTAAATTAGTATCAATTATGCTCTAATTGGGGTAATATTCACATATAAAAGGGGCACTTGGGAAGTGCCAACATACGACTACTTTGGCATGTTGATGACGCCACCAAGTGTGCCACTGACTCACAATTGTAACACTGCTTCCTTCTTATTAATATAACTTTGGCTGAGTACTGGATATTTGAAAAAAGAAAAATAAAATCAGACAAGCATGTTGTCAATCACGCACTTGCATATTTTTTCCTTCCCTACCTAGACTTTGAAAATAAGTGGTGCTTGGTTTAGATGTATTTGTCTTCAGCCGTCAGTGGAGGACCAGAGATGCATCGAGCAATGGCGATGGAGGAAGAGCTGCTCCACGACTTCAAGGTCTGCATGGTGCTTCAGCGCTAGAAGTCACAGGAGTTCAAGCCAGCCTTTGCCGCCAGGGAAGGGTGTAAGAGTCATGCCCATTGTAGTGCTGCCACACCAAAAGGTATGAATGTTTTGGTGATTGTATGACAAGTATGAACTGCACTTAATGTCTACATGAATGTTGTGCATGCAGGAAACTATTTATCAACCCAAACTATGAACACAGTAAATGGTCAACTTTGTGATTGATGTAACTTGGTGGAATGCCATGAGGATCTTGATGGAGAGTCATGGTGATGGAGATGGATCAAGGCTAAGGACAGCTAGGGCAACTGTGTGTGTTATCACTTGGCTAAATTGTAGGCTTGAGTCCATAGGAAAAACCAGACTATCATGAGGGCACGAGACATGCTCTTAGGTCTCTCTAGTGTTAGAAATGTTGGGATTCTCAAGTGAGGCTCTTGGACACTAGAAGTATAAATAGAGAAGGATCAACCAAGGTTGAGAAGAAAGGAAATAAAGTCAAGAAAGACAAGGAGTTTTAGCTTCGGGATAGGTCATTGTAAGATATGATGGGGTCATCGTAAGGTATGGTGACTGGACACTAGATCGACGATGGATAGGAGCACAAGTCAATGGACAGAAGCGCAAGTCGATGGATAGAGTCAATGGAGCTCAGGAGGTCACCGTAAGGTACGACGGGGTCATCGTAGGATACTGTGAGTCAAGGAGCGACAAAGACCATAAACCAGACATCTCTGATGAAGATATTGATGTGGACAAGGATTTCCGATCTTCTGAAAGGTTTTTGGTAAGTTGATTTGGTCGGAGGCGACACACAAATCGATCCGGCTTCAGAACAGCACGTTCTAAACCCCGCAATCGAAGCATGACATCTCCTCTGGTTATCAGCCGTCCAAAGACGATTGAACTTGCCAAGAAGGCTAATCCCTGCCTGCGAATCAAGAACACAACCAAGAAAAAAGAAGAATGCAACACAATTGCTGATGAATGACTAAGCTCACGAAGTCGGGGTCTCACAAACCGATGAACGGCGACACTGTTTATGAACAGAATTGATCTAAGCAAAACCCAAACCCTAACGAAGAGGCGGCAGCTATATATGAGGACCCTAGGGTCATGCAAGACCCCCTGGACGCAGCCCTAAGTGGGCTCAACTCGATACATGGCCCAAAGACCGATTACAGTGTCGCAGCACCAGGACAGATTCTAGAAGTCGATTTGTTTCGGCAATTGCTGACGGCTTGGGACGAATTTTGATATGGGACCAGTTGGGTTGGAAGTTTCTTTTCGTTATCTTTCCAGGCATATATAGAAAGTCCAAATCCGAGTCCGTATGCGTCTTGGGCATCCGTTTTAGTGTAGACTGGTCCTGGGCTCCAAAACAGACTCGAAGTCGGTTTTGATTGGGCCTCCACCTTGGCTTGGACATCCTTGCTGGCCCATCACGTCTCCAATCACCTCCCCAGCTATCTGTTGACTTTTGCTAAGCCATATTAATAAATCATTCCCGGCACGGGGCCAGAAACGGTTCACTAATATGTCCCAGAGTCAAGTAGGTAAAATCCGCAAGCGCACGGAGAATACCGCTGTAGCATTTCACCCGGAAGTATTCAGGGTATCGTATTTGTTTATCCCAAAGGAAGGTTATGATCAAGAAGCGTTACTAACATATAAGATCATGTTAACAATTAGCAAGGATATCTAACCAAGACAGGCGGGTACATGATAATAACTGGGTAGTGTGACACACACAGAAGATTCCTACTAAATAAATAAAGTCTAGTGGAGGAAAGACTAGGCTAAGCTACTCCTACTATACATTCCTATACAGTTGCATAGCCTAAGTAGAATACATACAGACCCACACTCAGGTTCAGCAGTCAATAGTATAGCACTTCAGGCACGGACTTACCCCTGCATCCACAGGCGACTTCCGCCAAGAGCCTACGCACTAGCCTAGCGGGGAGGATTTCAAAGGACGGACAGGGCTGTCACCACCTGCCGCCTACCTCAACGAACCAGTAGACTAACGAATAATTGATGCAAATCAGTCATCCAAGTACCATACTTGCATGACCAAAGAGCACTCTGCCCCTCCGCGATTACTATTAACGAGGCAGAGCTACCGTACGAATACGATCACCAAACCCATGCTATACTTTATCAGCTAAAACTAAGCATAGAGACTATAACATATAAACTAGACTATAGTGACGGTATATAACTAGTATGACAATAGTAGTATAATAAATATAAACTACTATCACACAAGTAGACTATACTATCACATATATGGATCACAATATCAAACAAGAAACTCATGACCCAAGCACAACTATATAGAAAAGATATATATATTGATAAGAGCAAAGTCTTACAAAAGGGAAAAGATACAAGAGCCATACCAATTCCAAGTGAAGACTTGGGACTAGAGAGCTCTAGACTCAGCCTAACTCCACTAAAACTCCAAGAACTACTACTAGCAAGAGAGAAATGCTTCTTGTGGTGTGTGTTGAGTGTGAAGGCACACCCTCCTATTTATAGCCTCAATAGGTCGGCAAGGGAGAGTAACTGCCACGGAAGGCATCTCAAACCGTCATCAGGAGTCGCGGAGGAGCCAACATGTGGAAGCCCAGGCGGAGAGGGCGCCCGGCCGGGTCGGCCGACCTGGGGGTGGCCCCTCCTGGCCTGTGCTTTCTCCAGGTGGCTGTCCTGTGGGCCCTGACGTTGGTTTGCGCGGTATTACAGGGAGTTACGTCGGTTAAGTGCTGAAAATGGGCCCTTCAATCCGTGTGACGTCCATGTGGCACTCTCTGATTGGTCGAAAGTGTGTTTTCTTGCCTTTTGAGGTGTTTCCTTCACATTTCCTCCTGCATGCACAAAGTTCTCCAAGTACAAGTGGAACTATATTATTGTGATAAAGCATGCGTGTATGAAATGCCAAATTCTCCTTTATTTGAGTATAGTTGACGGTTAAAAATGGTACTTAACAGCCGTCAACAAACTCCCCCAAGCTTACCCTTTGCTCGTCCCGAAGCAAAGATAAACTTAAGTTGTTGATCAGGAGTTGCTACAATGTCCTACTCCTCAATAATACTATGCGCACAACAAAGTACTCTTCCTAGAATTAAATATGTTGGCACATAACTTACCCATTTACCTCGATCCATGGGGCTTTTACACCTCATTGTCTTGGGCGGTTGAGAGATAGAACAATTGCAGGGCACCAATCACTTGCTCTAGATTCCGCTATGTTATTCCGGAGGTTTTCAAAAGATTTTGAAAATAAAAACCAAGTTCCTCAAATGATTCTCTCGGATCACTCAATATGTGTATGATTCCTCACCAAGGCAAAGTGTTGCCTATAATCACCTATTTCTAAATAAGGCTTTATGTGGAGCTCAAGGTAGGGATATATGAGGCACTCATGTTCACATAATATTGCTATGTCAAAAGACCGGATCCAAGAAAAACATCAAATTCAAACAATCTTGATCAAGATGTGCAAGTGTGTGGGAGAACGGAGGAATGGTGGATGGGAAGAAATAACTCCTTTTTGAATTTTTCTTCTCTCTTTTGGAATTTCTAGGCTATGGCTATCTTTTGCTTGCTCACTTTTTTGAGCATTTTTTTTTCTTTTTGCATAGCCATAGTCCTAGTTTGCAATGAATACTTTGAGAGAGGAATTTTGCAATGGATATATGGAGTGTTTCTTTGGATGGATGGATGGATAGTGGCTTTCTTCCGGTGTAGAAGAATAGCTCACGGTGGATATGGTGGATATGGTGGATGCTATCTTCTTGATTTAGAAGGATAGCTCATGGCGGTGGATGTGTGTATATGATCTTGATCAAGAAAGCATGAAAAGAGTTCTACTAGGGTCACAACAATTTTGACTAAGCTCAATGTGAAACAAGCAGCATATGTGTAAAGGTTTTCAAATGTAAACACTACATATGGCTGTGGTGGGAATTTCATCATTGAGGAACTTATCAATTTGTCATTTTGAAAAATAAAACTCCGGAATTCAAGCTTTACGTTGAGCAAGATCATAGCAGCCCTATCTATCATATCATACCTCTCAACAACTTAGAACTAGAGAATGCATATGCTACCCACAAGATTCAAGTTCAAGGCAAGATTTACCAACAAACCTAACTCTTGAGAGAGTACTAAGTTGTAAACTAGCATTAGAGAGGAATAAAGGACAGAGCAACTATTCATCATCTCAACATAGGAAAATTATACACATTCATACCGCGCATGAAAAAGGGAAATATTTTTGTTCTTTTTATGTTTTGCAAATTTTTATGGATTTTCAGATTTAGCAAATGCAAGAAATAAAGGGAAGGGGAAAGATACAAGTTACCGTGAGAAGGGGGGTCCTCCCCCAAGCTTGTTCTTGCTCATATTTGCTGGTTCGGGTCGTAGCCTTGGGAGCGGAAGAAGGCATCCCAATTGTTCTGATTCTGAGCCATCATCGCGTTCAGCTGGCGGAATTGGTTGTCGCTGAAATTCTGCCATTGCTGGGTGTCGGTGACATGTTGCGTGAGAGTTTGTTGCATGCTCTCGGTGCGCAAATCAATGTCGTTCACCCTCCTTGTCAACTCGGCCATCCCATAGTTGAGTTCACGGAACCCACGGGATGAGAATGACCGAGTGGCAAAGAATGGCGGTCCGCTTGAACTTGATGACGTCTGCATGGGGTAATCGTACTGAGATTCCCATGCTCCGGCCTGCCATGTTGATGCACCCGCCTCGTCCTGTGGCGGGGGCTGCTCCCATACCGGATCTCCGGTCGGAGTGTGAAACTCCGGTGTAGGCTCCATATGCCTACGGGAACGTGTCGGTCGCCCTGAAACACTATGCCTGCGAACTTCTCCCACTGGCTCAAGTGGGAGGGTTAGTGCCCGACAGTGATACAAACGAAGACCCGGGTTAGGTAACGGGAATTCGTTTGTATACCCGGGAAAGTGATAGATCAAGGTATTATTTGGACCATGTTTCAAAGTATGTCCTTGCACAAAATAGTCCTCGCCTAGAAATTCTCTATCTACCGTCAAATATTCAACATGAACATTCTCAAGCAGACCACACTTCTGCGCAATGCGAGTAACTAAAGAGGTGCACTCAATTGGTCCTGTCAACTTTATATTGTCTAACCATTGATCAATCATGCATTCCGCGGGTGACACCCTAATTTTCTTAACCATGGCATAAAGTATTTTCAATTCATCTTGCCGGACAACCCTAATGTCACCTCGAGGAAACAAGGTCATAGCCAACCACACATGCATAAATCTAAGTGTAGGATTATGGATGGCACTTGTTCTAGGCTTGGGACCCCACTCGTTTCCGGAAATCTTTTTCCAAAAACTTTCTTTATGGAACCCCTTTAGCGCTTTATCTAAGTCTAGCCTACATTTAGGATTTAGACCTAGCATAGCATGAAGATCACCCCATGTGACCAAGCGCTCTTGCCCAAACAAGCGAAAAGAAATGCCTTCATCATACTTTCTAAGGGTGCATAAAAACTGCATAGTAAGCAAACGAGAACCCGGCTCATCTACTTCTACGAAATTTAGCCAACCCATAGTGCGAAAAATAGAGGCAAATTCTTCTCTCATACCTATTTTCTCGAGGAAGTCCGGATCGAAGCGTCGGGTGTGGGCGAATGGCCGTTCTCTCATGAGCGCGATGGCTTGGCTCTCGCGGTCGTCCTTGATGTCGAGATGCTCCTCGGTGATGAGCAAGGCCGGCCTTTCCTCCGGAATTTCAGCTTCGGGGTCACCATGCCCCGGACTTGGTGTGAGCTCGACGGAGGATGCTTGACTCGTGCTTGCACGAGTGCTTTTTCTCCGCTTGATTTCGGCGACTTGCTTCATTCGTTTGAACATGGCTGCACACAAGAACAAACACAAGACAAGAACAAAAACAAGATCGAACAAGTGTTCGGGTGAGCGTTAGTGAAAACGACAAACCCGAGCTTCTCCGAAATTGGTTTTCTTCTTACAACAACTTGCAAATGCACTAAAACAGAGGGGAACTATTTTTTTGGGTTTTTGGGGCTGTAGTAAAGTTGAAGAACACGAAATTTTGGGAGAGCAACAAGTGAGCAAAGGAGGGGAGTGAAAGATGAGCTTGGAATGGTGAAGCTCCCCCTCCTGGGCGGTTTTTATAGCCAAGGAAGCAAGATGGCCGTTAGAAAGAGACAGAGCAACGGCCATATAGCCGTTGGGAGAAAGGAGCCCAGGAAAAGGTGGGGTCAGGGGGTCGGCCGACCCCACCAGGTCGGCCGACCTGGCAGGTGGGCCTCCTGGCAGCCCCCTTTTTCCTATGTGTTCCCCAACGGCTAGGGGATTTGTCCCCTGCTGCCTTTTTGCTCAAAAAGCTCGACAAAAAATCTTTTCAAAATGGAAAGCCCAAAAACCTATTTTCTAAATTTTCAGAAATGCAAATGAGTTTTGAAAAATTCCAAGGTGGCTGGAAAAATTCAAAAATGCAGAAATGCAGTGGTCGGGAAAAAATCAAAATGTGGTGGAAAGCAAATATGCAATTAAAAGAGCAAATATGGATAACTACCGGTTTAACCTCCCGGCGAGGACTCACCTTTTAAAGTCCAACGAGCGGGACTTTTCTCCGGCGTTCAGCTCGATGAAGCGTTGTCTGGTCCCGGAGATGAAGACACGGATGATGCTTCTTGTTTCACTCGCCACACCTTCTTGGTCTTTGTTGCGGTCGGTGGCTTCTCGGGCTTCGGAGGCTGCGGTTTTGCAGGCTTCATAGCCTGTTTCTTTGCAGACCTCGGAGGTTGCTGCCTTGTGGACTTCGGAGGCTGTTGCTTAATGTGTGACCTTTGCCTCCTTGCCTTCATCAGTTGTCGCTGTGCAACCTTTTCCTTCTCAAGGAAGTTCTTCATGAATGTGATGAGGCTGTCCTTCTTTGGCGGAGTGACCTCCACTTCCTTGATGTTGCTTGGGTTCGGTCCGTACTTGATACGGATCATGTTGCACTGTTCTTTCCGTGGCCGAAAGTCAAACTTCTCCTCCTTGCCATTGATATGGAAGCGGATTTCTCCGGCTCCTACATCGATGCGAGCATCCGCAGTGCTGAGAAATGGGCGTCCCAGGATGAGCGGTGTGCTCTTCCCGACGTCCATATCAAGCACTACGAAGTCGACGGGGATGAAGCAATCCCGGATTTTCACCGGAATATCTTCGGCGATCCCCGCCGGGTAGCGGACCGTTGAATCGGCCAGCTGCAGCTGCATCGGCATGGGGGATAGTGTGGTGTAGTTGAGCTTGTCGAAGACATCCTTCGGCATGACGCTCACACTTGCCCCAAGATCACATAAGGCATGGTCGAAGTTCTGTGTCCCGATCGAGCAGGTGATCGTGGGACACCCTGGATCTTTCTTCTTCTCAGGAAGCCGGTTGAGTATAGCAGCGCTACACTCTTCCGTCAGCTTGACAATTTCTGTGGTCGGTAGTGGGCGCTTGTTGCTGATAAGATCCTTGAGGTAGCGAGCGTACGTGGGTACTTGTATCGCATCCAGCAAGGGCACGTTGATGTGCAGCTTCTGGATCACCTCAACGAAGCGTGTGAACTGCTCGTCCACGGTGGGCTTCCTTCTTCTTTCAGGAAACGGCATGAGGTTCGTGTCATAGAACTCATGTGGGGCCGTTTTCCTGGGCGGCAGTTCTTCTTCTTCTGCCGGCTTCTCAGCTGATGTGTTCTTTCCTGCATGGTTAGGGTATGGCGGATCCCGAGTGGACTTACCTCCTCTCGTGGTAACCGCATTAACATTTTCTAAGGGGGTCTCGGGTTGCCCCGGGATTTTCCCCGACTCAGCAGTAGGAACAGCAGCAGCTAACTGAGCTAATTGAGTTTCTATCATTTTATTAAAGCTCAGCTGATTCTTGAGAGCAGAGGAAACACCCTCTATCTTAGTGTGGATGCTCTCAAGAGTCCTATCAGTGGTGGCAAGCTTTTTACTGATGTTATCATTAACCTTAGCTTGACCAAGCACAAGATCTTTCAAGGAGGGCTGATTATAACCGGAATTAAAACCAGAGAAGTTGCCAGAGTTACCTCCTTGGTAGTTGGGACGTGGTGGACCCCAACTTTGACCTCCTTGTGGACGGTAGCCGTTGTTGTTGTTGTTGCCCATGAACATTGCGTCCTCACGGGTCTCAGGGCAGTCATTGCCCGAGTGTCCCGTGTTGCCACAGACCTCGCAAGTCATACGAGTGTCTAGGGCTTTCACTTCTCCATTGGCTTTGTCGTCCATCTTCTTCATGAGAAGGTCAATCTTGGCGGCGAGCATGTCAACCTCCTTGACGGAGTGCATGCCTCGCTGGCGAGGTTGGAGGCGCTCTTCATTCCAACCTTGGTTGGACACCATCTTCTCGATCAAATCTTTTGCCTTGCTTACAGTGAGCGAGAAGAAGGCTCCACCAGCAGCAGCGTCGAGGTGGTCGCGGGCCGACGGAGTAAGCCCGTTGTAGAAGTTCTGGATGATCAGCCAATCATCCATCCCGTGGTGGGGACATGCCAGGATGTACTCCTGGAGCCTCTCCCATGCCTCAGGAATCGACTCCTTCGACTCTTGCTGGAAGCTTGAGATCCTTCCACGGAGGGCATTGGTCTTGCCCAGCGGGAAGAACTTTGCAAGGAACGCAGCTGAACACTTCTCCCAAGTGTTCACAGCTTCAGCGTTTGCGTAGAACCACTGTCTCGCTCTCCCAAGGAGAGAGAACGGGAACAGTCGAAGGCGAACAGCGTCGGGGGTGACGTCCTTCATTTTGAACGTGTTGCAAATCTCCAGGAATTTCTGGAGATGAGCACTAGCGTCCTCATTGGCTTTCCCACAGAATGGGCTAGCCTGCACCATGGTGATGAGACCGGTCTTGATCTCGAAGTTCGCATCTCCCACATTGCCAGCTGGTCCCGTAGGGATGTTGGCAGCGGAGGGAGCGGAGAACTCGCGGAGAGTCTTGTCGGCCATTTGCTCAGAGCTTGATGGTGCGGGAATGACAGGTTCGATTGGCCGAGTCTCCTTACGAGGAGGGGTGAGCCTAGCTCGTGTCCTTCTCAGGAGTGACTCAGGATCTTCAGTGAAGTTTGTCGGCAAGTCGAAACCAGTCATACACTACCCTGTTTTCATACAAAATGCAGAAAACAAAGCAAGGTTAACCTGCTTAGGAGATAGCCTTAATAATTGCAACACTACTATATACATTAGTAATTTTTCTTGAATCATACGCCTTCCCCGGCAACGGCGCCAGAAATGCTTGTTGACTTTTGCTAAGCCATATTAATAAATCATTCCCGGCACGGGGCCAGAAACGGTTCACTAATATGTCCCAGAGTCAAGTAGGTAAAATCCGCAAGCGCACGGAGAATACCGCTGTAGCATTTCACCCGGAAGTATTCAGGGTATATAACTAGTATGACAATAGTAGTATAATAAATATAAACTACTATCACACAAGTAGACTATACTATCACATATATGGATCACAATATCAAACAAGAAACTCATGACCCAAGCACAACTATATAGAAAAAATATATATATTGATAAGAGCAAAGTCTTACAAAAGGGAAAAGATACAAGAGCCATACCAATTCCAAGTGAAGACTTGGGACTAGAGAGCTCTAGACTCAGCCTAACTCCACTAAAACTCCAAGAACTACTACTAGCAAGAGAGAAATGCTTTTTGTGGTGTGTGTTGAGTGTGAAGGCACACCCTCCTATTTATAGCCTCAATAGGTCGGCAAGGAAGAGTAACCGTCACGGAAGGCATCTCAAACCGTCATCAGGAGTCGCGGAGGAGCCAACACCTGGAAGCCCAGGCGGAGAGGGCGCCTGGCCGGGTCGGCCGACCTGACCTGGTCGGCCGACCTGGGGGTGGCCCCTCCTGGCCTGTGCTTTCTCCAGGTGGCTGTCCTGTGGGCCCTGACGTTGGTTTGCGCGGTATTACAGGGAGTTACGTCGGTTAAGTGCTGAAAATGGGCCCTTCAATCCGTGTGACGTCCATGTGGCACTCTCTGATTGGTCGAAAGTGTGTTTTCTTACCTTTTGAGGTGTTTCCTTCACATTTCCTCCTGCATGCACAAAGTTCTCCAAGTACAAGTGGAACTATATTATTGTGATAAAGCATGCGTGTATGAAATGCCAAATTCTCCTTTATTTGAGTATAGTTGACGGTTAAAAATGGTACTTAACAGCCGTCAACACTATCTCATCATCATCTCCATGGTTTCTAACAACAATTAATTCATTAGGTAGCAATCTATTCTCAAAACCACATAATAAAAACATTAGAAACGATTTCACCTGTAATTTCAGGTGATGCACATGAACTTTCATCTTAGTTGGAGGAGTGTTGTGTGTATCCATCAGTGTGATGTACTCATCAGATATGGTGGGGTCACCATAAGGTACGGTGACCTAAAGAGAAAGGAGTTGGCCAAAACTTAGAAGGAGCCATTGATGTTATGGCGGGGTCCCCGTAAGCTACGGCGAGTCAGAGAAAAAGTTGGCTAGAATTCGGATGCTTCTGTTGAAGCTACGATGGGGTCACCATAAGCTAAGGTGTCCCATGGGGGATTTCATGCACTGAGGCACTAGAGATCAAAGGTCGCCATAAGGACGAGAAGTGGTCACCATAAGTTATGATGAGGTCCCCGTAACTTACGGTGGACAATTCTACAGGTTCACAACTTTTTGGCAACGACTAGTGGAGTGGTTGTAGCCTATAAATAGCCGTTATCCAGTGTTGGTGAAGGACCAAGAAGGCGACCAGAGGGGGGGGGGGGGGGTGAATGGGAGCCAATTAAAATTCTTCACAAGAACTTGGCCTATGTCCCAACTACAATCCAAATCCTCCTCTAGGTAAATCACCAAGGTCACACGCACGAACTTCTGATGTGCTAACCCTATGAGTGATTTAAAACAACAGGACACATAGCGGAAGCTCAAGAGGGTCAAAAAGGGAAACAAGGGCGATCCGAGAAATTGCAATTCTAGTCATTGACGAAAGTTCCTTCGTCCATGAAAGTTCCTTCGTTGACGGAAGTTCCTTCATCCACGGAAGTTCCTTCGTCGACAGAAGTTCCTTCGTTGACAGAAGTTCCTTTGTCGACGGAAGTTCCTTCTCCCATGGAAGTTCCTTCGTTGACCATATCATCCACAAAACAAACTCTAAAAAATCATAAAATTTGGACCATATCATCCACAAAACATCATGACTCTACTCTAAAGAGATCCACTCAAATAGCACAAGGAATCATTATGAATTTCAGATCTTGTGCCAAGAACACCAAAAAAAGGGGAAACTTGAGAAATCAATGAAATTGAAGGTGCTAGAGCTTTTGATTCGGTCAAGGACCCATATAGGATTTGTCTAGCTCACCATAGCACCAAGATCCCTAAGAAATCCGTCCCAAAAACTCACCGAAAAATGAGATAAAAAATCCTCATGAAAATAGCTCTGAAAAGAGAGAAAAAGAGAAATTTGGAATTTAGGGAGAGAGGATGATCTTGACCATGAATTTGAACCTCATATCATTGATTCAAGAATTCAAGATACATGATTACATGGCTAGGAAGCCACCCTGTTCCTCCCACTATTTGAGAAGGGCAATATATGTCTCTCACACACCTACTAGTCTCCTCTTTACATGAAGCACTCTTCTAGCACATGGAAATGAAAACCTAGCAAGACTAATAGCAAGAGAGGCACAAGGGACATCCTCTTCCACCAGCCTTACCTCTCCTTATATAGGCCTAGGGGTTGTCCTAAAGACCACCCTACTCCCTACCTACAATACACTACCACCTACCACCAGGGGCAACACCGTCCATCTTTTTCCTCATCGCCCGAACGACCTCGGGCCCTTCATGACTTTGCTTCACCTTGATGCAAGCTCCGTGATGGTGCCACATGCACCACTAATCACCGCCACCGGTTTTGAGTCCCAAGCCGGGAAACCGCCTTGCATGCTTCTCAAAGCACGTCTTCCTTGATGTCGACGCGTGTCAAATTGTCCCATGATCCTGACCACCGGCAAGTCTCTCCCGGTCCCGATCCATTGGGCCCCCTTGTCACTTGCACCGGCATCCCGTTCGCCTTGACTTGGTCAACATGCCGTCTTCATCGCTCCCATGGTTTTGAGGCTCAACCGCGAAACTGTCCGTGCTCCTTGCCTCTCCACGTGTACGATGTGGATCACCCTTGACTTCACCCGGCCTCCTGATCGTCCGGTCCCAAGTCCCCTACTTGTGCCCGATCCTCACGCCGTTGACCGCCAAGTTGACTCCATGGACCTACATATCATGAGACAAGCAAATACATTTTCCAACTCCTGCAACATCTCCATCACTTTCATCAACTCTTGTTAGTCAAAGCATAATCATGCACAACTCATGCAATCCTCAAATCCCCGCATTTCAACTCAAACACCTAATCGGCCAATGTTAATTACTCATCATATATTGTAAACCATGGCACATATCCACATGGTTTATCAGTTGGTCATTTATACCCACCCACTTGTATATTGCAAGTGGACGGTGTCAATTGTTGTGTTTTTTCTCCTAGACTATTCCAAAGTTTAATCAATCCACAGAGACCAGTGGGAAATAAGCAGAATTATTAGTAAAAGTTATAATCTAGCTTTCTAGTGAGCGTGAGCATATGTTTTGGATAATTGGGGGGTTGGATAAAAGTAACGCTCTTCTGACTTGCCCTGTCCTGACCAATTACCATAGTCGGTCTACCACTTTCTACTCTACACACATCTACTACCATGCATAAGTAGAGACACATGCAAATATGGCGCACACAAGATCCGGAGTACTACCCTAATCACCATGATCAAGATAGCATCTAAATTCTAGGTAATCAAATAACCAAAACCATTCAACAACATATTCAATCATGTTTTGAAATACATAGCACAAGATACATCACCATCTATTAGGCTTACCTTAATGGATTACCTCAAGTACCAGCGGTTCTTGAAACTCCAAGTCTACAGTCTTGTGGTTGTCGACTTGGCTAGGTTAGCTAAGATAAACCCTAGCAACTAGAGATCATGAAGAATGTGGCAAAGCCTTAGTGGCTCTAAACTCACGAGTGTTGTTGTCCCTCTTGCGGCTGCCTCGCACCCTAGGGTTTTACAAGTATTTATATGGTTGTACTACGAGACAGAGTTGGTTTCTTCATAAACAGGCCACGTGCCAATCGGCATAGAGTCAACACAACTCGTGTTCAGTCTGATGTCTTTTTCAAGTCGGTTCCCAAGTCCTTTGTAGCTTCCATGTAGGCCTCCTTGTCAGGTTCTTTCAAGTATAGCCTTGCATTGCACATTTTAGATCTTGAAGTTTCTTTTTATCTCTTCATCATGAATATGTTTAAAGATTGGTGCGAATAACTTCTTTCTAGAAGAACTGGAAGGTGGGCCAGCCTTGATCAGCCTAAATCATCCCTATACCGATCGGCACAGGCTTGTGCCAATCAGCACCTAGGCCTTTTTTGGTACAAGTTGTCTCTTTGGGATCCAAGTCCACCGTGATGTCTAGAATGTCGTTCTTTTTACTTGTTTCTACAATAAACTTCGAGAATGATATATATATGAATATATTGCTATTATCAAGGATTAGTGACCTAAAATAGGACACTATTGACATTTAAAAGGATGCATGAAATGATGTCAACACCCAGCCCGTGGAGAGCTCTCTTGGCCTTTTGGATTGCTTGGGGAATCTGTAAAAGGTCAAGAGGAGAAGCAAAGACACTTGTGCAAAGATTAGAGAGCTATTTTTGAATGTCTAAGAGAGTAACAACAGCATCCCTTCATCTCTAGCCTAGGAGAGGTTGTAGAGAGTGTTAGTGTTGTTACTATATCAGAGTAACAAGAGCATCCCTTCATCTTTATTGAGGACGTCACCAACCTTCACTATATCAGATTTGCTGCTAGTGCTATGGTCACATGCATCAGCATTGTCCCTTCTAGTAGGCCTGACATTGTCATGGATGCTGGTTTGCCTGCCTACTCGATGGGGGTCCCAGTGGTGTTGAAGATAAGCTTTGATGTGACTGGTGAATTCATGGCTGTTCTCACTGGATTGTGTTGAGATGTAACCATGGCCACCACCTACAGATATGGAATGATTGTTTGCTATGGCCCTTGCCATGGCTATCATTTGCTTCTGGTATTCCTGCCCCTGCTATTGCTACAGATTGCATACTGTAGTGCTTTGTCATGAGCTAATCCAGTTACAACCATCATTACAAAGTTGTCGAAATGACGCACAGATGAAATACTCTTATCTAGCACTAGTTCAGTGGCCGTGAAATTCCCTTTTTGCTGAAAATTGAAACTGAGCAACAACACGATCTGAGCAGTGGAGTTCTTGGAACTATCTTGACTGTAGAGTTCTTTGAAGTGAGTTTCGACAACCATATTTTTTATCAGTCTTTAAAAGAGTGTTGTCGTTTTATATTGTCTTCTTTTGGGAAGATTAACAGATGCCTGCATTTCATACAATTACTTGGCAGAACTTTCAATGAACTATGTCTCGACAATCAGATTGCAGATACTTGCTCTCAGGTCATTCTTGAACCAGCTACGGTGTCACAATGGTGGTCCTACACTTGTATTTAGACCCCAGAAAACGAACGCACCCAAAATGTCACGCAATACAACCAGCCCTTATTTCATTTGCAACGGCAGTCTTCCTACTAACTGATGAGCATGTGATGTGCTTTCTGGGATTCTACAAACGGGCAAAGGACTTTATATTGCAGATACTTGCCTTAACTTGTGTATTACAAGGAGTTACTTTTGAGTCACATATGCAATGGTACCTTGGTATTTAAAGCTTGAATTTAGGAAAAGAGAACCAGATTGTCTAATAGCAAGGTATGATTTCATCTGCCAAGTAGCAGCTAGTATTTTTATATCAGAAGAGGCAGATGGATAACCTAGAATCAGTTTGGCATTGATACATGTTTGCATGTTAGTGCCATGGGTTGAGGTTGGTCTTTTCTGATTTGTATGCAAGACTGGTTGACCTATCACAATGAACTGAAAATCATTTAGCTGTCCATGCGACCCTCGAGGACGGGAGTCTTTGAAGGAGGAGGGATTGTCAGCTACTAAGGGGTAGGAGAAGTGAAGAATTGGACAAGAAGAGAATCCAACGGCTCATCGTGAGACACCATTTTAGAAATCAACAACGTCATTGATACAACAGGTCTCACCTGTAGCATATGAGGTATTACAAGTTTTTTAGGTGTCACACAAGGGAATAAAAAATACTATCGATAACGGTCGGAACGACATCATTTTCAATCTGGAGGAAGTATATGTGGTATAGAAATGAATTGCCTGATTGGCTATCCGCTGCAAGAACATTAGCATCAGTGTGGAAAGCTCTATTTCAGCATGTATTACGAGCGTACTATAGTTTGACAATTTCTTGTACGTTCAGGGAAATTGACATGCTACATTCTTATATGTATGTCTAAATTATCTGCCCCGCAGTTGTAAACTAATTATACGCGTCGAGTAATTGTCTTTCCCCCTGTTCCAATCAGAATACCAGATTAGGTTCCTTGTATTACGAGCAGCTAAAAGGCTCCTTTTTTCAGACCCGGTTGCTTTCTGCTTTAGTGCGAATGAACTCACGTTCCAATAAAACTACCATAGTAGTAGCACTTTCTTTGCGGGGAGCAATTGGTATATAGTACGGTGCATTGAACCCCATTCGGACACGGCACACAAAGTGCCGTCACATCATCCGGCCGACGGAGATCGCACATAGGATGCGTTTATTCAGAACCGTTTCTCTATCTTATCGTTTATCGCTGGATTAGACTGTACGTTTCGCATGCGATCGCAGCCGGACACTAGGATGCGTCCTAACCCATGTCTAAAACACAAAACATATTTGACAGATACTATAACCTCATTGTAAACATGCTTTCAATAAGCTTGTAATGCATATCCCACCAATTAATGTTACACAGGATACTTTCGAGGGAGCATTGCACGACGCAGATTCGTGTTGGAACCACTTGTCGCATGAATCTTACTCATCTATTTTATTGGCGATGCTAATTAGGACAACATGTTTACAAAAAGTAATTTTCTAGACGGAGCCTGAGTGCCTGAACGTTAGCAAAGATCGACCGACCGACCGACTGGTGGATCAGGATTCAAGAGAAGCCAGCCGTCGCTTCGATTGTGAAGCCTTCCTCGCCAAGCGTTGCCATCATCAAAAGCTTCACCGTGCCCTCGCCGATCGTCGCGGCCTCTACTTGACATGTGGCCAGCACGACGCAACCAACCCACATGAAGTATAAGAGAGTCAGTACAATCAATGCGCACTCAGTGTAAGAGAGTACTACTCGTGCTAGCCGTACAAATGCGCGTTAAATATAATTAGCTTCGTAGAGCACCAGCAGCACTACCTTGAGCGTTGCCGTTGACACGAGGCGGTCCGGCGCCGACCGCCCAAGGCTGGAGCTCTCCACCCGGAAGCACGCCAGCGTCTCCACGGCGGCGCAGAGGTGCGTGGCCGCGCCGTCCCGCGGCTCGCACTCCACCGTCACGAACAATCTGCCCTCGCCGACCCGCGTCGCGCCTACGCGTGACACCCGCGCGCCATGGCTGCCGGTGCTCCCGGCGTCGTCGTCCTCCTGGCGTTTGGCCGCCGCTTCACGGTCATGCCGCGGCTCCCGATCGCTGCACGACGACCTCGGCGGCGCCTCGAGCGCCGCGACCTCTTCCTGGAGCTTCACGGCGTGTGCCTGCAGGTTCTTGACGTAATCCACCGCGTCGGCAATGATGGAGGCCTTGTCCATCTGCACGACGATGAGGAAATTCGTTGCACGTGGTCAGAAGGCGAGAGATATAATTTTTTAGCTGAATTTTACGGAAAAAAAAGCAACTCTGGCAGGCCGCGGCAGAGCATGACTCACTCACCTTTGTAATGATTGGGACAAGCGCCCTGAGCTCGTAGAGCTTCTCCTGCATCCGGACCCGGCGCTTCCGCTCTAACACGATCGTCTTGGCCCGGTCCCTCCTCTTCCGTGTCCCCAACATGTTGCCGTCGTCGTCATCGCGGTGAGCCACGTGGGAGGCAACGCCTTGTTTACTCCGAGGAGCTGGATTCCCGTCAAGGTTGCACTATGGTAAAAACTAACTTTGCCGTATATTCACTAGTATGTCGTGTGCATTCTCTCCGTGTTAAAATAAAACACACGACAAAACCAGTTCGGAGATTTTGGTGGCATCGGACGAACCAAGAAATTAGGATCCTCATGATACAAACATCAATTATTGCATGGATAAAGTTCTCATTTGATAATTTTTTTAGGCATAAAGCGACCAAACTTTCACAATAGAAAATTAAACATAAGATCCCACCAAATAAGTTTAGGTTGTTTACCCATGACTATATCTGGCCAAGTGGGCTAGGTTAAATGCGCCGGCATGAGGCCCGCCTATTTTGGCCCGATCCGAGCACGGCATGGCCCGAAGCTAGATGGGCCGTGCCGGCCCGTGGTCCAACACCGGTCGTGCTTGGGCCTAGCCGCAAGCCCGTCGTGCCAGCCGAGCACGACCCGTTTAGCCCATGAGGTGGCCTGTTTAGCCCGTGAAGCACGGCCCGCCTGGCACGGCCAGTCAAATAAAATGATTAATAATTTAATATTTATATTAAAAATAATATTATTTTAGTTCAAATTTATTGATGAAAAACATTTTATATATACAAATATCAAATTTTGGAGGAAAACATATATATATATATATAATTTAACTGGGCTCCGGGCCAGCCCGGCCCGTGTAAGACGAGGCGTGCCATGCTTGGGCTTCGACGCAGGTCCGTCGGGTCGACACGGCACGGCCCACTAAGCAGACAGGCCGTGACGGGCTCCTACCGTGCCAGCCCGGCATGGCACGTTGGACAGGTATACCCATGACAACTATTCTTAACATATCTAGACATCTCAATATGAGTATAAACTGAAGGGGTGTATGCATTCTAGTTTGTAGAACTTTGTAATGGGCTACATGCACAATAAACTGACCTTGAGTTTCCCACAAAACCATATGGATTATTTCCTATATATACGTTCTATGATTGTATATATGTCCTAGGGAGGCGCCCTTTGGATTTGGGGGCCCTGCTGGGTGACCGCCCTATCAGACCCTCCCTTAGGGCTGGCCCTGAAGCTGGTGGTGGATCATGTGAAGAGCAGCCATCGCACTGCCACGCCTGATGGCCATCAGCCACCATGGCAACATAAGACTTGCTGACAGCACGGGCGTCAAGCTGCATGATCTCCCCTAGCAATCTGTAGTCGTTGAGGCCCAACGGCGTGGCGATCCCGCAGCTGCTGCCGCATGAGAAATTCGTGTCGCAGTCAGTGAAGAAGCCCAAATTGGCCATGAGCCAGTCATGAGGCGTAAGGTGTTGTGGGCGCGGTAAGGGGTTGTTGACTCAGAAATCGTACATACATGACTTGGGAGATCTGCTTAACTTCTGTGTAGTACCGTGGGGCAGATGATGATGATGATACGGAAGAGCGCCCCCAAGTGGTCGGTCAACACTCTCCTGACTGACCTTCAAGCCAGCTAGAGCCACCAAGACAGGTGATCGGCGATGCAGGGGCGGTGACAAAGCCTGTAGAGATCACGAAGCAGTCTTCTTCAAAGAGGAAGCGCTCTGACTCCTCGAATACTTCGTCAAGACCAAAGGTTTGAGGAATAATAATCAAGCAAGCCTCCGAGTAGGCTTCTTCACTTCTTCATGTCTTTATTAATTTGATCCAGAGCATATCTCTAAATCTGAACGATGTATGTAGTGAGCATATTACTCGGTCGGCCGGGACGCCAAGTGTCTCCGTGTCTAAAGGCCCGGTGTCGACCCCAGCACCTCGTCCGACCGACCTGTGCCAGTATGTAACCACACCATCAAGCGTGCAAACTGAGGCGGCGAAGTCTCCAATTGCTCCAGTGATGCCGCAGACCACCGCCCCAATGCCAACCACCAACGTGTCGATCCTTAGCAAGAATAAGGCCGTGCCAGTCTGGAAATCAATAGTGCAGCCTGAAGCCACAGACCTTGAAATCCTCCACCAACACCGAGAAGTGACTAAGTGTAAGGATCATGACCATTGAGGTCACCCCAAGGTATGAATGTTTTGGGGATGAATGACAAACATGAAATATGACTAATGTCTGCATGAGTGTTGTGCGTGTAGGAAACCTCTTCTACTTAATGATGATCATTGACAGTTGCCTTGACGGTTGATGACAATGAACACAAGCATGGAGCTTGATAAGCTTGATGGAGCCCAAGGGTTGATGGAGATGGATCAAGGCTAAGGAAAAGCTATGGAGCAAGTGTTTGGAACACTTGTGTAGTTGTTAGGGCTTTGAGTCCATAGGAAAAACCGAAGTATCAAGGGGGTCTAGGTCATGTCTCTTTAGGTCATGCTAGTCGGTGATGTGTGTGGATGCCCAATGAAATCACATGCATTAGGTGACAGTGGAGAAGCCAAGGAGCTGTTGGAAGATGATGAGTACATCACACTCATGGATACACATAACACTCCTCCAACTAAGATGAAAGTTCATGTGCATCACCTGAAATTACAGGTGAGATCCTTTCTAATGTTTTTATTATGTGGTTTTGAGAATAGATTGCTACCTAATGAATTAATTGTTGTTAGAAACCATGAAGATGATGATGAGATAGCTGGGGAGGTGATTGGAGACATGATGGGCCAGCAAGGACGTCCAAGCCAAGGTGGAGGCCCAATCAAAACCGACTTCGAGTCTGTTTCGGAGCCCAGGATTAGTCTATACTAAAACGGACGCCCAGGACGCATACGGACTCGGATTTGGACGTTCTATATATGCATGGAAAGAAAACGAAAAGAACTTTCCAACCCAACTGGTCCCATGTCAAAATTCGTCCCGAGCCGTCGGCAATCACCAAAACAAATCGACTTTCAGAATCTGTCCTGGTGCTACGACACCGTAATCGGTCTTTGGGCCAAGTATCGAGTTGAGCCCACTTAGGGCTGCGTCCAGGGGGTCTTGCACGATCCTAGGATCCTCATATACAGCTGCCGCCTCTTTATTAGGGTTTAGGTTTTGCTTAGATTAATTCTGTTTATAAACAGTGTTGCCGTTCATCGGTTTGTGAGACCCCAACTTCGAGAGTTTAATCATACATCTGCAATTGTGTTGCATTCTTCGTCGTTCTTGCTTGTGTTCTTGATTCGCAGGCAGGGATTAGCCTTCTCGGCGAGGTCAATCGTCTTTGGACGGTTGATAACCAGAGGAGACGTCGTGCTGCGATGGCGGGGTTTAGAACGTGCTGTTCTGAAACCGGATCGATTTGTGTGTCGCCTCCGACCAAATCAACTTACCAAGAACCTTTTGGAAGATCGGGAACCCTTGTTCACATCAAGTGGTATCAGAGCTTCAGGTACACCGTTAGGTTCGCTCTTATCCTTGTTATTTTGTTCAATCCTAGAGTCCAGAAAATTACCCTACAAAAATATTTGTTCGTCGTGTTTCCGCTGTCCTACACCGCCCTTGTGCCTTACAATTTTCAGTTTAGTTTGCTTCTCTAAATTTTAGTCCCTATAAGGTCATTGTGTTGTTGGTCTAGTGCTTGTTTTTGGTCTTGTTTGAGTCGTGTGTGTCCTTGTTCATAGACAATCAAGAAAAAAAAAATCAGATAGTTGCACACGTTGAGAGAATAGTACTGTTAGAATTGTTTGCACTAAATATTTATTTAACATCCAGCCTTCTACTATTCAGGTATAAAAGAAAATTAGAGTGCTCTGCTGTTGTCTCATTGTGATCAAAAGCCAACCAATTAGTACTTGATCTTGTTATAGAAGTTTGTTTTAGTTGTGCTATTACAAGAATCCTTTTGCTGCACTTGTAGTAAGAAAAAAAATTCTAGGGTTCCATTGGTTGTAAAACTTGTAATACCTTGCTGCAGTTCTGATTCTTAAGAAAAGAAAAGAAAAAAAAGGCAAAAGTGCACAAGAGAAAAAGACGCACAAAAAAAAGGAAGTAGAAAAAAGAAAAGATACAAATTAAGAATTGCTTGCATTCTTTGTGTCCTTTGTTGAGTCATTTGCTTGCTTACTTGAACTAGGTCCGAGACAAGTTTAGGCCGGTGACATAGACTAGCTTGGGACTATGATTCAGTTTTGCAACTTCTGAATTAAAATTTTGCTAATCCTTGCTACCTAATATTGCCTATCCAAGCTCCATATATTTCCTTCTGAACAGGCATAAATTTTTTTTGACTCTCGCAATCATCAGTTCACACTCTCCAAGGTATCCTTTGCTTGTTGTAGTTAAGAACTTTGTAAGAGCTTGATAAGATGCTTCCCTTTGCTTGTTGAGAGTTTACACTGTGATCACATAGTAGTGATAGGAAAATATACTTCCGTGTGTTTTCTTGTTTGCTACTAACAATGACAGGTTACGCCACTCATGGTGATGATTCAATGTCGTCTAATAAGAACAATATGAGTGATGTAGTACAAAGAGTGCTCAGTCCTCAAATAGAGAAGGTAGAGCAAAATCAATTGAACAATTTATTTCAGACTCATTTTGTTGTCAAGGATCGATATTGTCGTGTTATCATTGATGGAGAGAGTAGCCGTAACATCGCAAGTTTAGAATTAGTAGAGAAGCTTGGATTGACAACACAGCCACACCCATGTCCATACTACATTCAATGGGTAAATTCTTTTGGTAAGATAAAGGTAGATAAAATTGCACGCATTGAATTTTTTATTGGTTCTTATAAGGATAGTGCAGAATTTGATATAATACCTATGCAAGCATGTCATTTGTTATTGAGTAAACCTTGGATTATTACAAATAATGCTTCGCACAATACCATTATAAATAGCTACTCATTTAAATACAATAGTAGAAGAGTTGCTCTTAAACCTATGACCACTGCTGAAATTTTAGAAGAAGATCAACAAAGGCTTGAAAGGAGAAAGAATGAACCGTTTAGAAAAGAATGGACTGTTTCAAATGTTGCAACACTTATATCAAAATCTGAATTAGATGATGAACATATTTTCTTGCCTCTTGTTGCAACTAATATATTTCAGGTTCTACACAAAGAAGAGGATAGTGAGAAAGATGAAGAACATGTTGTTGCTTCAGGTAAGAGCTTTCTTGATGAAATGAATTGTTCCAAAAATCTTGTTGTATTAGAACCTTGTCTTGATTTTCCTTTTCCACAAGTTGATTTATCTACTGATCCTTGTGATAAAGAGGAGTTGTGTGCCACTGCTTCACTTATACCTTTGCCACTACAAATGAATAAGCTTGATGTTTTTGCTTATGATTCACCTACTAGTGCTGAAATAAAATATTTGATTTTAATAACATGTGAAAAGGATGAGTAGAAATTATTGCCTTCTCTAAATACTTTGGGTTATATTGAATTTGATGTTCTTTGTGATCTAAATACCGTGGAGAAGCAAATTTTTTCTCAAACTGAATTGCCTTTACTAACAAGAAACAAATTTTATGTTATAGGAAACTTTGATCATAGAGGTGTATTCATGGTGCATAAAGTTTATATTTGCTCAAACATGAATACTCCTTGTGTTGTACAACCAAATGATGAACTAGAAAACTGTAATAATAATTACCATGTCATGTCATATTTTTCTAGTGTTTTGAAGATCACACATTTTCCATCTTGTCATAAGAGTAAGAATGACGTTCATATTGCTGAGCAAGTTTTCAAAGAGGTTATTAATTTGCATGGCATGCCTTCTATTATGGTTTTACATTGTGATGATAATTTTCATAACACATATAAACCCGAGGTGCATTCCAAGTTTGGGAATAGTTTCATATTTTATATTTCAGATTTGAGACCACTATTGGGAGAAAGAGATGGGATCGAGTCGAGAACAACTCTAATTCAAAAGGGGGAGAATGATGAGTACATCACACTCATGGATACATACAACACTCCTCCAACTAAGATGAAAGTTCATGTGCATCACCTGAAATTACAGGTGAGATCGTTTCTAATGTTTTTATTATGTGGTTTTAAGAATAGATTACTACCTAATGAATTAATTGTTGTTAGAAACCATGAAGATGATGATGAGATAGCTGGGGAGGTGATTGGAGACGTGATGGGCCAGCAAGGACGTCCAAGCCAAGGTGGAGGCCCAATCAAAACCGACTTCGAGTCTGTTTCGGAGCCCAGGACCAGTCTGCACTAAAACGGACGCACAGGACGCATACGGACTCAGATTTGAACGTTCTATATATGCCTGGAAAGCTAACGAAAAGAACTTTCCAACCCAACTGGTCTCATGTCAAAATTCGTCCCGAGTCATCGGCAATTGCCAAAACAAATCGACTTCCAGAATCTGTCCTGGTGCTGCGACACCATAATCGGTCTTTGGGCCATGTATCGAGTTGAGCCCACTTAGGGCTGCATCCAGGGGGTCTTGCACGATCCTAGGGTCCTCATATACATCTGCCGCCTCTTCATTAGGGTTTAGGTTTTGCTTAGATCAATTTTGTTCATAAATAGTGTCGCCGTTCATCGGTTTGTGAGACCCCAACTTCGAGAGTTTGATCATACATCTGCAATTGTGTTGCATTCTTCGTTGTTCTTGCTTGTGTTCTTGATTCGCAGGCAGGGATTAGCCTTCTCGGCGAGGTCAATCGTCTTTGGACGGTTGATAACCAGAGGAGACGTCGTGCTGCGATTGCGGGGTTTAGAACGTGCTGTTCTGAAGCCGGATCGATTTGTGTGTCGCCTCCGATCAAATCAACTTACCAACAACCTTTCAGAAGATCGGGAACCCTTGTTCACATCAGAAGAAGCCGGGAAACGAAGTCAAGCAAGGACGAGGAGTTTCAGTTTCTGGAGATGAAGACCGGACAGAGGGGTCAATGGAGACCGGACGGTACAATCATCAGGAGGAGTCCAGAACGGAGGAGAAGTTGGCCGCGAAGAAATCGGTTGGCATAGAGTTGTAGAGATCAGACTTTGCGGTCTACAGACTGGACGGTCTGTAGAGACAATTCTGGAACAGATGAGGAAGTGGTTGCAATGACTCTGTTTGGAGTTTCAGCGATAAAGACCAGACTGTACGGTCTATGGACCAGACTATACGGTCTGTATGGAGGAAGCTGCAGACACAGAGCAACGGCTCTCGAGGAGCCGTCTAGTGGAGACTGCACTGTCCGATCTAGACAGTGATCAGACCATCCGGTCAGTACATCCAAAAAGCTGTTTCATGGAGCAACGACTAGTTTGAAGTTCGAAGCCTATATAACTTCGTTGTTGGGGTCTTGGATGATGAGTCCGACCCTGGTGGGGTTGGAAAAGCATGACACACCGACCCAATTCTAGACTCGAACCAGCAGTCTTAGAACTACAACTCCGGCAGCACTACACCGATCCGGTGTCTGATACGCACGATCTGACCCCTGCAATCTTAGCATCATAACTCCGGCACACCCACTCGGGGAAAGGCGCAATCGTTCTAATAGACTAGTCCAATAGGGGAAGAGTGGCTCTCCCTTTTAAGGTGGCTTCCTCCTCCCAAGCTAAGCAAGGTGGGACTATTTAGAGGCTCACACGGTCGCCACCCGACTACAACTGGGCCACATTCTAAACCTCTCAATCGGAGCACGATGTCTCCTCTTGTTATCAACCATTAGAAAATAATTGACCTCGCCGAGAAGGCTAATCCCTGCCTATGAATCAAGAACACAAGCAAGAACGAATAAGAAAGTAACCAAATTGCAGATATATGATTAATCTCATGAAGTTGGGGTCTCACAAACCGATATGACAGCAAAACTGTATGAATAGAATAATCTAAGAAAACCCCAAACCCTAATGGTGCGATGGTGGCTGTTTATGAAGACCCTAGGGTCATGCAAGACCCTGTGGATGCGCCCCTAATTAGGCTCAACTGGATACCCCAAAGGCCAAAAACAGGTGACGCAACACCGGAACAGATTCTGGATCCTCTATTGTTTCAATGATTCCTGATGACTCCTGATGAATTTTGACATGAGACTGGTGGCATTGGAAAGTCTTCTCCTTAGCTTTCCATGCATATGTAGAGCGTCCAAATTCAAGTTCGTATGCATTGTGGGCGCCCGTTTTAGTGCAGACTGGTCTCGGGCTCCGAAACAGACTCGAAGTCGGTTTTGATTGGACCTCCACATTGGTTTCCACATCCTTGCTGGTCCTCCATGTTCCTAAGTGCTTCTCTCATCATCTTCTGGTCCTCTCCGTGATTCCTAATCATAATATAATCATTAGGTAGCAAATCATTCTCAAAAGTGACATATAGCAAAGAACGTAGGAACGAGCCCACCTCTAAATTTAGTCGTCGTGCATGAGCTCTAGTCATTGGACCTTGCAAGTCCAGAATTGGACAAGTATTGCATGTATCCGTAGGAGTGATGTCCTCATCATCCTCCTCCTCTTGAAGTGGAGTCGTCCTCGACTCAAACTCATCCTCTTCTCCCAAGTATGGTTTCAAATCTAAAATGTTAAAAGTAGTACTAATCCTGAACTCACGAGGCAACTCAAGTTTCTATGCATTATCATTAATCTTCTC
The DNA here is from genome assembly GCA_030378355.1 of Eleusine indica. Lineage (NCBI taxonomy): Eukaryota > Viridiplantae > Streptophyta > Magnoliopsida > Poales > Poaceae > Eleusine > Eleusine indica. The sequence goes on from CM059502.1 coordinate 18,845,693, forward strand.
AATTATTTTGAATGAACCATCAGCTCTAGGCATCAATTTAGACTTTCTCAAATCTGGAAACCTATCCTTTCTCAAGTGTAACCACACTAAATCACCTACATCAAGCTTTACTTCCTTTCTACCTTTACTACCAGCAATTTTATACTTTTCATTCATCTTTTCAAAAAGCTAAGTCACGCTTGAATCCACATGGTTTATACATGCCACTACCTGTTCCTTCTATTCCTTGGGCGGATATTTCTATGGACATTGTTTTAGGACTGCCTAGGACTAAGAGGGAGAGTGATAGCTTTTTTGTTGTTATGAATCATTTTTCTAAGATGTCACACTTTATATCATGTCATAAGACTGATAATGCTAGTCATATTGCTAACCTCTTTTTTAAAGAAATTATACGTTTGCATGGTATGCCTTCTACTATTGTTTCAGATCATGATGCAAAATTCTTGAGTTACTTTTGGGGCCATGTGGCCCAGTTGTAGTCGGGCGACGACCGTGTGAGCCTCTGAATAATCTCACCTTGCTTAGCTTGGGAGGAGGAAACCACCTTAAAAGGGAGAGCCACCCTTCCCCTATTGTACTAGTCTTTTAGGGCGATTGGGCCTTTCCCCGAGTGGGTGTGCCGGAGTTGTGATGCTAAGATTGCATGGGTCAGATCATGCATATCTGACACCGGATTGGTGTGTCATGCTGCCGGAGTTGTGGTGCTAAGACTGCTGGTTCGAGTCTAGAATCGGGTCAGTGTGTCGTGCTTTTCCAACCCCACCTGGGTCAGACTCATCATTCCCACCCCCTTATACAAGGGCCCAGCTCTGATACCAAATGATGAGTCCGACCCAGGTAGGGTTGGAAAAGCACGACACATCGACCCGATTCTAGACTCAAACCAGCAGTCTTAGCACCATAACTCCGACAGCACGACACGCCGATCCGGTGTCAGATATGCATGATCTGGCCCCTGCAATCTTAGGATCGCAACTCCGGCACAACCACTCAGGAAAAGGCCCAATCGTTTTGAAATACTAGTCCAATATGGGAAGGGTAGCTCTCCCTTTTAAGGTGGCTTCCACCTCCCAAGCTAAGCAAGGTGGGATTATTCAGAGGCTCACATGGTCGCCGCCCGACTACAACTGGGCCACATGGTCCTTTTGTTGCGTCTTTGCCACGGGTAATAGTGGAGGATGTCCTCATCATAGGAGACTGCCTTTGGCCATTAGGATTGTTGGGAGCATCAGTTGTGAACCAGAGGACAAAGAGAAGAGCACTAGGAGAAGGTATTGGATATCTTGAGAGTGCTAGTTAGAGTAACTTGAGCATCTATCCACATCTAAAGCTAGGGTGTCCTTGAAGGTGTGATCTAGGCTGTTAGTCCTGGTCTATGGTGAGACCTAGACCGGTTAAGTGTTGGTGATCGATCCTATCGTGATTGGTTGTAAAGGCCATCACAAGTTTATACATGGTTTGAGCCCGCCGTTGAAAGTGGCATCGCTAGTGAGCGCACGTGCCGGCTCGGGGAGTCCGGCAAGTTCTCGAGGGAGGCGAGCTTGTGCCTTGGTGGCAGCGGTGACACAACCGTGTCTTCACTCCGGGAGTGATTGCGGGCTCGTGTGCTAGAACTCTACTTGGTGACGGGAGGGACCGGTACTCTAGCGGGAGTGGTCCAACAAGGAGTAGCGGTAGGCGTCATCCTTCCGAGACCTCAGAAAAAAATATCATGAGCCTTCTTTTACTCTACTCCTTACTTTGATGCCTTACTTTCCGCATTTACATATCGTGCTATTCATGCTTGTATGCTTGACTTGCTCTAGTTGATTATCTCGTAGACTTGCATGAATAGGCTTCTCTACTAGCTAGTAGTGCTTTGCTTTCACACTTGATCACTAGCATGTTTCGGAATTGCTTTGGCTTGATTGATCACCTTCATATGTGTTGTGCTACTCGTGCTTGTGTGCTCTAGTCTTTATCTTATTGCTTAGCATGAGTAGGCTCCTTTGCTAGCTTGTTGTATGCTTCCGCATGTCTTTGATTACTAGCTTGCATAGGAGTTGCTTTGCCTTGTGTGATCCACTAGTATGCTTAGGATGTCCTTCCTTTCATAGGATTGTTATCTTGTTAGTGTGATCACCAGTAAAATTGTTCTAGGAGTTGTTTGCGTGTTTAGTTTTAGGAATTAGTGAATTTGGTACATATTGATAGTTCCCGATTCACCCTACCTCTTGATCACTATGATCCTTTCAAGTGGTATTAGAGCCAAGTGCTCATTATAGGGCTTAACAACCTTGAGTAGTGACCGTATTGAGTTGGGATGTCATCCCATTCGGGGCCAGATCATGGTATATGGAAGGATCGCTTGAAAAGCTACCTAAATGCCATGATTTCGGATGAGTTGATGTACACTCTTGTGGACTTTGCCAATACCTTTACTGATGATCATGTGTATGATGAAGATGATTGTGTGGATGTGCCTAGTTCTAGTGAGTGCCTAGTTTCTTCTAATGATAACTTGATAGGTTGCTGTGCTAGTGTGTCTAATTTGATGAATGATAATGATGTGTCTCTTGATCTTGCTTGCTACTCTAGCATGACTAGTATTGATGATGCTTTTGAGCCTTTTATTGATCATGCTAGTGATTCACTTGTTAGGGAGTTCTTTGATTTTGATGCTAATGAGAATGAGGACTTACTTGACTCTCTTATTTGTCTGCGAGGTATTGCAGACAGAATTGCAGCAACTTCTTTTGAGCTTCCCAAGATATCGATTGTAGAGAAGATCTCATCTTGCTCCCTAGCAGCAAGCTCCTCTATATCACCCTTGATCTCATCATGGACAAGAAACTCTCCATTGATGATGTGATTGGGCTGCTCTTCAAGGATGAGGAGATCACCGTAAGCTTGACGGGGAGGAAGGAATTCAAGGCGAACAATGAAGCATCTTCAAGCAAGGGAAAAGAAGTAGTTCCGAGCTCAAACTTCTTTGATCCCTTCACAAGATTGCCTTGCAACAGCTTCTACAACCCCTTCGGATCAAGAACCGCACCAAGCTCTTCATCAAGCACATCATCAAGCTCTACCCCAAGTGTTATTCAAAGATCTACTCCAAGCACTTCGGGTGGACCACGCATTGGTGTGATAGGAGCACCAACAACAATGCTCACAAGATCTAATGAGATGATCAATCTCACCACTATGGCTCCGGCACCTCCACTGCCACCTCCGCCACCACAAGATCATCTTTGGCATCTTCGTTGAGCAGCTCACCAACAAGATCTATTCTTTCAATTTGATGAATTTGTGAGAAATCTGAATGATAACCTTTGTGAAAATCTCTTGAGCATTTATGATCTTGTTTGTAGGATGAACTCCTTTTGTAGCCTTCGAAGGATCCCAACGCATGAAGTGATTGATAAGTGCCTACTACAAATCACCACTCCTGAGAGGAGTTTCTTGCTCGAGGAGGTAATCAACAGAAGGCATGAGCTCTCAATTGAGAGAGCAATGGAGATGATACTTGTGCTTCACAGACAAGTGGGACACGTGCTTGAGCATGTCACTGGACTTCATGATCCTCCTCACTACTACATCGACCTCGATAATGTGCACATGGGGGATGGTTATGGTTATTAGAGGTATCGTGCTCCCAACCATCATATATGAAGAAGTCTTCATGAGGGGATTGCAAGAATTCCTATTTCTGAGGATGGTCTCAGTCTACATGATGAGGTTAGTACGAGTCAATTGAGCAATGCTTTGGATACTAACCCTCCTTCCTCTAGTGCTTGTCTTATGGCTACTACAGGGTCAACTATAAGAGTGGAGGTACCCATTGAATACTTGATAGTGGGTGCAGCCAACACATGACCGGGAAGCCAACCATGTTCACCAACATTGATAAAGACGACGACAGTGAGAAGGTGACTTTTGGAGACAACTCAAAGGGGAGAGTCAGAGACTCAGACAAGGTGGCCATTATAGAGGACCTCCATCTCTCCAAGGTCTTTCGTATGGAAACCCTCAATTTTAACCTTCTATCTATTGGTCAGTTGTGTGACATGGGATTCAAGTGCACATTTGATGAGGATGGTGCAATGATTGAAAATGCAAAGAAAGTGCTAGTGTTTCATGGAGTGAGACAGGGAACTTGTATGTCACGGACTTCAAATCAAGCAACACGCCACCAAGTACTTCCCTATTCACTATGGCAACCAAGGGATGGTTGTGACATAGAAGATTAGCACATGTTGGGATGAGTCAGCTCAGGAAAGTGATCAAAGAGGATGATGATGAATAAGAAGATGACTTGAGTGAGAACTTGACACTTCTCATAAGGAGAATGAAGACATTCAAGAACAAGTTCCCCAAGTTCAAGGGAAAGTGCTTCAACTATGGCTCTAAGAATCACTTTGCTCACGATTGCCCCAAGCCAAAGAAAGAAGCATTCAAAGCTAAAGAGTCAAGTGACGAAGAAGAAGAAGAAGATCCCAAAGCCAAGCACAAGAAGAAGAGGCACTTCAACAAGGACAAAGGCGAAGGCAAAAAGCTCAAGAAGAAGTTCTCTCGCAAGGCCCTTGTTGGAGAGAGGACAAGTGACAACTCAAGTGAAGCTTCCTCTTCTTCAAGTGATGAAGCTTCTTCTTCTTCAAGTGGTGATGAAGAATTGGCCGATCTAGCCATGATCAACACCACTCTACCTCGAGCTCTTCCTCCACCTTCCACGTGCCTCATGGCCATGAGCCAACTTAGGGAGAGTGAGGATGAGAGCAGTGATGGCGAGGAGCTTTCCTACACCGAGCTTTGGAGTATGCTTGAGCAAGCCCACGACATCGCCGTCAAGAAGTCCAAGATGTTGGAGGTAGTAAGAAAAGAATGTAGGTTGGCTAAGATTCGTATTGGTGATCTTGAGAGTGAGCTCAAGGACATCGTCACATCTCATGAGGTCCTAAATAAGAGTTATGAAAAACTCAAGGGTGATCAGAGCTATGTGAGAAGTACGAGGCCCTTGAACTTACTTTTGAGGCCATCAATGTTGATAACCTTGCCTCTCCCTCCTCTAGTTCATCAAAGAGCGATGCTTCTACTATGTGTGATGAACTAACCACCTTGGTCGAGGTTTCTTCTATTGAGCCACTTGTTTTGAAGGAATATCATAAGCTCAAGGAAGAAAGGAAGATGGCGATGGACGGCTTCGAGAGACTTGCACGTGGTAGAGCCATCCACAAGGAGATTCTTGTGGAGAATCTTGTGAACAATGTCTCCCACCGTGGACTTGGCTCATATCCCACCACCATCGACATCATTGGGACGAGTGACTCCATTCCCACTTGGGTCAAGCCCCTACTCGCCTACGACTACTATTGTGAGAGGTGTTGCAAGGATGGCCACACCATCAAGGATTGTCCTATAGTGAGAAGTTCCATTGCTTTGGCTAATGCTAACTTGTTCCATGAGAACACCCACTTCAAGCTTTTTAGGGACAAGGGTGGCAAGGTGAAAGCAAAGGCTTTGGGACCACCAAAGAAGAAGAGAAAGCACTACAACAAATATGGTCTTCTATGACGAGTTAATTATGTCACAAAACTTGAAAATTTTCTCATAAATAACTTTCAGTGACGAGCTTATGACAAAAACCACTTCGTCATAGATTGTGCGTAGCTAATTACCTTCTATGATGAAATTCATATTTTTGTCACAAATTTATGACAATCTAAGAAAACGTCATAGAAGTTTACGACAATGTTAAAATCATCACACATGTTTTATGATGCTTGATTTTCATCATAAACCATTTAATAGAAAATGATGTGGCGCTGACGTGACTGACTTATTTTATTTTAATCCTAATAATGTTATCACAATAATCACATATCTCAGTAAATATTTCCATATCACATACAAATTTGAACTTCCACATAACATACATATTTGTACTTGCAAAATCACATACACATTACAATTCCCACACTCAAAGTTTCGCATCGCAACATAACATATAGACACATCAAAAAGAGCAAACACATCCAGCTTGCTCGATGTCAAGAGGCAGCCACGTCCTAGCACTCACCGAAATTACCAACACAATACCATCCATCTCACGAGTTAGAACACTTCTGTATCCTCTGATACTTTCTTTAGGCTCTCCACCTCTTCAAGTTCCTTTAGGGTTGGTGCTTATATATCCTTCACTAGTTTCAGCCTTGTGGCTTCCGAGTCCTCCACTTGCTTCATCAAGCGCTCCAGTGAGCCATGGTTTCCAATTAGCCTAACAACAAAAGACAAGGTAACCACCGGAGTTTTTGCTTCAATAATTAAATAATAGAACCTGAACAACCACCGGAATTTTACATTCCACTACTAAACTATTCAATTTTATGGAAATAAAGTTAACCAGCAGATCATCAAGTGCTAGCATAAGTTCAACTATCACACAACTCAATGTCATGCAAGTCTCAAGGTTTTGACTGAACTTCTGCAACCTATTAAGTATCAATTGGATAAATATCATAAAAAAGCATAAGTTCAACTATCCCAGCTCAAGGGCCTGATTTGTTAGTCTGGAAAAAATGATAATGATATTTGCAAGTTTTACTGTTTCCTGAAGGAAATTTTTTTACCAAAGTGAAAGTAAACTCTACTGAGCTCTATACAGAGTATTGTAGAAACTAGTAGCTAACACTAGATCAGGGCACCAATTCCTTCGTCCATTTCTTCAATCGATAGAGCCTTGCATCAAATGAAGTAGGACTGCTCCAGTTTACCAGCACAGAAAAAAAAACAAATAACTATACATCTACTAAGTTTTATTGTTTAAACATAATTTGAGAAAAGCATGCTCCCACACCACTCTTTTTCCAGGAAATAATCCTAATGATCAGTTGTGGATCACCATTTAATATACAAACTTGCATGTTGGGACAACAAGTTAGAGAGCATTATGATTGCTTTCAAGTGTTTCTATAAAGCTAACATATATAATTATAAACAAATGGAAAGTGCATTTGGGATGAATTTATAAAATAATAATTATATATTCGTTAATAATATACTACATATATAATACCAGATTTAATTCAACATAAATGCAAAGTGACTATCTCCGTTTTCTCTTGCTACTGGGAGTTTAGTAATCTGATCTCTCTTTCTGATAATTGATGTCAAAATTAATTCTCTTATTTATGCTATTTTGCTAACAAAACACTTATGATCTTAACAGAAAGACTACAGTTCTCATTAAATCACATATCGACAGTAAATTGAGAATTTACTGTATATGCAGACTGCAGAGTTTCTAATCATTTGTAACTGGTTAAATCATCACAGATATTTATATAGCGCACTGACTTGAATGAGGCACATGGTATGATATAAAAACAACTGATGATACAAACACTAATGGTTTTACATGATCTTTAAGGGTCCAATAATCTCATCAATGTGTTCTGGAATGAATTTTCTTTTCTACAAGAAAGATGAACAATAATAAGTACAAGAGCGTAGGATTTGAATAGGCATTCACATGCCAATAAAGGCAAATCAATCTAGTCACTAAATTGTTGGACTTTGATGAAGTTCAATATGATCTGCTTACAGGATCTGAAATATAGAAATCATTTTGTTGAAGATGTGTTATAGGATCTGAAAATGATTATAAGACCAATTCCAGCACCACCACTAACTGAATAGTGAGATTTTGGCCAGCATAGATTAAGCAGGTAGATTGAGGGGGTTGAAGGAAAGGAGCACGTGTGTGTTCTTGGTGAATTACATGATGGCGTTCGCTTGCCCATTTTCTGACCGGGAGCCATCTTGGAGCAGAATTCCAACCACAGAGTCACTGTAGAGGGGGGGGGGGGGGGGGGGGAAGCAGGCAGCCGAGTGGTCCTAGAGTCAGAGTCATCGTAGAGGGACGAAGCAGGCAGCCGGGCGGACTGCAGAACTCGACAGATTCGGCGGACGGCCTGATTCGTCGACGGTAGAAGAGGTGGACTGCAAAACTACCCGGATTTGACGGACGGCCTGATTCGTCGACGGTAGAAGAGGCGGATGGCTTGATTCATCAGCCGTGGAGGTGTACTTCATGCCGGCAGTGAAGGCAGCAGCTGCGGTGTGGTCGCCGAGGTGGCTGCGGCAGCTAGGGTTAGGGACTGAGGTGAACCGCAAAGGCAGATTGGGAATGGACTCGACTGATCCTAGTTGTATCGATATTTAGAAAGAAAATATCATATAAGTTAGGGCTTTTTGTCTATAGCACATCCATACTTTGTGCCTTTGTCTGTAGCACACCGCACGCACTCATTTTGTTTGCTCCACACCGTGAAAATTGGACTTTGTTCAGACCACACCGCACACAATAAACAATATTTTCATGCAATTAGGATGAGAGAGGGGGCATATAAAAACAAACCGGTGCCCCTGACCGAGCTGGACACTGTTCATATGGTCGAACCCGACCGAGACGCCGCTTCTGAACCCTACCCCGCACAGGGAGCACCCATCCCCACCACCAGACAATCCATCGATCTCCTTCCTCACTTTCCTCAACGCCGGTGATCTCCTGCTTCACTCTCGCCTGTCTCTCGCTCTGCCACCACCATCCTAATCAAATAGGCATGGCGCCGTGAGGTGGAGTAGAGAGGAAGATGTCAGCGCAGAGTTCTCGAAGTCCTGGGCGCGCGGTGCAGCGGCTCCTTAGCACGGACAGCCCGTAGAAGAAGAACCTGACATGGGTTCCCGCTGGGTAAGATTCGGATGTTTCGCATACTAGAGTATCCATTGCACAAGGTTCTTGTTTTAGGCCAGGATATAGGGTTCTTTAACCTTATTTCTTTTTTTCTTAATAATGATTCCTCTGTGTTTCGTTCTTCATTTGGTTAGGATGGACCCGAATTCTGCATGCAGATTAGCTATTCATGTAGCAGCTTATGAGCAAACTGGTACAAGGGAACGTCATGTAATGCGAGATTTAAAATGGGTTAGAGACAGGGATACGACATGTTGGATGGATTGAAGGGCTGACTTAGATGTGGAAATAAAGCATGGTGCAGACCAAACTCCGGTAGTGACATATTGGGACAAGAATAGTGGCCACTACAAAGAGATTGACTCTGATGATGCCTGCTTGAGGCGTTTAAAACCTACTGGGAGATAAGAAGGCTCCTAATCATTGTCACTGTGCAAGTACTCCCACCATATGATGCAGAAAGTAGTGCCTTAACCCACCATGAGATTTTAGCAGAGTCAGAGCAGCAACCTCCTTTGTGCACACAACAGAGTAGTAACTCAAATCAGCTACCTGAAGTAGTGTTAGTAGCTAGCACTGAGCCTTCAAAGGTTGTTGCAGAGTCACAGCAACAGCTTGCTTTATGCATCCAACAGAACAATATCCCAAACCAGCTAACACAGGCTGTGTCTAGCAATAAGCCTGCTGAGGCAGGTCCTTCTGAGCCTACAATTAACACTGACCATTGGGGTGAAAATGATGAGGTGGAGTATGTTGGTGTAGATGATGAATGTGGCAATTACGCTGACTTTGTTTCTGATAATGAGTCTGATTCTGATTACATACCTGACTCTGATGAAGAGGACAGGGATGACTTACTTGTTGATGATGAATCTGGTTGCCATGTCAAAGTTCATGTCACTGATATTGAAAATCCTAAGATTGATTTTGGAGTCACATTTGAAGATGGCTATACATTCAAGAGGGTTATAAGGCAGTATGCTATCTAGAATGAGATCGAACTGAAAGCACATTACAGTGAAGGAAAAAGGTACAGGGGTTATTGCAAGGCTAAAAAATGCAAGTGGAGGATACATGCATCTGAACTACAAGATGAAAAGACTTGGATGGTATATTTCAAAATCTTTACATTCATGACAACTAGCAACCAGATACAGGCGACAACATCTTGTTTTTGTCAATATACTTGAACAGACCTAAGACCACAAAAGCTATGACAACAATCAAATTCATGACAACTAGCAGCTTCATCATCTCTCCATCTCCAAATGTGGCCTTCTTCCTGACCTCGTGCTTCAACACCTGAACTTCACATTTCAGCTCGCCGACAGCTTCACTCAACTCACCAATGCAAGCTCTAACATCATCGGGACTAGCAGCCTCAAGTTCCACCAGAAAGCCACTATCCACCAAGTAATTATAGTAATTTTTCTCCCATTTAAAGAATTTGCAAGCTTGAGGGGTCTGAATAAACAAGCAGACTAAAAAATCAACTTCGAAAGATCAAATAAATCAACATAGACCAAGCATATACTAAACAACCGTACCTTAGCATTCTTCATACACCTGTATAACTTTTTCCCTCTATTCCTTGGGGTATCTGCGATGAGGTCAGCCACAATCTAGTCCGGATGAAACGGACACTCAATCAATGGCAAGGATCATGGTATGCCAACTCGGCTGGTAGATCCCGAGCGGGCTCCAAACGACGACCACGAAGCAAATGTCATGGACCTCCTAGTCAATTTCGGCTGGCCGAGGATGGGGGAAGAGAGGGCTCCTAGGCGGAGGAGACAGTGGGGAGAGCGAGCAAAAGAATCGTCGTCGAAAGCGGAAGAATCGCCATCGCGAGGGGAAGGGGATCGATCGTGTCTGGCAGCGGGGATTGGGCGCGTCCGGTCTGGCGGCGGGGTAGGGTTCAAAAGCGGCGTCTCGATCAGGTTCGACCGTGTGAAAAGTGTCCGGCTCGGTCAGGGGCACGGGTGTTTTCTTACATGCCCCCTCTCTCATCCTAATCCCAAAAATATTGTTTCTTGTGTGCGGTGTGCTTTGGACAAAGTCCAATTTTCACGGTGTGGAGCAAACAAAATAGTGCGTGCGATGTGCTGCAGACAAAGACATAAAGGATGGATGCGCTGTAGACAAAAAGCCCTATATGTTAAATCTATGTCGTCTGCTTCATCAAAGCTAGTGGTCGTGCGATAGTAAGGCAGTTAGGCTCCTATATACAGGTTGCAGGTTCCAATCCTATATGCCCCCACGCATAACTTTTTGTTTCTTTTTTTTTTCTGCACGCACGGTAGCAGTTGATATGTGATTTATTTTTCCAATGCATTTTTCTCTAGATAATTTTCAGTAGGAACTTTGGTTTTTAGTGAAGAAATATTGATTGTTATATGATATAAAAAATATCTATCAATAAATCACATTTTTCTTTCGCCAAAAAAAATTCACATTTTTCTTTTATTTTTCGAATAAAAATGACATGTGGGTCTCAAGTGACATTGGTTGTGTGGCCAGTCATGATAAGTGGGCCATGTATGCATATATGGTTTTTTGTAAAATTTTGTGACGTTTATTATTTATAAATTATGATGTTTCTATTCGTCATAATGAACAAGTGTGTTTATTTATGACGATTTTGTGGTCAGATTTAGTGACGAATTTTTATTTTTGTTATAAAACAAACTATTTCTTTAAAAACATCATAAATCATGTTGAGTTTATGATGAAACACTATGTTGTCATAAGAATTTCGTCATAGAAGACCACAATTGTTGTAGTGAAGGTCAAGAGCATATGGGCACCTAAGTGCATTGTTGATCTTGAGAGGTCAACTATGTACAAGTGGGTGCCTAAGAACAAGACCTAGATGATGGTGGTGGTGGTGGACCGGGAGCTTACTTGAAGATCAAGTGAAGTCCACCACAAGTGACATGGACCTCAATGACATATTTACTCATGAGGGAGGTATCCATGTGTGTTTGTTTGTTCTTGGTGGTTGTAGTGTGTTGTTTCTTCTCTTGCATTACATGGTAACTAGGACTCCTTTGTGACTAGTATGTTTTACATCTATGCATGTGTAAACAACTAAAAGAAAAACACATAAAAATTAGTCAATGTCTAACCCACTTAAGATAGCTATAGGCAAGGGCAGTGCTTGAGATGGTGGTTTGGTTTCTCTCAAGGCAAGGGTATGGCTTATAGTGAGTAAGCTTGAGAGGGGTTCAAACTTGATATTGTTAGGTTTCCTTTGTGTCTTGTTTAATATTGCTTGCATACACATAGCATGTTTATTTTTATTGCATATGTAAGATGCTTGTTGCATGTATCATATAGGAAAATGTTAACACCGGATTTTGACACAGTGCAAGTTTAATAAAAAAAAAAAGAGTTTTCAGAAGGATGATGAAGATAGTTGGAGCATGGAAAGCATGGATAGAATCACAAGATATTAATTTGCCTACTGGAAATAGTATTTCCTGAAGAGACGTGATGACCAGGTGATTAACAAAGACTAGGAAAAGCAAGCAACGAAGAAAAAGGGAAAGTGAGAGTCCAGCGTGGTGCTGCCCAGGAGGATCCGTGTGTGCGTGACCAAGTAGGAAAGTTACGAGGAGAATTAACCAAGAGATCAAGTTACGTGCATTGCTTAGGTCAATTAAAATATTATATTTGTTAGACTTTGTCGGTTGGAAACCGAGTGGGACTAAGTTGCCATCTAGAGTCTGTACTTAGCTTCATGCCCACGGCTGGCCTCTCTATAAATATAAAGGGTGCCGGCCATTGTAAAAATAATCTCCAGATCAATATAACTTCGGCACATCATCAACCTTGGAAACAGGTATACCTCAACGTGTTCTTCGTCTACAGCGGGCTCTCCGTGATTGATGTAGGACTCGTCACCCTGGCGGGTTCGTCGTCATGAAGCAGGCTGCATCGACTAGTTCGACCTCAACGACATGGCAGAGGACTCGCCACCCCGATGATCGTGGTGACCTGCCTAGGACTGTCTCGGTGCAGACCGATCTTCTGGTTAGTTTATCGTGGTTGCTAGTTATCCGGTATACTTGATCTTTCTAGGTTGTTTTGCTAGGATTAGCTGCATACTGTCTTGGGAAACTGATCTATCATAGTTAATTTTAGTGAGTTAATCTAGTCTGATCTGCATATTCGAGTCACCTTTGAATAGATTTTAGCGGCTAGATCTAGTACTATGTGGGCGTTCGTTCGTTCCAAGAACTGTCTCGGCTCAGACCGATCTTCTGAGATATCTAGAACTGTCTCGGTTAAGTCCGGTCTTCTAGTTGGACAGCCATACAAGAACGATCTCATCGCAAGGGTCTGTTCGGGGTATCGTCGGAGTGTTTAGCCGACGAGTTATCTTGTTACTAGCAACAACCGACATGTTTTCACATGCTTAGCTTTTGTATCGGCTGTTGGTCCATCAACTATGTATTGCACCAGTTCTATTTGTCTAGTCGATGAATCATCATTTAGTTTATTTGTTAGTGTTGTATCGGCTGAGTATTGTGATTCTATTAACCGTCTGATATAATATTAAATATTGTAATTAGTCTAGTATACATCGGCTAGTAGACTTATGCTTTGTATTATCAATATAAAGCCAATGCTTAGTCATGTACTTAGCCTGCATCAACTCTGCCCGGATCGACTGTGCCTGCATTGACTCTGTGACTTTATCGACTCTGTGCATGCATCGACTCTATGTCGACTCTGTGCTCGCTCGGAAGTCATCGTCAGCCGACTTGCAGGCTCACACCTTGTTAGTTGAATGGTCAAACTGACTGGCACGCCACGCACCGTCTACAGCGCTCCATCGAACTTGCACTGGAGCTAAGCAGATCTCCCAGGCCTCGTGTTTGCACGCTGAGGGTCGACTGCTGATTTTTGCATTAACAGAAACACAAAGGAGGCTTGTCTCACTTGGAGAAATTTGTGCCTCATGATAAATATGAGATTACAACTCCATAAGTGTGACCAAAGGAAAGGATTGTGCTTCATGCCTATTGAGTCGTGTTCAAATGAGGTCCGAGGTTAAATCTACTCGCGCGACTCAAAGATAAGTGAATCATATATTCCCAATACACTAATGACTAACCATTGCATACTTGAGAAAATATTTTGTTGAGTCATGTGTGTAGGGGGAGCTATGGTGGAATGCTATCATGACCAAGGAGGAGCACAATGAAAATGGAAGTTTCCTAACTCTTGTTGTTTATTATTTGTGATGTGAACAAGGGTTCCCGATCTTCCGAAAGGTTCTTGGTAAGTTGATTTGGTCGGAGGCGACACACAAATCGATCCGGCTTCAGAACAGCACGTTCTAAACCCCGCAATCGCAGCACGACGTCTCCTCTGGTTATCAACCGTCCAAAAGACGATTGACCTCGCCGAGAAGGCTGATCCCTGCCTGCGAATCAAGAACACAAGCAAGAACAACGAAGATTGCAACACAATTGCAGATGTATGATTAAACTCTCGAAGTTGGGGTCTCACAAACCGATGAACGGCGAAACTGTTTATGAACAGAATTGATCTAAGCAAAACCCGAACCCTAATGGTGCGGTGGCGGCTGTATATAAAGACCCTAGGGTCGTGCAAGACCCTCTGGACGCGCCCCTAATTGGGCTCAACTAGATACAAAGCCCAAAGGCCAAAAATAGGCGACGCAACACCGACACAGATTCTGGACTCTGTCTTGTTTTGACGATTCCCGATGACTCCCGATGAATTTTGACATGAGGCTGGCGGCATTGGAAAGGTCTTCTCCTTATCTTTCCGTGCATATGTAGAACGTCCAAATCCGAGTCCGTATGCGTCCTGGGCGACTGTTTTAGTACAGACTGGTCCTGGGCCCCGAAACAGACTCGAAGTCGGTTTTGATTGGGCCTCCACTTTGGCTTCCAAGCCCTTGCTGGTCCTCGACGTTCCCAGCTCCTTCTCCCATCATCTCCTGGTCTTCTCCATGGTTTCTAATCATAAAATAATCATTAGGTAGCAAACCATTCTCAAAAGTAACGTATAGCGAAGAACGTAGGAACGAGCTCACCTCTAAATTTAGTCGTCGTGCACGAGCTCTAGTCATTAGACCTTGCAAGTCCAGATTTGGAGGAGTGTTGTGTGTATCCATAGGAGTGATGTCCTCATCATCCTCCCCCTCTTGAAGTGGAGTCGTCCTCGACTCGAGCTCATCCTCTTCTCCCAAGTATGGTTTCAAATCTGAAATGTTAAAAGTAGGACTAACCCCGAACTCGGGAGGCAACTCAAGTTTGTATGCATTATCATTAATCTTCTCTATTATTTTGAATGGACCATCAGCTCTAGGCATTAGTTTAGACTTTCTCAATTCTGGAAATCTATCCTTCCTTAAGTGTAACCACACTAAATCTCCTACATCAAGCTTTACTTCCTTTCTACCCTTACTGCCAGCAATTTTATACTTTTTATTCATCTTTTCAATGCTAAGTCTAGTGGTCTCATGCATTTGCAAAATAAATTCAGCACGCTCCTTAGCATCAACATGAACTCTCTCATTAATAGGTAGAGGAAGTATATCAAGTGGAGTACGGGGATCAAAACCATACACTACCTTGAATGGACTTACCTTGGTAGTAGAATGTGTTGCCCGATTATAAGCAAACTCAACATGAGGTAAGCATTCTTCCCATTGCTTCAAATTTTTCTTCAAAATAGCTCGCAACATAGTACCCAAAGTGCGGTTCACAACCTCAGTTTGTCCATCAGTTTGTGGATGACAAGTTGTAGAAAATAACAACTTTGTACCCAACTTATTCCAAAGCGTGCGCCAAAAATGACTCAAGAATTTTGCATCACGATCTGAAACAATAGTAGAAGGCATACCATACAAACGTACAATTTCTTTGAAAAAAAGATCAGCAATGTAACTAGCATCATCAGTTTTATGACATGGTATAAAGTGTGCCATCTTGAAAAAACGATCCACAACAACAAAAATGCTATCACTCCCCCTCTTAGTCCTAGGCAGTCCTAAAATAAAGTCCATAGAAATATCCGCCCAAGGAATAGAAGGAACAGGAAGTGGCATGTATAAACCATGTGGATTCAATCGAGACTTAGCTTTTTGACATGTAGTGCAGCGAGCAACAAAACGCTCAACATCTTTCCTCATCCTTGGCCAAAAGAAGTGTGTGGCCAAAATATCCTCCGTCTTCTTAGCACCAAAATGACCCATCAATCCACCTCCATGCGCCTCCTGCAACAATAAAAGACGAACGGAACCAACTGGAATGCATAGGCGGTTAGCTCTAAACAAGAAACCATCATTCAACACAAATTTGTGCCAAGCACGACCTTCTTTACAGTGCAGCAATACATCTTTAAAATCAACATCAGCAACATATTGTTCTTTAATTGCCTCAAGTCCAAAAATTCTACAATCAAGTTGAGACAACAAAGTATATCGTCTAGATAAAGCATCAGCAATCACATTATCCTTCCCTTTCTTATGTTTAATAATATAAGGAAAAGACTCAATAAACTCAACCCATTTAGCATGTCTACAGTTCAAATTGCATTGAGAACGAATATACTTAAGTGATTCATGATCAGAATGAATAACAAATTCTTTGGGCAACAAATAATGACGCCACGTCTCTAAAGAACGTACAAGTGCATATAGTTCCTTATCATACGTGGAATAATTCAAAACAGGCCCAGTAATTTTCTCACTAAAGTATGCAACAGGTTTACCATCTTGCATCAAAACACCACCAATGCCTATACCACTAGCATCACATTCAAGCTCAAAAGTCTTATCAAAATTGGGTAATTGCAGCAATGGTGCATGTGTAAGTTTGTCCTTCAAAGCATCAAAAGACTCATGATGTACCTTACCAAAATGGAAGTCAACGCCCTTCTTTGTCAACTCATGCAATGGTGCAGCAATGGTGCTGAAATCTTTGACAAAGCGGCGGTAGAAACCTGCAAGACCAAGAAAACTCCTCACCTGTGTGATAGTTTTTGGTACAGGCCAGCTCTTTATGGCTTCAATTTTCGCCTCATCCACCTCAATTCCCTGTGGAGTCACAACATAGCCAAGAAAAGAGACTCGATCGGTGCAAAAGGTGCACTTCTCAAGGTTACCAAATAAACGTGCAACTCGCAAAGCATCAAAAACAGCACGCAAATGAATCATATGATCATCCATGGATTTGCTATAAATCAAGATATCATCAAAGTAAACAACCACAAATTTGCCAATAAAAGGTCTTAAAACCTCATTCATCAAACGCATGAAAGTACTGGGTGCATTAGTTAACCCAAAAGGCATTACTAACCACTCATACAACCCGAATTTGGTTTTGAAAGCTGTTTTCCATTCATCTCCAAGTTTCATTCTAATTTGATGGTAGCCACTACGCAAATCAATTTTAGTGAAAATTATAGCACCACATAACTCATCAAGCATGTCGTCTAGCCTAGGAATAGGATGACGATACCTAATAGTAATGTTATTAATGGCTCTACAATCTACACACATATGCCAAGAACCATCTTTCTTAGGAACCAAAAGTACAGGAACAGCACAAGGACTAAGTGATTGACGAACATACCCACGATCCAAAAGGTCTTGGACTTGTCGTTGTATCTCCTTAGTCTCCTCAGGGTTGGTCCTATAAGCAGCACGGTTTGGCAAAGTAGCACCAGGAATCAAATCAATTTGATGCTCAATCCCTCTCAAAGGTGGCAAGTCCGAGGGTATCTCAACTGGGAAAACATCCTCATACTCCTGCAAAAGGTTAGTGACAGCAGGAGGCAAAGCACTAGAAGCAATATCACCAAGCAAAAACAAGGCTTGTTTGCATATCAAAGCATAGCAAATATCATCAGTAGAAATTTCAGCAAGCTCAGATTTTGTGGCAAGACATGAACGACCTTGTAATTTAATTGCCGCACCCTTAGAACTTGAAGAATCATTAACATTACTTGGTGTAGAAGCAGAATTAACAGGTTGCTGAATTTCAGGGCTTTTATTTTTCAAACTAGCAGCTCGTTCTAAATCAGCTTGTACAATTTCAGCAGGGGTCATTGGTAACAAAGTAATTTTAGTTCCTTTATGCATAAAAGTGTACTTATTACTTTTACCATGGTGTACAGCATCACTATCAAATTCCCAAGGTCTACCCAATAAAAGTGAACAAGCTTGCATGAGTACAACATCACAATCAACAGAATCCACATAGGAACCAATGGAAAAAGGAACTCTGCAAGTTTGTGTTACCTTAGCTTTTCCAGAGTCATTTAACCACTGAATGTAGTATGGATGTGGATGTGGGCGTGTGGTCAAATCAAGCTTCTTAACCACATCAGAACTCACCAAATTGTTGCAGCTTCCTGCATCAATGATGACACGTGCCCGACGGTTCTTGATGACGAAGAAAATCTGGAACAAGTTATGTCGCTGCATCATCTCGAGCTGCTGGATTTGTGTGCTAAGCACACGCTGCACAATAATATTCATGTAGCCCGTGGTATCTCCGCCACCAAGGACGAGGTCACCGCTGGTGGCAGCGACATCCTCCTCCTCATCCTGCACATCGGAGGTGCTCATGTAACCGCCATCATCTGTCGCCACATATGCTCGCCTACTTGGGCAATCTTTCTGCACATGGCCAAGACCATGGCATCGGTGGCACTGAATCCCTGTAGTGCGTCCCGTCGAAGCAACAGAGGAGGCACTACTAGAAGCAACAGAGGAGGCACTACTAGCCGGTACCTGCACAGAATTTTTACCTGAGCGCATAGAAGGGGCAGGGGCTGATCTTGGTGCTGCAGTAACAACACTAGCTGGTGGGGGCGGCCGGAAAGATGGCTTGGGCAGCCCCGAAGTCCCCGTCTGCCGTGGTGGGTAGAAGTTCCTGGACTTGCTGTACTCCTCAAAAGCCTGGAAAAGTCCCTGTGATTCTTTCTCTGCAAGCATAGCATACTGGAAACACTGGTTGAGGGTATAAAATTCTTTATAATCAAGGATGTCCTGAATTTCTTTTCTCAAACCAGAATAAAAGCGGCAAATCTGATCCTCTACTTTTTCAACCACAGCACAACGAATCAAACCCTTCTGAAGCTCACTAAAATACTCCTGAACAGTTTTATCTCCTTGATCTAAACGCTGCAGTTTATTACGAATTTCTCTATAAAAAGAAGAAGGAACAAAACGATCACGCATTTCTACCTTAAGTTCTTCCCAAGTAGTAGGCAAATCGGTTTCAGCAGCTAGACCACTCCACCAAACAATAGCAAAGTCCTTAAACTCACTAGTGGCTTGTCTAACTCTATGTTGTTCAGTAACAAGATGGGCATTAAATTTTTGTTCTACCGTCATTTCCCAATCAAGGTAAGCATCACCATCGTACTGACCCGAAAACGAAGGAATTGAAAACTTAATTTTAGCATACGGATCATCTGGAGCATAGTTACCTTGTGTGCGACGGTTGTGGTTGTGGAAACCACCCATACCTTGAGGGTTACGTTGCAAACGGCGTCGTAACCTTGCGGTCCTTGTAGCTGACCTATCGACGGTGCCATCAGCCTTATACACCGTTGCTTCATCATGATCGTCTTCAACGTCGTTGTTGGTGTCGTTGTTGGTGTTGGTGTTGGTGTTGTTATTGTTGTTGTTGTTGTTGTTGTTGTTGTTGTTGTTGGTCTTGTGAGCGGTCTCCAATTCGACAACCTGATCGGTTAGCTTAGAGACTCTCTTATCCAACCGCTCAATGCTTTCTCCCAGGTGAAGCTTGGTGACGGCGTCGGTGACGGCCCTGGTGATCGTCTCTGCCAAATCACTCTGAACCGCCTGCAAAGCCTTCTGTAACTGATTTTGGCTCACGCACTCATCCAATTTGGAGGGTGAAGCACCCTCCCCATCGCTTCCTGACATCAGAAACACCAAAACAGGAAACAAAAAGTGAAGGTTATCCCTACAAAACTACTAAGCGGTGGTGCCTCTCAACACAGCAAAAGTAAGCTTCTTGCAAAGCTCTTACAAAGTTCTGAAAACAACAAAGCGAAGGATACCAGGGAGAAGTGTTCCATGATTGCAAGGGTTACCAAATAACCTATGTGCTGTCCAGAAGAAGTATATAGAGCTAGGAAGGCCAAACATATATATATGAGTGGCACACAAATCAAAAACAGATAGTAAAGCTGAATAAGTGCCCAAATAACTTATCCCTAGTTGTTGGTCTAACTATGTCCTAGAACAGTAGTGATAGCAAAGAAGAAACAAAGAGACAAAGGGACACAGTCGATAACAGGGGGCTTAGTGTAAAACAGCCGAACTCAGAAATTCCAGGGGGCTAGATGGAGCACTAGTAGGAATCCCAAATTTCTTTTTTATTTTTTATTTTTTTGATATTTTTTTCCAACTCACTAGTAAACAGGAAGAAACCACAAAAAATTTCAGCTCAAACCAAGATAGGACGTGGCCTACAGAAAATCTTGAAGTTTCAGAAAACGTCGGGTTTCAACTTGAATGAATTTTTTCTTTATCTTCCCGATTTTTTTTGAATTTTTTGACGAGGGCACACAGGGCATAGCTCAACTTTTCGTCTAGAATCTCCTATAAAAATTTCAGCCAAAACGGACAACCGAGCGAAAAGTTATGGCTGTTTTACCGAAGGGGTGTCGGAATCGGTTATGAAGAACCCGGGGTTTTGAGTGAAATCCGAATCGGGCTTGGGGTCGGGTAGGGAGTTTTTTTGGCAAGGTGGATGCAGCGGAAAGTAGAATTTATGAAAAGTGGTCCGAGGTGGTGAGGGTAGGTTTAGGGTGGGATTAGGGTGGGCGTGTTGATCAATCAACCCTAGCACACAAAGCCGACAAAACCGAGGATGATGAAGGGGATGGCGGCTAGGGTTGCAAGGGAAACACTACTGACGACAAAAACACAAACTAAACCAGCGACTAAACAAGAACTAGGGCACAAACTCAACACTACAGACTCTGAAATTGAAATATGCAAAGGCTAAACACGTGGTTATGGGCGGGGGAAAATTTTTTTTTTGGTATTTTCAGTGGACGATAGGAAGAACACGAAAACAAAACTAAAGGGTAGTGTGAACCTGACGGTGCACCTGAAGCTCTGATTACCACTTGATGTGAACAAGGGTTCCTGATCTTCCGAAAGGTTCTTGGTAAGTTGATTTGGTCGGAGGCGACACACAAATCGATCCGGTTTCAGAACAGCACGTTCTAAACCCCGCAATCGCAGCACGACGTCTCCTCTGGTTATCAACCGTCCAAAAGATGATTGACCTCGCCGAGAAGGCTGATCCCTGCCTACGAATCAAGAACACAAGCAAGAACAACGAAGATTGCAACACAATTACAGATGTATGATTAAACTCTCGAAGTTGGGGTCTCACAAACCGATGAACGGCAAAACTGTTTATGAACAGAATTGATCTAAGCAAAACCCAAACCTTAATGGTGTGGCGGCGGCTGTATATAAAGACCCTAGGGTCGTGCAAGACCCTCTGGACGCGCCCCTAATTGGGCTCAACTAGATACAAAGCCCAAAGGCCAAAAATAGGCGACGCAGCACCGACACAGATTCTGTACTCTGTCTTGTTTTGATGATTCCCGATGACTCCGGATGAATTTTGACATGAGGCTGGTGGCATTGAAAAGGTCTTCTCCTTATCTTTCCGTGCATATGTAGAACGTCCAAATCCGAGTCCGTATGCGTCCTGGGCGACTGTTTTAGTACAGACTGGTCCTGGGCCCCGAAACAGACTCGAAGTCGGTTTTGATTGGGCCTCCACTTTGGCTTCCAAGCCCTTGCTGGTCCTCCACGTTCCCAGCTCCTTCTCCCATCATCTCCTGGTCTTCTCCATGGTTTCTAATCATAAAATAATCATTAGGTAGCAAACCATTCTCAAAAGTAACATATAGCGAAGAACGTAGGAACGAGCTCACCTCTAAATTTAGTCGTCGTGCACGAGCTCTAGTCATTGGACCTTGCAAGTCCAGATTTGGAGGAGTGTTGTGTGTATCCATAGGAGTGATGTCCTCATCAATTTGGTCCTTGGTTCTCGTGTGTTTTGTTCTTGGTTTGTGGTTTTTTGTAATAGGTGACAAAGGGGGAGAAGGAAATGAAGATCCAAAAGCCAAGTCAAGATTGATAGCACAAAGGGAGAGAAGTACATGAAGATCAAAAGAAGATGGAGAGAAGAACATGAAGATCAAAAGAAGATGGATGAGAAGAACATGAAGATCACATGAAGGAAAGATGACCAAATGAAGATGATGAACAACAATAGTGCATGTTCACTTGGAATACATATGAAGATCATGCCAAGATGAACATATACACCAACACAGTAATGGTGCATGTCTACAACAACAAATGAACATCTACACCGACATGAATGTCTATGTCCATGGTGCGTGTCTACTTTTGATGGTCATTAAACACCTTTTCCGACCATCAATAATACTCAAAATAAAGGAGGATTCCACACTCCCACCATGTGTTTTAGTTAGAATTAATCAATATCCACTATATCATGGAGAATCACTAACATGCAAGAGAAATAATGAAATGGAGGAGGAGACACACCCATGTGGCGAAGAAACACAACTTCAACCAATAAGAACGCATCAACTGGGACTCCCAGAGATTGACTGGCCGACCTATAGGACCAAACTGACATTACAACCGATCTTACAGTGTCACATGAGTAGTGGGACCCACCTGGCAGGCCACCAGAGGCGGCAGCACCCGAGGGGACTCCTCCCAGGTTCGGTCAAACAAAGAGTGGCCCCCCGGGTGCATGGCTGCCACGTGCTGGCTCCTGGTGGCTCCCCAATGACAATTGTGCACATTTGGTGGAAGTTACCGACTTCAGTGACCGACTTTGGGTAGTATAAATAGAAGAAAGAGGCCTCACTCCTCCACACACACCAAGAAGCATTACTCTCTTTACCATTTGGTGATCCCTTTTAGGTTTAATGGAGTTAGGCTTAGAATAGAGTCTTCTTCAGTTCCTAAGTCTTCCTTGGAGTTGTGGTATGACTCTTGTATCTTTCTCCGTTTGTAAGACTTTATTCTATTTAATATATTTAATCTTTCTATATAGTTATGCTTGGGTCATGTGTTTCTTGTTTGCTTATATGATCCATTCATGTGTTTGACTCAGATCATTTCCACGTACTTAGTGTTCACTTAAATGTGATTACTCCTTTTCTGATCCATCACTTAAGGGATTAGGGGTATTGTTCTAGAGATGTAAGCATGATGCTTAGATCAATAGGATGCATTATTTGTCATATAGACCACGGATTGCTAGGGGTAGGCAGTAGGTTGTGACAGCCCTATCTGTACTTGAAAATCCCCCACGTTCGGCTATGCAATAGGCTCTTGGCTGGAATCGTACTGTAGATGCAGGGAAAAACCGGATGCCCAGGGCGTGATGATCTGATTGTCTTACATGGATTTTGTATCTGTATGATAGAATATAATGTAAACTATGTAACTATATAAAAGCAACTTAGGAACTTAGCTCTTTCTTCCTCCTTCTCCACTAGACTAACATTTATCTAACTTGAGTATACTATCTGTGTGTCCACTACCATGTTTATCATTATCCTTACCCCTGTGAGGACTTTGTCTTATAATCTAATGTGCAATGTCTAGAACTATGGTAATTACTATGATCAATCATATGCCTTCCTTTGGATAAAAAAAATACGATACCCTGAATACTTCTGGGTGAAATGCTATAATGGTATTCTCCGTGCGTTTGTGGACTCTCTGCATTCGTTATAGATTACCAATAATCATTTTTGGCTTTGTTTCTAAGGAAACTTAGTGACAATGTTTGAAATGTCAACAAGCATTTCTGGCGCTGTTGCCGGGGAAGGCAATTGATCAAAGAATTATATTGAAGGCCATACTCTATTCATGCATATGAGATTATTTGGCATTTGCCCAAATAGGCTAAACTTGTCTGTTTTCTCCTTTCTTGTGTGAAAACAAGGTAGTGCATGAACGGCTTCACCTTGCTTGAGAATATATTGAAGATCCCGAACAACTCTTGAGAAGGGTACGTGCACGTCTCATCCCTCCTCAGAAGTTCATGTCTGCAAGTGAGCCAGTCATCTCTGCACCATCAAGCTTCAAGGTCATGGCCTAGAAGAGTCTTCACGATTTCTCCGCTCCCTCGACGTCCAATATCCCTATTGCACCCAACATCATGGGGATGCGAATTTTGAGATCAAGACGGGTCTCATTACCATGGTGTAGGCCAGCCCATTCTGTGGGAAGGCCAATGAGGATGCCAGTACCCATCTGCAACAATTTTTAGAGATTTATAGCACCTTCAAGATGAAGGACGTCTCTCAAGATGCCATTTGCCTTTGCCTGTTTCCGTTCTCCCTTCTGGGGAGGCCAAAACAGTGGTTCTATGTGAACAAGGATGCTGTGAGTACTTGGGAAAAGTGTTCCGCCACGTTCATCACCAAGTTCTTCCCGTTGGGCAAGACCAATGCCCTTCGTGGGAGAATTTTAAGCTTCTAGCAGGAGTCCAAGGAGTCAATCTCCGAGGCTTGGGAGAAGCTGCAAGAATACATTGCTGTCTGTCCTCATCACTGGATGAATGGATGGCTTATCATCCAGAACTTCTTCAACGGGCTGACTCTGTCAGCTCGTGATCATATTGATGCTGCTGCGGGAGGAGCCTTCTTCTTACTAACCATTGAAAAGGCCAAAGAACTTATTGAGAAGATGGTTTCCAACCAATGGTGGAGTGAAGATGGTCTTCACTCGTGTCAGCAGGGGCATGCACACAGTTAAGGAGGTGGACATGCTAGCCGCTAAGATGGACCTCCTCATGAAGAAGATGGATGAACAAGCCAAAGGATATGAAGTCAGCACCGTCAACGCCTTGGATGCTCGCATGACGTGCGAGGTCTGTGTCAACACGGGTCACTCGGGCAATGACTGCCCTGAGACTCGTGAGGACGTGTTGTACATGAACAACAACAACGGCTATTGTCCACAAGGAGGCAACAGGTGGAATCAACTATGCTCATATTATCAAGGAGGTAACAACTTTAACCCTTCCAACTCTCAACCCTCCTATAAAGATCTTATCTTAGGCCAAGTTAAAATCAATGAAACATTTACTAAAGAGCTTGCAGCCAATGACAATACTTTAGAAAGTACTAATGCTAAGTATGGATGAGCAATTTGCCATTTACTAAAGAGCTTACCACCGATTTGCCATTTCTCCGTTGTAACAGGAAGCCAACTATGGATGAGCAATTTGCCCGCTTTGTTGAAGTTATCCAGAAGATCCACATCAATGTGCCCTTGTTGGATGCGATGCAAGTACCAACTTATACTCGCTACCTCAAGGACATCCTCAACAACAAGCGTCCAATGCCCACCATAGAAGTTTTGAAGCTTATAGAAGAGTGTAGCGTGGCTATACTCAATCGGCTTCGTGAAAAGAAGAAAGATTCGGGGTGCCCCATGATCACTTTCTCGATCGGGGCACGAAAATTCGACCAAGCCCTGTGCAACCTTGGTGCAAGCGTGAGCGTGATGCCCAAGGCAGTCTTTGACAAGCTGAACTACACATCTTTTGCTCCTACACCGATGCAACTTTTGCTGGCCGATTCATCGATCCGCTATCCAGAAGTGATTGCAAAAGACGTTTTAGTGAAAATTCGGGACTGATTCATCCCCGTGGATTTTGTGGTGCTCAACATGATGTCGAAAAGGAAATGCCGCTCATTCTTGGGCGTCCGTTTCTAAGCACCACAGATGCACACATTGATGTTAGGGCCGGAGAAATCCATTTCCTCATCAATGGGAAGGAAGAGAAGTTTAATTTTTGGCCAAGGAGAGTGCAATGTTCAATGATCAAGATCAAGTACGGGCCGAACTCAAAGAATATCAAAGAGGTCAAAGTAACACCCCCGAAGAAGGACAGCCTCATTCTCTACATGAAGAAGATCATGGCTAAGGAGATGTCGTACCGATTCAAGAAGAAGAACCCACCTATGACAAGGCTGGGACTATGGACAAAGCCACAACCCATCAAGTCCAAGAAGCCACCGACCGCACCAAAAATGAAGAAGGTGTGACGAGTGAAGGAAGTGTAGCCATCCGCGTCCACTTCTCCAGAACCGGACGCAGCGACATCAAGCTAAACGCGATGGAGAAAAGTCCCGCTCGTCGGACTTCAAAAATTGGTGAGCCCTTGCCAAAGGTAAATTGGTATTTATCTCATATTTGATTTCTTTTATTTTCTTTTGCACATTTGAATTTTTCCAAACTTTTCGGATTTTTCAAGTTTGCCTTTGCATTTGCCTATTTGGATTTCACTCTTGCATGTTGGAAGTTATTCCAACCCCTTTTCTTTCCTTTGATAAAAATTTATAAATTCGGTTTTCGGCTTCCAACTTTGGGAAAAATATTTTCTGAGCAAAATTTTGGTCAAAACTTTGGACCTAACCCCAACAGCTCAAAAAATACAACTGTTATGGAGTTATGGGCCAAAGTGGGGGACCAGTGGGATCCACCCTTGTTCGGCCGAACACCCATGTTCGGCCAAAGGGATGTGGGCCCCACCAACATTGGACTTTTGCCAACGGTTGAATTTGCCTTCCTACTAGCCGTTTTGAACTGTTTGGGATTTTCCCTATAAATTGAGTGCCCGGGGGAGAGTGTTTTGCCATTCCAAGTTCACTTCTCACTTCACTCCCTCCTTCACTCATTTTGCTCCAAAGTTGTCATTCCAAAAACCACCAAAAATATTTCCCTTTTTTTAGTTTTTTTCTGTTTTTGGTTTGTTCAAGTCCTTTGAAAAGCTTGGCAAGATCAACATGGCCGGTAGAATTTATTTACTAACTCATAACCCATGCTTGGGTTGTTCTTGTGTTTTTGCTTAAGTAGTGCAAATGAAGAAGGCTAAAGCGTTGATGCAGCGGGTGACGCGTTCGAGTTCACGCCATTCACATGACAGCTCGAGCACAAACCTCTCCATCCAGGTTGAACCAACGAGGTACACACCCATTGAGGACGACATGGTGGTGGATGAGCCACACATTCATCTCATCGACACTGACCTCGAGCTGCTGGATGAACGAGAGAGACGAGTCTACCGCCGCCTACGCAATCACAGTTTCGTCCACACCAGGGTGTACGACGACAACCTACTCTCCATTATATGTATGGACTCTGAGTTCATTTCTATTTGTAAAGCATTAGGTTGGACCGAATTTGCACACATCACTGAGGAAGGTTCACGCCTCCTCACTACCCAGTTTTTGTGCACCTTGCTAAAAGATAACGATGGGGTACTTTTCTGCTTGTTTGGGAAGGAATACCGTCTAACCTGCAAAGAACTTAGCTTCATTATCAAGTTTCAAAGTTATTGCAACACTAACCTAGAGGGTGCAACTACGGGTTTAAAAGTTTTCTTGTGAACGTCTTAGGACTAGTGACATTCACAACCCAACTCTACAACTATGGCATAGGTGGCTTGCTATGACTTGTTTCCCTAGACAAGACACTAGACCTATTCATAATGATGAATTGCGTGTCTTGTTTGCTGCAATTGCTAGAATTCCTATTGCTCCTATTGTAGCTATGCTTAGCCAATGGTTAGATTACATTACAGGATCGGGACCTATTGAATGCACTTCTTTAGTGACCTGTATTGCTGCAGGGGTCAGGGCTTTAACCAACACTATATTTGATTATCTTTCTAAGCCCCATCCTATTATAGATTACAAATTTTTTGAGCAGGGTCACACTTTAAAGAAGGGTTCCGATGGTTCTATTATCTTTTATTACCCTAGCTATACAAACGAAATCCCGCTTCCTAACCCGGGATATCATTTGTATAGTTGTTGGGAACTAACCATACAGCTGTAGAGAGAAGGAATACCTGGCAGGTCCGTAGATCGACATACACAAAGCATGAAGCATGCCACCACTAGCGCAGCCAGAACTACACCACCAGTCCATGATTACACTGCAGGCTCAGAACATTCCGGTGATCCCACTTTGATGTTCACGCCGTAGCAGTATGAGACTGGAGGTTTGTCTTGACAGCAAGCTAGTAGTGCACAATGGGGACAAGGCCCCGAGTCGATCGGGATGCCTCCACATCACGATGGATGTCACTCTTTTTTGGGCTTTGGTCATTATGACTATGGTCCAGAATTGAGGGATCTTACAAGGAGGATGGACGACCTAGATGTGGGAACTGGGGAAATGCAAAATACCCTTGCTACTCACACCCAGACCACCAGAGAATGGCAGCAACATAGTGATGACCAGTTTCATCACCTCCAGGAGCAGCTATGAGAGTACCACGACTATACGGCGGCATACTATCGTTGGAGAGGATTTGATTCTAACCAATAGCCGTAAGCAAGAGTAAGCTTGGGGGAGAACCCCCACCAAGGTGGCTTGTATCTTTCCTTTTCTTTCTTTTTTCTTTATCGGAATTACCCTCATAAAAACGAAATAAAAATTTTCAAAACTAAAAAGAACAAAAACAATACGTTGTCATGCATACTAGGGATGTTTATACCCTCATGTTTTGAATAGTTGCTCTATTTTATATCTTTTATAGTCCCTTGTTTATAACTTAGTACTTTCCCGATTTTTGAGTTTGTTGGCTAAACATGCTTGCCTTGAACTTGAATACTTGTGGGTTGCAAAGGGTATGATCTAAGTCAAGGTTGTTGTGAGACATGATATGGTTAGAATAGGGCTGCTATGATCTTTGTCCCAAAGTGAAGCACATCCAGAGATTTTGTTTTCAAAATATTAAAATTGGAAAGTTCCTCAATGATGAAAATTCCTACCACGGCCATATGTTGCACTTCATTACAAAAACCTTGTACATATGCTGCTTGTTTTCACATTGAGCTTTCTCAAAATGCTTGCAACCTTTCTGAGATCCATTTCAAGTTTTTATGATCAAGATTCACATAAACATCCATCACTTGCTGATGCTCCTACACTGGGAGATAGCAATATTATTCCATTGCATCCACCACCATATGCATAACTTCTACCTCGGAAGTTAGCAAAATAAATACTCCATGAATATCATGTTATGACTCTCTTTTAATTGGTTGCATGGAAGACATGGCTATGAAAAATAGAATAAGTACTTGCTCTCAATCTTGAGCATGATGAAAAAAAAGAGAAGAAAAAGAGAAGAAGAAAAGAAATAGCCATGCCCAAGTGCTTGTTCAAGAAAGAGAGAGTCTCCTTAAAAAGGAGTATCCACCATTCCACCATCATTCCACCACATTACACACACATGCATATCTTGATCAGATTGTATGACTTGTTTCTCCGTGGGTTCAGTCTTTTGGTTTAGCAATATATGTGTTTCAATTATGTCTCAATTATTCCTACCTAGAGCTCCACATAAGCCTTATTTAGAGGTAGAAATAAAAGGAGGCAACTTCAATGCCTTGGTAAGGATTTATACACATTGAGCGACCGAGTGAATCATTGGAGGAACTTAGTTTTACTTTCTAAAATCTTTTGAAAAACTCTGGATGAAGAGTGGAACATAGGGATGAGAGAATGGTGTCCTATAAAAAACCGTTCTGTCTTTCAACCACCCAAGACAAAGAGAAGCCCAAAGCCCTACAGGGACTAATGCAAAAAAGGGTGAGTTACTAAATTCCAACTTATTCAATTGAAGGTAGAGTATTTTGTTGTGCACTTGGTACTATAGGGGAATAAAAAACATTTTAGCAACTCCTAATCAACAACCTAAAGTTCTATCTTTGCATCAGGACAAACAAAGGTTCAGCTTGGGGGGGTTTGTTGACGGTCATTAAACACCAATTCCAACCATCAATAATACTAAAAATAAAAGAGGATTCAACATTCCCACCATGCATTTTAGTTAGAATTAATAAATATCCACTATAGCTTGGAGAATCACTAACATGCAGGAGAAATAACGAAATGGAGGAAGAAACACACCCATGTGGCGAAGAAACACAACTTCAACCAATCAGAACATGCCAACTAGAACTCCCACGGATTGACTCGCCCACCTACAGGAGCAAATCGATGTTACAACTGACCTTACAGTGTCACTAGGCAGTGGGACCCACCTGGTAGGCCACCAGAGGCGACAGCACCCGAGGGGAGTCCCCCCCCCCTATTCGGCCGAACATGGAGTGGCCCCCTCTATTAACGGTCGTTAAACACCATTTCTGACCATCAATAATACTCTATTTTAAGGAAGATTCAACATTCCCACCATGCATTTTAGTTAGAATTAATGAATATGCACTATAGCTTGGAGAATCACTAACATGCATAAGAAATAACGAAATGGAGGAGGAAACACACCCATGCGGCGAAGAAATACAACTTCAACCAATCAGAACGCGCCAACTAGGACTCCCACGGATTGATTGGCCCACCTATAGGAGCAAACCGACTCTACAACCGACCATACAGTGTCACTGGACCAGAGGACCCACCTATTAGTGCATAAGAGGCAGCAAAACATTAGGGAAATCCTCCTGTTTGGTCGAACAGGGAGTGGCCCCCTCATGCACCGCCTCCACATGTCATTTCCTGGTGGCTCTCCAATGGCGGCTGTGCACGTTTAGTGGAAGTTACCGACTTTAGTGACGGACTTTGGGCAGTATAAATAGAAGGGAGAGGCCTCACTCCTCCACACACACCAAGAAGCATTACTCTCTTTACCATTTTGTGACCCCTTTTAGTTTTAGTAGAGTTAGGCTTAGAATAGAATCTTCTTCAGTTCTCAAGTCTTCCTTGGAGTTGTGGTATGACTCTTGTATCTTTCTCCTTTTGTAAGACTGTCACACCCATTTTAAGAAGCAAAACGGGTGCAGCCATACGTGTGCCCAGGATCAAGTTACACACACATACAATACATCACCACTGGTAAATAGAATAAGTACCCATATCCTTTAATTATTACATCGTATCTTTATTACAAAAGGACCCATAGGTCTAAAAGAAAACTACATCAAAGCAGTGGAAATAAACTAGCATAGACATCCCAAGACTCCACAGGCATCGACTAGTGGACCATCGCCTAGTACTCGCCTCCATCGTCTTCATAATGGTTCCAATCTTCTCCTATGGCTGAGCAGCAATATGGATATAGCAAGGGTGAGTACGTGTCATACTCAGCAAGTGGGGGAAAAGATGACATCGGGCTAAGACAAGGAAGGATTAATGGGGTTATTGCATGAGCTTTGAATTTCCTAAGCATCCTAATTACTAAGTGGGGTCATCCCAATCCTCAATCCATAGGGTACTATCCAAGCCAAGTCCAAACCATCCAACAACCCAACCATTCCCACCCATAACCAAATAATCTTGTGAGGGTTCTAGGCCGCTCGTGACCGCGAGGACGACTGTCATGACAGTTTGATACTCTATAGAGTTTGTACCACTTTACCCACAAGTCTCCATGTAGCCATGCTGGCCAAGCACAAGCACACTTCCTTAGGTGTGGGGCCAGGAGATCACTATGAGGCTTTTCCAAAGGGTCTCCCAGTACATGCTAGCCACTAAGGTTCCACTCCCGTCCATAAGTGATAGCCCATCAACAAGCAGCTCATCACCCCAGGAGCCCCCTCTCGAGCCATTCGGATACAAGGACAGTCCTCTCTTGACTTCCATTCCTCGCTCCACCAAATGCTGCACCGACACTAGGAGAACACCTAATTACTAGGCCAAGCCTTACCCATATCGGTCTTGTGTAGCACTGTTTTCCTGGGTCATCGCTCCAACAACCGGTTCCTAGGATCTACAACAAGCATACCACCACCCAACATGTGCCCACGGCACCACATCTATTCCATCCAGCTTGTTGAGATCCCTATGCCATGTTGCTAAAAGAATTACCAAATTATCCCCAATGTGACATTGTTCATTAGTCAGGATTAATTGAACCCAACAACCCAATAAGCAACTAAGCATGTCCACCCTCAGCTAAAACAAACCTCTAGTTCAAGGCGACAAGGACAAGGTAAAGCAATACTAGTAAACCCTAACAATAGATACCCATTCATTTGACACAAGCATGCATTTCTACAATAAACATTCATCATAGGATCAAAATGCATCAAGGACACTTGCCTTCATCCTACGTGTGTGGTTGCTCAAACACTTCAAACTCTTGCTCTTGGAGATCCTCGTATGATGGTCCTTGTGTATATTCGTCTTTACGCATAATAGTATTGACACAAGCAATTGCATACAAAATCAATACACAACCATGCAACAGTGGAAAAACAATATGAAAATGCCATGAATGCATAGGTTATGTTTCTACGAAACTTTTGGCGCAAGAATCATCTAATTTGGAGCTACGAGTAAAAAGTTATGCCTAATCGAAGCTCTAGGGTTAAAATAGTAAATTAGGCTAATTTGGGGGTTTAAAAATGTAATTTCAGAACACTATAGGGACTAAACTGCAAAATAATAAGGTATAAATAACATATAATAAAATCTAGGGACTAAAATATAATACTGGTGAAGTACATGGGTTAAATTGTAAAAAGATAGGACCTAAAAATAATTAGAAACAAGTCCAGGGGTGTTTCTGTAAAATTATAGGGCCAAAATAATAATTTTAATAAATTATAGGGGTGTTTCCATAAAAATATAATGCTAAAATAATTTTTTATGAGGTTCAGGGGCTTAATTATAATTTTCTAAAGCTTCTGTACAAAAATAGGGGTATAAATCTAATTTAAATTAAGCGCAGGAGCCTAAATGCAAAATCCTAACATTATCCAGGAATTAATTGAATTAATTTAAAATTAAAAAGGGGGGTGGACCGGCTCTACGGATCTATGGACCCGTGGTCCATTGGTCCACGGTGGACCGATTACATACCCTGAAGGGGTATGTAATCTGGACGCTTGGATCAAGATCCAAGGGCGAGGAATAAAAAGGGGGAGGCAACGGTGGCTGCTGGCGGCCAGCGCGGCAGCGCGCGGCAGGGCTCACTGGAGCTCGCCGGAGACGGTGCTCCGGTGGTTGGAGTTTGGCCGAGAGGGGTCCAGAAGGGAGAGGGGGACACGAGGGTCTCACCGAGGAGGATCGCGCCGGGGGTCAGAGAGTCAGGGAGGGCTCGCGGTGGTGAGTGGCGGCTCGAGGTCGTCGGCAATGGCGGGGAGTGGTCCAGCAGCATCGGCGAGCGTCGGGGAGGAACTCCTTTGTCTCCTGGTTCACCTGCGGATCACGGTGGACGGTCAACTAGAGCCGAGGGGCTTCAGAATGGAGGAATCACTGTGGCGGGTGGAGCTTACCGGTGATGGCGAAGAACTTGCGTGCGGCGGCTTTGGAGCGAGGCAGACGAGGCAAGAGCTCGAGCGTGGCTAGGGATGGGATCGGGGGAGGGCGTCGGCTCGGGTTTTATAAAGAGGGGAGGGCTAGGGTTGCTTCGGCGCGTCGGGGTAGCAGGGGCCGGAGGAAGCACACCTTTCCGTAATCTACCGGCGACGACGGGGGAGAAACGGGGGAAAGCGGGGGCAGCGATCATGAGGCACGCGGCAATCATGGACACGGTGCCAGCAGGGCACGAGAGTTTGCGCGGAGGCGCGTGATTTGTATCGGGGAGGCAGAGGAATGGAAGGTGGTGGGGATTGTGGGAGGAAGGGGATGACAAGGTGGGCCCATGCGTCAGTGAGAGAGAGAAGGGTGCTGGTGTGGGCTGCTGGGCCGCGGCCTCGTGGGCCGAGAGCAGGGGAGTCAGGGAAGGACAGGAGGGCTCCGGGTGGGCCAGAATGGTGGGTTTTAGCCCATTGTTCTGGTTTTCTGTATTTCTTTTCTTTTCCTATGTCTTTTCTCTCCAATTTTCTACTCTATTTTCTTGGGTTCTATTTTAGCCTAAATAAATTATGCCACTTAATTAAATACTACATGAGGATGCCATGCTATGCCAATGCAATAGGTAAATTAATTATTTGAGAGAAAAAAAATAAAAAATAATTTGTCCTAGGCTATTTAATTAATTGCTTAATGCTAATAGTTGGCATTTTTAGAAATTGCAAAAAAGTAGGGTGTTATAAAGACTTTACTCTATTTAATATATTTAGGCTTTCTATATAGTTATGCTTGGGTCATGTGTTTCTTGTTTGATTATGTGATCCATTCATGGATGTGGTTATATGCTTGCATACTAGTAATGTAGTCATACTATATTACCATATTAGACATAAGCACTTACTATTGTCTTTATTTATATCATTATAAAGATGCATGACTAATATTTGACTTAGATCATTTCCACGTATTTAGTGTTCACTTAAATATGATTACTCCTTTTCTGATCCATCGTTTAAGGGATTAGGGGTATTGTTCTAGAGATGTAAGCGTGGTGGTTAGATCAATAGGATGCATTATTTGTCGTATAGCCCACGGATTGCTAGGGGTAGGCAGTAGGTGGTGACAGTCCTATTTGTCCTTTCAAATCCCCTATGTTCGGCTATGCAAAAAGCTCTTGGACGGAATTGTACTATGGATGCAGGAAAAAACCGGATGCCCGGGGTGTGATGATCTGATTGTCTTGCATTGACTTTGTATCTGTATAATAGAATATAATATAGACTATATAACTATATAAAAACAACTTAGGAACTTAGCTCTTTCTTTGTTCTTCTCTAGTAGACTAATATTTATCTAACTTGAGTATGCTTACTGTGTATCCACTACCATGCTTATCATTATATTTACCCCTGTGAAGACTTTGTCTTATAATCCAATGTGCAATGTCTAGAAATATGGTAATCACTATGATCAATCATATGCCTTCTTTTGGGATAAAACAAATATGATGTCCTGAATACTTCCGGGTGAAATGCTACAACGGTATTCTTTGTGCGCTTGCGGACTGTCTGCATTCATTATAGATTACCAACAAATATTTCTGGCTTTGTTGCTAAGGAAACTTAGTGACGATGTTAGAAATGTCAACACCTCCTGATGCATGGCTGCCACGTGCTAGCTCCTGGTGGCTCCCCAATGACGGTTGTGCACTTTTGGTGGATGTTACCGACTTCAGTGACTGACTTTGGGCAGTATAATAGAAGGGAGAGGCCTCACTCCTCCAAACACACCAAGAAGCATTACTCTCTTTACCATTTCATGATCTCTTTTAGGTTTAGTGGAGTTAGGCTTAGAATAGAGTCTTCTTCAGTTCCCAAGTTGTGCGTGTAGGAAATCTCTTCTACTTAATGATGATCATTGATGAATGCCTTGGTGGTTGATGACAATGACCACAAGCATGGAGCTTGATGGAGTCCAAGGGTTGATGGAGATGGATCAAGTCTAAGGTAAGCTATGGAGCAACTGTTTGGAACACTTGTCTAGTTGTTAGGGCTTTGAGTCCATAGGAAAAACCGGAGTATCAAGGGCGTCTAGGTCATGTCTCTTTAGGTCATGCTAGTCGGTGATGTGTGTGGATGCCCAATGAAATCACAGGCACTAGGTGACAATGGAGAAGCCAAGGAGCTATTAGAAGAAGCTGGAAAACGAAGTCAAGTGAGGACGTGGAGTTTCAGCTTCTGGAGATGAAGACCAGACAGAGGAGTCCATGGAGACCGGATTGTATGGTCATCAGGAGAAGTTGGGCACGAGGAAATTTGTTGGCGCAGAGTTGTAGAGACCACACTGTACGGTCCATACAGACAATTCTGGAACAGATGAGGAAGTGGTTACAACGACTCTATTTGGAGTTTCAGCAATGAAGATCGGACTGTACAGTCTGTTGACCGGACTGTACGGTCTATATGGAGGCAGCTACGAATAGAGAGCAACGGCTATGGAGGAGCCGTTAGTGGAGACCGGACTGTCCAGTCTAGACAGTGACCAGACCGTCCGATCAGTATATCCAGAAGGCTGTTTCATGGAGCAACGGTTAGTTTGAGGTTGGAAGCCTATATAACTTCGTTGCTGGGGTCTTAGAGACTACCTTTGGCCATTGGGATTGCTGGGAGCATCAGTTGGGAGCCAAAGGACAAAGAGAAGAGCACTAGGAGGAGATATTGGATATCTTGAGAGTGCTAGTGAGAGTAACTTGAGCATCTATCCATATCTAAGGCGAGGATGTCCTTGAGGGTGTGATCTAGGCTGTTACTCTTGGTCTATGGTGAGACCTAGACTGGTTAGGTGTCGGTGATCGAGCCTATCATGATTGGTTGTGAAGGCCGTTACAATTTTGTACATAGTTTAAGCTCGCCATTGAAAAGGGCATTGCTAGTGAGCGGCCATACCAGCCTGGGAGTCCCGCAAGTTATCGAGGGATGCGAGCTTGTGCCTTGGTGGCAGCGGTGACACAACCGTGTCTTCACTCCAGGAGTGATTGCGGGCTCGTGTGCGAGAACTCTACTTGGTGGCGGGAGGGACCGGTACTCCGGCGGGAGTGGTCCAACCAGGAGTAGGGGAAGGCGCCATCCTTCCAAAACCTCAGAAAAAAATATCATGAGCAATCTTTTACTCTACTCCTTACTTTGATGCCTCACTTTCTGCATTTACATATCCTGCTATTCATGCTTGTATGCTTGACTTGCTCTAGGGTTTTATCTCGTAGACTTGCATGAATAGGCTTCTCTACTTGCTAGTAGTGCTTTGCTTTCACACTTGATCACTAGCATGTTTAGGAGTTGCTTTGGCTTGATTGATCACCCTTATATGTGTTGTGGTACTCGTGCTTGTGTGCTCTAGTCTTTATCTTGTTGCTTAGCATGAGAAGGCTCCTTTGCTAGTTTGTTGTATGCTTCTGTGTGTCTTCAATTACTAGCTTGCATAGGAGTTGCTTTGCCTTATGTGATCCACTAGTATGCTTAGGATGTCCTTCCTTTCATACGATTGTTATCTTGTAGTGTGATCACCAGTAGAATTGTTCTAGGAGTTGAGTGTTTGGTTTTAGGAATTGGCGAATTTGGTACATATTGTTAGTTCCCGAATCACCTCCCCCCCCCCCCCCCTCTTAGTCACTACGATCCTTTCACAAAGGTACATCAGTACCAGGATCTTTCTATTCCTCAAGTTTATATAAGATATGTAACCCACTCTGCCTCTCCTTGTCAGAAAGTTTACTCCCTACTGGAAGATAAGCAGTCGAGGATAGACATCCTCGAGGTTGAAAGCATCGGTGAGTATTTACTTGGATTCTGCAGCCCGAGGTCAGCAATACCAGCGAAGTTAGAAACAACTGGAGAAATTACATGGTGAATATAAGACAACCACCACCTTGTTGGAGCAGAGCCGACAAAATAATGAAGGTAAAGACTTTTAAGCCTTTCTCTCCTTATTAAACTCTTTATTAAGGATCTTGTATGTGTTTCCAGCTCATGAGAAGAAAGTACCAGAGTTGGAAAAGCTCAGTTCAAACCAGCAGAGATTTTTAAACACTCTGACTAGTAGAAGGACGGGCTGACCAAAACACTTTCTGAGCGGGACACTGAGGTCGCTCTACTGAAGAAGAGCTTAAAAGAGACCGAGGAGAAATTGAAGAATACCAAGGACAATGCTATAGATTTTAAATGTAATCTTGCCAGTAAGCCCTCCCTTATTTCTTCTTTTTGTCTTCCATATAGACTTCATCTTCTAATCTTCTTTGTTTGGTCTACAGCCTTGTCCTTTAGCGCTCAGAAAGCTCTAGACTATATCCATGCTAATCAAGTCGAGCAGACTGGGCATACAATGGAATATCTGTTAGAGCATGCCTCGGAATCAATCGATGCTCATACCAGGAGGGTGGCAACCAAAGCAGGGAGTCAAGTACTGGCTATTTGCCAATCTTGGGTTCCTAAACTTCCGCTAGACCAAGTCAGGTAGGGCTTCAACCCTAAGCTGACTGTCGACCAATGTTAGTTGTTGCTAGACTCCATGGTGGAGATCTCCCGTGCACTGGTAGAGAATGTAAATGTCACTCCGACCAGTCCTTCTCCTCCGGCTTCACCTGCAGCAGACCTGGAGGACGATGCCTCATCTCCTTCATAGGAGTTGTTATGAAACCTGTATTAGTAATACATTAGTAGCATCTAAGTGTGGAAACAATTTATTCCTTATGTAAATAAATACTCTTTTCTTACTTAGTTAAAAACAAGTAGAATTTCACTAAAAAGTTGTAAGAGCGATCTCCTGCCTCTAAATAGTAGATCGGCTAGTACTTAGCTGCGTATTCGCGCTTTAGCACTGGAACCTTTTTACCATAAGACTTAAGAGATTAAAACAAAAGTCGTATCAGTCTTCCTTATTATTTGAGGTCGTAATTTATAACTACATAACAATCGGAGTCAACTAGTCAACACATGAGCTCTCATACTTTTGCTCTGGGTTTAATGTAGTGGTAGTCTGTTGTGTAGAGAAAATTGTATGACTGTAATGCTTCAGCATTAGAACAAAAGAAGAAGACCGTGTCAAAGTATAAGGAATCGGTCGGTATAACCCAAAACCAGAATTTGTCAAGGTTAAGGAGTACTAGGACATTATTACCAACCCCCTGGCTCGATTGTTTAATGTATAAATTAAGGAATCGAGTCAAATAAGAATGAAGACAACAAAAGCATCTTTCATAAAAAAAGATTGAAGTTTCATTCAATA
Source organism: Eleusine indica (assembly GCA_030378355.1). NCBI lineage: Eukaryota > Viridiplantae > Streptophyta > Magnoliopsida > Poales > Poaceae > Eleusine > Eleusine indica. Next base: position 18,884,089 of record CM059502.1, read on the forward strand.
ATAGTGTATGTGAATAAATATACAATAGACTTAGAATAAAAGCGACGTAGCTGGTTAATGTTCTAGGAATTGGGTACGTCATCGCCATCTTCATACATCAGTCGGTAAGCCCCTGGCCGAGTGACTTCTTTGACCATATAGGGCCCTTCCCATTTAGGGGATAACTTGTGTCGATTCTTCATCGATTGCACTCGCCGTAGCACTAATTCTCCAACATGAAACCGACGACTTTTGACATTCTTGTCGTAATAACGCTGTAGGCGTTGTTGGTATACTACTGACCAAAATAGAGCATGATCATGCAACTCCTCTGCCGCAAACAACTCAATCGCTCGGTTGTCTTCAGAAAGCTTCTCGTCATATCCCTTAACTCGTGTGGTAGCCCGACTGACATTGGTATACAGCCCCCAAAGAACCGAAGGTAGTTTGCGAACTCACCGTCCGACATAAGGCTTGAGTCTGTAAAATATCCGAGGATTCAACACTTGAAGAAACATACCGTTGGCTCGTTCGACTACACCGCTGCTTTGAGGATGAGCCACTGATGCAAAAAGGATTTTTATTCCCATCTCATCAGCAAAATTATGAAACTCCTCAGATGTAAACTGAGTACCATTATCGGTGATGATATCATGAGGAACTCCAAACCATGTGAAGACCTCTCTGACAAACTTGATCGCCTTCTTTGAAGTTTTCTTGCCGACCGACTTTGCTTCAATCCACTTGGCGAACTTGTCGATAGCAACAAACAAATGAGTAAACCCGCCTGGCGTTTTTTGAAAGGACCTACAATATCGACCCCCCCCCCCCAGACTACAAAATGCCAAGTCATAGGTATCATCTGAAGTTGCTGCAAAGGCACATGCGTTTGCTGAGCGAAGAATTGGCAGTCTTCACACATCCGAACGACCTGGTGTGCATCTTCTACAACCATGGGCCAGTAAAACCCTTGCTGGAAAGCTTTGCCGGCCAAAGTCTTGGATGCCCCGTGATTTCCACATGCTCCTGCGTGGATTTCCGCCATCAACTTCTTGCCTTCTAGAATAGAGATGCAACACATCAAGATATTAGATCCTCCTTTGCGATATAGCAGGTCATCCACCATCAAATATCCTCAACATTTGGCCTTTAACCTTTGTTGCTCATCAAGATCCATAGCCAGCGTACCTTTAGTAAAAAAAACTGAACAATTAGGTCGTGCCAATCGGTCTCCATATTCACATCAATCGCTGGCTCTGCAACATCAGTTATAAGCAGTCTGACCGAGGAGATAGTAGGGGTATCCTGGTGTGGAGGAAAACAATGGGTGGGACCACTGATCATGACGACCCCATCTTTGCTAACTCATCAGCAGCTTGATTGTTGTCATGAAGAACGTGCATGAATTTGAGTCCATCAAACTTGTTCTCTAGCTTCTTGACTTCTTGGCAATAATTAGCCTTGCTGACCGCCTCACGGTTGTGAAGCACCTCTCCGAGCGGGAAGATGTGTGGATTTCAATTAGATGAGCTTGAAAATAATGCTTCAGCTTCCTCGAGGTGATCAAGAGCATGTAAAGCAGCTTCAGAATCTGGTGGTATCGTATTTTGGAGGCACTAAGTACCTTGCTGACAAAATACATCGCGTGTTGTACTTTTTGTATATGACCCTCTTCCTCTCGGTCGACCATTAAAACGGTGCTCACAAACTGAGTGGTAGATGGAACGTAAAGTTGAAGCTTTTCTTCTGGCTCCGGGGGCACCAAAACAGGAATATTGCTGAGGTGAAATTCAGCTCGTCCAAAGCCGACTGCGCCTCCTCTGTCCAGATGAAGTTGTCCTGCTTCTTGAGTTGCTTGAAGAATGGCAGACCCATGACTCCTAATCGGGAGATAAAGCGACTCAAAGCGGCCATGCACCCGGTAAGCTTCTGTACATCCCTTTGAGAGTTAGGTGGTCCCATATCAAGGATTGCCTTGATCTTCTCCAGGTTATCCTCTATGCCTCGCTTTGAAATGATATAGCCGAGTAGCTTCCCCGAAGGCATCTCAAAAACACATTTCTTGGGATTCAACTTCATCAAGGATTGTCTCAGGTTGTCAAACGTCTCTGCCAGGTCAGAGATAAGTTCTTCAATGTTTCGAGTCCTTACAATGATGTCATCAACGTAAGCTTCCACGTTTCGACCGATCTGAGTCTTGAGGTAGCGTTGAATACCACATTGGTAAGTCACGTCAGCGTTTTTCAGACCGAACAGAATGGTAATTTTGCAATAGGCGCCAAAGGGATTTATAAAGGATGTTTTGATTTGATCTTTGACTTTCAGTGGGATCTTGTGATAGCCTGAATAGGCATCTAGAATTCTTAAAAGCTCACACCCGGCTGTTGAGTCTACGATCTGATCGATTCATGGCGGAGAGAAGGGGTCTTTAGGGCAGACCTTATTCAAATTGGCATAATCAATGTACATACGCTACTATTTATTCTTCTTAGGTATAAAGACTGGATTAGCCAGCCAATCTGGATGGTACGTGTCAAGATTTATTCTCGGCACTAGACATAGGGTAGTTCACCTATGAAAATTTATATGTAGGACTGGGATATGCGTGAGATCGAGAGACGATGGTAACACAAGATGCCGATTTATATAGGTTTGGGCCCCCCTCAATGAGAGCAATAACGCTACGTCCTATGTTCTATGGTATTTGTATTGATATGTTTAGATCATAGATCTAGACGAGAAGGGTAGACCTAGATGATGATGTCTAGTTGTGTCTAATTGTGCAATGCTATTGCTTGATGCCCCCTTGAGGGAGGTTCCTACCCCTCCTTATATATCCGGGGGGACAGGGTTACATGGCGGAGTTCTAGTCGGTCTACTATACATATCCAAGTAGGAGTCTATCTCTACTTTCCATCTATGTGAGGTATCCCGGGTACGTATCATCGACAGTAGCCCCCGAGAGTCTTGCAAGCTTGATGATAATCTTTAGTAGCTTACCGACTGGTTCGTGTGTCAGAGCCGGTTCCAATGACCGAAACCGAATGCATCTGTATGCATGCCCAGGATCAAGTTTTCACACACACAAGACAATTATTGTGATATAAGAACAATATCTTTATTAATCGATAACATTATTACAAAGGTGATCCATAGGTCAAAAGAAAAAAAGATTACATTACAGCAGACTAAACTAAGCGTTGGCGTCCTTCAGCTCCCACAGGAAGTCGACAGGAAGACCGCAGGCCTAAAGATCTCCTCCATTGTCTTCGTCGTTGTACCTAACCTTTGCCTGTAGCTAAGCAGCATGATGATATAGTGCAAGGATGAGTACATGTCGTACTCAGCAAGTGGGAAAAAAGATGACATGGCGCTAAAGACAAGGAAGGCTTATAGGGGTTTATTACATGAGCTTTTAATTTACTAAGCATCCTAATTACTAGGTGGGGTCATCCCAACCCTTAATCCATAGGGTATTATCCAATCCAAGTCCAAACCATTGAACCATCCCAACCATTCCAACCCACAACCAACTAATCTTGTGAGGATTCCTGGCCGCTCTTGACCATGAGCACGACTGTCATGAAAGTTTAATGCTCTGCAGATTTTGTACCACTTTACCCACAAGTCGTGATTTCGTCCCCTGTTGCCAGGTGGACTAGAGTCTCCAATGTTGTCATGCCGGCCAAGCACTAGCACACTTCCTTAGGTGTGCGGCCAGGAGATCACTACGAGGCTTTTACAAAGGGTCTCCCAGTACATGCTAGCCACTAAGGTTCCACTCCCGTCCATAAGTGATAGCCCATCAACAAGCAGCTCATCATCCTAGGAGCCCCCTCTTGAGCCATTCGGATACAAGGACAATCCTCTTGACTTCCATTCCCCGCTCCACCAAATGCTGCACCGACACTAGGAACTCCTAATTAATCAGCCAAGCTGTTCCATAGCAGCCTTGTGATGGCACTGTTGTCCTGGGTTATGACTCCAAGAACCGGTTCATAGGATCTACAACAAGCATACCACCACCCAACATGTGCCAACGGCACCACATTCATTCCATCCAGCTTGTTGAGATCCCGAAGTCCATGTTGCTAAAAGAATTACCAAATTATCCCCAATAAGACATTGTTCATTAGTCAACATTAATTAAACCCAACAACCCAATAAGCAACTAAGCATGTCTACCATAGCTAATTAAACCTCTAGTTCAAGGTGACAAGGACAAGATAAAGCAATACTAGTCAACCCTAACAATAGGTAACCATTCACTTGACACAAGCATGCAATTCTAAAATAATTATTCATAATAGGTGCAAAATGCATCAAGGAGACTTGTCTGAACTTAGATGCTGCTGTTCAGTGATAAGAAATCTTGATCTTCCTCCTCGTATAATTCCTGTGCGTAAAACTCCTTTTTGCGCAAGACATACAAAGCATGCACATGATAAATACACAATGCAAGGTATGGGACAATTGGGTATGGTTGGAAAAAGGTTGAAATTAGATAGTTTATTTGGATACCAGAATGTAGGCGGAAGAATCATCTAAATCGGGGTTGTAGATCAAAAGATATGCAAGGTTAAAGCTGCAAGGATTACGGCTGTGAACAGATAGTGCAAAACACATGTGCGCGTTCCCAATGATTGGATCTTGTTCTCAAGGAATCGTTTAAGCATAAATTTTCCTAGTGAAGTGGAACATGGGAAACGCAAAGTGAATTGGATTAGAAATCACCTATTCTGGAGATTGGTGGGCTGTATCATGGTGAGGTCGTCCAACGGCAGATCGAGCATAGATCGCGTTCCTGGTCGTACCAAGTCCGTTCTAGGAGAACTCTCTGGAAGTAATGATCACAAGACCCTGGAACACAAGTAGGAGTGTCGTTGTATCAAGAACACCTCTGGATTGGGAGAAAAGGGGATGGATTTATCGTCGCAGGCGCTGGATTCGCCTAGATCAGGGAGCTGCTGCCACAGAGATGTAGTTCCCGGAGGCATCCGACGTCCAATGGCTTTGAGTTTTGGATATGTTATATGGGACATTAGGGCGCACCTCCATGTAAAATTTGGCAACATTTGGATCGGTGGATCTCCAGGAACGTTGACGTCAATCGGCGGCAGCATTGCTGGATGCTAGAGCAGGGTGGAGCGGCGGCAGCCTGGCGGCGTGGTGAGGGTTTGAGGGGGGTGGGGATTTCGTGGGAGAGGCCTGGTATTTATAGGAGAGGTGAAGGAATGTGGAGTAAGAATATGGAAAGGAAATTAAGAGAAATAAATGCATTTATTAGAGGCAAATATGAAAGGCATAGGAAATATGGAAAGGAAATCATTCTTTTGTTCTTTCCTTATGAATGTTTATGGAAGGTTTGGTTTTTTTCCATATAAATGTTTATGGAAGGTGGGGTAAACAAAAGGAAGGAGGAACAAGGTGATTAATGCTATTGATTGCACATTTAATTGCTCATTTTCTTTCCTTTTGATTGCACGCGATTGGTGGAATGAACTTGGATGATCAATGTGTCTAGGTTTATGTTTGTGGTAGGTGGAGAGAATGTGGATGGTATTAGGGAGAGATATGTCCAAGTATTGTCGGAAGGAAAATACGATGAATGGAGACACGATGCTACAGAGATGAGTTGATTGATGGTGTCAACCATGCATACACATGAGCAAAGAAGAGATAGATGACTGAGCCCCATAATTCAAAACAAAAATGGATATTTTAAAATTTAAAGGAAAAGGATTTCAACTTATCAAATTAGGATCAAATCTAAAACCGACAAAAATACTAAATATTAAATAACATACAATGATTTTATTTATATAAGAGTGGTTTTGGTAGAAAATGAAATCCTTTGTTTCATTGGTATACAAAATTTTTGTAAAACCAAATCAAATCATTTATTAATTCATAAAAATTACTAAATCATCCTTTAAACTCTTAAAAATTTAAATTTGTGTTGGAAAATGGTTCACATTCCAAAATGGGAAATTTTGGGATGTGACATTGTGCCATATATAATGCTTCAGCTTTATATCAGCGAGCTTGTAAGGATCTCAAAGGTTTCAAAATGTCTTCAAGAAATTATCTAGTGTAGTGAATAGGTGCACCTAATTAGGTGTAGCCCCCGACTCTTGTATCATTTGGAAACTGCAAATAATGCAAGAGTCCAAAACAAGAATAGTCGTGTTGGTATGAACCACAAATTTGATAGAAAGTGTTTCTCTTCAAAGAAGCCCCCGAGACAGTCGTCGTTATGAGTGGCAGCCGTGCTCAACTCAGAATATCATGTCCAAGTGGCAATGGCGCTCATCTCAAGAAGATAGTGTCGAGTGAAGAAGGCAACCGAGGTTGTTGTAGCCAGCAACCCCTGATGAAGTAGAAATCATTCAAAGTCTTGATGTCCGACTGAAGCCGATAGTCTGATATGTGACCGACCGATGGTGGCGGTCAGATGTGATGTGGCATACCGATCGTGGCAGTCGGAGATGGTGTAGCCGACCAATAAAGGCAGTTAGAGCTGGTGTAGGCGACTTATGAAAGTAGTCGGAGCTATAAGACGACCAATGAAGGTAGTCGAAACTAGCATGGTCGACCAATGAAGGTGGTCGGAGCTATAAGCCAACCGATGAAGGCGAAGAAATCACTCTATATCGAGTGGTGTATCTGCCTATTCACCATAAATGTTCCTGATAATAAAGGAAATTAGAATAATTAGAATTAATATTGTTTGCTTGAAAACTTATTTTATAAACCAAACAAATCAGTCGACGGGAAAGTCAAATCTTTATCCATTTTTCTCCTTTAAGTAGACCGACTGGCGCATAGTAGCGTATTTGCGCGTTAGCAAATAGACCGATCGACCATTGGATAATTAGGACAAAATATAAAGAGCTCAGAGCTCGAACTGCCGCAACAACATCCGTCATAATTTACTTTTGCGTAGCAATCAGAACCAGTCGACACATGACCTCTCGCAAGTTTGGCTCTAGGTTTAGTGTAGTGGTAGTTTGTCGTAGCAAAGAAGTTTTATGTCTTAGTTTCTTGTCGGCATAAGACCAAAAATAAGACCAAATCACAAATAAAATGCAATGTATCGGTCGAGGCTGAAGCCAAAAAAGGTGAAACTAGAACAGACGACATGGGTCATACGGTGTCAGGATTAAAGCACTACTGAAAGGTCACTGACCGACATGGGTCATATGGTGTCAGAGCCGAGGCAATACTGAAAGGCCACCGACTGACATGTTGTTGGTCGTATCTACGCACCACTTATATACCGCAAGAGGACGGTGTACGATTGTAGCACTTTTTCCCTTAAATTGAGTATTCCAAGGTATATCGAATCCACTGGGACCTTAGGGATTTATTAAACAAAGTTAACAGTAAAAGATCTAGTCAAGGCTACTGTCAAGGTCAGGTTGCATGAGGGGGAGACTGGCTAGCGCAAAGTTGCGCCAGACAGTAAATCTGTCGATGCGCCGATCGGCGCAGGGGTTGAGCCGATTGGCACGCTTGTGAAACTGAGTCAAAGTGCGCGAGATCTATTAAATTTGGGGTTGCGCCGATCGGCGCTGGAATTGAGCCGATCGGGACACTGGTGGATCTAAGCTGAAGTTGTTGCGCCGATCAGCGCAGGGGTTGAGCCAATCGGCACACAGTGAGTCTAAGCCAAAGTACACCAGATCTTGTAAACCTATGCTGGTAAGTGAGTAGCCAGATATCTACTAGTGAGATCGTAACCAGATAGTCTAATTGAATAGCATCATAATGGGTAATTACATAGATCAATGAAAATCTATAATGAGTAAGACCACCCTGCTTTCCGAGTGGCTCCTGATTTATCGCTGCCGGGAGGAAACCCTTAATCACGCGAGTATCTTACTCTACTCAACTATCCAATAGTGCTGCGCAGGCTTAGTGCTGTCACCGCTAAACCACACTACTGGCATCATCAAGCAACCATAATCAATACAATGTCTGAATACTATGCTAATCACCACGATTACGATAATATCTACTTACTTATGCTAGAACTAAGTAATTGGAATAAGCACATGCATGATTATAGAATCAAGATAGACAAATCACCAAAACTATCATCAAAATATTCAAACATCCTTGAGATACATAGAGTAAGATTCATCCCCGTCGAGATGGCCTACCTTGACGGATCAACTCTTGACTCTAATGGTTCTTGAAACTCAACTAGAGATCTATTCTAACGGGGCAAGCCCCGGTGGCTCTAACTCACGAATCTGGTGTCCCTCCGTCGCCTCCTTCCATGCGGCGAGGGTTTACAAGTATTTATAGGGGTTATACTCGTAAAGGACTCGGTTTCTGGCAAATAAGGCGGTTCTTCTCTGGTTTCTTCCCCGAGTCGGTTCCTCTGTCTAAATTAGTATCAATTATGTTCTAATTGGGGTAATATTCACATATAAAAGGGGCACTTGTGAAGTGCCAACAGTTCCCCCACACTTAAACCTTTGCTCGTCCCGAGTAAAGTAAAAGAAAGAAAAATTGAAAAACATACTCTTTCTATCATAAAAGATATCTCAAATCAGCAAATGTTGAGCATTGTTCTATTGTGGTGTATTTCATATTGGTATTCAGCAAAATAGATCAACTATGGGCATAAGCTTAAAGTTCTCCCCAAAGCAAAAGATAATGTCCAATTCATAAATTATAACTCTTCCACACATGAGAATCACTTAAAAGATTATTGTGAACATAGAGAATCTATCTTCCAAATAATCCAAGGCAACAACTCATCTTTCAAATCACTCAACCTATATTCTACATCATAATGATCAAATAATATTAGTGTAAGGCTTATATGAGTAGCTAGGTAAGGTAATTCAAGGATTGCAAACATAAATCAATAATATATTGTAAAGCTAGGAAAATTTAAGAAAGGACTCAGACTTTAGATATGTGGACATGTGCATAGCAAAAATTTAATCTTGGAAAATTGCACATGGTTGGAATGATTCATGGCTATATTGAATTTCGAGAATAAGCATGTCATATACCATCCCCCCACACTTAAAATTTTGCTAGTCCATTAGCAAACAACAGAGATTTTTTTTACACCATCTCTGTTGTGCCGATCGGCTCAGGGTGCGCGGATCGGCTCTCAACCCAAATTTACCAACATTTGTTGGTATTTGATTCATCTGGCTTCAACATTTATTCAAGAATTAAATATAGCTAGAATTGAATTAAATATAGCCATATAGGATGTGGTCAAGGAATGATACTCAACAAGATATTTTGGGTTTATGGTGGGATACTCAGCGGAATTGAATTTTTGCATGAGTAATTTCAAGGCTAGAAAAAGATACACAAAGAATTGCCATCTTAATAAAGTTCATACCAAAAAGAATTAAATCCTAACCGAACTCAACCATCAATTTAATGTTTATCTACATATCAAAGATTCGTGAGTATGAAAAACAATTTAAGGTTCATGAGTATTGTTCAAAATATGGCATTGGTAGGTAAGGATCTTGAAAAACAATAAATTCTAAAGTTCACAACATGAAAATTTATGTTTGAAAAGATTGATACTAAGTTATCATTATAAACTGGACAACGCAAATGAAGCACATGGGTACTCAAAATTGCTCCACATAAGACATATTTGCCGAATAATCATTAAATGTAAGATCGAAATTTTATTCAATGCTCAACACTATTTGATCTTCATCAACACTTTTCAAGAAAGAATAAATAATTCAATTCTCCTAATAGAGCATAACCGCTACCATTATATTAAGATCTACACTTGAATACATGATGATGATGATTTTTGCACACACTTGTATGAAAATAAAATTACTACTAACACACTTGTATGAAAATAAAACTACTACTAACACACTTGCATGAAAATAAAACTACTACTAACACACTTGCATGAAAATAAAACTACTACTGACACACTTGCATGAAAGTAAACACACCCGATACATGGTTTCCCAGCCCACTCACACACACATAAGTAAATAAAGAAAAAGACTACAAAAGATAAAAGAAAACGCAAACCGGGAAACCGATACACGTGCCAACTCCTAGCCACTCTAGTCATCCGAAAGTGGAGACGGTGGCTGATCGAAGCCATAGCACCGCGCCTTGAGTCGCTCGAACTCCTCCACCATTGCATCGTGGTTGTTCCTCCATTGGGACGTGGCGTCCTCCACGCACTTGATGTAGTGCATGTTGTTGTTGAGGTACCCCTGCATGGGCACGAAAAAGTCTGCAGCGGGCACAGAAGGCACCACTGGTACACGCCCTTGGTACTTGTAGTCAATGCCCGCAGTGCTGTAGGGTGCACCGATCGGCGCGTTGCCTGCGCCGATCGGCGCAGAGGGCTGTGAACCGCCCGCTGCATCGCTCCACCCTGACTGGTACTGCTGGTACTCCTGGCGTGACCCCCAGGAGTCCCACTCGCCGCCGGCTGCTGTATATGTGTCCGGCTGTCGAACCCGCCCACGGCGATCCTTGAGAACTCGACCCCCTCCATGAGACCTTCCTCAAGCCAATTTCCTCCCTCCAGCTTGTGAGGGAGAAAAACTCCTAGCTCCGCACACGTGAGCTTTACGTTGGTGCCGCCGACATGGAAGCCGGCGCGAACACTTCCAGTGACAATATTGCCACGAGTCATATTCTCGCCGATCTCCGTCGCGCACTCCCACTTGTCGTCGCGCCCTCTTGGTCCGTCGCTGTCGCAGACGAGGGCTGCTAGGCGTTGAAGATAGGCCCCGAAGGCTAACTTCTTGCTTGCCTTGCCCCTCTTGTCGAGCCAACCCCGCACCATCACCGACATGGGATTGCAATGAGACGGACTCACGATGGCGTTGAAGAGCCACCGCAAGTCCGCATCGGTGACGTTGCTGGAGTCGACCTTGTCGCCTATGCGCGCCGCCAACCACCGATGGAAGACTTGAATGGTCGGGCTGCGGATGTTTCCGTGCTTCATCTCCTCTATCAAAGAGAGCCGCCTCCAAAAGGAGTCCAACTCCCCACGTCCCAAGATGCCAGTGATGTTGGCATCGGCGTCAAAGCCGAAGGCTTGAGCCGCCGCCTTCATGGTCACCGTGTGGCTGATGTCGCGGACGCGGAAGTTGACGGCCTCTCTACCGTCTTCGACGGTGCCAAGCCTCATCGTAGAAGCAACCTCGGTGATGAAGTTGAGGTTGTAGTCCATAGGGAGGAGGTGGAAATTCACCCAGCTGAGGTTGTCTAGCATCCTCCTTAAATCCTCCCACATGCCGATCGAGGTGAGGAAGGTCTCATCCGGGTCGAAGTTGGGGATGAATCTTCCCCTCACCGCGAGGTAATGCCGCTGTTCCTCCTCGTTCAGGAGGGTGAAGCCCTCCTCCACCATGCGCGGCAAGAATGAAAGCGGCGGTGGTGATGTGGGAACCCCAAGGCTTGCCACCGTTTGGCTCCTCGTAGCACGCCCTATTGGAAGGGACGCGCTGGAGACGGAGTGGCGGGCACGGACCTCATGTGTTGCCGCCGCCGAGCCGGTGGATGCACCACCCACCGATATGTCGTCGCGAGCGTTGGAGCCACCCCTCGCCGAGGAGTTACCGCTCGACTTGCTACTGCCGCCGGAACTGCTCCCCCAGCGCAGCCTCTTGCCCAACTTGCCGATGGAGGAGCGGAGACGATCCATCTGCGAGGAATGCGGAACGTGAGCGAGATCGTGGGTAGTGGGGAAGGTGGAGAGATTACCGGAATGGTGTGCCGAATGGGGGCACCTGGCCTCCCTTTTATAGTGTGGGAAACTTCCAGGAGAAGGAACCGTCATAAAATTTCAAAATTTGAGAGCGCGCCGATCGGCACGGGAACTGCGCCGATCGGCACAATTCAAATTCTGAATGCTCTGACCACTCTGATGCTTGATTCCCCTCCTTCATGTCGCTTCCTGGCACATCATGTTGGTTGGCAGGAGAATAGCACGGAATCCTGATGTCTTGTTGGCGGTGCTGATCGGCTCAGGCCCGTGCCGATCGGCTCAGGCCCGCGCCGATCAACGCGCCGTCTCCTTTTCAGCCTTTGGTCAATTCCGTGTCCCCTCTGCACTGCACACCTGCATAATAATCATACCTATTCCTCAAAATCAATGCCTGCCGCCCTTGTCACCCATTTGGGAACATCATGGGTACCCGCGCCGATCGGCGCAGAAGGGCGACGAACGACGCAAGTCCCTTGCACCTCGTGTTTAGGTCCGGCGCTGATTCTGATGCCTCGTGTTCATCTCTTTCACCTAATTTCCACTTCTCCATTGTACCTGTAGTATTGGCATACGTGTCGGGGCTCATCTGGTAGCCGCGCCGATCGGCGCTGGCTCGCGCCAATCGGCGCAATGTCCGTTTTTGCTTCTGGCCCCTCGCTTCTTCGCTAGATGTTGTCTTCATTCTTGAAAATAGCTCTGCCTCCGAAAATTATTGTGCTGGTTTAGCACTCCTTCAATTCTGGGTGTCGTCGGCCTTCTGTCCTGACTTGGGCAATGCTGAGCCGATCGGCGCAAATGTGCGCCGATCGGCGCAAGCTCTGTTCCTTCCTGTTTTTGGTCTTTTTTTTTATATTCCTGCATTGTTAGTCTATAGTATGTATATATATAGTATTGCACGGTAAACAGACAACGCAATAGCACACAAGAATTAAGCACACACTTTTCTAATTTTTTTATTTTATTCGGGAGATTATTTTGATCATAAGTAAGCAAATTTAAAAACACCGGGTTGCCCTCCCGGCCAGCACTAATTAACAAAATGAAATGGGTTGCCCTCCCATAAGCACTAAATAACTTCTAAATCCCCCGATCATTGGGTTGCCTCCCAAGAGCGCTCTAGTTACTTAGAGGTCAAAGAGCTCGACCTCCCCGCAAACAATCAATCCTTAATGTCACGGTGTGGGATGTGAAGCCACGACACTACAAGGTTATCTTATCTCCATGGTTCATATAGCTTGGACGACCTATCCATACATCCCGTCTAATTACTTTTGACGCCTCGATGCCACGGTGTCTTGTATCTCTTTACTTCATCAATAGCACGGCACTCTTCTCCCTTTGGGCGAAACTTGAAAGAGTAGGGAGTCCCACTTATATCGAAGCTTATCTCACCACTCCCAACATCAATACTTGCCTTTGTTGTCCCCAAGAAGGGTCTGCCTAAGATCAACGGGGTCCTCGTACTCTTATCCATATCAAGCACAATAAAATCAATAGGGACGATATGATCTCCAATTTGAACAGGCACATCCTCAGCAATTCCATCAGGGAAGCGTACCGATTGATCGGCTAACTCCAAACACATACCCGTACGCTCTAATTCAGGCAAATTGAGATTTATGAATATATGACGGGGCATAACACTTACACTTTCTCCAAGATCGCACAAGCACCTATCAAATATCCTTGTTCCAATCATGCATTTGATGCTTGGTGATCCAGGGTCGGGTTTCTTCTCCAGTGTAACATCATTGATTGCCGCCGTTAGTTCCTTAGTGACCTTCACAACCTCCTCAGAAACTAGAGACTTCTTGTTTTGCATCATGTCCTTAATGTACTTGGCATAGGTGGGAACTTGGATAGCATCAACAAAAGGGACATTGATGTAAATTTTCTTCATAATATCGACGAACCTTGCAAATTGCTCATCGTGTTGCCGTGCTCTTTCTGTCTTCGTCAGTAGTTGAGTATATAGAAACGTGGTAGGGCCATGCTCTTCTGTCTCCACGCCCATCTTCAGACCAGAGAGGTTATCATCCACCTTGCGCCGATCGGCGCTTTCAGGGAGCCGATTGGCTCCGACAGGGTCGTCGCCGATCGGCGCTGGGTGTGCGTCGATCGGCGCGGGGTTTCTTTGCTCCCACAGAGTGTTCTAGATCTTCTGTTTGTTTTCCTGATCGCGTAGCTATTGCCTTCAACTGTTCTGCAGATATCGTATTGCCAGGAATAGCCCCCTTATTGCTTTGAATGGCTTGCGATAGCTGTCCCATCTGTTGCTCCATAATCTTGGTATGCTTCAAAATCTGCTCGTTGGAGCTCCCAATTTCTATCACCTTGGCATTAACTCTCTCAAGGACATGATCAATCTCCTTGAATCTAGCTTGATTGTCCTTGTTGATCTTCTCTTGAGCTTGGAAGAGCTCATGTCATTGGAGACGAAGTGGGATAGAGTTTTGCATGGACGAACTAGGGGAGAAAGAACTCCTTTGTTGCTGATATTGGGGCTTCCATCCACTATTCTTCATATATTCTAACATCTTCATCTCTTCAGGGCAATCTTTCTGCACATGACTAAATTCTCCACACTCACTACATGTTAAGCGTGATTCCGCCAGCTTGAGTGTCTCTTCCTGAGGGATATGAAGATTATTGTCCAACCTTCTTCGAATAGCATCGAGGTGATCTATAATAAATTCTTCCTGAGTCTTCTCAATCACACTCTTTGGTACTCCTTTTGAAGGTTGCAAATTCCTTGAGGTTCTCTCACCATCCCACGATTGATTTTCAACTAACAACTTGATCAAATTCTTAGCTTCAGTGGGGGTTTTTGACATGAATGATCCTACAGCTGAGGCGTCCAAATGTTGACGTGATAAAAGATTCAATCCTGTGTAGAACCTCTCAACAACTTCTCCAACCGTTAGACCATGATGTGGGCATGTATCCATATGCTCATTGTATCTTTCCCATGCTTCTCCAATGCTCTCATCAATATTCTGTATAAATCCAAGAAACTTATTTTTCAAAGCTTGAGTCTTACCGGGGGGAAGTATTTGGCCAAGAATTCAGCTGCTAATGTGTTCCACACCATTTTCACTGTGTTTTCCAATCTATTGTACCATTGCTTGGGGTGTCCAACTAGAGAGAAGGGAAACAGCCCCACACGTGCTTGGTCTCCTGTCAATCCCACTATCTTGAATGTACTGCAAACTTCAAGGAAGTGTTGCAAGTGATGATTGGGATCTTCTGAACCTGTGAACGGTTGTTGCACCACTATTACAACATATCTCTCCAATTGATACGGAAGTTGATCTTGAGCTTCTTGGAAATCTGTCTTGACAATACTAGTCAATTGTGGCTTAAGACGATTAACCATAGGTACCTCTGCCATCTCCTCTTCTTCTTGCTCTTGAACTGAGTCTTCTATTGTGAATAATACTCGAGGTGTTGCGCGGACTGCTTCCAAATCTCCAAGTGACCTGCTTCTCTTTTCCGCTGTTCTCTTCTTGTGTAAGAGTCTTTCTGGATCATCGGCGTAATTAGAGGGTTTGTCTGACTTAGGACCGTCCATACCTGTTAGTTTCACTGAACAGAATATATGTACTAAAGAGACAAGTAAAGCACAATGACTAAACACTAATACATCAAACAATGTTTAAAAACCTGCTATTGTCCTCGGCAACGGCGCTAGAAAAAGGGTAGCTTGTTGGTCGTATCTACGCACCCACTTATATACCGCAAGATGACGGTGTATGATTGTAGCACTTTTTCCATTGAATTGAGTATTCCAAGGTATATCGAATCCACTGGGACCTTAGGGATTTATTAAACAAAGTTAACAGTAAAAGATCTAGTCAAGGCTTCTGTCAAGGTCAGGTTGCATGAGGGGGAGACTCGCCAGCGCAAAGGTGTGCCAGATAGTAAATCTGTCGATGCGCCGATCGGCACAGGGGTTGAGCCGATCGGCACGCTTGTGAACATTAGACAAAGTGCACGAGATCTATTAAATCTAGGGTTGCGTCGATCGGCGCTGGAATTGAGCCGATCGGCACACTGGTGGATCTAAGCTGAAGTTGTTGCGCCGATCGACGTAGAGGTTGAGCCGATCGGCACACGGTGAGTCTAAGCCAAAGTACACCAGATCTTGTAAACCTATGGTGGTAAGTGAGTAGCCACATATCTACTAGTGAGATCACAACCAGATAGTCTAATTGAATAGCATCATAATGGGTAATTACATAGATCAATAAAAATCTATAATGAGTAAGACCACCCTGCTTTCCGAGTGGCTCCCGATTTATCGCTGCCAGGAGGAAACCTTTAATCGCACGAGTATCTTACCCTACTCAACTATGCAATAGTGCTGCGCAGGCTTAGTGCAGTCACCGCTAAACCACACTACTGGCATCATCAAGCAACCATAATCAATATAATGTCTCAATACTATCCTAATCACCACGATTACAATAATATCTACTTACTTAGCCTAGAACTAAGCAATTGGAATAAGCACATGCATGATTATAGAATCAAGATAGACAAATCACCAAAACCATCATCAACATATTCAATCATCCTTGAGATACATAAAGTAAGATTCATCCCCGTCGAGATGGCCTACCTTGACGGATCAACTCTTGACCTCAATGGTTCTTGAAACTCAACTAGAGATCTATTCTAACGGGGCAAGCCCCGATGGCTCTAACTCACGAATCTGGTGTCCCTCCATCGCCTCCTTCCTTGCGGCGAGGGTTTACAAGTATTTATAGGGGTTCTACTCATAAAGGACTCGGTTTCTAGCAAATAAGGCGGTTGCGCCGATCGGCGCAGGATTGCGTCGATCGGCGCAAGCCGTGTCTTCTCTGGTTTCTTCCCTGAGTCGGTTGCTCTGTCTTCCACAGCTATCATATGGGCCTTTTCCTTCGAGATAAAGTCTTGTACTGCACGTTAAGATCTTGAAGTTCCATAAATCTTCTTGAAGTTCCATAAATCTTCTTAAGCAAATATCTTCAAGTGTCTTGCGCAGATAAACTTCCATAAACATGTGGAATGGGCCTCGGTCACTTCTGTGGGCCAAAACACCCTTGCGCCGGTCGGCTCATGGGCTGCGCCGATCGGCGCACTGGGCTTCTTCAGTGCTTTTCGTCAGTTCTAGACTCCTGTCCTCTCCATCATCGCTTAATCACCAATTTTATCTGTTTCTGCAATAAAGCTCTAAAACAACACATATACAAATATATAGGCAATATCACAGGTAAATGGCCTAAATTAGTATCAATTATGCTCTAATTGGGGTAATATTCACATATAAAAGGGGCACTTGGGAAGTGCCAACACATGTGTACTGCTAGATTCACAAAAAAGTAGGAGAAAACGTGTACAGATAAACAAATAGCCCCCTGGCTTGATTGTTTAATGTGAAGGATGAAATAACTGAGGCAATATAATGACGAATAAAGCCACAAATAACAGCACTAATTAAAAAGCCCAACTTTACTCATCAAAAACATACGACCTTCTGCTTAGTAAATAGAGATAAGCGACAGTGGGGAAAGAGTATGAAGGACATTAGCCCAAAACGTTGAAAATAAATCCAGAAAGTATTAGGATACATAGGTTTTCAATTCGGCGAACTGAAGAGGAGCCCCCAAGCGTGTCGATATGGCTGGGGAGTGGTCCAACGTCGAAGTCGAACCATCATGTGGTCGGTATATCGAAGCTCGGAGTGGTTGACTGAGACGCTGAATCATCGAAGGTGTCATCGGGTAGCCGAGTGGTAAAACCACCAAAGCGCCAAGTCAAAGGCGTCACCAGGTAGCCGCGTGGCCAGGGTAATTGCAGAGTAGCCCCCGGGCATGTCCATGTGACCTCCAAGCGGTCGAACCATCGAGTCATGACAATGTCGCCCAGTCATCGGTAGGCGTCATGTCGCGACGATATTGCCGGGGAGTGGTCGCCCTTATTGAGGGTGTATTCGTAGTATTCGGTGTTGCCGGGTTACTGGAGTCGTTAGGTTGATGACGAGCCCCCGAGCGTGTCCATATGGTTGCTAAGTGGCCGAGCCATCAAGTCGCGACGATGTCCCCGAGTCGTGGAGGCGTCGTTGCCAAGTGGTCAACGGAATGGCGGAGTAGCCCCCGAGCATGCCAATGTAGTCACCGACTAGTCGAGCCGTCGAGTTGTGACGATGTCGCCGAGTGGCTAAGTTCGCTGAATCGCGACGATGTTGCCGAATCATGGAGGGGTCATCACGACGACGTTGCCCGGTGCCCAAAGTCGTCATAGTGCGGCGATGTTGTCAGATCGCCGCATGAGAGGCTATCGCAGACCACTGGATGAAGCTACGATTGACGTGAGCGATGACAAGGCGCTTCAACGCCAGCCAGCTCATGATCAAATCTTGAAATAGATTGAGATCATCTAACTCGATAAGCTGACCTTCGCGCTGCCCCTACCTGGCGTGCCAAATGTCAAGATTTATTCTTAGCACTAGACATAGGATAGTTCACCTTTGAAGATTTATATGCAGGACTAGGGTATGCGCAAGATCGAGAGACGATGGTAACACAAGACGTCGATTTAGATAGGTCCGGGTCCCTTAATGAGAGTAATAACTCTACGTCCTGTGTTCTGTGGTATTCGTATTGATATGTCTAAATCCTAGATCTAGACGAGAAGGATGGACCTAGACGATGATGTCTAGTTGTGTCTAATTGTGCGATGCTATTGCTTGATGCCCCCTTGAGGGAGGTTCCTGCCCCTCCTTATATATCCGGGGGACAGGGTTACATGGCGGAGTCCTAGTCGGCCTACTATACATATCCAAGTAGGAGTCTATCTCTACTTTCTATCTATGTGAGTTATCCTGGGTACGTATCATCGATAGTACACTTTCTTTATAAAATTAGCAGCTAAAAGCCTAGCTATCTCCTTCTTCATGGCATCCTTGCGGTCTTGAGCGAATCTTCTGAATCTTTGCTTGATGGGTGTGGCCCCAAGAGGCACCCTTAATTCATGCTCAATATTTTCCATAGGAACTCTCGCAATGTCAGACGGCAGCCATGCAAAGATGTCCCTGTTTTCCTAGAGGAAAAGAGTGAGCACAAGTTCTTATTTCTCCCTAGGGTCTACCCCTGCATAAGTGATCTTAGCAGGGTCTTCCTGGTCGAGCGATATCTCTTTGGTTGAGACATCGTCCGTCTAGAGTTTCTACTTGTTGGGGTTCTTTGTGGGGATCTCCGCTTCAGCCTTCACCACATCGTCGACTGCCTTCTAGATCTCCGACCGGTTGGACAACATCAACTGTCAGTCTGCCAACTCACAACTCTGCACATCGCAATCAAAAGAGTTCCAAAAATCAGAGTGGAGGGAGATAATTCCTTTGTGGCCTGACATCTTCATGGTGAGGTATGGATAATGAGGGACCGCCATGAACTTCGCCATTGTAGGTCTGTCGAGGATGACATGATAAGAAGACTCAAAGTTGGCTACTTGGAAAGTAACTCGCTTAGTCATGTACTTCTCTCGGGAGTCATGATGCTAGGTTGCAACTTCATGGTCCCACTAGGCATGCCAAAAAGCATGTTGACTCAAAATTCATGCATGCGTGACCTGGGAGATTTGCTTTACTCCAGTGCAGGCTCAATGCAAAAACCGATGTGTGCCAGTTGATTTTCCCTGCCAACCGACAAAGAAAAATGGTCAAATTCCCTGGGTCACCGGCCCCAAACAGGTCGATAAGAAAGCTGATAGTCATTGTTCATGAAAACTATGATTATTGACTATAATAAATAAAGCCATTCACTTGGCTGATCGTATCGGCTTATCGGCAAGCTTTAATGAAATATAATAAATGTGGTAAAAACTAGTGCCTATAAACACTAAGTCGATAGACCTGACAATAGAATGCAACTACTTGCTCGGTTGATAGTGATGAAGTCGATGGATCTGGTAGCTGGTATTACAAATATGCTTTAAAATAACAGATCTAATCCACTTAAACAAAGCGGTTCGATGATCTAATTCTTGAATAAAGCGCAGTGAAGTTGATCGAACCGTGATAACCTATCGGCTAAACGTCCCGATAGAACTCTATTGACTCTTCCCACAATCAAGTTAAACCTAGTCCTATCAGCTCAACAAGAGATCAAAGTAGATGTAGTTTTGCTTGTACAAGCACACCAAACCTAATCGATCAGTACTTTAGTCAAAGTTAATAAGACTAGATATGACCTAATCACAGGTAAAATCAATATGGTGACTCGAATAACAGATTTGGAGCTAGTTTATAAAATCTACTGATTATCACAATAGATCAGACCTAACCGAGATAGTATTACAACGCAAAATTGATAAGATAAACAAGAAATAGATCTAATTACTAAATAACTAGCGGTCACAATGATAGCAACTAGAATATCAAATCAATGAGAAAGTACTAGTAGAAGCCGATGAAATTACCGAAAATAACAAATCCAAGTCTCTCGCCGAAATCAGAGCAGATGCAGCCCGCTCAAGATGAGAACTCATCGAAATTGGAAAAGGGTGGCGATGAGCCGAATTGTATTAAACGTGTATTCTTTTTCCCGTAGAAACCCTATTACATATTTATAACCCCGTGCAAGGGTTTTGATCCAAGTCGGTCAAGACTCTTCGGTTTCCAAACAGACAAACCAACTAGATTTTATTCCTAACCAAAGTCTTTCTATAATGAAAAACAAAATAAACCCAAACAGGTCCAGCTAATCACTTTCGGTTGTTTGACTTCTTTGACTCAGCCGACTTCAACCCTGCATCACCGCTAACTGGGCCTAGGTCCAAATACCGATATCAACACAAATTTATTTGTGACACATAATTTTATGTTCCTATAAAATCTCTTGTAACATAGAAGTCCAAGTGTTACAATAATATGTTACTATATGCATGTTTTGTAGTAGTGTATATCCATTTCCACCACCATAAAATTTTCCAGCAACATGAACTAGAAACACCATAACAAAATCCTATACACACTGTTTAAGGATCTTAGGTAAATGTTTATTGGTATATATAACAGCTCCAACAAGAGTTAGCCTATGACACTCTCTTTGAAGGGTCAGTATAGTTTGGTCCATGGAAACGTATTTGGAAAACTGTCACACCCGGTTTGAAGGACGAAACCAAGTGCTATTCATATGTGTGCCCAGGAACAAGTTTCACACATAGCGACAGTAAGTGCATAATGGTATAACCAATGTCATTATTACAATGTACGATTATTACATAAAAGATTGTCTTTAAAGACTAAAATGATTCTCAAGCTAGATAGCAGCGGAAAACACCATAACACCACAGGCAATCGACCGGGGGCACGCTCACCTAGTAGTAGTCTTCGTCGATGTAGTGCATCTCTCCAGCATCTTCTGAGCAGCAGTTTAGAGTACACCAACAAAGGGAAATAGCAAGGGTGAGCACATGCCGTACTCAGCAAGTGGGGGAAAATATGGCATGCAAGCTTAATAGAACAAAGGCTAACATAATGGTTCTTTTGCATAAATGAGCATCTATACCTAAGACTATTTGAAAAGCAATCCTATTTACTAGGTGAGTTGAACTATCAAACCCTTAGTTATAGCCCACAAAGGACTACGATTCACATAGAATCCAGAGCCACCAACTCACACCGAGTTGAACGGTTCACACATAACACCCTTCACTAAGAAGCCAACCAATCCCAACCAAACCAAACTTGGCTACCCACCAAGTTCACCCGACCAGTCCCCCTAATCGTGTGAGGATCCAGGCCACTCATGACCATGAGGACGACTGTTATAACAGTTTGACACTCTGCAGAGGTTGCACAACTTTACCCACAGGTTGGTGATTTCATCACTATGCAGTGACTAGAGAGTCTCCATGTTGCCCAACTCACTCTACTGTAGGGGTGAGGCCAAGAGATCGCCACAAGGTCTTTCAAAGAGCTTCCCAGCTTGCAAACAATCCACGCTAAGGTTTCACCACAGCGGAATTAATCGGTTCCTACAGAAGCGCCCTTTGGCGCCGTGGCTTGGTAGTAAACCATCCCTCACTTGAGTCCGAAAGTAAACCGTTCCATCTTTCTTCCTCAACTGCCAGCAGAACTCGGAAGACATCTTGATACTCAATCAAGCCTACCCATATCAGCCCACGAACTAACTCTTGTGATCGCTCCACGAATGGTACTCTTGTGCTTTGTGCTTTGTGCTGTATTCCTGGGTGGCCGCTCCACGAACTAACTCTTGTGATCCCAAGCAGGTACCACCAGAATCCCATAGTACTCTACCGAGTACACGTGCATACCCGCACCATCATCATCCTCCTCCTGCTTGGATCATCTAGGTTCCATGTTGTTAAATAGTATTGCCCATCCCTCATGATCATTATGTTAAAGTGAACCATTAGTCAAGATTAACATTAGACACTTCCATTCCTAACATAGCAAACTAAGCATGACGTACCCATACCTGCAAACTAAACCAGAACCCGGCGATAAGGAATAGTATGGAGGAATGTAAAACATAGGTTCAAAATAAATCAAGGACACTTGCCTGGTTCCCTTTGCTGCTGCTCAAAGTCTTCGAAATGGAGATCCTGGAAGTTCTCTAACTGCAGATCATCTACTCAACATCACACCGGAAAGACAAGCATACAAACAAACTAAGAACAACACAATACATAGCACACAACAGCAATGAAAACAATACTATAAAAAAGTACGTGTTGCTACGATCACGTGAGCGTAATAATCGACTAAATCCGAGTTATGAGTGAAAAGTTATTAATGTTTGAAGTTCTACGGTTAAAATAAAATAGTAAAATCAGCAAATTACTGAAAAGTACAAATAAATAATATTAATCACTACGATCGCATTGGTGCAAGAATTTCTCAGTTCTGAGCTACGGTTGAAAAGTTATGGCGATTTGAAGTTTCAAGGGCTAAAACATAAAAATAGGCAAGTCTAGGGGCTTAAAAGTAATTTTAGAAAAGTATAAGGGCTAAACTATAAAATGTAAGTATAAAATATAATTTATGAAAATTTTAGGGATGAAAATGTAATTTATAAAAAAATACAGGGACCAAAATGTAAAAAGGCAGGACTAGAATATAATTAATAAAAATACAGGGGAGTTTTTGTAAAACTATAGGACTAAAATATTATGTAGAAAAATTCTAGGGCTTTTCTACAAAATACAGTGCTAAAAACTATTATTTAAAAACTCAGGGTTCTATATATAATTTTGCAAAGGTCTTTCAAAATTTTTAGGATTAAAATGTAATTAAAACAAAGAGCAGGGGCCTAAGCGTAAAACTAGCATTTACTGGTAATTAAATAAAAAACAAATAAAACAATTCTCGTGGACTAGGTCCACGGGGCTCGTGAACCAGGGGAGGTGCACCGGTCCATGGGTCCACGGTGGACCGAGACCATACCCCTTCGCCAGATCTAATCTGGCCGTTGGCCTAGATCGGACGGCCAGGGTGCTCTCCGGCGGGGTGGTGGCCAGCGGCAACCTAAGAGGCGGCGGTGCCATGGGAGCCGCTTTGGAGCTTCACCGGGGAGGCGCTCTGACACGTGGGAGACGGCGGGGAGAGGTGCGGGGAACGCGGCGCAGGGAGGGGAGCTCGCCTAGGGCGTCGCACAGGCACGAGGAGGCCGGCGCTCGCGGCGGCTTGCGGTGCGGGCATGGGGCCTGCCTATTTGTAGGGCGCGAGCTCCGGGGCGACTTGCTGCGCACGCCGAGGGCGGCGGCAGCGCTGGGCCCGATGGCGGCTAGGGTTAGGTTTTTTGAGGTGTGCGCGGGGTGCGGGAGTGGGCCAGGGCACAAGGCTGGGCCGAGCGGGCGCACGCTAGGCTACAGGAGGGGAGAGGAGGGAGGTGGGCTGCAAGGGGTTTTGGCCCATACAGGTGTTGACACCGAAATTTGGGTTGGTCCCAATGATCAGCGATGAGGAGTTGTAATCGGCCTAATCGGAGAAGTTCAAAGATCGAAGGAAATAAAGTGGGCCTGCTATGGTTGTTTTATCTCTTTCTATTTTTGTTTAGATTTTATTTAGAAATAAACAGGGTTGGTTTGTTAGAGTCCTGATCGAGTCAGGTCAGAATCCCCTTGCACCGGGTTATAAATATGTATTAGGATCTGTACGAGAAAAAAATAACACTTTCGTTCAACACAACTAGGCGCATCGCCACCTTTCTCAACTCGACGAAATCCTCGTCTCGTGCGGGCTGCATCGGCTCCGATCTCGGCGAGAGACTTGGATTAGTCACACCCGATAATTTCATCGACTTCAACTAGTACTTTCTCATTGATTTGATATTCTAGTTGTTATCCCTGAAATTGCTAGTTATCAGGTAATTGGATCTTTATTTAGCTTATTTTATGGCCTTAGATTATAGTACTGTCTCGGTTAGGTCCGATCTTCTATGATTACAGGCCGATTTTATAAGTGGGATTTAGATCTATTATTCGAGTCACCATATCAATTTTACCTATAAATAGATTAAATCTATCTTTATTTACCATGTTTGAACACTGTCTTGATAAAGTTTGATCTGTTCGAATCAGTAGGGCAGCATCGACTTTGACCTCTTACTGGGTTGATAGGGCTAGAGTCGATCAGTTTATAGGTTGAGTTGATAGGTTTCTATCGCGACCTTTAGCCGATAGGTTATCACGGTTCGATCGACTTCCTGATTTTATGCTTGATTTCTTACATATTTTGGTGGTCGACTGCCCACATTATTGAAATAAGTTAGATCTATGATTTAAGCCATATTTGCAATACCAGCTATCAGATCTATGGACTTAGCGCTATCGACCGAACGAATCTGCACATGCCCACTGTAGATCCATCGACTTCATTCGATCGAGTCAACTTTGTCAACAAAGAAAGTGTTTACGCATTTACTGTTCGTCCATCGATTTTGCTCTATCGACTCTACTTTATCGGTAATTCTTTATGCTTTACTGTCTTATTTAATTAGGGTTACCGATAAGCCGATTAAAACAACCGATTAGATTACTTTTGTTGTCATCCTTAGCTGCTATAGCATCGGCTCGTTTCACTCTTTCTGACTATCAGCTTTCTTCATCGGCCTGTCCGGGGCCGGTGACCCAAGATATTTGATAGTTTGCTTCTCTTTGTCGGTTTGTAGGGAAAATCGACTGGCACACCTCGGTTTCTTGTGTTCAGCCTGCACTGGAGTTAAGCAGATCTCCAAGGTCGCGCGTGGTGATTTTTGCATCTACACGCTCTTTGGCACGCAGAGTGGGAACAAGGACTTCAAGCTTCCATCATGTCTGTACTTGGAATGCCAAAAGAACCTGAACCACCTCAGCTGAAGATTGATGTCAGCGGGGATTTGAAGAATGGGGGCATGCTACTCGTTGACAAGAGTGATTTAAGCAAAGAGATGAGGGCGCAAATCAATAAAAGAGTCGCTCAGTTTGAAAATCTTCTATTGGGAAATTTCAGCAAGACTCGAAACGACAAGGTCATACAAATGGGACAGTTGCCTGTGCCTGTCGTGGTTGAGGAAGATGCTGGGAAACAACCTGATGACAAGCCAGTAGAAGTGATTAATGAAGACGCTCTAATAATATGATTCATACGGCTGCGCATCATGCATTAATTAACCAGTCCTGTATATTAGTTAATACTTTGAGTGCTTTGATTATACAGACAGTGGAGGGTTGTGTCTATGATGATCCGGCGCGTGGGCCGATGTACTTTACTGTTGCTGGAGATATTCCTAGGCCTACGATTGAAGCTCGCAGCACACAACAAGCCGGCACAAGTACAAAGACCCCTTCAATGAGTTTAGGATCATTACTGGTCGAGACTAATCGACCTCCAGAAAATGCTGATGGTGGTGCAATGGGAAGGGTACCTCGTAGAATAATTTTACAGAGAACAGATCCCCAGACACAGCCGCAGCATTACAGACATGATGCATCGGCTTCTTAGAACATAACGACGGAACTACACCAAATGTTGAGCCGAGCATGTTTGGAATGCCATCATCATCTGCTTTGCCAGGAGAATTGGGAGGCCTACACACTATGGCCAACTATGGAGCGCAGAATGTTTCTAGAGTACCAGCATCTGGTCATGCATTGATTCAACCCATTGTGGGGACCGATGACTAGGCTATAAAGATTGCTAAGGTAATAAGGGAACAGTTTGGGTCAAAGCCAAAACAATAGACCTACATGTATCGACCCCCATACCCCGCTAGCTATGAGCTAATTCCAATGCCTAACCGGTTCAGGACACCAGAGTTCACTAAGTTTACCGGTCAGGATAACACTACTATAATTGAGCACATCAGCCGATTTTGAGTACAGTGTGGTGAAGCTGGGGCTACTGAAGCACTGAAGATCAGGCTGTTTCCTTTGTCGTTATCTGGATTGGCTTTTTTGTGGTTTGCGTCATTACCTCCAAATTCAACCATCACGTGGGCCGATTTGGAACAGAAGTTTCATAAGTACTTCTTTGCTGAAACAAGAGAGTTCAGGTTGTCAGATTTGATTGCTATAAGACAGAAGGCTAGAGAGTCTGTACATGACTATGTGCAGAGATTCAGGGAGGCTCGCAGCAAGTGTTTTAGCTTATAGTTGACTGATACTCAGATGGCAGAGATAGCCTTTAATGGCCTAGTTGCACCTTTAAAGGAGAATTTTCCTTCGACCGAGCTTGAAAGCCTGTCGCAGCTGGTTCCGAAGGTGTCGATACAGGAGAATCTGACTCGGGGGTCACGATCAAGGCCAATTCAAGTCAACTATAATGATTATGAGTCTGAATCTGATAAAGATGCTGAAGATGTCGATATGGCTTAGTGGACCAGGAATAAGAATGTGTTGTCGTGTCCTTAGGTGAAACAAAATGAGCCAGAGGAAAGGTATGATTTTGATATCACCAAGGCCAACAAGATAAAAGATATGCTGTTGCAAGAGAAGCACATTCAATTGCCACCCAACCATGTGATTCCACCTGCTAAAGAATTAAAAAAGAGAAAGTATTGCAAGTGGCACAATTTGCCATCTCATCATACTAACGAGTGTAAGGTGTTCAGGAGACAGATCCAGTCGATGATTGAGCAAGGAAAGTTCGATTATGAAGATCGATGGGCACCCGTTGCCTGCCAATGTCAACATGGCTGGTATCGACAATGTAGAAGCCTTCATTAATCGGTATAAGAAGAAAAGAGACAAGGAGATAAAGGAATCATAGTTTGATCCATATTGGGAATGCCCATTCTTTCAGTATTGCTAGGACCACAACATGAAGCTCCCATCGATCGACAACTGTCCTGGTTGCAGCAGACGAGCGGAGCAAATGTACAGGGGAGCCTCAAGTAGCATCGACATCTACAAGGTGATCCCAAGAAGTCGATGGCAGGTAAAGTTGATGAGACTAATAGAGTATCGTCTTTTGATCGTTTGGGCACCAAGAAGGTAGAAAAGGAGGTCCACTTCGATAAAGAAGTCGATAAAGAGCTCCAAGAAGAAGAGGAACAGAGCGATCAGTGGTGTCCATCTGGGATTTTTTTCAAGAAGCCAGAAGCGTAGAGTTCAAAGAATGCGGTGTAGGCAGATGAGAGTTGGTTTTTATTATTATGATGAAGGAGATGATCAGCCGCCTAAGAAAGTCTAGAGACCCAAGGTGAAGTCACAAGTGTAGGTGCCCGGTGCTATAGTGCGCATGGTGATGATGCTACCGTAAGAATTCATGGCTTTGAAAGATGAGGAGCTGTTTGCTGATGAGAGTGATGCACCACAGTTGGTATTTGATATATAGCAGACAGTATTTGATAAACCAGATGAGTCTAAACATCAGCACTTGAAAGCTTTGTACTTAAAAGGCTTTATCAATGGGATACTGATGGGAAAGATGACGGTCGATGGATGAGCTGCAGTTAACATCATTCCGATCACTACTACAAGAAAGTTGGGTAATACTGATGAAGATTAATTGATAGTAACATGATTTTGCGAGATTATGGTGGTCGTACTGCAACAGCCAAAGGAGTCTTGAATGTTGAACTCACTATCGACAGTAAAACCTTGCTAGTTATGTTCTTTGTCATTGATGGAAAGGGAACCTACAACCTTCTACTGCGTCATTATTGGATACATGCAAATTTTTGTATTCCATCGACTATGCACCAGTCACTCATCCAGTGGATTGGCGATCGAGTTGAGGTAGTCCTGGCCGATGAAACCGTCAACGTTGCATTGGCCGATTTAGTACCATGACATGTGGATGATATGGAGTGCTTGTCTAGCAAGATTTGGGATGGAGATTATGTCAAGATTACTACTCAGGGTCTTGAGGTGGTGGACCAGTCAAACTCGAAGTTGTTTCTCAGACAGGCGCCCCAATGGACTTTATAGAAGAGGGTAAGCTGGGAAAAGGATTTATGTCGGCCAATGAGTTACAGGAAGTCGATATAGGAGATGGTGACAAGCCTAGGCTGACATATATCAGTAAGAAATTAGATGAAGATTTTAAAGTTGAATTAATAAAATTATTAAAGGAGTACCGGGATTGTTTTCCTTGGGATTATTCCGAGATGCCTGGACTTAGACGATCGATTGTTGAACATCGGCTTCCTACTAAGCCTTGATATCGACCGTATAAGCAAACGCCAAGAAGGATAGATCCGAAGAGTTATGAAGACATCAAGGTTGAGATCACTAGATTATATGGTGCTAAATTTATTAGACCTTGCCGATATCTAGAGTGGGTTTCAAATATTGTGCCTATGTTCAAGAAGAGTGGCCAGTTAAGAGTGTGTATCAACTTCAGACCATTGAACAAGGCCATACCAAAGGATGATTACCTAATGCCGATAGCAGATCTTTTGGTTGATGCAGCAACTGGGCATAAAATTGTGAGCTTTATGGATGGCAATGTTGGTTACAATCAGATTTTCATGGCCGAAGAATATATACTGAAGACTGCTTTCAGGTGTCTGGGGGTTATTGGTCTGTATGAGTGGGTCGTCATGACGTTTGGTTTGAAGAATGCTGGAGCCACGTATCAGAGAGACATGAATTATATATTCCATGATTTAGTCAGCAGGTTGGTGGAAATATATATTGATGATGTGGTGGTTAAATCCAAAGAGATAGAAAACCATGTGGCCGATTTACGGGAAGCATTTGAGAGGATCAGAAGATATGGTTTAAGGATGAAGCCTAAAAAAGTGTGCTTTTGGTGTATTGGCTTGCCAGTTTCTGGGTTTTATTGTGCATGAAAGAGGGATTGAAATTGGCCCTAAGAGTATCAAAGCTGTTAATGATATTGAGCCTCCTGTTAACAAGATCGATCTGCAATCTCTGATTGGCAAGGTGAATTTTATCAGAAGGTTTATATCAAATTTGTTGGGAACGCTAGACGTGTTCACTCCATTACTGAAGCTGAAGCTGATCAGAAGTTTGTGTGGGAGCTTGAACATCAAAAAGCTCTGGATGATATCAAGAAGTATCTGATCGCATCTCCTATATTAGTACCACCAAGAGAAGGTTTCCCTTTAAGCTATATCTCACTGCCTATAATAAGTCGATCGGATCAACTCTGATTCAAGAGCAGGATGGCAAAGAGAGGGTTGTGTCTTATTTGAGTCGAAGATTGATCGATGCTGAAACTAGATACACAGAGATAGAAAGATTATGTTTATGCTTATATTTCTCATGTGTGAAGTTGAGGCATTATTTGTTATCAACCGAGTGTGTGGTGGTGTGCAAGGACGATGTCATGAAATATATGCTATCGGCTCCTATTTTAAGAGGGAGGATTGGTAAGGGGATGCTTGCTCTAGCTGAATATCGCCTCGCTTATGAGTTTGCCAAGGCAGTCAAGGGTCAGGTTCTAGCTGATTTGGTTGTTGAACATTGTGGCTCAGGTATGTCGATGGTGCAGCCGATACCATGGTTGCTGTTTTTCAATGGTTCTATATGCAAGCGTGGATGTGGTATCGGGCTCGTCATCATATCGCCTCGGGGGGCAAGATTTGAATTTGCATTTTCTGTAGAGATATTGACTAACAATCAGGTTGAGTATAAAGCTATTCTTAAGGGTTTGCAGATTTTGCGAGAAGCTAGAGCTGATTTCATTGAAGTTGTTGGTGATTCTTTGCTGGTACTCGGGCAGCTAGCAAGAGATTTTGAATGCAGAGATGATGTTCTAAGATTGTTTTATGTCGAGTGTCAAGAAAACATATAGCACTTCAAGTCGGTGAGTTTTAAGCATGTCCCGAGAGAGCAGAATATGGAGGGAAATGATTTGGCACAGAAGGCATTGGGCCATCAGCTACATACTAATGGTACTATTATTGAGATTGCCGATGTCGATGAAGCCAAGCGAGCTAGTGTCGATTAGGTCAATGTCGATGAAGAAGATTGGAGGACCAGGATTATGCAATACCTCAAAGATCCAGCGCAGCGTACCCCTCGTAAGATCAGATACATGGCGTTAAGGTATGTTTTGTTAGAAGAAAAACTTTATTATCGGGCGATTGATGGTGCGTTGCTAAGATTCTTGAATCAAGAAGAAGGCAATGTGGTTATGTGTGAGGTACATGAAGGCATCTATGGTATATATCAATTGGTCCATAAAATGAGATGGTTGTTGAAAAGAACTGGGTATTATTGGCCTACTATGCTAGAAGATTGTTTCAGATATTACAAGGGTTGTCAAGATTGTCAGAAGTTTGGAGCAATTCAAAGAGCATCAGTATCGGCTACGAATCCAATTATTAAGCCATGGTCGTTTAGAGGATGGGGTATGGAGATGATTGGACATATTTACCCAGCATCAAGCAAGGGTCATAAGTATATTTTGGCGGCAACAGATTATTTCACGAAGTGGGTTGAAGCAGTACCCATGAAGAATGTAACAACTAATGATGTGATCAACTTTGTGAAGGAACATATTATTTACAGGTTCGGTGTGCTGCAGACTATTACTACTGACCAGGGTTTAGTGTTTACTTCGGAAGAGTTTCAAAGTTTTGCCGATGGTATGGGAATCAAATTGTTGAACTCATCGCCTTATTATGCTCAAACTAATGGTCAAGCAGAAGCATCTAACAAGAGTTTTATTAAGCTTATCAAGAGGAGGTGATGAGGACATCACTCCTATGGATACACGTTTTTTATGCTTTACGAGTTGCACGTTTATTTGGTAACCTTGAGAAGTGCACCTTTTGCACGGATCGAGTCTCTTTTCTTGGCTATGTTGTGACTCCACAGGGAATTGAGGTGGATGAGGTGAAGATTGAAGCCATAAAGAGCTGGCCTGTACCAAAAACTATCATACAGGTGAGGAGTTTTCTTGGTCTTGCAGGTTTCTACTGCCGCTTTGTCAAAGATTTCAGCACCATTGCTGCACCATTGCATGAGTTGACAAAGAAGGGCGTTGACTTCTATTTTGGTAAGGTACATCATGAGTCTTTGGATGCTTTGAAGAACAAACTTACACATGCACCATTGCTGCAATTACCCAATTTTGATAGGACTTTTGAGCTTGAATGTGATGCTAGTGGTATAGGCATTGGTGGTGTTTTGATGCAAGATGGTAAACCTATTGCATACTTTAGTGAGAAAATTACTAGGTCTGTTTTGAATTATTCCACGTATGATAAGGAACTATATGCACTTGTACATCGCCACCTTTCTCAACACAACGAAATCCACGTCTCGCGCAGGCTGCATCGGCTCTGATCTCTTTCTCATTGATTTGATATTCTAGTTGTTATCCCTGAAATTTCTATTTATCTGGTAATTAGATCTTTATTTAACTTATTTTATCGTCTTAGATTACAATACTGTCTCAGTTAGGTCCGATCTTCTGTGATTACAGGCTGATTTTATAAGTGAAATTTAGATCTATTATTCGAGTCACCTCATCAATTTTACCTATAAATAGATTAAATCTATCTTTATTTACCGTGTTTGAACACAGTCTCGATTAAGTTCGATCTGTTTGAATCAGTAAGGCTCCATCGACTTTGACCACTTACTGGGTTGATAGGGCTAGAGTTGATCTATTTATAGGTTGAGTTGATAGGGTTCTATCGGGATGTTTAGCCGATAGGTTATCACGGTTCGATCGACTTCCTGATTTTATGCTTAATTTCTTAGAAATTTTGGTAGTCAATTTCTCCCATTATTGAAATAAGTTAGATCTATGATTTACGGCATATTTTTCAATACCAGCTATCAGATCTATTGACTTAGCGCTATCGACCGAACGAATCTGCGCATGCCCACTATAGATCCATCGACTTCATTCGATCAACTCAACTTTGTCGACAAAGCAAGTGTTTACGCGTTTACTGTTCGTCCATCGAGTTTGCCCTATCGACTCTACTTTACCGGCAATTCTTTATGCTTAACTCTCTTATTTAATTAGGGTTGCTGATAAGCCGATTAGATTACTTTTGTTGTCATCTTTAGTTTCTTTATAGCATCGGTTGGTTTTCACTCTTTGTGACTATGGGCTTTCTTCATCGGCCTGTCTAGGACCGATGACCCAAAAAATTTGACCGTTTACTTCTCTTTGTCGGTTTATAGGGAAAATCGAGAGGCACACCTCGGTTTCTTGTGTTGAGCCTGCACTGGAGTTTAGCCGATCTCCCAGGTCATGCATGGTGATTTTTGCATCAACAACGGGGCAGGGCGAGGGGGGGAGGGGAGAGGGAGAGAGCTGGACCACGGGTGTCATTCGGCCCAAGGCCAGAGCTGGCGAGAAAAGAGAGAGAAAAGGAGGAGGAAGGTTGGGCCGTGGAGGGATTTGGCGCAAAACCGAAAGGGATTTTTCTTTGTTTCTTTTCTTCCTGTTTTCCCAATTCTAAGTGCTCTCCTCTAAATAAAATTCTAAGACGACATCTACACATTTTAAAAATACTTTTGCACACAATAAAATCCTATAAGCAACTATTCAACATGAATGCAACAAATAAAATAATAATAACCTAAATTTGATTATTTTCTTTAGAAAATAATTCATTTCTTAGTAAAATATTAACAACCTAATTAATTGCTAGAGAATTTTCAAATATTCCAAATTTTGAAAAAATCAGGGTGTTACAAAAATGTGGGCGTCGGGTAAATGCCTCTTCTTTCTTTGGTTGGTTGCACACAATCGCTGCTGGACAGCTGACCGTTTGCTTTAATCTTATCCAAAACCTATACAAATGATCTCCAAATCATGCGATTTTTGGACCAGGCAATCCTCAACACATCACATCCCTACTCCAACAAGATCCACTCAAATAGCACAAGGAATCATTATGAATTTCAGATCTCATACCAAGAACACCAAAAAGGGGAAACTTGAGAAATCTTTCAAATCAAAGGTGCTAGAGCTTATGATTTGGTCAAAGAACCATATAGGATTGTTCTAGGTCGTCATAGCACCAAGATCCCTCAAGAAATCTCACCAAAAACTCACCCAAAAATGAGATCAAAAATTCCCACAAAAATAGCTCCGAAAATAGAGAAAAATAGAAATTCGGGATTTAGAGAGAGAGGATGATCTTGGTGATGAAATTGAACCTCATATCATTGATTCAAGAATCCAAGATACATGATTACATGGCTAGGAAGCCACCCTCTTCCTCCTACTATTTGAGAAGGGAAAGAGATGTCTCTCACACACCCACTACTCTTCTCTACACATGAAGCACTCTCCTAGCACATGAAAATGAAAACCTAGCAAGACTAATGGCAAGAGAGACACCTCTTCCCCTAGCCACACCCTTCCTTATATGGGCCTAGAGGTTGTCCTAAAGACCATCCTACCCCCTGCCTACAATACACTACCACATACCACTAGGGGCACAGCCGTCCATCTTTTCCACATCGCCCGAACGCTCTCAGGCCCTTCACAACTTTGCTTCGCCTCAACGCAAGCTCCGTGATAGTGCCACGTGCACCACCAATCACTGCCATCGGTTTTGAGGCCCAAACCGGAAAACCGCCTTACACGCTTCTCAATGCACGTCTTCCTTGATGTCGACGCGTGTCACCTTGTCCTGTGAGCCTGACCACCGGCAAGTCTCTTCCGGACCCGGTCTATTGGACCCCCTGTCACTTGCACCGCTGTAAGGACCGAAGGCTATTGGCACTTCCCAAGTGCCCCTTTTATATGTGAATATTACCCCAATTAGAGCATAATTGATACTAATTTAGGCCATTTACCTATGATATTGTCTATATATTTGTATATGCGTTGTTTTGGAGCTTTATTGCAGAAACAGGTAAAATTGGTGATTAATGCTGATGATGGAGAGGACACGAATCCAGAATTGACGAAAAGCACTAAAAAAGCCCAGTGCGCCGATCGGCGCAGTCCATGAGCCGATCGGCGCAAGGGTGTTTTGGCCCACAGAAGTGACCGAGGCCCATTCCACATGTTTATGGAAGTTTATCTGCGCAAGACACTTGAAGATATTTGTCTAGAAGATTTATGGAACTTCAAGATCTCAACGTGCAGTACAAGACTTTATCTCGAAGGAAAAGGCCCACATGGTAGCTGTGGAAGACAGAGGAACCGACTCGGGGAAGAAATTAGAGAAGACACGGCTTGCGTCGATGGGCGCAATCGCCTTATTTGCTAGAAACCGAGTCCTCTACGAGTAGAAACCCTATAAATACTTGTAAACCCTCGCCGCAGAGAGAAGGAGGCGACAGAGGGACACCAGATCCGTGAGTTAGAGCCACCGGGGCTTACCCCATTAGGATAGATCTCTAGTTGAGTTTCAAGAACCATTGGAGTTAAGAGTTGATCCGTCAAGGTAGGCCATCTCGACGGGGATGAACCTTACTCTATGTATCTCAAGGATGATTGAATATGTTGATGATGGTTTTGGTGATTTGTCTATCTTGATTCTATAATCATGCATGCGGGTTCGACAGCCGGACACATCTACAGCAACAGGCGGCGAGTGGGACTCCTAGGGGTCATGCCAAGAGCACCAACAGTACCAGTCAGGGTGGAGCGACGCAGCAAACGGTTCACAGCCGTCTGCGCCGATCGGCGCAGGCGACGCGCTGGTCGGCGCACCCTACTGCAGTGCGAGTATCGACTACAGGTACGAAGGGCGTGTACCAGTGGTGCTTCCTGTGTCCGGTGCAGACTTTTTCGTGCCCATGCAGGAGTACCTCGACAACAACATGCACTAAATCGAGCGCGTGGAGGAAGCCACGTCCCAATGGAGGTACAACCACGATGCGATGGTGGAGGAGTCCGAGCGACTCAAGGCGCGGTGCTATGGCTTCGATCAGCCACCAACTCCACTTTCGGATGACTAGAGTGCCTAGGAGTTGGCACGTGTATCGGTTTCCCGGTTTGTGTTTTCTTTTATCTTTTGCAGTCTTTTTCTTTATTTGCTTATGTGTGTGTGAGCGGGTTGGGAAACCATGTATCGGGTGTGTTTACTTTCATGCAAGTGTGTTAGTAGTAGTTTTACTTTCATGCAAGCGTGTTAGTAGTAGTTTTATTTTCATACAAGTGTGTTAGTAGTAGTTTTATTTTCATGCAAGTGTGTGCAAAAATCATCACCATGTATTCGAGTCTTGATCTTAATATAATGGTGGCCGGTTATGCTCTTTTAGGAGAATTGAATTATTTATTCTTTCTTGAAAAGTGTTGATGAAGATCAAATAATGTTGAGCATTGAATAAAATTTCGAACTTACACTTAATGATTATTCGGCAAATATGTCTTATGTGGAGCAATTTTGAGTACCCATGTGCTTCATTTGTGTTGTCCAGTTTGTGATGATAACTTAGTACCAATCTTTGCAAAAATAAATTTTCATGTTGTGAACTTTAGAATTTATTGTTTTCAAGATCCTTACCTACCAGTGCCATATTTTGAACAATACTCATGAGCATTTGATATGTAGATAAACATTAAATTGATGGTTGAGTTCGGTTAGGATTTAATTCTTTTTGGTATGAACCTTATTAAGATGGCAATTCTTTGTGTATCTTTTTCTAGCCTTGAAATTACTCATGCAAAAATTCAATTCCGCTGAGTACACTACCATAAACCCAAAACATCTTGTTGAGTATCATTCCTTGACCACATCCTATTTTTCTGGCTATATTTAATACTTGAATAAATGTTGCAACCAGACAAATCAAATACCAATAAATATTGGTGAATTTGGGTTGAGAGCCGATCGGCGCAGCAGTGAAAAAAAAACTCTATTGTTTGCTAAGGGACTGGCAAAATTTTAAGTGTGGGGGGATGGTATATGA
This sequence comes from Eleusine indica, assembly GCA_030378355.1. NCBI lineage: Eukaryota > Viridiplantae > Streptophyta > Magnoliopsida > Poales > Poaceae > Eleusine > Eleusine indica. Next base: position 18,920,114 of record CM059502.1, read on the forward strand.
CATGCTTATTCTCGAAATTCATTCTAATATAGCCATGAATCATTCCAACCATGTGCAATCTTCTAAGATCAAATTTTTGCTATGCACATGTCCACATATCCAAAGTGTGAGTCCTTTCTTAAATTTTTCTTTCGTAATGACCATCTTGATAAGTTTCTATAATTTCAACAAAGAATAATCTCCTACCTTTACAATATATTATTGATTTATGTTTGCAATCCTTGAATTACCTCACCTAGCTACTCATATAAGCCTTACACTAATATTATTTGATCATTATGATGTAGAATATAGGTTGAGTGATTTGAAAGATGAGTTGTTGCCTTGGATTATTTGGAAAATAGATTCTCTATGTTCACAACAATCTTTTAAGTGATTGTCATGTGTGGAAAAGTTATAATTTATGAGTTGGACATGATCTTTTGCTTTGGGGAGAACTTTAAGCTTATGCCCATATTTGATCTATTTTGTTGAATACCAATATGAAATACACCACAATAGAACAATGCTCAACATTTGCTGATTTGAGATATCTTTTATGATAGAAAGAGTATGTTTTTTGATATTTCTTTCTTTTACTTTACTTAGGACGGGCAAAGGTTTAAGTGTGGGGGAACTGTTGGCACTTCCTAAGTGCCCCTTTTATATGTCAATATTATCCCAGTTAGAGTATAATTGATACTAATTTAGGTCATTTACCTGTGATATTATCTATATATTTGAATATGCGTTGTTTTGGAGCTTTATTGCAGAAACAGGTAAAATTGGTGATTAATGCGATGATGGAGAGGACAGGAGTCCAGAACCAACGAAAAGCACTCAAGAAGCCCAGTGCGCCGACCGGTGCAGTCCATGAGCCGATCGGCGCAAGGGTGTTTTGGCCCACAGAAGTGACCGAGGCCCATTCCACATGTTTATGTAAGTTTATATGCGCAAGACACTTGGAAGATATTTGTCTTGAAGATTTATGGAACTTCAAGAAGATTTATGAAACTTCAAGATCTCAACATGCAGTACAAGACTTTATCTCGAAGGAAAAGGCCCACATGGCAGCTGTGGAAGACAGAGGAACCGACTCGGGGAAGTAATCAGAGAAGACACGGCTTGCGCCGATCAGCGCAATCCTGCGCCCATCGGTGCAACCACCTTATTTACTAGAAACCGAGTCCTCTATGAGTAGAACCCCTATAAATACTTGTAAACCCTCGCCGCAGAGAGAAGGAGGCGACAGAGGGACACCAGATCCATGAGTTAGAGCCACCGGAGCTTGCCCTGTTAGAATAGATCTCTAGTTGAGTTTCAGGAACCATTGGAGTTAAGAGTTGATCCGTCAAGGTAGGCCCTCTCGACGGGGATGAAGCTTACTCTATGTATTTCAAGGATGATTGAATATGTTGATGATGGTTTTGATAATTTGTCTAATTTGATTCTATAATCATGCATGTGCTTATTCCAATTGCTTAGTTCTAGGCTAAGTAAGCAGATATTATCTTAATCGTGGTGATTAGGATAGTATTCGGACATTGTATTGATTATGGTTGCTTGATGATGCTAGTAGTGTGGTTTAGTGGTGACAGCACTAAGCCTATGTAGCACTATTGGATAGTTGAGTAGGGTAAGATACTCGCGCGATTAAGGGTTTTCTCTCGGCAGCGATAAATCGGGAGCCGCTCGAAAAGCAGGGTGGTCTTACTCATTATAGGTTTTCATTGATCTATGTAATTACCCATTATGGTGCTATTCAATTATACTTTCTGGTTACGATCTCACTAATAGATATCTGGCTACTCACTTAACTGCATAGGTTTACTCCTCATGTAACCTGACTTTGACAGTAGCCTTGACTAGATCTTTTACTGTTAACTTTGTTTAATAAATCCGTAAGGTCCCAGTGGATTCGATAAACCTTGGAATACTCAATTCAAGGGAAAAAGTGCTACAATCGTATACCGTTCTCTTGCGATATATAAGTGGTGCGTAGATACGACCAACAAAGGCATACCGAGACCGGGGGGGTGTGAATTGGTAGCTGACCAGAAATCCGGATACTTCAATTTCACACCATGAGAACACGGCAATCATTGCAACCTAAACAATTCTAGTAGGCCAAGACACTACACATGCTAGTTGATATGGACATCATTCCTATGGATACACACAACACTCCTCCAATTCTGGACTTGCAAGGTCCAATGACTAGAGCTCGTGCACGACGACTAAATTTAGAGGTGAGCTCGTTCCTACGATCTTCGCTATATGTTACTTTTGAGAATGGTTCGCTACCTAATGATTATTTTATGATTAGAAACCAAGGAGAGGACCAAGAGATGATGGGAGAAGGAGTTGGGAACGTGGAGGACCAGCAAGGGCTTGGAAGCCAAAGTGGAGGCCCAATCAAAACCGACTTCGAGTCTGTTTCGGGGCTCAGGACCAGTCTGCACTAAAACAGTTGCCCAAGACGCATACGGATTCGGATTTGGACGATCTACATATGCACGGAAAGATAAGGAGAAGACCTTTCTAATTTCGCCAGCCTCATATCAAAATTCATCTGGAGTAATTGGGAATCGTTGAAACAAGAGAGAGTCCAGAATCTGTGTCGGTGCTGCGTCGCCTATTTTTGGCCTTTGGGCTTTGTATTTAGTTGAGCCCAATTAGGGGCGTGTCCAGAGGGTCTTGCACGACCCTAGGGTCTTTATATACAGCCACCGCTGCACCATTAGGGTTCGGGTTTTGCTTAGATCAATTCTGTTCATAAACAGTGTCGCCGTTCATCGGTTTGTGAGACCCCAACTTCGAGAGTTTAATCATACATCTGCAATTGCGTTGCATTCTTCGTTGTTCTTGATTGTGTTCTTGATTCGCAGGCAGCGATTAGCCTTCTCGGCGAGGTCAATCGTCTTTGGACGGTTGATAACCAGAGGAGACGTCGTGCTGCGATTGCGGGGTTTAGAACATGCTGTTCTGAAGCCGGATCAATTTGTATGTCGCCTCCGACCAAATCAACTTACCAAGAACCTTTCGGAAGATCGGGAACCATTGTTCACATCACTAGCTGTAAGTTGAGGTCGCCCATGTCCATGTGCTGTACAACCTTAGAATCGTTTCAATGGTCAGTCGGCCGTCGATGGACAGGGGTTTCGGTTTCCGAATCATCATCTTCGGGATCGGTCTCCTGTCCATCCTGCGGGTTTACGCCAGGCGCGGCAACGTGTGCGACAGCAGCTGCGGATGTCTCGCAGACCGCACCACCACCTGTGACCACCGGTCCGACCATGAAGACCTTGTGATATCCTAAGGAGTAACTTTCAGAATCACTCGGCTCCTTGATCAGATCCAAGATTGACTCATGATCGGCGCCGATTGTTGCTACTAGTCTTGATCCAAGAAAAAAAATTGGGATCTTCATCCAACTCCTCTACATAAGGAGTTGGGAGATCTACCAAAGTCAAGGATGAGTCGGCCAAGTTTGTCGATCGATTCATCGTGGGCAATGCTAAGAAGGAACCCAGGAGGGTTTCTGTTTGGAAAGCTGTCGCCGCGTTGCTGAAGCCAAGTGGGAATCGGTGAATCAGGCTGATCTTATGATCGGTCTCCTGGGTGGAACTTGACATCAAGAAAAGCCATCGATCTCAACAAGGTTGAACTCAACGTTGCCCCTTCCTGGCGCGCCAACTGTCAGAGATATTCTCAATAGTAGATCAAGGTATGCATATGAGTTTGAAAGTCGATGGACACAGGACATAGGGTTTATACAGGTTCGGGCCTCCCGGAGGATAACAACCCTACGTCCTGTTGGAGTTCTTATATTGCTAGGGTTCGCACTAGGGTTAGGATTTTCCAATGTGAGTCTGATGATGCCGAAGACCCCCTGTCCTCCTTATATATCCAAAGGGCAGCGGTTTACATGGTAATCTATCTTTCGATTACATTTGATTCTATTTACAAATTTTATCTACTATTATAACTTACCGCCTACTCTAAACAAATATCCGAGCAGTTGTCTTCATGGGCTTCATATCTGTAGGCCTTCCGAGGCTACCCCGGCCCACTAGGCCAAATGTCCGAGTGGTTAGCTATCCCTGATACATATATAATACAAAGGTACATCAGCTTATTGGGCCCCATATACCAGTATGTAGATCGGTACTGTTCAATACTTGCTCACTAGGCCACAACGACATGGTCTTTGATTCACACAGACGGGGCTACCACCTTGCAAGACCTAGTCTTTGCTCTTTCCCCTATGGGTCCCATCCGGTCTCAACTTTATCATCAACTTCCACTTGATCTCACACTGATGTCAAACAACTTAAAACCTCCATGCTTTAAGATCATCCTATGCAGTGCTACCGATATTCCTAAGACATAAGTATAACGGCTATCTTGCTACATGTACCTGTATAGTGGACAATGACAATAGGAAATGGTAGTGATGTAGGTGGGGGTGTCAATCAATTTCTGAAACCTAATACATAATCATGACTCGACTGACTGTGTATATAGACAAGAATTTAAAAACAGAGATGGGATCACTGGGGCTTGCCATGGGGTTCGTTCGGAGGCGACGCTTTAGTTGCGGTGTCGGTCTCGATGATCACCACCTTGGGCTCGATCTCAACGGTTTGCTCGACGATCTCAGGTCCTATATGTCGGTGTTAGTAATGCGAATGCGAAATGCACATTCTAGAAATGATGGTTTGATACAATGATAAACAAGAATTTAATTATTTTTGTCTGAAGTATTTCCTTCCAATTAAAAGTGGTTAAACCTATTAATTAAGAGGGGTTAACATGTTTAATCAAAGTTAATTACCCCATTATAAATTGATATAAACCTATTAAGGTAAAACATTTATTTAGGAAATAATAAATTAATTATCAATTAAAAGGATATTTCTTATACTTAATTAAATACCCAAAAATTATGAAAAATAAATATTTACTTTTATTTCACAAAGTGGTAGATAAAAACATTTAGAGTTAAACAGAACTGGTTTCACTATTTTAGGAATTGCAAATCATTTGCTAGGATTTATCTAAGTTCTGGAATTAATTCTTGTATACGAAATTCTGGGAATAAATGGGCCAATCAGATGGTGTCCACATCGGGCTACATGGTGGCCTAGCCGCACAGGATCCCGGCCCAGCTCCAGGGGAGCTTGAACTGGGCTTCGCGCGCGCGCATGGCGGCGCTGCCGCAGTGGCAAGCGCTCGCTCCCGAGCGCGGCTGGGCCAGCCGAGCATTTGGGCAGGGGCGGCACGGCCAGGGAAACACGAAGGATAAGTCGGCAATGGGGCGATGCTCACCGGCAGCAGGCTGCAGCAGATGACGGAGAGAAGTAGCTTTGGCAGGGCGACGGCTGAAAAAAGAACAAGAAAGCTTTGGTTGCAAGGAATTTGACTAAAACTTGCCATAGCAGAAGAATTTGAGGAAGAACAGAGGGGGTTGCCGGTGCTCACCGAGAAGGAAATCGGCTTCAATTCACGGGCTACGTCGGAAGGCGGTGTTGGGCGGCCATGGGGAGCTGTTGGGGCATTGTGCGCGGCGGTGCGGGACGACAGTATGGCCAGGGAGGTGACAGCGGTGAGTGGAACACGAGCTCCAGGGTTGAGCTCGCTGCCGCGGAAGAAAACCGGAGGAGCGAGATATGGAGAGAGCGAGAGAAAATGAGAGAGAGGGCGAGAAGGGCCGGGGATAACTCCCCTGGCTTCAGCAGTGGCGGGGCCCGGCTACTGAGCGGCAGCTGCGCTGCGTGGCGCCTTCGCGCTCGCGGCAGCGCTACCCCGGCGCGGGCAGTGCTGAGACGGGGAAAGTGGTGGGTGGGGCCTAAACAGGTCCCACTGGTCAGCGAGGTAAGTAAAATTCTCTCTCTTTTTTTCATTTTATTTCTTCATTATTTTTGTTTCTTTTTTTATTTACAAGTCCATGGCTCTCACATATTCCTTGTTTGATTTGATAGATAATTTCTGCACGCACAACACTTATATAGACATTAAGGGTGTGTTTGGTTATCTGTTCTAGATTTTGCCTGGCTACAATCTAAAACAGGTCAAGGTAAGCCTGGTTTAAGTTGTACAGCGTTTTTACTCAATGTTTGTTTGTGTGTGTAAGCTTAGCCAGTATTGCAAAAGCTTGTGTTTGGTTGTTTGTTTGTCATGGATACAATCACCTCTTCTTAGAACAGGTCACTTTAACTTTCAACACCTCTTCTTAGCTCTCTCCCTCTTCCTCCATTGCACGCCACCTACAGAAGCAGACCAGTACCACGGAGCAGTTCGTGCCACCCACTCCAATCGCTCCGGCAAATGACGTGCCGAGCAGGACAGCCAAGCCCCGTCTCAATGATGACCGAAGCACGGCGGTACAACCACCATGTCACCCCACAATTGCGGAGCACAGCTTCTACAGGAGCGAGGTGACCTTGCCTGACGGCGGACCCCACTAAGACTGAAGATCACGTCGGCGACACCAGCCCACGTCTTCTCCCTCCGCACGCTTCCACCGATGAGACACGTAGTCTACCGTTCTCTCTCTCTGTAACATGGACTCGTCCCCTTAAACTATAAAAGGGAGGGAGGCTTTTTTCTTCCTCGGGAGGACGGATGACAACGTAAACAGTCCACAACTTCAACACACACACTTGCACACTAAGACTTAGAGCCCTCTCCTCTTTCACCAACCTTGTACAGTTCCTCCCGGTGTAATTAACACGAGCAGTTCTCAAACTGGACATAGGAGGCTACCTCGAAACAGTATAATCCCCGTATCCTCTTATATTACCATCACCAAACTTAGAACGCATTCCGCTTAAACAAATTCTACTGGCCGGTGATCTAAACATCGACAAGTTTCATCACCTCCTTTCTCTTTCTTACTAGTCTATAACCACTCTTGAGCTTCAGATTAACAGAGCAAAAACTAAGCAAATTAGCATTGATTAAGAGATTCGAGTCCACCACAAATATATATATATATATATACTAATTGTGCTGGACTTCGCGGGCGTACGGCGCCCCGACGCCTCCTCCGCGAATAGCGTGCCACCACGTCGCCTCGATCGTACCTGCACCGTCGGATGCAAACGACGATGACATCTCGTCGTTGAAGGCATCGCAAACAAGGGAAACATGTCCACTCGGGTGCTCCCGTGCTGGGCCCTTGTCATTGGGCTGGCTGTTGCAACCTTATTCTTCTGTGATTGGTCTTTAATCCATCTAAGCTTCAAGAACCTCTCTAGCGAAGTTAAATTAGTATATGCCATCCTTTTCTTGTTGCAGTTACTATCATTTTGACTCTTACTGCACTGTCTTTTCTATGTACTATGTGCTCAGTAGTTTCTTAAAATGGAGCAAGCATCCCTGGCCTTCTTTGAGGCACTGCTGAGACCAGGGATCGATCCCCGGCCTGCTCGCTCTAGCATGGGGACTTACCAACTGTCTTCCTACCGTCAAAAGTTTTACTTGCAATTATTTCAATGTCAAATCTTCTCGTCCTTCAGTTGAAACATAGGACTAGTTCATGATGGAAATTATTTCAAGTTTACATTTTTATTTTTCATAGCTCTTGTTCCCTCATCATCAGGCCATATACCTCATGCCTCACTTCTCTAGTATGATTAAATTTGCAATTTTGGTACGCCTGTGTATGCTTTGTTCAAGTTTTCGTAGTATCAGTTCTCATTCATATACTACTCCGTCCTGATGTTAAGTTTGACTGGCATGTGCAAAATAAATATTGATAACTTTGGCCCTTTGGTGCCATACAAAATCAGCCTTTTTTACATGTTGATTTTTCATCATTTACTTGAGTTCCGTTTGTTCTAAGTTAAATGAGCACTGAATTTGTGCTCCCTTGACTCCTGATGGGGCTTGCAATTTCATACAAAACTTAAGACATTACTCTTGACATTCCCAAATGTTATAAAACAAACTCATATCCCTCACCTAAGTACCATCTTTTGGTCCTTCACAGTAGAAACTAGCATCTGATATTGGTATTGTGATCTGTTTGCGCACATCACTAAAATATCAGACCAAATTATGTAAGAAAGGTTCTCTAGCTGCTGACTTACAGTCCTGCTTCCAAATCGGGGATGGTTTAATAAAGCTGTAGCATTGCAGCTAACAAAAACCATTTTTCAGTCCACCCTGGGGACTTCATCCCAACTGGTTTTTAATGTTTGAGGATGTTAAGAAGTTGATGCTGTAAATTAAACCCGCATTAGGCTCCAAGCTTCCATCACTGCTCCAAAATCAGCACTCACATGGATTTGAATCGCAAATACTGCTTCTGTCTAGAAGTGTTTTCAAATGAACGTGATTCTATTACTTTTACTGGAGTGAGGACAAAATAGTGGTTATGCATTTGTTGATTGACAATTTGATGTTAATTGTTAATCCAAATTATTATCGTAAATTATGAACACACAACATTATTCTATGGGTCCTGCTAATTTTCAGTCGACTGAAAGTTTGGGCAACTTCCAATCACTAATTTGAGCCTTCGGATCTAGATCCAATGGTTTACAAAAAACAACTTTTTCTATAGTGTATACATCAACAGATTTTTTTTTCCTCTTACTAATGTATATAATTCTATAAAAGTAAAAAGTAGTACAAATCTAGTACAACATCAACTATTCGGGTTTGAAAGTTTCAGCAACTTTCAGTCGCCTGAAAGTAAGGAAATATGTTATTCTATAGCTGGCCACATACTAATAATTCTATATATTTATGTACATTTGCTATTAGAAGCCTAGGGCTCTGAATGACTATTCAGTGCCGTGACTAGCCAATCAATTCCTGGCTTTGCAAGCGGACACATTTTATTTTTTATTTTCTTCTATGTACTTCTGAGATATCCAGTACTCTAGTTCCATATTGCACAGCATAAGCATGAATGTTCTTAAATCATAAAGATGTGAAATTAAGTTGGCACCTTTTCCATCTTAAACTTGTGTCAGCTAATACAGTGAAATTGGAGATCCACAGAGATGGAAACAGCAGAGGAGGGTGTCAAAATGGCTACTGATGATGTTAATGGACCAGACGTGGATGCATTGGATCCATGGAACCCCCCCTATCCTCCATGCCGTCCTATTCCACCTGATGTTGACTTCAAATCTTATTCACAATTGATCAATGAGGTACATTAACTAACTGCCCTGTTTATGTGCATAGCTTTCATTAGCTATGCTATTGACATGTTTTCTATTTCAGTGGTTTGATGAAATGGATGAAATTATTGCTTTCTCGAGAAGGACCAAGACAATCGTTCCAGACCGTACTCCTGAGGTTCTTTGCTAGTTTTGTTTGTGGAATTTTCAGTATAAATCTTTTGTCCGTGGTGCCTGCAACATATTTTTTAGTTGACTTATCTATCGTGCATTTAATTTTTGTTGCTGTATGATGCATTACAGCTAGAGTTATTTTTAACCTTTTTATTCTTTTCCAAATTGATAGTTGATTGTCTTTCACCCTTGTGCATGTATGAATGAATCAATCTAGTCGGTGGATGATGCTTTCTACAATGTGCTTCCTCGTTTGGTGCCAATACTGGAAAAGGATAGCGTGCGGCGCTTCCTTACTTTATATGACCGAGTCGCGGAGGGCATGGGTTGGGGTTTCATCATCACCCCGCTGACCTTCACCCAGATGGTCAGGCAAAATGCTTTGCAATGCACTAAAGCTGCTTTGGAGGGCAAGGCACCTGAGCTTCTAGGGTTCCGTGCAAATCCAAACTGCATGAACCGGTTTGGATATTTCCCTCTCCACCAAGCTGCTGAAATTTTCTCTGTTGACATGGTGAAGTTGCTCCTAAGCTATGGTGCGTTGGCAAATGTACGCACGGCAGGCCCTGAAATCATTGAGGGCCTCCTTCCACTCCATGTTGCAGTTGAGAACACTTGCCTGCATAAGTATCTGGAGGGCAATGCATTTCCTAACAAGGGGGATCTGAATGACTACCAAGCGAATGTAAACTATATCTGCAAGCTCATCCATCTGCTATGCCTTCCTGAAATGGTTTGTTGCCTACATTCCTTGCTTGGATAGCTACTTTTGCAGCATATAATAAAATAATAGTTAATATTTATCTCGAACAATTGTTGTAGCTAAGGATTGGACGTTGTTCATTCCGTTCTCCTAATATTTCTTTTGTATGTGTCCATGTACTTAGATGTGCAATTTAGTAGCCTATTTATGTTGATAGCCTAATATTTATGTTTTGCTTGAATGCAGCATTACTGTTGGGGGTTAATCAGTATTATGTACTGGTGTAGAAAATATAAAACCACTGGGTTCTTTTTGGTTGTCTTTGCAGAAGATCTTCTTGGACACAACGAGGTTGCTTGCGGAAAAAACACATAATATCGTCGATGAGCTATGTAATTACATAAATGCTGGAAGACTTGTTGAGACTGCAGTTCTTCTCTTGGCAGCTGAACAGCAGATCCGTGGGGTTTCATCCTGCAAGAAAAATGGCAGCACAAAGTCAGATGGATTTTCTCTTATCAAAGATTGTATTCTGAGCCACAAAGTTAGCTTGGTGATGGAGATAGGTCGAAGCGAGAAGAATAATAAGCGACTGAAGTTGGACATAAAGCTTACTGATGTTGCATTACTGCTTGTTCATGCAGTTTCCCAAGCTGGTGTAGCACTTGATGCATGTATCCGATCACATCCGGAGGTACATACCTTTTTTTTTAACGCGGGAGATACAGACTTGTTCGTAATTGGAGTTATGACTCTACCCTTTTTGTGAACTGCGTTCTCGGCAGTAATATAGTAACCATCAACTTCTTAGGAAACCATGGTTCAGGCTCAGAAATCCTACCCTGGGTCTGTGAACGTCTTCCACGTTCTAATTTGGAGTTCCTGGGTATTAATTTGATCAATATGAAATCTAGAGTTAACATTACTGATTTTAAAATATTCTTTTGTGCTTCTCAAGTTGAATTGTATTATTCAACATAGTAGGTTAATCAATCCCAAAAAAAAACATAGTAGGCTAATCCTGAGAATACTATATTTATCTGATGGGAGAATGGATATATATAGTAAGCATTTTTCCTACTTCCTAGTACTTATACCCCAATATGTATCACGCAGGTGCCCCATAACATGCAGGTGCCCCATGACGAGGTACTTGAAAAAGTCTCATCGATTCTCAACGGTCATGGCTTTTTCCCTACTGGAGGAAGCATCAACATTGGAAACCTGTACTATTTCTAAGCGCCTCTTGCATCACTGCAATATTTACAATTTACATACAACTACACATTCATGATATTTGGCACTTATTTGTTTTACTTTTTCTTGAAGCTGCTCGTACAAGCATGTATTATCAGCAAAAGAGTTACCTAATGAACTTGGTATGCTAATGTGTGTATTGCAAGCATCTAATTTCTCATTCAAATATAAGAAAATAACCCCCAATTACTTTGTATTGCAAATTCAGGGGATATGTCTACAATCAAGGGAGGTTGTCAACATTCAGAAGGGGGAAAGGTAAAGTTGCTCTATAGTTCTGTTGTATTATTTGTGTTGCTTTCTCCTTTTAGGTTTGTGTTGGTGAACTGGAACCTCTGACATTTTGGAAAGTATCAGAAATTTTGATATTTTTCTTTACCTGTTTAAAAATATCCTGGTGTTTTATAGTGCTAGTTTTACCTCCACCCTTTAGGGTTGCTGGTGAAATAACTCTGCTACTGCTAGTGAGGAAATATTTTTGAAACAAAGTAAACTCTAAACTGTGCTGTAATATAATATCTAGAGCTAATAGCAAAGCATGTCTCACTTGCTATGCCCATAATAAGATCTTCAAGGTTATGTTCTAGATGATAACTGGTTGAGTGTTGTTTAACATGTTCCTTAAACTTGTTTACATGTACACTCTTCCACTTTATTAGCCAATTTTATCATTTCAATTTTTGTTTCGGAATATCAGTTTTTTTTTTTTGGTCACCAAAGGAATCCTACAAGGGGTTTGTCGTGGGCAGGGGAGAGAGGATGGTTCAACGGTTTAACTTGCCGGAGATTGTATTGAAAATGGGTAACGGGGTGTGACCCTGGACCTCGCCGGCGCGGCGGAGCCGCAATGACGCCACACTGTTGAGGCAGAGAAGGTTTACAAGAGTCTAAACCTAACTTAATTCCACTATAAGCCTAACAACCTGCCGTGCCTCTGTTTATATAACACAGGGCCGGATCACAACTGAATGACTAAATAATAGCAACGATATCTAACTAAAACCACACCTATTATTCTGGTTGTGCAGCCGCTATCCTGAAGACGCCCTAGCGTTCTTCTTCCCTCTGCGCTGGTAGTGCAATCCCCACATGACAGGGTTTGCGGGATCCCACTTAGATCTTGTTTTGCCAGTTGAAGTCCATAAGTTTTGTTATTGTTTCAGAATCCGGCACATTAGATCGGGTCTTTGATTGTTTGATATGCCAGTGAGCTTTGCAGTTCACTGAGGCTCAATATAGTTGGTCTATGCCAAGCGAATTCCCATTTTTTCCTGTACGCGTGCACATGCATGTTTATTGGGCCAATTATCTTTGGGAAAATTGTTATTGATTGCGGTGTTTGCTTGGAAGAGACCGACTCTAAGAGTAGCTAGGCATCAATCTGTGAAACTGAAAGGGCTAAATGGCCACGTATCAATTTGTAGGCTCTTTCGATGCCAAAATACAGGGTTCTGGGCAAACACGTGACTTTAAGAATACACAAGAGAAAATGCTCCCTTTCTTGAATCTAAAGTTTCTATTACTATGATTGGTTGAAGCTCTCCTTACAAAAGGGAGCAAAGAAAATTATATTTTGAGTTGTTGAGGTGAGGCATTTTCTGTAACACTGCAGATAGCATGTGTTACATCAAGTAAACACTACCTGACAGTTTGTGCTGAAATATCTTATATATTTGGATTTCTGATGTTTAGATCTTTTGTGAACAATGAGACAGGTTGTTAGAAACAAAACACCTAGAGGATGGGAGCTGAAATATGCAAGAAGAAGTTTTTTCCCATATTGGAGATCAGTGCTAATGTCCAAGTTGCCTTGTAAGGTGATCCGATTAGATGATATGCCTACTATTGAAGAGCTTCAAAGCTCTCAGAGCAAATCAGCAGGCAAAGGATCGTCATTAATTCGAAATGCCAATCTTGGTCCGTTGGCTTGGATTCATCAGTCTATTAATCAACCCAAAAGAACGTTCTGTAGTACTGCATTCCCACTGTTGAAGGCGTTCCAGAATGCATGAGCGGGGAGGTATGCCATGAGTTAATGTTTTCTAATCCAGATATATATTTCCTTTAAAAAAAAACTGCATGGAGCAAAAGAAACTAGCTGATGCACCTAAGAACATTCAGAAACTTTTATCATTTGGATTTAATGGTGTTTAAGATGTTAGAGGTAGATTATATTGTCATTCATCCTGCAGATGCCTTTGTGCAAAATGAAGTGTTGTGCTCCATTCACCTCATAATTTCATTTTCTGTTTACAGGTCCTGAAAGTTGTGCTACATGATCTACTTCCTTGTAATTCGAGCTTGTTAGACTGACTGCACTCATCGTACTCTAAATTTATCCTCTAAAAGGATATTTCGTCCTGGTCAGCAGGATTCTCTCCTCTATATCGAATTTTTCCGCACTCATTCATACTCTATATCCATTCTCTATTTCAACTAACTAATATTTTATTCTCTTTTTCTTTTTCCTTCTCCCTTCCCTATCTCTCTCTCACCTACTTCTATCCCCGCCTCCCCACGCGCGTGCGCTCCGAGGACCAACTTGCGGCTGCGGGGCGAGTGGATAGCGTTTCCTGGCAGGACGCCAGAGTTGGCGGATCGAATCGTGGTGCGCTTGTTTACAGGACGAGTCCAGTAGCCCGGTGCAGCTCTTTTCACAGTAAATCGGTACTGCAGTTTCCTTTAGAGTGCACCGGTGCGGATAGTCTTATGTCCTACATATTTGTGTGAGACTGGGCTTGATCACGCCCCCCTTGTTGGTGATTGGAACTAGTGTCGTGACTGCTATTTATTCTGTTAACTAGACATAAAGTAACTTATTCAACATTATGAATTGATGTGGTTCTAAATATGTAAGTCAGACTGGCGCTATTACACCACTACTGGAAGTACCTTGCTACCAGTATTTATTATGTTACTAGTATGTATTATTTACTGGATGCCGATTTAAGCAACAAAGGTGCAGCTTCATCTCCATCGTTTGTTTTCCTTCTGAATCATCGCCATTTCTAGTTTTCTACCTATGTACCTAGACGAGTGCATGTCCAGTAGTAAACAAATGGGTACACCGGTACAATTGAGTTCTAGAGCTATCAAAGAATGCATATTTGTTTTAGGATAAGGCATCAGCTAGGCATTTCTCTTCCTAAGTACTATAGGTAAATTGCACTGGCTCTCTTCTTTAAGATTGCATGAATCTTGAGGCATCATTAACCACTAAACTGATTATTGATGGTTTTATTAACCCCAGTCCATATCCAATCCTGCCCATGAATCTTGAGGCGCAATTAACCAACTAAAAAGAAATGCCATTGGACTGCCTTTGTGAGAATGTTTCTATCATTGAGGATAAAGTCCAAAGTCCAAGATTTAGAACCATGAGCAGATACTGACCAACGAACAGAGCTCTGAGTTTGTTAGGTGATTCTAGTAGTACTCTTAAAGTCGTGGGTTCGGCTACCCGTGGCCGTGGGAGCACTCCAGAAGCTACGGTTGGTGCACCAAGGTGATTTAACCTGGTTCCTCATGATAATCTGTAGTGTTTATTTTTTTTAGATAATGAAAAAAAAAATCGATCTGGCCTTCCTTTGTAGTGTACATAGTACTGAAATTTTAATTTACCTTGGTACTACCAGGGTAGCCATCTAGCCGTGGGAGTAAGGGTTTGTTTGGTAGGGCTTCGGCTTATTCTGAAAATGGCTTATTCAGTGGCTTATATGTGAAAACAGCTTTTCTGGCTCATTTTGGCTTATCCTGTCAAAACAGCTTATCCTGTCAAACTGTTTGGCAAAACAGCTTATCCTGCCTTTTCTGAAAACAGCTTATCCTGTCTAAATGACCCAAGTGCCCCTCTCCATTTGTCATAGTGTCTATGCACATGTAATATCTGTTAAATGAAAGAAATTATGTTCCACATCAAAATGAACCATCCCAACATAGAGTACAGTATTATTTGCAAAAGCGTCATGATCTTCACATAACATACGGTCGTACATCAAACTATACATGATCATGTGGATCTAGAAAGGTAGATTGCCCTCGCAAGTTCGTCCCGGAACCTATCCATGGTGTGGTCACTAGATGCTGGAGTTGATGTATCCGACGCATGTTGAGGAGGAAGATGCTTTGAATATCTCGAAGGTATGGTGGGCACATAATCGAGATCACGATCACACTTGGTGAAATCCTTATCGATCACACTTGGTGAAATCCTTATCGTTTGCATCATTCTCACGAATGTAGTTATGAAGGCACATAGTAGCAGCAACTATCATCATTTGTTTATCCATCGGGTACCTTGGCATCTTGAGAAGGATTCTCCATCTATTTTTCCACACGCCAAATGCACGCTCTACGCAATTGCGAACACTTGAATGCAAATGGTTGAAAAGCTCTTGCTCATCACGTGGCGCAGGGCCCCTCCTCCAATCTGGAATGTGATATCTTTGACCCTTGTATGGCGTCAAGTATCCATGGCGATTTGGGTATCTGGCATCACCATTATAAAATTTTCCTGCATTTACAAGACGTTATGGATTAGTAAATACATGATTTTCGAATAGAAGAACAATATTGCCAAATACAAGTAGTAGTTCGTACCTAGAGGAGGATGTGGAAAGTCAGGATCATGCTCCAATGCATGAAAGAGCACGGCTGTATCATGCATAGACCCAGGCTGACCAATGGATGCATAAGTGATCCGCAAGTCGAAATCAACGACGGCCAACACATTTTGAGTTGGTTTACCACTTCGTCCAATGTATCTCAAATAATCATGTGGAGGTGGAACTGCTGAAATGTGTGTACCATCTATTGCTCCAATGCAATCTTTGAAATGTGGCATCATTCTACGATCATTAGTAATCCTAGAGTGGGTACTAGTGAAGTTAGGATCTATTGGCCTTAGGTAATGCTTACACATTGCCACCACACAATTCAGCACCTCATCGAATTTTCGACTTATTGTCTCTGTAGAATGCTTAATGGTGCCCCACACTGCAGATTTTGACCACCCTTGATCCAAAGTCACAAGAAACATACCAAGTGTTTCCAAAGAGGTCATATTAAAGGTTGATTTGAGTCCATAAGTACGTACTAAAAGGTCATGCAAGCTGTAGAATAGCCTTGTATCCATTCTGAACATCTTATGGCTTCCTCCTGGAGTGTTCAAATGTTCCATAACCCAAGAATATCCATTCTGTTGTGGAGTCCTTGGCACATTCTTGTCAATATGTGTCAAATAGTGCCCACTCAATGAAATTGCAATAGCAGTTATCATTTTGCTAGCATTGCCCATCATGGACATAGTATTTGCAATCCACTCATCATCTGAGGCGCTGTCATCCGTCTTATAGTCACTCTCATCTGAAGAACCACATCTGATCATTAAACATATAACCAATCAGATGTATAAAAAAACATTGCATAAGGGTGAAACAAATTAAACATGGAAGCATAAATAAAACCCATGGAGGCGAAACAAATTAAACATGAAAGCATAAATAGTCATACAGATTGTCATAGTCATGCATAAGGGTTTGACAATTATTAAAAGTGAAAGCAAAGATACAAGGCTTCATGGTGCAATATGGAAGCATAATAGCTCTACTTAGCTACATCATTCCTAGTCATCCATTCATGCTTCTGGGTCAAGTAAGCAAATCTTTCCTCATCAGTTCTTGCTCCTGCCAAGAACATTCTCCTTTCAGCCGTCTTGGTGAAAATTTGACAAGCAATGAAATGCTCCTTAGTCCCATTTGTAGCACCACACTGCCTCACCAATTCCATAACCTCCTCTATGGAACAACCTTCTTGTTCCCTCCCCCTTGCAGCAATGGACTCACAAGATGTTGATATCTTCGAAGATATCCCCATAAGTTCCCCAACTTGCTCTTGAATCCATACACCGCCACTACTCTTCGCTTTCTTTCCCTTTGTATTATTACTTGGCGTCGTACTTCGCTTCCCTCTTGCACTTGTAGGTGTAGGCACATCCGGTTCACTATCGCAAGAGTTGTCATCTTGGCTTTCATCTAGGTTGATGGCAGAATTATCGCAATAGTTGCTTGTTGGAGATGGTGCCACATCAGTAGAAGGACACCAATGATCTTCACCGGTGTTCCGAAACTCTTCGAACATTATGCTGCACTGATCTTCCCATGGAAGACCTTTTTCCTTGAATCCGCTTGCTCCCTTGATAGCCTATAATATATACAGAGAAAACACATTGTGTTATCATAACAGGATGGCTGGAAATAAAACATGACAAATAGAACACCGGTATGACACTTACTGCACATGTCTTGGTCCACCATTCATCGGGCATGTCAATATTTTGTTGACTTGCATCCCATCCTAACCCCGTTTGCTTAGTCAACTTCTTCCAAATGCCGTAGTCGATCTTTATCCGATCCCATTTGTTCTTTAGCTGTTTTTTTTGTGTATGAAAGACCGGTTGCCTCTTTGAACTTTGCCATCACATTTTTATATCCAACCTTGCTCAAATGTGCGCCTGAACGATTACCACTTTTACATTCCTCCGCAAACAGCTCACACACTATTCTTGTGTTATTCTCATCTTTCCAATCTGCCACACTGTTGGCAACCATACAAACATACAAAACAGGAGGCTAGTTCAAGTATTGTACATCATGTTCTACTATGCAGTGGCAAGAAATGCATTATAACATGCAGGTTCAAGTAATATCTGACAATTGATTAGGAGAACAGCCGTCACCTTGCATCGTCGGTGTCCACGGCCGTCGATGGAGAAGGTGGTATGGGAAGCCTTCCTGCTTGTCCACCTCCTCGACGACCACCACGTCCACGGGCTCCACGACCTCCACGTCGAACACCCCCTGCAGCACCTCCTTCATTGACATTGTCGTCATTTGTTGTTGCCGCCGATTGACCGCCCGTCGAAGCTCCACCGGGCAGCACGCCGTCACCTTGCAACCAATATGCCGTGCCCGCCAACAATTCCTGTAATCCCCTCGCGCCTCCCACGCCGGGGGCACCTGGCCACATGCCGGGAACGCCGGGAATGCCCGGCCACGGGCTTGCTGCCGCGTTGCTGATGCCGGCAACGCCCGGCCATGCGCCTGCGGCCGCGCCACCGATGCCGGGAATGCCGCCTGCCCACGGCCAGCCCGCCGCCGCCGCGCCCGCGCCTTGCCACTGCGCCGCCACCGCGCCCGCGCCAGGCCACGCTGCCGACACCACGCCCTCGCCGCCGGGGCTCAAGCCCGCAGCGGCCTCGCCTCCGATGCATCTCAGAGTCGCCGGCGACCCGGCCGCCGATCCACTGCCTGGAGCCAAATCGCCATCTGCAGCTTCAAGAGAATCATCTTCAGGTGTCCCTCCTCCAGATCTGGCCGGAACCCCTCCTCCTCCAGCTACAGAAGAAGGCCGCCACAGCGGATTCATGCCGGCACTGAGAGGGAGAGACGAGAGGGAGACACGAGAGGGAGCGAGCGCCTGCGTGATGAGAGGAGGGAGGCGCGGGGTCAAGTTGCCCAGGCGCGGTGGCAGGGATCGTAATTTCCTGTCAAAGTTCAAGGGCAATTTGGTTTCGAGGCGGGTGGGAAGTGAACGTGAGCCGGAATAAGCCACAAATTTCGGCTTTGGACCTCTAGTTCATTTTGGAAGAAGTGCTTTTCAGGGTGTTGCTCATAAGCGCTTTTTTCCCTGGATGTTTGGCAATCAAAAAGCTGTTTTTCTCAAAAGCCAATGCTGAAGCTGCTGCATAAGCAGCTGCCAAACAGACCCTAAATTTTAGGTTGGGATCAAAAGAAAATTCTCTTGTCTTTTGCATGCCACCGTATAGGTCTAAGGTCCGTCTAGTCGTTGATTGTCTTACATGGATCATAGTTGTATGATAGTAAGATTAGGGATTGGGAGCCGGGGTTTTTTGACCTATGTGAGAAGGCCTTCTCTTAATAAAAATACCTACATATCAAGTTTTAATCCATACTGAATAGGAATATCAGTTCAGGTAATACCTGTCTTTGCTACAATAAATATGGTGAGTAACAATTTTTTTTGTCACAAAAGCCCAATTTCTTATTCACTAATCATAATTAGTGAGAAACCGGGAAGAACAAAAACACAAGAACAAATTGAAAAAAATTGTTACAACAAATATGGTGAGTAACAACTTTTTTGTGTCACAAGAAACCCTATTTCTTATTCACTAATCATAATTTGTGAGAAACTGGGAAGAACCAAAACACAAGAACAAATAAAAAAAAGATTTGCTACAACAGATATGGTAACAACTTTTATTATGTCACAAAAGCTCTATTTCTTCCCCCACAAAAAAAAAGCTCTATTTCTTATTTACTAATCATAATTAGTGAGAAACCCGGAAGAACCAAAACACAACAATTTTTTTAAAAAAAAAGATCAAAAAAAGAAGAAAAAGGATGAAAAATTCATCCACACTAGCCACGCGTAATTAACCATAACTAGTCACACGTTCCTAGCATTCGTTATAGAAACAGTGACGCCTGTGGAACCCTCACAAATATGTTGTGATGCGGCGGCAGCATTTGTGATGAAATTTCGTTTTAGCCTCTTTATTGGTCGAAGTCTTAGTAGGCCGGCCAGATCTAGACGTTTTATGACAAATTATCGTTCGGTCCGAGTAAAACCAGTTCTTAGTGGCCGAGCAATATTTTAGCCCATCATAAAAAGTCAGCACCTGTAAATTTTCGTCCCATTTGCCATAGCCCATAGCTGCCTGCGCGCGAACATACGGGCAGCGCACCTGCCTGTGCATATGTAAAACTAGCAAAAAGGAGGCGCGCTTCGTCGCACTCATTAGTTTTAAAGTAGTTTAGGGTTTAAAAATCAACTTTACATTATAAAACTTGATACCGTAAATCACATGACCATGAGGACGCTTATGTAAAAGAACCTCATCCATTCCTCTATTCTTTGTTCCACGATTTCCACCCTCCCGTGCCTGATTCCAATCCCCAATCTCTCTCTCTCTCTCTCTCTCATTTATCCCCTTCGCAATATCACATCCTCCCATGGTTCCAATCCTCTCTCTCTCTCTCTCTGATTGCTCCCCTTCACAAAGCCACAACTCGATTTTTCGTCAAAATCAGTTAGATTCACATATTTTGCTTCTTTGATTTCTGCACTCAAATTCCTAACGGTGCATGCGGTGGTGCCATTACAGAGGCACCAAACGGAAGTTGTTCAGTTTGTCATGTTCAACGAAGGACGTTGCAGGGGAGCGAAGACACTGGTCGACCTCGCCGCTGGACCGACCCGGCTTCGTTGAGGCCTGGACTACACTTGCCAAGGCCCACGGCCCATCAAGGCAGGAGGCACGGTCGGCGCCGAGCAGCTAGTCGTGGCGCGTCGGCTGAAGAACAAGGACACAGTAGCCAAATTGCTGTGGGAAGCAGTAGTTCTTTACATATCTACTTACTACTATCAGCACGTGCGCGCGAACATAAGGGAAGCTAAAGAAAATACTGCTTGCTGAAGAAGGGTTCAGAGTGATCAACTAGAAGGCCTCCTTCAGAACTATGGATTCCCATTTATGATTAACATAGATGCCATACCCGTGTCAAAGAATGTCATGATCCTGCACTGGATGTGTTGACTGCTGATATATGTCTACAACCTAACCAAAATATAAGGTTATACCCTCTAGTTGCTGAAAACAAGTCCTTTGTCAGTGAGCTATGCTTGCTGAAATTTCCTATTGACACATCTACCTTCTTTACATGCTTGTAAATATTGTGTTTCTTTTTCGGTCTAAGTCCTTTTGATGCTGGTGCAATTTGTGATATGAGCCAGGAAAATCTTGTTAGTGCACGATATATTTGCATTTTATTGTTTCCTTTGATATCTTCTAAAAATAGTAGATGAAACCTCAATGAGTGGTACACTACCACAAAAAACACATATAGCGGCAGGTGTAGATGCTCTGTAGCGGCGGGCCGACCCACCTGCCGCTATGAAAACAAAGCTGAAAATGGAGCTTTATTGCAGCGGGTCTTCTGTGGAGAAAACATCCTGCCGCTAAAAACTTCATTGTAGCGGCGGGTGACGCCGCTATGGAGTTCAAAAAAAAACCATGCCAGCGCCCCATCCGCCAGGCCCATCTACGCCTGGATCCAGGCCGGGAAGGGCGTCATCGTTGGGAAGGATCGCTGGAGAGCCGCGGCAGCCCACGCCCTCGCCGGCCTACCTCCGTGCACCACCGAAAGGCCCGCCGCGTGCACCATCATGAGGCCCGGCCGCGCGCCACTGTGAGGCCCGCCATGCGCTCCACGGCGAGGCCCAGCCGTGCCCTCCACCGTGAGGCTCGCTGCAAGGTCCGCGCACCCTCCATCGCGAGGCCCGGCCATGCCCTCCACCGCGAGGCCCGTCATGCGCTCCACAGCGAGGCCCGGCCTCGCGCCACCGCAAGGCCCGGTGGTGCCCTCCATCGTGAGGCCCGCCCCGCGCTCCACGGTAAGGCCTGGACGCGCGCCACGACGAGGCCCGACCGTGCCCTCCACCGTGAGGCCCGCCACGCGCTCCACCTTGAGGCCCGGCCACGCACCACGGCGAGGCCCAGCCGGAGAGAGAGAGACAGAGAGAGAGAGAGATAGAGAGATAGAGATAGAGAGAGAGAGAGAGAGATTTCAGCAGCGAGAGAGATTCCATCGAGGCTAGCAAAAACCAATATATATAGAGAGAGAGAGGGAGGAAGAGGAAAGTGAGGGAGTGGGAGCGTGGGAGGGAGTAAAATAAATAATGCATGTGCCTGGGGGATAGTGCGGGAGTGGATGAAAACACACGATCCGTGTGAAACTGGAAGTGCAACTCTACCATTAGTGGATTTTGGTGGTTGTATAACAACATGATTAAAGGACTAATCCTATTTGTGAGTATATGAGCAGGTTTTATATGAAGAATATACTCGACATTAATACAAATGATCATCTTTGATAATGAACAATTATATAAGGAAAATGGGCCTATGTGATGAAAAGGAGAGGTGCCAAATAAGTGGGTCCATATAAGCAATATTATGACAAGCTAGGGTTTGAAATGAATATGGAATATAAAAACCATTGATATGAGATGGTCTCAACAAATTGGTGTTGTTAAGAAAAAGAAGTGGTCAAGTACTATTTCTCTATGGTATCTAATCTTGGAAGCAACTTGATCAAATCAATACTTCAAACATGAATTCAAATAAAGGCATAACGATGATACAAAGTTATGTGTGGTTCAAGATAGCAAGATGGTGAAGGATTGGCATGACTTGGCCGTGACGGACCATGCACGGGAGAAGGGCAAGATGGAGTCTTGGCACCGAGGGACCCAAGCCACGGTGAAGGGCAGGTGGATCTCAATTGTGATTGACCGATCAATCTATAAGTGGTCATACATTTCCAAATGTCAATCATTATAGGAATATGAAGACATAATGTGACTTGTGAACTAAAAGGTAGAAATGGATCTTATGAATAAAGAAATTCCAAGTCACAAGCTCTAGGAGATGACGCTCAATGAAAAGCATATGTGGCAGCCATCATGAAACTAAAAGAAAAGAAGTGGCAAAATTCATGATCATGCAAGCTCAAGTTGAGGGATTGTTTTTTATTTTAATCTTGAGTTTAGGCATGCCGCTCTATCAAGAGGGATGCTACATAGTTTGCCTATGATGTCTCAATGCTCAAAGAAAAACCCTAGTGAGATGAGAGAGAGCCAATACCCACACTTACACTAACTCTTATTATGATAGGGAAAACCGGTGTAACCGGTTTACCAAACCGGAGGAACCGGTTTGGGTTTAAATCTCTAACGGCTAGTTCTGGAAAACCGGAGGTACCGATTTACAAAACCGAAGAGACCGGTTTTGACTGGTTTAGTATAACGACTAGTTTTTGGGGGACAAGTATAAATACTTCCTTCCCCCCTCCTTTGGATGCTGCTAATTGTGTGCACGAAGAAAATACATCCAAAGCCTTATAGAGCTCTCCTCAACACACCTCTTTGTGAGGTTTGAGTGATTTGTGAGAAATCCTAAGGATTGGGTTGAGAGAGATTGAGATTGAGAGCACATAAGAGAACATCCCACACTTGAGCATTTGAGCATTATGGTGCAAATCCATGAAGCATTTGTTACTCTTGGAGGTGAAGCCTCCTAGTCGGCTAGGCGTCGCTCTAGAGCTCCCAAGATTGTGGTGAGCCTTGGGAAAGTTTGTGAAGATCTGCTTTGCCTCCAAAAGAGAAAGAAGCAAAGATAGTGGATCGGGGAAAGCGGTTGAAAGAGACCCGGCTTGGAGTGTTCCTTGTGAGCAGCTCAAGCTTTCTCAACAAAGACGTAGGGTTCACGAGGTGAATCTAAACTTCGGCAAACAAATCTTCGTGTGCTTCATTTGGTTTGCTTTCTTAAGTTGTTGCTTCTTTTGTTTGTGATTCATAGGTTGCATGTGTAGTTTTGCTAGTCTTCTCTGTGATTACTTGTGCTAGATCTTGTTTGCCCTATTAGGATCTTTTAAGTTTGCTAGAACTAAGTGGGACACTGTATTTCCTATTTTATTCTCTCTGTCTCGAGAAAACCGGTGCAACCGGGTTACCAAATCGGTGGGTCCGGTTTGGATGTTTGATTTCAGAGGTTGGTTCTTTGTGAATCTAATTAGAGTGGTTCCTATGTCTGTTTTTATAGCTTGCTTGCCTTGAGTGCTTGGCTTTTTGTCTTCATTAGTTGTTATTTCCCAAGCTCTCTGACAAAACCGGTGTAACCGGTTTCCTAAACCGGAGCAACCGGTTTTGGCAGTTTTTATTTCGCTATGAGTTTTTGTTAATTTTTAGAAACGCCTATTCACCCCCCTACTCTAGGTGAAATCCAGAGACTTGAAATTGGTATCAGAGCCTAATCTCCTCATTAGGCTTAACTGCTTAGAGAATTGATCATGTCGCAAGGTAAAACATGTCAAATTCCATATGTTGTTCTAGTGCCTTGTTTTCTTTCATTTCACAACCTTCATTCGAGGCACCTTATTTTGATGGCACTAATTATGCTAGTTGGAGACCTCAAATGATCACATACTTTCGGGAGATGAGTCCTAAAATTTGGTGGGTCGTAGATGTGGGCTTTTCTCATGACATTGAGAGTGATACTCCAACACAAGAGTAGGAGAAATGCCTACATCTACATGACCAAGCTACTAATGCCTTAGTTAGTGCTTTGAGTAGGAATGTCTTTGACAAGATTTACAAGTTGAAGAATGTTCATGCTATGTGGATTCGAATTCAAGTAATATATGATGATTCCAACAATGAAGAAGAAAAGACTCAAACTGTCAATCTGGGAAAACCGGAGGCATCAGTTTCCCAAACTGGTTGCACCGGTTTTGGCAGAACAGAAACTATTTCTGTTAATGATCAAGTTGAAGATCCTAGTTGCAGATTTAAACCATGTGAAGAGTCCATGTCACCAAGAAGCTCATGCTCAGATAGTGAAGAATCATTTTGCTTCATGGCCAAGGGACAAAGAAAGTCTCATGTTGACAAGGTCAACAACATGAGAAATGACCATACTTGTGTTATTAACAAATCTTCTTATGTAGCACAGCTAGAAGAAGCAAACAAAATTATCATGGCTGGGTTTCAAAAGCTTGCTAGCATACATAAGAAATTGCAAAAGAGACATGGTGATCTTTTTAGCTCATATGAGAAGCTCATCGATTCATATACCATGCTAGAAACAACTCATGAGGTTGCACTTACTATGGTAAAATGTTCTCAACCTCACACATGCACATGTACAACACAATCAATTGTTTTATCTTGTGCTAACACTTGTTGCTCTCAAGCAAAGCCATCACATGATGACAAGTAATTGTAGAACATTGTGATGAACTTGTTGCATGTGAAAATGATCATCTCACAAGAGAAGTTCAGAGGCTGAACATGAAATTAAGTCAGTTAAAAGGCAAAGGCCATGTTCAACCATCTCAAGATAACCGTGATAGTATGGTGAAGAAGCTTGAGAAGGGATCAATAGCAACATGTGCCAAAAGTCATCCCTCTGACTCGAAGAAAATCCACGACAAGATCAACAAGCAAAAGATCAAGAAGAAGTCACACATCAAGTGCTTTGAGTGCTCATCAAATGGACATTTTACTTTGGAATGCCCAACAAAGAAAAATGACCAATCTACACGCTCTAGAAGACAAAGGAGTCTATCTCAGAGAAGATGTTTTGGATGTAAAGAGAGAGGACATAAGAT
Organism: Eleusine indica; assembly: GCA_030378355.1. NCBI lineage: Eukaryota > Viridiplantae > Streptophyta > Magnoliopsida > Poales > Poaceae > Eleusine > Eleusine indica. Next base: position 18,945,619 of record CM059502.1, read on the forward strand.
AACTTCATGTCCAAGACAAATCAGAATGGAGCGAGCCTGTCAAAGCCGATGGGACCGGTTTGTCAAACTGGAGGGAGCGGTTTCTGTAGAAAAGCTCCATCCCATTAAGCAATTGGAGAAAGGTTTTGTGTCAGCATACACAAGACACATGGACAGGAATGAAAACATCAAGAAGAAAATCAAGGACAAGGACAATAGAATCAAGCATCAAACATGCTATATGTGTCGGGACAAAGGACATCTAAGTAAGGATTGCCCTTTGACTCAAGTTTTAAATTCCAAGTTGGTCTATAATGATTATTTATCCTCTAAGGCCAAAAATGACACTTGTGCTATCAAGGTGATGAGTTCACCTATTGTTAGTGCAAAGTCAATTTGAATGTCTAAAGCTTGTGTGAATAACTCTCAAGGACCCAATAAGCATTGGGTACCAAAATGTGCTTGAAAGCGTTCATAAGCTGCAGGTGATGCATTGATGACTTGGCATGCACAAGAATGATGAAATAACACACAAACTTGCCAAGCATGGAGACATTCAAACACTATCTACATCAATGACATCAAGGAAAAGAATAAGTACCACTAAACCTTCTTTGTCTTGTTCCTTATTCCTGCAGCAATGATCCCACAAGTTCATGCTGTTACTTGAGAAATGCTCTGAAGTATACAAGCATAAATGATCTTGTAAAGAGATGCAATTAATGTCTCCCTTGGAGAAATTTTGTTTTGTGAATATCTCTCAGGATTGATGAATACAAACAAGAGGCCAAGAAAGCAACACAAAGCAAGAAGGAAAGAAATTCTGATGAAAAAACTGGAAATCAAGAACTCAGGAAAACCGGTTGGTCCGGTTTGTGAAACCGGAGGGACCGGTTTCCACGACTTGTCCGGTACATCGGACAAGTCCATCGGACTCTAGTAAGACTGCCACTCAGGGCCATCGGACTTGTCCGATGACATGAGAAAAGTCCGACGTCTCGGACATATTCATCGGACTCCAGAACCCCTTCGACTTTGTGTCATCGGACATATCTGATGACCATTGGACATGTCCGATGCAGTGAAGAAATAGGGAACCAGGAAAAACCGGTGGCTCTGGTTTGGCAAACCGGAGGGTCCGGTTTCTCCTGAAGAGTTTAAAGATATGAAGTGACCACACACACTTGTGTGGTTGTGAGTATTCCTTGACTTGTTATCTTTTCATGTTTTTAATCATCTCCTCACCATAACCAAGGTATAATTTGGACCTCTCCATGTTCTTAATAGAACATGTGCACATGCTACAAATTATTCAAAAGATTTGGTGCACATATTTAGGGGGAGATTCAGATTATATCTTGAGTTAAAAGAGACTAATGTTTTGCTTAAGCTATTTTATGATTAGCCTCAACTTGGAAAATAAATCATGAGGAATGATGCCCAAGGATGAGATCTATCAATGAAGAGTAACTCTCTACCTCAATTCTTTTCAATTCAATATATGTTGTCTGTAAAAACCGAATACACCAGTTTTCTAAACCGGAGGGACTAGTTTTGGCAGAAAACATATGTTCTCTATCTTGAGGTGTTTTTCATTTGGTAATGTATGGATGATCACCTTGTGTGAGATTCCATCTTGTGTTACTAATTCAAGTGTCTATCATTGAAAGTGCATCAAAAGTGATTTTTAGAGATTGGACACTAATGATATATAATAAATAAGCACAAAGAAAATTGGAAATCCCTATTTGTTGAAACAAAAAGGATAGCTACCAAAGGTATGTCCTCATGACTTCTTCTGTTCTCAATTCTGCATATAGAATCCATGCGATGGGATGTGCCTTGGTATGTATGTGTCTCATGTTATAAGCATACTCTTTGTGAGTTAGGATAGATTTTCAAAAATTAATGATAAAGGACATATATATAATGTCTTATCCTGAGTGGATTTCAAAATATTTGATTCTTGATCCTTCTGATCATGTCAAGCTATTTGTGGTTATTGTTCACCTAGATCGATTGATGGCTAACCACGATTAGTAAGACTTTCTCTCTCAAGTCCAAAAACATTGAAAATCAAATCTTGATCCATATCATCAAAATATCAAGGATATGTTTTTCAAAGGAAGAAGCAAAGAATTCAAGGCTTGGTAGCAATGTTCATTGAAGATCTACTCTCTTTCTAGTTTTGTTTAGTTTCTGACAAAACCGGAGGCACCGGTTTTGGAAACCGGTGGCACCGGTTTTGTTGATTTAACCAGCCTGAGCCAGTTTCTTACCCCTTCACCCTTATTTGGTCTCCTCCTCCCATATCAAATCGTGTTGCGGCTCCCTCTTCTCCAGATTGGTGATTTCAAGGTCTCACCGTGGGTTTCCTCGATTCTTGGTTGGATCTTTATGCCCCAAGATCGAAGGGACCGATTCCATCTCCGGATTTGATTCTCTCCTCTCCAAAGGTATCCATTGTCTTCAAGTCTCGATCTTCTAGTACCTTCGGTAGATTCAAGTTTCCTTATAGTACATTGTCTTCTAGCTTGTTCTAGAGCCTATCCCTACGATATCCTTTTGAAAAACTTGGACAAATCGATTGGATTCGTGACCTAGGTTTTCTCTGTGAAAATCGGAGGCATCGGTTTTGGTAAAAAAATTCTAAGTCAAGTTTTTGATCGGTTTATTGACTCAACTTGCTTTATCTATGTTTCCAAGTATCATACATGCCTAGATTTTTCCTAGAACAATTTTAGATAAAATTGTGAGCATAGGTGTTATGTGTGAAAACCGGAGGCACCGGTTTGGCAAACCGGTGGCACCGGTTTTTCTAGAGAACACCTATTTTCGTACTATTATCTATAATTGTTATCCAATCCTCTTTTTATCATTCCCAGCCATATCCTAAGACCTTGTTCATTCATATCTATCACAGGTCAGTATGTCGGATGAGGAAAGAGAGAGAAATGTGAAAGCAAGGCATGATGGTGGGCAAGGAACACATTTGACACCGTCTATCAGAGACGGAAGCAGACAGTCCGGAGGCTGCCTAGAGGCACTGTGAATATTGATGATGCTCCTGCAAATCTAGTGCAGGAAGATGAGTCATCTGATGATGTGGAGGATCAGAACTATATCCCTCCTAGTGATGCTCCTAGGGCTGCTCTTAGGACAACAGCTGGGGGCTCCGGGACTGCAGCCGCTAACAGCTCAGATGACAGTGATGAGGAAGAGGAGGAGCAGGAGATGTTTGATGTTGATGAGATTGTCCCTCCAGTACATGTGCATCTTGGACATCTCTCATTCCGGCCACCTCAAAACCCGGGATGGAGAGAGAAGATAAGCTACAAGGGTCACACAGAGGTTGTGAGAGAAATGAGGGCCAAGGACCCTAGACATCTTCAGAGAGAGGCCACTGACTACAGGTTTCACACCTTCTTTCAGCATGACTTCTATGAGTCAGTGATCTTATCAAAGAAGCACACTCCAGTAGCAAAGTCTTAGTGGGTTGACTAGGCACACATGGTGAACAAGAATGATCCCATCTTCAAACAAGTCATTGCTGCATGCAAAGCTAAGCACGTGAAGGATATTCTTGCTTTTCAGAAGCATTGGAACAATGAAATCATTGCTCAGTTTTATGCTACATTATATGTTGAGGAGCATGGGAATATAAGCAAGATGCACTGGTTGATAGAGGGTCAGTCATACAGTGTGACCTATGCACAGTTTGCTAGGTTACCTGGTTTTGGGAGCAATGATGCCAACCGTCCCACACTTCCACCTTGCCACTTGCCTTGATGCCAGAGGGTTGAGTCACATGTATCCTGCAGTCAAGCAAGGCAATTATGGCACTATCACAGACTTGCTTCCCTTCTATGCCTACATTAACAGGCTATTTAGGAAGACCCTCACTCCTAGGGAAGGAGATGGCACAAAACTTCCCTCCTACAACAGAAACATCCTAGCTGCCATGGCACAATCTGAACATGATTTCTCAATTTTTGACTTCATCTGGGAGGAGATAAAAGCTATCTCCAACAGTCCTTTGAAGAGTTGTGCCTATGCCCCATACATTATGCATATGATTGAGAGGGTGACAGGTCGTACTGTGGATTATGACAAGGAGCACCTTCCCTTGAGAATCAAGAATGACTTGAGGAATGCAACAGAGGACAGCAGTGCAACAGCACCCACTCATGGTGCATCCACCTCTGCAGCACCTAGAGGAAGTGGGTGGCAAAGGGACAAGCCTCCCTCACCCATCAAGATACTCTTTGGTTTGCTCCTTGGCATGTGCAGATCTCATCATGATGCAGACGTAAAAGCACATCATGAGAGGCAGGCGAGAAAGAAAGATATAAGGACCATAAAGCTTCTCCATCAACAAAGCAATCTTCAGTCACCTCGCTCTCCTATTGCCTCTGAAGGTGAACAAAGTCCAGAGATTGAGACTTTTGAGGCTAGACTGAACCGCTATGAGCAGGAGAACCCCTACACCTCTTGGTTTGGAGATGCAGATGTTAGTGGGAGTGTTTTTGGGTTTGGTGGAGCAGGGACTTCTCAAGTGCTGCCATTTAACCCTCCACCTCCTCCTCTCAATAATAATGAAGATGATGAGGAAGACGACGAGGAGGAGTGATCTATGTTGCCAAGAAAAACCTCTTTTTGGTGCTAGATGACAAAGGGAGAGAGATGGATTAAAACTCAAGGCGTTAGTGTCTTTTTGGTTTTCAGTTCAGTTCTGTCTAGAAAAACCGGAGGCACCGGTTTGGCAAACCCGAGCAACTGGTTTTGCCAGATAGAACCTTTTTCATCTTTTTCCTTTGTTTTTATATCATGGACTTGAGACTTTTGTAATGTGTGATCTACGTGTAATGAACCTTGTAATAATTCTCAAGATTCTTATTTTGTGCTATTATGAGATGCTTGATGGATTGGTGCAATGATTTTTCAAAATATGTTAAGTCTGACAAAATCGGAGGCACTGGTTTGGCAAACTGGAGCAACCGGTTATGCCACGCAGCACATATGTTTCTTTTGATTTATCTCTTTATGGTTTTCTTGTCATATGCATCTCATGCTATATGTTCACACACACTTGTTGCACTTCGCGAATGCACACATATAGGAGGAGCTCTTTTGGATTTATTTCAAAATGTGCAAATTGGCATTTGAGGCCAAAATTGTTGAATTTCATTAAAAATGCACAGTTTTAGGGGGAGCTCAATCTATATGTTTGCATTCAAAATTCCTTTACATATATATTTTGTAAGCTTTAATCAAGGTTGTCATCAATCACCAAAAAGGGGGAGATTGAAAGTGCAACTCTGCCCCTAATAGATTTTGGTGGTTGTATGACAACATGATTAAAGGACTAATTCTATTTGTGAGTATATGAGCAGGTTTTATATGAATGATATACTCAGCATTAATACAAATGATCATCTTTGGTAATGAACAATTGTGTAAGGAAAATGGGCCTATGTGATGAAAAGGAGAGGTGTCAAATAAATGGGTCCATATAAGCAATATTATGACAAGCCAAGGTTTGAAATGAATATGGGACATAAAAACCATTGATATGAGATGGTCTTAACAAATTGGTGTTGTCAAGAAAAAGAAGTGATCAAGTGCTATTTCTCTATGGTATCTAATCTTGGAAGCAACTTGATAAAATCAATACTTCAAACAAGAATTCAAATGAAGGCATAACGATGATAGAAAGTTATGTGTGGCTCAAGATAGCAAGATGGTGAAGGATTGACATGACTTGGCCGTGATGGAGCATGCACGAGAGAAGGGCAAGCTGGAGTCTTGGCACTGAGGGACCCAAGCCATGGTGAAGGGCAAGTAGAGCTCAATTGCGATGGACCGATCAAGCTATAAGTGGTCATATATTTTCAAGTATCAATCATTATAGGAATATGAAGACATAATGTGACTTGTGAACTAAAAGGTAGAAATGAATCTTATGAACAAAGAAATTCTAAGTCATAGGCTTTAGGAGATGACGCTCAATGAAAAGCATATGTGGTAGCCATCATGACACTAAAAGAGAAGAAGTGGCAAAATTCATGATCATGCAAGCTCAAGTTGAGGGATTGTTTTTTATTTTAATCTGCCTCTCTATCTAGAGGGATGCTACATAGTTTGCCTATGATGTCTCAATGCTTAAAGAAAAACCCTAGTGAGATGAGAGAGAGCCAATACCCACACTCACACTAACTCTCACTATGACAGGAAAAACCGGTGTAACCGGTTTATCAAACCAGAGGGACCGGTTTGAGTTTAAATCTCTAATGGCTAGTTGTGGAAAACTGAAGGTACCGGTTTGCGAAACCAGAGGGACCGGTTTTGACTAGTTCAGTATAATGGCTAGTTTTTGGGGGACAAATATAAATACTTCCTTTCCCCCTCCTTTGGATGCTGCTGATTGTGTGCACAAAGAAAATACATCCAAAGCTTTGTAGAGCTCTTCTCAACACCTCTTTGTGAGGTTTGAGTGATTTGTGAGAAATTCTAAGGATTGGGTTGAGAGAGATTGAGATTGAGAGCACATAAGAGAAAATCTAACACTTGAGCATTTGAGCATTATGGTGCAAATCCATGAAGCATTTGTTACTCTTGGAGGTGAAACCTACTAGTCGGCTAGGCGTCGCCCTAGAGCTCTCAAGATTGTGGTGAGCCTTGGGAAAGTTTGTGAAGGTCCGCTTCGCTTCTGCAAGAAAAAGAAGCAAAGATAGTGGATCGGGGGAAGCGGTTGAAAGAGACCCGGCTTGGAGTGTGCCTTGTGAGGAGCTCAAGCTTCCTCAACGGAGACGTAGGGTTCACGGGGTGAATCTGAACTTCGGCAAACAAATCTTCGTGTGCTTCATTTAGTTTGCTTTTTTAAGTTCTTGCTTTTTTTGTTTGTGATTCATAGGTTATCTGTGTAGTTTTGCTAGTCTTCTGTGTGATTCCTTGTGCTAGATCTTGTTTGTCATATTAGGATCTTGTAAGTTTGCTAGAACTAAGTGGGATGCTGTATTTCCTGTTTTATTCTCTCTGTCTCTAGAAAACCGATGCAACCGGTTTACCAAACCGGTGGATCCAGTTTGGAAGTTTGTTTTCAGAGGTTAGTTCTTTGTGGATCTAATTGGGGTGGTTCCTATGTTTGTTTTTATAGCTTGCTTGTCTTGAGTGCTTGGCTTTTTGTCTTTATTAGTTGTTATTTCCCAAGCTCTCTGACAAAACCGGTGTAACCGATTTCCCAAACCGGAGCAACCGGTTTTGGTAGTTTTTATTCCGCTGTGAGTTTTTGTTAATTTTCAGAAACTCCTATTCACCCCCCCTCTAGGCGACATCCAGGGACTTTCAGAAATAATATGATTCGTTGAGTGAGGGTGCTCCGGATTGATGACGTGGCGCTCTATTTTTAGCGATGGTTTATGTTATTGTCCGTTACTAAAATCGATTTTTAGCGACGGCTCATATCTTAAATCGCCACTAAAATTTGATTTTTAGCGACGGATCATATCTGAAACCGCTGCTAAAAATTGAAACTACTTTTAACGACAGTTCATGTTACGAACCGCCGTAAAAAAATAATTTTTAACGACGGTTGACTTATTTACTGCTGCTAAAAATATATTACTATTTATAATGACGGTTCGTAATAGAATCGCCGCTACCGTGTTTTTTACAACGCCACTACAGCCCTATTTTATGGTAGTGGTAACACAGCATGTACATAGTTGCTTCAGTTCCTTATGCATGCCTGTGTTTCTCTTATTCTTCCCTGCAAATATTGTGTTTCTTTTTCGTTTATCCTATTTTTGACAGGAAACAACGATGATGCGATTCATAGGTCAGCCAGGTCGGAGGACTGCGCTCCAATTCATAAACCGGCTCGGTCCCACGCCGAGTGCGCTTCTGAGCCGAGCCACGAACTCTCTTTTATTTTTGTGAACCGTCTGCTATTTGGTTTTTGCTACGGCGCCGAATATCACATGTATTTCTGTACTTCGGTTCAAGTACAAAAAATATTATGTTTTTTTACTGTTTATGTGAATTTAACAGCAGTCCTTCCTCGTAACAATTTGAACAGTTTCATTTTTTTCCAAAATCGCTCACTTTTAACCAGTACTTGCTTGTACAGCTAACAGGACATAATTTCAAATCCAAATGACATTACAGGTGCAGTACTCTAATATAATTTGTCATTGCTTTGCTAGCACATTCTATTAAAGCCCTGCAAAGCACATGCACTCGATTGATTTGTGTACATCCCAGATGCCACAATGGCATGAAATCCAAATACTGCTTGTCATGGCTCCAGCAGGTCACCCAAGGTTCCAATGGACGAACAAGAGGAAGCCTGACATCCTGTAGAAAGTTGAATACAAGCGTTGCTCCACTATTTATTAAACTGAGATTAAAAATATTTTCCCATGGTGCTTGTGGCCTGCAATTATTAAAAAACGGAACCATAATGTTATGATCATTTATAACAAGCCTATAAAATGTTAAAACAACTCATCTGCAGATAAAATGAAGGGAAGTACAGTCATGCAAGACTTAAGGAACATAATTGAGCAAAAAAAAAAACCCATCAACTACAGAGGCTAGTAGCACCTTCCCAAATCAAAGAAATTGAGATGCGACCGTTGACCTCTTAAGCTGTAGGATCTGGGAGCAAGATTTGACAGTGAAATTTCGGGAGTCTTGGTTGTATTCAGTTCAAAGTCAAACTGAAACGTGGAATGAAGCAAGGGATAATAGCTTCTACTATACTAGGTAGGGCGGCGCGCCGTTGTCACACCTGTGCATGAATTCATTTTTGTTGAAGTTGTTGGGTTGCTGTGTTTTTTTAGGCCGCGTTCTCTCTTTTTTTTAGAAGGTCAGCTTTGCAGGGAAAGGTAGGGCGGTGGGTAGGGTCCAACATGATATGATATGAAGAGGGTACTCGGGACTTTGGAGTAGCCCCTTTTTATTCGTTTTCAATTTTGGGGACGGTGCAAGTGCAAGCCTTTTCCGGCTGTTTCTGGCTAACGATTTCTTTTTGTCTTTTTACTTGTGATGGTATTTATGTCAGGTGTAGCCAGCGTTGCGCGTAGCAGTGTTTTAATCATTAGAAATTTGGGTTTATCTTTTATTCCAGAAATGGTATTGAGCAGCACACAGGGGCGGAGCCGACAAATGGCTGTAGCGGGTGCTGGCTGCTTGTTGAGGAACTATCTCGACTTCTAATTTTATTTTTCACATGACAATTTTCCAATTTAGTAAGAAAATTTGATTTTTCACATGTTAATTTTTCAATTTAGTAAGAAAAAAGGATGGAGTTTTGAGGGCCAAGGGGATGCTGCAGCACGGGCAGCACTCCTGCAGCTCTGCCCCTGACAGCACATGAATGGTATTTATATGAATGAAAAAATTTCTTTGTTTTATCAATTTATTGTCTCTCTAAATTAACTAAGTCACATATTTTTCTTCGTTAGAGCAGCACTAGTGACGAATCCTGTTCTGGTTCACGTATTCAAAATTTTGTTATCATTTGTTAACTGAACGCAGCCTTCCTTTTTCGGCTTTAGTGTTTTGTTTTTGCTGGAGGAATCCTGCTACGCCTGCTCTTTTGTTATCGTTTGGCCTCATATAGCACACATTGTTTACTTCACAAGCATACATGGAGGCAGCTCCTCCACTTATTTGCCAGCCATCAGCCTTGTGATCCTAAGTCCATCCACCGCCCAGGCGCCCATCCGGCTCATCCTTTTTCCTCGTTCTCTCCGCCTTTTGCTTCTTATCCCCATCTTCTCCATTCTCTCGGTTGAAGCCACTTCACCCTCTCACGGCGCCCCCTCCTCAAACTGCTGTCGCTCCCACACCCCACGCAACGCTGCTTCTCCCTCCCACACGCCGCACGCGACACCATCGAGTGCTCCCCTCCTCATCCCTGTCCAGTCGCTGCCTTCTTGCCATAGCTTGGCCATGGATCCGACGATCGATGCGAGGCCACGGGAGTGTGCTGCACTGTGACGCGCGTTATCCTTGCCTCGCCTCGACCACCGAATCGATGGGCGGCGACCAAACAGCCGTTCGTTCTAGAACCTCCTCTGGTCGGTGCCTTCTCTGGTGAGATGACCTCTTCCTACCCATTGACATCGTCGACTACGCGAGACGATGCGGTGCCGCATCGACGTGGCTTGTCGTCCACCACAAGATGTCACCAACCGCGATCGAGCAGCTACCAACAACGAGATATCGTTGCCGGTAGCATCGTACGGCTCATATGCATTCAGGGTGACATGTCCATATGTGATTCGCAGAGAAAGCGTCAAGGCGCCGCTAGGGAGCTTAGCTCAGGCTCTATAATGATACAAATATTGGGCATCATAACTGATCATCACCGCAAAAAATCTTTATGATTGTACATTGCATAAACAACAATTATCAGGCTCCACCAGTTTAGACAAATCAATGACAAATCACATTTACATAGGTCAGTCCCACGTTTTTGTGCCGTTGTAGCGTCCTGTGGCGTGCGACCCCCCTCACAGCGCCTAGGCGTGTATGGCGGACGCCTAGGTGACGCCATAAGCATATCCTAGGTGCTATGAGGCGCCATGCAAGACAGAGGAAGTGTGATGAATATATATCTTGTTGCAACATGAAAAGAATATCTTATTATTCAATTTTATACTAATCAACTTTCCAAAGGTTTGTGTCGGGTTCAGTAAACAAAAGGAAAAAAGCACACTGCATGTGGTTGAAGCACCACAAAAGCATATTCACTATCTAGCAGCAGTCAAGCACAAAGAACAAAGTAGCGTTTTTTTCTACTCTCAGGAGTAGCTATTCTCACATTTATATCTCATAATCTAGAGGGGATGTGGACATACTTATTTTTTATTTTATTAGAACACATGAAGTATAAGAACATACTCACTTTTATATAGCAGTAAATACGATATATATTCATATGCTTATAATTAGAAGACCATTTAAAAAATATTTATAGTTATCACTCTTAAAAATATTATTTTAACTATATATACATACTTAAAATGATAAATGAGTATAAACACATACCTAAGTGGATATTTCAAAGTGGGAGTAACTACACTTAGGAGTTATAGACTACACACTAAAATAAAAGAGGAAGAGGGGATAAGAGATGCCAGGGCGCTGTGACCTGCAGCCTGCACAGAGAAGCGACGGGCTCTACTGCTCAGATGGAGAAGAAAAGGTGATGGTGCAGGCTGTTGCTGCTGTTACGCCGGAGAAGATTAGAAGAGCACGAACCATGGAGTAGGTGCTCCAGGCCCGCCACCAGCCGCCTTCTCTCTCTCTCTCTCTCTCTCTCTCTCTCTCTCCCTTGTTCCTCTTCTGTAAAATGGTCAAAGTGTTTTACCCACCCAGCCCCCGCGATTATGTTTGTACTGTGCGCGCGCACCTCTGTTTTTCCCACGCCCTCCCGCCAACCCAATCGATTTCCCGCCAAAACCTGCCAGCCTACTGTATGGTGTCCGGTCCAGGCCGCTGCAGCCTGCTGGGCGTCCATGCGACGCCAAACCTCGCCTAGGCGACGCCACAACGACTATGGCGGATGTCATACCAATCCCGGTGTGGTGAACCCCAACGCCCAGCGCCCGCGAGAGCCTTGTCGCCTAGGTGACACCACAAAAGCGTGAGGTCAGTCACCATGTATATAATTATAATTGAAAATTTCCTAGAAATTTCAATCAGAAAGGAGCGTCTGAATAAATTTCCTACTGCTGGAGCAGCTTGCTCTCAGCTGTTTAACGCTCCATTACTGTTGCCCTCAACGTCGGCGTGCATACTGAGTCCATGCTGTTTCGTGGTGCATGCATAAAGCTTATCACCTCAAGAAAACATATATGAAACAGTAAATACTCATAATAGAAAGATTTACTTTTTGAAGGCCTCATAATCTCATTTTTATGAAAAATGATTTCATGAATCAATCCTTTGCAAAAGGAACATGTGGTTACCTTCATTTGATCAGTGCCACCATATTCTAACAAGGGTTTCGATATCGATATCTCTTCTCTAGATCTGCGTACAACGAGAAAATGAAAATTAGAAGATTGGCCTTGACATAAAATTGGAGGGGATGCTGCTATTACCAATGTTGGATCAGAGCAGTTGGAAATCACGTCCTGGTAGATCCATCAGACAAACATGAACAGGTCACATAGTAACTCCTAGTAGTTCATAGAGCAAATGTAAATCTGATCAGGTAATGTGGCACAATTTTCAAGAATTTCTGTTACAAAAAGCAAAAGCATATCTAATATAATCTTTATTTTCTTAAAGCATTTTATCCGGTACATGGTAAGCTCGGTAGCTTGACAACTTTTAAGATTAGAATGTGTAAGATTGAAGACAAAAATATCATTTTTCCTTGGGTCAGTGATGCTAGTATGTATTATAAAACTATGACAGCTTTAAAAACAGGCCAAGCTACGCCGCCGCATAAGCTAGTTGTCCAAGCTGCTCACAAATATGTGGATGACTGCAAGTCTACAACCAAAAACAAAATCACTTAACTAGGCATTCTTACAAACAGAAACTGTGCACCTGAAACCATCATAGTGAGTACAATAGTAAATATATGGAGATTTTACGAGACAACAGACACTGCTAACAGAAAAGGAGAACAATATGACTAAATTGGCAACATTAAATAATTCAGACAAAGAATGGATATGAGTCGCATGGCCATTACATGCAGATTTGTCAGTTTAGCCGCAGCATCAAAAGTAGACAAATAGAGAACACCGAAGAAATTAGCAACGGATCCCTAGGGAAGAATATGTTGGCATTGCAATTAATCGTTGGGCAACATGTAGTCATTCATCAGTCAATTTCTGGTAGAAATTTCAATCTGAAATAAATAAACATCTGAACATGTATAGAAAACTTGGGTGAATAAAACCAAACCTTTTGGGAGCTACTCAATCTGCTTGCACTCAACAAGCTCCCCTCAATCCCCTTAGAAAGAAAAGCATTCTAATGGAAGTAAATTATTGCACAGTATCAGAACACTTCTACAATAGGAAATAATATCAGATTGCTTAGCTTTAGGCAGGTGCATATTTTTCTGTATGTATTGTCAGTTCAGAACTTCAAGTATATGGAGACAAAATCTAGGTCACAATCTTTATGATAGATTAATATTTTCTATGACTATTGATTACTGCATATCTAAATCGAGATAATACTTTATCAAATGTGTATGTTAAGGAATGGCAATCCAAAAATCTGTAAATTTTGGTGTCTGAAACCATCAAGTCATTCAGTAAATTTTCTCCACGAGACAAATCACACATTCAGTAGAATTAATTAAATCACTGCAGGGCAAGCAATATCGCTGCAGAACGAGAAGATCAGTGTACCAGAGGTATATGTGCTTGGGAATTAGCCAGAACATTCTGTAGCTCACAAAGATACCACCCTTCGTTTCCACAATTTTGAAGCTTCAATTCCTGGCGAGCATCCTCAATTGGGTCGACCAACTACTAAAAGGTAGTCGATCCTGGAAAAGCACAGCATAGAAATGGCTCTGAATTAGTATATTATTTTGTCATATCACCTAACTGGAGCTCCAAATCGGCTAGGAGAAACCAAATTGTCATACCCATAGGCCATCTACACACCGCATGGGAAATCAGGGATGACAATTAAAAAAGTCCTGCATCGTCATTTTAGGGCACAACGCATCCACCAATGAAAAGTCAATCTAAGTCAACAAGCACCTAAACTAGAGGTTGCCGAGCACAGATCTAGAATCAGAGGGAAGGGGGGACCGGGACATGACAAACCTACGGATCCTCCTATTGCAAAGAAATACAAAGGGGATTGGCAGTAAGAGCAACTCTAACAGATCCCCATTCCCATCCCCAAAAGAAAAAAAAACTGTCATATTGGAAATAAGAGGGGCTAAAAACTACTCCAGTAATTCTCCAATCTCATCCCCAATAATTCTCCATCCCAAAAAAACACTCCTCCATCCCCACTATAGTCCCTCCATCCCCACGTCAATCCCCTCAATCCCACCAATATTTCCTCCCACTATGGTCATTTTTTCCGGCGGGAGATTTTTCCCCCATCCCTCTCTTCTTCCCGCTCGATGTTGCTCCCGCTGCCACCCACCAGTCAACGCCGCCGCTCGCTGGATCCGCCCGCCACGCACTGCCCCCCCCCCCCCCCCCCCCCCCAAATCGCTCCCCCGGATCATCCTGCTACCGCCTGACCTGATTTAGGTGGCACGGTGGCTCACCGCCGCCTGAATCGAAAGCTTTTTCCACGGCGCCGACGCAGGAGCGTGGATTCCAGTTTTCTTCATCTCATCTGGCCTTGGTCGGTCACCCTTCCTCCCCAGGCGCCGACAGTTGAGCTCGAACCATCGAGATTGTCTCTCCCCTGTCCGACTGCCGATCCGCTTCCGCCGAGGTTCCCGTACTGTTGCCCGCTGCCTGCCACCAAGGCTCCCGTATGACACCCCTCCTCTCCACCACCCTCAGTCGCCTCCGTATCGCCAGCTTGTTCCACAGCCCCGACTGGAGCTCCGTCTCGCACTGTAGAGCAGGCAGGGCGTTGACGGCGATGGGAGGTGGTCGAAGAAGTCACGAGGAGGAAGAAACGGAAGACGTCATCTGTGTTTTCGTGTTTAGATATTTGAATACGTCTTCTGAACAATGCACTTACTTATTAGGGATGAAGTATTGAGAAACTGCTGTAGCAGACATCCTCAACATCTAGAAATTGGTTTTTATCCATCCCCAATAACTCCATATTAGAGATGAATTATTGGAAAAATATTGGAGTTACTCTAAGAGGAACAACAAGGGAAGAGGAGCTCACCAGATGGCCGTCATTTGGAGCTCTTGGAAATCACTGCTAAGATTCCAATTGAAGTTGGATCAGGTGAAAATCACCGCTGCTCTCGTGAAAGCACCCGTCGTGGAGGATAAACAATTCACCACGGGAAGCACTCACATCAGATTTGATTGCGCAGGTAATTCTACCACTGTGCCTATGTGGATCCCGCCACATCTCTTGGGAATCACGCCGAGGAAGCCTACACCTTTTCATGGTCGCCACATCCCCACGGTCTGAGTACGGTTGCTGGGTCAACGCCTTAGTCACCGTATTCATCGATCTAGCGGTAGAAACAAGCACAAATATATCTGCATAGAAAAAGTAAAAGGAAACCATAAAAAATAACTCTCAATCGGGGGAATTTTGCTTCGATGCAACATTGACAACCGGAGGTAAATGGTGCTTCGATGCTAGATCGAGACAGTACCCAACCGGCACGTGACGGGGATTCCACGTTGTTGGCGGTGACGGATGAGAGCAATCCATCGATGATGCAGAATGGCGCAACGGCAATGGTTGCGGGGGTGCCGACGGGATTCGTCGTCGGTGGCGGCAACGGACGAGGGCAAATCCCTTCAACGATGCGAAATATGGAAGTTGAATGGCAAATGGTCGCAGGGATGCCGCCCGAGTCGCTCTGACCGATGACATCATGGGATCGTGCGTGGCGGGGGGCACCTGGGTCCGAGTCGGATCAAATCCAATCAGTTGCATCAAGTGAAATTTTTATAATATATCTCGAATGAACAAAAAGATGTGCTACCAGGAGAAGAATTGCTCAAAGAAGACATCATGCATAAAAATTCTTCACTAAAAATATCACAAACCTTCCTGACATCACTAAATATAAAAATACCGAAACAAATGCATTAATCAATCCTTCATTAATATCAGAAGCAAAAGCTCCATGTAGTATAGGAAGGTCATTGACTGACAAAAGTCAAATATTCAAACACTAAGGCTCATTTTAAACACAGGATTGGAAAATCGTAGGAATATGAAAAATATAGGAATAAAATAGGAATGCATAAAATAGAGGATTCAAAAACATAGGAAGTTTGAAAGCTTAAGCATTTGGATGGGCTACAGGGAAAGCATAGGAATTCTTGGTTGATTATCTTTCATTACTTTGATAATCAGTGTTGTCTCCTTTCATTAGCGACAGCAAATCTTCAAATTGCCTCGATCTTATGCGATAGGATTGTAAAAAAGAGTTCTGATCATATGTTTCTTTCCCTGCATATCTCTGTTGGAATTATATGGGATTGGCCCATTAATATTCATAATAATTTCTGAAAAATCTCAAAGGCCCATTCATGAGTGGTGGAAGTGCAAAGGTTTAGTCCCACATTGCTAGTGGAGGTGGAGGGAGTCCAACTTATAAGGTTAGTTGCTCTAGCATCTCTTGCAAGTGTGTGGATGAGAAGAAGGAAGAACACACGCCGCGCTCGCTCGCCTCGCCTCGCCGGACGGGACGTGGGCGATGGGCGTGGCCGCGCATCACATGCACTTTCTTTTTGCTGCGTGTTCCATATATTTCCATATATTTGGTTATGAAAACCGACATATTAATATGGTAACCGACTCGGTTGCGAGATGCCCAACCCTAGCGGTTCCTCCCTATAAATACGTACGGGTATCGCCGCAAATCACATCACGCAATCACCTAGGGGTTTGTCTCTCGCTACTGTTGCGCCGCCAAGACTTCTCCATCCCGATCGTCGGCGTGCACCTACGAACGGGAGAGCAGGTCTCCGAAACCGTCGTCCTCTATGATCCTGCACCGGAAGAAGACGAATAAGGTTTTTGGGAAGCGCTCTGCGCGACTGCTCGATCGCTTCCTTGTCTTCGTCAAGCTCGTCGCCACGGCTCGTCTTCCTCGTCGTCGAGTCGGTCTCACCCGCCGTCGCCAACAACGTGACGGTGCTGAACGTCGTCGCCGCCTCCTCTACCCAGTCCAGAAGGAAACGTACGTACTCTTATCTCAAACCATGTCTTTCATACTAGCTTTTGTGATCGATTTATCTATGATGAATGTTGCTAGTATAGTAGATGCTATGCTTTTGAGTGGTTTTATAGACCTGTCTAGATCTTGTGTAGACTTTTCTAGTTCATTATGCAATCTATTAATCATGCTTATGATTTATTTATGGATTAATATAAAACTAAAAGTGCTAATTTATCCAACAATCCAAAAACCTTATTGTAGGCACTTTAGTTTTATGGCTGGATTTGTCGATGCACTGAGACCAGAGAAATTCACTGGCGTGCACTTTAAGAGATGGCAAGTGAAAGTTATTCTGTGGCTTACTGCGATGAATGTGTTCTGGGTGTCCACTGGCAAACCTGAAGGCGATCTCACTGCAGATCAGCAAAAGGCCTATAGTGAAGCCAAGACAATATTCTTGGACGCTGTTATTGGAGCTTTGATAGATCGTCTTTAGGACGTCTATATCCATCATACAGTTGCAAAGGAATTATGGGATGCTCTGATCGCTGACTATGGTGGTTCTGATGCTGACACTGAACTGTATGTCATTGAGCAGTACCATGATTATAAGATGGTAGATGGTAAATCTATCGTCCCGCGGGCTCATGAGATACAGTGCATTGTGAAGGAACTCGAACTGCTTAAGATCATCGTACCTGAGAAGCTTGTGGCTGGGGGCATGATTGCCAAATTGCTTCCGTCTTGGAAGGATTTTGCCACTACTCTTAAACACAAGAGAACGAACATATCTGTCTCAGATTTGATCGCGTCTCTTGATGTTGAGCAGAAAGCTCATGAGAAGGATGGACGTTCTAAAGCTAACAAGGGACACACTATTGCCAATATGGTGCATCATCCACAACAGTCTCATGGCAGTGGTGGTAAGGGCAAGGGCAAGAACAATAAGCCTAAGCAGATCATTACCTTCAAGAAGAAGAACAAGGAGAAGGGAGCATGCTTTGTTTACGGTTCTAATGAACATTGGGCAAAGAAGTGTCCAGAACGCAAAGGAAGGAAGCCTCCACAGCAGAAGACCGTGAACATGGTGACCAGTGTTGGAGAAAATAGTGGGTATGGTAATTTACCATATGTTTTTTCTGTATTTCAATCTACTAGTTGGTGGCTTGATACTGGTGCTAATATTCATGTGTGTGCTGATGCTTCTTTGTTTACTTCTTACCAGGTCGCCCGGGATTCCTCCGTCCTAATGGGGAATGGGTCACATGCTTCTGTTCATGGTGTTGGCACGGTCAAGCTGAAGTTCACTTCAGGGAAGATTGTCCAATTGAAGGACGTACAACATGTCCCTTCTATCAAGAAGAATCTCATTAGTGGCTCCCTTTTGTGTAGGGATGGTTTTAAGCTAGTGCTTGAGTCGAATAAAGTTGTCGTGTCTAAGAGTGGACAATTTATTAGTAAAGACTATGAGTGCGGAGGCTTGTTCCATTTTTTCCTTTTAGATTATTGCAATAAGTCTGTGAACTATATTTGTGATGGTGTTAATGAGAGTGATGCTAGTGTTTGGCATTCACGTTTATGTCATCTAAATTTTGGTTCTATGTCTCGACTTTCTAGCTTGAATTTAATTTCGAATTTTTCCATTGTCAAAGGTTCTAAGTGCTCAAGTTGTGTGCAATCTAAGCAACCTCAAAAGCCTCACAAGGCTGCAGAGGAGAGACACTTAGCACCACTAGAACTTATACATTCAGATCTTTGTGAGATGAATGGTATATTGACTGAAGGTAAAAAAAGATATTTCATGACTTCGATTGATGATGCGACTAGATATTGCTATGTTTATCTGCTAAAAACGAAAGATGAGGCTCTAAACTACTTTAAAATTTATAAGGCTGAAGTTGAAACTCAACTAGAGGAAAAGATCAAAAGAATTAGGTCCGATCATGGTGGCGAGTATTTCTCAAATGAGTTTGACTTATTCTGTGCGGAACATGGTATGATACATGAGAGGACGCCTCCCTATTCGCCCCAATCAAACGGGGTTGCCAAAAGAAAGAATTGCACCTTGACTGACTTGGTTAATTCCATGTTAGACACGGCTGGATTATCTAAGGCATGGTGGGGGGAGGCTTTATTGACATCATGTCATGTCCTAAAATAGAGTTCCCATAAAGAATAAGGAGAAGACGCCATATGAGGAATGGATTGGTAGAAAGCCATCGCTCTCTTACTTACGCACATGGGGTTGTTTGGCCAAAGTTAACATACCAATCAACAAGAAGCGTAAGTTAGGACCTAAAACTATGGATTATATCTTTCTTGGATATGCTCATCATAGCATTGCCTATAGATTTTTAGTGGTTAAATCCGAGGTGCCTGATGTTCATGTTAATTCATTATTGGAGTCTCGTGATGTTACTTTCTTTGAGAACATATTTTCTATGAAAGATTTACATAGCATGTCTAGATTATCTTCTGATGTGATTGCTGAAATAACTCCTGAACTTAGTGTATTTTCTGATCATGCTGAACAAATACTTGAACCAATCCATGAGGAGATTGATAGTGAAGCTCCTAGGAGGAGCAAGAGACAAAGGACTGCAAAGTCTTTTGGTGATGATTTCACTGTTTATCTTGTGGATGACACTCCTAGAACCATTTCAAAGGCATATGCATCTCCTGATGCAGATGACTGGAAAGAAGCTGTCCATAGTGAGATGGACTCTATTCTTTCTAATGGAACTTAGGAAGTTGTCGATAGACCATATGGTTGCAAACCTGTGGGTTGTAAATGGGTGTTCAAGAAAAACCTTAAGCCTGATGGTACTATTGATAAGTATAAGGCTCGGCTTGTGGCTAAGGGTTATACTCAGAAAGAAGGCGAAGACATCTTTGACACTTATTCACCTGTTGCCAGATTGATCACTATTCGTGTATTACTTGCTCTGGCTGCCTCATATGGTCTTATCGTTCATCAGATGGACGTTAAGACAGCTTTTCTTAATGGAGAGTTGGATGAGAAAATCTATATGGATCAACTAGATGGATTTGTTATAAAGGGTCAAGAAGACAAGGTGTGTAAGTTGTTGAAGTCTTTGTATGGTCTGAAACAAGCTCCTAAGCAGTGGCATGAGAAATTTGATTCAACACTTCTATCAGTAGGCTTTTCAATCAATGAGGCTGATAAATGTGTGTACTACCGTCATGGTGGAGGTCAAGGAGTTATACTGTTCTTGTATGTTGATGACATACTCATCTTTGGAACAAATCTTGATGTGATCAATGAGGTCAAGACCTTTTTGTGCCAAAGCTTTGATATGAAGTATCTGGGTGAGGCTGATGTTATCTTAAACATCAAGCTAATCAAAGGAGAGAATGGGATTACTCTTAAGCAATCTCATTATGTTGAGAAGCTCTTGAACCGTTTTGGTTACAAGGATAGCAAGACTTCTCCAACACCTTATGATCCCAGTTTGAACCTTCGAAAGAATAAGAGAATTGGTAAAGACCAATTAAGATATTCTCAGATTATTAGATCACTTATGTATTTAGCTAGTGCTACTAGGCCTGACATCTCGTTTGCTGTGAGCAAACTGAGCCGGTTTACTTTGCCCGGGAGATGATCATTGGCGTGCGTTTGAGCGGGTAATGCACTATTTAGTTGGTACTATGGATTATGGAATTTATTATTCTGGATATCCAGCAGTACTAGAAGGCTATAGTGATTCCAATTGGATATCTGATGCTGATGAGCTATATGCCACGAGTGGATATGCATTTACTCTTGGTGGTGCTGCTGTTTCATGGAGATCATGCAAACAGACCATTTTGACGAGGTCTACCATGGAAGCAGAGCTTACTGCACTAGATACAGCTATAGTTGAGGCCGATTGGCTACGTGAGCTCTTGATGGACTTGCCTATTGTCGAGAAACCTGTACCGATAATCCTCATGAATTGTGACAATCAAACTGTGATAGTCAAAATGAACAATTCTAAGGACAATATGATTTCATCAAGACATATTAAGAGACGTTTGAAGTCTGTCAGGAAAATGAGAAATTCCGGAGTCATATCAGTAGAATATATTTCAACTTGTGAGAACGTGACAGATTAATTTACCAAGGGGCTGTCACGTAATGTGATAGATAGTGCATCGAAGGAGATGGGTATGAGACCCATATGTGCTATTCCATAGTAGTAACCCAACCTATGTGATCGGAGATCCCGTGAAGTAGGACCTAGGAAGAACAAGCTATTGGTTAGCATGAGAATAACCTTTTATAACCCACTCGAGAAGCGATGCGTTACTCTCGATATCTGTATGGCAGGTTGGTTGTTACCTTAATGTATTCAGTTGGCTTTAAATAGCGAAGATGTTGTCCTACAGAATATTCTTGAATGAATATACCTATATGAGCCTGATTGTTGTAAGATAGCAATCTGTGAGATTTGGGTGATCTCTATTAAGCTCATGAAAGACCAAGGGAGTATGACCTATATTCTCCACCCGCGGAGAAGCCTACTGGAGGTCTAGTATCAATTATGATAGCAAGTGAAACTTGTTTGCACAAAACTTACAGTTCAAGGCATAGTCCATTGTTCAAGTTGTGAATGAGTGTAGCTTATTATTCTAGGTGGAAGTTCAACTTAACAGTCTCCACTAAAAACACTGGTATATTAAACAATAGTGGAGTGAGGCAAAGTCTAACTTGAACTTTAAGATCTGGTGGGGGATTGTTAGAATTATATGGGCTTGGCCCATTAATATTCACAATAATTCCTGAAAAATCTCAAAGGCCCATTCCTGAGTGGTGGAAGTGTAAAGGTTTAGTCCCACATTGCTAGTGGAGGTGGAGGGAGTCCAACTTATAAGGTTGGTTGCTCTAGCATCTCTTGCAAGTGTGTGGATGAGAAGAAGGAAGAACACACGCCGCGTTCGCTCGCCGGGCCGGGCCGGGTAGGGCGTGGGCAATGGGCGCGGCCGCGCATCACCTGCACTTTCTTTTTGCTGTGTGTTCCATATATTTCCATATATTTGGTTATGAAAACCGACGTATTAATATGGTAACCGACTCGGTTGCGGGACGCCAAACCCTAGCGGTTCCTCCCTATAAATACGTACGGGTATTACCGCAAATCACATCACGCAATCACCTAGGGTTTTGTCTCTCGCTACTGTTGCGCCGCTAAGACTTCTCCATCCCGATCGTCGGCGTGCACCTGCGAGCGGGAGAGCAGGTCTCCGAAACCGTCGTTCTCTATGATCCTGCACCGGGAAAGGGCAAATAAGGTTTTTGGAAAGCGCTCTGCGCGACTGCTCGATGGCTTCCTCGTCTTCGTCAAGCTCGTCGCCACGGCTCGTTTTCCTCGTCGTCGAGTCGGTCTTACCCGCTGTGGCCAACAACGTGACGGTGCTGAACGTCGTCGTCGCCTCCTCTACCCAGTTTAGAAGGAAACGTATGTCCTCTTATCTCAAACCATGTCTTTCATACTAACTTTCGTGATCTGTTTATCTATGATGAATGTTGCTAGTATAGTAGGTGTTATGCTTTTGTCTGGCTTTATAGACCTGTCTAGATCTTACGTAGACTTGTCTAGTTCATCATGCAATTTGTTAATCATGCTTATAATTTATTTTTGAATTAATATAAAACTAAAAGTGCTAATTTATCCAACAATCTCTACCTACCAGGAGAACTAATGTTTGTTAAAGATGTGCAGTCTACCAAACTTTAGTTCTCTGCTCATGCTTCTGCCAAAAAAGTCCAATCCAATCCAGCCACAAAATCGTAAGTCCAGTACAAATACGGATCTGTTCCAGCAAGACTTCAATTCAGACGTAAGTTTTCACGTACGTTCACGTGATAGACTCATGTATAGATAAGTGTAGAAAACAAATCGGACTCGTAATAGACTCCAGTTGACGTGCAGAATCAGACTCCGACACGATGCAAGTTGATGTATAGAAAACAAATCAGACTCATAAGCCAGAAACAAATCGGACTGACAAGTCATAGGCCACGTACATTCCTATGAAATCTACTCCATAAAAATTTTCCTTTACATTTCCTCCACCCCAATCCTCCGTTCCAAAGGGGTGAACAGTACCCATTCCTATAGGAATTGAAATCCTACATTTTTTCCACAAAATTCCTTCAATCCAAAGAAGCCCTAAACATGAAAAAAAATTTGTTATACCTCAATCAATGACAGAACATAATCACTAATTATGTAGATAAATATCATCAAAAACAGTCTATCAACCTAAATGGCCACATGTAGAGCTAAATTCCCTCATTATGGCCTAACACCATGCTCTGAATAGTAGAATATATAAAAAAATATGGACATCATAAGCTAGTCTACCTCTATATAGAATACTAGCTTGTTGCGTTGCTGGCTGTTGGCTGCTAGAGCTTGGAGAGAGAGAAATCAAGCCCAGAAAGGTGCATTCGAAGTCAAGCACCAAAGCAGGCCGCAACTATTGTGCAGCGCATGCCTGGCTCCGATCGCACCGACACAGACAACACAAGCCCCCGCATGAATCGTCGCTCAATGCGCAGGCAGAAGTGCAGAACAGTCGCATCGCTTGTTTGAATTGGTTTCTCTCTGCTTGGACAAGGCATGAGTGTGAGGTGGGGATTGGTGGCCCAACGCTGAATTCCATTTCGGATGCGGAATTGAATGTGGACGTGGTGTTGTGGCCTGTCCAATTCTAATTGTTTTTTATGGATGTGGACGTGCTATTTTTTTTGGAAACATGTACGTGCTTATGCTTATGGTTCCACCGAACTGTATTCGAACCAAGGCCAACATCAAAATACGGGACAGACGAACTCACTTAAATTAATAAAGAGTAGAGATATCGATTGAGCAGCTGTGTATGATGTAGCTGTCAGTAACTCACTCTCAGTCTAGCCGAAACACTGGCTAAAACTATGCAAAAACAATAGGAAATTGAACCTGCAGAGACAACAGAGTAAAATCTTAGAAACTTTTCATGAAGATGTTAATCCAAGAAAAAAATTAGGACTGCTAGGATGGTATAGATAACCTGCACTATGAAATCTGTGGAATACTTACCGTATCGGTATCCATAGCTATGCCTAAGTCGGTAGATGACCGGGTGACCCATCAATAAGAGAACCGACCGAGTCATCTTGGAGCATAAGGCAATCAGAGATAGACTTTCTATGTAAATTCTTATGGATTACGAGTAGGACTCTTTGATGTACTTCCTGCCGACCAGATATATAAGACGGTAGGAACCCCCCACCGAGGGACAGAGGATTGCATTGCGAGACACGACCGCATTGCAACACAACATCAATACAAACCACAGAACACAGGATGTAGGGTTATTACTCTTACCGAGGGGGCCCGAACCTATCTAAATCGGCGTCTTGAGTCTTCACTATAGAGTTCTTGATCCCGACGTAGCCCTATAAATATATTATCGGGAATAAGTCTCGATAGCTGGCATGCCAGGTAGGGGACAAGGCACGCCGAGATCCACCGTCGACCTTGATGGCAGAGATTCCCAACATCCAGTACTCGCCAGACTTCAAGATCTCCTTCGGGTCACTCGACTTCGCCATGGACGCCGACGGAGCTTTAGGCTTGGAGAATTGATCCGACCCGACCGCTGCCAACTTCATGGCGCGATCACCGGACTCGTCAGATCTAATCCCAGCTCTAGTACCACTCGAATTCGGCGGGACAGACCTACCCAACGGGTACGACTCTAAGTCGATCCTTTCCTTTGATGAGGACTCGGATGGATCTTCTTGCCCATACCCGCTAGTTGTGTACATGGTGAACTCAGAGCGTACTCCTCCACCGGCAAACGATGAAGAAGGAGCCCTATCGGCAGGTCACCGTAATCGCTGATCGAAAGGATCACGCGGATCTCGTGATCTTGCACGACAATTAGATCTCGAGGAGTTGGAGATCGAGATGGCCGACATGAAGGTCTACGATACCCTACAGAATAACATCATCGGGGCAAAGACGCTTCTTGACGGTTTGATGGCCAATGAGGCATTTTAGACTCCCATGATGAAGAAAGCGGGGACTATGCTCAAAGCTGCCGCGATCCAAGACGCGGTCAGGGAGCAACCGCCTCAGTCAGTAGCAAGCTCCAACCACGCAACTCAGCACGGCCATTGAGGGCGTCAAGATCTGAGAAACTCTCTTAGTGTTCGAGACGATCGGTAGGTCATCAACTCCAGACATGTAGAGCAGGCTCGTGATGATCAGCGTTACGAGGAAGAGCGACGTGATTGGAGGAACGATCGTCATCGTGAAGGGCGACAAGAAGATCGACGCGATGATCAGCATCGGTGGGAGAACTGTGACGACCGACACCGTCATGACGATCAGGACCGGCGCGGTGACAACCATGAAGATAACCGACGCCGCCGCCATGATGATGATGTGGGCCCACACCATAATTGTTGTATGCCTTCTACTTTTGCTCACCTGACCATCGGCAGAGGTCAACCACGCCAAACGATGAAGAGTTTGATGGGATAAAAGCCTTTGTGCCCGAGCTTCGCATTTGCATGTGGCCAAAGAGTTTCAAACCGGTCGGCATCAAGAAGTATGATGGTCAAACCAACTCCCAAGAGTGGATCCAGATCTATAGCACCACTATTCGATCGGTCGGAGGGGACATATTTGTGATGGCCAATTATCTGTCGGTCTGTCTTGAGCCAGCCACTCGGATTTGGCTCACATCCCTCCTAGAGAAGTTGGTCACATCTTGGGAAGATCTCAACAAGAAGTTCATTAATAACTTCCAACCTACCTACAATCGGCCGGGCAACCTCTTCGACCTCACCCGAGTCAAGCAGAAGCCCGACGAGACCCTGCATGACTACATAAAGTGTTTCTGCGCCAAGAAGACTAAGATCCCTAATGTTCCGGACCAGCAGATCATCACTGCCTTCCAAGGAGGGTTACAAAGTGATGACTTGGTTCGGAAGATCGGTCGAAGGAACCACAACCTCGATCTGGCCGCTTGGGAGTGCTTCAAGATTGCTGACAAGTATGCCTCAAGAGAGTTGGCTCTGTACGACATCCGTGGCAAGGGGAAGGAGAAGCACTAGAACAAGTCGGAGTCCTCTAAGAAGGACAAGAAGAGAAAGACCGACAACATGGTCGCTGTAGTAGATTGGTCTAGGAAAAATCCTTGGATGAACCAGCAGACCATGGATGACTTGCTGAGTGGCCCGTTCCTATGGCACCCCAAGGGAAACCACAAGGTAGAAGACTGTTACCGCTTGAAGGGCTTCACGATAGCCATACTGAAGGTGGCAAAGTCGCTGCCTAGACGCAACGGCTAAGACAAGCCTGATGACGGTGGGAAGGACGAGGAAGGAGAATTCCAAGAGCCCCAGAAGAAGGTCAACTTCATCTTCAGTGAGCCTGACGCCTACTCGTCCAAATGGACTATTTCAAATATTGCAACACTTACATCGAAATCTGAATTAGATGATGAACATATTTCCTTGCCTCTTGTTGTAACTAATACATTTCAGGTTCTACACAAAGAAGAGGATAGTGTGAAAGATGAAGAACATGTTGTTGCTTCAAGTAAGAGCTTTCTTGATGTGATGAATTGTTCCAACAATCTTGTTGTATTGGAACCTTGTCTTGATTTACCTTTGCCACAAGTTGATTTATCTACTGATCCTTGTGATAAAGAGGAGTTGTGTGCCACTGATTCACTTATACCTTTGCCACAACAAATGAAGAAGATTGATGTTTTTGCTTATGATTCACCTACTAGTGCTGAAATAAAACATTTGATTTTAATAACATGTGAAAAGAATGAGTAGAAATTATTGTCTTCTCTAAATACTTTGGGTTATATTGAATTTGATGTTCTTTGTGATCTAAATACCGTGGAGAAGCAAATCTTTTCTCAAACTGAATTGCCTTTACTAACAAGAAACAAATTTTATGCTATAGGAAACTATGATCATAGAGATGTATTTATGGTGCATAAAGTTTATATTTGCTCAAACATGAATACTCCTTGTGTTATACAACCAAATGATGAACTAGAAAACTACAACAACAATTACCATGTCATGTCATGTTTTTCTAGTGTTTTTAAGATCATACATTTTCCATCTTGTCATAAGAGTGAGAATGACGTTCATATTGCTGAGCAAGTTTTCAAAGAGGTCATTAATTTGCATGGCATGCCTTCTATTATGGTTTCACATTGTGATGATAATTTACATAACACATATAAACACGAGGTGCATTCCAAGTTTGGGAATAGTTCGATATTTTATATTTCAGATTTGAGACCACTATTGGGAGAAAGAGATGGGATCGAGTCGAGGACGACTATAATTCAAAAGGGGGAGAATGATGAGTACATCACACTTATGGATACACACAACACTCCTTCAACTAAGATGAAAGTTCATGTGCATCACCTGAATTTACAGGTGAGATCGTTTCTAATATTTTTATTATGTGGTTTTGAGAATAGATTGCTACCTAATGAATTAATTGTTGTTAGAAACCATAGAGATGATGATGAGATAGCTGGAGAGGTGATTGGAGATGTGATGGGACAGCAAGGACGTCAAAGCCAAGGTGGAGGCCCAATCAAAACCGACTTCGAGTCTGTTTCGGAGCCCAGAACCAGTCTGCACTACAATGGACGCCCAGGACACATACGGACTCGGATTTGGACGTTCTATATATGCCTGGAAAGATAATAAAAAGAACTTTCCAACCCAACCGGTCCCATGTCAAAAGTCTTCCTGAGCCGTAGGCAATCACCAAAAGAAATCGACTTCCAGAATCTGTCCTGGTGTTGCGACATCGAAATCGGTCTTTGGGCCATGTAACGAGTTGAGCCCACTTAGGGCTGCGTCTAAGGGGTCTTGCACGACCCTAGGATCCTCATATACAGCCGCCACCTCTTCATTAGGATTTGGGTTTCGCTTAGATCAATTCTGTTCATAAACAGTGTCGCCGTTCATCGGTTTGTGAGACCCCAACTTCGAGAGTTTAATCATACATCTGCAATTGTGTTGCATTCTTCGTTCTTCTTGCTTGTGTTCTTGATTTGCAGGCAGGGATTAGCCTTCTCGGCAAGGTCAATCGTCTTTGGACGGTTGATAACCAGAGGAGACGTCGTGCTACGATTGCGGGGTTTAGAACATGCTGTTCTGAAGCCGGATCGATTTGTGTGTCGCCTCCGACCAAATCAACTTACCAAGAACCTTTCGGAAGATCGGGAACCCTTGTTTACATCAAGTGGTATCAGAGCTTCAGGTACACCGTTAGGTTCGCCCTTATCCTTGTTATTTTATTCAATCCTAGAGTCCAGAAAATTGCCCTATAAAAATATTTATTCGTCGTGTTTCCGCTGTCCTACACCCCCCCTTGTGCCTTGCAATTTTCAGTTTAGTTTGCTTCTCTGAATTTTAGTCCCTACAAGATCATTGTGTTGTTGGTCTAGTACTTGTTCTTTGGTCTTATTTGAGTCGTGTGTGTCCTTGTTCATAGACAATCAAGAAAAAAAAATCAGATTGTTGCACATGTTGAAAGAATAGTACTGCTGGAATTGTTTGCACTAAATATTTATTTAACATCTAGCCTTCTACTTTTTGTGTGCAAAAGAAACTTAGAGTGTTTTCTGTTGCACGTTGTTCCTTGAGTCAAGAGAGTGCTGCACGTTGTTGCATATGAGAATTGTCGGTTGAGTTCTACATGTACATCTATTCCTTACATAAAGAGTGCAAAAAAGAAAGTTTAGGTTTTTCTTTTGTGCTATAAGGTTCGCAACTCTTGCTGCAGTTCTATGTCAAAAAAATCATGAAAGAGGTAAAAGGCAAAGAGGTGCTGAAAAAAAAAATAAGAAGAAAAAGCCGCACCTATAACGAAAGAAAAATACGAAAGGAGAAGAGAAAAAAATTCAGAATTGCTTGCAGCCTTTGTCTCCTTTGTTGAGCCATTTGCTTGCTTGCTTGAACTAGGTCCGAGACAAGTTTAGGCCAGTGACATAGACTAGCTTGGGACTATTATTCAGTTTTGCAATTTCTGAATTGAAATTTTGCTAATCCTTGCTACTATAAATTTCCTACCTAGCTCCATACATATCCTTCTGAATAGGCACAGATCTTTGGACCCTCGCAATTATTGGATCACACTCTCCAAGGTATCCTCTGTTTTGCTACTAAGAATCTTGTAAGAACTCAGTTAGGTGCTGTCATTTGCTTGTTGAGAGTTTCCACCGTGATCAAACAGTGGTGATAGGAAAATATACTCTTGTGTGTTTTCTTGTTTTCTATTAACAATGACAGGTTACAACACCGATGGTGATGAGTCGATGGTGTCAAATGAGGTTGATACAAGTGTTGTAGCACAACGAGTGTTTAGTTCTCAAATGGAGAAGGTAGAGCAAAATCAAATGAACAACTTATTTCAGACTCACTTTGTTGTGAAGGATCAACGTTGTCGTGTCATCATTGATGGAGAGAGTAGCAACAACATCGCAAGCTTGGAATTGGTCGAGAAGCTTGGCATGACCACACAGCCACACCCATGTCCATACTACATCCAATGGTTAAATTTTTGTGGTAAGATAAAGGTAGATAAAATTGCACGCATTGAATTTTTTATTGGTTCTTATAAGGATTGTGCAGATTTTGATATAGTGCCTATGCAAGCGTGTCATTTGTTATTGAGTAAGCCTTGGATTTCTACAAATAATTCTTTGCACAATACCATTGCTAATAGCTATTCATTTAAATACAATCGTAGAAGAGTTACTCTTAAACCTATGTCTGCTGCTGAAATTTTAGAAGAGGATCAACAAAGACTTGAGAGAAGAAAGAATGAACCATTTAGGAAATAATGGACTATTTCAAATGTTGCAACACTTACATCGAAATCTGAATTAGATGATGAACATATTTTCTTGCCTCTTGTTGCAACTAATGTATTTCAGGTTCTACACAAAGAAGAGGATAGTGTGAAAGATGAAGAACATGTTGTTGCTTCAGGTAAGAGCTTTCTTGATGTGACGAATTATTCCAACAATCTTGTTGTATTGGAACCTTGTCTTGATTTGCCTTTGCCACAAGTTGATTTATCTACTGATCCTTGTGATAAAGAGGAGTTGTGTGCCATTGCTTCACTTATACCTTTGCCACAACAAATGAACAAGATTGATGTTTTTGCTTATGATTCACCTACTAGTGCTGAAATAAAACATTTGATTTTAATAACATGTGAAAAGAATGAGTAGAAATTATTGTCTTCTCTAAATACTTTGGGTTATATTGAATTTGATGTTCTTTGTGATCTAAATACCGTGGAGAAGCAAATCTTTTCTCAAACTGAATTGCCTTTACTAACAAGAAACAAATTTTATGCTATAGGAAACTATGATCATAGAAGTGTATTTATGGTGCATAAAGTTTATATTTGCTCAAACATGAATACTCCTTGTGTTGTACAACCAAATGATGAACTGGAAAACTGCAATAACAATTACCATGTCATGTCATGTCATGTTTTTCTAGTGTTTTTAAGATCACACATTTTCTATCTTGTAATAATAGTGAGAATGACGTTCATATTGCTGAGCAAGTTTTCAAAGAGATCATTAATTTGCATGGCATGCCTTCTATTATGGTTTCACATTGTGATGATAATTTTCATAACACATATAAACACGAGGTGCATTCCAAGTTTGGGAATAGTTCTATATTTTATATTTCAGATTTGAGACCACTATTGGGAGAAAGAGATGGGATCGAGTCGAGGATGACTCTAATTCAAAAGGGGGAGAACGATGAGTACATCACACTTATGGATACACACAACACTCCTTCAACTAAGATGAAAGTTCATGTGCATCACCTGAATTTACAGGTGAGATCGTTTCTAATATTTTTATTATGTGGTTTTGGGAATAGATTGCTACCTAATGAATTAATTATTGTTAGAAACTATGGAGATGATGATGAGATAGCTGGAGAGGTGATTGGAGACGTGATGGGCCAGCAAGAACGTCCAAGCCAAGGTGGAGGCCCAATCAAAACCGACTTCGAGTCTGTTTCGGAGCCCAGGACCAGTCTGCACTAAAACGGACGCCCAGGACGCATACGGACTCGGATTTGGACGTTCTATATATGCCTGGAAAGATAACGAAAAGGGCTTTCCAACCCAACTGGTCCCATGTCAAAATTCTTCCTGAGCCGTAGGAAATCACCAAAAGAAATCGACTTCCAGAATCTGTCCTGGTGTTGCGACACCAAAATCGGTCTTTGGGCCATGTAACGAGTTGAGCCCACTTAGGGCTGCGTCTAGGGGGTCTTGCATGACCCTAGGGTCCTCATATACAGCCGCCACCTCTTCATTAGGGTTTGGGTTTTGCTTAGATCAATTCTGTTCATAAACAGTGTCTCCGTTCATCGGTTTGTGAGACCCCAACTTCGAGAGTTTAATCATACATCTGCAATTGTGTTGCATTCTTCGTTGTTCTTGCTTGTGTTCTTGATTCGCAGGCAGGGATTAGCCTTCTCGGCGAGGTCAATTGTCTTTGGACGGTTGATAACCAGAGGAGACGTCGTGCTGCGATTGCGGGGTTTAGAACGTGTTGTTCTGAAGCCGGATCGATTTGTGTGTCGCCTCCGACCAAATCAACTTATCAAGAACCTTTTGGAAGATCGGGAACCCTTGTTTACAGCACCTGAAGACCCTGCTAAGAACACTTATGCAGGGGCAGACCTCAGGGAGAAATAGGAACTCACGCTCACTCTTTTCCTCCAAGAAAACAGGGACATCTTTGCATGGCAACCCTCTGACATGCCGGGAGTTCCTAGGGAAAATATTGAGCGTGAATTAAGGGTGCCTTCTAGGTCTACACTAGTCAAACAATGACTTAGAAGATTCACTCAAGACCACAAAGATGCCATGAAGAAGGAGATAGCTAGGCTTCTAGATGCTAATTTGTATAAGGAAGTGTACCATCCAAATTGGCTGGCTAATTTAGTCCTTGTACCTAAGAAGAATAAAGAGTGGCGTATGTGCATTGATTATAGTGATTTGAACAAGATCTACCCTAAAGACCCCTTCGCTCTGCCATGAACTGATCAGATCGTAGACTCAACAGCCGGGTGTGAGCTTTTAAGCTTTCTGGATGCCTATTCAGGCTATCACCAGATCCCACTGATAGTCGAAGATTAAATCAAGACTTTATAACTTCCTTAGACTTGGTGACAAACTTATTCTTGAAAGTCTTCATCTTCTTCATGAGAAGAGACAAGTCCTCAATCAAGTCATCTTCATCATCATCATCATCTTCTTCTTCAATCATCACTTTCTTCTTGCCTTTCTTGCTCTTCGCAGGCTCTTGCTTCTCAGCTTGAAGAGCTAGGTTGGATGGTTAAGGATCATCCAAACCCAATTGGTAGCTCTCAAAGGCAGTGATCTTCCCAAACACTTCTTTGATAGTCTTTGTCTTGAGGTCACCTTGCAAGGTGTAGGTGATGATGGACTCATACTTGGGGCCTTTGAATAGCCTCACGAATCTTCTAATCACCTCAATAGGCTTGAGCTTGAAATCATCCCCAAGAGCATTGATCTCCTTTACTAGCACATAAAAACAAGAACAAACAGTGTTAGCCCTCTCATGTGGCAATCTAGTGAAGTTATCATAATTGTTCTTCAACACATAGCATCTTTCCTCTTTCACATCACTGGTACCCTCATGAATACCTTGAATCTCAGTCCAAATACCATGTGCTATCGAACTTGCATCCAATCTAGCAAAGACATCCTTAGAGATGCATGCAAATAGAGCATTCTTGGCCTTAGCATATGCTTAATAAAATCAGAATCTAGCGGGTTAACATTCACATCCGAATCATGGGTCACCTTCCATATCTCCGGATCGAGGGAGTCAAGATAGGCTTGCATTCGAGCCTTTCAATAGTTGTAGTCCTCGCCTTGAATGTGGGAACACTCCCCATCTCTCTCGGCATCCTTCTCACGACGGTGAAGCCTCTAGGTTGAGCAGTTGGCTCTGATACCAATTGTAAGGACCAAAGGCGTACCAGGGGTGGGGTTGAATCGGTAAGCCGACCACAATCTCCAAATGCTACTAATTTCTGCACTAAATCTCGACAATCATTGCAACCTAACAATTCTAGTATGCCAAGACCCTACACATGCTAGTATTCATGATGAGTGCAAAATGCGGAAGCATAACACACTAACCTATGCAAGCCACAAGTCAACATACTAACTATAGCACACAAGTTATGGAATAGTAAAGAGGGGTTAAGGAATGCTCAAGATTTTTTTTTGAGGTCTCGGAAGGATGGCGCTTCCCCCTAATCCTCGTTGGACCACTCCCGCCGGAGTGTCGGTCCTTCCCGCCATCAAGTGGAGTTCTCGCACACGAGCCCGCAATCACTCTTGGAGTGAAGACACGGTTGTGTCACCGCTGCCACCAAGGCACAAGCTCACCTCTCTCGAGAACTTGCGGGACTCCCCGAGCTGACATGGTTGCTCACTAGCGATGCCCCTTTCAACAACGGGCTCAAACTGTGTACAAACGTGTGACGGCCTTCACAACCAATCATGATAGGCTCGATCACCGACACCTACTCGGTCTAGGTCTCACCATAGACGAAGAGTAATAGCCTAGATCACACCCTCAAGGACACCCTAGCCTTAGATGTTGATAGATACTAAAGTTACTCTCACTAGCACTCTCACGATATTCAATATCTCCTCCTAGTGCTCCTCTCTCTTCCTCTTGGCTCCCTACAAATGCACCCAGCAATTCCACTAGTCAAGAGTGGTCTCCAAGACCCTAGCAACAAAGTTATATAGGCTTCCAACCTCAAACTAGCAGTTGCTCCATGAAATCTGCTTTTTGGTCATATAAACCATATAGTCCGGTCTCTGCCAGATCGAACCGTCCGGTCTCTTCCCGAACGATTCCTCCAGAACTGGGCTTCTCTATCCGCTATTGATCTTCACTGACCGGACTGTCCGGTCTCTTTGCTTCTCAACACTCTGGACACTGTCTGAATGTTCTCCGTGTACTGATCAGACTGTCCGGTCAGCAGTCCAGACCGTCTGGTCTCTTCAGCCTTCGCTGATTCTAGAGAGCACCATTTTTGCTTCATCTCTGACCCACTTCTCTCAATACACCCTCTGACCTCTGGAAATGCTTCAGTTCCTCTGGAACTTTGTCGGTGTGGCACACCTAGAAGAGGAGACATCGATATCGATGGCCGCCGTTTGGTATGTCCATCCAGATTTGAATGATGGCTATCTTGTTTGGGTCATCGTTATTCACACGATCAACATCTGGAATGATGAACCACTCTGTATCGAAACCGACGAGGAGCGGCTCTTCATTCAGCCAAACCTCCTCAAGGAACTTGACGACGACGCTGCTACCAGAGGTGATAGTTGTGTTGATGTTGAGTGGTAGAACTTGATGATGACGAAGCGCGCCGGTGACAACGGCAGGTCGCGGGTCGGTAGGCCTTGGTAGCGCGAGGCGGGAGCGCGATGGTGCTCCGGCAGCATCCGGCATGCGGGAGCATGAGGTGGCGCACGAGAGCTCAAGGCGGCGTTCTCAGGGTGCACTGAAGTGCTTGCGGGAGCTCGAGGCGGCACCGCGCTGGTCGACGTGCGGGGTCATTTCAAGTGCGAGGCCGTGTCACCGCTGGGCGGGCGGGCGGGCACCATGAATAGGGTGAGGAGCATGGCAATTTGGGAACTAACATGGTGTGGGAGTTGTTTGATGGGCACTGAACTAGTCGATGTGCGTGCATGGAGCGGTTCCTAGAAAACAAAGCCCCCGTCAGGGAACTTGAACGCGTGGACACAATCGACCTCGCCTTCCATGACCAGCGCATTGACTCCGCCTCATCCTGTCGTGAATGAGATATGGGTCTGGTTCCAAGATGGCCCCATCCGTAAGCGAGTCTGCCTTGGAGGAGAGTGCAGGCCCACCAGACGTGCGGGCTTTCTCTGCGCATTGAACTCATCCATTCCACCACCACGTCGTGCCTCTGCACGCACGTCCATCACCAATCGCTCCTTTCACATACGCTCGCCTCGCTCCCCCGTTCACTGAACAATGGGCTCTGCCTCACTCATGGACCCAACGATCATTGAGTGAACGGTCCTGGCCTTATTGCCGCCTCGTATCGCCTTCCTCGCCTATGAACTACTCCCATCGGCTTCCTCGCTTCTACTCCCATCGCCCTTCCTCCCCTTCCTCGCCGTCGCCTTCCTCGCCATCGCAGTATCCATGACCTCGGAGTGATCTCCTCCGTGCTCGTCATCCTCAATGAGTCAACATCAACGCCGCTCATAATCCGTATATAGCAGTTTTGTGTGTTCTTTAGCCTCTTTATATATATCATTAGGCCATATTTTTTTCGTTTTGGTTAAATGGTATTCGATGGGAACATTTAGGGTAGGATTTCATCAAGTATTGTAATAGATCTATTTATTTGTGACTGAAGTGTTCTTGGGGAGTTTTTTGTACTATTCGTATTGTGTTTTAATGTATACTATATATATAGTTTCAGGCGCAATAGAGATAACAATTTCTCGGTAGATTTGCTTTGGTCTAGATTTTTTCTAATGCTGAATATATTTGATATCTATATAGGCCGGTAGTAGTCGCCGCCGTAGTCTGTCGCTGCTGTTGTCCCGCTCCTCGTCGCCTCTGCCTCCACCGGCGGCGGACCACCACTGGAGAATTGGAATGGCCTTGATGCTGATTCCAATGGGCGCCGGTGTGGTGATGCTCCTAGCCGAGAGGCAGGCCGCCCTGACCGCGGGCACGGCGCGCTCGCCATCTCCAGCGCCGCCCTCCCGAACCAGTTCATCGACTCCGGCTCCACCACCTGTTCTCCTTCTCCGGCTCCGACGTTGCCACCCACCCACGCCCGTTCGCCGTCTCTGGCATCGCTGCTCGCCCGCGCTGGCCATTCTCCATCTCTAGCACGCCATTCCTACTCCCGCTCCCCTTCATTGGAGCGGTCTTCCGGCTATGTCTCCACCGACTCCGATGACCCCCTCACCGGCCAGATCCCAAAGGGCGCCAACATGCCCATCAAGTTCGTCTACACGGCGGAGGATGCCAGGGCCATCTTCCAGTGCCCCATCTGCATCGGCAAGATGCAGCAGGAGATGGACTGTGCCGGCATGCAGTCGCACGTCGTTGGCATCGTGAGTTTCAACTCACGGAAGCACGATGCGAAGAAGCTCAGTCGCCACCATTGTCTCGCCAGGAATAAAGGATGGATGTGAAGTGCATGCTCCTGGTGTCTATCCCTTGTTCTCTCCATGCATGGTGGTGATGGTGTCAGTTACTTATTATGCTGTTGTTTTTAATTTATGTCCTATATGTTTGTGTTGAACTATGGTTGTTTAATTATGCCAAACTATGTTTATCCTGTTGAATTATGTCTAATTTATATCTCTTGTGCATTAATTTATTTCAATTTCATGTGCTGCTATGATGTAAAATGGTCAATCTCATGTGCTCAACATTGAATTGTGTGGTTTCAAAACGGTTGCCTTTGTGGCCCGGGTTATTTATTTTTTTTACCATCCTACCAATGTGGTCATTCCCAAAAACCATCTTAAGAAGTGGTCAGTCCCAAATACCATTTGTATCCTAGATTTTAGCTCTCATTTGCC
Source organism: Eleusine indica (assembly GCA_030378355.1). Classification (NCBI taxonomy): domain Eukaryota; kingdom Viridiplantae; phylum Streptophyta; class Magnoliopsida; order Poales; family Poaceae; genus Eleusine; species Eleusine indica. The sequence goes on from CM059502.1 coordinate 18,982,144, forward strand.
ACTTTTTTCATCCCCAACATGTACATGTGGCTTTTCTTTTAACTTTTTAGAAAATCTCCCTCTGTTTACATTCCCCACAACATCCTAGTCAAACCCAAATTGCGACTCCTGCATAAGTTGGAGGAGGTAATAGTACTTTTTTCCTTAATATAAGTAAAAGGGCATACAACGTTGTGTCAGAATCCCATTTAGAGGCCCATGAAATGCCTCTCCATGAGACGCTTCCCCCATTCATCTCCTACTCTAAAAAAACCTCGACGTCTCGGCTCTGCTCGCTCCCCAACCGTCGTCTCTCACTTCTCCCTCCTCTCTCGTCGCATTTCAACCACGCTCCTAGCTCATCATCTTCATCTCCTCTTCCATCTTCTTCATAGGCCAAAGAAAATAGGGGTAAAGGAGTGACCCTGAGATCCGATCCTCGATGGTCATCGTTGTATGGCCGAGCACGGAGATCCTCCCACGGCAAAATGCTGCAAGTTCGCTTCGAGCGGCCTCGGTGTAGAGGAGTTTGAAGCAGCCGGATCTGATGATCATAACTCAAAGTAATTGTATGTTACCTTTTCCACCTCTTTCTCCATTGGGTTGTTTTAACGCGTGCAATCTCGCGCGTTCCAGGGTGGAATTCGTGCCAGGGCCGTACCGCAGATTTTGGTGGACTGATCGAAATATGCTAAAAGCAAAATTAGGCCCTTAGTTCAAGTATATTATTATAATTAAAATTATTTTATTTTGTCCATTTAACTACAGGCTTATTAAAGTTTACGAGGAAGACGATCGATAGGTGCCGCATCATTTTATTTTTTCGTGGGCTGGTTTGTGGGCTTTGTTGGCTGCCTGATATGAACAAGGGTTCCCTATCTTCCAAAAGGTTTTGGATAAGTTGATTTGGTCGGAGGCGACACATAAATCGATCCAGCTTCAGAACAGCACGTTCTAAACCCTGCAATCACAGCACGACCTCGCCGAGAAGGCTAATCCTTGCCTGCAAATCAAGAACACAAGCAAGAACAAGTAGAATGCAACCAATTTGCAGATGTATGATTAAACTCATGAAGTTGGGGTCTCACAAACCGATGAACGACGACACTGTTTATGAACAGAATTAATATAACAAAAACCTGAACCCTAATGGTGCGGTGGCAGCTGTATATGAAGACCCTAGGGTCATACAAGACCCTCTGGATGTGCCCCTAATTGGGCTCAACTGGATACAAGGCCCAAAGGCCAAAAATAGGCGATGCAGCACTAAAACAGATTCTGGACCCTCTATTGTTTCGACGATTTCTGATGACTCCGGATGAATTTTGTCATGATACTGGTGGCATTAGAAAGGTCTACTTCTTGTCTTTCTGTGCATATGTAGAATGTCTAAATCTGAGTCTATATGCGTCCTGGGCGTTCATTTTAGTGAAGACTGGTCTTGGGCCCCGAAACAGACCCGAAGTCGGTTTTGGTTGGGCCTCCACCTTGGCTTCCACGTCCTTGCTGGTCCTCCACGTCTCCAAGTCCTTCTCCTATCATCTCCTAGCCCTCTCCATGGTTCCTAATTACAATATAATCATTAGGTAGTAAACCATTCTAAAAAATGACATATAATGAAGAACATAGGAACGAGCTCACCTCTAAATTTAGTCATCGTGCACGAGCTCTTGTTATTGGACCTTGCAAGTCCAGAATTAGAATAGTGTTGTGTGTATCCATAGAAGTGATGTCCACATCATCCTCCCCCTCTTAAAGTACAGTCGTCCTCGACTCAAGCTCATCCTCTTCTCCCAAATATGGTTTTAAATCTGAAATATGCATTATCATTAATCTTCTCCATTATTTTGAATGGACCATCAGCTCTAGGCATCAATTTAGACTTTCTCAAATCTGGAAATCTATCCTTTCTCAAGTGTAACCACACTAAATCTCCTACATAAAGCTTTACTTCCTTTCTACCTTTACTACCAGCAATTTTATACTTTTCATTCATCTTTTCAATACTAAGTCTAGTGGTCTGATGCAGTTGCAAAATAAATTCAGCATTAACATGAACTCTCTCATTAATAGGTAGAGGAAGAATATCAAGTGGCGTACAAGGATCAAAACCTTACACTACCTTAAAGGGACTTACCTTGATAGTAGAATGTGTTGCCCGATTATAAGCAAACTCAACATAAGGCAAACATTCTTCCCATTCCTTCAAATTTTTCTTTAAAATAGCTCTCAACATAGTCCCCAAAGTGCGGTTCACCACCTGAGTTTGTCCATCAGTTTGTGGGTGACAATCTATAGAAAACAGCAACTTGGTACCCAACTTGTTCCAAAGTGTGCGCCAAAAGTGACTCAAAAATTTTGCATCACGATCTGAAACAATAGTAGAAGGCATACCATGCAAACGTACAATTTCTTTGAAAAAGAGCTCAGCATTATGACTAGCATCATCGGTCTTATGACATGGTATAAAGTGTGTCATCTTAGAAAAATGATCCACAACAACAAAAATGCTATCACTCCCCCTCTTAGTCCTAGGTAGTACTAAAACAAAGTCTATAGAAATATCCGCCCAAGGAATAGAAGGAATAGGAAGTGGCATGTATAAACCATGTGGATTCAAGCGAGACTTAGCAATTTGACATGTAGTGCAGCGAGCAACAAAATGCTCAACATCTATCCTCATTCTTGGCCAAAAGAAATGTGTGGCCAAAATATCCTCCATCTTCTTAGCACCAAAATGAACCATCAATCCACCACCATGCGCCTCCTGCGACAACAAAAGACGAATGAAACCAACTGGAATGCATAGATGATTAGCTCTAAACAAAAATCCATCATTCAACACAAATTTGTTCCAAGCACGACCTTCTTTATAGTGTAGCAATACATCATTAAAATCAACATCATCAGCATATTGTTCTTTAATTGCCTCAAGTCCAAAAATTTTACAATCAAGTTGAGATAACAAAGTGTAGCGCCTAGATAAAGCATCAACAATCACATTATCCTTCCCTTTCTTATGTTTTATAATATAAGATTCAATAAATTGAACCTATTTAGCATGTCTACGGTTCAAATTGCATTGAGCGAATATACTTAAGCGATTCATGATCATAATGAATAACAAATTCTTTGGGCACCAAATAGTGACGCCACGTCTCTAAGGAACGTACAAGAGCATATAATTCCTTATCATAAGTGGAGTAATTCAAAATAGGCCTAGTAATTTTCTAACTAAAGTATGCAACAGGTTTACGATCTTGCATCAAAACACCACCAATGCCTATACCACTAGCATCACATTCAAACTCAAAAGTCTTATCAAAATTAGGAAGTTGCAGCAACGGTGCATATGTAAGTTGTTCCTTCAAAGCATCAAAGGACTCACGATGTACCTTGGCCCAATGAAACTCAACGCTCTTCTTTGTCAACTCATGCAACAGTGCAGCGATGGTGCTGAAATGTTTGACAAAGCGGCGGTAAAACCCTTCAAGACCAAGAAAACTCCTCACCTGTCTGGTAGATTTTGGTACAGGCCAGCTCTTTATGGCTTCAATCTTTGCCTCATCCACCTCAATTCCCCGTGGAGTCACAACATAGCCAAGAAAAGAGACTCGATCCATGCAAAAGGTGCACTTCTCAAGGTTACCAAATAAACGCGCAGCTCGCAAAGCTTCAAAAACAGCACGCAAATGATTCATATGTTCATCCATGGATTTGCTATAAATCAAGATATCATCAAAGTAAACAACCACAAATTTGCCAATAAAAGGTCTTAAAACCTCATTCATCAAACGCATGAAAGTACTGGGTGCATTAGTTAACCCAAAAGGCATTACTAACCACTCATACAACCCGAATTTGGTTTTGAAAGCTGTTTTCCATTCATCTCCAAGTTTCATTCTGATTTGATGGTAGCCACTACGCAAATCAATTTTAGTGAAAATTATAGCACCACATAACTCATCAAGCATGTCGTCTAGCCTAGGAATAGGATGACGATACCAAATAGTAGTGTTATTAAAGACTCTACAATCTACACACATATGCCAAGAACCATCTTTCTTAGGAACCAAAAGTATAGGAACAACACAAGGACTAAGTGATTGACGAACATACCCACGATCCAAAAGGTCTTGGACTTGTCGTTGTATCTCCTTAGTCTCCTCAGGGTTGGTCCTATAAGCAGCACGGTTTGGCAAAGTAGCACCAGGAATCAAATCAATTTGATGCTCAATCCCTTTCAAAGGTGGCAATCCCGGAGGTATCTCAGCTGGGAAAACATCCTCATACTCCTGCAAAATGTTAGTGATAGTAGGAGGTGAAGCACTAGAAGCAATATCATCAAGCGAAGACAAAGCTTGTTTGCGTATCAAAGCATAGCAAATATCATCATTAACAGAAATTTCAGCAAGCTCAGATTTTGTTGCAAGACATGAACGATCTTGTAATTTAATTCCAGCACCCTTAGAACTTGAAGAATCATTAACAGTACTAGGTGTAGAATCAGAATGAACAGGTTGCTGAATTTCAGGACCTTTATTTTTCAAACTAGCAGCTCTTTCTAAATTAGCTTGTACAATCTCAGCAGGGGTCATTGGTAACAAAGTACTTTTAGTTCCTTTATGCATGAAAGTGTACTTATTACTTTTACCATGGTGTACAACATCATTATCAAATTTCCAAGGTCTACCCAACAAAAATGAACATGCTTGCATGGGTACAACATCACAATCAACAGAATCAGCATAAGTACCAATAGAAAAAGAAACTCTCCAAGTTTGTGTTACCTTAGCTTTGCCAGAGTCATTTAACCACTGAATATAGTACGGATCTGGATGCGGGCGTGTGGTCAAAGCAAGCTTCTGGACCACATTAAAACTCACCAAGTGCATGCAGCTGCCGCCATCAATGATGACACATGCTCGGTAGTTTTTGATGACGAAGAAAATCTAGAGCAAGTTATGTCGCTCCATCGTCTCAGGCTGCTGAATTGGTGTGCCAAGCACACGCTGCACAATAATATTCATGTAGTCCGTGGTGTCTCCGCCTCCAAGGACGAGGTCGCCGCTGGTGGCAGCGACATCCTCCTCCTCATCCTCCACATTGGAGGTGCTCATGTAACCGCCATCCTCTATCACCACATAGGCCCGCCTACTTGGGAAATTTTTCTGCACATGACCGAGTCCACGGCAACGGTGACACTGTATCCCTGTAGTGCATCCCGTCGAAGCGACGGAGGAGGCACTACTAGCTGGTACTTGCACAAAAGTTTTATCTAAGACCACAGAAGGTCCCTTGGTAGCCGAAACTGCTGGTGGTGGCGTCCGGAACGATGGCTTGGGCAGCCTCGAAGTCCCCGTCGGCCACGATGGGTGGAAGGTACGACTCGATTTGCTGTACGTCTCAAAAGCCTAGAAAAGTCCCTGTGTTTCTTTCTCTAGAAACATAGCATACTGAAAACACTGGTTGAGAGTATAAAATTCTTTATAATCAAGGTTGTCCTGAATTTCTTTTCTCAAACCAGAATAAAAGCGGCAAATTTGATCCTCTACTTTTTCAACTACAGCACAATAAATCAAACCCTTTTGAAGTTCACAAAAGTACTCTTGAACAGTTTTATCTCCTTAATCTAAGTGTTGTAGTTTATTACGAATCTCCCTATAGAAAGAAGGAGGAACAAAACAATCATGCGTTGCTACCTTAAGTTCTTCCCAAGTACTAGGCAACTCAGTTTCAGCAGGTAGACCACTCCACCAAACAATAGCGAAGTCCTTAAACTCACTAGTGGCTTGTCTAACTCTATGTTGTTCAGGAACAAGTTGGGTTAAATTTTTACTCTACAGTCATCTCCCAATCAAGATAAGCATCACCGTCATACTGACCCGAGAACGAAGGAATTGAGAACTTAATTTTAGCATACGGATCATCTTGAGCATGGCCGTGATTGTTACCTTGTGGGTGACGATTATGGTTGTGGAAACCACCCATACCTTGAGTGTTACGGTGCAAACGATGTTGTAATCTCACGGTCCTTGTAGCAGCTCTATCCACGGTGCCATCAGCCTTATACACCGTGTCATCGTCATGGTCGTCTTCTTCAATGTTGTTGGTGATGGTGTCTTTGGTCTTGTGAGTAGTCTCCAACTCGATAACCTGATCGGTTAACTTAAAGACCCTCTTATTCAACCGCTCAATGCTTTCTCCAATGTGGAGCTTGCTGACCGCATCGGTGACGGCCCTGGTGATTGTCTCTGCCAAATCATTCTGAGCAACCTGCAAAGCCTTCTGTTGCTGCTCTTGGCTCACACACTCATCAAATTTGGAGGGTGAAGACACCTCTCCTTCACTTCCTGCCATCATAAACACCAAAAATAGCAAACAAACAGGGAAGATTATCCCTACAAAATTACTAAGCAGTGGTGCCTCTCAACACAGCCAAACAGAAGATACCAGGGAGGTGTGCTCCACAATTGCAAGGGTCACAAAATAACCTGTGCTGTCCAGAAGAAAGATGTAGAGCTAGGAAGGCAAAATATATATATATATGAGTGGCACACAAATAAAAAACAGAGAGTAAAGCTGAATAAGTGCCCAAGTAACTTGTCCCTAGTTGCTGGTCCAACTATGTCCTAGAACAGTAGCGCTAGCAATGCAGAAACAAGTAGGCAAAGGCACACAGTCGATAACAGGGGGCTAAGTATAAAACAACCAAACCTAGAAATTCCAAGGGGCTAGATGGAGCACTAGTAGAAATCATAAATTTCTTTTTATTTTATTTTATTTTTTTGATATTTTTCTCCAACTCACTAACAAGAGGAGAGAATTCACAGAAAATTTCAGCTCAAACAGAGCTAGGGTGTGGCCTACAGAAATTCTTGATGTTTTCTGAAACTTCAAGATTTTCTGTAGGTCACGTCCTAGCTCTGTTTGAGCTGAAATTTTTTGTGGTTTCTCCCCCTTTGCTACATCATGAGTCTTTTGATGCTTTGAAGGACAAACTTACACATGCACCATTGCTGCAATTACCCAATTTTGATAAGACTTTTGAGCTTGAATGTGATGCTAGTGGTATAGGCATTGGTGGTGTTTTGATGCAAGATGGTAAACCTGTTGCATACTTTAGTGAGCAAATTACTGGGCCTGTTTTGAATTATTCCACGTATGATAAGAAACTATATGCACTTGTACGTTCTTTAGAGACGTGGCGTCATTATTTGTTGCCCAAAGAAGTTGTTATTCATTTTGATCATGAATCACTTAAGTATATTCGTTCTCAATGCAATTTGAACCGTAGACATGCTAAATGGGTTGAGTTTATTGAGTCTTTTCCTTATATTATTAAACATAAGAAAGGGAAGGATAATGTGATTGCTGATGCTTTATCTAGGCGATATACTTTGTTGTCTCAACTTGATTGTAGAATTTTTGGACTTGAGGCAATTAAAGAACAATATGTTGCTGATGTTGATTTCAAAGATGTATTGCTGCACTGTAAAGAAGGTCGTGCTTGGAACAAATTTGTGTTGAATGATGGTTTCTTGTTTAGAGCTATCTGCCTATGCATTCCAGTTGGTTCTGTTCGTCTTTTGTTGTTGCAGGAGGCGCATGGAGGTGGATTGATGGGTCATTTTGGTGCTAAGAAGATGGAGGATATTTTGACCACACACTTCTTTTGGCCAAGGATGCGGAAAGATGTTGAGAGTTTTGTTGCTCGCTGCGCTACATGTCAAAAAGCTAAGTCTCGATTGAATCCACATGGTTTATACATGCCACTTCCTGTTCCTTCTATTCCTTGGGCGGATATTTCTATGCCCCTTACATACAATCTTCAAGTTGAAATTTTTGATGTATAGGGCATTGACCACATGGGACCGTTTCCAAAGTCCTATGATTGCGAGTATATCCTGCTGGCTGTCGATTATGAGTCAAAGTGGGTAGAACCTATGCCATGTCGAGCAGCGGATGCAAAGCATGCCAGAAGAATGTTCCACGAGGTAATCTTCCCTCGTTTTGGAACACCTCGAATGGTGATAAGTTACTGGGGATCTCACTTCATTGACAAGTCCTTCTGCCACTTCTTAAGAGAACTCGGTGTGAACCACAACATAGCCACTCCATACCATCCTGAGACTAGTGGGCAAGCAGAAACTTCTAACAAGCAGATCAAGAACATCCTTCAGAAGACTGTACTGGAAATGGGGATAGGATGGAAGAACAAACTACCAGAAGCACTTTGGGCATATCGGACAACATACAAAACACACATGGGCATGTCACCATTTTAACTCGTCTATGGCAAAACTTGCCATTTACCAGTTGAAATGGAACATCAAGCACATTGGGCCATCAAAAACTGGAACATGCATCTACAGAAATCTAGGATCCAAAGAAAAATATAAATATAAGAGCCGGAGGAATGGAGGGACAAGGCTTACCACAGTGCCAAAATCTACAAGGAGAAACCCAAAAGATGGCACGACAAAAGGATCCAGCCTAAAAAGTTCAAGACAGGAGATAAGTATTACTTTTTAATTCTAGGGTAAAGCTATTCGGGCATGGAAAGCTGAAGAGTAAGTGGGATGGACCATACACCGTCGTTGACACATCTTTTCATGGAGCAATCACGCTGCAAGACAACTCAGGTAACCTTTTTAACGTAAATGCTCATCGCTTAAAGATTTTCAATTCTAGTGAAGACTTAGGTAAACAAATAGATGTGGTCAATTTAATTGACCTAAATTTACTCTATTAGCCCTTTCCTGAAGTTTTTACTAGAACTAATAGGCCTAACCCATCTCTGGACCTTACCTCCTGCTGGCCCAACTCACCCAGGAAACAAGGGGGCAAATGGGGCCCAACCCTGTTCGGCCGAATAGGTGGCGGCGCCGTCACCCCCTGCTTCCTCAAGCAATTTAACCTAACCTACCCTGATCACTTTTGACACGTAAGTCTCATCCCTTCATGACAGAGAGTCAATAAAGATGGAGTTTTTCCTTGATACAGAGCAGAACCAAAAAAAAAAAACTCCATCTTCCTCCTTTGACATCTTCACCTCCAAGCCACCATAACCATGGCTGACAAAAAGATAACCCCTTTTGCTGGACCTAGCTCTTCCCATGGCCATGATGAGTTTCTACCTTGTGAGCTCGCCTCGGCCCTTGAACTCTCCTTGGCCCCTCCAGTGTAGCAGCCATCGGGGGAGGGCACTCATGGGAGCAAGACCTTGGCGACCTGCATTACCGCTTGCTCCTTGTCTTCGATCAGAGGTGATGAGGACATCACTCCTATGGATACACACAACAGTCCTCCAATTCTAGACTTGCAAGTTCTAATGACTAGAACTCATGCACGACGACTAAATTTAGAGGTGAGCTCGTTCCTACGTTCTTCGCTATATCTTACTTTTGAGAATGGTTTGCTACCTAATGCTTATTTTATGATTATAAACCATGGAGAGGATCAGGAGATGATGGGAGAAGGAGTTGGGAACGTGGAGGACCAGCAAGGGATTGGAAGCCAAAGTGGAGGCCCAATCAAAACTGACTTCGAGTCTGTTTCGGGGCCCAGGACCAGTCTGCACTAAAACAGTCGCCCAGAACGCATACGGACTCGGATTTGGACGTTCTCCATATGCACGGAAATATAAGGAGAAGACCTTTCCAATGCCACTGGCCTCATGTCAAAATTCATCCGGAGTCATCGGGAATCGTCAAAACAATAGAGAGTCCAGAATCTGTGTCGGTGCTGCGTCACCTATTTTTGGCCTTTGGGCTTTGTATCTAGTTGAGCCCAATTAAGGGCGCGTCCAGAGGATCTTGCACGACCCTAGGGTCTTTATATGCAGCTGCCGCCGCACCATTAGGGTTCGGGTTTTGCTTAGATCAATTCTGTTCATAAACAGTGTCGCCGTTCATCGGTTTGTGAGATCCCAACTTCGAGAGTTTAATCATACATCTGCAATTGTGTTGCATTCTTCGTTGTTCTTGCTTGTGTTCTTGATTCACAAGTAGAGATTAGCCTTCTCAGCGAGGTCAATCGTCTTTGGACGGTTGATAACCAGAGGAGACGTCATGCTACGATTGCTTGGTTTAGAACGTGCTGTTCTGAAGCCGGATCGATTTGTGTGTCGCCTCCGACCAAATCAACTTACCACGAACCTTTCGGAAGATCGGGAACCCTTGTTCACATCAAGTGGTAATTAGAGCTTCAGGTGCACCATCAGGTTCGCACTACCCTTTAGTTTTGTTTTCGTGTTCTTCCTATCGTGCACAGAAAATACCAAAAAAAAATTTTCCCCCGCCCATAACCACGTGTTTAGCCTTTGCATATTTCAATTTTAGAGTCTGTAGTGTTGAGTTTGTACCCTAGTTTTTGTTTAGTCTCTGGTTTAGTTTGTTTTTTGGTCGTCAGTAGTGTTTCCCTTGCAACCCTAGCTGCCATCCCCTTCACCATCCTCGGTTTTGTCGGCTTTGTGTGCTAGGGTTGATTGATCAACACACCCACCCTAATCCCACCATAAACCCACCCTCACCACCTTGGACCAATTCTCACAAATTCCACTTTCCGCTGCATCCAGCCCGCCAAAGAAATCCCTACCCGACCCTAAACCCGACTCGGGTTTCACTCAAACCCCGGGTTTCTTCATAACCGATTCCGACACCCCTTCGGTAAAACGGCCAAAACTTTTCGCTCGGTTGTCCGTTTTAGCTGAAATTTTTACAGAAGATTCTTGACAAAAAGTTAAGCTGACCCACAACAAAAAATTCAAAAAAAATATGGAAGATAAAGAAAAAATTAATTCAAGTGGAAACCCGACGTATTCTAAAACTTCAAGATTTTCTGTAGGCCACGTCCTAGCTCTGTTTGAGCTGAACTTTTTTGTGGTTTCGCCCCGTTTGCTAGTGAGTTGGAAAAAAATATCAAAAGAATAAAATAAAAATAAATAAATTTGGGATTCCTACTAGTGCTCCATCTAGCCCCCTGGAATTTCTGAGTTTGGCTGTTTTACATTTAGCCCCCTGTTCTCGACTGTGTGCCTTTGTCTCCTTGTTTCTTCTTTGCTATCACTACTGTTCTAGGACATAGTTAGACCAGCAACTAGGGACAAGTTACTTGGGCACTTATTCAGCTTTACTATCTGTTTTTGATTTGTGTGCCACTCACATATATATATTTGGCCTTCCTAGCTCTACATACTTCTTCTGGACAACACATAGGTTATTTTGTAACCCTTGCAATCGTGGAACACAGCTCCCCTGGTATCCTTCGCTTTGTTGTTTTTAGAACTTTGTAAGAGCTTTGCAAGAAGCTTCCTTTTGCTGTGTTAAGAGGCACCACTGCTTAGTAGTTTTGTAGGGATAACCTTCACTTTTTGTTTCCTGTTTTGGTGTTTCTGATGTCAGGAAGCGATGGAGAGGGTGCTTCACCATCAAAATTTGATGAGTGCGTGAGCCAAAGTCAGCTACAGAAGACTTTGCAGGCGGTTCAGAGTGATTTGGCAGAGACGATCACCAGGGCCGTCACCGACGCCGTCACCAAGCTTCACCTAGGAGAAAGCTTTGAGCGGTTGGATAAGAGAGTCTCTAAGCTAACCGATCAGGTTGACGAATTGGAGACCGCTCACAAGACCACCAACACCAACACCAACACCAACACCAACACCAACAACGACGTTGAAGACGATCATGATGAAGCAACGGTGTATAAGGCTGATGGCACCGTCGATAGGTCAGCTACAAGGACCGCAAGGTTACGACGTTGTTTGCAACGTAACCCTCAAGGTATGGGTGGTTTCCACAACCACAACCATCACACACAAGGTAACCATGCTCCAGATGACCCGTATGCTAAAATTAAGTTTTTAATTCCTTCGTTTTCGGGTCAATACGATGGTGATGCTTACCTTGATTGGGAAATGACGGTAAAACAAAAATTTAATGCCCACCTTATTCCTGAACAATATAGAGTTAGACAAGCCACTAGTGAGTTTAAGGACTTTGCTATTGTTTGGTGGAGTGGTCTAGCTGCTGAAACTGATTTGCCTACTACTTGGGAAGAACTTAAGGTAGAAATGCGTGATCGTTTTGTTCCTCCTTCTTTTTATAGAGAAATTCGTAATAAACTGCAGCGTTTAGATCAAGGAGATAAAACTGTTCAGGAGTATTTTAGTGAGCTTCAGAAGGGTTTGATTCGTTGTGCTGTGGTTGAAAAAGTAGAGGATTAGATTTGCCGCTTTTATTCTGGTTTGAGAAAAGAAATTCAGGACATCCTTGATCACAAAGAATTTTATACCCTCAACCAGTGTTTCCAGTATGCTATGCTTGCAGAGAAAGAATCACAGGGACTTTTCCAGGCTTTTGAGGAGTACAGCAAGTCCAGGAATTTCTACCCACCACGGCCGACGGGAACTTCGGGGCTGCCCAAGCCATCTTTCCGGCCGCCCCCACCAGCTAGTGTTGTTTCTGCAGCACCAAGATCAGCCCCTGCCCCTTCTACGCGCTCCGGTAAAAATTCTGTGCAGGTACCGGCTAGTACTGCCTCCTTTGTTGCTTCGACGGGACGCACTACAGGGATTCAGTGCCACCGCTGCCATGGTCTTAGCCATGTGCAGAAAGATTGCCCAAGTAGGCGGGCATATGTGACGACAGATGATGGCGGTTACATGAGTACCTCCGATGTGGAGGATGAGGAGGCGGATGTCGCTGCCACCAGCGGTGACCTCGTCCTTGGAGGCGGAGATACCACGGGCTATATGAATATTATTGTGCAGCGTGTGCTTACCACACAAGTCCAGCAGCCCGAGATGATGCAGCGACATAACTTGTTCCAGATTTTCTTCGTCATCAAGAACCGCCGGGCACGTGTCATCATTGATGGAGGAAGCTGCAACAATTTGGTGAGTTCTGATGTGGTTAAGAAGCTTGATTTGACCACACGCCCACATCCACATCCATACTACATTCAGTGGTTAAATGACTCTGGAAAAGCTAAGGTAACACAAACTTGCAGAGTTTCTTTTTCCATTGGTTCCTATGTGGATTCTGTTGATTGTGATGTTGTACCCATGCAAGCTTGTTCACTTTTATTGGGTTGACCTTGGGAATTTGATAATGATGCTGTACACCATGGTAAAAGTAATAAGTACACTTTTATGCATAAAGGAACTAAAATTACTTTGTTACCAATGACCCCTGCTGAAATTGTACAAGCTGATTTAGAACGAGCTGCTAGTTTGAAAAATAAAAGCCCTAAAATTCAGCAACCTGTTAATTCTACTTCTACACCAAGTAATGTTAATGATTCTTCAAGTTCTAAGGCTGCTGCAATTAAATTACAAGGTCGTTCATGTCTTGCCACAAAATCTGAGCTTGCTGAAATTTCTACTGATGATATTTGCTATGCTTTGATATGCAAACAAGCCTTGTTTTTGCTTGGTGATATTGCTTCTAGTGCTTTTCCTCCTGCTGTCACTAACCTTTTACAGGAGTATGAGGATGTTTTCCCAGCTGAGATACCCCCGGGATTGCCACCTTTGAGAGGGATTGAGCATCAAATTGATTTGATTCCTGGTGCTACTTTACCAAACCGTGCTGCTTATAGGACCAACCCTGAGGAGACTAAGGAGATACAACGACAAGTCCAATACCTTCTGGATCGTGGGTATGTTCGTCAATCACTTAGTCCTTGTGCTGTTCCTGTACTTTTGGTTCCTAAGAAAGATGGTTCTTGGCGTATGTGTGTAGATTGTAGAGCCATTAATAACATTACTATTAGGTATCGTCATCCTATTCCTAGGCTAGACGACATGCTTGATGAGTTATGTGGTGCTATAATTTTCACTAAAATTGATTTGCGTAGTGGCTACCATCAAATTAGAATGAAACTTGGAGATGAATGGAAAACAGCTTTCAAAACCAAATTCGGGTTGTATGAGTGGTTAGTAATGCCTTTTGGGTTAACTAATGCACCCAGTACTTTCATGCGTTTGATGAATGAGGTTTTAAGACCTTTTATTGGCAAATTTGTGGTTGTTTACTTTGATGATATCTTGATTTATAGCAAATCCATGGATGATCATATGATTCATTTGCGTGCTGTTTTTGATGCTTTACGAGTTGCACGTTTATTTGGTAACCTTGAGAAGTGCACCTTTTGCACGGATCGAGTCTCTTTTCTTGGCTATGTTGTGACTCCACAGGGAATTGAGGTGGATGAGGCGAAGATTGAAGCCATAAAGAGCTGGCCTGTACCAAAAACTATCACACAGGTGAGGAGTTTTCTTGGTCTTGCAGGTTTCTACCACCGCTTTGTCAAAGATTTCAGCACCATTGCTGCACCATTGCATGAGTTGACAAAGAAGGGCGTTGACTTCCATTTTGGTAAGGTACATCATGAGTCTTTTGATGCTTTGAAGGACAAACTTACTCATGCACCATTGCTGCAATTACCCAATTTTGATAAGACTTTTGAGCTTGAATGTGATGCTAGTGGTATAGGCATTGGTGGTGTTTTGATGCAAGATGGTAAACCTGTTGCATACTTTAGTGAGAAAATTACTGGGCCTGTTTTGAATTATTCCACGTATGATAAGGAACTATATGCACTTGTACGTTCTTTAGAGACGTGGCGTCATTATTTGTTGCCCAAAGAATTTGTTATTCATTCTGATCATGAATCACTTAAGTATATTTGTTCTCAAGGCAATTTGAACCGTAGACATGCGAAATGGGTTGAGTTTATTGAGTCTTTTCCTTATATTATTAAACATAAGAAAGAGAAGGATAATGTGATTGCTGATGCTTTATCTAGACGATATACTTTGTTGTCTCAACTTGATTGTAGAATTTTTGGACTTGAGGCAATTAAAGAACAATATGTTGCTGATGTTGATTTTAAAGATGTATTGCTGCACTGTAAAGAAGGACGTGCTTCGCACAAATTTGTGTTGAATGATGGATTCTTGTTTAGAGCTAACCGCCTATGCATTCCAGTTGGTTCCGTTCGTCTTTTGTTGTTGCAGGAGGCACATGGAGGTGGATTGATGGGTCATTTTGGTGCTAAGAAGACAGAGGATATTTTGGCCACACACTTCTTTTGGCCAAGGATGAGGAAAGATGTTGAGCGTTTTGTTGCTCGCTGCACTACATGTCAAAAAGCTAAGTCTCGATTGAATCCACATGGTTTATACATGCCACTTCCTGTTCCTTCTATTCCTTGGGCGGATATTTCTATGGACTTTATTTTAGGACTGCCTAGGACTAAGAGGGGGAGCGATAGCATTTTTGTTGTCGTGGATCGTTTTTCCAAGATGGCACACTTTATATCATGTCATAAAACTGATGATGCTAGTTATATTGCTGATCTTTTTTTCAAAGAAATTGTACGTTTGCATGGTATGCCTTCTACTATTGTTTCAGATCGTGATGCAAAATTCTTGAGTCATTTTTGGCGCACGCTTTGGAATAAGTTGGGTATAAAGTTGTTATTTTCTACAACTTTTCATCCACAAACTGATGGACAAACTGAGGTTGTGAACCGCACTTTGGGTACTATGTTGCGAGCTATTTTGAAGAAAAATTTGAAGCAATGGGAAGAATGCTTACCTCATGTTGAGTTTGCTTATAATCGGGCAACACATTCTACTACCAAGGTAAGTCCATTCAAGGTAGTGTATGGTTTTGATCCCCGTACTCCACTTGATATACTTCCTCTACCTATTAATGAGAGAGTTCATATTGATGCTAAGGAGCGTGCTGAATTTATTTTGCAAATGCATGAGACCACTAGACTTAGGATTGAAAAGATGAATGAAAAGTATAAAATTGCTGGTAGTAAGGGAAGAAAGGAAGTAAAGCTTGATGTAGGAGATTTAGTGTGGTTACACTTAAGGAAGGATAGATTTCCAGAATTGAGAAAGTCTAAACTAATGCCTAGAGCTGATGGTCCATTCACAACAATAGAGAAGATTAATGATAATGCATACAAACTTGAGTTGCCTCCCGAGTTCGGGGTTAGTCCTACTTTTAACATTTCAGATTTGAAACCATACTTGGGAGAAGAGGATGAGCTTGAGTCGAGGACGACTCCACTTCAAGAGGGGGAGGATGATGAGGACATCACTCCTATGGATACACACAACACTCCTCCAAATCTGGACTTGCAAGGTCCAATGACTAGAGCTCGTGCACGACAACTAAATTTAGAGGTGAGCTCGTTCCTACGTTCTTCGCTATATGTTACTTTTGAGAATGGTTTGCTACCTAATGATTATTTTATGATTAGAAACCATGGAGAGGACCAGGAGATGATGGGAGAAGGAGTTGGGAACATGGAGGACCAGCAAGGGCTTGGAAGCCAAAGTGGAGGCCCAATCAAAACCGACTTCGAGTCTGTTTCGGGGCCCAGGACCAGTCTGTACTAAAATGGTCGCCCAGGACGCATACGGACTCGGATTTGGACGTTCTACATATGCACGGAAAGATAAGGAGAAGACCTTTCCAATGCCGCCAGCTTCATATCAAAATTCATCCGGAGTCATCGGAAATCGTCAAAACAAGAGAGAGTCCAGAATCTGTGTCGGTGCTGCGTCGCCTATTTTTGGCCTTTGGGCTTTGTATCTAGTTGAGCCCAATTAGGGGTGCGTCCAGAGGGTCTTGCACGACCCTAGGGTCTTTATATAGAGCCGCCACCGCACTATTAGGGTTCGGGTTTTGCTTAGATCAATTCTGTTCATAAACAGTTTCGCCGTTCATCGGTTTGTGAGACCCCAACTTCGAGAGTTTAATCATACATCTGCAATTGTGTTGCATTCTTCGTTGTTCTTGCTTGTGTTCTTGATTCGCAGGCAGGGATTAGCCTTCTCGGCGAGGTCAATCGTCTTTGGACGGTTGATAACCAGAGGAGACGTCGTGCTGCGATTGCGGGGTTTAGAACGTGCTGTTCTGAAGCCGGATCGATTTGTGTGTCGCCTCCGACCAAATCAACTTACTAAGAACCTTTCGGAAGATCGGGAACCCTTGTTCACATCATAGGGGTTGTTCTAAAGACCATCCTACCCCCTACCTATAATACACTACCACCTACCCCCAGGGGCATAACCGTCCATCTTTTTTCTCGTCGTCCGAACGCTCTCGGGCCCTTCATGACTTTGCTTCGCCTTGATGCAAGCTTCGTGATGGTGCCACGTGCACCACTAATCTCCACCACTGGTTTTGAGGCCCCAACCGGGAAACCGCCTTGCATGCTTCTCAAAGCGCGTCTTCCTTGATGTCGACATGTGTCACCTTGTCCCGCGCTCCTGACCACTGACAAGTCTCTCCTGGACCCGGTCCATTGGGCCCCCTTGTCACTTGCACCAGCATCCCGTTCGCCTTTACTTGGTCAACACAGCGTCTTCATCACTCCCACGGTTTTGAGGCTCAACCGTGAAACCGTCCGTGCTTCTTGCCTCTCCACGTGTATGGTGTGGATCACCCTTGACTTCACCCAGCCTCTCGATCGTCCGGCCCCAAGTCCCTACTTGTGCCTGATCCTCTCACCGTTGATTGCCAAGTTGACTCCATTGACCTACACATCATGAGACAAGAAAACACATTTTCCAAACTCTGCAATATCTCCAATACCTTCACCAACTCTGGTTAGTCAAAGCATAATCATGCACAAACCCATGCAATCCTCAAAGCCCCGTATTTCAACTCAAACACCGAATCGGCCAATGTCAATTACTCATCACATATTGCAAACCATGACACATATCCATATGGTTTCTCAATCTCCCCCTTGATGAGTACATTGGCAACACCAAATGCACAAAGACTTAGAGTTAAAGAAAAAGAGATTGAAATGCGAACTCAAATAAGCACATCCAAATGGCTCAAACCCAAAGAAATGGTAAAAGAAAGCCATCTAGCATAAGAAGGATCACAAAAGCCAAGAGTTGATAAAAAAAAGCGATTTGAGACGCAAAGATGCTCGTGGTATGCTCCCCCTCAACTTGTGGTAGTTGACATGTATGCAAAATGAGCCATTCTAAGTTTCTTAGCATTATTTGTACATGACCCACTAATTTCTCCCCCTTAGGCACTATTTCTCCCCCTTTGGCAATGAACTCATCAAAGAAGCAAAGGAACAAATGCATGAAAATGCACATCTAAAGAGCTTCAACAATTAGCCAACAAGCATTTAACCGTGCTAATCATAAACATAGAGCTATGAAGTGTAAAAGCATTAGCTCACAATCATGCAGAGATCAAAAATAGATTGCAAGGCACAAGCTCCAAGAGCTAGACAAGCTAAGTAGAAAGATTGACTAGCTCAGATAGAATCAAATTTGCTCCTCATGAGAAAAACTGTCACCACATATATAAATACTCCCATCCAAGACAAAACAGGCATCAAGTGAATCATAAGAATCTAGCCAGTCTCAATCTCAACCAAGGCAACAGGCATTCACAGAAAATAAGCTCTAACAACACTCACATATGCAACAGAGACTCATAAGAGGGAGAAGGGATTATGATTATTATTTGATACCCATGTAACTTCTAATCCGTGCGGAGGGTCGCACGACTAGGTAGGGCAAACACCTCGAGGCTTCAAAGCACAATTTTTGGATTTAGCAATTTTTATGTAACTTCTAATCCGCGCGGAGGGTCACGTGACTGGGTACGGCAAACACCTCGAGGCTTCGAAGCACAATTAACATTTGATTTTTTTCATTTTTTGCATATTAAAAGTAGAAATGAGCATGCCTTTGTGGCAAAAGGAACAAACATTCCCACAATGTTCCATCATGAGCTAAACATTTGCAAAGCCACATTTCGCATTCACAAGGTGCCAAAGCTACGATATCCTCTAGACTAGCCTCAACACAAGTTTTGACAAGGATAAAAGCAATTATACATATGGTGAGCTTGTTTTTAGCAAGATTTGTTCATTAGCTTCACAAAGAGCCAAGTATACCTTTAAGATTAGCAAGTTGCTCAAAAAGAGTCTATGACATGCCATGTAGAAAATCTAAGCATGTAGAGATCGCCTATCACATCTACACAACCTAGCTCGAGCTCAACCATAGCAAAGAGAAATACAAGAAGGCATAAAAGATGAAGCTCCACTACAAATGCATATATTACAAATAAGATGCAATGCGGAAAGGTAAGAGACATTTGTACAAAAGCATCAACTCAAAGAGCAACTCCCCCTCAAACAATGCCATAGGGATGGCAAACACCAAGTTCCCCCCGAAGAAAACCGAATCTCGAAGCATCTAGGGGCTTGGTGAAAATGTCAGTCAATTGGTGTTTAGTGTGAATGGATTTGAGCTCAACATCCCCTTTCTCAACATTGTCCCTTAGGAATTGGAATCTCACATTGATGTGTTTGACCTTACCATGTAGAATAGGGTTTTTGGCTAAGCAGATGGCATTAGAGTTATCACATATAAGCGGGACACTCTTGAAGTTTAACCCAAAGTCTATCATGGTGGAAACCTCCATAGGATTTGTGAACAGCAACTAGCAGCAGCTACATACTCAACTTTGGTTGTGGATTGGGCTACACTATATTGCTTGCGAGAAGACCAACAAACCAGAGAAGTACCCAAAAAGTGACAAGTACCCGAAGTGCTCTTCCTATCAATTCTACACCCCGCAAAGTCCATATCCGAATACCCAATAAGATCAAGAGATGAAGATGCAGAGTACCAAAGACCAAACTCAAGGGTGTACTTGAGATACCTGAAGATGCGCTTGACAGCCTTGCGATGAGTCACTCTTGGGGAAGCTTGAAAGCGAGCACAAAGACACACTGGAAAGTGAATCTCGGGTCTTGTCGCCGTCAGGTACATGAGTGAGCCAATCATGCTCCTGTACTCCCTTTGGTCCACCGCTTCACAGTCCTTGTCAAGGTCAAGTGTCGTTGTTGTTGACATCGGTGTTAGCAATGGCTTCATATTGACCATGTCAAACTTCTTCAGGAGGTCCTTCTTGTACTTGGCTTGATGTATGAAGTTACCTTGCTTGCATTGCGTGATTTGAAGTCCAAGGAAGAAGGTGAGCTCGCCCATCATCGACATCTGAAATTCACTTTCTATGGCTTCCTAAAACATAGACACAAGAGCATGAGAGGAACCACCAAAGTTGATATCATTCACGTATATCTGAACCATTAGAAAGTCATTGTCATGCTTTAGATTGAACAAGGTTTTATCAACACACCCCATGACATACCCCCGCTCTAGCAAGAAGCTCTTAAGCCTAGCATACCATGCCCTAGGTGCTTGCTTTAGCCCATACAAAGCCTTCTGAAGCTTGTACACTCGGTTTGGGTATTTGTGGTGCTCAAAGCCTGGTGGTTGTTTGATATAAACCTGTTCCTCTATGTAGCTATTTAGGAAAGCACTCTTGACATCCATTTGGTAAAGCTTGATGTCCTTAGAAGCAACAAAGGCAAGAAAAATCCTAATGGCTTCTATGCGAGCAACTTGAGCAAAGGTTTCACCATAGTCTAAACCCTCCACTTGGCTAAAACCTTGAGCGACTAGCCTAGCCTTAATTCTCATAACCTAACCATCCTCCCTATGCTTGTTTTTGAACACCCATTTGGTTCCTATGACATTGACACCAGTAGGAGGCTATATAAGGGTCCATACTTTGTTTTTCTCAAAGTTCTCTAACTCTTCATGCATGGCATTGAACCAATATTCATCAGATAATGTGTGTCCAACATCGCCGGGTTCAAAGGTTGCAACAAATAGAGAATTGGTAAAGAAAGCAAGATGTGCAGACCTTGACCTTGTTGTCCTCTCATAAAGATTACCTTCACAGAGCATACCTCCACCTCAACCATAGCTGGAGCTGGCTTGACTGCGACAGATGTAGATGTAGAAGCTTCTGAACCCTCTGCTAGAGTAGTGGATGCAGCAGGAATAGGCTCGAATGTAGGATGTGTTGACTCATCATCGTCCAAGCCTTGTAGGCCCTCTTCTACAAAGATGCTTTCCTCCATTTCCCTGTCACCTGTAGTCTCAACCACATTGCTTGCACAAGAGTTTGATTTATCAAAGGTTACATCACAGGACTCTACGATGGTGTTAGTTTCCAAATTCAAAACTCTGTAGGAATGGCCATGAAGAGTGTAACCAAGAAAGATTCCATCGGAAGATCTCAACTCAAACTTATCAAGATTAACACGCTTGAGGATAAAGCACTTGCAACCAAAGGCACGCAAATGAGAAACAGATGGCTTCCTCCCAAAGCATAGTTCATAGGAAGTCACATGAAGAACTGAGTGCAAGAAAACCCAATTAGAAACATAGCAAGCAGTGCTAATGGCCTCAGCCCAGAACCGCCTCGGAGTCCTATACTCATCGAGCATCGTCCGGGCCATTTCCACCAAGGTTCTGTTCTTTCTTTCAACCACACCATTTTCTTGGGGAACATGAGGTGGTGAGAATTGATGCTCAATACCATGCTCAATGTAGAAAGCATCAAAGGAGGAGTTCTTGAACTCGGTGCCATTACACTGCGAAGTGCACGTAATGCACCAGGGAGTTCCTTGAACAAACTCAAAGCTAAGCTCCAAAGGTGATGAAACACTTCATCCTGTGTTTCAAGAAAGTAAACCCAAGAATAGAGAGAAAAATCACCAACAATCACGAGAACATACCACTTGCCACCCGCCAAGCGAACCCGAGAAGGACCAATGGTGTCCATGTGAAGCAACTCTCCAGGACGCTCAGTCATTACCAAATTAATTGGTGGGTGAGAAGCGGCAACCATTTTCCCATGACGACATGGAGCATAAACCAAATTTTTCTCAAACTTGAGCTTAGGCAATCCTCGGATCAAACCTAGGCCACTTAGCCGACATAGAAAGTCAAAGCTCATGTGACCTAGTCTCCTATGCCATGTCTAGAGCTCGGAAGAAGATTAAGCAAACAAACATCTATGAGAGTAAGAATAAGCAGCAAAATCAGCCTGAAATACTCTCCCAATGTGAGAAATCCCACAAACCAAAGAACCAGTCAAATCAAGAACACGAGAAGCATTTTTCTTAAAGCGCACTTCCAAACCATCATCAAGCAACTGAGAAACAGAGAGAAGATTATACTTGAGATGCTCAACCAAACAAACATCCTTGAGAGTGAAGTTTTCATTTACCTTTATCGCACCTCTGGCCTTCACTGTCCCCCTTTTATCATCTCCGAAGGTCACGTACTCGCGGTGCTTCAAGGGAGTGAGGCTGGAGAACCACTTTTCATCTCCGATCATGTGGCGCGAACAGCTGGAGTCCATCAACCACTTGTTCTCCAGGCCTCCACCTGCCGCCTACAAAGAACGAGAAGGAAAGATCGATGGCTCAATGCTGGGGTTAGACAGAAAGCTTTTGGAGAGCCAGCACTTCACCATATGACCATCAGAGGTAAAAATAGTTCTTGCACATCACCATTCGAATGCGTGGGACGAGGGCCACGATGAGGAAAACGTGGGCCATCAAACCATCTCGAATCAAACCTTTTGTTACGAGGATGGAAATCATAAGAGCGAAAACCGTGTCCACGCGCGGGACGCTCACCACGACGGGGAAAACATGGGATGTCAAAGCGCTGTGGCTCAAAGCCTCTATTTTGTGAACCAATGCCATATGAGAAATGACCCTGTCCATGATAGGCATGAGAAAAAGAGCAAGGCTGAAGGTCAACAAAATCATCGTAAAAAGCATTTCTAGTCAACTCAACTTGCTTCCTCTCAATTCTTTTGTGCCTAAAGTAGAAATCATCCAAGTGTCCTTTTTTATCACAAAACATGCAAATGTAGTCTCTCTTAGGATTAGGCTTGGTTTGCATAGCAGGCTTGGGTTTTGGCTTCTCTGCTTGTTATGGGTTGAAGGAGGGATTGGGATTTGGTGGATAGTATGTGTCAGTGGGTTTGATGGATTGTTCTTCATCTTTGTAGCTGGAGCTTGGCACAAAATTACCCACATTAGCACTCTCTTTGTCACACCTCTCATATCCCAAACCCAAGTTGTAGGTGGATCTACAAGCACTCTCCTTCACTCTCGACAGGTCACTCTCAATCTTTTCCTCACTCACAAGGGTTCTTTTGAGCCTAGAAATAAGATAGTCATTTTCTTGGATTAGGACTTTGTTTTACTCCCTAGTGATTACTAGCTTGTCCTTGAGAGAGAGACACACACTTCACATGGTGGTGGGAGAACTTTCGAGCGGGTCTCATTTTGCATCATTGACTCGAGCTCTTTGACTTTGTGGGACTGAGCTTCCACTACAAGGTTCTAGATGGCACTGGGCGCGCGGATTTGAAATTCTAATTGGTGTCCGAAACTTTGAAATGGGGAGGCGGTCACCAAGGTGGAAAGCAAAGATGATTGCAGAGCCACTGCAGAACGCAATAACTCTCGTCCTCCACAGCAGCAAAGGTGTCGGCATGAACCTTGCATCCTCTGAAAACTATCCAACCTGACCAGCCCGTCATGGACCCAGATCAGAGCATGCGCAAGCAGCCCACAGTCAGATCCCCGATTCCCCGTGTGCACCGCCGGCAGGGTAGCCAGCTCGTGGCGTGGCGGGCATGTGTTGGGCAAGAATATCCGCGTGTGGGAGGTGCTGTCCGTACGAGGACCCCCTGACTCCCATTGTCGCCGCCTTGCATTGATGTACACACATGCCTTGAGGAGCTCAGGGCTGGCGGAGTCTCCCTGACTCCCGGGAGCGGAGGGGACATTAAGGGTGACATGGAGGGAGCAGCATCTTCATGCGGTGGCGACGGCACTACCGTTGTGTGGCCTCAATAGCGGCAGGCACAAAACACGATGGCGCGGACTGAGGAGAAGAAGGAAGAGGAGCAGCAGGACGCGGTGGCGACGGCGCTGCCGTCGCGTGGTCCAGGCGACGGCGCCGATCGGCGAGAAGAAGGAAGAGGAGCGGCAGGCAGCGGTGGCGGCGGCGAGAGGGACTGGGAGGGAGTGACCATGTTCATTTTTTTTTCGCTTTCTCGTGGGTTCGACCGGTGGACTGAATGAACAGGCGCATGGGCCATGGGCCCCATTTATCGGCGCAAACTGTCTGGGGAGGTGGGATGATGAATCACGACTATCACCACTCACCAAGTCCTATTTTTATGTTAGTAGAGATAAAGAGATTCATAACAAACTGTTCCGGAGTACTATAGTGAGCTTCAAAAGGGTTTGATTCGTTGTGCTGTAGTAGAAAAAAAAAGGATCAGATTTGTCGCTTTTATTCCGGTTTGAGAAAAGATATTCAGAACATTCTAGATTATAAAGAAATTTATACTCTCAATCAATGTTTCCAGTATGCTATGATTGCATAGAAAGAACTGAAATTATACTTTAATAATGCCGATACTATTTCGCATTACCTCTCACAAGACTGTACGTGCTGCAACTCTCTCATTTAACTTCAATTTGTTTCTCTTCTGTAGGACCGTTGATCTAAGTAGGGGCAATGAGACACAAGATGAAGCTTATGCATGGGAAATGATGCATGTGTTTTCTAGAAATTCTAATTTAATATTGGCGAGTAATTGATGAATGGACAAGAGTTATTACTTCCGTATCACATGTTATTTAAAGGATATACTCCAGTTTATATTGTTTGTTTTTTGACTGAGTTGTCAGATTGAATTATAGATTCATTTGATGAGTAATATTTGTTGCACCAATGTCAATTGTGAAGTAATTTTGTTGCATTACATATGTCATATCATTGCAGTAACCCTGCATAGAACTTTTCTATTGTGTTGCGATAAGCATTAACCCTATAGCGATGACGCCCAATATGTTCTGATACCTTTTAAGCATATTGCAACGACTCAACATTCATTGCGATATCCTTTAGGATCATAGCAATGACTCAAATTTTGTTGTGATACCCTTTGGGACTATAGCAATGACTCATAGTTTGCTTCGATGCAATACACATTATGCATATTGCCACAACACATCATTTGTTGCGGTACTTAAAGCGATGACTCACATTTCGTTGCGATACCCTTTGAGGATATAGCATCGATTCATCTGTCATTGCTATATCTTTTAAGCATATAGCAATAGCTCTTGGTTCGTTGTGATATCCTGCAAGCATATAGCAACAACCCAAATATATTACGTTGCGATACCCTTTGAGTCTATGGCGATGACTTGTATGTTGTTGCGATATTCGTTAAGCATATAGCAATGAATCATACTACCTTGCGATATCCTTCGGGCATATTGCAACACCATGGACGTTATTACCACTTGCATATATCGTTGCAATATAGTGTATTGCTACAAAAACCTAGCATTGTGACAGTTCTTATTTGCAACAATCATTTGTTGTTGCAATAACCACTATAGCAACACCTATGATTGTTGCTTCTACAACCCGTTGCCATGCCTCGTGTCGTTGCAACAAGCCACACTTATGGCAACACCCTACAATTGGGTGATGCAATACCTTATTGCATCGGAAGTACTTGCAACGCCTCCCAACGCCCCAATTTTGTTGTGATTACTCAATATTGCAACCAAAATGCCCATATTGCAATGGTTTTGTGTCGTTGCCCTAGGTGGTTTTCCTTGTAAGTTGATTAGTTGCAAATTTTACCTACCAAACAAACCAGTAATAATTCTGAGCAATAATGGAAAATGAAACGGATTAGAAATTTGGATTCAGGTGACGCACGTGCAGAAGTGGAACAAAATAATGTGACCACCCTAAGTTCCTAACTGAGCCCCTGTCCTAGAATAAGTAAATTTTTGTGTGTTGATATTTCTAAATTTCTAAGGAACAGTTATATCTTCTGTCGGAAAAAAAGAAAGAATCTAGAGAGAGAGAGAGAGAGAAAGAAAACGCACTAACATAGGAACCGAACCATCATGCTGCCTAATTGACTGACCAACGTAATTAAGAATTGAACTATAAGAGCACAGCATCGAATCCAATGCTGTAAGAATTTATCTGAAGACCTGATCAGATGTAATCATTGTACAGTTTTTTCTCTATTTTGAGCAGGGCAAGTGGCCTCTTCAGTCTTCACGTCCTCTCGGTTTAGATGAGGATGCAGCCTGCAAGAGAGGTTTCTAGACGGCACTGGGCGCACGGATTTGAAATTCTAATTGGTGTCCAAAACTTTGAAATGGGGAGGCGGTGGAAAGCGAAGATGATTGCAGAGCCACTGCAGAACGCAATAACTCCAGTCCTCCACAACAGCAAAGGTGTCGGCACGAACTTTGCTTCCTCTGAAAACTATCCAACCTGATCAGCCCGTCATGGAGCCAGATCAGAGCACGCGCAAGCAGCCCACAGTCAGCACACCGATTCCCCGTGTGCACTGCCGGCAGGGTAGCCAGCTCGTGGCGTGGCGGGCATGCGTTGAGGAGCAGTAGGACGCGGTCGCGATGGCGCTGCCGTCGCGTGTCCTAGGCGGCGGCGCCGATTGGTGAGAAGTAGGAAGAGGAGTGGCAGGCAGCGGTGGCGACGGCGAGAAGGACTGGGAGGGAGTGACCGTGTTTATTTTTTTTTTTTTTGCTTTCTCGTGGGTTTGACCGATGGACTGAATGAACAGGTGTATGGGCCGCGGGCCCCATCTGTCGGTGCAAACTGTCTAGGGAGGTGGGATGATGAACCACGACTACCACTACTCACCAAGTCCTATTTTTAAGTTAGTAGAGGTAAAGAGATTCGTAACAAAGTATTCAGGAGTACTATAGTGAGCTTCAAAAGGATTTGATTCGTTGTGATGTAGTAGAAAAAAAAGGATCAGATTGTCGCTTTTATTCTGGTTTGAGAAACGATATTCAGAACATTCTAGATTATAAAGAAATTTATACTTTCAACCAATGTTTCCAGTATGCTATGCTTGCATAGAAAGAATTGTAGAGATGTGAAGAGACGTACAAGAACTATAGTTGTACGTTCTACCCGTCATGGCCGACGTGGACTACAGTGCTGGCCATGCCATCTTTTCAGATGCCCCCACCATCAGCTGTTGCTGCCAAGGGTGGCATGGGCAGCACCAAGACCAGCCCTTGTGTTGTTCCTGTACTTTTGGTTTCTAAGAAAGATGATACTTGACGTATGTGTGTAGATTGTAGAGTCATTAATAACATTACTATTAGGTATCGTCATCCTATTCCTAGGCTAGACGACATGCTTGATAAATTATGTGGTGCTATAATTTTCACTAAAATTGACTTGCGTAGTGGCTACCATCGAATTAGAATGAAACTTGGTGATGAAGGAAAAACAGCTTTCAAAACCAAATTCAGATTGTATGAGTGGTTAAAAATGCCTTTTGGGTTAACTAATGCACCTAATACTTTCATGTATTTGATGAATAAGATTTTAAGAGCTTTCATTGGCAAATTTGTGGTATTTCACTTTGACGATATCTTGATTTATAGCAAGTCGATGGATGAACATATGAATCATTTGCGTGCTATTTTTTATGCTTTGAGAGTTGCACGTTTATTTGGTAACCTTGAGAAGTGTGCCTTTTGCACAGATCGAGTCTCTTTTCTTGGCTATGTTGTGACTCCACAGGGAATTGAGGTGGATGCAACAAAGATTGAAGCCATAAAGAGCTGGCCGATACCAAAAACTATCACATAGGTGAGGAGTTTTCTTGGTCTTGCAGGTTTTTATCATCGCTTTGTGAAAGATTTCAGCACCATCACTCCTCCATTGCATGAGTTGACAAAGATGGGCATTGAGTTCCATTGGGTTAAGGTACATCATGAGTCCTTTGATGCTTTGAAGGACAAACTTACACATGCACCATTGCTGCAATTTCCCAATTTTGATAAGACTTTTGAGCTTGAATGTGATACTAGTGGTATTGGCATTGTTGCTGTTTTGATGCAAGATGGTAAACCTGTTGCATACTTTAGTGAGAAAATTATTGGGCCTGTTTTGATGCACTTGTATGTTCCTTAGAGACGTGGCGTCATTACTTGTTGCCTAAAGAATTTGTTATTCATTCTGATCATGAATCACTTAAGTATATTCGCTCACAATGCAATTTGAACCGTAGACATGCTAAATGGGTTGAGTTTATTGAGTATTTTCCTTATATTATTAGACATAAAAAAGGGAAGGGTAATTTGATTGCTGATGCTTTATCTAGGTGTTATACTTTGTTGTGTCAACTTCATTGTAGAATTTTTGGACTTGAAGCAATTAAAGAACAATATGCTAATGATGTTGATTTTAAGGATGTATTGTTGTAATGTAAGGAAGGTCGTGGTTGGAACTAAATTTATGTTGAATGATGGATTCTTGTTTAGAGCTAACCACCTTTGCATTCCAGTTGGTTCCATTCATCTTTTGTTGTTGTAGGAGGCGCATGGAGGTAGATTGATGGATCATTTTGCTGCTAAGAAGACAGAATATATTTTGGCCACACACTTCTTTTGGCCAAAGATGAGGAAAGATGTTGAACGTTTTGTTGCTCGCTCACTACATGTCAAAAAGCTAAGTCTCGCTTGAATCCACATGATTTATACATGCCACTTCCTGTTCCTTTTATTCCATGGGCGCATATTTCTATGGACTTTGTTCTAGGACTGCCTAGGACTAAGACGGGGACTGATAGTATTTTTGTTCTTGTGGATCATTTTTCTAAGATGGCACACTTTATACGATGTCATAAAACCGATGATGCTAGTCATATTGCTGACCTGTTTTTCAAAAAAATTATATGTTTGCATAGTATGCCTTCTACTTTTGTTTCAGATCGTGATGCAAAAATTTTGCGTCACTTTTGGCACACACTTTGGAATAAGTTGGGTACAATGTTGCTGTTTTCTACAACTTGTCACCCACAAATTGATGGACAAACTGAGGTGGTTAACCGCACTTTGGGCACTATGTTGCGAGCTATTTTGGAGAAGAATTTGAAGCAATGGGAAGAATGTTTGCCTCATGTTGAGTTTGCTTATAATCAGGCAACACATTCTACTACCAAGGTAAGTCCTTCAAGAGTAGTGTATGGCTTTGATCACCATACTCTACTTGATATACTTCCTCTACCTATTACTGAGAGAACTCATGTTGATGCTAAGGAGCGTGCTGAATTTATTTTGCAAATGCATGAGACCACTAGACTTAGCAATGAAAAGATGAATGAAAAGTATAAGATTGCTAGTAGTCTCTACACTTTATTCAAAGAGGTGAACACGTTCATACGGTGTTGCACAGTGTTGTACAAGGTTACAGCACGTGACTCCGTATTGCATAACGTTCCAGAATTGATCTCTGTGTTCCATCAAATAAAAATAAAATATGACTCATACTGAGACTCGGTGGACAGGGGGTCACTCGGAAGCTAGGGATGACAATGCCCTGCTCTCTTCATGTACGAGTTGATGTGTTGTGCATATAGCTTGCTACATGTTCTATCATTCGACAAGCAAAGGTACTAAACTGCAGGTTGTGCTTCCAGGACCATGTCAAGTAATCGTGACCAGACGTAAGTGGCAATAGTGCTCTGTGTGAAAAGTCTTCGGGTTCTGACAAGATGGAATCTTTTTAATTATAATCTTCTATCTAATCTAATCTTCTAATAATCTATCTAATTAAAATGTACATCTCTAGAGCGAGCCTATGTATATACATATATTGTATATTTTTTTCTTTTTTTGTTAATTTTTACTGAGGTGTTTTGCTTCTAAGTGTTTGCTTCACACAAAAATTGCCGATGTGATTTTGGGGTCATTTCATTTTATTATACAATAATTTTGTATTTTATATATTTATTTAACTATGCACATGCATATAAATTAAATTTGACTTAAATTAGATCTTTACCTAAACATTATTTAAATGGAGATAAGTGAAGATATATTGAATTTATCTCATGAGTTACATCCGTAGCAACGCACGGACTTTTTGCTAGTAACGGTAGAAAGGAAGTAAAGATTGATGTAGGAGATTTAGTGTGGTTACACTTGAGAAAGGATAGATTTTCAGAATTAAGAAAGTCTAAATTGATGCCTAGAGGTGATGATTCATTCAAAATAATTGAGAAAATTAATTATAATGCATACAAACTTGAGTTGCCTTCCAAGATCGGGATTAGTCCTACTTTTAACATTTCAAATTTGAAACCATACATGGAAGAAGAGGATGAGCTTGAGTCGAGTATGACTCCACTTCAAGAGAGGGAGGATGATGAGGACATCACTTCTATGGATACACACAACACTCCTCCAATTCTGTACTTGCAAGGTCCAATGACTAGAACTCGTGCACGACGACTAAATTTAGAGGTGAGCTCATTCCTATGTTCTTTATTATATGTCACTTTTTAGAATGGTTTGCTACATAATGACTATATTATGATTAGAAACCATGGAGATGACCAGGAGGGTCTTGCACGACCCTAGGGTGTTCATAAAGAGTCATCACCACACTATTAGGGTTCGGGTTTTTCTTAGATTATTCTGTTCATACAGTTTTGCCGTCATATCGGTTCGTGAGACCCCAACTTTGTGAGTTTAATCATACATCTGTAATTTGGTTGCTTTCTTCTTCGTTCTCGCTTGTGTTCCTGATTCGTAGGTAGAGATTAGCCTTCCTGGTGAGATCAACCGTGCAATGCGAGTTGATAACCAGAGGAGACGTCATGCTGCGATTGCAGGATTCGGAATGTGTTGTTCAGAAGCCGGATTGATTTGTATGTCGCCTCCAACCAAATCAACTTACAAGAACCTTTCGGAAGATTGGGAACCCTTATCCACATCATAAGTTGTTGACTAGTGTGATATGGCTTGACAATAAAAACTCTTGCTTTCTGTGTATAAAGTGCTTGGGATTTTTATTTTGAAAATTTACATTTTGCTTACTCCTCAATGATAAAAAGAATCCCACCAGAGCCAAATGATAAATTTCATTGAAATATGCTATGTATTTTGCTGCTCGTGACTTTGTTGTACTTTGTTGAACTCTTGACCCTAGTGAGTAACTTGTTATGATTTATTGATCAAGATTATGTGCACACAAAAATATCGCCAAAACTTCTATTATGGGAGTTGGCATTACCAACATCAGTCCATTTCAAATACTCCATGAAATTCTTACTATGATTCTCTCTCATTTGATCTTTAGAAGGCATGAATATAAAAGAAAATCAAAATAAACTCTTGCTCTCAATCAAGAGCATGATAAAAAAAAAAGAGAAAAAAAAATGTCATGCCCAAGATTTTCAAAGAAAGAGAGAATCTACATAAAGAGGTGTATCCATTCAATTCAAACATCCATAAAGTGTGCACATACTTGATTAATGGTTCATGATTTGTTTTTTCCTTTGATCTAGTTTTTGACTTTGTAACATACAAAGCACAGGTATGCTCCTTTCTCTATCATCTACCCTGAGCTCCACAAAAGCCAAATGTAGAAGTAGGGATGACAAAAGGCAAAAGCTAAAGCCTTGGTGAGGATCCACTTACATATATTGAGTGATTTGAGAGAATCATTTGAGGAGTATAGCTTGCATTTATTTTTGAAAATGTTTTCAAAAACCCAAGTGCTTAGCATAGGAAGTCAATATGATCAAAATCTTTATCATTCCACTCTTCAACCGCCTAAGGTAATGTGGTAGACACTTCAAAATCCACTAGTATAGGTATGATTTGGAATAACATGTATGCTAGCATCATACCATCTGGATTATGTGATCCACCTTAGTTCTCATCCTTTACTAAGGGATGAGCAAACGCTAAGTGTGCAGGAGTTTGCTGACGGTCACTAAATACCTAATTTAGTCCATCAATTATCTATATAGAAGCAATAAAAAGAATAACGAACATAGTGGTAGGAGTTATTTACTAATAAATTCCACAATTGTTGGTAAGTACTTTCTGTAGGTAATTATTCCATGCAATTGATGGAAAATCCATATCATCAAGGGAGAAAGCACACTTCCGGCCAATCACAGTCAAGCACAGGGATCAAATGGCCCACTTCTAGAAATAAACCGACATATCCAAAGATCCTATGGTGTTAGAAGGGAAGAGGGGCCACCCACCAGGGACCTAGAAGAGGCAGGGCCCACTGGACCCCACCCCTTGTTCGGCCAAACAGGGGTGTTCAGCCGAAGGTGGGCTGAGCCTAGTGGGGCCCATCTTCTGAGGTCGGTTCTCCACCGCCTTTCCTACGTCGGTTGGCCCCCTTAGGGTAGAGTTACCGGCTTTGGAACCGCCATTTAGTGCTTTAAAAGGAAGGGAAAGCCTCACTCTCTCACACACATCAAGATTAGTCTAGTGCTAAATTTCTAAAAGGCTCAATGCTGCCAAAGCATTTAGAAAATATGGAGATAGTGAGGAGGAGTTCAGCAGAGGAGGGTCGGGCCTGTCCAACCCCTTCTCTACGCTTGTACCTCGATGAATGCTTGCCTTTTTAAGTAAGTCTTCGTGATTGTTCTCTGGTTATTTAGCTTTCCTTTTTAAGTAAGTTTTAGTACTTAGTTGTTTGCTCGCTCAGCACTCTACTTAGTTAGAGGCATTAGTCTTATATCATCATAGCTAAAGATTAAGGGAATAATTGAAGGCATAGACGTGGTGTGTAGGCCGTAGGTTATATTTGTTTATCACGTAGTCCACGGATTGCATAAGGTAGGTAGTAGGTGTTGACAGCCCTATCTGTCCTTTGAAATCCTCCACATTCGGCTACACAGTAGGCTCTTGGCAGGAATCTCACTGTGGTTGTAGGGGAAAACCAAATACCCAATGCAAGCAACCTAGTAGTGCTATTACCTTGATCAGGACCTTATACCCATTAAGAATCCTCTCTACCCAATGCCACAATTATCTTGGCGTCCTTGGATGAAGTAGAACTGAAGATTAGGCACACACATTCCCTATGGATTTGATACCTTGGAATACTCCTAGGTGAAATCTACTTCGGTATCCGTACGCTTGCGGATTTATTCTATTGTCATTAAAATACCCAACAAGCTTTCTGGCATCGTTGTCGGGGAATGGTTGTTGTTTGATCTTCAAACCTAGTTTGCCCTCATATCTTTTTATCTTTCTTTATTTCTTTTCCCATCTCTACCATGGAGCGACAATCAATTCAAGACCTATCTGCTCAGAAGGGCGAGTTCTTCAAGCCACCACTCTCAGCGGACCCAATTCTTTCATCTGGCTTTGAACTCCGCCTTGGCTTTATAGCCATGGTTCGGGAACAATCCTTCTCGGGTTTAAATAGCGACAACCCGTTCAACCATTTGCGAGAGTGCGAGCATTTGTGTTCATGCCTATCGATCAAAGGCATAACTCGAGATACTCTCATGTGGAAATTGTTTCCCTTTTCCCTCAAGGAGAATGCAAAACAACGGTACACTCATTTCTCTAGGAGAACGAATGATGATTGGAAAGTACTCTAAGATAAATTTTGTCTCGTATTCTATCCTACATCACGTATCGTCTCTCTACGAAGGGAGATTCTCGACTTTCGTCAAAGTGAGAAGGAAGCCATAGGTGCAGCTAAGGCCAGGATCTCCTTGTTAACCATTTCTGGCCCTGACTTTTCTTTGCTCGACCATGTGTTATTGCAACACTTTTGTCTGGGTTTAAGCAAGGAGTCTGCCCTATATCTGGACGTCACCGTCGTAGGGTTCGTTCGTCCACAAGACGCTTGCAGAAGGAAGAGCTATCCTAGACCTTATTCAATAAAACTCTTCTTTCCTAGCCAATTGTAGAGAGCCCCCACCAGAGGAAGGTTTGTCGAGCATTGAAACCACCCCACTAGTTGAACCTAAGCCAAATCCATGCCTGACCATTGATTCATCTAGTGAGACCTCAACCGAACCGCGAGCAATGGAGGAAGAAGAAATTCAACCTTCAAAGCTCCTTTTCCAATTCGAGGAAACCCTCAAGTTGTCGCTATCAAAAGAAATCACCAACTCCCATATCTTCTCCCAATCCTCTTAAGGAGCCTTTGCTCCATGAGATGGTGAAGGAGACAACTTCAAGCATGAGCAATGAGCGGTTGAGAGAGGCTGAGTCTTCTTCGAACCTAAATCGAATTACCTCCCCTTCCTTTTCCCCTAAATGCTTCATAAGAGGAGTTAAGGTTGATATTCTTTATAATCCCACCATCGGTGCAAACATCATTTCTGATACTTGTGCTTTTTCCATTTTGGATGAAGAACCCTTGGCACAGACTTGCAAATTTCTTCAATGTCCCTCCGGATCTATTTCAGAGGGATATGGGACTTTGCAAAATGTGTCAGTAAGGCACGAAGATGTTGAAACTCTCCTTGACTTTCATGCATCGACCAAGGAGATGTTAGACATTCAACTCAGGGGAATACATTTTAATGTCCCTATGTCTAAATTAGAAAATTCCCCTGAGTTCTCCATTAAATTCAAGGAAGGACTTTGAAAGGCAATGGGTACACCTCGAATTATTTTTGCAAGAAGAACTCGTCGGTTCTCATCTATCCTCCCAATCCTCTAGAGGACAATTTCCTCCAAGAGAATGAGAGGGAGTGCCTTGCCATGCCAAGCAATGAATGGTTGAATGAGGGAGAACATTCTCCGGATACAATTTGGATTAGGCCTTCTTATTTAACCATTCAATGCCACATAAGAGAGATGAAGGTGAATGTTCTTTTAAGTCCTATAATCGGTGCAAATATCATGTCAAAATCCATTACAACCGCCTTCATAGGAGGTGAGCCCCTTGAATCGATTAGCAAAACCTTAGTGAGCCCCTTAAGCCAGCATTTAGAAGGATATAGGACCTTGCAAAATGTGCCTGTGAAGCATGAAAATGTTGAGACTATCCTAGACTTCCATATAGTTGTGGTCTATGACTTCCAAATCATGATCGGGCATCCATTGCATGATCTATACTCGGATGGACTGAGGCTAAGAAGTCTCGACATTAGACTTGGGAGAGGCGTATCTTCTGTCTCAATTTGTCAATCAGAAAATCTTTTGACAGAATCTCTCCCAAGGGGTGAGCCATTCAATGAAGCGGTGGCAACATTCCTATTTGACCCCCCCCCCCCCAAGATCCAATCCTAAGGAAGGAGACCATCTATTTATCTAGGGGGAATGCAAGCCAACCCACGAGGGTCTCTTAATAGCTAGATTTGAACCCATAGCTATTTTACCTTTAGACTCTACTATTGAGACCGCTCGGAAGGCAGGAGAAATTCTACCTTCAGGGTTGCCAGTCGAGTTTGAGTAAGGGCAGTCTGATAGACATGAAAACACCTCGAATCACTCCTAACAAAAGAAGCCTATGACATCCCTTTCACCTCCCAAGCCTTTCCAAGAAGAAATCCTACAGGAGGCCATTAACAAGGACTAGTTGAAGGAAGAAAGATGTTCTTCAAGAGAAATCCAAATATCTTCTCCTTCCTCTACCATTCAATATTATATAAAGGGAAATGTCATAGAGTCCCTTCTCAATCCCATCGTCAGAGCCAATATCATCCCCGAGTATATAGCTTGGCAACTTTTGGATGATATACCTCTTGAGCCAAATGACACACTCCTCAGGGATGCCTTGGGAGTAACCTTTCCATGTCGGGGGATCACAAGGGATATACCAGTTGAGCTGGACAAAGTTGAAGTTCGCCTAGACCTCCACATCTTCCCTATCATCGACTTTGAACTTCCCATAGGCTTCCCACTATAAATCCTTCGCCGTAAGGGTGCATCTCAAGGGAGCCTAAATGAAGAGCTTAGGAAAATCACTTTCACCACCAATGCCCATTGCTTACAAAAACCTATGGTTAGGCCTCATCTCAAGCATTCCCCGCTTGAGGAGGTGATGTCTGTTTCCCAACACACATCACCAAGGTTTGTTCTTTATGAGGACATGAAGCATTGCATCCAAGGAGGAGACAATTTGGGAGAACTCTTAATCCTTTTGAAACCAAACCGTCATCCTTCTTGCCTGAGCCTTTTTTCCTTTGGTCCTCAATACTCCATTCTCTATGGTGATAGAGAAATAAACTATGAGCTTTATCGATCAAATTCTTGAGAAGGAGAACCTTTGGGCCATCGGATTTCTTGAGGAGTTGACTCTAGAAGAAAACAATTCAAGTAATGAGCATGGAAGTTTCTTCCTTGAACAACCACAAGATCCATGCTCATCCAACAAAACTCTAGAGTTGATCACTCCTTCTACTAGAAGCACCTACGAGGACTACAACCACCTTAAGGCCCTCATTAGCCAAATGTATAGAAGGATTGTTGTAGATGCTTTTGTTTATCATAAGTATTGCAGATCTCATAGTTGCATTTTGGCACTAACCTTGCAGCTAAGACTTCATTGATACATCAACACTTGGCGGTAAGATGAGAACTACATCGCTAATGATAGCTGCAGCATAAATTCCCTGTAGTCAAGCTTCTGACTATAAACAAAGCACTATCAAGAGATGGCTCGAATTATCATTCCTTTTCCCTTATTGAATAATTGCAAGCACATGTCTTTAGTATATATTTGCCTTCGGGTATTTTTGGTCACTAACCCTTTCAGGAGGACATTAAAAAGAACGATGGTCACAATATGCCTAAGAACATGGGAGCTGCATCAACTTGACATCTTGGTACTTTTGGTGATAGAACCTACTATAGAGGGCTGCAACATTGCACACTTGATTTATTATGTCTAAGTGATACAAAAATCTAAGTGTGGGGGAGTTGTGTAAGTATCACGTATTAAGTTCTATTCATGTCAACTTGCCTCTTGGTTTAGAGTTGTTGTTATTTCTTGCTTTCATGCCTTGCTAAAAAAAGAAAAAAAAAGTGCTTTAGTTTATTTCCTTTTA
The DNA here is from genome assembly GCA_030378355.1 of Eleusine indica. Taxonomy (NCBI): domain Eukaryota; kingdom Viridiplantae; phylum Streptophyta; class Magnoliopsida; order Poales; family Poaceae; genus Eleusine; species Eleusine indica. The sequence goes on from CM059502.1 coordinate 19,018,935, forward strand.
TTTCCCTTCAATTCATTTTTGTAGCGTGCCTTGAAATAAGATAAATAAAATAAATAACTTAATAATAAAGTTGTGACTCTATAGGGCCCATAAAGTTGGTAGAGTCCATTTTGCTTTTAACCTTTTTGTGTCTTTTCTTGTGTTAAATAAAATTGTAGTCAAGCGAACAACTGTGGGGGAGATCCTCAGGATTGCCGACGAGCAACAAAGGACCTTATCGGCCAACATAAAATGAACAATGCCGCACAGAGCACCATGCCATATGGTGACCAAGCTAGATGCCACGATGATTCAGCCGAACCCTCTAAGTCGACTGAACCCATCTTGGCCCTGCTCAGCATCATCTACTAGTGCGATGGTTTGCGCGTGTTATCCCTCTATCTTCCTGTTTTGTGCTTTGATTTAATTTTCCTATAACAAATTGATAAAATCTAAACTTGGAAATTAAAATCAACCTTGATGACCTCCCAATTATTCAAAAAATTTTCATGGTTGGCCAGCATGCTCTTTATTCCTTGCTCTTATGGCAATGTTAGTGGACTATATTCATAGGGGCCGCATGCTACCTAGGTTGTTGACTAGTGAGATATGGTTTGATGAAATGATTCTTGCTCACTTATGCATAAAGTACTTGGGAAATATTTTTGGAAATTAAAATTTATAACCTTACTCCTCAATGATTAAGAAAATCCCACAGGGCCATGTGATAGATTCATTTGATAAACCTCATGCATGTGCTACTTGTGCCTTCATTGAACCTTGTCAAATTGTTATGACCCTAGTGAGATGCTTGTTATGTATTGTTGATCCAGTTCGTGTGCACATACCCCTGATATGTTAATCTTCTACAATGGAAGTTAGCATAACCATCATCATCATCATCCATTCATCCACCAAAAGAATTATTCCATGATTATCTTGTTATGACTATCTCTCAATTGTTCCCATAAAAGGCATGACTATTAAAAAAATGCTCTCAATCCTTGAGGATGAAAAAAAAGAGAGAAAAGAAATGGTCATGCCCAATATCATTTCAAGAAAGAATCTACACATAAAGGAGTATTCATTCACCTCCATTATCCATCTCCTTCCATATGCTACTCTTCCACTCCGGAAGATAGCATCACACATATCCATCAACCACCCACAAAATAAAGTGCTCCATGACTTTGAGAAACTCCTTCTCCAATTATCCTTGTAAAAAGAGACATGGGCTGTCCATTAGTCAAAAAATAAAGAAAAAAAAGAAGGAAGAAGAAGAGATATAGCCCATGTCCTCAAATATAAGAGAGGAAGGATATCAAAAGGAGTACCCATATTTGACCACTACATCCATTCCATCCATATATCTGCACATACTTGATTGATAATTCATGACATGTTTTCTCCATGGATTCGATTTTTGACTTGGTAATATATGAAGCACAGGTATGCCTTCTTTTTATTCCCTACCCTGAGCTCCACATAAGCCTATCTTTAGAAGTATGAATAAAAAGAGGCAACAACAAAAGCCTCAGTGATGATCCACACACATATACGGGTGACTTGAGAGAATTATTTGAGGAGTATTGCTTTGTTTTACTTTTGAAAATTCTTCAAAAATCCAAGTTACTTAGCACAAGAAGCAAAGATGACCAGAATCTATACCGCTCCACTCTTCAACGACCCAAGGTGATATGGTAGATACCTCAAAGTCCATTGGTACAAGTATGGTTTGGAAGAATTTGCATGCTAGCATCATACCGTTTGGAGATTTTGATCCACGTTAGTCCTTTTCCTTTACTCGAGGATGAGCAAAGGCTAAGAGTGGGGGAGTTTGTTGACGGCCACTAAATACCTAAATCCGACCATCAAACACCTGCATAGAAGCAATTAAATGAACAACCAACATAGTGGTAGGAGTTTATTACTAACAAATTCCACACGTCTTGGTGAATATTTGCTTGTAGGTGGTTTACCCATATAATTGAGGGAGAATCCATGTCATCACAGGAGAAAGCACACTCCCGGCCAATCAGAGCTCAATACGAGGATCTATGGGCCCATAAATAGGGGGAACCTACATTTCTCAGGACCTAACATGTGCACAAGGATAAAGGGCCCACAATTTAGTGTATGAGTGAAAGAGCGGCGCGTGAGGCCACCAAAAGTGTTTGGCCAAACACACCCCTTCGGCCGAAGGTAAATGGGCCCAATAGGCCCCAGCCTACTCCGGGAGTCTCCAACCGCCTTTCCAAAGGCGGTGGTACCAGTTACGACGGCAGTTACTGATGAGGACATCACTTCTATGGATACACACAACACTCCTACAATTCTAGATTTGCAAGATCCAATGACTAAAGTTCGTGCACGACGACTAAATTTAGAGGTGAGCTCGTTCCTACGTTCTTCGCTACATGTAAACTTTTAAGAATGGTTTACTACCTAATGATTATACTATAATTAGAAAATATGGAAAGGACCAGGAGATGATGGGAAAAGGAATTGGGGACGTGCAGGACCGGCAAGGACGTGGAAGCCAAGGTGGAGGCCCAATCAAACCCGACTTCGAGTCTGTTTCGGGGCCTAGGACCAGTCTGCACTAAAACGGACGCCCAGGAGGCATACGGACTCAGATTTGGATGTTCTATATATGCACGGAAAGCTAAGGAGAAGAACTTTCGAATGCCACCAGATTCATGTCAAAATTCATCAGGAGTCATCAGAAATTGTTAAAACAAGAGAGGGTCCAGAATCTGTTCCGGTGCTGTGTCACCTAATTTTGGCCTTTGGGCTTTGTATCTAGTTGAGCCCAATTAGGGGCATGTCCAGAGGGTCTTGCATGATCCTAGGGTCTTCATAAACAGCCACCACTGCACCATTAGGGTTCAGGTTTTGCTTAGAATAATTCTGTTCATAAACAGTGTTGCTGTTCATCGGTTTGTGAGACCCCAACTTCGTGAGTTTAATCATACATCTGCAAATTGGTTGCATTCTACTTGTTCTTGCTTGTGTTTTTAATTCGCAGACAGGAATTAGCCTTTTTGGCGAGGTTAATCATTTTCTAATGGTTGATAGCCAGAGGAGACGTCGTGTTGTGATTGCACCATCGCTGCACCGTTGCATGAGTTGACAAAGAAGGGCATTGGGTTTCATTGGGATAAAGTACATCATGAGTCCTTTGATGCTTTGAAGGAAAAACTTACACATGCACCGCTGCTGCAACTTCCTAATTTTGATAAGACTTTTGAGCTTGAATGTGATGCTAGTGGTATAGGCATTGGTGGTGTTTTGATGCAAGATGGTAAACCTGTTGCATACATCAGCGAGAAAATTACTGGGCCTATTTTAAATTACTCCACTTATGATAAGGAATTATATGCTCTTGTACGTTCCTTAGAGACGTGGCATCATTATTTGGAGCCCAAAGAATTTGTTATTCATTCTAATCATGAATCGCTTAAGTATATCCACTCCCAATGCAATTTGAGCCATAGACATGCTAAATGGGTTGAATTTATTGAATCTTTTCCTTATATTATCAAACATAAGAAAGGGAAGGATAATGTGATTCCTGATGCTTTATCTAGGCGCTACACTTTGTTGTCTCAACTTGATTGTAAAATTTTTGGACTTGAGTTGATTAAAGAACAATATGCTGATGATGTTGATTTCAAGGATGTATTGCTGCATTGTAAAGAAGGTCGTGCTTGGAACAAATTTGTGGTGAGTGATGGCTTTTTTTTTAGAGCTAACCGTCTATGCATTCCAGTTGGTTCCGTTCGTATTTTGTTGTTGTAGGAGGCGCATGGTGGTGGATTGATGGGTCATTTTGGTGCTAAGAAGACGGAGGATATTTTGGCCACACACTTCTTTTGGCCAAGAATGAGGAAAGATGTTGAGTATTTTATTGCTCGCTTCATTACATGTCAAAAAGATATGTCTCGCTTGAATCCACATGGTTTATACATGTCACTTCCTGTTCCATCTACTCCTTGGACAGATATTTCTATGGACTTTGTTTTAGGACTGCCTAGGATCAAGAGAGGGAGTGATAGCATTTTTGTTGTTCTGGATCATTTTTCCAAGATGGCACACTTTATACCATGTCATAAGACCCATGATGCTAGTCATATTGCTGGCCTCTTTTTCAAATAAATTGTACGTTTGCATGGTATGCCTTCTATTATTGTTTCAGATCGGGATGCAAAATTCTTGAGTCACTTTTGGCGCACACTTTAGAATAAGTTGGGTACCAAGTTGCTGTTTTCTACAACTTGTCACCCACAAACTGATGGACCAACTGAGGTGGTGAACTACACTTTGGGCACTATGTTGAGAGCTATTTTGAAGAAAAAATTGAAGCAATGGGAAGAATGTTTGCCTCATGTTGAGTTTGCTTATAATCTGGCAACACATTTTACTACCAAGGTAAGTCCCATCAAGGTAGTGTATGGTTTTCATCCTCGTACTGATGTGTACAAGGGTTCCCGATCTTCGGTTAGGTTCTAATAATCTTGATTAAGGTGGAGGCAATATACAAATCGATCTGGCTTCCGAACGACACGTTCTGAACCCCGCAATCGTAGAACAACGTCTCCTCTGGTTATCAACCGTTGAAGAATGATTGACCTCATCGAGAAGGCTTATCCTAGCCTACAAATCAAGAACAAAATCAAGAACAAAGAAGAATGCAAACAAATTTGCAAGTATATGATGAATCTCACAAGTTGGAGTCTCACAAAGCGATCAAACGACAAAACTGTTCTTAACAGAATAATCTAAGCAAAACCCGTACCCTAATGAAGAGGCGGCAGCTGTATATTAGGACCCAAGGGTCGTGCAAGACCCCCTGGACGCAGCCCTAAGTGGGCTCAACTCGATACATGGCCCAAAGACCGATTACGGTGTCGCAACACCAGGACAGATTCTGGATGTCGAATTGTTTTGGCGATTTCTGATGACTCGGGACAAATTTTGACAAGGGACCAGTTGGGATGGAAAGGTATTTTCGTTATCTTTCCAGACATATGTAGAACATCCAAATCCAGTTTAGTGCTGACTGGTCCTGGACTCCAAAACAGACTCGAAGTCGGTTTTGATTGGGCCTCCATCTTGGATTGGACATCCTTGCTGGCCCATCACGCCTCCAATCACCTCACAAGCTATCTCATTATCATCTCCATGGTTCCTAACAATGATTAATTTATTAGGTAGCAATCTTTTCTCAAAACCAAATAAACAAAACATTAGAAACGAGCTCACTTGTAAATTCAGATGATGCGCATGAGCTTTCATCTTAGTTGGAGGAGTGTTGTATGTATCCATAGGTGTTATGTCCTCATCTTTCTCCCCCTTTTGAATTAGAGTCATCCTCAACTCGAGCTCATCTTTTTCTCCCATGTATGGTCTCAAATCTGAAATATTAACTGTAGATCTATTCCCGCACTTGGGATGCAACTCATATTTATATGCGTTATGAAATTTGTCATCACAATGAGAATGTATAGTAGAAGGTACTCCATGTAAATTAATAACCTCTTTGAAAACTTGGTCAGCAATATGAGCATTATTCTCACTCTTATGACAAAATAGACAATGTGTCATCTTAGAAACACTAGAAAAACCTGACATGACATGGTAATTGTTACCGCAGTTTTCAAGTTGGTCATTTAATTATATAACACAAGGAGGTTTCAATTTTGAACAAATATAAACTCTATGTATCATAAACACTCCCATATGATCATTGTAGCGAATAGCATAAAAAAATGTTTCTTATCAATAAAGGCAATTCAGTTTCAGAAAGGATTTTCTTCTCCACGGTATTTAGATCACAAAGAACATCAAATTTAATATAACCCAAAATATTTAGAGAAGCCAATAATTTCTGCTCATCCTTTTCACATGTAACTAAAATCAAATGTTTAATTTCAGCACTAGTGGGTGAATCATAAGCAAAAGCATCAAGCTCATTCATTTGTTGTGGCAAAGGTATAAGTGAAGCATTGGCACACAACTCCTCTTTATCACAAGGAGCAGCAGATAAATCAACTTGTGACAAAAGAAAATTATTATAAGGTTCCAATACGGCAAGATTATTGGAACAATTAATCACATCAAGAAAGTTGTTACCTGCAGCAACAATCTGTTCTTTATCTTTTCCACTATCTTCTTCTTTATCTATATGCTGAAATGTATTAGTTGCAACAAGAGGCAAAGAAAAATGTTCATCCTCTAGTAATTCAGATTTTGACGGAAGTGTTGCAATATTTGAAATAGTCCATTCTATCCTAAACGGTTCATTCTTTCGTCTCTTAAATCTTTGTTGATCCTCTTCTAAAATTTCAGTAGCGGCCATAGGTTTAAGGGTAACCCTTCTACCATTGTATTTAAATAAGTAGCTATTAGCAATGGTATTGTGAAAAACATTATTTGTAGAAATCCAAGGTTTACCCAATAACAAATGACATGCTTGCATAGGTACTATATCAAATTCTGCACTATCCTTATAAGAACTAATAAAAAATTCAATGCGTGTAATTTTATCTACCTTTATCTTACCACAAGAATTTACCCATTGGATGTAGTATGGACATGGGTGTGGTTGTGTGGTCAAGTCAAGCTTCTCGACCAACTCTAAGCTTGCTATGTTGTGGCTACTCTCTCCATCAATGATGACACGACAACGGCGATCCTTCACAACAAAGTGAGTCTGGAAAAATTGTTCAATTGATTTTGTTCTATCTTCTCCATTTGAGAACTAAACACTCGTTGTGCTACAACACTCTTATCATCATGAGATGCCATCGACTCATTACCATAAGTATTGCAACCTGTCATTGTTAGTAGCAAACAAGAAAACACACAAGAGTATATTTTTCTATCACTACTATGTAATCACGGTGGAAACTCTCAACAAGAAAATGGAAGCATCTCACCAAGCTCTTACAAAGTTCTTAATTACAGCAAGCAAAGGATACCTTGGAGAGTGTGAACTGACGACTGCAAAAGTAAAAAATTTGTGCCTGTTCAGAAGAATATATATGGAGCTTGGATAGGCAATATTAGGTAGCAAGGATTAGCAAAATTTCAATTCAGAAATTGCAAAACTAAATAGTAGTCCCAAGCTAGTCTATGTCACTGGCCTAAACTTGTCTCGGTCCTAGTCCAAGCAAGCACGCAAATGACTTAACAAAGGACACAAAGGCTGCAAGCAATTCTAAATTTTTATCTTTTCCTTTTTCTACTTCCCTTTTTTTTGTGCGGCTTTTTCTCTTGTGCACTTTTGCCTTTTTCTTTTCTTTTCTTTTCTTGTGAATCAAAACTGCAGCAAGGTATTAGTGCTAGAAAGCAAAAGGAAAGAAAATCTAGCACAAGGGAAAATTATGATCTGAATATGATGGACACAAAGATAGATAATATATTGTTCCAAAACTCTCAATGTGTCACATGAATAAGCACTTTTCTCTCTTTCTTTTGACACAAGAAGTAGAAGGCTAGATGTTAAGTAAGTATTTGGTGCACACAATTCCAGCAATACTATTCTCTTAACATGTGCAACAAACTAATTTTTTTCTCTTGATTGTCTATGACAAGGACATGCAAGACTCAAACAAGACCAAAGAACAAGCACTAGACCAGCAACACAATGATGTTGTAGGGACTAAAATTCAGAGAAGCAAACTAAACTGAAAATTGTAGGGTACAAGGGAGGTATAGGACAGCGGAAACACGACGAACAAATATTTTTGTAGGGTAATTTTTTGGACTCTAGGATTGAACAAAATAACAAGGATAAGGGCGAACCAAATAGCGTACCTGAAGCGCCCGATCTTCCGAGAGGTAGGGGATAAACTCGACTATGGTGACTCAGCATTGATGTTCCGGTTAGAATCAGACACAATCCAACCCCGCAACTGTTACACCAAGCACAACTTGATTGTTCCTGCAAGCGAATCGAGAACACAAGCAAGAAAGGATAAACACGCAATCTGAAATTGCAAATATGGATGAAGTTAATCACAAGAAAAGGTTCAAGCTCTGAACACAAAAGAACTAATTGCCACAGTGGTGTAGAACAAGAACAGGGGCCCTGGATTACTGTAAAAGGACTTGTCACCACAGTTACAATAAATCAATCAAGTTTCTCTCTAGAGAATTGAACTAAACAAAACCCGTAAACTCACTTGTAGCAAGTCTAACTCTATGCTCAGCAGGAACTAAATGAGAATTAAATTTCTATTCAACAGTAAGTTCCTAATCTAAGTATGCTTCAGGATCAGCACTACTAGCAAAAGGAACCATGGTAAATTTGGGCTTAACAAAAGGATCAGTATTACCACGATTGTTATTACCTCCCATACCTTGTCGATTACGGTGAAGACGTTCTACATCGATATGGACAAGGGTTCCCAATCTTCCGTTAGGTTCTGATAATCTTGATTAAGGCGAAGGCGATACACAAATCGATCCGGCTTTCGAACGACACGTTCTGAACCCCGCAATCGGAGGACAACGTCTCCTCTGGTTATCCACCATTCAAGAACGATTGACCTCACCGAGAAGGCTTATCCTTTCCTACATATCAAGAACACAAGTAAGAACAAAGAAGAATGCAACCAAATTTGCAAGTATACGATAAATCTCATAAGTTGGAGTCTCACAAACCGATCAAACGACGAAACTGTTCTTAACAGAATAATCTAAGCAAAACCCAAACCCTAATGAAGAGGCGGCGGCTGTATATGAGGACCAAAGGGTCGTGCAAGACCCCCTGGATGCAGCCCTAAGTGGGCTCAACTCGATACATGGCCCAAAGACCGATTACGGTGTTGCAGCACCAGGACAGATTCTGTATGTCGAATTGTTTTGGCAATCTCCGACGACTCAGGATGCATTTTAACATGAGACTGGATGGGTTGGAAAGGTCTTTTCGTTATCTTTCCAAGAATATGTAGAACGTCCAAATCCGAGTCCATATGCGTCCTGGCCATCTATTTTAGTTCAGACTGGTCCTAGGCTCCAAAACAGACTCGAAGTTGGATTTGATTGGGCCTCCACCTTGGCTTGGACATCCTTCCTGGCCCATCACGCCTCCATTCACCTCACAAGCTATCTCATCATCATATCCATGGTTCCTATGAATAAATAATTTATTAGGTAGCAATCTATTCTTAAAACCAAATAAACAAAACATTAGAAACGAGCTCTCCTGTAAATTCAGGTGATGCGCATGAGCTTTCATCATGAGATTTGAAAAAGTCAAAATTGATGCCTAGAGCTGATGGTAAATTCAAAATAATTGAGAAGATTGATGATAATGCATATAAACTTGAGTTGCCTCTCGAGTTCGAGATTAGTCCTACTTTTAACATTTTAGATCTGAAACCATATTTAGGAGAAGAGGATGAGCTTGAGTCGAGGACGACTCCACTTCAAGAGGGTGAGGATGATAAGGACATCGCTTCTATGGATACACACAACACTCCTATAATTCTGGACTTGCAAGGTCCAATGACTAGAGCTCGTGCACAACGACTAAATTTAGAGGTGAGCTCGTTCCTACGTTCTTTGCTACATATCACTTTTGACATTGGTTTACTAACTAATGATTATACTATGATTAGAAACCAAGAAGAGGACCAGGAGATGATGGGAGAGGGACTTGGGGACGTGGAGGACCAGCAAGGACGTGGAAGCCAAGGTGGAGGCCCAATCAAAACCGACTTTGAGTCTGTTTCGGGGCCCTGGACCAGTCTGCACTAAAACGGACACCCAGGAGGCGCACGGACTCAGATTTGGATGTTCTATATATGCACGGAAAGGTAAGGAGAAGAAATTTCCAATGCCACTAGTTTCATGTCAAAATTCATCCGGAGTCATCAGAAATCATCAAAACAAGAGAGGGTCCAGAATCTGTTTTGGTGCTGCATCACCTAATTTTGGCCTTTGGGCTTTGTATCTAGTTGAGTCCAATTAGGGGCGCATCCAGAGGGTCTTGCACGACCCTAGGGTCTTCATAAACAGCTGCCGCCACACCATTGAGGCTTGATTTTTGCTTAGATTAATTCTGTTTATAAACAGTGTTGCCGTTCATTGGTTTGTGAGACCCCAACTTCGTGAGTTTAATCATACATCTGCAAATTGGTTGCATTCTACTTGTTCTTTCTTGTGTTCTTGATTTGCAGGCAGGAATTAGCCTTCTCGGCAAGGTCAATCGATTTCTAACGGTTGATAATCAGAGGAGACATCGTGCTATGATTGCGGGGTTTAGAACGTGTTGTTCTGAAGCCAGATCGATTTGTGTGTCGCCTCCGATCAAATAAACTTACCAAGAACCTTTCAGAAGATCAGGAACCCTTATCCACATCAATTACCGCCTCAGGAACCGCCTTTGGGCCCTATATAAGGAGGGGAGTGCCTCCACCCTCCACACACTTCATGAAGAGAGAGTTAGTACATCAATTCCAAAAGACTTTGGCACTGCCAAAGTGCTTTGTTAATAGGGAGAGAGTGAGGGGAAGTCCGCAGGAGGAGTGGGCCTATCCACCTCTTCTCCATGCTTGTACCTCGACGGATGCTTGCCATATTTAGTAAGTCTTCATAATTCTTTTCTTGGTATTTAAGTTTCATTTTTAAGTAAGTTTCATACTTAGTTGCTTTGCTCGCTCAACACTCTATTTAGTTAGAGAACTTAGTTTTATATCATCGCACGTGGAGATTAAGGGAGTAGTCAAAAGCATAGACGTGGTATCTAGGCTGTAGGTTACCTTTGTTTATCACGTAGTCCACAGATTGCTTGAGGTAGGCAGTAGGTGGTGACAACCCTATCTGTCCATTGAAATCCTCCACGTTCGGCTACGCAGTTGGCTCCTGGCCGGAAATCACACTGTGGATGCAGGGAAAATCCGGATGCCCAATGCAAGCAACCTAGTAGTACTCTTACCTTGATTAGGACCTCATACCCATTGGAAATCCTCTCTACCCAATGCCACAATTATCTTGGTGTCCTTGGATGAACTAGAACTAAAGATTAGGAACACACATTCCCTGTGGATTCGATACCTTGGAATACTCCTGGGGGAAAGCTACTTCGGTATCCGTACGCTTGCGGATTTATTCTGTTGTCATTAAAATACCCAACAATAGTTCAACACAAACATAAAAGGACATAAATTAAAAATAGCAGCATAATAAGTAATTGACACCATCACCACCATGGATGGAGAGAACAAGGGACAGATACCACGATGCCAAGGACGTGTGACAATGGTGGCGGCTGAGATTCTTCGCATCTTGCTTCCGTGAGTTGAACCTCACGATGCCAAGGACGGCGACTGCATGTCGGCATAGTCCATCTCCAGCTACATCTTGCCGATGCAGATGGGTAGACGAACTTAATGTGCATGTTGGCGCCCTTTGGGATCTGGCCGGCGAGGGGTTCATCGGAGTCGGTGGAGACGTAGCCGGAAGACCGCTATGACGACGGGGAGCAGGATCAGGAATGGCGCGCCAGAGATGGCGAACGGCCGACGCGGGCGGGCGGCGACGTCGAAGACGGCAAACGGGCACGGGCGGGCGGCAACGCCGGAGTCACAGAAGGAGAATGGGCGCGGACGGGGGGCACCGTCGGAGTTGGTGAACTAGTCCGAGACGGCGGCGCCGGAGATGGCGAGCGCGCCGTGCCCGCGGCCAGGGCGGCCTACCTCTCGGCCGAGAGCATCACCACCCTGGCGCCCAATGGAATCAGCATCAGGGCCATTCCAATTCTCGGGTGGTGGTCCGCCACTTATGGAGGCGGAGGCAACAAGGAGTAGGACAACAGCAGCGATCGACTACGGTGGCGACTATCGCTGCCTACATAGATATCAAATATATCCAGCATTAGGAAAAAGCTCAACCAAAGCAAATCTACTGAGAAATTGTTATCTCTATAGCGCCTAAAACTATATATATAGTATACATTAAAAACACAAGAACAGTACAAAAAATCCCCAAGAACACTTCAGTCACAAATAAATAGATCTACTACAATACTTGATGAAATCCTACACTAAATGTTCCCATCAGATACCATTTAACCATGACGAAGCAAATATTGCCTAATCCTATATATAAAGAGGCTAATGAACACACAAAACCCCTATGTACGGATTATGAGCAGCGTTGATGATGACTCACCGAGGACAACGAGCACGGAGGAGATTGCCCTGAGGCCATGGATACTGTGACGACGAGGAAGGCGAGACGGCGAGGAAGGGGAGGAAGGACGATAGGAGTAGAAGCGAGGAAGGCGATGGGAGTAGTTCAACAATCAATCTGAAATTTAAATCAAGTACAAAATATAAACAGTTCAGATTTACTAAAACACAATATTCTTCATCCAAACATTCCATTCATTATTATTAGTGAGGTCCTTAAGCTACGATGTGACACAGTGAATTGACGATACTCATTACTGTGAGGGACAGCGATTGCAATTGTTTTACACCAGCTGGGAAAATCTAAAGTACACGACATACGCATCATTTAAGAACACGTATGACAACTTTTCACAAAGTCATAATACAAGTCGATCCGGGTCCAAAGTTGTGAGTGGGCAGTCATTCCACAGTATGTCGGGAATCTGTCCACTCCTACCGGATCACACGACCAAGAATTTGGTTGCCGTCCAACAGGAATATGACAATGCTACATCAGTTTACTAGTTCCCATATACTAGCATGTATTCGGTAATGTTCAATACTTGCTCAACAGAACCGACAACGAACGGGTCCTAGGTCGACACAGACAGGGCTACAACCTTGCAAGACATGTCCTTTGAAGTCATATGATCTTTGTCCTTTCAACTACGGGGCCTGTCCATGTCTTAAATTTTAGTTATTGATATAAATGGCCTGCCACCTTGCAAGACAAAAACCTCACAAGTCCTTTGCCTTCGCCCTTTCCAAAACAGACCCGCTTAGTCCAAATTTTAACATTCTTACTTAACCATGTTACTATCATCATTTCACTACTCATTCCAAATACCATAATCAGTGTTGGTCCTACAACTAAGCATACTAGTTTCTCTATTAAGTACATGTACATGTATACCATGTCTAACTAAAGTAACATATATCCTGGAAATGCAGGTGGGTTTTTATTCAACTCTTAAACTTAATGCACAAATCATCTATACACATCTAGTAAATTAATTACTAAAAATTAATCAATTTAAATACACAGAATGCTCCTAGGCTTGTCTTAGGATTCAACTACAGGGTTAGTACTAATGTTAGAGTCTTCTTGAGTAGAGAAAACCGAAGAATCCTTCTGAAAATCCTCCTCAGAAGTGTTAACGTTTCCTATAACAATACTGACATGTCAATATAGAGGAATGCATAAAATATGTAAAGATATGTGATGCATGTGATGAATGAGTTGCTTTAATTTATATTCGTTCCTTAACATTGTTCTAGGAGACATATGCTTCAGAGCTAGCAATTCTAATAAGAAGAATTCATAAATAAGATTTCCTAATGCATTTAAATATGGTTATCAATACATGAAAAGCAATTAAATCATTTAATAGGAATAAAACTATACTACTGGACATGAGTGACCTACTGAAGATAAATAAATGCATGACCAAAAAGTTTGCAAGTTTCACTAATATATCATCAGCAAAATAATAATAACACATTTAATACGAATTCTGACTATATAGATTCTATTAATTTATGAACAGAAGCTAAAACCCTACAAACAGTCATGGTGATGCAACATGTTAAGAATGATTTCTGTGCACAAGACCAAATCTTAAAAGTTTACAGAAATTACTTTAATATAATTATAAGCATTGCAAGGATAAATTCATATATAATTATATGTCTAGAAACTAGGGTCATCAACTCATGTTATAAATTAAACATGCCAAGATAAGTTCAAAACAATTTAATTTGCTATTTTATCAAATTTTTACAACTAAACATATGAATTTATTAAGGTTTACACTAATTAAATTCTATATCAAAACTTTCCATATAAAACATGTGTACTAATACACTCAATGAATAGATCTCATGTCAAGGAAACTAACAAAATTAACTTTGCTATTTTAGAAGCTATAGAACTCGAGATATAAGTTTTACAAGTTTAAGCATTTTCTGAAATTTCCATTAATTAGTTCACGTTATTTACAAAACTGTCATTGTCTTCTTCCTCGAACAGCCAGTCACGCCAGAACTTGGCAGAGACTGGGTCAAATGACCACGAAAAATTACAAATAAAATACCTACACAAAGATTAGCTCGAGGCGCACCCACCTTAACAGTTCCAAGCATAAGATGATGGTTGAAAGATTGTCAATGACGAAGCAATGGTGGCCAACAGGAACAAAGAAACGTCAATGGAGATAACTAGAACTGCTATCACCTCGCATCCTTAAACAAGAAAGTAAAGTTTTAGATTGATGCGCCTGGAAGTTTTGCACACCATGGAGAAGGAATGGGGTCACATGGTTTACCAGAGAAGGTCAATTTCTTGGTCTTGCGGCTTAGGTGATCGGAGGAGATAGGTTCGTCATTTCGTCAATTCCTTGCAACTGAATCAGTGCTGCTCACTAAGGCTATGCACTAGGGTGGAGGAAACGTGTGCGCATATTTTTGTCTAAGTGAGTTTGGCCGGGAGGCACAGAAGCCGCGGAGCTCAAGCTCAAGCACGAGCTCTGCAATGGCAGAAACAGACGACGGAGAGAGTGAGGGAATGCAGAGAGAGCGAGGAAAGAGAGCGGGGAGACCAATGAGAAGTCGGGAACCGTTCGAGGTGTCACTTTTTTCTAGGTGATCGAGGCGAGCTGGCAGGAGGGTGGGCGAGCTGTCGCCGTGCATGGACGTCGGACCTGCCCGAGGTTGAAGAAAAGAAAAATTTTACAATGGCCCCCCTTCTGACTTATCTGATATTGCGAACAGGTTGTTAGTCCAGTTTAAATTGGATTTAAAATAGCTAGAGACCTCCAAATTAAGTGAAATATAATACACGTGTTCTTCATGATGTATAGAACATTTTGGTGAAGACCAGATGTTCATTTCAGTTGTAAATAATTTTAAACTGATATTTCAATTAGAAAGGTTTTTAAACTTGTTTTAGTTATTTGTTGTATTTTATTTTAGGAAAAATTATGAAATTTTTTCTAAAATTCTCTTATGATATACCATATCACAAATATTTTTTGTGGTACTCTATTATGTAGCAAAATTTAAAGTTGCTTGACAACCTAGCCATACTTTGGTAATATTCAAATTCAGATAAATGTGAAATGCAACCAAACTTGAATTATGACGTGCTAAACCTGAATTAGGTGCAATCATGTGACCAAAAGAATGTAGTAACATTGGGTGTCACAGTCCTCCCTCCTTAAGAAAATCTCTTCCCGAGATTTAAAGCGAACTAGAGGTAGGTTAAAAGTAAAGTTTATTACCTAGGAATTGATGCAAAAATTCTGGATAACGTGTCTTAAGAAATTCTACAGATTCCCATGTTGCTTCATCTTCGAAATGATTGTTCCATTGAACTTTATAAAACTTGATGGTTCTTATCCGTGTAACTCGATCTTTCTCGTCTAATATTCTTATCGGATGCTCGGAATAGGTCAAATCCGACTGTAGATGTTCATAATCATCTAATATGATATCTATGGGTGGCTTAAGACACTTCTTTAATTGAGAGACATAGAATATGTTATGCACACCCGAAAGATTTGCTGGTAGCTCTAATTTGTATGCCACGGTCCCACATGGTTCCATTACTTTGATTGGACCAATATAACAGAAAGCCAATTTTCCTTTGATTCCAAATCATTGAATACCTTTCATAGGTGATACCCGTATATAGGCATGATCTCCTTTTTCAAAGGTCAAGGGTCGACGTCGTTGCTTTGCAGCTTTTAAATTAGCCTTGATGATTCGTACTTTTTCTTCAGCTTGATGCACCAAATCTGGTCTGAAAATAATTCTTTCTCCTGATTCTGACCAATTCAAAGGAGTTCTACAAGTTCGACCATATAGTGTTTCAAATGGTGTCATACCTGCGCTCTCTTGATAACTGTTGTTCTAAGAAAATTCCACGATAGGCAAGTTATCATCCCAATTACCACCATAGGTCAGAACATAAGCTCTAAGCATATCTTCTAGGATTTGATTTACACGTTCTGTGTGTCCATCAGTGGCAGGATGGTATGCTGAACTTCTGATTAACTGTGTACCCAAAGAAGCACGTAATTGTTCCCAAAAACGTGCCACAAATTGAGATCCTCGGTCTGAAATGATAGTCTTTGGTATACCATGTAAACATAAAATTTTTGAGATCTATAATTCAGCGTATTGTTGTATGGTGTAACAAGTATTTACTGGTATAAAATGAGCTGACTTTGTGAGTCGATCAACCACAACCCATATAGAATCATGCTTATGAAATGTGTTAGGAAGACCAACTATGAAATCCATACTGATATCATCCTATTTCTAAGCAGGAATACTTAATGGTTGTAATAGACCAGCTTTCTTCAAATGATCAGCCTTGATACATTGACACGTATCACATTCTGCAATATAACGGACAACTTTCCATTTCATTCTTATCCATCAAAAATTTTCTTTCAGTCCTTGGTACATCTTGTTACTACCAGGGTGAACTAAGTACTTGGACTGATGAGCTTCATCTAAAATCTTGCGGCGTAGCTTAAGATTCTTGGGAACTACTAAACGATTATTGAACCATAGTACACCATTTTCATCCTGACGAAAACAAGTAGCTTGTCCATTCTTAATATTCTCTCTGATGTGTGACATGCCCTTATCACTTTTCTGAGCAACAATTACTTCATCTCGGATGGTAGAATGAATAGCTATATTATGAAGGGCGACTACAGGAAAATGAGAACACTTGGTTCAACCGAAGAGATATTATTGCTGCTGTCCCATGATTGCAAATTCAGATTGTTGCAATGTTCTTTCCGACTCACAGCGTCAGCTACAACATTGGCTTTATCGGGATGATAATGAACTTCCAGTTCCTAGTCTTTAATTAACTCAAGCCATTTGTGTTGACACATATTCAGATCTGATTGGGTGAATATATATTTGAGACTCTTATGATCTGTATAAATATGCACTAGATTTCCCAACAAATAATACCGCCAAATCTTTAGTGCAAGAACTACTACTGCTAACTCCAAGTCATGAGTTGGATAATGTTCTTCATACTTGCATAATTGCCAAGATGCATAAGCAATTACATGACCTTCTTGCATTAGAACACAACCCAATCCAGTTCCAGAGGCATCACAATAAACATCAAAAGATTTCGTGATGTCGGGTTGAGCTAAGACGGGTGCAGTAGTTAGCAATTTCTTCAAATTCTGAAAAGCCTCTTCATATTGTGAAGTCCAATTGAATTTCACATTGTTTTGCAATAACTTGGTGATAGGTTTGGCAATCTGAGAAAAATTTGGAATAAACCATCGATAATACCTAGCTAGTCCAAGAAAACTACGGACTTGTCTGATGGTCTTTGGTGGCCTCCAATTTAATACATCTTGAACTTTCCTTGGATCAACAGAGATACCTTCAGCTGACATGACATGACCAAAGAATGGTACTTGTGTCAACCAAAATTCACACTTGCTGAACTTAGCATATAACTTATGATCTTGCAGGCGTTGAAGCACAATGCGAAGATGTTTAGAAAGCTCTTCTTCAGACTTGGAATAGAAAAGAATATCATCAATGTAGACCACCACAAATTTATCTAACTCCGACATAAATACTAAATTCATCAAGTACATAAAGTATGCTGGAGCATTGGTCAATCCAAATAACATAACTAGATACTCATACAGTCCATATCTAGTGGAAAAAGCAGTCTTAGGAATATCTTCTTCTCTGATTTTTATTTGATGTTAGCCTGATCGGAGATCAATCTTCAAGAAGACTTTGGCACTAATCAATTGATCAAATAAAATATCAATTCTGAGAAGAGGATATTTGTTCATGATAGTAACTTCATTTAACGATCTGTAATCAATCACTAATCTCAGACTCTTGTCTTTCTTCTTTACAAACATTGCTGGACAGCCCCAAGGTGATAAACTTGGGTGAATATATCCTTTGTCCAGCAACTCTTTAATTTGCTTCTTGAGTTCCACTAATTCATTCTTTGCCATCTTGTATGCTTGTCTAGAAATTTGAGAAGTTCCTGACAGCAATTCTATTTTAAATTCAACTTCCCTGTCCGAAGGTAGACCAAAAAGATCATCTGGAAATACATCTGGATATTCACGGACAATAGGAATTTTCACCAAAGATTTTTTCCTCAAGATGATGAATAGTAATGACGGTGACCGGAGATAGATACAAAAGAATTGAGTCAATACCATTAACTGGAGAATTTATGTGAGCAACACGAGGTGCAATATCTAACAAGGCTTTATGATATGTCATCCATTCTATACAGAGAATTAAATCTATGCCTTGCTGTTCCAACATAATAAACTCAGTAGAATAGACTTTCTTGTTCAAACAAATGGGTGATTTGGGCCAAATTTGATTACCACGAATCTACCCACCCAGAGATTTAATAACATACGGGGTATTTATAGTATAGGTGGATAATTTAAGCCTTTGCACACAGGCTTTACTAACAAAATTACGTGATGCACGAGAATCAAATAATATGATGACAGATGAATCATTAAGCGAGAACGTACCCGCAAGTACCGGCTAGCCTTGAGGAATGACATCAAGGTTGGTGTAGTTCACATGACCAGATTTATTTCCTTGCCCACGCTGCTGATTTGCAGCACGATCACGAGCTTGTTTTCCAGCTTCACTTCGGGGATTCGTATAGTCCTTCGCAAAATGACCGACTCAGCCACAGTTATAACAAGGATAAGGATTGTACTGTCCAGAAGATTGTGCATTGCATGCATTCTGATTTTGTTGCTGAGGTGGAACACGCTGCGCTTGAGACTGCTGCGGTGGTGCTGGAACACGAGACTGCTATGGTGGACGATTATAATTCTGTTGCCCCGGTCGATAGAATTGATTTTGTGCTGCTGCCAACTAGTAAAAAGCTCTATGGTGTAATGACAAGGCACTGCCACATAAGGGTTATAAGTAGAGGCGAACAAATCCTGAACAAGAGACATACAGAGCCACCATAAGTGATTATTGGTTGGGTCCATCACAGGTGAAAGAGAATACACAGTTCCAGCAACTTCGGTGTTATTCTCACAAAAGGTGGTGATAGCTCTTAGAGAAGCCATCTCCCAAATCCCAAATAATTGGGATCCCTCTACTGTCACAGACCATCCATCAATGTAGGAAAAAGTGAGCTTAAGGGGAATACACATGTGCACAGTGCAAGTACCCCTAGGAAAGTCTGAGTACTCCCTATTAACATACATCGGTGGCTCGGTGTATCCAAAGGCTAATAACATCCTCCACAAAAATGCAGGCAAACCTGGACGGTGGAGAGCCTCGGTGTAAGTTCAGCCATCATGCAAAATGTGTACATGAGGATCCATCTGCACACAAAAATCATGAACCCAAATTATTTCTATGATGACAAGACCATGAAAATTTTTTACATATAAATTGATCTTAAAAATAAGTACAAATTGCTAGTCCTAAATGAATGGAAATCGATTTCTACTAAACTGTCAATTAAAACTTTACATTTCTGGAAATTTTAGAATCAACACAATTATTATGCATGGCACCATCTTATAGAGGATTTCATAAGCATTCCAGAATATACTCATACATGTCCACCACTTCAATAAAAATAAAGATATAAAATTATCAAGTCGATGCTAGAACATGAAGAAATTGACTGAACAATGTGCATACTTTTGGCATTTTCGAGCATTGTTGAAGAGATTTAAATCTACAAGTGAGTTGTAGATTGAATATAACTTTAATATCTTTCCAACCCATATTTACTCAACAATTTAGGCAAAGTAAAACTAGAGTTATAAAGTTTTCAATCAACACATAATTCTGTCATCCTGAACAAAGAGCAGAATAACAGTCTTAGTTTGTGAACTGATTTGATCCAGATGCGTGCTAAATCATGAAAAACTCATAACTACAAAGTTGTAGTTAGTTAAGAGATATTTCCAACGGCTACTTATGAAAAGTTTTAGGATATCTAGATCAGGAGATATGAATTCTTACATCTGATCTGTCAGATTTTGATCAACAGGGAAAAGACTTATAAGTTCTTCAATTCTGGAGCATTTTTTGACAAACTTTCATTTCTCCAAGAGTTGGGACATCAAGAGGACTCCCATATCCTTTTAGAAAGTATTGGTATACTCCAAAATTTTAAAAGATTAATAGGCTACGAATTTTTGGAAAATTAGGACAGATTACACTTGATTTCAGAACTAAAGCTCTAATTATTTTTCCTAAATCCAAATTTTAACACATTAGTTAGTTTAGCTTTTAAGCATACATTTGAGAAGGTGAATCAGAGGTAAGATCAAATATTAATTCGCTTGATTAAATTCCATGTCATGAATGCAAGTGAAATTTTTAATCCTAACCGTTTCTTACTCAAAAGAAAATATATGTATATATACCGACCAATTATGATATTTGTAACTTTTGGTGATGACCCGTACTCACGAGCAAACATTCTAAGTTTTTGACACACACACACTCTAACATGGTTAGTGTACCTGCAAAAGATTTTTTTGTAAACATTACATCAAATTTAAAAAAATATATAAAAATAAGCAGTTTATATACTACTTGGCAATGGTTCATGGAACGAACCGCCTTGCAAAGCCACAGTCCTCGCAAGCGGACCAATACTCATAAACCTACCATGATGAGCATCAACTACAAGAAAAAGTTGGTACGGTTTATGAAAGAAACCGTCTCACGAAACCATAGCCCTCGTGAGCAAACTCTATGCTCTAATACTTGTTTATTGAACCAAAAAGAAAATATGTAGGCAACGATTCATGGAAAGAATCATCTCGCAAAGCCACAGTCCTTACGAGCGGACTATAAATAACAAATGGAAATTCAAATAGCAAACCAACTCAAATATAACCCATTAGCTTGACACCATTCTAAAATTCCTATATAGTTAGGCATATACTAACGTATCCTCACCGTATATGTCGTATTTTTGAAAATATGTGTTAATTTGTATTATTCCAGAACACGGCTCTGATGCCACCTGTCACAACTCCTTTGGACCGAAGTTCTCGTGGTGCTGATTAAGCAGACACAAGATAATATAACAACCGACCAAGTATAAAATACATAGAAAATAGTATTATTTATTATACATCAGAGTTTAATTTTTTAGTGCAGCAGAAATATTACAAAGACAAGTTTTGAAAACAGTGAAAGACAACATGATTAAATGTCTAATATAAACATCTCGATGACAAAAGCAACTATGGTAAATCCGAGCACATACGGATTATCACCTAGCATCACACAACAGCAGCGGCTACTCAATCTCCCAATGGGTAGACCATCCCTCTAGAATAGAAATATCCCAAGAAAGGACTCCCAATGGTAGCTCATAAGCACCAGCAACATTACCTGAAATAAATAAAATAACAACATGGTAAAGCCTGAGCAAAATGCTCAGCAAGTCTTACCCGACATAAACTAATCTAGACATGCAAGGCTCAAAGATGGATAAAATAAATTTAGTGAACCTTGCAGCAGCTAAGCAGTGTATATTTATCTATAGAATTTATTCATTTAAGCTAACATATAGCAATATAAAGTACAACAAGCAATCTGAAATTTAAATCAAGTACAAAATATAACCAGCTCAGATTTACTAAAACACAATATTCTTCATCCAAACATTCCATTCATTATTATTAGTGAGGTCCTTAAGCTACGATATGACGCCGTGAACAAGCGGTACTTCTTACTACGAGGGACAGCGTTTGCAATTGTTTTACACCAGCTAGGAAAACCCAAAGTACACGGCATACGCATCATTTAAGAACATGTATGAAAACTTTTCACAAAGTCATAATACAAGTCGATCCGGGACCAAAGTCCCGAGTGGGCAGCCATTCCACAGTACGTCGGGAATCTTTCCACTCCTACCGGATCACACGACCAAGAATTTGGTTGCCATCCAACATGAATATGACAATGCTACATCAATTTACTAGTTCCTATATACTAGCATGTATTCGGTACTGTTCAATACTTATTCAACAGGGCCGATAATGAATGGGTCCTAGGTCGACACAAACAGGGCTATAGCCTTGCAAGACATGTCCTTTGAAGCCACATGATCTTTGCCCTTTCACCTACGGGGCCTGTTCATGTCTCAAATTTTAGTTATTAACATAAACGGCCTGCCACCTTGCGAGACAAAAACCTCACAGGTCCTTTGCCTTCGCCCTTTCCAAAACAGACCCGTTTATTCCAAATTTTGACATTCTTACTTAACCATGTTACTATCATCATTTCACTACTCATTCCAAATACCATAATCAGTGTTGGTCCTACAACTAAGCATACTAGTTTCTCTATTAACTACATATACTTGTATACAATGTCTAACTAAAGTAGGACATATCCAGGAAATACATATGGGTTTTCATTCAACTCCTAAACTTAATGCTCAAATCATCTTTACACATCTAGTAAATTAATTACTAAAAATTAATCAATTTAAATAGATGGAATGCTCCGGAGCTTGCCTTGGGCTTCAACTACAGGGTCAGTTGAGTAGAGAAACCCGAAGAATCCTTCTGAAAATCCTCCTCGGAAGAGTTAACATTTCCTATAACAATACCGACATGTTAATATAGAGGAATGCATAAAATATGCCAAGATATGTGATGCATGTGATGAATAAGTTACTTTAATTTATATTCGTTCCTTAACATTGTTCTAGAAGATATATGTTTTAGAGCTAGCAATTTTAATAAGAAGAATTCATAAATAAGATTTCCTAATGCATTTAAATATGGTTATCAATATATGAAAAGCAATTAAATCATTTAGTAAGAATAAAACTATATCATGACCAGCAAGTTTGCCAAGTTTTACTAATACTATATCATGAGCAAAACAATAATAATGCATTTAATCAAAATTCTGACTATAAAAATTTTATTAATTTATGAACAGAAGCTAAAATCCTATAAATATTCATAGTGATGCAAAATGTTAATAATTATTTCTATGCACAAGACCAAATCTAAAAGTTTACAAAAATTATTTTAATGCAATTATAAGCATTTTTAAGGATAAATTCATATATAATTATATGTCTATAAACTAGGGTCATCAACTCATGTTCTGAACTAAGCATGCCAAGATAAGTTCAAAATAATTTAATTTGCTATTTTATCAAATTTACAACTAAACATATGAATTTATTAATCTTTACACTAATTAAATCCTACATCAAAACTTTTCATATAAAACATGTGTACTAATACACTCAATGCATTGATCTCATGTCAAGGAAACTAAAAAAAGTTATTTTGCTATTTTAGGAGCTCTAGAACTCGAGATATGAGTTTTACAAGTTTAAGCATTTTCTGAAATTTCTATTAATTAGTTCGCGTTATTTACAAAACTGCCATTGTCTTCTTCTTCGAACAGCCAGTCACGCCGGAGCTCGGCAGAGAGCAGTGGCGCTCGCCGAAACTGGGTCAAATGACCACGAAAATTTGCAAATAAAATACCTATCCAAAGCTTAGCTCGAGGCACACCAACTTTGGCAGTTCCAGGCACAAGATGATTGTTGAAAGATTGTCAATGACGAAGCAATGGTGACCAACAGGAACAAAGAAACGTCAATGGAGATAACTAGAACTGCTATCACCTCGCACCCTTAAACAAGAAAGTAAAGCGTTAGATTGATGCGCCTGAAAGTTTCACACACCATGGAGAAGGAATGGGGTCCCATGGTTTACCAGAGAAGGTCAATTTCTTGGTCTTGCGGCATAAGTGATCGGAGGAGATAGGTTCGTCATTTCGTCAATTCCTTGCAACTGAATCATTGTTGCTCACTAAGGCTTTGCACGAGGGTGGAGGAAATGTGTGCGCATAAGTTTGTCTAAGTGAGTTTCGCTGGGGAGGCACAGAAGCCGCGGGGCTCAAGCTCTACAATGGCAGAAACAGAGGACGGAGAGAGTGAGGGAATGCGGAGAGAGCGAGGAAAGAGAGCGGGGAGACCGATGATACACGTGTTCTTCATGATGTATAGAACATTTTGGTGAAGACCATATGTTCATTTCAGTTGTAAATATTTTTAAACTGATATTTCAATCAGAAAGGTTTTTAAACTTGTTTTAGTTATTTGTGGTATTTTCATTTTAAGAAAAATTAAGAATTTTTTCTAAAATTCTCTTATGATATACTTTGGTTAAAATTCAAATTCAGATAAAATTTAAAGTTGTTTGACAATCTAGCCATATTTTGGTTAAAATTCAAATTCAGATAAAATTGAAATGCAACCAAACTTCAATTACGACTTGCTAAACTAGAATTAGGTGTAATCATGTGATAAAAAGAATGTAGTGACACTGGGGTGTGACACAACCGTTATTGAGGTCGGCATGTGGATTTTGGTCATGGTAGTCCGGAATTGGCCGCCGTCGTGGATCAGTCGGCGAAGTAGCTTGTCGATCGTTCTGTCGCCGGATCTCTTCTTTTCTGACTGGGCACCGAGTTAGCGGCGCCGGATACCGACTTACTCGGCACAGAGCGGGTCGCGTGCATCTCTAACACGCCTGCCACCTTGATATGTGCTTTCAGCTTGTGGACTTGTGGCGTCAACTCTAGATTGGCTTGGAGCATTGGATCCAGTGACTTTAACAAGGTCACAGCGGCTGTGATGTTGTGCTGCGACGTTTTAAAGACCTCCTCACCATCAAGCTATAAGATGAGGACGCCCATATCCAGGTGTTGTACGACCCTAGAGTCATTTCGACTGTCAGTCAGCCGTCGATGGACAGGGGTCTCGGTTTTCGGGTCGTCGTCTTCAGGATCGGTCTCCTGTCCGTCACGCGGGTTCATGCCAGACGCTGCAGCGCATGCGGCACCAGCCGTGGACGTCTCACCGGCCGCGCCGCCACCTGGGGCCGCCGGTCCGACCATGAAGACCTAGCGATAGTCTGATGAGTGGCTTTCAGAATCACTCGGCTCCTCGGTCAGGTCCAAGATTGACTCATGATCGGCGCCGATTGTTGCTACTAATCTTGATCCGAGAAAAAAATTGGGATCTTCATCTGACTCCTCTATGTAAGGAGCTGGGAGATCTACCGAAGTGGAAGACGAGTCGGCCAAGTTTGCCGATCGATCTGTTATGGGCAACGCCGAGAAGGAACCCGAGAGGGTTTCTGCTTGGAAAGCTGCTGCCGTGTTGCCGAGGTCGAGTGGGAGCTGGCAGATCGGGCTGATCTTTCGATCCACCGGTGAAGCTTCACTAACGCTTGGATCTGAAGGCACGGCAGCTGCCAGAAGGGCTGCCAGATCTTGCTTGACAAGGCTCCCGCTCTGATCGGCAACGAAACTGAAGGTGCCGAAGCAGATCTTGTCTCCCGGGTGGAACTTGACATCGAGGAAAGCCATTGATTTCGACGAAGTGG
This sequence comes from Eleusine indica, assembly GCA_030378355.1. NCBI lineage: Eukaryota > Viridiplantae > Streptophyta > Magnoliopsida > Poales > Poaceae > Eleusine > Eleusine indica. The sequence goes on from CM059502.1 coordinate 19,044,556, forward strand.
AACACAACGCTGCTCCTTCCTGGCGCACCAACCATCAAGAGATATTCTCAACAGTAGATCAAGGTATGCGTATGAGTATGAAAGTCGATGGACACAGGACACAGGGTTTATACAGGTTCGGGCCTCCCGGAGGACAACAACCCTATGTCCTATTTGGTGTTCTTGTATTGCTAGCGTTCGCACAAGGGCTAGGGTTTCCCAATGTGAGTCTGGTCTCTGTCGAAGACCCCCTGCCCTCCTTATATATCTGAAGTGCAGCAGTTTATATGGTAATCTATCATTCAGTTACATTTGATTCTATCTATAGATCTTATCTACTACTCTAACTTGCCGCCTACTCCAAACGAATATCCGAGTAGTTATCTTGTGGGCTCCTTATCGTTAGGCTTTCCAAAGCTATCCCGACCCACTTGGTCCATATGTACGAGTGGTTAATTATCCCTAATACATATATACTACACATTGAGTTTTATCAAAATGCTTGTAACCTTTGTGAGATCTATTTCATGCTTTTATGATCAAGATTCACATACACATCCACCATCACTTGCTAATCCTCCTATACTAGGAGATGGCAATATCATTCCATTGCATCCACCACCATATGCTTAACTTCTATCCCGGAAGTTAGCAAAATAAATACTCCATGAATATCATGTTATGACTCTCTCTCAATTGGTTGCATGAAAGGTATGTCTATCAAAAATATAATAAGTGCTTGCTCTCAATCTTGGGCATGATGAAAAATAGAAAAAAAATAGAAGAAAAAGAGAAAAGAAAAAAAATAGCCATGCCCAAGTGCTTGTTCAAGAAAGAGAGAGTCTACTTAAAAAGGAGTATCCACCATTCCACCATCATTCCACCACATTCCATACACATGCACATCTTGATCAGATTGTATGACATGTTTCTTCGTGGGTTTAGTCTTTTGGTTTAGCAATATATGTGTTACGAGTATGTCTCAATTATTCCTACCCAGAGCACCACATAAGCCTTATTTAGAGGTAGGAACAAAAAGAGGCAACTTTAATGCCTTGGTAAGGATTTATACACATTAAGCGACCGAGTGAATCATTGGAGGAACTTAGTTATACTTCCCAAAATATTTTGAAAAACTTCGGATGAAGAGTAGAACACAGGGATGAGAGAATGGTGTCCTACAAAAACCATTCTGTCTTTCAACCACCCAAGTCAAAGAGAAGCCAAAAGCCCCATAGGGACTAGGGTAAAAAGGGTGAAGTTACCAATTGCCAACTTATTCAATTAAAGGTAGAGTATTTTATTATGCACCTGGTACTATGGGGGAATATAAAACATTGTCGCAACTCCTGATCAACAACCTAAAGTTCTATCTTTGCATCAGGAGGAGCAAAGGTTCAGCTTGGGGGAGGTTGTTGATGGTCGTTAAACACCATTTTCGACCATCAATAATACTCAAAAATAAAGGAGTATTCAACATTCCTGCCATGTATTTAGTTAGAATTAATCAATATCCACTATAGAGTGGAGAATCACTAACATACAGGAGAATTATCAAAAGAGAAGAGAAAACGCACCCATGTGGCGAAGAAACACAACATTCACCAATCGGAGTTCGCCGACGGGGATTCCCACGGATCAACTGGCCCACCTGCAGCACCAAACCGATGTACAGAAGGCCTAAGCCATGGCGAAGTAAAGAGGGGCCACCCACCAGTGTGCTAGAGGAGGCAGGACCCCAGTGGGCCCACCCTCTATTCGGTCGAACAGGGGTATTCAGCCGAATAGGGGCCTAGCCCACTGAGGCCCATCTTTTTCAGTCGGTTCCCACCGACTTCCCAAAGGTGGTTGTCCCCCTTAGGGCGGGAATTACCAACCTCAGAACCATCTTTGGACAGCTATAAAAGGAAGGGTGTGGCTCACTCCTCAACACACACCAAGAAGCATCACTCTTTTTACCATTTCGTGATTCCTTTAGTTTTAGTGGTGTTAGGCTTAGAATAGAGTCTTCTTCAGTTCCCAAGTCTTCCATGGAGTTGTGGTATGGCTCTTGTATCTTTTTCCTTTTATAAGACTTTACTCTATTAAATATATTTAGTCTTTCTATATAGTTATGCTTGGGTTATATGTTTCTTGTTTGATTATATGATCCATTCATGTATGTGGTTGTTATGCTTGCATGTTAGTAATGTAGTTATACTATATTACCATGTTAGACATAAGCCCTTACTATAGTCCTTTATATCGTTATAATGATGCATGACTAATGTTAGACTTAGATCATTTTCACGTGCTTAGTGCTCACTTAAATGTGATTGCTCCTTTTCTGATCCACCACTTAAGGGATTAGGAGTATTGTTCTAGAGATGTAAGCATGATGCTTAGATCAATAGAATGCATTATTTGTTGTGTAGTCCATGGATTGCTAGGGGTAGGCAGTAGGTGGTGACAGCCTTATCTGTCCTTTGAAAACCCCCACGTTCGGCTATGCAATAGGCTCTTGGCCGGAATCGCACTATGGATGCAGGGGAAAACTGGATGCCCAAGGTGTAATGATCTAATTGTCTTACATTGACTTTGTATCTGTATAATAGAATATAATGTAGACTATTTAACTATATAAAAGCAATATAGGAACTTAGCTCTTTCTTTGTCCTTCTCCACTAGACTAACAGTTATCTAACTTTTGTATGCTATCTGTGTGTCCACTACCATGTTATCATTATCCTTACCCCTATGAGGACTTTGTCTTATAATCCAATGTGCAATGTCTAGAATTATGGTAAGTACTATGATCAATCTTATGCCTTCCTTTGGGATAAACAAATACGATACCTTGAATACTTCTGGGTGAAATGCTACAATGATATTCTCCGTGCACTTGTAGACCCTCTGCATTCGTTATAGATTACCAATACACATTTCTTAGTTTCGTTGCTAAGGTAACTTAGTGATGATGCTAAGAAATGCCAACAGGTACGATACTTTCAGCTCTAGAAGCTAGTTTACGTGTTGCTAATGATGTCTCACAAGCTGAAGCATTATTTTGAAAGCCACCTGATTGAAGTCTATATGTCTTTTGGACTCGGCGAGCTGCTCCACAATCGGGACGCTACTGGAAAAATCACCAAGTGGGCTGTTGATCTTGGCACATATGAGATTACCTTCAAGCCTCATGACGCAATCAAGGGTCAGGTGCTATCAGATTTCATCGCCCAGTGGTCAGAGTCTGAATTACCGCCAACCCCACAAGAGTTAAGCTATTGGACCATGTCCTTTGACGGCTCCTTACAGCTTAAGGGAGCTAGCGCAGGGGTTGTATTATCATCTCCAGATGGAGCCAAGATGCGATATGTTCTTCGTATGCATTTTCGCGCATCCAACAACACAGTGTAATATGAGGCTCTACTATATGGATTGTGAACAACCATATCACTCGACGTCAAGAGGATAAGTATCACGGTGACTCAGTGCTCATAATTAATCAAGTGACCAAGGAGTGGTGTTGTTCAGAAGAAAGCATGACAGCATACTGCGCTGAAGTTCAGAAGCTAGAAGATAAGTTTGATGGTATCGAGTACAAGCACGTCCTCCGAAAGAACAATGAGGAGGCAAATGGGTGGGCCAAGATTGGGTCTAGTAGAGCTAAAATACCTAATGGAGTATTCCTTAATGATCTACATAAGCCATCTGTACTAAACCAGCAAAGTCGGCGCAGGCTACGACTGACAAAGGAACAACACCTGAGGTCGCCTTGATAGAGGTCGACTGGAGAATTCCGTTCATCAAGTATCTAGATAATGGAACGCTACCCACCGACAAAGAGGAGGCTCTTTGTATCGTTCGCAAGTCAAGATTATACTGCATCGTTGATCACCTCTTGTACAAATAGAGCCCATATGGGGTGCTGTTGAAAAGCTTATCACAGGAGGAGGGCATAGTTATCTTACGAGAGATACATGCTGGCATATGTGGCAACCATGCGGGTCCGTTGACAATAGCAAGCAAAGCTATGAGGCAGGGTTTTTACTGGCCGACTGCTAGTGTAGACGCCAAGGACATTGTCTGAAAGTGTGAGGGATCCCAATTCTTTGCCCGCCAGATGCATGTACCTGCCATTGAACTTCAGAATATCCCAATAACAGGGCCTTTTTCAGTATGGGGTTTGGACATTGTTGGTCCTTTCAAGTGGAAAATTTTTTGAAATGGATTGAGGCAAAACCAGTCGCAAAAATGTCAGCAAAGAAGGCTGTAGAGTTCATGACCAACATCGTGACTCAGTTTGGTGCTCTACACAAGATCATTACTGACAATGGGAGTCAATTTATGGCGCAAGAGTTTTAGGATTTGGCGGCAAAGATAGGGTTCAAGATCGGTTATGCTTTTGCTGCCCACACACAAAGTAACGGCCAAGACGAGCACACCAATGGCCTCTTGTTATCAGGAATTAAGCCCCGCATATTCAATATATTGGAGAAATATGCTCAATGATTGGTTTGAGAGTTACCATCTGTACTGTGGGGGCTTCGGACCAATGCCAGTTAGGCCACGGGGCGCTCACCGTTCTCACTAGTTTATGGGTCTGAGGCAATGATGCCGACTGAGGAATTGTTCACCTCGCCATGCATGGTAGCATACAAAGAAGAGGCTTCTAATAACAGTAGATGTGACGATCTCCTCTTATTGGAAGAAAGACGCGATGTCGCTTTGATACGGTCGGCCAAGTATCAACAAAGCCTCCGATGATATCATGACAAGATCGTCAGATCACGGGATTTTGCTGTTGGAGATCTGGTTTTAAAAGAAGTACAGTCCATAGTCGGCAAGCACAAGTTGTCGGCTCCATGGGAGGGCCCCTTCATCGTCAAGTAGATCACTCGGCCAGGTGCTTACCGATTGATGCGCGAAGATAGATCAGACCTTCCTAGTTCTTGGAACATAGCCCAGCTACGTCGTTTTCACGCTTAGCTTCAAAAATTTATTTATTTTCCCTTATTATTGTACATTTTCATATCATCAATAATATATGCTATGTGGTCATGATACTTTGTCATAAGATCTATGATTTCCTTGAATGATCTTTTCATAGCTTAATATAGTCATGATTCAAAATTTGACTCTCGGTATTACCACAACTCACACATGTTGACCAAGTGGGTTCTTAGTCTCCAGGGTTCATGTCGTCTGTTGAGGACCGAGTCAACTTCTCTAACTCGCATATACTTGACCGAGTGGGTTCTTAGTCTCCATGGTTCATATCGGTTATTAGGGGAGTTGATTAGAGTGCTGACATGTGTTATGTGTTGGTTGTGAGTGTTTAGCACGAGTTCATACAATACATAACAAAGCAGCATGACTAAAGAATTCATTACAATACTGGTAATGAATCTAGATCCCAGGGATCTATTAGACTAAAAGATTTCATTACATGACTAGTTATGAAACATTTTTCGTCAAGCCTATTTCAATCCAGTACACTCCTAGTAATGGGTCTAGCTTAATTTGATCAACCAATACATTGGTTGTCTCTTGGGCTTCAGCTACCAAAGCTTCGCACTGTTCATTAGTGAGGTCCTCCTAGAAACCTTCTGCAATCATGTCCAGCCGCATGTCTAGAATATAAGATTTAGCAATTGCCAACACTTGAGCGCCTGCTAGACCTGCAATATGGCTAGAGTGCTTTTGAATCTTGCTGGGGATTTCTTGTAGCCGAGTGCCGAGGTCGCGGCATTTGGGCTGTTTTTCCTCCGGCATGACATATTGCGCCACTTCCTCGACATCTTTTTGCAGAGCTACAAGGGACCAGCGGAGGTTTTGGTCACCCTCAATAAATTTCATTTGCACAAGCTCATAAGCCTTTTGAGAGCCTAAAAACGAAGGTACATAAATCTTGCACTATAGAAGATATCTGGACATAGGTAATACAAATACAAGTATTGTTTACCTGTTAGATGTTTCACAAGGTCTTTCTTTTCAACTTTGAGAGTTGTGCCTTTTTGTCCCTTTCCCTTTCAACCTTTTTGAAAGATACCTTGATTTTATCTATTGCATCGGTAGTATCTTTTATGAATTTTTCTGCCACGAGAACTCTTTTGTGCAATTCATGACGTTCTTTCTCGTGCCACTTAATTTTGGCTTGTGCATCTTTTATACATTATGTGCATAAGAGACATTTGGTATTTACTGAACAATAAGTATTGCATGTCACAACATACCTTTAGCTTTTTTCTTCCAATCGACACGAGATTCGCCCATCCTTTCGTTTTTCAAAATTGTTTTTGAGCTCTTCCGAAGTTTGAAGTCATTTCTTCAATTCTTGATTTTGTTTCTTCAAATCTTTGATGGTGCTCGAGGATGACTCCAAAGTTTTCAAATGGTCTTTAAACTCGGCAATGAGGATTGCCGAGTCGGCCTCTTGCTTGCATTTAGAAGAAAGCTCTTGTGATAAGCCTTCAGGAAAAAAGAATGAAAATTTTAGAATATACAAGGCACATTGTTTATATATAATCTCTTATGGAGAGTATACCTGATATTTGAATCGAAGTTCATCCATCTGGGATGAACGTGATTGCAATTCAAGGGAGAGACGGCCAACCTCAAGTCTTTCCTTGGCAAGCTGGTTTTCGTTCTCCATTGCCTTGGTGCACTTTGTTTGCACACTTTGCAAAAGTTTTCTTTTATTTGCCATGTGTGACTTCAAGCGCTGGGATAATAGCAGAAGGAAAAATGAGTTTTGTTCTTTCAAGGCAATTGTCATTAGATAGACAATAGTTTAAACTCTTACTTGAAAACAGTGGTAGGCTTCTTCGGTGAGTTCTTCGAATTTCTTCAATTCTTCCTATTCGCCAGATTCGTCCAGACCCACTATGGACAACTCGCTGTTATGATATATGGTCCTGACAAAGCCGGCTTCTTCTGGGACTGCTTTCTTCACCACTTGGTGAATCGGCATTGGAATAGCATCTTGTTCGGGGCCGATTGGCTGTTCATATATTGGCTCTGGTATTGTTTCAAATACCAGAGTAGGCTCTTCTTCGAGATAGGAGGAGGGGATTTGTCTTCTGCGGTGGTCATCTCTGGAATATTCAGATCTAACACAGGGGTGCCCCTCTGTTTGTCTGGCTTTTCTGACGGCCGACTCAGCTTTGGAGCACCCTTTTCATCACTTGGCGTCTTGGCCGAGTGATCTGGGGCGTCATCCATGGACGAATCGCTCTTCATTTTGGCTTGCGCCTCTTCAGAAACATTGCTTTGCGGCATGGTGTTTCCTGAGGACGTAGTGTTGGATGATCTGCATATCAAGGTCTCAGTGATAGATCTATTTATCGATGTGGTATAACAGAGAATGTCAACCATGAGTAAACTTACTTTGGCCAACGTTTAAACTTTAAATCTGACACCTTGGGTTGGGGGCTGGCTGACGCCATGCTCTTTGAGGTGTCGGGGACACTGGAAGCAGAAGCCTTTTGGGTGTTTCCAACACCTGGTTGCTCCTTCTTATTTGAAGTTTTGGCTCCTGCATCAGATGTGAAGCCTTGCCGAGTGGTTTCCAACTCGCCTGAAGCTTTCTTCTTTGCTTCCTCCTCTAATCTGGTAGTTCTGACTACCAGAGACTCTTCTTCATTAGACTCTACAATTTGGGCTTTGCGACGCTTGGGGGCTTGCTGTTGACTTGGTGATTTGTCTGGTACAGGAGGAGGCAATGGTGGATTTGATGAATATTTATCCAAATTCTACATTCAACAAGATATGTCATTTTTGCATATGATAGATAATATGATTAACATGAACAACAACATTTACATCAGGCGAAGAGGAATGATTTCTGGCTTTTTTGTTCTCCGGGTTCCATTCGAGTGAAGAGGAAAAAGTATTCCCAAGTCTTAGTGTTAGCTCTCGATCGGATAATTCTTCAGGCACCTCCCTGGTAGGATCTCCTTTCAGATTGAATTTCCAGCTAGGGACATGACGTCTCTTAATGGGTTGGACTCGGCGGTAGATGAAGCTTGCTGTGACATCAACCCCACTATACCCTTAGGATTTTAACACTACAATTTACTTCAAAATTGCTTCCACCTGGTTGTTCTTATCAGGCGATGCCTTTTCTGACCATTTAGGACGGGGTGCAGGGGCTTCAACAGTGAACTCAGATAGAGGAGGTGCATGGTTTCCATGATAAAACCAATCGGCATGCCATCCCTCGTTAGTAGAAGGAAGAGGAACTTCAATATATTTGGATTTGTTCCTCAATTGAACTCCAGCACACCAATAACATTGCTGCTGTTGGATTTTAGAACAAACTGTTCCTTGAAAGTATCGAAGTGAGGGGCAATCCCGAGGAACACATCGCATAGATGGATAAAAATGGAAATGTGGAGAATCGAATTGGGATTCAGATTTACAACGTTAATCCTATAGAAGAATAGCAGTCCATGGAAGAAATCAGTACACGACATCCTAAATCCACGGTAGAAAAAGGGAGCAAAAACTATGGTATCATCTACAAGGGGTTGCGGAAATTTTTGACCTAGAGATTCAATCCAATCCCCTTTTTGTTGATCCTAGAGAACCCCATCAATTACGAGCCTATTGATTCTCTCTGTGTCCATTGAGGATGTTGGAATTTACTTGATCCCCTCGGGATGGTCAAAGGATGAGTCATCCTCCGCATGCACTGGGGAAGCTTGCCCCTTTGACGAACTCCTGGTGCTTTGGCGGGTGCGTTTGGGTGCCATTAAGGTCACGATGTGGTGGAAATGGAGCTAGAAGGAATTCGATGGAAGAAGTGCGCAAATAGGGATCTAGTGTTTACAGGAGGCTTGTGGCGGTGGCTAGAACAAAGAGAAATGAAGGTGAAGGATTGTGGATGATACAGAAAGGGTTATATAGTATGTTTTGACCTAATGGGTTGCGCCTGTTAAGTGGTTTATACGGCTCGATAACCCAAGTGAGGATACCATTCCAAGGATTTATTGAGCAATGCTATTAATCTTTTTTGGTTTCTTCTAGCCATCACTCGGATAACAGGTGGTCCCATACTTGGGGGCTACAGTACAATGCTTTTGTGATTTAATACTTAAATCACTTGGACAAACATATGACCCTATGCGTGGGGGCTACGAAACACTTGTTTAGATGATTTATTGTATAAATCACTCGGAATTAATATCACTCGGAGGGAGTGGTAGAACCAATCTTGGGGGCTATTATTTCTAGCTTCATGCCAAATCATTCAGAGGGAGTGTTAGTACCAATCTTGGGGTTACACTTTTAGCATTTCTGTCATATGTACTAGTTTTTTAATGTCATTAGCTCATAAGCTATTTTCTTCAAATAACTTTTGAGCTGGGGGCTATGACTGGTTGAGGACATATTACGATTTTGCAATATGAGACTGTTAACTATTTAACTCACAAAGCATTTCAAGTGAAGATTCAACACCTTCTGAGTTGGGGGCTATACTCGTAGAGTATGCCTTTTTTAGGTGTCCATGAAGAGAGGGAATTTTTATACCTGACAAGAGAAGCACTTCTCAGTTTTGAGAAACTTCAGGATAATTTGAAGTGTTTAAATTCAAAATTGGATAGTTCTTAGGGGCTTCTATGGAACATGTATACCTGGGATATCTAACCACTCGTTTATATGGCCGAGCGGACCGAGGCCTGATTACGAAGCATTGGCAGATAAGGCCCATAAGATCTCTACTCACATATTGATGAAGAGTAGACGGCTAGGTAGGATAAAAGATACAATGTATAGATTGAATCAGATATAACCGAATGATAGTTACCATGTAAACCACTGCCCTTCGGATATATAAGGAGGGCAGGGGGTCTTCTACGATACTCAGACTCGCATTGGGAAACCCTAGCTCCCGTGCGAACCAGAGCAATATAGAAACACCAAACAGGACGTAGGATTTCTATCCTTCGGGAGGCCCGAACCTGTATAAACCCTGTGTCCTGTGTCCATCGACTTTAATACTCAATCGCACACCTAGATCTACTGTCGAGAATATCTCTCGATAGTATGCAATAGGTTTACCATCTTGCATCAAAACACCACCAATGCCTATACCACTAGCATCATATTCAAGCTCAAAAGACTTATCAAAACTTGGAAGTTGCAGCAATGGTGCATGTGTAACTTTGTCCTTCAAAGAATCAAAGGACTCGTGATGTACCTTATCCCAATGGAACTCAATGCCCTTCTTTGTAACTCATGCAATGGTGCAGCGATGGTGCTGAAATCTTTGACAAAGCGACAATAGAAACCTACAAGACCAAGAAAACTACTCACCTATGTGAAAGTTTTTTGTACCGGCCAGCTCTTTATGGCTTCAATCTTTGGCTCATCCACCTCAATTCCCTGTGGAGTTACAACATAGCCAAGAAAAAGACTTGATTCATGCAAAAGGTGCACTTCTTAAGGTTACCAAATAAACATGTAGCTTTCAAATCATCAAAAATAGCACGCAAATGATTCATATGTTCATCCATGGACTTGCTATAATTCAAGATATCATCAAAGTTAACTGCCCCAAATTTGCCAATGAAAGCTCTTAAAACCTTATTCATCAAACGCATGAAAGTACTAGGTGCATTAGTTAACCAAAAAGGCATTACTAACCACTCATACAACCCGAATTTGGTTTTGATAGTTGTTTTCCATTCATCTCCAAGTTTCATTCTAATTTGATGGTAGTCACTACGCAAGTCAATTTTAGTGAAAACTATAGCACCACATAACTCATCAAGCATGTCATCTAGCCTACGAATAGGATAACAATACCTAATAGTAATGTTATTAATGGCTCTATAATCTACACACATACGCTAAGTATCATCTTTCTTAGGAACCAAAAGTATAGGAACAACACAAGGACTAAGTGATTGACGAACATACCCTCGATCCAAAAGGTCTTGGACTTGTCGTTGTATTTCCTTAGTCTCCTCAGGGTTGGTCCTATAGGCAGCATGGTTTGGCAAAGTAGCACCCCTCTCAAAGGTGGCAATCCCGAGGGTATCTCAGCTGGGAAAACGTCCTCATACTCCTACAAAATGTTAGTGACAACAGTACGCAAAGCACTAGGAGCAATATCATCCAGCGAAAACAAAGCTTGTTTGCATATCAAAGCATAGCAAATATCATCAGCAAAAATTTCAGCAAATTCAGTTTTTGTTGCTAAGCAGGAGCGACCTTGTAATTTAATTCTAGCACCCTTAAAACTTGAAGAATCATTAGCATTACTAGGTGTAGAATCAGAATTAATAGGTTGCTGAATTTCAGGACCTTTATTTTTTTAAACTAGCAGCTCTATCTAAATCAACTTGTACAGTTTCAGCAGGGGTTAATGGTAACAAAGTAATTTTAGTTCTTTTATGCATAAAAGTATACATATTACTTTTACCATGGTGTATAGCATCATTATCAAATTCCTAAGTTCTACCCAATAAAAGTGCACATGTTTGCATGGGTACAACATCACAATCAACAGAATCCACATAAGAGCCGACGGAGAAAGGAACTCTGCAAGTTTGTGTTACCTTGGCTTTTCCAGAGTCATTTAACTATTGAATGTAGTATAGATGTGGATGTGGATGTGGGTGAGTGGTCAAATCAAGCTTCTTGACCACATCAGAACTCACCAAATTGTTGCAGCTCTCTCCATCAATGATGACACGTGCTCAGTGGTTCTTGATGATGAAGAAAATCTGGAACAAGTTATGACGCTGCATTGTCTAAGGTTGCTGAACTCATGTGCCAAGGACATGCTGAACAATAATGTTCATGTATCCCATGGTGTCTCCACTTCCAAGGACGAGGTCATCGCTGGCTGGAGCAACATCCTCCTCCTCCTCATCCTCCACATCAGAGGCGCTCGTGTAACCTCCATCGTCAGTCGCCACGTATGCCCGCCTACTTGGGCAATCTTTCCGCACATGGCCAAGTCCATGGCAGAGGTGGCACTGAGTCCCCGTAGTGCGTCCAATTGAAGCAACAGAGGAGGCACTACTAGCTGGTACCTGCACCGAATTTTTTACCTAAGGTAACAGAAGGTGCATGGGCTGATTGTGGTACTGCAGAAGCACCACTAGGTCCCTTGGCAGCAGCACCAGCTGCTGGTAGGGGCGTCCGGAAAGATGGCTTAGGCAGCCCCGAAGTACCTGTCAGCCGTGGTGGGTACAAGGTACAACTGTAGTTCTTGTACGCCTCGAAACATCCCTGCGATTCTTTCTCTATAAGCATAGGATACTTGAAACACTGGTTGAGAATATAAAATTTTTTATAATCAAGAATGTCCTGAATTTCTTTTCTCAAACCAGAATAAAAGCAGCATATATGATCCTCTACTTTTTCTACTACAGCATAACGAATCAGACCCTTCTGAAGCTCACTAAAGTACTCCTGAATAGTTTTATCTCCTTGTTCTATGCGCTGCAATTTATTATGAATCTATTTATAGAAATAAGGAGGGACAAAACGATCACGTATTGCTATCTTAAGTTCTTTCCAAGTAGTAGGCAAATCAGTTTTAGAAGCTAGACCACTCCACCAAACAATAGCAAAGTCCTTGAACTCACTAGTGGCTTGTCTAACTCTATGTTGTTCAGGCACAAGGTGGGCATTAAATTTTTGCTCTACAGTCATTTCCCAATCAAGGTAAGCATCACCATCATATTGACCCGAAAATGAAGGAATGGAAAACTTAATTTTAGCATATGGATCGTCTAGAGCATAGCCATGATTGTTACCTTGTGGACGATGGTTGTGGTTGTGGTGACCACCCATACCTTAAGTGTTACGGTGCAAATGACGTTGTAATTTCACGATCTGCGTAGCAACCCTATCCACGGTGCCATCAGCCCTATACACCGTGTCTTCATCAGGGGCATCTTCTTCAATGTTGTTGGTGATGGTATCGTTGGTTTTGTGAGCGATCTCCAACTCAGTAGCCTGATCGGTAAACATAGAGACCCTCTTATCCAACCGCTCAATGTTGTCTCCAAGGTGAAGCTTGTTGATCACTTCAGTGATGGCCTTGGTGATCGTCTCTGCCAAATCACTCTAAGCCGCCTGCAAAGCCTTTTGTAGCTGCTATTGGCTCACGCACTCATCAAATTTTGAGGGATAAGTCCCATCTCCATCACTTCCTGCCATCACAAACACCAAAACAGGAAACAAACAGTGAAGGTTATCCCTACAAAACTAAACAGCAGTGGTGCCTCTCAACATAGTAAAAGGAAGCTCCATACAAAGCTCTTACAAAGTTTTGAAAAGGCAAAGCAAAGGATACTAGGGAGGTGTGTTCCACGATTGCAAGGGTCACAAAAACTTGTGCTTTATAGAAGAAATATGTAGAGCTAGGAAGGTCAAATATATATATGAGTGGCATACAAATCAAAAACAGAGAGTAAAACTGAATAAGTGCCCCAAGTAACTTGTCCCTAGTTGCTGGTCTACTTGTGTCCTAGAACAGTAGTGATAGCAAGGCAGAAAAAGTTAGGCAGAGGAACACAACCAAGAACAGGGGGCTAGATGTAAAACAACCAAATAGCAAAATTTCAGGGGCCTAGATGGAGCACTAGTAGAAATCCCAAATTTCTTTTTTCTCTTTTATTTTTTTGATATTTTTCTCCAACTCAGTGGAAATGAGACACAACTCTTAGAAAATTTTAGCTCAAACAGAGGTAAGATGTGGCCTACAGACATTCAGTAAGTTTCAGCAAACGTCGGGTTTCAACTTGAATGAATTTTTTCTTTATCTTCCTGATTTTTTTTAATTTTTTTGAGAAACCCAAACAGCCTTTGGCAGTTTATGGTAGGCTCCAAATCGAGTCACAAAGCTCCTGTTAAAATTACAGCCAAAACGAAGCACCGAGCGAAACGTTATGGCTGTTTTACCAATGGTACCTTGAAGTCGGATTTGAAGGAACCTGAGGCCGGGTTTGATGGAACCCGAGTCGGGTTTGACATCGGGTAGGAAATCGGGTAGGAAATTTTTTGGCGGGGTCGATGCAGCAAAAAGTGGAAGTTGTGGAAGTTGGTTTGAGATGTTGAGGGTGGGTTTATGGTAGGATTAGGACGTGACATCAATCAACCCTAACACACAAAGCCGAACAAAACAGAAGGTGGTGGAGGGGGGTGGCGGCCAGGGTTGCAATGGGGAAACTACTGGCGACCAAAACACAAACTAAACCAATGACAAAACAAAAACTAGGACACAAACTCAACACTACGGACTCTAAAATTAAAATATGCAAAAGGCTAACACGTGGTTTTGGGCGGGGGAAAATTTTTTTGTGGCTTTTCTATGGACGATAGTATGAACACGAAAACAAAACTAAACGAAAGGGTAGTGCGAACCTGATAGTGCACCTAAAGCTCTGATTACCACTTGATGTGAATAAGGGTTCCCGATCTTCTGAAAGGTACTTGGTAAGCTGATTTGGTCAGAGGCGACAAACAAATTGATCCGGCTTCAGAACAGCACGTTCTAAACCACGCAATCACAACATAACGTCTCCTCTGGTTATCAACTGGAATTGCATGGTTGAACTCATCGAGAAGGCTAATCCCTGCCCACAAATCAAGAACACAAGCAAAAACAAAGAAGAATGCAACCAAATTGAAGATGTATGATTAAACTCACAAAATTGGGGTCTCACAAACTAATATGACGGCAAAACTATATGAACAGTATAATCTAAATAAAACCCAAACCCTAATGGTGTGGTGACAGCTGTTTATGGAGACCCTAGGGTCATGCAAGACCCGCTGGACGCACCCTTAATTGGGTTGAACTGGATACAAAGCCCAAAGGCCAAAACACAGGCAACGTAGCACCAGACCCTCTCTTGTTTCAACGATTCCCGATGGATCCTGACCAATTTTGACATCAGACCAGTGACATTGGAAAGGTCTTCTCCTCATCTTTCCGTACATATGTAGAATGCCCAAATCTGAGTCAATATACATCCTGGGCGTCCGTTTTAGTGAAAACTGGTCCTGGGGCCCAAAACAAATTTGAAGTCGGTTTTGATTGTGGCTCCATCTTGGCTTCCACGCCCTTGCTGGTCCTCCACGTCCCCAAGTCCTTCTTCCATCATCTTCTTGTCCTCTCCATGGTTCTTAATCATAATATAATCATTAGGTAGCAAACCATTCTCAAAAGTGACATATAATGAAGAACGTAGGAACGAGCTCACCACTAAATTTAGTCGTCGTGCACGAGCTCTAGTCATTGGACCTTGCAAGTCCAGAATTGGAGGAGTGTTGTGTGTATCCATAGAATTGATGTCCTCATCACCAAGGGATCTGAGTCAGCCTCCAGTCAGCAGACAAACGAGCAAGAGTCACCGCCAGTCACTCACGAGCATGAGACTCATCCAGAGATGGTGGTTCCTGAGTCAGCCAGCACCGGAGCACCACCTCAGCCAGTGACTATAGAGGATGCCCCTACCATTGCAGCACTTGCATGACGTCTGGGTGATTTCATCCAGAGCACAGCTGAGGAGAGGTGCTAGATCTTGGATGTGCTGAAGTCACAGGCAGAGCTCCAGTAGTAGCAGATGAGGCTGATGACCCACTTGATGACAAATGGCAGAGATCACTCAGAGTCAGGCCAGCCAGCAGCTGGGACCTTCTAGACTGCCTCAGTTTCAGCCACTGCTGACATAGACGGGCCCCTTCACTGCCATGATGACAGCTCAGTCTAGCAGCCTACCTTCACTATAAGGGGACCTTCCACCAGGGGGAGTAGGACAGACCTTCTCACCTACACAGTTCTCCCCTGTGTCAGCTTTCTCCGTGTCTGCGCTCCTCTCCACACCGACTTCGCAGATGGCAGGAGCCTCCACCTCACAGCAGATGCCAGTTAGGAATCTGACCTTTTTTGAGATTGTACACACCACACAGGTAGCTCCATAATCAGAGACACACTTAGCTTCAACTCCAGCTCCACCTTCTTCTACTATAGCTTCTTCACTTGTCACACCTCAGGTAGTAGAGGATCTTGTCTGATGAGGTTTCACATAGCAGGACACGGCAGATCTTGCACTTCTTCAGGCCTCAGTTGCACAGGAGACCGCCACCATCACCACAGAGTAGGACAGAGGGTCTGAGTCACCAGAGGACCTTTCGTACTTCGAGCAGCTTGACGCTCAGGTGACAGAGACTCAGGGGGAGCACCAAGCTCAGTCGCAGAAGCAGCCCTACACAGAGCCTTTAGGGGATGTTGCTGCACCACCACATCGAGCACTCAATAGTTCTTTCCTCTCTTTTTGGTGCTTGTTGCAGGGGGGGGGGGGATACATAGAGATAGGGGGAGTGTGATCCTGTAACGATCAAGTGTAGTCATGTACCTAGGGGAGCATTCGTGGTTGATCTCAGTTTTGGGAGTTAGATACATTTGGGTCTTATTTTTTATTGATTGGATTTTATTGATGTTCATGGATTTTGATGGGTCATGGTTTTCATTCGCTTGCGTTTGACTCATCTTGATCTTACTTGATTTATCTTTTCATACACAGTGCTTTGTCCTTCTTTATTTTATCCTATATGCCTGTGTATGATGCCATGATGATGATTGCTTGTTTTTCAATTCCTTGCATGTTTCATGCTATCCTGTTGCATGTCATCATCTTGTCTTGCTTTGCATGTCCTTATTCTTTATTTATTTGTCACCTAACATGACATGCATGCATTATCATCTAGAGTGTGCTTTTCTCTCTTTATCATTTAAGCTCTTGATGATGCTTGATTGAGTAGGGCCTTGTGCTTTCCTTGTTATGTCTCTGTGGTTCCTCTCGATCATAGTGTAGCTCTTTTAGCCTTGATGTTTTATGTTAAGTAGTAATTGTCATCAATCTCCAAAAAGGGAGAGATTGTAAGCTTTGTGACCATTGATGATTGGATCCCCAAGGTATGAATGTTTTGGTGATTAATAACAACTATGAAATTGTGGGCCAATATCTACACGAGAGTTGTCTATGCAGTAATCATCTCTAAACTCTACTACAAATCCTATGGATGATGGTTGCCTTGGCGGTTGATGACAATGACCACAAGCATGGAGCTTGATAGGGTCAGGGATGATGGAGATGGATCAAGGCTAAGGACAAGCCATGGAGCAAGTGTTTGAAACACTTGCCTAGTTGTTAGGGCTTTGAGTTCATAGGAAAAACCAGACTATCAAGGGCGTCTAGGTCATGTCTCTTTAGATCATGCTAGTCGGTGATGTGTGTGGATGCTCAGTGAAATCACAGGCACTAGTTGACAGTGGAGAAGCCAAGGAGCTGTTGGAAGAAGCCGGGAAACGAAGTCAAGCGAGGACGTGGAGTTTCAGCTTCTAGACATAGTGACTGGACAGAGGGGTCAGTGGAGACCGGACTGTACGGTCACTAGAGAAACAGGCAGATCCGAGAGAAGACTTTGCGAGGAATCTATCAGTGCGAAGACCCATAGAGACTGGATGGTACGATCTACAGATCGGACGGTCCGGATTGTATGGATGGGACCCAGGACAGAGAGGAGCAATTTTGGGTGCTCTCTGGGATGCATAGGACGTGAAGAGACTGGACGGTCTAGTCAGTATGAGGTCCTCGGCGCACAGTGAAGGGAACGACTCTGGGAGCCGTTTTAGGAGTGACCGGACCGTCCGGTCAGTGTGTCCAGGAAAATGATCTCGTGGAGCAACAACTAGTGGGTGGTTAGAAGCCTATATAACTTTGTTGCTAGGGCCTTGGAGACCACTCTTGGCCAGTGGAATTGCAAGGAGCATTTGGCAAGAGCCAAGAGGAAAAGAGAGAAGCACTAGGAGGAGATATCGGATATCTTGACAGTGCAAGAGAGAGTAACTTGAGCATCTATCCACATCTAAGGCTAGGTTGTACTTGAGGGTGTGATCTAGATTGTTACTCTTGGTCTATAGTGACCCTTAGACCGGTTAGGTGTCGGTGATCGAGCCTATCATGATCGGTTGTGAAGGCCGTCACACATTTGTACACGGTTTGAGCCCCCCGTTGAAAGAGGCATCGTTAGTAAGCACCCGTGCCGGCTCAGGGAGTCTGGCAAGTTCTTGATGGAGGCGAGCTTGTGCCTTAGTGGCAGCGGTGACGTGACGTTTCTTCACTCCGGGAGTGATTGCGAGCTCGTGTGCGAGAACCCCACTTGGTGGCGAGAAGGACTGGAACTCTAGTGGGAGTGGTCCAATGAGGATTAGGGGAAGGCGCCATCCTTGTGAGATCTCAGGAAAAAATCATGAGCATTCCTTGATGCCCTCTTTACTATTCCACATTTGTGTGCTATGGTTGATAGGGTGTCTTGTGGCTTGCATAGGCTAGTGTGTTTAGCTTTCGCATTTTGTATTGATCATGAACACTAGCATGTGTAGGGTATTGGCCTACTAGAGTTGTTAGGTTGCAATGATTGATAGAATTTAGCAGTGTAACAAGTAGCATTTGAAGATTGTGGTCGGCTTACCGATTCAACCCCCCCCCCTCGGTACGCCTTCGGTCCTTACAAGAAGTAATAGTAAATTAATCTTACAATAACAACATAACTCAAGTAGATTTAAATGTTAAAAAGCAAAATTGTCATTTCAACTCTTATAAGCAAGGTTCTGGAAGACATTAATACATGAGAAAACTTACATGTTGTAGGGAATGACATGAGTAAATTAAGTACCTAAGTTCATGGCATTAATAGGGACTAATTAATTACCATAAAAATCATAAATATAAGCATTCTTAATGTAAAATAAATCATTTCATGAAAATGCACAGTAGAAGAATTTTATTTCAATGCACACAACCATGATACAACGCAAATAATGAATTACCAAACATGAATGAGCATCATAGCATGAATATTTTTTTCCTAGCATTTAAACAGCCCCAAACAAGAATAAATGCAAAACTTTCAATTTCATAACATCACATGAGCAAACTAATTCACATATGAGTTGCATGCAACATAGAGAACATGCATGAAAGAATTGAGAATTTAAACATGCAATATTTAGGAGTTATGATTTTATTTCTTTTCTTGTTTATTAAATCCACCCATAAATAAATGTGTGCTTTTGGGTTGTTTTAGCCATTGATTAAATTAGTACACATTTCCAAAAGTATGTCGCTCGGCTTGAGCAGAAGAGCAAATGTGAGAGACTGAGTGGGGAAAGGGATGAAGAAATGAGACCAGGGAAGAGAAAACCAGGGCATGCACTCGGTTTAAACGTTGGGTTTCCGACTAGGTGGGGAAGGAGAGACTCGACGCCGGCCATGCGGCGTCGGCTGGCTCGGCAAGGCGGGTGGTACACCAAGACAAGTTCTGCTAGGAGGAGGGAGGAGGACAGGTGGGGTCCGCTCGAGTTCAAAAATCTCTAGAAACAGGATAGCTAAGCAATTTGATGTGGATAACTCGAGTACTAAACCAATTTTTCAGACGATTCCAAATGAACCATTGTTTTGAACAGTATTTAAGAAAGAGGAATGTGAAGACATGCAGAAAGTTTAGGGTAGGATTTATGAGATACTGAATTTTGAAAAATGCTATTTGGTTTAGAGGACTTCGAGAATTTTTTGGTGTGAATAGAGTGAATAATTAGGCAGATTGGAACCACAATTTAGGGCTTGAAAGAGGATCAAACATGGATGGGGTTTGGCACAACTATAGATATAGTGTGAAGAACTATAAAATTTATGATGTCCTTTTGGAAACCAAGGTACCAGGAATTTAGGGAATTTACAAAAAGGCTAATTGTCCATGAAGACAGAGAAATCCTGAGACTGGAATAAGATGAATACTTGGGTACTTTGCAATTCCAATTGAGGTACCAAATAAGGCCAAACTTAAGAGAGGGTTGGCATAAATGATGAGCAAGATGTGTAGAACCAAAACATGGATGATGTAGTGCACGCAAAGCACCAGGTTGGAAGTAAAGCAATTTTGAACAGGGCTAAGTGACCATGATTCTGAAAAGGCTTAACGCTTAAGCAGTTTGCAAATAAGATTTGGGGTATCAAATGAAGTCCAAATTAGATGAGAGCTGGCATAGTAGTAGACCAATATGTGTATTTTCTGATATTTGATGTAGTTAAGGTAGTGAAACATAGAGGGTGTTATTAAATTTGCCTTGTTAGAAATTCAAACTTGCCTTGTTAGAAATTCCAAAAGGTGGTCTTCTCAAACTTGTAAATGCAAACCCCAGATATATGATGCTCATGAAGTTGAGGACTAAATGATAGGCAAGACAAAGTCCAATGTTTACTTACAAAATTTGAATTATTTAAATTTCAAACCGGTACCATTTTTGTGCTTGATTGCATCATTTGACAACCTTAGGAGTGAGATAAAATGCTCAAATTTTCTCCAAAATTCTATTCTTATATCTGTATAAAGTATATGAACTTTTTTGGGTCCCTTATATTTAAACAAATTTTAACTCTTGGTTCAACCAAGCTTTGGATTTTTACGGTTCAAAGCTTGATTGCCGACGGTTTCACCATCAATTTGCATTTGGATCTTGCGAAAGCTTCCATGAGTCAAGTCTTCCTTCTTTGAGCAACTTCATAACTTCACTGAAATTTATCTTCCCAACTTTGGGCCATGACAATCATGTCCCACACGATGCAGGAGTCAGGTCCCACTTTGAACATGGGGAGCCGGCGTGCCATCAGAGAGGAGAACCTCTGCTGATGATACAAGCCGACAACCCTCGCGTTGTCGAGACCACACGCCTTGAGGTGCGCAATCATGTTGACAGCCTCCTGTACCCAATCCTTATCGACCGACGGCACCCCCCACTTCCATCACTCCTGCACTTCACCTACCTTGTGCCCGGTGAAGCCAAGAAATGGACGGGCGGCATCGTTACACAGGTAGAACCATTTTGGATGCCACCCCTGATTCGTAGTCGGGGTCGACATCGAAATGTACTCATGGGAAGTTTTCCCCCTAGGCTGGATTCCCACACAACCAACATCGGTAGGAACCCCCTTAGTCTCCAATCGATGCTTATGCAGGATCGCGAGGAAGAAATAACGCCATACCTCGATGCTAGGCTT
This sequence comes from Eleusine indica, assembly GCA_030378355.1. NCBI lineage: Eukaryota > Viridiplantae > Streptophyta > Magnoliopsida > Poales > Poaceae > Eleusine > Eleusine indica. Next base: position 19,065,603 of record CM059502.1, read on the forward strand.
GATTCCCAGGAAGCCTTCATAGAGACTGATGAAGGTGGAGATGTGTTGAATCCCGTTCAGATTCAGGTGTTGCAGCTCTGGTCCATAGTAGAAGTGCAGTGCACGGAGGAAGTCATGCGGAGGGATGGCCAGCCCGTTGTTGACATTTCTAAGTATCACTACTAAGTTTCCTTGGCAACGAAGCCAAGAAATGTTTATTGACAATCTTTAACGAGTGCAGGTATCCGCAAGCTCACGGAGAATACCATTGTAACATTTTACCCAGAAGTATTCAGGGTATCATTATTTATTTTATCCCGAAGGAAGGCATAGGTCGATCAAGGTATTACCATATTCTAAGCAATCATGATGGATTATATGAAAAAGTCCTCACAGGAGTAAGGATATATATGATAAAAGTAGTGGACACACAGAGAGCATAATCTAGTTAAATAAAACTAGTCTAGTGGAGAAGGACAAAGAAAGAGCTAAGTTCCTATATTGCTTTTTTTTTATAGTTGTATAGTTTACATTTACTATTATACATCTGAATAACTAGGCACTTTTAGATCATGACACCCTTGGAATCCGGTTTTCCCCTACATCCACAGTATGATTCCGGCAAAGAGCCTACTGCACAGCCAAACGTGAAGGATTTCAATGGACAGATAGGGCCGTCACCACCTACTGCCTACCTCTAGCAATCCGTGGACTATGCGATAAATAGTGTATTCTATTGATCTAAGCACCACGCTTACATCTCTAGAACAATACTCCTAATCCCCTAGCGATGAATTAGATTAGGAGTAATCACATTAATGTGAACACTAAGTACATGGAAATGATTTAAGTTCAACATTAGTTATGTACTATGTTAATATAAATGAAGACTATAGTAAGGGTTTATGTCTAAAATGGTAATATAGTATAACTATACTACTAGCATGCAAGCATATGAACCACATACATGAATGAATCATATAAACAAACAAGGAATATATGACGCAAGCACAACTATATAGAAAGACTAAACAAGTTAAATAGAGTAAAGTCTTACAAAAGGAGAAAGATACAAGACCCATATTACAACTCCAAGGAAGACTTGGGAACTAAATAAAGCTCTATTCTAAGCCTAACTCTACTAAAACTAGAGAGAAACTCAAAATACTAAAGAGAGTGATGCTTCTTGGTGTTTGTGGAGGAGTGAGGCCTCTCCCTTCTATTTATAGCTGTCCAAAGGCGGTTCTGGGGTAGGTAACTCCCGCCCTAAGGGGAACAACCACATTTGGGAAGTCGGTGGGGAACCGCTATTCGAAGATGGGCCTCAATGGGCTACCCACCTATTTGGCCGAACACCCCCAGGGGCCCTGCCTCCTCTGGCACACTGGTGGGTTGCCCCTTTGACTTCTTCATAGCTTAGGCCCTCTGTATGTCAGTTTGGTGCTACAGGTGGGCCAGTTGATCCGTGGGAGTTCTCGTTGGCATGCTCTGATTGGTGGAAATTGTGTTTCTTCGCCAACTGGGTGTGTTTCCTCCTCCATTTCATTATTTCTCCTGCATGTGAGTGATTCTCAAGGAAATAGTCGATAATTAATAATTCTTAATTAAAATGCATGGTGGGGATGTTGACTCCTTCTTTATTTAAGTAATGTTGATGGCCGGAAATAGTAGTTAACGACCGTCAACAAACTCCCCCAAGCTAAACCTTTGCTCATCCCGATGCAAATATAGAACTTTAGGTTGTTGATCAGGAGTTGCTACAATGTTTTATATTCCCCCAAAGTACCAAGTGCACAACAAAATACTCTACCTTAAGTTGAATAAGTTGGCATTTAGTAACTCACAATTTACCTTAGTCCCTATGGGGCTTTTGGCTTTTCTTCATCTTGGATGGTTGAAAGACAGAATGGTCTTTGTAGGGCACCATTCTCTCATCCCTGTGTTCCACCTTCCATCTAGAGTTTTTTTTTAAAAGATTTTTGCAAATAAAAACTAAGTTCCTCCAATGACTCTCTTGATCGCTCAATGTGTTTAATTCCTCACCAAGGTAGTAAGTCGCCTCTTTTATTCCTACCTCTAAATAAGACTTTATGTGGAGCTCTAGGTAAGGAATAATAGATACATACTTGCAAAAAATATATTGCTAAACCAGAAGACTGAACCCACGGAGAAACAAGTCATACAATCTGATCAAGATGTGCATGTGTGTGGAATGTGGTGGAATGGTGGATACTCCTTTTTTATATAGACTCTCTTTTTCTTGAGCAAGCACTTGGACATGGCTATTTCTTTTTTTTTTCTCTTTCTTTTCTTTTATCATGCTCATGATTGAGAGCAAGCTTTTTCTTTTTGATAGCCATGCCTTCCATGCAACCAATTGAAAAAGAGTCATATCAAGAAAACTTACGGAGTATTTATTTTGCTAACTTCTGATATAGAAGTTGAGCATATGGTGTTGGATGAAATGGAATGGAATTCCTATCTCCCGGTGTAGGAGTTTTAGCGAGTGATGGTGGATGTGTACGTGTATCTTGATCATCAAAGCATGAAATGGATCTCACAAAGGTTGCAAGCATTTTGATAAAGCTCAATGTGAAAACAAGGAGCATATGTAGAAGGTTTTTCATTGAAGTATAACATGTGGCTCTGGTAGGAATTTTCATTATTGGGGAACTTTTCAATTTTATCATTTTGAAAAACAAAATCTCCGGATGTTAAGCTTCACTTTGAGATAGTGTTCATAGCAGCCCTATTCTAACCATGTCATATCTCAAAACAACCTAGACTTAGATCATGCTCTATGCAACCCACAAGTATTCAGGTTCAAGGCAAGCACTGTTTAGCCAACAAACTCAAAATTTGCGAGAGTACTAAGTTGTATATGAGGGACTATAAAAGATTTAAAACACAGTAACTATTCATCATTTCAACATGAATATATTAACAACCTAGCATGCATGCCACCCTAATATTTTTGTTCTTTTTAGTTTTGCAAATTTTTATTTTTTTTTTATGAAGATAATTCTGACAAAGAAAAACAGAAAGCAAGGAAAGATACAAGTCACCTTGGCGGGGGTGCTCCCCCTAAGCTAGTCCTAGCTCACTGCAGTTGGTTCGGATCAAATCCTCTCCAATGGTGCTAAGCTGCCGTATAGTCATGGTGTGCTTGAAGCTGCTCCTGGAGGTGACAAAACTGTTCGTCACTGTGCTGCTGCCACTCTCGAACAGTCTGGGTATGAGTAGCAAGGGTGTTTTGCATTTCCCATGTACTCACATCCATATAATCGATCCTCCGTATGAGATCTCTCAATTCTTGGCAATAGTCATGATAACTAAAACCAGAAAAGGAGTGACGTCCATCATGGTGTGGAGGTGTCCCGATCGACTCAGGGCCATGTCCCTATTGTGCACTACTAGCTTGCTGTCATGATGAGCATCTAGTCTCATACTGCTACGGCATGAACATCCAAGCAGGATCGTCGAAATGTTCTGAGCCTGCAGTGTAATCATGGACCGGTGGTGGAGTCATGGCTGCGCTAGTAGGGACAAATCATGTATGTCGATCGGAGGACCTACGAGGTATTCCTTCCTTCTACAACTGAATGGTTAGTTCCCAACAACTGTACAAATGATATCCTGGGTTAGGAAGCGGGATTTCATTTGTATAGCTGGGGTAATAAAAGATAATGGAACCATCGGGACCCTTCTTTAATGTGTGACCCTGCTCAACGAATTTAAAGTCTATCTGGGGACGGGGTTCAGAAAGATAATCAATGCTAGCATTAGATAAAGCCCCGACCCCTGCAGCAATGCGAGTCACTAAAGAAGTGCATTCAATGGGTCCCGATCCCTTAATATATTCTAACCATTGTCTAATCATGGCTTCAACAGGTGTAATACGAATTAAAGGAGTCAACATTCCCACCGTGCATTTTAGTTAAGAATTAATAATTATCCACTATTTCTTGGAGAATCACTCACATGCAGGAGAAACAATGAAATAGAGGAGAAAACACACCCAGTTGGCGAAGAAACACAACTTCCACCAATCAGAGCATGTCAACGAGGACTCCCACTGAACAACTGGCCCACCTGCCGCACCAAACCAACATACAAAGGGCCTAAGCTGTGGAGAAGTCAAAGGGGGCCATCCAATAGTGTGCCAGAGGAGGCAGGACCCTAGTGGGCCCGCCCCCTATTTGGCCCGAACAGGTGGGCAGCCCACCGAGGCCCATCTTCAAATGGCGGTTCCCCACCGACTTCCCAAAGGCGGTTGTCCCCCTTAGGGCGGAAGTTACCGACCCCAAAACCGCCTTTGGACAGCTATAAATAGAAGGGAGAGGCCTCACTCCTCCAACACACCAAGAAGCGTCACTCTCTTTAGTATTTCGAGTTTCTCTCTAGTTTTAGTGTAGTTAGGCTTAGAAGAGAGCTTTCTTCTGTTTTCCCAAGTCTTCCTTGGAGTTGTGGTAGGGTTCTTATATCTTTCTCCTTTTGTAAGACTTTACTCTATTTAATTTATTTAGTCTTTCTATATAGTTGTGCTTGCGTCATATATTCCTTGTTTGTTTATATGATTCATTCATGTATGTGGTTCATATGCTTGCATGCTAGTAGTATAGTTATACTATATTACCATGTTAGACATAAACCCTTATTATAGTCTTCATTTATATTAACATAGTACATAACTAGTGTTGAACTTAGATCATTTTCATGTGCTTAGTGTTCACATTAATGTGATTACTCCTTACCTAATTCATCGCTAGGGGATTAGGAGTATTGTTCTAGAGATGTAAGTGTGGTGCTTAGATCAATAGAATGCACTATTTATTGTGTAGTCAATGGATTGCTAGAGGTAGGCAGTAGGTAGTGACGGCCCTATCTGTCCGTTGAAATCCTCCATGTTCGGCTACGTAGTAGGCTCTTGGCCGGAATCGTACTGTGGATGCAGGGGAAAACCAGATGCCCAGGGCCTGATGATCTAATTGTCTGCCTAGTTATGCATATGTATAATACTAAATGTAAACTATACAACTATATAAAAAAGCAATATAGGAACTTAGCTCTTTCTTTGTCCTTCTTCATTAGACTAGTTTTATTTAACTAGATTATGCTCTCTGTGTGTCCACTACTTTTATTATATATATCCTTACCCCTGTGAGGACTTTTTCTTGTAATCCATCATGATTGCTTAGAACATGGTAATACCTTGATTGACCCATGCCTTCCTTTGGGATAAAATAAATAACGATACCTTGAATACTTCTGGGTGAAATTCTACAACGGTATTCTTCATGCGCTTGCGGATTACCTACACTCGTTAAAGACTACCAACAAACATTTCTTGGCTTCATTGCTAAGGCAACTTAGTAGTGACGCTTAGAAATGTCAACAAGCATTTCTGGCGCCGTTGCCAGGGAAGGCAAAAGACCAAGAAGATTACCTATGTTCTATTCATGCATGTTGTGATTATTTGGCATTTGGCCAAACAGGCTAATCTTGTCTGTCTTCTCTCTTAGTGGTGTGAAGACAGGGTTGTGTATGACCAGTTTCACTTTGCCTGAAAATTACATTGAAGATCCTAAGCAACTTTTGAGAAGGGTACGTGCACGTCTCGTTCCTCCTCAGAAATTTCTGTCGGCAAGTGAACCAGTCAGTTCCCCACCATCAAGCTTCAAAGTCATGGCCCAGAAGATTCTTCACGATTTCTTCGCTCCCTCAGCGTCCGAATTCCTGTTGACCCCAAAGCCGCAGGATACATGAATTTTGAGATCGAGACGGGTCTCACTACCAAGGTGTAGGCCAGCCTATTCTGCGGGAAGGCCAATGAGGACGCCAGCGCCCATCTGCAATAATTTCTGGAGATTTGCAGTACCTTCAAGATGAAGGACATCTCTCAAGATGTCATTTGTCGTTGCCTGTTTCCGTTCTCTCTTCTGGGGAGAGCAAAGCAGTGGTTCTATGCGAACAAGGATGTTGTGACTACCTGGGAAAAGCGTTCATCTGCGTTCCTCGCCAAGTTCTTCCCATTGGGCAAGACCAACCCCCTTCATGGAAGAATTTCAAGCTTTCAGCAGGAGGCCAGGGAGTCAATCTCCGAGACTTGGCAAAGGCTGCAAGAATACATTGCTGCCTGACCTCATCACGGAATGAATGAGGGGCTTATCATCCAGAATTTCTGCAATGGGCTGACTTCATCAGCTCGTGACCATATTGATGCTGCTACGGGATGAGCCTTCTTCTCACTGACAGTTGAAAAGGCCAAAGATCTTATTGAGAAGATGGTATCCAACTAAGGATGGAGTGAAGATGAAACGTCTCTACGCTTTGCTCGGATCCACGGCGGCACACGTGCGAGATAAATGCGCTGCACTCTCCTTGGGCAGCGGCGAAACGGTTCGAAACTATTCAAATTCCTATGCCCAACCTTAAATCTCGCATTTGCATTTTAATTTCAAAATAGACCTAGATGTTTAAATCTTTTCACTTATCCTACGCAAACTTATCTTTTGGGAATCACCAACGACACGTGGGGAGCGAGTCGACCCCTGCCGAGGACTCTGTGACCCCTGCTAACTCCGTCCAGCAGCAACCGGCTCAATCGACCCGCACAGAGCAACCGACGACTCGATCGACTCGATCGGGCTCGATCGACATAGGTAAAACGGGATAAGGGGCTGAAACAAGCCTCGATGGACTGACCCGCCGACATTCGAAGGCTGGCCTCACAAATAGGCTCGGCAGCCACCTCGAACACCAAAACGAGCGATAGACCCACATAGCGGTTGACACCCTAGCGCCCCGGCGTCGAAGCCATCATGGAGTTGCCTTTGAGTACCGCTTCGACTCTACTGTTGGTATGTCCTCGAAGAGAGGCATCGAGCCCCCGGTTCCCATCAAACGACCTCAGTAACCAATCGAGACGAAGGGACGGATTTCTGATTATGACCACCAGCTGGTTTGCTGGGACTCCATCGACGGAGAACCAGGGGCTTCACTCGAACGAACCCGATAACAGCTCAACGAGCACCATGTTTTCGACCTCCGAGGTAATAACGAGGAACGGCTCAATCCTCTGTTTCACGAACGGAATGCGGAAGGAGAAAATGATAAAGACAAAATGGCCGCTCGACCAGTCCTACCGCATCACGTGGGGGCTCGAGGGATGACATCACATATAGAGACCCAACGTCGGGGTTGCATGCTCCACTCCTAGAAAATACGGCCTCGGAAGGCCGGTTCCCATACAAATTTCCCGAAACAAAAGCTTACATTTGGGAGTAATACCCGAAGTAACAAAGGCTAAAACTACTAGCTAAGTTACATCATTCAGAGGAAAAAGCATTCCCTTTGAAGGAATTCCTTTGAGTTCCTCGATGGTAGGGCCTAAGGACCCCATCATTGGCAAAGTCAAGCCCCCGACGACTTTAGCTTCCCCGGGTTGTAGAAGAGAGGCAAATGCCCTCGACGCAAACGCCATAGAAGTGGATAGGGCGCGGAGCGATGCGGCAGCTCTGATTCAAGTTGCACCTACTAAGGTCAAAAAAGGCGTCAAGACACTCACCTACAAGGAGGCATCAGCCCTCTAAAGACGGCCCCGTTCCTAGGCTGGCTGACGATGACAGCGGGAAATCGAGGGACATTATTTCCCTCATTAAAGCTAACATCGCAGCTATACTCTACGCCTTCACCACTCCTACAAGGCATGGTGTCCTCATCCTTGCCCTCACCATCGTCGACAGACATTGAGTCACCGGACATAGTCATACCCCTCCTTTCAACTGAAGGGGAACAAGGCTAGTAATGGTGGCGTGGCTACTTGCTTCTGAGCCACTGGTCCTGGCGTTAGGATAATAGCTCAAAGGGATGGAAAGTGTAAAGTTCATGACCATTGAGGTCACCCCAAGGTATGAATGTTTTGGTGATGAATGACAAGCATGAAATATGACTAATGTCTACACGAGTGTTGTGCGTGTAGGAAACCTCATCTACTTAATGATGATTGTTCATGGTTGTCTTGGCGGTTGATGACCATGACCATAAGCATGGAGGCTTAGTGAGCTTCATAGAGTCTAAGGGTTGATGGAGATGGATCAAGACTAAGGACAAGATAGGAGCAAGTGTTTGCAACACTTGTCTAGTTGTTAGGGCTTTGAGTCCATAGGAAAAACCAGACTATCAAGGGGGTCTAGGTCATGTCTCTTAGGACAAACTAGTTGGTGATGTGCATGAGTGCTCAAGGAAATCACAGGCACTAGGTGCTAGTGGAGAAGCCAATGAGCTGTTGGAAGAATTCGGGAAACGAAGTCAAGCGAGCACGAGAAGTTTCTGCCTCTAGACAGAGTGATCGAATAGAAGGTCTAGAGAGACCAGACTTTACGGTCATCAGAGGAACAGAGATTGGATTGCGAGGAATCTGTCAGCGCGAAGGCCCATAGAGACCGGTCGGTACGGTCTACAGACCGGATGGTCCTGTTTGTATGGACGAGGCTTGAGAGCGAGAGGAGCAGTTTTGGACGCTCTCTGGAATGGACAAAAGCGAAGAGACCGGACGGTCCAATCTACTGACCGGACGGTCCGGTCAGTGGAGATTTCAGCCAGTGGTCGGAACCAACAACTCTGCAGGAGCCGTCCAGATAGAGACCAGACGGTTCGGTCAAGGTGTGACCGAACTGGATGGTGAGTTCGCCCAGAAGGCTGATTTCGTAGAGCAACGGCTAGTTTGAGGTTGGAAGCCTATATAAACTTGTTGCTCGGGTCTTGAAGACCTCTCTTGGCCATTGGCATTGCTGAGAGCATCTATAGGAAGCCAAGGGGAAAAGAGAGGAGCACTAGGAGGAGATATTGGATATCTTGAGAGTGTTAGTGAGAGTAACTTGAGCATCTATCCACATCTAAGGCTAGGGTGTCCTTGAGGGTGTGATCTAGGCAGTTACTCTTGGTCTATGGTGAGACCTATACCGGTTAGGTGTCGGAGATCGAGCCTATCATGTTTAGTTGTAAAGGCCGTCACAACTTTGTACACGGTTTGAGCCCGTCGTTGAAAGGGGCATTGCTAGTGAGCGCCCGTGTTGGCTAGGGGAGTCCGGCAGGTTCTTGAGGGAGTCAAGCTTGTGCCTTGGTGGCTGCAGTGACGCAACCGTGTCCTCACTCCAAGAGTGATTGTAGGCTCGTGTGCGAGAACTCCACTTGGTGGCGGGAGGGACCAGAACTCCGGTGGGAGTGGTCCAACGAGGAGTAGGGAAAAGCACCATACTTCTGAGACCTTGGAAAAAAAAATCATGAGTCATCTCTTACTCTACTTCTTAGTATGATGCTTTACTTACCGGATTTACATACCGTGCTATTCATGGTTGTGTGCTTGCCTTGTTGATTACCTTGTAGACTTACATGAATAGGGTAACACATTGATTTTTCAAAATTTTGAATATTTTAAAATTTTGTAGAAGTAACAAGAATGTTAGAATTTTTATAAGAAAAAGGATTATTTTCTAAAGAAAATAATCAAATATAGATTTGTTTTTTTAAAACAATTGATTGTTGCATTCATGTTGAATAGTAGCATATAGCTTTCTATTCTGTCTGAAAATATTTTGAAACTTTGTACTTTTGTTTTGGGAATTTTGTTTAGAAGAATAAAATTAGATTAGGGAAAGAGAGAAGAACATCATCAATAGTGGGCCCCAGCCCCCCCCCCCCCCTCCTCCCCCCCCCCCCCCCCCCCCCCCCCCGTGCCCCCCTTCGGCACCCCCTACCCTCGCTGCCTCTCCACGCCTCGCTGTTGCTGTCACCGCAAGCCGCAGCGCCGCTGCCGCTGCCGCGAGGTCCAGCCTCCCTGTGCCCACGCGACGCTCTGGTGAGCCCGCCTCTATGCGCCGCCCTTCCTCGCGAGCTCCGGTGCGGCAACAATGGCCGCCGCCGCCGATGTTCCACCGTGGACCATGGACCACGGGGTCAACCCCAGGCCACAAGCGCCGTGGACCTGGTCCACAGATATTAATTTGTTTTTATTAATTTATTTATTTCTGTTTAATGAGTTGTAAGTGACCACTTTGCGATTAGGCCCCTGACTTTTTAAGGAAATAGTAATAGGTCCTGCAATTTTATAAAAACCTCCCTGTACTTTCCAGTAATTTTATTTTAGCCTCTGAATTTTTATAAATTATAATTTAGGCTTGGCATTTTACACTTAGGCCCCTAAACTTATAAATAATTATATTTTGGTTCTATAACTTTTACACTTCAGCCCTTGAATTTTTCCAATTTTACATTTTAGTACTTTAATTTTCATAAATTATATTTTATAATTACATTTTACAATTTAGCCCTTATACTTTTTTGAAATTACTTTTAGGCCCCTAAACTTGTCTATTTTTACATTTTGGCCCCTAAAACTTTAACTCGTCGTAACTTTTCAACCGTAGCTCTGAAGTGAGAAATTCTTGCATCAATGCGATCGTAGTGATGAATATTATCTATTCGTACTGTCTTACGGTAATTTGCTGATTTTACTATTTTTAACCCTAGAACTTCAAACATTAATAACTTTTCACTCGTAACTCGGATTTAGGTGATTCTTGCGCTCACGCGATCGTAGTGACACGTACTATTTAAATTGTTTTCTTTTGTCTTGGTTACTATATGGTGTGTTATTTCTTAGTTTGTTTGTATGATTGTCATTCTGGTGTGATGTTGAGTAGACGAACCGCAGATGGAGAACTTCCAGGATCTCCATTCTGAAGACTTTGAGCAGCAGCAAAGGGAACCAGGTAAGTGTCCTTGATGCATTTTGAACATATGTTTTACATTCCTCCCTATCTCTATGCATGCTTGTTCATATTGAATTCCATGTGTCATTATCCTGTTCCATATTAATCCTTGTCGCCTGGCTTCTAGTGTAGTTTCCTAATATGGGTACGTCATGCTTAGTTGATATGTTAGCATTTCGAAATGTCTAATGTTAATCTTGATTAATGGTTCACTTTAATATGATAATCATACGGGATGATTAATCGTTTTTAGCAACATGGAACTTAGGTGATCCAAACTGGAGGATGATGATGATGGTGCGGGTATGCACATATACTCGGTGTGGGATTGTGGTGGTACCTGCTTGGGATCACAATGGTAGGTTCGTGGAACGGGTAACCATGAAAACATCACAAAGCACAGGGCTGATATGGGTAGCTTGGTTGAGTATCAAGATGTCTTCTTAGTTTTGCGGACAGTCGAGGAAGGGGGACGGAACGGTTTACTTCTGGCTTGAGGCGAGGGATGGTTTACTCCAAGCCACAACGCCAAAGGGGGCTTCTGTAGGAATGGTTTAATTTAGCAGCGGTGAAATCTTAGCGTGGATTATTTGCAAGCTGGGAAGCTCTTTGAAAGACCTTGTGGTAATCTCCTGGTTTCACACCAATGGTAGTGTGAATTGGATAACATGGAGACTCTAGTCCACCTGGTAGCAGGGGATGAAATCACCAAACTATGGGTAAAGTTGTGCATCCTCTACATAGAAGATGGTCATGAGCAGCATGGACCTTTCACATGATTAGGGGGAATGGTTGGATGAACTTGGTGGGTAGCCAAGTTTGGTTTGGTTGGGATTGGCTGGCTTCTTAGTGAACGGTGTTCTATATGAACAATTCAACTCTATGTGAGTTGGTGGCTCTGTATTCTATGTGAATCATAGTCCTTTGTGGGTTTTAACTACTTAAAATTAATAGGGTTTGGTCGTTCAACTCACTTAGTAAATAGGATGGCTTTTCAAATTGTCTTAGGTATAGATGCTCATTTATGCAAATAAACCATTATGTCAAACTTTCTTCTATTAAGCTTGCATGTCATATTTTTTCCCACTTGTTGAGTACGGCATGTGCTCACCCTTTCTATTTCCCTTTGTTGTTGTACTCTAAAATGCTGCTCAGAAGATGATGGAGAGATGCACTACATCGATGAGGACTACTACTAGGCGAGCGTGCCCTCGGTCCTTTGTCTGTGGTGTTATGGTGTTTTTCAGCTGCTATTTATCGAGAGAGTCATTCTAGTCTTTGAAAACAATTATTTGTGTAATAATGGTATGTTGTAATAATGATATTGTTTATATTGTTGTTCACTTTACTGTCAATATGTGTCAAACTTGTTCCTAGGCACACATATGATAAGCACTTGGTTTTGTCCTAAAAGCTGGGTGTGACAGAAGTGGTATCAGAGCCGTGTCGACCGTATGACGCTAGCTTAGATACAGTGGTCTTGTTTTAAGGTCTATTTTATAAACTAAAACTATTTTCAAAACTCTTTGGCTTACAATTATAGTCTTCTCTATGTTCAATTTTGTTGTTAGTCTTATTTTACCATTCAGTTTACAAAACCTGTTTTACTAATTCGCTTCTTCTATTCAAAACTGTATAGATGGCCTGTACCAAGAAGACTTCTCACCGGTGCGATCAAAATCCCCATGTCTGGCCTTCACCAGAGCTCGTTCCTCTTGGGTATGAAGATGAGCTTGGGATAGAAGAGGCTTCACAAGAGATGGTGCCCCCACCAAGTCCACCACCTTATCATGACACTCGACTCTTTAAGGATGCCGGAAATAATACTAGAAGATTGCCTCACATGCTTTGGGAGATGCCACAACAGTTGGGTTATGAGAAGCAACCAGAGTACTATGGTAACCAAGTGACATATGAGGGTTTTGGGCCTGTATGGAAGGTTCAAGTGCACATTTTTGCTCCGTGTCCGCTCAGAGGAACTTTCAAGGTGGAAAGGATTCATGAGGCCATTCCTCCACGGACGTCTTTCTCCGCTGGGATCCGTGATGCCACTTTCCAAGCTTGCATGGTCATATGCTCCCATTATCGCCAGTATTTTGAAGATAAAGAGTACGCTTATTTCCCTCAACGCGCAAGTGTATCTACATACATTCACGTAGAGCATGTATCAGGACACGGACAGTGGGAGTTTAAGAAGCAAGTCACTCTTACCACGGTGATTTCCAAGGAGTTGGATTCAACCACGGAGGAGCTATGGTTTTAGCAAAAGAAATATGAGGATTCAATGAAGACGGTAGGCCAGCTCAAGCGACGTTTACCTGATGACTTGGACCTACCTTCGGAAGAAGAGTTAAAGGATGCAACTCTTTTGTCACCACCACGTAGAGTGGCTAGTCATACCCCACCAGCTTATGTCATTCCCAACCTTGACGAGGATTAAGAGGTTTATCCGTTAGTGGCTTCATAATTGTCGATTAGTGTTATCGAGTCAAATAAATGTAATAGTTTCACAAGAGAGTCTTAACGTTTACACGTTCTTTTGTTTGGTTTGCTAGTTCGATCTGGTGTGATGAGTGTCATTTGGATTTTTTGTAACGAGTGTCGATGTGATGCAAGGCCTGTCTTGCAACCACATCCTTATACTATACTTTGACTTTTATTTCATTAAATATTAGGTAATTTGGGATATCTCTTTTGTTTCATACCACTTCCCTGCTTTACCTTATCATCATATCCTTGCACTTTACCTATATCTTCTACCCGTTTTTGCTTACCCTATCGCGATCTACATCAGATGGCAAGAGGTGGAAACTACAATATGAATAACAACAACGAGGACCAAGAGCAGCCACCCCCTCAGTACTCTATGGAGCAGCTCATGGCCATGCAGACACAGCTTCTTCAGAGCATGGACCAGACCATGGTGCAACAACAGAACAACAACATCGCCGCTCAAGCTCCCCAACCTAGAGACAAGCTTGGAGACTTCTAGCAGACCAAGCCCCCGACATTCTCTCACTCCGTAGAGCCCATGGATGCAGATGATTGACTGGCGACAATGAACAAGGAACTTCAAGTAGCTCAATGCAACAACAAGGAGAATGTGTTGTTTGCTGCGCACCAGCTCGTTGGACCCGCTACTGATTGGTGGGATGCTTATGTTGTAGCCCATGAGGAGCCGGATAGTATTAATTGGCAGGAGTTCACCAACAGCTTCAGGTCCCATCATGTGCCTCAAGGAGTGGTAAAGCTAAAGAAGAAAGAGTTCCAGGATCTAAAGCAGGGATCCATGACCGTGAGTGAGTATGTTGCTCGCTTCACCCAACTATCTAGGTATGCCCCAGGAGAAGTGAACACTGAGAAGAAGCATGAGTGTTTTCTTGATGGGTTGAATAATGGCCATGCCTATCCACTTGAGGCTCCTAACAATGCAAACTTTCAAGAGACGATGGATAAAGCTCTAGTTCTGGAGAATAGGAAGGTAAAGATGGATAGCAAGCGCAAGATAGAGCATCAAGGCCAGCAAGGCGGCAGCAACACTAGGCCTCGCATTGGATCATCTTCTAGTGGACCTATATTCTATTCTGGACAGCAAAGTGGACAGCAAAAGACTCAACCTGTAGGCCAAGGATTCTTTACCACTCAACGTCAAATATAATGTCCTAACTTTCAGACGCCTCCCTAGGGATGTCAACGGGTACCTGTTGCCCATTACCCGGCGGGTAAAAACCCTATTAGGGGATGGGTATGGTTCAATTTTTCACCCCGCGGGGAGGATAACGGGAAAAATAATTTCCCTATCAGGCATGCGGATGCGGGTATGGGATTGCATTCCACGTCCCCGTTTCCCCGAACACCCGCTAACACAATGGACTGCGTGAATCTAGCCCAGTAGACCTAGAAAAATATAGAAATCCCCACCTCTCCCCATAGGCATAGCAGGCTCAGAAGCCAAAAACCTAACCTAGTCTCCCACTCTCCCCGCCCCGCCTCTCCTCATTTCTCACGCAGCTGCCGCCCATCGCTCCTCACGAGCTGCTGCTCCCCGCCACTCTTCATGCAGCCGCCGCTCCTCACCGCACGCTGCTCCTCATGCAATCGTTGCTCTTCACTCAATCACTCCTGACGCAGCCGCCGGCCCGCCGCTCCCTGGAAGGCACACGGTGGCTTCTCCTCCCCTCCCCGGAAGGCGCGCATAGTGTCCGATGGCTTCTCCTCTCCTTCCTGGTGGCTTCTCCTCCCCTCCCCGAAAGGCACACGGGGTGGCTGGTAGCTTCTCCTCTCCTCTCCGGTAGGCGCGCGGATTCCCCATCGGGTACCCGCTCCCTGCGTGGGGGCGGGTGTGGGAAAAATCTATCCCCGCAAGCAGGGATAGGGATGGGGGTCTCCTACCCGCCAGAATTTTCCCCATTGCCATCCCTACGCCTCCCATGTCAGTTCAAACCCAGTAGAGAACCAATGGAAATCAAACCCTAACCACCAATAGGAACTGCTACAGGTGTGGAGAAAAGGGTCACTTTGCCAACCAATGCTCCAATCCGCATACGTGCCAACCTGATGAGTACATCATACCCATGGATATACACAACACTCCTCCAACTAAGATAAAAGTTCATGTGCATCACCTGAATTTACAGGTGAGATCGTTTCTAATGTTTTTATTATGTGGTTTTAAGAATAGATTGCTACCTAATGAATTAATTGTTGTTACAAACCATAGAGATGATGATGAGATAGCTAGGGAGGTGATTGGAGGCATGATGGGACAGCAAGAAAGTCCAAGCCAAGATGGAGGCCCAAACAAAACCGACTTCGAGTCTGTTTCGGAGCCCAGTACCAGTCTGCACTAAAACGGACACCCAGGATGCATACGGATTCAGATTTGGACGTTCTATATGTGCTTGGAAAGATAACAAAAAGACCTTTCCAACCCAACTGGTCCCATGTTCAAATTCGTAACAAGCCATCAGCAATCGGCAAAACAAATTGACTTCGAGAATCTGTTCTGGTGCTGCGACACCGTAATCGGTCTTTGGGCCATGTATCGAGTTGAGCCTACCTAGGGCTGCGTCCAGGGGGTCTTGCACGACCCTAGGGTCCTCATATACAGCCGCCGCCTCTTGATTAGGGTTTGGGTTTTGCTTAGATTATTCTGTTGATAATAGTTTTGCCGTTTGATCGGTTTGTAAGACTCCAACTTGTGAGATTCATCGTATACTTTCAAATTTGATTGCATTCTTCTTTGTTCTTGCTTGTGTTCTTGATTTGCAGGCAAGGATAAGCCTTCTCGATGAGGTCAATCGTTCTTGAACGGTTGATAACCAGAGGAGACGTTGTGTTGTGATTGCGGGGTTCAGAACGTGTCGTTCGGAAGCCGGATCGATTTGTGTATCGCCTCCGCCTTAATCAAGATTATCAGAACCTATCGGAAGATCGGGAACCCTTGTTCACATCACAACCCCTAACCCAAGATGTTGCCCCAACACCCAACCGCAATGTTAACTCTGCCCCAACAGCAGCCAAGCAGAACTATGCTAGAGGTCGAGTCAACCAAGTTGCTCATGAAGATGCCCAAGAAGCCTCAGACATTGTTCTTGGTATATTACTTGTCAACTCAAACCCTGCTATAGTTTTGTTTGATTCTAGAGCATTGCATTCATTCATATCATCCAAGTATGTGGTCAAGTGCAACATACCCATCACCTTGCTCAAGAATAAGATGATAGTTAGTTCACCTGGAGGGGAATTGAAAGCAGATCATGGATGCCATAAATTAAGTGTTAGCATAAGGGGGTAGACTTTACTACAAGTTTCATTGTTTGGATTCCAACAGTATAGATGTGAAACTCGGAATGGATTGGTTAACCAAGCACAAGGGAATCATAGATTGTCCTAGAAAGGCGGTCAAGCTGACACATCTGTAAGCTTCATGACCATTGATGATTGGATCCCCAAGGTATGGATGTTTTGGTGATTAATGACAACTATGAAATTATGGGCTAATATCTACATGAGTGTTGTCTATGCAGGAATCATCTCTCTACTCTACTACAAATCTTATGGATGATGGCTGCCTTGGCGATTGATGATAATGACCACAAGCATAGAGTCTTGTTGACCTTAATGGAGTCTAAGGGTTGATGGAGATGGATAAAGGCTAAGGATAAGCTATGGAGCAAGTGTTTGGAACACTTGTCTAGTTGTTAGGGCTTTGAGTCCATAAGAAAAACTAGACTATCAAGGGGGTCTAGGTCATGTCTCTTTAGGTCATGCTAGTCAGAGATGTGCATGGATGCTCAGTGAAATCACAGGCACTAGGTGACAGTGGAGAGGCCAAGGAGCTATTCGGAGAAGCCGAAAAACGAAGTCAAGCGAGGACGAGAAGTTTTAGCTTCTATACAGAGTGACTGGATACAGGGGTCAGTGGTGACCGGACTGTACGGTCACTAGAGGAGATAGCATTCGAGAGAGAAGATTCGCGAGAAATCTGCCTATGCTGAAGACCATAGAGACTAGACTGTCCGGTCTACAGACCGGACGGTCTGGTGTGGACAGGTGAAGCACAGGGCAGAGAGGAAGCAGGCTTTCTAGAGTCCGATGAACTTGTCCGACATGTCGGACAACTCCAATGATTGGAGTGACCGGACGGTACAGTGTTATGACTGGACTGTACGGTTAGTACGAGGATTAGCAGTGGGCAGAGCCATTGGAGCTGTGTCTACAGTGACCGGATGGTTCGGTCAGACAGTGACGGGACAGTCCGGTCAGTTGACCCAGGAAGCTGATTTCATGGAGCAACGACTAGTTGGAGGTTGGAAACCAATATAACTTTGTTGTTGGGGTCATGGAGACCTCTCTTGGCCAGTGAAATACCTGAGAGCATTTGGTAAGGTCCAAGTGGAAAAGAGGAGAGCTCTAGGAAGAGATATTGGATATCTTGAGAGTGCTAGTGAGAATAACAAAAGTGTCTATGCACATCTAAGGCTAGGGTGTCCTTGAGGGTGTGATCTAGGTTGTTACTCTTGGTCTATGGTGAGCCCTAGACCGGTTAGGTGTCGATGATCGAGCCTATAATGATCGATTATGAAGGCCGACACACGCTTGTACATGGTTTGAGCCCGCCGTTGAAAGGGGCATTGCTAGTGAGCACCTATGCTGGCTCGGGGAGTCCGGTAAGTTATTGAGTGAGGCGAGCTTGTGCATTGGTGGCAGCGGTGACGCGACCGTGTCTTCACTCCGGGAGTAATTGTGGGCTCGTGTGCAAGAAATACACTTGGTGGCGGGAGGGACCAGGACTCCGGCGGGAGTGGTCCATCGAGGAGTAGGGGAAGGCGTCATCCTTTCAAGACCTTGTGAAAAAAAAAATCATGAGCATTCCTTGACCCTCTCTTTACTATTCCGCATTTGTGTGCTCTAGTTGATAGTGTGACTTGTGGCTTGCACAAGCTATTGTGTTTAGCTTCCGCATTCCGTACTCATCATGAATACTAGCATGTGTAGGGTCTTGGCCTACTAGAATTGTTAGGTTGCAATGATTGTCGGGATCTAGTAGTGTGAAATTGAAGTATTCAGATTTGTGGTCGGCTTACCGATTCACCCCCCCCCCCCTCGGTATGCCTTCGGTCTTTACAATATCCTAATGGAGCAGAGGTGGAATATGTGGCAAAAGCATTGCCACACGACAAGGAAAGGTTGCACAAGAATGCACCCAATGGAGTAAGAGCCTAGTTTCCTTCTTTCTTTCTGATCCTATCCGAATCTCGGTACGAGATCCCTTTTAAGGGCGGTAGATTTGTAACACACTAATTTTTCAAAATTTTGAATATTTTAAAATTTTGTAGAAGTAATTAGAGTGTAGCAGTTTTATTAAAACAATTGATTTTTGCATTCATGTTGAATAGTAGCATATAGGTTTTTATTCTGTGTGAAAATATTTTTGAAACTTTGTACTTTTGTTTTGGCAATTTTATTTAGAAGAAAGAAATTAGATTAGGGAAAGAGAAAGAAGAAAAGAAAAGAAAAAACCCTCTGAGTCGTGAGCCTCTCCCTCC
Organism: Eleusine indica; assembly: GCA_030378355.1. Classification (NCBI taxonomy): domain Eukaryota; kingdom Viridiplantae; phylum Streptophyta; class Magnoliopsida; order Poales; family Poaceae; genus Eleusine; species Eleusine indica. The sequence continues at coordinate 19,084,405 of CM059502.1, forward strand.
CCTCGGTCCAACTTCCTCCTCTCCTTCTCCCCCCTCCCCCCCCCCCCCCCCTTCTCTCTCTTCTCGCTTGGGCCGAAGGCCACCCGAGGCCCACTTCCCCTCCTTTTCCGTCCTGCCACGACCATGGGCCGAATTTCTCCCCGTGGCCCATTTCTCCCTCTCCCCCTCCTCCCTCTCTAGTTCGGCCCAGCGCCTCGCCCGTGCGGGCCACCCGGCCCTGCCCACGCCTTCCCTAACCCTAGAGCCAAACCCGCCACTGCCGCCTCTCAGCGTGCGTGCCACGCCTCCCCGAGACCCGCGCGCCCATCAATAGCGGGCCGAGCCCCCCATGCCCCCTTCCGCACCCCTTGCCCCCGTCGCCTCGCCGCTGCCGCCGCCGCCGCAAGCTCTGGCCTCCCCGTGCCCGCGCGACACTCTGGTGAGCCCGCCTTCGTGCGCCGCCCTTCCCTCGCCCCTCCCGGCAGGCCACCGCGCGCCGGAGCGCCTCCCGGCGAGCTCCGGTGCGGCACCAATGGCCGCCGCCGCCAATGGTCCACTGTGGACCATGGACCATGGGGTCAACCCCGGTCCACAAGTCCCATGGACCTGGTCTACGAATATTAATTTGTTTTATTTATTTATTTATGTTTAATGAGTAGTAAGTGACCACTTAGCGATTAGGCCCCTCATTTTTCAAGTAAATAGTTATAGGTCCTACAATTTTATAAAAGCCTCCTTGTACTCTCTAGTAATTTTATTTTAGCCTCTGAATTTTCATAAATTATAATTTAGGCTAGGAATTTTACACTTAGGCACGTAAACATATAAATAATTGTATTTTGGTCCTATAACTTTTAAACTTAAGCCCCTTAACTTTTCCAAAATTACATTTTAGACCTTTAATTTTTCAAAAATTATATTTTATACTTACATTTTACAGTTTAGCCCTTATACTTTTCTAAAACTACTTTTAGGCCCCTAAACTTGTATGTTTTTACATTTTAGCCCCTAAAACTTCAACTCATAGTAACTTTTCAACCATAGCTCCGAACCAAGAAATCCTTGCACCAATACGATCGTAGTGATGTATATTATCAATTTGTACTATCTTACGGTAATTTCCTGATTTTACTATTTTAACCCTAGAACTTCAAACATAAATAACTTTTTACTCGTAACTCGGATTTAGGTGATTCTTGCGCTCACGTGATCTTAGTGACACGTACTATTTTATAGTATTATTTTATTTTTCTCTTTGGTACTATATGGTGTGTTGTTTCTTAGTTTATTTGTATGCTTGTCTTTCCGGTGTGACGTTGAGTAGACGAACCGCAGTTAGAGAAGTTCCAGGATCTCCATTCCGAAGACTTTGAGCAGCAGCAAAGGGAACCAGGCAAGTGTCCTTGATGCATTTTGAACCTATGTTTTACATTCCTCTCTATCGCTATGCATGCTTGTTAATATTGAATCCCATGTGTCATTATTTTGTTCCATATTATTCCTTGTCACCTAGGTTCTAGTGTAGTTTACTAGTATGAGTATGTCATGCTTAGTTTGCTATGTCGGGTATTAGAAGTGTCTAATGTTAATCTTGGTTAATGGTTCACTTTAATATGATAATCATGAGGGATGGGTAATCTTTTTTAGCAACATGGAAGTTAGGTGATCCAAACAGGAGGATGATGATGATGGTGTGGGTATGCACATGTACTCGGTACAGTACTGTGGGATTGTGGTGGTACATGCTTGGGATCACAATGGTAGGTTCGTAGAACGTGTAACCATGAAAGCAGCGCAAAGCACAGGACTGATCTGGGTAGGCTTGGTTGAGTATCAAGAGGTCTTCCCAGTTTTGCGGGCAGTCGAGGAAGGGGGATGGAACGGTATACTTCCGGCCTCAGGCGAGGGATGATTTACTCCAAGCCACGGCGTCAGAGGGGGCTTCTATAGGAACTGTTTAATTGCGCAACGGTGAAACCTTAGCGTGGATTGTTTGCAAGCTGGTAAGCTCTTTGAAAGACCTTGTAGTGATCTCCGGGTTTCACACCAAAGGTAGTGTGAATTAGACAACATGGAGACTCTAGTCCACCTGACAGCAGGGGATGAAATCACCAACCTATGGGTAAAGTTGTGCAACCTTTGTAGAGTGTCAAACTGTTATAATAGCCGTCCTCACGGTCATGAGCGGCATGGACCTTTCACACAATTAAGGGGAATGGTTGGGTGACCTTTGATGTGAACAAGGGTTCCCGATCTTCCGAAAGGTTCTTGGTAAGTTGATTTGGTCGGAGGCGACACACAAATCGATCCGGCTTCAGAACAGCACGTTCTAAACCCCGCAATCGCAGCACGACGTCTCCTCTAGTTATCAATCATCCAAAAGACAACTGACCTCGCCGAGAAGGCTAATCCCTGCCTGCGAATCAAGAACACAAGCAAGAAACACGAAGAATGCAACACAATTGCAGATGTATGATTAAACTCTCGAAGTTGGAGTCTCACAAACCGATGAACGGCAAAACTGTTTATGAACAGAATTGATCTAAGCAAAACCCAAACCCTAATGGTGCGGCGGCGGCTGTATATAAAGACCCTAGGGTCGTGCAAGACCCTCTGGACGTGCCCCTAATTGGGCTCAACTAGATACAAAGCCCAAAGGCCAAAAATAGGCGACGCAGCACCAACACAGATTCTGGACTCTCTCTTGCTTTGACGATTTTCGATGACTCCTTATGAATTTTGACATGAGGCTGGCGGCATTGGAAAGGTCTTCTCCTTATCTTTCCGTGCATATGTAGAACGTCCAAATCCGAGTCCGTATGCGTCCTGGGCGACTGTTTTAGTGCAGACTGGTCCTGGGCCCCGAAACAGACTCGAAGTCGGTTTTGATTGGGCCTCCACTTTGGCTTCCAAGCCCTTGCTGGTCCTCCACGTTCCCAACTCCTTCTCCCATCATCTCCTGATCCTCTCCATGATTTCTAATCATAAAGTAATCATTAGGTAGCATCACTCTCCATTCTCAAATCATGGAGAGTGATGTTACTTTTGAGAATGGAGAGTGATGCTACCTAATGATTACTTTATGATTAGAAATCATGGAGAGGACCAGGAGATGATGGGAGAAGGAGTTGGGAACATGGAGGACCAGCAAGGGCTTGGAAGCCAAAGTGGAGGCCCAATCAAAACCGACTTCGAGTCTGTTTCGGGGCCCAGGACCAGTCTGTACTAAAACAGTCGCCCAGGACGCATACGGACTCTGATTTGGACGTTCTACATATGCACGGAAAGATAAGGAGAAGACCTTTCCAATGCCGCTGACCTCATGTCAAAATTCATCCGGAGTCATCGGAAATCATCAAAACAAGAGAGAGTCCAGAATCTGTGTCGGTGCTGCGTCGCCTATTTTTGGCCTTTGGGCTTTGTATCTAGTTGAGCCCAATTAGGGGCGTGTCCAGAGGGTCTTGGGTCTTTATATACAGCCGCCACCGCACCATTAGGGTTCGGGTTTTGCTTAGATCAATTCTGTTCATAAACAGTTTCGCCGTTCATCGGTTTATGAGACCCCAACTTCGAGAGTTTAATCATACATCTGCAATTGTGTTGCACTCTTCGTTGTTCTTGCTTGTGTTCTTGATTCGTAGGCAGGGATTAGCCTTCTCGGCGAGGTCAATCGTCTTTTGGATGGTTGATAACCAGAGGAGACGTCGTGCTGCGATTGCGGGGTTTAGAACGTGCTGTTCTGAAGCCGGATCAATTTGTGTGTCGCCTCCGACCAAATCAACTTACCAAGAACCTTTCGAAAGATCGGGAACCCTTGTTCACATCAAGTGGTAATCAGAGCTTCAGGTGCACCGTCAGGTTCACACTATCCTTCAGTTTTGTTTTTGTGTTCTTCCTATCGTCCACAGAAAATACCAAAAAAAAATTTCCCCCGCCCATAACCACGTGTTTAACCTTTGCATATTTCAATTTCAGAGTCCGTAGTGTTGAGTTTGTGCCCTAGTTCTTGTTTAGTCATTGGTTTAGTTTGTGTTTTTGCCATCAGTAGTGTTTCCCTTGCAACCATAGCCGCCATCCCCTTCACCATCCTCGGTATTGTCAGCTTTGTGTGCTAGGGTTGATTGATCAACACGCCCACCCTAATCCCACCCTAAACCCACCCTCACCACCTCGGACCAATTTTCACAAATTCCACTTTCCGTTGCATCCACCTCGCCAAAACAAAATCCCTACCCGACCCCAAGCCCGACTCGGATTTCATTCAAACCCCCGGGTTCTTCATAACCGATTCTGACACCCCTTCGGTAAAACACCCCAAGTAGGCGAGCATATGTGGCGACAGATGATGGCGGTTACATGAGCACCTCCGATGTGGAGGATGAGGAGGAGGATGTCGCTGCCACCAGCGGTGACCTCGTCCTTGGAGGCGGAGATACCACGGGCTACATGAATATTATTGTGCAGCGTGTGCTTAGCACACAAATCCAGCAGCTCGAGATGATGCAGCGACATAACTTGTTCCAGATTTTCTTCGTCATCAAGAACCGTCGGGCACGTGTCATCATTGATGGAGGAAGCTGCAACAATTTGGTGAGTTCTGATGTGGTTAAGAAGCTTGATTTGACCACATGCCCACATCCACATTCATACTACATTCAGTGGTTAAATGACTCTAGAAAAGCTAAGATAATACAAACTTGCAGAGTTCCTTTTTTCATTGGTTCTTATGTGGATTCTGTTGATTGTGATGTTGTACCCATGCAAGCTTGTTCACTTTTATTGGGTAGACCTTGGGAATTTGATAATGATGCTGTACACCATGGTAAAAGTAATAAGTATACTTTTATGCATAAAAGAACTAAAATTACTTTGTTACCAATGACCCCTGCTGAAATTGTACAAACTGACTTAGAACGAGCTGCTAGTTTGAAAAATAAAAGCCCTGAAATTCAGCAACCTGTTAATTCTGCTTCTACACCAAGTAATGTTAATGATTCTTCAAGTTCTAAGGGTGCTGCAATTAAATTACAAGGTCGTTCATGTCTTGCCACAAAATCTGAGCTTGCTGAAATTTCTAGTGATGATATTTGCTATGCTTTGATATGCAAACAAGCCTTGTTTTCGCTTGGTGATATTGCTTCTAGTGCTTTGCCTCCTGCTGTCACTAACCTTTTGCAGGAGTATGAGGATGTTTTCCCAGCTGAGATACCCCCGGGATTGCCATCTTTGAGAGGGATTGAGCATCAAATTGATTTGATTCCTAGTGCTAGTTTACCAAACCGTGCTGCTTATAGGACCAACCCTGAGGAGACTAAGAAGATACAACGACAAGTCCAAGACCTTTTGGATCGTGGGTATGTTCGTCAATCACTTAGTCCTTGTGCTGTTCCTGTACTTTTGGTTCCTAAGAAAGATGGTTCTTGGCGTATGTGTGTAGATTGTAGAGCCATTAATAACGTTACTATTAGGTATCGTCATCCTATTCCTAGGCTAGACGACATGCTTGATGAGTTATATGGTGCTATAATTTTCACTAAAATTGATTTTCGTAGTGGCTACCATCAAATTAGAATGAAACTTGGAGATGAATGGAAAACAGCTTTCAAAACCAAATTCGGGTTGTATGAGTGGTTAGTAATGCCTTTTGGGTTGACTAATGCACCCAGTACTTTCATGCGTTTGATGAATGAGGTTTTAAGACCTTTTATTGGCAAATTTGTGGTTGTTTACTTTGATGATATCTTGATTTATAGCAAATCCATGGATGATTATATGATTCATTTGCGTGCTGTTTTTTGATGCTTTGCAAGTTGCACGTTTATTTGGTAACCTTGAGAAGTGCACCTTTTGCACGGATCGAGTCTCTTTTCTTGGCTATGTTCTGACTCCACAGGGAATTGAGGTGGATGAGGCGAAGATTGAAGCCATAAAGAGCTGGACTGTACCAAAAACTATCACACAGGTGAGGAGTTTTCTTGGTCTTGCAGGTTTCTACCGCCGCTTTGTCAAAGATTTCAGCACCATTGCTGCACCATTGCATGAGTTGACAAAGAAGGGCGTTGACTTCCATTTTGGTAAGGTACATCATGAGTCTTTTGATGCTTTGAAGGACAAACTTACACATGCACCATTGCTGCAATTATCCAATTTTGATAAGACTTTTGAGCTTGAATGTGATGCTAGTGGTATAGGCATTGGTGGTGTTTTGACGCAAGATGGTAAACCTGTTGCATACTTTAGTGAGAAAATTACTGGGCCTGTTTTGAATTATTCCACGTATGATAAGGAACTATATGCACTTGTACGTTCTTTACAGACGTGGCGTCATTATTTGTTGCCCAAAAAATTTATTATTCATTCTGATCATGAATCACTTAAGTATATTCGTTCTCAATGCAATTTGAACCGTAGACATGCTAAATGGGTTGAGTTTATTGAGTCTTTTCCTTATATTATTAAACATAAGAAAGGGAAGGATAATGTGATTGTTGACGCTTTATCTAGGCGATATACTTTGTTGTCTCAACTTGATTGTAGAATTTTTGGACTTGAGGCAATTAAAGAACAATATGTTGCTGATGTTGATTTTAAAGATGTATTGCTGCACTGTAAAGAAGGTCGTTCTTGGCTCAAATTTGTGTTGAATGATGGTTTCTTGTTTAGAGCTAACCGCCTATGCATTCCAGTTGGTTCCGTTCGTCTTTTGTTGTTGCAGGAGGCGCATGGAGGTGGATTGATGGGTCATTTTGGTGCTAAGAAGACAGAGGATATTTTGGCCACACACTTCTTTTGGCCAAGGATGAGGAAAGATGTTGAGCATTTTGTTGCTCGCTGCACTACATGTCAAAAAGCTAAGTCTCGATTGAATCCACATGGTTTATACATGCCACTTCCTGTTCCTTCTATTCCTTGGGCGGATATTTCTATGGACTTTATTTTAGGACTGCCTAGGACTAAGAGGGGGAGCGATAGCATTTTTGTTGTTGTGGATCGTTTTTCCAAGATGGCACACTTTATACCATGTCATAAAACTGATGATGCTAGTTAGATTGCTGATCTTTTTTTCAAAGAAATTGTACGTTTGCATGGTATGCCTTCTACTATTGTTTCAGATCGTGATGCAAAATTCTTGAGTCATTTTTGGCGCACGCTTTGGAATAAGTTGGGTACAAAGTTGCTATTTTCTACAACTTGTCATCCACAAACAGATGGACAAACTGAGGTTGTGAACCACACTTTGGGTACTATGTTGCGAGCTATTTTTAAGAAAAATTTAAAGCAATGGGAAGAATGCGTACCTCATGTTGAGTTTGCTTATAATCGGACAACACATTCTACTACCAAGGTAAGTCCATTCAAGGTAGTGTATGGTTTTGATCCTCGTACTCCACTTGATATACTTCCTCTACCTATTAATGAGAGAGTTCATGTTGATGCTAAGAAGCGTGCTGAATTTATTTTACAAATGCATGAGACCACTAGACTTAGCATTGAAAAGATGAATGAAAAGTATAAAATTGCTGGTAGTAAGGGTAGAAAGGAAGTAAAGCTTGATGTAGGAGATTTAGTGTGGTTACACTTAAGGAAGGATAGATTTCCAGAATGGAGAAAGTCTAAACTAATGCCTAGAGCTGATGGTCCATTCAAAATAATGGAGAAGATTAATGATAATGCATACAAACTTGAGTTGCCTCCCGAGTTTTGGGGTTAGTCCTACTTTTAATATTTTAGATTTGAAACCATACTTGGGAGAAGAGGATGAGTTCGAGTCGAGGACGACTCCACTTCAAGAGGGGGAGGATGATGAGGACATCACTCCTATGGATACACACAACACTCCTCCAAATCTGGACTTGCAAGGTCCAATGACTAGAGCTCGTGCACGACGACTAAATTTAGAGGTGAGCTCGTTTCTACGTTCTTCGCTATATGTTACTTTTGAGAATGGTTTGCTATCTAATAATTATTTTATAATTAGAAACCATAGAGAGGACCAGGAGATGATGGGAGAAGGAGTTGGGAACGTGGAGGACCAGCAAGGGCTTGGAAGCCAAAGTGGAGGCCCAATCAAAACCGACTTCGAGTCTGTTTCGGGGCCCAGGATCAGTCTGCACTAAAACAGTCGCCCAGGACGCATACAGACTCGGATTTGGACGTTCTACATATGCATGGAAAGATAAGGAGAAGACCTTTCCAATGCCGCCAACCTCATGTCAAAATTCATCCGGAGTCATCGGGAATCGTCAAAACAAGAGAGAGTCCAGAATCTGTGTCGGTGCTGCGTCGCCTATTTTTGGCCTTTGGGCTTTGTATCTAGTTGAGCCCAATTAGGGGCGTATCCAGAGGGTCTTGCACGACCCTAGGGTCTTTATATACAGCCGCCGCTGCACCATTAGGGTTCGGGTTTTGCTTAGATCAATTCTGTTCATAAACAGTTTCGCCGTTTATCGGTTTGTGAGACCCCAACTTCGAGAGTTTAATCATACATCTGCAATTGTGTTGCACTCTTCGTTGTTCTTGCTTATGTTCTTGATTCGCAGGCAGGGATTAGCCTTCTCGGCGAGGTCAATCGTCTTTTGGACGGTTGATAACCAGAGGAGACGTCGTGCTGCGATTGCGGGGTTTAGAACATGCTGTTCTGAAGCCGGATCGATTTGTGTGTCGCCTCCGATGAAATCAACTTACCAAGAACCTTTTGGAAGATCGGGAACCCTTGTTCACATCAATTTCCCCCCACTTGCTGAGTATGGCATGTGCTCACCCTTACTATTTTCCTTTGTTGTTATACTCTAAACTGCTGCTCAGAAGATGATGGGGAGATGCACTACATCGATGAGGACTACTACTAGACGAGCGTGCCCCCGGTCGATTGTCTGTGGTGTTATGGTGTTTTTCCGCTGCTATTTATCGAGAGAGTCGTTCTAGTCTTTGAAGACAATTATTTATGTAATAATGGTATGCCATAATAATGACATGTCTTATACTGTTATTCACTTTACTGTCGATATGTGTGAAATTTGTTCCTGGGCACATATTTGATAAGCACTTGGTTTTGTCCTTAAAACTAGGAGTGACAAATAGCCTTCTTGCTTGCTATTAGTGTTTAAGCTTTCACATTTGATCACTAGCATGTATACTAGTTGCTTTGGCTTGATTGATCATCCTTGTATGTATCATGCTACTCATGCTTGTGTGCTCTAGCTCTTTATCTTGTAGCTTTCCATGAGTAGGCTCCTTTGCTAGCTTGTTGTGTGCTTCCGCGTGTCTTTGATTACAAGCTTGCATAGGAGTTGTTTGCCTTGTGTGATCTACTAGTATGCATAGGATGCCTTTTCTTTTATAGGACTATTCTCTTGCTAGTGTGATCACCACTAGAATTGCTGTAGGAGTTGTTTGAGTGGTCGATTTTAGGCATTGGCGAATTTGGTAGATATAGCGACTTCCCGATTCACCCCCCACCCCTACCCTTCTCGGTCACTCGATCCTTTCAGAAAGACCTTGGTGAAAGCACTGATCAGACCCGGCTTTAAATAAGTGAACCGGTCGCATGTCAGACAAGAACGAGTCACGGGCCACCTATACATCGCCCTGCGACAGGGCAGGCCTGCACCGTCAGGTCACTATTGGCATTTCTTAACATTTTCACTAAATTGCTTTAGCAACGAAGCCAAGAAATGTTTGTTGGTAATCTTTAACGAATGCAGGTAATCCGCAAGCGCACGAAGAATATCGTTGTAGCATTTCACCCGGAAGTATTCAAGGTATCGTATTTGTTTTATCCCAAAGGAAGGCATAGGTCGATCAAGGTATTACCATGTTCTAAACAAGCATGATGGATTACAAGGCAAAGTCCTCACATAGGTAAGTATATATGATAATTCATGGTAGTGGACACACAGAGAGCATACTCTAGATAAATAAACCTAGTCTAGTGGAGAAGGACAAAGAACGAGCTATGTTCCTATATTGCTTTTTATATACTTGCATAGTCTATGTTATACTATTATACAGATACATAACAAAGCAAGACAATTAGATCATCACACACTAGGCATCAGGTTTTCCCATGCATCCACAGTACGATTCCGGCCAAGAGCCTGCTGCGTAGCCAAACGTGGAGGATTTCAATGAACAGATAGGGCCATCACCACCTACTACCTACCTCTAGCAATCCGTGGACTATGTGATAAATAATGCATTCTATTGATCTAAGCACTGTTGGTAGCCGTAAATTCCATTTTTTCCACAACCAATTTACAATAAAAAGGTAGATCTTAATTAATAAAATAATCTTTGTACTCATGAGTTTCACAAGTTTTGGTGAAATATGTGGTTGCAGGTGCTATAGGACCAAAATAAGCAAAAACATGTGAAAATACCCCATCGGCCGATCACGGCTGTGAAACAGCCTTTTCTTGATAGCCGACAGGGTCGTTAACAGCCAGAATCAGCACCCGGTCAGGTCATCACCAAGTAAAATTATCAACCGGCCAGATGATAACCTATCATCACCCGGCAGGGTGAATCAAGTGTTCAATCAATTCCCGGTCATACGACAACATGACCTAGGACCACCGGCCGATTTGGAACTTCACCCCCTCTACAGGTCGATATGCAAACGTCATCGCCATGAAGCCTTTTCCTAATTCCGGTCAAAAAGATTTTCAAAGAGACAAAGGAAGGAGGTCGACACATGGCCTAACCGAGAGAGGGGAAGGACAACTAGGCCACAAGGCCAAAGGGCTGCCGCCCAAAAATGGGTCATCGCCCGGCGGGCCTTGCCGCCCGGTGAGTTGTGCCGCCCGGCAGGCTTGCCACCTGACCTACCGGGCCATTCGGCCTATTAAGCCTACCACCCGGCCTGCCACTCCTACCGACATAAAACCAAAGAAAAAGGCCAACCGACACTCGAAACCAACCTCATAATATCATTACGGCCGTCCAGAATAAGTCGGTTGGAAAACCGACCAAATCGGGTGGTCGCTCGGCCTTCCCGGCCGCCCGACTGACCCTGCCGCCCTGGCCTCCACGGCCGCCCGGCGCACCCGGCCGCCCGGTCAATGAATTTTCACCATTTTCGGCCACTGACTTCCCACCGGCCTACACGTACTCCCCCTCCATTATTTGGGTATAAATACCACAATTTGGCCATAGGTTTAGACAACAATTAAGGAGGACAACAAGCACCACGCTACAGAAATGTATTAGAATAGGGAGTGGGAGTGAGAGGTAGAAGTCCAGGAGGGAGCCGGGGATGTCAGTCCTTCTCACCTTGTGCCTCGGGGATGATTCTCCACCAAGAGTAGAGGCCCCGTCCTTCGCCCGGGTAACAAGTAGACAATCTTTTATGCATTTAATCACTAAAGCTTTCTTTATTTATATCTTGTTTATGGGTTCTTAGTCCATGTTAGATAAAGTTATTTACTTTATTTGACCGTGGTTACTCTGCCGTTAGTTAACAAGGTTAGAGTAGTAATTGTAAGTGTATACGTGGTGTATAGACTTAGAATTATCTAAGTTTGCTCCCAACCCCACGGGCTGTGTGGTAGGTAGTTAGGTGGTGACAGCACTAAGCTATCCTCTGTAGTCCACCATATTCGGGTTGGGCTCGTAGGCGTTGATGGTAGTTTTACCCGAGGTCCCTTCCCATCCCTTTTCGCACCTCAGATGACTATGCCCCGAAGTAAACAAGAGTAAATATTGGAGTCTGTTGATTATCTGGATATAAGTTGTCACATGAAGCAAAGGCCGGAGGACCCTCTCAACCCATTGTTACTCTTCTCTTTTGTTCACTGGAGTTGGATTAGGATAGAGTTTCACTTCTCATTTCCCGTGGATTCGATACCTTGGAATACTCCCGGGTGAAACCTACATCGGCATCTGTATGCTTGTGGATTTCTCTATTAGACATAAGGATCGCCAACAAGCACCACACTTACATCTCTAGAACAATAAGCAATAATCCCCTAGCGATGAATTAGAAAATGAGCAATCACATTTAAGTGAACACTAAGCACGTGGAAATGATCTAAGTCAAACATTAGTCATGTACTACTATACAATATAAATGAAGACTATAGTAACGGCTTATGTCTAACATGGTAATATAGTATAACCATACTACTAACATCCAAGCATACTAACCACATACATGAATGAATCATATAATCAAACAAGAAAAATATGACCCAAGCACAACTATATAGAAAGACTAAATAAATTAAATAGAATAAAGTCTTACAAAAGGAGAAAGATACAAGAGTCATACCATAACTTCAAAAAAGACTTGGGAACTAAAGAGGACTCTATTATAAGCCTAACTCCACTAAAACTAGAGCGAAACTCAAAATGAATAAGAGAGTGATGCTTCTTCGTGTGTGTAGAGGAGTGACTCACACCATTCCTTTTATAGCTGTCCAAAGACGGTTCTGAGGTCGGTAACTCCCGCCCTAAGGCGTACAACCGTCTTTGGGAAGTCAGTAGGGAACCGCCATAGGAAGGTGAGCCTCAGTGAGCTATCCTCCTGTTCGGCCGAACACGGGTGGGTGGTCCCTTTTGACTTCTCCACGGCTTAGCCTACTACAAGAAATTTGACATTTTACGACATTTTAATTTTGTTGTAGAATGTAAGAAATACGTGGTAGTATAGAATTTACGACATTCAGGTGACAAAAATCTATTCGTCGATGAATGTCTGTTATAAAAGGTATTCAACGACGTTTTGATCTTTTTTTGTTGCAAATTCATTATAACGATTTTTTACTTCATCGCTAACTTATGACATTGTATTTACGCTACTATATAACTTCAAAACGTCGTAAAACAGATGTTTAATATAACAATATAGGATAGGCCCATTTAGAATTATGGGCTGAATCATTTGGGCCAGACCGTTTTATATTATGGATCAGGCTCATTGAAGACCACGAATTGGGCCCATCAAGGACCACGGGCCAGACCCATTTAGGACCACAGGTCAAGCCCATGTAGAAACATGGGCCATGCCAATTAGGACCACGGACCTACCTTAATCAAAACCATGGGCCATGCCCATTAACGACTATGGATCAGGCCCATGTAGAACTGTACTAGGACTATTTGTAACTACAGGCCATTCAGGACTATCAGCCAGGCCCATTTTGCAGCACATTTTAATACTAATGTCCAGCAAGAAGCAAATCTTCACATCACATAATTCACATGAAATTGATGATAATCTGACAGCCCATTTACATCCACATTCATAAACCAAGTCCAAAATACATTAGTTACAATATTATTCCCAACAGATCTACAACTTCAGAAAGAAGTCAGCAAACCAGCAAAAGACTAATCAAATTATAGTCACATTAGCCAAGTATCAAAATAAACAGTAGCAGATCTGCAAGGTAGTACTTGTTAATGTTAAAACAAACATCGAAGATTGGCATCAGTCTTCTCAGCATGCTTCTTCAATGCCTCTGTCACTTGCAACAGCCAGTAAAGGCATACGGCTGCTATTTCTCATCCTCACAAAGCGCCTCCCATATCCACTGTCAAGATAAAAAAGATTATCACATCATCGTGTGAGGATAGGGTAGAAATTGAGTTTTCAACTACACAACAAAACTAAAAAACTGCAGTCTTTTTACTCACAGGGGATCATAGGTGAATCTTAAATCACTAAAACATCAAAACAAAACACAAGTGCAACACGTACAGAAGTGCAGATGATTATATAAAGTGGGGCAGAATTCTTTCAGCTCTATGACTAATTTTGCAAGCAAATTCTCAGCCACAGGATAAACTGAACCAAAAGAACTTATTCTACAATAACCTATTAACCTACCTTAACATTTATTAATTCTTTACTGACAATAATAGAGAAGCATTTTGACTTAGTTTGATATTAGTAAAGCATACACATGTAAGAAAAATCAACATTCCTAAAAAGCACAACACCTAGAGATCATTGTTCCAGGGGAACGCCAAAAATGACTTTTTACAGTGTACCAAAATGATGCAAATCATGACATCAGGTAAATAAGGGCAGGAGTTAGTTCAGAAAAGCCTGAATACTTACATCGTGCTCCACCAGAAAAATCTCATTTCTCTCGAGGTGCTGGAGCAGAAGCATTATTTGTAAAACATGGTCACTTGCATTTCTGGACTTGTAGCATCATCTCCTTTATCGCTTCAGGCCATGTATGTTTGTATCATATCTGAATTCTGCAAGCACAGATATACACAAGGACATACAGATGTTAGGGTTCTAAGTCATATGTAAAAGCACACTCATATGTTTGCAGACATCAGAATAGAAACCATGCTAAGTAAAAACTTAGAATATTCATATTTCTCAATGCAAGGAAAGAAACAGAAACTAAAAGAGCAAGATCCAATATATGAACACTTGTGATTAATTGCAGCTATAGACATATCCATCTTGACACAAATCTGGAGGAGCATTGACAAGAAATATTCACAAATGATTTACGTCTCAGCTTAAAAAAACAAAGGAACTAAGAAAAGTCAAACAGCAGAGCAGACCAACCTGCAGTTTATGCAGTGCTACTGGAACGATTTTCGCCTAATGGAGTTCCATATGTGCACACCCAAGAAGCTATTTCGGGTATAGCCGAGAGCACAGCAGACACACAGGCAGGGGCGACATTACGTCGAACAGGCTCCTCGCACAAAAGAAACTAGACGCAACCGTTTGCTTACATCGAACAGGCTAGATGCAGAAACTAGACCCAACAACCGTCAACAATCAGAAGGTCCCAAATCTAAACCAGTTATGGCAAATTCTTACATCGAACAGGCTAGATGCATACCGTGAGCAAAAGCTCGCCATTATAGCAGCTAGCCAGCGCGAACGTGATCACATGTCCACGGAGCTAACCCACGGAGCAGCTCTCCCGTGTCAATGCGCGTTCCGCAGCCGCTGCCTCACAACACGCGTGGATCTTAGAAGAGAGGCAGGTGAGAGGGACAAAGAGAATGAGAGTTAAATGTCGGCCGCTGGCGTTGGAGTCCAGAACGCAAAAAGGACCCCCGGCAAAGAAGAGCTTGGCCCTCCCCTCCGCGGTGAGCTCTCATTAGAGCCCAACTTGTCAAAAGATCTACGGCAAAAGCTTGGCCCTCCCTTCCACGACGAGCTCCCGCTGCCTGCAGATCCACGGCAGATCGAGCGAGCATCGGCCTGATGCGCATGTCCGGTGAAGAAGCTGAACACCGCAAAGGATTTTGGTTGCGGCAGAAAAAGGGAGAAGTGAGGGAGAGCGACGGATGAGAAGGGATGCGGGACGGTGGAGAGGGGTTGCAGTGCGGCGCCGGAGAGGGGTTGCAGTGCCGCGCCGGAGAGGAGGGAGAAAAGATAGGCTAGGGTTCCAGGGTGCACTGCTGGTCAATATCATAGGAAACGAGCAGCGCCGCCCAATGTATTTACGCCAGCAAAGATGGCTCACGTAAAGTTGTTGTTAGATTGGCCCCATCTAACGGTAACTCAGATAAACAACACGCCCAGAATGGTTTACGCTTTCACTAAAGGAAAACGATCAGCATTGTTCTTTTTCTTTTTTTTTTTAACTGATTTACACGCGTCAAAACGTTTTTGAAATCGAACAAAAACTACAGTAGTTTAAGGTCAGTATGTTAAATGTCTTCTATAAATTTTATTTCAAAAATTATTCTACATTGCTAGGTGTTGTAGTTACAAGACCAAACATACACATCGTGGGCTATGTCCAGTCAAGAAGAGAAGGAGCCAACATCAGTCAATAAGCACCCCTCATAGCCTCGGACCTTGTATTTATAGAAAGGGAGAAAAGAAGAATCCCTCTTCTATTCTTGATGTGTTATAAATTACTATTTTACCTTTGGTGGGAAGTACAAACTACATATATGTCATTGGACTTACATTTAGATCAAAAGACTATATGGATCAAATATGAAGCAACTGAGGAGAATGAATGGGTTAACCATTCATACAACACTAGGCATATAAAAGACAAATGAAAACTTTTTTCTCAATTCCGCTTTCTTTTGTATCTCCTAAAATGTATTGAGTTTTGAACCCAAATTTGTCCAGTCACTATTTTGTGTGATGTCCAGCCTTTGTAATTTCTTACTTAACTTTGGAATGTTTTTTTTCCATAAGTGTGTAGTATTACAAATTGAGTATATGCTATACAACGTGTGGACTTAAGATTAGAATTTGAAATGAACTGAACTCAGATAGGTATAGTTGTTTCTAAACATTTCATCTAAATTCTATGTGTAGAGATTGATAAGTTGTACATGTATTCAAATTTTCATTGCCTAATTCGTTTTTGTTGGATATTTTTTTAGCATAGTGAAGGAAATGTTGAAAACTAACCAATAATGAATGGATCCATAAGCATAATCATGATGAGACTGCATCAACGTGATAGATAATGTTTTTATATGATTTTAGGAAAAAACAATCAATTCATTTGGACTTCTTATCAGAAATCTATACATGTTTCATTTTCCAATTATGAATCAAAATGAAAAAGCAACACAGAGAAGCAATGTGTTCGGGCCTCATCCGGGCTTCGGAAAAGGCCAGGACTGGGCTTTGACGGGCTGGGGTGTGCAAGGCCGACGACGCATTAGATTCGGCCTCCCTTTTCTCTCTCAAAAATAAATAAATAAAATCTAGATTCTTCTTCCCGACGACGCATCTCGTCTCGCGAGACTCGGCGAGCCGCCTCGTTCGTCCGCCGCGCCCTAACCCTATTTCACCCCTTTCCCTTCACATCCCGCTGCCGCTGGGCAGACCCAGCCGGTGCCCGCCGGTCGTCTTGGCGCTCCTGACCCCCGGCGGCCTCCAGAAGCCGTTCTCTCACCGGCACCGGGCGGCCGGCCGCCTGCCGGTGGTGTTCCTCGGTTGCCCCTCCGGCGCCTCTCTCTTCCCGGAGAACCAAGTCAAGCACCCAGGTAACGCTGTGCGCTCCTCTCCCTCTCGGACCCTTTATTTCAAAGCTTCCGAATCAAAATCTTCTGGTTGATGCACCGACTCCCCACCTATCTATCAATCTAGTATGTGCATGTGAAGCTTATGATTCGTAGGTAGTTGTGTGGAGCGATCAAATCCAAATTTTAGTGGATTTGTTTGCTTTGTGGAGGGGCAGTACTGAAGCAAAGCTCATTGGCCTAGAGTTAAGGGGGCGGGGGTCAACTGAAACTATTCCATCATGCTGTTGCCACCCACTTTCGAGATGCAGAATTGTACAATATATTTGCTCCTCTATGAATGTGGATGTCGCTAGTTCCATTTATAAATTATATACGTGTGGTAGCAAATTGAGCTGCAAAGGCATGAGAATTACAGCTTATTAGCTACCCTCCTCTTTATATTAGGCCCCATTTAGTAGAATTTCAGTTTCTTGAGAAATGTTTCTGATTTCTAGTTCAAAACTGAGAAATGTTTCTCTATAAACTTTTTTTTCTTGTTCTGATCGTTTTGTTGGGGTTTTCAAGTTTCTAATCGTTTAGGCTCATTATTAAAGACATGTCTGTGAGTTTTTTAGGTATCTAATATAAGGAACTGCTATCTGCACAGCAACTCCATAAAAAAACAAACAAACTTTATAAGCGTCCACGGAAATGCCCTTCTGAGAGTTCTAAATACGTGCGATGTTACTATTTCTAATTGCACTAGTGGGAGTGAGGCTGGTTTCATGGGAAATGGAAGAAAATTACACTTTATCTTGATGGCAATGGCACTTCAACACAGAGGTCTTTTGGCGAAAAAGGGGGCTCTTTGTCTATAGAAGGGCAAAGTTTGTTTGCTTAAGTTACCAGTTCTACAGACAATAGGCGAAGATGTTGTCAATTTCCCAGATTTCTCTAGAGCCCATCTGACCGTGTCTGGTCCATCTGTTAACTCTACCTCGCTGGTGATATTACTGAGTTGATTTAGCTCAATCATTTCTTTGGCCAAAAGATTTCTTCTGAACTCTATATTTGGCGATGCAGCCTGCAACACCTCAGGCACAAGTTGGGCAGGCTTGTGAGTCTTATTGAACAAGTTAGGGAAAAGAAGCTTGATTGGGTCACCCAGCCAGCAATGAAGCCAAAACTTGTTTTTCTTGCCATTCCCCGCTATGTACACAACGCCTTTTTGTTTTTTGGAATGATGCTTCACAGCATGTAGGCCTCTCCAGAATTGAGAGGTATTGGCTGTTTTGCTGTCAAAAAAGCTCCCTTCACCAAGATACTTTCTTTTGAGTAGATCACAACACATGTCTTGTTTCCTGTTTCCTGATTTCCAACTTGTAGATCCATTTGTTGAGCAGACAAGCATTCCTTGTCCTTGTTTCTATGAAACCAAGCTCACCGTGCTCTTTCGGTAAAGTCAAAGTCCTCCAATTGACCATATAGTATTTCTTTTTATTGTTTGGTTCATGCCAGAAGAAATTTGCTGTGTCTGTGTCCATTTGGTGATGGACCCCTTCATCTAAATTATAGACTCCCGTTGTATAGTTCGGGACCAAGCTAAGGATGGATTCGAGTTAGATGGCCTTTCCTCCTTAGGAAAGCAATTGACTCTGAGGTAGGTGTTGTAGGAAAGTATCTCCCTTGTATTTCCAAACCCTAGAAGGGGAACTATATATAGTCTATACATGGGCCTCAGTATGGGCCAAGCATATGGGCCTAAATATACTCTAACACCCCCCCCCCCCCCCCCGCAGTCAGAACTACCGGCGTAGCGGAGTTCAAGACTCGTCAAGAAAGAAAAGGACTACACACTACACACCCCCCTGTAGTCACAACTAGCCACTAGCAACGTTGAGACTGGACCGAAACTCCGAGAATGTCGAGGAGTGGAGACCCTTGGTGAAGATGTCGACGAACTGGGAAGTGGTCGGGACATGGAGAACCCGAACCTGACCAATGGCGACCCGGTCCCGAACAAAGTGAAGATCGATCTCCACATGCTTCGTCCGTTGATGCTGAACTGGGTTGGTGGAGAGGTAGACGGCGCTGACGTTGTTGCAGTAGACGAGCGTGCTCCTGGTCAGCGGGTTGTGAAGCTCCGTCAAGAGCTGTCGCAGCCAGGACGCCTCAGCGACGTCGTTGGCAACCGCCCGGTACTCCGCCTCAGCACTGGAGCGGGAGACCGCTGGCTGCCGCTTGGACGACCAGGAGACTAGGTTGCCGCCGAGGAAGACGGCGTAGCCGGAAGTGGATCGACGAGTGTCGGGACACCCGGCCCAGTCAGCGTCGGTGTAGACGACGAGCTCGGTGGAGGGGGCCCGGTGAAGGACCAAGCCATAGTCAACAGTACCGCGGACATAGCGCAGCAGGGGCTTCAGAGCAATGAGATGTGACTCCCGGGGATCATGCATGTGAAGGCAGATCTGCTGGATGGCATAGGTGATGTCTGGCCTGGTGAAGGTGAGGTACTGAAAAGCCCCAGCAAGGCTCCGGTAAGCAATTGGGTCAGCAAGCGGAGCACCCGCGTCCGTAGAGAGCTTCTCCTGAGTGTCGACCGGAGTGGAGCAAGGCTTACAGTCAGTCATCTCAGCCCGCTCTAGGATATCAAGAGCATACTGTCGCTGGTGAAAAAAGAGGCCAGCGGGACGAGGCTCCACAGTGACACCTAGGAAATGGTGGAGCACACCCAAATCCTTCATGGCAAACTCACGCTGCAGCGACTGAATGATACTTTGAAGGAAGGCCTGGTTGAAAGCAGCGAGGATGATGTCATCAACATAGAGCAGCAGGCATGTAGCATCAGAGCCCCGGCGGTAGACAAACAGCGAAGTGTCAGACTTGCACTCGGTGAAGCCCAACGAGGCCAAGAACGTGACAAACCGAGAGTACCACGTTCGAGGCGCCTGCTTCAGGCCATAGAGTGACTTGTTGAGGCGGCAGACGAGATCCGGACGACTGGAATCCACAAACCCTGCTGGCTGACTGTAGTAGACTGTCTCGGTCATAGTGCCGTGCAGAAAGGCATTCTTCATGTCAAGCTGATGCACGGGTCATGAGCGGGAGAGAGCCAGTGAGAGAACTGTGCGCACTGTGGCCGGCTTCACCACCGAACTGAAAGTCTCGTCGTAGTCCACCCCAGGCCGCTGGGTGAAGCCTCGAAGAACCCAGCGAGCCTTGTAGCGCTCCAGAGAGCCGTCAGCTCGGCGCTTATGCCGTCCAGATCCACTTGCCGGTGACCACATTGCCACCAGACGGACGCGGTACGAGGTCCCATGTTTGGTTGGCGAGAAGAGGAGGGCACGGATGAGACGCCCGACTCCGCCCCGACGGCAGAGAGGACACCCGCCGCCCGTCGTGTCACCATGGGATGAGTGTGCCCGGGAGCACGATGGACACCAGGTCGAGCCGAGAGCGAGCTCGAGAGCGCACCGTCGGCTCAGGCGGAGGTGGTGGTGGCGGAGAGACCACCGGCTCAGGCGACGGTGGTGGTGGCGGAAAGACCACCGGCTCCGGGACCGGCGCCGCACGGCGCCTGTAGACCTGCACCGGCTCGGCGAAGCGGGCAGTGAAACCCAGAGGCTCCCGCGGCGCAGGGAGAGGCTGCGGCGTAGGAGGCGTCGACGAGGCTGCGCGTGGCATAGGTGAAGGCTCCATGGCCGCACGTGGCGCGCTAGAAGGCTCCGGTGCCGCGCGTGGCGCGGTAGAAGACGCCGGTGCCGCGTGTGGCACAACTGAGATCGTCGGGGAACCTGCCGGAAAGGGGTAAACAGAAGCAGGAGGCTGAACCACCTGGTCAGTCGAAAAAACGGACTCGAGATCAGGATCAGGAGAGGGCGTAGTGGAGGTGGAGTAGGGGAAGTCCGACTCGTCAAACACGACGTGCCGGGAGATGAGGATGCGGCGGGATGTGAGGTCAAAGCAACGGTACCCCTTGTGGTCAGGGGAGTAGCCAAGGAAGACACACCTAGTCAAGCAAGGCGCTAACTTGTGAGGAGCAGTCGCGGAGGTGTTAGGGTAGCAGACGCGCTCGAAGACCCGAAGGTGATCATACCGAGATGGGGTGCGGAAAAGGGCGTGGTGAGGAGTGGTGGCAGGGGAGGCCGTGGTGGGGAGGCGGTTGAGAAGGTAGGTGGCTGTGTGAAGACCCTCGGCCCAGAAACAGGCAGGAAGGGAGGCCTGAAGGAGAATGGTGCGCACGACATCGTTCGTGGTGCGAATCATCCGCTCAGCCTTGCCGTTCTGAGGCGAGGTGTATGGGCACGACATGCGCAGGTGAACACCGTGAGAGAGGAAGAAGTCACGAGAGGTGCGATTATCGAACTCACGGTCGTTGTCACACTGGACGGCCTTGACGGTGAGCCCGAACTGAGTAGAAACCCAGGCAAAGAAGTTGAGGAGGGTAGGGAAGGTGTCAGACTTGACACGCAGCGGAAAAGTCCAAGAGTAATGAGAGAAATCATCCACAATCACTAAGTAATACTTATAGCCATACATACTGATGATAGGAGAAGTCCACAAATCATAGTGAATAAGATCAAAGACACGACTCCCATGCAAAGAAGAAGAAGAAACAGAAAGTCTAACATGACGTCCTAACTGACACGCATGATAAAGATGCTCATCAGAAGCCCTAGTACAATGAAGATCTGCACTACGACTGAGACGGACCAAATCGTCGCGGCCGGGATGCCCAAGCTGGTGGTGCCAAGTCATGGAAGACGGGGTAGTCGCAAAAGCCGATGAAGGAGGTGACGACGGAGAAGCGGAAGCAGGAAGACGAAGGGTGTAAAGGGGCCTTGTGCTATCACATCGGAGAAGAGGACGTCGGGAAGCCGAATCCTTCACAGTAAGACCAGAAGAGTCAAACTCAACAGAACAGGAGTTATCAGTAGTAAATTGGCGAATAGAAAGAAGGTTATGAACCATCTGCGGGGCAACAAGAACATTCGGAAGGCGAAAAGACCCAGGAGCAGACCCCACAGAGGTAACCGGAAGAAAGGGCACGAGGGAGGAGGACGGTGGACGGAGGATAAAATACCAGCATCTGGCGTGGTGTGGTACGAGGCTCCCGAGTCGGCGATCCACTCCGTGCTGACCGGCGGGTTCAGGCCCAAGGTGCTGAAGGACTGAGCTAGAGCCGCCTAGTCCCATCCCCTAGGCCAGGTCGATGGCTGGCTGGGGTGCACGGGCGGGGTCCACCCCCCCCCCCCCCTAATGCGTCTTGAACACGGGTTGTTGAAGGATGGCCAGGGTGAACCACCAGGGGCAGAGTCGAGGTCGTAGAGGCCGGAGGAGAAGTACTCCCCTGACGCCCCCCCCCCC
Source organism: Eleusine indica (assembly GCA_030378355.1). Lineage (NCBI taxonomy): Eukaryota > Viridiplantae > Streptophyta > Magnoliopsida > Poales > Poaceae > Eleusine > Eleusine indica. The sequence continues at coordinate 19,106,653 of CM059502.1, forward strand.
CCCCCCGGCGGGCGCAGGTGGAGTAGCGCCGAGGAGGGAGGTGGCTGGTGGAGCAGTGGAGGCCGGTGGGGTAGCCAGGAGCGCGGCGTGGGGCGGTGCTGGCGCGAGCCCGCAGGTGATCTCATCCAGGACGAGGTCGTCTCGTACCTGCAGGAAAGAGGGAAAGGGGCGTTGCCGAGGGATCCAGGTCCGCAGAAGGTCATAGTTGGTGTTGAGACCCCGCAGGACGTGGAGGACCAGGATCCGGTCGCTCACCGGGCAGCCAAGGTCGTGAAGTGCATCCGCCATGCCCTTCATCCTCCCTGCAGTACTCACCAACGGAGAGGTCGTCCTGCTGGAAGGTGCGGAACGACGCGTCGAGGTGGAGCGCATGGGCCTCGGCGTTGCCAAGGAACTGGGCCTCGAGAGCCAGCCAGGCCTCTCGTGCGGTGCCGTCGGGGGACCTGACGATGTCCTGGAGATCGAGGGAGATGGCCCCAAAGATCCAGGACATGGCGACGCTGTCGAGGTGCACCCAGAGCGCGTCCCGTCTCATAGCAGGCGTGTCGGCGAGGACGTGGTCGTCGAGGGCATAGCGACGGAGGGCGAGGAGGACCTGGTCACGCCGGCGCCCGTAGGCAGAGGACCCGGGGTCGAGGACGACGGAGACCAGGGCGCGGATGTTCTGGACCCCGACGGCCTGGACGTGGAGCTGCTGGACCATCTGATTGGCGGCATCGTGACGGAGAGGTGGAGGCGACTGAGACGAGGACGCCGCGGTGTCGGGGGCGGGGGCGACGAGCTGGTGGGTGGCGGCGATGTCAAGGAAGTGCTGAACCTCCGCAACCCGGCGGTAGAGCGCGTCCGCGGCAGCAAGCTCGCGCTCCCAAGCGAGTGAAGCCGCGCGGACACGCTCCACGGCCGCGACGGCCTGGGTCTTGGCGGTGTGGAGTGCGGCGGCCAGGCCGGGGTAGGTCGAGGCGGCCCCAGCAGTCGGGGAAGAGGCTCCTACCGGCAGCAGCGACGGGGACATGCCCAGGCCATTGTAAGGCACAGGGGGCAGGCCAGCCGCAGCGACGAGGGAGGTCCTGGAGTCCAGCTGCTTGCCCTTTTCGACCGCGGTGAGACGGCGTGGAGCTCTGGCGGCCGGGCCCATGGTCGGGTCCACATCGCCCACAGCGGGGCCCATAGCGCCCTTAGCCGGGCCCACGCCGGCGGCAGCCAGATTGGCGCCGCCGGGGACGGCAGTAGCGACGGCGGTGGCGGGGGCGCGCGCGGTGGCGACGGCGGCCAGATCCGGGCCATCGACGGCCGGATCTGCTCCGGTGGCGGGAGGAGCGGCGGCGACGGGTCTGCGGGAGGAGGGCGGCGTGCCGGCAGCCATGGCGGCGGCGGCGGCGCTGGAGAGAGAGAGGGAGAGAGAGGGGGAAACCCTAATCTGATACCATGTTGTAGGAAAATATCTCCCTTGTATTTCCAAACCCTAGAAGGGGAACTATATATAGTCTATACATGGGCCTCAGTATGGGCCAAGCATATGGGCCTAAATATACTCTAACAGTAGGAAGCCTCTTCTGAACTTGAGTATACATACATAAAGTCGTCGATATGAAGTTACACATTGCTGACATGGAGCCTGAGATATTAGACGGGGAGTTCACTTGTATTGCAGTTGAACAGTCTTGTAACTATATCATTCTCGCTTTTGTCAGCACCCAATACAAACACTTCAAATTTTTCATAATTTATCTTCAGACCCGGCATATTTTGAAAGCAATAAAGTAGAAATTTTGCATGTTCCAATGTTTGATCCTCCAACTCTTAAGAAAATTATGGTATCATCAGCATACTGAAGGTCGGTTACCCCCCCCCCCCCCCCCCCCCCCCCACCCCCACCCTCCACGGAAATATGTAATGCAGTTCTAGGAAGGTGGTGTCCTTTTGTGAAGAATGCAGTTCTAGGAAGTTTTGTGTCCTTTTGTGAAGAACCTTTATGTTTATATAAGTATTTATGGAGTCCAATGATAGTAACTTGTTTTATTTATATTTGTGGTGTTTCCTTTAATTTTTAGTTACTAACAATTCCATATCTGATCCCCGTATCAGTTGAAGTTTGGCAATGGATCTGGAGACGGAGAATCGCTTAGCTTCTCTACTGCTTGAGGAAGCACGAAGATTACAGTTAGAGGCTGACAGAGAAGGTGTCCATGCATATCTGCGAAAACCGAATGTAAGACACCGTCCAAATTCAAGGTTCCTCACGGCCACAGTACGTGGAGTTCAACAAGGTTAGCGTCGTGCTTTCATTTAATTGCCGGATGATTGTTTGATTTCTGCTGTTGTAGTGTAAATTTCTTTAATCATTGCTAGTATTTTCCTATATTTTCTACTTTCATGCAGGAAAATAATAAATAAAAATGAGAACCAATTACTACAAATGTATGCCCTATTAATTTGGCAGTTGTGCCATCTGCCATAAACATTAAAGACTATATAATGTTAATCTCATATTAATTATAAAAAGAAAAACAAATTATATGGACTTCATATCGCACATTTGTTCTAACAAAATCAATTAGTTAGCTCGCTGGGGCACTATTCTGAATGGAAACATATTCTGTTTGCTTGCAGCAAACCGTGTTGTGGAGGTCAATGAAATGTGGCGTGCCAGGGAAAAAGAATTGGAGTTGGAGTCTAAGATGAAAGGGAGAGTTAGAGATCATGATGACTCTAGAGGCGAGAAACGCAAAAATGACTTGGGACACCAAGGCTCCAGCTCAAGGCTTGACCAAGAAAGGATTAATTACAATAGTTCTTACTCTGAACAGGAGGATGCTCTTGGAGATGATGAAATTGAAAAATTCCTTCATTCAAGGTCAGTTCAATACACCTTATCTTATAGTGAAACAAATGAACCGACACTGAACCTGGTGGCATAAAAAACTTAACCCTCCCAATCTTGTGTGAAAGTATGCAATCGATCTTCCTTCTCATTACTGTCTATTGAGAATCCAAATATTCTATTATGTGCTATGTTGGCAGGGTGAAACGCGGACGGGGGGCCATTGGTTCTAGGATGGATGAGCCTGGTCCATTCCTTGATTCCTCGCGTCATCAAGGCAATGAACCAAGTCCTGATATACGAGTGGAAGAAAAATGGGAGCGCCGAGTACAAGGTCCGGAGAAGCCTCTGTTTTTGAGATCAAAGTCTCCTGACGATCATTGGCATAGGGAAGCATCGGATGAGAAGCCATCCAGCTCTGATCCACATAGCAAGAAAGAAAAGAAAAGAAAGGAAGAGAAAAAGGATAAAAGAGATAAAAGGAAAAAGGACAAGAAGAAATCCAAGCATCGCCATCACCACCACCATCACAAAAGCCGAAGGGATTGATGGCCCTGTTAACTGAACAAAATTGTAAACAAGAAAGGGTTATCCCCAAATGAGGGAGCTGATTGTTGCTTTCACTTTGCTGTGGAAACTTGTGTTGTAGTAAACTCAACGTGTTGTGCAGAATGGAATGCAATTTGTATCGGTGTTCTTACAATCTTTCAACTTCTGACGATCATTTTAGTGCCTTGCAAAAGATGAATAGAATGGATTCCTGTGATCCTCATTTAGTTTGGTTAAAACGTTTCATGGTCAGTTTCTCAGAATTTAAGGCATCCACAATTTTTATGGTTTGGATTTTAATGTTCTAGAAATTCAGGGCTGTGTGTTAGAGAATTGAAGTCAACATGAACGTCTAGAAAGAAAAAAAAACAATGCATCACTAGAAACCAGGAGAATTCTTAGATCATTTGTTACCCCGGGGTACATAATGCGATATGTTCAATTATGTATTTTACGTAACAAAATCCGTACCGAGCAGGGTGTAAGTGCATAACAAATTTGTCTGTATGCGGTTGTGCAGACGCTTTTTGACATTACCACAGAACACAAAAAAATTCTAAAACATAAGAAAAATCATCTTCTCTAGATTCCGTCACTTCTCAAGGCTAAAGCCATGCAGTCTGCTGAGGTCTCTGTACTGTAGTCTGTAGAGTGTACTATGTATCAACTGAAGTGGGTCGGTAAAACTATGTGCGATAATGGATAAATCATTAGATTTTTCTAAAAGAAACATAACAAGCAATGATAAAAACGAAACATATTGTGCTCATGTAGAAATCATTGTCAAAAAGAAAACAGCATTGTGAAAAAGGGTGGCAGCTGTCCGAAGACATAATGTTTCAAATTTGCTAGTTTCAGTTAACTGAATTTTTGCATTTGGTTTTGTCAGATTTTTGAAACATTAAAAAATGTACCACTGAAACAATGAATCTATACTGCCAGGACAATTAGTTCTTAGGTGGAACATTTTAGTTTTTGTGGTTGGATCGATATCCAATGACTGCGAAAAGTGATTGAAACATTAGCAAAATTTCAGTCACTTAAAAATCTAGACAAGCCCTTATTTTTTACAACCAATTGTAATGAGTAATGAGCTGAACCACTAAGGAAAAAAAACAATCAAATGTATAACTGTGAGTTAGCAAACGCAAAGAAAACGGCTTCAGCATAAATACAGTAAAATAATATTTAGGAGTAGCTATTCAGCTTCCACGGAAAGTCTGAAGAATTCTGATGATGAGGGTAAGTGCACAGAACATTAGCTTTGCTTTTGTTGCAATGGAATTTGGTGTGATGCATTCCTTGCTGAATGCCATCGTGACAGATGGAGGACGCAAAGCAAAGACACGAAGTGCTTGCACACGCCTGGGAACCATGCGATTCTGAAGCCAAGCATTTTTAGTAATCTTTACTACTATACTAGCAAAGTCCCCGTGCGTTGCTATAGGTTTTAAAAATATAACAAATATTAGGAATTTGTTTTCTATACTCTAACATGCTTAATTTGTGTTGCCAAAATTACTGCTAACAACATCATATATACCAACACTTATTATTTGTGTTGCTTGGGATGCTAGCAACAGTTATTTATATGTATAATAACATATAGCTATATTGCTATATGTCAATCTTGTTGTAGTTAAATCATCAACCAAGTTTGGTTTTTTAGTTAATTCATAGTGGAAGAAAAAAAATACTAAAGTAAATCTATTGGAACAATTGTCCTTTCGATATATACATTCAGTTCACTACAACCAAAGAAAACACTAATCTTGTGTTATATAGGAATTCCTAATTGTACTTATTCATGTCCATATTAATACTATCTTTGGATAAGTCATTGTTGTACAATTTTAGCAATAATAGCAATATATACCTCAAAATATTCATAGTGCCACTTCTTCTCAGATAAACATAGTTCATAGGTTTATCTTCTTTCACCATTGTCTCCACTGAAAATTTGACGACATAAAATAGTTTTGCATGCATTGAAAAACCCAGTCCAGCTCAAGATTGATCCCCACTGTAGGAGCAGAATCATGCTTGCACATAATAACAAGATGATGCTAATATCACCAACTATAGGCTATGTTAGTTTATATATGCAATTTATTGGAAGTCATACCCACAGCTCAATATCTTCAAGGATGGACAACATCATACAATTTCAGAAACACCAACATTAGTATTTTCATAGTGACTGCACAAGTGGTGATAAAATAGATGGTTCACCAAACGTAGTGTTTTTCAAACTACTCTGAGTAAGTGTGACATGATACATACTAATACTTACCTAATATCAACAACCTGCAAATTACGACACACATTTTCCATGGTAGCCAAAACAACATCAGTTACATCGGACCCAGATACATCTAGGATCTTCCAAGAACTTTCAACATTAGAAGTAAAAACTTCATCATTCAGTAGACTTCAGGTGCGTTTGGTACAGCTCCAAATTCACCTTGAATCAGAAACATTTTAAATTCTCTCTTGGAACGTTTCTCTGGTGAATCACTCCAATTTTCTGAAATATTTGGCAAAAATCTTGGATTCGGATTCTTGAAGCAAAATGAACTAAGTGATTCATGAATCAGGTGAAACACCATTTTGGATGATTCAGGTTGGTAGTGTAAAAAACTTGAAATGTTTCAAGTGATTCACCCCTGAAACATTTTACCTTTTTGCTGTTTGGAAGTGATTCAGGTGATTCAGCCTTGAATCTGAAATGTTTCACTCAGCCAAACGGACCCTTCCTCTCCTTTAAACAGACATAATCACAGACTTTCTATCAAACTTGTTACAAGTAGAACATACAATCAGAGCCGTAGTCAGATCAAACTAGAAGAATCAGGCTAAATCATACAATATGCTAAATTGATCTGAAGGTGAACTAACAGCAAAATTATTGAGCACAGATTTTACTCTTTTTATTCAGGCAATGGTGCACTGAAGAAGTAAAAGCTTGACAAACAAAGGTAGGGATGCTGTTGACGCTAAAACGTGTCGTTAAACACGAGCACGCCCAAATGCAATCCGCAGCCCCGTGTTCTGTTGCTGAGTCTGCAGAAACCGGATTCTCTAGTTTTGAAATCGGAGGGTCCGGTTTTATCAGGTACGACGGAAAAGAGTGTAACTATCACTGTTACGAGGTGAAGGATGGCTAGGTTTACAAGCAAACCAGCAAAGAGGTAAACAACGCCTTACATGATGAAGAACGTCTACTTTACGAGCAAACTAGCAAAGGCCATCGAAGCTTTCGCCCGGGAGGGACCTTGTCAGTACGTGAGCGTCACCGATGTGCCCTAGAAGCCTAGGACGTCATCTCTGGTCGTAGAGATCAGAAGACGAACAACATAAAGAGGTTGGAAAAGAAGGGTAAAGGGAAAAAGTAATGTAAATTTGGTAGATTCGATTGGGATTGTTGCCTCAATCGGCCATGGCCCTTTGTATATAAAGGGTGGAGAAGTCTACCCCACGGGAGGTGTAATCCATAAGGAAAACCCTAAAGAAACCGTACTAAAATGGATATAGAACTCTGGTCTTGGACAGTCAGAACTGGACTATCTGGTTTTCCAAACCGGACCCTCCGGTTCCCTAGCAAACCTGTCAAAACTGGACCCTCCGGTTTACAAAAGCGGAATATCCGGTTTTGTAGCCTAGGAGTACTTTGCAAAAACCATAACTTCTTCATCTGGAGTCTAAATTAAGTATTTTATATATCCATTTCGATCGTCTCGGGGCTTCATCATGAAAACTTCAAATATGCATTTTGAATTTATTATATTGACTTTTGAAACACTTCTTTACTTGGGTGAAAATTAGCCAAAATGCACCTAAAAATACTCCCATAACCAGCAAAACATGTCTAAACATCAAACTTGTGAAATAATCGATGTTAGCCTATGTTTAGACAATTTTGACCATACTTGGTCTCTGAAAACCGAACCATCTAGTTTTGGAAACCGGAACCTCCGGCTTTCCCAGAGTGTCAATTTTAGTTAAACTCGCTATAAATCATGGCAGCTCTAAGAGACCTAAGAATATCTCTAACCATTACCTAAATGAGGTTTGTAAATAAAGAATTTAAAAAGTGATTAGAAAAACAAACCTCTAACCGTTCTCTAAATGAGATCCCTAAACATAGCAACTCCTAAAACAAGGTCTTTCCTTATCCATATTTGGCAACCTGATTGGAACTCTCTAAAAGCATATTTATGTGGTTTTAATTTTTGGGAAACAAATTATTGGGAGTTGTTGGAGGACATACCTTCTTTTTACTTCCAATCGTTTTAGAAACTTGCTAAATACTGACTTAGGGAGTAATTTTTTACATAATGATTGGCGATGCTCTAAACAACATACTTTCTACATAACCATCATTTTTTTTCTCTAAATCAAATGATGGGTACAGTTGTTACTTTGTTAGTCCCGTGTATGGCCGTAATTTGAATCAGGAACTAACGTAGTCTGCGCTCATGACAGTTCGCATACATAGCTCCGCTCCACCAACTTGAACACTAGTTTGCCCTTATCCATAGAGGCCATCGGGGTCAGATCAAGGGCAGATGGCGGGCAAGCAAGACGGATGCTGAGGCGGTACAGAGCCGCAACAACAAGGTGGGGACAGGGAAGATGACGGCAAACATGATGCATGAATATGGACGAGAGGCATGGAGGTTGGGGAGAGGCGGGTCGATGTTCATGACCCGGAAGGTGGCATCGGGGCAACAATGACTAAAGTTTGATGGTTCGGTCTGGTCGATGATGAACATCCTCCCTTACGTCATCTTCATGCTTGATGCCCCATCATGGTGTTGGTCGTATCTACGCACCCACTTATACACCGCAAGAGGACGGTGTACGATTGTAGCACCTTTTTCCTTGAATTGAGTATTCCAAGGTTTATCGAATCCACTGGGACCTTAGGGATTTATTAAACAAAGTTAACAGTAAAAGATCTAGTCAAGGCTACTGTTAAGATTAGGTTGCATGAGGAGGAGACTGGCCAGCGCAAAGGTGCGCCAGACAGTAAATCTGTCGTTGCGCCGATCGGCGCAGGAGTTGAGCCGATCGGCACACTGGTGAAACTGAACCAAAGTGCGCGAGATCTAGTGAATCTGTGGTTGCGCCGATCGGCGCAGGAATTGAGCCGATCGGCACACTGGTGAATCTAAGCCAAAGTTGTTACGCCGATCGGCGCAGGAGTTGAGCCGATCGGCACACCAGTAAATCTTAGCCAAAGTGTTCCAGATCTTGTAAACCTATGCTGGTAAGTGAGTAGCCAGATATTTACTAGTGAGATCATAACCAGAAAGTCTAATTGAATAGCATCATAATGGGTAATTACATGGATCAATGAAAACCTATAATGAGTAAGACCATCCTTCTTTCCGAGCGGCTCCCGATTTATCGCTGCCGGGAGGAAACCCTTAATCACGCGAGTATCTTACCCTACTCAACTATCCAATAGTGCTGCGCAGGCTTAGTGCTGTCACCGCTAAACCACACTACTGGCATCATCAAGCAACCATAATCAATACAATGTCCGAATACTATCCTAATCACCATGATTAAGATAATATCTACTTACTTAGCCTAGAACTAAGTAATTGGAATAAGCACATGCATGACTATAGAATCAAGATAGACAAATCACCAAAACCATCATCAACATATTCAATCATCCTTGAGATACATAGAGTAAGATTCATCCACGTCGAGATGGCCTACCTTGACGGATCAACTCTTGACTCCAATGGTTCTTGAAACTCAACTAGAGATCTATTCTAACGGGGCAAGCCCCGGTGGCAACTCACGGATCTGGTGTCCCTCTATCGCCTCTCTTCTGCGACGAGGGTTTACAAGTATTTATAGGGGTTCTACTCGTAAATGACTTGGTTTCTAGCAAATAAGGCGGTTGCGCCGATCGGCGCAAGCTGTGTCTTCTCTGATTTCTTCCCCGAGTCGGTTCCTCTGTCTTCCACAGCTGCCATGTGGGCCTTTTCCTTCGAGATAAAGTCTTGTACTGCACGTTAAGATCTTGAAGTTCCATAAATCTTCTTGAAGTTTCATAATTCTTCTTAGACAAATATCTTCAAGTGTCTTGCGCAGATAAACTTCCGTAAACATGTGGAATGGGCCTCGGTCACTTCTGTGGGTCATAACACCGTTACGCCAATCGGCTCATGGGTTGCACCGATCGGCGCACTGGGCTTCTTCAGTGCTTTTTGTCGGTTCTGGACTCCTGTCCTCTCCATCATCGCATTAATCACCAATTTTACCTATTTCTGCAATAAAGGTCCAAAACAACGCATATACAAATATATAGGCAATATTACAGATAAATGGCCTAAATTAGTATCAATTATGCTCTAATTGAGGTAATATTCATATATAAAAGTGGCACTTGGGAAGTGCCAATAGTTCCCCCACACTTAAACCTTTGCTCGTCCCGAGTAAAGTAAAAGAAAGAAAAATTGAAAAACATACTCTTTCTATCATAAAAGATATCTCAAATCAGCAAATGTTGAGCATTGTTCTATTGTGGTGTATTTCATATTGGTATTCAGCAAAATAGATCAAATATGGGCATAAGCTTAAAGTTCTCCCCAAAGCAAAAGATCATGTCCAATTCATAAATTATAACTCTTCCACACATGAGAATCACTTAAAAGATTGTTGTGAACATAGAGAATCTATCTTCCAAATAATCCAAGGCAACAACTCATCTTTCAAATCACTCAACCTATATTCTATATCATAATGATCAAATAATATTAGTGTAAGGCTTATATGAGTAGCTACGTGAGGTAATTCATGGATTGCAAACATAAATCAATAATATATTATAAAGCTAGGAGGTTATTCTTCGTTGGAATTATAGAAACTTATCAAGATGGCAATTAAGAAAGAAAAATTTAAGAAAGGACTTAGACTTTGGATATGTGGACATGTGCATAGCAAAAATTTGATCTTGAAAGATTGCACATGGTTGAAATGATTCATGCTATATTGAATTTCAAGAATAAGCATGTCATATACCATCCCCACACACTTAAAATTTTTCTAGTCCCTTAGCAAATAGCAGAGTTTTTTTTTCACCATCTCTGCTGCGCCGATCGGCTCAGTGTGCGCCGATCGGCTCTCAACCCGAATTTACCAACATTTGTTGGTATTTGATTTGTCTGGCTTCAGCATTTATTCAAGAATTAAATATAGCCAAAAATATAGGATGTGGTCAAGGAATGATACTCAACAAGATATTTTTGGGTTTATGGTAGTGTACTTAGCGGAATTGAATTTTTGCATGAGTAATTTCAAGGCTAGAAAAAGATACACAAAGAATTGCCATCTTAATAAAGTTCATTCCAAAAAGAATTAAATCCTAACCGAACTCAACCATCAATTTAATATTTATCTACATATCAAAGGTTCATGAGTGTTGTTCAAAATATGGCATTGGTAGGTAAGGATCTTGAAAAACAATAAATTCTAAAGTTTACAACATGAAAATTTATTTTTGAAAAGATTGGTACTAAGTTATCATTACAAACTGGACAACACAAATGAAGCACATGGGTACTCAAAATTGCTCCACATAAGACATATTTGCTGAATAATCATTAAGTGTAAGTTTGAAATTTTATTCAATGCTCAACACTATTTGATCTTCATCAACACTTTTTAAGAAATAATAAATAATTCAATTCTCCTAATAGAGCATAACCGCCACCATTATATTAAGATCAAAACTTGAATACATGATGATGATTTTTGCACACACTTGCATGAAAATAAAACTACTACTAACACACTTGCATGAAAATAAACACACTACTAACACACTTGCATGAAAGTAAACACACTCGATACACTGTTTCCCAAGCCGCTCACACAGACATAAGTAAATAAAGAGAAAAGAAAAAAGAAAACGTAAACCGGGAAACCGATACACGTGCCAACTCCTAGGCACTCTAGTCATCCGAAGGTGGAGTCGGTGGCTGATCGAAGCCATAGCACCGCGCCTTAAGTCGCTCGAACTCCTCCACCATCGCATCGTGGTTGTACCTCCATTGGGACGTGGCTTCCTCCACGCGCTCGATGTAGTGCATGTTGTTGTCGAGGTACCCCTGCATGGGCACAAAAAAGTCTGCACTGGGCACAGGAGGCACCACTGGTACACGCCCTTGGTACGTATAGTCAATGCTTGCGCTGCAGTAGAGTGCGCCGATCGGCGCGTTGCCTGCGCCGATCGGCGCAAAGGGCTGTGAACCACCCGCTGCGTCGCTCCACCCTGACTGGTACTGCTGGTACTCCTGGCGTGACCCCGAGGAATCGCACTCGCTGCCGGCTACTGTAGATGTGTCCGGCTGTCGAACCCGCTCACGGCGGTCCTTGAGAACTTGGCCCCCCTCCAAGAGACCTTCCTCAAGCCAATTTCCTCCCTCCAGCTTGCGACAGAGAAAAACTCCTAGCTCCGCACATGGGAGCTTTACGTTGGTGCCGCCGACGTGGAAGCCGGCGTGAACACTTCCCGTGATAATATTGCCACGATTCATATTCTCGCCGATCTCCGTCGCGCACTCCCACTTGTCGTCGTGCCCTCCCGATCCGTCGCTGTCGCAGACGAGGGCTGCTAGGCGTTGAAGATAGGCCCTGAAGGCCAACTTCTTGCTTGCCTTGCCCCTTTTGTCGAGCCAACCCCGCACCATCACCGACATGGGATTGCAATAAGACGGACTCACGATGGCATTGAAGAGCCACCGCAAGTCCGCATCGGTGACGTTGCTGGAGTCGACCTTGTCGCCTAGGCGCGCCTCCAACCACCGATGGAAAACTTGAATGGTTGGGTTGTGGATGTTGTCACGCTTCATCTCCTCTATGAACGAGAGCCGCCTCTAAAAGGAGTCCAACTCCCCACGTCCCAAGATGCCGACGACGTCGGCGTGGAAGACGAAGGCTTGAGCCGCCGCCTTCATGGTCACCATGTGGCTGATGTCGCGGATGTGGAAGTTGACGGCCTCGCTACCGTCTTCGACGGTGCCAAGCCTCATCATTGAAGCAACCTCGGTGACGACGTCGAGGTTGTAGTCCATGGGGAGAAGGTAGAAATCTACCCAGCCGAGGTTGTCTAGCATCCTCCTTAAGTCCTCCCACATGCCGATCGAGGTGAGAAAGGTCTCGTCCAGGTCGAAGTTGGGACCGAACCTTCCCCTCACTGTGAGGTAGTGCTGCTATTCCTCCGTGCTCAGGAGGGTGAAGCCCTCCTCCACCGTGCGCGGCATGAATACCGACTGCGGTGGCGATGTGGGAACCCCACGGCTTGCCGCCGTTTGGCTCCTCGTAGCACGCCCTGTTGAAGGGGACGCGCCGGAGACGGAGTGGCGGGCGCGGACCTCGTATGTCGCCGCCACCGAGCCGGTGGATGCACCACCAATCGACATGTCATCGTGAGCGTCGGAGCCATCCCTCGCCGAGGAGTTACCGCTCGTCTCGCTGCTGCCGCCGGTACTGCTCTCCCGGCGCAGCCTCTTGCCCAACTTGCCGATGGAGGAGCGGAGACGATCCATCTGCGAGGAATACGGAACGTGTGCGAGATCATGGGTAGTGGGGAAGGTGGAGAGATTACCGGGATGGTGTGCCGAATGGGGGCGCCGGGCCTCCCTTTTATAGTGTGGGAAACTTCCAAGAGAAGGAACCGCCATAAAATTTCAAAATTTGAGAGCGCGCCGATCGGCACGGGTACTGCGCTGATCGGCACAATTCAAATTTTGAATGCTCTGACCACTCTGGTGCTTGATTCCCCTTCTTCATGTCGCTTCCTGGCACATCATGTTGGTTGGCAGGGGAACAGCACGAAATCTTGATGTCTTGTTGGCGGCGCCGATCAGCGCGGGCCCGCACTGATCGGCGCGTCGTCTCCTTTTTAGCTTTTGGTCAATTCCGTGTCCCCTCTGCACTGCACTCCTGATAATAATGATACCTGTTCCTCAAAATCAATACCTGCCGCCTTTGTCGCCCATTGGGAACATAATGGGTACCCGCGCCGATCGGTGCAGTAGGGCGTCGAACGGCGCAAGTCCCTTGCACCTCGTGTTTAGGTCCAGCGCTGATTCTGATGCCTCGTGTTTATCTCTTTCACCTAATTCCACTTCTCCAATGTTCCTATAGTATTGGCATACGTGTCAGGGCTCATCTGGTCATCGCGCCGATCGGCGCTGACTTGCGCCGATCGGCGCGACGTCCGATTTTGCTTCTGGCCCCTCGCTTCTTCGCTAGATGTTGTCTTCCTTGAAAATTGCTCTGTCTCCAAAAATTATTATGCTGGTCTAGCACTCCTTCAATTCTGGGCGTCGTCGGCCTTCTGTCCTAACTTGGGCAATGCTGAGCCGATCGGCGCAGATGTGCGCTGATCGGCGCAAGCTCTGTTCCTTCCTATTTTTAGTCTTATTTTATATTCCTGCATTGTTAGTATATAGTAGGTATATACACAGTTTTGCATGAATAAACAGACAACACAAGCACACTTTTCTAATTTTTTTATTTTATTCGAGATTATTTTTATCACAAGCAAGCAAATTTTAAAAACACCGGGTTGCCCTCCCGGCCAGCACTAATTAACTAAATGAAATGGGTTGTCCTCCCATAAGCACTAAATAACTTCTAAATCCCCCAATCATTGGGTTGCCTCCCAAGAGCGCTCTAGTTATTTAAAGGTCAAAGAGCTCGACCTACCCACAAACAATCAATCCTTAGTGTCGCGGTGCGGGATGTGAGGCTGCGACACTACAAGTTATCTTATCTCCATGGTTCATATAGCTTTGATGACCTATCCATACATCCCCTCCAATTACTTTCGACGCCTCGATGCCACGGTGTCTTGTATCTCTTCACTTCATCAATAGCAGGACACTCTTCTCCCTTTGGGCGAAACTTGATAGAGTTGGGAGTCCCACTTATATCGAAGCTTATCTCACCACTCCCAACATCAATACTTGCCTTTGCTGTCCTCAAGAAGGGTCTGCCTAAGATCAATGGGGTCCTTGTCCTCTTATCCATATCAAGCACAATAAAATCAATAGGGACAATATGATCTCCAATTTGAACAGGCACATCCTCAACAATTCCATCAGGGAAGCGTACCGATTGATCGACTAACTCCAAACATATACCCGTAGGCTCTAATTCAGGCAAATTTAGATTTGTGAATATATGACGGGGCATAACACTTATGCTTGCTCCAAGATCGCACAAGCACCTATCAAATATCCTTGTTCCAATCATGCATTTGATGCTTGGTGATCCAGGGTCGGGTTTCTTCAGCAGTGCAACATCATTGATTGTCGTCGTTAGTTCCTTAATGACCTTCACAACCTCCTCAGAAACTAGAGACTTCTTGTTTTGCATCATGTCCTTAATGTACTTGGCATAGGTGGGAACTTGGATAGCATCAACAAAAGGGACATTGATGTAAAGCTTCTTCATAATATCGACGAATCTGGCAAACTGCTCGTCGTGTTGTCGCGCTCTTTCTGTCTTCGTCAGTAGTTGAGTATCTAGAAACGTGGCAGGGCCATGCTCTTCTGTCTCCACGCCCATCTTCAGACCAGAGAGGTCATCATCCTCCTTGTGCTGATCGGTGCTTTCAGGGAGCCGATCGGCTCCGACAAGGTCGTCGCGCCGATCGGCGCTGGGTGTGCGCCTATCAGCGCGGGGCTTCTTTGCTCCCGCAGAGTGTTCTGGATCTTCTGTTTGTTTTCCTGATTGCGTAGCTATTGCCTTCAACTGTTTTGTAGGCATCGTATTGCTAGGAATAGCCCCCTTATTGCCTTGAATGGCGTGCGATAGCTGTCCCATCTGTTGCTCCATAATCTTGGTATGCTTCAAAATCTGCTCGTTGGAGCTCCCAATTTCTATCACCTTGTCATTAACTCCCTCAAGGACACGATCAATCTCCTTGAATCTAGCTTGATTCTCCTTGTTGATCTTCTCTTGAGCTTAGAAGAACTCATGACATTGGAGACGAAGTGGGATAGAGTTTTGCATGGACGAACTAGGAGAGAAAGAACTCCTTTGTTGTTGATATTGGGGCTTCCATCCACTATTCTTCATATATTCTAACATCTTCATCTCTTAAGGGCAATCTTTCTGCACATGACCAAATTCTCCACACTCACTAGATGTTGAGCGTGATTCCGCTAGCTTGAGTGTCTCTTCCTTAGGGATATGAAGATTATTGTCCAACCTTCTTTGAATAGCATCGAGGCGATCTATAATCAATTCTTCTTGAGTCTTCTCAATCACACTTTTCGCTACTCCTTTTGAAGGTTGCAAATTCCTTGAGCTTCTCTCACCATCCCATGATTGATTTTCAACTAACAACTTGATCAAATTCTTAGCTTCAGTGTGGGTTTTTGACATGAATGATCCTGCAGCTGAGGCGTCCAAATGTTGACGTGACAAAAGATTCAATCCTGTGTAGAACTTCTCAACAATTTCTCCAACCGTCAGACCATGATGAGGGCATGCATCCATATGCTCATTGTATCTTTCCCATGCTTCTCCAATGCTCTCATCAATATTCTATGTAAATCTAAGAATTTTATTTTTCAAAGCTTGAGTCTTACCGTGGGGGGGGGGGAGTATTTGGCCGAGAATTCAGCTGCTAATGTGTTTCACACTGTTTTCACTGTGTTTTCCAATCCATTGTACCATTGCTTGGGGCGTCCAACTAGAGAGAAGGGGAACAACCTCACACGCGCTTGATCTCCTGTCAACCCCACTATCTTGAATGTGCTGCAAACTTCAAGGAAGTGTTGCAAGTGATGATTGGGATCTTCTGAACCTGTGAACGGTTGTTGCACCACTATTCCAACATATCTCTCCAATTGATACGGAAGTTGATCCTGAGCTTCTTGAAAATCTGTCTTGACAATACTAGTCAATTGTGGCTTGAGACGATTAACCATAGGCACCTGTGCCATCTCCTCTTCTTCTTGCTCGTGAACTGGGTCTTCTATTGTGAATAATACTCGAGGTGTTGCGCGGACTACTTCCAAATCTCCAAGTGACTTGCTTCTCTTCTCCGCTGTTCTCTTCTTGTGTAAGAGTCTTTCTAGATCATCGGCGTAATTAGAGGGTTTGTTTGACTTAGGACCGCCCATACCTGTTAGTTTCACTTAACAAAATATGTGTACTAGAGAGACAAGTAAAACACAATCACTAAACACTAATACATCAAACAATGTTTAGAAACCTGCTATGGTCCCGGCAACGGCGCCAGAAAATAGGGCTTGTTCGTCGTATCTATGCACCCACTTATATACCGCAAGACGACGGTGTACGATTGTAGCACTTTTCCCTTAAATTGAGTATTCCAAGGTTTATCGAATCCACTGGGACCTTAGGGATTTATTAAACACAGTTAACAGTAAAAGATCTAGTCAAGACTACTGTCAAGATTAGGTTGCATGAGGGGGAGACTGGCCAGCGCAAAGGTGCGCCAGACAGTAAATCTCGTTGCACCGATCGACGCAGGAGTCGATCCAATCGGCACACTGGTGAAACTGAACCAAAGTGCACGAGATCTAGTGAATCTGTGGTTGCGTCAATCGGCGTAGGAATTGAGCCGATCGGCACACTGGTGAATCTAAGCCAAAGTTGTTGCGCTGATCGGCGCAGGAATTAAGCCGATCGGCATATCAGTGAATCTAAGCCAAAGTGTTCCAGATCTTGTAAACCTATGCTGGTAAGTGAGTAGCCAGATATCTACTAGTGAGATCATGACCAGAAAGTCTAATTGAATAGCATCATAATAGGTAATTACATGGATCAATAAAAACCTATAATGAGTAAGACCACCCTGCTTTCCGAGCGGCTCCCGATTTATCGCTGCCAGGAGGAAACCCTTAATCGTGCGAGTATCTTACCCTACTCAACTATCCAATAGTGTTGTGCAGGCTTAGTGCTGTCACCACTAAACCACACTACTAGCATCATCAAGCAACCATAATCAATACAATGTCCGAATACTATCCTAATCACCATGATTAAGATAATATCTACTTACTTAGCCTAGAACTAAGTAATTGGAATAAGCACATGCATGACTATAGAATCAAGATAGACAAATGACCAAAACCATCATTAACATATTCAATCATCCTTGAGATACATAGAGTAAGATTCATCCACGTCGAGATGGCCTACCTTGACGGATCAACTCTTGACTCCAATGGTTCTTGAAACTCAACTAGAGATCTATTCTAACGGGACAAGCCCCAGTGGCTCTAACTCACGAATCTGGTGTCCCTCTGTCGCCTCTCTTCTGTGGCAAGGGTTTACAAGTATTTATAGGGGTTCTACTCATAAAGGACTTGGTTTCTAGCAAATAAGGCGGTTGCGCGGATCAGCGCAGGATAGCGCTGATCGGCGCAAGCCATGTGTTCTCTGATTTCTTCCCCGAGTCGGTTCCTCTATCTTCCATAGCTGCCATGTCGGCCTTTTCCTTCGAGATAAAGTCTTGTACTGCACGTTAAGATCTTGGAGTTCCATAAATCTTCTTGAAGTTCCATAATTCTTTTTAGACAAACATCTTCAAGTGTCTTGCGCAGATAAACTTCCATAAACATGTGGAATGGGCCTCGGTCACTTCTGTGGGTCAAAACACCCTGACGCCGATCGGCTCATGGGCTCCGCCGATCGGCGCACTGGGCTTCTTCAGTGCTTTTTGTCGGTTCTGGACTCTTGTCCTCTCCATCATCTCATTAATCGCCAATTTTACCTGTTTCTGCAATAAAGCTCCAAAATAACGTATATACAAATATATAGGCAACATCACAGGTAAATGGCCTAAATTAGTATCAATTATTCTCTAATTGGGGTAATATTCACATATAAAAGGGGCACTTGGGAAGTACCAACAGATGGCATCCTGCCAGCATTGCATATCTGGAAGGAACGAAGAGACCCGTTGAAGGTCATTGCAAAACCGGAGAGGCAGCGACGCTGTTGGCCTTGAGCTGCGAGGGGGTCGAGGATTGGAGGACTGGTGAGGGACATCAAGTTTTCCAATTGTCTTGTCTTGGCATTGCAGGATACGTTCCAATGGTTGAAGCGTCAGAATTAGGAACGGACGTCCCAATACATGCAACATCAAAACCAACACCAAAACACTCTAGATTAGAAGGGGGCATGCGGACTCATCTAATTTAATAAAGAGTAGAGGAACATAAGAGTTGGTGGTGTCTGGTTGCCGGTCGTCGTGCGTTCTCTGTCTCCCATGAAATCATGCGCTAACATGTGGGCCCGCAATAAACCCAACGAGCACCAGCTCCTTCGCCTCACCCATTTCTCTGGCCCCTCACCTCCGCTTCCTCGGTCTGCTGCCATCGCGTCCGCGCCTCAGCGCATGTGTATGGGTCCGTTTACCTTCTTTTTACTTCCAATAGTTTTAGAAACCTGTTAAATACTGACTTAGGGAGTAATTTTTTACATAATGATTGGAGATGCTCTAAACAATACACTTTCTGTACAACCATCATTTTTTTCTCTAAATCAAATGATGGGTATAGTTGTTACTTTGTTAGTCCTGTGTATGGCTGTAATTTGAATTAGGAACTAACGCAGTCTGCATCCGCGGCAGTTCATGTACATCGCTCCGCTCCACCAGCTTGAAAACTGGTTTGCCCTTATCCATAGAGGCCATCGAGGTCAGATCAAGGACAGCTGGCGGGCAAGCAAGGCGGATGCAGAGGCGGTGCAGAGCCGCAACAACAAGGTGGGGACAGGAAAGATGGCGGCAGACACGACACATGAAGATGGACGAGAGGCATGGAGGTTGGGGAGAGGCGGGTCGATGTTCATGGCCTGGGAGGCGACATCAGGGCAACAACGACCGAAGTTTGATGGTTCGGTCCTGTCGATGATGAACATCCTCCCTTATGTCGTCTTGATGCTCGATGCCCCACAAAGGCATCCTGCCACCATTGCAAATCAAGAAGGAACGAAGAGACCCGTCGAAGCTCATTGTGAAACCACGGAGGCAGCAATGCTGTTGGCCTCGAGCTGCGAGGGATTCGGGGATAGCAGGACTGGTGCGGGTGGTCAAGTTTTCCAATTGTCTCGTGTTGGTATTGCAATCTACGATCCAATGGTTTAGGCGTAAGCATTAGGAATGGACGGCCCGATATAAGCAACATCAAAACCAACACCAAAAGACTCTAGATTATAAGGGGCAAGTGGACTCATCAAATTTAATAAAGAGTAGAGAAACAACAGAGTTGGTGGTGTCCAGTTGCCGGTTGTTGTGCGTCCTCCGACTCCCATTAAACCATGCACTGACATGTGGGCCCGCAATAAACCCAACGAGCACCGGCTCCTCCGCCTCGCACGTTTCTATGGTGTGACATCCCATGTCAGAAAAAGGCAATTAGCCTAATCCTAATGTTAAGTTATGGCTAATTAAATTGTAATTAATTAAATTGCCAAAAGAAAAAGAAATTTGAAATAATTAAATCCAAATCGGTCAAACCCTAGCCTTACACAAACATCACAAAACTGAATGAAAGTGTGCTAATGTTTTTGCATAATCCAGTGGGTCATATTAAGAAATATTTTTACGGAATTTATCAGAATTTTTGGTAAAAGCTAAATACCTTTAAAAATTCCTTAAATGTAGAAAAAGGTCCCTCTGTTCTATGAATTTTCATAATTTGTATAGAAGAGATCATGACCTGACCCCAAAAGCAAAGTTGGAGAAGATATTTTTCCGGGCATCCAGAAAAATTGCCGTAATGGTTGGAGCAAGCTAAGTTCGGAATTTACCCAATTCCAGCCAGCTCTCGCCCTGGTCAAGCTGGAGTCAACTCCGGTTTTTGTGGAGCGGGTAAACGGCCGCACCCGTCGTCTGCCTCCTTTGGACCGCTGGCCAAACCACCACCTCCTCTCCCCCATGCCGTCCACTGCTCCACCTAGCACCATGGGCAAGATGTCCTGGAGATTGGCCGGCCAATTGCCGACGACCGCTCCTCCTCTCTCTTCCCCTCTCTGCTCTCTCCCTCAACCGACGCCTAGATAAGAAGCAGCAGGTGCCAGGAGGTTGCTCTCCCTCTCTCTCTCTGCTTCCACACATTCCAAATGCTCCCCAGAGCTTCCCCACGCAACTAGTCACCCACCTCCCCGCCTCCTTCCTCCTCCTCGGTGAAAAGGGCGCAAGTCCCCTGTTTAGAGCCGCCATGGACGCCGCCGCGTCGACCTCCGTTTAGGTAACTTCGCCTCCTCTACTTCTTCCTCAATTCGACATGCGATGACCTCCTCTAGCTCCTCCCTGACTTCCTTGCCTTGCCGTCCTCCTAGGTTCGCCGGATTTTGGGAAGATAGGAGCTCCGCCGTCGCCGGATTCTCCACCCCCGTGACGAGAACACGGTTCCGGCCATCCCTGTCGACTTCTTCTTCCACGTCGGCGATCTCCGCATCACGGTGATGCTTCTTGACCAACTCTTAGCCCTTCTTGTCCTCTGTGCGCGATGTGTGATGCCGGCGAACATCTCTCTTGCTTCCGCCGTCGTTGCCACCACTGTTCCGACCACCGCCGTCGGTCGGCGACCGCCAGGGAAGACTCTCCGTTGCACGAGTGTTGCTACGGCATCGGTTCTGTACCCCATCTCCCTCAGCAGTGGCCAGCGGTGAGCCTGGCCACCGCGCGCACTCTGCTGTTTGAATTTGCCGAGTGGCATTTCTATAAATTAGGTCAAACTTTGATAAATATTCAAAAATCCATAACTCAAAAACTAAAGGTCAGAAAACTGCAAAACCAATTTTGTTAGACTCAGAAAATTCCCCTTTATCCAAGAAGTAGGATGTGCATCAAGGTTCTGAAGTTTGTTAATTAAAAAAATTCACCAAAATTGGAACCCTTCTAAGATTAATAAATTCATAAGTAAAAAATATACATTATAAAATCATGAAACTTGGTCAGCAAGTTCCTTATGTACTACTTGAACTCTCTGCAGAAGCACATCTCCATTTTATGCATATTTTTAGAGTTATTTCATAATCTTTATTTCTAGTAAATGAATTTTTATAAATTCTCTGCTAGTAATTTATTTATAAAACTTTGCCTGATTGTTACTTATGCCTTGATACACTCATGTAAAATCCCATGTTAAATCTTTAGCAACAAAAGTATGATTTTTGCTGTGGATTTGTTTATTTAATAAATAGCTTAGGAATTATTTATATGAATATTGACTTATATGCCTAAATAGATTATTTACTTTTAGTTACTTCCTAGTACTGTTCATCCAGCATATTTAGGTCATAAAAAAACAGTAGGTTTATGTGTTCATCATCATGCATGTCATACTTATTCAAGATATTCCATAAATCCTTGTGCATTCATCTTTTATTCATACATTGCCACTTTCATATTGGAAACGAACTCAAGGAGACCATACCGGAGGAGGCCGGTGCTAACGTGAATTTCACCGAAGATGCTAACTACGGTCACTCCCAAGGCAAGCCCCAGTGCATACCTATTAATTTGAGAGTCCTTTTTACTTGATCACAACATAGGGATATTGTATTGTGCATTAGGTATAGGGCTTGGATGAAAACCCACTTGCATAAATCAACAATGACCTATGTTAGTCTATGTTAGTAAGCCTTTTGTTAGAACATACTATGCTTAATCTAGTGGAGTCAATGATAGGTTATGGAATCACTTGCTACACTTATGATTCACGTGAAAGGATGAAATTGGATAAAACTTGAGAACCTGTTGTTCTAACTCCGCGAACAAGTATTGAACAGTACCAAGTGCATACCTTTATTATGGCATCCCGCACCTCAACTCGAGGGGAATGACCGATCCAAGATCACTTTTGGGCGATGTCGGGTGAAGCCGACATACACAGTACATACACAAGAACATCCATCACTTGCAAACTTACATAAGAGCATGATATTCATTATTACAAACTGAGTTTGATTATTATTACAAGCCGAGCCTAGAATTTCAGATTTACATACATAAGTCCAAATCTGAAATTACAATACATAGGTTCTTAGTTCAGAGTTTATTACACACGTAGCGGAAGCGATAATTAAACACGATGGCGGATAAAGGCCTAAGTAAACCATAACAGCCCTAGTCATGGTTCACTCTTCGTGAACGTGAGTCAGTGAGCAAGGAACCCACTCAGAAGTCCATTCGCTACTCGGTTCCTCGACCCACCCTTCACTTTCACGGCTCAAGTAGAAGCTAGAGGAAGACATGCCTGCAATAAAATTTTAAACAACAAACCCTGAGTATCTAATATACTCCGCAAGGCTTACCCGTCAACATGGTCATCTAGGACCGATGCCTATATGCAAAAGGCTGACCGGGCTTGCTGAAATTTGATTGCAAAAACAACACCTGCCTAAGTTCTAATTTCATCTTTTAACCATATTAATAGGGTTGTAACAAGAATATAAATTTAATGAGTGGCAACCTATCAACACAAGGTTTCTCAGCAATACTTAAATAATTCAAAACAGCAAGTACATTATCATCTTCATTTCTTACTACAATGTGATCTGCTCGAGACATGTGGTACTCATAACCGCGAGGGACGGCGATATATATCGATTTACTTCCTGCAGGAGAAAACCCAAGTACATGACATACGTATCATCTAAGAACACGTATGGCCACATTTCACAAGATTACCATAGAGTCGATCTGGGCCATCCCTCCGAGCACATGTTCCCCCTAGGATATAGTCAAACCGTCGTATCTCTGGAGCGCGACCCATGTACTCTCCGCTTTTCACAAATCCAATGCCCACCATATCAATCATCATCTCTAAAAAGGGATGGGTGACCGTCCAACACTATGATGCCCAAGTTACATCAGTTTCCCAACTCCCATACGAAGGTAAGCACTTGGTACAGTTCAATACTTGCTCACGGAGTCACAATGATCGGTCCTCAACCGACACGCACGGGGGCTATGGCAACTAGGGCCAACCTTGTCACCGCATCCTATACATGCACTTCCCTGTACGGTCTCATCCTCATAATCATTATGTGAGAGGTAACAGTTATAAAAACCTATACCGAGCAGTCTCCATACCACTCGATATTTCTATCGGTGACTCATTATTAAGCATAGCATTTGCTACCGGAAAGGCTTATACCTAAACTGAACCAGACCATAGGTATAAAGGAATTAAATAATGCATCTATGGTTTCGATCAATTCCTACACGTAAATGCACAAGTCATGACACTTAACCGACATGAAGTAAAACCGAAAACTTTTAAAGCATAGGTTATGCACCAGGGCTTGTCTTGGGACTGCTCAAAGTTAGTAGCTTCAATGGTGTTTAGTTCAACTTCGGGCTCCTCGGGGTTGCTTGCCTCGGCCTTGTTCCCAGTCTTGTTTCCTAGTCGATGTAATGCAATGCAAAGTAAGAATTCGTATAATGATTCATAGAACTTCCTCAACAAATAAAATAAATGGGATGATGCTCATGCATGAGATGATGTGCTTTCACATGCATTCTTAAATAATCATTTAACTGAAGGAGATAAACTTCTAATTAGGAAAGTATAAGACCTGGCAATTAATAAGCATATCACATATACTCAAATACAAGCATGGCACAAAGTAAAACATGCCTACTGTCATACATGGTAGAAATGAGCATAAGATACAGTGCCATGAAGATATAATGCAGGACATTATATATTAAGATTATAGGGCAAAAATGAAAAATATGAAATACTAGGGTCAACATTGAGGTTAATAAATGGAAATTAATTAAATTGTTCTAGAAGGCAACCAAATACAGGGATTTGTTTAGAGGCACATAAAAGAACGAATAGCAATAATGTAAAGTTTTAGAATAGAATTCCAAGCTATTAAATTATAGAAATTCATATACTGTAAATGCAAAAAATGTATATAACCATGAATATACGCATAAATTAATTATGAACACTTGCTAGAGGGTCACGTATGCTATGATGAGTATGAAGGCAAAATTTTGTGATTTAAACATTTACAGGGAATTAATTATGAATTAATTGGCTTTACAAAGGTGTTGTTCATTTCTATTTTTATTTAATAATGTTTTCTATAGAAAGCTTGATCTTCACGCTAACCATTGGAAAGAACAAGTTACAAGGATTCCAAAACATTTTATTTTGCAATTTTTAGCCCTGTGTTTTCAGAGATATCGATTTTTCTCTTTTTAATCAAAATTTCACTACTAATTACGAAATTGCCATTGGGCAATTTCAAACCGAGCGCAGCGCGGTTGGTCGCCGGCGGCGAGCGGTGGCGAGATTCACTGATCGGTGCTCGTTTTCGTGCTCAGGGTGCGAAGTGGATCCGGTGAGTGGTGGTGGTGTGCGCTTGGGTCACCGGAGCGTGGCCGGCGACGAGCGGCGGAGCCGAGCAACGACGGCCAGTGGCGTGCTCCGTGCATAGAGCATGAAATGGCAAGGAGAAAGTCCCTAGAGCATCTCCTTCACGAGTCCCTCGATGAACGGCGGCGATTCCTTCTTCTTCCATTCCAGCGAGGGCGCTACAAGGCAATGGTTCAGCGTGAGCAGAGAGCATCGCAGGGACCTTGTGCCTTCTCCAGTGTAGAGAATTGAGTGGGAGCTCACCTCAATCGACGGCGGCGGCCATGGCGGCCTGGCAGCCCGAAAACAGGGGACTCTTCGCTCACCCTGCTGCTCGACAAGGAAGAAGGGGTGCGGGCGGCTCAGGATTGATTAGGAAGTGGCCATAAAGTGGGCGAGGTGCTCCACAGCTGCGGGGGGGGGGGGGGGGGGGGTCGCGGTTTGGGTTGGAACTTGAGCTCGAGCTCGCCTCCCCGGGATAAGATCGATGGGAGAGAGAGAGGGAGGGAGAGAGAGAGCAATGGCAGCCTGGCACGCTTGGGGGAGCAAGGACGAGGTGTAAATGGCAAAGGACGATCGCTTCACCCACCTCCCGTCCAGCAGCATGGGCGCCGGAGCATCGGAGAAGCTGCCAGTGGCCCGCCGCCACTGTAGCGAGTTTGAAAATCAGTCAAACATTTTTGCTCTCACTCGGTGCTCTCTGTTCTAGTCAATTTCGGGTCTTCCTGATTTGTGCTCAAGGTGCCAAATTTTGTGAAGGTATAAAAAGAAATTTGGAGCAACTTTTGTATATAAAGTTTTCTGAGGTTGCACTTTGAAAAATTATGAAAATTCCTAGACTGAACTCTGTTTTTCTGCTTTCTTTTAATTATTAAGGCTACCAAACCTTTACCAAAAATTCTGGTAAATTCCCTAAAATTATATTTTTATATGCCTAACATGAATGTGTAAAAACGTGGACACACTTCTGTTGAATAATTTGAGATAAGTGCAACCCCTATAATTCCCATTATTTTGGGTTAAATTCTTTTCTTTTTGCTCTTTTATTTAATTTTAAGCGTATTAATTCTCTTGGATATCTAAGATTATGTGGGCTTGCTCTGTGACTAGGGCAAAGTTACACTGGGGTGTCACATTTATATGGGAATTGGTAAACCTAGTGACTTGGGCGCCGTATGGTTGGACGGATACACTCATTGATCCAGAGGTGATGTGAATGGCACGGTGGATGCACGGGTTGGAGGACCGCTGGAGAGTGCATGGGTTAAGCCCCGGATACGAAGAACTGTATCACGGGGAGGGACGTGTACTCGGGATCAATGGATCCTAACTGACTTTACAGCAACCTTGTGAACGGTGGCCATACGTGTTCTTAAATGATGTGTATGTCGTGTACTTGGGTTTTCTCCTGCAGGATGTAAATCAATTCGAATTGCCGTCCCTCGCGGTTATGAGTACCTCTTGTTTCGAGAAGATTGCAACAATATTAAAGTAGAGAAGAATTATTATGCTTCTTGATATTATTACTCTATGGCTACATATTGCTTATGATATATTGTTCTTTTACATTGCAGAACCCTATAGGATAGCAATGTTCAAGTAAAGTTACTTTTCTGTAACAACAATTAAATTTTGGCTAAGTGTTCAATTTACAAGCATAGAGCTAATAGGTGCCTTTTATGCAACATACCAAATAAGCCCGATCAGCCCCTTGCATGTTAGGAGTCGATTTTAGATGACCATTTGTCGGGTAAGTCTTGCGGAGTATATTAGATACTCATGGCTTTGCGATTTATGTTACCTTTCAGGCATCCCTCAAGCTACCTATTGTGATTGTTGTA
Source organism: Eleusine indica (assembly GCA_030378355.1). Taxonomy (NCBI): domain Eukaryota; kingdom Viridiplantae; phylum Streptophyta; class Magnoliopsida; order Poales; family Poaceae; genus Eleusine; species Eleusine indica. The sequence continues at coordinate 19,133,262 of CM059502.1, forward strand.
ACAAGGTTGTGTGGGAAGGTGAGGAACCATAGAATTGGACCATTGAGTGGGTTCCTAGCTCGCCTACCCAAGATGAGTGAGCCATTGCCATAGGGCCGACATGGTTTACTTGGGCTATTATCGTGGAGTTTATCGTATTTTCGCTTCCGCTTATTTATGTACTCCAAACCAAGAACATATGTATTGTAATGTAACTTAATTTGCTTCTGCTGTGACAGTTGGACTTGTAATATTATACACTTAAATGATGTCCCCTTATCAATGATGGATGTTCATGTGTGCATGCTATGCATGGTTACTTCGGTAATCATCTCCTGATGAGATCCTGTACGACACGCTCTATATTCCGGTGTAGGGCTGTGACAAATGGCCCCTCACCTCCGCTTCCTCGGTCTGCCGCCACCGCGTCCGCGCCTCAGCGCATGCGTATGGGTCCGTTTACCTTCTTTTTACTTCTAATAGTTTTAGAAACCTGCTAAATACTGACTTTGTTACTTTGTTAGTCCCATGTACGGCTGTAATTTGAATCAGGAACTAACGCAGTCTGCATTTATGGCAGTTTGCGTACATTGCTCTGCTCGACCAGCTTGAACACTGGTTTGCCCTTATCCATAGAGGCCATTGGGGTCAAATCAAGGGCAGCTGGCGGGCAAGCAAGGTGGATGCTAAGGCGGTGCAGAGCCGCAACAACAAGGTGGGGACAGGGAAGATGGCGGAAGACACGACACACGAAGATGGATGAAAGGCATGGAGGTTAGGGAGAGGCGGGTTGATGTCCATGGCCCGGAAGGTGACATGAGGGCAAACGAATGAAGTATGATTGTTCCGTCCGGTCAATGATGAACATCCTCCCTTACATCGTCTTCATGCTCGATGCCCCACGAAGGCATCCTGCCACCATTGCAAATCAGGAAGGAACGAAGAGACCCGTCGAAACTCATTGTGAAACCGGGGAGGCAGCGGCGTTGTTGGCCTCGTGCTGCAAGGGGATCGGGAATTGGAGGACTGGTGAGGGAGATCAAGTTTTCCAATTATCTTGGGTGAGCATTGCAGGCTACGATCCAATGGTTCAGGCGTAAGCATTAGGAACGGATGGCCCAATACAAACAACATTAAAACCAACACCAAAACACTCTAGATTAGAAGGGGCATGCGGACTAATTTAATTTAATAAAGAGTAGAGAAACAATAGAGTTGGTGGTGTCCGATTGTCGGTCGTCATGCGTCCTCCGTAAACCATGCGCTGACATGTGGGCCCGCAATAAACCCAACGAGCCAGCTCCTCCGCCTTGCCCGTTTCTATGGCCCCTCATCTCCGCTTCCTCGGTCCGCCGCCACCGCGTCCGCGCCTCAGCGCATGCGTACAGATCCGTTTCTCAACCCGGTGGCAAGTGCCAACGCCCATTGTCGGTCAGGATTTAGAAAGAGTGAAGGAGGGAGAAAATCGGAAGAGACTCAACAAAGAGCAGAGAAATCGGTGGTAGCAAGAGAAACAGTGCCTATTGCCGGAGGTGCAGGTTGCTAGAGCTCGTCGTCAGCCACCGCAAATCCGGATCGCGAGAGTTTTTTTATCCACCGCCGTCGGATATGGGTCATGAATGTTTGCTGCTGGACGCCAGGCAACTACCCATGTCGCTCGCCTTCTGCAGTCTCCCCCTTGCTGCTCACGACTCAAGCGGAGCACATTACCCTGCTTGTCCGACCCTCCTAAAAATCGCCTCCTACCAGTCTGACAAGCACCAGATCTCGATTTATGATCTTGTGGAGTATGAATCGATGGCCGGTGGCCTTGGCATCTGAAGATCAGAGAAGTGACACTGTTCAAGCAGTTATTTCCTGAGTCTTCCAACTGCATGAATGATTTTCCTTAAAAATAATGATTCAAAAGCCGTAGAGAAACACAGGCATTTGACTAGTAACAGATATAAAGTTAGAAGTTTTGTACGAAATAGGAACAAATATTTTTCCAGAAAATATCAAAACAAATTAGTTGATACACAACAATGAAATTAAAAATAGCTGAGACAGAGAAGTTTTTTTTTGAGAAAAGGCAGGAACACTGCCTTTTGTACTTATAGGTGGCCAACGAGTCATGCCGGGCCAGTATGGCCTGAGCCCGTGATGGGTCGGGTCGTTTCCTTAACGGGCTGGCATGGCCTGAGCTAGCTAACGGTCCGTGCTGTGCTGGCACGACGGACCCGAGGCCAGCCCGAAGGACCGAGAAGGCGACCAGAGGAGGGAGGGGGGGGGGGAGAGGGGTGAATGGGAGCCAATAAAAATTCTTCACAAGAACTTGGCTTATATCCCAAAGATAGCCCGAACTAACCTCTGAAAGAATTACCAAGGTCACACACACCAAGTTGTGATGTGTCAACCCTAGGAATGATTAGCACCAGCGGAAGAATTAGATAGAAGCGAAAGAGAGCAGCCAGGACTCAAGACTCAGAAAGAACAACACACAAAACAGAGCAAGTCTGACAGAGTATCAGCAGTGCCAATCTGCAACAGAGACAGAGCATCGGCAGTGCCGATCAAGTCGTCGGGAGTGTCGATCGTCAGACAGAGTGTTTCGGACAACAGACAGAGCTTATCGGCAGCGCCATCTTGAGGAGACAGCACTTTGACATGGCAGACCTCTTCATAGCTGAGATGGAGGAGGTCATCTCTGAGAGAGTAGGAGGACGTCACTTAGTCTACGGTCCATACATCTGCTACCTTCTGAGGAGGATGGGACTAGTGACGGAGGAGCAGTACCAGGCGTTCCCTAAGGTGACCACCAACTCACACTTCTCCAGGCCTCAGTTGCTCAGGAGACCGCCACAGTCGCTACAGCAGAGCCGGACATAGAGTCTAAGTCGCCAGTGGACCTTGAGTACTTTAAGCAGGTAGATGTTCAGGCGGCACAGGCTCAGGGAGCACAGCAAGACCCAACATAGGAGCAGCCAGGAGTAGAGCCCTTAGAGGACATCGCTGCACCACCTCCTTTGACCACGGGCGCTTAGATGTTCGCTTTTTCCCACTTTCTGGTGCTTGTTGCCAAAGGGGGAGAAGTATGTCATAGGTCTAGAGGGAGCTGGAGTGCGATCCTGTGTGATCAAGAGAGTAGCTTGTATCTATGGGGAGCTACCGGATTTTGGGAGTAGATACATTTGATGATCTTATTTTGAGGATTTATTCAATATTCATGGATTTTGATGAGTTGTGGTTTTCATTTGCTTGTATTTGACTCATCTTGATCTCACTTGGTTTTTTTTCATATGCAGTGCTTGTTCTTCCTTTTATTCTGTTTTCCTGTGTATGATGCCGTGATGATGAGTTCTTGTCCTTTAAATTCTTTGCATGGCTCATGCCTAAACTGTTGCATCTCATCATTCATGTCTTGCATTGCATGTCTTTATGCGTTCTGTTATTTATCCTATCATGACATGCATGCATTATCATCTAGAGCGTGCTTTTCCTTCTTTTCCCTTATGCTCTTGATGTTGCTTGATTGAGTAGGACCTTTCTCGTGCTTTGTTTATGCTTTAGTGGTTCCTCTCGATCGTAGTGTAGCTCTTTTAGCCTTGTGGTGTTATTATTAAGTAGTGGTTGTCATCAATCACCAAAAAGGGGGAGATTGTAAGCTTCATGACCATTAGATCCCTAAGGTATGAATGTTTTGGTGATAGATGACAACTATGAAATTGTGGGCTAATATCTACACGAGTGTTGTCTATGCAGGAACCATCATTAATCTCTACTCCAAATCATATGGATGATGGTTGCCTTGGCGATTAATGACAATGACCACAAGCATGGAGGCTTGGTGAACTTGATGGATCCTAAGGGTTGATGGAGATGGATCAAAGCTAAGGACAAGCTATGGAGAAAGTGTTGTGAACACGTGTCTAGTTGTTAGGGCTTTTGAGTCCATATGAAAAACCGGACTATCAAGGGGATCTAGGTTATTTCTCTTAGATCATGTCTAGTTTGTGATGTGCAAGGTTGCTCAGTGAAATCACATGCACTAGGTGACAGTGGAGAAGCCAAGGGGCAGTTCAGAAAAGCTGGGAAACGAAGTCAAGCGAGGACGAGAAGTTTCAGCTTCAGGAAAGAGAGACCGGACAGTTGGTCAAGGAGTGATCGGACTATACGGTCATCAGAGGAGGAGATAATGCAGAGAAAAGACTCAGCGAGGAAACTGCCAGAGTCGAGTCTGTAGATACCGGACAGTTCGGTCTACACAGGTCGATTTGGGGCATCGAGGAAGTGAGCTCTGGAATGTTTCTGTAATGGAGAGAGAAACTGATCGGACGGTTCGGTCTGTACAGGAAATCACTTGGACAGAGTCGATCTTAGACTTGGGGAGTCGATCCAGAGTGACCGGAAGTCCGGTCAGGCAGTGACCGGATAGTCCGGTGATCAGGTCGAGAAAGGTGATTTCGTGAAGTAACGACTAGTTGGAGGTTGGAAGCCTATATAACTTTGTTGCTGGGGTCTTGGAGACCTCTCTTGCCCAGTTGAATACCTAAGAGCATTTGGTGAGGTCCAAGAGGAAAAGAGGAGAGCACTAGGAGGAGATATTGGATATCTTGAGAGTGCTAGTGAGAGTAACAAGAAGCGATCTTACACATCTCAGGCTAGGGTGTCCTTGAGGGTGTGATCTAGGTTGTTACTCTTGGTCTATGGTGAGACCTAGACCAGTTAGGTGTCGGTGATCGAGCCTATCATGATTGGTTGTGAAGGCCGTCACAAGTTTGTACACGGTTTGAGCCCGCCGGTGAAAGGGGCATCGCTAGTTAGCGCCCGTGTCGGCTCGGGGAGTCCGGCAAGTTCTCGAGAGAGGTGAGCTTGTGCCTTGGTGGCAGCGGTGACGCACACCATGTCTTTATGTGCGAGAACTCCACTTGGTGGCGGGAGGGAGCGGGACTCTAGCGGGAGTGGTACAACAAGGAGTAGGGGAAGGCGCCATCCTTCCGAGACCTTGGGAAAAAATCATGAGCATTCCTTGACCCTCTTTTTACTATTCTGCAATTGTGTGCTCTAGTTGTAGGGTGACTTGTGGCTTGCATAGGCTAGTGTGTTTAGCTTCCATATTTGCTTTGCATCATGAACACTAGCATGTGTAGGGTCTTGGCCTACTAGAATTGTGTAGGTTGCAACGATTGCCGGGTTCGAGTGGTGTGAAATTGAAACATCCGAATTTGTGGTCGGCAACCGATTCACCCCCCCTCTCGGTACGCCTTCAGTCCTTACAATTGGTATCAGAGCCAAGTGCTCATCTTTGAGGCTTCACCGCCTTGAGTAAGGAAGCCGGGAAAGGTGGGAATGTTCCCTTATTTGATGGGGAGGACAACGGGTATTGGAAGGCACGTATGCAAGCCTACCTGGAGTCCCTTGATCCAGAGATATGGATGGTGACCCATGATTCGGATGAGGATGTGAACCTTATTGAGCCTGATTTCATTAAGAACAACGCTAAGGCCAAGAATGCTTTGTTCTCATGCATCACTAGGGATGTCTTTGCTAGATTGGATTCGAGTACTATAGCATATGATATCTGGACTAAGATTCAGGGTATCCACGAGGGTACTAATGACGTCAAAGAGGAAAGATACTATGTGCTGAAGAACCGGTATGACAACTTTACTAGATTGCCACATGAGAGAGCTAACACTGTGTATTCTTGTTTTCATGTGCTAGTGGAGGAGATCAATGCTCTTGGGGATGATTTCAAGCTCAATCCTGTGGAGGTCATTAGAAGATTCTTGAGGCTTTTCAAAGACCCTAAGTACGAGTCCATCATCACCTTCACCTTGCAAGGTGACCTCAAGACCAAGACCATGAAGGATGTACTTGGCAAGATCACAACCTTTGAGAGCTACCAGTTGGGGATGGATGATCCTCAACCATACACCCTTGCTCTTCAAGCAGACAAGCAAGAGCAAGAAGAACAAGAAGAAGGTGGTGATCGAAGATGACGAGGATGATGATGATGATGAAGGTGACTTGACCAAGGATTTGGCTCTTCTCATGAAGAAGATGAAGACATTCAAGAACAAGTTTTCCTCCAAGTCCAAGGGCAAGTGCTTCAACCGTGGCTCGAAGAATCACTTCGTTTAGGACTGTCTCAAGCCCAAGAAAGAAGCTATCAAGTCCTAAGATTCAAGTGCTGAAGAAGAAGAAGATGAAGATTCCAAAGCCAAGCACCAGAAGAAAGGGTTCTTCAACAAGGACAAGAGCAAAGGCAAAGGCAAAGCCAAAGACTACAAGAAAAGATTCTCACGCAAGACCTTGGTCGGAGAGTGGACAAGTGACAACTCAAGCGATGAGTCCTCCTCCTCAAGTGATGAAGAAGTGGCCGGCCTAGCCATGATCAAGACCGCATCACCACGAGCTCTCTCTCCACCTCCCATGTGCCTCATGGGCTCGAGCCATTTTGGAGAGAGTGAGGATGAGAGTAGCGACGATAGCAATGATGAGGAGCTCACCTGTGCCGTGTTGTGGAGTATGCTTGAGCAAGCCCGTGATATCACCGTCGAGAAATCCAAAATGTTGAATATGGTAAGAAAAGAGTGTGAGTTGGCTAAGGGCCATGTTGTTGACCTTGAGAGTGAGCTCAAGGATCTTGTCACATCTCATGAGGCCCTAAACAAGAGTTATGACAAACTCAAGGGTGACCATGTAGAGCTTCATGAGAAGTACAAGGCCCTTGAAATTACTTATGAGGCCATCAATGTTGAGAACCTTGCCTCTCCCTCCTCTTGTTCATCAATGAGCGATGCTTCTACTATGTGTGATGAACTAACCACCTCGAATGAGGTTACTTCTCTTGAGCCATTTGTTTTGAAGGAATATCACAAGCTCAAAGAAGAGAGGAAAATGGTGATGGAGGGCTTTGAGAGACTTGCACGTGGTAGAGCCATCCACAAGGAGATTCTTGGGAAAATCTTGTGAACAACGTCTCCCACCGTGGACTTGGCTCATATCCCGCCTCCATCGACATTATTAGGACGAGTGACTCCATTCCCAAATAGGTCAAACCCCTACTCGCCGATGACTACTATTGCGTGAGGTGTTGCAAGAATGGCCACACCATCAAGGATTGCCCTATGGTGAGAACTTCCATTGTTTTGCCTAACGCTAACCTGTTTCATGAGAACACCCACTACAAGCTTTTTAGGGACAAGGGTGGCAAGGTGAAAGCAAAGGCTTTGGGACCACCAAACAAGAAGAGAAAGGTCAATAGCATATGGGTGCCTAAGTACATAGTTGATCTTGAGAGGTCAACCGCATACAAGTGGGTGCCCAAGAACAAGACCTAGATGATGGTGGTGGTGGTCGACCGGGAGCTTCATGAAGATCATGTGAAGTCAGCCACAAGTGACATGGACCTCAACGACCTATCTACTCATGAGGGAGGTATCTGTGTGTGTTTTCTTTGTTCTTGTTAGTAGTAGTGTGTTTTTCCTTCTCTTGCATTGCATGATACTTTAGGACTCCTTTGTGACTAGTATGCTTTGCATCCATGCATGTGTTAATAACTAAAAGAAAAACACATAAAAATTAGCCAATGTCTAACCGATCCAAGATAGCTTTAAACAAGGGGGAGTGCTTGAGATGGTGGTTTGACTTCTCTCAAGGCAAGGGTATGGCTTAAAGTGAGTAAGCTTGGGAGGGGTTCAAACTTGACATTGTTTGGTTTCCTTTGTGTCTTGTTTAACTTTACTTGCATTCACATGGCATATTTACTTTCATTGCATATGTAAAATGCTTGTTGCATGCATCATATAGGAAACACAAAGGAGGCTTGTCTCACTTGGAGAAATTTGTGCCTCATGATAAATATGAGAATGTATCTCCATAAGTGTGACCAAAGGAAAGGATTGTGCTTCACGCCCATTGAGCATGGTCTTATGAACTCTGAGGTTAAATCTACTCGTGCGGTTCATGGACTAAGGCTCATACATACCCATTTGGTTCTTAACTTCCTTGCTTCTTATTTGCTCGATTCTTCATTTGGCATTTGTGAAAATGATAAGGCCATAGAGTGCTGCTATTTGAAGAAGAGAGTTTGAGAGTTCCCTTCATACTCCAAGTGCAGTGTTTAGTGAGGGCACTTGGAAAATGGACAAACTCCTTGATTCAGCGAAAATATGGTAGTGACCGTACCATCCGATCTTTGGACCGTACAGTCCGGTCAGTGCCCATGGGCACAATGTTCTGGAGAGTCTGGTCATAGAGACCGGACAAAACAGTCCTAGTGACTGGACCGTCTGGTCTATATGGAGTGCCAGCGACCCAGAGCAGACCGAACAGTCCGGTCTAGAGACCGTACCGTCCGGTCACTATGGTTGAAAACGTGAAGTATTCTTCAATCGTGACCATTGATCGCGTCCTCGTGTGATCTCAGCCGTTCGTCGATCTATTGACCTAGGTCAAATCGGGAAGACCTTGTCTTCTTCCCAGTTCAGCCCTCGAAGCCGAGTCCTCACTCCGAACTCGCCGTCGTCGCCAAATCCACCTTGTCGACGTCGCTGATGACCTAGCTGCGCAATGCGCCGCCGCGTCATCCCGCCAACCACCGCTGCTGCATTTTCTTGCCACCGAATAGCTCGCCGCCAAGCGCCTCGTCGATGACACCACTGTTGCCCTGCTCTTCCTCACTGCTATACGCGCGCCTAGCCACCTCGTCATGCTCCACCTCAAGGATTAGGGCAAGTTTCCCCTTCTCCCACCTCCATTGCCAGCGACCCCAAAAAGTTCATCTTTAGGCGATCTGTCGTGTGTTTCAGCATCTTCGGATTCGTACTCCAGGGTATCATATTCATCTCCTATTTCATCAGTTATGCCCTAATTCCGAGTAGTTATCTATAATTGATGCAATTAGATTGATTGCCCATGTTTAGTTGCATTAATTAGCTAATTGGCTCAACCTAGATAGCAATTAATTTCATGCCTATCTGTTAATTGCATATCTAGGGTTGTCACTTGTCTAGTCTATAGTTAGATTCAGTGCCATTATTTGACTATACACTAGATGACTCGCACTAGTCACATATAATCGATGATCACTGTTGTTACTTTGCTTAATTGTCTAGTGATCATGTCCTTCATTCAGGGCTAGGATTTCTATTGCACATTCTTACCTAGCGGTGCTTTGCTTGTAGATGTATTAGGTTCTATACTTATCCTATCCCTACTCATGTGCATGCTGTGACATCAGTTAGCAGCAGCAGAGATGGCAGGTTCTGGACAGGATAAGGGCAAGGGCAAGGCACCAGTACAACCCAAGAGCAGGGAGAGGACTAGACTGGACCCAGAGTCAGAGAGAGATAGGAGAGTTGCTCAGCACTTAGAGGCGATGGAGACCTCGCACAGGACACCCGGATCATGCTAGATCATCGGGCAGACAGAGACAGAGACATAGGGCCTGCGGAGGAGTACCAGGCAGAGGACAGCACCTCCACCCTTAGCCATAGGAGTGCTATTGCCAGCGTGGTCACAACATACTCTAGCTTCCCGTCAGGGGAGGTCATGAAGATCTGCAGAGCAGGGATCCTCCAGGCAGCAGGAGGAGTCCGAGGAGGAGGAGTCTGAGCAGGAGAGCTCCGAAAACGAGTCAGAGGAGCTCGCGGAGACTGAGGAGACAGAGCAGGCACAGCCAGTAGAACCCAGAGGTCAGCTCACCGGGCAGGAGACCCGAGGTGCACAGTGCAGTGTGTACGAGGAGGCTGCAGACACTGGTAGAGGCAGCCGGAGAGACGGACATTCTTAAGGTTCCTGTAAAGGACCTTAAGGCTCTACGTCTTGTCTCCTTTGAGCAGTGGGTTCTAGTCCCCACGAATCCCGCTACAGGAGAGAGGTACTGGACAGACCTCCAGAGGAGGATAGGAGAGGGACTCAGACGCTACCTTGTCCGGAAGGGCAAGTTTGGATTGTTTGTGCCGTAGTAGTACACGACCTTCCAGGCCATGAGGAGGGCCACCGGCATAGACATGGAGCAGTACTTCATCTACTACCTGGACTAGTAGAGTTGGTCATTGAGCCCTACAGGTTCAGGGAGGACGTGGTCCTAGAGTTCTATGCTACACTGTCGGTAGCCAGAGATCATTCTGAGATCTGGTTCCTATTCAGAGGACAGCCACAGAGACTTACCATAGAGGACTTGATTGCTGCACTAGGACTGCTTGCGTTAGACCTGCGACTATACACCAGTGTCTACAGAGACTTGCTTCCACCGCGCAGACCACAGGGAGGGGTCCTACCCTCAGATGAGATGGTATCTATTGCTTTTCCACCACCACACACACCAGGCTTTGGCAGAGGCCCTGCAAGACTCACTGTAGAGGCCAAGGTGGTTTAAGCGATAGTCACCAGGACTATCATACCTAGGTCAGGGTACAGAGAGGAGTTTACTCTGTTGCACCAGTGGGCTGTAGCAGCCATCTTGAGCAGACAACACTTTGACATGACAGACCTCTTCATAGCTGAGATGGAGGAGGTCATCTCTGAGAGAGTAGGAGGACGTCACTTAGTCTACGGTCCATACATCTGCTACCTTCTGAGGAGGATGGGACTAGTGATGGAGGAGCAGTACCAGGCGTTCCCTGAGGTGACCACCACCTATGCACCTACAGTCTTCTGGGGTTTGCAGTCAGCCTCTAGTCAGCAGACGGGAGAGGAGGAGCAGGAGTCACTGCCAGTTGTTCACGAGCTGGTAGCTCTTCTAGAGACGGTTGTTTCTAAGTCAGCCAGTATAGGGGCACCTCCCCCGCCTACAAGATCACAGACAACAGACTCTATCATCATAGTAGCACTTGCCGGACGCCTGAGTGATTTCATTTAGAGCACAACTGAGGATAGACGTCAAATGATGGAGGTCATCAGGGGTCAGGCAGAGCTTCAGAGATAGCAAATGATGATGATGACCACCCTGATGGCTCAAATGGCTAAGATGACTCAGAGGCAGGCCAGTCAGTAGCAGGGACAGCCTTCACTTCCACAGTTTGAGCCACTGCCGACACACCCAGGACCCTTCACTGCTATGATGACAGCTCAGTCCAGTGGGTTGTCACACTCAGGGGTGTTACCGATAGGGGAGCAGGAAAGACTTTCTCTCCAGTGACTCAGTTCTCCCCCGTGTCTGCTTTCTCAGTATCTGCGTTGTTTACTTCACCGACACACTCCTCTACTTCGCAGATGCCAGCACCTTCTACCTCCCAGCACATACCAGTCAGGAGCCTGTTCTCAGAGGTAGTGCACACGACTCGAGCAGAGTTGCAGTCAGCTCCAGCTATAGCTACAGCTCCACTTCCACCACTACAGTCAGCACGCTCACACCTCAGGTGTAGAGGATCTTGTTCGCGGAGGGTTCACTCAGTAAGACATGGCGGATCTCGCACTTCTCCAGGCCTTAGTTGCTCAGGAGACCGCCACAGTTGCTACAGCAGAGCCGGACATAGGGTCTAAGTCACCAGTGGACCTTGAGTACTTTAAGCAGGTAGATGTTCAGGCGGCGCAGGCTCAGGGAGCACAGCAAGACCCAACATAGGAGCAGCCAGGAGTAGAGCCCTCAGAGGACGTTGCTGCACCACCTCCTTTGACCACAGGCGCTTAGATGTTCGCTTTTTCCCACTTTCTGGTGCTTGTTGCCAAAGGGGGAGAAGTATGTCATAGGTCTAGAGGGAGCTGGAGTGCGATCCTGTGTGATCAAGAGAGTAGCTTGTATCTATGGGGAGCTACCGGATTTTGGGAGTAGATACATTTGATGATCTTATTTTGAGGATTTATTCAATATTCATGGATTTTGATGAGTTGTGGTTTTCATTTGCTTGTATTTGACTCATCTTGATCTCACTTGGTTTATTTTCATATGCAGTGCTTGTTCTTCCTTTATTTTGTTTGCCTATGTATGATGCCGTGATGATGAGTGCTTGTCCTTTAAATTCATTGCATGGCTCATGCCTAACCTGTTGCATCTCATCATTCATGTGTTTCATTGCATGTCTTTATGCGTTCTATTATTTATCCTATCATGACATGCATGCATTATCATCTAGAGCATGCTTTTCCTTCTTTTCCCTTATGCTCTTGATGTTTCTTGATTGAGTAGGATCTTGCTCGTGCTTTGTTTATGCTTTAGTGGTTCAACTCGATCGTAGTGTAGCTCTTTTAGCCTTGTGGTGTTATTATTAAGTAGTGGTTGTCATCAATCACCAAAAAGGGGGAGATTGTAAGTTTCATGATCATTGGATCCCTAAGGTATGAATGTTTTGGTGATAGATGACAACTATAAAATTGTGGGCTAATATGTAGGAACCATCATTAATCTCTACTCCAAATCATATGGATGACGGCTGCCTTGGCGATTGATGACAATGACCACAAGCATGGAGGCTTGGTGAGCTTGATGGAGTCCAAGGGTTGATGGAGATGGATCAAAGCTAAGGATAAGCTATGGAGCAAGTGTTGGGAACACTTGTCTAGTTGTTAGGGCTTTTGAGTCCATAGAAAAAACCAGACTATCAAGGGGGTCTAGGTCATTTCTCTTAGATCATGTCTAGTCGGTGATGTGCAAGGTTGCTCAGTGAAATCACAGGCACTAGGTGACAGTGGAGAAGCCAAGGAGCTGTTCGGAGAAGACGAGAAACAAAGTCAAGCGAGGACGAGAAGTTTCAGCTTTAGGACAGTGAGACTGGACAGTTGGTCAAGGAGTGACCGTACTGTATGGTCATCAGAGGAGGAAACAGACCAGAGAAAAGACTCAGCGAGGAAACTGCCAGAGTCAAGTCTGTAGAGACCGGACGGTCCGGTCTACAGATCGGACAGTCTGGTCTACACAGGTCGACTCGGAGCAGCGTGGAAGTGAGCTCTAGAATGTTTCTGTAATAGAGAGAGAAACTGACCGGACGGTCCAGTCAGTACAGGAAATCGCCAGGACAGAGTCGATCATCGACTTGGGGAGTCAATCCAGAGTGACTGGATGGTCCGATCAGGCAGTGGTCGGACAGTCCGGTGATCAGGTCCAGAAAGGTGATTTCGTGAAGCAACGACTAGGTAGAGGTTGGAAGCCTATATAACTTCGTTGCTGGGGTCTTGGAGACCTTTCTTGCCCATTTGAATACCTGAGAGCATTTGGTAAGGTCCAAGAGGAAAAGAGGAGAGCACTAGGAGGAGATATTGGATATCTTGAGAGTGCTAGTGAGAGTGACAAGGAGCGATCTTACACATCTAAGGCTAGGGTGTCCTTGAGGATATGATCTAGGTTGTTACTCTTGGTCTATGGTGAGACCTAGACCAGTGAGGTGTCGGTGATCGAGCCTATCGTTATTGGTTGTGAAGGCCGTCACAAGTTTGTACACGGTTTGAGCCCGCCGGTGAAAGGGGCATTGCTAGCGAGTGCCCATGTCGGCTCAGGGAGTCCAACAAGTTCTTGAGGGAGGCGAGCTTGTGCCTTGGTGGCAGCGGTGACACACACCGTGTCTTCACTCCGGGAGTGGCTGCGGGCTCGTCTGTGAGAACTCCACTTGGTGGCGGGAGGGACCAGGACTCCGGCGGGAGTGGTCCAACGAGGAGTTGGGGAAGGCGCCATCCTTCTGAGACCTCAGGAAAAAATCATAAGCATTCCTTGACCCTCTCTTTACTATTCTACAATTGTGTGCTCTAGTTTTAGGGTGACTTGTGGCTTGCAAAGCCTAGTGTGTATAGCTTCTGCTTTTGCTTGGCATCATGAACACTAGCATGTGTAGGGTCTTGGCATACTAGAATTGTGTAGGTTGCAATGATTGCCGGGTTCGAGTGGTGTGAAATTGAAACATCCGAATTTGTGGTCGGCTACCGATTCACCCCCCCCCCCCCTTCTCTCGATACGCCTTCGGTCCTTACATAGTGCCACGTACACCACCAAACACCGCCATCGGTTTTGAGGCCGAAACCGGGAAACCGCCTTACACGCTTCTCAAAGCATGTCTTCCTTGATGTCGACGTGTGTCACCTTGTCCTGCGATCCTGACCACTGGCAAGTCTCTTCTGGTCCTGCTCCATTGGGCCCCCTTGTCACTTGCACCAGCATCCCGATCGCCTTGACTTGATCAACACACCGTCTTCATCGCTCTCACGGTTTTGAGGCTCAACCATAAAACTATCCGTGCTTCTTGCCTTTTCATATGTACGATGTGGATCAACCTTGACTTCACCCGACCTTTTGATCGTCCGGCCCTAAGTCCCCTACTTGTGCCCGATCCTCTCGCCGTTGACCGCCATGTTGACTCCATTGACCTACACATCATGAGACAAGCAAACAGATTTTCCAACTCCTGCACCAATTTTGGTTAGTCAAAGCATAATCATGCACAAACCCATGCAATCCTCAAATCCTCACATTTCAACTCAAACACCAAATTGGCCAATGTCAATTACTCATCACATATTGCAAACCATGGCAAATATTCACATGGTTTCTCAATCTCTCCCCCTTGATGAGTACATTGACAACACCAAAAGCACAAAGACTTAGAATTTTAAAAGGAGATTGAAATGAAAATTGGAATAAGCACATCCAAATGGCTCAAACCTAAAGAAAAGGTGAAAGAAAGCCATCTAGCATAAGAAGGATCACAAAAGCCAAGAGTTGGCTAAGAAAGCGATTTGAGACACAAAAATGCTCATGGTATGCCCCCCCCCCCTCAACTTGTGGTAGTTGACATGTATGCAAAATGGGCCATTTTAAGTTTCTCACCATTATTTGTGCATGACCCAATATTTTCTCCCCCTTTGGCAATGAACTCATCGAAGAACCAAAAGAACAAACATGCAAGCATGAAAATGCAAACCTAAGGAGCTTCAACAATTAGGCCAAACAAGCATTTAACCTTGCAAATCATAAACATAGAGCCATGAAGTGTAAAAGCAATAGCTCACAATAATGCAGAGATCAAAAATAGATAGCAAGGCACAAGCTCCAAGAGCTATACAAGCTAAGCAGAAAGATTAACTAGCTCAGATAGAATCAAATTTTCTCCTCAAGAGAAATACTGTCACCACATATATAAATACCCCCATCCAAGACAAAACAAGCATAAAGTGAATCATAAGAATCTAGCCAGTATCAATCTCAACTAGGGCAACAAGCATTTGCAGAAAATAAGCTCTACAAACGCTCACATATGCAACAGAGACTCATGAAGAGGGGAGAGAAAAATAATTATTATTAGTTGACCCTCATGTAACTTCTAATCCATGCAGAGGGTTGCACGACTGGGTATGGCAAACACCCCGAGGCTTCAAAGCACAATTTTTGGATTTACATTGTTATGTAACTTCTAATTCGTGCGAGGGGTCACGCACTGGGTACGACAAACGCCCCTAGGCTTCGAAGCACAATTATCATTTGATCAATTTAATCTTGCAAATTAAAAGCAGAAATGAGCATGCCTTTGCAGAAAAAAGGAACATACATTCCCACAATGTTCTATCATGAGCTAAACATTTACAAAGCCATATTTCACAAACACAAGGTGCCAAAACTAAGATATCCTCTAGACTAGCCTCAACACAAGTCTTGGCAAGGATAAAAGCACTTATACACATGGTGAGCAAGTTTTTAGCAAGATCAGTTCATAAGCTTCACAAAGAGCCAAGTTTTGCCTTTAAGATTAGCAGGTTGCTCGAAAAGAGTCTATGACAGGCCATCTAGAGAATCTAAGCATGTAGAGATCGCTTATCACATCCACACAACCTAGCTCAAGCTCAATCATAGCAAAGATAAATACAAGAAAGCATAAGAGGTGAAGCTCATCTACCAATGCATATATTACATATGAGATGCAATGCAAAAAGGTAATATACATATATACAAAAGCATCAACTCAAAGAGCAACTCCCTCTCAAACAATGCCATAGGAATGGCAAACACCAAGCTCCCCCCTGAAGAAAAGAAAATCTCGAAGCATCTAGGGGCTTGGTGAAAATGTTGGCCAATTGGTTTTTAGTGTCAATGTATTTGAGCTCAACATCCCCTTTTTCAACATTGTCCCTTAGGTAGGAAGTGTAATCTCACATTTATGTGTTTGACCTTACCATGTAGGATAGGGTTTTTGGCTAAGCAAATGGCACTGGAGTCATCACACATAAGTGGAAACTCTTGAAGTTTAACCCAAAGTCTCTCATGGTGGAAACCATCTGTAAGGATCATGACCATTGAGGTCACCCCAAGGTATGATGTTTTGGTGATGAATGACAAACATGAAATGTGACTAATGTCTATAGGAGTATTGTCCGTGTAGAAAACCTTTTCTACTCTATGATGATTGTTGACGGTGGCCTTGGCGATTGATGACAATGACCACAAGCATGGAGGCTTGGTGAGCTTGATGGAGTCCAAGGGTTAATGGAGATGGATCAAAGCTGAGGACAAGCTATGGAGCAAGTGTTGGGAACACTTGTCTAGTTGTTAGGGCTTTGAGTCCATAGGAAAAACTGGACTATCAACGGGGTCTAGGTCATTCTCTTAGGTCATGTCTAGTCGGTGATATACAAGGTTGCTCGATGAAATCACAGGCACTAGATGACAGTAGAGAAGCCAAGGAGCTGTTCGGAGAAGCATGGAAACGAAATCAAGCGAGGACAACAAGTTTCAGCATCTGGACGAAGAGACCGGATAGAGGGGTCAGAGGTGACCAGACTATACGGTCACTAATAGGATTTGTCCGGAGACTACAGCGAATCAACGAGGAATCTATCTGTGCCAGAGTCTATAGAGACCGAACGGTCCGATCTACTGATCGGACAGTCCGGTCAGTATGACTTGCATAGGGCAGAGAGGAAGCCGAAGTCCAAAATATTTCTGGACTAGAGAGAGAAACGGACAGGACGGTCCCGTCAGTATAGGATTTCAGCAAGGCAGAGCCGTTAGCGCTTGGGATTGCAGTGACTGGATGGTCCGGTCAGGCAGTGACCGGACAATACGATCAGTAGGCCCAGAAAGCTGATTTCATGGAGCAACGGCTAGTTTGACATTGGAAGCCTATATAACTTTGTTGCTGGGGTCTTGGAGACCTCTCTTGGATAGTGGAATACCTGAGAGCATTTGGTAAGGTCCAAGAGCAAAAGAGGAGAGCACTAGGAGAGGATATTGGATATCTTGAGAGTGCTAGTGAAAGTAACAACGAGCAATCTTGCACGTCTAAGGCTAGGTGTCCTTTAGGGTGTGATCTAGGTTGTTACTCTTGGTCTACGGTGAGACCTAGACCGGTTAGGTGTCGGTGATCGAGCCTGTCGTGATTGGTTGTGAAGGCCGTCACACATTTGGACACGGTTTGAGCGCGTCGGTGAAAGTGGCATCACTAGTGAGTGCCCGTGTCAGCTCCGGGAGTCCAGCAAGTTCTCGAGGGAGGCGAGCTTGTGCCTTGGTGGCAGCGGTGACATGCACCATGTCTTCACTCCGGGAGTGATTGCGGGCTCGTGTGCGAGAACTCCACTTGGTGGCAGGAGGGACCGGGACTCCATCGGGAGGGGTCCAACGTGGGGTAGGGGAAGGAGCCATCCTTCTGACACCTCAGAAAAAAAACCATGACCCCTCTCTTACTCTACGCCTTACTTTGATGCATTAGTTTTCGCACTTACATACTGTGCTATTCATGCTTGTGTGCTTGCCTTGTTCTAGTTGTTTACCTTGTAGACTTGCATGAATAGGCTTCTTGCTTGCTAGTAGTGTTTAAGCTTCCGCATTTGATCACTAGCATGTATAGAAGTTGCATTGGCTTTATTGCTTACCCTTATATGTTTTGTGCTACTCGTGGTTGTTTGCTCTAGTTTTTGTAGCTTTGCGTGAGTAGACTCCTTTGCTAGCTTGTTGTATGCTTCCGTGTTATTTTATTACTAGCTTGCATAGGAGCTGTATTGCCTTGTGTGATCCTCTAGTATGCTTAGGTTATTGTTCCTTTCATAGGTTCATTATCTTGCTAGTGTGATCATCACTAGAATTGTGTAGGAGTTGTTTTGAGTGTCGGTTTTAGGGGTTGGTTAAATTTGGTACATAGAGATAGTTCCTGATTCACCCCCCCCCCCCTCCTCTCGATCACTCTGATCCTTTCAAGTAGTATTAGAGCCATGTGCTCAATATAGGGCTTAACCGCCTTGAGTAGTGACCGAATTAAGGTGGGATGTCATCCCATTTGGGGCCGTGTCATGGCTCATGGAAGGATCGCTTTAAAAGCTAACTAAATGCCATGATTCCAGATGAGTTGATGGATACTCTTGTGGACTTTGCCAATACCTTTACCGATAATCATGTGTATGATGATTGTGATGATTGTGTGGATGTGCCTAGTTCTAGTGAGTGCCTAGATTCTTCTAGTAATAACTTGATAGGTTGCTCTACTAGTGTGCCTAATGTGATGATTGATGCTGATGCTTCTCTTGTTTCTGCTTGCTCCACTAGCATGACTAGGATTGATGATAGTGTGCCTTTTGATCTTGCTAGTGATTCACTTGTTGAGGAGTTCTTTGATTTTTATGCTAATGTTAATGAGGACTTACTTGACTCTCTTATTCGCTTGCAAGGTATTGTGGACAAGATTGAATCAAATGAAGAATCCTTCAAGCTTCCCAAGATTGTGATAGTCGAGAAGATTCTCACCTTGCTCCCTAGCAGCAAGCTCCTCTACACCACCCTCAGCCTTCTCATGGAGAAGGGTCTCTCTGTCGAGGACGTGATTGAGCTTCTCTTTGAGGGTGAGGACATCACCGCAAGCTGGACTAGGGAGAAGACTTCCAAGGCAAACATTGGAGCATCTTTAAGAAAAGGGAAAGAAGTAGCTTCGAGATCAAACTTCTTTGATCCCTCCACAAGATTGCCTTGCAATAGCTTCTACAACCCCTTCGGATCAAGACCATCACCAAACTCATCATCAAGCGCTTTGTCAAGCTCTACCTTAACGGCCATTCCAAGTTCTACTCCAAGCACTTCGGGTGGACCATGCATTGGTGTAGGGGGAGCGCCAACAACGATGCTCACTTGACCATTTGAGATGATCAATCTCACCACTACGGCTCCGGCACCTCCACCTATACCACCCCTTCCACCACAAGATCACCTTTGGCATCTTCATCGAGCTCACCAACAGGATCTCACCTTTCAACTTGGTGAATTTGTGAGAAATCCGAATGATGACCTTTGTGATACTCTCTTAAGCATTTACGATCTTGTGTGTAGGATAAACTTCTTCAGAGGCCTTTGAAGGATTGCATCACATGAGGTGTTTGACAAGCTCCACCAACAAATCACAACTCCTGAGAGGGGTTTTTTACTTGAGGAGGTAGTCAACAGAAGGCATGAGCTCTTAATTGAGAGAGCAATGGAGATGATACTCATGCTCCACTCACAAGTGAGACATGTGCTTGAGCACATCACTGGACTCTATGATCCCCCCCCCCCCCAACTACTACATCGAACTCGACAATGTGCACATGGGGGATGGTCATGGACATTGGAGGTATCGTGCTCCTCACTATCCCATCAGGAGGAGGCTTCAGGAAGGGATTGCAAGAATCCCTATCTATGAGGATGGTCTTATCATTCGAC
Source organism: Eleusine indica (assembly GCA_030378355.1). Lineage (NCBI taxonomy): Eukaryota > Viridiplantae > Streptophyta > Magnoliopsida > Poales > Poaceae > Eleusine > Eleusine indica. The sequence goes on from CM059502.1 coordinate 19,152,826, forward strand.
GTGATAAGGTTAGTACAAGTCAATTGAGCAATGTTTTGGATACTAACCCTTCTTCCTCTAGTGCTTGTCTTATGGCTACCACCAGGGTCAACTACAAGAGTGGAGGTACCCATTGGATCCTTGATAGTGGGTGCACCCAACACATGACCGGAAAGCCAACCATGTTCACCAACATTGATGAAGACGAGGACAGTGAGAAGGTGACTTTTTGGGATAACTCAAAGGGGAGAGTCAAAGGTTCAGGCAAGGTGGCCATTATAGAGGATCTCCATCTCTCCAAGGTTTTTCTTGTGGAAACCCTCCACTTCAACCTTCTATCCATCAGTCAGTTGTGTGACATGGGATTCAAGTGCACATTTGATGAGGACGGAGCAACTATTGAGAATACTAAGAAAGGGCTAGTGTTTCATGGAGTGAGGCATGGGAACTTGTATGTCACGGACTTCAAATCTAGCAACATGCCTCCAAGTACTTGTCTCTTCGCAAAATCAACCAAGGAATGGTTGTGGCACAGAAGATTAGCACATGTTGGGATGAGTCAGCTCAAGAAAGTGGTCAAGAGGAATCTAGTTGAAGGAATCAAGGATGTGACCTTTGAGAAGGACAAACTGTGCAGTGCTTGTCAGGCTAGAAAACAAGTTGCTTCTTCACATCCCACCTCATTCATGTCTACATCTCATCCTCAAGAGCTCTTGCACATGGACTTGTTTGGGCCAACACATTACAAGAGTCTAGGAGGCAATCTATATTGCTTGGTGATTGTTGATGATTTTACAAGATACACTTGGACCTTCTTTCTTGTGAACAAGTCTCAAGCAAGTGACATCTTCAGAAAGTTTGCAAGGAGGGCAAAGAATGAATTCAAGGATAGCTGATGAACCCATGGCTCATCAAATCAGTTATGTTACCAACACAAGAAATATATGTGATCATTCAATAATTAAATATAGTGACTGCAAGGAAATAAGCTCTATTATTCAGTTTGGGACTCTTTCTATTTCTACGAATCAATATATGGACAGAGGAGAAAATAGCTTATCAGATGGTTATGTGCAACCTATAAGACCCAGGAAAATATTTGGGGGTGTCAATTTGTGCAAATAAGTGTCTTGCAAACTAAAGTCAGAACGAGTTTAGTTGCAACGCGAGGAGAAGCAGCAACAGAAGAAGTCTACCGCATATACTATGGTTGGTTCCATGTGTGTGCTGATCTAATTAAGAAATGTATTAGCATTGGCCAGAAAATTTTATTATTGATGCATGTACGTGAGCTTATACTAGCCAAGTTGTGTCTAGCTGTTTCATTCTAGTTCAAGTCGGACCTTGGTGCTGAGTTCGGTCAGGTCACCTTTTATTTGTGTTGGACTCGGACATGATGAGTCCAGGTGCTTGCGTGCACTTAAATTGGACCAAGCCCCTGTAAACAAGATTAGGTTTCTGGTTGAGGGCATTTTCCATCAAGTCCTCCGTGAACCTGAGTGAGATGGCGGCGATCCTCTCTTCTTGGTGATTATCGAATCCTAGCCTGGATTTGTGTGAGCTATGATCAAGGACTAATTTATTCCTTGGGCACACGCTGGAATTTGTGTTTTCCATCCCTTCTGATCCAGACCAGTTCTGGTGCACGGGTGGAGGGTTTCTGCTATTAGGATTTAGCGTCAGCTCCATCCAGATTGAAGCTAATCCTTATCTGTTATCAAGGATCGAAGTTTATATTGTTGTTCTATTGCCGCTACTGGTTTTGTTTTGTCCTAAATTGCAAGGTCAACTGCTGAGCTATAATTATTGCTGCTCCTGTTGTGAGTTACTCAAAATATTTAATTGCACCAGTTGTTCATCTTGGCTTAGACAGATATTGTTTTGGGGGAGTATTTCATATTTCGGTATTGCGCTGCTGCTCATGAGGCTAGTCAAGTTCTAGTAATTACCTGCCACAAAAATTCAGTAAAGTCTTTTCTTTTTATTTGTGCCATGAAAGATTGGGACATAAGTTTCAGACACACATCGTTGTGTCCTTATCAAGTGGTATCAGTTTAGCTGGGTTGCTCACGGTACTCTATTCCTTTGTGGTGATGGATTACTGCAATTTAGATATATATGTTGAGTTTGTCCCGACACTGTATTCAACTGCTTCTCGATCTGAATACTATCAGTGGGAGGATGCTATGGTAGAGTTTTATAGGATTGGCGAACTTCCATTAAGCGAGCTGGTACATTTAGCAAATAAAACCATTTCTTTTGCTATTACTTTGTGGTTGTGGACTTTGCAATGAGAACATGGTACCAAATGATAAGGACACGGCGACGGTGTCCGGATTTTGTCCCAATCTTTCACGGTACAGCAAGTACTAGCAAGTATATATAGGTATTGAAACTTGTTATCTCAGCTATGAATAGATAGAACAACAATCTCAAGCTCAATGATCCAGCAATCACAATAAAATAAACACCACAGATTTGTTACCCAATAGCAATCATAAACCAGCTAGAACATGATAGGAAAATACCGGCTTATAAGAACTTGATGTAGATGCAAACCAGTAGAGATAAAGTCTCCAACCCGTTACTTAGACAAGCACGATCTGGAGATGGGGAACCATAAGTTCCAGCACGCACCCAAGGGAAGAATTACTTCATCACGCACTTCAGCAACCGGCAGGGATCGGTGGCAGCAACCGGTAGAGGAGGGCAACACCTCTAGGGTTTCTTGGAGGACACCACGACCAAAAAGACAATACAATAACTTCCTAGCTTACACGGGTGCTGGCCCTAGGCTATATGGCATGCAAGCCAGCCAAAAACCCGGTTCGACTCAAACACATCTAAAAACAGACTCGGACTCAACACAACCAAGCACTGTTTTGATTATTGCGACCGATAGGGAATTTATTTGACTATGGGGCTAGATCCATTGGAAAGGTTATCAAATTATCTTTCCAACGAGTATTTCCTCAGCCCAATCCGACTTTGTATGGCCCAGTTATTCTACTTTTACTCTGCACCTATCTAGCTGATCCTAAACCGAGTCCGAACTGATTTTGAGTTTCCATATCTTCTGATTTCTTGACTCGGTGGACTTGAGACCATGTAGACTTTGAAAGTAAAGTATTGCATACCTTTGGGAAGGCATGTAACACCAATATATGTTCCTTACTTTTCACAAGTGGCACAACCATTGATCCAATCATAACATATTCCTTCATTTCTTCTTTCTTTTCCTCAACCTTCAGATTGGTCCCAATGAAAACATTGCATGGCATAGAATAACTGGCTGGCAAATCCTCACTTTGCTCTTCATTATTTATAATATTTGTCAAAGATCCAAACTGAATGTTGGAGTATTTTGACACATCATGTTCTGTAATATGTGTAAAATCATGCTTGTTTTTAGAATACGTAGTTTTAATGACTCGATGAGCCATGGGCTCATCATCCTCCCTTCCTTGAATCAAAGCCATCCTTGGCTTTGACATAATTTGATGAGCTCCTTTCCTGTTCAGATCAACACCAATAGCACTATTTAGACAATTCTTTGCATCACTATTATTTTTCTCTTCATGTAATTCATCTTTGACCAAATCACAATGAATGGTACAATATTCAGGAGCAACAACTGAAAGAATTTCAGAAATACTAGGTGCACTTGTTACAGCCGGAACTACCACATCATTCTCTCGCCCTTGAAACAAAGCCGTCCTTGGCTTTGAGGTAATATCGGCACCATGTTTCTTCTTTGTTGCAACCTGATGAGTGCCTTGATGACCATATATCAAAAGATAGTGCACAAAACATTTATGAACAGCATGCTGGTATTGCTGAGTTGAAAGATCTAGCCTTGAGTGATGAGTCAAATTTGTTACCTGAAAAGTGTGCAATATATAAGACAAAAGCTGAGTGTTCGGAAATTTCTCCTCTAGCAGAGCAACAAGTTCTTGAGTCTTCTTGTGTTGATGTGGAATCACCATTTGAATGATGTTGTGGGTTTATCTTTGATCTCACATGAGGTGCAGAGTGATGGTATACCGACTAATGTGAAAGGGCAGCGTTCCAATATTTTTCAATCAGAGTGCAAAGTAAAAGACAAGGTATGCAAATTAATTATTGATGGTGGTAGTTTCAATAATGCTATCAGTTCAGATATGATGCATGCATTATCTTTGTCTACATGGCGGCTTCCCATACCTCATTATGTGCAATGGATGAATCAAAGTGGCACGCTAAAAATTACTCATAGGACTAGAGTAAAATTTTCGGTGGGCGATTATGTTAACTCAGTAGATTATGATGTGGCACCGATGAGTGCATGTCATTTGTTGCTTGGGAGACCATGGCAGTTTGATCATGATGCCACTCATAGAGGTCGTTATAACAATTACTCATTTATGCATAAAGGTGTTCATCATGTTCTAAAGCCCATGAAGAAAAGTGATATCAAGGCCGTGGTTTTTGTTGCTGTAAAAAAGAAGAAAGGTTTGCTCAAAAATATTCTAAAGCCGAGGACGGCTTTGATTCAAGAGGGGGAGAATGATATGGTCCGCCTGACAGCTATAACTCCATCCATGAATCCTGTAAATGCTGCAAATATATGTTCTGAGATATCTAGTAAAAAAGGAACTAATTATGCTGTTATTAATTCCAAAATCAATCAGAAGGATTCTGAAAATTTAGGTGATGATCTGTATGTTTCGAGGAAGGTATCATTTGATGGTGATATGGCCATCAATTCCTTAGATATTCCTCTAAGTAATTCTATTATGATTGGTTCAATTGCTGTTGCTATTAAGAGTGATAAGAAAAATATCGATGCTGCTAAACAATTCGAGACTTCTACTAATAGTTGTAGACGGCACGAGAAAGGAGTTGTGGAAACTGTATCGAAACCGAGGACGGTTTTGTTGCTAGCAGGGAAGAATGATGAACCCATGGCTCATCAAATCAGTTATGTTGCCAACACAAGAAATATATGTGATCATTCAATAATTAAATATAGTGACTGCAAGGAAATAAGCTCTATTATTCAGTTTGGGACTCTTTCTATTTCTACGAATCAATATATGGACAGAGGAGAAAATAGCTTATCAGATGGTTATGCGCAACCTATAAGACCCAGGAAAATATTTGGGGGTGTCAATTTGTGCAAACAAGTGTCTTGCAAACTAAAGTCAGAACGAGTTCAGTTGCAACGCGAGGAGAAGCAGCAACAGAAGAAGTCTACCGCATATACTATGGTTGGTTCCATGCGTGTGCTGATCTGATTAAGAAATGTATTAGCACTGGCCGGAATATTTTATTATTGATGCATATACGTGAGCTTATACTAGCCAAGTTGTGTCTAGCTATTTTATTCTGGTTCAAGTCGGACATTGGTGCTGAGTTCGGTCAGGTCACATTTTATTTGTGTTGGACTCGGACTTGATGAGTCCAGGTGCTTGCGTGCACTTACATTGGACCAAGCCCCTGTAAACAAGATTAGGTTTTTGGTTGAGGGCATTTTCCATCAAGTCCTCCGTGAACCTGAGTGAGATGGCGGTGATCCTCTCTTCTTGGTGATTATCGAATTCTAGCCTGGATTTGTGTGAGCTATGATCAAGGACTAATTTATTCCTTGGGCACACGCTGGAATTTGTGTTTTCCATCCCTTCTGATCCTGACCAGTTCTGGTGCACGGGTGGAGGGTTTCTGCTATTAGGATTTAGCATCAGCTCCATCCAGGTTGAAGCTAATCCTTATCTGTTATCAAGGATCGAAGTTTATATTGTTGTTCTATTGCCGCTACTGGTTTTGTTTTGTCCTAAATTGCAAGATCAACTGCTGAGCTATAATTATTGCTGCTCCTGTTGTGAGTTACTCAAAATATTTAATTGCACCAGTTATTCATCTTGGCTTAGACAGATATTGTTTTGGGGGAGTATTTCATATTTCGATATTACGCTGCTGCTCATGAGGCTAGTCAAGTTCTAGTAATTACCTGCCACAAAAATTCAGTAAAGTCTTTTCTTTTTATTTGTGCCATGAAAGATTGAGACATAAGTTTTAGACACACATCGTTGTGTTCTTATCAATAGCATTGTGAAGATAAGGAGTGACAATGGGACTGAGTTCAAGAACACAACAGTGGAGGAGTATTGTGACAAAAAAGGAATCAAGTATGAGTTCTCTGCTACTTATACTCCCAAGCAGAATGGAGTAGTGGAGAGAAAGAACAAGATGCTCATCACTCTTGCTCGTGCTATGCTAGATGAGTATGGGACTCATGAGAGGTTTTGGGCTGAAGCAATCAACATGGCTTGCTACACTTCCAACCATGTGTATCTTCACCGGTTGTTGAAGAAGACTCCATATGAGCTATTGGTTGGACGGAAACCAAATGTTTCCTATTTTTGGGTCTTTTGCTGCACTTGCTACATTCTCAAGAAGAGGACGAAGCCCGGGAAGTTTGAAAGCAGGACGGATGAAGGCATACTTGTTGGGTACTCTAGGACTTCTAAAGCATATCGGGTCTACAACTCAGCTACAGGTTGTGTGGAGGAAACCTATGTTGTGCAATTTGATGAGTCAAATGGTTCTCAAAAGGGAGATGAATTTCATGAAGTGAACATTAGTGATGAACCTATGAGGGAGGCTATGAGAAGAATGCCCGTGGGCGAGATTTTACCCCGTGAGGATATTGATGATGATATTGGTGAGCCTTCCACTCCACCACCTCAAGCGACTACATCCTTCGAGGTGCAAGAACCTAACCAAGATGCCACTAACACACCTTCTAGCTCCTCCCAAAATTCATTGAGAGTGCATCCACCTACCCAAGAGGACACTCAAGAGAGAAGTGACTCACAAGTTCCCCCATCTACTCCATCTCGAGTCACTTTTCCAAGCTCCTCAAATGATGCATCCCATCCAATCCAAGCTCTAAGTCCAAAGCTAGAAAGCCTATGAGTGATTCTCCCACCTCTCTAATAATCCAAGACACTCATATCTCAAGAGAGAAAGCTATCCATGATGCCCAAGATACTTCACCTAGATCACCTCCCATTCAATAAGAACATCATCCTAGACCCAAAGCTGTCAACAAGGATCATTCTTGGGACTTGATCATTGGGAGCCCATCTCAAGGGGTGAGGACAAGGAGAAACTAATACCAGCCCAACTATGTGAATGAAGAAGATGATGAGGAGGTGAATGTTGCTATTGAGAACTTCTCTTTTGTCTTCATGATTGAGCCCACAACAATGGAAGAGGCAATGAATGATCACAAGTGGGTTATTGCCATGCAAGAGGAGTTGAACAACTTTCAGAGATGCAAAGTATGGAAGTTGGTAGAGAGGCCCAAGAATCATAATGTGGTTGGCACCAAGTGGTTCTTCAAGAACAAACAAGATGAGAAAGGAGCCATTGTCAAGAACAAGGCTCGCCTAGTGGCAAAAGGATATTCTCAAGTGGTGGGCATTGACTTTGAAGAAACATTTGCACCAGTGGCTCGTCTTGAGGCAATTCGGATCATGCTTGCTTATGATTCACATAATGGCTTCAAGCTCTATCAAATGGATGTGAAGAGTGCCTTCTTGAATGGAGAGATCAATAAGAAAGTCTATGTGGAACAACCTCCAGGATTTGAGAATTCTAAGCATCCCAGACATGTATACAAATTGAAGAAAGCTCTCTATGGTCTCAAGCAAGCTCCTAGGGCATGGTATGAACATTTGAGAAACTTCCTTCTCAAGAACGGATTCACCATTGGAAGCATTGCTAGCACCTTATTCACAAGGCATGTTGGGAAGGATCTCTTTGTGTGCCAAATCTATGTGGATGATATTATATATGGGTCAACCAATGAGAAGTACAATGAGGAGTTCATAGAAATTACGACAAGGGAATTTCAAATGTCTATGATTGGAGAACTCCATGTATTCCTTGGTTTTCAAGTGAAGCAACTGAGAGGAGGCAGCTTCATCTATCAAGAGAAATACACCAAGGATCTTCTCAAGAGGTTCAACATGGAAAATAGCAAACCCTTGCGCACTCCTATGGCAACAAGCAAACCCTTGGACATGGATGAAAAGGGAAAACCGGTGAACCCCAAGCTCTATAGATCTATCATTGGTTCTTTGCTCTATCTCACCGCCTCAAGACCGGACATCATGTTTAGTGTGTGCTTGTGCGCACGCTATCAAGCAAATCCAAAAGAGTCACACTTGAAGGCCATGAAAAGGATACTTAGATACCTCAAGTACACACCTACCATGGGGTTATGGTACCCTAGAGGAACAAGGTTTGAGTTACTTGGGTATTCAGTTCAGACTTTGTAGGATGCAAAGTAAATAGGAAGAGTACATCGGGAGGTTGCCAATTCCTTGGAAGAGCTCTTGTTGCTTAGAGCTCAAAGAAGCAAAACTCGGTGGCTCTATCTACAGCCAAAGCAGAGTATATGGTAGCAGGAGCATGTTGTGCTCAACTTCTCTACATGAGGCAAACTCTCTCGGACTATGGTCTCAACTTCACTCAAATGCCACTCTATTGTGATAGTGAAGCGGTGATCAAGATGGCTCTCAAAACTGGAGATCATGGTCATGCAAAGCACATTCAAGTGAAGCATCATTTCATTCGAGATCATGTTGAGAAGAAGGACATTGACTTGGTGCATGTGCGTACTCATGAATAATTGGTAGATATCTTCACCAAGCCTCTTGACGAAAAGACCTTCAACAAGCTAAGGAGAGAACTTAATGTTCTCGACCTCTCCAACTTCACTTGAGTAACCCTATATCCCTTGTAAATTTGTACCGCTTTGATTATTTGTTTTGTTGCTTGTGTCTTTGTTTTGTGCTTGTTTCTCTTCTCTTGTAGGTTGACTACGGACCTCTTTGAGATAGCAGTGGACATGGGTTAAGCTTGGGAAGGTGGTTCATGGTGTGCCCAAGGCTTTGAAGAGTGGTCCATTGTGAGTAAGCTCAAGAAGGGAACAACTCGTCATTAACACTTTGGTTTGTAGCCTTTCTCTCTCTTTCTTTTAGCATCGCATCATGCATTTGTATATTTGTTGCATTTGCATTATTTGCATTCATGCATTCTTGCATTGTGATACCTTACATGCGTTCAATCATGTTTCTAGGGGGAGTTGCTTATTTACAATGTAAGTATATGACCCTTTAGTTGATCATATAGTGATCTTTGTGCTTCATGCCTATTGAGTCACGTTCAACCGAGCTCCAAGGTTAAATCTAATCGCGTGGCTCAAAGACAAGTGACTCATACATTCCCAACACACTAATGACTAACCTTTGCATTCTTGAGGAATTTGTTGTTAAGTCTTGTGTGTAGGGGGAGCTATGGTGGAACACCATCATTACCAAGGAGGAGCACCGAGAAAGGGGGAGTTTCCTAACTCTTGCCATTTATTATTTGCTCCTTGGTTCTCTTGTGTTTTGCCTTTGGTTTTTGGTGATAGGTGACAAAGGGGGAGAAGTAACATGAAGATCCAAAAGCCAAGTCTAGGTTGATAACACAAAGGGTAAGGAGAAGAACATGAAGATCAATCACCAAGTAGGGGAGAAAAATATGAAGATACAAGCTACGAGCTGACAAGAGGAGAACATGAAGAAAATGGTGCATATTCACTTGAAGCACATATGAAGACCATAGCAAGATGGACATCTACACCAACATAAAGAAGAACAACGACGGTGCATGTCTATGACAAAAATGTACATCTACACCAACATGAACATCACGTCTTTGGTGCGTGTCTACTTCGACAAGAACATCAACCACGACACCAAGACGGGCGCAAAATTCAACTCAAGACCGACATCAAGTGTGCTATGTGATAGGGTAGTTCTCCCTCAACACCTAGCACATTTCAAGGGGGAGACTACTTCCAAGGTAAGGATCAACGTAATCCCTTCAATCCTTTCTTTTCCTTTGGTTCCCTGTTGCTCGTCCATTTTGGATCATCATAAGTAGTGGTTGCACCAAAAAGGAGCAGATTGTAGGGATCATGACCATTGAGGTCACCCCAAGATATGATGTTTTGGTGATGAATGTCAAACATGAAATATGACTAATGTTTACACAAGTGTTGTCCGTGTAGGAAACCTTTTCTACTCTATGATGATTGTTGACGGCGGCCTTGGCCATTGATGACAATGACCACAAGCATGGAGGGTGGGTGAGCTGAATGGAGTCCAAGGGTTGAGAGAGATGGATCAAAGCTGAGGACAAGCTATGGAGCAAGTATTGGGAACACTTGTCTAGTTATTAGGGCTTTGAGTCCATAGGAAAAACCGGACTATCAAGGGGGTCTAGGTCATTCTCTTAGGTCATATCTAGTCGGTGATGTGCAAGGTTGCTCGGTGAAATCACAGGCACTAGATGGCAGTGGAGAAGCCAAGCAGCTGTTCGGAGAAGCCGGGAAACGAAGTCAAGCGAGGACAACAAGTTTCACCTTCTAGACGAAGAGACCAGATAGACGGGTCAGAGGTGACCAGACTGTACCGTCACTAAGAGGTATTTTCTAGAGACTACTGTGACTCAGCAAGGAATCTATCTATGCCAGAGTCTATAGAGATCGGACGGTCCGGTCTACTGACCGGACGATCCGGTCAGTATGACTTGCACAGGGCAGAGAGGAAGCCGAAGTCCAAAATGTTTCTAGACTGGAGAGAGAAACGGACCGGAAAGTCTGGTCCACTGACCGGATGGTCCGGTCAGTACAGGATTTCAGCAGGGTAGAGCCGTTGGCGCTCGGGATTGCAGTGACCAGATGGTCCGGTCAGGCAGTGACCGGACAGTCCAGTCAGTAGGCCAAGAAAGCTGATTTCATAGAGCAACGGCTAGTCCGAGAGTCCGGCAAGTTCTCGAGGGAGGCGAGCTTGTGCCTTGGTGGGAGTGGTGACACACACCGTGTCTTTACTCTGGGAGTGATTGCGGGCTCATGTGCGAGAACTCCACTTGGTGGCGGGAGGGACCAAGACTCCATCGGGAGTGGTCCAACGAGGAGTAGGGGAAGGCGCCATCCTTCCGAGACCTAGGAAAAAAAATCATGACCCTTCTCTTACTCTACTCCTTACTTTGATGCATTACTTTCTGTATTTATATATTGTGCTATTCATGCTTGTGTGCTTGCCTTGTTCTAGTTGTTTACCTTGTAGACTTGCATGAATAGGCTTCTTGCTTGCTAGTAGTGTTTAAGCTTCCGCATTTGATCACTAGCATGTATAGAAGTTGCATTGGCTTGATTGCTTACTCTTGTATGTTTTGTGCTACTCATGCTTGTTTGATCTAGTTCTTGTAGCTTTGCATGAGTAGACTCCATTGCAAGCTTGTTGTATGCTTCCGTGTTGTTTTATTACTAGCTTGCATAGGAGTTATATTGTCTTGTGTGATCCTCTAGTATGCTTAGGTTATTGTTCCTTTCATAGGTTCATTATCTTGCTAGTGTGATCATCACTAGAATTGTGTAGGAGTTGTTTTGAGTGGTCGGTTTTAGGGGTTGGTTAAATTTGGTACATAGAGATAGTTCCCGATTCATCCCCCCCCCCCCTCCCTCTCAGTCACTATGATCCTTTCACCATCCATAGGATTTGAGAATAGCAACTAGCAGCAGCAACATACTCAACTTTAGTGGTGGATTGGACTACACTAGATTCCTTGCGAGAAGACCAACAAACCAGAGAAGTACCCAAAAAGTGATAAGTACCAGAAGTGCTCTTCCTACCAATTCTACACCCCGCAAAGTCTGCATCCAAATACCCAATAAGATTAGGAGATCAAGATGCAGAGTACCAGAGACCAAACTCAAGGGTATATTTGAGATACCTAAAGATGCGCTTGACAGCTTTGCGTTGGGTCACTCTTGGGGAAGCATGAAAGCAAGCACAAAGACACACCGCAAAGTGAATGTCGGGTCTTGTAGCCGTCAGGTACAAGAGTCAGCCGATCTTGCTCCTGTACTCCCTTTGGTCCACTGCTTCATAATCCTCGTCAGGGTCAAGTGCCATTGTTGTTGACATTGGTGTTGGCAATGGCTTCATGTTGACCATATCAAACTTCTTCTGGAGGTCCTTCGTGTACTTGGCTTGATGTATGAAGGTACCTTGCTTGCATCGCTTGATTTGAAGTCTGAGGAATAAGGTGAGCTCGCCCATCATTGACATATGAAAATCACTTTACATGGCTTTCTGAAATCTAGACACAAGAGCATGAGAGGAACCACCAAAGATGATATCATCCACTTATATCTGAACCATTAGAAAGTCATTGCCATGCTTTAGAGTGAACAAGGTTTTATCTACACACCCCATGACATACCCTCGCTCTAGCAAGAAGCTCTTAAGCCTAGCATACCAAGTCCTGTGTGCTTGCTTTAGCCCGTACAAAGCCTTCTAAAGCTTGTACACTCGGTTTGGGTATTTGTGGTGCTTAATGCCAGGTGGTTTGACATAAACCTCTTCCTCTATGTAGCCATTTAGGAAAGCACTATTGACATCCATTTGGTAAAGCTTGATGTCCTTAGAGGCAGCAAAGGCAAGCAAAATCCTAATGGCTTCTATACATGCAACAGGAGCAAAGGTTTCCCCATAGTCTAAACCCTCCACTTGGGAGAAACCCTAAGCGACTAGCCTAGCCTTGTTTCTCACAACCTCACCGTCCTCCCCATGCTTGTTTTTGAACACCCACTTGGTTCCTATGACATTGACACCGGTGGGAGGCTCTATAGGGGTCCAGACTTTGTTTCTCTTAAAGTTCTCTAACTCTTCATGCGTGGCATTGACCCAGTGTTCATCAGATAGTGCATGTCCAACATCTCGGGGTTCAAAGGTTACAACAATTAGAGAATTGGTAAAGCAGACGAGATGTGCAGACCTTGACCTTGTTGTCCTCTCATAGGGATTACCGATCATCTGTTGAGGTAGATGTTGACGCTGAATGTGGCTAGGGGCCTCTCTCTCAAAGCGTACCTCCCTCTCAACCACAGCTAGAGCTGGCTCGACTGCGATAGAAGTTAATGTAGAAGCTTCTGGATCCTCTACTAGAGTAGTGGAAGCAGCAGGAACAGGCATGAACGAAGGATGTGTTGACTCATCATCATCATCATCGTCGTCCACGCCCTGTAGGTCCTCTTCTACAAAGATGCTTTCCTCTATTTTCCTGTCACCTGTAGTCTCAACCACATTGCTTACATAGAAGTTTGACTCATCAAAGGTTACATCGTAGGACTCTACGATGGTGTTAGTTTCCAAGTTCAAAACTCTGTAGGAATGGCCATGAAGAGTGTAACCAAGAAAGATCCCATCGAAAGATCTCGACTCAAACTTATCAAGATTACAATGCTTGAGGATAAAGCACTTGCAACGAAAGGCACGTAAATGAGAAACATATGGCTTCCTCCCAAAGCATAGTTCATAGGAAGTCACATTAAGAATTGAGCGCAAGAAAACCCAATTGGAAACATAGAAAGCAGTGCTAATGGCCTCAGCCCAAAATCGCCTCGGAGTCCTATGCTCATCGAGCATTGTCCGGGCCATTTCCACCAAGGTTCTTTTCTTTCTTTCGACCACACCATTTTGCTAGGGAACACGAGGTGCTAAAAATTGATGCTCCATTCCATGCCAAAGGCAGAAAGCATAAAAGGAGGAGTTCTTGAACTCGGTGCCATTATCCCACAAACCAAAGAACCAGTCGAATCAAGAACACAAGAAGCATTTTTCTTAAAGCGCACTTCCAAACCATCATCAAGCAATTGAGAAACAGAGAGAAGATTGTACTTGAGATGCTCAACCAAACCAATATCCTTAAGAGTGAAGTTTTCATTTACCTTTATTGCGCCTCTTGCCTTCACTCTCCTCCTTTTGTCATCCCCGAAGGTCACGTACCCGCAGCGCTTCAAGGGAGTGAGGCTGTAGAACCACTTTTCATCTTCGGTCATGTGGCGCGAATACCCGGAGTCTATCAACCACTTGTTCTCTAGGCCTCCACTTGCTTCCTACTAAGAACGAGAAGGAAAGATCGATGCCTCAGTACTGGGGTTAGACAGAAAGATTTTAGGGAGCCAACACTTTACCATATGAACATCAGAGGGAAAAAACAGTTCTTTGCACATCACAATCCGAACGCGTGGGACAAGGACCACGATGGGGAAAGCGTGGTCCATCAAAGTGTCTCAAATCAAACCTTGTGTTATGAGGATGGAAATCATAAGAGTAAAAACCATGTCCACGCACGGGACGCTCAGCACGACGGGGAAAACATGGGGCGCCAAAGCACTGTGGCTCAAAGCCTCTGTTTTGTGAACCAAAGCCATATGAGAAATGACCCTGTCCATAATAGGCACGAGAAAAAGAGCGAGGCTAAAAGTCAACAAAATCATCATCAAAAGAATTCCTAGTCAACTCAGCTTGCTTTCTCTCAATTCTTTAGCGCCTAAAGCAGAATTCATCCAAGTATCCTTTTCGACCACAAAACATGCAAATGTAGTCTCTCTTAGGATTAGGCTTTGTTTGCATAGCAGACTTTGGTTTTGGCTTATCTGCTTGTTTTGGGTTGAAGGAAGGATTGGGGTTTGGTGGATAGTATGTGTCAGTGGGTTTGATGGATTGTTCCTCATCTTTATAGCTAGAGCTTGGCACAAACTTACCCATATTAGAACTCTGTTTGTCACACCTCTCATAACCCAAACCTAAGTTGTAGGTGGATCTACAAGCACTCTCTTCACTCTTGACAATTCACTCTCAATCTTTTCTTCGCTCACTAGGGTTCTCTTGAGGCGAGAAATGAGATAGTCATTTTTTTGGACTAGGATTTTGTTTTCCTCCCTAGTGATTACTAGCTTGTCCTTGAGAGAGACACACTTCACATGGTTGTGGGAGAACTTTCGAGCGAGTCTTATTTTGCAGCATGGACTCAAGCTCTTTGAATTGAAGGGATTGAGCTTCCAACTCATGAGTGAGCTTGGGGCACTTCTGACATGCACCTAAAAGATTTGGTCTAGCTTTGAATTCATCAAGCTCTTTCAGAGCACTCTCAAGCTGACTGGCAACTTGAGCATGCACACTTTCCCTCTGACTGAGATCATTCATCACAACTTGACAAGACTGACACTCAACAACAATGTCATCTCGAGCAAGCTTAGACCTAAGCGAGACAATTTCAAAATCAGCACTCTCTAACTTAGACTTAAGCACTCTACTCTCACGAACAGCAATGCGTAGCTTATTGTCTTGCATGAGCACAACATCACGCAATTGATCAAGTTCAAGAGAGAGCTCTTCAAGAGTGGGTAGTACCTCGCTTGTGTCGGAGTCGAAGCCTGAGTTGGAGTCGTGATCATTCTTGGCCATGAAGCAAAGCCCAGTGAAATCATCCTTCTTCTTGACATGTGGCTTCTCGATTTCCTCCTCCAAACTTGTTAGGCTTTCGCTTGATGTGAGGTCGATGGCGTTGAGAGCGGCAACGCAAGCGCGTGCAACAGCCTTCGCGAGCTTCTTGGAGGTCTTGCCTCTCTTGTAGAAGCGGTTCTTCTTCTTCTTGAAGTCCTCAGAGTTGTTGTCATGGTACCCGGCCTTCTTCTTCTTCTTGGGGTAGTCGGCGATAAAATGTCCAGGGTCACCGCACTCGAAGCAGCTACGCGGGCCACCACCTCTTCTCTCCTTGCGGTTGTTGTAGAACCGCCTGAACTTCCTTGTGAGTAATAGCAGCTGCTCATCAGGGATGCACTCCATCTGTTCATTAGAAGCTGCAACAAGAGAAGACAAAGTGAACTCCAAAGACGGCTTGTCATGTGAGGGGTTAGTTTCATAAGACGGACCACTGTGACTACTCTTGTGAGAGATAGAAAGCAAAGCCATGCTAGATGAAGGATTACCATGATTAGGACGAGATTTCCTAGAAAGTTCATGTAATTTTAGCTAGCTATATAGTTGCTCACAATTAAGGGTGTTGAAAATCAGCAGTTTCCACTAGAGCAGAAATTTTAATCCCCCAAACATTTTCATCAAGAGAGTAAAGCAATTGTTTGGCTCTATCATTATCATTATAGACAAGGTTACCCCAAGCCCTCAAGTTGCACACAATTACCTCAAACCTACGAAAAGTTTCATCTAAAGATTCACCAGGTTTCTGTGCAAATGTTTGGTATTGTCTATTGTAAGAGTCCTTACACATAGACTTAACTTGATTAGTTCTCTCATGATACATGCAAAGTTTTTCCCAAATAGCATGAGCAGTTTCAAGATAAGCAATACGATCATGTTCATTTCTACCAAGAGCATAGAGAAGAATGTTAACAACTTTGGAGTTGTTTTCATACTTGTTTACCTCAGCAACAGCAGCAGTGTCGAGGTTGTCAGGTATCCTGTAGTCTTGCATAATGATGTCCCAGATAGCACGACCTTGGCTTAAGAGATAAGCCTTGGTCCGTGATTTTCAATAGGGAAAGTCTTCCCCATCGAACATCACAAGATTTACCGCACGCTTCTCTATATCACCTTCGGATCACAAAACCAGTTAAGGCAAACTAGTGATCCAACCGGCTCTGGTACCAATTGAAGGACCGAGAAGGTGACCAGAGGGGGGTGAATGGGAGCCAATAAAAATTCTTCACAAGACCTTGGCCTATATCACAAAGACAACCCGAACCAACCTCTGAAAGAATCACCAAGGTCACACACACCAACTTGTGATGTGTCAACCCTAGGAATAATTAGCACCAGCAGAAGAATTAGATAGAAGCGAAAGAGAGTAGCCAAGACTCAAGACTCAGAAAGAATAGCATGCAAAACAGAGAAGTCTGACAGAGTATCAGCAGTGCCGATCAAGTCATCAGGAGTGCCGATCGTCAGACAGAGGGTTTTGATACACAGCAGACAAAGCTCATCGACAGTGCCGATCAGTGCTATCAGCAATGCCGATGCGGGGTTCAGACCCGAAACACTGGCAGTGCGATCGTTGCATCAGTAGTGCTGGTCTAGGTGATCGGCAGTGCCGATCGACCACCGACAGAACAGAAAACTGTCGCAATTTTCCCAAAAATCATACCAAAACTGAACCAAATGATCTCCAAATCATTCGATTTTTAGACCAGGGAATCCTCAAGTCTTTGTGACTCTCCTTCCACAAGATCCAATCAATTGGCTCAAGGGATCATCACGAATTTCAGATCTTGTGCCAAGAACATCAAAAAGAGGAAACTTGACAAATCTTTCAAATCGAAGGTGCTAGAGCTCTTGATTTGGTCAAGGACTCATATAGGTTTGTTCTAGCTCATCATAGTACCAAGATTCCTAAGAAATCCGCCCCAAAAACTTACCCAAAAAGGAGATCAAAAAATCCCACGAAAATAGCTCTAAAAATAAAGAAAAAGAGAAAATCGGGATTTAGAGAGAGAGAGGATGATCTTGACCATGAAATTGAACCTCATATCATTGATCCAAGAATTCAAGATACATGATTACATGGCTAGTAAGCTGCCCTCTTCCTCCCACTATTTGGAAGAGCAAGAGATGTCTCTCACACACCCACTACTCTTCTCTACACAGAAAGCACTCTCCTGGCACATTAGAAGAAACCCTAACACAAGGCTAGTAGAAAGAGAGGCACATCTTCCACCAGCCCTACCTCTCTTTATATGAACTGAGGGTTGTCATAAAGATCATTCTACCCCCTACCTACAATACACTACCACCTACCATCAGGGGCACAACCATCCATCTTCTTCCTCGTCGTCTGAACGTTCTCGGGCCTTTCACGACTTTGCTTTGCCTCGACGCAAGCTCTGTGATGGTGCCACGTACACCACCAAACACTGCCACCGGTTTGAGGCCCAAACCAAGAAACCGCCTTGCACGCTTCTCAAAGCGCATCTTTCTTGATGTCGACGCGTGTCACCTTGTCCTGCGATCCTGACCACTGGCAAGTCTCTCCCGGTCCCGCTCCAATGGGGCCCCTTGTCACTTACACCGGCATCCCATTCGCCTTCACTTGGTCAACACGCCGTTTGTTTTGAGGCTCAACTACGAAACCGTCCGTACTTCTTGTCTTTTCACATGTACGGTGTGGATCACCCTTGACTTCACTCAGCCTCCCGATCGTCTGGCTCCAAGTCCCCTACTTGTGCCCGATCCTCTCGCCGTTGACCGCTAAGTTGACTCCATTGACCTACACAACATGAGACAAGCAAACACATTTTTTAACTCCTGCAACTTGTCCAACACCTTCACCAACTCTGGTTAGTCAAAGAATAATCATGCACAAACCCATGCAATTCTTAAATCCCCGCCTTTCAACTCAAACACCAAATCGGTCAATATCAATTACTCATCATATATTACAAACCATGGCACATATCCACATGGTTTCTCACAGCCCAAGCACGACACACCCGCTTTTACATGAACCGGCCCGTGTCGTTGGTCCAACGGGTCTGCTCGTGCTGGGCCAGCATGAAGCACGGCGTCGAAGGGCGAGGCGGCGGGCAGGCGGCACCGAAGCAGAGGAGGCACAGGCGATCGGCGTCGGAGGGTGAAGGCAAGGCGCGGCCGCGCAGGGCAGCTCCGGAAGGCGAGGCGAGGCACGGGGCGACGCTGGAGTGCGGAGGCGCGGTGCGAAGGGTGGCGGCGCTGGGAGGGTGAGGTGCGGCGACGCTAGAGGGCGGGGCGGCAGCACGGGAGGGCAAGGAAGCGGGGAGAAGGCGGGCACCGCTGCCACGCTGGAGGCTGGAGCAGAGCAGAGGAGATCGAGCCGTGCTCGGGCCAGCATGACGGCCTTGTGCCTAATCCCAAGCACGGCCTGTGCCGGGCTCCAGGCCAGCATAGCCCGATTCTCCTTTAGGCCGGACCATGCTTGTGCCGGGCCAAAATGGCCGGGCCTCGGGTCGGCCCTTTTAACCCAGCCTATATGGCCAGGAATATTTGTACTCATGACTTCAACTCATTACTCATGTCAGCCACTGTTCTAAGAGAAAATGCTCTAAAAAATACTCATGTCAGCCACTCTACAATATTCCACTTTATTCTGCACTGAACTTTTTTTGAGGAAGTAACCCTCGTAAAAGTAAGCAATAAAACTCTCAGTTTCATGAACCCAACAATGCATCATGTCGATGCTACGCTACTGATTATTGGGAGAGAACAAATTAACTAATATTACATCTCTTCTTTTTTTCAGATTAAGCCGTGCAGCAAGCAACACATTTTTCTTCACCGGCAAGCAATAACGGCAGCATGTTTCTTGCCGGTCTTTGTCAATTTCTTGAGGGCGGCGATCCTTCATACGGCTCCAACAAATGGGACAAGAACATTTTTGTTTTCGACTGATGACACAATCAGCTACTGATTGGCTGAGGGTTTAATTAGTACCGTGTTTGCCTTTGATAAGTGACGATAGAGACAGAGAGAGAGAGAGAGAGAGAGAGAGATTAGACAATATCGATCTTAATTTTATGGATAGTATTCAACTTCAGTAAACAATAGAGCATTGTACAGAGTATATTATTTAACTAAAATAGTAGGTACACAAGCTCTTTTGAAATACAAATCTGTGGTATGGCGGCAAAGTTATTGCTGCCCACAGAGCTCCCCTCTCCACACACCTATAAAAAGTGGCGCCCCGGGACGGGACACCGTCAAAAAATCATCAGCGGCAAAGTTTCTTGCTTCAAACTTCTCCGAGATCATCAGATCCAGTAGCGCTGTTCCCTACCCGAGTTCATCATCCATGGAGAACATGCTCCACTTGACCCCGGTCCCAGCCCACACGACGCTCCCCAACTGTTGCGCTCTCGAGCCGGAAATGTTACCACCGGCCATCACCACCACCCCTGTTATCACCCTGCCTGTTATCGACATGTCCCGCAGCCGCGGGGAGGTTTGCCAAGCTATGCTCGATGCAGGCAAGGAGTTTGGCTTCTTCCAGGTTAGCATTAGAAGCTCTCGACCAACAAGCATCCCATTATACCCTATTAAAATGATATCAGTAGTCTTGAATTGTACTACTACAACGAGAACTAAGTAGGTGTCATATGTGTACTGCATGCAGGTTGTCAACCATGGGGTCTCGGAGCAAGTGTTGCGCGACATGGAGGTGGTGTGCGAAGAGTTCTTGCAGTTGCCAGCTGAGGATAAGGCGCACTTGTACTCGGACGACAACAAGAAGCTCAACAGGCTCTTCTCTGGCTCCACTTTCAAAACCGGCAGTTTCTGGATGGACTGCCTCCGCCTCGCGTGCACCTTCCCTGGCCTCGCAGACAGTGTGCACGAGTGGCCCGAGAAACCCAAGAGGTTCCGGTATGGAAATAATTAATCATCAGTAATCAATTTGAGGCGTCATGTGCCATAACTGTGTCAAAAGGACCTGGAAGAGGTGATTTAAATTGTTATTTTTCGATCTAATGTGTTGTCGGAATCTCGTGGTACAGTGAAGTTTTCCAGAAGTTCGTCATGCAAGCCAGAGGCATGGGGTTGGAGATACTACAGCTGTTGTGCGAGGGCTTGGGTCTCCCGACTGGCTACTTTGAAGGGGAACAAACCGATGGCAATGTGTTTGTCAGTACCATCTGGTACCCTCCGTGCCCGAATGCAAACACAACACTTGGCCTGCCGCCTCACTGCGACAGGAACCTGATCACCATGGTCCTCTCGGGCAATGTCCCTGGCCTTGAAGTCTTCTACAATGGCGATTGGTTCAAGGTCGAGCCTGTGCGAAATGCTTTCGTCATCAACTTCGGCATCCAGCTCGAGGTAACGACAAATATTCTATACTAGTTCCTCGATTTTTTTTTCTTAATCAATAATTCCAGTAGGTCGACGTTGCCAATTAATCACAGGTGGCTGGATCGGTTCTTTGATTTGGTCGCAGGTTGTGACCAATGGAATTCTAAAGAGCGCGGAGCATCGTGTGCTAACCAATGCGGCGTTACCACGGACATCGGTGGTGACATCCCTGATGGCGAACGATGATTACATCATTGGCCCCGCGGAAGAGTTGCTCAGCGAGGATAACCCAGCACGCTACCGCAACACCATGTTCGGCGACTTCATGCGCCTCTACAACAAGGCTCTGGAAGAATCCGGAGGAGATGTCAAGCAAGCCATCAAGTACTTCAAGATTATTTGATCCTGTTCCCAAGTGCCAAGTCTCTTCATTCCCACATGCAAAGGATGTGATCAGCTATGTCTTGCTGCTCGGATGTGATGGCGAATAAGGGGAGACCATGAGAATGATCCAATTAAATAGTGCGATGAATAATTGCCGATAAATTCGGTTGAAGTATGGTTGAAGAGCGACATGTGATGTGGGATGTTTACTTAAATGTTTGTGCAAAACTGCACTGTGCGTTAGTGTATGTACGTTGTCCGCATGATGGTGTATGCATATTAAGCATACGTGTATGTTAATGAGCATGTAGCGTTGCATACTTACGTGTGATACCTTTTATGTCCTTTTTAGTTCATCATATCAGGAAGTGCCTAAATAAATAATCGCAAATCTTCCACGAGCACGTAAACTCAGAACTTCTTACTAAAAAGCGCTCAGGCTTGCTGTCTGGTAAGAGACAGCGTGCTTGTTGGATCAAGTAGTGCAAATCTTGTTTGTAACCAACCTTAAACAACCTAATTCACTCGTATACCACTGAGCCAGGGACAACATTATCTCTGGGCTGGTGCGATAATAAACGAAATGAATAGGTTTTTAGGGGCACTTATTTTATACGCTCCTCTTGGAAATGCTCTAAGCCTCTAAACCATCGAGGAGAGGAAAAAGAGGACTGACTACGCCTCTAGTGCAAGATCATGCTTGATATGTGGTGTTGCTGGCAGCAACCGGCAGATCTAACCAGAGGAAGAATATGGGACTTGCTAATTTTCAGCTAATTAAAAGTTTGGACAATTTCAATCACCACTTTAAGCCATCGGAACTAACTTTATGATTTATAATTATTACACAGATAATTCTATAAAAAATCAAAATATAAAGTAACAAACCATTGACTTTCAGTCGATTAAATGCTAGAAAATATGGAAGAATATCCCCGTATGATGCGCACGGGATGCTGACGTTACTATGATACGCAGCTACCTTCAACGACCGCGACGAGCACGGGTTGCTTGCCGCCATTCCTAACAGCCGCAACTAATATGTGCAGGGCACCCTGCACACAAGCTGAGCTCCTCATAGAGGCATCACTTGATTTTTTAATGTGTAGACCCTGAGATAGAAAATTATAATGACAGATTAAAAACATAAGATGATGAGAATCCAAACCAGGTAAAGTCTTTGCTATAATAATCTTGCAAAATTATACTATTGTTGATGATAAATGATAACAGTGATGATGTCTACATAGTGTTACACGATTATTATTGAATATGGAGCAATCACCAAGCCATTATTGATGAGTACATCACACCCATGGATACACACAATATTCCTCCAACTAAGATGAAAGTTCATGTGTATCACTTGAATTTACAGGTGAGATCGTTTCTAATGTTTTTATTATGTGGTTTTGAGAATAGATTGCTACCTAATGAATTAATTATCGTTAGGAACCATGGAGATGATGATGAGATAGCTGGAGAGGTGATTGGAGGCGTGATGGGCCAGCAAGGACGTCCAAGCCAAGGTGGAGGCCCAATCAAAACCGACTTCGAGTTTGTTTCGGAGCCCAGGACCAGTTTGCACTAAAACGGACGCCCAGGACGCATACGGACTCGGATATGAACGGTATATATGCCTGGAAAGATAACGAAAAGACCTTTCCAACCCAATAGGTCCCATGTCAAAATTCGTCCCGAGCCGTCGGCAATCGCCAAAACAAATCGACTTCCAGAATCTGTCCTGGTGCTGCGACAACGTAATCGGTCTTTGGGCCATGTATCGAGTTGAGCCCACTTAGGGCTGCACGACCCTAGGGTCCTCATATACAGCCGTCGCCTCTTCATTAGGGTTTGGGTTTTGCTTAGATTATTCTGTTGATAACAGTTTCGCCGTTTGATCGGTTTGTGAGATCCCAACTTATGAAATTCATCGTATACTTATAAATTTGGTTGCATTCTTCTTTGTTCTTGATTTGCAGGCAAGGATAAGCCTTCTCGGCGAGGTCAATCGTTCTTGAACGGTTGATAACCAGAGGAGACGTTGTGCTACGATTGCGGGGTTCAGAATGTGTCGTTCGGAAGCTGGATCGATTTGTGTATCGCCTCCGTCTTAATCAAGATTATCAGAACCTATCGAAAAATCGAGAACCTTTGTTCACATCAAGTGGTAATCAGAGCTTTAGGTATACCATTAGATTCACTTTTATCCTCGTTTATACTTTCTATCCTGTAGTCTAGAAAATTGCTCCACAAAAATATAGGTTCGTCGTGTTTCCGCTGTCCTATACCCCATTGTGACTTGCAAATTTTTATTTTAGATTGCTTCTCTGAATTTTAGTCCCTATAAAGTCATTGTGTTGCTAGTCTAGTCCTTGTTCTTTGGTCTTGTTTGAGTCGTGCATATCCTTGTCATAGACAAACAAGAGAAAAAATCAGTGTTGCACACGTTGAGATAATAATACTGCTGGAGTTATGTGCACTAAATATTTCTTTAACATCTAGCCTTCTATTTTCGTGTGCAAATGAAACTGTCTCATTATGATCAAAAGCCAACCAATTAGTGTTTGATCTTGTTATAGAAGTTTGTTTTAGTTGTGCTATTATAAGAATCCTTTTGCTGCATTTGTAGTAAGAAAAAAATATTCTAGGGTTCCATTGGTTGTAAAACTTCTAATACCTTGCTGCAGTTCTGATTCTCAAGAAAAGAAAAGAAAAAGGCAAAAGTGCACAAGAGAAAAAGGCGTACAAAAAAAAGAAAGTAGAAAAAAAAAGATACAAATTCAGAATTACTTGCATCCTTTGTGTACTTTGTTGAGTCATTTGCTTGCTTGCTTGAACTAGGTCCGAGAGAAGTTTAGGCCGGTGACATAGACTAGTTTGGGACTATTATTTAGTTTTATAATTTCTGAATCGAAATTTTGCTAATTCTTGCTACTATAATTTGTCTTCCAAGCTTCATATATATCCTTTTAAATAGGCACAGATTTTTGGACCCTCGCAATCGTCGGATCACACTCTCCAAGGTATACTCTGTTTTGCTATTAAGAATCTTGTAAGAACTCAGTTAGGTGCTGCCATTTGCTTGTTGAGAGTTTTCACCGTGATCAAACAGTAGTGATAGGAAAATATACTCTTGTGTGTTTTCTTATTTTCTATTAACAATGACAGGTTACAACGCTGATGGTGATGAGTCGATGGTATCAAATGAGGTTGATACAAGTGTTATAGCACAACGAGTGCTTAGTTCTCAAATGGAGAAGGTAGAGCAAAATCAAATGAACAACTTATTTCAGACTCACTTTATTGTGAAGGATCGACGTTGTCGTGTCATCATTGATGGAAGGAGTAGCCACAACATCGCAAGCTTAGAATTGGTCAAGAAGCTCGGCTTGACCACACAGCCACACCCATGTCCATACTACATCTAATGGGTAATTCTTGTGGTAAGATAAAGGTAGATAAAATTGCACGCATTGAATTTTTTATTGGTTCTTATAAGGATTGTGCAGATTTTGATATAGTGCCTATGCAAGTGTGTCATTTGTTATTGAGTAAGCCTTGGATTTCTATAAATAATGCTTTGCATAATACCATTGCTAATATCTATTCATTTAAATACAATGGTAGAAGAGTTACTCTTAAACCTATGTCTGCTGCTGAAATTTTAGAAGAGGATCAACAAAGACTTGAGAGAAGAAAGAATGAACCATTTAGGATAGAATGAGCTGTTTCAAATATTGCAACACTTTCATTAAAATCTGAATTACTAGAGGATGAACATATTTTCTTGCCTCTTGTTGCGACTAATACATTTCAGCTTCTACACAAAGAAGAGAATAGTGAGAAAGATAAAGAATAAATTGTTGTTTCAAGTAAGAACTTTCCTAATATACTGAATTGTTCCAACAATCTTGTTGTATTGGAACCTTATCTTGATTTGTCATTGCCACAAGTTGATTTATCTACTAATCCTTTTGATAAAGAGAAGTTGTGTGCCACTGCTTCACTTATACCTTTGTCACAACAAATAAAGTGAGCTTGATATTTTTGCTTATGATTCACCTACTAGTGCTGAAATGAAACAGATTTTAATAACACGTAAAAAGGATGAGCAGAAATTATTGTCTTCTCTAAATACTTTGGGTTATATTGAATTTGATGTTCTTTGTGATCTAAATACCGTAGAGAAGCAAATCTTTTCTCAAACTGAATTGTCTTTACTAACAAGAAACAATTTTTATGCTATAGGAAACTATGATCATAGAGGTGTATTTATGATGCACAAAGTTTATATTTGCTCAAACATGAATCCTTCTTGTGTTGTACAACCAAATGATGAACTAGAAAACTGTAATAACAATTACCATATCATGTCATGTTTTTCTAGTGTTTCTAAGATCATAAAGAGGTTATTATATTGCATGGCATGCCTTCTACTGTAGTTTCATATTGTGATGATAAATTTCATAATGCATATAAATATGAGTTGCATCCCAAGTTTGGAAATAGTTTTATATTTTATATTTCAGATTTTAGACCACTATTGGGAGAAAGGGATAAGATCGAGTCGAGGACGACTCTAATTCAAAAAAGAAAGAATGATGAGTACATCACACCCATGGATACACACAACACTCCTCCAACTAAGATGAAAGTTCATGTGCATCACCTGAATTTACAGGTGAGATTGTTTCTAATGTTTTTATTATGTGGTTTTGAGAATAGATTGTTACCTAATAAATTAATTATCATTAGGAACCATAGAGATGATGATGAGATAGCTGGAGAGGTGATTGGAGGCGTCATCGGTCAGCAAGGACGTCCAAGCCAAGGTGAAGGCCCAATCAAAACCGATTTCGAGTCTTTTTCGGAGCTCAGGACCAGTCTGCACTAAAACGGACGCCCAGGACGCATAAGGACTCGGATTTGGACATCGTATATATGACTGGAAAGATAACAAAAGGTCCTTTCCAATCCAATAGGTTCCATGTCAAAATTCGTTCCGAGCCGTCGGCAATCGCCGAAACAAATCGACTTTCAGAATCTGTCCTAGTACTGCGACACTATAATCAGTCTTTGGGCCATGTATCAAGTTGAGCCCACTTAGAGCTGCGTCCAGGGGGTCTTGCACGACTCTAGGGTCCTTATATACAGCCGACACCTCTTCATTAGGGTTTGGATTTTACTTAGATTATTCTGTTGATAACAGTTCGTCGTTTGATCGGTTTGTGAGACTCTAACTTATGAGATCCATCATATACTTGCAAATTTGGTTGCATTCTTCTTTGTTCTTGCTTGTGTTCTTGATTTACAGACAAGGATAAGCCTTATCGGCGAGGTCAATCGTTCTTGAACGGTTGATAACCAGAGGAGACGTTGTGCTGTGATTGCGGGGTTCAGAACGTGTCGTTCGAAAGCCGGATCGATTTGTGTATCGCCTCCACCTTAATCAAGATTATCAGAACCTATCGGAAGATCGGGAACCCTTGTTCACATCAATTATGACCAAATGCATATGACAACGGTATCAATCTAGTTGCAAAATTTTAATAGTATGAGGTCCGAGTTCAATATCTTTGATAGTAATTCTGTTTTCAATTTATTCTTGCAGGCCTCCAATTTTCCACAAGGTCGTTTTCCGGATAGAAATCCATAGATCTTCATCCTCTTTGTTCTTCTAGGATTTCATATTACTTGTTTGAGAAATTCATTTAAATGGAGTTTGAAACAATGGTTGTCAGTCAAAACAAGTTGAGTTGCAATGTCAATTCAATTATGAATATTTCAAGATCTTAGCAATATATTTATGGATTTTATTGCGCTATCAATAAAGTGTGTTAAAAAATCATCTTCTGTATTGAGAGACCACCTTGTTAATCTCCTAAATCAAAGTACGTTCCTACTCCGATCATTCTTCTTGCGGCAATTGTTCTTCCTGCAGTTTCCTCTTCGGTTCTCGTCTCTCATCGAAATAATTTCAATCAGGGGGAGAGGCTCCTTGAAATAATTTCAGTTAGGAGAAGAGGAGAGGAAATTGGCGTGCTAATCAGACAATGACCTGGACGGCGGCAGCGTCGAATAATTTCACTCCAGCGAAAGGGCCTGTAGCCTAGTGGTTACAAAAGCCTCAATAGCACCTCAAGTACTAGGTTCGACTTCCCATGATAGTGAATTTCTTATGATTTAACGGTATTGTGTTTTTAGTGGTAGATGACGTTCCCGTCGACAGCGAGACATCAGTAATGACTTCGTCAATCAAGAGGATTTGTCGGCTCAGTCTTCGAAAATGCTCATAGGGTAGGATATATGTACGAATGTTTATAAGAATAAGTGTGCGTGCGTTGTGAGTGTTTGAGTTGTACCGTATAATTAATAAAAATGATTTCACTCCCGCGCACGTCCGTCCATCGGTAGCCGCGAGTATTTGCTGCACCGCCCACATATATGATCCGTATACTGAATATTAATTTCTAATCTAAATAATTGATTTCTAAAGGAGGCGGACACGTGTTGCACAGCTACTGCACAGGAGCCGAGCTCACATTATTTCCTCCGCCTCCTCTCTAGTTTCCTCTCCTCTTCCTCTTCTCTTCCATTATTTCCTCCGCGCTTGGGGTTCTTTAGCTCCCACCCCTTCTCTCTTGTTTCCTCCGCCTCTCCCTCGATCTCTTCCATTGCCGCCATGGCCGAGAGCTTTCGAAGCTTATCGCGCCGCCGCTCTACAGCTTCTCCAGCCAAGTCAAGACAATCAGGAGCTGCGATATTGTCTCCTAAACCTTCTCATGGCCATCAATCACGTTCTGCTGACGTGAGCCTCCAGAAATCGAAGAAATTTTGAGAGAACGTCCTGATCCGACATCCTTGACGAAAGCTTCAAATTCGGCCAAGTTGATGAGTCATTCTCAAATTACTTTGGTACACAAGTAGACAACCTCCTAGCGCACCCATCTGACCATTTTCCTCTTTGTTTCGTGCTGTTAAGCCGGTGGTGGCGTCGGCCCCGTGCTAGAGAACGGGATCTTGGGGTAGGACGCGATGGCAGCAAGGTCGAGCCCGATGGGCGACCCCCTGGAACGTGATGACCGCGCTGAGCCCGGCCTGCAGGTCCTGAGCCGGGCGTCGAACGAACCCGCGCCATATGCGATGTTGGACAGGACCTGCTCCACGTTAGCGTCGCAGTCGCCCAGCAGCATCCGGCAGTCGTGCATGGCCACCCACACCAGCGTGTCGTTGCCCCCCCCCCCCCCCCCCCCCCCACCAACCGCGTCCAGCTGGCTAGCTCCCACGGCGGCGGCGGACGAGGAGTAGTCCGCGTCGTCGGGGGACTCGGAGCCCTCCGCGACGAAGAGAACGCGCGGGACGGTGATGGAGATGTGGCCGGAGCTGGAGGCCGGGTTGACGGCGCCCGAGGCGTTCCCAGCCCAGTAGTCCTCGTCGTCAGTGCGGCGGCAGCAAAGGTAGGACGCGACAGGACGAGGAAGCCGAGCGCGATGGCGATGGAGTAGCCCAGGCCGAGGTCTGAGAGTGAAAATGTTTGGAGAACAAAATTCATTTTAATTGTTGACGCATTTTTAACTATGTTTGACTATTTATCTTATTTAAAATATATATTCAAATATAAAAAATTATAAGTTAATTTAAATCTTTTATTAATGATGAAACAAATTATAATAACATATTTGAAAATTTTTAAAATTTTTTGAATAAGACAAATAATTAAAGATAACTAAAAAAGTTAACTATGTCAACAATTAAAATTCAAAGGGAGTACTTGAAACAAAAATCATACACTCATTTTATTGATCTTATACTCAATTTTAAAACAGGGGTAAAAATGACAATTCATGCTCAAAAACCTCACTTTTGGATAGTGCAAGTCATGTTCATAGGTTTATTTTAAATACAATTGTACGATTTCGCTAGTGCAAGTCATACGGCTCATAGTTCCAATGGTACATTCCCGTTCTCAAAGGCAACACAAAATTGATATCGGGATCAGCCTAGTTGAGTATATCTCTGTATACATTTACCCGGTTCCCTATTCGCTACGCATACATGTGGACTCTGCTCTGGTGGCAATTTCAGTATGGTGTAACGCATGTGCTCGGCATACAACAGCTTCCGCCTAGAAAGCAAATTAGCTTGCTAGTAAAACAATTGTGGATTTTCGGGTCAAAAGTCAACATCATCGCTCAAAACCTTAGATGAAGAGCATGCGCAAAGCTGCTCTAATGTCTAATAGCATTTTGGTAAAGAACAAGATGACTATATGCCTACATGAGATGCTCGATGTGGGTCATCGGTTAGGTGAGGATGTGAAGATGCCACATGGGTCGCCATTGCTGAGCCCATGAAGTTTTGGCAGGCCGGTGGCATGTTCAGCAAGGTTGTAGCCCTTCTCAATCCTCTCAGCTTCAAGGGGAAACTCCTCAAGGGTCTGAAAAATACATAGGTCAAAAGATTGCACGACAGATAAAAATGAGAACATTTAAGAAACTGAAATTACCCTATGTGCCTGTTCAAGAACTTCAAGTGTTTCTTGAATACGTTTCCGTCTGATAAGTACTTCATCAGTTTCCTTCATTAATTCATTGAGCAGGTTGTCTCTACACAGCAGATCAAATTTCAAAATGATTCTGATGTAAGAAAACTGTAATAAGAAGCATCTATAAAACCAAAAGACAGTGAAAGCACCTATATAGTTTCCGAATTAGAAAGTTGTGCAGTTCCCGCTTTGTATGGTTTACCTGAGATAAAAGGGTCCATTAGAAAACAGTATTACAATACACAGCAACCTTATAAAGAGTCCTGTTCAACAAGAATCAACAAGCAATGAAGCTTTACATACCGACGGCGCTGGAATACAAAACCGAAAAGAAAGTTCTCTAAAATTAGATGTTAGTAAAGCTGGCCGTTTCACATGTATTTGATTCCATGAGGCAATGCAGTGGTGCCACGATAGTGTGAAAACAGAGATATACTAATTTTGAGGACAGGCTATAAATTTTATAGCACCTACACATAATTATTGACTTCTATATGCCTTTGATAATCAACATTTTATATAAACCTATGAACATTTAAGCATTTATAAATTCTGAAGCAAAGAACTACATCAGGATGCCACACATGCAGTAGAGTTATATGCTAATCTCAATACATAGTTGCCAAAGGTAAATTCGAGCCTTTATCTTCTTTGTTAAAGAGTTGTCTTTTGGTTTTATAGATGCTTCTTATTAAAGAGTTGTTGCTTGGCAGATATGGAAACAAAGAAACAATTACATATTTGATCGGGACCAGCCAACCTTTCAAGGCTGGAAAGCCACCTTCATGGCAGAGGCAATGTTGCAAGCACACAGAATGCACCCACAAAAACAACTCTTTAACGAGCTAATAAACTTGTACAGATAGTCTTTTCTTGCTCTCTTTCTTCCTCAGTATTTTGGCCAGCTCAAGGCCCTGCTGCCCTTTTGCAGCTTGTACAGCTCTAAGAGCCTTTATCTTCTTTGTTTTTTTTTATATAATATATATCTACCACAGGAGGGGATTCCTCTCTGCTGTTTTAGTTTAAAAAAAAGGTACATTTGAAAAAATAAACTGTTGCCAAAATAGATTTTACAGATAACAGCATTGTGGGAGGTAAACCTACCAGAAAGTGCATTACAGCCTTCGGGACCGCATCTTCAATATTTTTTCTGACAATATCATAGTAGGATTTGATCAATAATTTCATGATAGCTATCTCTGTCACATCCTGCTCTGGTTGGTAGGACTTCAGTGTAATAGGTGGCTGGTACAGACATGGAGAAAAATCTGATTGTATTAAGAAAAATATGAATCCCAATTTCCTAGACTCGCTCCCCAAAAAAAGACTCATGGGATTCACATCTGATAGTAATCTCACCTCATTAAGCTGGATCATTGACGATATCTTCTCTAGCCGGCGAACTTGTGGCATTGTGTTGACAGATGAATTCCCACCATGGGAGTTACCTATCTGACTTCCACCAGTTCCTATATTTTTAAAGTCAGATGACAACCAAAAAGTCAATCTCCACCAAAAGGAATAGCAATCAATCGATAGACCACTGTGAACCTGTGCCACTATGGTGGGCTCTAAGACAGTCAGAGAGAGCACCCAATGGACATTTTAATTATTAATAATTTGTACTAAACAGTTGCAAGAACGCCCATGAATGATCGTACTTAACAATTACTGCTGTCAAGTGTCAAGTATCACTAGTAACTTGAATGTTAAATCTATATGAGGCTTTGGAAAATTACCACTTCTGGACACATGAAAAAGGTTTAACAAGCACTACACACTGTTTTCAGCAATGTGCCAGTCTTGACTTTGCAATTGTCATCTACAAGATTAGTTCTATTGAACTTAGAGCATTTTCAGCAGCAAGATAACTCAGTGTCAGCGTGGCAGAATTAAATGGCCTTGTTACCAAGAACTCAAACCCTCTAGCACAGAACGCTAAACATAGTGCTTCGTTACTCAGACAATATATATCTAGTTGACCCCTAACATGATAAAATGATGAAACCAAAATTATTAAGAGATTCCAGAGCAACAATGCTACTTAAGATAAAATAGCAACTTACATAAATGTTCAATGGGAAAAAAATGCAGATGAAGCATGCAGTTACCATAACTACAGATAAACTAATTACCTGTGGTCATATCAGGCTGCAAGTTCCAGTACAGCAGAAACAGCAGACAGACAGCAAAATCAGGCAAACAACATGTTATATTTTCATACCAAAAAAAAAATTTAAAGCAACATGTAAAGTCTGCAAACCTGTCCAGGAGGTGCCCCTCTGGTACTATCTCTTGGAAAAATAGCACGTGACTTTTGGCTTCTTTCGGCTGTTAACTGTGTATCAGAACCAACAAGAGCACCATCCTACAGCGGCAAAAGCCAAAAGGGGTAAGCAGCACTTTTGCTGTCTCCAGACTAGAAACAATGCAAATGACACCAACTAATATCTTAAATGTATGATTTGGAAATATAGATATATAAATATGTGTGTGGAACTGCAGTAGGTTTGTTTCTGTAAGGGCACCAAATGTATTGCACAGAAACAGGAGTGACACTCCCACATATTTTGAGGGTAGTAATTACTAATGTGAAATCGTGCATTCTTTTTTCTCAAGATTTTTCTTCATGCAGAATAACTAAGGACTATAACAACCGTGCAACTGTTAACCTGAGCAATAGAAAGTAGAAAGCAGTATACAAATATATAACAAATGAACAAGGCAAAGTGCAAGATTTTGCTTGCAAAGGACAAGCTACATCAGCACGTTAAACTGTCCTATATGTCATTTAATGAGTAGATGCATCATTACAAAATTGGAGTCAAAAGGAGTACCTTATGACCCGATACTGAAGTTGATGCCTTGGAAGGTAGAGCTTCATGCTTAGCAAGCTCAATAACCTTGCTTCCTCCAACAAAATTTGGATGTGAAGTATTTATATAATCCATCTGTACCAAATATACAAGAGTTGTTACTGCTTACTAAACAAAAATACAGATATAACGCAAATACATGCAGAAGTACAAGTAGAACTGAACCAATGGTTCCAGATTAGCATGTACACTAAGAGGAATTCTCGAAATTCAAAACAGAAAAAAAAATCATTGACTAAGAAGAAGATTAAGTATATATTTATACTGGAATAGGAAGCTAATTGAACATCTAACTATCAAAAGTGTTCTTAAGGCGGCAAGATGATGTGCCCCAACTATCCTTCCCAGCACCTATGCACTCATGAAGCAAGCCGCTAAGGCCCCAGTCGATACCACCCTTTCAGGTCCTACGTATCCCTCCTTGCCTCCCGACAGGCACCAGCCACTGGTGCTGGGGAGCAGAGTAGGATGGAGAAAGTGGCTACCCCTCTGCTCTCCCTCCTCCCTTAATGTAGGTGTCAGCAATGCCTATTTCCTAGAGTGTCTTATTATATCTAAGAGATGGCTAAGAAACCACGCCTACCACAATTTGTAACAGCACAGTACATGGCAAAAGAAACAGCAATATGATTGGGAGATGATGCACATGGCATGATTGGGAGATGATGCACATGGCAAATTATGAGACCATAAAAGTTCATTGTTCTTTTTAAAGTGTAAAACAAGGATCTCCTTCCAAGAAACTATATATGAGAGAAGTCAGTGAGACCACAACTAAACATGCTCAGAGCAAAACTGGTAAAAAATAATCAACACCCATCTACTTTAGGAAGGATAAGGATATCCTATAGTACATAATAATTTTTTATTTTTCGTCTGATAAATTTTAAGTGAAATCATCTGGTCATGAATGATTACCTTCACCTGGAAGAATATATAAACATTGAGACATAATATTTAGTTGTGGGAGCAATCAAGTGGCTATCTACTATTGGAAGATCAGAACTAAAGAAAGTAAAAACTTGCCTCCATTTCAATAATATGGTTTATCATTGTCTCTGCCGGTCGAAGACCATCTCTTAAGAAGTTGCTAACTACTTCAGTCATCCGCCTTTTAAGAGTTGGAAATTTCTGGAGCTCACTGGTCAAGCAACCATGGCTAATCTGCATCAGTCAGAATATTGTCAACAGTTTAATGAAAGGTTCATTGGAATAGATAACTATATTACAATGTCAGAAGCACATACTTTGATCAACTCATCATAGATAAATTGTGCACACTGAAGACTTGGATCGAGCAGACGAACTATCTGCTTTCGCACAAGAATCTCAAATGGCACCTAAAACTCAAGAAAAACAATCAATCTTTATCATGCCAAGGAATTAGGTAAAAGGAAGACAAAGTAGAAGTATCATATGATCAGAAAGAAAGGATTACAAACAACAACAAACCTCTGGCAGAAACATAGCACCCTTCGGCCCACCAGAGTTCTGGATGGCTGTGCGGATATCTTCATCAGTTATACTTTTGCAAGGGTCAATTTCCTGTGGTATCAATAAGTAAACAAGAGTTAGAAGCCAATCAAAAACAGGAAAGTATATCCTTCCAATCACCCCCCCCCCCCCTTCCTCTACCATACACACTGAAAAAGACATTCTTTTTTTAAAACGTGAAAAAGGGCAAATGGTGGTGGTAGGGAAAGGTTCAAGGATGGATGGAGAACAGGTAGAATCCATTCGAATTGATAGGGGAAAAATCATTTTTCCTTCCCATCCAAAGGGATATACCCAGCTATCCATACAAAGTGTCATGTTGATTGAGATGCCAGGCAGCAACATATACATAATAATGTCATATCAAAGCTGAAAAGTACATTGTGAACGTAGAAATAAGCATAGCAGCAGAGAGGTAATATTCTATGACACGGAGCACTTTTATACTGATCATGTTGTTATAAGGGAGGTACAAGTACAAAGTCTCACATTACAGCCACTATATACTATGACCAAACCGCGGCTGCTATTTGCCTTCAGCATAATTAATACTTTAGGCAATTTATCAAGATAAGTATTTTGTGGAAGGATTGCAGAAAAACTTTAACCATACCTGATGTCTAAAGGAGTATATCTTATTATAACTATTTTATCGATCATATAATTTTAAGCTCCAGCTTGCTCTACAGTGAAAACAAAAAAATGAAAAAACAAAAATAAAGAAAAGACAAAAGTTATCCACTGTGATTTTGTATGTGAAAGTACAATGCTTCAGTTCCATTTTTCACCCAACTTTTAGGAATTGCCATCCTCATGCTCTTACATAGTAATTTAGTAAGGTATTGTCACACTCGGCACGTGTAAGCTAGCTAAATATTTAAGGTTGTTGCTAACCTCCAAACTCTTGACAAAAATTGACTGAAAGATGTAGTGAATCCTCGCTCCACCAGAAAGTTTATCTGTTGACACTCTATTTTTTCCCTCCACCATAGACGAAAAGGCTAGGAACAGGAAAAACAACAAAATATAAGAATAATATAGCTTTGCTAAAATTTGAACAGCCAGATAAATAGAAGACATCATATTGCTTGAGCTTTGCGATACAAAATAAGCAAGTACCTATTTTGTTGTTATTTAATCTAAACGGTTGATGGCAAGAAACAGAAGCAAAAGATTCCTGATACAACACAAAAAATAAACAAATAGCATCTAGTTCCCTTTTAAGAACAGTTAACGCAATTACTCGATGGGAGTACAATGTTATTTTCAACCATTAGAACATCGAAGCATCATAATAGGAACCTGTATTTCTAGGTTTAAGAAAACACACAATCAAGGTTTTCAGGCAGAACAGGTTATTCTTTCACCTTCACAATATTTTCTCAATATATTCAACAGTTTGACTCCTTGTCCAGTCTGCATCATCAAGATAAAAATCCATAGTTAAAAAGGGTAATGATGTAACTAGAGTATATTTCACAAAACAGGTGCCAAAAATGATAATGAAACATTTCAAGGAAATATACTGATTTTTACGCTATCATAAATCATAATATTTTAAAAATCAAAACATTATAATTCATTTTCAAGATAAATGTTTCTTTTTTGTTATATGTGATGTCATCTGACTGCTAAATCCCACTAAAATGTCACAAAAAAGGTTGTATTTTGTGGCTGTTTCCAGAATATTTGTTTACTTCTACAAAATTACCCTTGTGACATGGTGAAACACAAACATGTCCATGAAATGAGACAAGACCAAGAAAGATCGTGAGACTATCGCAATGGAAGAAAACGCGCATGAGGAGCAATACTATGTGCTTTGACATAAGGCATATGATATTTTGTAATTGGTGCAGGGCATCTAAAAGACTATAAAGGTTGTTGCATATCTGGTTCTCCATGGCTATCCACCATAAGGCAAGTATTACAGATTTATGACTGTGAAGGTGGGTATCCCCTGATGCATCTTGGTTCAAAACAAAAGGAAGATGACAACATAATTACCGTTGATTCTACAGTATCACCATAGGCAGCATGTTCTTTCGCGACTGCTACCAATTGAGTATTTATGCGGGCTTTCAAGCCTGGAAGCATCTTTGTAATGTGCTTTAGAAGAATCTGCAAAAAGGGACAATAATCTGTTGTACTAAGTTGCACAGATACAATATCATTAAGAAGTAACTAAAATTCCTTGTGGAAACATGAGTATATGACAAAGCAGTATCTACATGAAAAAAAAGGCATAGGTGTCAGCATATATTGCATCGACATATAAAAGCAAAATGGTTGCCAGTCTCAATACTTCAAAATCTAGATGTAAAATACCGGGCGTCAAAACAAATTAAAATTTGTTATAAGATTATCACTAATCCAATCCAGACATCATGAGCTCCATGTTCTGCGGCGTTTGATAACCTGACCGATGTAGCCCCGGAAGCTCCAATTGGAGCACAAAAATCTTCATTTAAGTCATAATGATACACTAATTGAGACTATTTTTTTCCTACATCAAAGTATAGTTATGAAAACTTCTCCTACAAACCTGAGTGTGTCTATGTTTATTTGCTCTGGGCGTTTAAAGATAAATCTAGGGAAGATAAGAAAAGGGATACAAAGGGAAGTCCAACAGGTAAGTATACCGTATTTAGCTTCTTGGCCAACTGAGGGACACCACAACAATGTGAAAGGCCCTGATAAGCCTGTTAACACCAAAAAAGAGATCACCAATTATGTAAGAAAATATGTCCAATCAACAATAGAAAATAGTGCAAGGACAAAATTTACAAGTTATTGGCCTACAGGTAGAGTTGAGAAGAACTTCTCCTCAAAAGCAAGTGCATCTTTAACGCTTCGGTTGAAGTTGATATCCTGAAGCAAACAGCTACTTAGAACATAAAAATAGCAAAGCAGTTGCAAGATATCATAAAAAGAATGCATTAAGAGTTGTGGCTAACCCATATTCTCCAATAACCAATATCAAAAATTTATTTTTTTCAGTAGCACAGGACAATAGCATGGCTTCTGATAAATTCAAAATCAAGATACTTTGGAACTGGATTTATTTAATGGAAGCTGCACAAGTTTTGTTGTTGTAATACCTCTTGACTACGATTTACGACACCGACATAGCCAAGCTTGAGTGGGATCACATTTCCCAGTAAAAAATTACGAGCATCAGTGCCCCTGTCCATGATATCTAACTAAAGACATTGAAACAATGATATCAAAGTATCAAACTCAAATGTTAACATAAAGTAATGGAAGGACTATAACATATGAATTGTGTATGGTATATTAATACCTTGGTGATAACACCAATTGTACGAGAACCTGCCAGTAAGACAGCAAAATAGTTACAGGTTTGCACTTAACTAGATGTCCATTAAAAAGGAACTAGAAATCAAATGCATTATTTGAGCATGATTACCATCAGGATCAGCAAGCCTTGCCAGTTGGAGTGCATCAGAA
This sequence comes from Eleusine indica, assembly GCA_030378355.1. Classification (NCBI taxonomy): domain Eukaryota; kingdom Viridiplantae; phylum Streptophyta; class Magnoliopsida; order Poales; family Poaceae; genus Eleusine; species Eleusine indica. The sequence goes on from CM059502.1 coordinate 19,190,301, forward strand.
TTAGCTAAATCTGCATTAGCTGGAGAGACCGCTAAGATAATACAACTTGGATGCTTGATGTATTGCATGATCATTGTTCTTATTCTTGACTCGATATCACTAGGCTGGTCTCCAACTGGCACCCTTGTTATTCCGGGGAGGTCAACCAAGGTGATATCAAGCACATTTGGTGAAAAGATTTTTAGACGAATTTGTTTCTCCGAAACACCTTTGTTATCTCCAGCTTCTTTGTCTGTTTCTAACTGAAAACAGTAAATTTCTTTCATTTGTAAGAACATAGGAAGGCATATCAGAAAAATCTCATCAAAGAGTTGTATCACAGGTGGCACTAATTGAAAGAGTAGAATCAGACAAACAAACAAACAGAAGTAGTTCAGTAAGAGTTGAATGATAGTTCCTATGACCATAGGAGTAGAATAAATAGAACAGCAGGAAGAAAGTAGAATGTTAAGGATTTGAATGTTTATTACATGTCACATTGATAAACAATGACAAGTGAGCAAACTTGATATTACAAGCTCCTGCTCTATTACACCGAAATGTGTACAAGACAATTGCAAAATAGTGCAATCAATGTGATCGACAAAAATTCAAGGTACCATTCACAAGTTCAATGTTTGCACTACACGTCAGGTTGCATTACTTACAGAGGAGGTGATCACATTATGTACATGATTCAACATAGCAAAGCATGTTTCCTATGTACCAAACACCAAGTGTGGAACCTTGTGAGACCTTGGCAGTATACGATAGGCGAGGAAGTATATGAGAAGCACTATATCGCTCCATATAATGTTGCCTGGCGATGTATTCTTATTTTCTATGACCCTCTCACACAATAACATTTAGGAGTAAAAGTTCATAATGCTCCTGTTTCTGTGGTCCTTGTCTCACAAAACCCCAGTAGTTTTGCTTGTGTTACCCGACCCCAGGTTTTTTAGACATTGTTTCACAGAACCCTACCGCTATCCAAACAGTTATGTGTAAACATGACTTTCACGTTGGGAGATTATGTGGCCATATATCTGGGCTAGCAGCCACATGCTGGGTCATCTGAAAGTTAAGAAATAGGGTGTGTTTTGATTAAAATAAAAAACAGTGTGATCTCCTACTGAGAAAGTGAGAATATCTGCTATGCATGCTCGTTTCTTAGATATTGGCGCAAGAGAGATGACAAACAGGCGCTTGAGGATGGAGCAGGAACGCTTCAACAAGCGGCGGTGGCTTTGCACCAAAGCAAGCCGGAGTGGCTGCTGAAGTATGGTCACCAACACCAGAAGTTGATTGACATGGAGAGCAAAGAAGACAAGAGAAGAACAAGGCAAACGAAGAACTTCTGGCAGGATACAAGCATCTTACAACTATGCAGATACCATGGCTATTCCATTGCAATGCAGTTGGGGTTGTCCTAGGCACTACCAGGTGGTTTGTCATTTTATTTTCAGCGCTAAACTCAGTACTTGTAGTTAGTAGCATTTACTTTCAAGTAAGACTCATTGTAATTCTGTTCTGGGGTGGGTTGGGGCAACCCTCTGTTCTGCAAAAAATGTGGCAGTACATTTGACTCAATGGTTCCATTAATCGAATCAATCAAACATAAGCATCAAGCTAGCACAAAGGCAGAGTTCACATATCATATTCATGACTATTTTTTTCTGATGGGGTGGGGCCAACCCTCGGTTCTGCAAAAAATGTGGCAGTACATCTGACTCAATGGTTACACTAATTGAACCAAACAAACACAAACATCAAGCTAGCACAAAGGTAGAATTCACATATCATATCTGTGGCTATTTTTCTGATAGGGGTGGGATTTTATGAAACAATATAACAATAAAACCCAGGGTTGAGTGACATGAACCAAAATACCTAGGATTTTGTGAGACAACAAACACAAGACCCAGGGTTTTACAGATTTAGTCAAGTTAGATTGTCTTCGTGCAGATAAAGGAAAAAAGTTCAGCTGACTAAATAGAAACTAAGCATACAGCCAGGATATTGGCCATAAAAATCCTCATGGTTACAGTAACTGCTAAAAATAGAACAAAGTTGCTGTCAGGTTTTGACATGACAAACATCTTTTCCACCACTTAGCCACAGCCCGTAGGCAAACGCAAATGCGCCAAAGTTGACCACAACTAGTTTAGTCTTGTGATGAAGTTTAAGGAACAATGCGGCCAAAGATTTAGTAAAAAAGAAACATAAACCACCAAAATCGAGCAAAAACTACCTTTTAGTCGCTTTTACAGTTAGTTGTTACACACCAAATCAGCACACCGTTTGTTCCAGCAGCACATAAAAGAACTAAAAGTTCAGAATAACAGTAATTGTAGCCAAAGAATCATTCTGTAGCTAAACAGATCTCCCGAGCCTAAAGCAATACTTCAAACACATCACTAAAATGCAGGAAAGAAAAACTGTTTCGCGGAATCCACATCGGCATGAAACGGACCTGGATTTCGCGCTTGATCTGCTCAAAGTCGTGGAATCGGCGGCCAGGGGCGTGGAGGAACTCCCCCCATTCCTCGGCGGCCGAGTGGCGCACCAGCTGGAGCACAAGCGGGCGGCGAGTGCAGATGTCGGGCCCCCGTGGAAGGAAGTCCCGACCGACGAGCGCCTCCAGAACGCTGGACTTGCCGCTGCTTTGCCCGCCGATCGCCGCAACCTGCGGCAGCTCCAGGCCGGCGGCGTCCTCGCCGTCCAGGCGCGCGATGATGTCCTGCAGGCTGTTGACCAGCGGAATCACCGCCTGACCCACCGTTTCCGCCGCCGCCGCCTCTGCCGCCTCCGCCGACTTCGCCATCGCCGCCGACAGAGTAGGGTTTTGGGAGATTTGGGCGGCGCGGCGTTTCTTCCTGTTTTTCTTTTCTTTCCTTTTTTTTTTTCAATTGGATGGTTTTGGGAAGCGTGTGTGCCGTGAGGCACCTGCTGGGAACTTGCAGCAGAAGCTCCCAATTTCAAAATTTGAACCAGATATTCTGCAATTCTATCACGGTCAATTCTTCTTCATATATACTATTCCCTCCACGTCTCTAAATAAAGTTATTTTGGACATCATCTTTCATCTTCTTTCTCATTTTCTTCTAAACTATCTAAATTAATGAAGAAGGAGTTCCAGTGACCTATGTCTCATCCACGATATACTAATACCATCAATCTGGATCCTTGGATCTAAATGGGACAACTCATTAAATCCTTAGATTAAAATTTAGATCCACTAGATGGTTACATGTTACACCTCTTACACCTCATTTGTACTAGAAAATCACTCAAGGGTTACCTAAGTTTGAGACTTTTTGCACCCATGATTCTGTCCGCACACGCGTTTCTATGACAGATTGATTCCCCTAAAATACGCATATATATTTCATACACATATAGTACTTTCCTTATAATTGCATATTTCAATCCCCTGACTACGCACACACATTTCATATATGTTTGATGTTTCCTTAACATCGCCTATTTCAAATTTGTTTCCAATAACATCGCTAATCCTAAATGCTCCTTCCCTCTTTACATCGATGCATCCTAAATGCACCTTCCATCTTTACGTCGATGCATTATCGCTTTTCTTCAACCACTCCAGGACTTCAATTTCATTCCATTACTTGTGTCCCACCTACACATCCATTGCAGGAACTCCTCACGAGTTCATCTTGGGCTGCCTTGTAGGCAAGCGTATCGCCCTCGACCGCGGGTTTTCTTGCGGCGCGTGTGATAAGGAAAGCGGTGCAGATGAAGAAGGCTATTGAGAGCTGGGTCAGACACGCTACAGTCGGTGGTCGTAGGGACAGAGTCACGGCTTCGGTCTTCCTGACGTTCTCCCTCGTCGTCAGGCGCAGCGGTGTAGGTGCGAAAGTAGAAGCTGCAGCCTCACAACTCAAGGCGCGGACACCCAACTTCGACGACGACATGTGGAGCCACTTCAACTGCCTGTCCACACAGTGCATGCTCGCCTCCTCAGTCTATCAATCCGATCGTGGCGTGATTTTTATGGCGGTTAGCGTTTTGCACTGACCTTGATTTGGTTTGGTTGAGTTCTCTGCAGGTACGCCATGGACGTGAATGTGGAGCGGGTGGAGTTACGTGCTCACTGCAGGTACAAGAGGTTGGTCGAGCCAGCGAGGGATGCCGCACAACAGTCGGTGTTCGCCATGCGGGTCATGTAGGTGATAATTTTCAAAAGAAATTCCAAACAATGCTTCTTAGATTTTCCCCAGTTAGTAAAATTATTTTACTCTATCGATCGGAGTTAGTTGGTGTTGACCGGTTTTCCTTCCGTAGGTGCTCTTCTGGTTGGATGGAATAGTGTCGTGTTGGTGTGCGTTGCGGCGGCGGGTGGCATCCGTGGGGTTTCCAGTTTTTCTTGACGCACTCCACCCTCTACCTCTTGGCCTTGATATTTTACGTTTTCTACACCGATGCCGCTGGTGCTATGTGGTGTCCGCCATCGCTATGCACAAAAATGCCGTCAGTGGCATGGCATATTGGCTCCTGCTTCCGTCCACCTCTTGTGGTTCCATGTTCCTTCCTTTGCCCTTATGGCGGCACTCTACTCACCATGTGAATGTTAAAATGTTACATATATAGCTTATGTCTCAAGTGAGGTTCGTAGCTAAATTGAATTAACTATTATTCTTATATGCAATTTTTCTGCTTGTATCCATTGTTGCTCACGCCGCATGCCAAAATTATATATATATAGATTTTCTGAGCTGCAACCAATGTACAGGTTTCCCCTTTTTCCAACTAAAATGATTGCTCAATCACTTCTAATTTTTGTTTCTAAAATAAAGAAAATGCAGGTTAATAACAAAAAAATGAAGAAATCTGAGGGCGACATTAGATGGTTTATCGATGTTGAAATGGAATAAAATGAAAGGTATATTCATCTCTGTTTACATGACTAATTTGTAATTCTTATTTAGAGTCTGCATGGTTTAGAAATTGTATTTTCCAATTTGCATCTGCATGGTCTTTTTTATTGGAGAGTCATGTAACACTATCGTGTAGAATGGTACTGACTGCTGTAGCAAAGTTTCAACACTGCTATGAGCTTTACTCCTTCTAGGGAGCAGAGGTCTGCTTCATGAAAGATCTGCAGGTGTGACACATCTCTTTGGTTCATGCATTTCCTTTTTCATCTTATAATCTAGATTCCTCCTGTACAAATTAATAAATAATGAATTAATATTTTTATTTATTCTTTCTTGGGTTTCTTTGATTGCTTTTGGATCTGGCTGATTCTTGGGGCCTGAGGATCTTTATTCCTGTTTGCGATGAGGTGTTTTGTCTAGGAGGCAAGAAGTTGAAGAACATGCAGCTGCATTTCTACTCCATCTTCTAGTACGGCAAGAAATCCTTCACCTCCGCACAACAAGAAGTAGATGTGGATTGAATGGATCCAAACTGGTGGTAGTGCTTCTTCAGGTGTTCATTTATTCTAGCCTTTAGGAGAGGATTGAATAGGCAAAAGTGAAATCTCAGCTCTTTTATATTAGTTTTGGTTTTGACCCATGTTTTATTATGCCTCGTAAATTGATGAAATCCATTCAGGTTTCAGATAGTTGTTTCTGGTAGAGCATTTTTCTAGACCATAGATGGTACAACTCGACATACATTTCCTGAAACCTGGTCAATTGGATATGCGATTCAAGCATTCTCTTTTAATCTGTTTTCCTTCAAATTATCCGAGCTGAAATAAATTGATAATCACATGATATTGCACTGTGGAGATTGTGGTTTACCTGAAACACTAAATCCATTAGCGGTTGCGTTCTGTTGCAAGATAGGATCTTGACTGCTTGTTTCATAGCACTACGGATAAGAGGATAATCGATGGGAGATTGGTCTGACACAAAGGATCATTTTATCTTGCTTGTTATTTAGAAAAGAAATTGATAGTATATTACACAGATTGATCAACTTGAGTTCTTTTATATTTTGCCGGTTGCTTATTCCGTTCAATTATAACACGAGTTATTATCTGAGAAGGAAGGGATTATTGTTCCAATGGCATATTTCATGAACACATGACAAGTTGGCAGTATAAGTATGAACACATATGCGTGATTATTGCAAAAGTCTGAGTTGGTAGTATAAGTAAGCATATATGAACACATAGACATCTACTCAATTGAGCCCCTTTTTTGGGTGCTACAATATTAGAAAACTATAGTTTTTTAGGTGACAGATGCAATATATTCATAGTTTTAAGGAAAACCATAACCAAGTGTGATAGGAATTATGCAAGTGTCTGCAGCATGGTGTGGAGGGAAATAATTTACAAAATTATGCATGCCACCTTTGATTTTGATGAAGAATCCTGCAGGTATTATTTGCACATCATTTCATTTGGTCCTCAGTAATTGTTCCGCAGCCGACATATCAAGTAACACTTCTCAAAACTTTTGTTTCCTTAGACTGGTTGCACATTTGTGCGTTTAGATTTTTTTTTTCTTTTGGGATTAAAAATTCTGATCATTTATGCGGAGCAGGACGCATGTTAAATTGGCAATTTGGTCATGCCAGGGGTGGTAGTACTATTATGTTATCTTTAAGTCATTGCAAATCAAGCTTAGCACTAGAAAGCAAGTACCATATGAGCAAATTTCAACCAAAATTGCTTTTTATTCTTCAACCAAGAGTACATGGGCAAGAATTATTCCTTTTGTATGTTGTAGCATAACTCCATGATCGAATTTTCTATTATATTATTTCCTTTCTTATTTTGTGACATGCTTCTTGTCACATCTCACTAGGATCACTGATATCAAAATTGCATTAGGACATGCACGTTTTTTTCTATATATGAGGCTATGCATTCAATGATATGATAATTCTCCAAATTTTAGAATTTATGATATTTTATTTATTTATTGAATCTTAAATACTTTTTGTTTGTTTAATTTGTATTAGTAGCATTAGCATATTAATTTTTTACTGTAAATAAGTAATATTGTTAAATGTATTCCTTTCAGCAGTTATAATTTAATATTGATCTCTGCTGTTGTTTTGCGCCTGCTAAAATACAGGTTATGGGGATCCTAGATACAAGGTATAAAATTTAGATATAAGAGGTGTATTGAGTTGCGCCCATTGCTTAATCTGTGGATTGAGGATACATGTACTAGGTCTGATTACATTGCACGCCTGTTGAAAAATATAGTGGGGACCATCATTCATTATTATTCTGAAATCCGTGCTTCTTTATGTTCTTGATAATCAATCGTTTACCACATGTATAGTGATTTTAAGGGATAATGGCTATTAACTAAAGTGCTTTTTTTATAGACATCAATGCTTTGATTGATATAGCTTCATTGTTTATCACTCATTAGCCACGCCTGTGGACATGAACCTGTCATCCAGGATCAAAGGTATCCAGGTTCATTTTCTGTGTTATGAAACTAGCTTCCTTGTTTTCAACAATTCGGCATGTTTACATTACTTTTTGCACAACTCAATACCAGATACAACTAATCTGAGATTTTTTTCTACTTTTAGTAGGAGTTTCAGCACCGTTAACAACTGTTGCTTCTATCATACTTCAAAAATTTAAGATATATACAACTCTTAAGGTAGGTGGTCAGTTCTTCTCTATACTTCTGTTGCATCAACTAATAGTTTTGTAACTTTTGTTCCTTAGTGCATTGGTTCAGGAAAATGTTTACTTCGCCATTGTGGCTTCAGTCTAAGATTTTGTCTAAGGTTTGCTCTAAGAAACGTCCTCTCTTCTGCGCAAGTTCTATAAAGTGAGTATTCTATTATGTAGAAACATGAAAGAAAGAGCGATAGATTGATTAATTTTGATTTATAATCGGGCCGACTACTCATTATGTACAGGATATTACGGGGAAATCGATTCTATGCTACATGAAATAGCAAATCAAACCAAGAACCATCTTTTGACATTCAGAATGGAATCGTGTATCCAGAGTACACTCAGAAAAGAAAATTGTGGTCATGGTCATGGCCATCTGTTGTCTCGAGTTTAGAAGAAAAAACATATCCACTAGAGAAGACATCGGCGTGGACCATCAGCACAAATGACACAAAAGGGAATGCCATAATGCCTCAATACAACTGAGACATATGCAGACAGCTTCACATGGTAGAGGGGTACCAAGGCTGATATGTATGGCCAGGACATCAAGGCTGAAGTGTTTGATCAATCTGTTTGATGGAGAACCAACCGTCACAAATATCAGGTGTGGATGTGTGCACATCTCACATATGGGGGGTTAGCCAAACCGCCCCTTGATGGTTCGGTTAGAGGATGAACACGCTGTATATCTCTAAGAATAAAGCAGCAAATAAGAGCGAACAAAACACGTGGAGATTTTTACCCAGGTTCGGGCCATCCGGAGGCTAATGGTCCTATGTCCTGCTTGTCTAGATGTATACTGTGTGTGAGTCTGTACATGTGAGAGCTCGAGAGAGGCTCCCATAGAGATCTTGTCTAGAGGAGGAAGAAGAAGTCGTCCCTCATGCCTGTCCCGGGTGCTCTCTTTTATTAGCCAAGGGACACAGCTGGGGAGGTTAAGCTCCATACATCACCGAACAATAAGGAGTAAAAGGACTACAGTAGGGAAGGACCGGGTCCCCCCCTTTTCCCTTCCCCCACGCACTGCTGCCGCTGTCCTTGTCTTCGGGCTCGGTGCCCCTTTGCATGCACAACATGAGAGATGGAGGGAGCAGCATCGGGGTCCACCATGCATGTGCTCTTTTGACTAGAGAGGTGCATGACCGTAGCTTACTCTTGCCATGCAAAGTCTTTGTCCTTTTCTCCTTGTCTTGGAATCTGTTGGGATCTTTTATATATTGCCTATGTAATATTAGGTGGTGTAGGAGACCCTGGTTCCCAGTACACTGACATTAGGAAATAAATGTGAGGGAAGATTTACAAACAAAATAAGGTTGTGTGGGGTTAGTAGCAAGTCAATGTAGGGAAGGGAGTCAATGGAAGACACGCGAGCTATTAGATGGTGATTACATGGCCGGAATTCCATATTTGCACGTTACACGAAATCATCATTTGTACTTAATATTTTCTGATCTAGGAGTCCGTAGTAATAGATCATATTGTTTAAGAGAAAATATATTATTTTGTAATTCAATTCCCTACCTTAAGTTTTTGTACTTTGTTTTATTACAAGTATGATGCCCGGTTGAGCTCTTTCGAGACTATGATGGCGGCGGCGGCCGGCGTGGATGATATGGTTCAGAACGTAGGTTGCAGAGCACAGTCGACCAGGTCACTTCTAGAATAAATTTGATACACATTGTTCATCTCTGATAAAATCCGACAGAGATATTTTTTTATGCGTGGAGGTGAGTAGCTATTTTATGAAAGAAGATACATGTTTTAATGTATTTAGGTCGCATAACTTAAATGTCTTGGCTACACTAACTTACTCCTGGCTATGAAATTTGCGATATATTATTTGAAGTTCTTTCAAAAAAATTACTAAAAAAAGAAAATACAGGTGGTTAGATTTGGTTCTCAATTAAACATTGTTAGTATTATGTTTCATGAATGAATTAGACGCATGTGCGTGTCGCACGGGCATAGTAACTAGTCTATTATAAAGACTAAACTTCGTACCTAATTCTCCTTACCTGAGAAAATACCCAGCCATGACTTATGAGTGTTTGATCAAAACTGAAATGCGGGCCCAATTTGTATCTTGACACTGCTCAATCTCAACGCCGCCTTCTGAATTATGGGCCCGACCAATAGATGTTACGCATCTTACGCTGGTTTTACACGAGTGTCGTCTGTTTTTTGCTAGCTTTTAACACCGAGTATTTTTCCTACCCGCCCGTAGACCGGATTGATTTGTTTCCATTTGTGAAGCGCGATTGGTGGTCCGTCAGAAGGAAACTTATTTGCGCCCAATTCGCTCGCCTCCTTCCTCCTCTTCTTACGCCGATCAGCGATGCCGCCTCCTCACTTGCCCTATCCACTCTCTACATCAGCGGCGCGTGGGAGTCTAGGCTTGAGGATGATGGTGCGCAACCTGCCAGGCTCAGAGCGACCTCGCCCGCCTACAACCGACACCAGATCTCACGTGCGATGAGTTGACGCGGTGGGAGGGCATGCTAGGGCTACACCACCGGTGCTTGAAGGTGGAGGAGGCGGGAAGCGCAGTTCCGACGAGGCAAATATGGCAGGCGCCGCGGTGGTGGGTCTTCGAGGCGGTGGAGGGGGGCTGGGAGAACAGCGTGGAACAGGGCCAGCCGATGTGAATTTGTTCCTTGGGAGATTAGGTGAGCCATGGTGGCTGCACAGCGTTGTTCAGTTCTGAGCTGCCAATAGGCGACGACGGATCCATGGGCCCTGCTCCATCCCCGGCGCCCGACTTCATCGAGGGCGAAGGTGGATGCTTTCAAGGATCCAGACGAGCGTGCACTAGGTCAACTCTGACCCGCCTTGCGCCATCGGTGGACTTGCTCCCCATTGGTCGCCTCCTCCACTCCTGTCCCCCTTCACGATATCTATGGCAGCATCCCTGCCATGGGCCAGCACGGAGCTCCAACTCACCCCTGATGTGACCATCAGACCAGGTTAGATGCATTCTTTATGCCTCATTCTTCTATTCTCTCATGGGTACCCTGCGATCCTGTTTGTTCTGGCTCAGATTAAGCACTGTATTCATCCAGCTAGCTTCAATTTCTGTGCCTTGCAGGTTGCTTCGCCTGTTGGTATTCATTGTGTGTGCTTCAATTTACGTCATCATTATGTGTGCTTCAATTTAGCCATCTGATCATAGTTTCCTGACTCAGTATGTACTGAACATTTTAGATATAGAATTGGGATACCCTTGGTGAAACTTCAAGAGATTCATCTGCAAAAAAAAAAAAATGTAGTAATACCAGCAAATTTTTAATATATGCTCTTTAGTGATAAAGACAGGTACATGTCAATTTCGATATATGCTCTATGGCAGTCTTTTAAATAATCTTTATTTATTAGTGATTGTGCCCGTCTGCCATAGTATCCCCAGAAGGAATTTGGCCTTACATTTGGAGGGCTATAAATAAATCTATCATAGGCTAGGTGCCTGTTAAAAGCACAATGCAGAGAAGCACCATATCATAGTATAGATTTTGATAGAACTTTGTCTATGAATGCTGCTACTAACATCTTAGTGTGAGTGCGACTACTCATTTAGTGACCAGTTTTTATTCATGACATTATATTGAATCTGCACCATTGAAGAACTTCTCCAATTTCAGTCAAACTTTACATATCAGATTATCATCTACAATGATAAAAGTTGGTGCAATTGATTCTGCTTGTGCAGTTAGTCCCCTAAAACACTAAACCCGAAACTATTGTGCCACAGAGAAGATTTTTTTTTGTTCTGAGTTGATTCATTGATAGGGCAATTACAAATTCTTGGTTTATTCTTATTATCAAGGGTAGCTACTTTGTGATTCTGAATTTTATTCTTATTTCAGTCAAGCTTTTAGCAGAAAGGATATTCTTGAGAAGGTTGAAAAATGATTGAATGCATGTGAGGATGGAGGAGGAAGGGTGGTTGGAAGATTACAACAAAGTAAGAATTTCTTTTCAAATATATATACAATGCTCCTGCTCTACTGACAATGAGTGACTTCTCTCCCTGTTTGATTTTGGAACTGTTCTAAGCATGGTGTCGTTCTTTGTAGGCTGCGAGCAGCTTTAGTCCATGCTTTGGTGTTGAGTCTTATGCCTCTGATTTTCTGCTAATTGGGTGATAAACGTCGAGCAGAGTGACTGCTGCAGCTCGAACTACAATGCTTCATAGAGAGGTTATTCACTTTTAGCTGATAGTGACTGCTTAACTATCAAGTTGGAAGCACTGAAAAAACAGAAGCACACACACAAAAAAAAGAATAGCAGGGCACCGGTCAGGTTCAATGTACATGTATTAACAGGTACCATTATTTAACATATTTGTGATATCCTGATTTGAGGAAAATGAGAATTTTGGTCCCTTCTTTTTTTTTTCGAAAACGCAGGAGAGCTGCGCTTCTTTGTATTAGAGAGAAAAAGAAAGGCCTCTCACATCACCTTAATCTCATAGGGGGGCCAAATATGAGAGGTGTAGACATAGCACTTGCACTAAAGAAAAAAACACACACAAGGACCTGACCAAACACAGGGCTACCAACTAACCCAAGATGCCCTCTCCAAGACCCAATGCCAACAGCTTCTTTGCACTGGCCATACCCCAAAGGCTCTATTCATCCTTGACCTCGCTCAAGATAGTATGCACTGAAGGAGCAGCGCCATCAAATACACAAGCATTCCGGTGTTTCCAAATGATCCAGTCTCCTAAAATAATTAGGAAATTCACACCTTTCCTGTCTTCCTTCTTGACCTTCTTCATTGTCTTGTGCCACCAGTCTGCAAAGCTAAGCTCCCGACGCCTAGGAGCCGAGGATGCTAGACTGAGAGGCTGCAACAATTTATACCAGACCTCCCGTGCAACCACACATGTCGTGAGCAGATGCTGTATCATTTCCTCTTCTTGATCGCAAAGAGGACACTTTTCTGGGTGATCAAGTCCCCTCTTAGCGAGTCTGTTGGCCGTCCAGCACTTGTTCCTAATGGCCAACCAAAGAAAGAGCTTACACTTAGCAGGTGCCCATGTTTTCCACAATCGCTTCCATGGCTCAAAACTGATGGAATCATTGAAATATGCTTTGTATGCCGATCTCGATGAATAGTGGCTAGATGCGTCCAAGTTCCACACATGTCGGTCCTCCTCATTAGTGAGCACAAAATTCTCCAAACAGTCACCTAATCTCAAAAGCTCCCTGATGCCAATCCATGACAAACCACCCTGTGTATCCAAGATCCATTGATCATCCTCCAGGGCCTCAGCTACTGTTCGGTTATTACGTATCCTTGTTGGCATGGCAGTAAATACCGATGGCGCCAAGTTTTGAACTAAACAACCATGAACCCAGCGATCCTTCCAAAACATCGTTTTATTGCCATTTTCAATGTCAGTGATTACCGTAATAGCAAAAAGTGCAATAGAATTAGGGTGTGCCGGCAGCTCAAGATCAGTCCATGGTCTGTCTAGCCTTGTTGTAAGCTTCATGACCATTGATGATTGGATCCCCAAGGTATGAATGTTTTGGTGATAGATGATAACTATGAAATTATGGGATAATATCTACACGAGTGTTATCTATGTAGGAATCATCTCTCTAACTCCGCTACAAACCTTATGAATGATGGTTGCCTTGGTGAATGATGACAATGACCATAAGCATGGAGACTTGGTGAGCTTGATGAAGTCCAAGGGTTAATGGAGATGGATCAAGGCTAAGGATAAGCTATGGACCAAGTGTTGGGAACACTTGTCTAGTTGTTAGGGCTTTGAGTACATAAGAAAAACCGGACTATCGAGCGGGTCTAGGTCATTTCTCTAGGTCATGTCTAGTCAGTGATGTGTATGGATGCTCAGTGAAATCATAGGCACTAGGTGATAGTGAAGATGCCAAGGAGCTGTTCGGAGAAGCCGGAAAACGAAGTCAAGCGAGGACGAGGAGTTTCAACTTCTGAACATAGTGACCGGACAAAGGGGTCAGTGGAGATCGGACTGTACGGTCACTAGGAGATCAGGCAATCTAGAGATAAGACTCAGTGAGGAATCTGCCTGTGTTGGAGTCTGTAGAGACCGGATGGTCCGATCTGTACAGGTCAGCATAGGGTAGAGAGGAAGCGGGCTTTGGAATGTTTCTATAATGGAGAGAAACGGACCGGATGGTCTGGTCAACTGACCGGATGATTCGGTCAGTGGTGAAGTCAGCACAGGCAGAGCCGTTGGAGCTGAAGACTGCAGTGACCAGACGGTCCGGTCAGTATGTCCAGAAAGCTGATTTCAGAAAGCTGATTTCATGGAGCAACGACTAGTTGTAGGTTGGAAGCCTATTTAATTTCATTGCTGGGGTCTTGAAGACCCCTCTTGGCCAGTGGAATACCTGAGAGCATTTGATAAGGTCCAAGAGGAAAAGAGGAGAGCACTAGGATGAGATATTATATATCTTGAGAGTGCTAGTGAGAGTAACTTGAGCATCTTGAATATCTAAGGTTAGGGTGTCCTTGAGGGTGTGATCCAGATTGTTACTCTTGGTTTATGGTGAGACCTAGACCGGTTAGGTGTCGGTGATCGAGCCTATTGTAATTTGTTGTGAAGGCCGTCACACGTTTGTACACGGTTTGAGCCTGCCGTTGAAAGGGGCATCGCTAGTGAGCATCCGTGCCGGCTCGAGGAGTGCGGCAAGTTCTCGAGGGAGGCGAGCTTGTGCCTTGGTGGCAGCGGTGACTGACACCGTGTCTTCACTCCGAGAGTGATTGCGGGCTCGTGTGCGAGAACTCCACTTGGTGGCGGGAGGGACCGGGACTGGCGGGAGTGGTCCAACGAGAAGTAGGGGATGGCGCCATCCTTCCGAGATGTCAGAAAAAATATCATGAGCATTCCTTGACCCTCTCTTTACTATTCCGCATTTATGTGCTGTAGTTGATAGTGTGACTTGTGGCTTGCATAGGCTAGTGTGTTTAGCTTTCGCGCTTTGTTTTGCATCATGAACACTAGCATGTGTAGGGTCTTGGCCTACTAGAACTGTTAGGTTGCAACGATTGATAAGATTTGATGGTGAAATTAGCAGTGTTCGGATTTGTGGTCGGCTTACCGATTCAAATCCCCCCCTCGGTACGTGTTCAGACTCTACACTTGTTTCCTAAACCACAACCATCTTATTTGTAAAGCCTATGTTGTGACTTCCAAGTTAGGAATGCCTAGTCCACCGAGGTCCAGAGGTCGAGTTACTTTTTCTCATGCCACCAAGCAGCAGCCCCCATTGGCCTTTTCCTTTTCCTGCCAAAGAAACCCCCTTCTGATCTTGTCTATGGCCTTCACAAACCATTTCAGCACCCCAATTGCAATCATGAGATAAATTGGCATAGCAGATAGAACAAAACGTACCAAAGCGACGCGTCTCACTCTATTTATTAGCGCTGCTTTCCAACCTGGTAATTTATCGGCCACCCTCTCCACCCAAGGCATGAGATCTCTCTTTAAAAGTTTCTTGTTTGAAAGTGGCAGTCCTAAATAAGTCCAAGGGAATTCTCCCAATTGGCAAGGCAAAATATCACTGATTACGGTAGTAGGGACGTTCTCACATCGAATTGGTATGATGCTGCTCTTGTTAAAGTTTGTTTCCAACTCAGAGGCATTCCCAAACAAGCTCAGTATTTCTTTTGTGAGCTATAGCTCCTCAATTGGCTTGATGAAAAGTGCGACATCATCTGCATAGATAGAAAGTCGCTGTCCAGAAACTCGATTAGAAAGCTGCTGTAAAAGTCCCTCTTCGCCCGCCTTCACAAAGAGGCTATTAAGGAGATTCATGGTGATGATAAACAACATTGGGGATAGGGAGTCCCCCTTTCTAAGGCCGCGATGATGTAGTATATAATCCCTCGGTTGAATTTGTGTTGATGAAGTGGATAGCAGGTTTCCCACCATATGAAAGGACCAAAGGCCTACCGAGAGGGGGGGGGGGGTGAATTGGTAGCCGACCATGAATTCGAATACTTCAATTTCACAGCACTAGAACCCGACAAGCATTGCAACTTAAACAGTTCTAGTAGGTCAAGACCCTATGCATGCTAGTGTTCATGATGCAAAACAAAGCGCGAAAGCTAAACACACTAGCCTATGCAAGCCACAAGTCACCCTATCAACTAGAGCACATAATTGCGGAATAGTAAAGAGGGGGACAAGGAATGCTCATGATTTTTCTCGAGGTCTCGGAAGGATGGCGCATTCCCCTACTCCTCGTTGGACCACTCCTGTCGGAATCCCGGTCCCTCCCGCCACCAATGTGGAGTTCTCGCCCATGAGCCCGCAATCACTCCCAGAGTGAAGACACAGTGTGCGTCACCGCTACCACCAAGGCACAAGCTCGCCTCCCTCGAGACTTGTCGGACTCTCGGAGCCGGCACGGGCGCTCTCTAGCGATGCCCCTTTCACCGGCGGGCTCAAAGCCTTAGATGTGCAAGATCGCTCCTTGTTACTCTCACTAGCACTCTCAAGATATCCAATATCTCCTCCTAGTGCTCTCCTCTTTTGCTCTTGGACCTTACCAAATGCTCTCAGGTATTGCACTGGCCAAGAGTCCAAGACCCCAACAACGAAGTTATATAGGCTTCCAACCTCCAACTTGCCGTTGCTCCACGAAATCAGCTTCTGGGCCTACTGACCGGACTGTCCGGTCACTGCAAACCCGAGCGCCAACGGCTCTGCCCTACTGAAATCCTTTACTGATCGTACTGTCCGGTCAGTGGACCGGACCGTCCGGTCCGTTTCTCTCTCCAATCCAGAAACATTTCGGACTTCGGCTTCCTCTGTGCGCTGTGCAAGTCATACTGATCGGACCATCCGGTCAGTAGACCGGAACGTCCGATCTCTATAGACTCTGGCACAACAGATTCCTCACTGAGTCGCTGTAGTCTCCGGACAAAACCTCTTAGTGACCGTACAGTCCGGTCACCTCTAACCCCTCTATCCGGTCAAGCTGAAACTTGTTGTCCTCGCTTGACTTTGTTTCTCGGTTTCTTCGAACAGCTCCTTGGCTTCTCCACTGTCATCTAGTGCCTGTGATTTCACTGAGCAACCTTGCACATCATCGACTAGACATGACCTAAGAGAATGACCTAGACCCCCTTGATAGTTTGGTTTTTCCTATGGACTCAAAGTGGTCCTTAGCTCCATAACTTGTCCTTAGCTTTGATCCATCTTCACCAATCCTTGAACTCCATCAAGCTCACCAAGCCTCCATGTTTGTGGTCATTGTCATCTATCGTCAAGGCAACTATCATCCATATTATTTATAGTAGAGATTAATAAAGGTTCCTACATAGACAACATTCGTATAGATATTAGTCCACAATTTTATAGTTGTCATCTATCATCAAAACATCCATATCTTGGGGATTTCATCATCAATGGTCATGAAGCTTACACCATGTTACACCACACTGTCCTAAAGCTTACGTGCTGTAGTACTTCCAGCAAGAAAGACTAGGAGACCGAGTCGAAGGCTTTTGTGATATCAAGTTTTAGAAACAAGCTAGCAACTTTCTGCAGGTGAAGAACTTTCATTGTTTTCTGGACCAAAATGAAGTTATCGTGTATGCCACGACTGCAGATGAAAGCACTCTGATTTGCAGCTATCATAGAGTTCAAGTAAGGAGCCAACCAGTTAGCAAGAATCTTAGTGACAAGTTTTGCAAAATTGTGCACTAGACTAATAGGGCGAAAATCCTTAGCCCGTATGGCATCCATTTTCTTTGGAATCAAGGTGATGTAAGCTGCATTGAGGAGACCTAAACCTCTTGCATTCCCTTGCTGCAAGGTTATGATCGCTACCATGAAATCAGCTTGGATTATTGGCCAACAAGTCTTATAAAATTTGCCCGTGTACCCGTCCGGTACTGGCGCTTTATCAGCCGGTAGAGTTTTGATTGTCTCCCAGACTTCGTCATCAGTTATTGGCTCATCAAGGTTGGATAAATCTAGCCCGGCCCTGTGACAAAACTCCAAATCCAAAGTCATCTCCCGGTTAGTTGCCTTGCCGATCAATCCTTCATAGAAATCAAACAGGATTTTGTGTTTTTCCTCTTGTGTTGTGACAATTCGCTCCTCATCATCAACCAGTTTTGGGATATAATTTTTTCGGATATAATTTTTCCTCTTCCGATATGCAGCTTGCTTATGGAAATAAGAAGTATTAGCATCTCCATCTTTGAGGTGTTTGACTCTGGATCAAAGTCGTGCTATGGTACATTCCAGTGACGCCAACCGTAAGCAATTTTTCTTTAGTTCCTTACGAAGCCACTCCTCATCTGATGTAAGTGCTCTCTGGTCCTGCACCATCTCCAGCCTATGCAGCACTTCTCACGCCAAAGTTAGTTGCGACCT
This sequence comes from Eleusine indica, assembly GCA_030378355.1. NCBI lineage: Eukaryota > Viridiplantae > Streptophyta > Magnoliopsida > Poales > Poaceae > Eleusine > Eleusine indica. The sequence goes on from CM059502.1 coordinate 19,208,291, forward strand.
AATATGTCCAACTCTTTTTGCACTCCATGACTATAGATCACGAGTGAGTCATTTGAGTTTTAGCGAGATACGTTCTAGGGGACAAGACTGCCGCACCGACGCTTCCCAAGAACTCGCTACAACATCCAGAAACCCAGGAAGCCGTGGCCAAAAGCTTTCAAAATGAAATCTCTTTTTACCTTGTATTCCATCTCTGAGTCTAAGAATAATCGGACAGTGATCGGACATCTCAGTTGCATGGCTTTGCAAAACACACTTCGGGTATAAGTCCTCCCAATCTGTCGTGCACAACACTCTGTCCAACTTAACCAATGTCGAAGATTCCCTCTCGTTGGACCAAGTGTAACGCCCCCCAATGAGAGGGATTTCCTTTAGCTCCATTTCATTTATGAAACGACGAATGCGACCCATGGAAGCCAGGTTCACATTGTCATTATTCTTGTCTTCGGCGTTGTAAATCAGGTTGAAGTCAACTGCCAACATCCATGGACCAGCACACAGACTTCGCACTTCTCTCAGTTCGTCCAAGAAAGCTGGCTTCTCAGCATTACGATGAGGACCATAAATACCCGAAAACCACCACGGCTGCTCTCCCTCCTCCTGAAACTGAACTATCACAGAATGGGAATGGACTCGATGGGTCACGGCGGAGAAACAATCCTCACACCATGCAACCAGAATTCCTCCACGTATTTCTTGTGTCGGAAGAAAGACAAACGATCTAAAGTCTGGACCGATAATGGTAAGAATGTGCCGGTCACAGATGTAGGACAATTTGGTTTCTTGCAAGCAAACAATCGCTGGTTGACATGCTTGCACTACTCGATTCACCACATCCCTGCGCGCGCGCTCGTTAAGGCCTTGCACATTCCAAATCAACATGTTAGCCGCAGCCATTGATTAAGAGAGCAAAAACAAGACCCTGGTACACACAGCGCATTTAGGCAGCGCTTTCTACTGCTCCCGCCACTGCCTCAGGAGGAGCGTCCCACCCAAACAAGGCAGCTAAAGCTTTGATATGTAACCGACTAAGAGGCTGATAGAAAACCCTTGCATATTGCTCCAAAGAATCCCTAGACACTTTGTCTTCAGCACTCACAAAGCCCAGTTGCCGACAAACCGAAGCAGCTGCTTGATGATTAGACTCTGGTGAGAGATTTGCCACCCGACGACTGCGCCTTGGCTTGAAACCTGTTGGCATTATTTTCTTTCTTCTCTTGGGGACTGGTGGCACAGGCAAGTTATTGTCAATTAGGGCCGTGCCCCCCCCCCCTGGCTTCAAATGTTTTTTTTGAAAATCACTTGATATGGTGGGCTAATAACAATTGCTCCAGTGGTCGGCCCCTCCTGGTCTTGCGTCGACCACTCATGGGTCCAAAATGGTTGTATCCAGCCCACCGAGAGGTAGCAAGCAAAGTGGAGCACGATTGCACCAGCTCAGTGCCTACCTGCACACATTAATGCATGTCACCGGTGCCTGTACTAGTTTAGTATTCCTTTTCTTTGCTACTAGTTGCTGCGATAGCAAAATTTCCCCATTCCACAACGCAAGGCGGTAGTAGGCAAGACCACAAGAACCAAGAAGGCAAGAGGTGATGAATTGATGACGCCTCCTGTAGTGGCCGATGGTCTGATACTCTGATTTCTAGAAGCCTAGCAGGTGCGTCCCTTCTGGTGCTTGATTTGAAGTAATAAGTTGCTACTTAGCTAGGTGCCTAGGTCTAGATGAAGGATTCCGTATTATTTTGGGAATTTTTCTGGATTCTAATTAGGTGATGTATGATTTTGCTACATAGATTTAGGCAACATGGTTAAGGGGAACATGAACACTTTGGATACATATTATAATAGAAAAAGATCTGAAGAAATTGATGGGATGCCTGAGGATCCTTCAGTTGATCCTCCACCTTTACTTGAATTAGAACAACCAGTAGAGCAACTGAACCAGACTGAAGTGCCTAGAACAAATGAACAAGTTCTATTTAGGGGTATTGAATTTTTGGAGAGAGATCCTGCTAAGCGCCCACAAATTTGGAGGTATCCACCTAATCAAAGAGATATTGTTCAAAGAGCATATCTGAACTTGGGTCCGATGCAACCTTTACTACAGATGTACAAGCCTTCTGGACCAAAAGGCCATCAACGCCGCTTTCAATATAGTTGGTTCAATCAATTTCCGTCATGGATTGAGTATTCAGAGAGCAATCATCGAGCATATTGTTTGTTTTTCTTCGTCACCAATAAAAACAATCAAAACTGTTCTGATGCCTTTGCTATGCATGGTTTTGAAAGGTGGAAAAAAAGTTAAGAATGGAAAATATTGTGCCTTTCGAACCCATATAGGATCTGATCCTTGCTCAAAACACAACAATGCAGTGATAGAATGCCATGCCTTACTTAATCAGCCAGGTCATCTTGAGAATGTGTATGAAGCGAAGACCAAGAAAGAAATTGAAAGTAACCGGTTGAGACTCGGACTCACATTTCAGGCATGTGCATTTAGGGGTCATGATGAAACAACAGAGTCAAGAAATAGAGGGAACATCCTCGAAATGTTGATGCTTCTTGCTAAATTTAATCCTGATATTGCTGCAGTTGTTTTAGGAAATGCTCCATACAATGCAAAGTATACATCTTCTGACATCCAAAAGGAGATTTTGGGTATTTTTGCTTCTAAAGTTAGAAAACAGATTTGAGATGGAGTTGGAGACTATAAATTTGCTATTCTGGTGGATGAAACATGTGATGTTGCAAAGAGAGAGCAAATGGCAGTAGTGTTGAGGTTTGTTGATAGTGGTGGTATCTTACAAGAGCGCTTCTTTGACTTGATACATGTCATGAACACGAAGGCTAAAACACTTAAACAAGAACTGTGTTTTGTATTGTCCACTCACTCTTTTGATAGTGGGAATACCCTTGTTTAAGTGATATTTTGTTACTTTTGTATAGCATAGCTTATATATAGTTATGTAGCCTCAAATTATAGATATATTGCACCTAGACATGTATTTTGTAGCACGTAAGTGAACAAATGTGTATTAGCATACAATTTCAGGTTCAAAATTTGCCAGTCTTTATGAACTTCTTGCCTCTGGCCCCCCTTTAGATTTGTTTCAAGCTTCGCCACTGGTTCATCCATATCATCCGCGAGTTCCAGGCCAACCTGGGTCGATTGCGGAAGCATGGCCATCTCATCGGTGCTCACAGTGGCGACCATCTCCTCAAGATGTCCGGGCGGAGAGGAACACGGCATCGACACAAACCGAGCCCACCTGGCACGGATGCGCTTCTCAGCTGAGTTGTTTCTTATTATACTGCAATGTTGGATTGCTTCATCTAATTACTGCTATCTTAAAGTCCAATCAACCAACTGAACTTATGAAACAGGTGTTAGCGATGTATGAAAAAGAAACATGTTTGGTAACGATTCTAAATGTTGGACCTTGTTTATTCTAGGGTATTACATGTGATCCTTTATCTCCGTTAAAATGAACCTGTTGTCGACGCGTTCGTCGGACGCTAGTACCACAGGCGAAAGTCTCGCGTCCAGAACGTGGCAGCTATGGCCGGCACGTAGTCAGGTCGGAGTCCAGTTTAGAAAAGTTAAGTCAGTTAGGAAAGATTGAATTAGAGTCGGAGTCTGATGAGATTTTGTGTTTGGCTCCTAGTTATAAAGGAGACCGTAGCTAGCTTGTTTAGGTATCGAAGGAAATAGACCACGGTGACGTTCCTCTGCTGAGATACCCTCTTCGCTCCTTCTCTGCGCAAGCTCTTCTCGTCCCTCCCTTGCAAGACACTCGAAAGCCACGCCGCAACAGAACCACATATGGCACTTGGAACACGGTAAGTTTCTATACCTGTTATTATCATACATTTAGCCTCGGATTTGTGTTTGCGTGTATGTCCAGTCTTACCCAGTCTCATACACGGTAAGAACAACTGCACAAATGCCATATTTTTCTTGAGTTAATAGACCGTGTATTGTCCATTGTTTTGCTCAATTCATGTTGATCGCATCCTATGAAAATACTAGGAGCCTTCAGTTTCAATTCATTGTACTCTCTATTTTTTTAGATATATTTTTAGGCGATGCCGTCATGAAAGACAAAGGTACACTTCTCGGTTCAGATATTTCATCAAGTGTTACTGATGCTCACATAAATTTGCATATCAATTATTACTATATAATAATATAAAATAGCTAGCAATAGGAGTTCTTACAAGCAAGCGGGGACTAGGAGTAGAAAAGGACGCTTGCCACAAGTTTCTGGGGCCAAGCTGACAATATTGCACGGTGAAAATGGGAGTTCTTGCATGGTGAAAATGAGGATCATCTGGTAATATTTTGAATGTGTGGTGGATAAATTAGTACTTTTAGTTTTATATTAATTCAAATATAAATTATAAACAAAATTAACAGATTATATCATGAATTAGACAAGTCTACGTAAGATTTAGACAGGTCTATAAAGCCAGACATAAGCACATCATCTATCATACTATCTACATCTATCATTGATAAACAGATCACGATAGCTAGTATGGAAGACATAGTTTGAGATGAGAGTACGTACGTTTCCTTCTGGACTGGGTAGAGGAGGCGGCGACAACGTTCAACACCGTCACGTTGTTGGTGACGGCAGGAGAGACCGACTCGACGTTGAGGAAGACGAGCCGTGGCGACGAGCTTGACAAAGATGAGAAAGCGATCGAGCAGTTACGCAGAGCGCTTCTCAAAAACCTTATTCGCCCTCTCTCGGTGCAGGATCATAGAGGACGACGGTTCCGGAGACTTGCTCTCCCGTTTGTCGGTGCACGCCAACGATCGGGATGGAGAAGTCTTGACGGCGCAATAGTAGCAAGAGGCAAAACCCTAGGTGATTGTGTGATATGATTTGTGGCGGTACCCGTACGCATATATAGGGGAAACCGCTAGGGTTGGCCGTCCCGCAACCGAGTCGGTTTTCATATCCAAATATATGAAAAACGCGACAAAAAGAAAATACAAAAGGAAGCCACGCACCCGCAAGACAAGGGACCGGATTTTGTCGGACCATTCATGTAGGTGATGCGTAGCCGCGCCCATCGCCCACGCCCCGCCCCGCCCGGCCCTACGAGGCGAGACGAGCGAACGCGCGCATGTGTTCTTCCTTTCTCCCATCCACACACTTGCAAGAGATGCTAGAGCAACCAACATTATAAGTTGGTCTCCCTCCACCTCCACTAGTAATATGGGACTAACCTTTGCACTCCCACCACTCATGAATGAGCCTTTGAGTTTTTTAAGAATTATTTGGAATACTAATGGGCCAAGGCCATATAATTCCAGCAATCTCCCACCAGATCTTAAAGTCCCAGCTAGACTTTGTCTCATCCCACTGTTATTTAATATACCAGTGTTTTCAGTGGAGACTGTTAAGTTGAACTTCCACCGAGAACAATAAGCTATACTCATTCACAACTTGAACAATGGACTATGCCTTGAATTGCAAGTTTTGTGTAAACAAGTTTCACTTACTGTCATAACTGATACTAGACCTCCAGTAGGCTTCTCCGCGGGTGGAGCATATAGGTCTTACTCCCTTAGTCTTTCATGAGCTTAATAGAGATCATCTAAATCTCATAGATTGCGACATTACAACAATCGGGCTCACATAGGTGTATTCATTCAAGAATGTTCTGTAGGACAACATCTTTGCTAATTAAAGCCAACTGAATATATTAAGACAACAACCAACCTGCCATACAGATATCGAGAGTAATGCATCGCTCTTTGGGTAGGTTAAAAGGTTACTCTCATGCTAACCAATAGCTTGTTCTTCCCAGGTCCTACTTCACGGGATCTCCGATCACATAGGTTGGGTTACCACTATGGAATATCATATATGGGTCTCATACCCATCTCCTTTGATGCACTATTTATCATATTAAGTGACAGCTCCTTAGTGAATTGATCTGCCAGATTCGCATCAGTTGAAATGTATTCTACTGATATAACTCTAGAGTTTCTCATTTTCTTGATAGACTTTAAACGTCTCTTAATATGTCTTGATGACTTCATATTGTCTTTGAATTGTTCACTTTGACTATCACCATTTGATTGTCACAATTTATGAGGATTGCCGGCACATCTTTCTCGACAATAGATAAGTCCATCAAGAGCTCACGTAGCCAATCGGCCTCAACTGTAGCTGTATCTAGTGCGGTAAGCTCTGCTTCCATGGTAGACCTTGTTAAAATAGTGTGTTTGCATGATGTCCATGAAACAACAATACCACCAAGAGTAAATATATATTCACTCATCGCACACAGCTCATCAGCATCAGATATCCAATTTGAATCACTATAGCCTTCTAGTACTGCTGGATATCCAGAATAATGAATTCTATAATCCATAGTACCAACTAAGTAGTGCAGTACCCGCTCAAGCGCACACCAATGATCATCTCCCGGACAAGAAGTAAACCGAATCATTTTGCTCACAACAAACGAGATGTCATGCCTAGTAGCATTAGCTAAATACATAAGTGATCCAATAATCTGAGAATATCTTAATTGGTCTCTGTCAATTCTCTTATTCTTTTGAAGAATCAAGCTGGGATCATAAGGTGTTGGAGAAGACTTGCTGTCCTTGTAACCAAAACAGCTCAAGAGCTTCTCAACATAATGAGATTGCGTAGGAGTAATCTCGTTCTCCCTTTTGATTAGCCTGATGTTCAAAATAACATCAGCCTCTCCCAAATCCTTCATATCAAAACTTTGGCACAGAAAAGTTTTGACCTCATTGATCACGTCAAGATTTGTTCCAAATATGAGTATGTCATCAACATACAAGCACAGTATAACTCCCTGACCCCCACCATGATGGTAGTATACACATCTATCAGCCTCATTCATTGAAAAGCCTGTTGCTAGAAGTGTTGAATCAAATTTCTCATATCACTGCTTAGGATCTTATTTCAGACCATACAAAGACTTCAGCAACTTACACATCTTGCCTTCTCTACCCTTTATTACAAATCCATTAGGCTGATCCATATAGATTTCCTCATCCAACTCTCCATTAAGGAAAGCTATCTTAACGTCCATCTGATGAACGATAAGACCATGTGAGGCAGCCAGAGCAAGTATTACACGAATAGTGGTCAATCTAGCAACAGGTGAATAAGTATCAAAGAAGTCTTCACCTTCTTTCTAGGTTTAATCCTTGACCACAAGCCAAGCCTTATACTTCTCAATAGTACCATCAGGCTTAAGCTTCTTCTTGAACACCCACTTGCAGCCCACAGGTTTGCAACAATATGGTCTATCAACAACTTCCCAAGTTCCATTAGAAAGAATGGAGTCCATCCCACTATGGACATCTTCTTTCTAGTCATCTGCATCAGGAGATGCATATGCTTCTAAAATGGTTCTAGGAGTGTCATCCACAAGATAAACAGTGAAATCATCACCAAGAGACTTTGCAGTCATTTGTTTCTTGCTCCTCCTAGGAGCTTCACTATCAATCTTGTCGAGACTTATTCTCGGCAATATATTTATAGGGCTACATCGGGATTAAGAACTCGATGGTAACACAAGACGTCGAGTTATACAAGTTCGGGCCATCTCGAAGAGAGTAAAAACCCTATGTCCTTTGTTCTGTGGTTTGTATTGCAATGTAATCTGGTGCCCTTGATGGGGGGTTCCCTGCCGCCTTATATATCCGGTCGACAGGGGGTACATGAAGAGTCCTACTCGTAGTCTACAAGGATTTACATCGAAAGTCTATCTCTAATTGGCTTGCCTTCCAAGCCGACTCGGTCGATTCCCTTATTGGTGGGCCACCCGGTTGTCTACCGACTTAAGCATAGCTATGGATACCGGTAAGGTAAGTATTCCACAGTAGCTCCCTGAGTGCTTTTTGATTTTGAGCTGTGACTTGCCGAGTGATCTTTAATGTTTATGTGAATAGGTCACAAATTATGAAGACCTCTTGATTGGAGTTCTGATAGATCTGGTGCACCGATTAGGTGCACCTGATCAGGTGTAGCCCCTGACTCTTGTATAATTTGGAGACTAACAAATAATATAAGAGTCTAATAATATTAGCTCTTAACATTTTGTTGTGTATAATTAACTCAAACCATCAAGTTTGAGCTTGTCTATCCTCTAATCATCAAATTAGAGGGTGAGTTAGCATAACATCAATCATGCCGACCGATTAGAAGGAAGACCAAGCGATATACACTATTGTTCGAGTGAGTTTTAATCCCATGATAATGACATCAATCATTACATGAATCTTATTTTCGTTTATGACATCAATCAAAAACCTATTATTAAGCTATAATGACATCAATCATGAAATAGCTTTTCCTTATACAATTATCACTCGGAGTATAATCAGCTCCTTATTGATAATCCATTAATGACATCAATCATTAATATCTCCTTTGAACTTATACCCGTATGACCATAGAGTCCTCTACTACATGATCATCAAATCATATAGATACGAAAAAATTTGAAGTGGGTTCGCCACTGCTTCTCATCAAAGAAGCCCCTAAACTTAATTCTCAATGTATTTAGCAATAATTCTTTTTAAAGAATATCGCGTTAGGGCTTTGCTTTAACAAAAGTGAACAACCTGTTACTGTGCGGCCCATGTCGGCCCACATGGACCCCCACGACTAGGTCAAAAAGGCAATGGTATAAAAGGAGCCATTTCGCAGCCGTACTATCAAGAGGGACACAAGAGCATAAAGTGAAAAATGAACCAAGTGCCAAAATTCCATTTTCTAAGCCAAAATATTGTTTCCCAGCAGCAAATCATCGGACTTATTCAATGCATCGGACAAGTCCATCGGACTCCATAGAGCATGGCAATCAGAGCCATCAGACTTGTCCAACAGTCATCGGACTTGTCCAATGACATGAGGAAAGTTCGACGTCTTGAACTTTTTCATCGGACTCCAGAGAGGGTGGCATCCGAAGCCATCAGACATGTCCGATGACCATCGGACTTGTCTGATGGATAAGTCTTGTCCCAAGCATCGGACAACTTCATCGGACTCCAGAGAGCGCATCAACTTGATTCATCGAACATGTCCGATACAGATCTGAGTTTTTCCCTTCTGAATGGCTCTTTTTTCATGTGGGCTATAAATATACCCCCATCTCGCCCTTTGGCCGGTTGGTCACTCATTCCACTCAAAAACACTCTTAAGCATACTTTGAGCTTCCCAACTCTCTTGCTCCACTCTTGATTTATGAAGGGATTGAGAGAAGATTGAAGAGCTTCATCACCACCAAACTTTCATCCTCTTGAGCACTTGGTTCATCCTTATCGCCGACGACTCTTCTGTTTGTTACTCTTGGGGATTCATCCCCTAGACGGTTAGCAGTGCCCGTTGAGCTCCCAATATGTGTGGTGACACCATGGGAAGTTTGTATTGACCACCTCCTTTGTGAAGTTGCTAGTGGAAAGCCGAGTTTGATCTTAGTCATCACTTGGAGAGGTTAAGGGTTGAAAGAGACCCGGTCCTTTGTGGATCCCTCAACGGAGACGTAGGCTTCTTTGTGGAGCTGAACATTGGTGAAAAATCTTGTGTCTCCTTTGTGCTTAAATTCCTGCTCTCTATTTACTTGTGCTTACTCATTAACTTGCTTGTTAGGGTTAGCTTCGTTTTTCCTAAGCTATCTTGTCTAGGTTGCATGCTAGATATTTTCCTCACTTGTAGTGCTTCCTCTAACTTGTATTTACTTGATCCTAGCTTGCCTTGCTCTAGATTTAATTTTTAGTCAATCGATCTACTTTTTTATCTTGTGCCATCGGACAAGTACGTGGACTTACATGATTGTCAGACAAGTCCGATACTGCATATTTAACTCTTATTATTAAGTCAATTTCAGGAATTATCGCCTATTCACCCCCCTCTAGGCACTTTCAATTTGCAATTAATTGCATGTCACATCAATAAATATGATGATATGGTATGGTATTTATTATGAAAGAGAGGAGATGTCTTTCATCCCTATGAAAGGATGTTGACACTATTTTCAACACCATGAAAGCCAAATGAAATTGGGTTGAGAGTCTTTCCTTTCATCGCGAACACTCTCAACCAATAAGAAAACACCATCTAGCAATAACTTAATGTTCTATGAAATTGAGCTAGGAAAGTAAGCACTGAGAGATATAGTTTTATTTCACAAAATAAAACTACAAAAATGATGTGTCACTCTTAAAAACCCGTGAAAGAAAGAGTGCATTGAGTTTGGCTTGATATATGTGTATTATTATGGATCATCATCGTGCTATAAAATAATTACCACAAATGGTGTTGCAAGTCCATTCGGCAATAATTGGAAACTTTGCATTGTTCTATAAAAAGATGGATCTAAAAACAATGTTGTCAAAGCTTCCAATAAGTAAATTTGCATTCTGAGTCAGTTTCGTCATCATGTGTGATATAGTAAGATGACAAGTTTAATGCCCAACAACAACAGCAACAAAGCTTTTTATCCCTAGCAAGTTAGGGTAATCTAGAGTTGAAACCCAAAGGAACCCAAAAAAGGAGAGACAAAGGGACAAAAGCCAAAAGAAAGAAAAGGAACTCAAAAAAGAAGAGACAAAAGGAACAAATGCCAAAAGAAAGAAAACAAGTAGGCAAGAAGGAAGAAAAAAGGATCACGGTTCAGAATGTCTATTGCTAGTCTCCAAGCGCTTCTATCCATAGCTAGCTCCTTGGGAATATTCCACTCCTTCAAGTCTCTCTTAACCAACTCGTCCAAAGTCAAGTTAGATCGACCTCTACCTCTCTTAACATTAGCATTTCTCTTTAGAAACCCATTACGCACCAACGCCTCTGCAGGCCTCCGTTGAATATGTCCGAACCATCTCAATCGATGTTGAGCCAATTTCTCCTCGATATGTGTCACTCCTATCCTGTCCCAGATATCTTCATTCCGCACTTGATCTCTTCTTGTATCCTCGCAAAACCAATGCAACAAACGCATCTCTACTACACTCAATTGTTAAACGTGTCAACTTTTCGTAGGCCAATACTCAGCACCGTATATTGCCAGCCGAATTGATGTCCTATAGAACTTACCTTTTAGCTTTTGTTGCACCCTCTTGTCGCAGAGGACGCCAGAAGCTTGACGCCATTTCAACCAGCCGGCTAAAATTCTATGCCTAACATCTTCATCGATGTCACCATCCTTTTGTAACATTGATCCTAAATAACGAAAAGTATCCTTCTTGGCCACCAATTGCCCATCGAGGCTAACGTCTCCATCCTCATGCCTAGTCGTGCTAAACACGCACATCACATATTCGGTCTTGGTCCTATTAAGTCTGAATCTCTTCGACTCTAATGTGTGCCTCTACAACTCCAACTTTCTATTAACAATGTGAGGATCGGCAATGGGAGGAAGAATAGATGAAGGAGGAAAAAATGAGGACTAATGTCAGACTGTTTGGGTCTTGTTGGTACTCATTATGACCACCTTTTAGTGCCAATTCTCTCAATATATCGATGATGATTTACCATATTGTATTGATTATTGCCACAAATCATGACACCTTTCTTGTTTAGTATCTTTTTGTGTCTTTGTATGTCTTTTTGTGTTTTTTTTGTCATTTTAGGTGAAATACTGCATATAATGCGAGCGGGGCGAATTATCCTTCAATGACGGGCCAAAGCCTTAGCCCGCGGCACCTCAAGCACTCACTTGACGTTCATGAAACCCATTATATAAGGTCCAAACTCAATTACTTGGTTTGCATGTCTTCTAGAAGGCTCACCCAAAATATTCCTGAAATCTAAAGATTTTCACGGAGTCCAGAATAGCAACATCTTGCGTCAAGAATTTGGAGTTCAAAACGAACTCAAATGAAAATCCTTTGACTACTAAAGTTGTAGATCTCCTCGATTGCTTTCTAGAACATATATGGATGACCCTATTTGGATTTCGGAGATAGGAGATATGGGGCCCGTAATGAGTTCTGCGTAGAGGAGTCCTACTCTTTTTTTTGAAAGATCCGGAACATTGCCGGCATTTTTAATTATAAGTAGAAATAGAGTTTTGATGCACGAGTCGTGCAATTACAACAAAGTTGCTTCAGGAGCATAGGCTGAAGCAACTGAGACTAAGTCTATTACTCGCTATTTGCGTGAACAAACACGGCCGTAAGGTATTTTGCCCCTGCTACGCACCACAAATTAACCTCTGCTTTGATTTCTTCTATGACTCTATGGATGGGCTCCTCCCTGCCATCAAAGATGCAGGCATTGCGCTCCTTCCGAATTCCCCAAAAGACCGCAATTGAAAGAGAACACAACCCTTGTGTTCTCTCAGCATTGTTCTTTGGTGTGATCTGCTCGAACCATCTGGCCACTGAAATTCTTTTGCTCCAAGCTTGAGGTTGAAACTATTATTCCTACGCCCACCCTGCTATGGACATCCATATTTGCTTTGCTACTAGACATTCCGAAAAAGATGGGTGGCTGTTTCAAGATTGCGATAGCATGTGGGGTAGAAATATTGGTTCGGCCATTGTTGCCGCTGTAGCCGATCGGCCGTCCAGAGTCGATTTTGTAGTAGAAGCCATAGAAAAAACTTGCAACGAAGAGGTACCCAGACATGCCAAACTTTCTTGGGCACAAAGGACTCAACGCCGCCATCAAATTGGATTTGGTATGCCGATTTTGCAGTATACTCACTAGAGGTTGTCCGCGTCCACTTTATCTCATTCGGCTCACTGTCATCTGGATCGTAGTGTATGCCCTCAATAAGTGAGTGTAGACTCACGTATTCTCCCCAGAGTTGTTCTATTAGATTATGCATCAGGTCTCTTATCTAAGTGTCATTGTGCCTAGCGTCCTGTACCGTTCGTCTTTTCCGCCTGCTATGCCTATAAAGAGCAGGGAACAAGGCTGCCGATGCAATGCCATTGAGCCAACTAGATGTCCAAAACTGTGCTTTCTTTCCATTCCTAACTGTCACCTTGGTGGCTGCCGCAAAGAGTGCTTCATGAGAGGAGTCCTACTCAAGATAGATTATCTTGCAACACATTTTTGGATATGAAGCTGACGTTTCCTCAATTTTTGTTGAATACCAAAGTTGTAGATCTTTTTGAGTGCTACACGATAGAGTCCAAGTTTGTCTTAGTCCAGACAAGGGAGATATGAATTTTGGAGGTTAGAGCTGTGAAAAGGAAAGTTCACTTCGAGTTGTAACCGGCCTAAATTTGTTTTCCTTTGCTAGATCTCGTGTTTAGGTCGGTGGAGGACGCCTCCAGGCACCTCCCCACTATATATATATATTCCAAGGGACGCCTCCTCTGTACCCATTATCAATTAATCAAAATATTTCGAGTTGAGAGCCAAAACTTGTGACGTTCCGCCGCCGGTTTCACCATGTAGCCTAGTTGTTTAGATTTCTTCTAGTTGGCTAGTTGGAGGAGCTAGCTTGGGTTCTAAGATGAGTTGATCCACGTGGTGAAGCTCTAATTAGGCTCTATCTAGTCTATGAATTCAATTAGACCAAAGTTCAAGAGCCAGATGTCATCATCGTCACGGTAAGTGATGGAGGTGTTGTTCTATGCGTCTTATTAGTTGATCTATCTCGTGTTCATGCTTGCTTTCGATCTTGTTTCCCTCTTATGTCTTTCTACTTGCTGGAAGTCCACTTAGATCATCGTGCCGATCGACATGACTCTCATGTCGATTGGCACAACATCCGAATCAGCAGGTAGTTGTGTTGTTTGTCTTGTCGGTGTTGCTTAGCTATTATGATGTGAACAAGGGTTCCCGATCTTCCGAAAGGTTCTTGGTAAGTTGATTTGGTCGGAGGCGACACACAAATCGATCCGGCTTCAGAACAGCACGTTCTAAACCCCGCAATCGCAGCACGACGTCTCCTCTGGTTATCAACCGTCCAAAAGACGATTGACCTTGCCGAGAAGGCTAATCCCTGCCTGCGAATCAAGAACACAAGCAAGAACAACGAAGAATGCAACACAATTGCAGATGTATGATTAAACTCTCGAAGTTGGGGTCTCACAAACCGATGAACGGCGAAACTATTTATGAACAGAATTGATCTAAGCAAAACCCGAACCCTAATAGTGCGGCGGCGGCTGTATATAAAGACCCTAGGGTCGTGCAAGACCCTCTGGACGCGCCCCTAATTGGGCTCAACTAGATACAAAGCCCAAAGGCCAAAAATAGGCGACGCAGCACCGACACAGATTCTGGACTCTCTCTTATTTTGACGATTCCCGATGACTCCGGATGAATTTTGACATGAGGCCGACGGCATTGGAAAGGTCTTCTCCTTATCTTTCCGTGCATATGTAGAACGTCCAAATCCGAGTCCGTATGCGTCCTGGGCGACCGTTTTAGTACAGACTGGTCCTGGGCCCCGAAACAGACTCGAAGTCGGTTTTGATTGGGCCTCCACTTTGGCTTCCAAGCCCTTGCTGGTCCTCCACGTCCCCAACTCCTTCTCCCATCATCTCCTGGTCCTCTCCATGGTTTCTAATCATAAAATAATCATTAGGTAGCAAACCATTCTCAAAAGTAACATATAGCGAAGAACGTAGGAACGAGCTCACCTCTAAATTTAGTTGTTGTGCACGAGCTCTAGTCATTGGACCTTGCAAGTCCAGATTTGGAGGAGTGTTGTGTGTATCCATAGGAGTGATGTCCTCATCATCCTCCCCCTCTTGAAGTGGAGTCGTCCTCGACTCAAGCTCATCCTCTTCTCCCAAGTATGGTTTCAAATCTGAAATGTTAAAAGTAGGACTAACCCTGAACTCGGGAGGCAACTCAAGTTTGTATGCATTATCATTAATCTTCTCTATTATTTTGAATGGACCATCAACTCTAGGCATTAGTTTAGACTTTCTCAATTCTGGAAATCTATCCTTCCTTAAGTGTAACCACACTAAATCTCCTACATCAAGTTTTACTTCCTTTCTTCCCTTACTACCAGCAATTTTATACTTTTCATTCATCTTTTCAATGCTAAGTCTAGTGGTCTCATGCATTTGCAAAATAAAGTCAGCACGCTCCTTAGCATCAATATGAACTCTCTCATTAATAGGTAGAGGAAGTATATCAAGTGGAGTACGGGGATCAAAACCATACACTACCTTGAATGGACTTACCTTGGTAGTAGAATGTGTTGCCCGATTATAAGCAAACTCAACATGAGGTAAGCATTCTTCCCATTGCTTCAAATTTTTCTTCAAAATAGCTCGCAACATAGTACCCAAAGTGCGGTTCACAACCTCAGTTTGTCCATCAGTTTGTGGATGACAAGTTGTAGAAAATAACAACTTTGTACCCAACTTATTCCAAAGCGTGCGCCAAAAATAACTCAAGAATTTTGCATCACGATCTGAAACAATAGTAGAAGGCATACCATGCAAACGTACAATTTCTTTGAAAAAAAGATTAGCAATATAACTAGCATCATCAGTTTTATGACATGATATAAAGTGTGCCATCTTGGAAAAACGATCCACGACAACAAAAATGCTATCGCTCCCCCTCTTAGTCCTAGGCAGTCCTAAAATAAAGTCCATAGAAATATCCGCCCAAGGAATAGAAGGAACAGGAAGTGGCATGTATAAACCATGTGGATTCAATCGAGACTTAGCTTTTTGACATGTAGTGCAGCGAGCAACAAAACGCTCAACATCTTTCCTCATCCTTGGCCAAAAGAAGTATGTGGCCAAAATATCCTCTGTCTTCTTAGCACCAAAATGACCCATCAATCCACCTCCATGCGCCTCCTGCAACAACAAAAGACGAACGGAACCAACTGGAATGCATAGGCGGTTAGCTCTAAACAAGAATCCATCATTCAACACAAATTTGTGCCAAGCACGACCTTCTTTACAGTGCAGCAATACATCTTTAAAATCAACATCAGCAACATATTGTTCTTTAATTGCCTCAAGTCCAAAAATTCTACAATCAAGTTGAGACAACAAAGTATATCGCCTAGATAAAGCATCAGCAATCACATTATCCTTCCCTTTCTTATGTTTAATAATATAAGGAAAAGACTCAATAAACTCAACCTATTTAGCATGTCTACGGTTCAAATTGCCTTGAGAACGAATATACTTAAGTGATTCATGATCAGAATGAATAACAAATTCTTTGGGCAACAAATAATGACGCCACGTCTCTAAAGAACGTACAAGTGCATATAGTTCCTTATCATACGTGGAATAATTCAAAACAGGCCCAGTAATTTTCTCACTAAAGTATGCAACAGGTTTACCATCTTGCATCAAAACACCACCAATGCCTATACCACTAGCATCACATTCAAGCTCAAAAGTCTTATCAAAATTGGGTAATTGTAGCAATGGTGCATGTGTAAGTTTGTCCTTCAAAGCATCAAAAGACTCATGATGTACCTTACCAAAATGGAAGCCAACGCCCTTCTTTGTCAACTCATGCAATGGTGCTGAAATCTTTGACAAAGCGGCGGTAGAAACCTGCAAGACCAAGAAAACTCCTCACCTGTGTGATAGTTTTTGGTACAGGCCACCTCTTTATGGCTTCAATCTTCGCCTCATCCACCTCAATTCCCTGTGGAGTCACAACATAGCCAAGAAAAGAGACTCGATCCGTGCAAAAAGTGCACTTCTCAAGGTTACCAAATAAACGTGCAACTCGCAAAGCATCAAAAACAGCACGCAAATGAATCATATGATCATCCATGGATTTGCTATAAATCAAGATATCATCAAAGTAAACAACCACAAATTTGCCAATAAAAGGTCTTAAAACCTCATTCATCAAACGCATGAAAGTACTGGGCGCATTAGTTAACCCAAAAGGCATTACTAACCACTCATACAACCCGAATTTGGTTTTGAAAGCTGTTTTCCATTCATCTCCAAGTTTCATTCTAATTTGATGGTAGCCACTACGCAAATCAATTTTAGTGAAAATTATAGCACCACATAACTCATCAAGCATGCCGTCTAGCCTAGGAATAGGATGACGATACCTAATAGTAATGTTATTAATGGCTCTACAATCTACACACATACGCCAAGAACCATCTTTCTTAGGAACCAAAAGTACAGGAACAGCACAAGGACTAAGTGATTGACGAACATACCCACGATCCAAAAGGTCTTGGACTTGTCGTTGTATCTCCTTAGTCTCCTTAGGGTTGGTCCTATAAGCAGCACGGTTTGGTAAAGTAGCACCAGGAATCAAATCAATTTGATGCTCAATCCCTCTCAAAGGTGGCAATCCCGGGGGTATCTCAGCTGGGAAAACATCCTCATACTCCTAGAAGCAATATCACCAAGCAAAAACAAGGCTTGTTTGCATATCAAAGCATAGCAAATATCATCAGTAGAAATCTCAGCAAGCTCAGATTTTATGGCAAGACAAGAACGACCTTGTAATTTAATTGCAGCACCCTTAGAACTTGAAGAATCATTAACATTACTTGGTGTAGAAGCAGAATTAACAGGTTGCTGAATTTCAGGGCTTTTATTTTTCAAACTAGCAGCTCGTTCTAAATCAGCTTGTACAATTTCAGCAGGGGTCATTGGTAACAAAGTAATTTTAGTTCCTTTATGCATAAAAGTGTACTTATTACTTTTACCATGGTGTATAGCATCATTATCAAATTCCCAAGGTCTACCCAATAAAAGTGAACAAGCTTGCATGGGTACAACATCACAATCAATAGAATCCACATAGGAACCAATGGAAAAAGGAACTCTGCAAGTTTGTGTTACCTTAGCTTTTCCAGAGTCATTTAACCACTGAATGTAGTATGGATGTGGATGTGGGCGTGTGGTCAAATCAAGCTTTTTAACCACATCAGAACTCACCAAATTGCTGCAGCTTCCTCCATCAATGATGACACGTGCCCGACGGTTCTTGATGACGAAGAAAATCTGGAACAAGTTATGTCGCTGCATCATCTCGGGCTGCTGGACTTGTGTGCTAAGCACACGCTGCACAATAATATTCATATAGCCCGTGGTATCTCCGCCTCCAAGGACGAGGTCACCGCTGGTGGCAGCGACATCCTCCTCCTCATCCTCCACATCGGAGGTGCTCATGTAACCGCCATCATCTGCCGCCACATATGCCCGCCGACTTGGGCAATCTTTCTGCACATGGCCCAGACCATGGCAGCGGTGGCACTGAATCCCTGTAGTGCGTCCCGTCGAAGCAACAGAGGAGGCAGTACTAGCCGGTACCTGCACAGAATTTTTACCTGAGCGCGTAGAAGGGGCAGGGGCTGATCTTGGTGCTGCAGAAACAACACTAGCTGGTGGGGGCGGCCGGAAAGATGGCTTGGGCAGCCCCGATGTCCCCGTCGGCCGTGGTGGGTAGAAATTCCTGGACTTGCTGTACTCCTCAAAAGCCTGGAAAAGTCCCTGGGATTCTTTTTCTGCAAGCATAGCATACTGGAAACACTGGTTGAGGGTATAAAATTCTTTGTAATCAAGGATGTCCTGAATTTCTTTTCTCAAACCAGAATAAAAGCGGCAAATCTGATCCTCTACTTTTTCAACCACAGCACAACGAATCAAACCCTTCTGAAGCTCACTAAAATACTCCTGAACAGTTTTATCTCCTTGATCTAAACGCTGCAGTTTATTACGAATTTCTCTATAAAAAGAAGGAGGAACAAAACGATCACGCATTTCTACCTTAAGTTCTTCCCAAGTAGTAGGCAAATCGGTTTCAGCAGCTAGACCACTCCACCAAACAATAGCAAAGTCCTTAAACTCACTAGTGGCTTGTCTAACTCTATGTTGTTCAGGAACAAGGTGGGCATTAAATTTTTGTTCTACCGTCATTTCCCAATCAAGGTAAGCATCACCATCGTATTGACCCGAAAACGAAGGAATTGAAAACTTAATTTTAGCATACAGATCATCTGGAGCATAGTTACCTTGTGTGCGACGGTTGTGGTTGTGGAAACCACCCATACCTTGAGGGTTACGTTGCAAACGGCGTCGTAACCTTGCGGTCCTTGTAGCTGACCTATCGACGGTGCCATCAGCCTTATACACCGTTGCTTCATCATGATCGTCTTCAACGTCGTTGTTGGTGTCGTTGTTGGTGTTGGTGTTGTTGTTGTTGTTGTTGTTGTTGTTGTTGTTGTTGTTGTTGTTGTTGTTGTTGTTGTTGTTGTTGTTGTTGGTCTTGTGAGCGGTCTCCAATTCGACAACTTGATCGGTTAGCTTAGAGACTCTCTTATCCAACCGCTCAATGCTTTCTCCCAGGTGAAGCTTGGTGACGGCGTCGGTGACGGCTCTGGTGATCGTCTCTGCCAAATCACTCTGAACCGCCTGCAAAGCCTTCTGTAACTGACTTTGGCTCACGCACTCATCCAATTTTGAGGGTGAAGCACCCTCTCCATCGCTTCCTGACATCAGAAACACCAAAACAGGAAACAAAAAGTGAAGGTTATCCTTACAAAACTACTAAGCAGTGGTGCCTCTCAACACAGCAAAAGTAAGCTTCTTGCAAAGCTCTTACAAAGTTCTGAAAACAACAAAGCGAAGGATACCAGGGAGAAGTGTTCCACGATTGCAAGGGTTACCAAATAACCTATGTGCTGTCCAGAAGAAGTATGTAGAGCTAGGAAGGCCAAATATATATATATGAGTGGCACACAAATCAAAAACAGATAGTAAAGCTGAATAAGTGCCCAAATAACTTGTCCCTAGTTGCTGGTCTAACTATGTTCTAGAACAGTAGTGATAGCAAAGAAGAAACAAAGAGACAAAGGGACACAGTCGAGAACAGGGGGCTTAGTGTAAAATAGCTGAACTCAGAAATTTCAGGGGGCTAGATGGAGCACTAGTAGGAATCCCAAATTTCTTTTATTTTATTTTATTTTTTTGATATTTTTTTCCAAATCACTAGTAAACAGGAAGAAACCACAAAAAATTTCAGCTCAAACCGAGATAGGACGTGGCCTACAGAAAATCTTGAAGTTTTAGAAAACGTCGGGTTTCAACTTGAATGAATTTTTTCTTTATCTTCCCGATTTTTTTTGAATTTTTTGACGAGGGCACACAGGGCGTAGCCGAGTGTGGGTATGCTCAACTTTTCATCAAGAATCTCGTGTAAAAATTTCAGCCAAAACGGACAACCGAGCGAAAAGTTATGGCTGTTTTACCGAAGGGGTGTCGGAATCGGTTATGAAGAACCCGGGGGTTTGAGTGAAATCCGAGTCGGGCTTGGGGTCGGGTAGGGAGTTTTTTGGCGAGGTGGATGCAGCGAAAAGTAGAATTTATGAAAATTGGTCCGAGGTGGTGAGGGTAGGTTTAGGGTGGGATTAGGGTGGGCGTGTTGATCAATCAACCCTAGCACACAAAGCCGACAAAACCGAGGATGGTGAAGGGGATGGCGGCTAGGGTTGCAAGGGAAACACTACTGACGACAAAAACACAAACTAAACCAGCGACTAAACAAGAACTAGGGCACAAACTCAACACTACGGACTCCGAAATTGAAATATGCAAAAGCTAAAACACGTGGTTATGGGCGGGGGAAATTTTTTTTTGGTATTTTCAGTGGACGATAGGAAGAACATGAAAACAAAATTAAAGGGGTAGTGTGAACCTGACGGTGCACCTGAAGCTCTGATACCACTTGATGTGAACAAGGGTTCCCGATCTTCCGAAAGGTTCTTGGTAAGTTGATTTGGTCGGAGGCGACACACAAATCGATCCGGCTTCAGAACAGCACGTTCTAAACCCCGCAATCGCAGCACGACGTCTCGTCTGGTTATCAACCGTCCAAAAGACGATTGACCTCGCCGAGAAGGCTAATCCCTGCCTGCGAATCAAGAACACAAGCAAGAACAACGAAGAATGCAACACAATTGCAGATGTATGATTAAACTCTCGAAGTTGGGGTCTCACAAACCGATGAACGGCGAAACTGTTTATGAACAGAATTGATCTAAGCAAAACCCGAACCCTAATAGTGCGGCGGCGGCTGTATATAAAGACCCTAGGGTCGTGCAAGACCCTCTGGACGCGCCCCTAATTGGGCTCAACTAGATACAAAGCCCAAAGGCCAAAAATAGGCGACGCAGCACCGACACAGATTCTGGACTCTCTCTTATTTTGACGATTCCCGATGACTCCGGATGAATTTTGACATGAGGCCAGCGGCATTGGAAAGGTCTTCTCCTTATCTTTCCGTGCATATGTAGAACGTCCAAATCCGAGTCCGTATGGGTCCTGGGCGACCGTTTTAGTACAGACTGGTCCTGGGTCCCGAAACAGACTCGAAGTCGGTTTTGATTGGGCCTCCACTTTGGCTTCCAAGCCCTTGCTGGTCCTCCACGTCCCCAACTCCTTCTCCCATCATCTGCTGGTCCTCTCCATGGTTTCTAATCATAAAATAATCATTAGGTAGCAAACCATTCTCAAAAGTAACATATAGCGAAGAACGTAGGAACGAGCTCACCTCTAAATTTAGTTGTTGTGCACGAGCTCTAGTCATTGGACCTTGCAAGTCCAGATTTGGAGGAGTGTTGTGTGTATCCATAGGAGTGATGTCCTCATCATCCTCCCCCTCTTGAAGTGGAGTCGTCCTCGACTCAAGCTCATCCTCTTCTCCCAAGTATGGTTTCAAATCTGAAATGTTAAAAGTAGGACTAACCCCGAACTCGGGAGGCAACTCAAGTTTGTATGTATTATCATTAATCTTCTCTATTATTTTGAATGGACCATCAGCTCTAGGCATTAGTTTAGACTTTCTCAATTCTGGAAATCTATCCTTCCTTAAGTGTAACCACACTAAATCTCCTACATCAAGTTTTACTTTCTTTCTTCCCTTACTACCAGCAATTTTATACTTTTCATTCATCTTTTCAATGCTAAGTCTAGTGGTCTCATGCATTTGCAAAATAAAGTCAGCACGCTCCTTAGCATCAATATGAACTCTCTCATTAATAGGTAGAGGAAGTATATCAAGTGGAGTACGGGGATCAAAACCATACACTACCTTGAATGGACTTACCTTGGTAGTAGAATGTGTTGCCCGATTATAAGCAAACTCAATATGAGGTAAGCATTCTTCCCATTGCTTCAAATTTTTCTTCAAAATAGCTCGCAACATAGTACCCAAAGTGCGGTTCACAACCTCAGTTTGTCCATCAGTTTGTGGATGACAAGTTGTAGAAAATAACAACTTTGTACCCAACTTATTCCAAAGCGTGCGCCAAAAATGACTCAAGAATTTTGCATCACGATCTGAAACAATAGTAGAAGGCATACCATGCAAACGTATAATTTCTTTGAAAAAAAGATCAGCAATATAACTAGCATCATCAGTTTTATGACATGATATAAAGTGTGCCATCTTAGAAAAACGATCCACGACAACAAAAATGCTATCGCTCCCCCTCATATGTAGAACGTCCAAATCTGAGTCCGTATGCGTCCTGGGCGACCGTTTTAGTACAGACTGGTCCTGGGCCCCGAAACAGACTCGAAGTCGGTTTTGATTGGGCCTCCACTTTGGCTTCCAAGCCCTTGCTGGTCCTCCACGTTCCCAACTCCTTCTCCCATCATCTCCTGGTCCTCTCCATGGTTTCTAATCATAAAATAATCATTAGGTAGCAAACCATTCTCAAAAGTAACATATAGCGAAGAACGTAGGAACGAGCTCACCTCTAAATTTAGTTGTCGTGCACGAGCTTTTGTCATTGGACCTTGCAAGTCCAGATTTGGAGTAGTGTTGTGTGTATCCATAGGAGTGATGTCCTCATCACGAAGTCACCGAGTCGCGACAATATTTTCGAGTGGTGCAGTCATCGAGTCATCGTCGAATAGCCGAGTGGCTGAAACACTAAAGCGCTAAATCTTCAAAGGCATCGCCGATTAGTCCTCGAGCATGTCCATGTGATCAGTGAGCGATCAAACTATCGAGTCGCGGCAATGTCGCCGAGTCATCGGTAGGCGTCGTGTCCCAACGATGTTGCCTGAGTGAATGAATCCACTGAAGCATCGAGTTGCCGGAAGCGTCGTCATAGTGCAACGATATTGACGAGTGACCAGAGTCATTAGATTGATGATGAGCCCCTGGGAAAATCCATGTGGTCGCCGAGCGATCTAGTCGTCGAGTCGTGGTGATGTCGCCAAATCGTCGGAGGTGTCCTGTCGCGGCGATGTTGCGGAGCGGCCGGTTGAATTGCAGAGTAGCCCCCGAGCGCGTCCATGTAGTCGTCGACTAGTCGAGCCGTCAAGTTGCGACGATATCGCCGAGTGGTCAAATTCGCCAAATTTTGACGATGTTGCCGAATCATGAAGGCGTCGTCATGACGACGTTGTCGGGTGGCCGAAGTTGTCATAGTGCAATGATGTTGTCGGATCGCCGCATGAGAGGCTTCCGCAGACCGCTGCATGAAGCTGCGTGAGCGATGACAAGGCGCTTCAACACCGGTCAGCTCACGATCAAATTTTAGAGTAGATTGAGACCATCGAACTCGACATGCCGACCGTCGTGGTAGCCCCTGCGCGCCAAATGTCGAGATTTATTCTCGACATGAGATATAGGGTAGTTCACCTATAAAGATTTATATGTAGGACAGGGGTATGCACAAGATCGAGAGACGATGGTAACATAAGACCCCGATTTAGACAGGTTCGAGCCCTCTCAATAAGAGTAATAACCCTACGTTCTGTGTTCTGTGGTATTTATATTGATATGTCTAGATCATAGATCTAGACGAGGAGGGTAGACCTAGACGACGATGTCTAGTGTGTAATTGTGGGATGTCTGGTGCTCGGTCTTCCTTGATGGAGGTTTCTGCCCCTTCTTATATATCCAGGGGACAGGGTTACATGGCGGAGTCCTAGTCGGTCTACTATATATATCTAAGTAAGAGTCTATCTCTACTTTCCTTTTATGTGAGGTACCCCGGATACATGTCATCGACATAAAGTAATTTTAGATAAATTATAGGCATGTAGTTTTTGGTTATCTGTTAGAGAGTAGCACAAAATAGATACCTATATTTTCTTTCTTGTGAACCTAAAACATCAGACAACGAAGTTTTAGGTATTCATTTTTAGTTAAGCTATTGGAGATGCTTTTACAGGCACGGAGCTAACTACGTCAGACAACGAAGTGGTGAGCTGATAGCTTGATTAGGAACACAGGAACATAGCAAGCGAATCTCGTATGAACCTATATCCAACAAGATTTCTGTGTTCCAAAAGGAGTTTGAACTGTAGCCGTTGGGTTGACAGCTGTTGGGTCAGGAGATCCCGACCGTGGCCTCAGGTTGGAATCCCTCCTTGAGAAGGGCCGCCATCACCCAAAGCTTCACCGTGCCCTCGCCTATCGTCGCTTCCCCTAGTTGATCACTCGCCTGCACGATGAACCACGAATCAATGCACACACGATTAACTACATATATGTGCATTAATTACTTCGCACCACAAAGAATTTGTTTTTTTCGTGCGTGTGTACCATGAGAACATGCGTTGACACGACGCGGTCCGGGCCCGACCGGCCGAGGCTGGAGCTCTCCACCCGGAAGCACGCCAGCGACTCCACGGCGGCGCAGAGCGGCGCCGCCACGCCGTCCCGCCGCTCGCACTCCACCGTCACGAAGAACCTGCCGTCGCCGACCTGCGTGGCGCCCACGTGCGTTACCCGTGCGCCGGCGGGGCCCGGGCTCCCCTCCTCGCCGTCGCTGTCCGCAGACGGCGCGCCGCCACGTCCCTGCTGCCGGCGACCCGCCGCCGCGTTCTGCTTCTGCTGTTGCTGTTGGTGTTGCTGGCGGACGGCAGGCGACATCGGCTGCGTCTCGAGCGCTGCGACCTCCTCCTTGAGCTTCATGGCGTGCGCCTGTAGGTTCTTGACGTACACCACAGCGTCGGCGATGATGGAGGCCTTGTCCATCTGCACGAAAAATGAAAAAGAATTCCAGTTGAATTTCTACCAATAAAAAAAAAACTCTTTGCAGGCAGAGGTGAAGCATGCCTGTATGAGTATACTCCTCCTAACCTTTGTAATGTTTGGGACGAGCGCCCTCAGCTCGTAGAGCTTCTCCTTCATCCGGACCCTCCGCTTCCGCTCCGACACGATCGTCTTGGACCGGTCCCGCCGCTTCCGCGTCGTCGCCGACACGTCGTCTTGCTCCCCGGAACCTTGTTCCACCGAAGGAGGGCTTCCCTCGCCGTCCATGGAGACGCTAGGCAGTGGATGATCCACCGGAGAGCCGCCGCCACACTGCAATGGTTGGTGACCTACCGTGCCGGAGGCGTTATCGTCACCTCCAAACAGCTCCTCACCGAGGTGCATGAGGTCCTCCATCCACCCACAGTCGTCGAGGCCGGCCAAGGCGGCGGCCGGCACGACAAACCCGGCAGCATCACCGCACGGGGCATGGTGCACGTCCCCGTCGCCGGCGACACCGAAGAAGCCCGAGTTGACCATGGTCAGGTGGTCCTGCGGCGGCAGGTGCAGGAGCTGGAGTAGGTCGTGCTCCATGACAGATCAAATAGTTTGGTGGTGGTGGTGGTCCTGCGCGCGCAATCGATGTATCAATCAAAAACTCAGATGGTGGGCTCCTTATATATACCAACCATAAGCTGATGAAGACAAAAAATGGCAATGGAGGTAAGTCTGCCAATACGCATCTGCCACCACAGTATAACGTCTGGGACTGTAAGCTAGGGACAAGCGAATAAACGATGAGCGTTTCGTTGGATCAGAAGAACAGGATGAAGGACCGAGCGGCAGCACGCTAGAATACTATGATGTGTGTATTCACGAAAATTTCAATCAGACTATAGCGCGAAACTAGCTGCATTGTTCTTAAGATACTACTGTGCCGTGCTCTGTTAATTTGCTCGTTTATTTTTTTTTTCCTATCAGCCTCGTTGTCAATGGTTGCCAGGCTAAACAAGCAAGCATTCAACCAGAAAAGTGGCTTCAACTTTCAAATGAGAGCTCATTGGACTAATTAGGTTCCCCCGTTTTCCCCATCTTGGTTGCCGTGCTGTAAAGTAACAACAGCACAAAATATGTATCTGCCAACAAAACATCTACGGTTTGGCAACCCATTAGTTGATTAATAAATTATTAATTAAAGTGGTAAAGACCGGTAGGGACAAACGTGATATCAAATAGAACCCACACTACAAACGGCCAAAAACTAATAGTATCTTAACAGCACAAAAATAAAAAAATACTTCTTTTCTCCCCATCGGATGGACAGGAGTAGCTCTTTTAAACCACTCATATTATACATATGCGTCTACATCATGTGCTATTTTATTGCCATTTACCTTTTTTTTTGCGATTTTATTGCCTTAACATGTGAATGCATGGTATTTCACGAGAGCTCCAAGTGAGGTAATAAAGGCCAGGTACTTTTTTCCCGCTATCTGAAAAAATAGTTCTTGAGAACTCTCTAGTCAATCCATTGAGAATATGCTACTGTATGTAGTTAATTGATATGAACAGTTCTTAATTGATTGAGGGTATATTTGGTAGAGCTTATGCACCAGCTTATTGAGTAGCTTATGCTATAATAAGTCATAAGCTCTATCAAACACTTTGAAGACATAAGCACTTATTATAATAAACACTTATAAGCCAAAACCCCTTTTGTACTATACATCATACTCCTCCATTCTTTTATTATTGTCGTTCGGACATGCAAAGCTAGTTCTCTTTTAGGCTAATCTGCTTGTCTGAAACGACAAGAAAGTCAGAATGGAGGAGTAAGGAAGAAAAACCTTGTTTTTTCAGCTTATGGGTCATCTTTTTCAGGATAAGATGCATAATCAGCTATTTTGCTAAACAACTTGATTGCTTATGCTATAATAAGCTAAATAAGTACTTTTGATAAATAAGCTAGAGTATAAGTAATTTTTGGCATAAGCAAAAACTCTACCAAACACACCTTGAGTTGTGTCCATACTATCAGATATGCTCTATAGTGCTCTTGCACCTTTCGCATTTAGCTGTTGCCGTTCCATTTGCCATGTACTCACATTACCTAACATGCTACTATATCATTCGCGAACGGAGCATCATGACAACAGAAGAACACCAGTAAATAAGTACTTGCAGAACGATGCATGCGAGGGCATCATTGGTTGATTTAATATTTCAAGTTTTGTTTTGTATAACACATGAACATTTGGAAATCACTCTAAATATAATACACATTTGGACAACGACTATGTTTATATGTTGCAGTGGACTAATAAGTTTATATGTTTCTGCAGGAAACCTAATTAGTACACTGAACTCTCCCACCAAATACATATATATTCAGTAGCATATATGTTTATCAAAGTTTTCAATTTTCACAAGCAGTAATTAATTACTATGATGTAAGTTTGGCTGAGGCTGACAGCTGGGTCATAGCGAAGGAGTGGCGCACCAAAAGTCCAAAACTGTGACGACCCAAACACTTACTGCATATGGCCGAACCCACTTTCTTCATGTATGTGGCAAACCGTTTATACAAAATATTACCGAAATTGACAAACTACTGCAATACCTGCGTGACAAATTAAAATTACCTCAAAAAGTAGCTTGTAGGTCGCGCCAACGGATAAATATAGTCAAAGTTATCTACACCACTTGTGTGTATACAGTAAAGACCAGTGGGTTGGTAAGAGCTCGGTTAAGGTTCAAAGCTACTTTGACCCCTTTGACCTAGTGGTAATTAATTGCTACATAAAAATGTCGGTTGCACTTTCCGGTTGGTAGTTGCACTTGCAGGAGGTACTTTTAGTTTATTTATACAGCAACAAATAGAGAGCAGCGCAGTTTAACATCTATATGAGGACAGGATGTGCTAAGATTAGACATAGCTTCAACAAATAAACAAGAAACTTATCATCAACAGTAGTTGGTTTCAGTAGTAATATTAAATACATGACGCCACCGAAGGGAATCTTGTATGCTGTGTACGGTTCTCTGGTTTTACATTGCAGTATGTCTAGGTTGCAGTGGACTTTGAACAAAAGAAATCGAGCGCAAATGGTAGTTGGATCTAGAAGCCAATCGAGAATAATGGAATACCAACTTGCAGTCATTTAAAGGATCACATCCAAGATTGTTTGGAACCTCTCTTCCCCAAATGGCTTGTGAGAGTAATTGGACATTAACCGGCCAGATGGTTTGAAATTGTGAACCATGTGTGATATTATAAGGCGTCCTGTATAGCTTCTTCCTTACTTGTGATGAATCCACTTTAATAGACGAGGATCCGACCAGCCTTCATGATAAGTTTGGTGTCTTTGGATTGACTTCCCCAACTTTATAGCTAGATAAGAAAGAAAGAAATACCAAAGGAACGATGATTGAACTAAATATTTTCCACAAATCTTGAGATTTTTTTTTAAGCAATGCTGGAAGCAGCATCGTCCTGATCGTGTTTGTTTGCGAGTTACTATCAAGACGCTGTATTAATATTGTTCTTGTTCAATAAGGCGAGAGTTTGTATTATTCAAATTATCCATTTGATGATCGTGTTCCTTGTTTATGTATGATGCCTGTATTGTTCCTTTACTAACTAAAGACATATCTTTTGCACATATAAAATCTTTCAATGCTGAGTCACCATTCATTTTGTGGCTGTGCTCATTGTTCTCAAACATTCCTAACGATGAATCACTTTATCGCTTGGCTCAGCATTTTGTTTTTAAGAAATTTATTCATTGCTCGATCAAGGTGCACGATCATTCATGCTGCATTAGCTAGCACACAATTGTTGTCTTAAGCGAGGCCTCACTCACAATCGATTATAGGCGTCGAATCATATATTACCTATAAATAACCCCAATAATTCGAACTAAGGAACTAACACAAAATCTATACTTTTGTAATTAAATTCATAAAACGGCAATTTTATTTGTAGTGTTTCACGAGACAAGACTTCAATAAGCTTCACAAAATTGAAACTATATATTTCACAAATTAATTGTTGTTCCATACCATAAAACTGTACGATTAAAGTCATGTTGGCAGTAGTTCTACCATATGTATGGTACAGTTAAAATAGGTTGGTCTCTGCAAAATGATTTGACAATTGGTTACACCGATTCCTAAAACTGCAGTTCTTTTGTACTGATTAATTAATATAAAGCTTGATCTTCTAAGCAATCCATGTGAAAGTGTAGCTTCGTGATATTAATCTAAACTGTAGCGTAGCTTTTTGAGTTTACTTATAGAAGTCTTTCGAGCACCTTGAAAAATGCTTGAGCTGTTTTCCTATATTATTCCATGCTACTATTCGTGCAACATATGCATTTAATAAAACTCAGATTCCAGGCCGGTTTGTAACGATTTCTGAATGCATTGCAGTACTGCAAAACCCTGCGGCTTACATGTTCAAATGTTGGTCTGTGGTTACCGATTAACCAATGGAACGTTTCACCTTATAAGGAGTTTGGTTGTGCAAAAACTGCGGCCAATGCTAGCAAGAAGCCCTTTCCAAAGGTAATAATAATGCCAAGCAGAACAAAAGACATATCAGAAGATTGAACACCATCTCAGCGCATCTTTTGTGGGATATAAAATAATTTCAGGGGTGAGTCATCACTCTATCAAATATTGCCACCTTCCATTCTTTAACTCACTCCACAAGCTCTAATCACTTTGAAAAATCGTGGGGCATGACATGGGCAGAGCTAGCAACCAGTCTGGTGGTTCTGAAATGTATAGCGATTATTACCTACTGGTGCACATTATATTACACTCGAAAATTAAACAAAGAAGCACAAAACAAAAAGAACCAAACCAAACAAATGGTTCATGACCTCCACAAACATTTCAAAATAACGGATGGAGGGCAGGAGAAATTCTAGCCACAAGTCAGGACAGTGCTATTGCCACAAAAGATAAAAGGGAAGAAAGAGAAGGAACCAAGCTAATAAGCCGGTAGCTGTGATGGCATCACAGGAATATTGGAGCCATTATTCAACGGCTGCCTTGCTTGTGAACCTATGTCCAGGGGTTGGCGGGGTAAACCCCATCCTCTGTACTATTTAATCGACCCGTCCTGCTCCGGCTTAGGTCACCAGGTTAGAGGGCGCGAGGCGCGTGCCGGCACGAGCGCGCACGAGCACATCCGCGCGCGGCAGCAGGCAGGCAGGCGGCAAGCCGCGGCGGGCAGCGTCGGGTTGACCTGGCGGCAAAACGAACAGGGGAGGCACCACTTGGCCCTGCGTTGATCTCTCTAGGCGCTTAATTCTTTTTCTCCTTCCAATAGCCACACGGAGATGGGGGCATGCAGTATAGTAAACTGATTGTGTTAGCGGTCACTCTGGCAAATAGAGTCTAGTAGTAAACTGGTTGTGTTAGCTGCATGCGTTGGGCAGCTTCGAGCCGATGGAGACAGGGAGCCCGGTTAACATGGGGCACGTGAGGGCGGTCAAAATCACAGGATGTTAATTAGTGTTAGTTCGAGTTTACTAATGGTTGTAAATAAGCAAAACTGGATCGCTGAACTGAGGTAGGTCCTAACTCAAGTAGGTCAATAACACAATCATAACAGTATTCTACTACCCTCACAGGATCTGCCACACAGTTGATGACGTTGGATTCATATTAAAACTAGTTATTTATGACCGTAATCTTGAATTACAAAACAGATTTACCCCTCACCGATGACCTAAAGATTTAGCAACTAGTCTTGCTTATCTTCCGGTTGCTGAAATAGTTCTTCTTCTCGTATGATACTCTATCAGTTTTTGTACAGGGTTTGTAACTGAAATAGTTTTTTCGTATATACTGAAATATAAGGTAAGAATGGTTGGATAAATTAGCACTTTTAGTTTTATATTAATCCAGAAATAAAACATAAGCATGATTAACAGATTATATGATAAACTAGACAAGTCTACGCAAGATCTAGACAGTTCTATAAAGCCAGACAAAAGCATAGCATCTACTATACTAGCAACATTCATCATAGATAAACAGATCACAAAAGCTAGTATGAAAGACATGGTTTGAGATAAGAGTACGTATGTTTTCTTCTGGACTGGGTAGAGGAGACGGCGACGACGTTCAGCACCGTCACGTTGTTGGCGACGGCGGGTGAGACCGATTCGACGACGAGGAAGACGAGCCGTGGCAACAAGCTTGACGAAGACGAGGAAGCGATCGAGCAGTCGCGCAGAGCGCTTCCCAAAAACCTTATTCGCCCTCTCCCGGTGCAGGATCATAGAGGACGACGGTTTCGGAGACCTGCTCTCCCGTTCGCAGGTGCACGCCGACGATCGGGATGGAGAAGTCTTGGCGGCTCAACAGTAGCGAGAGACAAAACCCTAGATGATTGCGTGATGTGATTTACGGTGATACTCGTACGTATTTATAGGGAGGAACCGCTAGGGTTGGACGTCCCGTAACCGATTCGGTTACCATATTAATACGTCAGTTTTTATAACTAAATATATGGAACAGGCAGCAAAAACAAAGTGCATGTGATGCGCGGCCGCGCCCATCGCCCACGCCCCACCCTGCCCGGCCCGCCCGGTGAGGCGAGCGAGCGCGCGCGTGTGTTCTTCCTTCTTCTCATCCACACACTTGCAAGAGATGCTAGAGCAACCAACCTTATAAGTTGGACTCCCTTCACCTCCACTAGCAATGTGGGACTAAACCTTTGCACTCCCACCACTCATGAATGGGCCGTTGAGATTTTTCAGAAATTATTGTGAATATTAATGGGCCAAGCCCATATAATTACAACAATCCCCCACCAGATCTCAAAATCCCAGCTAGACTTTGCCTCACCCCACTATTGTTTAATATACCAGTGTTTTCAGTGGAGACTGTTAAGTTAAACTTCCACCTAGAATAATAAGCTAGACTCATTCACAACTTGAACAATGGACTATCCTTGAATTGCAAGTTTTGTACAAACAAGTTTCACTTAGTATCATAACTGATACTAGACCTCCGGTAGGCTTCTCCGCGGGTGGAGCATATAGGTCATACTCCCTTGGTCTTTCATGAGCTTAATAGAGATCACCCAAATCTCACAGATTGCGATCTTACAACAATCGGGCTCATATAGGTGTATTCATTCAAGAATGTTCTGTAGGATAACATCTTCGCTATTTAAAGCCAACTGAATACATTAAGGCAACAACCAACCTGCCATACAGATATCGAGAGTAATGCATCACTTCTCGAGTGGGTTATAAAAGATTACTCTCATACTAACCAATAGCTTGTTCTTCCCAGGTCCTACTTCACGGGATCTCCGATCACATAGGTTGGGTTACTACTATGGAATAGCACATATGGGTCTCATACCCATCTCCTTCGATGCACTGTCTATCACATTACGTGATAGCCCCTTGTTGAATTGATCTGTCAGGTTCTCACCAGTTGAAATATATTCTACTGATATGACTCCGGAGTTTCTTATTTTCCTGACAGACTTCAAACATCTCTTAATATGTCTTGATGACTTCATATTGTTCTTAGAATTATTCACTTTGACTATTACAGTTTGATTGTCACAATTCATGAGGATTGCCGGCACATGTTTCTCGACAGTAGGCAAGTCCATCAAGAGCTCACGTAGCCAATCGGCCTCAACTATAGCTGTATCTAGTGCAGTAAGCTCTGCTTCCATGGTAGACCTCGTCATAATGGTCTGTTTACATGATCTCCATGAGACAACAGCACCACCAAGAGTAAATGCATATCCACTCGTGGCATATAGCTCATCAGCATCAGATATCCAATTGGAATCACTATAGCCTTCTAGTACTGCTGGATATCTAGAATAATGAATTCCATAATCCATAGTACCAACTAAATAGTGCATTACCCGCTCAAGCGCACGCCAATGATCATCTCCCGGGCAAGAAGTAAACCGGCTCAGTTTGCTCACAGCAAACAAGATGTCAGGCCTAGTAGCACTGGCTAAATACATAAGTGATCCAATAATCTGAGAATATCTTAATTGGTCTTTACCAATTTTCTTATTCTTTCGAAGGATCAAACTGGGATCATAAGGTGTTGGAGAAGTCTTGCTATCCTTGTAACCAAAATGGTTCAAGAGCTTCTCAACATAATGAGATTGCGTAAGAGTAATCCCATTCTCTCCTTTGATTAGCTTGATGTTTAAGATAACATCAGCCTCACCCAGATCCTTCATATCAAAGCTTTGGCACAAAAAGGTCTTGACCTCATTGATCACATCAAGATTTGTTCCAAAGATGAGTATGTCATCAACATACAAGCATAGTATAACTCCTTGACCCCCACCATGATGGTAGTACACACATTTATCAGCCTCATTGACTGAAAAGCCTGTTGATAGAAGTGTTGAATCAAATTTCTCATGCCACTGCTTAGGAGCTTGTTTCAGACCATACAAAGACTTCAACAACTTACACACCTTGTCTTCTTGACCCTTTATAATAAATCTATCTGGCTGATCCATATAGATTTCCTCATCCAACTCTCCATTAAGAAAAGCTGTCTTAACGTCCATCTGATGAACGATAAGACCATGTGAGGTAGCCAGAGCAAGTAATACACGAATAGTGGTCAATCTTGCAACAGGTGAATAAGTGTCAAAGAAGTCTTCACCTTCAAACTGAGTATAACCCTTAGCCACAAGCCGAGCCTTATACTTATCAATAGTACCATCAGGATTAAGCTTTTTCTTGAACACCCATTTACAACCCACAGGTTTGCAACCATATGGTCTATTGACAACTTCCCAAGTTCCATTAAAAAGAATAGAGTCCATCTCACTATGGACAGCTTCTTTCCAGTCATCTGCATCAGGAGATACATGTGCCTCTGAAATAGTTCTAGGAGTGTCATCCACAAGATAAACAGTGAAATCATCACCAAAAGACTTTACAGTCCTTTGTCTCTTGCTCCTCCTAGGAGCTTCACTATCAATCTCCTCATGGATTGGTTCAAGTATTTGTTTAGCATGATCAGAAAATACACTAAGTTCAGGATTTATTTCAGCAATCACATCAGAAGATAATCTAGACATGCTATATAAATCTTTCATAGGAAATATGTTCTCAAAGAAAGTAACATCACAAGACTCCAATAATGAATTAACATGAACATCAGGCACCTCGGATTTAACCACTAAAAATCTATAGGCAATGCTATGATGAGCATATCCAAGAAAGATACAATCCATAGTTTTAGGTCCTAACTTACGCTTCTTGTTGATTGGTACGTTAACTTTGGCCAAACAACCCCATGTGCGTAAGTAAGAGAGCGATGGCTTTCTACCAATTCATTCCTCATATGGCGTCTTCTCCTTATTCTTCATGAGAACTCTATTTAGGACATGACATGATGTCAATAAAGCCTCCCCCCACCATGCCTTAGATAATCCAGCCGTGTGTAACATGGAATTAACCAAGTCGTCAAGGTGCGATTCTTTCTTTCGGCAACCCCGTTTGATTGGGGCGAATAGGGAGGCGTCCTCTCATGTATCTTACCATGTTATGCACAGAATAAGTCAAACTCATTTAAGAAATACTCGCCACCACAATCGGACCTAATTCTTTTGATCTTTTCCTCTAGTTGAGTTTCAACTTCAGCCTTATAAATTTTAAAGTAGTTTAGAGCCTTATCTTTCGTTTTTAGCAAATAAACATAGCAATATCTAGTCGCATCATCAATCAAAGTCATGAAATATCTTTTTTCACCTTCAGTCAATATACCATTCATCTCACAAAGATCTGAATGTATAAGTTCTAGCGGTGCTAAGTGTCTCTC
This sequence comes from Eleusine indica, assembly GCA_030378355.1. NCBI lineage: Eukaryota > Viridiplantae > Streptophyta > Magnoliopsida > Poales > Poaceae > Eleusine > Eleusine indica. Next base: position 19,243,060 of record CM059502.1, read on the forward strand.
CTCTGCAGCCTTGTGAGGCTTTCGAGGTTGCTTAGATTGCACACAACTTGAGCACTTAGAACCTTTGACAATGGAAAAATTCGGAATTAAATTCAAGCTGGAAAGTCGAGACATAGAACCAAAATTTAGATAACATAAACGTGAATGCCAAACACTAGCATCACTCTCATTAACACCATCACAAATATAGTTCACAGACTTATTACAATAATCTGAAAGGGAAAAATAGAACAAGCCTCCGCACTCATAGCCTTTACCAATAAATTGTCCACTCTTAGACACGACAACTTTATTCGACTCAAGCACTTCCTTAAACCATCCCTACATAAAAGGGAGCCACTAACGAGATTCTTCTTGATAGAAGGGACATGTTGTACGTTCTTCAATTGGACAATCTTCCCCCAAGTGAACTTCAGCTCGACTGTGCCAACACCATGAACAGAAGCATGTGACCCATTCCCCATTAGGACGGAGGAATCCCGGGCGACCTGGTAAGAAGTAAATAAAGAAGCATCAGCACACATATGAATATTAGCACCAGTATCAAACCACCAACTAGTAGATTGAAATACAGAAAAAACATATGGTAAATTACCATACCCACTATTTTTCTCCAGCACTGGTCACCATGTTCACGGTCTTCTGTTATGGAGGCTTCCTTCCTTTGCGTTTAGGACACTTCTTTGTCCAATGCTCATTAGAATCGCAAACAAAGCATGCTCCCTTCTCCTTGTTCTTCTTCTTGAAGGTAGTGGTCTGCTTAGGCTTATTGTTCTTGCCCTTGCCCTTACCACCACTGCCATGAGGCTGTTGTGGATGATGCACCATATTGGCAACAGTGTGTCCCTCATTAGCTTTAGAACGTCCATCCTTCTCACGAGCTTTCTCCTCAACATCAAGAGAAACGATCAAATCTGAGATAGATATGTTCATTCTCTTGTGTTTAAGAGTAGTGGCAAAATCCCTCCAAGACGGAGGCAATTTGGCAATGATGCCCCCAGCCACAAGCTTCTCAGGTACGACGATCTTAAGTAGTTCGAGTTTCTTCACAATGCGCTGTATCTTATGAGCCTGCACGACGACAGATTTACCATCTACCATCTTATAATCATGGTACTACTCAATGACATACAGTTCAGTGCCAGCATCAGAACCACCATAGTCAGCGATCAGAGCGTCCCATAATTCCTTTGCGACTGTATGGTGGATATAGACGTCCTGAAGACGATCTATCAAAGCTCCAATAACAGCGCCCAAGAATATTGTGTTGGCTTCACTGTAGGCCTTTTGCTGATCTGCAGTGAGATCGCCTTCAGGTTTGCTAGTGGACACCCAGAACACATTCATGGTAGTAAGCCACAGAGTGACTTTCACTTGCCATCTCTTAAAATGCATGCCAGTGAATTTCTCTGGCCTCAGTGCATCGACAAATCCAGCCATAAAACTAAAGTGCCTACAATGAGGTTTTTGGATTGTTAGATAAATTAGCACTTTTAGTTTTATATTAATCTAGAAATAAATCATAAGCATGATTAACAGATTGCATGATGAACTAGACAAGTCTACGTAAGATCTAGACAAGTCTATAAAGCCAGACAAAAGCATAGCATCTACTATACTAGCAACATTCATCATAGATAAACAGATCACGAAAGCTAGTATAAAAGACATGGTTTGAGATAAGAGTACATACGTTTCCTTCTGGACTGGGTAGAGGAGGCGGTGACGACGTTCAGCACCGTCACATTTTGGCAACAGCAGGTGAGACCGACTCGACGACGAGGAAGACGAGCCGTGGCGACGAGCTTGACGAAGATGAGGAAGCGATCGAGCAGTCGCGCAGAGCGCTTCCCAAAAACCTTATTCGCCCTCTCCCGGTGCAGGATCACAGAGGACGACGGTTTTGGAGACCTGCTCTCCCGTTCGCAGGTGCACGCCGACGATCGGGATGGAGAAGTCTTGGCGGCGCAACAGTAGCGAGAGACAAAACCCTAGGTGATTGCGTGATGTGATTTGCGGCGATATCCGTACGTATTTATAAGGAGGAACCGCTAGGGTTGGGCGTCCCGCAACCGAGTCGGTTACCATATTAATACGTCAGTTTCTATAACCAAATATATGGAACACGCAGCAAAAAGAAAGTGCAGGTGATGCGCGGCCTCGCCCATCGCCCACGCCCCACCCCGCCCGACGAGGCGAGCGAGCGCTCACGTGTGTTCTTCCTTCTTCTCATCCACATACTTGTAAGAGATGCTAGAGTAACCAACCTTATAAGTTGGACTCCCTCCACCTCCACTAGCAATGTGGGACTAAACCTTTGCACTTCCAACACTCATGAATGAGCCTTTGAGATTTTTCAGGAATTATTATGAATATTAATGAGCCAAGGCCATATAATTCCAACAAGAATTCTTAGTGATATTGCAACAACTATATTTGAATGTCGTGATGTATTTGTGTTTATTGCAATAGTTATTCAAATGTCATCAAAACAATGCCATCGAGACAAAATAAAAGATTAGTTAGCTAACAAGAAAAACAATTTCAAAGGGAAATGCCATATATTTAATCTCCTGAAATTGCCCTACTTCTCAGTTGGCACTGCAGCAACATCAAAATACTTACTGCAACATATACATAAATATATCTATTGCAACAGGCAATCACTACAATATAATTAATTCTTCCCGACTGTTTCCATTGAATGGCATGTGGTCTTTCTTTGGAGTAGCCAACAGTTTCTAATAGAAGTTGATGCATTACCCAGTTTAACAATTTCCAATCTAACTCATTGGCCATTCTTATTGTTCATACTTCAAAATCTCTAGGTAGTGTTGGCCGCTTGCAAGAAGGCTGTTAGGAAAAAAAGTGATCTTTATAGTGAGTAATATGTGCTGCAAAATATGGTGGAACATAATGAACTTCAAGCAAAGAAAATTTTGCAACATGCAACCTAGAGAAAACAAAGCTATAGGGACTAAAAATTAAAATTTTTTATATACTAGGGCTTGCATATGAAGCAGAGTATGCTTTCAATTGACGAAGGTAGCAAGTAAATAACAGCCTGCTGGTTTCAAACCATCGCCCGGCTCAAGGACAGGCAAAGCGTGAAACTTTTAGCATGAAGACCTGAAACGATCAATTAAGTTTCTGTCAAAATTATGTCGGTGTGGCTGAATGCAACGCCGGGAATTAGGTTACTCTTAATGGAGCTTTTATTTTCAACAAAAGAGATGCCACATAAGAAAATTTGATGACATGACAAAAAAAGGTATGAAGAGATAGGAGAAAGAAATTTCATCTAGATGAAACTGGGTGTATGTAATTATCTATATTTGAAAAAGTAGGAAACAAGTATTGGAGTGTAGGAGTTTTATTTCATTCTAAAGGAAACCAATAAAATTTGATAGAATTATGTGTCATGAAACACTAAAATTATGCATTGTAGAGGAAGCAACAAAATAAAATCCCCCATTTAGAGTATCCTTAGGGCGAGATTCTCATACGCCAAAGAGTAAACAAGGCTAAATCTAGTTAGCAAATCTTTTCCCCAAAATACATGTGCTTCGCTAGGAATGGTTGTCAACTTGTGTCAAGAAAATTATGAGAATATTTTTAGATAATGGGAAAAAGGTCCTGACCTTTGTCAAAAGGAATACAATCGATTGTGCAGCGCATCTGTCTGCCCAAGGATGAAATAAAACCACATAAACCAATTTGGATAAGAAAGTATAACCATAAACTTCCTTACTAAATCTCCATTTATGATCGATGATCAGTTGCAAAAGTGTCATCTCTAACTTGTGACAAACAATCTAAATCAGAAGCTTCTCTTCTTCATGCTTCTCCAACTGAGCCCAAAGGCGAACCAATGTGTTACCTTATATAGTACCTCCATAGAAGATTTCATAGGAGCTTATCAATTACTGTATTATTCCTACTTAGTCATATAGCCTAATATATTATCGATGCTACCATAAGTATTACGTCGGCGGGATAGGGAAGACGATGCGGCAGCACCGTAAGGAAATGGTGAGAGAGGCTAAAACTGTGTGAACTATAGGTGACGTCTCGCCCATATATATACACACGGCGGTGCACACTTATGGTAATTAATCCATAATTAAGCAGTTGCTTACCATATATGGTCAGTACAATTATCTCTTACATAACAAAAAATTTGAGTAGCAAAAGAAAGCTGGACCCCGTACACGCAAGGCTCAGATTTTGTTGAACTGTTCACGTGAATGTCGTGCGCCTGCTCCCTTCGCCCCGCCCCGCCCGGCCCGGTGAGGCGAGCGCGCGTGTATTCTTCCTCTTCTCTTCTACTAGCTCAACAAGGTGGAAATAACTCAAGTATTTAAGTTGTTCTTCTCCTCCCTAGACTAGCAGTGTGGGGCTAAAGTCCCCCACCATGTCATGCATTTGCACATGGGCCTTTGTGATTTATTGGAATTGTTGATTTGGGCCACAGCCCAAAACTTCTAACAACCGAGGCTCGGGAGGAGATGATGGAAAATACCATGTTGGTGGTGAAGCCAGTCATGGTGCTAGTGGCACTAGAGAGGGAGGCGGCGCTGAGGCTAGAGGAGGTGTTGGGAGTAGTCATGGCGGCGGCAAGCTAGGGTTTTGGTGCAAGGGCAGCGGAAGAGGGAGGACTAGGAGGAGAACTTGGTGTCTGATACCATGTAACAGAGATTGGAAAGCACAATACGCATAGTGGCGGCCTTCATGCTTCATTATATAGGCAATGTACAAGGTACAAAGGGAATGCAATCCCTGAATAATATCATCGATGCTACCATAAGTATTTGTCTCTGTAATTTACTCCTGATCCCGGCAACCAACTGATGAACATGTATATGCATAACATTGCTTGATCTTGGTTAACCAACTGATGAACATGTATGCATAACATTGTTAGATGGTGGTAAGACAAAAGTAATCTGAACAAAACTTGAAAACAACCTAGAAGTATAACAAAATGAACATTCTTTACTACTGTTCCAATTTTTCTTTTATCAAACTTAGCAAATAGAACCATACCACATTCTTTTGCATCATGGATTTATAAGCTTATTAAAGCCTATGTCTTTCCACCCTTGATATCCTCAAGCCATCATCAGAAATAAACAAAATCCATATTATATTGAAGATGCATCTAGGATCCCTAAGTGAGTTTTGGTGAACGATAAAGTAAGATTAAAAATTGACTAACATGTATATGAAGCATATATGCAGATTATGAAAAGATTGTTATAACACACATTGTAAGATTGTTCATCCCTCCATAAAAAAGAAGAAAAGAGAAAGGACTCAAGTGCTTCAAAGTTTAGCTTTTATTAATTTATTAAGTCATTAGATATGTCAAACTATTAAGAGGGGTAAACTAGTCTTGCTTGCAGGGAATTTATGTGCTCAAGTCAACCAAAAAGCTTTGAGAGCCAACTAGCCACAAAAAACCAAAAAAAAAAGAACCAACTCATTCTGAGCCAAACAGAGAGTGGCAGAAGTTTGGTGAGTCATTCCACGGAAGTTCGATCACTGTCAAAATCAAGAGTTCATGCAACCCGAGAGTTACAGAAGTTCCGTGATACCTATCACGAAAGTTCCGTCAGATCCAGGAAACACTCCAATGGCTAGTTTTTTAGACTCCTGTATAAATAGCTCACCCCTCTCTCTGTGGAGGGGGTTGGACATATTAACATTTCACTCTACATTAAGCTAGAGCTCTTCGCTCTCAAACATACACTTGTTCTTGACATTCAAGCATTTGTGAGAGAGATCCAACCATCAAAAGCTTTAATTCGTCCATTCAAAAGCGTGAGCATATTATTCTCTCTTCTACAAGATTTGATTTGCTTGTTACTCTTAGAGACTTGGTCTCCTAGATGGCTAGACGTCGCTCTTGAGCTCCCAATTTGTTGTGGTGAGACGGGGACATTTGTGAGGGTGTGATTCACCTTCGGAGCAAAAGAATCAAGTGAAAGAAGTTTCCAAACTCGATCATAGTGATCGCTTGGTTTGGATAAAAGGGTTGAGAGAGACCCGACTACTTTGTGTGGAACCTCAACGAGGACGTAGGAGCTACTCTGTGTGGCTGCCGAACCTCGGTATAAATCCTGTGTCTCTCTCTCTCTTTTTATCTTTCTTGCACTAGTTTTTATTATTGGGCTTTTTTTTTATTCATATATTATGCTCGATCTACTTGTGTATTGTGTTGCTAGCTATCTATTACACGACTTGAGTTATTCGCTACATTAGCTTCACTACTATTCAAGTATGGTCTCTCATCTCCCTTTAGTTTCCATATTTCATTAAGAACTTAAGTCAATTTAATGAAACTTCTGTCGTGGGACAGAACTTCCGTCTCCCATGGAAGTTTCATCATAAACTGACGGATGTTCCGTCAGTCTCTGGTTTATTGTTTTCAAGTGTTGTTTTCAGGTTAATTTTTAGATTGGCTATTCAACCCCCCCCCCCCTCTCTAGGCAACTTTCATATATATCAAAACAAAAATGTGTTTGATTTATTTTGCCCATACTAAGGCTCTGTTTGGATCCACTGAGATTTTAGGAATCCAAATTTTAGAATCTACGAGACCTTCAAACATGACATATTTTTTTCAGATTCTGAAATCTAGATTCATAGATTTTAAGAATTTCATAATCTGGTTATACCTAGAGCCATATTTTATATGCCAAAAGACTCAAAACCCTTCGGATTTTAAGAATCTGATTAGTATCCGAACACCACCATCCAAATTTTATTTAGAATCTAAATTATAAAATCTTAATATCAAAATCAGATTTTAAAAATCTGAATTGGATACAGGCAGGGCCTAAATAATGAGCGAGACTGATTTATTTGAGGCGTACATTAAGCGTCGTTGGCATGGCAAAGTAGAAAACCATCAAATTCGCCAGATGACGTCAATGCCGAGTTTACTTGGATTGTAAACTCTGGACGTCTGGTCTGAGGGAGGGTGTAACTCGAGCAGGTCACTGTCGAGTACTTCGTAGGTTCTATCACGGTAAATGTTCTGATGTGATTGCAACACGATGATATTACAAATTCTACCGGAACTGTACAATTAATGCTGAAAAATTGGGGAGAAATTTTGTAATCCACGTGTGACCTTAAGACGCACCTGTTTGAGGAGTTGCGGTTCCCACATTATTTCAGCAGAACATGCCGATTATTTTACCGGCTCCTATACTTGCGTAAGTTTCTGCACATATACCTTATAGTTCAGCAGTAGTGGATACAGGATTTGTTTTTCTTTTTTTTTTCTTAATACTGTGTTTTCCTGTGAAATTTTTGTTTGGTTCTTGTGTAATTTCTGCGTTCCAGTCAAGCCTTAAACTTGCTAAATGTGCAGCAAATGGGCATCATATGAAGGACCAAAGACTAGTATATGCATGTGTCTTCAAAGAACACCGTAACATGTTTGAACAATAGTGGCTTCATCAATGCCGAGTTCACTGTAAAATGGAAGGTTTTGCAGGTGCCAAATGTGGCTTCGTCAAAGCCAAACGCCAGCACCTGAACAGAAGATGGCTCTCATGTGTGTTGAAAATGAAGCCTTATGTTCTTCTCACCGTCGGGCGAAATCTAGCTCTAAGGTCGAATTTAGTAGACTAGGAAGGTCTTTCTAATTCATCCAGAATTTGGTCAATGATAGGAAAAGGAAGGAAAACAACCTCTTGATATATAGTAATGGCATTAAGATTTTGGCAAATCCACACCAACAGTGACATAGCTAGAACTTGATGCTAGGGTTGGACCGACAAAAAGCTTTCTTCCTGCTCAACCGATTTGGATTGGTAACATACACCAGAATTCAAAAACTTAACGGAACCAACTTACATCATATATTCAAAACTTAATATTGATCACTTCTATTATGTTATTTTTTCCATTAACTTTTGTCTTGTGAACAAGTTTACCCTTAAGGGAACATCCCTTATTTGTCACCAAATTAAACAAACAAATAAAAGCACTTATATAAATATTTTTTCTAGATTAATAAAGAATATTATATTCACAAAAGTTTGTACGGTAACCAATAGTGCCTTTTCTTTGTAAATATTCTATTATTTATTGAAAATCTAGGAGAATAGACAAGAGTGGGTACGACATTCCTCATTATGCTAGAAAAGAAATGGACAAGAGTAAGTATGATACACATCATTGATATAGAAAAATAGACAAGAGTGAGTATGATATTCTTCATTAATCTAGAAAAATGTACTTTTAATTGAATCCAAATATATTTTTATGAATATGATATTTCTACATTAATACAGAAAAACATTGGATGTATAAGTGCTCTTATTTATTTATTTTATTTGGGAATAAATAAGAGATGTCCCTAAAGAACAACATAAAGGGTATAAAAAGTATCAAGTATTAAGTTTTAGATATATGCCGGAAGTTGGACAGAGACAAATAAGGGATGCGATTCTAGATTGATAGGAAATAAGTAATTTTCTCCATGTATGTTGGTGTTCGTTTGTCAACGGAGACACCAACTCCTATTGAAAGAACAATTAGCAGTAAATGTAAAACTCATGCCAAGTCTATGACTCAAACGAAGTGTAGAATAACTGTAAGGCTTTAGATTTACAGGTCTTGCTCCAAAAATTAGATGAAATTGTGATCACAATAGAGGTAGAGAAGTAGGAAGTGCGAATACGGAAACAAATTCTACGTTCATTGAAGCAGATAGATCATCCACAACGCTGTACGTCTGGACAATTTGAAAAGCATTCTGAAAATCAGATCATTTCAGAGCTCCTCCATCGAGCTTCAAAAAGGCCCAGTAAGAACAGTTCGGTTCATATTCTCCCTCCAGCTATGTCTCTATCATGCTGTACAAAGCATAAGCACCATTACTGCTATTCTGGTACTAGCACTAGAATTACAAAAACAAATCTTGAACTCGAGCTTCATTACTGATAACAAGTTGAAGCAAATCTCCACATCACCAATTACGAGCCGAAGCCGGTATACACGAGCTTACAGAAAAGAAAAGCTTAAAAGTAGTGGCAGCACATCAAAATTAGATTAAAAAAAATCATTGTTTAGAGTTGAAGTCCCATTGACACCTCTCCAATAATCCACTTTAGAGGAAAACCAACAAGGTGGAGCTGATTTGGCTAAAAGACAACGAATAATCTTGTGACCTAGCAAAAATTTTAAAAAAAATAGCAAATAACGAGCATATGTACCATAATCATATTGTACCAAGCACATGCAAACCACTCACACAACTGGACATTTTGAAGTGACAGACTTATCAGATACACAAAACTATGTTTCGCTCAACCAGCTCTCATCTTACAGTTTCGATGAAACAGAAAAAGGAGCTCAGCATTGACATCAGTAGTTTCAGTTTGCCTACAGGTGCTCTTCTATTTACATTACAATGGATCAGCTTAACTGCTTAAGGACATAGTGGCACTACAAATGAACTATGTACAACAGCCACCCATTCCTTCTTACTTATGTTTAGACTTGAGTTTGAGTACTGGTTAGATCAGATTAGGATCAGTCATCGACTCATCGTTTCCTAGAACGTTGCTTGACAAGTAGTCATCATCAAAGTCATCAAGATCATCATCAATCTCATCGAGAATTGATTGGTTAATCTTCTTTCTAGATACCCTCCTGTGTTTTTTGAATTCAAGACGAGGCTCCGCTTGCTTCACACCCATGACGCCTGTTTTATACCTGAAACAAGATGGACACAATTCATTGCTAGGAGCAGAAGTGAAAAGTACTTCAAAGAAAAGGATGCTGTCCTAGACTTTCATGTTCTTTCTTTTAATCAATATTCTTTTATGTAGTTAAGTTGTGTCACTGGAAGACTGACACTTGCTGGCACTTATGCAATTTAAGCAAACAAATCAATATACTACCTTAATATTTTTATTAATGTCACTGGTAGTGTAAATTTTAATTGGCTGACAACATCAATAAAAATATGGAGGTAGTAGCATGGGAAAATCATGGATAAGATCTGTTTTACTGGAAACTTGTTGATTATGAAAAACATACTGCCCCTACATGAAAGTAGCTCGTCTCAGGATCACCAGAACCAAAACCAACCATCAAGACAGCACTCATAACTCACTGAACAATTATCAATTATCATTGTGATGGGTATATGCATAGAATGGTAACCATTAACCAAACCTATTACGCAACCGTGCTTCCAACACTAGTCTTATTCACAACCATGAATAACTCACAGTACTTCCCAACACTAGCCCTATTCACTTAATAGGTGGCTCTACTAGGAAAACTTATTTGTAGAACATAATTAAGTGTAAATAATAGTGTTTGCAGGTTACTTATACAGAGACAAAAGCTTCATCAGTTACCAAGCCACCTGGACATTAACTTATTAAACTCTCTAGGAAAGTACACTTCAACAGGTAAAAAACTAACAATTATGTAACTTCAGAACTGAAGATCAATGTTTATAAGGACGTATTTATAGCATACCTGACATCACCTTCTTTCTTTGTTCCAAACGTCCGTAGCTGGATTTCTTCTCTGATTTTGATCTCATCAAGCATCTGCAGATAGTATGGGTACCTTTCCCAATCACCTTTCACCACACATCCACGCTCACCAAGATGAACACAATCATTAAATAAGCATTTTGAGGGCTCGTTCTCTTTCAGCATCTTTGTTATCTGTATCACCCAATGAAAAATTACTGGTAAGCAAATGACCTAGAAATTGACATATGATTTTGACAGAGCACAACAGTGAACATGCATATGCTGCAAATGAGGATTTGCTAAACAGATTAATATCAAAAGCAGTGGCTAACAAACCTCGGGAAATGTTTCCGCAAGACTCTTTTTAGTCACTTTCAACAGGCTAGGTTGGTTAAATCCAGGCGTATCAGCAAGGAAGCCTCCTCCAGCTATAGGAAGCAAAGAAACATGGCGTGTTGTGTGCTTTCCTTTACCACTCTTCTTGGATACAGTTCCAACACGTTGTTCACCAAACCATTTACTATTCTGAAGGACAATGTGTGTAAGAAAAGGATATTAGTATCCACGTCAAAGCAGAACTGAGCTGTAAAACATATTAGTGGTACTAAAGAGATGAATAGAATACATCAAAAAGAATTTATAAACAGTTTGTAATGTGCCCTAGAAAAACCGGTGAACATGTGTATATCAACTAAAGGATCACATTGCACATCTTTAGTGAGTCACACGCCACCATTAAAGCCCGACAACCTTGCAAGCACATGCAAATCCAAAATGCTGTTATATCTAAGTCAGTTTAGTCCTCAGTTCCAACTCAGATGTACTAGTTCAATTAGTATATTAACCTAATAAGCCATGCATGCATCATGCACGATAAAAAGTTACACCCTCCTTCCTATTTTTGTTGATGCTGGTTAGCACAAAATGAGCTAACCAGCATCAACAAAAAATAGGAGGGAGTAGATGACAAAAACATACATTTTGAATGGAAATAAAAAAGGCTAATAAAATGATATAATGTTCGATATCACCTGCTCAACCAATTTGTGAATTGGATCTTCTTCTGATATGTCCTGGTTGCACCTCAATGCATTGATCAGACTAGACTTCCCAACACCGCTGGGGCCAACAACTACAGTTGTTTGTCCTTCCAACATCTCTTCAAGAGCAGCTATTCCTGATTGCTGATCAACACTTAGAAAGAGTGGGTCGTAACCCCAAGTTTTCAATCTATCTTTCCAGTATGCTCTGGTCTGAAGGGGAAAAGGCAAAAAACATTAATGAGTTGATAATGCATATAAAAACTGCATTCATTTACTTATATAAATCTGATAATACTGGCTCCACAAATACAGATGTCATGTTAGTTCAAATTAGAATTCAGGGCACGGAGAATAAGAACATGGATATACCAACTTAGTATGAATCACGATGACCATTGTTTTGCAAGAAGCTCCGGAGCCACAATTTCAGTGATGGGTTCCCTTTTCTAAATGATTTTATATATCTTTGGATATGCATTATGTATTCCGACAGCTACATGTGCCAATTAATATCTAGGCCAGGCACTGTTGCACAACTCAATGAGGTCCATGGAGTTATTGACAATTAAATTGACACGGGCAGCTGAGAAAATACCTCTAGCAGTAATGCTCCCTTGGTTGGTACAGTATACAACCATTCCTTTAAAACATTTAATTTTTTGATAAAGATGCACATTGATCATTATGATAGTTGACACTGATTGAAATACTGTGGTGAAAGACATGTAAGTCCGTCAAGCTACACCATTTGTCCTGAGCATCCAAAACAGAAAACACTGCAACTAATTTGTACCAACATTTGCTCTTCTTGCCAATTCACTGAGAAAATCAACATAAATTATTGAATGAGCTAAGCAAAGAACATCCTATCTACAGTGCAATTGCCCTACACGACAATTCAGCAAATCCGATTTACAGAACATACAGAATGAATAGGAACGATCATTACCCATTGATAGGATCGAATAGGGAAAATGCAGCGATGATCATTACCTGTTCGTCGACGAGCTCGACCTTGTTGAAGACGAGTACGAACGGTATCCCCGTGGACTCGGCCTCGACGAGGAACCTGGTGAGCGTGGCGGACTCGGTCCGGGGCTGGTCGAGCGAGAAGAGGACGACGAGGCGGTCTACATTGGCGACGGGCGGGTCGGCGAGCTCCGTCTTCCGCTCGAAGACGTCCTCGATCATCCCGCGGCGGTCGGTCCAGTCGACAGCGCCGACGAGGACCCGGTCCCCGACGAGCACGCGGCGGCGGATCTTCTTGAGCAGCGCCCGCACGACGCAGAGTAGGTCGGACCCGCGGTGCTGCTCAAGGTCATGGCCGGGGGGCACGGAGTCCACGATGACGCGCATGAAGTTGGCCTGCGAGGCGGCGACAAGGCCCGTGGCCTGGGACGGGAGGAGCGCGTCAGGGGGCGGCGGCGGGAGGGAGGCAGCGAGCGGGAGGAGGCGCGGGTGGTGGTGGGAGGTGGAGGCGCGGCGCAGGTGGGTGAGGGGGAGGGGGAAGGCGCAGTGGCGGAGCGGAAGAGGGAGCGGGGGAAGGCGGAGACGGGGCAGCAGCGCCGCGGCAGTGAAGAGGAGCGCCGGCATTTCGGAGTCGGAGAAGGCCGCAGTGTAGTGGATAGAGTGGCTCCCGGCGGGGGGCCGCACGGGTGACAGGATTTTGCCGAGCGGTCTGGGGGAGTTTCGCGAGGAATTTTGCAGGTTTCCGGAGGCATCTGGCAGCAACACGTGGAAAGGTTCAAGAAACTCGCAATTTTTTTATTTATTCCGTTTAATAAAGTTAGTTTACTTTATATATATATATATATATATCAACAATAACATACGAAAAATAAATAAGTAACAAAATAAGAATTTGAAAAATTCGGCTGGCAAGTTTGTGTTTGGTGGTACTTTGGTTGGATGAATTAGGCTGGATGGAAGATGGTGGTCCGTTTTTTTAGATGTGTTTGGTTGTTGGTCAGTAGTGGTGGTGAGGATGACCATCTAAGAAAATATTCCTCTATTCTATAATTGATGTTGTTTTGGACGTCTACTTTATACTAGCGGTAGCTCAATTCTTTGTGTCGAGAACGACATCAACAATAGAATGAAATAATATATCTCTAATATGTTAGATGAGGCCATCCGGACGATTTGACTGGATAAAGGCGGCCAATATTGATCTACAGGTTCATTATGTTTCTTCTCACCCTTGATGAGGCCATCCGGACGATTTGATTGGATAAAGGCGGCCAACATTGATCTACAGGTCCATTATGTTTCTTCTCACCCTTGCACCACCCCATTTGTTGACCTCTGTCTCTTTGTTTTTCTCTCTCCTTTCACCTCCCTCTCTAAGAATGATGCCAATTTTAGCCATTGGACTCTAGATCTAGTCCATCTTCCCTTTCTCTTCGCGGAACTGAGCTATTGTCAAGTTTAGACTAGTTTCAAGAAAGCCCATAGTGCTACTGGCTAAATGACCTAGTTGGAGTGGCACTGTCTAATAGGTTGGGCTTTTTCGAGACTTATTCTCGGTAATATATTTATAGGGTTATGTCAGGATTAAGAACTCGATGATAACACAAGATGCTGAGTTATATAGGTTCGGGCCCTCTTGATGAGAGTAAAACCCTACGTCCTGTGTTCTGTAGTTTGTATTCCAATATAATCTAGTGATGTCTGGTACCCTTGATGGGGGGTTCCTGCCGTCATATATATCGGGTCGGCAGTAGGTACATGAAGAGTCCTATCCATAGTCTATAAAGATTTACATAGAAAGTCTATCGCTAATTGCCTTACGCTCCGAGCCGACTCGGTCAGTTCCCTTATTAATGGGCCACCCGGTCGTCTATCGACTTAAACATAGCTATGGATATCGGTAAGGTAAGTATTCCACAGCAGCTCCCGAGTGCTTTCTGATTTTGAGCTGTGACTTGCCGAGTGATCATCAATGTTTATGTGAACAGGTCACAATTTAGGAAGACCTCTCGATTGAAGTTTCTGATGGATCTGGTGCGCCGACTTGGTGCATCTAATCAGATGTAGCCCCGACTCTTGTATAATTTGAAGACTAACAAATAATATAAGAGTCTAATAATATTAGCTTTTAACATTTTCTTGCATGTACTTCACTCAAACCATCAAGTCTGAGTTAATCTATCTTCTAATCATCAAACCAGAAGCTCGGTCTGCATAGTATCAATCCGACCGATTAGGAGTATGGCCGAGTGATATACACTCTTATTTCGAGTGACTTATAATCCAGTAATGATGACAGCAATCATCACATGAATCTTATTTATGTTTGTGACATCAATCAGAAACTTAGTACTAAGCTATAATGACATCAATCATAAAATAGCCTTTCCTTATATAACCATCACTCGGATTATAATAAGTTCACTATTGGTAATTAGTTACTGACTTCAATCAATAACATAACCTCCGAACTTAAACCCGTACGACCATCAAGTCCTCTGCTACATGATCATCAAACCATATAGGTACGGAAATATTTTAAGTGGGTTAGCCATTGCTTCTTATCAAAGAAGCTCTAAGATTAATTCTCAAGGCATAATGATTAGCAATGATTCTTTTTAAAGAATATTGCCTGGCTTTATTTTAATTTGCAAAGGCAAACAACCTGCTACTGTGCGGCCCATGTCAACCCATATGACCCCCGCGACTAGGTCAAAAAGTGAAGGTATAAAAGGGCGAGGGAAGGATGAGCAGACTCCCGCCGCCATTTCGCACAAACGCTTCGTCTTCCTCACGCCTCCTCTGCTCTCGCATCTCCTCTGCTTTCAGAGCTAGGGTTCTCCTGTTCTTCCGCCACCACAGATCCCTCACCATTCCCAAGACCCTAAGCTTTTGCTTGGGTTAGGGTCTTGCATCTAGATCCATCGCATCGCATCGGGTCATCAAGATGCCGCGCAAGCTCTCTAAGGAGCAGAAGGCCACCGCCGTCGCCCTTGAGTCTTCCTTATCGGAACTAGAGATACCAGATCAACTATGAGAGTTCTCAAAGAGAAGCATCACCACTAGTGAATTGAACACCATGGTGGTTGACGGCATCCTCCCGGAGCAAGCACGCACTGATTAGAAGGTACCAGGATCAGAAACTCATCCCCTTCTAATCCACAAGCAAATTGTAGTGTTTCGCTCTTTTTTTTCGAGCATGGGTTTGGAGTCTCCTGTTGCAGCTTCTTGCGTGGGCTCCTTTTCTTCTATGGGATTGAGCTTGTCAACCTCAATCCCAACTCCATCTTGCATATAGCTATTTTTGCTCATCTATGCGAAGCCTTCTTGGGTGTTCTTCCCCACTTCGCCCTCTTCCATCACTTGTTTGTCCTTCGTCCACTGCCAACGAGTGCCAACCAAGTAGCCATCGGGGGAGTCGGCATCTAGTTGCGGAAGAAAGACGTCTACATCAATATGCCCCTAAACATGGGGAACAAGAACTGGAGGGAGGAGTGGTTATACTTTGACAACCCTCCCCCAGTACTGGCATATTTTACTAGAGCAAAGGCCAGTCCCTAACTGATTTGGTCAGAGAAGCCCGATCCGAATGATGGTCAGGTGGCCAAGTTGCTAAAGAAAATCATAGAGCTAAAGAAGGAGGGAGTTGACGACGTCATAATAGCTAAAAGCTTTATAGTGCGTCGAGTGCAGCCCCTCAAGCAGCAAAGCCACCCTGCCTGGCAGTATGCCTCCGATGATGAGACTAGGGACGTGCCCGACCCGCCAAACTCCAAACTGCGTCGGTCGCGCCTGGCGAAAATGTTTGAAACGGTCACCTCTCAGGATCACACCTTGATCTAGAAGGCGTATAACAAGGGCTCTCACCAGGCCCGAGTAAGCATCAGATTCGTAATGCATCTCACATATCCATCCTGGTAGAATGGTTTGCTTGACTGATATCTTTATGTTCAATTTTAGGTTCTGGACACATATGTGTCTCACCCTCCGCTCCCTCCGACTGACACAGAGGGACCGAACTACGTCGTGAAGCCTCAGCAGACCGACCCCACTGGGACAAGCTCATCCGCGAGTGCGCGTCAGACTGAGCCGGTCGATGCAAGTGACTCTGCTATTCCTGTCATCAACCTCCCCCTCACAAGTCAACGCATCAAGCAGACCGCTCATCATCGAAGGAAATACCGGGGAGGTGACGATGATGACGAGGATGAGCGCCCTCAAAACGCCGGTCAACGCTCCCCTGCTCCCTCTGACCAACCATCAGGCCAGTCAGAGCCCCCGAGCCGAGTGGTGAGTGAAGCCTGATGTGAACAAGGGTTCCCGATCTTCCGAAAGGTTCTTGGTAAGTTGATTTGGTCGGAGGCGACACACAAATCGATCCGGCTTCAGAACAGCACGTTCTAAACCCCGCAATCGCAGCACGACGTCTCCTCTGGTTATCAACCGTCCAAAAGACGATTGACCTCGTCGAGAAGGCTGATCCCTGCCTGCGAATCAAGAACACAAGCAAGAACAACGAAGATTGCAACACAATTGCAGATGTATGATTAAACTCTCGAAGTTGGGGTCTCACAAACCGATGAACGGCGAAACTGTTTATGAACAGAATTGATCTAAGCAAAACCTGAACCCTAATGGTGCGGCGGCGGCTGTATATAAAGACCCTAGGGTCATGCAAGACCCTCTGGACGCGCCCCTAATTGGGCTCAACTAGATACAAAGCCCAAAGGCCAAAAATAGGCGACGCAGCACCGACACAGATTCTGGACTCTGTCTTGTTTTGTAGATTCCTGATGACTCCGGATGAATTTTGACATGAGGCCAGCGGCATTGGAAAGGTCTTCTCCTTATCTTTCCGTGCATATGTAGAACGTCTAAATCCGAGTCCGTATGCGTCCTGGGCGACTATTTTAGTACAGACTGGTCCTGGGCCCCGAAACAGACTCGAAGTCGGTTTTGATTGGGCCTCCACTTTGGCTTCCAAGCCCTTGCTGGTCCTCCACGTTCCCAGCTCCTTCTCCCATCATCTCCTGGTCTTCTCCATGGTTTCTAATCATAAAATAATCATTAGGTAGCAAACCATTCTCAAAAGTAACATATAGCGAAGAACGTAGGAACGAGCTCACCTCTAAATTTAGTCGTCGTGCACGAGCTCTAGTCATTGGACCTTGCAAGTCCAGATTTGGAGGAGTGTTGTGTGTATCCATAGGAGTGATGTCCTCATCATCCTCCCCCTCTTGAAGTGGAGTCGTACTCGACTCGAGCTCATCCTCTTCTCCCAAGTATGGTTTCAAATCTGAAATGTTAAAAGTAGGACTAACCCCGAACTCGGGAGGCAAGTCAAGTTTGTATGCATTATCATTAATCTTCTCTATTATTTTGAATGGACCATCAGCTCTAGGCATTAGTTTAGACTTTCTCAATTCTGGAAATCTATCCTTCCTTAAATGTAACCAC
The DNA here is from genome assembly GCA_030378355.1 of Eleusine indica. Taxonomy (NCBI): domain Eukaryota; kingdom Viridiplantae; phylum Streptophyta; class Magnoliopsida; order Poales; family Poaceae; genus Eleusine; species Eleusine indica. Next base: position 19,261,043 of record CM059502.1, read on the forward strand.
ACTAAATCTCCTACATCAAGCTTTACTTCCTTTCTACCCTTAGCATCTTTTCAATGCTAAGTCTAGTGGTCTCATGCATTTGCAAAATAAATTCAGCACGCTCCTTAGCATCAACATGAACTCTCTCATTAATAGGTAGAGGAAGTATATCAAGTGGAGTACGGGGATCAAAACCATACACTACCTTGAATGGACTTACCTTGGTAGTAGAATGTGTTGCCCGATTATAAGCAAACTCAACATGAGGTAAGCATTCTTCCCATTGCTTCAAATTTTTCTTCAAAATAGCTCGCAACATAGTACCCAAAGTGCGGTTCACAACCTCAGTTTGTCCATCAGTTTGTGGATGACAAGTTGTAGAAAATAACAACTTTGTACCCAACTTATTCCAAAACGTGCGCCAAAAATGACTCAAGAATTTTGCATCACGATCTGAAACAATAGTAGAAGGCATACCATGCAAACGTACAATTTCTTTGAAAAAAAGATCAGCAATGTAACTAGCATCATCAGTTTTATGACATGGTATAAAGTGTGCCATCTTGGAAAAACGATCCACAACAACAAAAATGCTATCACTCTCCCTCTTAGTCCTAGGCAGTCCTAAAATAAAGTCCATAGAAATATCCGTCCAAGGAATAGAAGGAACAGGAAGTGGCAAGTATAAACCATGTGGATTCAATCGAGACTTAGCTTTTTGACATGTAGTGCAGCGAGCAACAAAACGCTCAACATCTTTCCTCATCCTTGGCCAAAAGAAGTGTGTGGCCAAAATATCCTCCGTCTTCTTAGCACTAAAATGACCCATCAATCCACCTCCATGCGCCTCCTGCAACAATAAAAGACGAACGGAACTAACTGGAATGCATAGGCGGTTAGCTCGAAACAAGAAACCATCATTCAACATAAATTTGTGCCAAGCACGACCTTCTTTACAGTGCAGCAATACATCTTTAAAATCAACATCAGCAACATATTGTTCTTTAAGTGCCTCAAGTCCAAAAATTCTACAATCTAGTTGAGACAACAAAGTATATCGCCTAGATAAAGCATCAGCAATCACATTATCCTTCCCTTTCTTATGTTTAATAATATAAGGAAAAGACTCAATAAACTCAACCCATTTAGCATGTCTACGGTTCAAATTGCATTGAGAACGAATATACTTAAGTGATTCATGATCAGAATGAATAACAAATTCTTTGGGCAACAAATAATGACGCCACATCTCTAAAGAACGTACAAGTGCATATAGTTCCTTATCATACGTGGAATAATTCAAAACAGGCCCAGTAATTTTCTCACTAAAGTATGCAACAGGTTTACCATCTTGCATCAAAACACCACCAATGCCTATACCACTAGCATCACATTCAAGCTCAAAAGTCTTATCAAAATTGGGTAATTGCAGCAATGGTGCATGTGTAAGTTTGTCCTTCAAAGCATCAAAAGACTCATGATGTACCTTACCAAAATGGAAGTCAACGCCCTTATTTGTCAACTCATGCAATGGTGCAGCAATGGTCTTAAAACAAAGTAAACACATGAAAGTAAACAACCATAAATTTGCCAATAAAAGGTCTTAAAACCTCATTCATCAAACGCATGAAAGTACTGGGTGCATTAGTTAACCCAAAAGGCATTACTAACCACTCATACAACCCGAATTTGGTTTTGAAAGCTGTTTTCCATTCATCTCCAAGTTTCATTCTAATTTGATGGTAGCCACTACGCAAATCAATTTTAGTGAAAATTATAGCACCACATAACTCATCAAGTATGTCGTCTAGCCTAGGAATAGGATGATGATACCTAATAGTAATGTTATTAATGGCTCTACAATCTACACACATACGCCAAGAACCATCTTTCTTAGGAACCAAAAGTACAGGAACAACACAAGGACTAAGTGATTGACGAACATACCCACGATCCAAAAGGTCTTGGACTTTTCGTTGTATCTCCTTAGTCTCCTCAGGATTGGTCCTATAAGCAGCACGGTTTGGCAAAGTAGCACCAGGAATCAAATCAATTTGATGCTCAATCCCTCTCAAAGGTGGCAATCCCGAGGGTATCTCAGCTGGGAAAACATCCTCATACTCCTGCAAAAGGTTAGTGACAGCAGGAGGCAAAGCACTAGAAGCAATATCACCAAGCAAAAACAAGGCTTGTTTGCATATCAAAGCATAGCAAATATCATCAGTAGAAATTTCAGCAAGCTCAGATTTTGTGGCAAGACATGAACGACCTTGTAATTTAATTGCAGCACCCTTAGAACTTGAAGAATCATTAACATTACTTGGTGTAGCAGCAGAATTAACAGGTTGCTGAATTTCAGGGCTTTTATTTTTCAAACTAGCAGCTCGTTCTAAATCAGCTTGTACAATTTCAGCAGGGGTCATTGGTAACAAAGTAATTTTAGTTCCTTTATGCATAAAAGTGTACTTATTACTTTTACCATGGTGTACAGCATCATTATCAAATTCCCAAGGTCTACCCAATAAAAGTGAACAAGCTTGCATGGGTACAACATCACAATCAACAGAATCCACATAGGAACCAATGGAAAAAGGAACTCTGCAAGTTTGTGTTACCTTAGCTTTTCCAGAGTCATTTAACCACTGAATGTAGTATGGATGTGGATGTGGGCGTGTGGTCAAATCAAGCTTCTTAACCACATCAGAACTCACCAAATTGTTGCCGCTTCCTCCATCAATGATGACACGTGCCCGACGGTTCTTGATGACGAAGAAAATCTGGAACAAGTTATGTCGCTGCATCATCTCGGGCTGCTGGAGTTGTGTGCTAAGCACACGCTGCACAATAATATTCATGTAGCCCGTGGTATCTCCGCCTCCAAGGACGAGGTCACCGCTGGTGGCAGCGACATCCTCCTCCTCATCCTCCACATCGGAGGTGCTCATGTAACCGCCATCATCTGTCGCCACATATGCTCGCCTACTTGGGCAATCTTTCTGCACATGGCCAAGACCATGGCATCGGTGGCACTGAATCCCTGTAGTGCGTCCCGTCGAAGCAACAGAGGAGGCACTACTAGCCGGTACCTGCACAGAATTTTTACCTGAGCGCATAGAAGGGACAGGGGCTGATCTTGGTGTTGCAGAAACAACACTAGCTGGTGGGGGCGGCCGGAAAGATGGCTTGGGCAGCCCCGAAGTCCCCGTCTGCCGTGGTGGGTAGAAATTCCTGGACTTGCTGTACTCCTCAAAAGCCTGGAAAAGTCCCTGTGATTCTTTCTCTGCAAGCATAGCATACTGGAAACACTGGTTGAGGGTATAAAATTCTTTATAATCAAGGATGTCCTGAATTTCTTTTCTCAAACCAGAATAAAAGCGGCAAATCTGATCCTCTACTTTTTCAACCACAGCACAACGAATCAAACCCTTCTGAAGCTCACTAAAATACTCCTGAACAGTTTTATCTCCTTGATCTAAACGCTGCAGTTTATTACGAATTTCTCTATAAAAAGAAGGAGGAACAAAACGATCACGCATTTCTACCTTAAGTTCTTCCCAAGTAGTAGGCAAATCGGTTTCCGCAGCTAGACCACTCCACCAAACAATAGCAAAGTCCTTAAACTCACTAGTGGCTTGTCTAACTCTATGTTGTTCAGGAACAAGATGGGCATTAAATTTTTGTTCTACCGTCATTTCCCAATCAAGGTAAGCATCACCATCGTACTGACCCGAAAACGAAGGAATTGAAAACTTAATTTTAGCATACGGATCATCTGGAGCATAGTTACCTTGTGTGCGACGGTTGTGGTTGTAGAAACCACCCATACCTTGAGGCTTACGTTGCAAACGGCGTCGTAACCTTGCGGTCCTTGTAGCTGACCTATCGACGGTGCCATCAGCCTTATACACCGTTGCTTCATCATGATCGTCTTCAACGTCGTTGTTGGTATCGTTGTTGGTGTTGTTGTTGTTGTTGTTGTTGTTGTTGTTGGTCTTGTGAGCGATCTCCAATTCGACAACCTGATCGGTTAGCTTAGAGACTCTCTTATCCAACCGCTCAATGCTTTCTCCTAGGTGAAGCTTGGTGACGGCGTCGGTGACGGCCCTGGTGATCGTCTCTGAACCGCCTGCAAAGCCTTCTGTAACTGATTTTGGCTCACGCACTCATCCAATTTGGAGGGTGAAGCACCCTCCCCATCACTTCCTGACATCAGAAACACCAAAACAGGAAACAAAAAGTGAAGGTTATCCCTACAAAACTACTAAGCAGTGGTGCCTCTCAACACAGCAAAAGTAAGCTTCTTGCAAAGCTCTTACAAAGTTCTGAAAACAACAAAGCGAAGGATACCAGGGAGAAGTGTTCCACGATTGCAAGGGTTACCAAATAACCTATGTGCTGTCCAGAAGAAGTATATAGAGCTAGGAAGGCCAAATATATATATATGAGTGGCACACAAATCAAAAACAGATAGTAAAGCTGAATAAGTGCCCAAATAACTTATCCCTAGTTGCTGGTCTAACTATGTCCTAGAACAGTAGTGATAGCAAAGAAGAAACAAAGAGACAAAGGGACACAGTCGATAACAGGAGGCTTAGTGTAAAACAGCCGAACTCAGAAATTCCAGGGGCTAGATGGAGCACTAGTAGGAATCCCAAATTTCTTTTATTTTATTTTATTTTTTTGATATTTTTTTCCAACTCACTAGTAAACAGGAAGAAACCACAAAAAATTTCAGCTCAAACCGAGATAGGACGTGGCCTACAGAAAATCTTGAAGTTTCAGAAAACGTCGGGTTTCAACTTGAATGAATTTTTTCTTTAGCTTCCCGATTTTTCTTGAATTTTTTGACGAGGGCACACAGGGCGTAGCCGAGTGTGGGTATGCTCAACTTTTTGTCAAGAATCTCCTGTAAAAATTTCAGCCAAAACGGACAACCGAGCGAAAAGTTATGGCTATTTTACCGAAGGGGTGTCGGAATCGGTTATGAAGAACCCGGGGGTTTGAGTGAAATCCGAGTCGGGCTTGGGGTCGGGTAGGGAGTTTTTTGGCAAGGTGGATGCAGCGGAAAGTGGAATTTATGAAAAGTGGTCCGAGGTGGTGAGGGTAGGTTTAGGGTGGGATTAGGGTGGGCGTGTTGATCAATCAACCCTAGCACACAAAGCCGACAAAACCGAGGATGGTGAAGGGGATGGCGGCTAGGGTTGCAAGGGAAACACTACTGACGATAAAAACACAAACTAAATCAGCGACTAAATAAGAACTAGGGCACAAACTCAACACTACGGACTCTGAAATTGAAATATGCAAAGGCTAAACACGTGGTTATGGGCGGGAGAAAATTTATTTTTTGGTATTTTCAGTGGATGATAGGAAGAACACGAAAACAAAACTAAAGAGTAGTGTGAACCTGACGGTGCACCTGAAGCTCTGATTACCACTTGATGTGAACAAGGGTTCCCGATCTTCGGAAAGGTTCTTGGTAAGTTGATTTGGTCGGAGGCGACACACAAATCGATCCGGCTTCAGAACAGCACGTTCTAAACCCCGCAATCGCAGCACGACGTCTCCTCTGGTTATCAACCGTCCAAAAGACGATTGACCTCGCCGAGAAGGCTGATCCCTGCCTGCGAATCAAGAACACAAGCATGAACAACGAAGATTGCAACACAATTGCAGATGTATGATTAAACTCTCGAAGTTGGGGTCTCACAAATCGATGAACGGCGAAACTGTTTATGAACAGAATTGATCTAAGCAAAACCCGAACCCTAATGGTGCAGCAGCGGCTGTATATAAAGACCCTAGGTTCGTGCAAGACCCTCTGGACGCGCCCTTAATTGGGCTCAACTAGATACAAAACCCAAAGGCCAAAAATAGGCGACGCAGCACCGACACAGATTCTGGACTCTGTCTTGTTTTGACGATTCCCGATGACTCCTGATGAATTTTGACATAAGACCAGTGGCATTGGAAAGGTCTTCTCCTTATCTTTCCGTGCATATGTAGAACGTCCAAATTCGAGTCCGTATGCGTCCTGGGCGACTATTTTAGTATAGACTGGTCCTGGGCCCCGAAACAGACTCGAAGTCGGTTTTGATTGGGCCTCCACTTTGGCTTCCAAGCCCTTGCTGGTCCTCCACGTTCCCAGCTCCTTCTCCCATCATCTCCTGGTCTTCTCCATGGTTTCTAATCATAAAATAATCATTAGGTAGCAAACCATTCTCAAAAGTAACATATAGCGAAGAATGTAGGAACGAGCTCACCTCTAAATTTAGTCGTCGTGCACGAGCTCTAGTCATTGGACCTTGCAAGTCCAGATTTGGAGGAGTGTTGTGTGTATCCATAGGAGTGATGTCCTCATCAAAGCCAATGCAGCGAAGAAAGCTGATAAAGTCACAAAGTCATCTTTGAAGAGGAAGCAGTCCGATTCACATACTACTTCTTTAAAGAAGAAGGTCAGCCGAATCAAAATCAAGCAAGCCTCTGAGTAAGTCTCTTCACGTCTTCATCAAATTTATCCAAAGTATATTTGGTCTCTGATTTATTTTATGTTAGTGAACAAACTACTCGGTCATCTAGGACGCCGAGTGTCTCCGTGTCTAAGGACACAGTGCAGACTCCAATGCCTCGTCCAATCGACCCGGCCTAGTCTGTTGTCACACCATCAAGTGCGCAGACTGAGACGACGAAGTCTCCTGGAGCTCCAGCACCGCCGCCGACCGGCAATGTGCCTTCTCCCATCAAGGATAAGGCAACACTAGCCGAGAAGCCAATGGGTCGGCCTGAAGCCGAAGACATGGAGGTCCTCCGTCAACACCGCGAAGCAACCAAGGTACAACAATACCGAGGTTTTTTACTTCCCTTCTCAAGTTAATTGTTGCATCTAACCATGACTACCTCTCTTACTTAGAAAATATATTCTCTGGTGGAGAAAAAGTAGGCAAGAATAGAATTCCTTGAGGCCGAAAGCTTTGGTATGTTCTGGAGTCTTCTACATTGTGTAAATTTCTTGCCAGATTACTGACTTATTGGCACTCTGAATCTTTCAGTCACCGTTGAGCAGCTCACCAAGGCCAGAAAGCAAGTGGAAAAGCTGCTGACCGACTTTAAGGAGGCCACCAATTCTTTGGAGCAAAGCCGTCTTGATAGCGTTGGTAAAGACTTTTAAGCCTTTCTTTCTTTATTGATCTTGACGCTAAGGACTTCTTGCTTTGTCTTCAGCTCATGAGACAAAAGAAGCTGACCTGGAGAAGGTTACTTCAAACCAGCAGAGATATTTAGATGCTCTGACTATAAAGTCGCTCGGAGAACAGAGCTCGAGAACGCCCGATTGGAGAAGAAGTTGAAGGAGAACGAGGAGAAACTAAAGGATGCCAAAAGCACCACAGCAACTTTTAAATGTAATTTTATCAGTAAGCCCTCCATTGTTTCCTTTATCATCCCCCTTGTAGATTTCATCCTCCAACATTCTTATGGCTTTTGTAGCTTTATATTATGGCGCTCAAAAAGCATTGAAGTATATCCATGCTAACCAAGTTGAGAAGACCGGACACTCCATAGAGTACTTGCTGGGGCACGCTTCAGAGACGATCGCTGATCATACCAAGAGGGTGGCAACTGAGGCCAGGAGTCAAGTGTTGGCTATTTGCTAGTCTTGGGCTCCTGAACTGCCATTGGACAAAGTCAAGGAGGGCTTCAACCCTAATTTGTCGGTCAAACAATGCCAATTGTTGCTGGACTCAATGATGGAGACCTTCCGTGCCTTGGTAGAGAACATCGACGTCGCTCTGACTATGCCGACTCCGCCGGCTTCTCCTGAAATAGAAGATGATGCTTTTTCTCCTTCACTGGAGCTATAAATTATATAATTAAATACATTAGTATTATTTGAATAGGAAAACAATATTGTTCCTATGTAAATAATAATAATTATTATTTTTTCTTAGTTGCTAAACAAGTTAGAAAGTCAACTGAAAAGCCATAGTAGCAATCTCCTGTCACTTATAGTAGATCGGTCAGTATTAGCTGCGTTATTCGTGCTTTAGCACTTCAACCATTTTACCATAAGATCTTAGAGATAAAACAGAAGATGCATCGGTCTGCCTTAGCATATTAGGTCGTAATTCATAGCTGCAATAATCAGAGTCGACCAATTGACACATGACCTCTCGCACTTTGGCTCTGGGTTTAGTGTAGTGGCAGTCTGCTGTGCAGTACAAATTGTATGACTGTAATGTTTCAGCGTTAGACCAATATAAGACCATGTCAAAATATGAGGAACCGGTCGGCAAAATCCAAAACTAGAATTTATCAAGGTTAAGAAGTAGTGGTATATTATTACTAGCCTCTTGGATCGAAGGTTTATTATGTAAATTAAGGAATCAAGACAAATAAGAACGAAATCAACAAAAGCATCTTTCATCAAAAAGACTGAAGTTTTATTCAAAAATAATTTATGTGAATACAAATAAAATAGACTAAGTATAAACGCAATGTAATTGGTTAATGTTCCAGGAGTTTGGTACGTCGTCGCGATCTTCATACATCAGTCGATAAGCCCCCGGCCGAGTGACTTCTTTGACCACATAAGGTCCGTCCCATTTAGGGGACAACTTGTGCCAATTCTTGGTCGAATACACTTGGTGCAGCACTAAATCTCCAACATATAACTAATGACTTCGGACATTCTTGTCGTAATAACATCGCAAGCCTTGTTGGTAGACTGCTGACCGAAACAGAGCACGATCACGCATCTCCTCTGCCTCAATCAGCTCAATCTCTCGGTTGTTTTTAGAAAGCTTCTCATAATATCCCTTGACTCATGGTAAAACGAGGTTTATGTGACACTCCTAGTGTCATAAAGGTTCCAATAACAACACCTTAGTCATCACAAGAGCCTAACACTAAGAATTTGAACTGAAATGACCAATTTGAACCAATTTCAAAGAAATTTGAATGACACTTATACTACAAGTCCCAACTTTTCAATGTAAGTCACCACTGCTAAAAATATACGTTGTTGGTCATGGTCAAATATAATTTTGAGGATTTTCTCAGATTTTTATTCCATTAATAGATTCCCCAAATAAATGGTAGATTGGTCAAAAACCAGCTCTATTCACAAAATTCCTAATTAAATCTTATCGAGAACTGATGGTACTTAGTATTTTTAAAAAATCCAGCACATTATGGGGAGCCTGCCCTATTTTTGGTTTAATTTTACCAACTCTAGATTAATTCACACAAAAAGATTAAATGTAGCCAGCTGTTGGGGTGGGAAAAATAAAAGAAAAAGAAAATTCCCTGTGGGACACACCTGTCGACGACTTCAAACAAACACACCGGCTCCTTCCTGCGCTCCCACCTGCCCGTACGCCGCGTGGGCGCCGTCGACTCGGCATCCGCCGTGCCCACAGATCGACGCCCCACCCCGTTCCGACATCCCCTCTGTCGCCCCCGCGGTCCGAACACCCCCCCTGCCCATTGTTTGTCTTGCGCGCGACTTCCATTCTCTGCTCTCTCCTTCCGCCATGGCGCTCGCCATCGCCGCTGCGTGAGCCCCAGCGCCCAGCCGCTGCACCGCCTCCCCGCCCCTGCCGTGAGCACCGTAAGTTTCATGCCAGCACCCTGGTGCTCCCCGCGGAGCTGCCGTCCTCTTTTCCCCCTCCGAGTCTCCGGCAATCGACCTCTTCTTCCCCACCTCCGACCGCCGCTCCTCCGCGTCGCCTGAACTCCCTGGTGAGCATCGACCCAGTTCCTTTGACATGTAGCGAGCTCTTGGCTTCACGTACCTCTCCGGCCTCAGTTGGCTCGCCCAAGCACAGGACCCCCGCCGGAACACCACCGCCGACCGCCGGAGTTCCGCCTCGTCGTCGTCGCAACAGCCTGGTGAGCCATTTCCTCTCCTTTTGCACGCCGCATGTTCGCTGGGACCCACTGGTTGCTATCCCGACAATGCTGCCGCAGCTGCCACCCCAACCGGCCACCGTTCTCACGCCGCCACGCGTGGCCCGCACCGCCGCGCGCGTGCTCGGCTCAGCCGAGCTGGCCAGTGGTCGGGATGGCCACTGGGCCACAATGGCCTTTGGGCCTAGCCTCGCTCTCGGGCCGCATCTGGCCCGAGGACGCCCCCGCGCGCGTGCTCGGTTGATGGGCCGCGCGAGATTCAGCCCGTTGGGCTGTCTAGATGCGGCCCGCGTAATCAAAATTCGATTTTCTCGTTTTATTCATTTCTAGAAAGGGGTAAAAATTATAAAATGCATAGTAAAGTATATAATAGGGATTTTGAAGAAAATAATTTTTTTTAGCTTTGTTTGGATCAGTACTAGTAGGGAAAAATGCTAAATCATATTGCTTGTTAGTTTTATTTTTAAGATTAAATTATGTGATAAAAACCATTATAAATTCATAACTAATTATGGGGAGCTGATAAAATCTTGAAACTTGACCACCAAATGGGGTTTTCAGTTTCTAGTCTCCCTGGAAAATGTCATAGTTGGAGTCTCTGTATATTAGCTGTAAATAATTTAACACCTTTTTCCTTATGATAATTAATTAAAATTATTGGCTTGGTCCAGGAGAGTGAAACTTGGCCAATAAATCATTCCAAGTATAATCTAACCATATTAAATAACCCCTGCACATTTGATGATCAGAACCATATCAACTTAATAAATTATGTCTCGAGTGCAATATTACCCGTTAATATATATATGGTTCCACCTTAGGGCTGCTTCATGGGTACTTAGTACTTTGCGAGGGTTGTGCTCGATACCCTAAAACATTCATTAAATAGCACCTACTGGTCAAGGACATCACTTATGTAGCTTAACCGTAGCCGACACATACACACCGTACCTTGGTACGATGTCGTCGCGGTTAAATACTGGAGTCCATGAAGGAAATACACGAAATGCTCTCATCCGGTGCCTTCGCTAAATACGCTACATTGCTACACTAATTAAAACACCCTACCCACTTTCATGAGAAATGGTGTACATTAACGTATTTATTGAGGAAGTGCCATGAATCTTCTCCCATAAGCTTCATCTTTTGCATCATAGAGATCACGCAGTGAACCACGTAGAGACGGGACCGGAGCAGGATCCAGAAGGAGCCGAAGGTGCCATAACTGAGCAAGAGGAGAACCAAGGCAAGCCCCGGTGCAATATCCCCATTTTAAATTTTTATTCTATCAGTAGCTAGGGGTGTAGGCTTGCCTGTGCATTAAGTCTATAGGAGTTATTTGAAAACCTAGTATTGCAGTAGGATCCCTGTACCCGGTATTAGTCTCAGGACGGTAGTCGCTCTGCTTAATTTAGGACGACTACTCATCGAGTGGTATGGAGACCACTCGTAGATAGAAAATATTATCACTGGGAAATGATATCAGATGAAGGAAAGGGTGGATGGAATCACAATGAAGACCGGACAGGCAACTAGGTGGAAAGGGGAGGACAGCTTGTCTTCACGGAGGTAGCCCCGTCCGAGTCACCTAAGGCTACGTGTCGTGTCCGGCCCATGGGATCAAGTTTGAACGTACTGTTTGCATGCTAGAGATATGGGCCCAGTAAACCGACGTAGCTACGACTACCACCTGGTCGGAAGATAGCATTCTCCCTTCTTTGGTGGAACTGGAGCTGAGAGGAGGGAGCAATCCACTCACGGATGGCGGCACAGGGCACATGGCGATGGGGGACCCTTCTCGGGGGAGTCTGGACCCGGAAGACCCTGCGGTACCGTAAGCGAAAGCTTGCTCCATGCGCCTTCCAGGAATCGCATATGGGTCGTGCAAGCAGGTTTCTCCTGTAGGATGTAAATCGATTCAAGTCGTCGCCCCTCATAGTAACGAGTACCACTTGATCGCTGCTCCGGAATAGTGTCGGAAGCCATCAAGATGATAAGTGGATTTAATACTGCTGTTTGGAATTATTAAGATTGTATTGCAACCATGATTGTTATAGCTTTAGTGCAAACTAAATTTATGATTATTCCGCATAACAACTTAACTTGATGCTAAAAACTTGAAAATTAAGGATCCACTCTTAGGCTAGCTTTTTGGCAATATAAACCCTATCCCTAGCCTTTGCATGTCTAGGCGTCGGCTGTAGATGGCCATTTTGACGGGTCAGTCTTGCTAAGTAAATTAGCGTAGCTCTATGTGGTTTTCAGATGACCAGGGAGGAGACTACCACTGCGGTGGAAGATTCCACTGGGAGGGCCAGCGCCTCGACTGTTGGAACATCGAGTGGGAGCTATGCACGAATGAAAACGAGGAGTAGTTCCTTGCTTGCCGGTACGGTGCTTGGGCAAGGCACCTATTATGGCCGGGTTGTTCCCTGTGTGTCGCCGTGAGAGGGCGACTGTATCTTACCTATTTCGTCAAATTGGTGAACCAATGTTGAACAATTCGCTTTCGCAGTTTACTTCTGACAAAACTCTGGTTTGAAATATAACTTCGGATTTATATAAAACTCTGTTCCCCACCTATGATCTTGTTGCAATTATATTTTTCTGTCATGTGTTGTACTATTGGGCGTCGCAGCGCGTGTCGCCACCCGAGGGAGATCCTGGAACGGAGCCGTCTCCGTGGTAAGGCGGTTCTGTGACAGCGTGGTATTAGAGCTATCTCGGGAATACTGCAATATTCAAAGACATATTTTTAAAAACCCCGTAACGAACGTGTGAGGACGTGCCCAATAGGTTATTAATAGTTATGATCCAGGTGACAAAGCTAACTGTAGGAGGTTGTTTATTTAAATACTGCATCTACGACATCGTCAACGCAGGTATGTGTCCAGCCCAGTGGACTGTAACATGGGAAGCTAGCACAATGATGTGAACGCGGGCTGATTGCGTAAAACATCAGTGTCCTGCCCTAGGACAATAATAAGAGATTATTTTCGGCTCGTTTCTTTTGATTTGATGTATTGTTTCTAGAATGAATCTTTTGTAGGTACGCTAACCACGATTCTCGTAAGAAACGAGTAGCATACGACTAACTTGAGAGATTGATTGCCACCGACTATACGTATGGTCCTATTCGTGACAAAATTTTATTTTGTGAGGACGGGTAGGCCGAAGTCATATGCATACATGAAAAACATTAAAAAGGCATCAAGACATGAACATGAAATTGAAATTTCAGCAGAAATGTCGTCCACATAAAAATCGATACCTTCTCACTCGTGAGTCAAAAGCATGCAAATAAACACTATTGAAATCACGAACGAACTCTCTGTACATCCAGCAAGAAAATTTTGGTTTAAGAATTACCGGACAATACCATTTTTAACCGTCCATGTCAGCACGTCGAACTCGGGTTAATCTAAAATCCAGATTTTAACCTATCGGGTAAAATTTATAACTCCTGATTCCCACATCGGATGGGGATGAGCAAGAACTCGTTGGAAAGGTGGTGAAAAACCCTACCACCTTAGTATTCAATCACTGTCTAGAATCCGTAAGTAAGATCGCCTAAAAGCTCGACGAAGTGGTTGCTGTGCCCTAGGACAGAACATACCATTCAGCGAAGTAACCGAATTCCCCTCTAGATTATGTAACTACCTACGGTGGCTAGATTCTGCATATCACTCATCGCATCATATTGTTTTATTTTGACTTGCACTCTCTGTGTTGGAACAAGTACTCACTATTGGGATTTGTGTTCCAGATGGACGAGCACGAGTTTGAGGTGTTCTAGCACGACGGGTGGCGTTACACCACCGGTCTTCACCACCGTGGCTTTCCCACTCTCCTGTGGGAGATGCTACACACCTTGGGCTATGAGGAGCAGCCTTCATACCGTGGGCGTGAGACCCGCCGCCACGGTGTGCCTTTTGCAGAGGTGCATCTCAGCGTCTCTCCACACCCGCGCAACCCCGACTTGGCGGGTATGGAGAGCACAGTCACGGTTGGGAGCCTCAGGGAGGGCCTGGAGAGAGTCGCCCACTGGGCTCTCACTCACTTCTGTGGGCGCAATGTAGCAGCACTCTCGGGGACTCCGTTCGAGATGATCCCCATTTGGCACCAGGCTGACCCGGTATGGCAGAGGCGCGTCTCTCGCGACGACTACCCGGAGTACAACGCGGGATACCACCGCGTAGCTCACTACTCCGAGTACCTCCTCAACTTGGATGAGGAGTCTAGCAGCCGCAGCAGGATCTTGCTGGCGGATGCTGAGCAGGTGTGGGTGCAGAGGAACGACCTGCAGACACAGGTCAATGCACAGCAGAGAGAGATTCAGCGGTTAACCGCTGCTCTTGAGGCGAGTGAGACTCGCGTGTCAGAGGTCACTGAGCAGCGCGACACTCTCGCGTAGGAGGTGGATAGACGAGGTATCATTATGCAGCAGCGGGCCAACCACAACGAGCACCTGCAGCAGCAGCTGGCGAGTGCCCAGCAGGAGATGGACCTTATGGTGGAGGACCTGGAGACCCCGGCTCACGAGAACCAGGACCTCCACGCTCACTTGGATGCGATGGCTGCACCGCCGGCAGCATCCGTGGAGGAGGAGCCCGAGGAGGACGTGGGCGAGGAGTCCGACGTGGACTACGAGCCACCCGCCCTGACAGGCATAGACTATCCAGGACCCTCTGGCCCTGCCGGAGACAGGGCGTAGTAGTCGTAATGGACACGACTGGGTTGTACATGTAGGGCAGGGTAGTTGGATAGCTTTTGGACGCTCCACGCATGGTTGTGGTATTTTGGGGATCACCCGCGTGAATAGCTTTTGGAAACTCGATGGCCACATATTCCGAGTTTATGTAGAATGGAACTGTTGACTTGTACTAGGACCGGTGTTAACTTGGAAATTTCAGCTTTTATCAAAATTATGTTGTTTACCAAATTGCTGCCCCGTGTGCTGTGTTATTTGATTTGGTAACCTATAATGATCATGTTGGATAAGAGACTAATTGTAACCCTTATTCTTACATTTCAGAATGGTGCGCACCCGCAACACCAATGAGCTGCATGGTGAGCAGCCCGAAGGTTCCAGGGCTAGGGGAAATGACTCTCCATGAGGGACTCCACCATCACCGCCGCCACCCAACCCCATGCAGATGATGGCACAGTTTTTTGCTACTATGATGGAGAGCCAGCAGCAGCAGGCGGAGTTCATGCGGGAGCTGGCGCAGCAAAACCTAGCAGCCCAAAATGCTAGGGGCCACAACGACGGCGCACCGCAGAGCAGCTCCTACGCTGATTTCCTCGCCACCAGGCCACCCACGTTCAGCTCAACCACTGAGCCCATGGAAGCGGAGAATTTTCTTCGCATGCTCGAGTCCAAATTTGGGCTCCTTAACTGCACGCCTGTGCAGAAGACGTTGTTCGTAGCGCAGCAGCTGCATGGTGCGGCTGGGGCATGGAGGGCCAACCATGTCACCTCTGTGGGAGCGGACCAGCAGATTACATGGGATGACTTCAAAGATGCGTTCCGTGCTCACTACATCCCTACGGGGCTCGTCCACAGGAAGGCACGTGAATTCGTCGCTCTGAAGCAGGGCAACCGCAGCGTCGAAGAATACTGCAAAGAGTTCAACCGGTTGGCGCTATACGCCCCAGAACATGTTGACACCCCCGCCAAGCGCAAGGACCGTTTCTTGGAGGGGCTAAGTGCAGAGATGCAGGACCGCCTCAACCTTAATATGGGTGGCACATTCGCTGAGTTTGTCAACAATGCTATCGTCACGGAAGACAGATATTGCAAGGTGATGGCAGAACGGAAGCGGTCCGCAAGTGCTATGGGGCCATCCAGTGGACCCCTACAGAAGTTTCGCATGGTGTACACCACCCCGTCGGGACAGAGGTACCGTTCTGCCCCGTGCCAGCATCTGTTGTGCGCCCGCCTCACCCAGCACAGCAGCGACCCCCGGCACCACGTCAGCAGCAGAGCCAAGGTGGGTTTTGCCCGCCACAGCAGCCGAACGCTCAGACTGGACCTTTCCCCTATTACAACTACGGTCGTCTGGGGCACTTCTCGAGGGAGTGCCCGCACCCTAAGAAGAGCACTGGCCAGAACCCGCCAAGGAACAACAACAGCGGCAACAACAACCGCAACAACCGAGGGCCAGTTCGTGCTAGGCGAGTGAACAACACCACCCTGGAGGAGATTCCGGAGAACAGCCCCATCCTCGCTGGTATGTTCTCTGCTCGAGACCACCCTGCACAAGTTCTTTTTGATTCGGGAGCATCACCTAGCTTTGTTAGTGGGTTCTTTGTTGATAAGTACCGGCTGCCTCGCACCCTTATGAAAGCACGATACACCATTAGATCAGTTGGTGGACAAACCCCTGCTCTATATGAAATTGAGAAACTCCCAATAACCCTAGGAGCAAAAGTCTACCCTACCAAGTGCATGGTCTTAGAGGGGTGCAACGTTGACATTATTATGGGCATGCCGTGGATGAGGCAACATAAAGCTATATTGGACTTAGACACCTACACTGTACACCTAAACTCTCCCACCCATGGTAGCGTAAGCTTCCGGGTACGACCTCCCAAACTGGCCGCACCCAGCATTCACTACATCACCACCGGGCAGATAAAGGATATTCCAGTGGTTCGGGAATTTCCGGACGTATTCCGTGACGATCTCCCTGGACTTCCACCAGATCAGGACGTTGAGTTCAAGATTGAGCTTCAGCCAGGGACGGCACCTATATCCAAAAGGCCGTATAAAATGGCGCCTAAGGAACTAGCTGAGTTAAAAGAGCAGCTAAAGGAGCTGCTAGATAAGGGATTCATTCGACCAACTTCCTCACCTTGGGGTTGTCCGGCACTATTCGTGAAAAAGAAAGATGAGACCTTGAGGCTATGTGTAGATTACCGACCCCTCAATGCGGTGACTGTCAAGAACAAATACCCACTGCCCCATATAGACATTCTCTTTGACCAGTTGATTGGAGCTAAGGTTTTCTCCAAGATTGATCTCCGGTCTGGATACCATCAAATTAAAATCCCTGCCGAAGATGTTCGCAAGACAACATTTTCTACCCGATACGGACTATATGAGTATTTAGTGATGTCGTTTGGATTGACAAACGCACCGGCACATTTCATGTATCTCATGAACTCGGTGTTCATGCCTGAGTTGGACAAGTTTGTGGTGGTGTTCATTGACGACATCCTAGTCTACTCGAAATCAGAGGAAGAACATGCAGAGCATCTCCGTGTTGTATTACAAAGGTTAAGGGAGCACCAGCTATATGCTCAGTTTAGCAAGTGCGAGTTTTGGTTGAAGCAAGTACCATTTTTAGGCCATATTGTCTCGGAAGAAGGCATCACGGTAGATCCCAGCAAGGTAAGAGATGTACTGAATTGGAAGACATCAAAGACCGTATTCCATATACGCAGTTTTCTGGGATTAGCTGGTTACTACCGCCGTTTCATTCCCAATTTCTCCAAAATTGCAAGGCGCATGACCGAGTTGCTTAAGAAGGACAAGAAATTCATATGGGATAAAGGCTGCGAAAGTGCTTTTCAAACCTTAAAGAAGCACCTAACCAAGGCCCCAGTATTAGCTCAACCGGACCTGGGGAAACCGTTCGATTTCTATTGTGACGCTTCGGGTATTGGATTGGGATGCGTGCTCATGCAAGATGGGAGAGTCATTGCTTATTGATCAAGGCAATTGAGGAAGCACGAGCAGAATTACCCCGCGCATGATCTGGAATTGGCAGCAGTGGTGCTAGCCTTAAAGATGTGGAGGCATTACCTCCTTGGGAATTTAGTTCGTATATACACCGACCACAAAAGCTTGAAGTACATTTTCACTCAAGACCACCTGAACATGAGACAGCGCTGTTGGTTGGAGTTGATTAAGGACTACGAGTTGGAAATGCACTACCACCCAGGAAAGGCTAATGTTGTGGCTGACGCACTAAGCCGCAAGGCCCAATGCCACCACATTCTGGTCAGCCCGTAAGTCCAAGATGGACATTACGTTCAAATAACACCCCACAGAGCCCTCTATAACCTAGCATTAATTCCTACCTTACGGGAAGAAATAGTGGCAGCCCAGAAAAATGATAGAGGCATAGCACATCTCAGAAGGAGACTAGAAGAGGGCGATGCTAAGGTATAATGCTTTCGAGAAGATGCAGAAGATGTTTTATGGTTCAAGGATCGACTGGTGGTGCCTAAGGATATGGAACTCCGCAAGAAGATTCTGGACGAGGCTCATATTACAAAGTACTCCATGCATCCGGGCAGCAACAAGATGTACCATGACTTGAGATCCAGATATTGGTGGACTCGTATGGAAAGGGAAATAGCCCGATATGTCGCACAGTGTGATACCTGCCGCCAAGTCAAGGCCGATCATCTGAAGAAGGCAGGCCTACTACAACCCTTGAGTGTTCTAGCCTGGAAATAGGAAGATATCAGCATGGATTTCGTCGTTGGTCTACCGTCGATGTCACATAAATTCGACTCCATATGGGTCATTGTTGATAGGTTGACACAGGTCGCCCACTTTATCCTAGTGTCGACGCGGTTCAAGATGTAGAAATATGCGCAACTATACATTGAGCGAATCATGTGTTTGCACGGAATGCCCAAGACTATCGTATCCGATAGAGGCTCTCAGTTTGTGGGACGCTTTTGGGAGAAGCTACACGAGACACTAGGCACCAGGTTGATTAGAGGTTCCGTGTACCGCCCCCAAACAGACGGTCAGACGGAACGAGTTAACCAAATATTGGAAGACATGTTGAGGGCGTACGTATTGAATCACAACAAAAAGTGGGATGAGTGCCTACCCTTGGCAGAATTTGCATAAAACAGTAGTTACCAGGAAAGCATCAAGATGGCACCATTCAAGGCTCTCTATGGGCGCCGCTGTCGCACACCACTGAGTTGGTCAGAATCAGGGGAAAGGGTAATATTTGGCCCGGAACTAGTGCAGCAAGCTGAGCAGAAAGTGCTTGAAATCCAATCAAACTTACGAGCGGCGAAATCCAAGCAGAAAAGTTATGCGGATAAAAGGCGCCGCCCGTTGGAATTCAGGGTCGGCGATATGGTCTACCTCCGAGTGTCACCCACCAAGGGTGTACAGCGGTTTTGGATTCGCGGGAAGTTAGCACCTTGTTATATCGGCCCCTACCCAATCATTGCGAAATGCGGACCCGTGGCCTACCAGCTTCAACTGCCAGTGGAACTCACTGGAGTGCATGACACGTTCCATGTGTCCCAACTCAAGAAATGTTTAAAGACACCAGTAAACATACCATTGGAGAGCACTAAAGAACTACAACCCGACCTAACGTATTCCGAGCGTCCGGTGAAAGTGCTAGACGAGAAGGAACGAACGACACGTAAGAAGACACTCAAGTACTATAAGGTTCAATGGAGCAACCATACTGCCAGGGAGGCTACTTGGGAAACTGGAGAGTTCCTGCAAAGCCACTACCTCGAGTTCCTAAGCCACCACTTAGGTAATCCGTTATCACATCCTTTAATCTCGGGATGAGATTTCTTTAAGCGGGGAGGGCTGTGACACTCCTAGTGTCATAAAGGTTCCAAGAACAACACCTTAGTCATCACAAGATCCTAACACTAAGAATTTGAACTGAAATGACCAATTTGAACCAATTTCAAACAAATTTGAATGACACTTATACTACAAGTCCCAACTTTTCAATGTAAGTCACCACTACCAAAAATATACGTTGTTGGTCATGGTCGAATATAATTTTGAGGATTTTCTCAATTTTTATTCTATTAATAGATGCCCCAAATGAATGGTAGATTGGTCAAAAACCAGCTCTATTCACAAAATTCCTAATTAAGTCTTATCGAGAACTGATGGTAGTTAGTATTTTTAAAACATCCAACACATTATGGGGAACCTGCGCTATTTTTGGTTTAATTTTACCAACTATAGATTAATTCACACAAAAAGATTAAACATAGCCGACTGTCGGGGTGGGAAAAATAAAAGAAAAAAGAAAACTCCCTGTGGGACACACCTGTCGGCGACTTCAAACAAACACACCGGCTCCTCCCCGTGCTCCCGCCTGCCCGTACGCCGTGTGGGCGCCGTCGATTCAACATCCGCCGCCCCTACGGATAGATGCCCCCACCCCGTTCCGACATCCCCTCTGTCGCCCCCGCGGTTCCAACACCCCCCCTGTCCATTCTCTCTCTCACGCGCGACTCCGATTCTCTGCTCTCTCCTTCCGCCGAGGTGCTCGCCATCGCCGCCGCGTGAGCCCCGGCGCCCGGCCGCTACACCGCCTCCAAGCCCCTGCCGTGAGCACCGCAAGTTTCGTGCTAGCACCCTGGTGCTCCCCACGGAGCTACCGTCCTCTTTCCCCATCCGAGTCTCTGGCAATCGATCTCTTCTTCCCCGCCTCCGACCGCCGCTCCTATGTGTCGCCCGAACTCCCTGGTGAGCATCGACCCAATTCCTTTGACATGCAGCGAGCTCTTGGCTTCGCGTACCTCTCCGGCCTCACTCAGCTCGCCCAAGCACAGGACCCCCGCCAGAACGCCACCGCCGACCGTCGTAGTTCCGCCTCGTCGTCGCCGCACCAGCCTGGTGAGCCATTTCCTCTCCTTTCGCGCGCCGCATGTTCGCTGGGACCCACCGGTTGCTATCCCGGCAATGCTGCCGCAGCTGCCACCCCAGCGGGCCACCGTGGTCGCGCCACTGCGCGCGCTTGGCTCAGCCCAGCTGGCCAGTGGCCGGGATGGCCACTAGGCCGCAATGGCCTTTGGGCCTGGCCTCCGTCTCGGGCCGCATCTGGCCCCAGGACGCCCTCGCACGCGTGTTCGGCCGATGTGCCGCGCGAGATTCAGCCCGTTGGGCTGTCTGGATGCGGCCCGCGTAATCAAAAATCGATTTTCTCGTTTTATTCATTTCCAGAAAGAGGTAAAACTTGTAAAATGCATAGTAAAGTATATAATAGGGATTTTGAAGCAAAATAAATTTTTTTATCTTTGTTTGGATCAGTACTAGTAGGGAAAAATACTAAATCACATTGCTTGTTAGTTTTATTTTTAAGATTAAATTATGTGATAAAAACCATTATAAATTCATAACTAATTAGGGGAGCTGATAAAATCTTGAAACTTGACCACCAAATGGGGTTTTCAGTTTCTAGTCTCCCTGGAAAATGTCATAGTGTGAGTCTCTGTATATTAGCTGTAAATAATTTGACACCTTTTTCCTTATGATAATTAATTAAAATTATTGGCTTGGTCCAGGAGAGTGAAACTTGGCCAATAAATCACTCCTAGTATAATCTAACCATATTAAATCACCCCTGCTCATTTGATGATCAGAACCATGTCAACTTAATAAATTGTGTCTCGAGTGCAATATTACCCGTTAATATATATATGGTTTCACCTTAGGGCTGCTTCATGGGTACTTAGTACTTTGCGAGGGTTGTGCTCGATACCCTAAAATATTAATTAAATAGCACCTACTGGTCATGGACATCACTTATATAGCTTAACCCCGGCCGACACATACACACCGTACCTTGGTACGACGTCGTCGCGGTTAAGTACTGGAGTCCATGAAGGAAATACACGAAATGCTCTGACCCGGTGCCTCCGCTAAATATGCTACATTGCTGCACTAATTAACACATCCTGCCCAGTTCCATGAGAAATGGTATACATTAACGTATTTATTGAGGAAGTGCCATGAATCTTATCTCATAAGCATCATCTTTTGCATCATATAGATCACGCAGTGAACCACGTGGAGACGGGACCGGAGCAGGATCCAGAAGGAGCCGGAGGTGCCGTAACTGAGCAAGAGCAGAATCAAGGCAAGCCCCAGTGCATTATCCCCGTTTTAAATTTTTATTCTATCACTAGCTAGGGGTGTAGGCTTGCCTGTGCATTAAGTCTATAGGAGTTATTTGAAAACCTAGTATTGCAGTAGGATCCCTGTACCCGGTATTAGTCTCAGGACGGTAGTCGCTCTGCTTAATTTAGGACGACTACTCATCGAGTGGTATGGAGACCACTCGTAGATAGGAAATATTATCTCTGGGGAATGATATCGGATGAAGGAAAGGGTGGATGGAATCACAATGAAGACCGGACGGGCAACTAGGTGGAAAGGGAAGGACATCTTGTCTTCAGGAGGTAGCCCCGTCCGAGTCAGCTAAGGCTACGCCTCGTGTCCGGCCCATGGGATCAAGTTTGAACATACTGTTTGCATGCTGGAGATATGGGCCCAGTAAACCGACGTAGCTACGACTACCGCCTGGTCGAAAGATAGCCTTCTCCCTTCTTTGGTGGAACTGGGGCTGAGAGGAGGGAGCAATCCACCCACAGATGGCGGCATGGGGCGCATCGCGATGGGGACCCTTCTCAGGGGAGTCTGGACCCGGAAGACCCTATGGTACTGTAAGCAAAAGGTTGCTCCATGCGGCTTCCAGGAATCGCGTATGGGTCGTGCAAGCAGGTTTCTCCTGCAGGATGTAAATTGATTCGAGTCGCTGCCCCTCATAGTAATGAGTACCACTTGATCGCTGCTCCGGAATAGTGTCGGAAGCCATCAAGATGATAAGTGGATTTAATACTACTGTTTGGAATTATTAAAATTGTATTGCAACCATGATTGTTATAGCTTTAGTGCAAATTAATTTATGATTATTCCGCATGACAACTTAACTTGATGCTAAAAACTTGAAAAATAAGGATCCACTCTTAGGCTGGCTTTCTAGCAATATAAACCCTATCCCTAGCCTTTGCATGACTAGGCCTCGGCTATAGATGGCCATTTTGACGGGTCAGTCTTGCTGAGTAAATTAGTTACTCAGGGCGTAGCTCTATGTGGTTTTCAGATGACCAGGGAGGAGACTGCCACTGCGGTGGAAGATTCCACTGGGAGGGCCAACGCCCCGACTGTTGGAACATCGAGTGAGAGCTATGCACGAATGAATACGAGGATTAGTTCCTTGCTTGCCGGTACGGCGCTTGGGCAAGGCACCTATTATGGCCGGGTTGTTCCCTGTGTGTCACCGTGAGAGGGCGACTGTATCTTACCTATTTCATCGAGTTGGTGCACCAATGTTGAACAATTCGCTTCCGCAGTTTACTTCTGAGAAAACTCTAGTTTGTAAGATAACTTTGGATTTATATAAAACTCTGTTCCCCACCTATGCTCTTGTTGCAATTATATTATTCTATCATGTGTTGTACTATTGGGCGTCGCAGCGCGTGTCACCACCCGAGGGAGATCCTTGAACAGAGCCATCTCCGTGGTAAGCTGGTTCCATGATAGTTTACCTCAGTCGATAACATGGCTTCAGAGCCGTAGACCAATGGGAAAGGTGATTGACCGGTAGCCCGACTGACATTAGTGCGCAGCCCCCAGAGAACCGAAGGTAACTCTCGAACCCACCGACCGGCATACGGCTTGAGCCTATCAAAAATCTGGGGCTTCAACCCCTGAAGAATCGTATCTTTGGACCGTTTGACCTGCCCATTGCTTTGAGGATAAGACACCGACGCAAAGTGGATTTTTATTCCCATCTCATTAGCAATGTCATGGAACTCCTCACATGTAAACTGAGTACCATTATCGGTAATGATATCATGAGGAACTCCAAACCGAGTGAAGACCTCTCTGACAAACTCGACCATCTTCTTTGAAGTAATCTTGCCAACCGGCTTTGCTTCGATCCACTTGGTGAACTTGTCAATGGCAACAAACAAATGAGTAAACCCACCTGGTCCTTTCTTGAAAGGACCGACAATATCGAGGCCCTAAACTACAAAAGGAAAAGTCATAGGTATCATCTGAAGTTGCTGCGAAGACACATGCATTTCCTGCGTAAAGAATTGATACCCTTCACACTTCTAAATGACTTGGTGTGCATCTTCGATCGCCGTGGGCCAATAAAACCCTTGCCGGAAAGCCTTGCTGACCAAAGTCTTGGAAGCTGCATGATTACCACATGCTCCTGCATGGATTTCTGCCATCAACTCTTTGCCTTCTGGAATTGAGATACAATGCACCAAGATATTCGATCCTCCTCTTCAATAGAGCAGGTCATCCATCATAAGGTATCCTTGGCATTTGGCCTTCAACCATTGTTGCTCATGCGGATCCGTAGGCAGCATACCCTTAGTCAGAAATTGGACAATTGAGTCATGCTAGTCAGTCTCCGTATCCACATCCATTGCTGGTTCAGCAACAATGGTCGTCATCACGTGTGACCGAGGAGAAATAGTGGGAGTATCCAGGTTGTTTAAGAAAACACCGGGTGGGACAATCGATCGTGACGATCCCATCTTGGCTAGCTCATCAATAGCCTGATTGTTATCGTGAAGAACATGCATGAACTTGAGTCCATCGAACTTGTTCTCTAGCTTCCTTACTTCTTGGCAGTAGGAAGCCATATTGTTATCCACACAGTTCCAATCCTTAGTGACCTGGTTGATGATTAGAGCCGAATCACCAAAGATATCAAGGCGCTAAATACCGAGTGATATGGCAATGCGCAGACCATGTAGGAGAGCTTCATACTCCGCAGTGTTGTTAGACGCGTGAAATTTGATTTGAAGGACATATCAGAGCTTCTCTCCTTGAGGTGAGATAAGCACGATTCCTGCCCCCTGCGCCTAGTAGTTAAAGTGATCCATCGAAGTACATCCTCCAATACTCAATTTCTTGCAGTGCAGGCGGCATTTGAATTTCAGTCCACTCAGAAACGAAGTCAGCCAGCGCCTATGCTTTGATCGCTGAGCAAGGTATGAACATAATGGTGTATTGACCAAGTTCAACCACCCATTTTGCAATTTTGCCGACCGCCTCACGATTGTGAAGAACCTCTCCGAGCATGAAAGATGTATGAACTTCAATTGGATGGGCTTGAAAATAGTGCTTTAACTTCCTCAGGGTGATCAAGAGCGCATATAGCAGCTTCAAGATCTGGTGATATTGTGTTTTGGAGGTATTCAAGACCTCGCTAACGAAGTACACTGGGTGTTGTACTTTTTGTACATGACCCTCTTGCTCTCAGTCGACCGTTAAAATGGTACTCACAACTCGAGTTGTGGTCGAAATATAGAGCTGAAGCTTTTCTTGCGGCTCTGGAGGCACTTGGACTGGAATATTGGTAAGGTGAACCTTTAATTCTTCCAAAGCAGACCGCGCCTCTTCTGTCTATACGAAGTTGTCTTGCTTCTTGAGCAGTTTGAAGAAAGCTAGACCCCTGACTCCTAATCGGGAGATAAAGCGACTCAAGGAAGCCATTTAACCGGTCAGCTTCTGTACATCTGTTTGAGAGTTTGGTGGCCCCATATCAAGGATCGCCTTGATTTTATCTGGGTTAGCCTCTATACCTCATTTCAAAATGATGTAACCGAGTAGCTTTCCGGAAGGTCCCCAAAAAATGCACTTCTTGGGATTCAACTTCATCGAGTATCACCTCAGGTTGTCAAACATCTCTGCCAGGTCAGAGAGAAGTTCTTCAATGTTTCGAGTCTTTACTACGATATACTCAACATATGCTTCTGTATTCTGACCGATCTAAGTTTCGAGGCAGCGTTGAATACCACGTTGGTAAGCCGCGCCAGCATTTTTCAGACCGAACGACATAGTAATATAGCAATAAGCGCTGAAGGGAGTTATAAAGAAATTCTTGATGATAGCTTGAATAGGCATCCAGAAAGCTTAGAAGCTCACACCCGGCTCTTGAGTCTACGATCTGGTCGATGCGTGGCAAAGCGAAGGGGTCCTTAGGACAAACCTTGTTCAAGTCAGTATAATCAGCGCACATACACCACTTTTTATTCTTCTTAGGTACAAGGACTGGATTAGCCAGCCAATCTAGATGGTACACTTCCTTTATAAATTTAGCATCTAATAATCTAGCTATCTCTTGCTTCATGGCGTCCTTGCGGTCTTGTGCATACCTTCTAAGTCTTTGCTTGACAGGGGTAGCCCCAGAAGGCACCCTTAATTCCTTCTCCATCATTTCCCTAGGAACTCCCGGCATGTCAGAGGGCTTCAATGCAAAGATGTCCCTGTTTTTCTAGAGGAAAACAGTGAGTGCGAGTTCCTATTTCTCCCTGAGGTCGGCCGTTGCATAGGTAACCTTAGCAGGGTCTTCAGGGTCGAGCGAGATCTCCTTGGTCTGGACATCGTCTGTCTACAGTTTCTCCTTGCTGGCCTTCTTCATGGGGACCTCCACGTCAGTCTTCACCTCATTGCCGACTGCCTTCTGGATCTCCAGCCGGTCAGACAACATCAACTGTCGGTTGACCATCTCACAACTCTGCACATCATAATCAAAACAATTCCGAAGATCAGAGTGGAGAGAGATGATTCCTTTGGGGCCTGACATCTTCATGGTGAGGTAAGGATAGTGCGAGACCGCGATGAATTTCGCCATCGCCGGTCTGCCGAGGATGGCATGGTAAGCTGACTCGAAGTCAGCCACCTAGAAGATGATGAGCTCGGTCCTGAAGTTTTTTCAGGTTTCAAAGGTGACAGGCAGAGCGATCTGTCCTATTGGAATAGAGGTCTTGCTTGGCACAATCCCATGGAAGGGAGAAAAACTAGGTTGTAGATCATTGACCATCAAGCCTAGCTCCATGAGGGTCTTGGTGAAGATCAAGTCAAGGTTGCTTCCTCCATCGATGAGTACTCTGTTGAACTTGACTCCCTTCATTGTTGCCGCGAGTACAAGTGGGTAGCGACCTGGCTTGGGCAGGTGTCTGGGGTGATCCGACCGATCAAAAGTAATTGAAGTTTCACACTACCTCATGTAATTGGGATCGGCTGGCTCTACGGAGTTGATCTTTCGCAGCTCTAGCTTCTGCATGCGCTTGGACGCGTAGGCATCCGGGCCTCCGAAGATGAAGTTGACTTCCTTTCGGGGCTCCTGGAACTCTCCTTCCTTGTCCTTGTCCTTACTGTTGTGCCTTGGCAGATCCTTGGCCACCTTCAGCATAGCTGTCGCGAAGCTTTTCAAACGGTAACAAATCCTTTGCCTTGTGGTTTCTCTTATGGTGCCATAGGCATGGGCCACTCAACAAGTCATCCATGGTCTACTGGTTCATTCGAGGATTCTTCTTGGATCGATCTACGGCAGTGACCATGTTCTCAGTCTTTCTCTTCTTGTCCTTTTTGGAGGACTCCGACTTGTCTGAGCGCTTCTCCTTTCCTTGGCCACGAATATCGTATAGTGCCAACTCTCCTGATGAGAACTTCTCAGTGATTTCAAAGCACTCTCGAGCAGTCAGATTGAGGTTATGATTCCTCCGACCAATCTCCCGAACCAGGTCATCACTCTGCCCCCCTCCTTGGAAGGCCGCAATAATCTGCTGGTCCGGAACATTAGATATCTCGGTCTTCTTGGCGCAAACACGCTTGATGTAGTCGCGCAGGGACTCGTCGGACTTCTGCTTGATCCGAGTGAGGTCAAAGTGGTTGCCCGACCGGTTGCACGTAGCTTGGAAGCTCTCTAGGAACCTCTTATTAAGGTCTCCCCAAGAGGTGATTGACTTTTTCGGGAGAGATATGAGTCAAATCCATATGGCTGGTTCAAGACAGACCGGCAGATAATTGGCCATCACGTAAGTGTCACCCCCTACCGACCGAATAGCAGTGCTATAGAGCTGAAGCCACTCTCAGGGATTGGTCTGACCATCATACTTCTCGATGGGGCCTAGCTTGAAACCTTTTGGCCACCGAGCAATGCAAAGCTCAAGTATGTACGCCTTGATCCCGTCGAATTCCTCATCATTGGGGGTGGTCGACCTCCATCGTCGGTCTAGCGACCATGAAGATGGAGGTATACGACAATTATAGCGAGGGCCAATATCGTCATCATGGCGACGACGCCGATTGTCTTCATTACGATTTTCGCACCGATACTGATCGTCACGTCAACGTCGGTCGTCACGGTTATCACTTAGAGGAGGATTGCGTCGATCTTCCCGTTGGTCGTCCCGACGGTAGTCGCCCCTCCAATTGCGTTGATCTTATTTGTGGCGTCGGTAATCCCGAATCCGCTCTTCATGAGAGCATTGATAATATTCCAACCGTCACGGATGCTGAGAGAATTTATCAGATCTTGACTTCCTCGGCGACCGCGCAAAGTTGCGTGGCTAGAACTTGCCACTGAGTGTGGTTCGTCCCTGACCGCGTCTTGAACAGCAGCAACCTTGAGCATGGCCACCGCCTTCTTCATCGCGGGGGTCTGATACGCCTCATCATCAAGTTGTCGAGTAACGTCTTCACCCCAGTGATGTTGTTCTAGGGAGTGTCGTAGACCTTGATGCCATCTACTTCAATCTATAAATCCCCGAGGTCTAACCGTTGCGCAAGATAGGATCCGCATGATCCTCTCGCTCGGTGACGGGGATCGACGGATGGAGCCTCGGTCTTCCTCTGTGTGGCCTTCTTCACCATGGCCGTCTTCACCACGGCCATCCTCCCCGTGGTTGTTCTCTGGTGGATTTTCCACGACGTCGACCATATTTACAGTCAGGGGATATAGGCAAGTAGATCCATCCGAGTCCTCATCAAAGGAACGGACCGACTTTGAGTCGTACTTGATAGGTAGGTACGTGTTGCTGACTCCGAGTGGAACCAACGCTGGGATTAGATCTGATGAGCCTGATCATCACGCCATAGAATTGGTTGCGGCTGAGTCAGATCGGTAGTTGTCGAGACCTAGCACTCCATCAGTGTCACGGCGAAATCAAGCGACCCGAAGGAGATCTTGAAGTCCGGCGAGTACTAGATGTTGGGAATCTCTGCCATCAAAGTCGACGGAGAATCCCAGCGAACCTTGTCCCCTTCGTGTCCCACCAACTGTCAAGACTTATTCTCGGCAATATATTTATAGGGCTACGTCGAAATTAAGAACTCGATGGTAACACAAGACGCCGAGTTATACAGGTTCGAGCCCTGTCAATGAAAGTAAAAACCCTACATCCTGTATTCTGTGATTTGTATTGCAATGTAATCTGGTGATGTCTGGTACCCTCGATGGGGGGTTCCTGGCGCCTTATATATCCGGTCGGTAGAGGGTATACGAAGAGTCCTACTCGTAGTCTACAATGATTTACAAAGAAAGTCTATCTATAATTGCCTTGCGCTCCAAGCCGACTCAGTCGGTTCCCTTATTAATGGGCCACCTAGTCATCTACAGACTGAAGCATAGCTATGGATACTAGTAAGGTAAGTATTCCACAGGCTTAGACCTATTGCATAACAAAATCACATTTTTTTTTCTTTGGGTCAAAGGGCACGATCCAAACAGATTTTCTATATAGGGCTTGAGAGCTACCTAGCAACTCAGCACCCAGTTTTGAGATTGGTCCGTAAACAATGTAATCGCTTTTCAACACTATCACAAAACAAGTCCGTAGCGGCGTTTCAGAAAAACCTTGTAGCGGCTTTTTGGAAGAAACACGCCGCTACTATGCTCCTCCAATATTTAGTAGTGGCCCATAATGTGATCGCCGCTAAAATTTATTTTTAGCGGTGGACCACATTATGGGCTGCCGCTAAAAATTAGGGCTCATTTCATTTCTTGCCCATTCCAAACCCTAGCTCTCTCTAATAAATATCCCTTCTCTCAACCCTAAGTCCTCATCCCCTCTCTCTCCCAAGCCGCCGGCAACCATCTCCCTCTTGCCTCCGTCTCTCTCTCGCCTCCATCTCCCTCTCACCTCTGGCCGTGCACTAGCTCGGCGACGGTGCACGACCTCCCTCTCGCTTCCGCCCCACACGTGCTCGGCGGCGGCGTGCGAGCTCTGGCGTCGAGGAGGAGGGCGGCGGATCTACTATCGACTCCTCTCCTCTCCTCTACATCTGACCCTGAGGAGGAGGACGATGTGACGTCAAAGTGTGAGCAGAAGGCGTCGGCAGATCCGGCGGCGGCGCCCTCCTCCTCCCTTCTCGGTGTGGTGGTGGGTACGGATCCGGTGCCGGCGCTCGTACCCCTCCCATCTCGGCGCAGAGGCGGCACCCCTCCTCCCTTCTCAGCGCGGAGGCGGTGCCCCTCTCCCACGGCGTAGCGATAGGCGCGGATCCGGCGGCGCCCCTCCTCCTCACCTTTGAGGCGCGGTGTCACAGGCTCTGAGCAGGCCGGTGCTATTTTTTTTATTATTTTTTGGGCTGATGGGTAGCAGCGGGTGAAGATGTCACAGCCGCTACTAATAGTTTTGTAGCTGCGGTTGGTTCCACAGGAGGTCCGCCGCTATAGACTTTTATTTTTATCTGCAAGAACGTAGTGACGGACTGGCCAACCTGCCGCTACATTAGATTTTGGTATGCCGCTTTTGACCGTTTTTGTTGTAGTGCAACAAAACGACGTTGTTGAGCAAAGGATGCTGCTATTGCATGCTGGCCATCAAAGCTACTCCTCGACCCGCTAGAAAATGAAAAAAGGATGGCCCAGTAATCTAATAAGGAGTGGTGCGAGTGAGCAAGAAGCGGCAGGAATATCATCGACCACAGTGGTGGTGGTCGGTGGTCGACAAAGCAAGGGTGGAGGCATCAAAACTTAGCAGGCAGTTAGCAGTCGACGATAGTTAGATGGAGGTGAGCGGTCACACGCGGCGCGGCAAGATGGGCAGGGTGCAGGTGCTACTTCCACAATTTCAGCTTTTCGTGCTCATCGTCCCAAGCCAAGGACATGTAGTCCAAGCAATGCACAACTTACTTGTTGGCCTTTCAGGTCTTTGGAAGACCACGAGCGATTGGCTATCTGCTTCCCTCCTGCCATAGCCCCTAGCTTGAAAGTCAAATAAAAACACAGAT
Organism: Eleusine indica; assembly: GCA_030378355.1. Classification (NCBI taxonomy): domain Eukaryota; kingdom Viridiplantae; phylum Streptophyta; class Magnoliopsida; order Poales; family Poaceae; genus Eleusine; species Eleusine indica. Next base: position 19,291,776 of record CM059502.1, read on the forward strand.
AAGATTATTAATCCTTTACATGTTGGCACGCCTATAACTCCAAAATACAGCTGAAGTTTTGTCGTCTTGGCTATGGACCTTCTTTCAGTACTACAAAAAGGGCCTATAGCGGCGTTGCAAAAAAACTCGTAGCGGCGATTGTGAAGAAATCCGCTGCTACAGTGGTCCTCTATTTTTTTTAGCGGCAGTTTAAGATGTGATCCGTCTCTAAAAATCAATTTTTAGAGGCGGGTCAAGATATTAAAAATAACCTACATTTTTAGCGGATTTAAGATGTGATCCGCCTATAAAAACCAATTTTTAGAGGCAGGTTACATCTTGACCCGGCGCTAAAAAGACTGAGTCCCATTTCTTTGACCCATTTGGCTCAATTAGTAGAAATAAAAAGACCGCTTCTCCCCAACCCTATCTCTTTGTCTTTCCTCCACTTGCCTCCTCCCTCAGTCCTCCCACGTAGCCGTCGCTCCTTCACTCTCTCGATTCCACCGCTCCTCCCCTCTGCCCCCTCTCCCCTCCTCTCTTTCTCTCAGTCCGACGAGGTCGCGGCTCCGACGAGGAGAGGCTGCGAGGACACAGCTCAGGCGTAGTGGCGTTCCGGCAATGAGAGGCGCGAGGTCGTGGCGGATACGGAAGGCTCAGGCGGTCGGTGTCGGATGCGGCCCCCGCATGGGCGGGCGGCGGTAGATGCGCCCCTGTGGGCGGGCGGTGACGGATCCTGCTCCCTTGATGATGGCCTCCTCCTCCCGTGGTGGCGTTCGAGACGTCCATGTCCTCCATCTCCTGTGGTGATAGCGGATCGATCCGACCCCCTCGACGGCCTTCACCTCCCTCGGCTGGGCTCTCCCTCGATGATGGCCTCCTCCTCTCGCGGCGGCGCCCGCCCTCCGCGTCCTCCACCTCCCGCGGCAGCGTATCTGCAACGGCGGCGGCAGGGCAAGTGGCGGTGCAGGGAGGGATCCTCCTTTTTTATTATTTTTTCAGATTTATGCGTAGCAGCGGGTGAAGATGTCACCCGCCGCTACTATGCCGTCCACAGCCACAGTTCGTTCCACTTTCAGGAAGTCCACCGCTATACTCTTCTATTTTCAGCTGCCGTAATGAAGCTGTGGGGCGGTCAAGCCGCCGTTATAGAGGTTTCTGACCTGCTGCTATAGGCTGATTTTGTTGTAGTATTTCTTTCTGCTTTTGCTTTGTTTGGTTCCTCGAGTATGAACTGTTATGTGTATACTCCCTCCATTCTTTTTTTGCTGTCGTTCTGACCAGCCGAGTTGGCCTGTGAGCAGTACAAAAGTTTTGTTAGGAACAACAGCAAATTGCGAACGGAGGAATACATGGTTTGCTATTTCCATTGTCAAGCATATATCTGAATTTGACAGTCCGACTATATGGGAGGCGGGACCGGGATGGCAGCTTGTCCTTGATTTGTCATTCTTCTCTTAGGTCTGGGAGATTTCAAGGTGTCAAATAATGGCTATCAAACACAACTGCAACTCCAATGTGTTAAAAGATTGAAATAATGGTCTAATATATACATATTTACTAGCAAGGTGCCCGTGCGTTGCTACGGGATTAAAAAAACAAAACACTCTTTATGATTTAAACATAAATTATTTACACAATATAATTATTGATATTTTTTTACATAAAAGATCATATTTATATTACTGTTGGTGCTTCTTAGTGTACCATTTTTTATGTCTTTTTTACCGTATTCTTATCATAAATATTTGTTTTACCTCTAATATTAACAATTTTCATATGTAGTGTTGTTTGAGTGCTATATTGCAAAATTAAGTGAAATGACATTAAAAAAATATTTAAATATGAGAAGTAGCGATATGAAATCCAACTCGTCATTCAAAGAGGGCTTTTCACAAGCTCCTGACGTCTACAAGACACCATTGGACCTCTATGAAGTCCAATATGCAAGACCAAGGTCGTGACCCAATGACTAAAGATTTCTAGAAGTTTTATCCAAAAATAAAAATCAATTCACGCAGAATAGAAACAGCACTGCATTGCGACGTAATTTTAAACTTAAAAACATGCTCTAATGAGAAAAATTAAAACACGAAAGTTATAGACCTCGTCGAGACCTTTTTGAAACATATGTGGATCATATTATTTATACTTCGGAGGTAGAAGATATGGACTCCGCACAGAGACCTGCGCAGAGGAGTCTGAATCAGAATAAATATTTTTGCATCGTAAATTTGGAAAACAAAATGACGGAATCTTGACTTCCAAAGTTGTAGAACTTTTCGAGGGCTACGAGATAGAGTTTGATTTTGCCTCATTTGAACTCCGGACAAGGGATTTAAGATTTTTGGAATTTGGTGCTTGATATGGAAGGTACGAAACCGATTTGGATTCAATCTCTAACTTTGTGGGCGTACGGCAGATTTTTTGATGGCGTGAACGTTTCCACCTAAATTAATATATAGTAAAGATTATGATTTGATTTCACATATTATATGGCATATGTATAGAGAAATAATAGACAAATGATTAGGAGGCCTGCATGTGGCAAATGTGGCACCGACCGTAGCACCGATATATTATAGTACCACTCATCTATCGAACCCATAAGACACTTGAGAGAGTACGTTGGTAGGTGAACCTAAGCTTTGGCGGAGAATCTCTAACATCTTGAGCACAACCCTTCTCCAATAAACCCATGTAGTTAGTCATCTTAGTTCTCTGTGTATGAGAACACTCTTCATACAACTCACAATTCCGTTGATAGTTTAAGTTAGGTTAGGTTTCTGCTTGTTTCTTGTAGATTGGATTAAATTTTAGAATACTTTGAAAAGAAGTTACATTTAACCTGTGTGCTTGTAGTATACATATTGGGTGTAGTAGACATGTCAACACGTGACTGGTCTTAATCAACTTATTATACTTATATCTTCTGAACTATTGGACCAACATATAATATATAGCTGTATATTAATGAAATTATTAGATTTAGTTTCACATCAGATATTTATAATGTGAGAGTCCAACTTGTAAGATGAAAGGAACCTCACCTATAAAGCTAGTATTTTTAAGATTAGGTGGCCTAATCTTGGGTGGGTCTATGGTTGGGCCTGTGGTTTGACAGACCTATGACTCTCAATCGTGAGTGTGATGAGTTGGACCACACTCTAATAGGAATCTTGCATATCCGATTAATCTAAGCATCGTCTTAGGGACTAATTCATTTTCTGTAGTTTAATTCATTGCTAAGGCATGCCTGTTTTAGGTCCCAGATAATTCTGATATGCTTGCTTGTTCAGTTCCCAGATATCACGAGATGAATACCAAGAGGAGTAAGTTGTAAAGTGTCAGTACTCGATAAAAATAGATTCGGCAAAAAGATCTTTATCTAGTGCTTTTCATTGGACACTCGATAAACACTTTATTGAGTACTCAGATGACTCTTGAGCAAAAGAAATATAACGGACGATGAGCTGACGGCAGTGGCGGAGCTAGAGAAAAAATAGAGGGGTGTGGAAGATAAGAGAAATATATGTGATGCTCAAATTTATATGGTGAAAAACTAGAGCTCATAAGTGAATTTCAAATTTTTCTGGATGCAGCCGTACCCACAAGCTACTATATATATAGATCCGACCCTGACTGACGGCGAAGAAACACTAATGATGACTTTGCCGAGTGCCATAAAGTACACTCGGCAAAATTTAGAAGCTTTACCGGGTGCTGTGGTCGTGACACTCGGCAATTTTTTTTCCCGTAGTGCACGGCTTCACGCTCAGCGACCTGCAACTGCTTTCCGGCACCACCTCCGAGCTCTCCTTACACGCAGGGCTCGTGCCCCTAGAGGGCTTATTTGGATCGAGTCCTCAGAATCTTGCCTGAGCCAGGCAGCAACGCCAGGCGTTCGATTTTGTGCGCCTGGGTAGAGATCGATTGCCTGGCTCAGGCACGCTGCCCCAGGCTGAAGCCAAACAGCCCTCAGTGCCGCAGGCCGGCAGCTTGTTCTACGAGGAGAACATCTCGACTCCGACATCGATGTTCGTGATGCAAGGTAGCTGCGTTGGCTTCGCGACACCAGCGCGTTCTTTGCCGCTGAACACCTCCTCGGTCTGGCGGGTCTGGACTTCTCTCACGGATCGACGACGCTCCCAGCGATGGCTGCAGTCAAGTCAGCGTTCGGCCACTCGCCAGAGACAGATAAGCACTACCGGTCAGTCGATCCGCTGCTACTCCTTGACGATTCGGTGATGACGTACCGCGTCCCGCCACGGCTGCAGCAGAACACCCCCGATGAGTCTCTCTCATTCAAGATTATTGAATAAATTAACACCTTTAGTTTTATATTAATCTAGAAATCTCTATATCTTATTAATTTCAATACGATCGTCTCTTCTACGAATTTTGGTGTCGCTACTTGATCACTTCGTGGAGTAGTCCGATCAGGCTTCAATCACGTTGAGAGTTCAAAACGGATCCGTATCAGACTATGAGTCCCTTCTATTCTAAATAAAATCTTTCCGATCACTCATGCTATAGATGGACCTCACTTCTTGGTTTCGAGTCGATCGATTGCTCTTGAGATTTCCGTGGCTTCGGTTGCGTCGTCGTCTCGTCGGCTCATCCTAGCGTGGCACCGTGAATTCCATCAAAGACTCAAAAAAAGGTTCCAATATGACATGCTATGGCGGCCGCCATACTTAACTCCTTCACGGAGTACTTCCTACACTCCTCTCCTCAGTCCTATTGTCGTGGAAATCACCGGGATATTGAGTCTTTTTTAAACTGCCATGGCTCTATTTGTGAGGTATAGAGGAGGAAGATGAACAGATCTGGACATGGGCTTTATGTTTTGCTGGCCAATATTAGTCTTAGACCACAAGCCATGTTGAGGTCCAATAGCCTATTAGCTATAAGTGAGTACCATGGCACAAAACAGAACAAAAAAATTGTACTTGAGAATGAAAGATTAATTAAAAAGATTTTATATTTTAAGACATAAAAGATTGGAAGATAAAGTTGCATAAGCCTTCGAGAATACTAGACAAGTTTAGTGCTTTCTTGAAGGTGTATTATAATTTCTTCATATATATAGTTATTATTGCTAATTTATTTATATCTTGAATTAATAGATTTATTATTTTTATTTCATATATGTGGATTATATGATTCAAATGCTATCGTGTACTCTTCATATCTTGAATGAATTTATTTATATCTTGATTTCTTGTGTATATGTTTATTCACATTCGTACAATTTATTTTTTAGTTAAACTCGCCATACCAATATATGTGTTATGGATGGAACATATATTGCATAGGTAGACCAAAGGTTTTAAAAAAAAGAGAGAATATATGTATGTAACGGTCAAATAATTGTTGAATTTATAATTGGTAGATCAGGAGGTAATAAAATTATTGGCTATTATTTCATTTATGAATATATAATATTTCATATTATCTTGTATTAATAAAAATATTAATGATCATCAACTATAAAATTATACAGGGCAACAATAAATGATTAGGAAGAATACATATTTTCTTTTTTGTAATAAAATTTTATGTCAAACTATATCTATCAAATATATGTGTCTATATTGTCATATTTTTTGAAAGTCCGTAGCAATGCACGGATACGTTACTAGTAAATTATAAACATGATTAACAGATTGCATGATGAATTAGAAAAGTCTACGCAAGATCTAGACAAGTCAATAAAACCAGATATAAACACAATATCTACCATTCTATCCACATATATAATTGATAAACAGAATTTGCGGTGGTACCCATACGTATTTATAGGGAGAAATCGGATTTCGACGGACCATTCACGCAAGTGATGCGCGGCCGCACCCACGCCCAGCCCGATCCGACGAGGCAAGGCGAGCGAGCGCATGTGTTCTTTCTTTCTCCCATTCACACACTTACAAGAGATGCTAGAGCAACAAACCTTATAAATTGATCTTCCTCCACCTACACTAGCAATATAGGACTAAATCTTTGTATTCCTACCACTCATGAATGGAACTTTGAAATCTTTCAGAAATTATTAAAAATACTAATGGACCAAGCCAATATATATAATTCCAACAAAGATGCCACTGCAGCAGCTAGATCGGCGGCAATACAGTGGATACACGGCTAAGCTTGTCCGGCGAAGATCAAATCCTATCGGTTTCGCCTTATGTAAGTGAACTGAACCACACGCGATATCATATGGATAAAATAGTGCTGGATGCTACGATCAGGCCTTTTCTGAAGCTGATGAGGATGTTTTGTTTGATTTTTTTTTTCTGAACCGCAAAGGTCATCCCGGCTATGGAGGCGCCGAGCGGCGGAAGCACGATTGAGAAACGGCTGCCCGGGACTTGCAACATCAGTGCACTAGCGACGATGCACACCAGCAGGATGACCGTGGCGCCACGGCAAGGCGTGCCGGGCAAGACGTGGATGTAAGGTGGGCACAGGATCTCCATATGAGCGGTTCGTCGACTGCGTGAGCCAGCTTGGCGGCGCAGACAGTGAGCTAGCACTCTTGAACTTAAAAATTTTTTGGCTCCTGACATCGATGGATTGTTAGTTGAATTGCTTTGCTAGGAAGCTATTACATTGTCAAGGTTTGTAATTTTCTCTTGTTTGTCGCGTGACATCATGAAGAGGCGACTCCCAAGGGGATTCTGAAGCTGATGAACCCTGTGGACCTCACCATCTACCATATCAAAATTCACCTTCAGGTTGATATTCATGAAGAATTTTAAGACGTCGTTGCTGTTGGTGTTACCGTATTTGTATTTAACTATACTGTCCCCTTCTTCGATTTCAGAAATACCGCATCACGAAATACATGCCAGCATCGTCTGACGGTAATCATATAAAGACTAGCAGATTGGATTATTGCACAATTATTAAGAATTACACTGTACACACTGATCAATATTTGACTTACCTTACGTTTGTCACCCTTAGCTTCTACCTTCCACTACCAAGTTGCTGATACATACGCAATTGCACATAATCTCATCATGGATCTACAATACCAATGTTGCCATTTGTTCAGTCTCTTTGCTTTAATTCACGTGGATTATGGTCCACTGATACATATTTTTCTTCTATGCGTGCATTTCTGATTAATGCATAAACAAGTATATATAGTGAATTTAGTTTATTGTTTGTTTTCTATGAATGTGTCAATTTCTAGGTCTTGTTGTAATGGTGATTTCTATAGCTTGAGAGTCAACATGAACGTGTATGAACTCTTTTGTTAGCTAAATGTAAACGTAATAAAATAACATCAATGTCAGCAGCATTCTTACCTTAAACAAATATTCAACATTCTAACTGGGTATAGTCTAAAGCTCATACAGTAAGAAATAATTGCTGCTTCCAGATGATTTTGACTGACCTGAATGATTTACTTAGCTGACGCGTAGAGTTACCGTTCCTGCTGTTTTAGTTTCGCTCCTACTGCTTCTGAGGTAGACGGCCTGTGTGCGGGCTTCTGAGGCAGACGGCCTGTGTGCGGGCCTGCTTTTGCAATTCCCTCATCTTGTAGAGAGACAGAGATCTCTGGGGCTAAAATACAGTGGGTCTCACATTCACATCGTAGTGGGTCTCAGATTCACATCGTCTGCCACAACTAACACGGAGTCCAACGTGTGGTTATGCAAAGGAAAATTTGCCAACTGCACCAAATGGTGCATGCATGCATGCCTGCTTCTCACCACTAGAGTAGCATGAATAGGGTAGGTTCACCCAACGTTTTAACTGTCAGATGAAAATTATTGTATCTTCTGATTGTGATTGGTTTTGTTTCTAATACTTCCTCTGTTTAAAAGCTCTTAAAAATAAACATGAATGGTAGAATACTACTGTAGAAAGACATGAATATTTATTATTACTATCTTTACAAAATATTTCTAACACACATTTTAGGAAAAATTAATATTTATTATATCCATCCTAAAATATAATAACCACTTTAGAATTTGAATATAAGAAACAAATATCATATGCATGTACTCTTGCTGCCTCCTAACGGAATATATGACAAACAAAGGAAAACGGAAGGAAAATAATGTTGCCAGTTGAACCAACCACCCAGGTTATATATTTCTTCACGCTATGGGCTCTACTTAATTGCAGCAAAGAAAGAGAAAAGAAGAGCAGGAACCGACCTGCAGAATCTCGACCCAAACGCGTACTTTTCATTGTCTACCTTTGAAAAAAATCTCATTTTTGAAGCACGCAAAAGTTTTTAAATTATTGTCATTGTTGACTTTTTTAGTTAACTTTTATCATTCCTCTTATTTAAAATATTATAGCGTGAAGAAATATATGTTTAAATTTTTTTTGATGATAAAACAAACTATGATAATATATATGATATTTTTAAATTTTTTTAAATAAGACCAATGATTGAAGTTAATAAAAAAATCAATAACAATAATATTTAACGGACGGAGTATGTATATATATATGAACACTTATGGTTTCCCGCTCTTCGAGTGTACTAGTATTGCAGAGGAACGCAAATAGAAGAAACATTACGCGTCCAGCTCGACATGATGGCATTAATTCTAAACAGACACTGATGACCGGGCAGGCATAAAATTGAGGAGCGCATACAAGGAGCTCCTGTATATGCTTGAACAGGGACGAGGGCCACTAGGCCTGTGCGTAGTCTCTAGCTAGAATTAATTTGCACCCATGTCAGATTCCTGGTCACAATAATTAATATATGGAGATCAGACACCAAAGACCTCTCTTTCATCACGTTCAGTTCAGGATATGCGACTTTAATTAACTGCACCAAGCAATTTATCAATTTTTCTGTCATGGATATGGTTCATAATTAATTTTCCATTAGAGGGATTCATTCATTACAAACATGGATTCCTCTGCCAATTTCGTTTTTGGCAGCATTGAAATCATCTGAGAACCTAACTAAATCAGTTTTGGACCTGTAAAATCCACATTAGAAGTATCTCAGTATTTTGGCAGCAATAGTAGCATCAATTTGTAAAATGAATCAGTGGTATTACTATGGTGAGTGAGAAGCAGCCGTTTGAGCTCGTGTCTCTGAGAGCAAGCAGAGTGGTAAAGTGAGCCTCATGTGGCAAACCAGTGACCCAGTGAGGTGGCCGTTCACAGAGCAACTGGGAATTTCTTGGAGACAGGCTAAAATTTTGTTTGGTTGCCTTCAACTATTCAGCCGGTTTGAGAAGAAATTGTGTTTGGTTATCCTCATGTTAACAAAGTGCACGTGTTTAGATTAGATAAATATTTTGTAAAATATTTATTTTTTGTGACTACTAAAGGGGTCGTTTATATTACTAATTTTCTGGCGGAAGGGGGCGAGGGCGGGTCTTGAATGAAACGTGCTCCTCTAAGATGAAGTTTGCAAAATATGGGCCGAGGTTCTTTATGTTGGATAAATTAGCACTTTTAGTTTTATATTAATCCAGAAATAAATCATAAACATGATTAACAGATTATATGATAAATTAGACAAGTCTACGTAAAATCTAGACAGATCTATAAAACCAAACAAAAGCATAGCATCTACCATACTAGCAACATCTATCATCGATAAACAGATCACAATAGCCAGTATGAAAGACATGGTTTGAGATGAGAGTACGTACGTTTACTTTTGGACTAGGTAGAGAAGGCAGCGACGACGTGCAGCACCGTCACGTTACTGGCGATAACGGGAGAGACCGACTCGACGTCAAGGAAGACAAGCCGTGGCGACGAGCTTGACGAAGACGAGGAAGTGATCGAGCAGTCGCACACAACACTTCCCAAAAATCTTATTCGCCCTCTTCCGGTGCAGGATTGCAGAGGACGACGGTTCCGAAGACCCGCTCTCCCGTTCGCCGGTGCACGCTGACGATCGGGATGGAGAAGTCTTGACGGCGTAACAGTAGCGAGAGGCAAAACCCTAGGCGATTACATGATATGAGTTACGGTGATACCCGTACGTATTTATAGGAAGAAACCGCTAGGGTTGGACATCCCGCAACCGAGTCAGTTTCTATATTGATACGTCGGTTTCCATATCTAAATATGTGAAAAACACAGAAAAAGGAAAGTGCAAAAGGAAGCTGCGCCCCCGCAAAGTAAGGGACCGAATTTCAGTGGACCATTCATGCAGGTGATGCACAGCCGCGCTCATCGTCCACACCGAGGCGAGGCGAGCACGCGCGTGTTCTTCCTTCCTTTCATCCACATACTTGTAAGAGATGCTAGAGCAACTAACCTTATAAGTTAGACTCTCTGCACCTCCACTAGCAATGTAGAACTAAATTTTTGCACTCTCACCACTTATTATTAGACTTTTAAGACTTTTCAAAAATTATTATGAATATTAATGGGCCAAGCCAACAAAATTCCAGCACTTTACTCGTGATCAACAGTTCCCAAGCAATTCACTCATAGAACTGAACAGTAATCTATAGGGCACCACTGATTGTAGCACACCATATGTACTATCGTACCGGTCACATCTGTTTTTATTCTTTTTTTTTTTGGCATGTACAAAGATAGTCGAGTCACATTTGTCTCGGCAGGACCCTTTCACAGGCTCACATTATGCAACGAAGGAATTCACAGTAATGATCTCATTCGGCAAAACACAGGAAGCAGTAACAGACGCCAAAATAGAACTTCCCCTTGCAGTGGCCACCGTTGTGGAATTGCATCATGCAGGCAGCTGCGCACTCAAACTCGAGGCACGGCCCATGGTATAACTTCATTTCGCGACACACGCTCTTCGGGCCCACAGCGCCGCCGCCCGGGCTGATATCTCCACCGTTGCGGCCGACCAACAGGTTTCCTTCGGTTCGTTCGGCTGTTGCTGAAACGCAAAAACCGAGTGGAAACATCTTATTAGGCATAAATAAATATGCAGGCGGGAAAAGGGTATTGTAGAAACATTTGCGAAAAAATAAAAAGGTTATTGCATTCTAATATAATTTACTGGTTTGGTGCTCCAAAATTACGCATAAGAAAGAAAATCATGGCACCGATACCACATAGACTACATGTCTATTGTTACTGTGCGCTCTTGGCATCCATAATTCTATAGCATCTAAACCATGTAATATTACTGTAGCTGCAGTATTCCCAACTAACTTTTAGCTCGGTTTTATACCTGCAAAGACGAGCGAGACCAGTAGCAAAATAATAAGCGCGAATGCAGTTCTTGGAGTCATTTTGCAATGCTATGAAGAGTACTGCTTTTGATTGCCAGGGAGTCTCCACCTTTTATAAGTGCATGAAGTGGGATGAGGGCAACAAGACAATTGTGCGTGAATTACCTGCTACTATTGGTGTGCAGAGGCTCTAGCTAGGATTCATTAATTTGGAATGATGCTGGATTCTTCGTGACAATTAATTAATGTATGGAAATCGAAAACTCAAGACCTCTGCTCATTAAGTTCAGTTTAGGATATGCAGCAATAATTGCATCTGCCAATTTAATATATTCTCTATGGATGTCATCTATATATCTCTTATAGATGCACCCCATTCATAATCATTGGTTGCTATTTCTCTATTTCCATATTGCACTACGTCATTTTAAAAGTTTGGTCTGTCCGATGTTTTCTCATCAATAATCCTTTTTAGAGATAGAGACTTGTAGACAAGCTATATACAAGTAAGTTCTTAGATATCATCCGAGTTTGGTTCTAGAGATAATACCAGAAAATATAGAAGAGTTGTGCTTTATTATATTAGGAAGAAGAAAAAAAGAGATAAGAACACATATCACAACACCCTCCACTATGTTTTTTCTATTACATCAGCGCCTGTGTTTCGAAAGGAATAAAATGGCCTAAAAGGAAGGAGAGCAATTTTTAATATCTAGGTGGGGGAGTCAACAAGAACAAAAGCCTTTGGGCCCTGCCATCTCCCACAATCTACACTCCTTGCTTGCTAGATATAGATTATTATAGAATAACTCTGTTTGTAATTAAACCACACAAGGGGTTGTTCCTTGCTCGATTTACCATCAAGACTCTTAACAAATTTGTGTGGTAAGCAGAGTTCGCTTCCCAAAAACATCCATCGATGTCGTGGTTCCTCCAATACTATAACACTCCAAAATATTAAACAAAAATGCGCTGGTACAATTAGACCCTTGTGGCGAAATTGAAGACCAACTCGATATATTAAACAAAAATGACTAAATTGGCAAGTGTTTGGTTGACAACAAACCTTAGTAAAAATTCTTTTGGGCTGCACATGTCATAGAGGGTCTGTTTGGATCCCTTGCTACGTCTTTGCTTCTCCTGGTCAGGAAAGTATAGACGTTTGGTAGCAAAGAAAAACGTTGCTTTGCTTGCCAATCTTTCTCAGTTGGCAAGAAAATCATTGCCTACGCAGAAGAGCCGAATTCGCTCTCCTTCATGAGCAATATTTGGCCCGCTGCTCACATCACAGGCTTATCTCACAAATTTGATCTTTGTTACTTGCGATAAATCGCTGAATCGACCCTTGATCTGTTAGCTATATGTTAGTACACTTGGTGGTTATCCACTTGTGTAAGGGTGTCAAAGGCTAGCACTGTCACCTAGCAGCCGACGACGTCCAACCACCGGCGAGCAGCTCCCGGCGCTTCAGTGCCGCCCCGTCCCACCCCGCCTCCTTCTGTGCACCGCTGCGCGCCCCTGCCGCGCGCCACCGCCTCCTTCCGCATGCCTCGCCGCCATGCGCCCGGCTCGATCTGCTTTTGTGCCGATTTGCAGGTGCTCGGCTCGGCTGCTGGCTCGCAGGCACCCGAGTCGGCTCTGATTTGGGCCGGCTCGTAGGCACCCGGCTCTGCTCTGGTTTGAGCCGGCTCAAAGGCGCTAGACTCAGCTCCATTCCACCAGCTCGGCCGGCTGTGGTCAGCTCACCCTGGATCGGCTCCTCGAGCCAGTTCGTCTCAGTCTTCTCTTAGCTCGGTTCTAGCTGTTGCCAAAAAAATGAAGAGGTCTGGTGTTGTCTTAGTTCTGTGTTCCTCATCGCGACAGTGGGGACACCCGGTGCTATTCCCGTGCCTAGTTGTCCTGTTCTCTTCAATGGCAAAAATTGGAGAGAATTTTCCTTTCACATTGAGATTCATATGGGTGACCAGCAGCTTTGGGAGCACCTCACCGGGGCTTGGCGGCATCCCACGTGCCCTGCGCTGCCCGTTCCCCTCACCTACCCGGCGACTGAGATGCAGCGTCTAAAGCCGCACTTCTTGAGGCTTTTGAAGCCTCTATGGAGACCTATCAATCCGATCTTGCTGACTATGAGGCTTGGCTTCGTGAGGGTTCCAGTGCCAAGGCATTCCTCATTGCCAATATGGAGGGTGATCTAGCTCTCACTCTTCGACGGTTGTCCACGTACCAGCTGACATGGTCTCACCTTCACCAAAGTTACGAGATTTCTAACGAGACTATGTACCTTTCTGTTATGGAGAAGGCACAGTCTCTTCGTCAGCTCGATCACTCCGCGGAGGACTTCTACCGTCAGATGCATGGCGTTTGGCATCACTTGGACAGCTTGGGTGCTGAGTTCTATGCTGGTACTTGTCGGTGCTGTGAGCGGCATCGCACTTAGACGGAATACTCTTTGATTTCATGATTTTCTTTCTCGCCTTTGTCCTGAGTTCGAGACAGTCAAGTCCCAGTTGTTGACACATCGGCCGCGCCCATTGCTCGATGAGGCGATGCCGGAGTTGCGGGCCGAGGAGACATGCCAGCGTATGGGCGGGGGGGGGGGGGGGGGTGTGAGCTAGGACCAGAAGCATGCCTTTGTCCTTGCTGCCTCCATCCGTGCACCAGCTCCTGCACCATCCACCATGTCTTTGCCACCATCATCGTCCACTCCGGCTGTGGCGGTGGCCCTTGTGCCATCGTCATGTCTCCAGCGGTGGCGGTCGCTCCCTCGGCTCCTTCGGGCGTTCAGTGCAGTCACTGTGGCTACCTTGGCCATACGACCTCGGTCTATCACAAGTGACAATGCGATTGGGCCCATCATGGAGGACGCACCTCTTAGGACTCATGATGGCCCTCTATTTCGTAGGGCTTGTCACCTGATGTGCAGGAAGCATTGTTGCTTAGCCATGTCAGCACATGGGAGACACGACATTGCTGCTTCTGCTTCTGGTTTCACTCCACCATCCTCGAGTACATCATCTCCGTGGTATCTTGATTCTGGCACTTCTTTTCATATGACTCCTGATTCCACCCACTTGTCCTCTCTGTTGTTTCCTAGTCCTCCTCTTGTTGTCCACACTACTGATGGCACCTCTCTCCCTGTTGCTAGTCGGGGCACTTTAGCGACTTCTTCTTTCACTGTTCCCACTGTTCCTCATATTCCTCAACTCACCATGTAGCTTTTATCCGTTGGTTAGATTATCGATCATGGTTGTCGTATTATTCTTGAGGCTGACTCTTGTTGTGTTCAGGACCTTCGTACGGGCCTTCTCGTGAGGACTGGTCCTAGGCATCATGATTCTCACTGCCTCTGGGAGCTTGATTGGCTGCATCTTCCTTCGTCCACTGCTACTAGCCAGCCAACCAGCCCCTCTGCTATCGTCTTAGTAGCTTCCTCTACTACCACCTTTGAGCAGTGGCATCGTTGTCTGGGTCATCTTTCAGGCTCTCGATTGTCCCAATTAGTTGGTAGTGGTGTCTTAGGTCCAGTCTCTAGTGAGTCTACTCTCCGTTGTACATGTTGGAAGCTTGGTAAACAGCTACAACTTCCTTATCCTTCTAGTGAGTCAATGTCTCAGCGTCCTTTTGATCTTGTTCATTCTGATGTCAGGGGTCATGCTCCCTTCATGTCAAAAGGAGGTCACTCTTATTATGTGATATTTGTTGATGACTATTCAAGATTTACTAGGATTTATTTTATGTTATCTCGTGGCCAGATTCTCTCTATTTATTAGCAGTTTGCTACTATGCTTCGCACTCAGTTTGACTCCCCTATTCGTGCTTTTCGTCCAGACTCTGGACTCTGCTGGTGAGTACATCTCTGATGCACATCGTTGCTACCTCATTGTTCAAGGGACACTTGCTCAGTTCTCCTGTCTAAGTGCTCATGCCCAGTTAGGTGTTGCTGAATGCAAGCACCGTCATATCCTTGAGACTACTCGTGCACTTCTGCTCTCTGCAGATTTATCTCCTTACTTTTGGGCCGGCTGTTTTCCTCATTAACAGGCAACCCTCCACCGCCCTTCAGGGCCTCACTCCTTATGAGCATTTCTTTGGCTACCCTCCCAGATATGATCATCTTTGATGCTTTGGGTGCATCTTGTATGTTTTTGATGTGAACAAGGGTTCCAAATCTTCCGAAAGATTTTGATAAATCTTGATTTGGGCGGAGGAGAAACACAAATATATCCGGCTTCTAAACAACACGTTCAGAACCCCACAATCGCAGCACAACGTCTCCTCTGGTTATCAACCATCCAAGGACGATTGACCTTGCCGAGAAGGCTAATCTCTGCCTACAAATCAAGAACACAAGCAAGAACAACAAAGAATGCAACACAATTGCAGATGTATGATTAAACTCATGAAGTTGGGGTCTCACAAACCTACGAACGGCGACACTGTTTATGAACAGAATTGATCTAAGCAAAACCCAAACCATAATGGTGCGGTGGCGGTTGTATATGAATACCCTAGGCTCGTGCAAGACCCTCTGGACGCGCCCCTAAGTGGGCTCAACTGGATACAAAGCCCAAAGGCCAAAAATAGGCGACGCAGCACCGACACAGATTCTGGACCCTCTCTTGTTTCAATGATTACTGATTACTCCGGACGAATTTTGATATGAGACTGGCGGCATTGGAAAGCTCTTCTCCTTATCTTTCCGTGCATATGTAGAACATCCAAATCTGAATCCATATGCGTCCTGGGCGACTGTTTTAGTGCAGACTGGTCCTGGGCCCCGAAACAGACTTGAAGTCGGTTTTGATTGGGCCTCCACCTTGGCTTCCAAGCCCTTGCTGGTCCTTCACGTTGCCAACTCCTTATCCCATCATCTCCTGGTCCTCTCCATAGTTTCTAATTATAAAATAATCATTAGATAGCAAACCATTCTCAAAAGTAACATATAGCGAAGAACGTAGGAACGAGTTCACCTCTCAATTTAGTCGTCGTGCATGAGCTCTAGTCATTGGACCTTGCAAGTCCAGAATTGGAGGAGTGTTGTGTGTATCTATAGGAGTAATATCCTCATCATTCTCCCCCTCTTGAAGTGGAGTCGTTCTCGACTCAAGCTCATCTTCTTCTCCCAAGTATGGTTTCAAATCTGAAATATTAAAAGTAGGACTAACCCCGAACTCGGAAGACAACTCAAGTTTCTATGCATTATCATTAATCTTCTTCATGATTTTGAATGGACCATAAGCTCTAGGCATTAGTTTAGACTTTCTCAATTCTAGAAATCTATCCTTCCTCAAGTGTAACCACACTAAATCTCGTACATCAAGCATTACTTCCTTTCTACCTTTACTACCAGCAATTTTATAATTTTCATTCATCTTTTCAATGCAAAGTCTAGTGGTCTTATGCATTTGCAAAATAAATTCAGCATGCTTGAAGGGACTTACCTTGGTAGTAGAATGTGTTGTCCGATTATAAGCAAACTCAACATGAGGCAAGCATTCTTCCCATTGCTTCAAATTTTTCTTTAAAATAGCTCTCAACATAGTGCCCAAAGTGCGATTCACAATCTCAGTTTGTCCATCAATTTGTGGATGACAAGTTGTAGAAAATAGCAACTTTGTACCTAACTTATTCCAAAGCGTGCACCAAAAATGACTTAAGAATTTTGCATCACAATCTGAGACAATATTAGAAGGCATACCATGCAAATGTACAATTTCTTTGAAAAAGAGGTCAGCAATATAACTAGCATCATAAGTTTTATGACATGGTATAAAGTGTGCCATCTTAGAAAAACGATCTACAACAACAAAAATGCTATCACTCCCCCTCTTAGTCCTAGACAGTCCTAAAACAAAGTCCATAGAAATATCCGCCCAAGGAATAGAAGGAACAGGAAGTGGCATGTATAAACCATGTGGATTCAAGCAAGACTTAGCTTTTTGACATGTAGTGCAGCGAGCAACAAAATGCTCAAGATCTTTCCTCATCCTTGACCAAAAGAAGTGTGTGGCCAAAATATCCTCTGTCTTCTTAGCATCAAAATGATCCATTAATCCACCTCCATGCGCCTCTTGCAACAACAAAAGACGAACAGAACCAACTAGAATGCATAGGCGGTTAGCTCTAAACAAGAAACCATCATTCAACACAAATTTGTTCCAAGCATGACCTTCTTTACAGTGCAGCAATACATCTTTAAAATCAACATTAGCAACATATTGTTCTTTAATTGTCTCAAGTCCAAAAATTCTACAATCAAGTTGAGACAACAAAGTATATCGCCTAGATAAAGCATCAGCAATCACATTATCCTTTCCTTTCTTATGTTTAATAATATAAGGAAAAGACTCAACAAACTCAACCCATTTAGCATGTCTATGGTTCAAATTACATTAAGAACGAATATACTTAAGTGATTCATGATCAGAATGAATAACAAATTCTTTGGGTAATAAATAATAACGCCACATCTCTAAAGAACATACAAGTGCATATAATTCCTTATCATACGTGAAATAATTCGAAATGGGTCCAGTAATTTTCTCACTAAAGTATGCAACAGGTTTACCATCTTGCATCAAAACACCACCAATGCCTATACCTCTAGCATCACATTCAAGCTCAAAAGTCTTATCAAAATTGGGTAATTGCAGCAATGGTGCATGTGTAAGTTTGTCATTCAAAGCATCAAAAGACTCATGATGTACCTTACCCCAATGGAAGTCAACGCCCTTCTTTGTCAACTCATGCAATGGTGCAGCAATGGTGCTGAAATTTTTAACAAAGCGGGTAGAAATCTGCAAGACCAAGAAAACTCCTCACGTGTGTGATAGTTTTTGGTACAGGCCAGCTCTTTATGGCTTCAATTTTCACCTCATCTACCTCAATTCTCTGTGGAGTCACAACATAGCCAAGAAAAGAGACTCGATCCGTGCAAAAGGTGCACTTCTCAAGGTTACCAAATAAACGTGCAGCTCGCAAAGCATAAAAAACAGCACGCAAATGAATCATATGATCCTCCATGGATTTGCTATAAATCAAGATATCATCAAAGTAAACAACCATAAATTTGCCAATAAAAGATCTTAAAACCTCATTCATCAAACGCATGAAAGTACTAGGTGCATTAGTTAAACCGAAAGGCATTACTAACCACTCATACAACCCGAATTTGGTTTTAAAAGCTGTTTTCCATTCATCTCCAAGTTTCATTCTAATTTGATGGTAGCCACTACGCAAATCAATTTTAGTGAAAATTAGAGCACCACATAACTCATCAAGAATGTTGTGACATCCCATGTCACGAAAAGGTAATTAACCTATTCCTAATGTTAATTGCTGGCTAATTAAATTGTAATTAATTAAATTGCCTAATAAAAAGGGAATTTGAATTTATTAACTCCAAACCGGCCAAACCCTACTTTTACACAAACATCACAAAACTCAATGAAAGTATGCCAATGTTTTTGCATATTCTGGTTGGACATATCAAGAATGATGTTTAGGGAATTTATCAGAATTTTTGGTAAAGGCTAATACCCTTAAAAATTCCCTAAATTCAGAAAAAAGGTTTCTCTGTTCTTGGAATTTTCATAATTTTTCCAGGAGGAATCATGACTTGACCCCAAAATAAACGTTGGAGAAGATAGTTTGCTGGGCATGAACAAACATTGGTATGAGTATTGGAGCAAGGTAACTTTGAAATTTCGCCAAATTACAGACAGCAGCCCACACTGGTCAAACTGAGGTCGAGCTTCTCTTTTGCCCAACGGGCAAACGGCCGCACCGCCATCTCCCTCCTTCTGACCCCGGCCAGGACACCCCTATTCCTCCCCCATGCCGTCCACTGCTCCGCCTAACGCCATGGGCAAGCTGCGCAGTAGTGGAGGCGACCCCAACCACCCAGGGCGACCATTGCTCCTCCCTCTGCTCTCCTTGCTTTTTGACCGCCCGTGCTCGCCTCTCCCTGGTAAAACCACAGCAGGCCGAGCTCCCACCCCTCCAGCGCTCCCTCACTCCCCCTCAGACCTCTCTCAACGTGCCAAGCCCCCCCCCCCCCTGAGCACCACTCTGTTTCCTCTGCCAACGACCAAAGACAAAGAAAACTTGGCCTCTCCTCTGTTTTCGACCAGCCTAGGCCGCCCTTTGTGCTGCTCTTCCCCCGGTGAGTATCCCACCCGTTTCTCCCCTCAAACTGGTGCACAAGGACCCCTCCTAGACTCCCCTTGAAGCAATCGAACTTTGGTGTAGGGAGTTGGTCGAATTTGGTGGAGATTGAGCCGCCATCCCTGCTGTTCCGCCTGAAACTTGCCGCCTCGACGACGACGTTGCACCTACAATCTTCCCCAACCTCTCCCTCCTCCTTGTCGACGTCCACGACCACCAGGTGATGCTCTGCAGGCCCTCAGCTCACCCACTCACTCAGGCAAAGCTCTTCAGCCAATTGCCTGCCCAGCCAACGTGCGCCTCTACAGTTCAAAAAAAACGCCAAGTGGCATTTCTGTAAGTAGGTGCAAACTTTGAATAAAACTTCAAAAATTCATAACTCGAAAAATAAAAGTCACAAAAATGCAGAACCAATTTTTTTGGACTCAGTAAATTGCCCTCTTTCCCAAAAGGAAGATGAGAATCAAAGTTATGAAGTTTATTAATTAAAATAATTCACTAAATTTGGAACCCTTCTAAGGTTAATAAATCCATAAGTAAAAATATATAAATTGTAAAATCATGAAACTTGGTCAGTAAGTTCTTATGTAATACTTGAACTCTCTGAAAAAGCACATTTCCATTTTATGCATGTTTTTAGAGTTATTGCATAATCTTTATTTTTAGTAAATTAATTTTTATAAATTCTCTATTAGGAATTTAATCTTGAAACTTTGCATGCCTATTATTTATACCTGTATACATGCCTAGAAATTCCCATGTAAAAGTTTGAGCACCATAAGTATAGATTTTGCTGTTGATTTGTTATTTAATAAATAGCCTAGGAATTTATTTGCTAAATGTTGCCTTATATGACTAAATAGACTATGTACTGTTAATTTCCTCTCTGGTACTGTTCATACAGAATAGTAGGACCTGAATTACAGTAAGAATGAATCCTCATCATCATGTGCTCATGTCCCATATTTATCAAGTGTTATAGTATATATATGCCATGTATAGTTTAAAGGAATTAATGGACTTAGGATTATCTCTTTAAAAGAAATCTTTATTCCTGTTTATGGGCTATATTCGTGCTCTGTACATTACTATAATTTTTCCACAGTGAGCATGTTCTACTCATCATGTCATACATTTCATACTTACTCAGGAACTCCATGATTCCTTGTGTATTTGTTACACTTATACATCCATATAATCCATATAGGGAACGAGGTCGAAGAGACCATACCGGAGGAGGCCGGTGCTAACATGAATTTCACCAAAGACGCTAACTACGATCACTCCCAAGGCAAGCTGTTGGCACTTCCCAAGTGCGTTTAGGCCATTTACCTGTGATATTGCCCCAATTAGAGCACGAATATAATCCATATATGAATATTACCCCAATTAGAGCATAATCCATATATGAATATTACCCCAATTAGAGCATAATTGACACTAGTTTAGGCCATTTACCTGTGATATTGCCTATATATTTGTATATGCGTTGTTTTGGAGCTTTATTACAGAAATAGGTAAAATTAGTGATTAATGCGATGATGGAGAGGACAGGAGTCCAGAACTGACGAAAAGCACTGAAGAAGCCCAGTGCGCCGATCGGCGCAGCCCATGAGCCGACTGGTGCAAGGGTGTTTTGGCCCACAGAAGTGACCGAGGCCCATTCCACATATTTATGAAAGTTTATCTACGCAAGACACTTGAAGATATTTGCCTAAGAAGATTTATGGAACTCTAAGATCTTAACATGCAGTACAAGACTTTATCTTGAAGGAAAAGGCCCACATGGCAGCTGTGGAAGATAGAGGAACCGACTCGGGGAAGAAACTAGAGAAGACACGGCTTGCGCCGATCGGCGCAACCGCCTTATTTGCTAGAAACCGAGTCCTTTACGAGTAGAACCCCTATAAATACTTGTAAACCCTCGCCGCAGAGAAGGAAGGCGACGGAGGGACACCAGATTCATGAGTTAGAGCCACCAGGGCTTGCCCCGTTAGAATAGATCTCTAGTTGAGTTTCAAGAACCATTGGAGTCAAGAGTTGATCCGTCAAGGTAGGTCATCTCGAGGGGGATGAATCTTACTCTATGTATCTCAAGGATGATTGAATATGTTGATGATGGTTTTGGTGATTTGTTATCTTGATTCTATAATCATGCATGTGCTTATTGATGAGAGCATTGGAGAAGCATGGGAAAGATACAATTAGCATATGGATGCATGCCTTAATCATGGTCTAACGGTTGGAGAAGTTGTTGAGAGGTTCTACACAGGATTGAATCTTTTGTCACGTCACATTTGGACGCCTCAGCTGCAGGATCATTCATGTCAAAAACCCCCCACCGTGGCTAAGAATTTGATCAAGTTGTTAGTTGAAAATCAATCGTGGGATGGTGAGAGAAGATCAAGAATTTTGCAACCTTCAAAAGGAGTAGCATAGAGTGTGATTGAGAAGACTCAGGAAGAATTGATTATAGATCGCCTCGATGCTATTCAAAGAAGGTTGGACAATAATCTTCATATCCCTAAGGAAGAGACACTCAAGCTGGCGAAATCACGCTCAACATGTAGTGAGTGTGGAGAATTTGGTCATGTGCAGAAAGATTGCCCTAAAGAGATGAAGATGTTAGAATATATGAAGAATAGTGGATGGAAGCCCCAATATCAGCAACAAAGGAGTTCTTTCTCTCCTAGTTCGTCCATGCAAAACTCTATCCCACTTCGTCTCCAATATCATGAGTTCTTCCAAGCTCAAGAGAAGATCAACAAGGACAATCAAGCTAGATTCAAGGAGATTGATCATGTCCTTGAGAGAGTTAATGACAAGGTGATAGAAATTGGGAGCTCCAACGAGCAGATTTTGAAGCATACCAAGATTATGGAGCAACAGATGGGACAACTATCGCAAGCCATTCAAGGCAATAAAGGGGCTATTCCTGGCAATACGATGTCTGCAGAATAGTTGAGGGCAATAGCTACACGATCAGGAAAACAAACAGAAGATCCAGAAGACTCTACGAGAGCAAAGAAGCCCCGCGCCGATCGGCGCACACCCAGCGCCGATCGGCGCGACGACCCTGTCGGAGCCGATCGGCTCCCTGAAAGCGCCAATTGGCGCAAGAAGGATGATGACCTATCTGGTCTAAAGATGGGCATGGAGTTAGAATAGCATGGCCCTGCCACGTTTCTAGATACTCAACTACTGACAAAGACAGAAAGAGCGCGGCAACACGATGAGCAATTTGCAAGGTTCGTCGATATTATGAAGAAGCTTTACATCAATGTCCCTTTTGTTGATGCTATCCAAGTTCCCACCTACGCCAAGTACATTAAGGACATGATGCAAAACAAGAAGTCTTTAGTTTCTAAGGAGGTTGTGAAGGTCACTAAGGAACTAACGGCGGCAATCAATGATGTTACACTGGAGAAGAAACCCGACCCTAGATCACCAATCATCAAATGCATGATTGGAACAAGGATATTTGATAGGTTCTTGTGCGATCTTCGAGCAAGCGTAAGTGTTATGCCCCGTCATATATTCACAAATCTCAATTTGCCTGAATTAGAGCCTACGGGTATGTGTTTGGAGTTAGCCAATCAATCGGTACGCTTCCCTGATGGAATTGCTGAGGATGTGCCTGTTCAAATTGGAGATCATATCGTCCCTGTTGATTTTATTGTGCTTGATATGGATAAGAGGACAAGGACCCCGTTGATCTTAGACAGACCCTTCTTGAGGACAGCAAAGGCAAGTATTGATGTTGGGAGTGGTGAGATAAGCTTCAATATAAGTGGGACTCCCTACTCTTTCAAGTTTCGCCCAAAGGGAGAAGAGTGTCGTGCGATTAATGAAGTGAAGAGATACAAGACACCGTGGCATCGAGGCGTCAAAAGTAATTGGAGGGGATGTATGGATAGGTCGTCCAGGCTATATGAACCATGGAGATAAGATAACCTTGTAGTGTCGTGGCTTCACATCCCGCACCGTGACACTAGGGATTCATTGTTTGCGGGGAGGTTGAGCTCTTTGACCTCTAAATAACTAGAGCGCTCTTGGGAGGCAACCCAATGATCGGGGGATTTAGAAGTTATTTAGTGCTTATAGGAGGGCAACCCATTTTATTTAGTTAATTAGTGCTGGCCGGGAGGGCAACCCAGTGTTTTTAAATTTGCTTGCTTATGATAAAAATAATCTCCCGAATAAAATAAAAAAATTAGAAAAGTGTGTGCTTAATTCTTGTGTGCTCTTGTGTTGTCTGTTTATTCGTGCAATACTGTGTATATATATATACTATAGACTAACAATACAGGAATATAAAAAAAGAGACCAAAAATAGGAAGGAACAGAGCTTGCACCGATCGGCGCACATCTGCGCCGATCGGCTCAGCATTGCCCAAGTCTGGATAGAAGGCCGACGACGCTAAGAATTGAAGGAGTGCTAAACCAGCACAATAATTTTCAGAGGCAGAGCTATTTTCAAGAATGAAGACAACATCTAGCGAAGAAGCGAGGGGCCAGAAGCAAAAACGGACATTTTGCCGATCGGCGCGGTTACCAGATGTGCCCCGACACGTATGCCAATACTACAGGTACATTGGAGAAGTGGAAATTAGGTGAAAGAGATAAACACGAGGCATCAGAATCAGCGCCGGACCTAAACATGAGGTGCAAGGGACTTGCACCGTTCGGCGCCCTTCTGCGCCGATCGGCGCGGGTACTCATGATGTTCCCAAATGGGCGACAAGGGCGGCAGGCATTGATTTTGAGGAACAGGTATGATTATTATGCAGGTGTGCAGTGCAGAGGGGATACAGAATTGACCAAAAGCTGAAAAGAAGACGGCGCGCCGATCGGCGCGGGCCTAAGCCGATCGGCGCCGCCAACAAGACATCAGGATTCCGTGCTGTTCCCCTGCCAACCAACATTATGTGCCAGGAAGCGACATGAAGGAGGGGAATTAAGCATCAGAGTGGTCAGAGCATTCAGAAATTGAATTGTGCCAATCGGCGTAGTTCCCGTGCCGATCGGCGCGCTCTCAAATTTTGAAATTTTATGGCGGTTCCTTCTCCTGGAAGTTTCCCACACTATAAAAAGGAGGCCAGCGCCCCCATTCGGCACGCCATCCTGGTAATCTCTCCACCTTCCCCACTACCCATGATCTCGCACACGTTCTGTATTCCTCGTAGATGGATCGTCTCCGCTCCTCCGTCGGCAAGTTGGACAAGAGGCTATGCCGGGGGAGCAGTTCCGGCGGCAGCAGCGAGTCGAGTGGTAACTCCTTGGTGAGGGATGGCTCCAACGCTCGCGATGACATGTCGGTGGGTGGTGCATCCACCGGCTCGGCGGCGGCAACATACGAGGTCCGCGCCCGCCACTCCGTCTCTATCGCGTCCCTTCCAACAGGGCGTGCTACGAGGAGCCAAACAGCAGCAAGCCGTGGGGTTCCAACATCACCACCGCCGTCGGCATTCATGCTGCGCACGGTGGAGGAGGGCTTCACCCTCCTGAGCGAGGAGGAACAAAGGCACTACCTCACGGTGAGGGGAAGGTTCGTCCCCAACTTCGACCTAGACGAGACCTTCCTCACCTCGATCGGCATGTGGGAGGATTTAAGGAGGATGCTAGACAACCTCGGCTGGGTGGATTTCCACCTCCTCCCCATGGACTACAACCTCGACGTCATCACCGAGGTTGCTTCTACGATGAGTCTTGGCACCGTCGAAGACGGTAGCGAGGCCGTCAACTTCCGCGTCCGTGACATCAGCCACACGGTGACCATGGAGGCGGCGGCTCAAGCCTTCGGCTTCAATGCCGACGCCGACGTCGCTGGCATCTTGGGACGTGGGGAGTTGGACTCCTTTTGGAGGCGGCTCTCGTTCATAGAGGAGATGAAGTGCGGAAACATGCGCAACCCAATCACTCAAGTCTT
Organism: Eleusine indica; assembly: GCA_030378355.1. Lineage (NCBI taxonomy): Eukaryota > Viridiplantae > Streptophyta > Magnoliopsida > Poales > Poaceae > Eleusine > Eleusine indica. The sequence goes on from CM059502.1 coordinate 19,317,009, forward strand.
CCATCAGTGGTTGGCGGCGCGCATAGGCAACAAGGTCGACTCCAGCAATGTCACCGATGCGGACTTGTAGTGGCTCTTCAACGCCATCATGAGTCCGTCTCATTGCAATCCTATGTCGGTGATGGTGCGGGGTTGGCTCGATAAGAGGGGCAAGGCAAGCAAGAAGTTGGCCTTTGGGGCCTATCTTCAACGCCTAGCAGCCCTCGTTTGCGATAGCGACTGACCGGGAGAGCGCGACGACAAGTGGGAGAGCGCGACAGAGATCGGCGAGAATATGACTCATGGCAATATTGTCACGGGAAGTGTTCGCGCCGACTTCCATGTCGGCGGCACCAACGTAAAGCTCCCATGTGCGGAGCTAGGAGTTTTTCTCCCTTGCAAGCTGGAGGGAGGAAATTGACTTGAGGAAGGTCTCTTAGAGGGGGGCCGAGTTCTCAAGGACCGCCGTGGGTGGGTTCGACAGCCGGACACATCTACAGCAGTTGGCGGCGAGTGGGACTCCTGGGGGTCATGCCAGGAGTACCAGCAGTACCAGTCAGGGTGGAGCGACGCAGCAGGCGGTTCACAACCCTCTGCGCCGATCGGCGTAGGCAACGCGCCGATCGGCGCACCCTATTGCAGCGCGGGTATTGACTACATGTCCCAAGGGCGTGTACCTGTGGTGCCTCGTGTGCCCGGTGTAGACTTTTTCATGCTCATGCAGGGGTACCTCGACAACAACATGCACTACATCGAGCACGTGGAGGACGCCACGTCCCAATGGAGGAACAACCACGATGCGATGGTGGAGGAGTTCGAGCGACTCAAGGCGCGGTGCTATGGCTTCGATCAGCCACCGTCTCCACTTTCGGATGACTAGAGTGCCTAGGAGTTGGCACGTGTATCGGTTTCCCGGTTTACGTTTTCTTTTATCTTTTGCAGTATTTTTATTTATTTACTTATGTGTGTGTGAGCGGGTTGGGAAACCATGTATCGGGTGTGTTTACTTTCATGCAAGTGTGTTAGTAGTAGTTCTATTTTCATGCAAGTGTGTTAGTAGTAGTTTTATTTTCATACAAGTGTGTTAGTAGTAATTTTATTTTCATACAAGTGTGGGGAAAAATCATCATCATCATGTATTCAAGTTTAGATCTTAATATAATTATGGCGGTTATGCTCTATTAGGAGAATTAAATTATTTATTCTTTCTTGAAAAGTGTTGATGAAGATCAAATAGTGTTGAGCATTGAATAAAATTTTGAACTTACACTTAATGATTATTCGACAAATATATCTTATGTGGAGCAATTTTGAGTACCCATATGCTTCATTTGTGTTGTCGAGTTTGTAATGATAACTTAGTACCAATCTTTTCAAAAATAAATTTTGATGTTGTGAACTCTAGAATTTATTGTTTTTCAAGATCCTTACCTACCAATGCCATATTTTGAACAATACTCATGAACCTTTGATATGTAGATAAACATTAAATTGATGGTTGAGTTTGGTTAGGATTTAATTCTTTTTGGTATGAACTTTATTAAGATGGCAATTCTTTGTGTATCTTTTTCTAGCCTTGAAATTACTCATGCAAAAATTCAATTCCGCTGAGTATCCCACGATAAACCCAAAATATCTTGTTGAGTATCATTCCTTGACCACATCCTATATGGCTATACTTAATTCAATTTTGGCTATATTTAATTCTTGAATAAATGTTGAAGCCAGATGAATCAAATACCAACAAATGTTGGTAAATTTGGGTTGAGAGCCGATCGTCGCACCCTGAGCCGATCGGCATAGCAGAGATGGTTAAAAAAAAAACTCTGCTGTTTGCTAAGGGACTAGCAAAATTTTAAGTATGGGGGGATGGTATATGACATGCTTATTCTCGAAATTCAATATAGCCATGAATCATTCCAACCATGTGCAATTTTCCAAAATCAAATTTTTGCTATGCACATGTCCACATATCCAAAGTCTGAGTGCTTTCTTAAATTTTTCTTTCTTAATTGCCATCTTGATAAGTTTCTATAATTCCAATGAAGAATAATCTCCTAGCTTTACAATATATTATTGATTTATGTTTGCAATCCTTGAATTACCTTACCTAGCTACTCATATAAGCCTTACACTAATATTATTTGATCATTATGATGTAGAATATAGGTTGAGTGATTTGAAAGACGAGTTGTTGCCTTGGATTATTTCGAAGATAGATTCTTTATGTTCATAACAATCTTTTAAGTGATTCTCATGTGTGGAAGAGTTATAATTTATGAATTGGACATGATCTTTTGCTTTGGGGAGAACTTTAAGCTTATGCCCATATTTGATCTATTTTGCTGAATACCAATATGAAATACGCCACAATAGAACAATGCTCAACATTTGCTGATTTGAGATATCTTTTATGATAGAAAGAGTATGTTTTTTTTATTTTTCTTTCTTTTACTTTACTCGGGACGAGCAAAGGTTTAAGTGTGGGGGAACTGTTGGCACTTCCCAAGTGCCTCTTTTATATGTGAATATTACCCCAATTAGAGCATAATTGATACTAATTTAGGCCATTTACCTGTGATATTGCCTATATATTTATATATGCGTTGTTTTGGAGCTTTATTGCAGAAATAGGTAAAATTGGTGATTAATGCGATGATGGAGAGGACAGGAGTCCAGAACTGACAAAAAGCACTGAAGAAGCCCAGTGCGCCGATCGACGCAGCCCATGAGCCGATCGGCGCAAGGGTGTTTTGGCCCACAGAAGTGACCGAGGCCCATTCCACATGTTTATGGAAGTTTATCTGCGCAACACACTTGAAGATATTTGCCTAAGAAGATTTATGGAACTCCAAGATCTTAACATGTAGTACAAGACTTTATCTCAAAGGAAAAGGCCCACATGGCAGCTGTGGAAGACAGAGGAACCAACTCGGAGAAGAAACCAGAGAAGACACGGCTTGCGCCGATCGGCGCAATCCTGCGCCGATCGGCGCAACCGCCTTATTTGCTAGAAACCGAGTCCTTTACGAATAGAACCCCTATAAATACTTGTAAACCCTCGCCTCAGAGATGGAACGCGACGGAGGGACACCAGATTGATGAGTTAGAGCCACCGGGGCTTGCCCCGTTAGAATAGATCTCTAGTTGAGTTTCAAGAACCATTGGAGTCAAGAGTTGATCCGTCAAGGTAGGCCATCTCGACGGGGATGAATCTTACTCTATGTATCTCAAGGATGATTGAATATGTTGATGATGGTTTTGGTGATTTGTCTATCTTGATTCTATAACCATGCATGTGCTTATTCCAATTGCTTAGTTCTAGGCTAAGTAAGTAGATATTATCGTAATCGTGGTGATTAGGATAGTATTCGGACATTGTATTGGTTATGGTTGCTTAATGAAGCCAGTAGTGTGGTTTAGCGGTGACAGCACTAAGCCTGTGCAGCACTATTGGATAGTTGACTAGGGTAAGATACTCGCGCGATTAAGGGTTTCCTCCCGGCAGCGATAAATCGGGAGCCGCTCGGAAAGCAGGGTGGTCTTACTCATTATATATTTTCATTGATCTATGTAATTACCCATTATGATGCTATTCAATTAGACTATCTGGTTACGATCTCACTAGTAGATATCTGGCTACTCACTTACCAGCATAGGTTTACAAGGTCTGGTGTACTTTGGCTTAGACTCACTGTGTGCCAATCGGCTCAACCCTTGCGCCGATCGGCGCAACAACTTCAGCTTAGATCCACCAGTGTACCGATCGGCTCAATTCCAGTGTCGATCGGCATAACCCCAGATTTAATAGATCTCGCGCACTTTGACTTAGTTTCACAAGCATGCCGATCGGCTCAACACCTGCGCCGATCGGCGCATCGACAGATTTACTGTCTGGCGCACCTTTGCGCTGGCCAGTCTCCCCCTCATGCAACCTGACCTTGACAGTAGCGTTGACTAGATCTTTTACTGTTAACTTTGTTTAATAAATCCCTAAGGTCCCAGTGGATTCGATATACCTTGGAATACTCAATTCAAGGAAAAAAGTGCTACAATCGTACACCGTCCTCTTGCGGTATATAAGTGGGTGCGTAGATACGACCAACACAAGCCCCGGTGCACAACTATTAATTTGAGAGTCCTTTTTACTTAATCACAACATAAGGATATTGTATTGTGCATTAAGTATATGGCTTGGATGAAAAACTACTTGCATAAACAAACAATGACCTATGTTAGTTTATGTTAGTGAGCCTTTCGTTAGAAAATACTATGCTTAATCTAGTGGAGTCAATGCTAGGTTATGGAATCACTTGATACACTTATGATTCACATGAAAGGATGAAAATTGGATAAAAATTGAGAACCCTCGTTGTGACTCCGCGAACAAGTATTGAACAGTCCCAAGTGCATACCTTTATATGGGAATTGGTAAACCTAGTAACTTGGGCGGTGTATTGTTGGACGGATATTACTCATCGATCTAGAGGTGATGTGAATGGCACGGTGGATGCACGGGTTGGAGGACCGCTGGAGAGTGCATGAGTTAAGCCTCGGATACGAAGTACTGTATCGCGGGGAGGACGTGTACTCGGGATCGATGGCTCCGGACCGACTTTATAGCAATCTCATGAACGGTGGCCATACGTGTTCTTAAATGATGCGTATGTCATGTACTTGGGTTTTCTCCTGCAGGATGTAAATCGATTCGAATTACCGTCCCTCGCGGTTATGAGCACCTCTTCTTTCGAGCAGGTTGCAACGATAGTAAAGTAGAGAAGAATGATTATGGCTCCTGATATTGTTACTCTATGGCTACATGTTGCTATGATGTATTGTTCTTTTTAATTCAAAACTCTATTGAGTAGCCATGTTCAACTAAAGTTACTTTCATGCAATAACAATTAAATTTTGGCCAAGTGCTCAACTTGTAAGCATAGAACTAATAGGTGCTTTTGTGCAATATTCCAAGTGAGCCCGGTCAGCCCCCTGCATGTTAGGAGTCGGTTTTAGATAACCATTTGTCAGGTAAGTCTTGCGGAGCATTCCTCGAGCTACTTATTGTGATTGTTGTAACAAGAATGTGTGGGAAGGTGAGGAACCACATAATTGGACCATTGACTGGGTTCCTAGCTCACCTACCCAAGATGAGTGAGCCATCGCCATAGGGCCGGCATGGTTTGCTTAGGTTATCTATCATCAAGCTATCATATTCTGCTTCTGTTTATTTATGTACTCCGAACCAAGAACATATGTATGGTAATATAACTTAATTTGCTTCCGCTGTGACACTTGAACTTGTAATACTGTCCTCTTAAATGATGTGTCCTTGTAAATGATGGATGTTCATGTGTGTATGCTATGTATGGTTACTTCGGTAATCATCTCCTAAAGAGATCCTGTACGTCACACTCTATATTGCGGTATAGGGATGTGACACATGTCGTCTAGGCTAGAAATAGGATGACGATACCTAATAGTAATGTTATTAATAGCTCTACAATCTACACACATACGCCAAGAACCATCTTTCTTAGGAACCAAAAGTACAGGAACAACACAAGGACTAAGTGATTGATGAACATACCCATGATCCAAAAGGTCTTGGACTTGTCGTTGTATCTCCTTAGTCTCCTCAGGGTTCGTCCTATAAGCAGCACGGTTTGGCAAAGTAGCATAAGTAATCAAATCAATTTGATGCTCAATCCCTCTCAAAGGTGGCAATCCCGGGGGTATCTCAGTTGGGAAAACATCCTCATACTTCTACAAAAGGTTAGTGACAGCAGGAGGCAAAGCACTAGAAGCAATATCACCAAGCGAAAATAAGTCTTCTTTGCATACCAAAGCATAGAAAATATCATTAGCAGAAATTTCAGCAAACTCAGATTTTATGGCAAGACATGAACGACCTTGTAATTTAATTCCAGCACCCTTAGAACTTGAAAAATCATTAACATTACCAAGACCATGGCAGCGGTGGCACTGAATCCCTGTAGTGCGTTCCGTCGAAGCAACAGAGGAGGCACTACTAGCCAGTACCTGCACAGAATTTTTACCTGAGCGCATAGAAGGGGCAGGGGCTGATCTTGGTGCTGCAGAAACAACACTAGCTGGTGGGGGCGGCCGGAAAGATGGCTTGGGCAGCCCCGAAGTCCCCGTCGGCCATGGTGGGTAGAAATTCCTGGACTTGCTGTACTCCTCAAAAGCCTGGAAAAGTCCCTGTGATTCTTTCTCTGCAAGCATAGCATACTGGAAACACTGGTTGAGGGTATAAAATTCTTTATAATCAAGGATGTCCTGAATTTCTTTTCTCAAAACAGAATAAAAGCGGCAAATCTGATCCTCTACTTTTTCAACCACAGCACAACGAATCAAACCCTTCTGAAGCTCACTAAAATACTCCTGAACAGTTTTATCTGCTTGATCTAAACGCTACAGTTTATTATGAATCTCTCTATAAAAAGGAGGAACAAAACGATCACGCATTGCTACCTTAAATTCTTCCGAAGTAGTAGGCAAATCAGTTTCAACAGCTAGACCACTCCACCAAACAATAGCAAAGTCCTTAAACTCACTAGTGGCTTGTCTAACTCTATGTTGTTCAGGAACAAGGTGGGCATTAAATTTTTGTTCTACAGCCATTTTCCAATCAAGGTAAGCATCACCATCGTATTGACCCAAAAACGAAGGAATTGAAAACTTAATTTTAGCATACGGGTCATCTGGAGCATGGTTACCTTGTGTGCCAGGGTTGCGATTGTGGAAACCACCCATACCTTGAGGGTTATGTTGCAAATGACATCGTAACCTTGTGGTCCTTGTAGCTGACCTACCGACGGTGCCATCAGCCTTATACACTGTTTCTTCATCATGATCGTCTTCAACGTCGTTGTTGGTGTTGGTGTTGGTGTTGATGGTCTTGTGAGCAGTCTCCAATTCGATAACCTGATCAGTTAACTTAGAGACTCTCTTATCCAAACGCCCAATGCTTTCTCCCAGGTGAAGCTTGATGACAACGTCGGTGACGGCCCTGGTGATCGTCTCTGCCAAATCACTCTAAACCGCCTGCAAAGCCTTCTGTAGCTGACTTTGGCTCACACACTCATCAAATTTGGAGGGCAAAGCACCCTCTCCATCGCTTCCTGACATTGGAAACACCAAAACAGGAAACAAAAAGTGAAGGTTATCCCTACAAAACTACTAAGCAGTGGTGTCTCTCAACACAGCAAAAGGAAGCTTCTTGCAAAGCTCTTACAAAGATCTGAAAACAACAAAGCGAAGGATACCAGGGAGGTGTGTTTCATGATTGCAAGGGTTACAAAATAACCTATGTACTGTCCAGAAGAAGTATGTAGAGCTAGGAAGGCCAAATATATATCTATGTGAGTGGCACACAAATCAAAAATAGATAGTAAAGCTGAATAAGTGCCCAAATAACTTGTCCCTAGTTGTTGGTCTAACTGTGTTCTAGAACAGTAGTGATAGCAAATAAGAAACAAAGAGACAAAGGCACACAGTCGATAACAGGGGGCTAAGTGTAAAACAGCCAAACTCAGAAATTCCACGGGGCTAGAAGCACTAGTAAGAATCCCAAATTGATTTTTTTTATTTTATTTTTTTGATATTTTTCTCCAACTCACTAACAAAGTGGGAGAAACCACAAAAAATTTCAGCTCAAATAGAGCTAGGACGTGGCCTACAAAAATTCTTGAAGTTTCTGAAAACGTCGGGTTTCAACTTGAATGAATTTTTTCTTTATCTTCCTGATTTTTTTTGAATTTTTTGATGAGGGCACATAGGGCGTAGCCGAGTGTGGGTCATCTCAATTTTTTGTCAAGAATCTCCTGTAAAAATTTCAGCCAAAATAGACAACCAAGCGAAAAGTTATGGCCGTTTTACCAAAGGGGTGTCAGAATCGGTAATGAAGAAACCTGGAATTTGAGTGAAACGCGAGTCGGGTTTAGGGTCGGGTAGGGATTTTTTTGGTGAGGTGGATGCAGCAAAAAGTGGAATTTGTGAGAATTGGTCCGAGGTGTTAAGGGTGGGTTTAGGGTGGGATTAGGGTGGGCGTGTTGATCAATCAACCCTAGCACACAAAGCCGACAAAACCGAGGATGGTGGAGGGGATGGCGGCTAGGGTTGCAAGGAAAACACTACTGACGACAAAAACACAAACTAAACCAGTGACTAAACAAGAACTAGGGCACAAACTCAACACTACGGACTCTGAAATTGAAATATGCAAAGGCTAAACACGTGGTTATGGGCGGGGCAAATTTTTTGGCTTTTCTGTGGGCGATAGGAAGAACACGAAAACAAAACTAAAGGGTAGTGCAAACCTGACAGTGCACCTAAAACTCTGATTACCACTTGATGTGAACAAGGGTTCCCAATCTTCCGAAAGGTTCTAATAAATCTTGATTCGAGCGGAGGCGAAACACAAATCGATCCGGCTTCTAAACAACACGTTCAGAACCCCATAATCGCAACACAACGTCTCCTCTGGTTATCAACCGTCCAAGGATGATTGACCTCACCGAGAAGGTTAATCCCTGCCTGTGAATCAAGAACACAAGCTAGAACAATGAAGAATGCAATACAATTGCAGATGTATGATTAAACTCATGAAGTTGGGGTCTCACAAATCGATGAATGGCGGCACTGTTTATGAACAGAATTGATCCAAGTAAAACCCAAACCATAATGATTCGGTGGCGGCTATATATGAAGACCCTAGGATCATGCAATACCCTCTGAACGCGCTTCTAATTGGTCTCTACTGGATACAAAGCCCAAATACCAAAAATAGGCGACGCAGCACCAACACAGATTCTGGATCCTCTCTTGTTTCGGCGATTTCTGATGACTCTTGATGAATTTTGACATGAGAGTGGCGGCATTGGAAAGGTCTTCTACTTATCTTTCCGTGCATATGTAGAACGTCCAAATCTAAATTCAGATGCATCCTGGACGACCATTTTAGTGCAGACTGGTCCTGAGCCCCGAAACAGACTCGAAGTCGGTTTTGATTGGGCCTCCACCTTGGCTTCCAAGCCCTTGCTGGTCCTCCATGTTCTCAACTCCTTCTCCCATCATCTCCTGGTCCTCTCCATGGTTCCTAATCATAAAATAATCATTAGATAGCAAACCATTCTCAAAAGTAACATATAGCGAAGAACGTAGGAACGAGCTATGACCCTGTTGCCCATCGCATGAGCATATCTTGGGATGTCACCTTTGATGAGTCTCGTTCCTATTATCCTCGATCACCTAGTGTCACACCTTCTACCACAAATGCGTCCCTGTCCTTTTCTCTCTCTTCCTACCTCATCCTCTTTGGGTTCGTTACCACCACCTTCCACTCTGATTCCACCTATTACACCTTCTCTGTCTCCATCACCAGCATCCACATGCCCACCGATGACACTTCTACACTCATCATTCCTGATCTGCTTCCTATCCTTCTCTGTCCTCCTCTCTTCCTGGACCCACCCCCCTAACCTTCTGAAAGAATCATAGTGACTGAGAGGGAGGAGGGGGGGTGAATCGGGAACTATCTCTATGTACCAAATTTTACCAACCCCTAAAACCGACCACTCAAAACAACTCCTATACAAATCTAGTGATGATCACACTAGCAAGATAATGAACCTATGAAAGGAACAACAACCTAAGCATACTAGTGGATCACACAAGGCAATACAACTCCTATGCAAGCTAGTAATAAAGCAACGCTGAAGCACACAACAAGGTACAAAAGGAGTCTACTCATGCAAAGTTACAAGATCAAGAACTAGAGCAAACAAGCATGAGTAGCACAATACATACAAGGGTAAGCAATCAAGCCAATGCAACTCCTATCCATGCTAGTGATCAAATACGGAAGCTTAAACACTACTAGCAAGCAAGAAGCCTATTCATGCAATTCTATGAGGTAAACAACTAGAACAAGGCAAGCACACAAGCATGAATAGCACGGTATGTAAATGCGGAAAGTAATGCATCAAAGTAAGAAGAAGAGTAAGAGAGGGCTCATGATATTTTTTCTTGAGGTCTCGAAAGGATGGCGCCTTCCCCTACTCCTCGTTGGACCACTCCCGCCAGAGTCCTGGTCCCTCCCGCCACCAAGTGGACTTCTCACACACGAGCCCGCAATCACTCCCGGAGTGAAGACATGGTCGCGTCACCGCTGCCACCAAGACACAAGCTCGCCTCCCTCAAGAACTTGCCGGACTCCCCAAGCCGGCACGGGTGCTCACTAGCGATGCCCCTTTCAACAGCCGGCTCAAACCGTGTATAAACGTGTGATGGCCTTCACAACCAATCACGATAGGCTCGATCACCGACACCTAATCGGTCTAGGTCTCACCATAGACCAAGAGTAAAAACCAAGATCACACCCTCAAGGACACCCTAGCCTTAGATGTGCAAGGACACTTGTTACTCTCACTAGCACTCTCAAGATATCCAATATCTCCTCCTAGTGCTCTTCTCTTGGCCCTTTGGCTTCCAATTGATGCTCCAGGCAATCCCAATGGCCAAAGGCGGTCTCCAAGACCCCAACAACGAAGTTATATAGGCTTCCAACCTCAAACTAGCCGTTGCTCCACAAAATTAGCTTTCTGGGCCTAATGACCGTACAGTCCGGTCACTGGCAGACCAGACCGTCCGGTCTCAGTCTGGACGGCTCCCCGAGCCGTTGGCCTTCTGTCTTCGGCTGACTTCTGTACTGACCATACAGTCCGGTCTTCATCGCTGAAACTCCAAACAGAGATGTTGCAACCACTTCCTCGTCTGTTCCAGAATTGTCTCTACTGGTCGTACAGTTCGGTCTATAGTCCGGTCTCTACAATTCTATGCCACAGATTTCCTTGCGGCCAACTTCTCCTCTATTCTAGAATTCCTACTGATGACCGTACCGTCTGGTCAGCTGACCGGACCGTCCGGTTAGACTTTGTCTCTCCCTGACAGAAACATTTTCAGAGCTCGCTTCCTCGATGCCCTGAGTCGACCTGTATAGATCGGACCGTCCGGTCTGTAATCTGGACCGTCCGGTCCCTATAGACTCCAACTCAGGCAGTTTCCTCATTGAGTCTTCTCGCTGGATTTCCTGTCCACATAGTGACCGTACAGTCCAGTCTCCGCTGACCCCTCTATCCGGTCACTTCGTCTAGACGCTGAAACTCCTCGTCCTTGCTGGACTTTGTTTTTTTGGCTTCTCTGAACAGCTCTATGGCTTCACCACTACCACCTAGTGCCTGTGATTTCACTGAGCATCCTTGCACATCACCGACTAGACATGAACTAAGAGAAATGACCTAGACCCCCTTGATAGTCTGGTTTTCCTATGAACTCAAAGCCCTAACAACTAGACAAGTGTTCCCAACATTTGCTCCATAGCTTGTCCTTAGCCTTGATTCATCTCCATCAATTCTTGCACTCTATCAAGCTCACCAAGCCTCCATGCTTGTGGTCATTGTCATCAACCGCCAAGGAAACCGGCACCGATTGTCATTAACTAGAAGAGGTTTCCTACATGCACAACACTCATGTAGACATTAGTCACATTTCATGTTTTTCATTTATCACCAAAATATCATACCTTGGGATGACCTCAATGGTCATGATCCTTACAATCTCCCTCTTTTTGTTGATGGATGACAACCACTACTTATAATGATCCAAAAGGAATGAGTCCTAAAAAGAATAAGAAGGAAGGGACAAAAGACTCAAACGAAAACAAGGAGCCAAGAGAAAATAAAGGTTTGAAAATTACATTGGTCCTTACCTTGTGATGAGTACATCACACCCATGGATACACACAACACTCCTCCAACTAATATGAAAGTTCATGTGCATCACCTGAATTTACAGGTGAGATCATTTCTAATTTTTTTATTATGTGGTTTGGAGAATAGATTGCTACCTAATGAGATGATGATGAGATAGCTGAGGAGGTGATTGGAGGCATGATGGGCCAGCAAGGACGTCCAAGCCAAGGTGGAGGCCCAATCAAAACCGACTTCAAGTCTGTTTCAGAACCTAGGACCAATCTGTACTAAAACGGACGCCCAAGACGCATACTGACTCGGATTTGGACGTTCTATATATGCTTGTAAAGATAACGAAAAGCCCTTTCCAACCCAGCTGGTTCCATGTAAAAATTCATCCCGAGCCATCGGTAATCACCAAAACAATTTCACTTCTAGAATCTGTCCTGGTGCTGCGACACCGTAATCGGTCTTTGGGCCATGTATCGAGTTGAGCCCACTTAGGGCTGCATACAGGAAGTCTTGCACGACCCTAGGGTCCTCATATACAGCTGCCGCCTCTTCATTAGGGTTTGGGTTTTGCTTAGATTATTCTGCTCATAACAGTTTTGCCGTCATATCAGTTTGTGAGATCCCAACTTGTGAGATTCATCGTATACTTGCAAATTTGGTTGTATTCTTCTTTGTTCTTGCTTGTGTTCTTGATTTGCAGGCAAGGATAAGCTTTCTCGGCGAGGTCAATCATTCTTGAACGGTTGATAACCAGAGGAGACGTTGTGTTGTGATTGCGGGGTTCAGAACGTGTCGTTCGGAAGCCGGATCGATTTGTGTATCGCCTCCGCCTTAATCAAGATTATCAGAACCTATCGAAAGATCAGGAACCCTTGTTCACATCAAGTGGTAATCAGAGCTTTAGGTACACCATTAGGTTCGCCCTTATTCTCATTATTTTGTTCAATCCTAGAGTCCAGAAAATTGCTCTACAAAAATATTTGTTCATCGTGTTTTCGCTGTCCTACATCCTCCTTGTGCCTTGCAATTTTCAGTTTAGTTTGCTTCTCTGAATTTTAGTCCCTACAATGTTATTGTGTTGTTGGTCTAGTGCTTATTCTTTGGTCTTGTTTGAGTCATGTGTGTCCTTGTTCATAGACAATCAAGAAAAAAAATCAGATTGTTGCACACGTTGAGAGAATAGTACTGCTGGAATTGTTTGCACTAAATATTTATTTAACATCCAGCCTTCTACTTTTTATGTGCAAAAGAAACTTAGAGTGTTTTCTGTTGCACGTTGTTCCTTGAGTCAAGAGATTGCTGCACGTTGTTGCATATGAGAATTGTCGGTTCAGTTCTAGATGTACATCTATTCCTTATGTAAAGAGTGCAAAAAAGAAAGTTCAGGTTTTTCCTTTGTGCTATAAAGTTCGCAACTCTTGCTGCAGTTCTGTGTCAAAAAAATCATGAAAGAACTAAATGGCAAAGAGGTGCTGAAAAAAAATAAGAAGAAAAAGACGCACCTATAACAAAAGAAAAAAAAGAAAGGAGAAGAGAAAAAAATTCAGAATTGCTTGCAGCCTTTGTGTCCTTTGTTGAGCCATTTGCTTGCTTGCTTGAACTAGGTCCGAGACAAGTTTAGGCCGGTGACATAGACTAGCTTCGGACTATTATTTAGTTTTGCAATTTCTGAACTAAAATTTTGCTAATCCTTGCTACTATAAATTGCTACCTAGCTCCATATATATCCTTCTGAATAGGTACAGAACTTTGGACCCTTGCAATTGTCGGATCACACTCTCCAAGGTATCCTCTGTTTTGCTACTAAGAATCTTGTAAGAACTCAGTTAGGTGCTGTCATTTGCTTGTTGAGAGTTTCCAGCATGATCAAACAGTAGTGATAGGAAAATATACTCTTGTGTGTTTTCTTGTTTTCTATTAACAATGACAGGTTACAACACCGATGGTGATGAGTCGATGGTGTCAAATGAGGTTGATACAAGTGTTGTAGCACAACGAGTGCTTAGTTCTCAAATGGAGAAGGTAGAGCAAAATCAAATGAACAACTTGTTTTAGACTCACTTTGTTGTGAAGGATCGACGTTGTCGTGTCATCATTGATGGAGAGAGTAGCCACAACAACGCAAGCTTAGAATTGGTCGAGAAGCTCGGCTTGACCACACAGCCACACCCATGTTCATACTACATCTAATGGGTAAATTCTTATGGTAAGATAAAGGTAGATAAAATTGCACGCATTGAATTTTTTATTGGTTCTTATAAGGATTGTGCAGATTTTGATATACTGCCTATGCAAGCGTGTCATTTGTTATTTAGTAAGCCTTGGATTTCTACAAATAATTCCTTGCACAATACCATTGCTAATAGCTATTCATTTAAATACAATAGTAGAAGAGTTACTCTTAAACCTATGTCTGCTGTTGAAATTTTAGAAGAGGATCAACAAAGACTTGAGAGAAGAAAGAATGAACCATTTAGGATAGAATGGGCTGTTTCAAATATTGCAACAGTTTCATTAAAATCTGAATTACTAGAGGATGAACATATTTCCTTGCCTCTTGTTGTGACTAATACATTTCAGCTTCTACACAAAGAAGAGGATAGTGAGAAAGATAAAGAACAAATTGTTGTTTCAAGTAAGAACTTTCCTAATGTACTGAATTGTTCCAACAATCTTACTGTATTGGAACCTTGTCTTGATTTGTCATTGCCACAAGTTGATTTATCTACTAATCCTTTTAATAAAGAGAGAAGTTGTGTGCCACTGCTTCACTTATACCTTTGTCACAACAAATGAATGAGCTTGATGTTTTTGCTTATGATTCACCTACTAGTGCTGAAATGAAATATTTGGTTTTAATAACACATGAAAAGGATGAGCAAAAATTATTATCTTCTCTAAATACTTGGGGTTATATTGAATTTGATGTTGTTTGTGATCAAAATACCGTAGAGAAGCAAATGTTTTCTCAAACTGAATTGCCTTTACTAACAAGTGATGAGGACATCACTCCTATGGATACACACAGCACTCCTCCAAATCTGGACTTGCAAGGTCCAATGACTAGAGCTCGTGCACGACGACTAAATTTAGAGGTGAGCTCGTTCCTACGTTCTTCGCTATATGTTACTTTTGAGAATGGTTTGCTACCTAATGATTATTTTATGATTAGAAACCATGGAGAAGACCAGGAGATGATGGGAGAAGGAGCTGGGAACGTGGAGGACCAGCAAGGGCTTGGAAGCCAAAGTGGAGGCCCAATCAAAACCGACTTCGAGTCTGTTTCGGGGCCCAGGACCAGTCTGTACTAAAACAGTCGCCCAGGACGCATACGGACTCGGATTTGGACGTTCTATATATGCACGGAAAGATAAGGAGAAGACCTTTCCAATGCCGCCAGCCTCATATCAAAATTCATCCGGAGTCATCGGGAATCGTCAAAACAAGACAGAGTCCAGAATCTGTGTCGGTGCTGCGTCGCCTATTTTTGGCCTTTGGGCTTTGTATCTAGTTGAGCCCAATTAGGGGCGCGTCCAGAGGGTCTTGCACGACCCTAGGGTCTTTATATACAGCCGCCACCGCACCATTAGGGTTCGGGTTTTGCTTAGATCAATTCTGTTCATAAACAGTTTCGCCGTTCATCGGTTTGTGTGACCCCAACTTCGAGAGTTTAATCATACATCTGCAATTGTGTTGCAATCTTCGTTGTTCTTGCTTGTGTTCTTGATTCGCAGGCAGGGATCAGCCTTCTCGGCGAGGTCAATCGTCTTTTGGACGGTTGATAACCAGAGTAGACGTCGTGCTGCGATTGCGGGGTTTAGAACGTGCTGTTCTGAAGCCAGATCGATTTGTGTGTCGCCTCCGACCAAATCAACTTACCAAGAACCTTTCGGAAGATCGGGAACCCTTGTTCACATCAACAAGAAATATTTTTTATGCTATAGGAAACTATGATCATAGAGGTGTATTTATAGTGCACAAAAGTTTATATTTGCTCAAACATGAATCCTCCTTGTGTTGTACAACCAAATGATGAACTAGAAAACTACAATAACAATTACCATGTCATGTCATGTTTTTCTAGTGTTTTTAAGATCACACATTTTCTATCTTGTCATAAGAGGCAGAATGATGTTCATATTGCTGAGCAAATTTTCAAAGAGGTAATTAATTTGCATGGCATGCCTTCTACTGTAGTTTCATATTGTGATGATAAATTTTATAATGCATATAAATATGAGTTGCATCCCAAGTTTGGGAATAGTTCTATATTTTATATTTCTGATTTGAGACCACTATTGGGAGAAAGGGATGAGATCGAGTCGAGGACGACTCTAATTCAAAAGGGGGAGAATGATGAGTATATCATACCCATAGATACACACAACACTCCTCCAACTAAGATGAAAATACATGTGCATCACCTGAATTTACAGGTGAGATCGTTTCTAATGTTTTTATTATGTGGTTTTGAGAATAGATTGCTACCTAATGAATTAATTATTGTTAGGAACCATGGAGAGGATGATGAGATAGCTGGGGAGGTGATTGGAGGCGTGATGGGCCAGCAAGGACGTCCAATCCAAGGTGGAGGCCCAATCAAAATCGACTTCGAGTCTGTTTCGGAACTCAGGACCAGTATGCACTAAAACGGACGCTCAGGACGCATACTGACTCGGATTTGGACGTTCTATATATTCCTGGAAAGATAACGAAAAGCCCTTTCCATCCCAACTGGTCCCATGTCAAAATTCGTCCCGAGCCATTAGCAATTGCGAAAACAATTCGACTTCCAGAATCTGTCCTGGTGCTGCAACACTGTAATCGGTCTTTGGGCCATGTATGGAGTTGAGCCCACTTAGGGCTACGTCCAGGGGGTCTCGCACGACCCTAGGGTCCTCATATACAGCTGCCGCATCTTCATTAGGCTTTGGGTTTTGCTTAGATTATTCTGTTTATAACAGTTTCGCCGTCATATCGGTTTGTGAGATTCTAACTTGCGACGATTGCGGGGTTCAGAATATGTCGTTCGGAAGCCGGATCGATTTGTGTATCATCTCCGCCTTAATCAAGATTATCAGAACCTGTCGGAAGATCGGGAACCCTTGTTCACATCACCTTGGAAGTAGTCTCCCCCTTGGAATGTGCTAGGTGTTGAGGGAGAACTACCCAATCATGTAGCGGACTAGAAGTTAAGCTTGAGTTGAATTGTTGCGCCCGTCATGGTGACGTGGTAGGTGTTCTTGTTGATGCAGACACACACTATAGACGTAGATGTTCATGTTGGTGTAGATGTTCATTGCTGTTGTAGACATGCACAATTGTTGTTGTTCTCCATATTGGTGTAGATGTTCATCTTGTCACGATCTTCATTTGTGCTCCAAGTGAACATGCACCACTGTCTTGAATATATTCATTTGGCCATCATGTACTTCTCCCTCTCCATGTTCTTCTCTCCATCTTCTTTTCATCTTCATGTTCTTCTCCCCTTTGAGTATGTCTTCACATTCTTCTCCATCCATCTTGCTATCACTTATTTCTTGGATCTTCCTTCTCCCCCTTTGTGTTGTCGACTAGGCTTGGCTTTTGGATCTTCATGTTCTTCTCCCCCTTTGT
Source organism: Eleusine indica (assembly GCA_030378355.1). Classification (NCBI taxonomy): domain Eukaryota; kingdom Viridiplantae; phylum Streptophyta; class Magnoliopsida; order Poales; family Poaceae; genus Eleusine; species Eleusine indica. Next base: position 19,334,387 of record CM059502.1, read on the forward strand.
CACCTATCACCAAAAACCACACACCAGAGACAAAACATAAGAGAACCAAGGAGCAAATAATAAATAACAAGAGTTAGGAAAACTCCCCCTTTCATAGTGCTCCTCCTTGGTCATGATAGTGTTCCACCATAGCTCCCCCTACACACATGACTCAACAAAATGTTTTCTCAAGTATGTAATGGTTAGTCATTAGTGTGTTGGGAATGTATGAGTCACTTGTCTTTGAGCTGCGGGAGTAGATTTAACCTCAGAGCTCGGTGAAACATGACTCAATGGGCATGAAGCACAAAGATCACTATGTGATCATCTAGAGGGTCATATACTTACATAGTAAATAAACAACTCGCCCTAGAAACATGCTTTGAAGCATGTAAGGTATCACGATGCAAGAATGCATGAATGCACAGAATGCAAATGCAACAAGATTACAAATGCATTATGTGATGCTAAAAGAAAGAGAGAGAAAAGCTACAAACTAATGTGCCAACGATGAGTTGTTCCTTTCTTGAGCTTACACACAATGGACCATTCTTCAAAGCCTTGGGCACACCATGAACCACCTTCCCAAGCTTATCCCATATCCATTGCTATCTCATGGAGACCTACAAGAAGAAGAGAAACAAGCACAAAACAAAGACACAAACAACAAAACAAACAAGAAAAGCTATACAAATTTACAAGAGACAAGCTTTAGGGTTACTCATGTGAAGTTTGAAAGGTCGAGAACATTGAGTTCTCCCCTTAGATTGTTGAAGGTTTTCTTGTCAAGTGGCTTGGTGAAGATATCCGCAATTGTTCATGTGGTAGCATGCTCACCAATTCAATGTCCTTCTCAACATGGTCTCTTATGAAATGGTGCTTTACTTGAATATGCTTTGCATGACCATGTTCTCCAGTCTTGAGAGCCATTTTGTTTACCGTCTCACTATCACAATATAGTGGCATTTGAGTGAAGTTGAGGCCAAAATCCGAGAGAGTTTGCCTCATGTAGAGAAGTTGTGCACAACAAGCTCCTGCTGCCATATACTCCGCTTCGGCTGTAGATAGAGCCACTGAGTTTTGCTTCTTTGAGCTCTAAGATACAAGTGATCTTCCAAGGAATTGGCAACCTCCCGATGTGCTCCTCCTATTACTTTGCATCCCGTGAAGTCCGTGTCTGAATACCCAAGTAACTCGAAGCTTGTTCCTCTAGGGTACCATAACCCCATTGTAGGTGTGTACTTGAGGTATCTAAGTATCCTCTTCACTGCCTCCAAGTGTGACTCCTTTGGGTTTGCTTGATAGTGTGCACACAAGCACACACTAAACATGATATCTGGTCTTGAGGCGGTGAGATGGAGCAAAGAACCAATCAATGATCTATACAGCTTGGGGTTCACAGGCTTTCCCTTCTTGTCACAATATTCCGCCACTGTTGTGTTCTTGAACTCTGTCCCGTTGTCACTTCTTATCTTCACAATGTTGGCCTTGAATTCATTATTTGCTCTCCTTGCAAATTTTCTGAAGATATCACTTGCTTGAGACTTGTCCACTAGAAAGAAGGTCCAAGTGTATCTCGTGAAGTCATCCACAATCACCAAGCAATAGAGATTGCCACCCAGACTCTTGTAATGAGTGGGCCCAAACAAATATATGTGCAAAAGCTTGAGAGGACGAGATGTTGACATGAAAGACTTGGTGTGGTGAGATGAGGCAACTTGCTTTCCTGTTTAACAAGCACTGCACAGTCTGTCCTTCTCAAAGGTCATATCCTTGATTCCTTCAACTAGATTCCTCTTGACCACTTACCTGAGCTGACTCATCCCAACATGTGCTAATCTTTTGTGCCACAATCATCCCTTAGTTGCCTACTTAGTGAATAGGCAAGTACTTGGTGGCATGTTGCTTGATTTGAAGTCCATGACATACAAGTTTCCATGCCTCATTCCATGAAACACTAGCCCTTTCTTTGCATTCTCAATCATTGCACCATCCTCATCAAATGTGCACTTGAATCCCATGACACACAACTGACCAATGGATAGAAGGTTGAAGTTGAGGGTTTCCACAAGAAAGACCTTGGAGAGATGGAGGTCCTCTGTAATGGCCACCTTGCCTGAGCCTCTGACTCTCCCTTTTGAGTTGTCCCCAAAAGTCACCTTCTCACTATCTTCATCTTCATCAATGTTGGTGAATATGGTAGGCTTCCCGGTTATGTGTTGGGTACACCCACTGTCAAGTATCTAATGGGTACCTCCACTCTTGTAGTTGACCCTGATGGTAGCCATAAGACAAGCACTAGAGGAAGAAGGGTTAGTATCCAAAGCATTGCTCAATTGACTAGTACTAACCTCATCACATCAAACCATGAGACCATCCTCATAAATATGGATTCTTGCAATCCCCTCACGAAGTCTCCTCCGTATAGGATGGTGGGGAGTACGATACCTCCAATGACCATAACCATCCTCCATGTGGACATTGTCGAGGTTGATGTAGTAGTGGGAAGGGTCATAGAGTCTAGTGACATGCTCAAGCATGTGTCCGACTTGTGTGTGAAGCACAAGTATCATCTGCATTGCTCTCTCAATTGAGAGCTCATGTCTTCTGTTGATCACCTCCTCAAGCAAGAAACTCCTCTCCGGAGTTGTAATTTGTAGGAGGCACTTGTCAATCACTTCATGTGGTGGAAACCTCCGAAGACCATGGAATGAGTTTATCCTACACAAATGATCATAGATGCTCAAGAGATTTTCACAAAGGTCATCATTTGGATTTCTCACAAACTCATCAAATTAAAAAAAAGAGATCCAGTTGTTGAGCTCGACAAAGATGCCAAAGTCGATTGTGTGGTGGAGGAGACGGTGGTGGAGGTGCCGGAACAGTAGTAGTGAGATTGATCATCTCATTTGATCTCCTGAGCATTGTTGTTGGCGCCCCTCTCACACCAAAGCACAGTCCACCCGAAGTGCTTGGAGTAGATCTTGTAATGACACTTCAGTTAGAGCTGGACGAAGCGCCTGATGAAGAGCTTGGTGCAGTTCTTGATCCATAGGGGTTGAAGAAGCTGCTCCAAGGAAATCTTGTGGAGGGATCAAAGAAGTTTGAGCCCGAAGCTACTTCTTTTCCCTTGCTTGAGGATGCTCCATTTTTGGCCTTGAGCTTCTTCTTCCCCGTCAAGCTTGTGGTGATCTTCTCATCCTTGAAGAGTAGCCTGATCACATTATCAACGGAGAGATTCTTGTCCATAATGAGATCAAAGGTGATGTAGAGGAGCTTGCTGCTAGGGAGCAAGGTGAGGATCTTCTCAACAATCAATATCTTGGGGAGCTCGAAGGCGGTTGCTGCAATTTTGTCCGCAATACCTCGCAAACAAATAAGAGAGTCAAGTAAGTTCTCATTCTCAATAGCATCAAAGTCATAGAACTCCCTAACAAGAAAATCACTAGCATGATCAACCAAGGCATCACAAACATCATCATCACTAGTCATGCTAGAAGAGCAAGCAAGATCACGAGACACATCATTATCATTCATTAACTCAGGCACACTAGCAGAGCAACCTAACAAGTTATCATTAGAAGACACTAGGCACTCGCTAGAACTAGGAACATCCACACAATCGTCATCATCATCATGATCACTGGTAAAGGTATTGGCAAAGTCCACAAGAGTATCCATCAACTCATCCGGAATCATGGCATTTAGGTAGCTTTTCAAGCGATCCTTCCATGAGCCATGACCCGGTCCCGAATGGGATGACATCCCTACTCAATACGGTCACTACTCAAGGAGGTTAATCCCTATAGTGAGCACTTAGCTCTGATACCACTTGAAAGGATCATAGTGACCGAGGAGGGGGGGTGAATCAGGAACTATCTCTATGTACCAAATTTGCCAATTCCTAAAACCAATCACTCAAACAAATCCTATAAGCAATTCTAATGGTGATCACACTAACAAGATAATCCTATGAAAGGAAAGACAAACTAAGCATACTAGTGGATCACATAAGACAATATAACTCATATGCAAGCTAGTAATCAATAACATGCGAAAGCACACAACAAGCTAGCAAAGGAGCCTACTCATGCGAAACTACAAGATAAGAAACTAAAGCACACAAGCAAGAGTAGCACAACACATCCAAGGGTGCTCAATTAAGCCAAAGAAACTCCTATACATGCAAGTGATCAAATGCGGAAGCTTAAACTCTACTAGCAAGCAAGGAGCCTATTGATGCAAGTCTACAAGATAATTAACTAGAACAAGGCAAGCATACAAGCATGAATAGCACGGTTTGTAAAGACTGAAAGGAAAGGCATCAAAGTGAGGAGTAGAGTAAGAGATGGCTCATGATATTTTTCCCAAGGTCTTGGAAGAATGGTGCCTTCCCCTACTCCTCATTGGACCACTCCCACCAGAGTCCCGGTCCCTCCCGCAACCAAGTGGAATTCTCGCACATGAGCCCGCAATCACTCCCGGAGTGAAGACACGATCGCGTCACCGCTGCCACCAAGGAACAAGCTCGCCTCCCTCGAGAACTTGTCGGAGTCCCTAAGCTGGTACGGGCGCTCACTAGCGATGCCCCTTTAAACGGCGGGCTCAAACCGTATACAAACATGTGACAGCCTTGATAACTAATCACAATAGGCTCGATCACCGGCACCTAACAGGTCTAGGTCTCATTATAGACCAAGAGTAATAACCTAGATCACACCCTCAAGGACACCCTAGCCTTAGATGTGCAAGCACACTCTTGTTACTCTCACTAGCACTCTCAAGATATCCAATATCTCCTCCTAGTGCTCCTCTCTTGGCCCTTTGGCTTCCAATTGATGCTCCCAGCAATCCCAATGGCCAAAGACGGTTTCCAAGACCCCAGCAACGTAGTTATATTGGCTTCCAACCTCAAACTAGCCATTGCTCCATGAAATCTGCTTTCTGGGCCTAATGACCATACAGTCTGGTCACTGGCAGACCGGACCATCCGGTCTCCATCTGGATGGCTCCCCGAGCCGTTGGCCTTCTGTCTTCGGCAAGCTTCTATACTAACAGTACAGTCTAGTCTACAGACTGTATAGTCCGGTCTTCATCGCTGAAACTCTAAACAGAGCTGTTGCAACCACTTCCTCGTCTTTTCTAGAACTGTCTCTACTGACCATATAGTCCGGTCTACAGACCGTACAATCCGGTCTCTATAATTCTGCACCATAGATTTCCTCGCGGCTAACTTCTCCTCTGTTCTGGAATTCCTCCCGATGACCGTACCATCTGGTTAGCTGACCAGACCGTCCGGGCAGACTTTCTCTCTCAATTACAGAAACATTTCTAGAGCTTGCTTCCTCACTGCCCCAAGTCGACCTGTACCGACCGGACCGTCCAGTCTGTAGACCAGACCGTCCGGTCTCTATAGACTCCAACTCATTTAGTTTCCTTGCTGAGTCTTCACGCTAGATTTCCTGTCCACATAGTGACCGTACAGTCCGGTCTCCATTGACCCCTCTGTCCGGTCACTTCGTTCAGAAGCTGAAACTCCTCGTCCTCGCTTGACTTCGTTTCCCGGCTTCTCCGAACAGCTCCTTGGCTTCTTCACTGCCACCTAGTACCTATGATTTCACTGAGCATCCATGCACATCACCGACTAGACATGACCTAAGAGAAATGACCTAGACCCCTTGATAGTTTGGTTTTTCCTATGGACTCAAAGCCCTAACAACTAGACAAGTGTTCCCAACACTTGCTCCATAGCTTGTCCTTAGCCTTGATTCATCTCCATCAACCCTTGAAAGCCGTCAAGCTCACCAAGCTTCCATGCTCGTGGTCATTGTCATCAACCGCCAAGGCAACCGTCACTGATCATCATTAAGTAGAAGAGGTTTCCTACACGCACAACGCTCATGTAGACATTAGTCATATTTCATGTTTGTCATTTATCACCAAAACATCATACCTTGGGGTGACCTCAATGGTCATGATCCTTACACCTTCCACCTCACTATGATCTTCATGCTCGTCCCACTCTTCAGTCCTCTTCTTGTCAGGGCATTACTGTTGCCGCTATTGCTGAGCCCACTTCCTACTGCAAGGTTGTTGCCCATGAGGAGTGGCAGCATGCTATGCCTGAGGAGATTGCTTCCTTGGAGCGCATGGGCACTTGGGACTTGGTTCCTCTTCCACCTCATGTCACTCCAATCACTTGCAAGTGGGTCTACAAGGTTAATACTTGCTCAAATGGCTCCCTTGATCACTATAAGACTCACCTTGTTGCGCATGGTTTCTAGTAGGAGTACGGTTGTGATTACGACGAGACCTTCGCCCCTATTGCCCACATGACCATAGTATGGACTCTTCTTGCAGTTGCTTCCATTCGCCAGTGGTCCATCTCCTAGATCAATGTTAAGAATGCTTTTTTTAATGGTGAGTTGCGTGAGGAGGTCTACATGTAGCCACCCCTGGGATACTCCGTCCCTTGATGGCATGATTTGTCGTCTATGTCGCTCTCTTTATGGCCTCAAGAAGGCACCTCATGCCTGGTTTGAGCGCTTCTCTTCTGTTGTTACCGATGCTGGTTTCTAGCCAAGTGATCACGACCCCGCTCTCTTTGTTCACACCTCTCCTCGTGGTCGTACGCTTCTTCTTTTATATGTTGATGATATGATTACCAGCGGTGATGACTCTTAGTTCATTGAGTTTGTCAAGCACCGTTTGAGCGACCAGTTCTTAATGTCTGACTTGGGTCCTCTTCATTACTTTCTTGGCATCGAGATTTCTTCCACACCGAAGGGCATCTATCTCTCCCAAGAGAAGTATGTTTAGGATCTTCTCTCTCGAGCTGGCATCACAGATCACCGCACTGCTAATACACCCATGGAGCTTGGTGTTCATCTCCGACCTACTGATGGTGAGCATCTTTTGGATCCTACTCGCTACTGCCATCTTGTTAGGAGTTTAATGTACCTTGGAATTACTCGTCCTAGCATTTCTCATGTTGTTCACATCCTCAGTCAGTTTTTCTCTGCTCCCACTTAGATTCACTATGCTCATCTTCTTCGTGTTCTCCGCTATCTTCGTGGGTCTGTCTCTCGTCATCTTTTCTTCCCTCGCTCGAGCTCTCTCCGGCTTCAAGCGTACTCTGGTGCGACTTGGGCCAGTGATCACTCTCATCGTCACTCTCTCTTTGCCTATTATGTTTTTCTTGGCTCCTCTTTGATTGCATGGAAGACCAAGAAGCAGATAGCAGTGTCCCATTCTAGTGTTGAGGCTGAGTTGCGGACAATGGCAGTTGTGACAGCTGAGGTGACTTGGTTGTGGTGGCTCCTTGAGGATTTTGGTGTGCCTACTACAAACCCTACTCCTCTATCTTCTGATAGTATGGGTGCGATCAGTAGGGCTCATGATCCCGTGAATCATGAGCTCTCCAAGCACATTTGTGTTGATCATTTCTATACGCGAGTCCAAGTTCAGGGTCAGGTTGTGACCCTTCACTATATGCCTTCTGAGATTCAGCTTGCAGCTTTCTTCACGAAGCCACAGACGAGAGCACATCATGGCTATTTTCTGTCCAAACTCCATGTTGTAGATCCACCATGAGTTTGAGGAGGGTGTTAGATATATGTTAGTACACTTTGTGATTATCCACTAGTGTAAGGGTGTCTTGCATATCTGTACATGTATATTTTTCCCTCATGGGGCTGGTAATAGAGTTGAGTTACTCATTCCTAACATGACCAATAGATCTCTTCTATATGGAATAAATATTGGACTTGCATGCATTATGGTGGGCCTATAAAAATTATTGCTTTTTATATATAAGTCCATAATTCATGTTTGAGGCTAATGAATTAAATGGATTGGCCCATATAGCAATTGGGATAATTCATTTACAAATTTAATTGGCCCATAGCAGAAAAGGTCAAACTTGAGCCAAAAAAAAAGCCCAAATATGGTTATTGGACAGCCCAACCCATTACAGATATGTGTAGGATTCCGTGATGTTTTTAAGTTAACTAATAACAAAAATTAAATGTCAAAAAACAATGACAAAGAACAGATTGTCACAAATAAACTGTGATGAAAACTATACAAATTGTCACAGAATATCATTTAACATGCACGTTCTGTGATAGAAGTGTTCGTCACTATATCGTTACCAATTTTAGTATATGACATATTTTTCAGGTTTTATAATAGAAATGAATCATCATAAAATGTCAGATTTCTTGTATTACCCCACTAAATCTGGCCCAAATCAAACTCCAAGGTGCCTAAGCAAGCTCTTATATCTCCAAATCGAACACCTTGGACATCAATATGAGGTTTGAGCATACTCCTCCTCCACCTAATCAAACTTGATTCAACCCTCTCCCTGCCAAATAGAGCTTGATTCAACTAAATCGAGTGCTCATACAGAAATCCGTCCAAGTCGATCTTGGAGGTGAAGCTTGTTCGGTGGACCTTCTTGCGTGCTTACAACCTATGATTGGATTCCTATGACGCTAATAATTCATTCAGCTGAGGAAAGATTGGTGAGGATGAGGAAGACATGGAAAGCGGCAAGGCAGAACCAAACAACCAAGCTTTTCTTGCTTTTGTATCTTCTCGTCGTGAGATGAGCTGGCGAGGTGAGGCGATGGCTGTCAAAGGATCCAAACGGACCCAGAGTTGAAAAGGGTGGCAAGATTCCTTTATGTATGACAAAGTGTGATGATGTTTGATTGCTAGCCACACACTTAACCTTAGGCAAGTGTAGCAAGTCACAAAAAGTGTGATAAAGAAATATATGATGAGAGGATCTCTCGACAGAGTCTATATGCATGTAGCAATTATTACCTGCCGATATTATTCAACTTGTTTGAGTGGCTATCGCCACTATCATGCATGTTATCACGAGACAGTAAAAATAACTTGTGACACATCACTTTTGCTAAAACCCTAAGCCTGGACCAGCATCCCCTGCAGTCATCCATGGCCAACGACCAATCCAATATCAATCTTTGCATCAAATCTTAATTCAAGTTCATGAAGTAGGCTAGAAAATCGCCTTTGACTCATCCCTAGTCTGCTATTTCAAGATCAGATTGGTTGATTAGGCATTAGGGGTGGCGAAGTGCCTTCTATTCACTATCTATTGCTACTTGGAGGACTTAAAGTGCGGTATACTTTAAACCCATCTGATTACCACGTCTCTATTTAGAAACAGAGGTTGGTTGACCCATCTGGACCCTGAGTCATCTATTTCACTTCTCATCTTCTTGAACCATGAAAGATATCTGGCAATGAGTGCTTTATGATCAAGCTGCCACAACTTTGGAGCAATCAGATTCCAGATGGATTGGGCCATGCGCCCATTGCGATGCAAGGCGTATGTCTACCGTGTTGGCTTGTATTTCAGCTTCAACTGTAGTAGAGAACCAACACAGGACTCTCCATTTATGGTATATATTACTACCAGTAAAGAACTCATGGTAATTAACAAGGTATTTTGGTAGTTGATACTAATATATAATAATTATCACCAGTAATTATTAGTTGTATCATCAGTAATTACTAGTTGTAATATATATTACAAAGGTCCTAAATGACCTGTCCAGCATGGTTTCTGGCAACCATGCCAATCCCTGCTTCGCCATTTTGTTGCATAAAGCCACCATCAACAATTCACTTTTATCCAGCCTTCATTTTGGGGATCCAGAGAGATGATCTTGGACTCTCGAGGCAGTATTCAAGCCCTCTTGCTTCCCTTGAACCCCGACAGGTTTCTTCCCCTTCACCTGCACTAGTGTTGTAGGCGCCTATGAATAGGAGTCCAAAATTACTCCAATATATTACAATAATCAATTCTAGGAAATCCGATGCTACTAAAACAGAAAAATAATCTAACTATTTCTACTCTATCAAATGTTGCCAACTAATTTATATTAGGGGCTCAGATAATGACGATGCTGTCAAAGTTTGAACAGGAAAAAAGGAATCCAACACTCACCATGGTAACATATGGCATGTAACGAAAATTTCAACTGTTCATTCTTTTTATTTTTATGCTTTTACCCTTGCACAGGATTCCCTTGTCCGTATTTATCGGTGAATACGTTTTCTTACACGGAAAAATTAAATGAATGATATCCATGAGAGGGGGGGGGGGGGGAACTAAATTGGTAGGTGTAATAGTTGCATATCCTGAACGAAACTTGAAGACGTACAGATATTAGTTGCCACTAAGAAAGTATAAGAATCCAACATCGTTGCAAATGAATCCTAGCTAGAGATTACGCAAACCAATAGTATGCACGTACACAATCGTATTTTGGCTACATTAATGTTTTAGCACCTATAAAAGGTGGAGACGCCCTGGAAAATCCTAAATGGGACTCTTCATAGAAGTGCAAAATGGCACCGAGAAGGGCAGTGGCGTTCATTATTTTGCGGTACGGTGGTCTTTGCATGTGCAAACCTAGCTAAAAGGTTCAGGAGCTATTATTGTGATACCAAAGAAAAGAACTATAGCAACGGTGGCAGTATCACACACGGCTACATATCTATATCATTATAGGGCGTGGCTTACGCTCCCCCAGCGATAATCCCTAAAAGTGACTCAATAATAAAAGTTAAATGTGTAGTGTCGGACTTGTCTGACGATCATGAGGAAAGTCCACTAACTTGTCCGATGATCAAGGGTAGAAAAGTAGATCGGCCGACAAAAAATTAATTCTAGTGTAAGACAAGCTAGGAGCAAGTAAATACAAGCTAGAAGAAGCTGTAGAAGCAAGGATAAAAACTAGCATGCAACCTACACACGAAATCTTAAGAAATAGAGAGCTAACCCTATTAAGCAAGTTTATGAGCAATAACGAGTAAATGAAGAACAAGTAATAAAGCACAAAGGAGACACGAGATATTTCACTGATGTTCCTCTACACAAAGAAGCCTACATCTTCGTTGAGGGATCCACAAAGGACCGGGTCTTTTTCAACCCTTAACCTCTCCAAGTGACCACTAAGATCAAACTTGGTTTTCCACTAGCAACTTCAAAAAGGAGGGGTCAATACAAACTTCCCGAGGCATCACCACACAAGTTGGGAGCTCTACGGGTACCTCTAACCGTCAAGGGGATGAATCCCCCAGAGTAACAAACACAAGAGTTGTCAGTGATGAGGTTGAACCAAGTGCCCAAGAGGATGGAAGCTTGGAGGTGATAGAGCACTTCAATCTTCTCTTAATCCCTTTACAAATCAAGAGTGGAAGCAAGGGAGGAGAGTTGGGGAGAGCAAAGTGAGCTTGAGAGTGTTTTTGAGTGGAATGAGTGACCAACCGGCCAAAGGGCGAGATGGGGTTCTATTTATAACCCAATGGGAAAAAGAGCCATTGGAGAGCCAATTTTTGAGATCTATGTCGGACAAGTCCGATGGTCATCGGACATGTCCGATGAATCAAGGTGGCATAGGAACTGGAGTCTGACAGAGTTGCCCGATGCCTTCGACAAGTCATTGACCATCGGACAAGTCCGATGGCCATCGAACATGTCCGATGAAACAAGGTGGCGCAGTTACTAGAGTTCGATAGAGATGTACGGTGCCTCGGATAAGTCCAAGACCATCGGACAAGTCCGACGGCACAGGATGGCAGAGAAACTGGAGTCCGATGAAAAAGTCCGATATTGTCCGATAGTCATCGGACTTGTCCGATGACATGAGGAAAGTCCGATACATTGAACTTTCCTCATGTCATCAGACAAGTCCGACGACCCACAGTGGCCACAAAACTGGAGTTCGATGGACTTGTCCGATGCGTCAGACAAGTCCGTTGATTTGGCTCTGGAAAAAGGTATTTTGGCTAGGAAAGGGGATTTTTGCACTTGGATCATTTTTACTTCATACTCTTGTGTCCCTCTTAATAGTATAACTTTTCCTATACTCAAATAAAATAAAAAACTCCATGAACTTCAATCTTGAGTACTTTTTGAATTTCAGCTTTGAAGCACTTTGCCATCTTCTTTCTCTTTTTTGTTTCTATGCATTTCATTCACCAATCTTTGGACTATTGTCTACACACATTCTCAATAAAATATCAGTCCATTCTTAATTGTATTGAGGCCAATCACCAAAATAAAATTAGGGGCCTAGATGCACTTTCAATCTCCCCCTTTTTGGTGATTGATGACAATACAATCAGATTTTCATAAAAGAATGCAATATGATACAATTTGTGAATAAAAGAGGTGTGGAGCTCCCCCTAAATGTTTGCATGTGAAGATAAGTGAACAATGATAACAAGTGCACATATTTAAAGAAAAGTGTGAGAGCTCCCCCTAACACCATGCGTACATGTTATTTTGCAACAATTGATCACAAAAGCTAGAAGCGATGCAAATGACAAGAATTTCACACAAATGCAACTAGACAAAGATAATCTAGAAAGCACCATTACAATAAGGAATTAAGCTCACAAACTACAAATATGGATTCGAACACAAATAAGGTTTTACAAAACAAAGAGTGCCACAAATTGTCCAACTCCATCAACTCTCACAACTCACAACCTAAGCAAATGATAACTAAGATAGATACACTTCTCCCCCTTTGGCATCAAGACACCAAAAAGGAGAAAAGTGTGGATAGAAGCCGGCGAACATGCTCTACTCATCGTCATAGTCTTCATCGTCTTCATCTTCTTCCTCCTCTTCTTCAATTGCCGGTCCCTTGCCCTTGCGTTGGCGAAGATCATATGTAGCTTGATCTTCACCACCACCGCCCTCCTCATCCTCAAAGCGAATGTGTGTACCACTTGAGCCTGCACCGGAGGGAAAAGATGGAGGAGGATAATAGCCAAAGTAGTTCATCTCCTCGGTGGTGAAGGACTTAGTTAGATCCTCATAAGTAGGCGGGAGAGAGCTCTGTTCTGGAGAATGATGAGAAGGAGTGGGCTCACATCGAAGATGATCCATAATTAGTTTTTGATTTTTCTCTATGTTGTCCATCCTGACATTTATGTCCCGACATATTCCAAAGAGAGACTTGAACATCTTCATAATGCCGCTTCTCTTCCCACGAAGTGGCAGAGGAACACGAGATGAGCCGGTGGCCCTAGAAGGAGCTCTAGGAGCCTGAGTAGGAGAAGGAGGCTGAGCAGCACCAAAATAGTGACCGAAAGTGGTGTCGGGAGTCCAGTTGGAAGGAATCTGAGGCTTGAGACTCAGATGCTTCATATCCTTGTTGAAAGTCAATATTTATACTTTCTCAATCATGCATATGATATACAGAGCGTATCCACAGCCACGCTTGGAAGAGACTGAGATGTCCCACATCTCCTGATAGATATAGTCAAAAACATCAAACTTTTGATTACCAAGAATCCAGTGTAGGATATGCCTCTGAAAAGCAGGGATACGGTCAGAATTGCCTCCCCGAGGTGCTAAGGTGCTCCGGTAGATCCAAAATAGGACTGAGAAGATGGGCTTCAGTCCATTAGAGTTAGGAGGGGAGCAATTATCTGGGTCCCCATACATATACCTCATCTTCTCAGCACCCATGTGATTGCCCTTGTGGACCTTATGCTTTTCCTACGGGAGCTCTTGAGACCAATCATTGAAACGAATTGGTTCAAGGAGCAGGTATACTTTGTGCCATTTGTCATCCAAGTCATGGTCTTGGCATCATCATACAGGTACACGGTGGAGTAAAACTAAGCTATGATTTCCTTGTTCCAAGAATAGTTGAAAGTCAAGAAAGTCTTGAGTCCATGGTGCTCATAGGCCACCATTACTTGAGTGAGCAATGGATTCTTCCTTGCCGTCATATGATCCTAATCATCGACTTCATCTCAACCACTAGATTCTTCATGCGGAGGTAGGCGGAGCGGTACCAATCCACATGGAAATGTGCCCAAAAGCGAATGTCTGCAACTTCCTTCATCTTCATAGTGGTTGATCAGACGAGCCTCAGTGCAGATCTCAGTAGAAGCATGGAAATAATCCACAATGTCCCTGTCTGAGTTCTCCACCTTAGCTAGAGGATACATGACTTGAATGAGATCAGTGTGCTCTTCTGGCTCCTCTCTCTCAGCTACTCTCAGGGTGGTGTGGCGGACACATTTTACAGTGACCTTTCTCTGCTTCGGGGCTTAGCTTTGACCTTGATCTTCGCCCATCTTGGTTCTCTTCTCCCTCAAGGGGGATGCTTCCGATTCAGACATATTGAAGAAAAGAGGGAGCGACTAGTTAGGAGAAGTCATGGAGATGAATAGGAGTGAAGTGAATCAATGAATGATGTAGGCTTTCAAAAAATCTGCAGGTCATCGGACATGTCTGATGATCATGAGAAAAGTCCGATGCGTCAGACTTGCCTGATGGTCATCGGACTTGTCCGATGACACACAGGTTTTTTGAAAACCTAGGTCTATCACGAATCCACCAACAACTCCAAGCCAAAAACCATCTACTTCATCTGCAACTAACTAGTGAGCAACTCCATGGATCAAAAATGCAAGGTAAGAAGGATTTGATACTAGCATTCACCTATAACCCTAACCCTAGCGAGAGAGATGGGATTAGGGTTAAACCTTGCAAAAACCGAGGGGGATCAGACTTTTCCGATGGAGGAGGACTTCTTTATCTTGAATCTTGCACCAATGGATTGTTGGAGGATGGAATCGCCTTGGAGTCGCCCTTGGGGTTGTTCTGAGAGAGAACATGAAGGACGAGAATGGAGGAGGTTTGACTGAAAGGGTAAGTCGGGCTGGGTTAGAGGGTCAAAGTCTAGAGCCATCAGACTTGTCCGACAACTGTCGGACTTATCCGACATCATTGGACTTGTCCAAAAAGTATGGGAGTTGTCGGATGATTAAAGGCACCAGACAGCCCAGAGGACTACTAGACAAAGCTAGGAATATTTCAACAAGGTTTTGATGGACAAAGGTAGTTCTTGACATTATATGGTCAGCCAACAAACAACAACTCATAACAATGACCATACTTTGACAAGATTTGATCTGGAGATCAAAAACCAATATCAATAGCACAAATAATAGGTTTTTGACATAAAACAATCATTTTTACAATAGAGAGACAATCATCATTCAGATGTGCACATTCTCTACATCACATTGCTAGAATCAAGAATATTTAGCTCACTCCTAAGATAGCAAAATCTTTTCTCATCTAGTGGCTTGGTGAACATATCGGCTAGTTGATCTTCGGTTCTCACATGACTTACTTCTATATCCCCCTTTATAGAATGTTCTCTCAAAAAGTGATGGTGGATATCTATATGTTTTGTGCATGAGTGCTCAACGGGGTTATAAGAAAGCTTTATGGCACTCTCATTGTCACATAGGAGAGGAATATGGTTCAACTTGTCACCATAGTCCCTTAGAGTTTGTCTCATCCAGAGTAATTGTGCACAACAACTACCGGCTGCAACATACTCTGCTTCGGCCGTGGATAGGGCAACAGAATTTTGTTTCTTGGATGACCATGACACTAGGACCTACCCAAGAATTGGCATGTTCTGGAGGTGCTCTTTCCATCTACCTTATCCCCGGCATAATCCGCATTGGAATAGCCAATTAGGTTGAACTTTGAACCCTTGGGGTACCAAAGTCCTAGGTTTGGTGTGTGAACTAAATATCTCAAAATTCTCTTAACGGCCACCATGTGACACTCCATTGGAGCGGCTTGAAAAGTGCACACATACACACACTAAGCATGATATTAGGCCTAGATGCACAAAGATAAAGCAAAGAGCCTATCATGGAGCGGTATATCTTTTGATTAACGGGCTTGTCCCTTTTGTTGAGGTTGAGGTGGCCATTTGTTGGCATAGGAGTTTTGATGGGCTTGGCCTTGTCCATGTCAAACTTCTTCAATAAGTCTTGTGTGTACTTTGCTTGACATATGAAGGTGCCCTCGTTGAGTTTCTTCACTTGGAAGCCTAGAAAGAATGTCAATTCTCCCATCATGGACATCTTGAACCTCTTGGTCATTATCTTGCTAAATTTATCACAAAAGTTTTGGTTAGTATAACCAAATATAATGTAATCGACATATATTTGGCACACAAATATATCATTTCCAAAAATCTTTGTGAAGAGAGTTGCATCGGCCTTGCTAATGACAAAACCCTTCTTAACAATAAAAATCCCTAAGACATTCATACCATTCTCTTGGAGCTTGCTTAAGCCCATAGAGCGCCTTATGGAGTTTAAAAACATGGTTAGGGTACTTGGGGTCTTCAAATCCCGGTGGTTGCTTCACATACACTTCTTCCTTGATTGGCCCATTGAGGAATGCACTTTTCACGTCCATTTGGTATAACTTAAAATCATGGTGAGTAGCAAAGGCAAGTAATATTCTAATAGATTCAAGCCTTGCTACGGGGGCATAAGTTTCATCAAAATCCTAACGTCAACTTGTGAATATCCCTTTGCCATGAGCCTTGCCTTGTTTCTTGTCACAACACCATCTTCATTTTGTTTGTTGCGGAATACCCATTTGGTGCCCACAACATTATTTTTCTTTGGTCTTTCCTCCAATGTGCATATTTCATTTCTTGTGAAGTTGTTTAATTCTTCTTACATGGCCATCACCCAATCTGAATCCTCGAGTGCTTGTTCTACTGTAAATGGCTCCATAGAAGAGACAAAAGAGTAATGTTCACAAAAATTACTAAATCGAGATCTAGTGATTACCCCTTTATCAATGTCTCTAAGAATTTGAACAACGGGATGATCACGTTGTACATTTTGATGCACTCTTGGGTGTGTTGGATGTGAGCTTTCTTGACCACCATCTTCATCAATCTTTACACTTTGGTTATCACTTGAAGCTTGTTCAAGATCACCATCATCTTGACTTTGACCATTTGCATGATCAACTTCTTCATTTGCACAAGGGTGATCTTGACTTGAGGTAGAGGATTGGTTTTCAACACTTGATGTTTCTTGTGGTCTCACATCACCAATGGCCATTCTTTTTATTGCATTTCTAGGAGCTTCATCATCTACATCATCATTAACAACGTGCTCCCCTTGAGAGCTATTAGATTCATCAAATGTCACGTCACATGAAATTTCAACACAACCGGTGGTTTTGTTGAACACATGATAACCATGAACATTTGACCCATAACCAAGCAAGAAGCATTCATCAACTTTTGGAGCAAACTTTGAAGTCTTGGGTTTCTTGTTAATCATAAAGCATCTGCTCCCAAATACGTGAAAATAGGAAATATTTGGCTTGTTACTGGTTAGTAGCTCATATGGTGTTTTCTATAATAATTGATGGAGACACAACCGGTTGGAGGTATGACATGCGGTGTTGATGGCTTCGGCCCAAAAACGGTCGGACATCTTGTATTCATCAAGCATTGTTCTTGCCATCTTAATGAGTGTGCGGTTCTTTCTTTCGGCCACCCTATTTTGTTGAGGGGAGCAGGGTGCGGAAAATTCATGCTTGATGCCTTCTTCATCAAGATACTCCTCAACTTGGGTGTTCTTGAATTCGGGGCCGCTATCACTTCTTATTTTCTTCATTTTGACTTCATATTCATTTTATGCTTTTTTCATAAATGTCTTGAGCATGTCCTTCACTTCACTTTTATCATGCAAAAAGAATACCCACGTGAAGCGAGAAAAATCATCAACAATTACAAGACCATATTTGTTACCGCCAATGCTTATGTAGGAGACCGGGCCGAAAAGGTCCATGTGCAACATCTCCAATGGTCTCGTGGTGGTCATCACATTCTTGGCGGGGTGTGTTGCTCCAACTTGTTTTCCTGCTTGACATGCACTACAAATCTTATCTTTCTCAAAACAAACATCGGTTAGTCCTATGATGTGGTCGCCCTTTTGGAGCTTGTGAAGATTTCTCATACCAACATGGGCAAGCCTCCTATGCCATAGCCAACCCATATTGGACTTTGCTATCAAGCATGTACCAAGTCTAGCTTCATCCATGGAGAAATCCACAACATAAAGCTTTCCTTTAAGCACACCCTTGAAAGCAACTGAGTCATCACTTCTCTTATAGACGGTCACACCATGTTCGTTGAACATACAATCATAGCCCATTTTACAAAATTGTGAAATGGACAATAGATTGAAGTCAATGTGATCAACAAGCATAACCTTAGAAAGTGAATACGAAGGAGTAGGAGGAATTTTACTATAACCTAGTACTTGACTCGTACTATTGTCACAAAATGTGATGTATTCATTTTTGTTTTGATTTGGCTCAAATGACTTGAACATCCTCTTATCTCCGGTCATATGATTAGTGCATCCACTATCAATCACCCAACTTGACCCGCCGGAGATATAGTCCTACAAAAGAAATTAAGCCTTGTTTTTAGGTATTCAAATTTGCTTGGGTCCTTTCACATTAGTCACAAGTACCTTGGGCACCCACACACAAGTCTTTGGTTTCTTGTTGCATGGCCTAACATATCTAGCAAAGACACGGCCATGCATGTTTCTCATGAGCACATATGAAGCATCGAAGTCATGGAAGAGTGCACAAGAGTTATTAGGCACATTAGCATGAAAATAATTAACAAAAGAAGTTTGGTTAGTGCTCTTGTTCTTGGTTTGCTTCTTTTAATAAGATCCTTCTTTGGTGAAGTTAAGGAATTCCTTTCCATTCTTGTTCTCCCAAGCATTGTGCTTAGCACGTTCAATATAACCAATGCCATCCATGACCTGAGGCATTCTAGTGTTTGAGTATGCACCTCTTACATACTTTGCCTTTTCATCATCAACAACATTTTTCTCATATTGTTTCTTCCTTTCAAGAGCCTTTACTTGCTTGTTCAAATCATCAATCAATTTCACATTAGTAGCACAAGCATCAACATCAATATTATAACACCTTTCACATCCTTCACTAGTAGAAGCATGAGAGGAATTGTTTGAAGAGGATGTGAAGGTTGAGAGAACCCTATATTGTTCTTCAAGAGACTTATGAGCCTTTTTCAAATCCTTATACTTCTCTTGAAGTTCATCTTTAGTGCTTTTAACATTCTCACAAGTATTTTCAATTTTAGTGAGAGACATGGTTAGTCCTTCATTTTTCTTTCTCTCAAGTTCTAGAAGCTTCTCTAGTTCAAGGTTTCTTTTCTTTTCAATAATAAGCAAGTCTTCTTGTTTTTCAAGAAACTCCTCTTGTCTATTATTTTCTTCCTTTTGTTTTTCAAGCAATTCCATGAATTCGAGCATTTTAGAAAGTGAAGGATTAACATCATCATCATCATCACTACTACTAGCATAAGAGAAACGCTTATGTATAGATTTTGATACCTTCGATCCTCTTGCCATGAAGCACTTGTGAGTGTTGTCATCATCATCATCACTCAAGCTTCCAAATAAAGAAGTGTTGGTGGGAGTGACGCCTATGGCAATTGTAGCAATGCCTCCTTCATTCGAGTCGGATTTGGAGGAGGAAGATGATGAAGAGGATGAGTCATCGGAGTTCCATTCTTAGCAAATGTGAGCTTCAACTCTTCTATGCTTCTTGTACTTCTTATCTTTCTTGTGGTGCTTATCTTTCTTGTGGTGCTTATCTTTCTTTCTTTCATCCTTGTTCTTCTTCTTTGGGCATTCCGTAATGAAATGACCTTCATCACCACATTCATAGCAAGTTCTTTTTGACTTCATTTCTTAGCAAAACTCTTCTTCTTGTAGCCATCTTTCTTGAGGAATGACTTGAACCTTCTTACAAGAAGAGCCATCTCACCATCGCTCTCTTCATCACTAGAGTCGACCACTTTCTTCTTTTTCTTCTTGTCTTTAGTATCATGTCAAGCTTTGAGAGCTATTTCTTTCTTCTCTTCTTCACCTTGTCACAATAAGGTATTCACTCTTTTTTCTTCTTCATCTCTTTCTTTGTAAGTGAGCAATCTTCCTAGTACTTCATCCGTGGTAAAGTTCTTGAAGTTTTCTTTCTCCCTTACAAATTCACAAGCATTTTGATTCCATGGTTGCAAGGCAAGAAGCAGCCTCTTCTTGACCTCAATGGTGTCAAGCTTGATTCCTAGAGCTCTTCTCTTATTCACAATTTTCATGAGTCTATCATGAGCTTCTTGTGGCCCTTCACCGGCCTTTTTGATGAACAAGTTGTACTTTTCTCTTAGGATGTCTTCTCTAGCTTCTCTAACACCCTCGGTCCCTTCATAGATAACCTCAAGCTTTTTCCAAATGTCATGAGCTTTCTTGATTCCTCTCACCTTTTCATATTCCTTTGGTGATAGGGCAGACACAATGGTGGATGCGGCATGATCATTGTGAGTAAGCTTGACCTCATCATTGGGAGTTGGATTTTCCTCATTTTCCAACTCAAATCCTTGTTTTACAATCTTCAAGATTGGTCTTCCCATAGAGCCCAAATACATCTCCATTATATACTTCCAATGATCATAATATGTTTCATCAAAGTGTGGTAGTTTTCCGGAACCACTACCAACATAATCATTCTTGAGCTTGGCGTAATTGAATGGCAAAGCATTGTATTTGACTCCTGAGTCATCTTTATTGCCCTTGATCTCGGCTCCGGATGCCGCTTCCGGTGGATTATCCTTTCCTTTTGTCATCTTTATCTTCAAGCGGTTAAGCCTTCAAGAAGATCCTGCTCTGATACCAATTGAAAGTGCCTAGAGAGGGATGAATAGGCGATAACTTAATAATAAAAGTTAAATGCGCAGTGTCGGACTTGTCCGACGATCATGGAAAGTCCACTAACTTGTCCGATGATCAAGGGTAGAAAAGTAGTTCGGCCGACAAAAAATTAATTCTAGTGTAAGACAAGCTAGGAGCAAGTAAATACAAGCTAGAGGAAGCTGTAGAAGCAAGAATAAAAACTATCATGCAACCTACACATGAAATATTAAGAAATAGAGAGGTAACTCTAATAAGAAAGTTTATGAGCAATACCATGTAAATGAAGAACAAGTAACAAAGCACAAAGGAGACACGAGATATTTTACCGAAGTTCAGCTCCATAAAGAAGCCTATGTCTCCGTTGAGGGATCCACAAAGGACTGGGTCTTTTTTACCCCTTAACCTCTCCAAGTGACCACTAAGATCAAACTTGATTTTCCATTAGCAACTCCACAAAGTAGGGGTCAATACAAACTTTCTGAGGCGTCACCACACAAGTTGGGAGCCCTATGGGTACCTCTAACCGTCTAGGGGATGAATCCCCAAGAGTAACAAACACAAGAGTTGTTGGTGATGAAGTTGAACCAAATGCTCAAGAGGATGGAAGCTTGGAGGTGATGGAGCACTTCAATCTTCTCTCAATCCCTTCACAAATCAAGAGTGGAAGCAAGGGAGGAGAGTTGGGGAGAGCAAAGTGAGCTTGAGAGTGTTTTTGAGTGGAATGAGTGACCAACCGGCCAAAGGGCGAGAGTAACAAACACAAGAGTTCTATTTATAGCCCAATGGAAAAAAGAGCCGTTGGAGAGCCAATTTCTGAGATCTATGTTGGACAAGTCCGATGGTCATCGGACATGTCCGATGAATCAAGGTGACACAGGAAATGGAGTTCGACAGAGTTGCCCGATGCCTCGGACAAGTCATTGACCATTGGACAAGTCCGATGGTCATCGAACATGTCCGATGAAACAAGGTGGCGCGGTTACTAGAGTCCGATAGAGATGTCCGATGCCTCGGACAAGTCCAAGACCATCGGACAAGTCTGATGGCCATCGGACAAGTCCGACGGCACAGGTTGGCAGAGAAACTGGAGTCCGACAAAAAAAGTCCGATACGTCGAACTTTCCTCGTGTCATCGGACAAGTCCGACGACCCAGAGTGGCAACAAAACTGGAGTCCGATGGACTTGTCCGATGCGTCGGACAAGTCCGATGATTTGGCTCTAGAAAAAGGTATTTTGGCTAGGAAAGGGGATTTTTGCCCTTGGATCATTTTTACTTCATACTCTTGTGTCCCTCTTAATAGTACGACTTTTCTATACTCAAGATAAAATTAAAAAACTCCATGAACTTCAATCTTGAGTACTTTTTGAATTTCAGCTTTGAAGCACTTTGCCATCTTCTTTTCTCCTTTTTGTTTTGATGCATTTTATTCACCAATATTTGGAATGTTGTCTACACCCATTCTCAATAAAATATCAGTCCATTCTTAATTGTATTGACGTCAATCACCAAAATAAAATTAGGGGCTTAGATGCACTTTCACACCCTAGCCGAGAGCTAACCCCAGCCACCATACCGCCTCGCGATCATCCCCATTCAGCGCGGCAGGCCCCTCTCCCTCACTTGAACCCTCTCCCGATCGAGCTTTGCCGCCCTAACCCCCGGGCCGAGCTCACCAGAATTGGAGGCAGTGGTGCCGCCGTCGCCCCGCCCCCCCCCCCTCCCCCTTCGACCGCCGTGTGCTGCCGCTACCCTGTTCGCCACCATCCATCAAGCCACCGACGATCGAGATTAGATCATACGATACACCTTGGGTTAACTAAATCCTCACCGCCCATAGCTTGATCGACAACTATGGACCAATTTTGTGTAATCGGTCCACCGTAGACCCGTGAACCCCGCCTAAGCCTCGGTCCACCAGCCCATAGACTTATTCTATAGGTTTTCCCATAGGAAATTAATTCCCATAAATCACAGAAAATACTAGAACCCTGTAATTTTACATTTAGCCTCCTGAACTTTCATTTTATTCTATTTTAGCCTAAAATTTTTTACAGAAAAAGTACCCAACTTTTCTGTAATTACATTTTAGCCCCTACCATTTTTCAACCAGACCCCTAAAACTTTTTATATTTATAGATAGGTCCCTAGAACTTTCTATCAATTACAAATAGGTCCCTGAAACCTTCAAAAGCCCTAGTTTTCAAACCGTAACTCCGATTCAAGCGATTCTTGCGCCATCAAAATCGTTGCCTCAAACCATAGCCCATAGAGCCCTCCTCCTAGCCCCATATCTTCTAATTTTCTCACTATTTGGCTTTATCTTGGTGTTTGTTTCATTTTATGTCACGATAGCTTACGCATAGTTCGCGATCTGCAGACGAAGAGAACCAGGAGCAGGAGCCTGAGGACCCGGACTACAAGGAAGGCTTCGAGCACGCATTAGGAGGCAAGTTCTATTGATTCCTTGATCATGATTGAACCTATGATTGCAAAATTGCACCCAACTTAGAGCCTACTTCTTATATATGCATTATTCCTTGTCACTTTATATTTGCTTAGTTAAAACCTACTTGTGTGAAAAGCTAGCATTCATATCGCCTATATAAGATATGAATGTTAGATCCTTGATGGGTCGTAATTGATATCCCACTACCTTGATAACCTTAGGAAGTTATTATTAGCAATGCTAATGGTAACGCTACCTTGCTAGTATACGCTTAGGATCTGTGATGATTACCACCATACTTCTACACTACCAAATTTTACAAAATGGGTGAAAATGTGTTTGGTGGAGTGTGTATACGAGTGGGTGGGTGCTAGAACAACTGTGTTAAGATGAAGTTGGGTGGGATAGATTTGGCCGTGGGTGAGACTCCTTAGTACTGGTGCAGAATACTTGGTAATGGTGTCTTCGGTGCTGGTCCACCTGTCATGGACAAGTGTTTACCCTGCCGCATAGGAAACGTTTAGCTAAGACCTCAACTTGGTGATACCTTCATAACGAGCACAGAACCTGTATGGGCAGGACTGACGTGGAACCTAGGTTATGCAACAAGGAATTGTCACCCGGCAAAGTAGGAATAGGCTTAGGGGTTGGTTGTGATGCAAATGGTGATAAGTCCAGTACTTGGTAAGAATATGTTATGAATGTTGTGAATGGTGACATGACGCGTGTGTTGTTGTCATGGAACCCCTAGGATTCGTGGTGGTCTTGTGGGCGTGCTCAAGTGAAGTGGAGGCGTTATGTGATTCCGTGGCTAAGAACACATAGCCTGTGGGTACAACATACTAAGCTCTACAGAGTTATTATCTAAATCATTCGGATATCCGTTGTCACTGGTTATGACACACCAAACCATTGGGCTCTTATAATTTCTTAATGTGTGAGTGGGTGCAGTGAGGCCCGTGTTTTTGTGAATGGCGTTGGCCAGGTGTGCCAGAGTCCTTACGACCTTATGTCGGAAGGCTCGACTAAAATATGGGAACTATCGGGATCGATTGAATCTCCCTTAGGTCTAACCAACTAAAAGTTATAAAACCATTTTCCTTCCTCAAAACCCCCTTTAGTTCTATAGTGAGCCCTTGCATACGTGCTTTTCCGCAAAAACTCAGCCTCACTCCTTGACTACTACCCCAAATGCATGTATATACCCTTGCTAGAGGTAGGGCTTATGGAGTACCATATGTACTCAAACTTGCTTTAAATTAATTATCCAGAGGACGAAGAAGAAGAAGCATCCGTGAAATTCGACGAATAGGTTGCGTCCTATGCTCGAGTTGCCTATGGATGTTGCTAGAAGCTTGCATGTTATTTTCTTTTAAATAGGGCAGGCATGTCCTCCCCTTGGGCTTGTAATCTAAGACTTGTATGACTCTATTGTCCCTGCGTGGACTAAATAAAGACCGTTGTATCAACTTTGTATTATTTGTATGTGTGTATCAACTACTGATCCAGAGATTGGTACGGAATACACAGCATACCCCGGATAGGGGTATGACAGATGGTATCAGAGCCGATACTCGACCGTAGGACAAAACCTATAACACCCATCGGAACACGTCTGACACTATGCTACACTTATCTTCTAAACCACAAGTTCTTACCTTTCCTATATTCTATAACTAAAGTTCTACTTCTTCCATAACCCCTTATCCTCTCTCACTGGTGTGATTCTTGTCTTACAGATAGACGACAATGCATGGATCCACACCTTCGCCTTGGACGTGGAAGGTTTTTCGACGCTGCTACTGTTATTAAGCTATTTGGTGGTTTCACTATGCCCCAGTACTGATACCAGGAGTATGAAGAAAGTGGAGTGTGCACCATGAAAGTACGTGCCCGTCAGATCTTTGGGACCATCACTGACCCATATTTCATCACTATGGGCCAGCCAGGAGTTGCTTTCGTCAACACTATACATATCCTAGCGCAAGACGTCCTGCTGCACCTCTACAACAAAGGCCTAGGAGTCACGGGCTATATGCCCATAAGATACTTCCCGGTGGATAACCCAAGCGATCCAGTATGGACTCATTGTGTCCTCTATCTCGGAGGACCTACTCGCACTGTGACGGATCCTACTCTGGCCGCCACCCTAGAATACCTACTGGCGCTGGACCGCCTCACCGAGACCCTCCTACATCATGGAACAAAAGAGAAGGATCGCTCTTAAGCTCTCATGATAGCTAAGCAACATCTAGCCATAGGGATGGAAGACCAGACCCAGCAAATGTTACTGGACCAGGCCAAGATCAAGAATCTCAAGCAGCAATTAGATACTGCTCGGGCCAAGACGGAAGAAGTCATCTGAAAGAAAGATATTGACATTGAGGAAGCTGTTGTGCGGAGCTAGATGCCACTCAGGAGGAAATAAAGAACTTGAAGAAGCCAAAGCTCAGAAGCTCAGAGAAGATGGACCATCCGGGATACCTGCACGCGCATCGAGAAGGGCAGTCACGTTCATTATTTTGCGGTGGTCTTTGCAGGTACAAACCTAGCTAAAAGGTTCAGGAGCTATTATTATGGTACCAAAGAAAAGAACTATTGCAACGGTGGCAGTATCACACACGGCTACATGTTGTAGAATCTGGATGCTAAGAGCGCATAGTAAAAATAGACATGTAGTGTTGTCGCAAACAAAAAAATAGACATGTAGTGTAATGTACTACATGTGGTACCCGTCCATGATTTTTCATTCTTTTATTTTTAAACCTGTTTGGAGCTGGAGCCCGTAGATTATTTACTCTTTCATAACAATTTTCAGGTCCCGTCGTCTTGCTACAACACCATTTTCCTCCTGCATATTTTTACACATAAACTAGAGTATTGTATAATAATCCGGATTTCGTTTGAACAGCAGACCAAACTGAAGGAGACAAGATGAGCGGCCACAAAAGTCGAGAGATCAGCGCCAGCGGCGTTGCCCCAGCGCGTCCGATGGGTGAATGCAGTGAGGTCAGTTATACCATGGGCCGTGGGCCGAGTTGGTGTGCACAGCTGCCTGCACGATGGCCACTGCACGGGGATCGGTCTTATTCGGCCACTGTTACTGCGTCGTGTGTTCAGCCTGATTGTGTACTCCTGTTACATTGCTGTGGAAAAGTAATGATGTGGAATGTGTGATTCGATTATCTTTGTACGCGCCAAGAAAATAATAAAATTTAATGTGACCAGCACCACAGCATAATTACAACCAGTGACGCGTTCTAGACTGTTCAGCTTCGTGAATGACCGGCTTGGGCACCATCGAGCACAGCCCCATCAGCACTGTGTTTTCTCTTGGGCAATGTTAGAGTATTTGATAGTTTATTTATATATTATATATCTAGTACTTTTATCTGTATTGGGAGAGGTGTCTTGCTTTCTAGATCTTGTATGCTCATATATACCGATCGAGAGGCTCAATACAATACATTTCAAACATTATAGATAATCTATTCTCTCTTACAAGGTATCACGAGTTTGGCTTACTCGTTTCTAAACATAGTCATCCGTTGTCGCCGTTCCAGAAGATCAATCTACATAATCTGCCTTAGGAGCAGCGCCCCTGTTTAACAACGGATGCAATTGATCTGGCCACCATATTCGTCAAGCAATGTAGATCGAAAACCTCTACACCATCGAGTTGTCGTCATCAGTCACGACTCCGTGGCCTTCACGTGGATCTTGCCACCGCTGTCGTGTCATCAGGCTGCACTCGAAGCGAGCATCAGACAGGCAACGCTCTTAGATAGATCACGGGCTCCATGCATCATGATGTGTCACGGGGAGCCACACCACCAGGCAGTTGGGCTAGCCTGCTCCACCCTGAGCCAGGAGATCGCCAGTCCGCCTTGCGCGCGTGCACCTGCGCTAGCGCAAATGCAGCTGGTGCTGCCTTGACTACTCCGTTCATCCTAAAATATAAGTATTCCAGACTAGAAGAGAGAGTGTCCAGATTCATAGCATCTCCAATAAATCTGAATAATTTTATGTCCAGATTCATTACAGATGATATGAATCTGGACCAATATGCTTATATTTTGGGATGGACGGAATAGATCCCAAGCGCGCTGGCCTCCAAAATCCCAATTTGACGGGGACAACGCTATGGGTACTCGATGTTTTTCACGGAGTGCTTCTGAATTGCTGCTGCTAGTAATTTTCTTTTTTACTCGATCACTGATTGAGATTGCGTCGTCCCACCATTTGTTGGCACTCAAATCTCGACTCTCCCAAAAACATGGATGTTGTTGTGTGCTCTTCAAGCTGCAACGGCGACGCTCGTGGTCAAGCCATCTTTATCGGAACCGTCATCTATCTTGATGGTGGTGCCTTACATGCCTGATCCTTGTCATCAAGCTTGCTAACAGTCCAAGTCAGCACCCTCCGCCACCCTCCAGGATGCTGCCACTGCAGATATCGCAGATGGGTTGAAGTAGGTTACAACTCGTTGATACGTCTGAGCGTCCCCTCACCCTCGCCATCGCGTGATCGGCCAGTGGTTCAGTGAGTTCTTCTCGACAGGACATAGCTGATTTTTTGTGCATCAGTTTGCTCGTCAAGATGAATTTGGAACAACGCCCTTCTCCATGGCTAGGACCACGTCCATCTCGATTTTGGCTACTTCAGCACTAAGGGGCTATCATTTGCATAAGGTGCTCGTCGGTTTTCTCTCTAGTCATAGCATCCGCACCTCGACGTTTTAACTGGGGGAGCATGTTAGTCCGTCGGTTTCTACCTTCGGCATCTTCTCCAGTCTCACCGTCTGTGGTGCTCCCGCTGTGGCTGTGGGGGAATGTTAGAGTATTTGGTAGTTTAGATATTATGTATCTAGGACTTCCATATGTATCTGGGGAGGTGTCTTGCCTCCTAAGTCTTGTACTCTCATATATACCGGTCAAGAGGCTCAATGCAATACATTCCAATCATTATAAACAATCAATTCTCTCTTCCAGCAATCACTATCTATTAGGGTTCTTGATGGTCTCAGTTCTCTCTACACAACGAATCTTAGAGTGTGTATGACTTGAGAGAGCTTCCTTTGCTTATTACTCTTGGTCTTATGGAGAGGCCTGGACTGGTTATAGACGGTTTTTATGGAGATTGTGAAAGTCATCTTCACAAGTTTCTATGTGATACTTTGGAGCCATTGATAGCATACATCCAAAATAGAAACTTCAAATGCACAGGTCAATTTTAGATTCTCTCAAAGCATTCAAAGGTTTATATCAAATTCACAAGAATCGGCAAGAGAACATGAATAAGATTTTTCTATTTTATTTTATACTGATTTGAAAAATGTTTTTGTCAGATTCTACAGAGAATGACAGGATAATTTGTAACAACCGACATAATATTCGCAGTCATATATTCGATAAATTTGTAATATATGCAGTCAGATATACTAAAACCGATAAAATGTTCAAAAACAAATTCCATCAAATTCTTAGTAAATCGACAGGTTGTAATGTGCAGTCGGATTAAATAACAACCCACAAAATGTTTCCTTGTGGGCTGTCGGTCGTGTCACCATTCACCAATAGCAATCTACGTCAAAAGGTAGACATATCTCCCAGCTGATGGTTGAATCGATTATCCGACTGTTTTCATTAAAATACCTGACTTCAAAATATTGGACATGGGGACAATTTGGCAATTTACAATTTTTATCAAAATACCTGATCACTTAAGTTATTAAGTCTTATTATTAAGAACATATCTCAAAAGTTAAATTTTGGACATATATATAATACTAGCAAAGTGCCTGTGTGTTGCTACGGGCTTAAAAAAATAAAACATTCTTTATGATTTAAATATAAATTATTTATATAATATAATTATTAGATATATATATATAATATTATTGACTTTTTTTTATGAAAGATCATATTTATATTACCGTTGGTGCTTCTTAGTATACTATCTTATATGTCAAAATTAATAATTTTTTCAACATTTTTTTACCATATTTTCTTCATAAATATGTTTTTTAACCTTTAATGTTAACGATTTTCACATGTAATATCGTTTAAGTGTCATATTACAAAATTAAGTGAAATAACACTAAATAATGCCCAAATATAAGAAGTATTGATATGAAGTCCACCTTGTCATGTTAAGAGGGCTTTCCACAAGACTATAACGCCTACAAGACACCTCTGGACCTCCATGAAGCCCAACATGCAATTTACGCAGTATAGAAATAGCACTACATTACAACGTGATTTTGAACTGAAAGACGTACTCTAATGGGAAAAGTTAAAACACAAAAGTTATAGATCTCATCGAGACATTTTTGAAACATATATGGATCATATTATTTGGACTTCGGAGGTAAAAGATATGGACCCCGCACAGAGACCTACGTAGAGTAGTCCGAATCAGAATAAATATTTTATATCGCATATTTGCAAACCAAAACGACGTGATCTAGACTTCATTGAATACCAAAGTTGAAGAACTTTTTGAGAGCTACGAGATAGAGTCTGAGTTTCACTCATTTGAGCTCCGGACGAGGGAGTTATGATTTGTAGAATTCGGTACTTGATATGGAAGGTATGAAACCGATTTGGATTCAATCTCTAACTTTATGTACATGAAGTGGACGACCGTATCTCAATTAATAGATTGTACATATATATAATACTAGCAAATTGTCCGTACGTTGCTACGGGCTTAAAGAAATAAAACTCTTTATGATTTAAATATAAATTATTTACATAATATAATTATTAGATATATATAATAATATTGATATTTTTTTACATGAAAGATCATATTTGTATTACCGTTGGTGCTTCTTAGTATATCATTTTATATGTCAAAAGTAACAATTTTTTTCAATATTGTTTTACCATATTCTTATCATAAATATGTTTTTTAACCTCTAATGTTAACGATTTTCCCATGTAGTGTCGTTTGAGTGCCATGTTACAAAATTAAGTGAAATAACATTAAAAAATACTCAAATATGAGAAGTACTGATATGAAGTCCAACTTGCCATGCAAAAAAGGCTTTCAATAAGACTATAATGCCTACAAGACACCCGTGGACCTCCATGAAGCCCAACATGCAATTCACGCAGTCTAGAAATAGCACTATATTGCAACATAATTTTGAATTTAAAGACTTGCTCTAATGAGAAAAGTTAAAACACGAAAGTTATAGATTTCGTCGAGACCTTTTTGAAACATATGTGGGTCATATTATTTGGACTTCGGAGCTAGAAGATATGGGCCCCGCATAGAGACCTGCGCAGAAGAGTCCGAATGAGAACAAATATTTTTGCATCGCATATTTAGAAAACAAAACGACGGGATCTGGACTTCCATTGAATATAAAAGTTGTAGAACTTTTCAAGAGCTACGAGATAGAGTCCGATTTTGACTCATTTGAGCTCCGAACGAGGGACTTATGATTTTTGGAATTCGATACTTGATATGGAAGGTATGAAACTGATTTGGATTCAATCTCTAACTTTGTGGACACGAAGTGAACGATCGTAACTCAATTAATAGATGGTACATATATATAATTCTAGCAAAGTGTCCGTGCGTTGCTACGGGTTTAAAGAAACAAAACACTCTTTATGATTTAAATACAAATTATTTACATAATATAATTATTAGATATATACAATATTATTGACTTTTTTACATGAAAGATCATATTTGTATTACCGTTAGTGCTTCTTAGTATACCATTTTATATGTCAAAAGTAACAATTTTTCAACAATTTTTTATCATATTCTCATCATAAATATATTTTTTAACCTCTAATGTTAACGATTTCCACATGTAGTGTCGTTTTAGTGTCATGTTACAAAATTAAGTGAAATAATATTAAAAAATACTCAAATATGAGAAGTACCAATATGAAGTCTAACTTGCTATGCAAAGAGAGCTTTCCACAAGACTATAACACTTACAAGATACCTCTGGACCTCCATAAAGTCCAACATGGAATTCATGCAGTCTAAAAATAGCACTACATTGCAATGCGATTTTGAACTTAAAGATATTCTCTAATGGAAAAAGTTAAAACATGAAAGTTGTAGATCTCGTTGAGACCTTTTCGAAACATAATGTGGATCATATTATTTAGACTTCGGAGCTAGA
Organism: Eleusine indica; assembly: GCA_030378355.1. Lineage (NCBI taxonomy): Eukaryota > Viridiplantae > Streptophyta > Magnoliopsida > Poales > Poaceae > Eleusine > Eleusine indica. Next base: position 19,365,615 of record CM059502.1, read on the forward strand.
AGATATATGCCCGCACAGAGACCTGCGGAGAGGAGTCCGAATCAGAACAAATATTTTCGCATCGCATATTTGGAAACCAAAATGACGATATTTTGACTTCCATTGAATACCAAAGTTGTAGAACTTTTCGAGAACTACGAGTTAGAGTCCGATTTTGACTCATTTGAGCTCCAAACGAGGAAGTTATGATTTTTAGAATTCGGTAATTGATATGAAAGCTATGAAACTGATTTAGATTCAATCTCTTACTTTATGGATACGAAGTGGACGACCGCATCTCAATTAATAGATTATAGAGATAGCATCTAAAGTGACTTGCAATTAATTGTCGTAGCGTAAATTGATACATAGAATTTCTCAATCAAGAATACGCAACATTAATTAAGCGGAACAAATTCAACCCCTCCGTTGTCATACCTCATGCCTTCAAACCGAACAGGCAGGCTCTCGCGATACAAGACGAGGCTCGCAGAGTCTTTCCTGTCCGGCACGCTGTCACGGCCACCTTCTTTGTTATAGCCAGCTCACGGCCACCTTCTTTGTTATAGCCAGCCGGCGGCGTGGCCAGTTCCCGAAACGTTTTGGTACATGGGTTGTAGACAGCCAGCACCTAGTGGCGAAGCTAGAATTGACGAGACCCTGGTGCCACAGCTTCAACAGTACATGTTTTAGGATGATTTTCAGTTAAAAATATTTAATTAGTAAGAGAGAAATCACTTTGGACCCTGGTGCATGTGCACCAGGGTGCTTGACCGTAGTGTCGCCAGTGCCAGCACCTGGTGCGATGTCGCGAGGAGGATCCCACGTTTGTTTGTGCGGGTGCACCACCACCTTGTATTTTTCTAAGGTAGTCATGGTTGAAAATCTAGAACATCTCATGGGTCTCACACGGATATCGGATTGAATCTTCCTCAGACCACACAATTATCAGATTGTTCACCCGGATGTGAAGGAGAGATAGAACCACCCGATGTGTGATAGAAGAGATTGTTGGCTTTAGTCCCATATCGAATATTAACGAACAAATCATTAATTGAGAGCAGGAAAAAGCTCATTCTGAAGAACCATCATTTTCCTCTCAAACGTATTCCTACTCCGCCGACTCTGCCTGGGCATGCGGCAGGCGATTTGCCACAGCGGGCGGAGGACGACCATGGCTTGTCACGCGACCGGGAGGGCGTGGCGGCGAGGCCAGCTCAACTGACGAGGCGATTTCCTCGGAGTGGATGTGTGGACGGTTGTGTTATTCAATGAGGGCATTTTGGTTTCTTTATACCTTGTGCTTATTTTGGCCTCGAGATTGATTCTAGGAATCCTTATACCTTACCAATCACCCCAAAATACACGTCCAATCCAATCACCCCATCTTTTAACTTCCAAGCGAAACTCAAAGCCATAAAATAAAAATAAATTCAATAGAGGTTAGCTAGGATTTACACGATGACACCATCAAGACTTTTGACTAAGCACACAGTTGGCACCAGGATAACAAACAAAGAAAAGATGAATTGAACTTGATTTCAATCAAATGATGAGCAAATTTGGAACACTAACTAGAACCTGCCTACCAACAGATACACAATAGAAAAACTGACTCCAAAAATATGAAACCAAACAGTTAAACTGAATGCTAGTTTGATTGTGGTGTGAATTTCTCTAACCATGTCAAGATTGCCTCGGCACCTTTCTCCCATGAGCAATCTAACATCATATCGTGTGCTACCCCTTCCACACAGACTGGTTGCACCCCGTAAAATCTTGCAGTTTCAGAAAGCCCTTCAGAATCCTAATTCAGGTTAACAAAGGATTAAGAAAACAAGGCAATGCAAACTTTATGAAATACGTATACTGACTGGTGCGTTATAAGCTGCAGCTAAGTCAGTGGAAGGGTTAGTTACATGGTAAAGGTATTATTATAGCAGTGTAAATGTATATTGAATTTCAACATCCATCGGCATAAAATTTGCAGCATGGTTAGTCTTAGTTAGCATCACAAACATTAAATGTTTCTCTCTCTCTATATATATATATGTAGTGTTACTCATTTCCATATCAAGCAGTGGGCTTAAATCAAGCAGAATTGTGAAAAAAAAATGTGATTAGAATGTGTGAGAAAGGGAAGGTCACTCACAACAATGAAATCATTGCTTGCACCCATTACAAGAATTTCTCTCGTCTTGTCTGCTACAGAAGATACAGGCAGTGATGCATTTAGCTTCCTTAAGTCAAAAAGTGCCAATTTTGAGCTTTCCTTCATTAGTCCTTGGTACCTTGAAGATAGATGCAAAAGTTATGTTGTGACTAAAATGAAAAACTAATAATAAGAATGTAATCCATAAACAATAGGTACGCCATGAATCGTCCATGTCCAATGCAAGTAACCATCTCACATGAAAATTTTTATTTGGAGAACCTTAGGTGAAAGAGGACAAGTGAAGGTGAAGCACCACATGAAAATTTCAATCAAAATGAAGAGGAAAAAAAATAGGATCACCATGACTACTACAATAGCTAAAAGAACAACTGTCATCACCATTACTACCAGAATTCAGAAAGCATGAATCAACGTCAACAAAATATAGGCACAAAATGTGGCTCAGTCAAAAATTGGCTCAAGCATGCAGCTAAGGCACCATTGATGCCAAGTTCAAGATGTTGAACACTATTGGCAACTTATTTCAAAATATTATATTTGTATGCAAAAGGAAACTTTCATAGATCTTATTACCTTGACACAAGTTCATCGTCCATTTGTGGCGAGAAAAAGGTCTCCTTGCAGAGTGACAATGAATTTGCATATGCTTTTGCAGCCAAGCTGAGTGTCACCTGATAGAAAGAATATCAAACTATTGCAGATGGATCATCAAAGCAGATAAAATTTTTAGACCGATTTAGATGTCGTTCAGGCATGCAGGAACGCAGGCGCTGTACGATGGAGCGGGCAGAGGTGGAGGGAGAGGGAGGAGATCTGGGCATCGCCATGGAGAGGGAAGAGAGCTGGCAGCGCCATGGAGAGGAGGAAGAAGGTGAGGCCTGCGCTGGTGGCGGTGATTTCCAGCGAAAGATAGAGGCGGCGGCAGCTTCGATTGTTCTCTGGGAAAAAAGCACCGAACGACAGGGTCATATGACCTAAGGCAGCACATGTGGGCTGGGCCAGACACTTCTATTTTCCTTTTCTCCTCTTTTTCTTTACTTTTTCCTTTTATTCTTTCCTGCTGCTAGCCTCTATTTTCCTCAGCTAGTGTACCACAGTAGAAAAACGTTTAGCCCATTTAAACGCTAAACGATGGTCGACCGACTGTCTAATGTTTACCGTTTAGGAAAACATTGGATAAAAATAATCCAAAAATGGAAAAATGTACTACAGAAGGGACGTGAGATGGCATCATTTCTAGTTATACATGTCCACTGAAATCATATCATGTATGCTCTTAAGTTTGTGGATAACCTTAATGACGTCTAGCAAACAATAGTTCATGCACAGTAAATGAATATAAAAATGAACAACTCAGAATGTTTACATACTAAGTCAAGATGGAACTGGATTTTTTTTAGGAATACGATGTTTGCTGCAAGGTAAGCAAACAGGAATTTCACAGTTGTAGAGTCCAGAGAATGAATCAATAGGTTTATTTTAGGTCTAGAACACGCATAAAAGTTTAAACAATTTACTGATACAGGATGAAATAATTACAGAACAAGGCTATCTCAAGAAAATACCAAGTTGCCAACAAATCCAAGAGATGGATAACAAACATGATAATATAGCAGTGCAGATTCAAACCTTGACTGCAGCAACTGGTTTAGTCAAAAGGTAGCGCCATACCAACCCACTGCAGATTAATGATACAGAGTTGCATGATAACGAAAATAAGATAAAGAGGGTAAATTGCAGTAGACGATGTGAGAAATACCTGTTTCCAGAGGGAGGCACAGAACATATAAGGACAGCACCAGCAAGCTTCGGATACAGAAGTTCTGAACCTAGAATAAAGAAAGTTAAATTTGCTACACTGGGGGTTCGTCATTACATACTTTGGTAAAACAATATGAAACAGAACACTCGATCAATACAATTTATGTACCTAAGACTACAAAGCACACCAAGACAAGTAAAATTGGGATACTATAGAAGATGTTTCGAGAGGATTTGAATTTTAAAAAATGCTCACCAAGCATCAGATTTGATGCTGTTCAATGTCCTTGTTACAGAGGGACGATTGACAGATGCAGTTTATGTAGATGTATTAAATTTGGCTTTAGGATAATTATTATACTTTATCTGGTCTGTATCTTGAGTGTATGTAAAATGTATCAGCCAATATATAACATTTCTGAGTACCTGCCAACAAAAACAACAAGAACAAAGCCTTTTAGTCCCAAACAAGTTGGGCTGGGATAGAGATAATTAGATGAAACCCACAAGAACAAACAAGAAAAGTCAAAAGAAAGTAAATAAGACGGCTACGAAAAGAGAAAAAGAAGGGAAGGGAAAAAGTGATAGAGCAAAAGGTTGTGATAGAAAAGGTGACAATAGTACCTGTCAACAAACATGATCAATATTTATCTTGGCAAGAGTGAAATATAAAGAATGGGTATTTAGATAAAACAGTTCAGACTCATGAACAAAACTGGTGAAAATATGCAAATAAGAAAATAAAGATACTCTAGGTCTGGGAAATAACACGTTAAGACAAAATTTCTAAGTACATTAGTATGTCTCGGATTAGATTCTTGTTTTCCCCCAAATGTCAACAAATCTATTTAGAAAATATTTTGGTACCAGCATATCAATGTGACTGCAACTCCGATGATGCAAAATCAGTTCAGAGGAAGCACAACCATGTTAAACATGCAAAAGAAAATGAGATGGCAACTAGTAAATTGAATGAGTATTTGTTATCTCGGAGTGGAGGGAGCATACCTTGTGAACATGATATATATTGCTGCACAATCAAGCCTCCAAATGAGTGTCCAATAAGTACAGGTGCAGAGGTGACCTCCTTCTTGATAAAATCAGCAATGTCACCAGTATGCGTCTACTGCAAGTAAATCACATATTGGGTTTACTCTATTGGGACAGCAAAATGAAGCAACTCTATTTGGATCGGAGAAACAAAATATTATAGCTATTTTAGCCTTTGCATTATAGTGCATTAGTTTGGGCGTGACAATACATATTATTGCACATGTTTGATATTTCTTTTCCTTTTTGTGAATTACGTTTGTGTTTCCCAGTGTATTTTTTATGTGATAGATTTATAGTGTTTATAATAGATATAAAGATATGCGGACAGAACAATGCTAACAATTCTGAATTACACTTCATGTACGGTTTTTTCTATAACAAGTTTGATATACGGTCAAAAAGTGCAAATCTGTTGAACATCAAGCACATAGCAGCAACAGTAAACATGAACCACCATAGCGACATCAAATGCTGGAATCATTGAATAGTTGAGAATATTTAGTGCAGTCGAACTCTGCTTATCCTAATTACCTCGAGTGTGCCCGCTACTGCCTCCGTCGGTACGCTACTTTCACCCTGCAACAGATCAGAACAAAGTCAGCGAAGCTGCAACTGTGGAGTGTGCAACAGGCAGATATTTCCATTTCTGAAGAATGCCAATTGACGTGCCGAGTCAAGGCACTAGCACCCACGCATTGAAGCAATCCGACGAACACCCTGAGCGAGCTAGTGCGCAACTACCTACCTGGGCACGGAGGCTGAGGGCGTAGCAGGGGAACCCGGCGCAGGAGAAGAAGGGCAGCCAGTGCTCCGCCCAGCACCAGGCCGCGTGGAAGCTCCCGTGCACGAACACCAGTGGCGGCCGCTCCCCGGGGGCAGGGACGGGCGGGCGCTGGGTTATGACCTCGAGGTCGTGGCCGGAGGGCAGGCGGTGGAACCGGCGGGACTGGCCCTCATGGAGCGCGTAAGCGCAGGCGGCGCGGAGGAAGGGTCTCGTCCTTCTCCACCTCGTCCGCGCTGTCGCGGCATGCGCTGGCGCCGGCAGCGAAGCAGGGAGGAATGGAGCGGCGGCGAGGGTGGCGAACATAGGTGGCCGGCGTGTGTGGTGAGAGATGGGGATGGATGTGAGCGTGAGAGTAAGGGCGTGTTTTGGTATGACTCTGCTCCAAAACTCCACATCGAAGTTGGATGGAGCCAGCCAAACACCTTAACTCCAAAAATTCGTGGAGCAGCCAACTCTATGAAGTTTGTCCTCCCCACAGTTCATTTTCTTGGAGCACCCCTTTTCCAACTCCAAGAGTCTCAAATATGACCATAGTCGTGGAGTTTGGAGGTAATTACCCACCTTTGCCACTGGTTACACAAGAATACCGGTTCGATTCTATTCCTCCCTCCCTCTCGGTGTTTCGCCCACCCCTCCGTCGTTCCTCTCTCCAGCCCGCGACAGAAACCGGTCGCCGCCCCTTCCTTCGTCGTCGACGCCGCTTCCTCGTCGCTCCTTCCACGCCGTCGCCGCGCGCCACCGGAGGGAGTCGGCCCCCAAGAGCACGTCTCCTTCCCCTTTCTCAAAGCCGCCACCCTCTCCCAGTCGGCCCCAAAGGACGCGCCCTAGGGTTTCTCAGATCCAGAGGGCAGCACACCTCCTTGTTGGGCGCCGCCGCCACTGCTGCGTCCTCCTCTCGTCCAGCGCAGTGAAAGGTGAGTCCAATCCCTCTCACTCCCTCGTATGTGTATGCCCTGAAGATGGATTAATATGTTTGATGTGCATGCGTTGATAATTGATTCAGTAGAACAAGTTTTTTTATATGACTATGGTAGTGTTTCTGAGAATACTTTGTGAGTTGTTTTAGATGGGGGTAATTGATTGGAATGCTGAGGCCACTCACACTGTTTGCCAATTATTTGCCGAACAAGTTGCAAGAGGGAATCGTCCAAACACTTATCTCAACTCGGTTGGTTATGCTGAAGTTGAGAAAGGATTGAAAGACAGGCTCAATTTGGTAGCCTCCAAGGACCAAATAAAAAACAAATGGGACAAGTTGAAAGAAGATTTCAAGGCATGGAAAAAATTGATGTTGAGGCAGACAGGAACAGGTTGGTGTCCTATAAAGGGCACCATTGTTATGGATGATGAGTGGTGGAAGAAAGCTAGAGCTGTAAGTTGCACACCAAATCTCTAGTACTATTTAAAAAAATTTTGTTGTAGTTATTTATACTGACACGCATATGGTTCATCTTTCAGCACATTCCAGGTTGCGGAAAGTTCAGAAAGTTAGGCTTGCAAAATGAAGATGACCTTCAAAAGTGTTTTGGTGACATCATTAGTGTTCGTGTCGACCATTGGTCTCCTCGTATGAGCAATGCTGCATGTTCTAGTGTGGGTGATGAGACACAAGTGGATGCATTGAACGACATGACACAAGGAGATGCAAATGAAGAGGGAGGTGACCCTGTTGAAGCTGAGGAAAATTCTCCGAACCCAAATGGCAAGAGACCAGCAAGGGTTGTCATAGATAATGGCAAGAAGCCAAAGACAGGGACTGCAGAATCAATTCAGGAGGCTGTGACAAGTATGGCTACTTCAGCCACCTCTTATGCTTCTACCAAGGCTGGAAAATTCACCATTGAAGAAGTGATGGACCATGTGCTTGCTTGTGGTGCCTCGTATGATACTAATGAACATTTCATTGCAATTGAATTATTTGTGAAGAAGGAACAGAGGGACATGTTCATGACTTTGCCTGATAACACTATTAGGTTCAACTGGCTTACTAGGAAATATTTGGCCAAGTATGGAAATTAGAGATAATCATAACCTTTGGTGTTATGAATGTACCCTTTTATTGTTCTTTTTTATTTTGCAATTTGTGTGCTTTGAACCAATTTGTGCTTTGAACTATGTACGTTTTTATTCATTGATCAGTACTGTCCTACTTTTCTTATCTTCTTATCAGTACAATTCTGTTCTTTGTACTGCAGATGTCTGAAAGTGAGAGTGACAGTTCTAGTGATGATGGTGACCAATTTTTTAATATAATCAGTAGTGGTGGTAAACTTGCAGAAATTTATTCTGATTTGTACCTAGATAAGGCACCACCAAGGACATCAATACAGACTGGAATGGGCTGGTTGAATGAAACCATGAATACTCCAGGAGAGTGCCACAGGATGCTTCGGATGAACAAAGAGATATTCCTTGATCTTCATGATGTGCTGGTTGAGAGGTATGGACTGGAACCATCCAAACATATGATACTTATGAGATGCTTGCAATATTCCTCTTCATTTGTGCTGGATGTGAGTCAAATAGAAGAGGTCAAAATAGGTTCAAACACTCTGGTGAAACCATAAGTAGGAAGTTACATGAGGTGCTAAATTGTATGATTGCAATGGCCGAACATTACTTGAGACCAACAGATCCTAATTTTCACACTGTTCATAAGAGAATTCGGAATGATAGAAGAGCATACCCACACTTTAAGGACTGCATTGGTGCAATTGATGGTACTCATATTCGTGTATGCCTTTCACCTGAAGAACAAGTGAGGTACATTGGAAAGACAGGTATTGCTACTCAAAATGTGCTTGCTGTCTGTGATTTTGATATGCGTTTCACTTATGTGGCTGCTGGTCAACCTGGTTCGTATCATGACACAAGTGTATTGTACCATGCATTACAAGTAGATGAAGGACACTTCCCACATCCTCCAAAAGGTATAATTAAAAATCCTAGTATATATTAAAAAATAAAAATTGTTAAGTGCTTACATAACCGTTCGGACCGGCCGCTAGCCGAGCAAACTTCGATATCACGGGCGCATGGTCGGAGACCGGTTAATCGGCCGGTTAGGACAGTTAACCGGTTAAAGAAGTAACCAACTTGGATGATTGGAAAAAAATTGAAAATTAATCCAAAAATAGAAAAAATTTAGGCATGATATTTTTTAAATATTGAGCATAATATTAGGTACAAATATGCAATATATTAAGTTTATACAATATAGCATAACTATATTATTCAATACAAAGCATCGAAATATAGTTGTTTTAAAAATAATTATACAATGATTTTCCACAAATATAATTGTTGAATACATAGCATTCAAATAATTGCACTCACACTCATGGACGGCGATTAGAGGCGGAGCAGCTCCGTGGCGGCGATTGGGGGCGGCGCAACGACTTCCGGAGGTGTGGGGAGGTGGTCACGGGAATGGAGAGGGTTCAATTCGGATGGATAAAGTAAGTTTTCTTTTTTATTCTTTTTCTTTTTTTTTTCTTCTGAGATATTTTCCAATGGCAAATAATCTCCGATTCATATATTTTTTCACCACAAATCTAGTTTTTTAACAAATTTTTTATACAATTTTTTTAAAATTTTTAAAATTTTCAAACTTGAACCGTGGGTTAACCGGCCCGGACTAGTTTACTAGTTAACCGGGTTAACCGGCTGGTTAACCCCAGTTATGTCAACCGTGCGTGAGACTCGTCACAAGCGTAATGCGGTCGTTGCGGTTTTTTTTTCCACGGATGAACAGCTTTCAAAAATGGATTAACTAGATACATATCATTATAATTTTTTCGATTTTGAAATATGCCACTACAATTCACAAATTTGGATCAATATCATTATAATTTTCGTATAATTTGAAATATGTCACTATATAAAAATTTGGATAATTTTATCCTTGTCCTCCTCCCAGCTTAGTCTCTCTCTAGCAAAGACAGCTTCCAATAGAAGAGCTGGAGATTGCTTGCTACCATTTTTTACTTCAGTCATTCAACTTTCTTACTCTTTGCTCTAAGATCTCTATTTGGGAAAGGAGAGCTAGATCCTATCCCTGATGCGCTACTGCTTCACAGCTCCTTCTTGATCATTTCTCCAAACTAGAACGCAATGTGGAAAGGATGTCATAGGTCATAGGTGTGATATTCTGATTCAGGGATTAATAGGATTGATAGAATACTTATATCAACAAGTTGCAACTTCTTTTTTGAAAGCTTATCTTGAAAGAACTCTAAGGTTAAGCATGCTTGGCTTAGAGTAATTTCAGGATGGATGACCGACCGGAAAGCTATTTCCGGATATGCACGAGTAAGGACAAAGTACGCAGAAAAGACATATGTTGGTGAAAGGACCGTAGGCCTACCCGAGAGGGGGGGGGGGGGGGGGTGAATCGGTAGCCGACCATGAATTCAACTACTTTAATTTCACACCAATAGAACCCAACAAGCATTGCAAGCGAAACAGTTCTAGTAGGCCAAGACCCTATGTATGCTAGTGTTCGTGATGTAAAATAAAGCGCGAAAGCTAAACACACTAGCCTATGCAAGCCACAAGTCACCCTACCAACTAGAGCACACAATTGCGGAATAGTAAAGAAGGGGATAAGGAATGCTCATGATTTTTTCTCGAGGTCTCGGAAGGATGACGCATTCCCCTACTCCTCGTTGGACCACTCCCGCCAGAGTCCCGGTCCCTCCCGCCACTAAGTGGAGTTCTCGCACATGAGCCTGCAATCACTCTCGGAGTGAAGACACGGTACGCATCACTGCTACGACCAAGGCACAAGCTCACCTCCCTCGAGAACTTGCCGAACTCCCGGAGCCGGCACGGGCACTCACTAGCGATGCCCTTTTCACCGGCGGGCTCAAACCGTGTACAAACTTGTGACGGCCTTCACAACCGATCACGATAGGCTCGATCACCGACACCTAACCGATCTAGAGTCCCACCATAGACCAAGAGTAACAACCTGGATCACACCCTTAAGGACACCCTAGCCTTAGATGTGCAAGATCGCTCCTTGTTACTCTCACTAGCACTCTCAAGATATCCAATATCTCCTCCTAGTGCTCTCCTCTTTTGCTCTTAGACCTTACCAAATGCTCTCAGGTATTCCACTGGCCAAGAGAGGTCTCCAAGACCCCAGCAACAAAGTTATATAGGCTTCCAACCTCAAACTAGCCGTTGCTCTATGAAATCAGCTTCTAGGCCTACTGACCGGACCATCCGGTCACTGCAATCCCGAGCGCCAACGGCTCTGTCCTGCTGAAATCCTGTACTGACCAGACCGTCCGGTCCGGTTCTCTCTCCAATCCAGAAACTTTTCACCAACTGCTTCCTCTCTGCCCTGCCCTGAACCATACAGGCCGGACGGTCCGGTCTCTATACATCTCAGCACAGGCAGATTCCTCGCTGCTCGCTGTAGTCTCCGGACAAAACCTCTTAATGACCGTACAGTCCGGTCACCTCTGACCCCTCTGTTCGGTCACTTCGTCCAGAAGATGAAACTTATTGCCCTCGCTTGACTTTGTTTCCCAGCTTCTCCGAACAGCTCCTTGGCTTCTCCACTATCATCTACTGCCTGTGATTTCACCGAGCAACCTTGCACATCACCGACTAGATATAACCTAAGAGAATGATCTAGAACCCTTTGATAGTCCGGTTTTCCTATAGACTCAAAGTCCTAACAAATAGACAAGTGTTCCCAACACTTGCTTCATAGCTTGTCCTTAGCTTTGATCCATCTGCATCAACCCTTGAACTCCATCAAGCTCACCAAGCCTCCATTGATGAGGACATCACTCCTATGAATACACACAACACTCCTCCAATTCTGAACTTGCAAGGTCCAATGACTAGAGCTCGTGCATGATGACTAAATTTAGAGGTGAGCTCGTTCCTACGTTCTTCGCTATATGTTACTTTTGAGAATGGTTTGCTGCCTAATGATTATTTTATGATTAGAAACCATGGAGAGGACCAGGAGATGATGGGAGAAGGAGTTGAAAATTTCGAGGACCAGCAAGGGCTTAGAAGCCAAAGTGGAGGCCCAATCAAAACCGACTTCGAGTCTGTTTCGGGGCCCACGATCAGTCTGTACTAAAACAGTCACCCAGGACGCATACGGACTCGGATTTGGACGTTCTACATATGCACGGAAAGATAAGGAGAAGACCTTTCTAATGCCGCCGGCCTCATGTCAAAATTCATCCGGAGTCATCGGAAATCATCAAAACAAGAGAGATTCCAATATCTGTGTCGGTGCTACATCGCCTATTTTTGGCCTTTGGGCTTTGTATTTAGTTGAGCCCAATTAGGGGCGCGTCCAGAGGGTCTTGCATGACCCCAGGGTCTTTATATACAGCCGCCGCCGCACCATTAGGGTTCAGGTTTTGCTTAGATCAATTCTATTCATAAATAGTGTCGCCGTTTATCGGTTTGTGAGACCTCAACTTCGAGAGTTTAATCATACATCTGCAATTGTGTTGCATTCTTCGTTGTTCTTGCTTGTGTTCTTGATTCGCAGGCAGGGATTAGCCTTCTCGGCGAGGTCAATCGTCTTTTGGACGGTTGATAACCAGAGGAGACGTCGTGCTGCGATTGCGGGGTTTAGAACGTGCTGTTCTGAAGCCGGATCGATTTATGTGTCGCCTTCGACCAAATCAACTTACCAAGAACCTTTCGGAAGATCGGGAAGCCTTGTTCATATCATCCATGCTTTTGGTCATTGTCATCTATCGCCAAGGCAACAATCATCCATATGATTTATAGTAGAGATTAGTGAAGGTTCCTACATAGACAACACTCGTGTAGATATTAGCCCACAATTTCATAGTTGTCATCTATCACCAAAACATCCATACCTCGGGGATTCCATCATCAATGGTCATGAAGCTTACAATCTCCCCCTTTTTGGTGATTGATGACAACCACTACTTATCATAATCTTAACAAGAAAACAATCAGGCTAAAAGAGCTACTCTATGATCGAGAGGAACCACAAAAGGCATAAGAGAGAAACGCACAAGGTCCTACTCAATCAATCATTAAGAGCTGGAAGGAAAAGAGAGAAAAGCACACTCTAGATGATTATGCATGCATGTCATAGCAATATATTAAAGGAAAGCATAAAGATATGCAAATGCAAGACATGAATGATGAGATGCAACAGGGAAGGCATGAACATGCAAGAAATTTAAGCAATAAGCACTCATCATTATGGCATCATTAAAATAAACCAAGTGAGATCAAGATGAGTCAAACACAAATGAATGAAAACCACGACTCATCAAAATCCATGAACATCTCGATAAATCCATCAAAATAAGATTCAAATGTATCTAACTCCCAAAACTGATGTACAAGTATGTGCTCCCCCTAGATACATGCTACTCTCGATCACGCAGGATCACACTCCCACTGCCCCTAGACCTTAGACTACTTCTCCCCCTTTGGCAACAAGCACCAAAAAGTGGGAAAAAGTGAACATCTAAGCGCTCGTGGTCGAAGGAGGTGGTACAACGACATCCTCTGAGGGCTCTGCTCCTGGCTGCGGCTGTGCTAGATCTTGCTGTGCTCCCTGAGCCTGTGTCGCCTGAGCGTCTAGCTGCTCGAAGAACTTAAGCTCCTCTGATGGCGAATCAGACTCTCTACCCGGCTCTGTTGGTGTGACTGTGGCGATCTCTTGAGCAACTGATGCCTGGAGTAGTGCAAGATCCGCCGCGTCCTGCTAAGTGAAGCCTTCGCGGACGAGATCCTCTGCTACCTGAGGTGTGAGCGTGCTGACTGTAGCAGTGGAAAGTGGAGCTATAGCTGACTCTGGAGCTGGCTGGGAGTCTGCACGAGTCATATGCACTACCTCTGAGAACAGGCTCCTGACTGGTATGTGCTGAGAGGTAGAAGGTCCTGCCATCTATGATGTCGAAGAGTGTGACAGTGAGACAAATAACGTAGAAACTGAGAAAGCGGACACGGGGGAGAACTGAGCTGAAGAGAGTGTCTGTCCTGCTCCCCCTGTCGGTAGAACCCCTGAAAGAGACAACCCACTGGACTGAGCTATCATCAAAGCAGTGAAGGGTCCTGGCTGAGTCGGCAGCTACTAAGGCTGTGGAAGTGAAGACTGTCCCTAAAAGTGCCTAGAGGGGGTGAATAGGCAATTATCCCTGAAATTCACTTAATATTAAAAGTTAAATATGCAGTGTCGGACTTGTCTGACGATTGTGGGGAAAGTCCAATGACTTGTCCGATGGCACGAGATAGAAAAGTAGATTGGCCGGGTAAATATTAAAACTAGTACAAGGCAAGCTAGGAGCAAGTGAATACAAGCAAAGGGAAGTTGTAAAAATAAGGAGAGCAACTAGCAAGCAACCTAACAAGTTAATTTAAAAAATACGAAGCAAACCCTAACTAGCAAGTTTATGAGAAAAAATAAGTAAATGAAAGACACGTAATTAAAGCACAAGTAAGGCACAAGATTTGTTCACTGAAGTTCAGCTCCACAAAGAAGCCTACGTCTCCGTTGAGGGATCCACCAAGGATCGGGTCTCTTTCAACCCTAACCTTTCCAAGTGACCACAAAGATCAAACTTGGTTTTCCACTAGAAACTCCACAAAGGAGGGGTCAATGCAAACATCCCGTGGCGTCACCAAACAAGTTGGCAGCTCTATGGGCACCTCTAACCGTCTAGGGGATGAATCCCTAAGAGTAACAAACACAATAGTCATCGTTGGTGAGGATGAACCAAGTGCTCAAGAGAATGGAAGCTTGGAGTCGATGGAGCACTTCAATCTTCTCTCAATCCCTTCACAAATCAAGAGTGGAAGCAAGGGAGGAGAGTTGGAGAGAGCAAAGTGAGCTTGAGAGTGTTTTTAAGTGGAATGAGTGACCAACCGGCCAAAGGACAAAGAGGGGTTCTATTTATAGCCCAATGGGGAAAAGAGTCATTGGAGACCCAATTTTTGAGATCTGTGTCGGACAAGTCCGATGGTCATCGCACATGTCTGATGAATCAAGGTGGCGCAGAAACTGGAGTCCGACAAGCTTGCCCGATGCCTCGGATAAGATGACCATCGGACAAGTCCGATGGCCATTGGACATGTCCGACGGCACAGGAGGGGCAGAGGAACTGGAATCCGATGGACTTGGCCGATGGCTCAGACAAGTCTTGTCCATCGGACAAGTCCGATGAAAATAAGGTGGCAGGGGAATTGTACTCCGATGAAAGTGTTCGATGCGTCAGACTTTCCTCTGGTCATTGGACAAGTCCGATGACCGTCGGACATGTTTGACGACCCAGAGTGGCAGAGGTACTACAGTCCGATGGGTCGGACAAGTCCGATGATTTTGCCCTGGAAATTTTTGTATGGCCTGGAAAGGGAAATTTTGCACTTAGTTCACCTCCGCTTCACACTTTTATGTCCCTCTTGATAGTACGACTTTTCCTATACTCAAGATTTAAAATAAAACTCTATGAACTTCATTCTTGAGCATATTTTGAATTTCATCTTGAAGCACTTTGCCATCTTCTTTTCTCCCTTTTTGTTTCTATGCATTTGATCACCAAACTTTGTACCATAATCTACACATCTACTCATTAAAAGATTAGCCCATTCTTAATTGTATTGACGCCAATCATCAAAATAAAATTAGGGGCCTAGATGCACCTTCAATCTCGGTGATTGATGACAATACAACTAAATTTCAAAAAAATATGCAATGAAGGTTCAGTTTGTGATGAGGAGCTCCCCCTAAATGTGTGCATGAGTAAGAGGATATGATATAATAACAAGTGCACATATTTAAAGAACAAAAATATGAGAGCTCCCCCTGAAACTATGCATACATGTTAATTTGCAATAATTGATCACAAAAGATAGAAGAAATGCAAATGATATGATATTTCACACAAATGCACCAAGCTAAAGATAATCAACAAAGTACCAATACAATAAGCAAATAGAGTGCACAAACCAACCACAAAGGTAGCAAAATAGAGTTTTACAAACCAAATAGTGCCATAAATAGTTCAACTCCAAACTCGCTCATAACTCACAAACTAAGATATAAAAAAAACTAAGACAACTACACTTCTCCCCCTTTGGCATCAAGACACCCAAAAAGGAGAAAAGTGTGGGTAGAAGGTGATGAGAGCTCTAGTCGTCGAAGAACTCATAGTCTTCATCATCATCATCGCCTTCTTCCTCCTCTTCCTCTTCAATGGCCGGTCCTTTCCCTTTGCGCTGGCGAAGAGCATAGGCAGGTTGATCTTCACCACCCTCACCGTCCTCATCCTCAAAGCGAATGTGTTGAGCACTCGAACCTGCGCCAGAGGAGAAGGGAGGAGGAGTTGGGTAGGACCCTAAAATAGTTCATCTCCTCGACGGTGAAGGTGGGGTCATCATGAGTAGTGGGGTCATCATGAGTAGGAGGAGGTGATCCTTCAGCTGGGGACGGTGGAGGAGGAGTCTCAATACAAAAATGGTCATAATGACCCTTTTGATTCCTCTTAATGATGTCGAGCCTCTAATTAATGCTCCTACACATGCTCATAAGAGATTTGAACATCTTCATAATCCCGCTTCTGTTCCCACGAGGAGGCGGAGGCACATGAGAGGATCCAGTGCCCCGAGAGGCAGCCCGAGGTGGCTGAGGTGGAGCAGCTGAGGATGGAGGCTGAGCTGCTCCAAAGAACTATTCAGAGGTGGTGTCGGGAGTCCAGTTAGAAGGAATCTGAGGTTTGAGGCTCAGATGCTTCATATCCTTATTGAAGGTTAAACCCGATACCTTCTCAATCATGAACATGATGTGAGGAGCGTATCCACAGCCTCGCTTGGGAGAGATGGAGATGTCCCACATCTCCTGATAGACATAGTCAAATGCATCAAACTTTCTATTCCCATGAATCCAGTGCAGGATATCCCTCTGAAAGGCAGGGATACAGTTAGAATTGCCTCCCCTTAGAGCTAAGATACTCCTGCAGATCCGAAACAAGACTGAGAATGGTTTCAATCCACTAGAGTTGGGAGGAGAGCAATTATCCAGGTCCACATACATGTACCTCATGTCCTCAGCATCCATATGATTCCCCTTGTGAACCTAGTTCTTTTCCTTGTGTGTATGCTTAAGTCCAATCATACTAGCAAACTGGTTCTGGGAGCAGGTGTACTTGGTGCCATTCGTCATCCAGGACATGGTTTTGGCATCTTCATCAAAATAGACAGTGGAGTAAAACTGAGCTATGATTTCCGTATTCCAGGAGTACTGGAAAGTTAGGAAGGTCTTGAGACCATGATGCTTATAGGCAGCCAGCACTTGATCGAGTAATGGATGCTTCCTTGTCTTCATGTGATCCCAATCAAGCCACTTCATCTCAACCACTGCATTCTTCATGCGTAGATAGGTGGAGCGGTACCAATCCGCATGGAAGTGTGCATGAAAGCAGAAATCAGAAGCTTCTTCCTCACCAGCATAGAAGTTGGTTAACCTTGCCTCAGAGCAGGTCTCAATGGAGGCATGAAGGTAGTTCACAATGTCGCGGTCAGAGTTGTCCATTTCTGCTGGACGATGCATGACACTAACAAGCTCATTTGTCTCTTCCGGCTCCTCTCTCTCTCAGCTGGAGCTTTCAGGATGGTGCGGCGGATGCGCCTAGCAGTGGCCTTCCTCCTCTTTGGGGGTTGGCTTTGACCTTGGTCTTCACCGGTCTTGGTTCTCTTCTCCCTTAAGGGGGATGCTTCCACGTCAGACATGCTGAGAAAATGTAGCGAGCACCAAGTTAGGAGGGAGTCAAAAAGAGGAATACGGGTGAGGAGAATCAATGAAGAGCTTAGGTTTTTGAAGAAACTGCTGGTCGTCGGACATGTCCGATAATCATCGGGCAAGTCCGATGTGTCGGACTTGTCCGATGGTCGTCGGACTTTTCCGATGACACGCAGTTTTTCCAAAAACCTAGATCCTTCACGAATCCACCTACTGCAAGTACCCAAACTTCTTATACTCCACTAACAACTAACTAGAGGCTACTTCCACGGATCAAATATGCAAGGGAACAAGATTTGAAACTAGTATTGATCAATAACCCTAACCCAAAGAGAGAGAGAGGGGATTAGGGTTAAACCTTGCAAAAACGATGGGGGATCGGACTTCTCCGATGGAGGAGGACCTCTTGACCTCCAAACTTGCCCCAATGGATGGTGGGAGAGGGAGATCGCCTTGGTGCCGCCAATGGGGGTGTTCTTGAGGAGAGAGAACGTGGGGGAGATGAATGAGGAGGGGTTGACCAAAGGGGTATGTCGGGCTGGGGTAAAAGGGTCTAAATCTGGACCGTCGGACTTGTCCGATGACAGTCAGACTTGTCCGACACCGTCGGACATGTCCAATGGCTATCGGACATGTCCGATGGCTGTCGGACTTGCCAGACCCCAGAATGACCAGAGGGATTAGAGTCCAGCCAGGAAAGAATAGAAGATTTTTATTTTCTTTAAAATAGTTTGATGGAAAGTCTTGACATCTTATGGTCAGCCAACAATCAACAAGACATAACAATGGTCATATTTTGTCAAGGTTCGATCTAGTGATCAAAAACCAACTTCAATAGCACAAATAATAGGTTTTTGACATAATACAATAATTTTTGCAATAACAGAACAATCACCATTCAGATGTGTACATTCTCTACGTCACATTGCTAGAGTCAAGAATATTTAATTCACTTCTAAGGTAGCAAAATCTCTTCTCATCTAGGGGCTTGGTGAATATATCAGCTAGTTGATCTTCGGTTCTCACATGGCTAACTTCGATATCCCCCTTGATGGAGTGATCTCTCAAAAAGTGGTGGCGGATATCTATGTGCTTTATGCGCGAATGCTCAATGGGGTTATAAGCAAGCTTTATAGCACTCTCATTGTGACATAGGAGTGGAACACGGTTCAACTTGTAACCGTAATCCCATAGAGTTTGTCTCATCCAGAGTAGTTGTGGACAACAACTACCAGCTGCAACATACTCTGCTTCGGCCGTGAAAAGTGCAACGGAGTTTTATTTCTTGGATGACCATGACACTAGGGACCTACCCAAGAATTGGCATGTCCCGGAGGTGCTCTTTCTATCTACCTTATCCCCGGCATAATCTGCATCGGAATAGCCTAATAGGTTGAACTTTGAGACCTTGGGGTACCAAAGCCCTAGGTTGGGTGTATGAACCAAATATCTCAATATTCTCTTAACGGCCACCATGTGACACTCCATAGGAGTGGCTTGAAAATGTGCACACATACACACACTAAGCATGATGTCGGACCTAGATGCACAAAGATAAAGCAAAGAGCCAATTATGGAGCGATATACCTTTTGATCAACGGGTTCATCCTTTTTGTTGAGGTCGAGGTGACCATTTGTCGGCATGGGAGTTTTGATAGGCTTTGCCTTGTCCATGTCAAATTTCTTCAATAAGTCTTGTGTGTACTTTGCTTGATATATGAAGGTGCCCTCCTTGAGTTGCTTCACTTGGAAACCTAGAAAGAATGTCAATTATCCCATCATGGACATCTCGAATCTTTTGGTCATTTTCTTGCTAAATTCATGACAAAAGGTTTGGTTAGTAGAACCAAATATAATGTCATCGACATATATTTGGCATATAAAGATATCATCACCAAAACGCTTAGTGAAGAGGGTTGGATCGGCCTTGCCAATGACAAAACCCTTTTTAACAAGAAAATCCCTAAGGCATTCATACCATGCTCTCGGGGCTTGCTTAAGCCCATAGAGCGCCTTATGGAGTTTATAAACATGGTTAGGATACTTAGAGTCTTCAAAGCCCGGTGGTTGCTCCACATACACCTCTTCCTTGATTGGCCCATTTAGGAATGTACTTTTCATGTTCATTTGGTACAACTTAAAATCATGGTGAGTAGCAAAAGCAAGTAATATTCTAATAGATTCAAGCCTTGCTACGGGGGCATAAGTTTCATCAAAATTCAAACCTTCCACTTGTGAATACCCCTTAGCCACGAGCCTTGTCTTGTTTCTTGTCACAACACCATCTTCATTTTGTTTGTTGCGGAACACCCATTTGGTGCCCACAACATTCTTGTTCTTTGGCCTTTCCTCTAGTGTCCACACTTCATTTCTTGTGAAGTTGTTCAATTCTTCTTGCATGGCCATCACCCAATCCGCATCCTCAAGTGCTTGTTCTACCCTAAATGGCTCCATAGAAGAGACAAAAGAGTAATGTTCACAAAAACTACTAACTCGAGATTTAGTGATTACTCCCTTGTCAATATCTACAAGAATTTGCTCGACGGGGTGATCACGTTGTACATTTTGATGCACTCTTGGGTGCGGTGGGTGTGAGCTTTCTTGACCATCATCTTTATCAACCTCTTCATCATGTATTTGAGAATCATTGCTTGATGCTTGTTCATGATCCCCAACATCTTGATCTTGACCACTTGCGTGATCTAATTCTTTATTCTCATGATGTTGGTTTTGTCTTGAGGGAGAGGGTTGATTTTCAATACTTGATGCTTCTTGTGGTCTCACATCACCAATGGCCATCCTTTTTATTACACTTCTAGGAGCTTCATCATCTACACCATCATTAACAACTTGCTCTCCTTGAGAGCCATTAGATTCATCGAATGTCACGTCACATGAAATTTCAACACAACCGGTGGTTTTGTTGAATACACGATAGGCATGAACATTCGACCCATAACCAAGCAAGAAACCTTCATCAACTTTTGGAGCAAACTTAGAAGTCTTGGGTTTCTTGTTTAGCATAAAAAATTTGCTCCCAAAAACACGAAAGTAGGAAATATTAGGCTTGTTACCGGTTAGTAGCTCATATGGTGTTTTCTTCAATAGTCGATGGAGATACAACCGGTTGGAGGCCTGGCATGCGGTGTTGACGGCCTCGGCCCAAAAGCGATCGGACGTCTTGTATTCATCAAGCATTG
Organism: Eleusine indica; assembly: GCA_030378355.1. NCBI lineage: Eukaryota > Viridiplantae > Streptophyta > Magnoliopsida > Poales > Poaceae > Eleusine > Eleusine indica. Next base: position 19,386,329 of record CM059502.1, read on the forward strand.
TTCTTGCCATCTCAATGAGCGTGTGGTTCTTTCTTTCGGCCACCCCATTTTGTTGAGGGAAGTAGGGTGCCGAAAATTCATGCTTGATGCCTTCTTCATCGAGATACTCTTCAACTTGAGTGTTCTTGAATTCAGTGCCATTGTCACTCCTTATTTTCTTGATCTTGACTTCATATTCATATTTGTTATGACTTGGCTCGAATGACTTGAACATCTTTTTGTCTCCGGTCATATGATTGGTGCATCCACTATCAATCACCCAACTTGATCCTCCGGAGACATAGTCCTACAAAACAAATTAAGCTTTGTTTTTAGGTACCCAAATTTGCTTGCGTCCTTTTATGTTAGTCACAAGAACTTTGGGCACCCACACACAAGCCTTTGGCCTCTTGTTGTGTGGCCCAACATATTTGGCAAACACACGACCATGCATGTTTCTCATGAGCACATATGAAGCATCAATAATCATGAAAGAGTGCATAAGTAGCAATAGGCATATTAACATGAGAATCATTAACAAAAGAAGAATGATTAATATTCTTGTTCTTGGCACGCTTCTTTTGGTAAGATCCTTCCTTGGTGAACTTAAGGAAGTCCTTCCCATTCTTGTTCTCCCGAGCATTATGCTTTGCACCCTCTATATAACCAATGCCATCCATGACATGTGGCATTCTAGTATATGAGTATACACCTCTTGCATACTTTGCCTTCTCATCATCAACAACATCTTTCTCTTATTGTATTTTGCTTTCAAGAGCTTTTACTTGCTTGTTCAAATCATTAATCAATTTGATATTAGTAGCACAAGCATCAACATCAATATTATAGCATCTATCACATCCTTTGCTAGTGGAAGCATGAGAGGAATTATTTGAGGAGGATGTGAAAGTTGAAAGAATTCTATATTGTTCTTCAAGAGACTTATGAGTCTTTTCCAAATCCACATACTTCTCTTGAAGTTCATCTTTAATGCTCTTAACATTCTCACAAGTATTCTCAATTTCAGTGAGAGACATAGTTAAGTCATTATTTTTCTTTCTCTCTTCTTCTAGGAGCTTCTCTAGTTCAAGGTTTCTTTTCTTTTCAAGAATAAGCAAGTCTTCTTGTTTCTCAAGTAGCTCCTCTTGCCTATTATTTTCTTCCTTTTGTTTTTCAAGTAATTCCATAAATTCAAGCATTTAGGGAAGTGAAGCATTAACATCATCATCATCATCACTACTACTGGCATAAGAGGCACGCTTGTGTTTAGATTTTGTTACCTTCGATCCTATTGCCATAAGGCACTTGTGAGTGTTGTCATCATCATCATCACTCAAGCTCCCAAATAGAGAAGTGTTGGTGGGAGTGACGCCAATGGCAAGAGTAGCAATGCCTCCCTCATCCGAGTCGGATTCGAAGGAGGAAGATGATAAAGAGGATGAATCATCGAAATTCCATTCTTGACCAATGTGAGCTTCACCTCTTCTATGCTTCTTGTACTTCTTGTCTTTCTTGTGGTGCTTGTCTTTCCTTCTTTCATCTTTGTTCTTCTTCTTTGGACATTCCACAATGAAATGTCCTTCATCACCACATTCATAGCAAGTTCTTTTTGACCTTCTTGCTTTGCCCTTGTCAAAGCTTTTCTTCTTGTAGCCATCTTTCTTGAGAAATGACTTGAATCTCCTCACAAGCAAAGCCATCTCATCATCACTATCTTCACTACTAGAATCAACCACTTTCTTCTTCTTCTCTTGTGTGGCTTTGAGTGCCACATCATTTTTGTCACCATTTGCTCCCTCAATTTGCTTGATCAAGGCATTTATCTTGTTGGCTTGATCATTTTGTTGCTTTTGGGAAAGAAGCTTTCTAAGAACTTCATCGGTGGAGAAGGTTTTGAAGTTGTCCTTCTCTCTAATGTTTGAGCAAATGTTGCCATCCCATGGTCTCAATGCTTGTAGTAGTCTCTTGTTAATATCCGAGTCGGTCATTTTAGCTCTTAGTGTTCTTCTTTGATTCACAATACTCATGAGCCTATCATGAACTTCCTTTGGGCCTTCTCCCGGACTCGTGATGAATAGGTTGAACTCATTTTGCAATTCTTCAAATCTTGCATCTTTGACAGAATCAATGCCCTCATAGATAACCTCAAGTTTTCTCCATAGTTGGTTGGCATTCTTTATTCCAGCTACCTTGTCATACTCGGTGGCACTAAGTGTGGAAACAATTGCACTAGCAGCCACGGCATTGCGATGAATGTTGATTTGATCCTTACGAGTTGGATTGTCTCTATTTTTCCACAAAAAACCATTCTCGGTTTTATTTGCAACATGAGGACTCATGGATTCCAAATACATCATCATCTTGCATTTCCAATGATCATAAAATTGTCCATCAAAGTAGGGGAGTCTACCGGACCCTTGCCCAATGCGATCTTCTTTGAGATCATCATAATCAAACATGACATTATTGTAGGTTTTTGGTAGCTCATCTTTATCATTATCTTCAATCCTTGGATTTTCTTCAGGTGCATCACCCTTGGACCTTGCTTCGGACGATCCACTAGGCGGAATTTCCTTTCCCTTTGTCATCTTTATCTTCAAGCGGTTAAGCCTTCAAGAAGATCCCGCTCTGATACCAATTGAAAGTGCCTAGAGGGGGGTGAATAGGCAATTATCCCTGAAATTCACTTAATATTAAAAGTTAAATGTGCAATGTCGAACTTGTCCGACGATTGTAGGGAAAGTCCGATGACTTGTCGGATGGCACGAGATAGAAAAGTAGATCGGCCGGGTAAATATTAAAACTAGTACAAGGCAAGCTAGGAACAAGTGAATACAAGCAAAGGGAAGCTGTAAAAATAAGGAGAGCAACTAGAAAGCAACCTACACAAGTTAATTTAAGAAATACGAAGCAAACCCTAACTAGCAAGTTTATGAGCAAGAACAAGTAAATGAAAGACACATAATTAAAGCACAAGTAAGGCACAAGATTTGTTCATTGAAGTTCAGCTCCACATAGAAGCCTACGTCTCCGTTGAAGGATCCACAAAGGACCAGGTCTCTTTCAACCCTAACCTCTCTAAGTGACCATAAAGTTCAAACTTGGTTTTCCACTAGAAACTCCAAAAAGGATGGGTCAATACAAACTTCCCGAGGCGTCACCACATAAGATGGGAGCTCTACGGGCACCTCTAACCGTCTAGGAGATGAATCCCCAAGAGAAATAAACACAATAGTCATCGGCGGTGAGGATGAACCAAGTGCTCAAGAGGATGGAAGCTTGGAGTCGATGGAGCACTTCAATCTTCTCTCAATCCCTTGACAAATCAAGAGTGGAAGCAAGGGAGGAGAGTTGGGGAGAGCAAAGTGAGCTTGAGAGTGTTTTTGAATGAAATGAGTGACCAACCGGCCAAAGGGCGAAGAGGGGTTCTATTTATAGCCCAATTGGAAAAAGAGTCATTGGAGACCCAATTTCTGAGATCTATGTCGGACAAGCCCTCCTTTGACACCTCCTCCTCAGACTCCTGCTGCTGCTGTCTGGAGGATCCCTGCTCCACAGGTCTTGACGACCTCCCCTGACGGGAAGCCGGAGTACGCTGCGACCACGCTGGCAGTATCACTCCTGTGGCTAAAGATGCAGTCCTCTGCCCGGTACTCCTCCGCAGACCCTGTGTCTCTGTCTGCCCGATGATCAAACATGATCAGGGTGTCTTGCGTGAGGTCTCCATAGCCTCTAGGTGTTGAGCGACTCTCCTAGCCCTCTCTAACTCTGGGTCTAGTCTGGTCCTCATCCTGCTCATGGGCTTCTCTAGCATCTTTCCCTTTCCCTTGTCCTGTCCTGACCCTGCCATCTCTACTGCTGCTGACTGCTGTCATTGCACGCACGTAGGTATAGACAGGATGAGCATAGAATCCTATATAAATCTACAAGCAAAGCACCGCTAGGAAAGAATGTGCAACAGAAATCCTAGCACTGAATGAAGGACATGATCACTAGACAAATAAAGCAATATGACAACAGTGATCATCGACTATAAGTGGCTAGTGTGAGTCATCTAGTGTACAGTCAATTAATGGCAATAAAAACCAACTGTAGACTAGACAGGAGGTAACCCTAGACATGCAATTAACAGATAATCATGGAATTAATTGCATCCTAGGTTGAGTCAACTAGCTAATTAATGCAACTAATCCTAGGAAGTCATTCTAATTGCTTCAATTAAAACTAATTACTCAGAAATTATGGCATACAACGATGAATAGGAGATAGGCTCAATACCCTGGGGGAACTCGAAGTCGAAAACTACTGGAACACTCGGCCGATCACCCGAAAAGATTGAAACTTGGAGCTTTTCGTTGCCGGCAATGGAGGTGGAGGGAAAAGGGGGGAACCTTTACCCTAATCTGTGACGGAACTCGACAAGCTCAGCTCTGGGGTGCTTCTCTGGGCTTGCGCGCGTGCGTGCGGTGGAGGCGACGACGGCGGTGCACGGTGGAGGCGACATCAGTCGGCGGTTGCGGCGGTTGCTACGCGACGGCGGCGGCTCGGCGAGGGCTGGAGCTGCGGGAGTGGCGGCGATCGCTGCGCGACAGCAGCGGCTCGGCGGCGCTGGAGGAGGGGCAAGGAGGCGTGGTGGCTCGATGAGGGCGACATCGTCGACGGAGAAGGTGAGGTGGCGGCTTTGTTTGTGAACTCGGCGTCGGGGAGAACAAGGAAACGACCAAAATTTATTTTGATTTAGGTCAAAAAGAGATGAGCGGACGAGATCGACTCAAGGATAGATCCACGGTCACTGATCGGAGTTTCTTCGCACGATCAATCGTAGCAACCGGACTGTACGGTCTCTGGACCGGATTGTCCGGTCTGTTTCTGGGTCTGCTGGCATCAATGTAGACCGGACTTGTCCTATCACTAGGATCATTCTGTCCGGTCTCTATGACCAGACACACCGGAACACTGTGCTCGTGGGCACTGACCGGGCGGTATGGTCCGAAGAGTGGACGGTACGGTCACTACAGGGAAAACTACGGAGTCAAGGAAATTCTCCATTTTCCAAGTGCCCTAGCTAAACACTCAAATAAACACTACACTTGGAATATGAAGGGAACTCTCAAACACTCCTTTTCAAATAGTGGCATTCTATGGCCTTATAATTTTCACAAATGCCAAATAAAGAATCGAGCAACTAAGAACCAAGGCAATAAAGCACCAAATGGGTATGTATGAGCCTTAGTCCATGAACCGCGCGAGTAGATTTAACCTCGGAGTTCATAAGAGCTTGCTCGATGGGCATGAAGCACAATACTTTCCTTTGGTCACACTTGTGGAAATGTAATCTCATATAGAGCATGAGGCACAAATATCTCCAAATGTGACAAGCCTTCTTTGTGTTTCCTATACGATGCATGCAACAAGCATTTTACATATGCAATGAAAGTAAATATGTCATGTGAATGCAAGCAATATTAAAACAAGACACAAAGGAAACCTAACAATGATAAGTTTGAACCCCTCTCAAGCTTACTCACTATAAGCCATACCCTTGCCTTGAGAGAAGCCAAACCACCATCTCAAGCACTCCCCCTTGCTTATAGCTATCTTGGATGGGTTAGACATTGGCTAATCTTTATGTGTTTTTTATTTTAGTTATTTACACATGTATGGATGCAAAGCATACTAGTCAAAAAGGAGTCCTAAAGTACCATGCAATACAGGAGAAAGAAAAACACACTACAACTAACAAGAACAAAGAAAACACACGGATACCTCACTAATGAGTAGATAGGTCGTTGAGGTCCATGTCACTTGTGGTGGACTTCATATGATCTTCAAGATGCTCTCGGTCCACCACCACCACCATATAGGTCTTGTTCTTGGGCACCCACTTGTACGTAGTCGACCTCTCAAGATCAACTATGCACTTAGGCACCCATATGTTCTTGACCTTTCTGTTCTTGTTTGGTGGTCCCAAAGCCTTTGCTTTCACCTTGCCACCCTTGTCCCTAAAAAGCTTGAAGTGGGTGTTCTCATGGAACAAGTTAGGGTTAGGCAAAACAATAGAACTTCTCACCATAGGGCAATCCTTGATGGTGTGGCCATCCTTGCAACACCTCTCGCAATAGTAGTCATCGACGAGTAGGGTTTGACCCATTCGGGAATGAAGTCACTCGTCCCGATAATGTCTGTCACACCTGGTTTCAATGACCGAAACCGAATGCATTTGTATGCGTGCCCCGGATCAAGTTTGCACACACACATGACAATTATTGTGATAAAAGAACAATATCTTTATTAAATTGATAACATTATTACAAAGGTGACTCGTAGGTCAAAAGTAAAATATTACATTGCAGCGGAATAACTAAGCGTTGGCGTCCTTCAGCTCCCACAGGAAGTCGACCGGAAGATAGCATGCCAAGTCTCCTCCATCGTCTTCATAGTGTACCATCCTTCTCCTGTAGCTGAGCAGCAATGTGGGATATAGCAAGAGTGAGTACGTGTCGTACTCAGCAAGTGGGGGAAAAGATGACATGGGGATAAAGAAAAGGAAGGCTTATAGGGGTTTATTGCATGAGCTTTTAATTCACCAAGCATCCTAATTACTAGGTGAGGTCATCCCAACCATCGATCCACAGGGTGCTATCCAAGCCAAGTCCAATCCCATCCACCAACCAACCATTCCTAACCATAACCATCCATAAACCACCAACTAATCTCGTGAGGGATCCAGGCCACTCGTGACCATGAGCACGGCTATCATGATAGTTTTACACTATGCAGAGGTTGTACCACTTTACCCACAAGTCATGATTTCATCCCCTATTGCCAGGTGGACTAGAGTCTCCATGTTGCCATGCTGGCCAAGCACTAGCACACTTCCTTAGGTGTGCAGCCAGGAAATCACTACGAGGCTTTTACAAAGGGTCTCCCAGTACATGCTAGCCACTAAGGTTTCACTCTCGTCCATAAGTGATAGCCCATCAACAAGCAGCTCATCACCCCAGGAGCCCTCTCTTGAGCCATTCGAATACAAGGACAATCCTCTTGACTTCCATTCCCCGCTCCATCAAATGTTGCACGGACACTAGGAGAACTCCTAATTAATTAGCCAAGTTGTTCCATAGCAGTCTTATGATGGCACTATTGTCCTGGGTTACCGCTCCAAGAACCGGTTCCTAGGATCTACAACAAGCATACCACCACCCAACATGTGCCAACGACACCACGTCCATTCCATCCAGCTTATTGAGATCCCTAAGTCCATGTTGCTAAAAGAATTACCAATTATCCCCAATATGACATTGATCATTAGTCAACATTAATTGAACCCAACAACCCAATAAGCAACTAAGCATGTCTACCCATAGCTAATTAAACCTCTAGTTCAAGGCGACAAGGAAAAGATAAAGCAATACTAGTAAACCCTAACAATAGGTACCCATTCATTTGACACAAGCATGCAATTCTACAATAAACATTCATAATTGGATCAAAATGCATCAAGGACACTTGCCTAAAATTAGATGTTGCTGTTCAGTGACAACAAATCTGATCTTCATCCTCGTATGATTCCCGTGCGTAAAAATCCTATTCGCGCAAGACATACAAATCATACACACAATAAATACACAATGCAAGGTATGGGACAATTGGGTATGGTTGAACAAAGGATGCAATTAGCTAGTTATTTGGATACAATAATGTAGGTGGAAGAATCATCTAAATCGGTATTGTGGATCAAAAGATATGCAAGGTTAAAGTTGCAAGGATTGCGGCTGCGCACAGACAGTGCAAAACATATGTGCGTGTTCCCAATGATTGGCTCTAGTACTCAAGGAATAACTTGAGCAGAAATATTCCCAGTGATGTGGAACATGTGAAACGCAAGGTGAATTGGTTCAGAAGTCACTTATACTGGAGATCGATTGGCTGCATCACGGTGTGGTCGTCTAGCGGCAGATCGAGCACGGATCGCGTTCCTTGTTGCACCAGAGCTGTTCTAGGAGAACCCTATAGTGTAGATGATCACTAGACCCTAGAACACAATTAGGAGTGTCGGTTGTATCAAGAATATCTATGGATTGGGAGAAAATGAGATGGTTTTACCGTCACGCGTGCTGGATTCGGCCAGATCAGGGAGCAGCTGCCATTGCGATGCCGATCTCGAAGGCATACGATGTCCAATGGTTCTGATTTCTGGATATGTTGTAGAGGACATCTGGGCACACCTCCATGTAACATTTGGCTACATTTGGATGGGTGGATCACCGGGAACGCCAAAGCCAACTGGCAGATCTGTTGTTGGACGTGAGGGCAGGGTGGCACGGCGGCAGCCTGGCGGCTTGGTGAGGGTTTGAGGGGGTGGGGAGGACGTGGGAGAGGGGCTAGTATTTATGGGAGGGTGTGTAAGATGGGGGAAGAGTATGGAAAGGCAATTAAGAGGAATTAATGCATTTATTAGAGGCAAACATGTAAGACATAAGAAATATGGAAAGGATATTATTCTCTTGTTCTTTCCTTATGAATGTTTATGAAAGGTGGAATTTCTTTCCATAGAACTATTTATGAAAGGAGGGGTTTATTTTCATAGAATGTTTATGGAAGTAGGGGTTTCTTTCCATAGGAATATTTATGGAAGGTGGGGCAAACATGGAAGGTCTGACGTCTAGGTACGTCCATGCGGTAGGTGAAATGAATGAGGATGGAAATGAGATAGATAAATCAACAGTGTGTAGGGTGAAATATGTGATGAAACAAGTTTGGAAGAAAGTGTTCGATGAATTAAGAGGAATTAATGTATTTATTGGAGGCAAACATGGAAGGCATAAGAAATATGGAAAGGATATTATTCTCTTGTTCTTTCCTTATGAATGTTTATGGAAGGTGGAATTTCTTTCCATAGAAATGTTTATGGAAGGTGGGTTTATTTCCATAGAGTGCTTATGGAAGGAGGGGTTTCTTTCCATAGAAATATTTATGGAAGATGGGGCAAACATGAAAGGTCTGACGTCTAGGTATGTCCATGCGATAGGTGAAATGAATGAGGATGGAAATGAGATAGATACTGGTTCTCAAGGAATAACATGAGTAGAAATATTCCCAGTGACGTGGAACATGTGAAACGCAAGGTGAATTGGTTCAGAAGTCACCTATACTGGATATCGATTGGCTGCATCATGGTGAGGTCGTCTAGCGGCAGATCGAGCACGAATCGCGTTCCTCGTTGCACCAGGGCCGTTCTAGGAGAACCCTATAATGTAGATGATCACAAGACCCTGGAACACAATTAGGAGTGTCGGTTGTATCAAGAATATCTATGGATTGGGAGAAAATGAGATGGTTTTACCGTCACGCGTGCTGGATTCGCCCAGATTAGGGAGCAGCTGCCATTGCGATGCAGATCCCGGAGGCATATGATGTCCAATGGTGCTGATTTCTGGATATGTTGTAGAGGACATCTGGGTGCACCTCCATGTAAAATTTGGCAGCATTTGGATGGGTGGATCACCGGGAACGCCAAAGCCAACTGGCAGATCTGTTGTTGGACGTGAGGGCAGGGTGGCATGGCGGCAGCCTGGCGGCTTGGTGAGGGTTTGAGGGGGTGGGGAGGACGTGGGAGAGGGGCTAGTATTTATAGGAGGGTGCGTAAGATAGGGGAAGAGTATGGAAAGACAATTAAGATGAATTAATGCATTTATTGGAGGCAAATATGTAAGACATAAGAAATATGGAAAGGATATTATTCTCTTGTTCTTTCCTTATGAATATTTATGGAAATTTCTTTCCATAGAACTGTTTATGAAAGGAGGGGTTTATTTCCATAGAATGTTTATGGAAGTAGGGGTTTCTTTCCATAGGAATATTTATGGAAGGTGGGGCAAACATGGAAGGTCTGACGTCTAGGTACGTCCATGCGGTAGGTGAAATGAATGAGGATGGAAATGAGATAGATACATCAACAGCGTGTAGGGTGAAATATGCGATGAAACAAGTTTGGAAGAAAGTGTTCGACGATGCATTCACCTGAGTCACGGAGACAATGATAGTTGAGCCCCATTTTAAAACAGAATGTACATTCATAAAATTTGATTCAAAGGATTTCAATTTTCTCAAATTAACAAGGAATAAAAAAATGACAAAATATTTTAATCAAACAAAATAAAATGATTTTACTTATTTAAAAAGGTTTTTGTTCAAAATTAAAAACATTTGTGACATAGAGCAATTACTTCAACCTAACAAAATCTTTGTTAATTTGCAAAGTTTCTTATAAATAGTTTTAAAATTTTAGAAATCTAAATATATTTTTCGAAAGTGGTTCATATTCCAAAATGGGAAATTTTGGGATGTGATAATGTCGATGGAGGCGGGATATGAGCCAAGTCCACGGTGGGAGACGTTGCTCACAAGATTCTTCTCAAGAATCTCCTTGTGGATGGCTCTACCGTGTGCAACTCTCTCAAAGCCATTCATCACCATTTTCCTCTCTTCCTTGAGCTTGTGATATTCCTTCAAAACAAAAGGTTCAAGAGAAGAAACCTCATTCGAGGTGGTTAGTTCATCACACATAGTAGAAGCATCACTCATTGATGAACAAGAGAAGGGAGAGGCAAGGTTCTCAACATTGATGGCCTCATAAGTAATCTCAAGGGCCTTATACTTCTCATGAAGCTCTACATGATCACCCTTGAGTTTGTCACAACTCTTGTTTAGTGCCTCATGAGATGTGATAAGGTCCTTGAGCTCACTCTTAAGGTCACCAACACGGTCCTCAGCCAACCTACACTTTTTTTACCACATCCAACATTTTGGATTTCTTAACGGCGATGTCGCGGGCTTGCTCAAGCATACTCCACAACTCGGCACAGGTGTGCTCCTCGTTATCGCTGTCACTACTACTCTCATCCTCACTCTCCCCAAGGTGGCTCGAGGTCATGAGGCACGTGGGAGGTGGAAGGAGAGCTCGTGGTGATGTGGTATTGATCATGGCTAGGCCGGCCACTTCTTCATCACTTGAGGAAGAGGACTCGTCACTTGAGTTGTCACTTGTCCACTCCCCAACAAGAGCCTTCCGTGAGAATCTCTTCTTGGAGTCATTGGCTTTGCCTTTGCCCTTGCTCTTGTCTTTGTTGAAGAACCTCTTCTTTTGCTTGGCTTTGAGGTCTTCATCTTCTTCTTCTTCACTTGAATCTTGTGACTTGAAGGCTTCTTTTTTAGGCTTTGGGCACTCTCGGACAAAGTGATTCCTTGAGCCACAATTGAAGCACTTGCCCCACAAACTTGTTCTTGAAGGTCTTCATCTTCTTCATGAGAAGAGCCAAGTCCTCGGTCAAGTCACCCTCATCATTATCTTCATCATCATCATCATTAGTGACTGCCTTCTTCTTGCTTTTCTTGCTCTTGTTTGATTCTTGCTTGTCAGCCTGTAGAGCAAGGTTGGATGGCTGAGGATCATCCATCCCCAATTGGTAGCTCTCGAAGGCAGTGATCTTGCCAAGTACATCCTTCATGGTCTTGGTCTTGAGGTCACTCTGCAGGGTGTATGTGATGATGGACTCATACTTGGGGTTTTTTTAAAGCCTCAAGAATCTTCTGATGATCCACAGGCTAGAGCTTGAAATCATCCCCAAGTGCATTGATCTTCTCCACTAGCACATGAAAATGAGAATAAACAATGTTAGCTCTCTCATGTGGTAATCTAGCAAAGTTATCATACTTGTTCTTCAGCATGTAGTATCTTTCCTCTCTAACATCACTAGTACCCTCATGGATATTCTGAATCTCAGTCCAGATACTGTGTGTTGTCGAACTCGAGTCCAACCTAGCAAACACATCCTTAGAGATGCATGAAAATAGAGCATTCTTGGCATTTGCATTGTTCTTAATGAAATCTGGTTCAATAAGGTTCACATCTGCATCCGATTCATGGGTCACCATCCATATCTCCGGATCAAGGGACTCCAGGTAGGCTTGCATACATGCCTTCCAATACCCGTACTCCTCCCCATCAAAAATAGGAACACTCCCCACCTTTCCCGGCATCCTTACTCAAGGCGGTGAAGCCTCAAAGTTGAGCACTTGGCTCTGATACCAATTGAAAGGACCGTAGGCCTACCGAGAGGCGGCGGGGGGGGGGGGATGAATCGGTAGCCGACCATGAATTCAAGTACATTAATTTCACACCACTAGAACCCGACAAGTGTTGCAACCTAAACAGTTCTAGTAGGCCAAGACCCTATGCATGCTAGTGTTCATGATGCAAAACAAAGCGCGGAAGCTAAACACACTAGTCTATGAAAGCCACAAGTCACACTACCAACTAGAGCACACAATTGCGAAATAGTAAAGAGGGGGATAAGAAATGCTCATGATTTTTTCCCGAGGTCTTGAAAGGATGGCGCCTTCCCCTACTCCTCGTTGGACCACTCCCGTCGGAGTCCAGGTCCCTCCCGCCACCAAGTGGAGTACTCGCACATGAGCCCGCAATCACTCCCGGAGTAAAGACACGGCGTGCGTCACCGCTACCACCAAGGCACAAGCTCGCCTCCCTCGAGAACTTGTCGAACTCCCAGAGCCGGCACAGGCACTCACTAGCGATGCCCCTTTCACCGGCAGGCCCAAACCGTGTACAAACTTGTGACGGCCTTCACAACCGTTCACGATAGGTTCGATCACCGACACCCAACCGGTCCAGGTATCACCATAGACCAAGAGTAACAACCTAGATCACACCCTCAAGGACATCCTAGCCTTAGATGTGCAAGATCGCTCCTTGTTACTCTCACTAGCACTCTCAAGACATCCAATATCTCCTCCTAGTGCTGTCCTCTTTTGCTCTTGGACCTTACCAAATGCTCTCAGGTATTCCACTGGCCAAGAGAGGTCTCCAAGACCCCAGCAACAAAGTTATATAGGCTTCCAACCTCAAACTAGCCGTTGCTCCAAAAAATCAGCTTCTGGGCCTACTCACCACATTGTCCAGTCAGTGCCTGACCGGACCGTCCGGTCACTGCAATCCCGAGCGCCAATGGCTCTGCCCTGCTGAAATCATGTACTGACCGGACCGTCCGGTTCATTTCTCTCTCCAGCCCAGAAACATTTTGCCAATAGCTTCCCCTCTGCCCTGCCCTGAACCATATAGACCGGACCGTCCGGTTTGTAGACCAGACCGTCCGGTCTCTATAGATCTCAGCACAGGCAGAGTCCGGTCTCCATATAGACCAGACCGTCCGGTTTGTAGTCTCCGGACAAAACCTCTTAGTGACCATACAATCCGGTCACCTCTATCCCCGCTGTTCGGTCACTTCGTCCAGAAGCTGAAACTTGTTGTCCTCGCTTGACTTTATTTCCCGGCTTCTTCGAACAGCTCCTTGGCTTCTCCACTGTCATCTAGTGCCTGTGATTTCATCGAGCAACCTTGCACATCACCGACTAGACATGACCTAAGAGAATGACCTAGACCCCCTTGATAGTTCGGTTTTTCCTATGGACTCAAAGCCCTAACAACTAGACAAGTGTTCCCAACACTTGCTCCATAGCTTGTCCTTAGCTTTCATCCATCTCCATCAACCCTTGGACTCCATCAAGCTCACTAAGCCTCCATGCTTGTGGTCATTGTCATCTACCACCAAGGAAACCATCATCCATATGATTTGTAGTAGAGATTAGTGAAGGTTCCTACATAGACAACACTCGTGTAGATATTAGCCCACAATTTCATAGTTGTCATATATCACCAAAACATCCATACCTCAGGGATTCCATCATCAATGGTTATGAAGCTTACAATTGGTCTATGAGGGCGTGTTAGTCTGTCTCACAGTCTTGAGATCCTAAAGAGCTGCCAGGTGTAAGCGAGGTCTGGTCTCGAAGGGACGAGACATTACAGTTGGTATCAGAGTCGATCCTCACGGTTTCACGAGCTCGTGGGGTCGCAGTTGCGCAGTCATGGTGTGCATGGCTGGTGTGGGCCCAGAGTGATCACACAGCATGGCACATGCACTTGCACTGGGCACACAAACATGGCCAAGAGTGGAAGTTTCTGGCCTGGGGTTGATCGATAAGGACATCAATCTTCTAAGCGGATGAGAGTGTGATATCTCGACTCAGGACTTAATAGGATTGATAGAATACTCATACCAACAAGTTTTAACTTCTTTTCTGAAAGTTCATCTCGAAAGAACTCTGAGGTTAAGCATGCTTGGTTTGGAGTAATTTCAGGATGGGTGACCGATCGGGAAGCTCTTCCCGGGTGTCTACCAGTGAGGACAAAGTGTGCAGAAAAGACATGTGTTGGTCTGTGAGGACAGTCTTGAGGTCCTAAAGAGTTGTCAGGTGTAAGCAGGCCCGGTCTCGCAAGGACGGGACGTTACAATAGGCTCTAATGAGTTCATGGGCCAGCATGGTTCAGCTTTGAAGTTGCCCTCAGCGAACTTGTGTACGGGCATGGTTGTAATGTCGAATGTGCAAAGATGCGTGGGTGAAGTGTGAGGTGAATGAGTAGGCGCTTGCGTGGTAGTGGCCGATGGCGCGGTGACTGCGTGGGCAAACATGGGTGTAACATCGGAGAACACGCACCATGACGACGAACTCTGGCAAGCGCTGGCTGGCTAGCGTCTATCGACCTTGGCAAGGATTCAATGGAGATGGAGGAAACAGAGAGAAGAGGGACATTTTTGTTTGATATAGGCAAAAATACACACCCAATACATACATCCATGGCATATTTTAAACCAAATGAAAACAGATAGAATTGCACTCTTCTCCATTGATCCGATTTCATGAATTCTAATGATATATTTGAAAACAAAAAAGAATTACAATGACATGTATCTAATTAACCCTTCAAAAATCATACTAATATCACCTAGGACCCACACTTCAACTCTCAGTTGACACTCCTCTCCATTTTGCGCTGCCACCTGGCTTTTTTTTTTCTTGACCTGTCCGACGTGGAAATAGATAGCAAATGCATGTACTAGTATCTTGCCCTTTACTCCTAGCTTCTGAAAGGTAAGACGTGTTGGCGCGTGTAACACATATCAACTGAGACTGCAAGCATACAGGTTGGCGTAGTAAAGCTTTTCCCATAGAAGAGTATTCCAAGATATATATATACTTTATCAACAATTCTTCCTCTTGACCATCTAAAACATATATACTTGATTTCTGAAGTAAACAAGCCTCCTATTGAAACTTGGAGGGCTCGTGTCGATCGGCACTCAATGTGTGCCGGTCGGCATGCTTCTGATTTTAGTCATATCTTCTTCTCATATTGATCTTTTGCACTTCAGAGAGTCTGCAGAGGTGCTTATTGATGAAAATCTTCATCTTGAGTAAGATATCTTGATAATTTGTGCATAGAACCATAGAAATAGTGCAATGGCTTCGACAAGAAACTCATATCATAGATTGTGGACAAGGGATAGATAACACCATCAAAGACATAAGGTTCGAAGGGTGGATATCCATGCAAAGTTTGCACATACTCTAATGTAGAATAGTCAAGCATGAATAGAAAGGCTAGAAAACAAGTGAAAGCTACGCGAATGAAATGACCAGCTTAAAGCTCTTCAACCAAAAGAAAAATACTTGATCCAAATTTAAAATTTAGGATTGCATAACCTTGTGGTTTACATGCTGATGCACATATGGCTGTGGTAGGTATTGACCAAGGTTGAACATAATTAACTCAAGGTATAGAGACATATAACACATTGAGATTCATTTTCAAAAGGCATACAACATCCTGAGTTATCGAGATCTTTGAAAAAAGCAAGTGCTTGGAAGGTAGCTCATGGGGTTTTGTCAAAGGCATAGCAATCTAATCACAGTGATTCTTAGAGTTGGCATTTAGTGAAGTTCATAGTAATGTGAAGGGAAAAACTAACATGTCAAGAATCATGCTAAGCATACAACAATAGCAACATTCATCACTTCTTCAAATCAATGAGCACATCATATTGACTATTGATAACAACAAGAGCACAATGACGTTGTTTATTCAAGTACTAACTAAATAAGAATCTAGGTTGAACTCCAAGCAGCATAAGAAGAAAACATGGGCAATAACAAAGAAAAACTAAGTAGCAGATGTTGGGCCACTAACAGCGTTAGGACCTACCGCTACAGAGTTAGGGGGAGAGAGTAGAGGACTTAGCTTAGATTGCAGAACCATCAAAACTTGGTTGTGTCTCGGCAGCATTGTTGTGCCAGTCGGCACCATGCTTGTGTTCGACAAGAGGGTTGGCGATGGTTATTCCCGTCCTGTTTCTAATGAGTACAACAAATAAAACAGGTTATATACAATATAATAGATCATAGGATTAGTCTAAAATAAATATTCATAGAATTGCTCATGGTTCGAGTTGCCAGTCCCCGGCAATGGCACCAGAAAAGTTGTTGCTGCGTGTAACACGCACCTACTGAGACTGCAAGTGTACATGTCAACGTAGTAAAGCTTTTCCCTTAGAAGAGTATTCCAAGGTTTATCGGAATCCAAGGACCGGCAAGCAAACCATAAGCAATCTATTATTAAGTGTAGCAAACTAATCCTAGCATTAAGCACAATTGCATATGAATGTGAACATGAAAGAATTAAAGAGAATTGTTGTTGTGCCGATCGACATGGGAGCCATGCCGATCGGCACAAAGAGCAAAACAATAAAAACAGAGTTCAATCCACAACCAATAACTAAGCTAACGAGTCTTAGCCAGATATGAATGAAGCACGCACCAGTAGGACAAGTTGTCGTTCATAGCAAAAGCCAATCTAATATATAGTCCAATGAAGCAAGTCAATCTATTATCCCCTCTAATCTTGCACCTATGCACCTAAGCTGTTTGCTGCGACCCTGTCATGACGGCGGCTAATAAGGCAAAGGAAGAGGCACTACGTTGAGCATTTATTAGCATTGCATCACTATTAAGTTTTTGTTCTGATCCTTTTAGACGGCGGCTAATAGCTCTAATATGATGAGGACATCACTCCTATGGATACACACAACACTCCTCCAAATCTGAACTTGCAAGGTCGAATGACTAGAGCTCGTGCACGATAACTAAATTTAGAGGTGAGCTCGTTCCTACGTTCTTCGCTATATGTTACTTTTGAGAATGGTTTGCTACCTAATGATTATTTTATGATTAGAAACCATGGAGAGGACCAGGAGATGATGGGAGAAGGAGTTGGGGACGTGGAGGACCAGCAAGGGCTTGGAAGCCAAAGTGGAGGCCCAATCAAAACCGACTTCGAGTCTGTTTCGGGGCCCAGGACCAATCTGTACTAAAACGGTCGCCCAGGACGCATACGGACTCGGATTTGGACGTTCTACATATGCACGGAAAGATAAGGAGAAGACCTTTCCAATGCCGCCGGCCTCATGTCAAAATTCATCAGGAGGCATCGGGAATCGTCAAAACAAGAGAGAGTCCAGAATCTGTGTCGGTGCTGCGTCGCTTATTTTTGGCCTTTGGGCTTTGTATCTAGTTGAGCCCAATTAGGGGCGCGTCCAGAGGGTCTTGCACGATCCTAGGGTCTTTATACAGCCGCCACCACACTATTAGGGTTCGGGTTTTGCTTAGATCAATTCTGTTCATAAACAGTTTCGCCGTTCATCGGTTTGTGAGACCCCAACTTCGAGAGTTTAATCATACATCTGCAATTGTGTTGCATTCTTCGTTGTTCTTGCTTGTGTTCTCGATTCGCAGGCAGGGATTAGCCTTCTCGGCGAGGTCAATCGTCTTTTGAACGGTTGATAACCAGAGGAGACGTCGTGCTGCGATTGCGGGGTTTAGAACGTGCTGTTCTGAAGCCGGATCGATTTGTGTGTCGCCTCCGACCAAATCAACTTACCAAGAACCTTTCGGAAGATCGGGAACCCTTGTTCACATCAAGTGGTATCAGAGCTTCAGGTGCACCGTCAGGTTCACACTACCCCTTTAATTTTGTTTTCGTGTTCTTTCTATCGTCCACTGAAAATACCAAAAAAAAAATTTCCCCCGCCCATAACCACGTGTTTTAGCCTTTGCATATTTCAATTTCGAAGTCCGTAGTGTTGAGTTTGTGCCCTAGTTCTTGTTTAGTCACTGGTTTAGTTTGTGTTTTTGTCGTCAGTAGTGTTTCCCTTGCAACCCTAGCCACCATCCCCTTCACCATCCTCGGTTTTGTCGGCTTTGTGTGCTAGGGTTGATTGATCAACACGCCCACCCTAATCCCACCCTAAACCTACCCTCACCACCTCGGACCAATTTTCATAAATTCTACTTTCCGCTGCATCTACCTCGCCAAAAAACTCCCTACCCGACCCCAAGCCCGACTCGGATTTCACTCAAACCCCCGGGTTCTTCATAACCGATTCCGACACCCCTTCGGTAAAACAGCCATAACTTTTCGCTCGGTTGTCCGTTTTGGCTGAAATTTTTACAGGAGATTCTTGACGAAAAGTTGAGCATACCACACTCGGCTACGCCCTGTGTGCCCTCGTCAAAAAATTCAAAAAAAATCGGGAAGATAAAGAAAAAATTCATTCAAGTTGAAACCCGACGTTTTCTGAAACTTCAAGATTTTCTGTAGGCCACGTCCTATCTCGGTTTGAGCTGAAATTTTTTGTGGTTTCTTCCTGTTTGCCAGTGAGTTGGGAAAAAATATCAAAAAAATAAAATAAAAAAAAAGAAATTTGGGATTCCTACTAGTGCTCCATCTAGCCCCGTGAAATTTCTCAGTTCGGCTATTTTACACTAAGCCCCCTGTTCTCGACTGTGTCCCTTTGTCTCTTTGTTTCTTTTTTGCTATCACTACTGTTCTAGAACATAGTTAGACCAGCAACTAGGGACAAATTATTTGGGCACTTATTCAGTTTTACTATCTGTTTTTGATTTGTGTGCCACTCATATATATATATTTGGCCTTCCTAGCTCTACATACTTCTTCTGGACAGCACATAGGTTATTTGGTAACCCTTGCAATCGTAGAACACTTCTCCCTGGTATCCTTCGCTTTGTTGTTTTCAGAACTTTGTAAGAGCTTTGCAAAAAGCTTACTTTTGCTGTGTTGAGAGGCACCACTGCTTAGTAGTTTTGTAGGGATAACCTTCACTTTTTGTTTCCTGTTTTGGTGTTTCTGATGTCAGGAAGCGATGGAGAGGGTGCTTCACCCTCAAAATTGGATGAGTGCGTGAGCCAAAGTCAGTTACAGAAGGCTTTGCAGGCGGTTCAGAGTGATTTGGCAGAGACGATCACCAGGGCCGTCACCGACGCCGTCACCAAGCTTCACCTGGGAGAAAGCATTGAGCGGTTGGATAAGAGAGTCTCTAAGCTAACCGATGAGGTTGTCGAATTGGAGACCGCTCACAAGACCAACAACAACAACAACAACAACAACAACAACAACAACAACAACACCAACACCAACAACGACACCAACAACGACGTTGAAGACGATCATGATGAAGCAACGGTGTATAAGGCTGATGGCACCGTCGATAGGTCAGCTACAAGGACCGCAAGGTTACGACGCCGTTTGCAACGTAACCCTCAAGGTATGGGTGGTTTCCACAACCACAACCGTCGCACACAAGGTAACTATGCTCCAGATGATCCGTATGCTAAAATTAAGTTTTCAATTCCTTCGTTTTCGGGTCAATACGATGGTGATGCTTACCTTGATTGGGAAATGACGGTAGAAAAAAAATTTGATGCCCACCTTGTTCCTGAACAACATAGAGTTAGACAAGCCACTAGTGAGTTTAAGGACTTTGCTATTGTTTGGTGGAGTGGTCTAGCTGCTGAAACCGATTTGCCTACTACTTGGGAAGAACTTAAGGTAGAAATGCGTGATCATTTTGTTCCTCCTTCTTTTTATAGAGAAATTCGTAATAAACTGCAGCGTTTAGATCAAGGAGATAAAACTGTTCAGGAGTATTTTAGTGAGCTTCAGAAGGGTTTGATTCGTTGTGCTGTGGTTGAAAAAGTAGAGGATCAGATTTGCCGCTTTTATTCTGGTTTGAGAAAAGAAATTCAGGACATCCTTGATTACAAAGAATTTTATACCCTCAACCAGTGTTTCAAGTATGCTATGCTTGCAGAGAAAGAATCACAGGGACTTTTCCAGGCTTTTGAGGAGTACAGCAAGTCCAGGAATTTCTACCCACCACGGCCGACGGGGACTTCAGGGCTGCCCAAGCCATCTTTCCGGCCGCCCCCACCAGCTAGTGTTGTTTCTGCAGCACCAAGATCAGCCCCTGCCCCTTCTACGCGCTCAGGTAAAAATTCTGTGCAGGTACCGGCTAGTACTGCCTCCTCTGTTGCTTCGACGGGACGCACTACAGGGATTCAGTGCCACCGCTGCCATGGTCTTGGCCATGTGCAGAAAGATTGCCCAAGTCGGCGGGCATATGTGGCGACAGATGATGGCGGTTACATGAGCACCTCCGATGTGGAGGATGAGGAGGAGGATGTCGCTGCCACCAGCGGTGACCTCGTCCTTGGAGGCGGAGATACCACGGGCTATATGAATATTATTGTGCAGCGTGTGCTTAGCACACAAGTCCAGCAGCCCGAGATGATGCAGCGACATAACTTGTTCCAGATTTTCTTCGTCATCAAGAACCATCGGGCACGTGTCATCATTGATGGAGGAAGCTGCAACAATTTGGTGAGTTCTGATGTGGTTAAAAAGCTTGATTTGACCACACGCCCACATCCACATCCATACTACATTCAGTGGTTAAATGACTCTGGAAAAGCTAAGGTAACACAAACTTGCAGAGTTCCTTTTTCCATTGGTTCTTATGTGGATTCTGTTGATTGTGATGTTGTACCCATGCAAGCTTGTTCACTTTTATTGGGTAGACCTTGGAAATTTGATAATGATGCTGTACACCATGGTAAAAGTAATAAGTACACTTTTATGCATAAAGGAACTAAAATTACTTTGTTACCAATGACCCCTGCTGAAATTGTACAAGCTGATTTAGAACGAGCTGCTAGTTTGAAAAATAAAAGCCCTGAAATTCAGCAACCTGTTAATTCTGCTTCTACACCAAGTAATGTTAATGATTCTTCAAGTTCTAAGGGTGCTACAATTAAATTACAAGGTCGTTCTTGTCTTGCCACAAAATCTGAGCTTGCTGAAATTTCTACTGATGGACAAATTGAGGTACAAAGTTGTTATTTTCTACAACTTGTCATCCAAAGTTGGGTACAAAGTTGTTATTTTCTACAACTTGTCATCCACAAACTGATGGACAAACTGAGGTTGTGAACCGCACTTTGGGTACTATGTTGCGAGCTATTTTGAAGAAAAATTTGAAGCAATGGGAAGAATGCTTACCTCATGTTGAGTTTTCTTATAATCGGGCAACACATTCTACTACCAAGGTAAGTCCATTCAAGGTAGTGTATGGTTTTGATCCCCGTACTCCACTTGATATACTTCCTCTACCTATTAATGAGAGAGTTCATATTGATGCTAAGGAGCGTGCTGAATTTATTTTGCAAATGCATGACACCACTAGACTTAGCATTGAAATGATGAATGAAAAGTATAAAATTGCTGGTAGTAAGGGAAGAAAGAAAGTAAAGCTTGATGTAGGAGATTTAGTGTGGTTACACTTAAGGAAGGATAGATTTCCAGAATTGAGAAAGTCTAAACTAATGCCTAGAGCTGATGGTCCATTCAAAATAATAGAGAAGATTAATGATAATGCATACAAACTTGAGTTGCCTCCCGAGTTCGGGGTTAGTCCTACTTTTAACATTTCAGATTTGAAACCATACTTGGGAGAAGAGGATGAGCTTGAGTCGAGGACGACTCCACTTCAAGAGGGGGAGGATGATGAGGACATCACTCCTATGGATACACACAACACTCCTTCAAATCTGGACTTGCAAGGTCCAATGACTAGAGCTCGTGCACGACAACTAAATTTAGAGGTGAGCTCGTTCCTACGTTCTTCGCTATATGTTACTTTTGAGAATGGTTTGCTACCTAATGATTATTTTATGATTAGAAACCATGGAGAGGACCAGGAGATGATGGGAGAAGGAGTTGGGAACGTGGAGGACCAGCAAGGGCTTGGAAGCCAAAGTGGAGGCCCAATCAAAACCGACTTCGAGTCTGTTTTGGGGCCCAGGACCAGTCTGTACTAAAACGGTCACCCAGGACGCATACGGACTCAGATTTAGACGTTCTACATATGCACGGAAAGATAAGGAGAAGACCTTTCCAATGCCGCCGGCCTCATGTCAAAATTCATCCGGAGTCATCGGGAATCGTCAGAACAACAGAGAGTCCAGAATCTGTATCGGTGCTGCGTCGCCTACTTTTGGCCTTTGGGCTTTGTATCTAGTTGAGCCCAATTAGGGGCGCGTCCAGAGGGTCTTGCACGACCCTAGGGTCTTTATATACAGCCGCCACCGCACTATTAGGGTTCGGGTTTTGCTTAGATCAATTCTGTTCATAAACAGTTTCGCCGTTCATCGGTTTGTGAGACCCCAACTTCGAGAGTTTAATCATACATCTGCAATTGTGTTGCATTCTTCGTTGTTCTTGCTTGTGTTATTGATTCGCAGGCAGGGATTAGCCTTCTCGGCGAGGTCAATCGTCTTTTGGACGGTTGATAATCAGAGGAGACGTCGTGCTGCGATTGCGGGGTTTAGAACGTGCTGTTCTGAAGCCGGATCGATTTATGTGTCGCCTCCGACCAAATCAACTTACCAAGAACCTTTCGGAAGATCGGGAACCCTTGTTCACATCACTTCGTCACTTAACAATATCACCGTGACTTGGCCACTTGGCAATACCACCGAATGGCGCTGCATTTGACGACATGGCGATTCAGTGTTTTTGGTCACTCGGCCACTCGACGACACCTTTGATGACTTGGGGATACAAGTCAATCACTCCAAGCTTTGATGTTCCCGTGACATGATGGCTCGACTTCGACGTTCGGCCACTAGCCAACCACATCGGCATGCTCGGGGGCTCCTCTTCAATTCACCGAATTGCAAAGCTAAGTATCTTTATACTTTCTCGATTTACATTCGAGGTTTTAGGCTCGAGTCCTTTATCTTTTTTTCCCACGACGGCTTATCTTTGTTTTCTAAGCAGAAGGTCATAGGTTTTTTATGAGTAAAGTTGGGCTTTTTAATCAGTGCTCTTATTTGTGGCTTTATTCGTCTTTTTATTACCTCGATTCTTTAATCCTTTACATTAAACAATCGAGCTAGGGGGCTATTTGTGTATCTATACACGTGTTCCTCCACCTTTTTTTATAAATCTAGCAGTACACATGTCAGTCGGTGACCTTTTAGTAGTGCCTCGGCCCTGATACCATATGACCCATGTCGGTCGGTGACCTTTTAGTAGTGCTTCAGCCCTGACACCGTATGACTCATGTCGTCTATTATAGTTTCACCTTTTTTGGCTTCAGCCTCGACCGATACATTGTATTTTATTTGCAATTTAGTCTTATTTTTGGTCTTATGTCGATAAGGAACTAAGGCATAAAACTTCTTTGCTACATGATAGACTGTCACTACACTAAACCCAGAGCCAAAGTTGCGAGAGGTCATGTGTTGACTGGTTCTGATTGCTATGCAAGAGTAAATTATGACCGATATGGTTATGACAGACCGAGCTCCGAGCTCTTTATATTTTATCCTAAGTATCCTGCGGTGGATCGGTCTGTTTGCTAATGCGCGAATACGCTGCTATGCGCCAGTCCGTCTACTTAAAGGAGAAATATGGATACAAATTTGACTTTTCAGTTGACTGATTTGTTTGGCTTATAATAATAAGTTATCAAACAAACAATGTTAATTATAACTAATTATTCTAATTTCCTTTATTGTCAGGAATATTTATGATAGATAGATGGATACACCACTCGACACAGAGTGATTTCCTCCTCTTCATCGATCGGCTTACAGCTCCGACCACCTTCATCGGTCGGCCATGCCAGCTCTGACCGCTTTCATCGGTCGGCCATGCTAGCGTCGACTACCTTCATCGATCTGCCATGCTAGCGTCGACTATCTTCATTGGCCGGCCTACAAATCTGACTGCTCTCATCGGTCGGGCTACAGTTCAGACTGCCTTCATCGGCCGGCTTACAACTCCGACCGCTCTCATCGTTCGAACTGCCTTCATCGTTCCACTTACAACTCTGACCGCTCTCATCACTCAAACTGCTTTTGTTGGTCAGCCATGCTAGCGTCGACTATCTTCATCGGTTGGTTTATAGCTCTGACTGCTTTTGTCGGTCGGCTACACCATCTCCGACTGCCACCATCGGTGTGCCACATCATATCTGACCACCACTATCGGTCGGCCACATGTCAGACTATCGGCTTCACTCGGTCATCATGACTTTGAATGATTTCTACTTCATCGGTGGTCGGTGGCTACAACTACCTCGTCTGCCTTCTTCACTTGACCTTATCGTCTTGAATTGAGCGCAGCTGCCACTCGAACATGATATTCTGAGTTGAGCGCGACCGCCACTCCTAACGGCGATTGTCTCGGGGGCTTCTTTGAAGAGAAGCGTTTTCTATTAAATTTATGGTCGATGCCATAATATATAAAAATATATGATTTGATGATCATATAACTGTGGCTTGATGATCACTCTATCAATATATGCTTGTTTGATGAGAAGTGCATTATTAAAAATGGTTGATGCCATAATCATTCAAATCATGATTTGATGATCATGTCACTATGACTTGATGGTCATATACGCAAAATAACGAGCATCACTCGGCTGATTGAATTCAGTCTATAATACTGAAAATAAAGCTCAAAGATATGAATGATTATTATTCTTAAGGAAAGGTTACTTAATCATGATTGAAGTCATGGTAACTTAGTACTTGGCTATGATTGATGTCATAAGCCTCGTTCACTCGGCTGTGATTGATGTCACCCGTGAACTTAATATTACTTGATTTTGATTGATGTCACCCGAGTATATCATATAGCACTCGGTAATGATTGAAGTCATTGGTTTGAGTTATCAACCACTCAACGGTGATTGAAGTCACTCGTCTGAATCATATATCACTCGGTAATGATTGATGTCATTCTACTGAGTTATTATCACTCGGATTTGATGATTTGAGTGATTTCTCCTTAAAGAGAGCCAACACGACTATTCTTGTTTCGGACTCTTGCACTATTTGTAGTTTCCAAATGATACAAGAGTCAGGGGCTACATCTAATTAGGTGCACCTATTCGGCACACCAATAATATTCTTAAAGACATTTTTTGATATTTGAGACCCTCACAAGCTCGCTGATATAAAGCTGAAGCATTCTTGTCGATGACATGTACCCGGGGTACCTCACATAGAAGGAAAGTAGAGATAGACTCCTACTTGGATATGTATAGTAGACCGACTAGGACTCCGCCATGTAACGCTGTCCCCCCGAATATATAAGGAGGGGTAGGGACCTCCATCAAGGAAGACCGAGCACCAGCATCCCACAATTAGACACAACTAGACATCATCGTCTAGGTCGACCCTCCTCGTCTAGATCTATGATCTAGACATATCAATATAAATACCACAGAATACAAAACGTAGGGTTATTACTCTTATGGAGAGGGCCCGAACCTGTCTTAATTGTCGTCTTGTGTTACCATCGTCTCTCGATCTCATGCATACCCCTGTTATACATATAAATCTTCATAGGTGAACTACCCTATATGTGATGCCGAGAATAAATATCGATAATTGGCCCGCCAGGTAGGGCCTAGCGCGACGGTCGGCATGTCGAGTTCGATGGTCTCAATCTACTTCAAGATTTGATCGTGAGCTGATCGGCATTGAAGCGCCTTGTCATCGCTCATGCTGCTTCATGTAGGAGTCTACGGAAGCCTCTCATGCGGCGATCTGACAACATCATCGCACTATGACGACTTCAGCCACCTGGCACCGTCATTGTGATGATGCCTCCATGATTCGGCAACATCGTCACAATTCAGTGAATTTGGCCATTCGGCGACATTGTCGCAACTTGACGGCTTGACTAGTCGGCGATTACATTGACGTGCTTGGGGGGCTACTCTGCAATTCAACCGACCACTCGGCAACATAGCCGCGACACAGCGTCTCCGAGGATTCGGCGACATCGCCACGACTCGATGACTAGATCGCTCGGTGTCCACATGGATTTGCCTGGGGGCACTATGACGACGCTTCCGGTGACTCGATGCTTTGGTGGATTCGGTCACTCAGGCAACATCATCGGGACACGACGCCTACCGATGACTCAGCGATATCACCGCGGCTCCACGGTTCGACCACTTAGCGACCACATGGACATGCTCAGGGGCTACTCGGTGATGCCTTTGAAGATTTAGCGCTATAGTGTTTCAGCCACTCGGCTATTCGATGATGACTCGATGACTGTGGCACTTGACAACATTGTCGTGACTCGACGACTTCGTCACTCAAGAACATCACCGTGACTTGGCCACTTGGTAATACCACTAAACGGCGCTGCATTTGACAACATGGTGATTCATTGTTTTCGATCACTCGGACACTCGACGACACCTTCGATGACTTGGGGATACAAGTCAACCACTCCGAGCTTCGATGTTCCGGTGACATGATGGCTCGACTTCGATGTTCGACCACTCGCCAACCACATCGGCATGCTCGGGGGGCTCCTCTTTAATTCACTGAATTGCAAAGCTAAGTATCTTTATACTTTCTTGATTTATATTCGAGGTTTTGGGCTCTGGTCCTTTATCTTTTTTCCCACAGCCGCTTATCTCTGTTTTCTAAGCAGAAGGTCGTAGGTTTTTGATGAGTAAAGTTGGGCTTTTTAATCAGTGCTCTTATTTGTGGCTTTATTCGTCTTTTTATTGCCTCGGTTCTTTAATCCCTTGAATTAGACAATCGAGCCAGAGGGCTATTTGTGTATCTATATACGTGTTTCTCCACCTTTTTTGTGAATCTAGCAGTACACATGTCGGGCTCATAAAAATATGTAGACACAAAAAATTCGAGAATAATTACACCTTTTAGTGAGGGCTTATTTGTTAACAACCTACCCTTATCCATACCCACAGGCCACGGCGAGATGCAGAGCATTATTCTGCTCGCGCAATAGTTGCCGCTCAGCTTCGCTTCGCTCCACTTCGCTCGCCCTGCCGCCTCGCCTCGCGTCCTCAAGCGCCTCCACCTCTCCTCGCCCCTCCTCCTCCAGCCCTGCCGCCTCGCCTCATTTTCGTCCTCCTGCTCGGCCCGCCCTCCTCCTCAAGCTGTCGGTGCCACTGCCCATCGATTTGAGGTAGGCCAAGAGGTCCGCCGCGATTGGAGGGGGGTTGCGTACTGGTGGATCTTGTTCCATGGCAGCTCTGTCCCCTAGAGTCCTAGGATCAGAAGGCGCATGCATGAGGATTTGGCGTGGAAATGTCCGAGGCTGGGCGGTTGGCGTCTCCCGCACACACCTAGCTATTTTTGGTCATGAGGTGGTGGAGATATTTGGGTCGTCGCTGGAGGAATTAAGGTTGGACCTAAATTTTTTAAGGTATAGGTAGTGGTTTAGGGTGCGTTTGGTTGAGTTTTTCTGGCTTTGACTTTTTTGAAAAGCCAAAAGCCTAACCAAAGGGGTTGGCTTTCAAAAAAAGTCACAGCCAAAAGCAGCTTTTAGCTAGTTCATTTCTAAAAGCAGGTAGAGAGGTGTTTTTTTGGGCTTTGGCTTTTACAAGTTTGGATTTTTTAAGAAACTTTTATAAAAAATTTAAAAGAATTTTAAGAAACTTTTCAAATTTTGAAAAAACTTTTAAGGAACTTTTTAAATTTTTAAAAACCTTTTTAATAATCTTTTTAAATTTTTAAAAAACTTTTTAAGAAACATTTTAAATTTTTAAACAACTTCCAAAATTTTCAAAACTTTTTAAATTTCGAAAAAATGTAGTAGAATGAAAACCAAACACACCTTTAGGTAAGCTGCTGGAGGTGATTTTTGGATATTTGGGTAGTTTTTAAGTACAGGTAGTCACTTTAGATAAAATGCTTTAAGGACCTGTTTGGATGGTGACCTGGCACAGACTGCCTGGCTCAAGCAGCGCAGCATCAGTTTGGATGGTGACCTAGCAAACGCTACCTGTCCCAAGCAGCGCAGCGTCAGCCCCACGAGCGAGGCTGGCAAAATGGAACATACTATGAGAAGGGGTGCGGGAGAAGCGCGAATCCTATGCGCTCCCAGCCTCGCCCAGGCGCGCAACAATTCTGAAGTGGCCACTAACTTAGAAGGGGTGCGGGAGAAGCGCAAATCCTATCCACTCCCCTTCCACCTCTACTCTTCCGCCATCCCTACCACTCCTCCTCTTGTGCTCCCCTTACGCCGCTCCCATGGCCCGCCCGCGCTACAGTGGGGGCATGAGCTGGCTATGTCACATCTGGGCATAGCGCCGATGCTGCCTCCACCAAGCTGTGGCCCGGCACACACCACCAACGGAGGAACGCTTGCGTGAAGAAGCGGTATGCCGAGCCTCCGTTCTCTTGTGCAGGGTGCCGGCCATCGAGGCGTCGCGACGACCGCGACGTCGATGATGGCTGTGGAGGCGCTGACATCCTTGCCGTCTCAAATCCTACCCCCCCTTCACGCCGAATCTGGGGGAGGGGATGGTAGCTACCATGATGGCCGCGGTGGTGGTGGTTGCCAAAGCCACCACGGACATCGCGGTTACAATTCTTGCCATGATGACGGCGTCCGACAACACCTTTGGGATCCCATCATAGGCTATCGTGACCTCTTAGACGGCTACGAGCTAGTGGGGATTATCCTCATCCTCAGCAGTTGCGCCAGCGTAGTGATCTTTGCGACAACAACAGAGCGAGGGCGAGGATGGCGGCCATCGCTGAGACGGTGGGGGCAGCAGCGTACGCCATGGTAGTGTTAGGGTTTGGAGGCAGGGCCCAACACTTTTTGATGCAGACCCTGCTTTTTTTCATCGGATGATGGAGCAACGCATCTTTGTTTATGTTGCGAACCAAATCGTTAGTGGTGGGCATGCAGCCCGTCACGAAAAAAATGTAAATCACCAGTAACGATTATATGTGGTGGACATCGTGTCTGCCATAAAGGCCGCTTATGGCCTATTATTGAAACTGTTTATTGTTGTTGTGTCAGTAACAGGCCGTGATCATTGTTTGCGATAGACAAGATGTCCGACACAACGAATTTGTTATTGAAAATGCCATTGTTGGTGGTGGTCACGAAGCCCGCTAGTAATCAAAGGCAGTAGTAGCGGACATGCTGATGTCATACGCATGTTACTGATTTAAACCTCCCTGCCATGGACGAGATGACTGTTAGTATTTTTAATGAATGCAGGTAAACCACAAGCGCATTGAGAATACTGTTGTAGCATTTCATCTAGAAGTATTCATGTTATCATATTTATTTTACCCCAAAAAAGGTGAAGGATGATCAAGGTAATTACCATATTCTAAACTAGCATATGGATTATAAGCAAAGTCCGCACAGGAGTAAGGATAAATAATCATGGCTCGTGGACACTATAAGCTTCATGACCATTGGATCCCTAAGGTATGAATGTTTTGCTGATAGATGACAACTATTATTGTGGGCTAATATCTACACGAGTGTTGTTTATGCAGGAACTATCACTAAACTCTTTTACAAATCATATGGATGATGGTTGCCTTGGCGATTGATGACAATGACCACAAGCATGGAGGCTTAGCGAGCTTGATGGAGTCCAAGGGTTGATGGAGATGGATCAAAGCTAAGGACAAGCTATGGAGCAAGTGTTGGGAACACTTGTCTAGTTGTTAGGGCTTCGAGTCCATAGGAAAAACCAGAGTATCAAGGGTCTAGTTCATTTCTCTTAGGTCATGTCTAGTCGGTGATGTGCAAGGTTGCTTAGTGAAATCACAGGCATTAAGTGATAGTGGAGAAGCCAAGGATCTGTTCAGAGAAGCCGGGAAATGAAGTCAAGCGAGGATGAGAAGTTTTAGCTTCTGCACATAGTGACCGGATAAAGGGGTCAGTGGTGACCGGACTGGACGGTCATTAGGTGAAGTTGTCTGGGACTTCCAGCGAGGAGCGAGGAATCTGCCTGTGCTGAGAGCTATATTGACTAGATAGTCCGGTCTATAGACCAGACGGTCCGGTCTATATGGATTGCACAGGGCAGAGAGGAAGTTGTGCAAGAAAAGTTTCTAGACTAGAGAGAGAAACTGACGGGATGGTCCAGTCAGTACAAGGAAATGGTCTGGACAGTGCATCCAATAGTTCTGGGAACCGTTCCAGAGAGACCTGATGGTTTGGTCGGGCAGTGACTGGCCAGTCCGGTCATTAGGTCCAGAAAGGCAATTTCGTGGAGCAACGGCTAGTTGGAGGTTGGAAGCCTATATAACTTCGTTGCTGGGGTCTTGGAGACCACTCTTGGCCAGTGGAATACCTAAGAGCATCTAGTAGGGTCCAAGAGAAAAAGAGGAGAGCACTAGGAAAAGATATTGGATATATTCAGAGTGCTAGTGAGAGTAACAAGGTGTGATCTTGCACATCTAAGGCTAGGGTGTCCTTGAGGGTGTGATCTAGGTTGTTACTCTTGGTCTATGGTGAGACCTAGATCGGTTAGGTGTCGGTGATCGAGCCTATCATGATTGGTTGTGAAGGCCGTCATAAGTTTGTACATGGTTTGAGCCCGTCGGTGAAAGGGGCATCGCTAGTGAGCGCTCGTATCGGCTCGGGGAGTCTGGCAAGTTCTCGAGGGAGGCGAGCTTGTGCCTTGGTGGCAGCGGTGACGCGCACTGTGTCTTCACTCCGGGAGTGATTGCGGGCTTGTGTGCGAGAACTCCACTTGGTGGCGGGAGGGACCAGGACTCCGTCGGGAGTGGTCCAACGAGGAGTAGGGGAAGGCGCCATCATTTCGAGACCTCGAAAAAAATCATGTGCATTCTTTGACCTTCTCTTTACTATTCCGCAATTGTGTGCTGTAGTTGATAGTGTGACTTGTGGCTTGCATAGGCTAGTGTATTTAGCTTCCGCATTTGTTTTGCATCATAAACACTAGCATGTGTAGGGTCTTGGCCTACTAGAATTGTGTAGGTTGTAATGATTGCCGGGTTCGAGTAGAGTGAAACATCCAGATTTGTGGTCGGCTACCGATTCACCCCCCCCCCCCTCCTCGATAAGCCTTCGACGCTTACAATTAGTATCAGGGCCAAGTGCTCATCTTTGAGGCTTCACCACCTTGAGTAAGGATGCCGGGAAAGGTGGGGAATGTTCCCATATTCCATGGGGAGGACTACGGGTACTGGAAGGCACGTATGCAAGCGTACCTAGAGTCCCTTGATCAGGAGATATGGATGGTGACCCATGATTCAGATGCGGATGTGAACCTTCTTGAACCTGATTTCATTAAGAACAATGCTAAGGCCAAGAATGCTTTGTTCTTATGCATCACTAGGGATGTCTTTGCTAGATTGGATTCAAGTGCTATAGCACATGGTATCTAGACTGAGATTCAGGATATCCACGAGGGTACTAATGCTGTCAAAGAGGAAAGATACTATGTGCCGAAGAACCAGTATGATAACTTCACTAGATTGCCACATGAGAGAGCTAACACTGTGTATTCTCGTTTTCATGTTCTATTTGTGGAGATCAATGCTCTTGGGGATGACTTCAAGATCAAGTCTGTGGAGGTTATCAGAAGATTCTTGAGGCTTTTCAAAGACCCCAAGTACGAGTCCATCATCTCCTTCACCTTGCAAGGTGACCTCAAAACCAAGACCATGAAGGATATACTTGGCAAGATCACAGCCTTCGAGAGCTATCAGTTGGGGATGGATGATTCTCAACCATCCACTCTTGCTCTTCAAGCTGACAAACAAGAATCAAGCAAGAGCAAGAAGAACAAGAAGAAGGTGGTGATTGAAGATGATGAGGATGATGATGATGATGATGAAGGTGACTTGACCGAGGACTTGTCTCTTCTCATGAAGAAGATGAAGACCTTCAAGAACAAGTTTGCCTCCAAGTCCAAGGGCAAGTGCTTCAACTGTGGCTCGAAGAATCACTTTGTTCGGGACTGCCCCAAGCCCAAGAAAGAAGCTTTCAAGTCCCAAGATTCGAGTGATGAAGAAGAAGAAGATGAAGACCCCAAAGCCAAGCACAAGAAGAAAGGGTTCTTCAACAAGGGAAAGGGCAAAGGTAAAGGCAAAGCCAAAACCAAAGACTACAATAAAAGATTCTCACACAAGGCCTTTGTTAGGGAGTGGACAAGTGACAACTCAAGTGATGAGTCCTCCTCCTCAAGTGATAAAGAAGTGGCCGGCCTAGCCATGATCAAGACCACATCACCACGAGCTCTCCCCCCCACCTCCCACATGCCTCATGGCCTCAAGCCATCTTGGGGAGAGTGAGGATGAGAGTAGTGATGATAGCGATGATGAGGAGCTCACATGTGCCGAGTTGTGGAGTATGCTTAAGCAAGCCCGCGACATCGTCGTCAAGAAATCCAAAATGTTGGATGTGGTAAGAAAAGAATATAAGTTGACTAAGGACGGTGTTGTTGACCATGAGAGTGAGCTCAAGGACCTTGTCACATCTCATGAGGCCCTAAACAAGAGTTATGACAAACTCAAGGGTGATCATGTAGAGCTTCATGAGAAGTACAAGACCCTTGAAATTACTTATGAGGCCATCAATATTGAGAACCTTGTTTCTCTCTCCTCTAGTTCATCAATGAGCGATGCTTCTACTATGTGTGATGAACTAACCACCTCAAATGAGGTTTCTTCTCTTGAGCCAATTGTTTTGAAGGAATATCACAAGCTCAAGGAAGAGAGAAAAATGGTGATGGACGACTTTGAAAGACTTGCACGTGGTAGAGCCATCCACAAGGAAATTCTTGGGAAGAATCTTGTGAACAATGTCTCCCACCATGGACTTGGCTCATATCCCGTCTCCATCGACATTATCGAGACGAGTGATTCCATTCCCGAATGGGTCAAACCCCTACTCGCCGATGACTTCTATTGCAAGAGGTGTTGCAAGGATGGCCACACCATCAAGGATTGCTCTCTGGTGAGAACTTCCATTGTTTTGCCTAACGCTAACTTGTTCCATGAGAACACCCACTTCAAGCTTTTTAGGGACAAGGGTGGCAAGGTGAAAGCAAAGCCTTTGGGACCACCAAACAAGAAGATTAAGGTCAAGAACATATGGGTGCCCACGTATATTGTTGATCTTGAGAGGTCAACTATGGACAAGTGGATGCCCAAGAACAAGACCTAGATGGTGGTGGACCGGGAGCTTCATGAAGATCATATGAAGTCCACCACAAGTGACATGGACCTCAACGATCTATCTACTCATGAGGGAGGTACCCATGTGTGTTTTCTTTGTTCTTGTTAGTTATAGTGTGTTTTTCTTTCTCTTGCATTGCATGGTACTTTAGGACTCCTTTGTGACTAGTATGCTTTGCATCCATGCATATGTAAATAACTAAAAGAAAAACACATAAAAAAATTAGTCAATGTCTAACCCATCCAAGATCGCTATAAGCAAGGGGGAGTGCTTGAGATGGTGGTTTGACTTCTCTCAAGGTAAGGGTATGGCTTATAGTGAGTAAGCTTGGGAGGGGTTCAAACTTGACATTGTTAGGTTTCCTTTTTGTGTTGTTTAACTTTGCTTGCATCCACATGGCATGTTTACTTTCATTGCATATGTAAAATGCTTGTTGCATGCATCATATAGGAAACACAAAGGAGGCATGTCTCACTTGGAGAAATTTGTGCCTCATGATCAATATGACAAAACATCTCCACAAGTGTGACCAAAGAAAAGGATTGTGCTTCATGCCCATTGAGCAAGCTCTTATGAACTCCAAGGTTAAATCTACTCACGCGGTTCATGGACTAAGGCTCATACATATCCATTATGTTCTT
Organism: Eleusine indica; assembly: GCA_030378355.1. NCBI lineage: Eukaryota > Viridiplantae > Streptophyta > Magnoliopsida > Poales > Poaceae > Eleusine > Eleusine indica. The sequence goes on from CM059502.1 coordinate 19,420,253, forward strand.
TATTGCCTTGGTTCTTATTTGCTCGATTCTTCATTTGGCATTTGCGAAAATTATAAGGCCACAGAGTGCCACTATTTGAAAAGGAGTGTCTAAGAGTTCCCTTTATACTCCAAGTGAAGTGTTTACTTTTGTGTTTAGTGAGGGCACTTGGAAAATGGAGAAATTTCTTGATTCAGCAAAATTTCCAGTAGTGACCGTACAGTCCGATCACTAAACCGTACAGTCCTGTCAGTGGCTCTGTGCACAGTGCCTCAGAGAGTCTGATCGTAGAGACCAAATAGAACGGTCCTAGAGACTGTCCCGTCCGGTCTGCATGAATGCTAGCAGACCCAAAACTGACCGGACAGTCCAGTCTAGAGACCATACCGTCCGGTCACTAAGATTGAAACGTGAAATATCCCTTTAATCGTGACCGCTGATCGATTCCTTGCGTGATCTCGGCCGTTCATCTACTATTTGACCTTGGTCAAAATCGGTCAGACCAATTTTGTCTCTTTCTCGTTCGAGCCCGACGCCGAGAACGTGCCCCGCTGCCTCGCTCCCTCCACCAACGATGTTACCCCCGCCGAGCCGCCACCGCGCCCGCGTGTCCCAAGCTTTGTTGAGCTGCCGCTCACCGGTCCTCGTGCAAACGCGCTGCCGCACACGCTTGCACAAATCCTAGCACCGCCGCCTCCGCAAGGCATCGCCACCGCACACCTTGCCGTCACCGCCGGCTACCCCCAGCGCCACCTCTGCTCACTGCGCGTGCGTGCAGCATCCACCTCGCAGAGCTCCACCTTTCTAGGGCAAGTTGCCTCTCCCCCCACCTCCATTGCCGGCAAGCAAAAATCCATCTTTTCGGCAATCAGTTGCGTGCTCCTCAGTGATTGCTTGTGAGTTCCTTGCGGTGTTCGACGTCAATCCTCAAGGGTATCGTACTTTATCTCCCATTCATCATCCATGCCCTAATTTCAAGCAATTAGGTTAATTGATGCAATTAGATCAAATTCTCATCTTTAGTTGCATAAATTAGTCAATTGGCTCAACCTAGATACAATTAATTCCCTGCATATTTGTTAATTGCAATTCTAGGGTTTGTCTCTCGTTTAGTCTACTGTTAGATTTATTGCCTATTATTTGACTGCACACTAGATGACTCGCACCAGCCACATATAGTCGATGATCACTGTTGTTACTTTGCATATTTGTCTAGTGATCATGTCCTTCATTCAGTGCTAGGATTTCTATTATGCATTCTTACCTAGCAGTGCTTTGCTTGTAGATGTATTAGGTTTTATACTTATCCTATCGATACCTACATGCGTGTAGTGACACTTGACAACAGCAGTGATGGTAGGATCAGGTCAGGACAAGGGGGAAGGGCAAGGCACCAGTATAGCCCAAGGGCAAGAAGAGGACCAGGTTGGACAGAGAGTCTGAGAGAGCCAGGAGAGTTGCTCAGCATCTAGAGGTCATGGAGCAGTCACGTAGGACACCTGGATCAGTGTTGACCACAAGTACTCAAACAGATGACCAGGGTCGCAGGAGGAGCACCAGGCAGAGGACCAGAGGGCCAGAGCTGTACACAGGGATCAGGTTGCCAGCTTGGTCGCAGGGCACTCCGGCTTCCCATCAGGGAAGGTCGTCAAGACCTGCAGAGCAGGGATCCTCCAGGCAGCAGCAGGAGGAGTCCGAGGAGGAGGAGTCAGAGTCTGAGGAGGGCTCAGAGTACAAGTCAGAGGAGCTCGAGGAGATAGAGGAGACTGAGCAGGCATAGCCAGCTGGACCCCAGAGGTAAGCTCACCGGGCAGGAGACCCGAGGTGCACCTATGTAGTGTGCACGAGGAGGCTACAAAGACTAGTTGAGGCAGCTGCAGAGACAGGCATTCTTAAGGTTCCGGCAAAGGACCTTAAGTCACTACGTCTTGTCTCCTTCGTGCAGTGGGTTCCAGTCCCTAGGGATCCCGCTGTAGGAGAGAGGTACTGGACAGACCTCCAGAGGAGGATTAGAGAGGGCCTGAGACGCTATCTTGCCAGGAAGGGCAAGTCTAGGCTGTTTGTGCCACAGCAGTACACAACCTACCAGGCTATGAGGAGGGCCACCGGCACAGACATGGAGCAGTATTTCACATATCTACCTGGTCTGGCAGAGTTGGTCACTGAGCCCTACGGATACAGAGAGGATATAGTTCTGGAGTTCTATGCTACACTGTGGGTAGCCAGAGATCGTTCTGAGATCTAGTTCCTTTTCAGAGAAGAGCCCTAGGGACTTACCCGAGAGGACCTTATAGCTGCACTGGTACTCCTTGCTTCAGACCTGCGACTGTACACGAGTGTATACAAAGACCTGCTTCCACCTCGCAGACCACAGGGAGGGGTCTTGCCCTCAGACGAGATGGTGTCTGTTGCCTTTCCACCATCACACACACCAGGCTTTGACAGAGGCTTTGCGAGACTCACTGCAGAGGCCAAGGTGGTTAGAGCGATAGTCACCAGGACTATCATATCTAGGTTAGGGTATAGAGAGGAGTTTACACTGTTGCACCAGTGGGCCATTGCAACCATCTTGAGTAGACAACACTTTGACATGGCAGACCTCTTCATAGCTAAGTTTGAGGAGGTTATCTCTGAGAGAGTTGGAGGACGTCACCTAGTGTACGCTCCATACATTTGCTATCTTTTGAGGAGACTGGAACTAGTGACGGAGGAGCAGTACTAGGCGTTCCCTGAGGTGACCACCAGCTACGTACCAAGAGTCCCCAGGGGTTCGCAGTTAGCCTCTAGTCAGCAGACGGGAGAGGAGGAGTAGGAGTCATCGCCAGTTGTTCACGAGCAGGCAGCTCATCCCGAGACGGTGGTTCCTGAGTCAGCCAGTACTGGGGCACCTCCCCAGCCTACAGGATCACAGTCAGCAGACGCTATCATAGTGGCAGCACTTGCAGGACGCCTGCATGAGTTCATTCAGAGTACAACCGAGGATAGACGTCAGATTATGGAGGTCATCAGGGGTCAGGCAGAGCTTCAGAGACATCAGATGATGATGATGACCACCCTGATGGCAGAGATGACTCAGAGGCAGGCCAGTCAGCAGCAGGGACAGCCTTCACTTCCATAGTTTCAGCCTCTGCCGACAGCCAGGACCCTTCACTGCTATGATGACAGCCCAGTCCAGTGGGTTGTCACACTCAGAAGTGTCACTGACAGGGGGAGTAGGACAGACTTTCTCTCGAGTGACTCAGTTCTTCCCCGTGTCTACTTTCTCAGTATCTGCGTTGTTCTCTTCACCGACACACTCTTCGACCTTGTAGATGGCAGCACCTTCTACCTCCCAGCACATACCAGTCAGGAGCTTATTCTCACAGATAGTGCACATGACCCAAGCAGAGTCGCAGTCAGCCCTAGCTACAACTACAGCTCCACCGTCCACTGCTATAGTTAGCACGCTCAGACCTCAGATAGTAGAGGATCTTGTCCGTGGAGGGTTCACTCAGCAGGACGTGGCGGATCTCACACTTCTCTAGGCTTCAGTTGCTCAGGTGACCGCCGCAGTCAATTCAGCAGAGCCGGACAGAGGGTCTGAGTCGCCTGTAGACCTTGACTTCTTCGAGCAGTTGGATGTTCAGGCAGCACAGGCTCAGGGAGCACAGCAGGTTCTAGCACAGGAGCAGCCAGGAATAGAGCCTTCTGAGGATGTTGCTGCACCACCTCCTTCAACCACGAGCGCGTAGATGTCCACCTTTTCCTGCTTTTTGGTGCTTGTTGCCAAAGGGAGATAAGAATGTCATAGGTCTAGGGGGAGTTGGAGTGCAATCCTGTGCGATTGAGAGTAGCTTGTATCTAGGGGGAGCTACTAGTTTTTGGGTGTAGATATATTTGGATGATCTTATTTTGAGGATTTATTTGATGTTCATGGATTTTGATGAGTCGTGGTTTTCATTCGCCTATGTTTGACTCATCTTGATCTCACTTGGTTTATTTTCATACGTACTGCTTGTTCTTCTTTTTATTCTGTTTGCCTGTGTATGATGCCATGATGATGAGTGCTTGTTCTTTAATTCTTACATGTTTCATGCCTAACCTATTGCATCTCATCATTCATGTCTTGCATTGCATGTCTTTATGCATTCCTTTAATTATCCTATCATGCCCATTGGATCGCTAAGGTATGAATGTTTTGGTGATAGATGACAACTATGAAATTGTGTGCTAATATTTACATGAGTGTTGTTTATGTAGGAACCATCACTAAACTCTATTACAAATCATATGGATGACGGTTGTCTTGGCGATTGATGACAATGACCACAAGCGTGGAGGCTTGGTGAGCTTGATGGAGTCCAAGGGTTGATGGAGATGGATCAAAGCTAATGACAAGCTATGGAGCAAGTGTTAGGAACACTTGTCTTGTTGTTAGGGCTATGACTCCATAGGAAAAACCGGACTATCAAGGGGGTCTAGGTCATTTCTCTTAGGTCATGTCTAGTAGGTGATGTGCAAGGTTGCTCAGTGCAATCACAGACACTAGGTGATAGTGGAGATGCCAAGGAGCTGTTCAGAGAAGCCAGGAAATGAAGTCAAGTGAGGATGAGAAGTTTCAGCTTCTAGACATAGTGACCGGACAGAGGGGTCAGTGGTGATCGGACTATACGATCACTAGGTGAAGTTGTGTGGGACTTTCAGCGAGGAGCGAGGAATCTGTCTGTGCTGAGACCTATAGTGACCGGACGGTCCGGTCTGTATGGATTGCACAGGGCAGAGAGGAAGCTGCGTAAGAAAAGTTTCTGGACTAGAGAGAGAAACTAGCCGGATGGTCTGGTCAGTACAAGGAAATTGTCTGGACAGTGCAGCCAACGATTCTGGGCACCGTTCCAAAGACACTGGACGGTCCGGTCTAGCATTAACTGGACAGTCGAGTCATTAGGTCCAGAAAGGCAATTTCATGGAGCAACAACTAGTTGGAGGTTGGAAGCCTATATAACTTCGTTGCTGGGGTCTTGTAGACCACTCTTGGCTAGTAGAATACCTAAGAGCATCTGGTAAGGTCTAAGAGGAAAAGTGGAGAGCACTAGGAGGAGATATTGGTATCTTGAGAGTGCTACTGAGAGTAACAAGGAGCGATCTTGCTTATCTAAGGCTAGGGTGTCCTTGAGGGTGTGATCTAGGTTGTTACTCTTGGTCTATGGTGAGACCTAGACCGGTTAGCTGTCGGTGATCGAGCCTATCATGACTGGTTATGAAGGCCGTCACAAGTTTGTATACAGTTTGAGCCCGCTGGTGAAAGGGGCATTGCTAGTGAGTGCCCGTGTCGGTTCGGGGAGTCCGGCAAGTTCTCGAGGGAGGCGAGCTTGTGCCTTGATGGCAGCGGTGACGTGCACCGTGTCTTCACTCTGGGAGTGATTGCGGGCTCGTGTGCGAGAACTCCACTTGGTGGCAGGAGGGACCGGGACTCTGGTGGGAGTGGTCCGACGAGGAGTAGGGGAATGCGCCATCCTTCCGAGACGTCGGGAAAAGTCATGAGCATTCCTTGTCCTTCTCTTTACTATTCCATAATTCTATGCTCTAGTTGATAGGGTGACTTGTGGCTTGCATAGGCTAGTGTGTTTAGCTTCCACATTTGCTTTGCATCATGAACACTAGCATGTGTAGGGTCTTGGCCTATTAGAATTGTGTAGGTTGCAATGATTGTCGGGTTCGAGTGGAGTGAAATTAAAACATCCGGATTTGTGGTCAGCTACTGATTCACCCCGCCCCCCCCCCTCCCCTCCCCCCCCCCCCCCCCCCCCTCGCCTCTCGGTGCGCCTTCGATCCTTACAAACACAAAGATAACATACTCAAGATAAATAAGTCTGGTCTAGTAGAGAAGGACAAAGAAAGAGCTAAGTTCCTATGTTGCTTTTATACAATTGCATAGTCTATATTATATACTAGCATACAGATACATAAGCAATGCGAGACAATCAGATCATCACACCCTGGGCATCTGGTTTTCCCCTGCATCCACAATACGATTCTGGTCAAGAGCCTATTGCATAGCCGAACGTGGGGGATTTCAAAGTACATATTGTAATGCCTCAATTTTTTTTAATAACCAAATTTGATGCTTCTAATTGGTTGATTTAGGAAGGTTTTAAAACAGGCCTAATTAGAGTCCAATTAAAGGAAAGAGAAAAAACTGCCCAACCCCAATCCTGCACCCACGCCTCTCCCCTTGCCTTTTCTAATTCCCCATCTGGCGTAAGTTCAAGGGAGAAAGAAGAGGTGGCAGAACTCAAGGATTTTTGTAGCATTTTTTCTCCTGTTTGTCAATCCTTCGTGGGGAGGAGACCTTGAGGTGACGTGCACCTGCTGCCGACGTCTAGATCATTGCTTGCATCAAGGCACAGGCAAAGAGGTGGGATTAGAAGGGACGTGATTTGATCTAGGTGGTGCCCCGTCGGAGCGTTCTTAGCTCCCTCTTGTTGATTGGTGAAGGCAAGTAAACGTAGTGCTGTGGTCTTGCTTTAACTGTATTATTTGAATTGGCTCCACTGAATTTGAATAATTCACACTACCAAGATAAATTGCTAAATGGGAATTTATCTCTATGTCTTGAATGTCATTTATCAAATTATGGATCCTATTTATTTGATTTCAATGTTGAAGTATATGATGAAGTGCATACATGACAATTTTGTATTTTTTGCACTTTCCATTGGATGCATAAGAAGACACCGTAGCCTGATGTTGGTGCGGTAAGTACCGATACAGTGATGCACATTGAAATGAGCAATGTGGTTGCAGCCCTCACTTCTTTTGTTGGGATTTGAGGGTAGAAGTGAAGTCATGCATTGCGTTGCATCATTCGCATTTTGCATATGCATGGGAGTTCAGCATTATGAAGTTACCATTGTTTTATCTCACCAAATGGAGTTATATTTCATCCCATTCTATATTTTTGGTGCTGCTATTTAGTTTGTTGCTTAACTAAACTGTGGTTCAAATAATATTGTTAAAGTCGTTTACTTGTTGAGGTTTTTTGTAAACCTCATGCGCTTTCATTTTCTTCCTCAGGTGCTTGAGTTTGATAGACATGAGCGTGGGATGGGAAGTAGCAGCACATATCTTAACTTTCTACATGTTTCTAGTTGGTCTCATATATTCATAATAAAGAACTTATGTCCTCTTAGTTGAAACTTATTGTTTGAGTGATGGAGAAATGTTTAAACTTAATTATGTTTTGAATAATGCTGCTGGATTTATGGATGTTAGAGTGATACTCTTATTGTTGAAATATTTTTTTTTTCAATCTTGTTTGATGCTTCCGCATACTCTGTTGTTAATCATTGTCTTACTCTTTGGTTTATTGGCATTTGGTTAATTCTTTTAGTAGCATAGTGTAGTAATACTCTGGAGTAATTTCTAGGGCGTTACAGTTGGTAATAACAGCATAGGTTTTAGATTCTCGACGAAGTTAATTTTGTTAAAAATTTGACTGACTTTAAAACTTGACACACTTGCACATTAGGATGGGAGTTGGGCTATTATCGCTTTCATATCGTTTTATAATATCAAATTTATTTTTGTTTTTGTGTTCCTATTGCGGTGTTATTGATTGTTTTGATCTTATATGTGGGCTGTAGATGAATCGCGGTCGTGGTCGTGGGCGTGGCCGTGGCCATGGTCGGGGTCGTGGTCGTGGCCGTGGTGAGGAAGAGCCTGCTCCGGAGGCTGAACCAAATGGGAATATGGCAGTAATTTTAGAAGAAATGCAAGCATGCAGGCTAAGATGAATGCTATTCGTCAAGCTCAGGTTGGGGGTGCTGCTGCCCCTATTGGTGGAAATGCTCCTATGGTTGGTAATATGGATGGAGCAGGGGGTATAGCACAGCCAGGAGTGGTTCCTAGTTGTCCTATGGACTTGAGGGAATGGTGTGGTATGTCTTTGGAGAAGTTTGGTGGTACTAGTGCTCCCATTGATGCTGCAAATTAGCTTTCTGCGACTACAGACAAGCTTGAGGTATTTTAGATTCCACGTTTGGACTGGGTTCGTTATGCCACTCAATTGTTGAAGGATGAGGCACTAGTATGGTGGAGAAATATGTTGACATCTCGCTCAGCTGCTAATGGTCCTTTCTCTTGGGGGGAGTTTGTTGGAAAATTTGAGAGGAGATTTTGAAGGACCAAGAAGGCGACCAGAGGGGGGGGGTGAATGGGAGCCAATTAAAATTCTCCAAAGGAACTTGGCCTATATCCCGATTATAACCGAACCCAACCTCTAAACAGATCACCAGGGCCACACACACCAACTTGTGATGTGCTAACCCTAGGAGTGATCAACAACAACAGCGGAACACACCTCAAACAAAGGAGAACAGAAAGCACTCAAAATAGAACAAAACTAGACTACCATCAGTAGTGCCATTTGGCACTATCGGCGGTGCCGGTCACACCCATCGGTAGTGCCGATCGTCAAGCAGAAAGCTTCGGGAAGAAACAGACAACTCCCATCGGCAGTGCCGGTCGGTACTATCGGGAGTGTCGATCGTCACTCAGAATGTCTCGGGAAACCGCAGACAACACGCATTGATAGTGCTGGTCAGCACTATCGGCAGTGCTGATCATCACTCAGAATATTTCGGAAAATAGCATACAGCGCGCATCGGTAGTGCCGATCGAACCCTGACAGAATAGGATTTGGCTCAGGATTAGATAAAAACTTGACCAAAACCAAATCAAACGAACTCCAAATCATGCGATTTTTGGACCAGGTAATCCTCAAGTCTTTGTGACTCTTCTCCAACAAGATCCACTCAATTGGCTCAAGGAATCATCACAAATTTCAGATCTTGTGCCAAGAGCACCAAAAAGAGGAAACTTGAGAAATCTTTCAAATTGAAGGTGCTAGGGCTTATGATTCAGTCAAGTACCCATATAGGATTGTTCTACCTCGTCATAGCACCAAGATCCCTCAAGAAATCTGCCCAAAAACTCAACCAAAAGTGAGATCGAAAATTGCTACAGAAATTGCTCCGAAAATAGAGAAAAAGAGAATTTCAGGATTTAGGGAGAGAGGATGATCTTGACCACAAAATTGAACCTCATATCATTGATTAAAGAATTCAAGATACATGATTACATGGCTAGGAAGCCACCCTCTTCCTCCCATTATTTGAGAAGGGCAAGAGATGTCTATCACACATCCACTACTCTCCTCTTTACAGTTGAAGCACTCTCATAGCATATAGGAATGAAAACCTAGCAAGGCTAATGGCAACAGAGGCACGTCTTCCATCAGTCACACCCTTCCTTATATAGGCCTAGGGGTTGTCCTAAAGACCATCCTACCCGCTACCTATAATACACTGCCACCTACCACGAGGGGCACAACCATTCATGTTTTTTCTCGTCGCCCGAACGCCCTTAGGCCCCTCATGACTTTGCTTCCTCTCGAAGCGAGCTCCGCGATGGTGCCACGTGCACTACCAATCACGGCCACCGGTTTTGAGGCCCAAACTGGGAAATCGCCTTGCACGCTTCTCAAAGCATGACTTCCTTGATGTCGACGCGTGTCACCTTGTCCTGCGATCTTGACCACCGGCTAGTCTCTCCCAGACCTGGTCCATTGGGCCCACTGTCACTTGCACCGGCATCCCGTTCGCCTTGACTTGGTCAACATGCCGTCTTCATCGCTCCCATGATTTTGAGGCTCAACCGCGAAATCGTTCGTGCTTCTTGCCTCTCCACGTGTACGGTGTGGATCACCCTTGACTTCACCCGCCCTCTCGATTGTCCGGCCCCAAGTCTCCCACTTGTGCCCGATCCTCTCGCTATTGACCGTCAAGTTGACTCCATTGACCTACACATCATGAGACAAGCGAACACATTTTCCAAACCCTGCAATATCTCCAATACCTTCACCAACTCTGGTTAGTCAAAGCATAATCATGCACAAACCCATGCAATCCTCAAATCCCTGCATTTCAACTCAAACACCAAACCGACCAATATCAATTACTCATCACATATTGCAAACCATGACACATATCCTTATGGTTTCTCAATCTCCCCCTTGATGAGTACATTGACAATACAGAATGCACAAGTTGACTTCAACTAGTACTTTCTTATTGATTTGATATTCTAGTTGTTATCCCTGAAATTGCTAGTTAACTGGTAATTAGATCTTTATCTGGCCCGTTTTGTCGACTTAGATTGCAGTACTGTCTTGGTTAGGTCCGATCTTCTGTGATTTTAGTAGATTTTATGAGTTTGGTTTAGATCTATTATTCGAGTCACTCTATTGATTTTATCTATAAACAAGATTAGATCTAGCTTTATTTACTGTATTTGAACACTATGTCGATTAAGTTCGATCTATTCGAATCAGTAAGGTTGCATCGACTTTGACCTCTTGCTGGATCGATAGGGCTAGATCCGGTCTGTTTATAGGTAGAGTCAATAGGGTTTTATCGGGACGTTTAGTCGATAGGTTATTATGGTTCAATCGACTTCCTAATTTTATAGTTAGTTTATTACATATTTTGATAGTCGATTGCCACCATATTGAAATAAGTTAGATTTGTGACTTAAGGCATATTTACAATATCAGCTACCAGATCTATCGACTTAACACCATTGACCGAACGAATCTACATATGTTTACTACAGATCTATCGACTTCGTTCGATCGACTTAGCACCATCGACAGAGCGGGTATCCACGCTTACTGCTTAGCTATCGACTTTGCTCTATCGAATTCACTCTATTGACAGTTTTGCATACTTTATTAACTTATTTAATTAAGGATCGCCGATAAGCCAATTAAATCAGCTGATTAGATTACTTTTGCTATTATCTTTTTCTGCTTTTATAGCATCGGCTGGTTTTCGCTTTTAGTGACTATCGGCTTTCATCATCGACCTGTCTAGGACCAGTAACCCACGGAATTTGATCGTTTTGCTTCTCTTTGTCGGTTTACAGAGAAAATCGGCTAACACGCTTCGATTTCTCATATTGAGCTTGCACGGGAATTAAGCAGATATTCCAAATCGCGCGTGGAGATTTTCACTTGAATAACTCGCTTGAGCCACAGGCGAGGCGCTGGAGATGGCAGACAGAAATGACGCCAGTGGCTGGAGACCGCAGACATCTCTCTTCAGAAACCAACTGAATTGCTTGCCGGAATACACAGACAAGTTGCCCTCCGATTTGCTAGGAAGGCCAGACAAGTTTCGGAGGCTCTTTTTCTGTTCTCATCCACGCGGCCGGCGGGGTCTCCATCTCCTCTGCCTTAGTTCCATTCCTCGCTGCGCATGGCCCCAGCGAAGACGCCGTCACTGACTGTCGTCCAGAGCCAAGGCCAAAGCCCAAAGCCCATCGTCCTCCACTTCCTCGACTTCTCTGCTATTCTTCTCCCTATCGAGAAACACTAAGCTAGCAGTCGCGCATCGCCTCTCCTCCGCCATCAACGGGATCTGCGTGAGGGGACCGTGACAAGCTCGACCACCATCTTCCCGATCTGCGCTGTGCACCGGAGCTTCTGCGTGATCTGCCGTCTTCTTTGACCTCAGGTAAGCCATGCGAACACGACCACCGTGATCCGATTTGCACATCTCAATGTGCAATCCATTGACTCTTTGTGCATGTCTTCCGTACTTTGTGCCACAGCTAATCTCGGCCAGGAACCCCCTTTTCTCCACATAAGCTGCTCGATTATTTGTTAAATTCCTCGCCGCCAAGCTCGCAGGTAGTCGCAGACCTCCGGTACGCTAGCTTGGACGAGAGCCTTCTTGTCCCAACCAACGGCGGGCCGAGCTATTTGGTGCTCTCGTGAGGTCTGCCTTCCTTCTCTTTCTTTTATAGCCTGATTGTCAGTAATGTTGCCGGCTTGCCACCAAGGCCTACTGGCTGATCGCCATTGCCGTGTAGCAACAGTAGAGAAAAGAAGCTTACTTGATTGTACTAATCTATCTCTGAACCCTAGAAATTCACTAGAAAATAATTAAAGCTCTAAAAATCCTGGAACTTGTCCCTAGTGTGAAAACATCTCTGAGTATCTTTTATTTTCCTTGTTGTGTTGAAACTTAATTGATTCATAATTAATTAATGCAATGTCATAAATCAGTGAAACCAATTTGATAAATCTTTTACCATACACTTTATTGCCAGTTCAAAACAATTGTTAAACAAAATCTGGAATTGTTCTTATTGCTTCAATTAAATCCTTTCCACCGCTACATCTAACAGTGTCCCTGATTTTGTTTGTTTGATTGTGTGCAGGATGTTGTTATGGTGTTTCTAGTTCATGTTGTTGGAAAATTTTATGGTGGTGGAAATGGATATTGCGGTCGCAGGGTCGGCTCCATGACATTAATGGAACCAAAGGGTGTGGAATAGTGACAAATCATTTTGGTCATGAAAAGTGTAATTTATTTCCTGTGAAGTAGTCTGCCGCAAGTAAGAACAGCAAGGGGGAAAGATGATTCCCTTGCCAGAGACCTCTTTTCAATTGAATACATGGTCCTGGTACACCATTTAACAGTATAGCTGTTTTAGTTGTTTGGTTAACATCGTTGACTCATGCAACCCATTTTTCATTGAAATCCCTGATTTGCATGATGCTGAGAAGGCTTTCCCATGAAACTGAATCAAGAGCTTTTAGTTTGAGTACAATTGTCTTCTTTCGCTTTTTGTAGAATGTACCAAATCTGATGCATACATGAAATTGTCTGCAATAAATCTTTGTTTAATGAAGCCAATTTGATCCTGATGAATGAGACGTGGTATTTCTTCTTGCAGTCTGAATGCTATGGATTTCATGATTAGCTTAATAGGGCAGTTTAGTAGGGAGATCGGATGGTAGGAGTCTGGAGTGCATGAATTATTGTTTTTGCTTAGGAGCTGGATCATGCAAGATCTATTGAATCTATTGAGTTGAAGTGTGCTTTCGTAAAATTGTTGGAACATGAGGATATGTTTGATCTGGGGACAGAGGATATGTTTGATCTGGGGACAGAATTCTCTGAAGAACCCAGAACCAAATCCATTTGGTCCCGGGCTCTTATCACAGGGGATATCCAAGAGTGCTTCTGTCACGTGCAGGGATATTAGTAGGTGGGTTACGGCGAAGATTATACTTGAAGCAGGTAGTAGGGCGTGGTCCTGGACCTCGCCGGCGCGGGGGAGCCATTTTGGCGCCGCAGCGATGAGGCAGGAAAGATACGATAGATACGTATACTTCTCTTCTGATAATCCAACCAAACACCGGACTCTCCTTATATGATGGTAGAGACCGGCCCTAACAACAAAACTATGTATTACAATTGATACGAACTCTATCTTGAGAACCTTTTCTACTCAAACTCTAATTTGTATCTAGCTACGACTCTGGGGCGGCTGCCTTGTGGTTCCTCCTGCGCCTGTTGTATGTGATTCCCCGCATGACAGCTTCACGGCTTTCTTGTTTACTGAACGGTCGTATCAAGGATGATAGGTCTAAGGGAACATGGTATGAAGAAGCCAGATCAATTGAGCGAATAATTGGGGTCAAAGTCCCTAGGAGGTTGCGATAGAAAGTAGTGAAGATCCTTTCTTTTTCCTTGTGCGTGAACACTCTGATTCCACCTCTTTAATTTGATTGTTGCGCATTCTAGCTGATGCCTAGCGTGATAGAAGTCTGTGTCTTCATCACCGAGAACACACCATGTGATTTTCCCTCTGTCGAGCTGCAACTGCTACTGAGTGAACCAGTTGATTGATTCTCTCTTTAACAAGGAGCTTTAAGGACTTTACAAGGTGTGATAGTGGTCTCTGTTCTTCTATCCAGTCTAACAGGTTCAGAGTTTTCTTGCCACATTTTAGTTGTAATTTCTCAGGCCTCAATGTCTTTTTCATATCTAACTTGGAGACTATTTTTGCGAGCAGTTTTATGGTACATATTACCACCAGTAATTACTGGTGGTACTAGTAGTAAATACTGGTGGTAATTAGAATCCAATAGTTCAGATCAGTTGTCCTCAAACTGCTATTACCACTAGTAATTTTAAGTGGTATTGATTTTACTAGGGTATTATTGGAAAACAATATAATGATAGAGACAAAGTTGTCATTTTTTTATTAACCAGGATAAAATGTTTTAATCCTGCTAACAACGCAATGGTCACGGTGAGTACTCCCTCCGTTCTTAAATTGTTGTCGCCGTTGACTTTTTTAACCAATTTTAACCATTCGACTTATTCAAAATATTATTTCAAATGTGCAAAATTTTAAGTTATACTTTAATTTTCTTTAATAATAAAACAAATTATGACAACATATATGATATTACTTAAATTTGTTTGAATAAGACGAATGATCAAAGTTAACTAAAAAAGTCAATGATGACAATAATTTAAAAACGGAGAGAGTACTTTATTTGCTTCCTTCGGTTAGGGTTCTAGGCGGCGGCGGCGGCGATGCCGTTTGCTGTGTCTTTATGGGGTCTAGCGTAAGACCACACGCATGCGGAGATCCGGTGTCAAATCCTCGGTCTCAACGGCAACGGACGCGTCACGGGCGGAGGACAACACATGCGTGCTCAATGGCAGGACCTGTGTTGGATTCGAGAGCAGCGAAGAATTCGATAGATGGAGAAGCTGGCCACCGCCGTTGTCTTCCTTATCAAGTCCGACTGTGGCGAATGGCAGACGAACACGCCTTCGAGTTGGTCTGCTCACTACCGTGCACCTTGACGCGTTGTGCCGCCATTCTTCTGTTTCACGGTAGCATGCACGTAGGTAGTCCTGTCCAAATGGGCCGGGCCTAGTGGGCCAGACCAAAGCATGAAAAAAAGCATGGCACGAGCCTGGCACGACCCATTCAATTTAGGGCCCGTGCCGGCATGACCCTGTGCTCCGTGCTGTGCTTGGACCAAGCACCAAGCCCGGAGGCCAGCCCGGCACGACCCGTTTAGCTAGTGGCCTGGTTAAGCCTAATAAGGCCTACAGACGGCACGACCCACTCCAGACAGCCCGTTATAGCCTGGCCCAACTGGACGCTTGGGCGAACGGCCCAGTCTGAACCAACGGGTGCGGCGTGATCGTATAAAGCGGCCGAACCGGCTGAACCATAGGGTTCACTCACCTCATTCCCATCATCACTCACCGCCGTTGCGCCGCACGCACGCCCACACCCGAACCCTAGCCTCTCGCCGCCTCCGCTCAAATCCACGCTGGATCCAGCTGCTTCCTGTCATCGGCGGCTAGCTCCGACCACACATCCTAGCTCCTCTCCTTATGGCTCCCTTCCTGCCGCCTATCACCACCTCCGGCCACTAACCCTAACTCCTCTCTTGTCTTCCTCTTCCGCCTAGATCTGCGTGAAATCCAGCCACTCTCGGTTGCTTGGGAACAGCAACGCTCGCCAGATCGAGCGATGCCGCTTCCTGTGCCGTCGGAGAAGGCGCTGTGGACCACGCACAACCTCATCGTTGGGTTGATGGGTACTCCGGTGAGGGGGGCGGCTCCGTGCACTCCGGCGAGAGGAGCGGCTACGTCTACTCCGTCGACGGGAACGGCTACGGCATCTCCGTCGACGGGAACGACTACGACATCTCATCGACTCACATGCCTGCCCTGCCTCCTCGTACAGGCATACCTCCGCCAGTGGTGAACATCGACTATAGCCCGCCAACCGTCGACTCTAGCCCGGGTACGCCAGCGACGACAAGTACCGCAAGCACATCTTCACGCAAGAGAGGCAGGAGGTGCACATCGGAGGCGTGGCAGGACTTCACGCCTTTGTTCAGAGATGTCAACGGTCTCCAAGTTAGGTATGCAGGTGTCTGTAATCATTGCAAGGCTGAGCTTACTGCTAGATCTGGTGGTGGCACTGGCCACTTGCTATGGCACTGCGTGCATAGAACGCAAACCATGCTTCGATACAACTCTGATGGTTATGTGCACTCATGGGAATATGATCCGCAAGTTGCTCATAATGAACTTTGTGGATTGATTGTTACTTTAGACATTCCTCTAGGTTTTAGTGCTTCTGATGCTTTTGAGCGTGACATCAAAATTGCTCACAACCCTAGATTTGCTCATGTGTCTCGCCAAACTTCTTCTAGGGAATTCCGAAAGATTTACACTGAACATCGTCTTAAGCTTATGGAGTTTTTGCAATCCTCTGTTTCCTCTATTGCTATAACTTTTGACATTTGGTCTGGGAAAGCAAAGGAAGATTATCTTTCGGTGGTTGCTCATTATGTTAATTTTGAATTTGTGTTGCGAAAGAGGGTTCTTGCCATAAGGCTATTGATGTTTCTCATTCTGTTGTTAACATTGCTGAATGCATTGAGAATGTGATTCCTGAGTATGGTTTGACTGATAAGGTTTTCTCTGTTACTCTTGATAATGCATCTGCTAATACCAATGCTATGACTATTTTGACACCAAAGTTTGATGCTTATGTTGGTTCTCTGTGCTTGCATCAAAGGTGTACATGTCATGTCATTAATCTCATTGTCAAGTCTGGTTTGAAAAGATTGAAACCTATTGTTGAGAATTTCAGACTAGCAATTTCTTTTTTGAACTCCTCTAACCAACGTATTGCTTCATACAAAGGTTATTTCATTGCTTTGGGTGTTCGGCCAAGGAAATTTTGCTTGGATATGGATGTGAGGTGGAATTCTACTTTCCTGATGTTGAAGCACCTTATTCCACATCAAATCACTTTCTCTGTTTTTGTCAATAGCCAGTACCAGCAGGCTTATAAGAAAACTTTGCTCACTCCTGATGATTGGTATGTGGTTGAGAAAGTGACTGATTTTCTTCACAGATTCTATGAAACTACCAGTACTTTATATGGTGTTTACTACCCTACTTCGAATCTTATTCTGCATCAACTTATTGAAGTTGTTGATCACTTGCATCAGTATGAGAATGATAGATTGTTGCGCAATGTTATTGTCCCAATGAAACTAAGTACTTGAAAACTGGAGGGACATTCCTATGTTGTATTATTTTGCTTTTGTTTTGAAACCTAGAGGCAAGATGAAAGGTCTTAACAATGCTTTGAAGATTCTTGGTAACCTCACTGGGGTTGATTACTCCACCTATTTCAACATTGTTCGTTCTGAGTTAACTAACTTGTTTGCCAAGTATGAGAACATGTTTGGTGCAGTTCGACTACAGAGGCCCATCTCAACCGGTAAGTTTAGGTAAGGAAAGAACATCCTGGGGTAAGATATTTGCCACTTCTGAGGGTTCTGAATGTTCTGGTTCCTCTCAAACAATGCATCAACACTACCACAAGTTTTTGAACTAACCATGTATCTTGATAGTGATATAGTTGCTGATCATAATGATGATCTTGATGTCTTGGGCTGGTGGAATGTTCATAAACAAACCTATCATGTCTTGTCTATCCTTGCTAAAGATGTTTTGTGTGTTCCTGTTTCAACTATCAGTTTGGGGTCTATCTTTAGCCTCTCTGGCAGGTTGCTTGAAGAAAGACGTCGAAGCTTGACTAGTGACATGGTGGAGGTGCTTACTTGCTTGAAGGACTGGCACATGGGTAAAGATCGAGACCAGCACACCGTCGAGAAGCATCATGTGGAGCTTCGAGAAGCATCATGTGGAGCTTGAGAAGATGTTTGCAAATCTCTACCTGGATGACGGTGCACCTGCCTCTACTAGTGATGGTGCTGTTGCTGTTGGTGTTGCTGCTGGTGGTTCTTAAGAATTGGATCTATTTTTCTGTAATTTGTTCTTTTGGTGATGTAATATGATGTATTGCAAACTTGCAACTCAGAGCTAGCTATACGCTTTCTCCCCTAGTCCAAGGGTTTTTAACGAGACAACCAGCTCTTTATATTCCAATATATCTTCCTTTTGGCTAACTTTGTGTTCTATTGTTCCTATTTCCTGTTTCACTAGTGTTGAATTTCTGTTCTATACTTCTGTTTATACATAGCTGCATTCTAGAGCACTCTTATTTTCATGCCTATAGGCCTTCGTGCCTGGTGGGCCAAGCGGGCCTAAAGGGCTGGCACGACACGATCAATAGTTGCGTGCATTGCTAAAGGCCGCGGGTGAGGCCCTAAGGCTGGCCCGGCATGGCATGAAACTAATGTGGGCCAGGCCAACCCTTAATTAAATGTCCGAGCCTTTTAAGGCTCGGGCCGTGCCAGGCTGGGCCACCCGTTTGGACAGGACTACACCTAGGCAGATCGCCATCACCAATTCTGCGTAGCCATGCATGGCATTGCAGTCTTACACACCATCGGTTAGCCACCGCCCTTGCACAGGTTCCAGGGTGGCCTCGTCTTGTCAGTGATGGCTAGCGGTAATTAGCATTCGTGCATGCAGGTCGGACTCTGTCATTTGAGGTGTGGTCGTCTTCCAGTGAGCCTAATCTTTGATCGTTCATCACATTGCAGGTAAATATGGTACAACATCACTTCTATGTGATTCAGAACATAATATGAAGAATGCTACCAATTTGGGCCAGTGCCTGAGATTACACATGATCATGTGAATGAATGGTTTGGATTGGGTTGCACTAAGAATGTTGGACGAATTGCCTTTGATGGTAGAACATGATGAATCGTGGTCATTAGTAATTGCCAACTTGAATTTAAGAATACAATTACTGATCACAATTGTATACAACATTCTGAACATTTTCATCGCTAGCTAGTAAAAAGATATCACTTGTCAAATATAGAAAATATGGGGTAAAATTACGATCCAATAGACTCTGATTCTTGCTCTCTATTTTTTCCCGATCGCTATCCTGACTCCATCGCTCAGCATCTTTGCCGAGCCTGGCCCGCTCGCCATCGCCCTCCTTTGCGCATGCTCCCTCTGCCCCGCTCATCGTTTTCCATTCCTCGCCTTCCTTCCTCGCGCGCAGCCCTCTCCTTTCCCGCACACGAAATCACCGCCGGCAGGTCAAGCTCATCTAAAAATTGTCGCTCCCAAGCCTCAAATCCACCGCTCCTAGGACCCAATCTTACCGCCACCTAATCTCCATCTACTGTCTGTTAGGTTGATCTCCCAGGTTGGGCCCAACGGCCCAACAACCTTGTTCATGCGCCCTGATCGGAGGCGCCAGCCTACTGGCTGGTGGGCCCTGTCACACTGCGCAACATAAAAGGTGGTGGGGGCCGGAGGCATGCACACCAAGGTTCACCGTGTCATACTCCACCACACCCCACAAACTGTAATCCGATCCAAGGAGGGGCGCAGCCAGTGACGGGAATGCTCACCGCCGCCGCCGCCTAGATCTCACCGTCCTTGACTCTCCTCATAGACAGGAATGACTACATCGATGACCCTTCGCTGATGGCGCACAACGATGAAGCCGCTACCTTGGGCGCCGTGCATCACCACCTCTCCAGCTCCGCCTCCGGTCAGTGCACTCACCTCTCCTCTCCCTCTAGCTCCCTGTTTCTCTCTCGCATGTGATAGATCCGAACCCCATGAACATGTTTAGCTCTCTCGCTCTCTAGTTAATGCCTAGATCCTAGGATCTAACAATGGTACCAGAGCATTAGGTTGTTTGCGCATCAATTGGAGAAGAGTAGAAAAGGGGATCGATTCAAATCGTTCAAAAGAAAACTTGGAACCCTAACCCTAACCCTAGGTTTTCAGGGTCAATGAAAAAGAAGCAACACGAGAGAGGGATCTGGGGCTCGTCGGCGCCGACAAAGAGTCGCTGCCGGAAGGATTGCTTGGCGGTGGCGCGCACACCCTCGGGTGAGCGCGCGCGCCGCCGAGAAACACCACGGCAGCGCATGAGCCACTCCCTCTCTGGCTGTCGTGGTAGCGCATGTTTGAATGCGGGCCACCGGCCGTCGTGGTTGCACGCGATGCGGTTTTTCACTTGCCGCTATTAACTAAGGAGAGGAGGCAGAGAGGAACGAAATAGACTAGGGTTTTTGGTTGCCGACGGCCGGTGCCAGTTTTGTTCTGCTGAAGTCTTCGCTCGGCTGTCGGATGCGAACGGGTGGCCAGGATCGGTCGGCACTTTCGCTGGGCTAGTTGAGGCCCAGGTGGGATCGGGCACTGGGCCATTCTGGCAGCCCAGTCATTCACTGCTGGGCCAGGCCGCGAGCTGGTGGGCATGCGCGAGAGCGCTAATGGGCCCAAAAGGCCGAGCGCGGGCACGCGTGCGTGTCGTAGTGTACTGGGATGAATGCTCCTAGCGCGCGCGTGCAAGCGTGAGATGGGTTGGAATTTTTCTGAAAATGGGCCAAATGCTGAAATTTTGCACAGTAGCATTTTTTCTTTGGAATTTGACTGTTTTGGTCGAATTATGAATAGTATTTTGATGAAGTTTTGAATGTTTTTTATTATTTTTTGCTTCTAGAAAACTTGAACCAACGAGATAATTTTCTAGAGAGTAAATTATGATGATTATGCTACTGTTCATGTGTGTTTATGTCGTTTTGCACTACGTATTAATGAATTATGATGAAAATTGGTGCTTTCTAAAATTAAATTTTGAACCAATAGGAGAAATTTAATTTTAGGAGCATTAATTATGTTCTATGATGTTGCCTTTTTCTGACCAACGTTGTTAATTGCAATATCATTGTTAATGTATTATGTCTATTTTCTCCCAACGGTAATATAGGCATAATGCATCATTTTAAATACCTGTTTTAAATGTTGTTCTTATTCTATCATGATTATTTTAGGTCTCGTCTTGATGGGTGTGTGGAAGAACATCCCAACGCTCAGGGAAGACAACTATGGTGCTTGGAAAAGGAAGGTTGACATGGCTTTTGTCATGGGAGAGTTGGACTGGGTTCTGAATGAACCTTGTGAGGGGGGCTGATGAATCTGATGCTGATTGGCAAAAGAGGGAGCGAGATTTCGCTCCCACAAGATCTGCCTATGATCTTAATCATAGGAAATGGACCGTGGACAACAAGAAGTGCTTGTTCTTGGTGAAGAACACGATTGAGCCCTCCATATTGGGCTTAATCCAAGATTATGACAATGTCAATGAGTACCTTGAAAGGATAAAGAACCAGTTTACTAGTTCTTCAAAGACTTATGCTACTCTATTGATCAAGCAACTTGTGACATAGAAGTACACAGGAGAGCTCATCTATATGTTTACATTCAAAATGCTCTTTGAATATCTTTTGTAAGCTTTAATCAAGATTGTCATCAATCACCAAAAAGGGGGAGACTGAAAGTGCATCTAGTCCCCTAGTGGGTTTTGGTGCATTAAATGACAACATGATTAAAGGTCTAATGATTTTTTCTAAGTGTATGAGCAGGGATTGAAATCTTGGATGGACACTCTATGGCTGAAATGAATATGATTGAGATTGTACATTGATTCTAGTTATGAGACATCAAAGTTCATGAGTTGATTTGGTCTCACAAGACAAGGCTTGTACACAATCAAAGTATGATGAAGGACAAAATAATGACATAATAAAGGGACACTCATGAGCAGCTTGACTATCAATACAATGAGGTTTCATAAACAATCAGGTCTATGCATGAACAAGACTTAGAGGAATCAAGTGCAAAGTTGATTACAAGATCAATGAATAACTACAAGCAACTTGATTAGCAAGATAAAGAAGATCTTCAAACAAAGGCTTAATGACAATACAAGTTGTATGTGAGTTGAGTTAGCTTAGTGGTGAAGAATTATGCACGACCGGGTCACGATGAACCATGCAAAGGAGAAGGGCAAGCAAGGCTTAGTCCAAGGGACCAGAGCAGTGGTGAAGGGCAGGTGAAGCTCAATCTCGATGAACAAAGCAACAAGAGTTATGTAATTCAGAGTATCAATATGATTAAAGATCTTAAGTGACTTGTGAGTACAAATGGAAGTTGATCGTCAGGATTCAAATACTCCAAGTCACAAGCTCTAGGTGATGGCGCTTAGAAGAAGAATACATGTGGCAATTCCTTTTGAAACCAAATGAAGAAAAGTGGCAAGTATCAATTATGCAATCTCAAGTTGAAGAAAGTTTCTTTTATATTTAATCTTGAGTTTAGGCATGCTGCTCTATCAAGAGGGATGTCACATGGGTGCTTGCAAAGTCTCAATGCTCAACAAAATCCCAAGTGAGATGAGAGGAACACAATAGCCACAAAATGACCCAAATACTGCCAACGAAGGAAGTTCCGTCAAAAGTTCTGTCAGGAGTTCCGTTGCTAGAAATTCCAGTAACTCTGCCAACCCAAGAGTGACGGAAGTTCTGTAAAAAGTTCCATCGAAAGTTCCGTCAGAAGTTCCGTCGATTGAAACTCCAGTGACCTTCCATCCAGAGAGTCACAAAAGTTCCATTATGCTTATGACGGAAGTTCCATCATGTCCTATCACAGTGGAATCCTAGCTCGCGCCATGACTCTTTTTGAAATGACAGAAGTTCCTGTGGGTTTTCACGGAAGTTCCGTTAGTCTCTAGAATGCACTCTAACGACTAGTTTTTAAGACTCCTCTATAACTAGCTCATCTCTCCCTTCCTTCAAGGGCTGCTGACTTCCCCCACAAAAATATCATTCTCAAAACCTTCTAGCACTCTCCCCAACTCCTCTTTGTAAGGATTCATCTCTTTGTGAGAGTTGGGTTGAGAAAGAGTTTCTTTGTGAGAGAAATTGAGCACTTGAGCATTGTTACAAAGCAAGAATCCGTGAGGCATTTGTTACTCTTGGAATTGAAGGTTCCAAGATGGCTAGGCGTCACCCTAGAGCTCCCAATCTTGTGATGAGTCTTGAGAAAGTTTGTAAAGGTGTGATTCACCTCCGGAGGAAAAGGATCAAGTGAAGAAAGAAATCCAAGATCGATCATAGTGATCGCTTGGCGGGGAAAAGGGTTGAGAGAGACCCGACTACTTTGCGTAGCTCCTCAACGAGGAAGTAGGGACTACGTTGTGTATTCGCCAAACCTCAGTAAAAAGCTTTGTGTCTCTCTCTTTACATTTCCCGCGATTATTATTGTGCTTGCTTCTTTCTTCATATATTATGCTTGATCTATTTGTGTGTTGTGTTGCTTGCTATCTCCTGTAGGAACTAAGTTCTACACTGCAACAACAACCCTTCTATTCAAGTAGTTTCTTTGTCCCTCTTAAATTCCGCTTTTAATTGTGTTTTCCACCTCATAGAAAAGGAAGTTCTATCATGGGATAGAACTTCCATCACCACGGAAGTTCCATCATAAACTGACGGAAGTTTCGTCGTTCTCTGTTTAATCCGCATTTAAGTGTTGATTTCAGGTCAACTTTTTAAAGTGCCTACCCCCCCCCCCCCCCCCCCCCGCCCCCTCCCCCTCTAGACACCTTTCATAGGGAATGGCATGAGGGACCACGTCCTTCGCATGATGGACATGACCAACAAGTTGGTGCTAATGAAGTTGGCACTTCCAGATGAGTTTGTGGTACACCTGATCTTGGCTTCTTTGCCTAAGGAGTTTGACAACTTTGTTGTCAACTATAACTATAGTCCTAAGAAATGGACTTATGATAAGCTCATTGCCAATTGTGTGCAACATGAAGAGACTCTCAAGCAATCAAGTGGAGGTTCCTTGAACTATGTCAAGGACAACAAGAAGAAGAACTTTAATCCCTCCACTTCAAAGGGAAAGCAGCATTAGAATCCACCATAGCAGAGAGAGTGGATAGTGGAGAAGGATCCATGTCTCCGTTGTAAGAAGAAAGGACACTACAAGAAAGACTATCCTGACTTCCTGAAAGCATTCATGGCAAGAAAGGGTGAGAACATTATTACTTTTGTAAATGAATCCTTGTATATTGATTATGCTAGATCCACATGGTGGATTGATTCTGGTGCAACTATTCATGTTGCTAACTCTTTATAGGGGTTCACTTCGATGAGGACCACGGGAAGAAACGAAGGTTCCATTAGAGTTGCTAATGGAGTCGAAGCAGAAGTTGAAGCCATTGGTGATTTGCCTCTGGAGCTAGCTGATGGTGTTAGACTTTTGCTTAGAGATGTTTTTTATGTACCTTCATTGCAAAGGAACTTAATAAGTGTGTCGCATTTGGATTGTGATGGATATCAGTGTCATTTTGGTAATGGCAAGTGTGAACTCATGTTTAATAATAAATGCATTGGTCTTGCTATGTTGAAAGACAAGCTTTATTTATTATCATTATGTCATAATGTGAATTCCATACGCGATGTGAATGTTGATGTATCCTCGTTGAATAAAGTTAAGAAAAGAAATAGAACTCTAAATGATGTCTCATCGAAATTATAGCATTGTCGCTTAGGCCATATTTCGAGGGGGAGTATTGAGAGAATCATTAAGAATGATATTCTTCCTCCATTATAGTTCTCAGACTTAGAACAATGCATAGATTGCATTAAATGGAAATATGTAAAGATAATAAAGAAAGATGCTAAGCGAAGCACAAGAATATTAGAGATCATACATACGGATATTTATGGTCCTTTTCCTGTAAAAAGTGTGGATGGTTATGATTCTTTTATAACATTCACAGATGATTACTCCTGCTATGGTTATATTTATCCAATTAAAGAAAGATCAGAGGCATTGGATAAATTCAAGTTATTTAAAGCTGAAGTTGAAAATCAACATGATTTAAAGATTAAAATAGCATGGTCCGACCATGGGGGGAGTACTATGGTTGGCACACACCGTATGGACAAGTCCCTGGACCTTTTGCAAGATTTTTGCAAGAGAATGGTATAGTCGCCTAGTATTCTACACCGGACGAACCATAGCAGAATGGAGTAGCTGAAAGACGTAACCATACATTGATGGATATGGTGCGCAGCATGATGAGCTACTCCACTCTATCGCTGAGTTTATGGATGGAGGCGTTAAAAACCGCCATTCATATTCTCAATAGAGTGCCCAGCAAGTCGGTGCCTAAAACACCATACGAGCTATGGACAGGAAGAGTGTCTTCGCTAGTTCACCTATGTGTGTGGGGGAGCCCTGTAGAGGCAAAAGTGTTTAACCCAAATATTGGGAAATTGGAACCCAAGACAGTGAGTTGCCATTTTATTAGCTACCCTAAAAAGTCAAAAGGATATCGTTTCTACTATGCAGACAGGTAGAAAATGTTTGTGGAAATGAGACATGACATCTTCTTGGAGGATGATATGATGAGGGGGAGCATGGTAGCTCGAGAGATTGATCTTGAGGAGAAGCGAATATTTGTGCCCACTCCGATGAATCAAGAACCATTCTTCTCTCCACCTGTTGATACTGCGCCTGCAATGCATGACGTTGCTCAGTCAGCACCTGCTATGACTCCTAGTGTAGCGACAAAAAGAGAAATTTAGGAACATGTCATTCAGGATCCAACAGAACCCGTTGCCACACATGAGGGGGAGCCACAACAGCCTCAAGTGGAAAATATGCCAAATGTGGAGGCCAGTAGAAGGTCTTAACAAGCAAGAATATCAGCTATTTCTGATGACTATCAAGTCTATAATACAGAAGAATTTCATATGGAGGATGATCCCACCACATATGAAAAGTCCATGAGCAGTGTCCAAGCATGTGAATGTTGTAGGCCATGAAAGATAAAATGAAGTCTATGCATCTTAATGATGTTTGGGACTTGGAGGAAATTCCGAAAGGAGCCAAAATAGTAGGCTGTAAATGGGTGTACAAGATCAAATATGACTCTCGAGGGAAAATTGAAAAGTTTAAAGTGCGTCTTGTGGCAAAAGGCTTCACGCAAAGAGAAAGAATTGATTACAATGAGACCTTTTCTCCAGTCTCTTGTAAAGATTCTTTCAGGATTATAATGGCTCTAGTGGCACATTGTGACTTGGAATTACATCAGATGGATGTAAAGATGATGTTTCTGAATGGGGATTTAGACGAAAGAGTTTACATGGCACAACCAAAAGGTTTTGTCGTGCAAGGAATGGAAAATATGGGATGTCATCTAAAGCGATCCATTTATGGATTGAAACAAGCTTCAAGACAGTGATACTTGAAGTTTGATGGAACGATAAGGAAATTCAGGTTTCAAGAAAATGTAGAGGACAATTGCATTTATGCCAAGTTCAAGAATGGGAAATTTATTTTCCTAGTCTTGTATGTGGATGATATTCTACTCGATAGTAGTGATATCAGTCTAGTACATGAAACAAAGAAATTCTTGTCCTTGAATATCAATATGAAAGATCTTGGTGAAGTATCATATGTCTTGGGCATAGAAATTCACCGGGATAGGAAAAAGTATGCACTAGGACTGTCTCAAAGGACATATATAGAAAAGGTATTGAAGAAATTCAATATGCACAAATATAGTGCCACACCTGGTCCCATAGTAAAGGGCGATAAATATGGGTATTTTCAATGTCCCAAAAGTCAGTATGAGCTCAATGAAATGAAAGCGGTACCATATGCTTTAGCTATTGGAAGCCTACAGTATGCACAAGTGTGCACTCGCCCTAACTTGGCATTTGTCACCAGATTACTTGGCAGATTTCAAAGTAATCCAGGAATAGAGCACTGGAAATTGATTAAGAAAATCTTGCGCTATTTGCAAGGAACGAAAGATCTCATGTTGATATATAGAAGATCAGAGTCACTCCCAGTGGTGGGGTATTTGGATTCTGATTTTGCAAAGGATAATATGAAGTCAACATCGGGATACGTGTTCACTCTGGCAGGAGGATCTATTTCATGAAAAAGCTCCAAGCAGATGATTACTGCAGGGTCAATGATGTATGCCGAGTTTCTAACATGTTATGAGGCCACGGGACAGGTAAACTGGCTAAAGAAATTCATACCTGGTTTGGAAGTGGTCGATAGTATTGAAAGACCATTGAAGTTATACTACGACAATGAGCCTGTAGTAATATATGTTCATAATAATCAGTCTAGTGATGCTACCAAACACATTGACATAAAGTACTATGTTATGAAGGATAAAGTTCGAGATCAAACCATAAGTCTCAAGATGCTTGCAGATCCGCTCACGAAAGGCCTAACATCCAACTTGTTCAAGGAACACGTAGCCGGCATGGGATTGAGGGAAGCCTTATGATCTCTCGACTAGGGGCCCAAAGTTAAGGAAATGTATCTGTTTCTAAACAGAGATGCATATAGTGGTTGTTGATTCAATCAGGATTGACCATGACGATGATGCATGCTCTATGCGTAAATCTGTAGTGAAATGGAAAATGAAAGTAAATGAGAAGGTATAAGATCAAGGGGGAGAATGTTAGGTTGATCTCCCGGGTTGGGCCCAACAACCTTGTTCATGCGCCCTGATCGGGGGCGCCCAGCCTATTGGCTGGTGGGCCCCCGTCACACTGCGTAACATAAAAGGAGTGGGAGGCTGAAGGAACGCACACCAAGATTCACTGTGCCGTACTCCACCTCACCCTACAAACCCTAATCCGATCCAAGGAGGGGCGCAGCTAGTGACTGGACTGCTCACCGCCGCCGCCACTCGGATCTCACCGTCCTCGACTCTCCTCACCGACGGGAACGATTACATCGACGGCCCTTCACCGATGGCGCACAATGATGAATCCGCTAGGCACCGCGCAGATCGCAGCTATGCAGCGCCACCTCTCCAGCTCCGCGTCCGGTCAGTGCACTCACCTCTCCTCTCCCTCTAGCTCTTTGTTTCTCTTTCACATGTGATAGATCCGAACCCATGAACATGTCTAGCTCTCTCTCTAGTTGATGCCTAGATCCCAGGATCTAACACCGGCAGCCTTGTCCTCATGCTACGGTGGCTGGACAACCCGGTTCCCGCAAAGAATAAGGCCCTGGATCGTCTTCTCTGATCAGTCAGTTTGCGCATGGAATTTGATTCGAAGCGGCACAAGGAAGCAATTTAATTCCACGCACAGCGATTTGATTCTTGGCGGGGTCCAGAGATGCGGCTTCTCTTGGCCAATCAAGCAGCGGCGGCGGCGGCGGCAGAAACTCTAGAGGACGGCAGCAGCAGAAACGCTTCAGCACAGCAGCGACAGAAACGTACCAGGGCAGCGGCAGCGGTTGAAAATTGACCCACGATCGGATATTGGAAAAATAAAAAAAAAGCTAACGTGGAGTCTTTAAAAAAAAGGGAGCGTCTAATTTTCAGGTTTTGACCCTTAGATTTAGATCTAATGGATATAAAAAGATAATTTTTTCATAGTCTTTACATAATACTAATTAATATATCAACATATAATCCTATAAATAGATAAATAACAAAAGGAACAAAAAAAAACGGTGGTTGAAAGCAACGTCAATTTTCAGTTGACTGAAATTTAGGATTCTCGTTAAAAAAAATAGAGTCCAAGTTTTGGATAGTCTGTTGGAATACCACTACTTTTAGGTGTGTTTTTTATTTTTACAAATAAAAAAATTCTTTAAATTTAGCTAATAGAATACAAAGACTGTTGGAGATCGATGCTCTAATAGTGTTTTTGAAAACTCTTTCGTTATGCACTCATCTCAGATCGCACAGATGGCATGGTCAAAGCATCATCCAGGACCTCATAATTTCTTGTCAAGTGCTATCATATACAAAATGTATAGTTTTCGTTGTTACTGAATTCTGAATGATATGACAGGCTTACAGAGGTGTTGAGTCACAAAACGAGTTCTAAACTCAAACAGGATACATGATTTTCATGTCCAAGGCACGTCAACTTATAGATGTATACTTCATGAAAGGAACAATCAGATTATGATTCTGGTCAGTAGGAAATAGAGCTGACAAAAAAAGAACAAGCTGGCATTATGTAATTCTTAACTATTAAGTGTTCATGTATTGATCAGCGATCACTTTACTCAGTTATTATGGGAGCGTCTAATTTTTAATCGATTAAAAATAAGGATTCCTTTCAATCAATGCTTTTGACCCTTGATCTAGATCCAATGGATATAAAAAAACAACTCTTGTCTATAATCTATACATAACACTAATTAATATATATAATCCTACAAATAAATAAATAATAAAAGAATTAAACAAAAGATCCTCATGAACCACCATGCATTGAAAAATACCGTTGATTGAAAGAAGCCTTGTTTTCAATCGACTGAAAACAAGCATTTCCGAGTTATTAATAATGACCAGATCCTATACCGCTTAGTGCAGAACATTCCAACATTGATTTGTTGCTCCCCGTGATCAGATTAGCACGTCAGTTTATCAGCGTAATGGCCACGCGCACATAAGCATGTAAATGGTGACAGTGAAATGCCAATTCGTGGTTCAGAATTTTCGGAGAAACCATGAAAAGATATCAGTCACATGTCTACTAAATTTTCATTCCACATAACCTGCAGAGATTCGTAAAATGACACTTACAACACATTATTGAACTCAGGCAGTACACAATTGGCCTTATTCTGGTTAGAATTAGCAATCTAATTGCTAAAATATCAGTGTAATGTTCAGTTTACAATTGAGCTGTGAACCGCAACAAACAAATCAAAATTTACAAGACCGTTTCATCTGCAATTTACAACAACCCTCCACAATGTATTTTTTGTGACACCCAGGGTGTCATGAATACTAGAGTGACAAACCTAAACACATCAAGTAACCATAATATAGCCCATTAAAAAAATGGAGAAAATTGAATGCTATTGAATGAAATTTGATCAAATTTGAGCAAGGTTTGAACTAGAGGTCAAATATTTTCAATGCAACTTATTTATCTCAAAACTTTATGCTGTAGGGTAGGGATAAATATAATTTTGAGCAAAATTCCAAATTTTTATTCCATGATTAAGTGTCCTAAATAAATGCCTAAAGACTTAAAAACATACCGTGTTTGAAAAATTATCCATTTAAATTTAAATGCAACTTGTTAAACATACTTATTTTCTAAATTACGAAGATACCATGACGAACTCATATTTTTGTTTTTGCAAACTCAGCTCTAGATTAATACATATGCTAAACAGAGACCTCATTTTTCGAAAATTTAAGAAAAAGATAATCCATGTCGATCCCACCCGTCAGTTGCTCAGCCTTCTTCTTCCTCCATTGGCTGCCGTGGGCGGCAAGACTGCGCGTGGCGGCCGTGAACCGGCCCCTGCTCCCCTGGTCGGAATCCAAGCTGCAAAACCGCGGCGTGCCCCCGTTACCATCCTGCAGTGCCGTCTCTTTCTCCCTCTTCCCTCCTCTTGCACACACCACCCGCCATTGAAGCTCTCTCTGAGCTCTCTGTTCCAGGCGCGTGCAGCCACCGAAGCTCGAGCTTGGCCGTGTGCAGCTGCTTCTGGTACTCCTCGCTCCTTCCCTAGGGTCCCCGGTGCTGCTCTTGGCCCGAGCCTGCCGCGCGAGCCCATCTTCTCCGAGGCCGGCGAGCCCGAGTCCGAGCCGCTTCATCGCCGATGCCCCGCTCTATGGTCAGCCATACTTCAATTCCTTGCAATTTAAGCTTGTTGATACTCCCCAGAGCGCGTGTGACCTCTTGCATGTCTAGATCCCGCCATGGTTTCGATGGATTTGAAGATTTCCTCGCCGTCGGTAAACTCCGCCACCCCGACGTCGACCTCCGC
Organism: Eleusine indica; assembly: GCA_030378355.1. Classification (NCBI taxonomy): domain Eukaryota; kingdom Viridiplantae; phylum Streptophyta; class Magnoliopsida; order Poales; family Poaceae; genus Eleusine; species Eleusine indica. Next base: position 19,450,696 of record CM059502.1, read on the forward strand.
CCTCCGGTCCTCCTACTCGTCGTCCATCCTCACGCCGCCCTTCTCCGTGCTCAGGTGACACTCTCCGAACAATATCCAGCCCGTCTCGCTCCTTGCCCTCGTCACGCGACACTACCGAACCCCGCCCCTGTTCCGCGCGCAGCCGACAACCGTTCTCCGGTCACCGCTGGTGGTCGCTGACCCCTCCATGAGATGCGTGCCAATGCGTAGATCATTTTTCCCCTTGGGCCCAACCCCAACCAAGTCTCGAAGTGCCCTACGGCAAGCTCGCCGGCCAGCGCCGCCTAGCTCCGATGAGAGCTCGCCTGCGTGCGGGAGGTGACGTGTGAAATGATTTTTCTTTTGAATATTTAATCCAAAAAATGAACAAAATTTGTAAAATCCATTGTGAATGATTTACTCAGTAGAAAACTATAAAACAAAATTCTTTGGATTCAAGAAGATGGTATCTACCTAATGGAGTTGTTAGAATGGCATGAAAAGTTATAGATATTTGTACAAATTTACTTTTTTGATTTGCATGTTTGCTCCACATATGATAAAATATGACCTTATAAATGACAAGGTCATGCATGAAGGATTCATGGTGTTTCATTGGGCACATATATGAATTAAAATACTCATGTCATGTTATAGAATATAGAGTTATCTGAATAATTCTGTTCTGAATCAATAAAATGCTAGAAAAAAAATGAGCATGCTATAATGCCCATTCTTGCTCCGCAATCCATGCTATGCCATGTACTATACTCCCATGCCACGAAATAAAATTCTACCACTAAGCATTTGCAGCCAATGGCTTATTTCATCTCAAGCATGATTAGGTTTGTCATGTTCGTAGCAATTAATTGGTGCAACTTGTTTCAATAAAAATAATGCTCAAAGTCCTTATTTGGTGCATGTAATTGGTGTGCCAAATTTCGTGCCCATAGATCCTGCATGAGTTCATGTTTCACATTTGTTTTCTTATGGCATTGTATCTGCCAAATCACCACACAATATTCCCTGAATTAATTCTCGTTATTTGATCTGTACTAATTAATTAGATTCTATATTGTTTCAATTATTAAGCATAAATGGCTCCATGCATGTTAATAAAACTTGGTCTAAATGTTACCCCGACATGTTCTACCTGTAGTAAATTCTCTTAGACATATGTCATCTGGAACCATGCTAAATTAATTATTTTGTAAATGAGCTTAGTTATACACTTGGATATATAGCTAACCATTTGGCTCTATTTATATGCAATCACTGCATGCCTAGCAGACTCTTAAGCACTTTGGAATAGTGGTTCATTACTTATCTACTTCTCATGTTTCATATACACCCTCATTGCTCGAATCTACACATGCCTACCTTATCTGATTACACAACCGTTAACAAAATGAAATTGATGAAGAAAATACGCAAAGTGAGCTTACACTAATATACAAACTAAACCTGATCTTTTACACATCACACACACGCGCGCGCCGTACTTTTTTACATGTTATCTAATTAAATTACTGGAGTCCATAAAGAAAATACACAAAATATCCCATTCAATATCTCTAACTTACATCTTTGCAATACAATGACCCCATGTGCTCATTATAACAACCAGTCTTATATTAATAGACTACGATGAATCTTCTCTCACGCACAGCATCATATTTGCATCATGTAGATACCGAGGTGAACCACGTGGAGTCGGGAACGGACCAGGAGCCAGAAGGGCAAGGGGGTGATCCCACTAGCCAAGACCAAGCTCAAGGCAAGCCCCGGTGCATTCCATCAGTTTTCATTGCTTTTATTTTATCACTAGATAGTGTGATATAGGCTTGTCTGTGCATTAAGTTTATAAGAGTTGTTTGTAAACCTAGCGTTGTAGTTCGTTTCGTTTACCTATTGATAGCCTTAGGACGTTAGAGGCTCTGCTTAATTAGGACAATGACTCAGCGAGTGGTAAAGGACCACTCGTAGTTGAGTTGTATATCTAACTAGGGAATGGCTATACAGAGTCTTGAATGGGATAATAATAAAGACCAGACGGACAACTAGGTGGAAAGGAAAGGACAACATGTCTTCAAGGAGGTAGCCCCATCAGAGTCACTTAAGGCCTGCGTCGTGTCCGGTCCTATGGGATCAAGTTTGAACGTACTGTTTGCATGCTGGAGTTTATGGGCCCACTAAACTCATGTAGCTACCACTACTGCCTGGTCGGAAGAGAACCTTCTCCTTTTTTGGTGGAATTGGGGCTGAGAGGAGGGAGTAATCTACCCACGGATGGCGGGACACATCGCATTAGGGGACCCTTCTCAGGGACTCTAGACCCGGAAGACCTTGTAGTACCGTATGCAAAATGTTGCTCCATGCAGCTTCCATGAAGCGCGTATGGGACGTGGAAGCAGGTTTCTTCTGCATGACGTAAAGGGATGTGAGTAGCTGCCACTCACAGTAACGAGTACCACTTGATCGCTACTCCGGAACGTAGTAAGAAGAATAATATGATGAAGGGGTTCAAATATTGCTTTATGGAATTATTACTAATGTATTGCAACCATGCTTGTTGTAGTTATAGTGCAAACTAAATTTACGATTTTGCATGACAACTTAACTTAATGCTAAAACAGGAAAAATAAAGATACACCTCTAGGCTAGCTTTTGGCAACTCAAACTCTACCCTTAGCCTGTGCATGTCTAGAAGTCAGCTATAGTTGGCCATTTTGACAGGTAAATCTTGTTGAGTATTAGTTGCTCAGGGTGTAGCTATATATGGTTTTCAAATGATCATGGGAAGTTCCACTGGGAAGGCCAGCGTTCTGACTGTTGGAACATCAAGTGAGAGCGGTGCACCGACTATGAGGAGGAGAAGTCCGTTGATTGCCGGTATGGTGTTTTGGGCAGAACACCTATCCTTACAAGATGTCATATGTGTATCGCTGTGAAAGGGTGACTATATCTTACTTATTCCGTTGGACCATTTTATTAATGTTAAACTATTTCGCTTCTGCACTTTTAAAAACTCTGGTTTATAACTTAAATTTGAATTTATGTAAAACTCTATCTTTGTCTAAGTTCTTGTTGCAAGCTTTGTTATTTTTGTCATGGTTTGTACTATTGGGTGTCACAGCGCGTGTTGCCAATTGAGAAAGATCCTAGAATAGAATCGTCTCCATGGTAAGGCGGTTCTGTTACAGTGTGATATCAGAGCTATCTCGGTAGTAGTACAACATTCGAAGACATATTTTTGAATACCCCATTACGAACATGTTAGGACGTGCCCATTAAGGTCTATAATAGTTATGAACAGGTGGTAAGCTAACTATTGACTGCAACCTAGGCATAGATTTACATTACTGCAAAAGTTACTCTTCTAGAATGACGCACCTACGCTTAGTTAAGCGAGTAAGTTGCAAAATGCTCGTACTCTTCGGTTAGCGGATTGTCATGAGGCATCCCTACCCAAGTGGGTTGAATGGGAGTCCTTGTTCTTCGGAATGCATGAGTCGTCTATCACGGATGCCATAGTGAACTTCCCACCATGTGATTTCGATCGTGGACGCTTTTCTCCAGAAAGTGGCCTACCTGGGGTGCAGCCCGTATGGAATGTGCTACGGGGTGTATTTAAATTCTTGTCAAAAGATATTATCTATCTATCATCTATGTTGGGTTGGTGGAAATTTTTCTGCAGGTACGTTAACCACGATTCGCGTAAGAAACTTATAGAATACGATTAACTTGAGAGATCGCCCGCCACCGAATATACATATGGTCCTATTTGTGGCCAAGTGTTTTGTTTTGTGAGGACATGTAGGCCGAAAGCATGTGCATTCATTGAAATGTTAAAGCATTAAGTCATTATGCAAAAACTGAAATTTCAGCAAGCCGTCACTGACATAAAACATCATATCTCCTCGCACATTAAGTCAAATCATGCAAATAAATAGTTGTTAGAATCATGAATAAACTATCTCTTTTATTAGTAATAATTTTTCTTTAAAAATTTCCGGGTAATACCATTTTTGGTCCGTCTGAGTCTGCATGTCGATAGGGTGTTGTGGAATACTTACCTTACCAGTATCCATAGATATGCCTAAGTCGGTAGATGACCGGGTGGCCCACTAATAAGGGAACCGACCGAGTCAACTTGGAGCACAAGACAATTAGAGATAGACTTTCTGTATAAATCCTTGTAGACTATGAGTAGGACTCTTCATATACCCCCTGCCGACCGGATATAAAAGGCGGCAGGGAACCCCCATCAAGGGCACCAGGCAACACCAGATTCATAATAAGCAATACAACCACCGAACACAAGACGTAGGGTTTTTACTCTCATTGAGGGGACCCAAACCTGTATAACTTGATGTCTTGTGTCTTAACAATTGAGTTCTTAATCCCGACGTGGCCCTATAAATATATTGCCAAGTATAAGTCTCGACAGTTGGCACGCCAGGAAGGGGACAAGGCTCGCCGGGATTCACCGTCGACTTCGATGGCAGAGATTCCCACCATCTAGTAGTCACCAGACTTCAAGTTCTCCTTTGGGTCACTCGACTTCACCGTCGACCCCAATGGAGCACTAGGCCTCGACAATTACCGATCTGACTCGGCTGCAGCCAATTCCATGACGCGATCACCGAGCTCGTCAGATCTGATCCCTGCATTGGTTCCACTCGGATTCAGTGACATAGACCTACCCATCAGGTACGACTCTAAGTCGATCCGTTCCTTTGATAAGGACTCGGATGGATCTACTTGCCTATATCCTCTGGCCATAAATATGGTCGAGGTCAAGGAAAACCCACCAACCAATGATGGGGACAATGACGATGGTAACGACGGTCACACCAATGATGGCCACATCAATGATGGTCGAGGTGAAGAAGGTCGAAGAGAAGAAGACCCCGAAGAGGTCACTGCATCGAACGGTCTCCGTTGACGACCAAGAGGATCTCACGGATCCCGTCTGGCATGATGATTAGACCTCGAGGAGTTGGAGATTGAAGTAGATGGTGTCATTGTCTACGACACCCCTCAAAACAACATCACTGGAGCAAAAACACTGCTCGACAGCTTGATGGCTGACGCGACATATCAAACTCCCGTGATGCAGAAGGCGGTAGCCATGCTCAAAGCAGCTGCCGTTCATGACGCGGGCAAGGACAAACCACAATCAGTGGTAAGTTCTAGCCATGCAACTTCGCGCGGTTGACGACGTAGAGATCTGAGGAATTCCCTCACCCCTCACGACGGTTGGGATACCATCAACTCTCACACTGAAGAGCAGATTCAGGATGAACGACGTCACGAGGAGGAACGCCGCAATCGGAGGACTGACGATCGACGGGGTGACCGACGGGACGACCAACCGGACAACCGGCGGGACGACCGATAGGATAACCGATGGGAGGAACGACGCAATACACCTCCGAGAGATAACCGTGACGACCGACGTCGATGAGACGATCGGGACCGGCGCAAAAATCATAATGAATACAATCGGCGGCATAGCCATGATGACGACATTGGCCCTCGCCATAATCGCCGCGTGTCTTCATCTTCCCAGTCACCAGACCAACAACGGAGGTCGACCACCCCCTATGATGAGGAGTTCGACGGGATCAAGGCCTACATACCTGAGCTTCGCATAGCTCGGTGGCTGAAAGGATTCAAGTCGATCCCCATCGAGAAGTACGATGGTCAGACCAATCCTCAGGAGTGGCTTCAGCTCTATAGCATGACTATTCGGTGGGCTGGAGGCGACACCTATGTGATGGCCAACTATCTGCCGGTCTGCCTTGAGCCAGCCGTACGGAGAGATCGATCACTTCATGGGGCGACCTCAACAAGAAGTTCATAGAGAGCTTCCAAGCTACCTGCAACCGACCGGGCAACCACTTCGACCTCACCCAGATCAAGCAGAAATTTGACGAGTCCCTGTGCGACTACATCAAGCGATTCTACACCAAGAAGATCGTGATCCCCAATATTCAGGACCAGTACATCATCAAGGCCTTCCAAGGAGACATTCAGAGCGATGAGCTAGTTCGGGAGATCGGTCAGAGGAATCATGACCTCAAATTGACCGCTCGGGATTGCTTCGAGATCACTGACAAGTTTGCGTCAGGAGAGTCGGCTCTGTACGACATTTGCGGCAAAGGCAAGGAGAAGCGCTCGGACAAGCCGAAGTCCTCCAAGAAGGACAAGAAGAGGAAGACTAAGAACATGGTCGCTGCCATAGACCGAATGATGAAGAATCCTCGGATGAACCAGCAGACCAGGGACGACTTGCTGAGTGGCCCGTGCCTGTGGCATCCAAAGGGATACCACAAAGCAAAGGACTATTACCGACTGAAAGGCTTCGTGACTGTCGTGCTGAAAGTGGCCAAAGATCCACCAAGGCGCAATGGCAAAGACAAGGCTGATGACGGTGACGACAAGGATGAGGAAGGAGAGTTCTAGGAGCCCTGAAAGGAAGTCAACTTCATATTCGGAGGCCCGGATGCCTACACGTCCAAACGTAAGCCAAAGCTAGTGCTGAAAGTGCCTAGAGGGGGGTGAATAGGCGATAATCCCTAAAAACGACTTAATAATAAAAGTTAAATGCGCAGTCGATGATTGTGAGTTAAGTCCAAGGACTTGCTTGATGACTCGAGATGGAAGAGTAAATCGGCCGACTCAAAATTAATTCTAGTGCAAGGCAAGCTAGGAGCAAGCAAATACAAGCTAAGGGAAGCTGTAGAAGCAAGGGTAAAATCTAGCATGCAAGCTACACATGAAATCTTAAGGAATAGAGAGCAAACCCTAACAAGGAAGTTTATAAGCAATAAGGGGTAAATAAAGAACAAGTAAAGGAGCACAAAGGACACATGTGATTTTTCACCAAAGTTCAGCTCGACAAAGAAGCCTCCATCTCCGTTGAGGGATGCACAAAGGATCGAGTCTCTTTCAACCCTTAACCTCTCCAAGTGACCAATAAGATCAAACTTGTCTTTTCACTAGAAACTCCACAAAGAAGGGGTCAAAACAAACTTCCTGAGGCATCACCACATAAGTTGGGAGCTCTACGGGCACCTCTAACCGTCTAAGGGATGAATCCCCAAGAGTAACAAACACAAGAGTTATCGGTGACGAGGTTGAACCAAGTGCTCGAGAGAATGAAAGCTTGGAGATGTTGAAGCACTTGAATCTTCTCTCAATCCCTTCACAAATCAAGAGTGGAAGCAAGGGAGGAGAGTTGGGGAGAGCAAAGTGATCTTGAGAGTGTTTTTGAGTGGAATGAGTGACAAACCGGCCAAAAGGCGAGATGGAGTTCTATTTATAGCCCAATGAGAAAAAGAGCTGTTGGAGAGCCAACTTCTCAGATCTATGTCAGACAAGTCCGATGGTCATCAGACATATCCGATGACTCAAGGTGGCGCATGAACTAGAGTCCGACAGACTTAGCCGATGCCTCGGACATGTCCGACAACTCTCGGTGGCTGAGGAATTGAAGTCTGATAGAGATGTCCGATGCCTCGGACAAGACTGAGACCATCGGACAAGTCCGACGGCACAGGGTGGCAGAGGAACTGGAGACTGATGAAAAAATCCGATGCGTCGGACTTTCCTCATGTCATCGACAAGTCCGATGGCTGTCGGACAAGTCTGACGATCCAGAGTGGCAACTAAACTGTAGTCCGATGGACTTGTCCGATACGTCAGACCAGTCCAATAATTTGGCTCTAGAAAGAAATATTTTGGCTGGGAAAAAGGATTTTTGCACTTGGATCATTTTTACTTCATACTCTTGTGTCCCTCCTAATAGTACGGCTTCCCTACACTCAAGAAAATAAAAAGATAGTCTTCATGAACTTGATTCTTGAGTGCATTTTTAGATTCAACATGGAGCAATTTACATCTTCTTTTTCTCCTTTTTTATTCTATGCATTTCATTTATCATATTTGGGCTGTCATCTACACACAAGATCAGTTAAAATATTAGTTCATTCTTAATTATATTGACGCCAATCACCAAAATAAAATTAAGGGCCTAGATGCGCTTTCAGAAGCTACGAGAGATCAATTCCGTAGAGCCTGCGACGCCCGAGTACATGAGGTGGTCTGAAATACCGATTACGTTTGATTGGTCGGATCACCCCAGGCACCTGCCCAAGCCAGGTCGCTACCCACTTGTGCTCGCGGCAACGATGACGGGGGTCAAGTTCAACAAAGTACTCATCGATGGAGGAAGCAACTTTGACTTGATCTTCACCAAGACTCTCACGGAGCTAGGCTTATCGGTCAATGACCTCCAGCCAATTTCCTCTCCCTTCTATGGGATCGTGCCGGGCTACACCTCTGTTCCTATTGGACAGATTGCTCTGCTTGTCACCTTTGGAACCCGTGAGAACTTTAGGACTGAGCGTGTCATCTTCTAGGTGGTCGACTTCGAATCTGCTTACCACGCCATCCTCGGCAGACCGGCGATGGCAAAATTCATGGCGGTCCTGCATTACCCATACCTCACTCCCAAGATGCCAGATCCCAAAGGAATCATCTCCTTCCACTCTGATCTTTGGAATTCTTTCGATTGCGATATGCAGAGTTGTGAGATGGCCGACCGACAGTTGATGTTGTCCGACCGACTAGAGATCCAGAAGGCAGTCAGCAACGAGGTGCAGATCGACGCGGAGATCCTCACGAAGAAGCCCACCAAGGAAAAGATCCAAATGGACAACATCCCTACCAAGGAAATCTCGCTCGACCCGGAGGACCCTGCTAAGGTCACTTATGCAGGGCTGACCTCGAAGAGAAATAGGAACTCTTTTCCTCTTGAAAAACAGGGACATCTTTGCATGGAAGCCCTCTGATATGCCGGGAGTTCCTAGGGAAAAGATTGAGCCCGAATTAAGGGTGCCTTTTGGAGCCACCCCTGTCAAGCAAAGGCTTAGAAGATTCACACAAGACCGCAAGGACGCCATGAAGAAGGAGATAGCTAGATTACTAGATGTTAAGTTTATAAAGGAAATGTACCATCCTGATTGGCTGGAAAATCTAGTCCTTGTACCCAAGAAGAATAAAGAGTGGCGGATGTGCGTTGATTATACCGATTTGAACAAGGTCTGTCCTAAGGACCCCTTCGCTCTGCCATGCATCGACTAGATCGTAGACTCAATAGCCGGGTGTGAGCTTTTAAGCTTTCTGGATGCCTATTCAGGCTATCACTAGATCCCACTAAAAGTCAAAGATCAAATCAAGACTTCCTTTATAACTCCCTTCGGCGCCTACTGCTTTATAACAATGTCGTTCAGTCTGAAAAATAATGGCACGACTTACCAATATGGCATTCAACATTGCCTCAAAACTCAGATCGGTCGGAATGCGGAAGCGTACATTGATGACATCGTGGTAAAGACTCGGAACGTTGAAGAACTTCTCTCTGACTTGGTAGAGACATTTGACAAATTGAAGCATTACTCGATGAAGCTGAATCCTAAAAAGTATGTTTTTGTGGTTCCTTCAGGAAAGCTACTCAGTTACATCCTTTCAAAATAAGGTATAGAGGCTAACCCGGATAAAATCAAGGCGATCCTTGATATGGGGCCACCTAACTCTCAAAGGGGTGTGCAGAAGCTGACCGGATGTATGGCATCCTTGAGTCGCTTTATTTCCCGATTGGGGGTCAAAGGTCTACCGTTCTTCAAATTGCTCAAGAAGTTGGATGACTTTATTTGGAGGACAAGGCGCAGTCGGCTTTGGAAGAGTTGAAGGTTCACCTCAGCAGCATTCCAGTCTTAGTGCCTCTGAAGCCACAAGAGAAGCTTCAGCTCTACATTTCAGTCACAACTCAAGTTGTGAGTACCGTTTTAACAGTCGACCGAGAGGAACAGGGTCATGTACAAAAAGTACAATACTCGGTGTATTTCGTTAGCGAGGTTCTTAATGCCTCCAAAATACGATATCACCAGATCCTGAAGCTGGTGTATGTGCTCTTGATCACCTCGAGGAAGTTGAAGCATTATTTTCAAGCTCATCCAATCTAAGTTCATACAACTTTCATGCTCGGAGAGGTTTCTCATAACCGTGGGGCGGTCAGCAAGATTTCATAGTGGGCGGTCGAACTTGGTCAGTACACCATTATGTTCGTACCTCGATTGGCGATCAAAGGACAAGCGTTGGCTAACTTCGTTTCCGAGATTCAGATGCCGCCTGCACCACAAGACATTGAGTACTGGAGGATGTACTTTGACGGGTCACTCCAGCTACTAGGAGCGGGTGCGGGAATTATGCTCATCTCGCCTCAAGGAGAGAAACTTATATGTTCTCCAGATCAAGTTTCACGCGTCCAATAATGCTGCAGAGTATGAAGCTCTTCTACACGGTCTGCGCATTGCCATATCACTCAGCATTCAGCGCCTTGACATCTTTGGTGACTCGGCTCTGGTCATCAACCAGGTCACTAAGAATTGGAACTGTGTGGATGACAATATGGCTGCCTACTGCCAAGAAATAAGGAAGCTCAAAGACAAGTTTGATGGACTGAAGTTCACACATGTTCTTCGTGATAATAATCAAGCGGTTGATGAGATAGCCAAGATGGGTTCGTCGTGATCGTCTCGATAGGTGTGAAAACTGAATTTCAGGTTTCATAATCTGTTTTGCAATGGGCATAACTTTTTGCTCAGACCACCTCTAGGGCTGTATAAGCACTTTCTAGAAAAGTTGCGAAATGTTCTCTTATTTTGGTATTCTGACCATCCATTTTCATGTCTTATAACATACGTTTATGAGCCCATTTTCAAATCAACATTATTCTATCCACTAATACAGTCCAGCAAACCAATAGTAACTTGTAAATTATATATCTTGAGTTGTAAGTATTGGATGGAGGCATGTAAATATGCATTAGAAAGGTGTTAAAACCTTCCATAAGACTGATAGTTTACTTTTATGATTAAAGGCATAGTAATCTAGATTTTGGCCCTTTTTTTTTAGAAGAAATGCAGTGTTGTCCATAGCAGATTTTCAGACATCGGTAGTCAACTTGAAAAATTCATAGCTCCTGAACCTTTTATTGGATTGATGTGTATAAATACTAGTTACAAATATACTAAATTTGTCTACAAGTTTGGTATTCATTGGTTTCACTGATTTTGCACTTAAGATAGCTGCTTTTGTGTTTTAGTGGTTGCTGTACAGTTAAGGCAGAACTGAACGTATTGTGAAACTTTTGGAGAAGTATATTTTTTGGTACTGCAACGGCTTGGATAGCTACCCATCACCATTACGGTTGTTTTGCCTTGCTGAGCTGCACTTTTTCATGCGAGGAGCACATTGAACCTCTTGGCAACTTCCTTATTTTGTTGTGTGTTCTCCTCAATATCCCTATAACTTCTCTTGCCATCAAAACCTTGATAATCCTCCACCATAAGCAAAGTTTTACCTACAATGTCTCTGCCATGAGAATCTCAACCAAATAAAATCAAGGGAATCCCTTATGAGCCACTGAATGTTACCTAAATCCCCTATTTGCCACTGGAAAAGTTTTGATCCCTTACCAGCCATCACTTAAAATTTTTGTTCCCTTACGTGCCACTTCCGTTAGTGGATAGATAAAAAAGGGAGGAAAAGACCATTGTACCCCTTTCTTCTACCTTCAGCCAGCGAGCTTGGGCGGAGGTGCGGTGAGCTCGAGCGCGGACGTCGACAGGCAGAGACGTGGCGAGCTTGGACGCGAGTGTCGGCGGGCGGAGGCGCGGCGAGGTCGAGCCTGGGTGAAAACGCAGCGAGGTCAGGCCCGAGTGGAGGCGGGCGGAGGCGGGCACGAGCATCAGAGGCGTCGGCAAGCTTGGCCATGGAGCTTGGACCCCGACCATGGGGGGGGGGGGTAATTTAGCTATCTTTCAGGGGTACACAAGGGATTCTCTCAATAAAATCTGAGGCACGAATCATAAGAATTTATATAGCCTTATAATGTGCATAAGTATAATGGTGTGCATTGCAACATTACAAACTCGCATTGGAGCATTTTCCATATGCGTCACGAATATGCATGAAGCATCATCCATGCACCATATCATGTGAACCATATTGCAATCATTCATATCTGAACCATGTGATCATATGCATCATGATTTGAACATTTTGCATGTGCACCATGAATAACTCATCATGTTATGTGCATCAAAACATATGCACCATAACATTCGGGTTACCAATGTGATGCATTTGGATACTCATTAATGATCAATATGCATGAATAATTAACATTGAGCAACAATGTAGTTTTTGATTATCCTTGTTGCTGAACCGAATTTTGTTGGCTGCTCTGCAATCACCTTTGCCACTTGGGAGCAAGCAAGAGACCTATGCCTTGATAATCTATTTTATTTTGACCCCCACTAGATTTGGACGTCCTTGCATTATTGAGTTTTTGTCAAGCTATAATAAATTATCTACGAGGTTGATTCCCTTGTTTGTTTGGTCCAGTCGAGCATCAACTCGTGATTGCCTTTTGATAACTTATTGGCCACAAGCAATATGTCAAATGTTTCCCCACCCCCTCCTTGTCGTCTTATGTCACCGATTTGTCATTTCCTAGATTTGTGATTGGTGGCATTTCTTAACATCATCACTAAGTTACCTTAGCAATGAAGCCAAAAATGTTTGTTGGTAATCTTTAACGAATGCAGTTAATCTCCAAGCGCACAAAAAATACGTTGTAGCATTTCACTCGAAAGTATTCAGGGCGTTGTATTTGTTTTATCCCAAAGGAAGGCATAGGTCGATCAAGGTATCACCATGTTCTAAACAAGCATGATGGATTATAAGGCAATGTCCTCATAGAGGTAAGTATATATGATAATTCATGGTAGTGGACACACAGAGAGCATACTCTAGATAAATAAACCTAGTCTAGTGGAGAAGGACAAAGAAAGAGCTACATTCCTATATTGCTTTTTATATACTTGCATAGTCTATGTTATACTATTATACAAATACATAACAGTGCAAGACAATTAGATCATCACACCCGGCAAAGAGCCTATTGCATAACTGAACGTGGAGGATTTCAATAGAAAGATAGGGCCATCACCACCTACTACCTACCTCTAGCAATCCGTGGACTACATGATAAATAATGCATTCTATTGATCTAAGCACCACACTTACATCTCTAAAACAATACTCCTAATCCCGTAATGATTAATTAGAAAAGGAGCAATCACATTTAAGTGAACACTAAGCACGTGGAAATGATCTAAGTCAAACATTAGTTATGTACTACTATACAATATAAATGAAGACTATAGTAAGGGCTTATGTCTAACGTGGTAATATAGTATAACCATACTACTAACATGCAAGCATACTAACCATATACATGAATGAATCATATAATCAAACAAGGAACATATGACCCAAGCACAACTATATAAAAGGACTAAATAAATTAAATAGAATAAAGTCTTACAAAAGGAGAAAGATACAAGAGGCATACCATAACTTCAAGGAAGACTTGGGAACTGAAGAGGACTCTATTCTAAGCTTAACTCCACTAAAACTAGAGGGAAATTCGAAATGACTAAGAGGATTATGCTTCTTGGTGTGTGTAGAGGAGTGAGGCACAACCTTCCTTTTATAGATGTCCAAAGGAAGTTCTGAGGTCAGTAACTCCGGCCCTAAACGGGACAACCGCCTTTGGGAAGTCAGTGGGGAACTGCCATACGAAGATGGGCCCTAGTGGGCAGCCTCCTGTTCGACCGAACAGGGGTGGGGCCCACTCGGGTCCTGCCGCCTCAGGAGCCCTGACAGGTGGGTCCCATTGCCTAGTGACATAGTAAGGTCGGCTGTTGAGGTGATTTGCTTCTGTATGTGGGCCATTCAATCTGTGTACTTTGCAGTGATCGGCCGGAAGTTCATTTCCACAGATCATTAGGCATTTCTTCACTCCTTTTATGCACTTTCCCTGCATGTGAGTATTTCTCCAAGTACTAGTGGAACCTTATTATTCTAACTAAAATACATGGTGAGAATGTTAAATCCTTCTTTATTTTGAGTAATGTTGATGGCTAGAAATGATAGTTAACGACCGTTAAGAGTGATCCTTCATCACTTTGTTTGATCTGAATCCAAATTTCTAGTCGTGTCATTTGTTACTATATATTTTTCTATCATGTCAAAGTCCATTTTTACCACTACCTTCCAAACTTTAGAAAATTCTAAGCAGCCAAGTTGAGACAGAAGAGCTATGCTGATAAAAGATGTCGCCCGCACGAGTTTTAAGTTGATGATCAGGAATGACTTTGGGTGTCATCTGCCAAAGGTGTACAACGGTTTAAAGTCTGAGAAAAACTAGAGTAGCAAACTTCAGCTCTCAGTCGAACTCGTTGGTGTGCACGGCGCATTCCACATGTTCCAACTCAAGAAATGATGAAAACCACTCGTGGACTTCTCCTTGGAAGGTACGGAACAACTACAATCTGACTTGACTTACACCAAACACCCAATGGAAGTGCTCGATGAAGAGGGGAGAGTTAGTGTTGGAAGACAACCAAGTTCTTCAAGGTTCCATAGAGCAACCAGACTGAGGAGGGAGCCACTTGGAAATCAAAAGAATTTCTACGTAGCCATTATTTAGAGTTCTTCGACCAAACTAAACTCTTTCACCCTCCTTAAATCCCAGGACAAGATTTCTTTAAAGGGGAGGGCTGTGACACCCAGTGTGTCATGAATACCAGAGTGACAAACCTAGACACATCAAGTAACCATAATAGAGCCCATTAAAAAAATGGAGACAATTGAATGCTATTTGAATTAAATTTGATCAAATTTGGAAAAGGTTTGAACTACAAGTCAAATATTTTCAACGTAACTTAGGGCTCCCAAACAGTTATGCTACAGGGAAGGGGGAAATATAATTTTGAGCTAAATTTCAAATTTTTATTCCATGATTAAGTGCCCTAAATAAATGCCTAAAGACATAAAAATATACTATGTTTGAAAAATCTCCATTGAACATACTCATTTTCTAAATTACGGGCATATCATGGAGAACACACCCATATTTTTGTTTTTGCAAATTCAACTCTGGATTAATACATATGCTAATAGATAGAGACCTCATTTTTATAAATTTTAAGAAAAAGAAAATCCATGTGGGTCCCACCCATCATCTGCTCATTCCGGCCTTCTTCTTCCTCCATTAGCTCCCGTGGGTGGCAACAATGCACGTGGCGCCCGTACACCGGCCCCTGCTCCCCTGGTCGAAATCCCAGCTGCAAAACTGCGACGCGCCCGAGTTTCCACCCTGCAGTGCTGTCTCTTTCTCCCTCTTCCCTCCTCGCGCACACACCACCCGCCATTGAAGCTCTCTCTGGGCTCTCTGCTCGAGGCGCGTCCATCCACCGAAGCTCGAGCTCGGCCATGTGCAGATGCATCTTGTACTCCTCGCTCCATCCCCAGGGTCCCCGTTGCTGCTCTCGGCCCGAGCCTGCCGCGCGAGCCCATCTTCTCCGAGTTCGAGCCACTTCACCGCTTATTCCCCGCTCTATGGTAAACTATACTTCAATTCCTTGCAAATGAAGCTTGTTGATATTCCCCAGAGTGCGTGTGACCTCTTGCATGTGTAGATCCCGCCATGGTTTCGATGGATTTAAAGCTTTCCTCGCCGCCGGCGAACTCCGCCACCCCGTCATCAACCTCTACCCTCTGACCCTCCTACTCATCGTCCGACCTCACGCTGCCCTTTTCTCCGGCCAAGATCCAGCCTCTCTCGCTCCTTTCCCTCGTCACGCGACACTACCGAACCCTGCCCCTGTTCCGTAGCCAACAGCCGTTCTCCAGTCATCGCTGGTGGTCGCCGACCCCTCCATGAGATGCGCGTCAATTCATAAACCATTTTCCCCCTTGGGCCCGACCCCAATCGAAGCTCGCAGCACCCTACGACAAGCTCACCGGCTAGCACCGCCCAGCTCTGGCGAGAGCTCACCTGCGTGCGGGAGGTGACGTGTGAAATGATTTTTCTTTTGAACATTTAATCCAGAAAATGAACCAGAATTGTAAAATCCATTATGAATGATTTACTCAGAAGAAAAATATAAAACACAATTCTTTGGATTCAAGAAAATGAAATGAAATCTACGTAATGGAGTTATTGGAATGACATGAAAAGTTATAGATATTTGTAGGGATTTATTTCTATGACTTGCATGTTTGCTCCACATATGATGAAGGGGCAATTGCGTTTTACCATCACTTTGTTGTGTAGTTGTGATTTTACCCCCGAATCTACGTTTTTGCATTTTTACCATCACTTTTTTGAACTGAGCAAAGATTTTACCATAAATCGATTACATGCCCTTTCACGATGTTAACTGGTTAGGAAAAAGACCAAGTTGCCCTTTTCTGATTTTACCATCACTTTTGGCATGATCATATATGTAACAGAACTTAAGTTTTTTTTGCTACTTTTGAAAGAATAACTGTAAATTTTTTTACTATATTACCACAAATTTGAAAATTGGACAAAAAATGGTAAATTTGGACAAAAAATTGACATAAATTTTAAAGAAATTTTAGCTGCATTTTGCAGTATCCAACACATAGTTTGACATATCAGAACAATATAGGAAGGATATTACCACACATCCATAGCATGTCTAATAATATAAGTCTACATCCATAGTGCTCACAACACTTGTCCAGATTAATAGACTAAGTATTACATGTCACAATCCATAGTACTCCAAAACACATGTCCAGATTAAACAACAAAAGCACCATTACAAGATGACCGCATGATGCAACATCTCACAATCCAAAATAAGCAGCAAGCTTCCCTCCCCTTGCTCCTCCCCTTCCTCGTCCCCTTCCTCTTCTTGTTGGTGGCGCTTCTCCTCCCATGTTAGTAGCACTTATAAAATGAATAAGAAATGGAGTTACGCAACAGAAATTTGTATTGCTTAAAATGGCAAAATTAGTATTGTTGGAGTAAGAAATGACTCACATTGGTGGCTGGTCAACATTTGGGTCATTGCTGCTCTGTCCTGTTTCATTTTCTTGAGAGGCTCTCATCTTCTTTTGGCTAGCTGTCAGACCACCTTGGCAACACTTGGCTATATGTCCTCTTAGACCACATTCAGTGCATTTCCTTTTTTTAGTGGTGGGTTCATCAGATGCCTTAATCCTAGCTACCCTTGGCCTCCCATGTTTTCTTCTCAATTTAGGTTTCTTGATTTTGAAGCCCAAATCAAGACGTGGCCACTGAAGTTTTGATGTCATGGGCTTGAAAGTACCTGCATATGTCTTTCTGAACCTCTCTACTAAGTAATATTCATGAACAAAGTCCTCCATATTTACCTCCGTAGTGAGCTTTGCAATGTAGGCTAAAGCATGGCTGCATGGTTTTCCACTCACTTGCCAAGCCCTACAACTACATGTCTTTCCCACCAAGTCAACAACATGACTAAAACCTGAAACCGATACTTCAGCTGTAAGAGCTCCACATGGTAATACCTCATGGTCCTTTATTTCCTTGCTTCTAGCATTGAGAGAGTGAACAATCTTTGGAATTATTATTCCTTTCATCTTAGCACCAATCTTCCTTCTTAAATCAAACTTGATGATGATCATCTATCTTATCCTCTCACACAAGTCAGAGGATGCAGCTAGATCGGTGTCATAGCTGCTATCACTTCATGCAGCAAATGATTCGGTGTCAGAATATAGTCCCTCCTCATCAACTCCTACAGCCTCATCATCATCTCCACTCTTATTTTTGGCTTTGCTTTTGTCACTCTCATTTGTGGGTGTGGTACTGGGTGCGTGTAGCTCACTCTCATTCCTCACTGAAGGGTGGCATCTACGTTTTGTGGGTGAAAACTGCAAAGGACCCTCGAAGGTTTCTATCTGGGCATATACATACACCACTCCCTTCTCTATATTTTCTTGAAGCCACTCTAGAAGATGTTCATCAGTTTTATCACAATTGGATGATCATCAAAAGAATGATTCTCCAATGCACGCCACAAAGAAATGTATTGCTTAGACCCTCATATGAAGTGCTCAGCTACAAAATTAACTAGCTACAGTATACCATAGCGATGCACATCGACATTTTGCAGTGGCAATTTTTTACCCTGTAGATATCGCTTTGGAGCCCCATCTGGCAAGCTAAAGTATGACCCAACTCTAACATGTAGTTTCAATAGCATATCAATAGCCCTACAGATCAACGACAAGAAAACAACTAAATGTACAAGCTAGTGGACTGTCCATTGCAACAAGTGAATCTATTAGATTGATAAGAGAGGAAGAATCTTACTCAGTCACTGCACTCTCCATGTGTGGCTCCACTAGATCCATCCACTTTAGCTAGCGCCTGCCTCGCGTGCCATGCGCTGCTCCCGCCGCCCGCGCTCACGTGCCACCGCCCACGCCCGCGTGCCACGCGTCCACCTCGCATGCAGCACGCGCCTGCTCCCGCCGCTCGCGCTCGCGCGCCGCGCGCCTGCTCCCGCACCTGCTCACGCGCGTGCCCATTGTGGCCAGCCGCTTGCCGCACGCGCCTAGCCGCCACCGACACCGCCTGCTAGGGTTAGGGCTAGAGAGCTCGTGTTCGATTTGGCCGTCTGGTGATGGTGGGGTGAGAATACATCTGCTTCGGGGGTAGTTTTGTCACTTTACAATTCTTTCTCTTTTTTTATTCAACAAATTTTTTTTGTTCCACGGAGGAGTGTAACCTATGGCAGATGGCTGCTTTGTTTCGAAAAAGTGATGGTAAAAACGCCAAAACATAGATTCGGGGTTAAAATCAACATTGACCCACCAAATGATGGTAAAAACACAATTTCCCTTATGATGAAATATGACCTTATAAATGACAAGGTGTTGTATGAAGGATTCCTGGTGTTTCATGGGACACATATATAAATTAAAATACTCATGTCATGTTATAGAATCTTGAGTTATCTATTTAGTTCTGTTACAGGTCAATAAAATGTTAGAAAAACTACTATGCATGCTATAAGGCCCATTCTTGCTCTGCAATCAATGCTATGCCATGTACTATACTCCCATGCCATGAAATAAAATTTTACCACTAAGCAATTGCAGGAATGACTTATTTCATCTCAAGCATGCTTTGGTTTGTCATGTTTGTAGCAATTAATTGATGCATCTTCTTTCAATAAAACCAATGCTCAAACTCTGTATTTGGTGCATGTAATTGGTCTACCAAATTAATTAATTCTCATTATTTGATCTGTACTAACTAATTGGATTCTGTTTTGTTTCAATTATTAAGCATAAATGGCTCCATACATGTAAATAAAACTTGGTCCAAATGTTATCCCCGACATATTCTACATGCAGTAAATTCTCTTAGTCATATGCCATCTGGAACCATGCTAAATTAATTATTTTGTCTATGAACTTAGTTATACACTTGGGTATATAGTTTACCATTTGGCTCTATTTATATGCAATCACTGCATGCCTAGCAGCTTCTTAAGCACTTTGGAATAGTGGTTTGTTACTCATCTACTGCGCATGTTTCGTACACACACACACACACACACACACACACACACACACAAACACTACTTTTATACGTTGTTACCTCATTAAATTACTGGAGTCCACAAAGAAAATACACAAAATATCCCATCCAAGATCTCTAACTTACATTTGCATCATGTAGATACCGAGGTGAACCACTAGGAGTCGGGAATGGAGCAAGAGCTAGAAGGGTAAGGGGGTGATCCCGCTAGCCAAGACCCAGCTCAAGGCAAGCCCCAGTGCATTCCACCAATTTTCACTTCTTTTATTTTATCACTAGATAGTGTGATGTAGGCTTGTCTGTGAGGAGTAAGTGATTCACCAGGCCTCACATGACAAGCCTTCTAGTGATTCTCCAGGTTTCTGCGCAAAGGTTTGGTATTGTCTATTGTAAGAGTCCTTACGCGTAGACTTAACTTGGTTGGTACCCTCATGATACATGCATAGTTTTTCCTAAATTGCATGAGCAGTTTGAAGATGAGCAACACGATCATGTTCATTTCTACCAAATGCAGAAAGCAGAATGTTGACAGCTTTGGAATTGTTCTCGTACTTGGTTAAGTCACCAGTGGCTGTAGTGTCGAGGTTCTAAGATATCCTGTAGTCCGACGCGATGATGTCCATAATATCACGACCTTGACTTAAGAGATAAGCCTTGGTCTATGATTTCCAATAGGAAAAGTCTTCCGCATCGAACATCACAAGCTTGATACCAATTGAAGGACCGAGAAGGCGACCAAAGGGGAGGGGGTGAATGGGAGTCAATAAAAATTCTTCTTATGAACTTGACCTATATCCCAAAGACAACCCAAGCCGACCTCTGAAAGAATCATCAAGGTCACACACACCAACTTGTGATGTGCGAACTCTAGGAATGACTCACACCAGCGGAAGAATTAGAGGGAAGAAAAAGAGAGCAGCCAAGACTCAAAACCTAGGAAGAAACACACACAAAACAGGTAGCTCTGTCAGACTATCGGCAGTGCCAATCAGGGGCATCGGTAGTGCCGGTCAGCTCATTGACAGTGCCGGTCGACAGACAAACAGAAAATCTCTAAAATGAGCAGACAAAAGGAATCGACAGTGCCGATCAATTTATCGACAGTGCCGATCAAAAGTCTTGACCCAAGCCACCGGCAGTGCCGGTCCAACCATCGGCAGTGTCGATCAGGGGTTCTGACTCCACACTGGCAGTGCCGGTCCTGGGATAGGTAGTGACGATCGACCCCTACAGAAACAGAACTGTGCTTGAGATTTGGCAAAATCTTTAGCAAAAACTAATCAAACGAACTCCAAATCATGCGATTTTTGAACCATACAATCCTTAATGCATCATGACCTTCCTCCAACAAGATCCACTCAAATAGCTCAAGGAAGCATCATGAATTTCAGATCTTGAGCCAAGAACACCAAAAAGGGAAAACTTGAGAAATCTACGAAATCGAAGGCGCTAGAGCTTTTGATTCGGTCAAGGACCCACATAGAATTGTTCTAGCTCGTCGTCGCACCTATATCCTCAAGAAATCTAACCCCAAAAATCATCCAATAATGAGATAAAAAATTCCCACAAAAATAGCTCCGAAAATAGAGAAAAGGAAAATTCGGGATTTAGGGAGAGAGGATGATCTTGACCGCAAAATTGAACCTCGTATCATTGATTCAACAATTCAAGATACATGAATACATGTCTAGGAAAGCACCCTTTGCCTCCCACTCTTTAGAAGAGTAAGAGATGTCTCTCACACACCCACTACTCTATTCTATACATGAATCACACTCCTAGCACTTTGGAATGAAAACCTAACACAAGGCTAATAGGAGGAGACACCCTCTCCCACCAGCCCTACCTCTTCTTATATAGGCCTAGGGATTGTTCTAAAGACCACACTACCCTTGACCTACAATACACTACGACCAACCACCAGGGTCAAACTTGTCCATCTTTTTCCTCGTCGCCCGAATGCCCTCGGGCCCCTCACATCTTTGCTTCATCTTGACGTAAGATTCACGATGGTGCCACGTGCACCACTAATCGCTACCACCAGTTTTGAGGCCCAAACCGGGAAACCGCCTTGCATGCTTCTTAAAGCGCATCTTACTTGATGTTGACGCATGTCACCTTGTCCCGTGATCATGACCACCGGCAAGTCTCTCCCGGTCCCATTCTATTGGGCCCCCTTGTCACTTGCACCAGCATTCCGTTTGCCTTGACTTGGTCAACACGTCGTCTTCATCGCTCCCACGGTTTTGAGGCTCAATCGCGAAGCCGTTCATGCTTCTTGCCTCTCCACGTATATGGTCTGGATCACCCTTGACTTCACTCAGCCTCCAGATCATCCGGCCCCAAATCCCCTACTTGTGCCCGATCCGCTCGCCATTGACCGCCAAGTTGACTCCATTGGCCCACACATCATGGCACAAGTAAACACATTTCCCATCTCCTGCAATTTTTCCAACACCTTCATCAACTCCAGTTAGTCATAACAACTACCATGCACAAACCCATGCAATCCTCAAATCCCCGCATTTCAACTCAAACACCAAATTGGCCAATGTTAATTACTCATCATATATTACAAACCATGGCACATATCCACATGGTTTCTTAGATATAGTTTTCACTCTAATGATTTCCATCCTCGTAACACAAGGTTTGATTTGAGACGCTTTGATGGCCCATGCTTTCCACATCATGGCCCTCGTCCCATGCGTTCAAATGGTGATGTCAAAGGAACTATTTTTACTTCTGCAGGTCGAATTGTGAAGTGCTGGATCCCCAAAAGCTTTCTTTCTAACCCCAGCACTGAGCCATCGATCTTCCCTTCTCGTCCTTTGTAGGCAGCAGGTGGAGGCCCAGAGAACAAGTGTTTGATGGACTTCGGGTGTTCGCGCCACATGACCGGAGATGAAAAGTGGTTCTCCAGCCTCACCCCCTTGAAGCGCCGCGAGCACATGACCTTCGGTGATGACAAAAGCAGTAGAGTGAAGAAAAGAGGCGTGATAAAGGTAAATGAAAACTTCACTCTCAAGGATATTGGTTTTGTTGAGCATCTCAAGTACAATCTTCTCTTTGTCTCTCAATTGCTTGATGATGGTTTGGAAGTGCGCTTTAAGAAAAATGCTTCTCGTGTTCTTGATTCAACTGGTTCTTTGGTTTGTGGGATTTCTCGCATTAGGAGAGTTTTTTAGGCTGATTTTGCTACTTCTTCTGGCTCTCACAAGTGTTTGTTTGCCCAATCTTTTTCTAAGCTCTGGACATGGCACAGGAGACTAGATCACATGAGCTTTGACTTGCTATGTCTCTTGAGTGGTCTAGGTTTGATCTGAGGATTGCCTATGCTCAAATTTGAGAAAAAATTGGTTTGTGCTCCTTGTCATCATGGGAAAATAGTTGGCGCTTCTCACCCACCAATCAATTTGGTAATGACTGGGCGCCCTGGAGACTTGCTTCACATGGAGACTGTTGGTCCTTCTCGGGTTCGCTCGACTGGTAGCAAGTAGTATGTTCTTATGATAGTTCACAGTTTTTCTTGCTATTCTTGGATTTACTTTCCTGAGGGCAGTGATGAAGTTTTCCATCTTTTTCGGAGCTTAGCTTTGAGGTTGTTCAAACGACTCTGTGGTGCATTACGAGCAATCCGCAGTGATAATGGCACCGAGTTCAAGAACTCCTCTATTGGTTCTTTCTGCCTTGAGCATGGTATTGAGCATCAATTTTCAGCACTTCGTGTTCCTCAGCAAAATGGTGTGGTTGAAAGAAAGAACATAACCTTGGTGGAAATGGCCTAGACGATGCTCAATAAGCATAGGAATCCGAGGCGGTTCTGGGCTGAGGCCATTAGCACTGCTTGCTATGTTTCCAATCGAGTTTTCTTGCACTCAATTCTTAATGCGACTTCCTATGAACTATGCTTTAGGAGGAAGCCATATATTTCTCATTTGCGTGCCTTTGGTTGCAAGTGCTTTATTCTCAAGCGTGATAATCTAGATAAGTTTGAGTCAAGATCTTTCAATGGCATTTTTCTTGGTTACACTGTTCATGGTCATTCCTACAGAGTCTTGAACTTGGAAACTAACACCATCGTAGAGTCCTGTGATGTAACCTTTGATGAGTCAAATTCTTGTGCAAGTAATGTGGTTGAGACTACCAGTAACAGGGAAATGGAGAAAAGCATCTTTGTAGAAGAGAACCTACAGCGCCTGGATGATGATGATGATGAGTCAACACATCCTACATCGGAGCCTATTCCTGCTGCTTCCCAGCAGAGGGTCCATAAGCTTCTACATCACCTTCAGTCATAGTAGAGCTAGCTCCAGCTATGGTTGACGGGGAGGTACGCTCTCAGAGAGTGGCCCCTAGCCACATTCAATGTTAGCATCCTCCTCAACAGATGATCGGTAATCTCTAGGAGAGGACAACAAGGTCAAGGTTTGCTCATCTTGCCTATTTTTTGAGTTTTCTATTTGTTGCAACCTTGGAACCTCGGGATGTTGGACACGCACTGTTTGATGAACATTGGGTCAATGCCCTGCATGAGGAGTTAGGGAACTTTGAGAGAAACAAAGTATAGACCCTTTTAGAGCCTCCTACTGGTGTCAATGTCGTAGGAACCAAGTGGGTGTTCAAAACAAGCATGGGGAAGATGGTGAGGTTGTGAGAAACAAGCCTAGGCTAGTCGCTCAAGATTTTTCCCAAGTGGAGGGCTTAGACTATGGGAAAACCTTTGCTCTTGTTGCTCTCATAGAAGCCATTAGAATATTGCTTGCCTTTGCTGCGTCTAAGGTTATTAAGCTTTATTAAATGGATGTCAATAATGCTTACCTAAATGGCTACATAGAGGAAGAGGTTTACGTCAAACAACCACCTAGCGTTGAGCACCACAAATACCCAAACCGAGTGTACAAGTTTTAGAAGGCTTTGTATAGACTAAAGCAAGCACTTAGGGCATGGTATGCTAGGCTTAAAACCTTCTTGCTAGAGCGGGGGTATGTGATGGGGTGTGTTCAAATATACATGGAGGATATCATCTTTGGAGGTTCCTCTCATGCTCTTGTGTCTATATTTCAGGAATCAATGGAGAGTGAATTTTAGATGTCGATGATGGGTGAGCTCACCTTCTTCCTTGGACTTCAAATCAAGCAATGCAAGCAAGGGCCAACTACATGAAGGATCTCTTGAAGAAGTTCGACATGGTCAATGTGAAGTCGTTGGCAACACCAATGTCCACTACAACAGCACTTGACCCAGACAAAGACTACGAGACCGTCGACCAAAGGGAGTACAGCTCCCTGTTGTACCTAACGGCGACAAGACCCGACATTCATTTTGTGGTTTGTCTTTGTGCTTGCATTCAAGCTTCCCCAAGAGTGACTCATCGTAAAGTTGTCAAGCGCATCTTCGGATATCTCAAATACACCCTTGAGGTTGGTCTTTGGTACTCTGCATCTTCATCTCTTGATCTTATTAGGTATTCAAATGAGGACTTTGCTGGGTGTAGAATTGATAGGAAGAGCACTTCGGGTACTTGCCAGTTTTTGGGTACTTCTCTTGTTTGTTGGTCTTCTCGCAAGCAATCGAGTGTAGCCCAATTTACAACCGAAGCTGAGTATGTTGCTTTTCTCAAATCCTATGGATAGTTTCCACCATGAGTGACTTTGGGTTAACCTTCAAGAGTGTTCGACTTATTTGTGATAACTCCAGTGCCATTTGCTTAGCCAAAAATCCAATCCAACATGGTAAGGTCAAACACATAAATGTGAGATTCCACTTCCTGAGGGACAATGTTGAGAAAGGAGATGTTGAGCTCAAATACATTGACACTAAAACCAATTGGCTGACATTGTCACCAAACCCCTAGATGTTTCGAGATTTGCTTTTCTTTAGAGGGGAGCTTGGTGTTTGTCATCCCTATGGCATTGTTTGAGGGGGAGTTGCTCTTTTATCTTGGAGTTGATGCTTTTGTATATATGTATCTTACCATTCCGTATTGCATCTCATATGTAATATATGCATTTGTAGTTGAGCTTCGCCTGTTATGCCTTCTTGTATTTTTCTTTGTTATGGTTGAGCTTGAGCTAAGTTGTGTGAATGTGATAGTGATCTCTACATGCTTAGATTTTCTAGATGGCCTGTCATAGACTCTTTTTGAGCAGCTTGCTAATCTCAAAGGTGAACTTGGTTCTTTGTGAAGCTTATGAACTAATTTTTGTTCAGGCTAGTCTAGAGGATGTCTTGGCCTTGACACCTTGTGTTGAGACTTGTACTCGGCAATAAATTAATAGGGCTACATCAGGATTAAGAACTCGATGGTTAAGACACAAGATGCTGAATTATACAAGTTCAGGCCCCCTCAATGAGAGTAAAAATCCTATGTCCTGTGTTCTGTGGTTGTACTGTAATATAATTTGGTGGTGTCTAGTCAGTGTCCTCGATGGGGCGTTCCCTGCCGCCTTATATATCCGGTTGGTAAAGGGTACACGAAGAGTCCTACTCGTTGTCTACAAGGATTTACATAGAAAGTCTATCTCTAATTGCCTTGTGCTCCAAGCCGACTCGGTCGGTTCCCTTGTTGGTGGGCCGCCCGGTCATCTACTGACTTGGGCATATGTATGGATACCCGGAAGGTAACTATTCCACACCTTGTGTTTACGAAATGTGGCTTAGCAAATGTTTATCTCATGATGGAACATTGTGGGAATGTATGTTCCTTTTGCCGCAAAGGCATGCTCATTTTCTGCTTTTAATTTGCAATATTGAGTTGATCAAATGAAAATTATGCTTAGAAGCCTCGGGGTGTTTGTCGTACCGAGTCGTGCAACCCTTCTCATTGATTAGAAGTTACATAAAAATGCTAAATCAAAAAATTGTGCTTCAAAGTCTCGGGGTGTTTGTCATACCCAGTCGTGCGACCCTCCGCATGGATTAGAAGTTGCATGAGGATCAAATAATTATAATGTCTTTCTGTCTTCTTTATGAGTCTCTGTTGCATACGTGGGCGTTTGTAGAGATTATTTTCTGTGAATGCTTGTTGCCCTGGTTGAGATTGATACTGATTAGATTCTTATGATTCACTTGAGGCCTGATTTGTCTTGGATTAGAGAACTTATATATGTGGTGGCAGCTTTTCTCATGAGAGATTCTATCTGAGCTGGTCAATCTTTCTACTTAGCTTGTATAGCTCTTGGTGTTTGTGATGTGGTATCTATTTTTGATCTTTGTATGATTGTGAGCTATTGCTTTTACACTTCATAGCTCTATGTTTATGATTGCCAAGGTTAAATACTTGTTGGCATAATTGTTGAAGCTCCTTAGGTTTGCATTTTCATGCATTGCATCATTGCTATTTTTGGTTGTTTGATGAGTTCATTACCAAAGGGGGAGAAATTATTGGGTCATGCACAAATAATGCTAAGAACCTTAAAATGACCCATTTTGCATTACATATGAACTACAACAAGTTGAGGAGAAGCATACCATGAGCATCTTTGCGTCTCAAGTCACTTTCTTTGCCAATTCTTGGTTTTTGTGATCCTTCTTATGCTAGATGGCTACATTTCACCTTTTCTTTGGGTTTGAACCATTTGGATGTGCCTTTTTAGTCTTGCATTTCAAATTCTAAGTCTTTGTGCATTTGGTGTTGTCAATGTACTCATCAAGGGAGAGATTGAGAAACCTTGTTGATATGTACCATAGTTTGCAATATGTGATGAGTAATTGACATTTGTCTATTCGGTGTTTGAATTGAAATGGGGGATTTGAGGATTGCATGAGTTTGTGCATGATTATTGTTATGACTAATCAGAGTTGGTGAAGGTGTTGGGAAAGTTGCAGGAGATGGGAAATGTGTTTGCTTGTCTCATGACGTGTAGGTCAATGGAGTCAACATGGCGGTTAACAGTGAGAGGATCACGCACAAGTAGGGGACTTAGGGCCGGATGATCGGGCGGTCGGGTGAAGTCGTGGGTGATCCATACCGTACACGTGGAGAAGCAAGGAGCACACACGGTTTCGCAGTTGAGCCTCAAAACCGTGGAAGTGATGAAGACGGTGTGTTAGCCAAGTCAAGGCGAACAGGATGCCGATGCAAGTGACAAGGGGGCCAGTGGAGCGGGACTGGGAGAGACTTGCCGGTGGTCAGGATCACTGGATAAGGTGACACGTGTCGATATCAAGGAAGATGCACTTTGAGAAGCATGCAAGGCGGTTTCCCAGTTTGGGTCTCAAAACCGATGGTGGCGAATGGAGGTGCATGTGGCACCATCGCGAAGCTTGTGTCGAGACGAAGCAAAGATATGAAGGGCCCGAGGGTGTCCGGGCGAAGGAAAAAGAATTAGACAAGTTTGCCCCTAGTGGTAGGTTGTAGTGTATTGTAGGTCAACGGTAGTGTGGTCTTTAGGACATTCCCTAGGCCAATATAAGAAGAGGTAGGTCTGGTAGGAGAGTGTATCTCTTCTTCTAGCCTTGTGTTAGGGTTTCATCTCAAAGTGGTAGGAGTGTGCTTCATGTTGTAGAGGAGAGTAGTGGGTGTGTGAGAGACATCTCTTGCTCTTCTAAAGAGTGGGAGGAAGAGGGTGGCTTCCTAGCCATGTATCTATGTATCTTGAATGGATGAATCAATGATATGAGATATAATTTCGTGCTCAAGTTCATCCTCTCTCCCTAAGTCCCGAATTTCTCTTTTTCTCTATTTTCGGAGCTATTTTTGTGGGTATTTTTTGTCTCGATTTTAAGTGGGTTTTTGGGACGGATTTCTTGGGGGATCTTGGTTAGGATCATGTGTTAGTATGAGGTAGAACAATCCTATATGGGTCCTTGACCGAATCAAAAGCTCTAGCACCCTTGATTTCATGGATTTACCCAAAATCCTCTTTTTGGTGTTCTTGGCTCAAATCTGAAATTCATGACAATTCTTTGAGCTTTTTGAATGGATCTTGTTGGAGGAGGGTCGTGATGTCTTGAGGATGGTCTGATCCAAAAATCGCATGATTTCGAGATTGTGTGATTAGGTTTGCTAATAATTTTTTGAAATCACGATAACTGTTCTGTTTCTATCGGGGTCGATCGGCACTGTCGATGGGTGAGTCAGAACCCCTGATCGGCATTGCCGATGCCACTGTCGGTACTGCCGGTGGTTAGGGTCAGAACTCTTGATCAGCACTGTTGATGAATCGACTGGCACTACCGATTCCTTTTGTCTGCTCTTTACCGAGACTTTCTGTCTGACGACCAACACTGCCGATGACCTGATCGACACTGCCGATGCCCTGTCTCAACTGCTAATCGGCACTGCCGATACTGTGATTGGCACTACCGATGTCTCGTCAGAAGAGCTCCATCTTGTGTGTTTTTCTTTCATAGTCTTGAATCTTGGCTATTCATTTTTCTTTCCCTTTTCTCTTCCGCTATGTTAGTCATT
Source organism: Eleusine indica (assembly GCA_030378355.1). Lineage (NCBI taxonomy): Eukaryota > Viridiplantae > Streptophyta > Magnoliopsida > Poales > Poaceae > Eleusine > Eleusine indica. Next base: position 19,479,642 of record CM059502.1, read on the forward strand.
CCTAGGGTTAGCACATCACAAGTTGGTGTATGTGACCTTTGTGACTTTCTTAAGGGTTGGGTATGGTTGAAATTGGGACATAGGCCAAGTTCTTTGAAAAGAATTTTTATTGGCTCCCATTCACCCCTCTGGTCGCCTTCTTGGTCCTTCACTGCTTGTGTTACTTGCACCAAGGTGTACAAAAGTCGTGAGAGTAGAGTTCTCCAAGTCTCGGTGGGTGCATGAAGTGTGTGTGAAAGCGTGAGTGTGAAAAAGCCGTCCCTGAGTAAGAAGAGCCCCTCCCCTTTTATGCTTCAAGAAGGGTGGGCCCGTGTTACAGTGAGAGAGGGAAGAGAGAGTAAGAAACACGTGTGGGAGTTGGTGAAGCCGTGCTGAAGGAGGCATGCACTCCGGTCGATGGCATGGTCTTTGGTCTTCGTGGGTCCCATCATCCTGGTCTCCGTGCTACCGAGCACTGGGTCGAGGCATGCCTGCTTATCTGTCGATTGGTCGGACTTCCTTGTTCCTCTAGCTGGCCTGTTTTGCATAACCCGGGTGATGCAGCATGGCTTCATGTGCCACCCCATCACACTCGCTTGTCACAGTGTCCTCGATTACCACTGTAAGACTCATCATCATGACGAGCTACATCATGCCAACAAGCCCCTTCCCATCGGGCAGGGAGATGATGGCGATAGTAGTAGGTATTAGGGACATTTGACCCCTTGATATTGTAGTCGCACGCTCGGTACGGCATTTGAAGCAGCGCAGGGAATGGTTGTTGACTTCCATCCTGCTCGGCCCCCTTTGCGGGAGGTTGGTTTGTCGCGTAGTTCTTGGAGCAAGACGTTTGGACACTGTTCTGTCCTGCCATAACTGCTTTGATGGATCGTTGATGCGGTGCCATTGATGCGGTGCATCGTCCCATCCTAGCATGGCGTACTGTTTATAGGAGTTAGCAAGGGTGGTAGCTGCACTAGTGTCACTCTGCCCGTACGGGTGGGGACCTGTACTGTCGAGGTAGAGCTGGTGATCTTATCCGTGAGTCGCTCATCCCTAGCCATGGGGGTCGAGCAAGGCGGACTAGGGTCGGCCTCTCTGAGGGGTCGAGAGATGTGCAGCACAGTGACCCACTCGGTGGGGGTCAAGCGAAGCGTACCACGGTCGATTTCCTCGGCAGGGGTCGAATGAGGCGGGGACCACCGGGCCCTTCCTTTGATGGTCGGTGGGTGCGTGAGCCCGCTCGTTCACCTAGACTTTGGGTAGCCCAAGTCACCGCTCCCGGGTCCACTGTGGGACCAAGGTACGGTTTCATTGCCATGTGGTATCATTACTATTTTTCCCCGACAGTAGCCCACGAGCCTCCAAGGGAGTCGTTAAGTCGCTCGGAGGGTGTTGTTGACCATTTGGCCGAAATAGAGCTCTTATTTTGATATTCCCTTGGCTGAGTGCGTGCAAGCGCACCAGTCGGGTGTAGCCCCCAAGCTAGAGGGCGAGTTGAAGACTCGTGTTGTGGCTTTATCCACTGGGGTCAATCACAGGTGCTTCGCGACGTCTTGTAGTGTTCGGGTATTAGGACGTTGACAAGTCAAGGGCTCCTATTTATCATGTGGGGCCCATGACATGATGTGCCGAGGTGGGGGTTTCTTGTCGCCTTCTGAACCTTACATAGAGAGCATCTTCCCTTTATCAGAGGGTGAGCCATGTGTTGACGGTCACTAAATACCTAATTTAGACCGTCAATTATCCACATAAAAGCAATAAAGTGAACAACCAACATAGCGGTAGGAGTTTATTACTAACAAATTCCACTAGTGTTGGTAAATATGTGTTGTAGGTAATTATTCCATGGATTTCATATAAAATCCACATCATCAAGGGAGAAAACACACTTCCGGTCAATCAGAGCCAACCACGCGGATTCACTGGCCTACTTTCAGAGAAAAACCGATGTAGCCCACCGCCTTACGGTGCCAGGATGGACAAGGGGACACCCACCAGGGACCCAAAGCAGAGGGGGCTGAGGGCCCACAACCCCTGTTTGGCCAAAAAGGTAGGTCTCCCTTTGGTGCACCGCCTCCATGTGTCGTCTCCTGGTGCTTCCCCAAGGCCAGTTATGCATGTTTGGTGGAAGATACCGACTCCAATAACCGCCTTTGAGGGCTATAAAAGGAAGGGAAAGGCTTCACTCTCTCAACACTTCAAGATAGAACTAGCACTTCATTTCTTAAAGGCTCAATGCTGCCAAAGCATTTAGAATAGGGAGAGAGTGAGGAGGAGTCCAGGAGAGGAGGTTCAGGCCTGTCCAACCCCTTCTTCGCGCTTGTACCTCGATGGATGCTTGCCTTATTAGTAAGTCTTCGTGATTCTTCTCTGGTATTTAGTTTTATTTCTTAGTAAGTTTTAGTACTTAGTTGCTTTGCTCGCTCAGTGCTCTATTTATTTAGAGAACTTAGTCTTGGCCCATCATACATAGAGATTAAGGGAGTAATCTAAAGCATAGACATGGTGTCTAGGCTGTAGGTTGCCTTTGTTTATCGTGTAGTCCATGGATTACTAGAGGTAGGCAGTAGGTGGTGACAGTCCTATCTATCCATTTAAATCCTCCATGTTTGGCTACGTAGTAGGCTCTTGGCCGGAATCGCACTATGGATGTAGGGGAAAACCGGATGCCCAATGCAAGCAGCTTAGTGTTAAACTTACTCTGAATAGGACTCTTTTACCAGTAAGAATACTCTCTACCCAAGCCATAATTATCATGGTGGCCTTGGAAGACTAGAATAGAAGATTGGCACACATGTCCCCTGTGAATTCGATACCCTTGGAATACTCCGGAGGTGAAGTGCTACGGCGGTATCCGTGGGCTTACGGATTCAGCTGCATTCGTTAAAAATACCAACAAGCATTTGTTGCGCTATTGCCGGGGAACGGTTATTGTTAGTCTTCGATCCTAGTCGCCCTCATATCTATTTATTTTTCTTTGTTTATTTCTTACATCTTTTGTCCAATAGAGCAACCTACCATTCAAAATCTCTCTGCTCCTAAGGGCGAATTCTTCGAGCCACCGCCATGAGTGGACCCAATCCTTTTATGTAGCTTTGAACTTCATCCTGGCTTTATAGCTTTGGTTCAGGAACAATCCTTCTTGGGTTTAGATAGCAAAACCAGTTTCATCATTTGCAAGAGTTCGAGCAACTGTGCTCATACCTCACCCTTAGGGGAATGACACAAGAAACTCTTTAGTGGAAATTATTTCTATTTTCCCTCATGGAAAATGTGAAGCAATGTTACACCCATACTGTCGAGATTGTGAATGATGATTGGAATAAACTCCGAGATAAATTTTGTCTCGCGTTCTTCCCTATATCACATATCATCTCCCTACGAAGAGACATTCTCGACTTTCAGCAATTTGATAAGGAGTCTATTGGTGCAGCCTAGGCCAGGTTTAACACGTTAACCCGTTTTGGCCCTGACCTGTCTCTGCCCGATCATGTGTTTCTTCAAAACTTTTGCCTGGGTTTCAGCGAGGCGTCTACCCTATATCTCGACATCACCGCCAGGGTTCGTTTGTCCATAGGATGCCTAAGGAAGGAAGAGCTGTCTTTCCTAGCCGACTGTAGAATGCCCCTCCAAAAGGATGTAACGTCGAGCATTGAGGCCACTCCACTAGTCGAACCTAAGCCTAGCCCTTGCCTATCCGATGATTCGTCTAGTGAAACCTCAACTGAACCAGGGGCAACGGAGGAAGAAGCAATTCAACCTTCTGAGCTCCCTTTTCAATTCGAGGATGATCTTTTTGAAGATTATGGGAACTCCTTGAATTATTGCTATCATAAGAAGCCACCATCTTTAGGCTCAACCCCTGACCCTGATGAGGAGGCATTCCTCCTCGAGACAGTAAAGGCGCTATCGGCTATTATGAGCAGTGAATGGTCGAGAGAAAGTGAGCTATCCTTGGACCAAAACCAGGTACGCAAACCAGCCTCGACTCTGTCCTGCTGCATTAGAAAAGCCAAGGTGGACATTCTTTATAGTCCCATTGTCGATGCCAACATCATTTCCGATGCTTGCGCTTTTGCCATTCTGGGTGATTTGCCCATGGCACCGACCAGTAAATTTCTTAACTGCTCTTCTGAAAGCATTCTAGAAGGATACGGAATTTTGCGAGAAGTGCCCGTAAAGCATGAAGGCATTGATGCACTCCTTGATTTTTACGTGTTCGAAGTCCCAAACTTTGACATACTTATCGGGCATCCAATTGAGAAAAGTTTCTTTGATGCTCCGACCAAGGGGAAGCTTAATGTCAAACTCGGGGGAAATAAATATTTTATCCCGATCACTCGATCCGGGATTACTATCTCAGACTTTTCCCTCGATGATGCGCCAATTGAGGAAGTCAAGGCTGCCCTTCCTTTTGATTCACCTAAATCTGCCCTCGAGCAGCAATCAGAAGATTTTATTGAAGAGGAGGATGAAAATCAGGAAACCTTTGAACTTCCAAAGTAGGAGCCACCAACACAACCCCTAATTGAGCTTAAAACCTTGACAGCCGGCCTACGCTATGCTTTCCATCATGGCAATTTAGAAGCCCCTATCATCATAAGTGACAAGCTTTCAAAACAAGAAACTCAAAGCCTCATAGCCATTGTAGAAAAGCATCATGCCGTCCTAGGCCACTTGCTCCAAGACCTTAAGGGGATTAGTCGTGCTCTTTGTACCCATCACATCCCCATTGACCCAGATAGTACGCCATCTAGGGAGCCTCAGCGTAGGCTCAACAATGCTACGCGAGAAGTAGTGAAGAAGGAGGTCTTGAACCTTTTGCACGCCGGGATTATTTATCCCATGCCTCATAGCGAGTGGGTTAGCCCGGTTCAAATAGTGCCCAAAAAGGGAGGAATGATGGTTCTCTAAAATGAAAAAAATGAGTTGATCCCACAACGAACCGTCACGGGATGGAGAATGTGTATCGACTATCGAAAACTCAACAAGGCAACCAAGAAGGATCATTTCCCGCTGCCTTTCCTTGATGAGATATTAGAGCGGCTTGCAAACCATTCCTTCTTTTGTTTCCTTGATGGTTACTCCGGTTACCATCAAATTCCCATCCATCCCGATAATCAAAGCAAGACCATGTTCACATGTTCATATGGAACGTATGCTTACCGGAGGATGTCATTTGGGCTTTACAATGCCCCTGCATCCTTTCAAAGGTACATGATGTCAATTTTGTCCAACATGATAGAAGAAATCATGAAAGTTTTCATGGACGATTTCTCCGTCTATGGAAAAACCTTTGAACATTGTTTAGAGAACTTAGACAAGGTCTTGACCAGATGCCAAGAGAAGGACCTGGTGCTCAATTAGGAAAAGAGCCATTTTATGGTCCGGGAAGGCATAGTGCATGGACATTTAGTGTCCGAAAGGGGGATAGAGGTGGACAGAGAAAAAATAGAAGTTACAGAAAAGCTTCCACCTCCTATCAACATTAAGGGTATTCGTAGCTTTCTAGGCCATGCGGGGTTCTACGAACATTTCATTATGGATTTCTCTCAAATCGCTAGACCCCTCACCAGCCTCTTAGCTAAAGATGCGCCCTTTGATTTCGATTATGAGTGCCTTAATTCATTTAATATCCTTAAAAAGGCACTCATCTCAGCCCCAATTATCCAACCCCCTGATTGGGTGTTGCCTTTCGAAATCATGTGTGATGCTAGTGATTATGCCGTTGCGGACGTTTTGGGCCAAACCAAGGATAAGAAGCATCACGCAATAGCCTACGCTAGCAAAACTTTGACAAAAGCACAACTAAATTATGCTACCACCGAGAAAGAGCTCCTTGCTATTGTTTTTGCTATCGATAAGTTTAAATCTTACTTAGTACGAGCTAAGGTGATTGTTTACACTGATCATGCTGTCTTAAAATATTTGCTCACTTAGAAAGATGCTAAACCTAGGCTAATTAGATGGATTCTCTTACTCAAAGAATTTGGCCTTGAAATAAAAGATAAGAAAGGAGTAGAGAATTCTGTAGCAGATCATTTGTCATGTATGCAAATCACTAACATGCAGGAGATGTCGATAAATTATTTTCTATGAGACGACATGCTGCTAAAGGTGACCGACACCAACCCCTACTATGTAGATATTGTGAACTACATAGTTGCAGGTTATGTACTGCCAGGGGAGAATAAAAAGAAATTGATGTATGAGAGTCGGCGGCACCTTTGGGAAGACTCGTACCCATACAGAGTTTGTGCAGATGGGTTGCTAAGAAGATGTGTCCCTATAGTCGAAGGTGCCAAGATCATAGAAAAGTGCCATTCATCTCCATACGGAGTGCGGCGCCCCTTCCCGGAGGATCAAGATCTCGAAGGTGCTGATAACGTAGACAATTGATAATACAACAATGGTCCAAATTTAAGTTGAATTATTACATCATTGAGGTGATCAAAGTGCCGCGGAATGATACAAGTTCATGTTTGTTTTTAAAAACAGCAGAAGCAAATAACGATAAGGAAGCTACGAGCTCGACGATACAGTGGTAGTGATGATTCATGCCCGAAAAACCATCACCCTAGCAGCACACGACAGTGACTGCAGTGGCAGGTCAGACTCCTAGTGGGCAGTGCAACCCTCAGGAACCTGCATGTCCCAAGGCAACACATCTACAGGCAATTCTATTTCTTCAGTACCAGAAAACAATAGAGGCACAAAGCCTGAGTACTAATTACTCAGCAAGACTTACCCGTCAAGGACCTAGACATGCATTGACTCTAATAGGTGGCTTGTTTGAAAAGACTCGCACTAAGCAACCTATTAGTTCTATCAAATTTTATTTAGTCAAATTAAATGGGTTGAGCAGGAAAGGTAACTTTAGTGATGCAGCATAATATAATGAAAATAGTACATAAAGCAAGTATAACATAAGAGCAGTACTGATAATCAATAACAACAAGGTAATCCAGTTCATAATATCATGTGTAACTACGTGATGACTCAGTCACCAAGCGGTACTCATTACTTCGAGGGACAACAATTGCAATTGATTTACACCAGCTGAAGAAACACAAAATACATGACATATCCGCACCAATTAAGGTCGTATACGACAACCTTTCACAAGAAACACTTACACCTTCACCCGGATCCAGTGACGTTGAGTGGGCATGCCCTTCTGCCAGCAGTACTTCGCGGTATGAACCGCCCACTCCAGCAGCCAAGGGGTCAAAAGACCAACGCACCATAGTCGTGTTCCAATGCAAGTATTTAATGCTACGTCGATTTACTAGTGCCCATAAACTAGCATACATTCAGTACCATTCAAAACTTGATCAAGGGGCTAACCACGGACGGGTCCTAGGTTCGATAAGGCAGGACTACCACAGTCAACATCCATGTGTTGCTGCAAACGTACACATGCATAATCCCTGCCCTATCATAACATCAAATGTAAACTTCTTTCATTAAGTCTAGATTTAGTGATCAAGTCCTTCCTTAGTAATAATATCTACCGAGACTATTAATCACTAAGCATAGCAATACAGTTCTGATCCTACCATGGTTCTAATAACAATAGCATTAGTCATTTGGGGTAACATGCAAAGTGGGTTTCAAGCAACTCCTATAACCTAATGCAACAATAAACATAGACACTAGTAGTATTATAAACTAGCAAAACTTTAAAAGGCGAATGCAAACCGGGGCTTGCCTGGATCAACACAAGTGTTAGCAACTACAGTATACTCCGGCTCTCTGGACTCCTGGTTCTGCTGGAAGTTCGGCTCCTCCTCCTGAGCGTCGTTACCTATATATGAACAATGGTTTAACGGTATTGTCGTAACACCGTTGCATGCAATGATATGATGAATGCATCAATGCATTAGTGTTGAAGTGATAACATTGTTATTAACATGTTCTAGAGGCCATATGCTTCAAAGAAGCAACTTAGAGTTTCATTATTTTATATGTGTTAACCATTTAAATAGGGTTATCATGATTTTATGAACAATAATGCAATTAAAATAGCGAACAAGTGATTCTGGACTTGAGTGATTTATCATGAAAATAGACATGTATGAACTCCATTTTTACCAAGTTATAGCTTCTGCACATTAGTAATTTGATTACTAGCAATTATTCAGTTTAAAGCATTAAACAATCATAGAGTATGACATAAAGTGAATTTAACTTATCCAAAATTCAGGGTGATGTAATAATATGAAATAACAGTGCATGCAAAATATTGGAATTAAATTTAATTTCTATAATTTACAAAGAATTAATTATTGTTTGCACAAGTTAAATTAATTATTAAAACTACATTGATATAATTAGCTTGCTAACATTTTTATAAAATAGAGCAGACTTGTATGAAACTAGAAAACTTTGTTTTAGGTCCAGTGGACTTAGGATGAATGTATTATGAATTTTGGAACTTTTAGACTATTTTCTATAATTTCCAGGTGCTTATTGGCATTGACACGTGACGGCCACATCAGCTCGCCAGTCAGCGGCAGCTGGGCATCGCAGGAGCTCGCCGGAGCCGAGCGAGGGGCTCGCTGTCGGGCTCGTCGTGAAGCAAAACTCGACTCCGTGCTCACCAGGGCGAAGGGAAGGTCGAGGCACACCGGTTGGGCAGTTTTGCGAGGGCCGGCACGCGCCAGAGGACGGCCGGCGTCGAGTGTGGCGGGAAGCTCGATGTTCGGCGACATCGTGCGAGTGACACAGGGCACCAAATTGGGTGCCGTTTCTTCGTAAAGCTTCGGAAGATTGCGGAAAACATCGGCATCAAGGAGGAATTCGTCGAGGAAGGCTAAAACATGTGGCTCGCCGTAGAGGTGACAGACACTAGGCGGCGGCAGGGGAAAATTGGAACTGCTCTCACCTCAAACCACAAAACAAGGACACAAGAGTTTAGATGCATGATCCATGAAGTAACTAACTTGTGTGCCAACTGAATTAGCAGATGGCTCACCGAACAGCAAGAATTTGGCACTGAACTGACGGAAGCTTGAAAAAAAATATGAGATTAATCCTTCGATTGGTGCAGTTTTAAGAAGGAAAATGCCAAATTGGACTAGGGATAATGTAGAGAAGCCTGGGACGCAGCCTTTTGTAGCCTCAGCTCGTCTTAGGGCGCAGCAGAAGGGGAGGGCTCTAAGCTCAGAGCTCCTGACGTCTTCAATGGCGCCCAGAGTAGAAAGAATGAGGGGGGAAGGTGGAGCTGGCGAGGAGGAGGGGCATGAATGGCGGGGACTGAGTGAGGGAGCCGAGGGGCGTCGGTTTTGATGGTGTAGGGGTGGCCGGGAACAGCAGGAATCGATGAAAATTCGAGTTCCGATGAACCTTTGTTCATGGCAGTGCAAGGTCGGGAAAGGCAGGATGGGCAAGGAAAGGTGATGGCGACTGCGCCTGGCGTCGGGGGAGCAGGAAAGTGCGTGGGCACGTGGCGCCGAACAGGACGGGTCGCAGGCAGGCGTCGAGTGCGGCAGTGAGTCCCGAGAAGGGAGGAATCAGCGTGCAGGGGTTCTCTCTGCCCTTGGCGCCACGAGGAAGAAGACAGGGAAACTTCCCTGGCGCCCCTCAAAGTTTCTCAAAATTACGTTTACGTCCCTGCTTCGATGAATATTAAATTTGGAGTAGCTACAGGCCTCAATTATTGGTGAATTTTGGTACACTAGTCCTCCATGATGTGTGGGGCAGGTTGGTGAAGACTACATGTTCAGAACAGTAATAGAATTTTTTAAAATTCAATTTCAAACTTAAAAGCTTTCTAAGCTTAAATTAATTATTTGGGGTACTTCCTAATAAGATAGAATTCTAAATTTCGCTCCAAACTTCCATTTTTATATTCTCATAATAATGGTTTCATTACTTGGCATGTGTTATATAGAAAAATTTTAAATTGCTTCTCATTTTAGTTTGCAGGGTTTTCTTTGGTTAAAAGAAATTCAAATTTTTCTAATGATTTTATTATTTCATGTTGCACTTAGGCTTCAAATCTAGTCTCATCATGCTAGTTAAATTATAAATGAGACACCTAGGTGTCACAGCCTTCCCTCTTCAAAGAAATCTCGTCCCGAGATTAAGAACAAAGCAGACTAGAGAGGGGGCATGAAATAAAGTTTACCTCAGAATGAAGAACATAATTCCAGGTAATGGGTACTAAAAAATTCCTCAGATTCCTAGGTGGATTCATCTTCTGAGTGATTACTCTATTGCACTTTATAGAATTTGATTGTTCTTTTGTGGGTTGTGCGTTCTTTCTCATCAAGGGTTTTTATTGGTTGTTCAGAGTATGTGAGGTCCGGTTGAAGATGATCATACTCTTTTAAGACAACATCTATTGGAGGTTTGAGACACCATTTCAGTTGTGATACATGAAACGTCTATGAACTCTAGATAGATTAGCAGGTAGCTCCATCTGGTAGGCTACTTGTCCACATCTCTCCAAGATTTTGAATGGGCCGATATAGTGGGGTGCTAGTTTTCCTTTGATCCCAAAACGCTGAATGCCCTTCATTGGTGAAATTCGAAGATAGACAAAGTCGTCCTTGTCGAAAATCAATGGCCTACGTCATTGGTTTGCATATTTTTCTTGACGACATTTAGCAGCCTTGAGATTGGCATGAATGGTTCGAACCTTTTCTTCGGCATCCTTGACAAGATCAGGGCCAAAGGTTACCCTTTCTCCAGATTCAGACCAATTCAGCGGTGTTCTACAACTTTGACCATAAAGTGCTTCAATTGTGACATTTTTACACTCTCTTGATAACTGTTGTTGTATGAAAAATCCGCATAAAGAAAATATTCATTCTAGTTACCACCATGTACTAAAAAACATGCTCTGAACATATCTTCCAAAGTTTGGTTGACACGCTCTGTTTGTCCATCGGTAGCGGCATGATAAGCAAAACTCCGAATCAACTCTGTACCTAGAGATGCATGCAGCTGTTCCCAGAAACGAACAATGAACTGCGAGCCACTGTCTAAAATGATGGTCTTGGGTACTCCATGAAAACACAAAATTCTTGCTATGTAAAGTTCTACATATTGCTTCATCTTGAATGTGTTGTTGACCAGTAGGAACTGAGCAGGTTTTGTGAGTCTATCCACAACGACCCAAATCGAATCATGCTTCCGAGGAGTGAGGGGGAGACCAATAATGAAATCCATGCTAATATCTTCCTATTTCTAGGCGGGAATACTCAATGGTTGAAGTAATCCAGCCTATTTCAAACGGTCAGCCTTAACTCTTTGACAGGTATCACATTCGGTGACATACCGAGCGACTTCTCGCTTTATTCTTGTCCACCAAAAATTCTTCTTCAGATCCTGGTACATTTTGTTACTACCAAGATGAATGGAATACTTGGAATGATGTTCTTCATCCAAGATTTTTTGACGAAGCTCAAAGTCCTTTGGTACTACTAGACGGTTATTGAACCACAGAGTACCATCCGAATCTTTTGTTAAACATTTTGCTTTCACACTTTTAATGTTCTCGCAAATGTATTTCATTCCAACGTCTTGTTTTTGTGCGGCAATGACTTCATCCCGAATGGTGGAATGAATAGTGAGGTTGCTGATCACTAGGGCAGGCAAAATATGAAGGCTTGGTTCAGTTTTGCTTGCTTCAGTGCTGCTGTCCTGAAATTCCAGCACCAAATGATTGCAGTGTATCTTTCTACTTAGTGCGTCGGCAACCACATTAGCCTTGCCTAGATGATAATGAATCTCCAGATTATATTTCTTCATTAACTCTAGCCACCAACGTTGTCTCATGTTCAGGTCGTCTTGAGTAAAAATATACTTCAAGCTCTTGTGATCCGTGTAGATATGCACTAAGTTTCCAAGCAAATAATGTCTCCAAATTTTTAGTGCAAGCACAACTGTAGCTAACTCCAAGTCATGGGTTCGATAATGTTCCTCATGCTTCCGTAGTTGCCGACATGCATAGGCAATGACACGACCACACTGCAGGAGCGCACAACCAAGTCCTATCCCAGATGTGTCACAATACACGTCAAACGGCTGGGTGGTGTCTGGTTGAGCCAACACTAGGGCAGTAGTCAATAATTCCTTCAATTTCTGGAATGCTTCTTCACAATCATTGTTCCAATCAAACTTCATATCCTTTTTCAGCAGTTTTGTGATGGGCTTGGTCAACATAGAAAAATTTGGAATAAACCGACGATAGTATCCAGCTAGTCCGAGGAAACTACGAACTTGATGGACAGAAGTAGGCGGTTTCTAGTCCATCACATCTTGAACCTTGCTTGGGTCTACAGAGATGCCTTCGGCTGATACTATGTGACCAAGGAATGGCACACGGTCCAACCAAAACTCACACTTGCTGAATTTTGCAAACAGCTTGTGATCTCGTAACCACTGAAGAACAATACGAAGATGTTCAGCATGTTCTTCCTGATGAGGACATCACTCCTATGAGATACACACAACACTCCTTTAATTTTAGACTTGCAAGGTCCAATGACTAGAGCTCGTGCACGACGACTAAATTTAGAGGTGAGCTCGTTCCTACGTTCTTTGCTATATGTTACTTTTGAGAATGGTTTGCTACCTAATGATTGTTTTATGATTAGAAACCATGGAGAGGACCAGGAGATGATAGGAGAAGGAGTTGAGAACATGGAGGACCAGCAAGGGCTTGGAAGCCAAAGTGGAGGCCCAATCAAAACCGACTTCGAGTCTATTTCCGGGCTCAGGACTAGTCTGCACTAAAACAGTCGCCCAGGACGCATACGGACTCGGATTTGGACATTCTACATATGCACGGAAATATAAGGAGAAGAACTTTCCAATGTCAAGCCTCATGTCAAAATTCATCCGGAGTCATCAGGAATCATCAAAACAAGAAAGGGTCCAGATTCTGTGTTGGTGCTGCGTCGCCTATTTTTGGCCTTTGGGCTTTGTATCTAGTTGAGCCCAATTAGGGGCGCATCCAGATGGTCTTGCACGACCCTAGGGACTTCATATACAGCCGCCACCACACCATTAGGGTTCAGGTTTGCTTAGATCAATTCTATTCATAAACAGTGTCGCCGTTTGTCGGTTTGTGAAACCCCAACTTCGTGAGTTTAATCATACATCAGCAATTGTGTTGCATTCTTCGTTGTTCTTGCTTGTGTTCTTGATTCACAGGCAGGGATTAGCCTTCTCGGCAAGGTCAATCATCCTTGGACGGTTAATAACCAGAGGAGATGTTGTGCTGTGATTGCAGGGTTCTGAACGTGTTGTTTAGAAGCCGGATCCATTTGTATTTCGCCTCCGTCTAATTCAAGATTTATCAGAACCTTTCGGAAGATCGGGGACCCTTGTTCACATCAAGTGGTAGTCAGAGCTTCAGGTGCATTGTCCGGTTCACACTACCCTTTAGTTTTGTTTTCATGTTCTTCCTATCATCCACAAAAAAGTCAAAAAAAAAATTTCCCCCGCCCATAACCATGTGTTTAACCTTTGCATATTTCAATTTTAGAGTCCGTAGTGTTGAGTTTGTGCCCTAGTTCTTGTTTAGTTGCTGGTTTAGTTTGTGTTTTTATCGGCAGTAGTGTTTCCCTTGCAACCCTAGCCGCCATCCCCTCCACCACCCTCGGTTTTATTGGCTTTGTGTGCTAGGGTTGATTGATCAACACGCCCACCCTAATCCCACCCTAAACCCACCCTCAACACCTCGGACCAAATCTCACAAATTCCACTTTCCACTGCATCCACCCCGCCAAAAAAGTCCCTACCCGACCCCAAACCCGACTCGGGTTTCACTCAAACCCCGGGTTTCTTCATAACCGATTTCGACACCGCTTCGATAAAACAGCCATAACTTTTCATTCGGTTGTCCGTTTTGGCTAAAATGTTTACAGGAGATTCTTGACAAAAAGTTGAGGTGACCCACACTATGCTATGCCCTGTGTGCCCTTGTCAAAAAATTCAAAAAAATCGGGAAGATAAAGAAAAAATTCATTCAAGTTGAAACCCGACGTTTTTTAAAACTTCAAGATTTTCTGTAGGCCACGTTCTAGCTCTATTTGAGCTGACATTTTTTGTGGTTTCTCCCCCTTTGTTAGTGAGTTGGAGAAAAATATCAAAAAAATAAAAAAAAAGAAATTTGGGATCCCTACTAGTGCTCCATCTAGCCTCATAGAATTTCTGAGTTTGGCTGTTTTACAGTTAGCCCCCTGTTATCGACTGTGTGCCTTTGTCTCCTTATTTCTTCTTTGCTATCACTACTGGTCTAGGACATAGTTAGACCAGCAACTAGAGACAAGTTACTTGGGCACTTATTCAACTTTACTATCTGTTTTCGATTTGTGTGCCACTCACATATATATATTTGGCCTTCCTAGCTCTACATATTTCTTCTGGATAGCACACAGGTTATTTTGTAACCCTTGCAATCATGGAACACACCTCCCTAGTATCCTTTATTTTTTTAGAATTTTGTAAGAGCTTTGCAAGAAGCTTCCTTTTGCTGTGTTGAGAGGCACCACTGCTTAGTAGTTTTGTAGGGATAACCTTCACTTTTTGTTTCCTGTTTTGGTGTTTCTGATGTCAGGAAGCGATGGATAGGGTGCTTCGCCCTCAAAATTTGATGAGTGCGTGAGCCAAAGTCAGCTACAGAAGGCTTTACAGGCGGTTCAGAGTGATTTGGCAGAGACGATCACTAGGGCCGTCACTGACGCCGTCACCAAGCTTCACCTGGGAGAAAGCATTGAGCGGTTGGATAAGAGAGTCTCTAAGTTAACTGATCAAGTTGTTGAATTGGAGACCGCTCACAAGACTACCAACACCAACACCAACAACGACGTTGAAGACGATCATGATGAAGAAACGGTGTTTAAGGCTGATGGCATCGTTGATAGCTCAGCTACAAGGACCACAAGGTTACGACGTCGTTTGTAACGTAACCCTCAAGGTATGGGTGGTTTTCACAATCACAACCATCGCACACAAGGTAAGCATGCTCCAGATGACCCGTATGCTAAAATTAAGTTTTCAATTCCTTCGTTTTTGGGTCAGTACGATGGTGATGCTTACCTTGATTGAGAAATGACTGTAGAACAAAAATTTAATGCCCACCTTGTTCCTGAACAACATAGAGTTAGACAAGCCACTAGTGAGATTAAGGACTTTGCTATTGTTTGGTGGTGTGATCTAACTGCTGATACTGATTTGCATACTACTTGGGAAGAACTTAAGGTAGCAATGCATGATCGTTTTGTTCCTCCTTTTTATAGAGAGATTCGTAATAAACTGTAGCGTTTAGATCAAAGAGATAAAACTGTTCAGGAGTATTTTAGTGAGCTTCAGAAGGGTTTGGTTCATTGTGCTGTGGTTGAAAAAGTAGAGGATCAGATTTGCCGCTTTTATTCTGGTTTGAGAAAAGAAATTCAGGACATCGTTGATTATAATGAATTTTATACCCTCAACCAGTGTTTCCAGTATGCTATGGTTGCAGAGAATTGAGGAGTGCAGCAAGTCCAGGACTTTCTACCCACCACGGCCGACGGGGACTTCGGGGCTGCCCAAGCCATCTTTCCGGCCGCCCCCACCAGCTAGTGTTGTTTCTGCAGCACCAAGATCAGCCCCTGCCCCTTCTACGCGCTCAGGTAAAAATTCTACGCAGGTACCGGCTAGTAGTGTCTCCTCTGTTGCATCGACGGGACGCACTACAGGGATTCAGTGCCATCGCTGCCATGGTCTTGGTCATGTGTAGAAAGATTGCCCAAGTAGGCGGGCATATGTGGCGACAGATGATGGCGGTTACATGAGCACCTCCGATGTGGAGGATGCGGAGGAGGATTTCGCTACCACCAGCGGTGACCTCGTCCTTGGAGGCGGAGATACCACGGGCTACATGAATATTATTGTACAGCGTGTGCTTAGCACACAAATCCAGCAGCCCGAGATGATGCAGCGACATAACTTGTTCCAGATTTTCTTCGTCATCAAGAACCGCCGAGCACGTGTCATCATTGATGGAGGAAGCTACAACAATTTGGTGAGTTCTGATGTGGTTAAGAAGCTTGATTTGACCACACGCCCACATCCACATCCATACTATATTCAGTGGTTAAATGACTCTGGAAAAGCTAAGGTAATACAAACTTGCAGAGTTCCTTTTTCCATTGGTTCCTACGTGGATTCTGTTGATTGTGATGTTGTACCCATGCAAGCATGTTCACTTTTATTGGGTAGACCTTAAGAATTTGATAATGATGTTGACACCATGGTAAAAGTAATAAGTACACTTTTATGCATAAAGGAACTAAAATTACTTTCTTACCAATGACCCCTGCTGAAATTCTACAAGCTGATTTAGAACAAGCTGCTAGTTTGAAAAATAAAGGCCCTGAAATTCAGCAACCTATTAATTCTGATTCTACACCAAGTAATGTTAATTATTCTTCAAGTTCTAAGGGTGCTGGAATTAAATTATAAGGTCGTTCATGTCTTGCCACAAAATCTGAGCTTGCTGAAATTTCTGCTAATGATATTTTCTATGCTTTGATATGCAAACAAGCCTTGTTTTCGCTTGATGATATTGCTTCTAATGCTTTGCCTCCTGCTCTCACTAACCTTTTGCAGGAGTATGAGGATGTTTTTCCAGCTAAGATACCCCCGTGATTGCCACCTTTGAGAGGGGTTGAGCATCAAATTGATTTGATTTCTGGTGCTACTTTGCCAAACCGTGCTGCTTATAGGACCAACCCTGAGGAGACTAAGGAGATACAACGACAAGTGCAAGACCTTTTGGATCGTGGGTATGTTCGTCAATCACTTAGTCCTTGTGCTATTCCTGTACTTTTGGTTCCTAAGAAAGATGGTTCTTGGCGTATGTGTGTAGATTGTAGAGCCATTAATAACATTACTATTAGATATCGTCATCCTATTCCTAGGTTAGACGACATGCTTGATGAGTTATGTGATGCTATAATTTTGACTAAAATTGATTTGCGTAGTGGCTACCATCAAATTAGAATGAAACTTAGAGATGAATGGAAAACAGCTTTCAAAACCAAATTCGCGTTGTATGAGTGGTTAGTAATGCCTTTTGATTTAACTAATGCACCCAGTACTTTCATACGTTTGATGAATGAGGTTTTAAGACCTTTTATTGGCAAATTTATGGTTGTTTACTTTGGTGATATCTTGATTTATAGCAAATCCATGGATGATCATATGATTCATTTGCGTGCTGTTTTTGATGCTTTGCGAGTTGCACGTTTATTTAGTAACCTTGAGAAGTGCACCTTTTGCACGGATCGAGTCTCTTTTCTTGGCTATGTTGTGACTCCACAGGGAATCGAGGTGGATGAGACGAAGATTGAAGCCATAAAGAGCTGGCCTGTACCAAAAACTATCACACGGGTGAGGAGTTTTTCTTGGTCTTGCAGGTTTCTACCGCCGCTTTGTCAAAGATTTCAGCACCATTGCTGCACCATTGCATGAGTTGACAAAGAAGGGCGTTGACTTCCATTGGGGGTAAGGTACATCATGAGTCTTTTGATGCTTTGAAGGACAAACTTACACATGCACCATTGCTGCAATTACCCAATTCTGATAAGACTTTTGAGCTTGAATGTGATGCTAGTGGTATAGGCATTGGTGGTGTTTTGATGCAAGATGGTAAACCTATTGCATACTTTAGTGAGAAAATTATTGGGCATGTTTTGAATTATTCCACGTATGATAAGGAACTATATGCACTTGTACGTTCTTTAGAGATGTGGCGTTATTATTTGTTGCCCAAACAATTTGTTATTCCTTCTGATCATGAATCACTTAAGTATATTGGTTCTCAATGCAATTTGAACCGTAGACATGCTAAATGGGTTGAGTTTATTGAGTCTTTTCCTTATATCGATAATGTGATTGCTAATGCTTTATCTAGGCGATATACTTTGTTGTCTCAACTTGATTGTAGATTTTTTATACTTGAGGCAATTAAAAAACAATATGTTGCTGATGTCGATTTTAAAGATGTATTGCTGCATTGTAAAGAAGGTCATGCTTGGAACAAATTTGTGTTGAATGATGGTTTCTTGTTTAGAGCTAACCGCCTATGCATTCCAGTTCGTTCCGTTCGTCTTTTGTTGTTGCAGGAGGCGCATGGAGGTGGATTGATGGGTCATTTTGGTGCTAAGAAGACGGAGGATATTTTGGCCACACTTCTTTTGGCCAAGGATGAGGAAAGATGTTGAGCGTTTTGTTGCTCGCTGCACTACATGTCAAAAAGCTAAGTCTCGATTGAATCCACATGGTTTATACATGCCACTTCCTGTTCCTTCTATTCCTTGGGCAAATATTTCTATGGACTTTGTTTTAGGACTGCCTAGGACAAAGAGGGGGTGTGATAGCATTTTTGTTGTTATGGATCATTTTTCTAAGATGACACACTTTATACCATGTCACAAAACTGATGATGCTAGTTATATTGTTGACCTCTTTTTCAAAGAAATTGTACGTTTGCATGGTATGCCTTCTGCTATTGTTTCAGATTGTGATGCAAAATTCTTGAGTTATTTTTGGCGCACGCTTTGGAATAAGTTGGGTATAAAGTTACTATTTTCTACAACTTGTCATCCACAAACTGATGGACAAACTGAGGTTGTGAACCACACTTTGGGCACTATGTTGAGAGCTATTTTGAAGAAAAATTTGAAGCAATGGGAAGAATGCTTGCCTTGTGTTGAGTTTGCTTATAATTGGGCAACACATTCTACTACCAAGGTAAGTCCCTTCAAGGTAGTGTATGGTTTTGATCCCCGTACTCCACTTGATATACTTCCTCTACCTATTAATGAGAGAGTTCATGTTGATGCTAAGGAGCGTGCTGAATTTATTTTGCAAATGCATAAGACCACTAGACTTAGCACTGAAAAGATGAATGAAAAGTATAAAATTGCTGGTAGTAAAGGTAGAAAGGAAGTAAAGCTTGATATAGGTGATTTAGTGTGGTTACACTTGAGGAAGGATAGATTTCCAGAATTGAGAAAGTCAACTAATGCCTAGAGCTGATGGTCCATTCAAAATAATGGAGAATATTAATGATAATTCATACAAACTTGAGTTGCCTCTCAAGTTCGGGGTTAGTCCTACTTTTAACATTTCAGATTTGAAACCATACTTGGGAGAAGAGGATGACCTTGAGTCAAGGACGACTCCACTTCAAGAGGGTGAGGATGATGAGGACATCACTCCTATGAATACACACAACACTCCTCCAATTCTGCACTTGCAAGGTCCAATGACTAGAGCTCGTGCGCGATGACTAAATTTAGAGGTGAGCTCGTTCCTACGTTCTTCGCTATATGTTACTTAGTAGAATGGTTTGCTACCTCATAATTATTTTATGATTAGGAACCATGAAGAGGACCAGGAGATGATGGGAGAAGGAGTTGGGAACATGGAGGATCAGCAAGAGCTTGGAAGCCAAAGTGGAGGCCCAATCAAAACCGACTTCAATTCTGTTTCGGGGCCCCGGACCAGTCTGCACTAAAACGGTCACCCAGGACGCATACGGACTCGGATTTGGACATTCTACATGTGCATGGAAAGATAAGGAGAAGACCTTTGCAATGCCGCCAGCCTCATGTCAAAATTCATCGGGAGTCATCAGGAATCATCGAAACAAGAGAGAGTCCAGAATCTGTGTCGGTACTACGTCGCCTATTTTTGGTCTTTGGGCTTTGTATCTAGTTGAACCCAATTAGGGGCACATCCAGAGGGTCTTGCACAATCCTAGGGTATTCATATACAGCCTCCACCACACCATTAGGGTTTGGGTTTTGCTTAGATCAATTCTGTTCATAAACAGTGTCGCCGTTTGTCGGTTTGTGAGACCCCAACTTCGTGAGTTTAATCATACATCTGCAATTGTGTTGCATTCTTCGTTGTTCTTGATTGTGTTCTTGATTTGCAGGCAGGGATTAGCCTTCTCGGCAAGGTCAATCGTCCTTGGACGGTTGATAACCAGAGGAGACGTTGTGCTGCGATTGCGGGGTTCTGAACGTGTTGTTTAGAAGCCGGATCGATTTGTGTTTTGCCTCCATCCAAATCAAGATTTATCAGAATCTTTCAGAAGATCGGGAACCCTTGTTCACATCACTTCCTTGGACTTTGAATAGATGAGAATATCGTCAATGAATACCACCACGAATTTGTCCAATTCTGGCATGAATAGTGAATTCATGAGGTACATGAAATGGGCAGGAGCATTTGTCAATCCAAATGACATGACTAGATACTCAAACAATCCATATCTAGTAGAGAAAGCGGTCTTCAGAATATCTTTTGCTCTGATCTTTATCTGATAATACCCCGAGCGAAGGTCAATCTTGGAAAAGACTTTAACACCAACCGATTGATCAAAAAGAATATCGATACGTGGCAACGGGTATTTATTCTTGATCGTGACTTTATTTAGAGGCCGATAGTCAACGACAAGGCACAAAGACTTGTCCTTCTTCTTCATAAAAATAGCAGGACAGCCCCAAGGTGAAGTACTTGGACGAATAAATCACTTTTCCAGCAATTCATTCAATTGCTTCTTCAACTCAGCTAGCTCATTTGGAGCCATTTTATACGGACGACGTGATATGGGAGACGTTCCCCGCTGAAGCTCAATCTTGAATTCCACTTCACGGTCAGGTGGGAGGCCAGAAATATCTTCAGGGAACACGTCGGGATACTCAAAGACAATAGGAATGCTCTCAAGTAATTGGCCTTCCAAATGATGGACAACTAGACTTCTCAATGAATTGGTACTAAGGGAAAGTGTGTCTGGGCCATGAAAGGGAGAGTTCAAATGAACGATACGGGGCTAATATCCAGCATGGCTCTATGGGTTTTCATCCACATCATACCAATAATTAGATCAATTTCTTGGTTATGGAGCATGATAAAATCAGTGGGATAGATTTTCTGGTTGATTTCTAGTGGAGCTTTGCATACTATCTTATTAGCTAGAATTTGTCCAGCTGGAGAACGGACAGTAAAGCACTAATTTATAGTGGTGGTGTGGAGATTATGTTTTTGCACACAGGTTCTGCTAATAAAATTATGGGTAGCACCAGATTCAAATAGAGTGATGACAGACTGGCGGTAAAGTGAGAGCATACCGGTCCGCACGGGATCACCCTGAGAGATCTCTTCAGCGTTGGTGTAGTTCACTTGCCACCACAGCATGGCGCATTCTTATTCTTGTCCTGGGTCTGGTGCTGGTTGTTGTTGTTGATGATGATGATGTTGCGCCTGGGTGCAGTACATTCCTTAGCAAAGTGGCCGGTGCGACCACAGTTGTAGCACGGGTAGTTGCCTCCACGATTAGCAGGCTATGGAGGGCGTGCATTCTGACTTCCCTGCTGCTGATAAGGCGTACGATACTGATTGTTCTACTGCTGGTATGATGCACGAGGTGGGAAGTTGTGCTGTTGCGGTGGCCTCGAGTAGTTCTGGCCATACTGGCGCTGGAACTGCTGCTGCGGAGATGTCCGGAATCGCTGTCCGAACGGTGATGTGTATATCAGGCGATGCTTTGCCAGTGGAGTAGCAGGGGCCTTCCTCTTGCGCTCTTCCTCCTCAACTTGGCGCATAGCACCCTGTTGGACAATAGCAGCATTGACCAAGTCATTGTAGGTTCCAGTCGTCTGCCAAGTGAGATGCTCCTTCAGGGTGGCATTCATACCACGCAGAAAAGCATACCTCTTCTTTGCTTCAGTGTTGACATACTCAGTGGCATACTGAGCAAGATGGTTGAACGCCTCAAAATATTGGAGGACATTCCTTCCTCCTTGTTTCAAGTCCATGAACTCTTGAAACTTCCTCTGCACGAAGCCATCTAGAATGAAATGAGCTCGAAAAGCAGTCCTGAACTCATTCCACTCAACGCGGTATCCAGTAGGTAGTGAAGCGGCGTAGTTTGCCCACCAGGCACCAGCAGGTCCCTGGAGTTGCTAGGCAGCGAATAGCACCTTCTGGTGCTCGGTGCAGTCCAACAGACTGAACTTGAACTCGGTCTGGCGCAGCAAGTGGTCGGCGTCCAGAGGCTCTCTGGCACGCTCGAAGGTCGGCGGGCGTATACCCAGAAAGTCTGAGTACGTGCACTATCGGGGCTGGTTATTGTTGCGGTTGCCCCCATGTCCACCCAAGTTGGATGTATTCTCTACCAGTCGGCGGAGCGTCTCAGAGTCATTCTATTGTCGATTGATCACAGCAGCAAGTATCTCTGCCAGGGACGGCTGAGCATTAGCTCCCTGCTAAGAGCTCTCGGGCTCCTCCTGGTGTCGAGTGCACACCATGCTGCAATTTATATTATTACACATTAGTCATTTCTCAAGATATTCCATAAAGACATATGTGCATAAAGGTATAAATTCGCAAGGATGCTCCGAGAATTTCAGAAATGACAACCATTTTCATTAATTCCATTTTGACTAATGGTTGTTAAAGGATGACATCACACTAATCATACGTGTGCCAACGCCTAACTATGGTATTGCGGACACACTAAGCAACATACGTGGCCAACTCATCTACTCCTGGTCTAGGTCTATGTCTACCGGCTCGTCTGGCTCTACCGGTTCCATCATCTCTATGTCGACATTATTTGCCTGTTCGATTTCTTCATCCGCTTGTTCTCCATACTCCATGGGAATCTCATCCCAGTTATCAATAATCAGGAGATGGGTAGCTCTGAAGGCATCAAACTCAACTTGAACATCATTCAATTCAGATTCCATGATGTCTGCATCACCGATAGCTTGGTCTCATTCCAGGATAATCATATCCATCTCTTCATTCTTTGCTTGGATTTGTTAGTTTAATTCCGAAATCTCCAGAATCTTAGCTTGCTTTTCTGCTTCAGAATACCGAAGTGTGGCCCGAAACATGTCCAGCTGTCAGTACAAGTCCTTGCATATGTCAAATAGAGAGAGTCCATAGTACTCTGCAACATGCACCGCTGGATGGTAAAGCGGGTGGTGCTGGTCAAAAACAAAATCCAAGCGTCGGTTCCACTCGAAATCTTCCATGTTATCAATTAGCAACAGAGTGACCGGTGTTCCCGTAACTTCATGCTTGCGAACCTCGCAAAATAGAGTGAGGGCCCTGAAGGCAGCAACACTCCAAGTAGTGAGTAGGTCCACTCCAGAGACGTTGATAGTCCATGATTCCCACGCCGGTAGGATGGAGTAGTTGGTGGGGACTGCGACATGGACCACACAAGAAGTGGTTCCATTCTCCAAAGTCATCTTGCCAACATAGGTGGGAGGGACATCATGTCCAAACCTCTGAAGAACACTCCAAAACAGCTAAGTCATCCCAGGGATGTTCAGACCGTCAGTGATCTTCCAACCCGGTGGGGCTTGGTAATTGTTTTCTGCCATCTACAAGGGTGAAATTTGAATGAGTCAAATTTTTCCTTATAGTAAAATGCATTCCATGTATAATGTCATGAAATAAAGAAACAAAGGCTTAGTCCACATTTTCTAGCTTCAAGGGGCAACAGTACGAGAATGGGTTAAAAAAAAACAGGTTCGGTTTTTGAAAGACAGGAGCTCACTGTTTTTGCTCTACTGGATAGAAGAAAAAATTATTAGGGACTGGGACCTATTGGAAATAAAAATAGACTCCTAGGGCTTTCGAGATTTGGCTTATACACCTCTAAATTCTAAGTGGAACTCCAGTTATTAGATTTTGAAGTTCAATGACAATGCTGAAAACAGGAGGCTGGCAGATTGTTGTTAACAATTGGACTTAGCAGTTTGAAATTTATACTTAACAAACTTGCAAATTTTTATTCAGAGGTGGATGAATAAGGAGAGAACAAAATTTTAGTTAAGTTATATAAGTATGCATGATGTAAAAATTTTAATTTATTAACCTATCGTTCCTCACAACACACACCTATATTGCCGGTACTTAGCGACACGAAAATTTGGTGACGACCCGCACTCACCGCGTAAGTCAATTGAAGTGTTGTACTAACGGCGTTAGTGTATCTACAGAAAACTCATTGCAGAAACAATACATTAAATTTTAAAGAAACTACAAAAATAAGCATTGTTCTACTTGACAACGGTTCATGAAAAGAACCGCCTTGCGAAGCCACGGTCCTCGCAAGCGGACCCATGCTCATAACCCTACCATGATGAACATCACTAAGAAAAAGTTGGCACTGTTTATAGAAGAAACTGTCTCACAAAACCATAGCCCTCGCGAGTGTTGACGGCTGTTAAGTACCATTTTCAACCGTCAACTATACTCAAATAAAGGAGAATTTGGCATTTCATACACGCATGCTTTATCACAATAATATAGTTCCACTTGTACTTGGAGAACTTTGTGCATGCAGGAGGAAATGTGAAGGAAACACCTCAAAAGGCAAGAAAACACACTTTCGACCAATCAGAGAGTGCCACATGGACGTCACACGGATTGAAGGGCCCATTTTCAGCTCTTAACCGACGTAACTCCCTGTAATACCGCGGGAACCGACCTCAGGACCCACCTGCCAGCCTCCCCAAGAAAGCACAGGCCAAGAGGACCCCTGGCTAGGTCGGGCGACCCAGTCAGGTCGGTCGACCTAGTCCTGGGGGATATTCCTTTGTGCTTCCACGTGTTGGCTCCTCAGCGACTCCTGATGGCGGTTTGAGGTGCCTTCCGTGGCGGTTACTCTCCCTTGCCGACCTATTGAGGCTATAAATAGGAGGGTGTGCCTTCACACTCAACACACACCACAAGAAGCATTTCTCTCTTGCTAGTAGTAGTTCTTGGAGTTTTAGTGGAGTTAGGCTGAGTCTAGAGCTCTCTAGTCCCAAGTCTTCACTTGGAATTGGTATGGCTCTTGTATCTTTTCCCTTTTGTAAGACTTTGCTCTTATCAATATATATATTTTTTCTATATAGTTGTGCTTGGGTCATGAGTTTCTTGTTTGATATTGTGATCCATATATGTGATAGTATAGTCTACTTGTGTGATAGTAGTTTATATTTATTATACTACTATTGTCATGCTAGTTATATACCGTCACTATAGTCTAGTTTATATGTTATAGTCTCTATGCTTAGTTTTAGCTGATAAAGTATAGCATGGGTTTGGTGATCGTATTCGTACGGTAGCTCTGCCTCGTTAATAGTAATCGCGGAGGGGCAGAGTGCTCTTTGGTCATGCAAGTATGGTACTTGGGTGACTGATTTGCATCAATTATTCGTTAGTCTACTGGTTCGTTGAGGTAGGCGGCAGGTGGTGACAGCCCTGTCCGTCCTTTGAAATCCTCCCCGCTAGGCTAGTGCGTAAGCTCTTGGCGGAAGTCGCCTGTGGATGCAGGGGTAAGTCCGTGCCTGAAGTGCTATACTATTGACTGCTGAACCTGAGTGTGGGTCTGTATGTATTCTACTTAGGCTATGCAACTGTATAGGAATGTATAGTAGGAGTAGCTTAGCCTAGTCTTTCCTCCACTAGACTTTATTTATTTAGTAGGAATCTTCTGTGTGTGTCACACTACCCGGTTATTATCATGTACCCGCCTGTCTTGGTTAGATATCCTTGCTAATTGTTAACATGATCTTATATGTTAGTAACGCTTCTTGATCATAACCTTCCTCTGGGATAAACAAATACGATACCCTGAATACTTCCGGGTGAAATGCTACAGCGGTATTCTCCGTGCGCTTGCGGATTTTACCTACTTGACTCTGGGACATATTAGTGAACCGTTTCTGGCCCCGTGTCGGGAATGATTTATTAATATGGCTTAGCAAAAGTCAACAAGCATTTCTGGCGCCGTTGCCGGGGATGATTTATTAATATGGCTTAGCAAAAGTCAACAAGCATTTCTGGCGCCGTTGCCGGGGAAGGCGTATGATTTAAGAAAAATTACTAATGTATATAGTAGTGTTGCAATTATTAAGGCTATCTCCTAAGCAGGATAACCTTGCTTTGTTTTCTGCATTTTGTATGAAAACAGGGTAGTGTATGACTGGTTTCGACTTGCCGACAAACTTCACTGAAGATCCTGAGTCACTCCTGAGAAGGACACGAGCTAGGCTCACCCCTCCTCGTAAGGAGACTCGGCCAATCGAACCTGTCATTCCCACACCATCAAGCTCTGAGCAAATGGCCGACAAGACCCTCCGTGAGTTCTCCGCTCCCTCCGCTGCCAACATCCCTACGGGACCAGCTGGCAATGTGGGAGATGCAAACTTCGAGATCAAGACCGGTCTCATCACCATGGTGCAGGCTAGCCCATTCTGTGGGAAAGCCAATGAGGACGCTAGTGCTCATCTCCAGCAATTCCTGGAGATTTGCAACACGTTCAAAATGAAGGACGTCACCCCCGACGCTGTTCGCCTTCGACTGTTCCCGTTCTCTCTACTTGGGAGAGCGAGACAGTGGTTCTACGCAAACCCTGAAGCTGTGAACACTTGGGAGAAGTGTTCAGCTGCGTTCCTTGCAAAGTTCTTCCCGCTGGGCAAGACCAATGCCCTCCGCGGAAGGATCTCAAGCTTCCAGCAGGAGTCGAAGGAGTCGATTCCTGAGGCATGGGAGAGGCTCCAGGAGTACATCCTGGCATGTCCCCACCACGGGATGGATGATTGGCTGATCATCCAGAACTTCTACAACGGGCTTACTCCATCGGCCCGCGACCACCTCGACGCTGCTGCTGGTGGAGCCTTCTTCTCGCTCACTGTGAGCAAGGCAAAAGATTTGATCGAGAAGATGGTGTCCAACCAAGGTTGGAATGAAGAGCGCCTCCAACCTCGCCAGCGAGGCATGCACTCCGTCAAGGAGGTTGACATGCTCGCCGCCAAGATTGACCTTCTCATGAAGAAGATGGACGACCAAGCCAATGGAGAAGTGAAAGCCCTAGACGCTCGTATGACTTGCGAGGTCTGTGGCAACACGGGACACTCGGGCAATGACTGCCCTGAGACCCGTGAGGACGCAATGTTCATGGGCAACAACAACAACAACGGCTACCGTCCACAAGGAGGTCAAAGTTGGGGTCCACCACGTCCCAACTACCAAGGAGGTAACTCTGGCAACTTCTCTGGTTTTAATTCCGGTTATAATCAGCCCTCCTTGAAAGATCTTGTGCTTGGTCAAGCTAAGGTTAATGATAACATCAGTAAAAAGCTTGCCACCACTGATAGGACTCTTGAGAGCATCCACACTAAGATAGAGGGTGTTTCCTCTGCTCTCAAGAATCAGCTGAGCTTTAATAAAATGATAGAAACCCAATTAGCTCAGTTAGCTGCTGCTGTTCCTACTGCTGAGTCGGGGAAAATCCCGGGGCAACCCGAGACCCCCTTAGAAAATGTTAATGCGGTTACCACGAGAGGAGGTAAGTCCACTCGGGATCCGCCATACCCTAACCATGCAGGAAAGGACACATCAGCTGAGAAGCCGGCAGAAGAAGAAGAACTGCCGCCCAGGAAAACGGCCCCACATGAGTTCTATGACACGAACCTCATGCCGTTTCCTGAAAGAAGAAGGAAGCCCACCGTGGACGAGCAGTTCACACGCTTCGTTGAGGTGATCCAGAAGCTGCACATCAGCGTGCCCTTGCTGGATGCGATACAAGTACCCACGTACGCTCGCTACCTCAAGGATCTTATCAGCAACAAGCGCCCACTACCGACCACAGAAATTGTCAAGCTGACGGAAGAGTGTAGCGCTGCTATACTCAACCGGCTTCCTGAGAAGAAGAAAGATCCGGGGTGTCCCACGATCACTTGCTCGATCGGGACACAGAACTTCGACCATGCCTTATGTGATCTTGGGGCAAGTGTGAGCGTCATGCCGAAGGATGTCTTTGACAAGCTCAACTACACCACACTATCCCCCACGCCGATGCAGCTGCAGCTGGCCGATTCAACGGTCCGCTATCCGGCGGGGATCGCCGAAGATATTCCGGTGAAAATCCGGGATTGCTTCATCCCCGTCGACTTCGTAGTGCTTGACATGGACGTCGGGAAGAGCACACCGCTCATCCTGGGACGCCCATTTCTCAGCACTGCAGATGCTCGCATCGATGTAGGAGCCGGAGAAATCCGCTTCCACATCAATGGCAAGGAGGAGAAGTTTGACTTTCGGCCACGGAAAGAACAGTGCAACATGATCCGTATCAAGTACGGGCCGAACCCAAGCAACATCAAGGAAGTGGAGGTCACTCCGCCAAAGAAGGACAGCCTCATCACATTCATGAAGAACTTCCTTGAGAAGGAAAAGGTGGCACAGCAACAACTGATGAAGGCAAGGAGGCAAAGGTCACACATTAAGCAACAGCCTCCGAAGTCCACAAGGCAGCAACCTCCGAGGTCTGCAAAGAAACAGGCTGTGAAGCCTGCAAAACCGCAGCCTCCGAAGCCCGAGAAGCCACCGACTGCAACAAAGACCAAGAAGGTGTGGCGAGTGAAACAAGAAGCATCATCCGTGTCTTCATCTCCGGGACCGAACAACGCTTCATCGAGCTGAACGCCGAAGAAAAGTCCCGCTCGTCGGACTTTAAAAGGTGAGTCCTCGCCGGGAGGTTAAACCGGTAGTTATCCATATTTGCTCTTTTAATTGCATATTTGCTTTCCACCACATTTTGATTTTTCCCGACCACTGCATTTCTGCATTTTTGAATTTTTCCAGCCACCTTGGAATTTTTCAAAACTCATTTGCATTTTTGAAAATTTAGAAAATAGGTTTTTGGGCTTTCCATTTTGAAAAGATTTTTTGTCGAGCTTTTTGAGCAAAAAGGCAGCAGGGGACAAATCCCCTAGCCGTTGGGGAACACATAGGAAAAAGGGGGCTGCCAGGAGGCCCACCTGCCAGGTCGGTCGACCTGGTGGGGTCGGCCGACCCCCTGGCCCCACCTTTTCCTGTGCTCCTTTCTCCCAACGGCTATATGGCCGTTGCTCTGTCCCTTTCTAACGGCCATCTTGCTTCCTTGGCTATAAAAACCGCCCAGGAGGAGGAGCTTCACCATTCCAAGCTCATCTTTCACTCCCCTCCTTTGCTCACTTGTTGCTCTCCCAAAATTTCGTGTTCTTCAACTTTACTACAGCCCCAAAAACCCAAAAAAAAAAATATTTCCCCTCTGTTTTAGTGCATTTGCAAGTTGTTGTGAGAAGAAAACCAATTTCGGAGAAGCTCGGGTTTGTCGTTCTCACTAACGCGCACCCGAACACTTGTTCGATCTTGTTTTTGTTCTTGTCTTGTGTTTGTTCTTGTGTGCAGCCATGTTCAACCGAATGAAGCAAGTCGCCGGAATCAAGCGGAGAAAAAGCACTCGTGCAAGCACGAGTCAAGCATCCTCCATCGAGCTCACACCAAGTCCGGGGCATGGTGACCCCGAAGCTGAAATTCCGGAGGAAAGGCCGGCCTTGCTCATCACCGAGGAGCATCTCGACATCAAGGACGACCGCGAGGGCCAAGCCATCGCGCTCATGAGAGAACGGCCATTCGCCCACACCCGACGCTTCAATCCGGACTTCCTCGAGAAAATAGGTATGAGAGAAGAATTTGCCTCTATTTTTCGCACTATGGGTTGGCTAAATTTCGTAGAAGTAGATGAGCCGGGTTCTCGTTTGCTTACTATGCAGTTTTTATGCACCCTTAGAAAGTATGATGAAGGCATTTCTTTTCGCTTGTTTGGGCAAGAGCGCTTGGTCACATGGGGTGATCTTCATGCTATGCTAGGTCTAAATCCTAAATGTAGGCTAGACTTAGATAAAGCGCTAAAGGGGTTCCATAAAGAAAGTTTTTGGAAAAAGATTTCCGGAAACGAGTGGGGTCCCAAGCCTAGAACAAGTGCCATCCATAATCCTACACTTAGATTTATGCATGTGTGGTTGGCTATGACCTTGTTTCCTCGAGGTGACATTAGGGTTGTCCGGCAAGATGAATTGAAAATACTTTATGCCATGGTTAAGAAAATTAGGGTGTCACCCGCGGAATGCATGATTGATCAATGGTTAGACAATATAAAGTTGACAGGACCAATTGAGTGCACCTCTTTAGTTACTCGCATTGCGCAGAAGTGTGGTCTGCTTGAGAATGTTCATGTTGAATATTTGACGGTAGATAGAGAATTTCTAGGCGAGGACTATTTTGTGCAAGGACATACTTTGAAACATGGTCCAAATAATACCTTGATCTATCACTTTCCCGGGTATACAAATGAATTCCCGTTACCTAACCCGGGTCTTCGTTTGTATCACTGTCGGGCACTAACCCTCCCACTTGAGCCAGTGGGAGAAGTTCGCAGGCATAGTGTTTCAGGGCGACCGACACGTTCCCGTAGGCATATGGAGCCTACACCAGAGTTTCACACTCCGACCGGAGATCCGGTATGGGAGCAGCCCCCGCCACAGGACGAGGCGGGTGCATCAACATGGCAGGCCGGAGCATGGGAATCTCAGTACGATTACCCCATGCAGACGTCATCAAGTTCAAGCGGACCGCCATCCTTTGCCACTCGGTCATTCTCATCCCGTGGGTTCCGTGAACTCAACTATGGGATGGCCGAGTTGACAAGGAGGGTGAACGACATTGATTTGCGCACCGAGAGCATGCAACAAACTCTCACGCAACATGTCGCCGACACCCAGCAATGGCAGAATTTCAGCGACAACCAATTCCGCCAGCTGAACGCGATGATGGCTCAGAATCAGAGCAATTGGGATGCCTTCTTCCGCTCCCAAGGCTACGACCCGAACCAGCAGATATGAGCAAGAACAAGCTTGGGGGAGGACCCCCCTTCTCACGGTAACTTGTATCTTTCCCCTTCCCTTTATTTCTTGCATTTGCTAAATCTGAAAATTCTATAAAAAAAAAATATAAAATCTGAAAACCATAAAAATTTGCAAAACATAAAAAGAACAAAAATATTTCCCTTTTTCATGCGCGGTATGAATGTGTATAATTTTCCTATGTTGAGATGATGAATAGTTGCTCTGTCCTTTATTCCTCTCTAATGCTAGTTTACAACTTAGTACTCTCTCAAGAGTTAGGTTTGTTGGTAAATCTTGCCTTGAACTTGAATCTTGTGGGTAGCATATGCATTCTCTAGTTCTAAGTTGTTGAGAGGTATGATATGATAGATAGGGCTGCTATGATCTTGCTCAACGTAAAGCTTGAATTCCGGAGTTTTATTTTTCAAAATGACAAATTGATAAGTTCCTCAATGATGAAATTCCCACCACAGCCATATGTAGTGTTTACATTTGAAAACCTTTACACATATGCTGCTTGTTTCACATTGAGCTTAGTCAAAATTGTTGTGACCCTAGTAGAACTCTTTTCATGCTTTCTTGATCAAGATCATATACACACATCCACCGCCATGAGCTATCCTTCTAAATCAAGAAGATAGCATCCACCATATCCACCTGAGCTATTCTTCTACACCGGAAGAAAGCCACTATCCATCCATCCATCCAAAGAAACACTCCATATATCCATTGCAAAATTCCTCTCTCAAAGTATTCATTGCAAACTAGGACTATGGCTATGCAAAAAGAAAAGAAAAAAATGCTCAAAAAAAGAGAGCAAGCAAAAGATAGCCATAGCCTAGAAACTCCAAAAGAGAGAAGGAAAATTCAAAAAGGAGTTATTTCTTCCCATCCACCATTCCTCCATTCTCCCACACACTTGCACATCTTGATCAAGATTGTTTGAATTGATGTTTTTCTTGGATCCGGTCTTTTGACATAGCAATATTATGTGAACATGAGTGCCTCATATATCCCTACCTTGAGCTCCACATAAAGCCTTATTTAGAAGTAGGTGATTATAGGCAACACTTTGCCTTGGTGAGGAATCATACACATATTGAGTGATCCGAGAGAATCATTTGAGGAACTTGGTTTTTATTTTCAAAATCTTTTGAAAACCTCCGGAATAACATAGCGGAATCTAGAGCAAGTGATTGGTGCCCTGCAATTGTTCTATCTCTCAACCGCACAAGACAATGAGGTGTAAAAGCCCCATGGATCGAGGTAAATGGGTAAGTTATGTGCCAACATATTTAATTCTAGGAAGAGTACTTTGTTGTGCGCATAGTATTATTGAGGAGTAGGACATTGTAGCAACTCCTGATCAACAACTTAAGTTTATCTTTGCTTCGGGACGAGCAAAGGGTAAGCTTGGGGGAGTTTGTTGACGGCTGTTAAGTACCATTTTTAACCGTCAACTATACTCAAATAAAGGAGAATTTGGCATTTCATACACGCATGCTTTATCACAATAATATAGTTCCACTTGTACTTGGAGAACTTTGTGCATGCAGGAGGAAATGTGAAGGAAACACCTCAAAAGGCAAGAAAACACACTTTCGACCAATCAGAGAGTGCCACATGGACGTCACACGGATTGAAGGGCCCATTTTCAGCTCTTAACCGACGTAACTCCCTGTAATACCGCGGGAACCGACCTCAGGACCCACCTGCCAGCCTCCCCAAGAAAGCACAGGCCAGGAGGACCCCTGGCTAGGTCGGGCGACCCAGTCAGGTCGGCCGACCTGGTCCTGGGGGATATTCTTTTGTGCTTCCACGTGTTGGCTCCTCAGCGACTCCTAATGGCGGTTTGAGGTGCCTTCCGTGGCGGTTACTCTCCCTTGCCGACCTATTGAGGCTATAAATAGGAGGGTGTGCCTTCACACTCAACACACACCACAAGAAGCATTTCTCTCTTGCTAGTAGTAGTTCTTGGAGTTTTAGTGGAGTTAGGCTGAGTCTAGAGCTCTCTAGTCCCAAGTCTTCACTTGGAATTGGTATGGCTCTTGTATCTTTTCCCTTTTGTAAGACTTTGCTCTTATCAATATATATATTTTTTCTATATAGTTGTGCTTGGGTCATGAGTTTCTTGTTTGATATTGTGATCCATATATGTGATAGTATAGTCTACTTGTGTGATAGTAGTTTATATTTATTATACTACTATTGTCATGCTAGTTATATACCGTCACTATAGTCTAGTTTATATGTTATAGTCTCTATGCTTAGTTTTAGCTGATAAAGTATAGCATGGGTTTGGTGATCGTATTCGTACGGTAGCTCTGCCTCGTTAATAGTAATCGCGGAGGGGCAGAGTGCTCTTTGGTCATGCAAGTATGGTACTTGGGTGACTGATTTGCATCAATTATTCGTTAGTCTACTGGTTTGTTGAGGTAGGCGGCAGGTGGTGACAGCCCTGTCCGTCCTTTGAAATCCTCCCCGCTAGGCTAGTGCGTAGGCTCTTGGCGGAAGTCGCCTGTGGATGCAGGGGTAAGTCCGTGCCTGAAGTGCTATACTATTGACTGCTGAACCTGAGTGTGGGTCTGTATGTATTCTACTTAGGCTATGCAACTGTATAGGAATGTATAGTAGGAGTAGCTTAGCCTAGTCTTTCCTCCACTAGACTTTATTTATTTAGTAGGAATCTTCTGTGTGTGTCACACTACCCGGTTATTATCATGTACCCGCCTGTCTTGGTTAGATATCCTTGCTAATTGTTAACATGATCTTATATGTTAGTAACGCTTCTTGATCATAACCTTCCTCTGGGATAAACAAATACGATACCCTGAATACTTCCGGGTGAAATGCTACAGCGGTATTCTCCGTGCGCTTGCGGATTTTACCTACTTGACTCTGGGACATATTAGTGAACCGTTTCTGGCCCCGTGTCGGGAATGATTTATTAATATGGCTTAGCAAAAGTCAACAAGCATTTCTCGCGCCGTTGCCGGGGATGATTTATTAATATGGCTTAGCAAAAGTCAACAGCGAGCGAACTCTACGCTCCAATACTTGTTCAGGAAGCCAAAAATAAAATATGTTGGCGACGATTCATCAAAGAAATCGTCTCGCAAAGCCACAGTCCTTGCAAGCGAACTTCAAATGTCAAAATAAAAAAAAACAATTAAGAACCAACTCAAGCATAACCTGTTAGCTTGTCACCAACCCTAACAACTAATAGGGACAATACTAACATATCCTCACTCGTAATGTTGTAGGTTTTGAAAATACATTTTTAATTCTTGTATTATCATGGACCATGGCTCTGATACCAGCTGCGGCGCCCCTTCCCGAAGGATCGAGGTCCCGAAGGTGCTGATAACGCAGACACTTGATAATACAATATTGGTCCAAATTTAAGTTGAATTATTACATCTTTGAGGTGATCAAAGTGCAGCAGAATGATACAAGTTCATGTTTGTTTTGAAAAACTATGGAAGCAAATAACGATAAGGAAGATACGAGCTCGACGATACAGCGGTAGTTATGATTCATGCCCGAAGAACCATCACCCTAGCAGCACACGGCAATCACTGCGGCGGCAAGTCAGACTCCCAATGGGCAGTCTAACCCTCAGGGACCTGCATGTCCCAAGGCAACACATCTACAGGCAATTCTATTTCTTCAGTACCTGAAAACAACATAGGCACAAAGCCTAACTACTAATTACTCAGCAAGACTTACCCGTCAAGGAACTAGACATGCGTGGGCTCTAATAGGTAGCTTGTTTGAAAAGATTCGCACTAAACAATCTATTAGTTCTATCAAATTTTATTTAGTGAAATTAAATTGGATGTCGTTTCTTCATAAAACTTTGGAAGATTGCGGCAAACATCGGCATCAAGGAGGAACTCGTCGAGGAAAGCTAAAACATGTGGCTCGCCGTGGAGGTGGCACACGCTAGGCGGCGGTGGGGGAAAATTGGAACTGCTCTCACCTCAAACCACGAAACTAAGAACACAAGAATTTACATGCATGCTCCATGAAGTAACTAACTTCTGTGCCAACTGAAATTGCAAATGGCTCACCGGACAGCAAGAATTTGGCATTGAACTGACGGAAGCTTGAAAAAAAATATGAGATTAATCCTTCGATTGGTGCAGTTTTAAGAAAGAAAATGCCAAATTGGACTAGGGATAATGTAGAGAAGCCTGGGACGCAGCCTTTTGTAGCCTCAACTCGGCTTAGGGCGCAGCAGAAGGGGAGGGCTCTAAGCTCAGAGCTCCTGAGGTCTTCAATGGCGCCCAGAGTAGAAAGAATGAGGGGGGGAAGGTGGAGCTGGCGAGGAGGAGGGGCATGAATGGCGGGGACTGAGTGAGGGAGCCAAGGGGCGTCGGTTTTGATGGTGTAGGGGTGGCCGGGAATAGCAGGAATCGATGAAAATTCGAGTTCCGATGAACCTTTGTTCATGGCAGTGC
Organism: Eleusine indica; assembly: GCA_030378355.1. NCBI lineage: Eukaryota > Viridiplantae > Streptophyta > Magnoliopsida > Poales > Poaceae > Eleusine > Eleusine indica. The sequence goes on from CM059502.1 coordinate 19,514,833, forward strand.
AAGGTCGGGAAAGGCAGGATGGGCAAGGAAAGGTGATGGCAACTGCGACTGGCGTCAAGGGAGCAGGAAAGTGCATGGGCACGCGGCGCCGAACGGGACGGGTCGCAGGCAGGCGTCGAGTGCGGCAGTGAGTCCCGAGAAGGGAGGAATCAGCGTGCAGGGGTTCTCTCTGCCCTTGGCGCCACGAGGAAGAAGACAGGGAAACTTGCTTCTCATTTTAATGGTGTGATTACTTGGCATATGTTATATAGAAAAATTTTAAATTGCTTCTCATTTTAGTTTGTAGGGTTTTCTTTGGTTAAAAGAAATTCAAATTTTTCCAATGATTTTATTATTTCATGTTGCACTTAGGCTTCAAATTTAGTCTCATCATGCTAGTTAAATTACAAATGAGACACCTGGGTGTCACACAGAGGACACTACAGTGTGTTCCGCACTCAAGCAAAAATCTGGCAGAGTGGATTCTTTCGGCCTACAATGTATGAAGATACCAAAGAGTTCATTCGCAAGTGCTGGAGATGCCAGAAACATGGAGGGATCATTGCTCATAATGCCATACCCCTTAGATACAATCTTCAAGTGGAACTTTTTGATGTATAGGGCATTGACAACACGGGGCCTTTTCCAAAGTTCTATGACTTATCTTGGTGGCCGTTGACTATGTATCAAAATAGGTAGAAGCTATACCATGCCAAGCAGCAGGTGCAAAGAATGCCAGAAGAATGTTCCACGAGGTAATCTTTCCTCATTTTGGAACACCTGGAATGGTGATAAGTGATGGGGGATCTCACTTCATTGATAAGACCTTCCGCCACTTCCTAAGAAAACACGGTGTGAACCACAACATAGCCACTCCATACCATCCTCAGACTAGTGGCCAAGCAGAAACTTCAAACAAGCAAATCAAGAATATCCTCTAGGAGACTATACTAGAAATGGGGACAGGATGGAAAAACAATATACCTGAGACACTTTGGGCATATCGGACAGCATAAAAGACACCCAACGGCATGTCACCATACCAACTTGTCTATGGCAAAACTTGCCATTTACCTATTGAGATGGAAAATCGGGCACACTGGGCCATCAGAAAATGGAAAATGGATCTCGAGAAATCTGGAATCCAAGGAAAAATTCAGATATCAAAGCTGGAGGAATGGAGGGACAAAGCTTATCGCAGTGCCAAGATCTACAAAGAGAAAAGCAAAAGATGGCATGACAAAAGGATCCAGCCTAAAGAGTTCAAGGCAGGAGATAAGGTACGACTTATCAATTCCAGGGTAAAGCTATTTGGACATGGAAAGCTGAAGAGCAAGTGGGATGGACCATACACCATCATTGACACATCTTTCATGGAGCGATCACGCTGCAAGATGACTCAGGTAACCTTTTTAAGGTAAATGGTCATCGCTTAAAGCTTTTCATTCAAATGAAAACTTAGATAAGGAGATAGATGTGGTCAATTTAAATGACTTAAATATACTCCATTAGCCTTCTCTTGAATTTTTATTAGAACTAATAGGCCTAACCCATCTCTGGACCTTACCTCCTGCTGGCCCAACTCACTCAGGAAACATGGGGGCAAACGGGGCCCAACCCTATTCGGCCGAACACCCCTGTTCGGTCGAATAGGGGGCGGCGCCACTACCCTCCTGCTACCTCGTGCGCGTTAACCTAACCTACCCCAATCCTTTTTAACATGTAAGCCTCATCCCTTCAAGACAGAGAGTCAATAAAGACGGAGTTTTCCTTGATACAGAACAGAACCAGAAATAAAACTCCATCTTCCTCCTTTGACATCTCCACCTCCAAGCTATGGCCGACAAAAGCTTGGTCCCCCACACCAGCTCCACGTCGACCTTTAACCTAGACAGAGTTCCCACTCCGGCGAACCTTGCTGTCCCAGCCATTGGCATGACCATGGAGGAGGTCAGAGCCATCTCGGTGGTCCCTCTAGCAACCTTGCCATCAGAGGAGGGCACTAGGGGCCGTAGTCCCATGCCTACCCGCGCAATCACGTGATCCGTGTCCCCTCGAAACACTTAGAACATGAAGGCTTGTGCGACAACTCCGACAAAGAGGCCGGTTGCTACCCGCCTTTTCAAGGAAGACATCGTCGGGCCATCCCAGAAACCTAGCGAGCGACACGTGGAGACGTTGCACAATAAGTGGGGAGACAACGTCTACTACCACTATGAGAAGGATGATCTGGATGACTCCCTATACCAGGGATGACTCCAGATCCAAGGAGCCAAGAGAGGCCATGGGAAGGGACCTATGCAGCATCTCACTTCCTCGGACAGAAGGGAGATGGCGGAGTCAATCGACTCCTCCCTATCCAAGCAAAGCACGGGGGCGACCCCAACCAAAAGAACGGTGGGGCTGTAGCAAGGCAACAGAACTAGATCCCTTTACAAAGGACCAACTGTTGCCCAACAAGCACGGGATGTGGAGAATTTCCACATGGAAAATAAAGTGCTAGTTGAGAAACTGGCGGAAGAACGTATTGAGAGAGAGGAGATGAAGGACACCATTGACTCTCTTAGGGAAACCATAGAGACCATCCGTCGTGGCATGAGCGCTAAGATAAAGCGCATCTGTGTCGAGATAGGGAAGCCAGAGTTTTACTATGGCAAATGATTAGGCTTCCCTATCATTTATCCAGGAAATAAAGTAGGCGCTTAGTTTAGTTTCCCTTTATTTATTCATTTCATTCCATTAATGTAATCAGCGCCTATTATTTTGCTTTATCAATGAATAAAAGACTCACCTTGCCCATAAAGCGGGTGGAGTCCCTTTGCATTTTACATTTTCTTTGTTCTTTGTGTCAATAAAAAGTACAGGCAAGAAAACAAGTGTGGGGGAGATTGTTGACGGCTGTTAAGTACCATTTTCAACCGTCAACTATACTCAAATAAAGGAGAATTTGGCATTTCATACACGCATGCTTTATCACAATAATATAGTTCCACTTGTACTTGGAGAACTTTGTGCATGCAGGAGGAAATGTGAAGGAAACACCTCAAAAGGCAAGAAAACACACTTTCGACCAATCAGAGAGTGCCACATGGACGTCACACGGATTGAAGGGCCCATTTGCAGCACTCAACCGACGTAACTCCCTGTAATACCGCGGGAACCGACCTCAGGACCCACATGCCAGCCTCCCCAAGAAAGCACAGGCCAGGAGGGGCCACCCCCAGGTCGGCCGACCTGGTCAGGTCGGCCGACCCAGCCGGGCGCCCTCTCCGCCTGGGCTTCCACGTGTTGGCTCCTCCGTGACTCCTGATAACGGTTTGAGATGCCTTCCGTGGCGGTTACTCTCCCTTGCCGACCTATTGAGGCTATAAATAGGAGGGTGTGCCTTCACATTCAACACACACCACAAGAAGCATTTCTCTCTTGCTAGTAGTAGTTCTTGGAGTTTTAGTGGAGTTAGGCTGAGTCTAGAGCTCTCTAGTCCCAAGTCTTCACTTGGAATTGGTATGGCTCTTGTATCTTTTCCCTTTTGTAAGACTTTACTCTTATCAATATATATATCTTTTCTATATAGTTGTGCTTGGGTCATGAGTTTCTTGTTTGATTTTGTGATCCATATATGTGATAGTATAGTCTACTTGTGTGATAGTAGTTTATATTTATTATACTACTATTGTCATGCTAGTTATATACCGTCACTATAGTCTAGTTTATATGTTATAGTCTCTATGCTTAGTTTTAGCTGATAAAGTATAGCATGGGTTTGGTGATCGTATTCGTACGGTAACTCTGCCTCGTTAATAGTAATCGCGGAGGGGCAGAGTGCTCTTTGGTCATGCAAGTATGGTACTTGGGTGACTGATTTGCATCAATTATTCGTTAGTCTACTGGTTCGTTGAGGTAGGCGGCAGGTGGTGACAGCCCTGTCCGTCCTTTGAAATCCTCCCCGCTAGGCTAGTGCGTAGGCTCTTGGCGGAAGTCGCCTGTGGATGCAGGGGTAAGTCCGTGCCTGAAGTGCTATACTATTGACTGCTGAACCTGAGTGTGGGTCTGTATGTATTCTACTTAGGCTATGCAACTGTATAGGAATGTATAGTAGGAGTAGCTTAGCCTAGTCTTTCCTCCACTAGACTTTATTTATTTAGTAGGAATCTTCTGTGTGTGTCACACTACCCGGTTATTATCATATACCCGCCTGTCTTGGTTAAGATATCCTTGCTAATTGTTAACATGATCTTATATGTTAGTAACGCTTCTTGATCATAACCTTCCTCTGGGATAAACAAATACGATACCCTGAATACTTCCGGGTGAAATGCTACAGCGGTATTCTCCGTGCGCTTGCGGATTTTACCTACTTGACTCTGGGACATATTAGTGAACCGTTTCTGGCCCCGTGCCGGGAATGATTTATTAATATGGCTTAGCAAAAGTCAACAAGCATTTCTAGCGCCGTTGCCGGGGAAGGCGTATGATTTAAGAAAAATTACTAATGTATATAGTAGTGTTGCAATTATTAAGGCTATCTCCTAGGCAGGCTAACCTTGCTTTGTTTTCTGCATTCTGTATGAAAACAGGGTAGTGTATGACTGGTTTCGACTTGCCGACAAACTTCACTGAAGATCCTGAATCACTCCTAAGAAGGACACGAGCCAGGCTCACCCCTCCTCGTAAGGAGACTCGGCCAATCGAACCTGTCATTCCCGCACCATCAAGCTCTAAGCAAATGGCCGACAAGACCCTCCGCGAGTTCTCCGCTCCCTCCGCTGCCAACATCCCTACGGGACCAGCTGGCAATGTGGGAGATGCGAACTTCGAGATCAAGACCGGTCTCATCACCATGGTGCAGGCTAGCCCATTCTGTGGGAAAGCCAATGAGGACGCTAGTGCTCATCTCCAGCAATTCCTGGAGATTTGCAACACGTTCAAAATGAAGGACGTCACCCCCGACGCTGTTCGCCTTCGACTGTTCCCGTTCTCTCTCCTTGGGAGAGCGAGACAGTGGTTCTACGCAAACCCTGAAGCTGTGAACACTTGGGAGAAGTGTTCAGCTGCGTTCCTTGCAAAGTTCTTCCCGCTGGGCAAGACCAATGCCCTCCGCGGAAGGATCTCAAGCTTTCAGCAGGAGTCGAAGGAGTCGATTCCTGAGGCATGGGAGAGGCTCCAGGAGTACATCCTGGCATGTCCCCACCACGGGATGGATGATTGGCTGATCATCCAGAACTTCTACAACGGGCTTACTCCGTCGGCCCGCGACCACCTCGACGCTGCTGCTGGTGGAGCCTTCTTCTCACTCACTGTAAGCAAGGCAAAAGCTTTGATCGAGAAGATGGTGTCCAACCAAGGTTGGAATGAAGAACGCCTCCAACCTCGCCAGCGAGGCATGCACTCCGTCAAGGAGGTTGACATGCTCGCCGCCAAGATTGACCTTCTCATGAAGAAGATGGACGACCAAGCCAATGGAGAAGTGAAAGCCCTAGATGCTCGGATGACTTGCGAGGTCTGTGGCGACACGGGACACTCGGGCAATGACTGCCCTGAGACCCGTGAGGACGTAATGTTCATGGGCAACAACAACAACAACGGCTACCGTCCACAAGGAGGTCAAAGTTGGGGTCCACCACGTCCCAACTACCAAGGAGGTAACTCTGGCAACTTCTCTGGTTTTAATTCCGGTTATAATCAGCCCTCCTTGAAAGATCTTGTGCTTGGTCAAGCTAAGGTTAATGATAACATTAGTAAAAAGCTTGCCACCACTGATAGGACTCTTGAGAGCATCTACACTAAGATAGAGGGTGTTTCCTCTGCTCTCAAGAATCAGCTGAGCTTTAATAAAATGATAGAAACTCAATTAGCTCAGTTAGCTGCTGCTGTTCCTACTGCTGAGTCGGGGAAAATCCCGGGGCAACCCGAGACCCCCTTAGAAAATGTTAATGCGGTTACCACGAGAGGAGGTAAGTCCACTCGGGATCCGCCATATCCTAACCATGCAGGAAAGGACACATCAGCTGAGAAGCCGGCAGAAGAAGAAGAACTGCCGCCCAGGAAAACGGCCCCACATGAGTTCTATGACACGAACCTCATGCCGATTCCCGAAAGAAGAAGGAAGCCCACCGTGGACGAGCAGTTCACACGCTTCATTGAGGTAATCCAGAAGCTGCACATCAACGTGCCCTTGCTGGATGCGATACAAGTACCCACGTACGCTCGCTACCTCAAGGATCTTATCAGCAACAAGCGCCCACTACCGACCACAGAAATTGTCAAGCTGACGGAAGAGTGTAGCGCTGCTATACTCAACCGGCTTCCTGAGAAGAAGAAAGATCCAGGGTGTCCCACGATCACCTGCTCGATCGGGACACAGAACTTCGACCATGCCTTATGTGATCTTGGGGCAAGTGTGAGCGTCATGCCGAAGGATGTCTTCGACAAGCTCAACTACACTACACTATCCCCCACGCCGATGCAGCTGCAGCTGGCCGATTCAACGGTCCGCTATCCGGCGGGGATCGCCGAAGATATTCCAGTGAAAATCCGGGATTGCTTCATCCCCGTCGACTTCGTAGTGCTTGATATGGACGTCGGGAAGAGCACACCGCTCATCCTAGGACGCCCATTTCTCAGCACTGCGGATGCTCGCATCGATGTAGGAGCCGGAGAAATCCGCTTCCACATCAATGGCAAGAAGGAGAAGTTTGACTTTCGGCCAAGGAAAGAACAGTGCAACATGATCCGTATCAAGTACGGGCCGAACCCAAGCAACATCAAGGAAGTGGAGGTCACTCCGCCAAAGAAGGACAGCCTCATCACATTCATGAAGAACTTCCTTGAGAAGGAAAATGTTGCACAGCAACAACTGATGAAGGCATTTCTTTTCGCTTGTTTGGGCAAGAGCGCTTGGTCACATGGGGTGATCTTCATGCTATGCTAGGTCTAAATCCTAAATGTAGGCTAGACTTAGATAAAGCGCTAAAGGGGTTCCATAAAGAAAGTTTTTGGAAAAAGATTTCCGGAAACGAGTGGGGTCCCAAGCCTAGAACAAGTGCCATCCATAATCCTACACTTAGATTTATGCATGTGTGGTTGGCTATGACCTTGTTTCCTCGAGGTGACATTAGGGTTGTCCGGCAAGATGAATTGAAAATACTTTATGCCATGGTTAAGAAAATTAGGGTGTCACCCGCGGAATGCATGATTGATCAATGGTTAGACAATATAAAGTTGACAGGACCAATTGAGTGCACCTCTTTAGTTACTCGCATTGCGCAGAATTGTAGTCTGCTTGAGAATGTTCATGTTGAATATTTGACGGTAGATAGAGAATTTCTAGGCGAGGACTATTTTGTGCAAGGACATACTTTGAAACATGGTTCAAATAATACCTTGATCTATCACTTTCCCGGGTATACAAATGAATTCCCGTTACCTAACCCGGGTCTTCGTTTGTATCACTGTCGGGCACTAACCCTCCCACTTGAGCCAGTGGGAGAAGTTCGCAGGCATAGTGTTTCAGGGCGACCGACACGTTCCCGTAGGCATATGGAGCCTACACCGGAGTTTCGCACTCCGACCGGAGATCCGGTATGGGAGCAGCCCCCGCCACAGGACGAGGCGGGTGCATCAACATGGCAGGCCGGAGCATGGGAATCTCAGTACGATTACCCCATGCAGACGTCATCAAGTTCAAGCGGACCGCCATCCTTTGCCACTCGGTCATTCTCATCCCGTGGGTTCCGTGAACTCAACTATGGGATGTCCGAGTTGACAAGGAGGGTGGACGACATTGACTTGCGCACCGAGAGCATGCAACAAACTCTCACGCAACATGTCGCCGACACCCAGCAATGGCAGAATTTCAGCGACAACCAATTCCGCCAGCTGAACGCGATGATGGCTCAGAATCAGAACAATTGGGATGCCTTCTTCCGCTCCCAAGGCTACGACCCGAAACAGCAGATATGAGCAAGAACAAGCTTGGGGGAGGACCCCCCTTCTCACGGTAACTTGTATCTTTCCCCTTTTCTTTATTTCTTGCATTTGCTAAATCTAAAAATCCATAAAAATTTGCAAAATATAAAAAGAACAAAAATACTTCCCTTTTTCATGCGCGGTATGAATGTGTATAATTTTCCTATGTTGAGATGATGAATAGTTGCTCTGTCCTTTATTCCTCTCTAATGCTAGTTTACAACTTAGTACTCTCTCAAGAGTTAGGTTTGTTGGTAAATCTTGCCTTGAACTTGAATCTTGTGGGTAGCATATGCATTCTCTAGTTCTAAGTTGTTGAGAGGTATGATATGATAGATAGGGCTGCTATGATCTTGCTCAACGTAAAGCTTGAATTCCGAAGTTTTATTTTTCAAAATGACAAATTGATAAGTTCCTCAATGATGAAATTCCCACCACAGCCATATGTAGTGTTTACATTTGAAAACCTTTACACATATGCTGCTTGTTTCACATTGAGCTTAGTCAAAATTGTTGTGACCCTAGTAGAACTCTTTTCATGCTTTCTTGATCAAGATCATATACACACATCCACCGCCATGAGCTATCCTTCTAAATCAAGAAGATAGCATCCACCATATCCACCATATCCACCGTGAGCTATTCTTCTACACCGGAAGAAAGCCACTATCCATCCATCTATCCAAAGAAACACTCCATATATCCATTACAAAATTCCTCTCTCAAAGTATTCATTGCAAACTAGGACTATGGCTATGCAAAAAAAAAAAAAAAAAAAAAAAAAAAAAAAAAAAGCTCAAAAAAAAAAGAGAGCAAGCAAAAGATAGCCATAGCCTAGAAACTCCAAAAGAGAGAAGGAAAATTCAAAAAGGAGTTATTTCTTCCCATCCACCATTCCTCCGTTCTCCCACACACTTGCACATCTTGATCAAGATTGTTTGAATTGATGTTTTTCTTGGATCCGGTCTTTTGACATAGCAATATTATGTGAACATGAGTGCTTCATATATCCCTACCTTGAGCTCCACATAAAGCCTTATTTAGAAGTAGGTGATTATAGGCAACACTTTGCCTTGGTGAGGAATCATACACATATTGAGTGATCCGAGAGAATCATTTGAGGAACTTGGTTTTTATTTTCAAAATCTTTTGAAAACCTCCGGAACAACATAGCGGAATCTAGAGCAAGTGATTGGTGCCCTGCAATTGTTCTATCTCTCAACCGCCCAAGACAATGAGGTGTAAAAGCCCCATGGATCGAGGTAAATGGGTAAGTTATGCGCCAATATATTTAATTCTAGGAAGAGTACTTTGTTGTGCGCATAGTATTATTGAGGAGTAGGACATTGTAGCAACTCCTGATCAACAACTTAAGTTTATCTTTGCTTCGGGACGAGCAAAGGGTAAGCTTGGGGGAGTTTGTTGACGGCTGTTAAGTACCATTTTCAACCGTCAACTATACTCAAATAAAGGAGAATTTGGCATTTCATACACGCATGCTTTATCACAATAATATAGTTCCACTTGTACTTGGAGAACTTTGTGCATGCAGGAGGAAATGTGAAGGAAACACCTCAAAAGGCAAGAAAACACACTTTCGACCAATCAGAGAGTGCCACATGGACGTCACACGGATTGAAGGGCCCATTTGCAGCACTCAACCGACGTAACTCCCTGTAATACCGCGGGAACCGACCTCAGGACCCACATGCCAGCCTCCCCAAGAAAGCACAGGCCAGGAGGGGCCACCCCCAGGTCGGCCGACCTGGTCAGGTCGGCCGACCCAGCCGGGCGCCCTCTCCGCCTGGGCTTCCACGTGTTGGCTCCTCCGTGACTCCTGATAACGGTTTGAGATGCCTTCCGTGGCGGTTACTCTCCCTTGCCGACCTATTGAGGCTATAAATAGGAGGGTTTGCCTTCACATTCAACACACACCACAAGAAGCATTTCTCTCTTGCTAGTAGTAGTTCTTGGAGTTTTAGTGGAGTTAGGCTGAGTCTAGAGCTCTCTAGTCCCAAGTCTTCACTTGGAATTGGTATGGCTCTTGTATCTTTTCCCTTTTGTAAGACTTTACTCTTATCAATATATATATCTTTTCTATATAGTTGTGCTTGGGTCATGAGTTTCTTGTTTGATTTTGTGATCCATATATGTGATAGTATAGTCTACTTGTGTGATAGTAGTTTATATTTATTATACTACTATTGTCATGCTAGTTATATACCGTCACTATAGTCTAGTTTATATGTTATAGTCTCTATGCTTAGTTTTAGCTGATAAAGTATAGCATGGGTTTGGTGATCGTATTCGTACGGTAACTCTGCCTCGTTAATAGTAATCGCGGAGGGGCAGAGTGCTCTTTGGTCATGCAAGTATGGTACTTGGGTGACTGATTTGCATCAATTATTCGTTAGTCTACTGGTTCGTTGAGGTAGGCGGCAGGTGGTGACAGCCCTGTCCGTCCTTTGAAATCCTCCCCGCTAGGCTAGTGCGTAGGCTCTTGGCGGAAGTCGCCTGTGGATGCAGGGGTAAGTCCGTGCCTGAAGTGCTATACTATTGACTGCTGAACCTGAGTGTGGGTCTGTATGTATTCTACTTAGGCTATGCAACTGTATAGGAATGTATAGTAGGAGTAGCTTAGCCTAGTCTTTCCTCCACTAGACTTTATTTATTTAGTAGGAATCTTCTGTGTGTGTCACACTACCCGGTTATTATCATATACCCGCCTGTCTTGGTTAAGATATCCTTGCTAATTGTTAACATGATCTTATATGTTAGTAACGCTTCTTGATCATAACCTTCCTCTGGGATAAACAAATACGATACCCTGAATACTTCCGGGTGAAATGCTACAGCGGTATTCTCCGTGCGCTTGCGGATTTTACCTACTTGACTCTGGGACATATTAGTGAACCGTTTCTGGCCCCGTGCCGGGAATGATTTATTAATATGGCTTAGCAAAAGTCAACAGAGATCCTCGGGACTTTTGACGCAAACAAAAATCCCACATGATGAAAAATACGTTGTGCATCCTCGCACGGAGCTACACACAAAAGTGGGGCCCACTTGGCGACCAGGAGGGTTCGGCCGAACACCCTGGCCGAACAATCCTGGTCCCCCTTGGTCCCTATTTTCTCCGATAAGATAGTTTGCACATCCTATCCCTTAACCTCCCTATTTGGTGTTTTGATTTAATCTTCTCTGAATTAAAATGATAAAATTAAGTAAGAAAATTAAAATCAACCCTGATGATGACTTCCATTTATATTAAAATTTTCCATGGTTGGCATGCATGCTCTTTATCTCTTATTTCTATACCATTACTAGTGGAAAAATATCTATAGGTATTACATGCTACCTAAGTTGTTGACTAGTGTGATATGGTTGGACAATGAAATTCTTGTTTTCTATGCATAAAGTGCTTGGGAATTATTTTGAAAATTTAAATTTTATTGGTTACTCCTCGATGATAAAAAGAATCCCACCAGAGCCAAATGATAAACTTTATTAAATATCTTACACATTTGCTCCTCGTGACTTTGTTGAACTTTGTCAAACTCTTGACCCTAGTGAGTAACTTGATATGATTTATTGGTCAAGTTTATGTGCACACTACAATTTTGCTAAAACTTCTATCCTGGAAGTTAGCACTACCACCATCACTCCATTCAAATACTCCATGAAATTCTTTCTATGATTCTCTCTCATTTGATCTTTAGAAGGCATGACTATAAAAGAAAAATCAAAATAAATTCTTGCTCCCAATTAAGAGCATGATGAAAAAAAAACAGAAAGAAGAGAGAAAGAAAAGAAGAATAGTCATGCCCAAGATTTTCAAAGAAAGAGAGAATCTACATAAAGAGGAGTATCCATTCATTTCCACCATCAATAAAGTGTGCACATACTTGATTAAAAACCCATGATTTGTTTTCTCCTTGGATCTAGTTTTTGACTAGGTAACATACAATGCACAGGTATGCTCCTTTCTTTATTTCCTACCTTGAGCTCCACAGAAGCCAAATATAAAAGTAGGGATGACAAAAGGCAAAAGCTAAAGCCTTGGTGAGGAACCACTTTCATTTATTGAGTGATTTGAGAGAATCAATTGAGGAGTATAGGCTGCTTTTATTTTAGAAAATCTTTTAAAAACCCTAAGTGCTTAGCATAGGAAGTCAAGATAATCAAAGTCTTTATCATTCCACTCTTCAACCGCTCAAGGTAGTATGGTAGACACTTCAAAATCCACTAGTATAGGTATGATTTAGAATAATTTGCATGCTAGCATCATGCCATTTGGAAATTTTGATCCACCCTAGTCCTTCTCCTTTACTCGAGGACAAGCAAAGGCTAAGTGTTGGGGAGTTTGTTGACGGTCACTAACTACCTAATTCAGATCGTCAATTATCTACATAAAAGCAATAAAGTGAACAACCAACATAGTGGTAGGAGTTTAATACTAACAAATTCCACTAGTGTTGGTAAATATGTGCTGCAGGTAATTATTCCACGGATTTCATATAAAATCCACATCATCAAGGGACAAAATACGCTTCCGACCAATCAGAGCCAAGCACGCGGATTCACTGGCCCACTTTCAGAGGAAAACCGACGTAACCTACCAGCTTACGGTGCCAAGATGGACACGGGGCCACCCACCAGGGACCCAGAGAAGAGGGGCGCCGAGGGCCCACAACCCCTGTTTGGCCGAACAGGTGGGTCCCCCTCTAGCGCATAGCCTCCACGTGTCATCTCCTGGTGCCTCCCCAAGGTCGATTGTGCACATTTGGTGGAAGATACCGACTCTAGTAACTGCCTTTGAGGGCTATAAAAGGAAGGAAAAGGCTTCACTCTCTCAACACTTCAAGATAGGACTAGCACTTTATTTCTTAAAGGCTCAACGCTGCCAAAGTGTTTAGAATAGGGAGAGAGTAAGGAGGAGTCCAGGAGAGGAGGTTCAGGCCCGTCCAACCCATTCTTCGCGCTTGTACCTCAATGGATGCTTTCCTTATTAGTAAGTCTTCATGATTCTTCTGTGGTATTTAGTTTTCTTTCTTAATAAGTTTTAGTACGTAGTTACTTTGCTCGCTCAGCGCTCTATTTGATTAGAGACCTTAGTCTTGGTCCGTCGTATGTAGAGATTAAGGGAGTAATCGAAAGCATAGACGTGGTGTCTATGCTGTAGGTTGCCTTTGTTTATCTTGTAGTCCATAGATTACTAGAGGTAGGCAGTAGGTGGTGACAGTCCTATTTGTTCTTTAAAATCCTCCACAGTCGGCTACGCAGTAGGCTCTTGGCCGGAATCGCACTGTGGATGTAGGGAAAAACTGGATGCTCAATACAAGAAGCTTAGTTTTAAACCTACTCTCAATAGGACTCTTTTACCAGTTAGAATTCTCTCTACCCAAGCCATAATTATTTTGGTGTCCTTGGACGACTAGAATAGAAGATTAGCACACATGTTCCCTATGAATTCGATATACTTGGAATACTCCAGAGGTGAAGTGCTACAATGGTATCCGTGCACTTGCGGATTCATCTGCATTCATTATAAATACCAACACCCCGCATCAGCCGAGGCAACAGAGCCCTTGTCGTTGTGTGGCGTGGTGCTGAGGCCACCGTCTGCCGCCTTCGACCACGGTGTGATGTGACTATTGACGGTCCTTAACTACCATTTTCAGCTATCAACATTACTCAAAAGAAATAAGGAGTCAACATTCCCACCATGCATTTTAGTTAGAATCAATAATTATCCACTAGTGCTTGGAAAAATACTCACATGCAGGAGAAATAATGAAATGGAGGAGGAAACACACCTAGTTGGCAAGGAAACACAACTTCCACCAATTAGAGCGCGCCAATGAGGATTCCCACGGATCAACTAGCCCACCCGCAACACCAAACCGACATACAGAAGGTCCACTACAAGAAATATGACATTCTACGACGATTATAGAGTGACATTTAGTCAAAACATCATAGTGCAATCTATTTTATGACGATCCATTCATTTTAGCAATGAAAATTTCAGGTGTGTCATAAAAACCAAATAAAAATCATCGCAAACTATACCAATATCATTTTGTGACAAATGATTGTCTATCAAGAGAGACAATTTACTAATTGAAGGACCGAGAAGGCGACCAGAGGGGGTGGGTGAATGGGAGCCAATTAAAATTCTCCAAGAGAACTTGGCCAACATCCCGATTACAACACAGGGCAACCTCTAAACCGATCACCAAGACCACACACAACAACTTATGATGTGCTAACCCTAGGAGTGATCAACAATAACAGCGGAATATACTAGAAACAAAGGAGAACAAAAAGCATTCAAATCAGAACAAATCTGGACTACCATCGGCAGTGCTGATCACAGCCATCGGCAATGCCGGTTGGCACTATCGGCAATGCCAATCACACCCATCGGTAGTGCTGGTGCGGGGTTCTCAAAACTCTGGAATGCAACAGTCAGTGCACATCGGCAGTGCCGGTTGTGGCTATTGGCAGTACCGGTGCGGGGTTCGGACTCAAGCCACTGGCAGTGCCGGTCATGGCATTGGCAGTGCCGATCCGAGTTCAGACCCACTGGCAGTGCCGGTTCTGGTCGTCAGTAGTGCCGATCGACCCCCGACAGAACAGAAAACTGTCGCATTTTTCCCAAAAATCTCACCAAAACTCAACCAAATGCTCTCCAAAACTTGTGATTATTGGACCAGGGAATCCTCAAGTCATTGTGACTCTCCTCCAACAAGATCCACTGAATTGGCTCAAGGAATCATCACGAATTTCAGATCTTGTGCCAAGAACACCAAAACGAAAAAACTTGGGAAATCTTTCAAATCGAAGGTGCTAGAGCTTTAAATTCGGTCAAGGACCCATATAGGATTGTTCTAGCTCATCATAGCACCAAGATTCCCAAGAAATCCGCCCTAAAAACTCACCCAAAAAGGAGAGAAAAAATTCCCACAAAAATAGCTTCGAAAATAGTGAAAAAAAGAGAAATTCGGGATTTAGGGAGAAGAGAAGATCTTGAGCATGAAATTAAATCTCATATAATTGATCCTTGCATACAAGATTCATGGATACATGGCTAGAAAGCCACCCTCTTCCTCCCACTATTTGGAAGAGAAAAGTTTGTCTCACACACACCCTTTTCTCTCCACTAAAACATGAAGACCTCTCCTAGCACTTTCAATGAAAACCTAATACAAGGCTAATGAAAAGAGAGGTCCATCTTTCACCAGTCCTACCTCTCCTTATATAGGCCTAGGGTTTGTCCTAAAAACCATCCAATCCCCTGCCTATAATACACTGTCACCTACCACTAGGGGCACAACCGTTCATCTTTTTCCTCGTCGCCCAAACGCTCTCGGGCCCTTCACGAATTAGCTTCGCCTCGACGCAAGCTCCGTGATGGTGCCACGTGTACCACCAATCACCACCGCCGATTTTGAGGCCCAAACCGGGAAACTGCCTTGCATGCTTCTCAAAGCGCGTCTTCCTTGATGTCAACGCGTGTCACCTTGTCCCGCGATCCTGACCACCGGCAAGTCTCTCCCGGACCCGGTCCATTGGACCCCCTTTCACTTGCACCGGCATCCCGTTCGCCTTGACTTGGTCAACACACCATCTTCATCGCTCCCACGGTTTTGAGGCTCAATCGCGAAACCATTTGTGCTCCTTGCCTCTCCACGTATACGGTGTGGATCACCCTTGACTTCACCCGGCCTCCCGATCATCCGGCCCCAAGTCCCCTACTTGTACCCGATCCTATCGCCATTGATTGCCAAGTTGACTCCATTGACCTATACATCATGAGACAAGCAAATACATTTTCCAAACCCTGCAATATCTCCAATACCTTCACCAACTCTGGTTAGTCAAAGCATAATCATGCACAAACCCATGCAATCCTCAAATCCCCGTATTTCAACTCAAACACCAAATCGACCAATATCAATTACTCATCACATATTGCAAACCATAAAATATATCCACATGATTTATCACTAATGTCATAATTTTGCGACACTAGTAAATTGTCATAACTATAGATTTTCATCGCTAAAGTTTTTTCTTACTCCTCAAAGAAGGTGCTTTACTATAGAAACAAAATAAAAATAAAAGGAGTCACTTTTATACACAAGCATTATAAAGCAACAAAGAATTATTAATTATACAAGAAAGAAAATTTTCATTTTTTTACTAAAGCACCACTTTTCTATTCAAGAAAACTCTACCAATGATTATTTACTATATACCAGTTTCAAATAGATTATTTATAACTAATTACTAATTTTTATTGTATTTATGATATATATATATTTAGAAAAATAACAAGAATAAAATATTGAAGATAAAAGGCTTCTCGCAAAAAAAAAGAAGAAGAAGATAAAAGACCTCTCGCCAAAACAAAAAAGAAGACGATAAAAGGCCACCTACATATTGGCCCAAACCACATCCTCCTAAATAAAGGCCACACTCTTCATTTCATTCTCAGCCCATCTGGCCTGGCCCAGCGCCAGTTTGACCCAATTACAAAAGTAAGAAAACAAAAAAAAATGATATCAGTTCGGTTGTGTCTGCTGCAGCCCATTTAGCGTGCCCACATCGGCCATGGCCCTGTTACGATAAGAAAATAAAAATTCATCAATAGTTGAGAGTGTTATCTGTTACGAATCGAACCAGAGAACTTCACAATCGGAAAGATAAAACCGACCACTACACCCCTCGCTGGTTTGTGACACAGCTAGTAATCTTATTTTTTTTATTTATTTCCTACCAGCTATTTGACGTAGAAACCACCGAGTTCTTGTCAAGTTCGCACCAGGTTAGCCAAAAAAGAAATAAAATAGTCAACAGGCAGTTTTGTTTGCAACTCCAACAGCTGTATCATGCGGAGAGGCAAGCCCCGTATGCCAAACTGCTATCCAACAGAATAGGCAAAAAAAAAAATAGGTAATTTACCTTCAATTTGAGAAAAGATGCAAAAATGCACTCTCTCTCCTCAATCGCATCCTCAAGCTGACTCCAACAGCCGTAGGTAAAGGGCAAAAATAGCTCACGAATCGTTACTGTTTATGCGATTTTCTTCTCCAATAGAGCAGGCAAAAGAGTAGGCATTTTTGCCTTCAAGGAGAGAGGCAAGGTAAAAATGGATAACCACTCTCCTGGAATGCATTTGAGGAGAAGCGTCGGCTTGCGACACGCGGCAGGGGAGAGTGACGGCAGTCGAGCGGCAACGGACGAGCGCGGTCACGGCGGCGGGCGAGACCCGCCGAAATCATCGACCCAGGTCTTGCTTCGTCGTCGACAAGGTCTCCGCTTGGCGGCGCGTGACCGATGCGGGGCGCGCGGGGGAGAAGCGCTACGAGCTACGACTCCATCGTGGGCAGCAGCAGCAGAGGGCGGGCGGGCGAGCGACCTCACGTAGCGGCGGCGCGTCGCGGGGAGGCGGGGCCGCTGACGCACAAGGGGGCGGCGGCTCAAGCTCGCGCGGGAAGGCAAGCGTGCCACGGCTGGAGCGGCGGAGGCGGGCGTGCCGGGGCGTGCGGGCGCAAGCGTGCACGGCGCACGGAGTGGCTGGCGAATCCATGCCAGTCCGCCGGGCTTGCGTCCACGTCCTCCTCCTCGTCGGCAGTGGAGCTCGATTAATTAGGAAGGACTAGCTCACCACCGTGAGCTCATCTCCACCAAATCAAAGAGGGTTGAAACTTGTCTCCGTCAAATCGAAGAGGAACCAAGCTCATATCCATAAAATCGATGCTACATCGTGAGCTAGTGCACTGATTTCAACAAGTTCTATGATGGTAGAAATCGAAGCTTGAGCAGCACCTGTTGGTGAGCTAGGCGGAGCGGGGGCGGCAGTCGAGCGGCAACAGACGAGCGCGACAGGACGAGCGTGGATGGCGGCACAGACCGAGCGACGCGCTGCACGCGGCGCGCGTGGTGAACTGCCTTTGCCTCTGGCCTTTTCTATTGGAGACATCAAGGAAAACTGCCTCTTTTCTTACTGTGCACATGAGGCAAATGGGCATTTGCCTTACCAAAGTGCCTCTTCACTATTGGAGTCAGTCTGAGAGGTGTCAACTACCAACTACCGGGTGGCAGAAGAGGAGCCAGAGGAGCAGCAGCACCGAGGCAAGCATCGGGTGCGATGCGCAGGGGCGGGCGTGCGGTTCGCGTGGCAGGCAGGTGGTGGCACGCGCGCAAGGCTAGCGGTAGCTCGCGGGACAGGCAGCAGCACGCACGCAGGGCCCGCAGCAGCACGAGCGCAGGGCCAGCGGCGGCACGCGCGCAAGGCAGCAGGTTGTAGGACCAGCGGCGGCATGCACGTAGGGCGGTGGGCGGTGGCTCGCAGGGCCAGCGGCGGGCTGTGCGGGGCAAGTGACTTTTGGCGTGAGGGCAAGTGACTTTTGCACGTGAGGGCGGTGGGCGGTGGCTCGCAGGGCCGAGCGGCAGCAGTGCGCACGACGACGGCGACTTTAGTGAGTTTGAACTACAGCTCTCGTTGGTGGATTTAATGAATTTTTCTTTATCGTTGGCGCTTTGATTTGTAGCCTTTCTTTTTTTTCTTTTAACATCACATCATACATTTATATATTTGCTGTATTTGCATTCTTTATATTTATATACTCTTGCATTGTGATACCTTATATGCTTCTAAGCATATTTTTAGGAGGAGTTGCTTATTTACAATGTGAGTATATGGCCCTCTAGATGATCATATAGTGAAAATTATGCTTCATGTCCATTGAATCATGTTCAAACAAGCTCCGAGGTTAAATCTACTCGTGCGGCTCAAATACAAGTGACTCATACACTCCTACCACACAAATGAATAACCATTGCATATTTGAGAAACTATTCGTTGATTCATGTGTGTAGGGGGGGCTATGTTGGAACGCCATCATGACCAAGGAGGAGCATAATGGAAGGGGGAGTTCTCTAACTCTTGACAATTATTATTGCTCTCATTATTTGCTTTTTGGTTTTCTTGTGTTTTATCTTGATCTTTGGTTTTTGGTGATATATGATAAAGGGGGAGAAGAACATAAAGATCCAAAAAGAAAAGGCAAGTCAAGATCAAGAAAAGCATAATGAAGGAGAAGAACATGAAGATACAAGGGAAGCTATGAGGTGACAAAGAGGAGAGCATGAAGATCAAAAGAAGATGGATGTAGAGAATATGAAGATCACATGAAGGAGAAATGACCAAATAAAGATGATCAAGACAATGGTGCATGTTCACTTGGAGTACACATGAAGATCATATCAAGATGAACATCTACAGCGATATGGAGAAGAATAACAATGATGCATGTCTACAACAATAAACAATGACCATCTACACTGACATGAACATCTATGTCTATGGTACATGTCTACTCCAACAAGATCAACTACCACGACATCATGACGGGCGCAAAATTCAACTCAAGCTCAACAACTAGTGTGCTATGTATTTGGGTAGTTCTCCCTCAACACCTAGCACATTCCAAGGGGGAGACTACTTTCAAGGTAAGGACCAAGATAATCTTTTTAAACCTTTCTTTTTCTCTTGGTTCCTTGTTTTTGTTCGAGTCTTTTGTCCCTTCCTTCTTATCCTTTTGGAACTCGTTCGTTTTTGGATCATCATAAGTAGTGGTTATCATCTATCACCAAAAAGGATGAGATTGTAAGGATCATGACCATTGAGGTTACCCTAAAGGTATGAATGTTTTGATGATGAATGACAAGCACGAAATATGACTAACATGAACACGAGTATTATGCGTGTAGGAAACCTTTCTACTTATTGATGATTGTAAACGGTTGCCTTAGCGGATGATGATAATGACCATAAGCATGGAGGCTTAGTGAGCTTGACGGAGTCTAAGGGTAGATGGAGATGGATCAAGGCTAAGGACAAGCTAGGAACAAGTGTTTGAAACACTTGTCTAGTTGTTAGGGCTTGTGTCTATAGGAAAAACGTACTATCAATGAGGTATAGGTCATGTCTCTTAGGTCACACTAGTCGGTGATGCGTATAGATGCTCGGTGAAATCACAAGGCACTAGGTGACAGTGGAGCTATTGGAAGAAGCTGAGAAACGAAGTCAAGCGAAGACAAGGAGTTTTAGCTTCTGGAGATAAAGAGCAGACAGAGGGATCAGAGAGACCGGATAGTACGGTCATTAGAGGAAGTTTCAGATCAGAGAGGAGTTGCTGCAAGGACTTTGTCATTACGAAGACCCATAGACACTGGATCATCCGGTCTGTATGGATGGGAACAGGACAGAGAGGAAGCAATTTGCAACGGCTCTGGAATGAACAAGAATTAGAGAGACCGGACGGTCTGATATACAGACTGGATAGCTCGGTCTGTACAGTAGAAGCAGCGGGCAGAAGAGCAACAGCTCTATAGGAGCGGTCCGGTGGAGACCAGACTATCCGGTCTAGGTAGAGAACGGACTATCCGGTCTCTACATCTAGAAGACTGTTTCATGAAGCAACGACTAGTTTGAGGTTAGAAGCCTATATAAACTCATTACTGGGATCTTGGAGACCTCTCTTGGCCCATAGGATAAGTGGGAGCATCAGTAGGGAGCCAAGAGGAAAAGAGAGGAGTGCTAGGAGAAGATTTTAGAGATCTTGAGTGTGCTAGAGAGAGTAATTTGAGCATCTATCAATATCTAAGGCTAGCATGTCTATGAGAGTGTAATCTAGGTTGTTACTTTTGGTCTATGGTAAGACCTAGGCCGGTTAGGTGTCAGTGATTGAGTCTATTGTGATTGGTTGTGAAGGTCGTCACACGTTTGTACATGGTTTGGGCCCGCCATTGAAAGGGACATCGATAGTGAGCGCCTATGTCAGCTTGGGGAGCCCGACAAGTTCTCGAGGGAGGCGAGTTTGTTCCTTAGTGGCAACGGTGACGCAAACGTGTCTTCCCTCTAGGAGTGATTGCGGGCTCATACGTGAGGACTCCACTTGGTGGCAGGAGGGACTAACACTCCGGCGGGAGTGGTCCAAGAAGGAGTAGGGGAAGGCGCCATCCTTCCGAGACCTCAGAAAAAAATATCATGAGTCATCTCTTATTCATACCCCTTACTTTAATGCTTTATCTTCCACATTTAAATACCATGCTACTCATGCTTGTGTGCTTGCTTTACTCTAGTTGATGATCTTGTAGCTTTGTATGAGCAGGCTCCTTTTGCTAGCGTGTTGTTTGCTTCCGCGTTGTCTTTAATTGCTAGCTTACATAGGAGTTGCATTGACTTGTGTGATCCACTAGTATGCTTAGATTGTTATTCTTTTCATTGGTTTATTATCTTGTCAGTGTGATCACCGCTAGAATTGCTTAGAAGTTGTTTGAGTGTTAGATTTTAGGAATTGGTGAATTTGACACATATAGCGAGTTCTCGATTCAGCCCCCCCCCCCCCCCCCCCCCCCCACCTGGGTCACTCAATCCTTTCATCTTTATCATGTTTGGCATGACATATTATTTTCATAGTAGCATTCTAGGTTGAATAGCTCTTGATTCATAGTGTCATTGACTACAAATTCTATGTTTTTCTAGAATGGATAATTATAGTCCTAGATTTGAAGGGCAACGCTCGCAGGAGCCGCCTTATTATACTCTTGATCAATGGCCATATCACCCACAATCCTCGATGGACTCTCCTCTTGAGTAGCCATAGTCTGAACAGGTAAGCTGCTGCATTGTGATGTTTGTTATCATCATGAGCATAACTAGTTACTGCATAGGTGAATTTATGTCATGGGTGCGCAAATTTATCAAGAAGATGTGAAGATTGTGACACCTCCTACAGCACGAAAAGGCAAGGAGAAGAAGATGTTGCGGAGGGGGGGGGGGGGGAGTTCACAAAAGAAGAAGATAGAGTTATTTGTTCTACCTTCCTCAACGTAAGCAAAGATGCAACAACAGGTTAGTGAAGGAGGGATTCCGAAGCCTTGCTCAAGTCAAATGTTATGGCTGTTATTATATAAATATGAACTATATTTTTGGATCATATATAGGTGTGAATCAGACTCAAGGAAATTATTATAAACGGTTGTACGATTGGTAAAATAACTTTAAGCCTGAGGGAAGTAACCATAACCAACTAGCTATCCAGTCTAGGTGGGGTGCCATTCAAAGATCGATGAACAAGTTCTGTGGGTTTAAGGCTATAGTTGATTGTCGTAATGACTAATGAGAGTAGGAAGAATGAACAAGACAGGGTTTGCTCTTTGTACTTTAAACTGGTAGGAAGTGTATTAGCTACAAATTATTTTGCAAAACTGAGCGCAGACAATATAGAATTTTGAACTAAAATAATTTTATCCCCATGCTATTATTAGATTGATGATGCAGTCAAGATATACAAGGCTACAGAACTTTTTCAATTCATGCACTACTGGAGGATAATTCGAAATAAATCAAAATAGAATGAGAAGCTTTTAGAGCTGAACAACACCTCAACAGGAACAAGGGAGGAATGCTCTTCACATGCAAACTTAGGTCATGCTGGAGTGGCAGAGGGAGGTAATGATAATAGCGTGCCATCTAGACTAGAAGGTTGAGATAGTGCTAAAAGAAAGAGGGTCGTAGACGCATCCTCATCCAGCACTGCAGTTGATGTCCTTCAACTCATTCATGACAACAGGGAGAAGAGCCAATAGAAAGAAGATGAAGAACTGTTGTTGATCCTTACTAGGAAAGATGATAAACTCAACTTTCAAAGGAAAATTTTAGATCTCAAGAAGCAGCAGCGCAAGGATAATTTAATTCTCAGAAAACAAGAGGCTACGAATTTAGCAATGCAAGCGGAGGCACAACTACTGTCTGCTGAAGCTGCAATCCTTACTAGACTTTTGATATCTGCTGTAGTTCTCGTTCTGATGGTGGTCTGATCCATTCCTCCCCATAAACATTTACTATAGTTCTGATAAAATGCTTAAGTGTCTCCAATACAGTGCTCTCACCCATCTGAAGATGATATTCCAACGAATCTGCAATGTTACCATAAGCTAACATTTTAATTGCAATCGTGCATTTGTGAATAGGAGAAAATCCTCGCTGATCGGTATAATTTCTTTTCTGTTTGAAGTAGGAGTCCGCTTTAGTAACCTTGTCGATAATTGAAAGGAACAAACTCTCCTGCATTCGATACCTACAACCCAATTTGTATTATTCATTGCATAGCTCATTGACAATACAGTAAAAACATCAAATTTCAGCTCAAGACACACCTTCTGTGAAAATGATATACATTGTACATTAGACGTTCCACAAAATATTGAGCATTCAATAATTTGTTAGCAACTTCACGGTCACGCTTGTATGTCTTGTGACCCGGCGTCGAACCTCCCCATTGACATTTTGTCTCAATGACCAAAACTGCTGCAACTATCTCAACATCATCATCATCATCTCTCCTCTGATTGGCAGCCGTTCCAAAGCTTGAAAGCTTAATATATCTCATCGCCATCCCTAAAATCACAGCCACATATCCAATGGAACAAAAATTGAACAAATGGGGAAAATTAATCTGCAAACCGAATCGTAAATTACCTGATGCCGGGAGGGAGCACGGGCCTCTGCCTATGGGAAAAACACGCGGCCCGAGTGGCGGCACATGGGGCAAGCAAGAGGCGGCGGCGCGTCGGCTGAGCAGCGACACGCCGGGCAAGCAGGAGGCCGCGGCTCACCGGGCGAGCAGCGACGCCCCGGGCAACTAGCAGCACGCAGGCCGAGCGGTGCTGGTGGCGACGTAGGTTGAGGCCGGCGCACGGGGAAGGTAGCTGCGGCAGCGCAGAACGAGCAACGAAAAACACATCGGCCTTCCAGCGGTCACGCTCGCGTCCGCGTGCAGGAGGTGCGCCAGCGCGGGAAATAGAACCGTCCTGGCGGGAGCGGTAAATGCCATGTCTATTGGAGACAGCATCGAATGCCTTTTGCATGATATGTACTGTGCATGATAGGCAAAGACTGATTTGCCTCTCCAAAATGTGTGTCAGAGTCAGCCTAAAAGTGGCTCCCACCTGCGGTGGCGGGCGCTAATCCACCCTACTGCTCATCTTGCGCCACGATAGACGGCGCCGAGTAGGCTCTCGTTCCCGCTACACGACGAGCGGGCGCAGTGCCCTCCGCCTCGATGGCAAGATTGGAAGGTGCCGGAGGTTGTCGCGCGCGTGCTCACAACTACCCCGCGCTGATGCGCAAGGGCATGTCGTTGAGGCCTTGCGCAGAAGCTGGGTCGAGCGCTCGCCGCGCACCAACTTCCCGTTCTTCATCCCTGTACGGCTCAAACTCTCTGTCTCTTCAGATTTTTACTATTTTGATCACGAAATCAACGGACTTTATTAAAATAACCACAAAACCAATATATCTCAGATAAATAATTATAAGATATTTTTTGGACAAGAATATTCTTATCTTTCTTCTTCTTTTCTCCTCTCCTCTCTCCGAGCTGGAGCTCCACCACCTGTCAGCCCTCATCGGATAGCGTTGTAACTGCGAGTCCTCGTCGCGCCATTGTTCCCTATCACCCGCCAGCATGCACCTCCGGAGCCCGCGCCCTTGCCCTTGTCGCGGTCGGCCGAGGCGGAGCCTCTGCCCTCGTTGCGGTCGGATGGGCGGCGTTGGAGCCCTGGGCCTCGTCGTGGTCGAGCAAGGCTGCCCCAGAGCCCACGCCCTTGTGTGACGACGGGTGACAGGGGACAGCGGTGCGTCGAGGGCCGGCGGGCGGTGGTGCTCCAGCTCAGGAGAGAGAGAGAGAGAGGAGAGAGGAGAGAGAGAAGAGAGAGAAGAAGAGAGGAAGAAGAAAGGCGAGGACATTCTTGTCCAAAAAAATATCTCATGGTCATTTTATCGGAAAGACACTGGTTTTGTGGTTATTTTAGCAAAGCTCACGGTTTTATAGTCATTTTAACGAGTTAGTTTCATGATTAAAATAGCAAAAATCTCGTGTCTGCTTGGTTGCCAGTGCTGCTCGCCTACTTGTTGGATGAAATGACTTTTTGCATTGGCCAGTAGAGTGCATCCCTGTATCATCATCTAGATGTGATGTGGGACTCAACAACCCAAGTGTCCTCCATCACAGTTGTATCCCTCGTCCATCACGTCGGATGCACAAACTCCGACAACCTAATAATCGTGTCCAAGAAGATCCAATGTCCTACTCCAGCTCTGCAATATCCGTACCAGACCCGAAAGATGTTTTAGGTTTCAACCCAATCCATTCCAATGCCCTGATAGCACATGTTGGAAAATAGAGCCCGTGTGAGATGTTGTCCTGTCAATCCTCACATGCCGAACCGTTACTATGTCTTCTTTTCAATGCTAAAAACGGTTACACCATTGTAATGCAATATTCTTACTTTCAGAGTACTAACATGTAAATCACTCTCTCCCAAAGAATTATCCTCTACTTCTTACTTTTCAAGAGAAATGCTCCGGTAGAACTGTTTTAGAAAACCTGCATGTATCCTAAAGCAACCTAGTTTATATTAAATAATTTCTTATTTTGATTAATCCCGGCCCAGCCTTGTGCTGCCCATCCAGCCCAGCCCAGCCACATTGTTCGGATCCAATCGAGAGCTTTATCGTCCTTGCTAGTCCCCAGAATAACACGCCGCCGACGAGTTCCTAGGTCTTGCTTCCCTTTCTCTCACGCGTGAGATCACAACAATAGCGAGGACTGCTAGCTTTCTCTTATTTTGATGGTCTGATGGACATCTTCGATGGCTACATATTGCACCATCATTTCACGTTGTAAGGATTGAGGCAATGCGGCTGCTAAGAAAATGCAGACACGCTGCTTGAAGCGTCGACTGACATCGATGGTGGTTAGTGGAGAACAGGCATAATGACATGAGTTTGCATGCAGAGATCACAGGCGACATCGTTGATTTCCTGTACGACACTTGCATACTAGGTACCGAATGTCTTCATGGAAATTTCATTATGGATAGGTTAAGCAAAAATTTTAATGGCGATGGCACACCCTGGGGAGGTGAATGGCGTGCTGAATTGTAGACGCCGGCCAAAATGATATGTTCTTCAGAGCCAGGGAACGAAAAGAGGATGAATCATGCACCAACTCGACCCGATCTCCACACTTTGGACTGGATGGGGTAGGGCAGGGCCTAGCCCGGTGATTAAAAATTAAAGAAACCATTTAATTAACCGAGTTGATTTGAGATGCGTGCACTACCATAAAAAGGCCCAATAGCGGCGCAAGCAAAATCCCTTTAGCGGCGGCCCAACAAAAAACCACCGCTACAATCAGAAAACAATTTTAGTGACGGCTCACTTAATCACCCGCAGCTATTGTTCATTTTAGCAGCGGGCCATATTTTCACCCGCCGCTACTGTTTATTTTAGCGGCGGGCCATATTTTTACCCGCCGCTACTGTTTATTTTAGCGGCGGTCCATATTTTAGCTCGCCGTTACACAGATGGCCCAAGGCCCAGTTATCTCGTCTCTATATAAACAGAACCCTAACTTCCCTCCCCCCGCAAACACACCCCCTCTCTGCCTCCCTCCTTCCCTTCCCCACCGCCCCTTCTTCTCTACCTCCCTCTCTCCTACCCCGCCTCTGCCTCTCTCTTCGGCCGGCGGGCACCCGGCGCCTCTCTCCTCCGACGGCCATCTCCTCCGTGGCCCTCTCTCCTCCAAGCCCACCTCTGACGCCCCTCTCCTTCGGTGACCACTCTCCTCCACGGACCTCTCTCCTCCGACGGCCCTTCTCCTCCGGCGACCTCTCTCCTCTGACAGCCGCGCGCGGCGCCCATCTCCTCCGAGCCCACCCCTGACGCCCCTCTCCTCCGGCGGCCCGCGCCCAGCGGCCCTCTCTCCTCCGGCGACGTGCAGCAAAGGGGGCCCGAATCCGGCACCACCCCTCCTCGGACGGTGGGGCACGGTGAAGGGAGGGCCGGATCCGGCGCCTCCCATCCTCGGACGGCGGCGCGCGGCGAAGGGGGGCCCGGATCCGGCGCCTCCCCTCCTCGGACGGTGGTGCGCGGTGAAGGGGGCCCGGAAACGGCGCCTCCCCTCCTCGGACGACGTCTTCACGGGAGGCTGGGTGGCTACGGCCTCGTCCGTGAGCGGCGGCGAGATCGGTGCCTTCGGGAACATCATCGACGGATCCGGGCTCTTACGGGCTTGCATGCCCTTTTTTTTTATTTTTTGAATTTATGGGTAGCGGCAGGTGAAGGTATCACCTGCCGCTACTAATTTTTTTACTACCGGCGGTTGATTCCATCTTCAGGTCAACCGCCGCTACAGCTTTTCTTTTTTAGCTGCGTTAAGGTAGCGGCGGGGTGGCCCACCCGCCGCTACAGTGCACTTTTACTGTAGTGGTGCTAGTTTTCTAAAATAGCTCCACCGGAGCACTTCTCACTTTTCAATACGTTCCATTAGGTTTAATTTTTGCAGATGAGTTCATTTATAATAATTTCTTTTTTATGATGATGATTCTGTTGGAATTTTTTTCCTTGAGACCTACTATCTTTGTATTATAGGAAAGAGAGAGGTCCATACAAACCCCCCTCAAGCTAGAACCAAGACAAGACGGGGTAATACATAAGAGATGTTCTGCCAATACCCAAATCTCAGACTAGAACCTCAGCTATGACGTATATGGGAGCTAGAACTCTGAGAGAATTAGGTCTAGATAGGTTGTTTATCTCTGAATAAGTAACCTTGTTTTGTTTCTGGTCTAGTTCCGTTGGAATTTTGCTAGGCATTCTCTTGATCATAGCATAACCATGTCCATATCTGCTCTAATATTTATTCAAAGGCAAACTTTTGTTGTCATCGACACCTCTTATCCACAACAGGACAAGGTTCAGTATAGAGGATGGAATAGCAAGCTCACATTTGACTACGTTCGCCCCAATGCAAATCGTGGCGCCATTTTGTCTCCATGGGAGGAGCATATTTTTCACAATCATTTACGTGCAAGCAGCAAATCGTTCCCTCAGTACCACGAACTTATCTATACTACTCTGGTCGGAAAAATAAAATAAAAAATATCTGCACTTTCACTGTGATTGTGTTGTTTCTGTCTCCTACTGTTAAGAGGAGAACCTTTCTTTTGTGTTTAGTTACTGTGAGCTCAAAAAAGTTGTAGACATCTCTTGTTATCCTTACTTATTAGAACAGCGAAGAGGATATAAGAGCATATTCAGTAGGACTTTAAAAAAAATCTTCTATTCTATTTTTTTAGAGTGATAAAAAAAACTAACTCTAGTAGACCTCTTATCTACCCTCCCGATTTAGTATAGCTTTCAAATACCAACTTCAGACTCATGTTTTGGAGACTCCTACTCTCCTCTCCAACGTGGGTCTCACATTTTTTTCATTTTTTTTTCCTCTCTTTTTTCCCCCTCCTTTCTCCTCTCTATGCGCTGAGCCCGTCAAGCAAGAAACACTGCCGCGCGCCGCCGCTGCCTCGCCGGGGGCCGAGCGCAGGCAGAGGGCGACGGCGGGCGGGACGGCGGCCCCTGCCGCAGGCGGCGCCGAGAGCCGGGCGGCCCCGGGCGCGGGTGGATCTCGGGCGGCGCTGGAGAAGGGCGGCCCCGGGAGGAGGAGAGTCGGGTGGATCTCGGGAGGCGCCGGCGGGAGAGGTGAGTGGCCGACGACCGGCGGTGAGCCTCTCCTTCTCGCCCTCCTCGCCGCCCGCGACGACCGCATCGACGAGGCCACCGGCCATCCTCCCCCCTCCCCCGCCGGATCTCTATAGCAGCACCACATGGCGGCGCGCGCGGGGCGCTGGCAAGCTCGGTCGCTGGCGGCGGCGGGGGCGGGGGCGGGCTCGGTCGCTGGCGGCGGAGGGGTCGCGCGCGCGGGCTCGGACGCTGGCGGCGGCAGGCGCGGGCTCGGGCCCTGGCGGCGACGTCGGCCTCCAATGGCGCAAGGGCTCCTCCGTCCTCCCTCCTCGCGGCGGCGGGCACGGGCGAGGGTGGCGCCGGGCGGGCTCGCGGCTTGGCCGCGTCCTCGCCGGGATGCGAGCGGCCGTCCTCCTCCCTGGACGCGGGCTCGCCGGGATGCGGCCGTTCGTCCTCCTCGCCGACGAGCCTCCCCTCCCTCCGGCGATGCGAGCTGCCCCGTGGCCTCCCTCTGTTTGACTGACGAGTGGGACCCACTTACAGTGTTGATTTGGGTCACTGACTGTTGGACCCCACGTGGAAGAAGAAAAATGAGAGGTGAAAATTGATCACTACTGCTGGAGTTCAAAACAAAATATGACCTACTAAAAGTAGGCTCTGGCTTTCAAATAAGAAAGTAGGAGGCTGTATTTGAGAGCCTCCACTGGATATGCTCTTAAGGTCTCACGTGTACATCTCATTTACTTTCATAAATGAGTGAGTAAGTTTTACCTCTATCTGCTGTAAGGTAATAATAAATCAAGACCTACTTATGGTGTGCTTGGCAGTGCTATACCTATACCAATTTATAACTCCTGTCAAACACATCCTTACACATCAACACTACTCAAGCAGGACTTCATCAAAGAAAACATTGGATGCCTTTTCGTTGAAGTAGTATATGAATTATCAAAGCCTTCCGCAAATGCTCTCAGCCGCACAGAAACGTACCATGCCTTTGTTGGATCGCCACATTCATTCCAACTCACGGATAAGGCTATCAACAACCAACAACATAAAAGTCAGATTATCGAAAGTCAAATCCTTTTGGTCAGAAGCTGCTTCATACATTACGTGGCAGTTAAGCTGTTTACTACGTCTGTCATATCGAGATATATTTATGGAACCTGTCGGGTCGAGTTTTCATACTACCTAATCTTGAGTTCTTAACATGGAAATGCTAGTGTGCTTGCTTCTAGACAAAGATCTCAACAGATCATAAGCATGTTACGTACTACACGCTTGACAAAAGCTCATAAGTGTAGAAACATTATTATTCTAAGCAATACCTATATGACGAGCGACCCTGATGTGCATAAATAAATGGACTTTAATCTATTTATCCATAAATTGTATACGGAAGCTAGCAAGCTAGAAAAGAAAAATAATTTCAGCCTTTTGGAGTATTAGGAGGTCTGCGAAAGTCAGACCTGCTGAACCAGTTACAGGGTGGCTTTTGTCCAGTTGAAAATTCGTTTCATTTTTGGAAGAAACAAGGGGGGTAATAACCCTGACTGGTTATATATTGTGAATGGAAGAGAGGTCTTATAAGTTACAAATTCATGAGAAACAAAAGGTAACCTATAAGTATGAGGGTCTCAAGAAGTTACTAATTCAACAATGCTAACTACTACTAATATATACTTTCTCCGTTCTATTTTTATTGTCATCAGTTAACTCAAAGTTAA
Organism: Eleusine indica; assembly: GCA_030378355.1. Lineage (NCBI taxonomy): Eukaryota > Viridiplantae > Streptophyta > Magnoliopsida > Poales > Poaceae > Eleusine > Eleusine indica. The sequence goes on from CM059502.1 coordinate 19,545,109, forward strand.
GCTAGCCGGCGACAACAATACCAGAAGAGAGGAGATGTGCAAGTAGCACATATCGATTGAACATGGTAGCTTATCAGCTTACTTCTGTACTGCTGCGCCTGTACTCCATTCAGATAAGCTTGCTTGCGAAGCACTGACTCGCCGACCATTTATTTTGAAAAGAAAAGAAGTGAACAGGTTAATCGTGCCGATAAGCTTATGATATTTGACTTTGCCCTTATCGCCGTTTCACGTCCTGGAAGGTTAAGACATCAGACATCCATGGCGGGTGTCAGCGAGACAGGTTGATTTTATGCCGCCTCTTCGTTTTGCTGAGGTCTTTTCAAGAATGGGCGGCTATGTATCTACTCTGCTCCCAAAATTAGTTTTCTATTTCCAAACAAAACAGGAGAACTATATTCACGTGAATATATTACAGGAAAAACAGAGAAAAGAAAGAAACAGAAAAAAAATAACACACATGGCTGAGGTAAGAGCGCTATCTCATCCAGGGGGGCTATATAGTATATATACATATTTCAGATGTTGCGCATGCTCGATCAATCTTGGTCCTCACCAAACACAAAAGCAAATCGCGGTGGTAAACTATTTTCCAACCACTTATCACCGTTATATAACGAACGACCGGCACGCGAGCCGACAGCTTCGCCTCGTCTTCCTTCAGTCTTTCTCCATCCTATCCATTACGTTCTCAACAATCCCGGCAGCCATTTGAAGTGATCTCTTTTTGTATCCCCTGCTCCAGGTATGTTGTCCCTTTCTCTTCGGCATGCTAAGCTCTTGGGCTTGATGGTACCTGTAGAACCGCAAAGTTTTTTTTCAATGCTCCATCAGGTACCATCAAAGAAAGGTACCAAATAGATCCAACCTTCAATTATGAAAGGGCAGGATTGACATTCTACAGAATAGTAACCTTGCTTCCCTAAGACGTCCGAACACCGGCACTTTGTTGAAAAAAAAAAAAATCTTCTCTCTCACGGTCTCACCTATGCAGGTCGGCGCTGCCTCGTCCAGTTCCTCGCCGGCTGTCGTACGACCTCGGGGCCTCTTCTTCTCCATTGCTGGGCGGCCCTATGGCCGTCCATACTTCCAGCTTCTTTCCTCCCGCACATGGACCAATTCCTCACTGTCTCCCAATGCGCATTGATTTGAATTTAACAGGCTGATTGATTCCAACATGTCTTATAAAATCTGAACTACTATCGAATCCAGATGATTTTGCTTATTGCACAAACGCAAGTTAAACTCTCATGCGCAAGCTCTACAAGACGCAGAGGAGCTTTTGTCCGCATATTTGGAAAGGGCAACTACCAGGGTCTCGAGATCTCGATAGACCAGAATCGTCGGCATGTTTTCCAGGGCGCCCAGCCGCTGCTATTGGGAAAGGCCTGAGGTCAGGGTCCACCACTGAGCTCGAGAGTGACCTTCCTGTGGGGCCTAGGAGCTGCTGATGCTGTCTTGTGCGCTCCGGCAGCGCAGCTCATGGCCGGCGAGCAAGCCGTGACCATCTCCATGGCGTGCGGGGTGGTCGGGTGCGTTAATTTGTTTTGCCAAGTTACGGAAACACCCTTCTCTCGGGAGCGCTCGGGTCGGTATCAAGCTGGCCAGTTTGGTACCTACGTTTTTGGACCATTGGATTAGTCTGATCGGACGATTTAAAACCGCGGTACCTCTGATACCTGGTACCTTTTAGAGGATGGAAAAAAGACTCATTTGAATAACAATGTCCTGGCCCGTTCTCTGGTTTATTATTACTGATAAAATCTTGATTCGGTCCGATAGTTCAGCAGTGACTAGAGCAGAATATGTATGTGCTCATGCGACCAGCCAAAGCTCCAAATCGTAGTCCAAACTTGCACGATTATCTTGTTTCATTTTTGGAAACTTTTTTTAGCTATGGACCTGAGTATCATTTCATTTGCACTATTGGTTCTTGCTGCCATATGCCAAAGTCGCCTATCTGAAGTCTGTGGTGTGGGACTATGCATAAGGGAATGAGTTAATTTGCAATGACAACTTTTCTATTTTGTTGTAGGTAATAAGACATGGTGAAAATGAAAACTACCGGTGGTTACCTGTCATTAAGCTATCGGTATGTATATGATCATTGTACTTAGCAACTACCACAGCGTTGTTGCTCTACCTATTATTAACACATTAGAATACTTTTCTGTAGATAAAGGGCCAATGTTTGATAGTCCCTTCTCCTGCATAACCAATAGAGAGACCACGGCTCTGCATTCGACCAAGCTAAACCACACCAAGGCCTTTTACTATCGGACGGCATTTGATAGGGCAAGAACGACAGAGACAGAAAGATCTAAATTGAAGAATCTCATTTCTGTATCATTGAAACCTGTGTCCCTTTCAATTCCCATTGGTGACGGATATCATGAAATGTTTCATTTCGATCACCATCACTCGTAGCAACTAAGCAACTAGAACAAGCTAAAAAGCTATCAATATTGTCATTTCGTGTTCGAGGGGAGTATCTGGATCAAAAAGGTATTTGGTGCTGCGTTGGACAATGCTTGCGCTTATCGGGGCAAGCGAACCACCTATTCAATCACAGGCGTTCCTCGGTGCCAGAATGCAGGTCAAGGTTGAAGCTGGGCAAAAACATCTCTCCAAGACAATGATCCAAAAGGAAAGTGAGTGTTTAAGTGCACTAATACCGGGTTTGCCTGAGGACCTTGCGAAGATATGCATTGCTCTTGTGCCTCGGACATATTTCCCTGCCATGGGAGCCGTATCAAAAAGGTGGATGACATTCATCGCGAGCCAGGAGTTTATCGTTGTTAGGAAGGAAGTTAGAAAGCTTCAAGAGTGGGTTTATGTCCTGACAGCCGAAGCAGTAGGAGAACGAAGCCGCTGGGAGCTGCTAGGGAGCCTTGATCAGAAGAAGAGGATACTTCCTCCTATGCCTGGACTGACGAAAGCTGGGTTTGGTGTGGTGGTTCTTGGTGGGAAACTTTTCGTCATGGCTGGCTATGCTGCTGACCATGGGAAGGAATATGTTTCTGATGAGGTTTACCAGTATGATGCATGTTTGAACAGGTATGTTTCACATCTTTATAAATAAGCACCAGAGAATTTCAATTATTATGTCACAGGATAGCGTTATTATCTGATTTTTAAACCTAAAGAATTCATGGAAACATTAAATGCTGATTCATTTCTGGTGAAATTTCATAGGTGGACTAAACTTGCAAAGATGAACATTGCGCGACGTGACTTTGCCTGCGCAGAGCTCAACGGCATGATTTATGTAGCTGGTGGATTTGGGCCTGCTGGTGATAGCCTGTGCAGCGCTGAAGCATACAGTCCACAGCAAAACAAATGGACACTGATCAAGAGCCTTCGCAGGCCAAGGTGGGGTTGTTTTGGCTATGGTTTCAACAGCCGACTCTACATCTTGGGAGGCCGTTCAAGCTTCACCATTGGCAATTCCCATTCCATCGACGTGTACGATCCCCATCTCCATGTTTGGGACGAGATCAAGAAAGGCTGTGTGATGGTAACCTCCCATGCTATTGTTGACAAGAGGCTGTTCTGTATCGAATGGAAGAATCAAAGGACACTTGTAGTCTTCAACCCGGAGGACAATTCCTGGCAGAGGATCCCGGTGCCGCTTAGGGGCAGTTCCAGGACTCGATTTTGCCTTGGGGCGCTCGGAGGGAAGGTGCTGTTGTTCTCGATGGAGGAAGAACCTGGGTACCAGACGCTGATGTATGACCCGGGTGCACCGGAAGGATCTGAATGGCTGACATCCCAGCTCAAACCGTCAGGATTGTGCATCAACAGTGTGACTATCGAGGTTTGATGCCACGGAAATAGGCCAAAAATGGCATCAAGGTGCTCTACTTCCTGTCTGCTCTTCTGCAGGATCAGTCAGAAAACTCACATTGAAGATACTGAGTTGTAACTTCGAATTACCTAATATGCATAGATCGTTCATCAAAAAAACATTACTAGGTATGAGAGTGGCCATGTTGTCAATTTACAGTTTAGTACTTCATTTGGCCATTTGGGACATTAAAAAGGTACAAATACATGCTTAGTGGACATTACAGTTTTATTGTTCTATTTTTCATATATTTGTACCTTTTTAATGTCCATCCATCGTGCACCTAAGAATGCATTGAGTTTGATTTTACGGGTTTCATAGCATTATGATGAAATGTCGTTTACAGAAACATGGCCAGTTCTAATAGTTAATATTATCAAAACATGCTACATTTTCAAATCTGAAAAAGTACTCCAAATACAGAGGGGAGAGAAATTCTGGACGAAACACATGAAAAAGTAATTATGTTATTACATTGATCTTATTTCAAACGAAGATTATTGATATAGAAATCAGAGGCGGCAGACCAAGAATGTTTATTTTTGAATAAGTGTCATTTGACATGGCAACAGTAACTATGTTGATGGTCCAGGAGAAAGTATCCAGATAAAAAATTAGAGACTATAAGATGATTAAGAAGGACAGAATCACCTCTACATTACACCCTATACGAGCTTTCCTTTTCTTGTTTTTACAGCAGAATACTCCAAAGAGGTGTCCCTATGTACATGCACCTTGTAAGTCTGTAAGACCTTGTAGAAAACTATTTCCACAAAATAAATATTGACACCACAGGGGTATTTCACTTCGGCTTCTGCTCCTTTTTCATGTTCCTGCACATCTTAAACCTATCTTTCCAAATTAAGTTCGGGAAACAGCCTGACTTGGACGACTTCTTTGCTTTTCCGCCTTTGCGAGAAGGCTTCAGGTGTTTCTCCGCATGGACAGTGCTATTCTCCATGTCGCTACTGATATCGGTGGCACTGTCATCTTCGTCATCATAATGCTGCTTTTCTTGAAGAAGTTCAATAAGTCTCTTCTTATTTTCAACTAGAAAGAGCTTCGATCTGTCTACCGGTATCCGCCCGCTGAACGGCGTTTGACTTTGATGATCCGGGGTGTTGCCTCTAGATGGAGTGAATTCTTCAAACACAAGATAAAGAAACATGTCAGGAATGCAAAAATCTTTAATTTGCACGGCACTGATCATGTTCCTTCTGTCTAATTGAGTTCTTACCTCCTCTCACGCTGTAAAAATCATCTTCGCTATCAGAATCTAACCAGGGCCTGGCTTCAAAGAATGACTCATCTTTGCTTCCTGGCAACAGGAAAGATAAATTGTAATTGAAAACGACAGAGCAATACTTTCTTTACTTGTTACTTGAGAAATGAGAATGTCTTCTAATTATGTCCTCAACAACATGCAAGTGTGAAACGAAGGTACAACTGTTTCCTTAGTTAGTAGTGACATACAGATACAAAGGTCAACAACTATCAAAATTGACACGATAAATAACTAGACAGTTTCTAGGTTGTGCCTTCCACTTTGTCAGGAGACATGGAAACCCCCGAAATTTTCATTGTGTTAATAACAGTTTTATACAAGTAATTCAGTATGACATGCTTATCTACATAAATAAACAAACTGCAAACCCCCTGAATAATTAAAAGCATGTCTGGATATTAATTTATTCTGTTGTGTCCACAGATAGTCCATTGATTATGTACGTCATGGAATAAAAGGAGAGGTAAGGACCTCGTCAGGACACCATTACTTCAGACAGCGCAAACATTTCGTAATCTGGTTGAAATGCAGTACGTATCTCGGTATCTGGGCTGCATTTCCGCGGCACATGTTACGTGCCGGACGCAATCACCCAACGGCCCAATCAGGTGATCTAACCCGGGAACTAAGCATGTCTTTTTCGTGACCCCGATCACACTATCTTCAGTTTCAAAGAAGAAAAGAAAACATCACACCATCCTCCTTTCCAATATTGACCACTCACCAATATGAACAGGGACTGATTCATCCTAATCCTACCAGACTCGGAATGGACAGCACAGATCGAATGTGGTTGTGTAAAATAAGTATGCAACAGCCCTCAACTAACAATCGCTCTGGACTCTTGCGCTTGTCCTGATGCTAAGATAAGAAATTTAATTGGTTTACTGATTTGCATCAATTAGTTTTTGTGCTACCCCATCCCGTAAAAAAAGTTGTAAAATCGGAGGGAGTACTATTAGTTTAACGTGGATTTTTTTTTTGCGAGAAGAAAATGACGAAGAGAGACATGAGGATAACTGCAGCAGCATTTTGCATGAAAAATGGTAGAACGAGTTCAAGAAAATGCAAGGTCGCATGTAATTTTGCTCTGGCCATTCTTATGCATCCTAAAGAAGGGTAAAAAAAAAACCCCGAAGGAGCAAAGAAATATATACTAAATGATAACGACGTTGCAAGGGACGTGCGACGCGTACCACCGTTCGCTGCGCCGCCGCGATCTGGGCCACCGACGACGGCGGCGTCCGGCAGGGTTGAGGAGGCGCCAGTGGTGTCAAGAGAATTAGGAGCCGCCGCCTTGCGGCTTGAGACGGCCCGGAGCCTCATTGCAGATTGGGATTGATCTCGATCGAGCGCGCAGGAAGGCGCTCTCAGTGTCGCCAGCGAGACCGCGCAAATGGGGATCGAGATGGAGAAGGGTGGAGTCCTCAGAGTGGTGGTGTGAGGGAGGGGGGTTGATGGAAGGGAAGGTTATAGTTTGTGGGAGGAAGCAAGGAATCGTTGGAGACAGAGAGCGAGGAAGGAACCAAGGATGATCGATCGCTCGCTCCGGGTGGGGTGGGGTGGGTGCCGCGTGCGTGGCGAGCGTGTTGAGCGGAGACGATCACGCGGGGCCGTGTCCCGCTCGATGGGGAAGCAGAGCAGGTAGGCGGCGCCGATCGTGTCGCGCATCACGGTTACTGATTGATTTGATATTGCTTTCCCCCCCCCAAAATAAAGATAAAATCCAATCGATTTTCGCATTGGGAATACCGTGTGTGCGTGCGGCTCGTGTCTTCCTCTTGCTTGTCTACCGAGCGGCAGCACAGCGTGCCCTGCTCCTGCAAACTATAACCTTACATTATGGTTGTGCCTCGTGGAACTCGAGTTGCACGTCCCTCCGTTCCACATTGATCATTGCTTCCGACGATGCTCTGATCTCGTGATGGATGGGACGACGTTGTCATACGATCTTTCCTGTACCTAATTAACACGCGACAAAACATGTGCGATTCTCCTCCCAAAAAAATGAAAGGAAAATTGCTGAATACATTTTCAAAAAAAACAAATAACCAGCATCCGAAAGGCCACAGTTTAGAAGTACGATTATTCGTCAACGTTACAAAACTGTATCCGAAAGGGCAGATTTTAGGACCACGCAGAAAGTGCCTCCTCCGTGTTTAAAGTACCGTTTTTGCTAATTCACCTGGAAAATAAATTACCCATTATTTGTTTTTTATCCTATATCCTACTCACATCCGACCATGAATGAATTTATAAATATCTCATTTGCAAAAACATCAATCCATCATATACTATTATTAGCGTGGTCATCATACAAAGTTTCCTACACCTAACAACACAAGTGTAATTCTTGCAAAAAAAAAAAAACAATTCTTCTTCCATATAGAAATGCATGCATTTCCGGGTTTGGTTCAAACCAAAACTTTTTCAGTGTTGGCCAATAATTTGTATAAAGTAAAACACTATCAATACAAACAGACTTTGCATATTATGATGATGAAAATTAGTAACAGAATTTTTTTGTGTTGTTAATTTTAAGAGGCTTTGTATTAGGCCCTGTTTGGATCCACTGAGATTTTTAAAAATCCATATTTTAGAATACGCGAGACCTCTAAACATGACAGATTTTTTTTCTGGATTCTAAAATCTAGATTCTCATATTTTAAGAATTTCATAATCTGATTATATCCAGCTAGAGCCAGATTTCATAATCTGATCGGTATCCAAACACCACCATCCAGATTTTATTTAGAATTTAGATTCTAAAACCTTAAAATAATAATCAGATTTTAAGAATCTGAACTAGATCCAAACAAGGCCAGTTAAGCAAACTCAAAAGAGGACAAAGTGAGTTGCAACTTGGTGCTGGAAAAATTTATGCTAACGCAAAACTTGATGATTGATGAGCTTATAAATTCTTAACCATGTTGTAGATGCAACTTTTGAGTTTAATAACGACAATGAGTGCAAATTGAGCCTCAGTTGGTCACGTTTTTTGTTGTAGAACCAATCCATTTGGGTTCGAATCCAATATTTGACACAGGTGTTACATTTAAAGCTAGGCCTTAAATCTAATATTCTTTCAGTTAAAGTTGACATCTCTAACTCTCGCTTGATAGAGAGACCTATGGTAACATCATGAATCTCGAGATCAAGTCAACGAAGTTTTTTCAAAGGCATTCATAGAGATAAGGTATGCGTGCAGGTACGGATGGAGATTTTCACCCATAGGTGTGAGAAGGTCGCGTGCGGGTTTTAGATTTCACCCACGGATATCCATCAAAGGTCTAAAAATCATACGACTCTTGAAATATTCAGTAGTGAGCAAGTCATTACTAATACCTATAGCCCAAATAGTAATTTAATTCCGGTTCAACTCTAATGAAAAATAACCTTATTTCTGCATGAGTGAACTGAATTATTAACATACTTATATACTTCGTAGAGACAGTTTTTCATTTTCTTCTCGTTATATTAATGAATCAACTATGTGAATTTGCTAGCTGCATCTAATTCTGAAAAATCTCAATTTGCTCATGAAGATGTCTTGATTAAGATGTTTTTGTTTGACAAGGTCAGATCCAATGGTACTCATTGGGTTTAGGTAACCGATGGGTGCACGTATAGGTTCAGTTCAGCACATGTGAAGGTTTGCGGCTACGGATTTGGCATGGAGCCATGGTGAAGGACCGAGAAGGCGACCAGAGGGGGGGGGGGGTGAATGGGAGCCAATTAAAATTCTTCATAAGAACTTGGCCTATATCCCAATTACTACCCAACTCAACCTCTAACCGAGTCACCAAGATTACACACACCAACTTGTGATGTGCTAACCCTAGGAATGACTCAAACCAAAAGGACACATAGCGGAAGCTCAAGAGGGACAAAACGAGAAACACGGAAGATCCGAGAAATCACAAAACTGAGCTTGACGGAAGTTCCGTGGTACCCGACGGAAGTTCCGAAGTCCCCGGCAAAGGTTCTGACACACACGGAAGTTTGGGGCGACGAAAGTTCTGTCACTCACGGAAGTTCCATGGTCCTTGACGGAAGTTCCGTCATGGTGATGGAAGTTCTGTCCTGGCGACGGAAGTTCTGTCCCGGACAAAACAACAGCTCCGTTTCGGAAAGAAAACTGCCAAAACCCTATCAAACGAACTCCAAAAATCATGAAATTTGGACCAGAACATCCAAAAGACATCACGACTCTAGTCTAAAGAGATCCACTTAAATAGCACAAGGAATCATCATGAATTTCAGATCTCGTGTCAAGAACACCAAAAAGGGGAAACTTGAGAAAACTTTGAAATCGAAGGTGCTAGAGCTCTTGATTCGGTCAAGGACCCATATAGGATTGTTCTAGTTCATCATAGCACCAAGATACTCAAGAAATCCAACCCAAAAACTCACTCAAAAATGAGATCCAAAATTCCCACGAAAATAGCTCCGAAAATAGAGAAAAAGAGAAATTTAGGATTTAGAGAGAGAGAGGAAGAACTTGAGCGCGAATTTGAATCTCATATCATTGATTCATCAAGTCAAGATACATGGATACATGGCTAGGAAGCCATTCTCTTCCTCCCATTATTTGGAAGAGAAAGGGATGTCTCTCACACACCCACTCCTCTCCTCTATTATATGAAGACCTCTCCTAGCACTTTGAATGATGACCTAAGGCAAGGCTAAGGGAAAGAGAGGCTCCTCTTCCACCAGCCCTACCTCTCCTTATATAGGCCTAGGGGTTGTCCTAAAGACCATCCTATCCCTCACCTATAATACACTGCCACCTACCACCAGGGGCATAACCATCCATCTTTTTCCTCGTCGCCCGAACACCATCGAGCCATTCACGACTTTGCTTCGCCTCGACACAAGCTCCGTGATGGTGCCACGTGCACCTCCAATCGCCGCCATCGGTTTTGAGGACCAAACTGAGAAACCTCCTTGTACGCTTCTCAAAGCATGACTTCTTGATCTTGACGCGTGTCACCTCGTCCTGTGATCCTCCTCGTCGGCAAGTCTCTCCTGCCTCCGGTTCATTGGAAGCCTCTACTTGCACCGACGCCCGATCACCTTTGACTTGGTCAACCCTGTCGTCTTGATCACCACCCACAGTTTTGAGGCTCAACCGTGAAACCGTCCATGCTCCTTGCCTCTCCACGTGTACGGTGTGGATCATCCTTGACTTCAACCAACCTCTTGATCGTCCGGCTCCAAATCTCCTACTTGTGCCCGATCCCCTCGTCGTTGACCGCCAAGTTGACTCCAGTGACCTATACATCATGAGACAAGCAAACACATTTCCCATCTCCTGCAACTCTCCAACATCCTCACCAACTCCGGTTAGTCAAAACCATGACATGCACAACCTCATGCAATCCCTAGATTCCCGCATTTCAACTCAAACACAAATTCCACCAAAGTCAATTACTCATCACATATTGCAAACTATGGCACATCTCAATATGGTTTCTCAATCTCCCCCTTGATGAGTACATTGACAACATGAAATGCACAAGATTAGAGATTTGAAATGCAAAACCAAATAAGCACATCCAAATGGCCAAACCTAAAGAAAAGGTGAGAAGTAGCCATCTAGCATCAGAGAGATCACAAAACCAAGAGTTGACAAAGAAAGCCACTCGAGAACGCAAAGATTGTGAAAAGCGCATGAAAAACGCTCAAGGACATGATATGCTCTCCCTTAACTTGTGGTAGGTCTCATTTAATGCAAAATGGATAATTTTAATTTTCTTAACATTATTTGTGCATGACCCAATCTTTTCTCCCCCTTTGGCAATAAACTCATCAAAGAAGCAAAAGAACAAGCATGCAATGTATGAAAATGCAAACCTAAGGAGCTTCAACAATTATGCAAACAAGCATTTAACCTTGCTAATCATAAACATAGAGCCGTGAAGTGTAAATGCAATAGCTCATAATCATACAAAGACCAAAAATAGATAGCAAGGCATAAACACCAAGAGCTATACAAGCTAAGCAAAAAGATTGACTAGCTTAGATAGAATCAAATTTGCTCATCATGATAAAAGCTGCCACCACATGTATAAGTACTCCCATCCAAGGCAAAACAAGTATCAAGTGAATCAAAAGAAACTAGCCAGTCTCAATCTCAACCATGGCAACAAGCAGTCGCAGAAAATAAGCTCTACAAACGCTCACATATGCAACAGAGACTCATAAGAAAAGAGAAGCATTATTCTTATGTGATCCTCATATATCTTCTAATCCGTGCGGAGGGTCGCACGACTGGGTATAACAAACACCCCAAGACTTCAAAGTATAATGTTTGGATTTAGCATTTTTATGTTACTTCTAATCCATGCGGAGGGTCGCATGACTGGATACGGCAAACACCCCGAGGCTTCGAAGCACAATCATTATTTTGCAAATTAAAAGCATAAGGATGAGCATGCCTTTGCGGAAAAAGGAACAAACATTCCCATAATGTTCCATCATGAGCTAAACATTTGCAAAGCCATATTTTACAAACACAAGGTGCCAAAGTCAAGATATCCTCTAGACTAGCCTCAACACAAGTCTTGATAGGGATAAAAGCAATTATGCACATGGTGAGCAAGTCTTAGCAAGATTAGTGCATAAGGTTCACAAGAAGTTAAGTTTACCTTTAAGATTAACAAGTTGCTCAAAAGAGTCTATAACAAGCCATCTAGAAAATCTAAGCATGAGAGATTACTATCACATCCACACAAGTTAGCTCAAGCTCAATCATAGCAAAGAGAAACGCAAGAAAGCATAAGAATCAAAGCTCATCTACCAATGCATATATTACATATGAGATGCATATATACAAGAGAACACCAACTCCCCCCTCAAATGATGTCATAAGGATGACAAACACCAAGCTCCCCCTGAAGAAAAGAAAATCTCGAAGCATCTAGGGGCTTGGTGAGAATATCAGTCAATTGGTGTTTAGTGTTAATGTATTTGAGCTCAACATCTCCCTTCTCAGCATTATCTCTCAGGAAGTGGAATCTCACATTTATGTTTTTGACCTTACCATGTAGGACTGGGTTCTTGGCTAAGCATATGGCACTGGAGTTATCACACATGAGTGGAACACCTTTAAAGGTTAACCCATAGTCTCTCATGGTGGATACTATCTATAGGATTTGTGAGCAGCAGCTAGCAGCACAACATACTCAGCCTCTGTGGTGGATTGGGCTACACTCGACTGCTTACTAGAAGACTAACAGATCAAAGAAGTACCCAAGAAATGGCAAGTACCAGCAGTGCTCTTCCTATCAATTCTACACCCAGCAAAGTCCGCATCCGAATACCTAATGAGATCAAGAGATGAAGATGTAGAGTACCAAAGACCAAACTCAAGGGTGTATTTGAGATACCTGAAGATGTGCTTGACACCCTTGCGATGAATCACCCTTGGGGAAGCCTGAAAGCGAGCACAAAGACACACTGCAAAGTGTATGTTGGGTCTTGTCGCCGTCAGGTACAAGAGGAAGCCAATCATGCTCCTGTACTCCCTTTGGTCCACCGCTTCACAGTCTTCGTCAGGTTCAAGTGCCGTTGTTGTGGACATTGGTGTTGACAACGGCTTCACATTGATCATGTCGAACTTCTTTAGGAGATCCTTCGTGTACTTGGCTTGATGTATGAAGGTGCCTTGCTTGCACTGCTTGATTTGAAGTCCAAGAAAGAAGGGAGCTCACCCATCATCGACATTTGAAATTCACTTTCCATAGCTTCCTAAAATCTGGACACAAGAGCGTGAGAGGAACCTCCAAAGATGATATCATCCACGTAAATCTGAACCATTAGAAAGTCATTGCCATGCTTTAGAGTGAATAAGGTTTTGTCAACACACCCCACGACATACCTGCGCTCTAGCAAGAAGGTCTTAAGCCTAGCATACCAATGCTCTTGGTGCTTCCTTCAGCCCGTACAAAGCCTTTTGAAGCTTGTACACACGGGTTGGGTATTTGTGGTGCTCAAAGCCAGGTGGTTATCTCACATAAACCTCTTCCTCTATAAAACCATTTAGGAAAGCCCTCTTGACATCTATTTGGTAGAATCTAATGCCCTTAGAAGTAGCAAATGCAAGAAAGATCCTAATGGCTTCTATGCGTGCAACAGGAGCAAAGGTTTCCCCATAGTCTAAGCCCTCCACTTGACCGAATCCCTGGGCAACAAGCCTAGCCTTGTTTCTAACAACCTCACCATCTTCCCCATGCTTGTTTTTGAAAACCCACTTGGTTCCTATGACATTGACACCAACAGGAGGCTCTACTAGGGTCCACACTTTGTTTCTGTCAAAGTTTTCCAACTCCTCATGCATGAAATTAACCCAATGTTCATTAGATAGTGCGTGTCCAACATCCCGAGGTTCAAAGGTGTCAACAAAGAGAGAATTGGTAAAGCATGCAAGATGTGCAGACCTTGACCTTGTTGTCCTCTCATAGAGATTACCAATCATCTGTTGTGGTGGATGTCGACGCTGAATGTGGTGAGGAGCTTCTCTCTCAGAGCATACCTCCCCCTCAACCATAGCTGGAGCTGGCTCAACAGCTACTGAGGTCGATGTACAAGCTTCGGGACCCTCTGTTGGAGTGGTGGAAGCAGCAGGAACAAGCTCGGATGTGGGATGGAATGACTCATCTTTGTCATCATCCAAGCCCTGTAGGTCCTCTTCTACAAAGATACTCTCCTCCATGTCCCTGTTACCTGCAGTCTCAATCACATTGCTTGCACAAGAGTTTGATTCATCAAAGGTTACATCGCATGACTATACGATGGTGTTAGTTTCCAAATTCAAAACTCTGTAAGAATGGCCATGAAGGGTGTAGCCAAGAAATATGCCATCAGAAGATCTCGACTCAAACTTATCAAGATTGCCACGCTTGAGAATGAAGCACTTGCAACGAAAAGCACGCAAATGAGAAATAGATGGCTTCCTCCCAAAGCGTAGCTCATAGGAAGTCACATTAAGAACTGAGCGCAAGAAAACCCGATTGGAAACATAGTAAGCAATTCTAATGGCCTCAGCCCAGAACCGCCTCGGAGTCCTATGCTCATCGAGCATCGTCCGGGCCATTTCCACCAAGGTTCTGTTCATTCTTTTGACCGCACCATTCTGCTGAGGGACATGAGGTGCTAAAAACTGATGCTCAATACCATGCTCAAGGCAGAAAGCATCAAATGAGGAGTTCTTGAACTCGGTGCTATTATCACTGCGAATTGCTTGTAGTGCACTAGGAAGTTCCTTGAACAACCTCAAAGCTAAGCTCCAAAAGTGATGAAACACTTCATCCTTGCTCTCAAGAAAGTAAACCCAAGAGTAGCGAGAGTAGTCGTCAACAATCACAAGAACATACCACTTCCCACTGTTGACTTTTGCTAAGCCATATTAATAAATCATTCCCGGCACGGGGCCAGAAACGGTTCACTAATATGTCCCAGAGTCAAGTAGGTAAAATCCGCAAGCGCACGGAGAATACCGCTGTAGCATTTCACCCGGAAGTATTCAGGGTATCGTATTTGTTTATCCCAGAGGAAGGTTATGATCAAGAAGCGTTACTAACATATAAGATCATGTTAACAATTAGCAAGGATATCTAACCAAGACAGGCGGGTACATGATAATAACCGGGTAGTGTGACACACACAGAAGATTCCTACTAAATAAATAAAGTCTAGTGGAGGAAAGACTAGGCTAAGCTACTCCTACTATACATTCCTATACAGTTGCATAGCCTAAGTAGAATACATACAGACCCACACTCAGGTTCAGCAGTCAATAGTATAGCACTTCAGGCACGGACTTACCCCTGCATCCACAGGCGACTTCCGCCAAGAGCCTACGCACTAGCCTAGCGGGGAGGATTTCAAAGGACGGACAGGGCTGTCACCACCTGCCGCCTACCTCAACGAACCAGTAGACTAACGAATAATTGATGCAAATCAGTCACCCAAGTACCATACTTGCATGACCAAAGAGCACTCTGCCCCTCCGCGATTACTATTAACAAGGCAGAGTTACCGTACGAATACGATCACCAAACCCATGCTATACTTTATCAGCTAAAACTAAGCATAGAGACTATAACATATAAACTAGACTATAGTGACGGTATATAACTAGCATGACAATAGTAGTATAATAAATATAAACTACTATCACACAAGTAGACTATACTATCACATATATGGATCACAATATCAAACAAGAAACTCATGACCCAAGCACAACTATATAGAAAATATATATATATTGATAAGAGCAAAGTCTTACAAAAGGGAAAAGATACAAGAGCCATACCAATTCCAAGTGAAGACTTGGGACTAGAGAGCTCTAGACTCAGCCTAACTCCACTAAAACTCCAAGAACTACTACTAGCAAGAGAGAAATGCTTCTTGTGGTGTGTGTTGAGTGTGAAGGCACACCCTCCTATTTATAGCCTCAATAGGTCGGCAAGGGAGCGTAACCGCCACGGAAGGCATCTCAAACCGTCATCAGGAGTCGCGGAGGAGCCAACACGTGGAAGCCCAGGCGGAGAGGGCGCCCGGCTGGGTCGGCCGACCTGGGGGTGGCCCCTCCTGGCCTGTGCTTTCTCCAGGTGGCTGTCCTGTGGGCCCTGACGTCGGTTTGCGCGGTATTACAGGGAGTTACGTCGGTTAAGTGCTGAAAATGGGCCCTTCAATCCGTGTGACGTCCATGTGGCACTCTCTGATTGGTCGAAAGTGTGTTTTCTTGCCTTTTGAGGTGTTTCCTTCACATTTCCTCCTGCATGCACAAAGTTCTCCAAGTACAAGTGGAACTATATTATTGTGCTAAAGTATGCGTGTATGAAATGCCAAATTCTCCTTTATTTGAGTATAGTTGACGATTGAAAATGGTACTTAACAGCCGTCAACAAACTCCCCCAAGCTTACCCTTTGCTCGTCCCGAAGCAAAGATAAACTTAAGTTGTTGATCAGGAGTTGCTACAATGTCCTACTCCTCAATAATACTATGCGCACAACAAAGTACTCTTCCTAGAATTAAATATGTTGGCACATAACTTACCCATTTACCTCGATCCATGGGGCTTTTACACCTCATTGTCTTGGGCGGTTGAGAGATAGAACAATTGCAGGGCACCAATCACTTGCTCTAGATTCCGCTATGTTATTCCGGAGGTTTTCAAAAGATTTTGAAAATAAAAACCAAGTTCCTCAAATGATTCTCTCGGATCACTCAATATGTGTATGATTCCTCACCAAGGCAAAGTGTTGCCTATAATCACCTACTTCTAAATAAGGCTTTATGTGGAGCTCAAGGTAGGGATATATGAGGCACTCATGTTCACATAATATTGCTATGTCAAAAGACCGGATCCAAGAAAAACATCAATTCAAACAATCTTGATCAAGATGTGCAAGTGTGTGGGAGAACGGAGGAATGGTGGATGGGAAGAAATAACTTCTTTTTGAATTTTCCTTCTCTCTTTTGGAGTTTCTAGGCTATGGCTATCTTTTGCTTGCTCTCTTTTTTGAGCATTTTTTTTTCTTTTCTTTTTGCATAGCCATAGTCCTAGTTTGCAATGAATACTTTGAGAGAGGAATTTTGCAATGGATATATGGAGTGTTTCTTTGGATGGATGGATGGATAGTGGCTTTCTTCCGGTGTAGAAGAATAGCTCACGGTAGATATGGTGGATGCTATCTTCTTGATTTAGAAGGATAGCTCATGGCGGTGGATGTGTGTATATGATCTTGATCAAGAAAGCATGAAAAGAGTTCTACTAGGGTCACAACAATTTTGACTAAGCTCAATGTGAAACAAGCAGCATATGTGTAAAGGTTTTCAAATGTAAACACTACATATGGCTGTGGTGGGAATTTCATCATTGAGGAACTTATCAATTTGTCATTTTGAAAAATAAAACTCCGGAATTCAAGCTTTACGTTGAGCAAGATCATAGCAGCCCTATCTATCATATCATACCTCTCAACAACTTAGAACTAGAGAATGCATATGCTACCCACAAGATTCAAGTTCAAGGCAAGATTTACCAACAAACCTAACTCTTGAGAGAGTACTAAGTTGTAAACTAGCATTAGAGAGGAATAAAGGACAGAGCAACTATTCATCATCTCAACATAGGAAAATTATACACATTCATACCGCGCATGAAAAAGGGAAATATTTTTGTTCTTTTTTATGTTTTGCAAATTTTTATGGATTTTCAGATTTAGCAAATGCAAGAAATAAAGGGAAGGGGAAAGATACAAGTTACCGTGAGAAGGGGGGTCCTCCCCTAAGCTTGTTCTTGCTCATATCTGCTGGTTCGGGTCGTAGCCTTGGGAGCGGAAGAAGGCATCCCAATTGTTCTGATTCTGAGCCATCATCGCGTTCAGCTGGCGGAATTGGTTGTCGCTGAAATTCTGCCATTGCTGGGTGTCGGCGACATGTTGCGTGAGAGTTTGTTGCATGCTCTCGGTGCGCAAATCAATGTCGTTCACCCTCCTTGTCAACTCGGCCATCCCATAGTTGAGTTCACGAAACCCACGGGATGAGAATGACCGAGTGGCAAAGGATGGCGGTCCGCTTGAACTTGATGACGTCTGCATGGGGTAATCGTACTGAGATTCCCATGCTCCGGCCTGCCAGGTTGATGCACCCGCCTCGTCCTGTGGCGGGGGCTGCTCCCATACCGGATCTCCGGTCGGAGTGTGAAACTCCGGTGTAGGCTCCATATGCCTACGGGAACGTGTCGGTCGCCCTGAAACACTATGCCTGCGAACTTCTCCCACTGGCTCAAGTGGGAGGGTTAGTGCCCGACAGTGATACAAACGAAGACCCGGGTTAGGTAACGGGAATTCATTTGTATACCCGGGAAAGTGATAGATCAAGGTATTATTTGGACCATGTTTCAAAGTATGTCCTTGTACAAAATAGTCCTCGCCTAGAAATTCTCTATCTACCGTCAAATATTCAACATGAACATTCTCAAGCGGACCACACTTCTGCGCAATGCGAGTAACTAAAGAGGTGCACTCAATTGGTCCTGTCAACTTTATATTGTCTAACCATTGATCAATCATGCATTCCGTGGGTGACACCCTAATTTTCTTAACCATGGCATAAAGTATTTTCAATTCATCTTGCCGGACAACCCTAATGTCACCTCGAGGAAACAAGGTCATAGCCAACCACACATGCATAAATCTAAGTGTAGGATTATGGATGGCACTTGTTCTAGGCTTGGGACCCCACTCGTTTCCGGAAATCTTTTTCCAAAAACTTTCTTTATGGAACCCCTTTAGCGCTTTATCTAAGTCTAGCCTTCATTTAGGATTTAGACCTAGCATAGCATGAAGATCACCCCATGTGACCAAGCGCTCTTGCCCAAACAAGCGAAAAGAAATGCCTTCATCATACTTTCTAAGGGTGCATAAAAACTGCATAGTAAGCAAACGAGAACCCGGCTCATCTACTTCTACGAAATTTAGCCAACCCATAGTGCGAAAAATAGAGGCAAATTCTTCTCTCATACCTATTTTCTCGAGGAAGTCCGGATCAAAGCGTCGGGTGTGGGCGAATGGCCGTTCTCTCATGAGCGCGATGGCTTGGCCCTCGCGGTCGTCCTTGATGTCGAGATGCTCCTCGGTGATGAGCAAGGCCGGCCTTTCCTCCGGAATTTCAGCTTCGGGGTCACCATGCCCCGGACTTGGTGTGAGCTCGACGGAGGATGCTTGACTCGTGCTTGCACGAGTGCTTTTTCTCCGCTTGATTCCGGCGACTTGCTTCATTCGTTTGAACATGGCTGCACACAAGAACAAACACAAGACAAGAACAAAAACAAGATCGAACAAGTGTTCGGGTGAGCGTTAGTGAAAACGACAAACCCGAGCTTCTCCGAAATTGGTTTTCTTCTTACAACAACTTGCAAATGCACTAAAACAGAGGGGAAATATTTTTTTGGGTTTTTGGGGCTGTAGTAAAGTTGAAGAACACGAAATTTTGGGAGAGCAACAAGTGAGCAAAGGAGGGGAGTGAAAGATGAGCTTGGAATGGTGAAGCTCCCCCTCCTGGGCGGTTTTTATAGCCAAGGAAGCAAGATGGCCGTTAGAAAGAGACAGAGCAACGGCCATATAGCCGTTGGGAGAAAGGAGCACAGGAAAAGGTGGGGAGGTCGGCCGACCTGGCAGGTGGGCCTCCTGGCAGCCCCCTTTTTCCTATGTGTTCCCCAACGGCTAGGGGATTTGTCCCCTGCTGCCTTTTTGCTCAAAAAGCTCGACAAAAAATCTTTTCAAAATGGAAAGCCCAAAAACCTATTTTCTAAATTTTCAAAAAATGCAAATGAGTTTTGAAAAATTCCAAGGTGGCTGGAAAAATTCAAAAATGCAGAAATGCAGTGGTCGGGAAAAATCAAAATGTGGTGGAAAGCAAATATGCAATTAAAAGAGCAAATATGGATAACTACCGGTTTAACCTCCCGGCGAGGACTCACCTTTTAAAGTCCGACGAGCGGGACTTTTCTCCGGCGTTCAGCTCGATGAAGCGTTGTCCGGTCCCGGAGATGAAGACACGGATGATGCATCTTGTTTCATTTGCCACACCTTCTTGGTCTTTGTTGCGGTCGGTGGCTTCTCGGGCTTCGGAGGCTGCGGTTTTGCAGGCTTCACAGCCTGTTTCTTTGCAGACCTCGGAGGTTGCTGCCTTGTGGACTTCGGAGGCTGTTGCTTAATGTGTGACCTTTGCCTCCTTGCCTTCATCAGTTGTTGCTGTGCAACCTTTTCCTTCTCAAGGAAGTTCTTCATGAATGTGATGAGGCTGTCCTTCTTTGGCGGAGTGACCTCCACTTCCTTGATGTTGCTTGGGTTCGGCCCGTACTTGATACGGATCATGTTGCATTGTTCTTTCCGTGGCCGAAAGTCAAACTTCTCCTCCTTGCCATTGATGTGGAAGCGGATTTCTCCGGCTCCTACATCGATGCGAGCATCCGCAGTGCTGAGAAATGGGCGTCCCAGGATGAGCGGTGTGCTCTTCCCGACGTCCATATCAAGCACTACGAAGTCGACGGGGATGAAGCAATCCCGGATTTTCACCGGAATATCTTCGGCGATCCCCGCCGGATAGCGGACCGTTGAATCGGCCAGCTGCAGCTGCATCGGCGTGGGGGATAGTGTGGTGTAGTTGAGCTTGTCGAAGACATCCTTCGGCATGACGCTCACACTTGCCCCAAGATCACATAAGGCATGGTCGAAGTTCTGTGTCCCGATCGAGCAGGTGATCGTGGGACACCCTGGATCTTTCTTCTTCTCAGGAAGCCGGTTGAGTATAGCAGCGCTACACTCTTCCGTCAGCTTGACAATTTCTGTGGTCGGTAGTGGGCGCTTGTTGCTGATAAGATCCTTGAGGTAGCGAGCGTACGTGGGTACTTGTATCGCATCCAGCAAGGGCACGTTGATGTGCAGCTTCTGGATTACCTCAACGAAGCGTGTGAACTGCTCGTCCACGGTGGGCTTCCTTCTTCTTTCAGGAAACGGCATGAGGTTCGTGTCATAGAACTCATGTGGGGCCGTTTTCCTGGGCGGCAGTTCTTCTTCTTCTGCCGGCTTCTCAGCTGATGTGTCTTTTCCTGCATGGTTAGGGTATGGCGGATCCCGAGTGGACTTACCTCCTCTCGTGGTAACCGCATTAACATTTTCTAAGGGGGTCTCGGGTTGCCCCGGGATTTTCCCCGACTCAGCAGTAGGAACAGTAGCAGCTAACTGAGCTAATTGGGTTTCTATCATTTTATTAAAGCTCAGCTGATTCTTGAGAGCAGCACTACCCTGTTTTCATACAAAATGCAGAAAACAAAGCAAGGTTAGCCTGCTTAGGAGATAGCCTTAATAATTGCAACACTACTATATACATTAGTAATTTTTCTTAAATCATACGCCTTCCCCGGCAACGGCGCCAGAAATGCTTGTTGACTTTTGCTAAGCCATATTAATAAATCATCCCCGGCAACGGCGCCAGAAATGCTTGTTGACTTTTGCTAAGCCATATTAATAAATCATTCCCGGCACGGGGCCAGAAACGGTTCACTAATATGTCCCAGAGTCAAGTAGGTAAAATCCGCAAGCGCACGGAGAATACCGCTGTAGCATTTCACCCGGAAGTATTCAGGGTATCGTATTTGTTTATCCCAGAGGAAGGTTATGATCAAGAAGCGTTACTAACATATAAGATCATGTTAACAATTAGCAAGGATATCTAACCAAGACAGGCGGGTACATGATAATAACCGGGTAGTGTGACACACACAGAAGATTCCTACTAAATAAATAAAGTCTAGTGGAGGAAAGACTAGGCTAAGCTACTCCTACTATACATTCCTATACAGTTGCATAGCCTAAGTAGAATACATACAGACCCACACTCAGGTTCAGCAGTCAATAGTATAGCACTTCAGGCACGGACTTACCCCTGCATCCACAGGCGACTTCCGCCAAGAGCCTACGCACTAGCCTAGCGGGGAGGATTTCAAAGGACGGACAGGGCTGTCACCACCTGCCGCCTACCTCAACGAACCAGTAGACTAACGAATAATTGATGCAAATCAGTCACCCAAGTACCATACTTGCATGACCAAAGAGCACTCTGCCCCTCTGCGATTACTATTAACAAGGCAGAGTTACCGTACGAATACGATCACCAAACCCATGCTATACTTTATCAGCTAAAACTAAGCATAGAGACTATAACATATAAACTAGACTATAGTGACGGTATATAACTAGCATGACAATAGTAGTATAATAAATATAAACTACTATCACACAAGTAGACTATACTATCACATATATGGATCACAATATCAAACAAGAAACTCATGACCCAAGCACAACTATATAGAAAATATATATATATTGATAAGAGCAAAGTCTTACAAAAGGGAAAAGATACAAGAGCCATACCAATTCCAAGTGAAGACTTGGGACTAGAGAGCTCTAGACTCAGCCTAACTCCACTAAAACTCCAAGAACTACTACTAGCAAGAGAGAAATGCTTCTTGTGGTGTGTGTTGAGTGTGAAGGCACACCCTCCTATTTATAGCCTCAATAGGTCGGCAAGGGAGCGTAACCGCCACGGAAGGCATCTCAAACCGTCATCAGGAGTTGCGGAGGAGCCAACACGTGGAAGCCCAGGCGGAGAGGGCGCCCGGCTGGGTCGGCCGACCTGACCAGGTCGGCCGACCTGGGGGTGGCCCCTCCTGGCCTGTGCTTTCTCCAGGTGGCTGTCCTGTGGGCCCTGACGTCGGTTTGCGCGGTATTACAGGGAGTTACGTCGGTTAAGTGCTGAAAATAGGCCCTTCAATCCGTGTGACGTCCATGTGGCACTCTCTGATTGGTCGAAAGTGTGTTTTCTTGCCTTTTGAGGTGTTTCCTTCACATTTCCTCCTGCATGCACAAAGTTCTCCAAGTACAAGTGGAACTATATTATTGTGCTAAAGTATGCGTGTATGAAATGCCAAATTCTCCTTTATTTGAGTATAGTTGACGGTTGAAAATGGTACTTAACAGCCGTCAACACCCACCCGCCAAACAAACCCGAGAAGGACCAACAGTGTCCATATGATGCAACTCTCTAGGGCGTTCAGTCATCACCAAATTGATTGGTGGATGAGAAGCGGCAATCATTTTCCCATGATGACAAGGAGCACAAACCAAATCCTTATCAAACTTGAGTTTAGGCAATCCTCGGATCAAACCTAGGCCACTCAAGCAACAAAGCAAGTCAAAGCTCATGTGACCTAGTCTCCTATGCCATTTCTAGAGCTCAGAAGAAGACTGAGCAAACAAGCACTTGTGAGAACCAGAAGAGATAGCAAAATCAGCCTGAAAACCTTCCCAATGCTAGAAATCCCACAAACCAAAGAGCCATTCGAATCAAAAACACAAGAAGCATTTTTCTTAAAGCGCACTTTCAAACCAACATCAAGCAACTGAGAGACAAAGAGGAGATTGTACTTGAGATGCTCAACCAAACCAACATCCTTGAGAGTGAATTTTTCATTTACCTTTACCGCGCCTCTTGCCTTCACTCTCCCTCTCTTGTCATCTTCAAGGGTCACATACTCCCGGCGCTTCAAGGGAATGAGGCTAGAGAACCACTTTGCATCTCCGGTCATGTGGCGCGAACACCCGGAGTCCATTAGCCATTTGTTCTCTAGGCCTCCACGTGCTGCCTACAAAGAATGAGAAGGAAAGATCCATGACTCAGTGTTGGGGTTAGAAAGAAAACTCTTGGGAAGCCAGCACTAAATCATACGACCTATAGGAGTTATCACAGTTCTTTGCACCTTACCAGTCAAACCCGTGGGATGAGAACCACGATGGGGAAAGCATGGCCTGTCAAAGCGTCTCGACTCAAACCTGTGGTTGTGAGGATAGAAATCATCTATGTGAAAGCCAAATCCACGCGAGCGACGCTCACCATGATGGGGAAAACATGGGACACCAAAGCGTTGCTGCGCAAAGCCTTTGTTTCGTGAATCAAAGCCATATGAGGAATGACCCTATCCACGATAGGCACGAGAAAAAGAGCGAGGCTGAAAACCAACAAAATCATCATGATGCACATTCCTAGTTAACTCAGCTTGCATCCTCTCAATCCTCTTATGCCTATAACAGTACTCATCCAAGTGACCCTTGCGGCCACAGAACATGCAAATGTAGACACTCTCATGTTTAGGCTTAGCCTGCACAGTGGGTTTGGGTTTTGGCTTCTCGGCTTGCTTTGGGTTGAAGGAAGGATTGGAGTTAGGTGGATAGTATGTGTCAGTGGGTTTGATGGATTGTTCCTCATCCTTGTAGCTAGAGCTAGGCACAAACTTACCCACATTCTCACTCTCCTTGTCACACCTCTCAAATCCCAAGCCCAAGTTGTAGGTTGACCTACTGGCACTTTCTTTGACTCTTGCCAAGTCACTCTCAATCTTCTCCTCACTCACTAGGGTTCTTTGGAGATGAGAGATGATATAGTCATTTTCTTGAGTTAGGATTTTGTTTTCCTCTCTAGTGATTGCAAGCTTATCCTTAAGAGAGCCACACACTACACATGGTGGTGGGAGAACTTTCGAGCGAGTCTCATCTAGCAGCTTGGACTCGAGCTCTTTGACTTTGAGGGTTTGAGCTTCCAACCCATTAGTGAGCTTGGGGCACTTGTGACATGCACCCAAAAGAGTTGGTCTAGCTTTGAATTCATCAACCTCTTTAAGGGCACTCTCAAGCTGACTGGCAACTTAAGCATGCACACTTTCCCTCTGACTGAGATCATTCATCACAACTTGACAATACTCACACTCAACATCAACATTTTTAGCAAGCTTGGACCTAAGCGAAGTGATCTCATACTCAGCACTCTCCAACTTAGACTTAAACTCTCTATTCTCACGAACAGCGCTACGAAGCTTATCATCTTCCATGAGCAAAACATCACGCAAATGATCAAGTTCAGAAGAGAGCTCATCAAGAGTGGGAGGTACCTCGCTTGTGTCGGAGTCAGAGCCAGAGTCGGTGTCGTGATCGTTCTTTGCGATAAAGCAAAGCCCGGTGAAGTCGTCCTTTCTCTTGACTCATGGCTTCTCAACCTCCTCCTCCGAGCTTGTAAGGCCATCGCTTGATGTGAGGTCGATGTCACTCAGGGCAGCAATGCAGGTGCGTGCAATGGCCTTGGCGAACTTTTTGGAGTTCTTGCCTTTCTTGTAGAAGCGGTTCTTCTTCTGCTTGAAATCTTCGGTGTTGTTGTCATGGTACTCGACCTTCTTCTTCTTCTTGGGTCAGTCAGCGATGAAGTGTCCAGGGACACCACACTCAAAGCAGGTTCTTGAACCACCTCCTCTTCTCTCCTTCCGGTTGTTGTAGAACTTCTTAAACTTCCTTGTGGGCAAGGATAGCTCCTCGTCAGGAATGCACTCCATCTGTTCATCGGAAGCTGCAACAAGAGAAGACAAAGCAAACTCTAAAGAAGACTTGTCAGGTAAGGGGTTAGTTCCATAAGAAGCACCATTGTGACTACCCTTTTGAGAGCTAGAAAGAAAAGCCATGCTAGAAGCAGGATTACCAAGATTAGGACGAGACTTCCTAGACAGTTCATGAGATTTTAGCTTGCTATACAACTGCTCACAGTCCAGGGTATTGAAATCAGCAGTTTCTTCTAGTGCAGCAATCTTAACCCCCCAAGCATTTTCATCAAGTGAATACAACAATTGCTTAGCTCTATCATTATCATTGTACACAAGGTTACCACAAGCCCGCAAGTTGCACACAATGGCCTCAAACCTACGAAAAGTGTCATCTAGTGACTCGCCAGGTTTCTATGCAAAGGTTTGGTACCGTCTATTGTAAGAATCCTTACGCATAGACTTGACTTGATTGGTACCCTCATGGTACGTGCAAAGCTTTGCCCAAATGGCATGTGCAGTATCAAGATGCGCAACAAGGTCATATTCATTCCTACCTAGAGCAGAAAGCAGGATATTGACATCTTTGGAGTTGTTTTTATACCTGGCTAACTCACCTATAGCTGCAGTGTTGAGGTCTTCCGGAATGGCATACTCCTGCTCAACTATGTCCCAAATTGCATGTCCTTTGCTTAAGAGATAAGCCTTGGTCCATGACTTTCAATAGGTAAAGTCCTCTCCATCAAACATCCAGAGTTTGACCCCATGCTTCTCCATGTCACCTTCGGATCACAAAGCCAGTGAAGGTCAATCTTTTCTCTAGTTATCTTAGGTGTCTCCAGCGGAGTTTTCTTTTCCCTAGTTTTCTTTGGTGTTTCTTGTGGTCTCGTTCTCAATACGAAAGAAAAGGCCTAGCTTGCATACGAGTTTATGCAAATAGCATGACATTGGTTGTTGCTTGCCATATTGGACTGATGCAGCAAATAAAAAGGAAGACTAGTTTCAGTGAAGGCAAAACATCCCGCCACCATACGAACATGGTATAAAGGAGAAATATATTTCGCGCGGTTCGATCTATTTTATTTCCCGATCCCCATCAAGTACTATACTTACAAAGAACCCAACACAAATTTGGTTCTAGAAGTCATCCTAAATATATTGCGTGGTAGCAAGTTTCGTTGCATCACCTCTTCCTTGTACTTAAGGATTGTTGATCAATGGAAATAAAAAACATACCCTAGATAGGCTTCGCGGCCGGGGGTCTTCTTATCTTAATAGAAGGGACATTTGGTGATAAGCTTGTGCCTGTTTGGAGAGATCATCTTGAGGTCATGCTACGACCGTCGATTGTTCTTGTGACCACACGCCGTACCAACAGAAAACTATCAACCTATCGGTATGGTTTGAACAGGTTGGATGTGCAATCCAGCCAATTGCATATTGCTTTCCATCAAGCAACTAATTGAAAAAGAAGGCAAGAGCTAAAAATACTTCTTTTTTTTATGGCCCGTTATATAAAGATAGAATAGATATGGATAGAGAGACATTCTATTGATTCGCGAAATGGCTCATCGATCCAAATGCATCATTCTTCTGGTCTCTCTCTGCCCCGCCGCCCCAAAACTAACCCACGACATAACGCCCATTCATTTCGCGCGTGGGAAGGCAACGAAGTTCAGTTCAAAAGACCGAGGCGGAGTGGGGGAGTTATTGCCTATCATTGGTCTTTATGGTAGAACCCATCGGGGAGGCCTAAGAGGCGGTGGTTTACCCTGTGGCGGATGTCAGCGGTTCGAGTCCGCTTATCTCCAGCCCGTGAACTTAGCGGATACTATGATAGCACTAAATTTTGCCAATTCGGCAGTTCGATCTATGATTTTGCATTCATGGACATTGATAAGATCCTTCCATTTAGTAGCACCTTAGGATGGCATAGCCTTAACGTTAATGGCGAGGTTCAAAAGAGGAAAGGCTTACGGTGGACACCTAGGCACCCAGAGACGAGGAAGGGCATAGCAAGCGACAAAATGCTTTGGGGAGTTGAAAATAAGCATAGATTCGGAAATTCCGGTCAACCTTTTGAACTTCCTGCTGAATCCATGAGCAAGCAATCTTTGGAGAATGCGGCGTTGGATTAGAGAAAGTTCTCTATTCCGAACATATCCTGGAAGTAGATGACACAACCGCTGCATGCCTTCTGCCTTACGTTAAAACACCTCATTATGAAATCTTATGTATAGACATAATTGGCTGAGAGTGGAATCGAACCACTCGCTCTGTTTGGATTTAGAGTCCAATGGGCAATATTTCTTCTCATAGAAATACAAAAACGTATCACCCACTTCCTACAATCCGGCCTGAACCTTTGGGTAGGCTCTGCAGGATCAA
This sequence comes from Eleusine indica, assembly GCA_030378355.1. Classification (NCBI taxonomy): domain Eukaryota; kingdom Viridiplantae; phylum Streptophyta; class Magnoliopsida; order Poales; family Poaceae; genus Eleusine; species Eleusine indica. The sequence continues at coordinate 19,572,572 of CM059502.1, forward strand.
CAACCATAGCTGCACGGAGTACGGTAGATGATGAGGACATCACTCCTATGGATACACACAACACTCCTTCAATTCTGTACTTGCAAGATCCAATGACTAGAGCTCGTGCACGACGACTAAATTTTGAGGTGAGCTCGTTCCTACGTTCTTTGCTATATATTACTTTTAAGAATGGTTTGCTACCTAATGATTATTTTATAATTAGAAACCATGGATAGGACCAGGAGATGATGGGAGAAGGAGTTGGGAACATGGAGGATCAGCAAGGGCTTGGAAGCCAAAGTGGAGGCCCAATCAAAACCGACTTCGAGTCTGTTTCGGGACCCAGGACCAGTCTGCACTAAAATGGTCGCCCAGGACGCATACAGACTTGGATTTGGATGTTCTACATATGCACGGAAAGATAAGGAGAACACCTTTCCAATGCTGCCGGTTGCATGTCAAAATTCATCAGGAGTCATCGGGAATCGTCAAAACAAGAGAGGGTCCAGAATCTGTGTCGGTGCTGCGTCGCCTATTTTTGGCCTTTGGGCTTTGTATCTAGTTAAGCCCAATTAGGGGTGCGTCCAGAGGGTCTTGTACGACCCTAGTGTCTTCATATACAGCTACCGCCGCACCATTAGGGTTCAGGTTTTGCTTAGATCAATTCTGTTCATAAACAGTGTCGCCGTTCGTCGGTTTGTGAGATCCCAACTTTGTGAGTTTAATCATATATCTGCAATTGTGTTGCATTCTTCGTTATTCTCGCTTGTGTTCTTGATATGCAGGCAGGGATTAGCCTTGTCAGCAAGGTTAATCGTTCTTGGATGGTTGATAACCAGAGGAGACGTCGTGCTGCGATTGTGGGGTTTAGAACGTGTTGTTCTGAAGCCAGATCGATTTGTGTGTCACCTCCGACCAAATCAACTTACCAATAACCTTTCGGAAGATCGGGAACCCTTGTTCATATCAAGTGGTATCAGAGCTTCAGGTGCACCGTCAGGTTCGCACTACCCTTGACTTTTGTTTTCGTGTTCTTCCTATCATCAACAGAAAAGCCAAAAAAAAAATTTCCCCCGCCCATAACCACGTGTTTAGCCTTTGCATATTTCAATTTCAGAGTCCGTAGTGTTGAGTTTATGCCCTAGTTCTTGTTTAGTCACTGGTTTAGTTTGTGTTTTTATCGTCAGTAGTGTTTCCCTTGCAACCCTTGCCGCCATCCCCTCCACCACCCTCGATTTTGTTGGCTTTGTGTGCTAGGGTTGATTGATCAACACACCCACCCTAATCCCACCCTAAACCCACCCTCAACACCTCGGACCAATTCTCACCAATTCCACTTTCTGCTGCATCCACCCCGCCAAAAAAAATCCCTACCCGACCCCAAACCCGACTCGGGTTTCCCTCAAACCGTGGGTTTCTTGAAAACCGGTTCCGACACACCTTTGGTAAAATGGTCATAACTTTTTGCTCGGCTGTCCGTTTTGGCTGAAATTTTTACAGGAGATTCTTGACAAAAAGTTGAGATGACCACACTGGGCTATGCCCTGTGTGCCATCGTCAAAAATTCAAAAACAATCTGAAAGATAAAGAAAAAATTCATTCAAGTGGAAACCCAACGTTTTCTGAAACTTCAAAAATTTCTGTAGGCCACATCCTAGCTCTGTTTGGGCTGAAAGTTTTTGTGGTTTCTTTCCCTTTGTTAGTGAGTTGGAGAAAAATATCAAAAAAATAAAATTTAAAAAAAAAGAAATTTGGAATTCCTACTAGTGCTCCATCTAGCCCCCTGTTCTCGACTGTGTGCCTTTGTCTCCTTGTTTCTTATTTGCTATCACTACTGTTCTAGGACATAGTTAGACCAACAACTAGGGATAAGTTTTTAGGCACTTATTCAGCTTTACTATCTGTTTTTGATTTGTGTGCCACTCACATATATCTATTTGGCCTTCCTAGCTCTATATATTTCTTCTGGACAGCACATAGGTTATTTTGTAACCCTTGCAATCATGGAACACACCTCCCTGGTATCCTTTGCTTTGTTGTTTTCAGAACTTTGTAAGAGCTTTGCAAGAAACTTCCTTTTGCTGTGTTGAGAGGCACCACTGCTTAGTAGTTTTGTAGGGATAACCTTCACTTTTTGTTTCCTGTTTGGGTGTTTCTGATGTCAGGAAGCGATGGAGAGGGTGCTTCGCCCTCCAAATTTGATGAGTGCATGAGCTAAAGTCAGCTACAGAAGGCTTTGCAGGCGGTTCAGAGTGATTTGGCAGAGACGATCACCAGGGCTGTCACCGACGCTGCCACCAAGCTTCACCTGGAAGAAAGCATTGAGCAGTTGGATAAAAGAGTCTCTAAGTTAACCGATCAGGTTGTTGAATTGGAGACTGCTCATAAGACCATCAACACCAACACCAACACCAACAACGATGTTGAAGACGATCATGATGAAGAAACGGTGTATAAGGTTGATGGCACCGTCGATAGGTCAGCTACAAGGACCGCAAGGTTACGACGTCGTTTGCAACGTAACCCTCAAGGTATGGGTGGTTTCCACAATCACAACCGTCGCACACAAGGTAACCATGCTCTAGATGACCCGTATGCTAAAATTAAGTTTTCAATTCCTTCGTTTTCGGGTCAGTACGATGGTGATGCTTACCTTGATTGAGAAATGACTGTAGAACAAAAATTTAATGCCCACCTTGTTCCTGAACAACATAGAGTTAGACAAGCCACTAGTGAGTTTAAGGACTTTGCTATTGTTTGGTGGAGTGGTCTAGCTGCTGAAACTGATTTGCCTACTACTTGGGAAGAACTTAAAGTAGCAATGCGTGATCGTTTTGTTCCTCCTTCTTTTTATAGAGAGATTCGTAATAAACTGCATCGTTTAGATCAAGGAGATAAAACTATTCAAGAGTATTTTAGTGAGCTTCAGAAAGGTTTGATTCGTTGTGCTATGGTTGAAAAAGTGGAGGATCAGATTTGCCGCTTTTATTCTGGTTTGAGAAAAGAAATTCAGGACATACTTGATTATAAAGAATTTTATACCCTCAACCAGTGTTTCTAGTATGTTATGCTTGCAGAGAAAGAGTCACAGGGACTTTTCCAGGCTTTTGAGGAGTACAGCAAGTCCAGGACTTTCTACCCACCACGGCCGACGGGGACATCGGGGCTGCCCAAGCCATCTTTCCGACCGCCCCCACCAGCTAGTGTTGTTTCTGCAGCACCAAGATCAGCCCCTGCCCCTTCTACGCGCTCAGGTAAGAATTCTGTGCAGGTACTAGCTAGTAGTGCCTCCTCTGTTGCTTCGACGGGATACACTACAGGGATTCAGTGCCACCGCTGCCATGGTCTTGGTCATGTGCAGAAAGATTGCCCAAGTAGGCGGGCATATGTGGCGATAGATGATGGCGGTTACATGAGCACCTCCGATGTGGAGGATGAGGAGGAGGATGTCGCTGTCACCAGCAGTGACCTCGTCCTTGGAGGTGGAGATACCACGGGCTACATGAATATTATTGTGCAGCGTGTGCTTAGCACACAAATCCAACAGCCCGAGACAATGCAGCGACATAACTTGTTCCAGATTTTCTTCGTCATCAAGAACCGCCGAGCACGTGTCATCATTGATGGAGGAAGCTGCAACAATTTGGTGAGTTCTGATGTGGGTAAGAAGCTTGATTTGACCACACGGCCACATCCATATCCGTACTACATTCAGTGGCTAAATGACTCTGGAAAAGCTAAGGTAATAGAAACTTGCAGAGTTCCTTTTTCCATTGGTTCCTATGTGGATTCTGTTGATTGTGATGTTGTACCCATGCAAGCATGTTCACTTTTATTGGGTAGACCTTGGGAATTTGATAATGATGCTGTACACCATGGTAAAAGTAATAAGTACACTTTTATGCATAAAGGAACTAAAATTACTTTGTTACCAATGACCCCTACTGAAGTTGTACAAGCTGATTTAGAACGAGCTGCTAGTTTGAAAAATAAAGGTCCTAAAATTCAGTAACCTGTTAATTCTGATTCTACACCAAGTAATGTTAATGATTCTTCAAGTTCTAAGGGTGCTGAAATTAAATTACAAGGTCGTTCATGTCTTGCCACAAAATCTGAGCTTGCTGAAATTTCTGCTGATGATATTTGCTATGCTTTGATATGTAAACAAGCCTTGTTTTCGCTTGATGATATTACTTCTAGTGCTTTGCGTCCTGCTATCACTAACCTTTTGCAGGAGTATGAGGATGTTTTCCCAGCTGAGATACCCCCGGGATTGCCACCTTTGAGAGGGATTGAGCATCAAACTGATTTGATTCCTGGTGCTACTTTGCCAAACCGTGCTGCTTATAGGACCAACCCTTAGGAGACTAAGGAGATACAATGACAAGTCCAAGACCTTTTGGATCGTGGATATGTTCGTCAATCACTTAGTCCTTATGCTGTTCTTGTACTTTTGGTTCCTAAGAAAGATGGTTCTTGGCGTATGTATGTAGATTCTAGAGCCATTAATAACATTACTATTAGGTATCGTCATTCTATTCCTAGGCTAGACGACATGCTTGATGAGTTATGTGGTGCTATAATTTTTACTAAAATTGATTTGCATAGTGGCTACCATCAAATTAGAATAAAACTTGGAGATGAATGGAAAACAGCTTTCAAAACCAAATTCGGGTTGTATGAGTGGTTAGTAATGCCTTTTGGTTTAACTAATGCACCCAGTACTTTCATGCATTTGATGAATGAGGTTTTAAGATCTTTTATTGGCAAATTTGTGGTTGTTTACTTTGATGATAGCAAATCCTTGGATGATCATATGATTCATTTGCGTGCTGTTTTTGATGCTTTGTGAGTTGCACGTTTATTTGGTAACCTTGAGAAGTGCACCTTTTGCACGGATCGAGTCTCTTTTCTTGGCTATGTTGTGACTCCACAGGGAATTGAGGTGGATGAGGCGAAGATTGAAGCCATAAAGAGCTGGCCTGTACCAAAAACTATCACACAGGTGAGGAGTTTTCTTGCTCTTGCAGGTTTCTACCGCTGCTTTGTCAAAGATTTCAGCACCATTGCTGCACCATTGCATGAGTTGACAAAGAAGGGCGTTGACTTCCATTGGGGTAAGGTACATCATGAGTCTTTTGATGCTTTGAAGGAAAAACTTACACATGCACCATTGCTGCAATTACCCAATTTTGATAAGACTTTTGAGCTTGAAATGTGATGCTAGTGGTATAGGCATTGGTGGTGTTTTGATGCAAGATGGTAAATCTGTTGCATACTTTAGTGAAAAAATTACTAGGCCTGTTTTGAATTATTCCACGTATGATAAGTAACTATATGCACTTGTACGTTCTTTAGAGACATGGCATCATTATTTGTTGCCCAAAGAATTTGTTATTCATTCTGATCATGAATCACTTAAGTGTATTCGTTCTCAATGTAATTTGAACCGTAGACATGATAAATGGGTTGAGTTTATTGAGTCTTTTCCTTATATTATTAAACATAAGAAAGGGAAGGATAATGTGATTGCAACTTGATTGTAGAATTTTTGGACTTGAGGCAATTAAAGAATAATATGTTGCTGATGTTGATTTTAAAGATGTATTGTTGCACTGTAAAGAAGGTCGTGCTTGGAACAAATTTGTGTTGAATGATGGTTTCTTGTTTAGAGCTAACCGTCTATGCATTCCAGTTGGTTCCGTTCGTCTTTTGTTGTTGCAGGAGGCGCATGGAGGTGGATTGATGGGTCATTTTGGTGCTAAGAAGACAGAGGATTTTTTGGCCACACACTTCTTTTGGCCAAGGATGAGGAAAGATGTTGAGCGTTTTTTTGCTGGCTACATTACATGTCAAAAAGCTAAGTCTCAATTGAATCCACATGGTTTATACATGTCACTTCCTGTTCCTTCTATTCCTTAGGCGGATATTGCTATGGACTTTGTTTTAGGACTGCCTAGGACTAAGAGGGGGAGTGATAGCATTTTTGTTGTTGTGGATCGTTTTTCTAAGATGGCACACTTTATACCATGTCATAAAACTGATGATGCTAGTTATATTGCTGACCTCTTTTTCAAACAAATTGTACGTTTGCATAGTATGTCTTCTACTATTGTTTTAGATCATGATGCAAAATTCTTGAGTCATTTTTGGCGCACGCTTTGGAATAAGTTGGGTACAAAGTTGCTATTTTCTACAACTTGTCATCCACAAACTGATGGACAAACTGAGGTTGTAAACCGCACTTTGGGCACTACGTTGAGAGCTATTTTGAAGAAAAATTTGAAGCAATGGGAAGAATGCTTGCCTCATGTTGAGTTTTCTTATAATCGGGCAACACATTCTACTATCAAGGTAAGTCCCTTCAAGGTAGTGTATGGTTTTGATCACCGTACTCCACTTGATATACTTCCTCTACCTATTAATGAGAGAGTTCATGTTGATGCTAAGGAGCATGCTGAATTTATTTTGCAAATGCATGAGATCACTAGACTTAGCATTAAAAAGATGAATGAAAAGTATAAAATTGCTGGTAGTAAAGTAGAAAGGAAGTAAAGCTTGATGTAGGAGATTTAGTGTGGTTACACTTGAGGAAGGATAGATTTACAGAATTAAGAAAGTCTAAACTAATGCCTAGAGCTGATGGTCCATTAAAAATAATGGAGAAGATTAATGATAATGCATACAAACTTGAGTTGCGTCCCGAGTTCGGGGTTAGTCCTACTTTTAACATTTCAGATTTGAAACCATACTTGGAAGAAGAGGATGAGCTTGAGTCGAGGACGACTCCACTTCAAGAGGAGGAGGATGATGAGGACATCACTCCTATGGATACACACAACACTCCTATAATTCTGGACTTGCAAGGTCCAATGACTAGAGCTCGTGCACGACGACTAAATTTTGAGGTGAGCTCGTTCCTACGTTCTTCGCTATATATTACTTTTGAGAATGGTTTGCTACCTAATGATTATTTTATGATTAGGAACCATGGAGAGGATCAGGAGATGATGGGAGAAGGAGTTGGGAATGTGGAGGACCAGCAAGGGCTTGGAAGCCAAAGTGGAGGCCCAATCAAAACCAACTTTGAGTCTGTTTCGGGGCCCAGAACCAGTCTGCACTAAAACGGTCGCCCAGGACGCATACGGACTTGGATTTGGACATTCTACATATGCACGGAAAGATAAGGAGAAGATCTTTCCAATGCCGCCATTCGCATGTCAAAATGCATCAGGAGTCATCGGGAATCGTTAAAAAAATAGAGGGTCCAGAATCTATGTTGGTGCTATGTCGCCTATTTTTGGCCTTTGGGCTTTGTATCTAGTTGAGCCCAATTAGGAGCGCATCTAGAGGGTCTTGCATGACCCTAGGGTCTTCATATACAGCCACCGCTGCACCATTAGGATTCGGGTTTTGCTTAGATCAATTCTGTTCATAAACAGTGTCGTCGTTCATCGGTTTGTGAGATCCCAACTTCGTGAGTTTAATCATACATCTATAATTGTGTTGCATTCTTCATTGTTCTTGCTTGTGTTCTTGATTCGCAGGCAGGGATTAGCCTTCTCAGCAAGGTCAATCGTACTTGGACGGTTGATAACCAGAGGAGACGTCGTGCTGCGATTGCGGGGGTTTAGAATGCTGTTCTGAAGCCGGATCGATTTGTGTGTCGCCTCCGACCAAATCAACTTACCAAGAACCTTTCGGAAGATCGGGAACCCTTGTTCACATCAGTAGAATTCCCCAGTACGATCATTTGGGAAGTCCCCCGAGGACGACTCCCAGCCAAACCTATCTAGTCTTGCACGTTGTCACCCACCGCTCTTGCCAAAAACAAAAAAATTCTATCTTGGGAACTAAAAAAGAATCGGAATGGGAAGTATTTATTTCTTGATTCTCCGGCTAGCATCCTTACTTCCTTCTTCAATGGAAATTATATGTAAAGACCGGATTTGACACAAGATGAATGGCGTTGGGGTTTTTTCAAATGAAACCCGCGATCAGAAAGTCACCAACGGAGCCATACAATCTATCTAGTAGTGTGTCATGGCACGGTACTCTGCTTCGACAAGCAAACCTATGTAATCCCTGATACTGTATTAGCCTTTGATCAGCAAGGTCCATGAATGGACATGATAAGGGAAAGCAGTAGGATGATTCGATCTTTCTTGAAGCTTCCTAGGAGAGAGCGGAGCGAGTCAGCAATTTCGCTGTGACTTCTTTCTTTTCATAGACTACACTACAGACTATCAAGCACTAGAAAACAACAGGCCCAGTTACGTACGAGTCAGGCAATTGTCTACCCTCACGAAGCAATGAGAAAAGGTAGGTGCTGATGTGCTAGTATAGAACATAAGTAAGAAAGCATCTATAGCAAATGGAGATTTATCGGGTCAATCAAATCCATATCCTCGAGCGCTGGGTCTATCCTCTAATGAGGAGCCCCTTGCTTTTTTGATCCGTGAATCCAAAGCTTTGGGAGAAGAGGGGATCTATACCTTCATCTGAAAACTATTCGCCGGTTGTTATAAACTTAGACCCAAAAAATAACCAATTACTACCCAACTCAACCTCTAACCGAGTCACCAAGATTACACACACCAACTTGTGATGTGCTAACCCTAGGAATGACTCAAACCAAAAGGACACATAGCGGAAGCTCAAGAGGGACAACACGAGAAAGAAGGAAGATCCGAGAAATCACAAAACTGAGCTTCACGAAAGTTCCGCGGTACCCGACGGAAGTTCTGAAGTCCCCGGCAAAGGTTCTGACACTCACAGAAGTTCCAGGCGATGGAAGTTCTGTCACTCACGGAAGTTCCGTGGTCCTTGACGGAAGTTCCATCATGGTGACGGAAGTCCCTGGTCCTTGACGGAAGTTCCGTCATGGTGACGGAAGTCCCTGGTCCTTGACGGAAGTTCCGTCATGGTGACGGAAGTTCTGTCCTGGACAGAACAACAACTCTGTTTCGGAAAGAAAATTGCCAAAACCCTATTAAACGAACTCCAAAAATCATAAAATTTGGACCAGATCATCCACAAGACATGACGACTCTACTTTAAAGATATTAGCACAAGGAATCATCATGAATTTCAGATCTCGTGCCAAGAACATCAAAAAGGGGAAACTTGAGAAAACTTTAAAATCGAAGGTGCTAGAGCTCTTGATTCGGTCAAGGACTCATATAGGATTGTTGTAGATCATCATAGCACCAAGATCCTCAAGAAATCCAACCCAAAAACTCAACCAAAAATGAAATCAAAAATTCCCACAAAAATATCTCCAAAAATAGAGAAAAAGAGAAATTCGGGATTTAGGAGAGAGGAAGAACTTGAGCATGAATTTGAATCTCATATCATTGATTCAGCAAGTCAAGATACATGGATACATGGCTAGGAAGCCACCCTCTTCCTCCCACTATTTGGAAGAGAAAGATATGTCTCTCACACACCCACTCCTCTCCTCTATTACATGAAGACCTCTCCTAGCACTTTGAATGAAGATCTAAGGCAAGGCAAAGGGAAAAAGAGGCTCCTCTTCCATCAGCCCTACCTCTCCTTATATAGGCCTAGGGGTTGTCCTAAAGACCATCCTACCCCTCACCTATAATGCACTGCCACTTATCACCAGGGGCATAACCATCCAACTTTTTCCTCGTCGCTGGAACGCCATCGAGCCCTTCACGACTTTGCTTCGCCTCGACGCAAGCTCTGCGATGGTGCCACGTGCACCTCCAATCGCCACCACCGGTTTTGAGGCCTAAACCGGGAAACCACCTTGCACGCTTCTCAAAGCGTGACTTTTCGATCTTGACGCGTGTCACCTCGTCCTGTGATCCTCCTCGTCGGCAAGTTGCTCCCACCTCCGGTCCATTGGAAGCCTCTACTTGCACCGACGCCCGATCACCTTTTACTTGGTCAATCCTGTCATCTTGATCACCACCCACGGTTTTAAGGCTCAACCATGAAACCGTCCGTGCTCCTTACCTCTCTACAAATACGGTGTGGATCACCCTTGACTTCAGCCGGCCTCCTGATCGTCCAGTCCCAAGTCTCCTACTTGTGCCCGATCCTCTCGCCGTTAACCGCCAAGTTAACTCCAGTGACCTACACATCACATATTGTAAACTATGGCACATCTCAACATGGTTTCTCACATGGGTTTTTTGGTGGATGGATTTTCACATAACCCGTACCAAATCCGATCGATTGTCATTGTTATAGGTGGCCAACTGATCGTGCTGGGTCAGCACGGCACAACCCATCACGAGCCGGGCCATTTTTTTCACATGTCATGCCAGGCCAGCATGATAAGCTTGCGTCCAAACCCAGACACAACACGGCTCATCTTACAATGAGTCGTGGCTCGTCTTACACGAGTCGTGCTGGCCGTTGGTCCAATAGGCTATCTAGGCTAGGCTAGCTCAAAGCTCGATTAAATTTTATATGCATGATTTTTTTCTCTAAAATTTTATTTTTTATATAAAAATATTTTCTATTAATAAATTTGAACTAAATATACAAATTTTATTGTAAATATTACAATATTAATTATTTTATTTGACGGGACGTGTTTTATGGCTAAACATGCCACTTCACGGGCTAGATGGACCACACTAAACAGGTCATGCTCGGGCTGGCATGACGGGGCTATGGTTAGGCCTAAGCATAGTCCATGACGGGCCACGGGTCGGCACGACCCGTCTAGCTTCGTGTTGTGCCATGCTTGAGCCAGGCCCATTTAACCCAGCCCGCTTTGCCAGGTATAGTCATCGCTAAACATGGACATGGGAAGTCCGACGACTCCTTTTGTCCCGGGCCTGTATCCATTCCTCGGGTTCTATTGCTTCTGTTCATACTAGAGCAATAGGTGTCCCGGCCGAACACAGCGAACAGCAATCAAGGTTAGAGAGGCCCAACATACGATTTATAATTGGATGTGCCCCAGTGTGCCAAAGCATTGAAAATTTGCAATGCTGTCTCGATCGATATATAGTGGGCTCAGTTTCGGGAGAACTAGGCCCATATGAGAAGTAAGAAGAATGGCCGAGAGACCAACTTCCGCTGCATCCATCTGCATGGAACGTCCACTTGAAGATAATCCTACTTCCAATCTTCCATCCCTGATACTAAATCATCAAATATTTGTTTTCAAGACTATACTATATAGCTCTTGTTTTTTTTTTGTTACTTGTCAGGACAAGCTGGCTAGTTTACCACTAACTGGTAACACGAGTCCCCTTTTTGCCTCTTTTTTTTTCGTAAAATGAACTTGTTAGTGGTCAGTAGTAGTTATCGAATCTGCGAGGCCAGTAGTAGTTATCGAATCTGATCTCAGTATGTACAAGTAATTAAGAGCTGGCGTACTCGATTTGTGAAAGACGCTCGACAGCCGCTAGCAGAGGCTTAGTCGTTGTCGTTGATGTTTCGATTCCTTCCACGATCGAGATAGAGATTTTTCGACGGTGACGTTACAACCTATTTGTACTTAAAAACAACGTCAACAATTTAAAATCGGATGAAGAAGTAGATATGGTACTGTGCACGGCACATCATCAGAGTAGTGCTAGTATGTAACAAGTGTCAATACGTATACAGATCCACATGCAGACCCATGCATGTTCCCCATGAAATGAACCGCTCCGAGAAGTCGCCCCATGCGGACTTCTGTTCCCATCCCTCTCGTTGGATGATGGCACCCCATGCATGAGCATGAACGATCGGCCTGCAGCATTGCATGCTCTCCTTGCTTGAACCATCACCGGTGCAGTGCAGGTGCAGGAGCAGCAGCAGAGATTCGATGCACCGTACGTAGTACGCGTCGGCTGGCGAGCGGCGTGAAGACCGAGGAAGGAGCTCCAATCCATACGACCGACCAATCAACATGTCATTCAGATCTACCGGTCGCGCGCCTTCCGAGTAGTTAGATCCCGTTTGTCAATGGTTCGCTTTGCCCAGGCTTTCCTAATAAAACAGAAAGGCCAGTAGCAATATTATTATTGTTCACACTCTGTAACACGAGTCCCCTTTTTTATCTCTTTTTTTTCGTAGGATGAACTTGTTAGTCGATGAAGTCTGACTTCCACCAGCTCATGTAAAGCGTCATGTATACTCTATAGTGCATAATAAGCTAGGCAGACCGGAAGTAAGCCGTGTCAAACACAAAAAAATCGGATGCCTCTTAATCTGATGCAGATATAGTCCCTTTCATATATGTGTGTACTGGTTAATTTAAGTCGTTCATACACGTACTGTAACAGGCTTCTAATCGTAGCTCACCGATTGATCGGTGTTTTAATCTTTTTGAATCAAATGATTCGTTATTATTATTGTATATATGCACGTCTATGTGCCGTGACTAGTACATACTTCTTTCATTTTTAAATTTAAATTGTTTTTGTTGGGACAATTATTTTATTTTATTTTCAAACAATAATTATTAATTATCCTACCAATATATAATTTAAAAGCGGAGGAAGTATATCAATAGTTTCTTTTGTTTGGTGGGACTGATCTAGAGAGAGATCGGGCATTCATGCATATAGGCGCCCAGCCAACCGACTAATTTCACGCCTCTAATTAACGAGGCCACCACAACCCCACTACTCTATTTCATCTGTATGACCGAGCCGTGTGACTCGATGGTAAGTTGGAACACAAAAAAAATGATACTTTACGGAAAGTTTATATACTGATGCCGGGACCGCGCTACATGGAGCCATTAGTGTCAGCTTTTATCCATAATTTTTGCAGATCTAATAGAGAAAATTTTGCTCGCCACAGTTTACTAAGCTTATTGACCCCGGCGACCTCGATCACTTGCTTCGCCTGGCCCCTAACTCATGGACAGATGTAATTTCCTTTTTACAATGATACATATTTATATATGACCAGATTTAATGATTGATCTAAAGATACACCTATATTTGTAGAGTGTTTCTAAAATGAGTCTGTTTTCTTAGAAGAAGGGCCATGCTACACGTACGAAGGCTTGTGATACGAAGCGAGTACGAAGTAAACCAGACCACACGTTTTAGTCCCCATCGCTGTGGTGCCCATTCCTTCGTTATCCATTGTGCCGTTACTTCCCTTCTTCTTCGTTCTCTCTCCACTGCAAAATCCCGAGCACCAGTCTCATGGAAAGTTTATCATGGCTACATCGCACAGCATTGCAGCTTCTCCTGAGCTTCCCTTACGATTCTCCTCCGCAGCCGCCTGAAGTACAGCACGCGGAGGGCCCGAATCAATCGTCACGAAGGTCGACTACGCCACCTGTGGAGGACCAGGATTGGATTATTTTACTCTCGATCTGGACCTCTACTGTTACAAAATTGATGATCTTAATTGGTTAGGCTGACCGAGTGAGATCTCACATTTTCTACTGGATGATTGTAATGTAAGCGCTACAGTTATTAAGATCAAAATCTAGAAGCGATGTATTCCAGATGTAATCTTAGAGAATTATAACTTCACAGATAAGGACCTCCTTGTCCTCCAGTAGTAGACCTCAAGCAAATTGACACTCGTCAATAGAAAACGCTAATCCAAATCCATTTTTGGGATTAGATCATGAAAAGATAGCAGAAGGCAACCATGGATTGGTTTTGGAGGGAACCATGTATGGGTTTGACGGGAGTAAATAATAACAACTTGGGAACTTTTGCTGTTGGACACTATTTGATTATGAAATTTGATGCTGGACACTGAGATATGTTTTATTTGCTGCTGGACACTCTGAGACAACTAGACATAGTGTCTAGCAGCAAATAAATCTTGTTTTGGTGTCCAATAACAAATATCGCATTTATACAGTGTCTATCAACAAATTTTGCCCAACAACTTCTACCGGTGTTGGGCCCAGTTAACCGGATTACGGGGAGATGGGGGGGGGGCACATGTCCAGGTCAGCAACTTGGTGCCTTCATACTCTCTTTGTACGTGTAGACTTTCCCTTCTTCTAACCCATCTGATCATGCCTCTTAGCAGTACAGGATGTTGGATATGCACTCATCATCTTACACTTAGACCCTTATAGAAACACCAAATAAACTCTGGTCCTTCCACCATTATACTATTTCACAATATTGCATATATAATTTTCAAGAAGTGCAATATCATTTTTGATCCTTCTACCATCTGAAATCTTACATCTTGATTCTTCATGAATCAAAATTTTCTTCCTAATCCTCCCAGCATTTCCAAATCTTGCACATAGATCGCCTTTCCTGAATGATAAATGTGCAGCAGTGTTTTTAAAGTCAAACTTATAATTTCTTAGAGAGAATTTGGATTAGTTAATGTTTAGTGGCATAAAGCTTATAGTATTTTCACTAGAAAACCTATAGTGAGCTGGGACTTTTAGTACTAAATTTAGCAAGATGGGAATGAGGGAAAACCTATATGTTTATTTAACTGTTGGTACTTCTTGTTCATTGTTATATTTTGGTTGTTTGTCAATGAATTTGTAGTTTATATATATCTCTTTTTTTTCTCTCCACCCTTTCAATAATTACAAAAAAAACAATTTGGTTAAATCATACAAAAATATTTGGATGACACATATTTTATATAAAAATGTCAATGCATGATTCAAAATAGTTAATTGCTAGTCAATTAATTATGAAATCAAGTAATCCTAGACAAATAAGAAATGTACTCTCAAGTAAAATCTAATCATGAAATGTGTTGAAGATAATTATTTGTAATAATATAAATAGAAATGAGCATCTAAAATGTAAAGTTTGTACAATATGAAAATGGTGGATGAGGCAAGAAACCTAGTTGAAATTATTCATCGCTTGTATGGACCGCTACGTGGAAATCCTAGCACCGCCAGGCGACAATGGGTGATGCGGGATCGGATGGAACCCTCTCGTTGAAGGGATTGTCTACTGTCTCTTGATGATTAGTGTCTGGATTGATCCTACTCGATCTAGGACGTAATCCCTATCGCTTACACGATGGAGGTGGCCGACTACATTGCGACTTGGTTTTCCTTCGTGTTGGTGGCGTCTGATAATCTTTTGGTCTACAAATTGTGGCCTCCAGGCAGATTCTTGGTGTATTCGTTGGATTCTTCGTCTTGCTTTCCACAGTGGGGGTGATTCAGGGGGATCCGTAGAGGAACCTACCCACCTGAAGCCTTCGGCGGCAACATGAGAACTAGGGCTTCCCAATATCGCTCGGATGGCAGACAATAGCAAAGCTTCCCCGTCGGCGACGATCGGTGCCGATGAGTTGGGAACAAGGATTCCCATTGAAGATGAGATGGCGGCCAGGACGCGCAACCAGAGGATGCGGGAAGGAGATCATGAGGGGATTAATGATACTAAAGCGATTGTAACCTACGAGGAGAAGGTTGATGCCCCAGAGGAGGGGGAAATCGAGGAGGAGGAGGAGGATCTATTGGAAGTAGATTTAGACGAAATTCAAGCTGAGGCTCCGGAGAGGTTCCTGGCGCTTGGGCGCTACTTCTCTGGCAAGCGATTCAACCCGCGAGGCATGTTTGAGGAGATGAGGACGACGTGGGGTGTACATGATCTTGCACCTATGGAGTATCTGAAGAACAACTATTTCTTGATTGAATTCGCATCCACGGAGGAAAGACAACGCATTGTGGATGGCGGCCCATGGAGGCATCAGGGGGATGCTCTGATTTTGGTGGAATATGATGGACTAGAGCAAGCATCGACTAGTAAACATTTAATCGATTCCGCTATGGTAAGGTTCTACGATCTGCATCCCATTATGAGGACAGAGAATTTTGCTGAACACCTGGGGAGCAGGATCGAAACTGTGATTAAGAAGGACTTGAGGTTCCCTACTTATGTGTGTGTGCATGTTGAATTCCCATTGGAGAAGGCTCTAGTTCCGGTTGTTAAGTTCAGGATTAAGGGGCGTGGCAAGATGGCTGTCAATGTGCGCTATGAAAATGTGTCTCACTTCTATTTTGCATGTGGTCACATCGGCCATGCAGAACGGGAGTGCCCGGAGGGGCTGCATGGAGTACAGTTTGGGGAGGAGCTGTGGGCATCACCACCAAGGAGGCTGAGGGACATCAAGGTGAGACCGACAGTGCCAGCAGTGGCGAGGAGCCTAAACTTTTGTAAGGACCCAGGATCCACACCCGGCTGGGCCCGATTCGCATTTTGAGTGGACCCCACACACCCACCAACCTATTTACGCTGTCGTCCTCGCTTCGCGTAAAATGGCTAACCCAAGGTTAGTGGTGGTGGACAACCTAGCCTTATATGTTGGTCCTCCTCCCATTAGACTAGCAAGGTGGTACTAAATTCCCACCTCCTCCTGCACACAAGTGCTCATGGACCACTATGGGCCTAATCTCAATGGGTGGGATGTTACAGACACCGCCCCCCCTCAAAGGAACGACGTCCTCGTCGGAACACAGAGACAACATACCCACACTGGGCAAGATACCAGGAACGTTCCCCCCCCTTGGGCACGTCCGTGTCCAGTGCCAGATCACATGTCATGTTGTGTCCCACGTATGGGCCTACACGTGTCATGCACCATATGTCCGGACCTCCTGGCCATCACATGCACCATGCCCGTGAGAGTCCGCTCTGATACCACTTGTAAGGACCCAGGGTCCACACCTGGCTGGACCTGACTCGCATTTTGAGTGGATCCCACACACCCACCAACCTATTTATGCTTTTGTCCTCACTTCGCGTAAAAGGGCTAACCTAAGGTTGGTGGAGGTGGACAACCTAGCCTTATATGTTGGTCCTCCTCCCATTAGACTAGCAAGATGGTACTAAATTCCCACCTCCTCATGCACACAAGTGCTCATGGGCCACTATGGGCCTAATCTCAATGGGTGGGATGTTACAACTTTGTTGGCCCCCAAAAGGAGAAGATGCAGGCGGCATCAAGTTCATCCAAGTAGTTAGAGAGGGCATCCCAGAGGAAACAAGAAGTAAATGTGTCATCACACAAAGAGGTGCCTGAAGACCAGGAAACAGAGATGGATGAAGTTGTTATTCCTCCAGCAATAAGTAATGAACTGGTACATAGCATTGCTGAGATGCATGTTGATGGACGACCTCTGAATATTAATTTGGAGGCTCGCAGTATCAGGTGTAAAGAGAGAGTTTCGTTTGGGACATACTAGTCAAGCGATGAGGATACTAAAGATAGTGTGTCAATGGAGCTGGATAAAAAAGTGAAGCCCAGTGTTGTTGATCGTTTCCATGCGAGGAAGTTTGGAGCAAAGGCGGTAGGGCCTGTGGACAAGAAGGGAGCGCTGAAAATTGCTGGATCGGGAAGGGAGATCGGCAAGGGGAGGAAGATTCGGAAGGGACAGCTGAAGCCAAATATCCAACAGTCTATTCGGACCCTCGTGGACCAGGGTCTAAATATAGTGGAAGCTGCGTGTGCTGCCTATGTGAAGGACGAACCACTGGAGAAGATGGAGGAGTCACCTGCCAAAAAGCTCAAGGCTACGACACCTGCATCGGATCTAGAACACCTGACGGGACCTCAGGGTGAGGCCCGTCAGGAGCAATGAGTATCTTGGTTTGGAACTGTCGAGGGATGGGGAATCCTCGAACAGTTCATGATCTATGCGCTTTGATTAGAGTGCATAACCCTAAAGTTGTCTTTCTTAGTGAAACGAGGCAATGTGAGAGTTGGTTACAAAACCTTAGATGTAGAATAGGTCTAAAGAAGTGTTTTACAGTCCAGCAAAGTATTAGATGTGGTGGTTTGGTGCTTTACTATGATGGGTCCTTAGATATGCATTTACTGCCGTATTCTGATCGCCACATTGATGTTCTTGTGAAAGAAGAAGCTGGGAGCTCCCCTTGGCGTGCTACATTTGTCTATGGGGAACCCAGATTCGAACATAGGCATAGAATGTGGTCTCGCCTCCACCAAATAAAAGACAGTGTGTGTGAACCCTAGTTAGTCATAGGCGATTTTAATGAAGCTGCTTGGCAATATGAATGCTTCTCCGAAACAGGTGAAAGACAAATGGAACTTTTCCGGGAGGCACTTAATTATTGTGAACTAACTGATATTGGCTTTTGTGGTTTACCTTGGACCTATGATAACAGGAAAGGGGGACATCGCAATGTCAAGATTCGATTGGATTGGGGGGTAGCGAGCTCAGAGTGGATGGACCGATTTCCCAATGCAATACTGCAACATCTTGTGTCGCCAGGGTCTGACCACTGCCCCCTATGGTTAAACATATACCCAGCTGATGAACGTCCTAAGAAGCGGATCCAACGGTATGAAATAATGTGGGAAAAAGAGAAGTCGTTGGGTGATGAAATTTCAAATGTTTGGAAATCTTTTGGCTCGAAAAGTAATCTAAGGGAGATAGTGAATACGCTGGGGCATGTGATGAGACAGCTACAGGCTTGGAGTGCCGTACATTTTGGTTCGGTAAGGAAAGAACTCGAGGCATAAGGAACCAACTGGAAGTGCTGCAGCAGCAAAGAGATACGGATAATCAAGCAGATATTAAAGCAACAATGATGCAAATGGATGAGGTTCTCTACAGAGAAGAGATGTTGTGGCTACAGAGATCGCGCATTATGTGGCTAAAAGAGGGGGATAGAAACACAAAGTTTTTCCACCGGAAGGCTGTCTGGAGAGCTCACAAAAATAAGATAAAAAAGCTAAAGAGGACGGATGGATCATGGACAGAGCAGAAAGGGGAAATGGAGGAAATGGCCACTCAGTTCTTCAAGGAGTTCTACACGGCTGATGACGAGACAGACCCAAATTTGGTAACATATCTGTTTGAGTATGTGATTTCCGTGTCCATGAATGAAAGCTTATGCAAACCTTTTACTGATGAAGAGATAAGTGACGCTCTATTTCAAATTGGGACTTTAAAGGCGCTTGCTCCTGATGGCTTCCCGGCCCACTTCTTCCAAAGGAACCGGGGAGTGATTAAATCTGATGTGATCCAGGCAGTACCGGTATTCTTCGAGACGAGCACCATGCCTCAGGGGGTAAATTATACTTCGATCATCTTGATTCCAAAAAAGGACTTGAAGATGCATCTTGGATCCCCTAGTGGGTTTTGGTGTATGATGACTAAAAATTAAAATTGTGCTAACATGTTCATGAGGTAAATGTGTAGATAATCAGATTATTATTTAATCTCAGACTTGCAAGATGGTTGTTTTACTCCCAAAAAGAAGAAAAGAGAAATGGACTCAAGTGCTTCAAGTGTAGCTTTTTGTTTTTAATTGAGTCATAGGTTTGCCGCACTATCAAGGAGGGTAAACCAATCTTGCAATGAAGGGAAATTATGTGCTTAAGCCAACCACAAATCTTTGAGAAAAGTTTAGCCAACCAAAAGCCAAAAAGAACCAACCAGTTCTGAGCCAAACAGAGAGCGACGGAAGTTCCGTGAGTCCCCTCACGGAAGTTCCATCAATGCCCAGCTTCAAACTCCAGCAAACCCGAGAGCTACGGAAGTTCCGTGGCCTCTGCCACAGAAGTTCCATCCTTCCTTGCTTTCTCTTTGTCGCAAACCCGAGATCGATGAAAGTTCCGTGGTGACCATCATGGAAGTTCCATCGTCTCTGACTCATCTGAAATCCTCCGTGCAACGACTCTTTTTGAATTAACGGAAGTTCCGTGGGGAACCACGGAAGTTCCGTCAGAGTCAGAAAAGCTGTGCAACGACTAGTTTTTGAGAGAGCTCTATAAATAGCCTACCCCTTCCCCCGTGGGAAGGGTTGGACATCTTGGCATTTCACTCATTCTTTAGCTAAAGCTCTCCCCTCTCACTCCTAGACTTGATATTAAGATTCCAAGCAAAGTGAGAGAGATCCAACCACAAACAGATTGAATCCATCCACTCAAAAGCTTGAGCACATCTTTCCCTCCCCAAACAAGATTTGATTTGTTTGTTACTCTTGGAGACTTGGTCTCCTAGACGGCTTGTGTAACACCCTATTTTTTACAATTTCTAAAAATGCCAATTATTAGAATTTAGGAGTTAATTAAATAACCTAAGACAATTTTTTTAAAAAAATAATTAATTAAATAGTTGCATTTGCATAGCATGTCATTGTCCATGTATAATTATCTGCATTTAGCATTTAGTTTATTTATTAAATAAAATACCAGGAAGTTAGAATAGAAAATGGAATTGGGAAAGAAAGGAAAAAGAAAAAAGAGAAACCAAAATAGTGGGCCGAAACCCACCACTCTGGCCCACCCGCGCTCTCTCCTCTCCTCCCCCACTCCCCTCTCTCGGCCAACACTCCCCGTGGCCCAGCAACCAGCCCGCCAGCACCTTCTCTCTCTCTCTCTCTCTCTCTCACTGACAGGCGGGTCCACCCGGTCATTCCCTTACCTCCCGCCAATTTCTCCCCCTTTCCATTTCTCTGCTCCCGATCTCAAATCCCTCCCCCACCCCGCGCTCGCCCCCGTGTGGCCCCGACATCACGCGCGTGATCGCCGCTCCCCCCCCCCCCCCCCCCGCCGCGATCCCCCGGCCACTTTCCCCCAAGTTCCCCGTGCCACCGCCGTCGATTTTTGGAAAGAGAGCGCCTCCGCCGGCCTCTGCTCCCCCGACGCCGCGCGCAGCCCTAGCTCCCGCCCTCCCTATAAATTCGACCCCCCTAGGACCCCCAGCACCTCACCCGGCCGCGTTGAGCTTTCTCCCCCACGTCGCCGCCGCACGTCGCCTCTTCCCCATCGCCCATAAGAGCTCTACCGCCACCTCGATTTCTCCCCTCCAACGCGTCCCGATCCTAATTGACCCGTCGTCGTGCATCGCAGATGATCGAGGAGCCCTCCGAGCCCATCCCGGCCGCCTTTCGTCGCCGCTAGGGACCTTCCCGCCATCGCCGACGAGCCCGAGCCGCCTCCCGACGTCGCTAGCCCCTCGTCGGCATTTAGCACCCGTCGCGATCCCCCTCAGTGAGACCCCGGGTTCCCCTCTCCCCACTGGACCCCTCCCAGCCAAGCTCCGACCGTCGGAGCGCCGTCTCCGGCGAGCTCCGACGAGCTCTGCCGCGCGCCGCCGTGCCTGCCGCCGGCAGCCCCGCGCCTCCCCCTCGTTTAAACCCTGGCCGTTGGATTTCGATCCAACGCGCCAGATTACATACCCCGAAGGGATATGTAATCGGTCCACTGTGGACCAGTGGACCGTAGGTCCACAGAAACCATAGACCTGGTCCACGGGGTTTTAGATTTAATTTAATTCATTTAATTCCTGGATATTGTTAGGACTTCTACAATTAGGTCCCTAGGGTTTGCTAAAATTAGTTTTCAAACCTAAGTCTTTTTCAAAACCTTTATTTAATTGTATTTAGGCCCCTGTATTTAATTTAAATTATATTTATGCCCCTATTTTTGTGCAGAAGCTTTAGAAAATTTTATTTAAGCCCCTGAACTTCATAAAAATTATTTTAGCACTACATTGTTATAGAAACACCCCTATATTTTACTAGAATTATTATTTTGGCCCTAGATTTTTACAAAAAAAACCCCTAGACTTATTTTTAATTATATTTAGGTCCTATCTTTTGACACTTTAGTCCCTGAACTTGTTGTAAATTACATTTTTGTCCCTGAACTTTTCATAAATTATATTTCCACCCTGTTATTTTACATTTAAGCCCCTGTACTTCTCTAAAATTTCTTTTAGATCCCTACACCTATCTGTTTTTACCATTTTAGCCCTAAAACTTCAAACCTTCATAACTTTTCAACCGTAACTCGGAATTAAGTAATTCTTGCGCCAACATGATCGTAGTAACTAATACTACCTGTTAGTACTACTTTTCTAATTTTTCTCATTTTACTATTTTAACCCTGTATCTTCAAACCTTCATAACTTTTTACTCGTAACTCCGAATTAAGTGATTCTTGTGCCAAAACGATCGTAGGGGCATAACCTATGCATTCATGGCATTATCATATTGTTTTTTTTCATGATTGCATGACTGTGTATTGATGGTGTATGCAATTGCTTGTGCCGGTACTGTCACGCGTAAAGACGACTGCACACAAGGATTAGCGTACAAGGACCTCCAAGAGCAGGAGTTCGAAGTGGTTGAGCAACAGCACGCGCAGGATGAAGGAAAGTGTCCTTGATGCATTTTGTACCTATTGTGAATGTTACTTTAGGATTTGCATGCTTGTGTCAATTGATTGGGAACCTACTGATAGGGTTTACTAGTATTGTTCTATCTTGTCCTTGTCGCCTTGAATTAGAACTTTATCGGTCAATGGGTAGACATGCTTAATTGCTTACTGGGTTGATGGGTTCCATTTAATTTTGACTAATGAATACTATCACTTGGGAAAGAGCTGGTAATTTTTTTTGCAACATGGGCTTAGGGATCTATGCAGGCTGGATGAAATGGATGTGGTGCCGTGGGCACATGGTTAGTGGCGGTAGGCTTGTTGTAGATCCTAGGAACCGGTTCTTGGAGTGATAAACTAGGAAAACAGTGCCATCACAACACCAATATGGGTAAGGCTTGGCCTAGTAATTAGGTGTTCTCCCAGTGTCGGTGCAACATTTGGTGGAACGGGGAATGGAAGTCAAGAGAGGGTTGTCCTTGTATTCGAAAGGCTCAAGAGGGGGCTCCTGGGGTGATGAGCTGCTTGTTGATAGGCTATCACTTAGGGATGGGAGTGGAACCTTAGTCGCTAGCATGTACTAAGAGACCCTTTGAAAAAGCCTCGTAGTGAAACCCTGCCACACACCCAAGGAAGTGTGTAATGTGGGTCGCGTCCATGGGCACAAGGAGAATCACGACTTGTAGGTAAAGTGGTACAAACTCTACAGAGTATCAAACTATCATGATAGCCGTGCTCACGATCATGAGCGGCCTGGAGTCCTCACAAGATTAGTTGGTTATGGGATGAAATGGTGGGTATTGGTGGTTTGGAATGTACTTGGCTTGGATAGGACCCCGTGGTTGAGGGTTGGGATGACCCCATATAGTAAATAGGATGCTTAGGTTAATTAAAAGCTCATGCAATAAACCCCTGTAAGCCTTTCTTGTCTTTAGTCCCATGTCATCTTTTCCCCGACTTGCTGAGTACGACACGTACTCACCCTTGCTATACCATATTGCTGCTCAGCCACAAGAGAAGGTTGGGACTACCATGAAGAAGATGGCGGCGAGTACTAGGCGATGGTCCACCAGTCGGTGCCTGTGGAGTCTTGGGATGTCTACGCTAGTTTATTTCCACTGCTTTGATGTACTTTTCTTTTAGACCTACGGGTCCTTTTGTAATAAAGATACGATGTAATAAATAAAGGATATGGATACTTATTCTGTTTACCACTAATGATGTACCGTATGTGTGTGTAACTGGATCCTGGGCACATGTACGGCTGCACCCCTTTTGCTTCTTAAAATGGGTGTGACAGAAGTGGTATCAAAGCCATATCGACTGTAGGACGTTAGCCTAGTTAGCAATGGACGAATAGGGACATTATTTTGTTTTACACCTATAAAAACTATTTTTAAGAAATTTATTAATTTTTATTGTTTTCTTAGTTTACCTTTTTAAATTTTCTTTTCACCATTATGTACTCATCCCTTGTTATTTCAAAAATGTAGATGGCCCGAACCAAGTTAACCGCTCGTAAGGCTACGTCTGGAGTTCATTATGGATGCCTTGCCCCTCGGCGTATTCGAAAGGAAGCAAGTGAGGAGGTAACTCAACCAGAACATGAGAAGACCCTGTTGACTGACGAGGAGCTTCCAGAGGCACCACAGGAAGACCCCATGAAGGAAGAAGAAGAGTAGGAGCCTGAAGAACCGAAGCAAGCAGAAGATCCTGAGGAGCCTCAAGAGGAAGAAGACCATGAAGCACCAGAAAATCCTGAAGACCCTGAAGGCAGTGATGATAACTCAGAGAATGAAGACAAGAACCCCATCGTCTGCCAGGCCGAGAAGTACCACTCCTTTGGACAAGAAGGTGATACTTTCTTCAAGGCCCTGCGAAAGCTACTTGAGAGGATCGACATCAACAACAGGCCACAGTACTGCCTCAAAAAGGTGGATCGCCCTTTCCGTGAGGAGTGGACAGCAGAGGTCAACATCAACGACGACGACCGCATCATATCTACTCACCGTGGCCGCACCCCTAGGGCTACACGTGGAGCCGCGGTGGATGACGCTGCTTGGAAGGCTCTCACTAGCCTTTGCTACACTCATCGCCATGGGATAGCGAAGACAAACTTTGCCCACATCCCCCGTCGGAAGCCAGGCATGGGGAAGTACACTTATGCTCCTACAGAATGGTATGTGAGCACTAGGGAGATGGACCAGACCCAGGGAGTGGCCGTGGACTTAAGCCACACTATGGAAGCCTTACAGAAGGAAAACCACACTCTTCGGAAGCTGCTGCGTGATGTAGAGGCTTATCTAAGGCGTGATGATTGGGTTAAGATGGGAGAGGAGAGAGATCTCTACTCCTCTGGCATCTGTACTTGGAGTGCCATGTCACCACAGTGTGCAAGCTCTCTGCCTTCCGTCTCCGATGAAGCCGACTCCCATGCCTAGGAGGCTAGGTTGTCCCTATGAATAAAGTTGTAATACCTAAACGCTTAGATCGATTTGCTTTCATGGTGTGATGTAATGAACTCTTTTGCTTGGTTTATGTGTGCTCGATGTGAGTTGTGGGATGATTTGGCACCTTGTCCACAACCTCATCTTTTGTTTGGTTAAATTAATAAACTATCATGTTGCTTATCATCCCTTGATGCATGTAGTTGGGGGTTTTCTTCTATCTCTTCATTTCATCTTACACCGCTTCCACCCTCTCTCAGATGGTTCGCACTAGGGAAATGCTGATCCCAACGAGCAGAACGACAAGGACAGCAACAATGCCCCAAACTTTCAACAACTCCTAGCCATGCAGATAGTAATCCAGACCTTGGGCGCCATACAGCAGAATCACAAGGCCCCACCACCTCCACCTCCACCTCCACCCTAGAATAGGTTAGGAGAGTTCCTAAGGACTAGGCCACCTACCTTCTCCCAATCCAAGGATCCTATGGAGGCTGATGATTGGCTCAAGGCAGTAGAGAAGAAGCTGATGATCGCCTAGTGCAATGATCGAGAGAAGGTCCTCTTTGCAGCCCATCAATTGTTCGGTGTAGCCGCAGACTGGTGGGAAGCCTATTGCAATGCTCATGCGGATGTGGAGTCCATTACCTGGAATGAGTTCAAAGCCAGCTTTCGTACTCACTATATCCCTACGGGCATCAAGATGCTGAAGAGGCAAGAGTTCCAAGACTTGAGGCAGGGAAGCATGTCAGTGAGTGAGTACCTGAATAGATTCATTCAGCTATCTAGGTATGCTTCTGATAATGTGAGCACCGATGAGAAGAAGTAGTACATGTTCATGAGGGGACCGCAGAACAATATCTAGTTCCAGCTGCTGAACAATGACTATGTGAACTTCCAGAAGCTGGTAGACAAGGCCATTGTTGTGGAGAACAAGCGTAATGAGATCGAGAGGGATGGCAAGAGGAAGATGCCATTCCATGGGCAGTCATCTGGCAGTAACAATCGCCCTCGCATGATGCCACCACTAAGTCCATACTACCGGACTCCCAACACCATTAGGCCACCCATGCAAGCCCCACGCCCCAACTTCCAAATGCTACGCCCCATCAACCAGGCGCCTCGCCCCAACCATCAACAAGCACCTCCACCCACCTACCAACAGGCACCCCGCCTTGCCACCCCAACAGCTCCACACAACTAGCACCGTAATACCTTTAGAACCACTGGTGGGGTGAAACGAGGTTGTTATCATTGTGGACACGAAGGTCACTTCATGGGACAATGTCCCCAGCAGAACAACGCACCAAGGCAAGTCCCAACCAACACAATGCAAGGCAATCGAGGACAGCAGAATTATGCTCGAGGTCGCATCAACCATGTCACTACTGAGGAGGCTGAACAAGCTACAGATGTGGTGCTCGGTATGTTCCTAGCTAACTCTCAACCTGCAACCATTTTAT
Source organism: Eleusine indica (assembly GCA_030378355.1). Taxonomy (NCBI): domain Eukaryota; kingdom Viridiplantae; phylum Streptophyta; class Magnoliopsida; order Poales; family Poaceae; genus Eleusine; species Eleusine indica. The sequence continues at coordinate 19,598,544 of CM059502.1, forward strand.
TTGATTCTAGGAGCATCACATTCATTCATCACCTCAGCCTATGTTGCAAAGTATAATCCGTCGATTGCTATTATGAAGCATGCCATGCTAGTTAGTTCTCCAGGAGGAGAAATGTGGACCAATCAATTATGCCCAAAGGTTACCCTTAAAATAAGGGGGGGGGGTTAGACTTCTCAGCTAATCTCATAGTACTAGACTCGAAGGGTATAGATATTATACTTCGGATGGATTGGCTACGCAAGTACAATAGGGTGATACAGTGCGCCAAGCGGGCGGTACAGTTGACCAGTGTAGAAGGTACCAAGGTCGAGTTCATAGCAGCCAACTCTGAAGTCAAGGAGGTCGTACTAAATCAAGCCAAGGGCACCCCCATGGATGAGATCCGGGTGGTTTGTGAATTCCCTGATGTATTCCTAGAAGAACTTCCAGGTATGCAGCCTGACCGCGACATAGAGTTTGTTATCGACCTAATACCTGGAACTGCACCTATATCTAAGAGGCCCTATAGGATGCATGTTAATGAGTTAGTAGAGCTCAAAAAGCAATTACAAGAGATGCTAGAAAAAGGCTTCATTCACCCTAGTTACTCACCTTGGGGAGCTCCAGTACTCTTTGTTGAGAAGAAGGATAAGACACAGAGAATGTGTGTGGACTATCGTTCTCTTAATGAGGTGACCGTTAAGAACAAATATCCCCTACCACGGATTGAGGATTTGTTTGATCAAACGAAGGGAGCTTGTGTCTTCTCCAAGATCGATCTATGATCTGGGTACCACCAATTGAAGATCAGACCATTGGATATACCCAAGACGGATTTTCGGACAAGATATGGGTTATACGAGTATACCGTGATGTCATTTGGACTGACCAATGCACCGGCCCACTTCATGTACCTTATGAACAAGGTGTTTATGGAGTATTTGGATAAGTTCATTGTAGTTTTCATCGATGACATCTTGTTATTTTCAAAGAATGTGGAAGAACATGAGGAACACCTGAGGCTAGTTCTAGAAAAGCTACGAGAGCACAAGTTGTATGCCAAGATGAGAAAGTGTGAATTCTGGTTGAAGGAGATAGCATTCCTCGGGCACGTCATCTCCGCGCGAGGAGTGTCAGTCGACCCAGGCAAAGTAAAGGATGTTCTAGATTGGAAGCCACCCCAGACGGTACGGGAGATTAGAAGTTTCCTTGGATTAGCCGGGTACTATCGGCGTTTCATAAAGGATTTCTCCAGAATAGCCAAGCTGATGACAACGTTGTTGGGGAAGGCAAGAGTTTTGAGTGGACTCCGAACTGTCAAGCCAGCTTTGAAGAATTAAAGCAAAGACTAACGTCAGCTCCTATCCTGGTATTACCATACATCAGTAAGAGTTTTGATATATACTGTGACGCCTCAAAGCAAGGACTTGGATGTGTACTCATGCAAGAAGGACATGTCGTAGCGTATGCCTCTAGGCAATTACGGACACATGAAGAAAAGTACCCAACACATGATTTAGAGTTAGCAGTTGTGGCACATGCCCTGAAGATTTGGAGGCACTATATTCTTGGCCATCGTTGTGAGATCTATACGGATCATAAGAGCCTCAAGTACATATTTACTCAAACTGAGTTGAACCTAAGACAACGATGTTGGTTGGAGTTGATCAAAGACTATGATGTGGGTATCAACTATCACCCAGGGAAGGCAAATGTCGTGGCTGATGCCCTAAGTAGAAAGACATATTACCGCCAGCAAGTTGTGGAGGAGTTATCACCAGAGCTATGCAAGGAGTTTCAACAATTAAATCTTGGGTTTGTGAATGAGCTAGAGACTGTTGCAATGGAAGTGGAACCCACTCTCAAGGAGGAAATCCACAAGGGACAGTTAGATGATGAGAAGCTAAGTGAGATCAGAAAGCTCATTAAAGAAGGAAAGGCTACCGACTTCACAGAGGATGAGAAGGGCACCATATGGATCGGTAAACGGATATGTGTGCCAGACAAGAAGCCCATTCGTGACATGATCCTGCAGGAAGCACACGAATCTGCATACTCTATTCATCCAGGGAGTACTAAGATGTACCAAGACTTGAAGACTCGTTATTAGTGGTATGGCATGAAGCGCGATGTCACAGAGTATGTTGCTATATGTAACACATGTCAGCATGTCAAGGCAGAACACCAAAGACCCATCGGATTGCTTCAACCCCTGAAGATTCCTGAGTGGAAGTGGGAACAAGTCGGTATGGACTTCATAATTGGTTTACCCCGTACACAGTCGGGATATGATTCTATATGGGTTATAGTTGATCGCTTAACCAAGGTGGCACACTTCCTTCCTGTCAAGACAACATACAGTGGTGCAAAGTTGGCAGAACTATACATGTCAAGGATAGTATGCTTACATGGAGTCCCTAAGAAGATAGTATCAGACAGAGGCTCTTAGTTCACCTCGAGGTTTTGGGAGAAGCTACATGAGTCCCTGGGCACCAAGTTGAATTTCAGCTCTGCTTATCACCCTCCGACAGATGGACAAACCGAGAGGACGAACCAAATACTGGAAGACATGTTGAGAGCCTATGCTTTGGAATATGGCAAGAGTTGGGACAAGAGTCTGCCGTATGCGGAATTCTCCTACAACAATAGTTATTAAGCCAGTCTTCTCTACGGAAGAAAGTGCAGAACACCTCTATCCTGGAGTGAGGCAGGAGAGAATCAAATCTTCGGACCAGAGGTACTACGAGAAGCAGAAAGGCAGGTCAAGATTGTGCGCGAGAGCCTGAAGGTCGCGCAGTCAAGGCAGAAAAGCTATGTCGATCATAGGCGAAGGGATCTATCCTTCAAGATTGGGGATTTTGTATATCTCAAGATATCACCCATGAGGGGTGTTAGACGCTTCAAGATCGAAGGGAAATTAGAACCCCGGTACATCGGCCCTTTCAAGATCATCGAGAGAAGAGGAGAAGTGGCATACCAGTTGGAATTACCATCGCATCTCACGGACGTGCATGACGTGTTTCATGTGTCCCAACTGAAGAAGTGCTTAAGAGTGCCTAAAGAGCAACTGCCTGTAGATGAAGTTGACCTTCGGGAGGACCTCACATATGCAAAACAACCAGTCAGGATCCTAGATGTGGTTGAGAGAGTTACGAGAAACAAGGTGACTTGAATGTGCAAAGTATTATGGAACCATCACACGGAAGAGGAAGCCACCTGGGAGGGTGAAGAAGAATTGAAAGCCGAGTTTCCCCATCTCTTCACCGATCTTTCCGAATCTCGAGGGCGAGATTCATCTTAAGGGGGGTAGGTTTGTAACACCCTACTTTTTACAATTTCAAAAAATGACAATTATTAGCATTTGGGAGTTAATTAAATAAACTAAGACAAATTATTTTTTTTAAATAATTAATTAAATAGTTGCATTTGTATAGCATGTCATTGTCCATGTATAATTATCTGCATTTAGCATTTAGTTTATTTATTAAATAAAATACCACGAAGTTAGAATAGAAAATGGAATTGGGAAAGAAAGGAAAAAGAAAAAAGAGAAACCAGAACAGTGGGCCGAAACCCACCATTCTGGCCCACTCGCGCTATCTCCTCTCCTCCCCCACACCCCTCTCTCAGCCCACACTCCCCGCGGCCCAGCAACCAGCCCGCCAACACCTTCTCTCTCTCTCTCTCACTAACAGGCGGGCTCGCCCGGTCATTCCCTTACCTCCCGCCAATTTCTCCCCCTTTCCATTTCTCTGCTCCCGATCTCAAATCCCCCCCCCCCCACCCCGCGCTCGCCCCCGCGTGGCCCCGACACCGCGCGCGTGATCGCCGTTCCCCCCCCCCCCCCACCCCCCGTGATCCCCTGGCCACTTTCGCCCAAGTTCCCCGCGCCGCCACCGTCGATTTTTGGAAAGAGAGCGCCTCCGCCGGCCTCTGCTCCCCCGACACCGCGTGCAGCCCTAGCTCCCCCCTCCCTATAAATTCGACCCCCCTAGGACCCCCAGCACCTCACCCGGCCACGTTGAGCTTTCTCCCCCTCTCTGTTTCGCTCCGGCGCTGCTACACATCGCCTTTTCCCCATCGCTGGTAAGAGCTCCGCCGCCGCCCCAATTTCTCCCCTCCAACGCGTCCCGGTCCTAATTGACCCATCGCCGTGCATCGCAGGTGATCGAGGAGCCCTCCGAGCCCATCCCGGCCGCCTTCCGTCGCCACCAGGGACCTTCTCGTCGTCGCCAACGAGCTGGAGCCGCCTCCTGACATCGCTAGCCTCTGCCCGGCCTTCAGCACCCGTCGCGATCCCCCTCGGTGAGACCCCGTGTTCCCCTCTCCCCTCTGGACCCCTACCGGCCAAGCTCCGACCGTCGGAGCGTCGTCTCCGGTGAGCTCCGGCGAGCTCTGCCGCGCGCCGCCGCGCCCGCCGCCGGCAGCCGCGCGCCTCCCCCTCGTTTAAACCCTGGCCGTTGGATCTCGATCCAACGCGCCAGATTACATACCCGTCGGTCCACCGTGGACCAGTGGACCGTGGATCCACAGAAACCATAGACCCGGTCCACGGGGTTTTAGATTTAATTTAATTCGTTTTATTCCTAGATATTGTTAGGACTTTTGCAATTAGGCCCCTAGGGTTTGCTAAAATTAGTTTTCAAACCTAAGTCTTTTTCAAAACCTTTATTTAATTGTATTTAGTTCCCTATATTTAATTTAAATTATATTTATGCCCCTGTTTTTGTGCAGAAGCTTTAGAAAACTTTATTTAAGCCCCTGAACTTTATAAAAATTATTTTAGCACTACATTTTTATAGAAACACCCCTGTATTTTACTAGAATTATTATTTTGGCCCTGGATTTTTACAAAGACCTAGACTTATTTTTAATTATATTTAGGTCCTGTCTTTTTACACTTTAGTCCCTGAACTTGTTGTAAATTACATTTTTGTCCCTGAACTTTTCATAAAATATATTTCCACCATGTTATTTTACATTTAAGCCCCTGTACTTCTCTAAAATTTCTTTTAGGTCCCTACACCTATCTGTTTTTACCATTTTAGCCCTAAAACTTCAAACCTTCATAACTTTTCAACTGTAACTCAAAATTAAGTAATTCTTGCGCCAACATGATCGTAGTAACTAATACTACCTGTTAGCACTACTTTTCTAATTTTTTCTTATTTTACTATTTTAACCCTGTATCTTCAAACCTTCATAACTTTTTACTCGTAACTCCGAATTAAGTGATTCTTGTGCCAAAAAAATCGTAGGAGCTTAACCTATGCATACATGGCATTATCATATTGTTTTTTGTTTTCATGATTGCATGACTGTGTATTGATGGTGTATGCAATTGCTTGTGCCGGTACTGTCACACATAAAGACGACTGCACGCAAGGATTAGCGTAGGAGGACCTCCAAGAGTAGGAGTTCGAAGTAATTGAACAACAACATGCGCAGGACGAAGGCAAGTGTCCTTGATGCATTTTGTACCTATTATGAATGTTACTTGCTTGCTTGTACTAGGAGTAAAAAGTTATGCTCCTACGATAGGTTATGCTCCAAAAAACAATATGATAATGCCATGAATGCATAGGTTATGCTCCTACGATCGTTTTGGCACAAGAATCATTTCATTCGGAATTAAAATAGTAGAATTAGAAAAATCAGAAAAAGTAGTACTAACAGGTAGTATTAGTTACTACGATCACGTTGGCGCAAGAATTACTTAATTCCGAGTTACGGTTGAAAAGTTATAAAGGTTTGAAGTTTTTGGGGCTAAAATGGTAAAAACAGATAGGTGTAGGGACCTAAAAGTAATTTCTGAAAAGTACAGGGACTAGTTTGAAAACATAACAGGGTGAAAATAACTATCATAAAATCCAGGGACTAAAATGTAATTTATAACAAGTTTAGGGACTAAAGTGTAAAAAGACAGGACCTAAATATAATTAAAAATAAGTCTAGGGGTGTTTTTGTAAAAATACAGGGCTAAAATAATAATTCTAGAAAAATACAGGGGTGTTTCTATAAAAATGCAGTGTTGAAATATTTTCTATGAAGTTCAGGGCTTAAATAAAATTTTCTAAGGTTTCTGCATAAAAACAGGGCATAAATATAATTTAAAATAAATACAGGGGCCTAATTACAATTAAATAAATGTTCAAAAAAGACTTAGGTTTGAAACCCAATTTTAGCAAACCCTAGGGGCCTATCCGCAAAAGTGTAGTATTAACCAGGAATTAATAGAATTAATTTTTTCAACTAAAAATCTTACAAAAATCCGTGGACCGGGTCTGTGGATCTGTGGACCCGTGGTCCACTGGTCCACGGTGGACCGATTACACACCCCGAAGGGGTATGTAGTCTAGCGCGTTGGATCAAGATCCAACGGCCGAGGTTTAAGCGGGGTGGGGCACGGCTGCCGGCGGCCACTCCAAGCGGCGGATCGGCGGGAGATCGCCAGAGCTCGTCGGAGCTCGGGCTCCGGTGGCCGGATCTCGGTGCGAAAGGGGAAAAAAGGGGGGAGGAGAAGACGGCGATCTCACCTAGGGGGTCACGCATGGGAGGAAGAGGCCGGGGAGGGGCTCGCGACGACGGGTGGCGGCTCCGGCTCGTTGGCGACGGCGGGAAGGTCACTGGCGGTAACGGAAGGCGGCCGAGATGGGCTCGGAGGGCTCCTTGATCACTTGCGAAGACCACCGGCCGGTCAATTGGAGCCTAGGCGCGTCGAAGCGAAGAGGCGACGTCAGGCGGCGCTGCTTACCGGCGATAGCAAATTCTCCTATCGGCGGCGATTGAGCGGGCAGAAAGGGGTCGGGGTGAGCTCGATGGCGAGGTGAGGGGGCTGGGGGGCGCCGGGACTCGAGTTTATAGCCGGGAGGCTAGGGTTCACCCAGAGCGGCTCGGTGCAGGGGTAGGGTCGGCAATGTCATCGCTTTCCAAAAATTGGAGCCGACGGCGGGGGTTTGATAGGGGAAGGTGCCCAGGAGATCGCGGGGGAGCGGCGATCACGGGCGCGGTGTCGGGGCCACGCTGGGGCAAGGGCAGGGGCGCGGGATATGAAATCGGGAGGCAGAGAAATGGAAGGGGGGCGCGATCAGTGGGAGGTGGCAGATGACAGGGCAGGCCCGCCTGTCAGTGAGAGAGAGAGAGAGAGAGAGAGAGAGAGAGAGAGAGAGAGAAGGCGCTGGCGGGCTAGTTGTTGGGCTGCGGGGAGTGTGGGCCGAGAGAGGGGAGTGGGGGAGGAGAGGAGAGAGCGCGGGTGGGCCAGAATGGTGGGTTTCGGCCCACTGTTACATGATGAGAGCTCAAGCAAGAAGGACATAGCTCTCAAGGCAAATGATGATGAAGATGATGACAATGAAGAGTTTGCCTTATTCGTCAAGAAATTTGGCAAATATATGATCAAGAATGGCTTCACCAAGAAAAGCTTTGACAAGGCAAAAGCTAGAAGAACAAATAGAAGATGCTATGAGTCTCATGAACAAGGACACATGATTGCCGATTGTCCAAGGCTTAATGGCAAGGGCAAGAAGAATGAAAAGTACAACAACAAGAACAAGCCCAACAAGAATCCATACAATAAGGGGCAAGCTCACATTGGCCAAGAGTATATCTCCGATGAAGATGATGAGGGTGGCATTGCCAACATTGCCATAGGTCTACCTCCGGCCAAGAATTCACTCTTCAACCACCTCACCGATGATGAGGATGATGCTCCCCGGTGCTTCATGGCCAAGGAAAGCATGGTATCTCCTTGTTCCGATTTCAATCCCTCTTATTGTAGTGATAAAGAGGAGGACTTGGTCCCCTCTATGCAAGAAATGATGAAAATGCTAGGTAAATTTAATGAGGATATTGAGGATCAAGAAAGAATCCTCCAAAGGAAAGAGGAGCTACTCATTGAAGAAAAGGAAAAGAACCTTGAGCTCACAAAGCAACTTGAGCAAGAAAGGGAAAAGAACAAGATCTTGACTAATGACCTTGGCAAGGTCAATGAGTTAAGTGATTCATGCACCTCAAGCAACAAGAAGCTTCAAGAGAGATGTAGCTCATTGATAGAGGAGAACAAAGCTCTTGTGAAATCAATTGAGAATCTCAAGTTGAGCTCACAATCTTTGTTGAAGAGATTGAATCTTCCCAAGCTTCAATAAGCAAATGTTATGGAAGGTGCCACAGCATTAATGTTGAGATGACTGCCAAGCAAGATGCAATATTGAAAATCTATCCAATCAAGTCAAGGAACTTGAGAAGAAGGCTTGAATAGAAACCACAAAGAAGATTGTTGGTGAGCCAAGAGCCTCTCATGAAAAAAGAGGACTAGGGTACAACAAGAATGCACCTAAGAAGGGCTACAACAAGAGACCCAACTTTGTACCCGAAGGTAAGGGAATGCAAGTAGCACAAGAGAAGACAATCAAGCCAAAGAATGCCTTCCAAGTCAACAAGAACAACAAGACCTCTACCATATCCTTTTATGATTTGATGCCTCTTACGTACTAACCCGTAATGCTTATGGTAGAGTGGTTGCAAAGTTTGTTGGGCCACATGATGCAAGGTGGAAGCCTTGTGTGTGGGTGTCCACAGTTTTTGTATCTAGTGTTAAGGGACCCAAATCAACTTGGGTGGTTAAAACACATGTTTGATTTTCCTTATAGGAATACTGCTCCGGTGGTGCGACATGGGTACTTGATAGCGGGTGATCAAATCATATGACTGGAAAGAGATCAATGTTCTCCACACTTGATCATGACAATCTACCAAGTGAAGGCATATCATTTGGAAATGACAACAAGGGAAAGGTAATTGGTCGTGGTCGGATTGCCATCACCCATGACCTTTCAATTGGTAATGCTTATCTTGTAAATGGTCTAGGATACAACTTGATGTCCGTTTCACAACTTTGTGAGATGGGCTATCGTTGTATCTTTGACGATGATGGCGTGACCATTTTTAGGAAGAAGGATTCTTCAATAGCTTTCAAAGGGTATTTAGAGGACAAGATCTACCTCATTGATTTTACCAACAAGGAGGGATCTAACCTAAATGCTTGCTTGGTCGCTAAAACCACCTTGCGTTGGCTATGGCATTGCCGGCTAGCTCATGTTGGGATGAGGAATCTTTCCAAACTCCTAAAAGGTGGTCACGTTGTCAGACTAAAAGATGTTGCTTTTGAGAAGGACAAAATATGCAGCGCATGTCAAGCCGGAAAGCAAGTTGGAGCGACACATCCATCCAAGACAATGATAACAACATCAAGACCGTTAGAGATGCTACACATGGATCTATTTGGACCGGTCACCTACATAAGCATTGGCAGTAACAAGTATGACCTTGTAATTGTTGATGATTATTCCCGTTTCACTTGGGTATTCCTTTTGAAGGACAAAAGTGAAACACAAGGAATCCTAAAGAGGTTTTTGAGGAGAGCACAAGATGAATATGAAGTGATGATCAAGAAGATAAGGAGTGACAATAGAACGGAATTCAAAAACACTCAAGTTGAAGAATATCTTGATGAAGAAGGCATCAAGCATGAATTCTCCGCTCTATACACTCCACAACAAAATGGTGTAGCCGAAAGAAAGAATCGTACACTCATAGAGATGGCAAGAACAATGCTTGATGAGTACAAGACGCCAGAGACCTTTTGGGCCGAAGCCAGCAACACCGCATGCCATGCAACAAATAGACTATATCTTCACAAGATTTTGAAGAAAATACCTTATGAGCTTCTCATCGGTAACCTTCCCAATGTCTCATATTTTTGGATTTTCGGGAGCAAATGCTTTATTCTTAATAAAAAACCAAAATCTTCTAAGTTTGCTCCCAAGACTCATGAAGGTTTCCTCCTTGGTTATGGAACTAATGTCTATGCATATCGTGTCTTTAACAAAGACACTGGAGTGGTTGAAATAACCCGAGATGTGCAATTTGATGAATCTAATGGCTCTCAAGAAGAGAAAGTTAATCCAAGTGATGTAGGTGATGAGGCTCCTTGTGATGCAATAAGGAACATGGCAATAGGTGAGATAAGACCACAAGACCCAAACACAAGTCAAGATGAACCATCTTTTTCAAGACAAGATGACTCGTCTCCATAAGAGCCACAAGATGAACAAGATCAAGGAGGTAGCCAAGATCATGTTGACGATCATGATCAAGGAAACAACCAAGGTCAAGCTCAAGATGATGGAGATAGAGACACTCAAGATGACAACAATCAAGAAGAAGAAGAAGATGCATCTAGGCGAATTCACCCACGAGTCCGACAAAGCATTCAAAAGGATCACCACTAGATCCTGAATGGCTATGTTTTGTCATCATTACTTGTTTGTTTCCTCTATGGAACCTCTTAGGGTGGAACAAGCACTCCAAGACTCGGATTGGGTGATGGCCATGCAAGAAGAGTTGAACAACTTTGAAAGAAACAAGGTGTGGTCATTGGTGGGAAGACCCAAGCAAAATGTTGTAGGTACAAAATGGGTGTTTTGTAACAAGCAAGATGAGTATGGTGTGGTGATGAGAAACAATGAAAGAATTGTTGCAAAAGGCTACTCACAAGTTGAAGGTTTGGACTTTGGTGAAACTTATGCACCCGTAGCTAGGCTTGAGTCAATTCGTATTTTACTTACCTATGCTACTCACCATGGCTTTAAGCTTTTTCAAATGCACGTGAAAAGTGCATTTCTTAATGGCCCTATTCCAGAGGAGGTGTATGTAGAACAACCTCTAGGATTTGAAGACCCAAAGAAGCCAAACCATGTCTACAAGCTTCACAAAGCTCTCTACGGCCTCAAGCAAGCTCCTAGAGCTTGGTATGAACACCTCAAGGGATACTTGATCAACAAAGGTGTCGATGTTTAGATCACTGACTAGTAGAATTTGTTCACAGGGATGCGCATTTTAGGCTTGATGATGGCTAAGCAAGAGGACAAGGGAAATTATACTAATTCGAGAAGCCCCCTACGTCCAGTTCTCAGGCCTGCTCGTGTTACTTGCTCTGGTGAGGGAGTACAATGGTGGTGAGAGAGAAGGGTGCTCCAAGTCTCGGGTGCGAGTGGTGTGTGTGTGTGATTGCTGTTGTTGCAGCTATGTCATCGTTCTTTTTTGCCATCCCTCCTTGAAAGAGGCGCGGGCCTCCCCTTTTATATTCCAAGGGGAACGGACCCACATTACAGAGAGAGAGAGAGAGAGAAATATTTCTACATGTGATGACTTGGTGAAGACGTGCCGAAGAAGGTGAAGCCCATAGTCGGCGGCGTAGTTTTCGGTCCTTGTGGCCCCCATCGTCTTGGCCTTGCGTCAGAGGGACGGTACTGCGTCTGAGTGCGCCCCCGTTCTCTGTCGTCGGGTTGAGTCCCCCTTGTTCCTGTAGTTGGCGTGTTCTGCCGTGCGCGGGGAGGTGTAGTACAGGCATTGTCACGTCATTCAAGCAAGGTTTGATCTAGCTGTCCCTCAAGCCATCCTGCACTATCACCATTAGGTGTGTCATCGCACGATGGCAGTGCAGCGAGCCTTGCCACGCCTGCCATCGTCAGCGGGCGCTGGTGATGATGAGGGGGGCAGGTATCTGGAGGGATTTGACTCCTTGATACTGTGTACGCGTAATGAGCATGGCATTTAAGGTCGGGTGGTTGGCAGTTGTTGACCGTTGGCTCGCTCGACCACCTCCATCGGGGGTCATCGTGTCGGGTTGCGTCTGTCCGGACCTGCTTGGAGTTGGAATCCGTCCCGTCTGGACGAGGCAATCGAGCTTGGTGGTGATCCAGCAGGTCCTTTTGAGTCCGACGCGTATGAGCCCTTAGGCAGTGCCACATGGCACTCCGATCCTTACCCTCGACAAAACACTTCACAAATGGCAAGGTCGATCCTACTCTTTTCACAAGAAAAGTTGATAATGATTTATTTGTGTGCCAAATATATGTCGATGACATTATATTTGGTTATACTAATCAATTTTTTGTGATTAGTTCACTAAGATTATGACTAGACAATTTGAGATGTCCATGATGGGGGAGTTAAAGTTCTTTCTAGGCTTTCAAGTAAAGCAACTTGAAGAAGGAACATTCATAAGTCAAACCAAGTACACTCAAGACATACTCAAGAAGTTTGACATGGAGCATGCAAAGCCAAACAAGACTCCCATGAAGACAGACACCTCAGACTAGATGTAAACGGTAAGCCCGTGGATCAAAATGTATATCGATCCATGATTGGCTCTTTGCTTTATCTTCGTGCATCTAGGCCCGATATCATGCTTAGTGTGTGCATGTGTGCAAGGTTTCAAAGTGCTCCTAAGGAAAGTCACTTGGTGGTTGTAAAAAAAATCTTGAGATATTTAGTTCACACACCAAACCTAGGATTGTGGTATCCAAAGGGTTCCAAGTTCAAGTTAGTCGATTATTCCGATGCCGACTACGCCGGATGTAAGGTGGATAGGAAGAGTACCTCCGGGACGTGCCAATTCTCGGGTAGGTCCCTTGTGTCATGGTCATCCAAGAAACAAAATTCCATTGCCCTATCCACAGCCGAAGCGGAGTATGTGTCAGCTGGAAGTTGTTGTGCTCAACTACTTTGGATGCGAAAAACTCTAAAGGACTTTGGGTACACTATGACCAAAGTTCCCCTCCTATGTGATAACGAGAGTGCCATCACGATTGCATATAACCCCATTGATCATAATAGGACTAAGCATATAGATATCCGGCACCACTTCTTGAGAGATCATTCTATAAAGGGGGATATTGAGATTAGCTATGTGAGAATCGATAAACAATTAGCCGATATATTTACCAAACCCCTAGATGAGAAGCGGTTTTGTGAGCTTAGAAGTGAGCTGAATATCTTGGATTCATCCAATGTGGAGTAGAACCTTGTGCATTGCTTGATGTATTATTGCTCGTGCAAATGAACTTGAAACCAAAATTCTTCAAAATTAATTTATGTCTTTGACTTCAAAAACAAATGATGATTTTGATCAATAGATCATATTGTTGGAACTTGTGAATATAACCTGGAATGTTTGATTGTCACTATTCACAAGTTTGGAACATGTATATCTCTTTATATATTTAATATGTCCAAAAGTTCATTAGTTAATAGAGGCAGTTTTTGTTCCAGACAGAGAACGACGGAACTTCCGTCACTCAATGACGGAACTTCCGTCATCCTCTATCGAAGGAAACCGAGGGTCACGGAAATTCTATGATAACTTCAGTGAAAATCAAACCGTTCTTGCTCAAAACCCGAGAGCGACGGAACTTCCGTCACCCAATGACGGAACTTCCGTCACTCCCAGGTTAAGTGGCCCAAGCCCCTCCTTCTTCCTTATCCAACCGGCCATTGTTTGTTTTCTCCCTGTCTCTCCTCTCCTCAAACCCTATGTGGCGATTTGCGGTGATTTGAAGATTCAACCATTGTTTTCTTTGGATTTGGTGGAAATTCAACTCTTCCCTCATGGATGTTCTGTAATCTCCATCGATTCTCTTCGGTTTTTTTTTCTTTGGCTAGGTATGAGTCTTTGACCTAAATTTCATTTTTAGACCAAAAGTTCAAATGTCTTCATTTCTTTTGGATAGATTGACTCCTCTAGAGCTAGTCTATCATCTATTAGAAGCATTTGTGATGTTGTGGTAGGATCTAGGAGTAATGTCAATTTTGGTGCAAACTGCAAGTGACGGAAGTTCCGTCAGAACTTCCGTCATGACGGAACTTCCATGATCTATCATAGAACTTCTGTCGTCTGCAATTCAGTGGATTGTTATTGATCATCTCTTGGATTCTTGACTTAACATTTGACTCATTCCTTGATCAATCTTCATGCTACTGGCAACTCAAGATGGTGAGAATTAAGTTCGCATCCAATGCTCTAAGCGAGCCATGCGATGAAAACTCTTCCTCCTCCTCTCCAAGTGAGGAACTAGTGCCCGCCTCTAAGAGGAGAAAGGCTGCTGCAGTTCGAGGACAAGGGTCGAGTAGGGATGCCCAGACTGTGCATATCTAGCCGGGAGGATCTCTTCCTCCTAGGAGATCTCAAGATAAGGGCAAGCGGCCAATGAAGTACAAGAGGCCCGCAAAGGAAAAGCCCTCTAAATCTTCCAGAGCAGCAAGGGCAGACAATGTGGATGTGGTAGAGGGACTTAAAGTCCATGAACCTGATTATCCCGAAGGGTACATCTACAAGGACTACAAGAAAGATCTTGATGCTCTTATTGAAGCAAGGAAGCAAAATCCCGCACTGGTGGGTGAACAAGAAGACACTGACCCCCGATTCTACACATGGTTTTAGCAAGATTACTATATGTCTATGCTCATAGACAAGAACCGGAAGAACCGACTAGCCTCTCATCAATGGATTGATTGGTCCTACATGGAGTCAAAGGAAAATCACGTGTTCAACGAGATCATCCAAGTGTGCAAGGATAGAGGAGTTTATGATCTGATGGGTTTCAGCTATGATTGGAATGAGGAGGTATTCTGCCAGTTCTACTCCACTCTCTTCCTTGATGGCAAGGGCGTACTTCATTGGAGAACTCAAGGTGTGGAGTATTCTGTCTCAGCGAGTCGCTTTGCAAGCTATATCTTTCAAGGAAGTTCTGATCGCACTAGAGAGATCAACACAAATGAACCTATGATGAACGAGAAGGACATGGCTTTCATGTACTATAAGACATGTCCAAATGTGTTTGGAACAACTAATGGCCTCCACAATTTATACTTCACTCTCAACCGGATGCTTCGAGTTACTATTGCACCTAAGGGTGGATATGCTACAGCTATAGTGGAGTCCTCCAGCAACATCCTTGCAAGATTTGCTCCTGATGCCACTCCGTTCTGTGTGATGGACTTCATCACAAATGACATCCACCTGTCATGTATGGACACAAGGAGATCTCTCCCCTATGCTCCCTATCTCATGAGGATGATTGAAGCTGAAACCGGGCATATATTTGAGAAGGAATGCAAGCATGTTCCTCTCCGACCTAGGGTGCAACATGAGCTTCGCCCAGTTGATCCTACTCCCCCTGGAGTGTCTTCCTCTAGGAGAGCGAGTCTCGCCCGTGCTCATGCCGAGACAGCGGCTGAGAAAGATGCAGCAGCCAGAGCTTCTTCCTCAGCCCAGGCACCTCAAGATAGGCAGCGCCGTCCATCTTCTCTAGTTCTCACCTTTCTTAAAGGCATCTTCACTACTTGTTGCTTCAATGCTAAAGAGAACTGGGAGAACAAGAGGAGAATCAAAAAGCAAGTGAGACGCTACAAGAGGGACCAAAGAGCCCAAGGCCATGAGGTGTCTCCCGATGGTTCTGAGTGTGAGCCCGATGGTGAGCCGCCAGTTTTTGAGGACCCTCTGGCTGGCTATGACTGGAGTGATCTCTCTGCTGGATCGTCTACAGCTCCTCCACCTCCGGCACGTGGAAGTGAAGATCAAGATGAAGATGAGGAGTCCAAGGAAGATGATGAGTGATTTCTTCACTTTACTCTTTCTCTCTCTCTCTCTCTCTCTCTCTCTCTCTCTCCTTTTTTTTTGGTGCGTTGATGCCAAAGGGGGAGAGAAAGGCGATAAAAAAGGTAATAGGATAGATGAACCTATGGACAAGTATCCCCCCTTAGTTGCTTTGTGTAAGGTAATAGGATAGATGGACCTATGGACGAGTATCGCCCCCCCCCCCCTTAGTTGCTTTGTGTGTGAAAACTATTTGTGAACCTTTATTGTAATAACTCTATCATGCTTTATGGTATTGTATGGTGCTTGTCTTATTACCTAGTGATGTGTTGATTGTGCTAAGTGTGTTGATGATCTATTGCTCTTTCACTTTGATGCACACTTGTACACCTTTTTAGGCACCCCACTTTTTGCAAAATATAAGGGGAGCTCCTTCACATGTTCTTCTGACTCATGCATATCTTTAGGGGGAGTTCCGCTATATTTGTATCGCTTGATTATCTCTTTTATATCCTTTTTAATTTATTGTCATCAATCACCAAAAGGGGGGAGATTGAAGATGCATCTAGGATCCCCTAGTGGGTTTTGGTGTATGATGACTAAAGATTAAAATTGTGCTAACATATTCATGAGGTATATGTGCAGATAATCAGATTATTATTCAATCCCAGACTTGCAAGATGGTTGTTTTACTCCCAAAAAGAAGAAAAGAGAAATGGACTCAAGTGCTTCAAGTGTAGCTTTTTGTTTTTAATTGAGTCATAGGTTTGCCGCACTATCAAGGAGGGTAAACCAATCTTGCTATGAAGGGAACTTATGTGCTTAAGCCAACCACAAATCTTTAAGAGAAGTTTAGCCAACCAAAAGCCAAAAAGAACCAACCAGTTCTGAGCCAAACAGAGAGCGATGGAAGTTCCGTGAGTCCCCTCACGGAAGTTCCGTCAGTGCCCAGCTTCAAACTCCAGCAAACCCGAGAGCTACGGAAGTTCCGTGGCCTCTGCCACGGAAGTTCTGTCCTTCCCTGCTTTCTCTTTGTCACAAACCCGAGAGCGACGGAAGTTCCGTGGTGACCATCACAGAAGTTATGTCGTCTCTGGCTCAGCTGAAATCCTCCGCACAACGGCTCTTTTTGAATTGACGAAAGTTCTGTAGGGAACCACGGAAGTTCCGTCAGAGTCAAAAAAAGTTGTGCAACGACTAGTTTTTGAGAGAGCTCTATAAATAGCCTACGCCTTCCCCTGTGGGAAGGGTTGGACATCTTGGCATTTCACTCATTCTTTAGCTAAAGCTCTCCCCTCTCACTCCTAGACTTGATATTGAGATTCCAAGCAAAGTGAGAGAGATCCAACCACAAAAAGATTAAATCCATCCACTCAAAAGCTTGAGCACATCTTTCCCTCTCCAAACAAGATTTGATTTGCTGGTTACTCTTGGAGACTTGGCCTCCTAGACGGCTAGGCGCCGCCCTTGAGCTCCCAACTTGTTGTGGTGAGACGAGAACGTTTGTGAAGGTGTGATTCGCCTCCGGAGGAAAATAATCTAGTGGAGAAAGAAATCCAAGCACGATCTTTGTGATTGCTTGGTGGGGAAACGGGTTGAGAGAGACCCGGCCACTTTGTGTGGCTCCTCATCGAGGACGTAGGGACTACTTTGTGTGGTTGCCAAACCTCGGGTTAAATCCTTGTGTCTCTCTTTACTTTTCCGCTTTTATTATTGTGCTTGTGTATTCTTTTCATATTATTGTGCTTGATTCACTTGATAATTGTGTTGCTAGTTATCTATCAAAGAAACCGAGGTGTGCATTGCTATAGCTTCACTACTGTCAAGTATGATATCTCTTTCTTTTAGTTATCTACATTTCAATTAGTTTTAGAGAAAGGATTGGTGAAGTTTTGTCATTTGATAGAACTTTCGTGGTGACGAAAGTTCCGTCATTCTCTGGATTTCATCAAAACTTAGTGTCTTTCAGGTTTAAAATTTAAATTGCCTATTCACCTCCTCCCCCCCCCCCCCCCTCTAGGCAACTTTTAATTGGTATCAGAGCCATAATCTTCTACAAGGCTTAAAAGCTTGAATATCAAAGAATGTCAAAGTCGGGGGAAGGTGACATGCCCCAAGATCTTGCTTCGACAAGCAAAGGAAGTGATTTGCACATGGCCATGCCATTCAACTACGCCGATGTGGCAAACATTCATGGTAGTGGAAGTGGAAGATTGCCTTATTTTGAAGGTAAAGATTTTAGTTGGTACAAGCACCGGATGAAGATGTACTTGATGTCCATTGGTCCTCCGATTTGGGAAATTGTGGAGAAAGAATATACTTTGGAGAATGAAGAAAATCCCACAACGGTGGATAAGCTTAATATACATCGCAATGCTCAAGTGGTGTCCGCCATTCTCTCTTCCTTAAATCCCAAGGAATACTCGAGAGTAGCCGGAATTGAGAATACCCAAGAATGTGGAAGAAACTTGTATGTGCTCATGAATGGGTCGATGTGGTGAAGAAATCAAGACTCCAAGTCCTCAAGAAGCAATTCAACTACTTCGTCATGAACAAAGGAAAAGAGCCTTGGCAAACTCATGATAGGCTCATGGATATTCTCAACGAGAGAAGAGCTTATAGAGAGAACATCAAGGATGAAGAAGTCAATTACAAGCTCCTCATGGCTCTTAGGATGTGGAACCCAACACTATGCACCATCATTAAGGAGAAGGATGGGTTTGAGAGATTCACAACCGATGAAGTGATTGGAAGAATCAATGCCCACAAGAGTCGTGATGATGAGGGCAAAAGAGTGAATGTGCTCGTTGGTGATGAGAGCTCAAGCAAGAAGGACATAGCTCTCAAGGCACATGATGATGAAGATGATGACAATGATGATGAAGAAGAAGACAATGAAGAGTTTGCCTTATTCGTCAAGAAATTTGGCAAATATATGATCAAGAATGGCTTCACCAAGAAAAGCTTTGACAAGGCAA
The DNA here is from genome assembly GCA_030378355.1 of Eleusine indica. Classification (NCBI taxonomy): domain Eukaryota; kingdom Viridiplantae; phylum Streptophyta; class Magnoliopsida; order Poales; family Poaceae; genus Eleusine; species Eleusine indica. The sequence goes on from CM059502.1 coordinate 19,616,937, forward strand.
AAGCTATAAGAACAAATAGAAGATGTTATGAGTGTCATGAACAAGGACACATGATTGCCAATTGTCCAAGGCTAAATGGCAAGGGCAAGAAGAATGAAAAGTACAACAATAAGAACAAGCCCAACAAGAGATGACTGACGGTGGAGGGACGACTGATGCCGATTCGGGTCTCCCGGAGAGTGCCACCAATTTCCCACCTCTTATTTGCAGATGAGAGTTTACTCTTTTTCAAAGCCAATGCCACGAAAGCTAATAATGTCAAAGAGGTGCTTAGTATGTTCTGTAAGGGTACTGGACAGCAAATCAATCCTAGGAAGTGCTCTGTTCTCTTTGCAAGTCAGTGCCCTGAGTAGGTTATTGAAGAGGTGTGTACTGTGCTGGGGGTGCAAGCCCCATCTTTTGAGCCAAAATATTTAGGCCTGCCTACTTCAGAAGGGAGAATGAAACAGGATCGCTTCCAACCAATTAGCGAATGCCTTGGTAAGAGAATGGATGCATGGTGCGAAAAGGATTTGTCATTCAGAGGGAAGGAGGTGCAGATAAAATCCATAGCTCTAGCCATACCAACATACACTATGAGTGTGTTCCGTCTTCAAGATGGGCTCTGTGATGAAATGGAGAAGATGATCAAAAGATACTGCTGGGGAGCAAAAAAAAAGGTAAACGTCGGACACATTGGGTGGCATGGAAGAAAATGCTAAGATCAGAAGGAGAGGATGAATTAGGATTTAGGACCTGAAGCTGTTCAACAAAGCATTACTGGCAAGGCGAGCATGGAGGTTAATCGATTGTCCAAACAGTCTCTGCGCGAGGGTCCTCAAAGCGAAATATTATCCGAATGGAGACCTTCTTGATACAGTGTTGCTGCAGTCCATGTCCCCCTCATAGCAGGCCATAACCTTTGGGCTAGAGTTGTTGGAGGGACTCATATGGCGGGTGGGTGACGATAAGAGTATCAAGATCTGGAGGCACAACTGGCTCCCCCAGGAGCTGGGACTAAGGATAGGTGCAAGGAGACGGCCCTGCCGGCTAAAATGGGTATCCCAACTAATGAATGAGGAAGGTACAGATTGGAATGATAGGATCTTAGACAGGTTTTTCCTCCCCCATGATATTGACGCCATCAAGAAGATTAAAATAGCACTGGGACAGAATCACATGGTCGCTTGGCACTACGAGAAACTAGGGCTATTCACTGTGAGACGTGCGTACCGATTGCCAGTTCGCCTTGAGGAAAGGGGTAGGGACACCCAGGCATCTAGTAATTGGCCATGGGGAGATAGAGATATGTGGAACAGGGTCTGGAAACTAAAGGTACCAGAGAAGATACGCATCTTTGTCTGGAGAGTTATATGCAATGGCTTACCGATGAAGATGAATAAGTGGAAGAGAACACTAGAGACTGTGAATACCTGCAGCATATGTGGGGTGGAGGCGGAGACGGAATTCCATGCATTGATTAAATGTCCACATGCAGTTGCCCTGAGATAGGCCATGAGGGCTACCTTGTCATTACCCAGAGAGGACAAGCTGTGTGTGGGAAACGACGAGTGGCTGCTGGTGTTACTATTGAACATGGAGGTTGAGGAAGAAGGTAGGTTGGCACTCCTGCTTTGTAGAACGTGGCATGTGTGGAATGACATTGTTCATAACTCAAAGTTTAACTCAGTAGTGTCATATGTAGGCTTCCTTGAAAGCTATAACTAGCTCCTGACCACGTCCCATATGTTGGATAAATTAGCACTTTTAGTTTTATATTAATCCAAAAATAAATCATAAGCATGATTAACAGTTTGCATGATGAACTAGACAAATCTACGCAAGATCTAGACAGGTCTATAAGGCCAGACAACAGCATAGCATCTACCATACTAGCAACATCCATCATAGATAAACAGATCACGAAAGCTAGTATGGAAGACATGGTTTGAGATGAGAGTACGTACGTTTCCTTCTGGACTGGGTAGAGGAGGCGGCGACGACGTGCAGCACCATCATGTTGTTGGCGAAGGCGGGTGAGACCGACTCGATGACGTGCAGCACCGTTACGTTGTTGTCGACGGCGGGTGAGACCGACTCGACGACGAGGAAGATGAGCCGTGGCGATGAGCTTGACGAAGACGAGGAAGCGATCGAGCAGTCGCGAAGAGCGCTTCCTAAAAACCTTATTCGCCTTCTCCCGGTGCAGGATCACAGAGGACGATGGTTCCGGAGACCTGCTCTCTCGGTCGCCGGTGCACGCCGACAATCGGGATGGAGAAGTCTTGGCGGCGCAACAGTAGCAAGAGGCAAAACCCTAGGCAATTGCATGATTTGATTTGTGGCGATACCTGTACGTATTTATAGGGAGGAACCGCTAGGGTTGGGTGTCCCTCAACCGAGTAGGTTACCATATTAATACGTCGGTTTCCATAACCAAATATATGGAAATATATGGAACACGCAGCAAAAAGAAAGTGCAAAAGGAAGTTGCGCCCCCGCAAGGCAAGGAACCGAATTTCAGCGGACCATTCACGCAGGTGATGCGCGGCCGCGCCCATCGCCCACGCCCTGCCCTGCTCGGCCCGGCCCGGCCCAGCGAGGCGAGGCGAGCGAGCGCGCGCGTGTGTTCTTCCTTCTTCTCATCCACACACTTGCAAGAGATGCTACAGCAAACAACCTTATAAGTTGGACTCCCTCCACCTCCACTAGCAATGTAGGACTAAACCTTTGCACTCCCACCACTCATGAATGGGCCTTTGAGATTTTTCAGGAATTATTGTGAATATTAATGGGACAAGCCCATATAATTCCAACAATCCCCCACCAGATCTCAAAGTCCCAGCTAGACTTTGCCTCACCCCACTGTTGTTTAATATACCAGTGTTTTTAGTGGAGACTGTTAAGTTGAACTTCCACCTAGAACAATGAGCTACACTTATTCACAACTTGAACAATGGACTATGCCTTGAATTGCAAGTTTTGTGCAAACAAGTTTCACTTACTGTTATAACTGATACTAGACCTCCAGTAGGCTTCTCCGCGGATGGAGCATATAGGTCATACTCCCTTGGTCTTTCATGAGCTTAATAGAGATCACCCAAATCTCACAGATTGCGACCTTACAACAATCGGGCTCATATAGGTGTATTCATTCAAGAATGTTCTGTAGGACAATATCTTCACTATTTAAAGCCAACTGAATACATTAAGGCAACAACCAACCTGCCATACAGATATCGAGAGTAATGCATCGCTTCTCGAGTGGGTTATAAAAGGTTACTCTCATGCTAACCAATAGTTTGTTTTTCCCAGGTCCTACTTCACGGAATCTCCGATCACATAGGTTGGGTTACTACTATGGAATAGCACATATGGGTCTCATACCCATCTCCTTCGATGCACTGTCTATCACATTACGTGACAGCCCCTTGGTGAATTGATCTGTCAGGTTTTCACCAGTTGAAATATATTCTACTGATATGACTCTGGAGTTTCTCATTATCCTAACAGACTTCAAACGTCTCTTAATATGTCTTGATGACTTCATATTGTCCTTAGAATTATTCACTTTGACTATCACAGTTTGATTATCACAATTCATGAGGATTGTCGGCACAGGTTTCTCGACAATAGGCAAGTCCATCAAGAGCTCACGTAGCCAATTGGCCTCAACTATAGCTGTATCTAGTGTGGTAAGCTCTGCTTCCATGGTAGACCTCGTCAAAATGGTCTGTTTCCATGATCTCCATGAAACAACAGCACCACCAAGAGTAAATGCATATCCACTCGTGACATACAGCTCATCAGCATCAGATATCCAATTGGAATCACTATAGCCTTCTAGTACTGCTGGATATCCAGAATAATGAATTCCATAATCCATAGTACCAACTAAATAGTGCATTACCCGCTCAAGCGTACGCCAATGATCATCTCCCGGACAAGAAGTAAACCGGCTCAGTTTGCTCACAACAAACGAGATGTCAGGCCTAGTAGCACTAGCTAAATACATAAGTGATCCAATAATCTGAGAATATCTTAATTGGTCTCTACCAATTCTCTTATTCTTTCAAAGGATCAAGCTGGGATCATAAGGTGTTGGAGAAGGCTTGCTATCCTTGTAACCAAAACGGTTCAAGAGCTTCTCAACATAATGAGATTGCGTAAGAGTAATCTCATTCTCTCCTTTGATTAGCTTGATGTTCAGGATAACATCAGCCTTACCCAGATCCTTCATATCAAAGCTTTGGCATAGAAAAGTCTTGACCTCATTGATCACGTCAAGATTTGTTTCAAAGATGAGTATGTCATCAACATACAAGCACAGTATAACTCCCAGACCCCTATCATGATGGTAGTAAACATATTTATCAGCCTCATTGACTGAAAAGCCTGCTGATAGAAGTGTTAAATCAAATTTCTCATGCCACTGCTTAGGAGCTTGTTTCAGACCATACAAAGACTTCAACAACTTACACACCTTGTCTTCTTGACCCTTTATGACAAATCCATCTGGCTGATCCATATAGATTTCCTCATCCAACTTTCCATTAAGGAAAGCTGTCTTAACGTCCATCTGATGAACGATAAGACCATGTGAGGCAGCCAGAGCAAGTAATACACGAATAGTGGTCAATCTAGCAACAGGTGAATAAGTGTCAAAGAAGTCTTCGCCTTCTTTCTAAGTATAACCCGTAGCCACAAGCCGAGCCTTATACTTGTCAATAGTACCATCAGGCTTAAGCTTTTTTTTTGAACACCCATTTACAACCCACAGGTTTGCAACCATATGGTCTGTCGACAACTTCCCAAGTTCTATTAGAAAGAATAGAGTCCATCTCACTATGGACAACTTCTTTCTAGTCATCTGCATCAGAAGATGCATATGCCTCTGAAATGGTTCTAGGAGTGTCATCCACAAGATAAACAGTGAAATCATCACCAAAAGACTGTGCAATCCTTTGTCTCTTGCTCCTCCTAGGAGCTTCACTTTCAATCTCCTCATGGATTGGTTCAAGTGTTTGTTCAGCATGATCAGAAAATGCACTAGATTCAGGAGTTGTTTCAGCAATCACATCAGAAGATAATCTAGACATGCTATGTAAATCTTTCATAGGAAATATGTTCTCAAAGAAAGTAACATCACGAGACTCCATTAATGAATTAACATGAACATCAGGCACCTCGGATTTAACCACTAAAAATCTATAGGCAATGCTATGATGAGCATATCCAAGAAAAATACAATCCACAGTTTTAGGTTCTCACTTACGCTTCTTGTTGATTGGTATGTTAACTTTGGCCAAACAACCCCATGTGCGTAAGTAAGAGAGCGATGGCTTTCTACAAATCCATTCATCATATGGCGTCTTCTCCTTATTCTTCATGGGAACTCTATTTAGGACATGACATGATGTCAATAAAGTCTCCCCCCACCATGCCTTAGATAATCCAATCGTGTCTAACATGGAATTAACCAAGTCAGTCAAGGTGCGATTCTTTCTTTCGGCAACCCCATTTGATTGGGGAGAATAGGGAGGCGTCCTCTCATGTATCATACCATGTTCCGCACAGAATAAGTCAAACTCATTTGAGAAATACTCGCCACCACGATCGGACCTAATTCTTTTGATCTTTTTCTCTAGTTGAGTTTCAACTTCAGCCTTATAAATTTTAAAGTAGTTTAGAGCCTCATCTTTTATTTTTAGCAAATAAACATAGCAATATCTAGTCGCATCATCAATCAAAGTCATGAAATATCTTTTTTCACCTTCAGTCAATATACCATTCATCTCATAAAGATCTGAATGTATAAGTTCTAGCGGTGCTAAGTGTCTCTCCTCTGCAGCCTTGTGAGGCTTTCGAGATTGCTTAGATTGCACACAACTTGAGCACTTAGAACCTTCGACAATGGAAAAATTCAGAATTAAATTTAAGCTGGAAAGTCGAGACATAGAACCAAAATTTAGATGACATAAACGTGAATGCCAAACACTAGCATCACTCTCATTAACACCATCACAAATATAGTTCACAGACTTCTTGCAATAATCTGAAAGGGAAAAGCGGAACAAGCCTCCGCACTCTTAGACACGACAACTTTATTCAACTCAAGCACTACCTTAAAACTATCCCTACACAAAAGGGAGCCACTAATGAGATTCTTCTTGATGGAAGGGACATGCTATACGTTCTTCAATTGGACAATCTTCCCCGAAGTGAACTTCAGCTCGACCGTGCCAACACCATGAACAGAAGTATGTGACCCATTCCCCATTAGGACGGAGGAATCCCGGGCGACCTGGTAAGAAGTAAACAAAGAAGCATCAGCACACACATGAACATTAGCACCAGTTAATTTCTCTGGCCTCAGTGCATCAACAAATCCAGCCATAAAACTAAAGTGACTACAATAAGGTTTTTGGATTGTTGGATAAATTAGCACTTTTAATTTTATATTAATCCAGAAATAAATCATAAGCATGATTAACAGATTACATGATGAACTAGACAAGTATACGCAAGATCTAGACAGGTCTATAAGGCCAGACAAAAGCATAGCATCTACCATACTAGCAATATCCATCATAGATAAATAGATCACGAAAGCTAGTATGAAAGACATGATTTGATATGAGAGTACATATGTTTCCTTCTGTACTGGATAGAGGAGGCGGTGATGACGCGCAGCACCGTCACGTTGTTGGCGACGGCGGGTGAGACCGACACGACGACAAGGAAGACGAGCCGTGGCGACGAGCTTGACGAAGACGAGGAAGCGATCGAGCAGTCGTGCATAGCGCTTCCTAAAAATCTTATTCGCCCTCTCCTAGTGCAGGATCGCAGTGGACGACGGTTCCGGAGACCTGCTCTCCCGTTCGCCGGTGCACGCCGACGATCGGGATGGAGAAGTCTTGGCGGCGCAACAGTAGTGAGAGGCAAAACCCTAGGCAATTGCGTGATTTGATTTGCGGCGATACCCGTATGTATTTATAGGGAGGAACCGCTAAGGTTGGGCGTCCCGCAACCGAGTCGGTTACCATATTAATACGTCGGTTTCCATAACCAAATATATGGAACACGCAGCAAAAAAAAGTACAAAAGGAAGTCGTGCCCCCGCAAGGCAAGGAACCGAATTTCGGTCACGCCCCACCCCGCCCGGCGAGGCGAGGCGAGGCGAGGCGAGCGAGCGCGCGCGTGTGTTCTTCTTTCTTCTCATCCACACACTTGCAAGAGATGCTAGAGCAAACAACCTTATAAGTTGGACTCCCTCCACCTCCACTAGCAATATGGGACTAAACCTTTGCACTCCTACCACTCATGAATGGGCCTTTAAGATTTTTCAGGAATTATTGTGAATGTTAATGGGCCAAGCCCATATAATTCTAACACCATATGCTGGAGTCTGATGTCAATAGCAAGCGTCCCATGGTCAGTCCACAAGATGAGAGGAACTACAAGGCCCGGTCGAAGATAAGATGGATCCCTCACCCTCAAGGGTGGGTGAAAATTAATGTGGATGGCGCCTTCTCCACAGAATCATGCAAAGGGGGAATCGAGGTGGTGATTAGAGACAGCGAAGGTCAGGTACTGCTATCGTCATGGAGAGTTATTTTTAAAGCAGATTCAGCAGAGGAGGTTGAAGCTCTTGCATGCAAAGAAGGCGTTCAGTTAGCGGGGGAATGGGTTCATATGTCAGCAATCCTAGAGACAGTCTAACATTAGCTAAGACTTTGATGTGTAAGGACCCATGTCGATCCTGCCTGTGCTTCATAGTCATGGAGATTAGAGAGGCTAGCAGTAGTCTACCCGAGATTGTGGTCCGGGCAATTAAGAGAGAACAGAATGGTGCCGCTCACGAACTCGCGCAACTGGCGAAGCGGACAACGCACACGGCGGTGTGGCATTCGCATATCCTCGGCTGTATTGAGCAATTGGTTGCTCATGATTGTAATCCGTCATCTGAGTAATCAATAAAATTCTCTCTTATTCACAAAAAAAAGGAAAGCATTCATCTTTCACATTGTTGCAATCAAGTTGCGGCACTTGACAACATATATTCATTCCAGGTCCTTCCATCATTTATAATCTTCCACAAAGGTTCTTTGTGGATGTTTTTTATTTGTTGAATGTGGATTAACCCTTAGTAGCACAAAACTTATACTAAAATAATCAGGTGAAAATGGAAGAAAATATACACGTTTTCAATGTTAATGCTTCTTCTTTGTTTTTAGATTTTGGTTATCTATCAATGACCTTTTAGTCCTTATATCTTTTTTGTCTGTATTTGCAACCATTAAGAACAGAAGCAATCTATTTGAACCACAAGAAATATATATGTTGAACAACACATGTTTTCCATACATAAGTTGAAGCAGACTCCAAGATAAATTCATATTTATTTATAAAAATAAATTATCTATATAAACAATAAATTTTCTTTTTTCTTAAAATCTAGTCATCAGGATAAATATTTGTAGCAAAACAAATGGAGGCCAGTGCCATGTATGCAAAACCAGAGTCCATACAATATGCAAATGCGAGATACTGGGACTGTGAGTCCGCCTGCAGGTCTATAGATTGTAAATACTAATAATAAATTGGGTATTTTGTGAAACTTGTAGCACTGAGTGACAAACATTATCAATGCAAAGATCCTAGATATAGCTTGGTTGGCCACATTTAGGCCTGATGCTGAGCCAATTCAACTCGGCTCAGTCTAGCTCGAAAGTAAACTAAGATGGCTCGACTCGGCTTGTAATAATTCAAATGAGCTAGAATGCTAGCTCGGCTCGGCTTGATACGAGCTAGAGCCAACTCCTTTAGCTCATAAGCTTATGTAAGGACCGAAGTCATACCGAGAGGGGGGGAGGGTGAATCGGTAAACCAACCACGAATTCGTATACTTCAATTTCATATCATTAATACTAGTAATTCTTACAACCTAATAATTCTAGGAGGTCAAGACCCTACACATGCTAGTGTTCATAATAAGAGCAAATGTGAAAGCTAAACACACTAGCCTATGCAAGCCACAATTTAACCTAGTCACTAGAGCACGTAAAGAGGGGTCAAGGAATGCTCATGATTTTTTTTCCGAGGTCTCGGAAGGATGGCATCTTCCCCTACTCCTCGTTGGACCACTCCCGCCAGAGTGTCGGTCCCTCCCGCCACCAAGTGGAATTCTCGCACATGAGCCCGCAATCACTCACCATAAACTAAGAGTAACAACCTAGATCACACCCTCAAGGACACCCTGGTCTTAGATGTGTATAGATGTTCAATTAAATCTCTCTAGCACTCTCAAGATATCCAATATCCTCTCCTAGTGCTCCTCTCTCTTTCTCTTGGCTCTTACCAAATGCTCTTAGGTATTCCACTGGACAAGAGAGGTCTCCAAGACCCCAGCAACGAAGTTATATAGGCTTCCAACCTTAAACTAGTCGTTGCTCCACGAAATCAACTTTCTAGGCCTACCGACCGTACAGTCCGGTCACTCCTTGACCAGACCGTCCGGTCTCCTCGGAAACGGATCCTACAGAGCCGTTGACTCTCTGCCCACTACTGAAATCTCATCTCACCGAACCGTCTGGTCAGTAGACCAGACCATTCGGTCTGTCCATCTCCTGCGATTCCAGAGAACACTCATTTCTGCTCCTTCTATCCAGACTCTCATCCATATAGACTGGACCATTCGGTCTCTATGGGCCTTCGCACAAACAGACTCCTCGCAGACTGCTCTCTGATCTCCTACTGACCGTACTGTCCGGTCTCCTCTGACCCCTCTGTCCGGTCACTCTATGCAGAAGCTAAAACTTCTTGTCCTCGCTTGACCTCGTTTCCCGGCTTCTTCGAAGAGCTCATTGGCTTCTCCACTGTCACCCAGTGCCTGTGATTTCACTGAGCATCCACACACATCACCGACTAGCATAACCTAAAGAGACATGACCTAGACCCCCTTGACAGTCCGATTTTTCCTATGGACTCAAAGCCCTAACAATAAGACAGGTGTTCCAAACACTTGCTCAATAGCTTGTTCTTAGCCTTGATCCATCTTCTTCAACCCTTGAACTCCATCAAGCTCATCAAGCCTTCATGTTTGTGGTCATTGTCATCCATCGCCAAGGCAACCATCATCATCAATAGGATTTATAGTAGAGTTTAGAGATAATATCTGCATAGACAATACTCATGTAGATATTAGCCCATAATTTTATAGTTGTCATTAATCGCTAAAACATTCATACCTCAGGGATCTAATCATCAATGATCATGAAGCTTACAACTTAACATATAATGAATATATAGATAAGAAAAAATAGTTTTAATGTTTATAATAATTAAGTTTTTAAGTAATATTCATATTTAACACTAAGTTTATTTGAGACCATAACTAAATATTCAAAAACATAAATAGATAACTAAGTCGCACTAGGTTTCAAGTCCTGATTGCTCCATTCGTAGCCATCAAGCTTGTCAGTTTATCACCATAGATGGTATATAAATTGGACTAAAACAATACGTGACGATTTGGGTTGGATCATGCACTCTTTGCGCTAGAGCTTCTCTAATGGCTCATATTGCTTGCGAGCCACCTCGAGCTGGCTTGATAACATTTCGGACTGAACACATGAGTTTGGCTCGCTTGAAAATCTCCCAAGCCGAGGCGAGTTGAATTGAGCCAAGAGCGAGCCGAGCTAGCTTGCGAGTTTCAAGTTAAACGTCTAGACCTAGCCACAGTCATCATGTGTCAAGATTATAATAAAATAATAATTTATGCTATATTGTATTCATATCTATTTAAAAATCTCTTTCATTTTATACAGCATATAATCTAATGAGCCTACAAAATACACCTATACAATTATTTTTGAAGTATTTAAATTAAAGGCTAGATTTATAGGGGCACAATACAGATGATATATCTAAAATTCTTCAAATAATACAGTAGAGCGCGGCGTTGCCGTGCGATAATTCTAGTCTATCAACCATTCAACTATGTATATCAAGCTAAGCTAACGACTCTAGTCAGGTCACACTCTTTTAGCTGCAGATATACGCGCTCTCCATGCTATACCATCAATAGTACTACTAGTCATCTAAAAGTCTACTATAGGCAGCACGTGAAATACTGACAAGAGGTGTATGTATCTAAACCAAAAACACAACTAATTCATGGAACACCGTAATTGGCAAGCCAACTTTTGATATGAAGGTTTGCTGTGTGATTAATCTCTGATGTGCTGCAGATTGAAGAAGCGTAGCTACGTTCGGACCCAGTTGTCGGGACCCGGGTTTGGACAGCTAGCTCTTCAAGATCATCTTAGAACCAGACCTTGAAACTGGGTACTTGGCACCGTTCTGGAAGCTTCCGGCCTATTGGAATGAAACAAGCACACGAAAGGAACTTTGAATGTGCCACCCATTATTCTTGCAGCAAAAAATAGGTGATCCCCAACCATCCGTGGATCCCAGCCGAGAGTACTGTTGCGGTCAAATGGGCCACCTTCTACCTAAGACTTGCGGCCCTTAATGCCAGTTTGCGTACATACCTTGCTTTCAAATTCTTTTCTTTTCATGCTTGCATAATTTGTGCGAGAGGTTCAACATGGCTAGAAACTTACCTAATTTGTAACGAGTATTTCACCTAAAACAAAGTATCTTAGTGGATGTAATGAACCTGCGATGCCTAATTAACAAAATGAAGTCTGGACGCAAGCACCGTAGCAGCAAATGTTTCGTCTCTGTAGGCAGTTTATTGTAGATGCGTACAAATTTGTTCTTTGAACAACGCATCTACCTAGCAGAGCATAGTTGTCTCAAAGTACTTCAAAAACTTAGTAATACGCAAGGAGAATAATAAGGGGCCAATATGCGATTTCTTAACGGCAACCGACACAGGTTACCTTCTTTTATTCAGTTGTTCTCAAAATGTTACAACATTAATTTCCATTACACAGGATTCCCTTGGATGCTGGTATAAAGAAATTGCAGCACGATTGTCGCAGCAATGCTATCTTTTTTTTTTAACGGAACCGGCACGAGATTGTTGCCGTTTTCATTAATTAAAGGAGTTACAGAGTTGCCGTAGAGGGCGTAGAATTACAAGAGCTTAGACGCTCACGTCTCAGAAAAAAATTCACAAAACAAAAACTCAACTCTGTGGTAGCATTTGTGATAGATGTTTAGCTTCAGCAAGGCACCAGATCCTTTCTTCTTCTTTGATTTTGGCAATCAGGGAGGTTGTTGGGAGTTCTTTGTGTCGGAAGATGCATGCGTTACTTTCATTTCAGATTTCCCAGTTGATGAGTAGGATAAGCTATCGTAGGCCTTTTCGTGATACATTCCTCGAAACCGCCAGCGACGTCCATCATTGGTGTACCGAATCGGCCTGTATCCAATTTAAGGGGTTTAGCTTTGTAATGTTCATCCAATGAGAGATGTCATCCCATATTCGCCTTGAATACCGATAGTCTGATAGCAAGTGGTGTGCTGTCTCCAAGGTGTGCCTGCATAGAGGGCAATACCTGTTGTTTTGCTAGTCACGTATTTCTAGTCTGTCTGTCGTTCATATATGGTTCTGGATTACCAGCCAAGCAAAGGTTTTGCATTTAGGTGGCGCCCATGCCTGCCAGAGCACCTTATCATATGTCGTCCGAATGCATCCGATGAATTATGCTCTGTATGCAGAGGAGGTTGTGTCTTGCTCTGTGCTCGTAAGCTTTCAGGTGACATCGTCCTCCGTGTTCTCGTCTAGCTGAATGTCCTACACGAGGTTCCATAGCTTGAATGGTTATTCGATGTGTTGGGCTGTTATGTTTGTGTGTAGGTTAATATCCCTAATCCATATGTCTGGTGTAGTGCCTCTTTGACCTTCCTTTGCTTTTTTTTGGAGATTTGATATATCATCAGTGCTATTTCTTTTTGTCTGCATCCACTGATCCAGGTTGAGGACCAGAAATCCATTTTGGATCCATTCCCCAAAGTTAAGGAGGTGGCGGCTGCAAATAGTAGTCTGTCAGTGTCATCGTAGGGATTTCCAAGTCTAACCCAAGCCTTGTCCACAGACTTCCATTCATGCCAGAGCCAACGAAGGCGTAACTCTCGTGCAAACTTCTCCAGGTTCAAGATCCCTAGTCCTCCATACTCTTTGGGCATGTAGGTCCGCGTCTAATTTACTTTACATTTTCCGCCAGTTAAATTCTCCCCATTTGCCCATAGTAGCTTCTTCATTTACTGGTTCAGCTCCTACAGAATCTTGTTTGGTACTTTCATCGTTGCTAGGAAGTATACCGGTTGCGATGTCATCACTGATTTGACTAGAGCCGCTCGTCCTGCAAGACCCGCGTTTTCCCCCCTCCATGTCATCATTCTTCCCATTGCCTTATCTCCCAGCGGTTGGTAATGTATCTTACGTAGTCGTCTTACCGATAGTGGAAGGCCTAGATACTTGAGGGAAAGTTTTTGCGTGTGGCCGCCACCCCGTCTAGAACTACATCCAAGTCAACATTTTCACATCTGATTGGCACGATCATGGATTTCTGGAAGTTTGTTTGTAGGCCCGAGGCTTCTACAAAGTGCCGCAGTATTGAAGCAAGATTTGTGACATCTTCGTGTGTTGGGTTAATGAAAACTGCCGCGTCATCAGCATACATTGAAGTACGTAGACGAGCTTGACTTCCTTTGAGCTTGGAGAGAAGGCCTTGCTCAGTTGCCATGTCTAATAGCTTTTGCAGCGGATCAATGGCTAGGATGAAGAGCAAGGGCGATAATGGGTCCCCTTGGCGTAAACCCCTGTCGTATTGTATTTCTTGTTCCGGGACACCATTTAGGAATATTCTCGACGTGAACGTGGATAAAATAGTTATAACCCAGTTTCGCTATCGTTGTGGGAAGCCGAGGTGTTGCATGAGCACTAGGAGGTAATTCAACGGACTGAGTCGAATGCTTTGGATATGTCAAGTTTAAAGAATAGGATAGGCGTTTTGTTTCTATGAAATCAGCGAGCTAAATTCCGGACATACATGAAATTATCATGGATACTTCTCCCTCTGATGAACGCACTTTGGCTTCCTGAGATTATATTGTTGATGCGTGGGGTATGCAATGTTAAATTTTGATTAACTCTACAGCACTACTGTATCATGGCTCAGCGAGATCAATTTAAATTGTCAGGACCCGAAATGAGCCTCAGGACATTTATTTAGATTTGTACTAGTATTTATTTTTATGTGACTGAAAGTTAACTAAATTTTTTAATATTTAGATTTGTACTAGTATTTATTTTTTTTAAATTATGTGTATTAGTAAGAGGAGAAAACAATCTCTTAAATTTATTTGTATTAGTGAAACCAGCAATTTTCTAAACTAGGCAGGGCTCTCCGTGTAAGCCCGTTGAAAACACGATATTCTCAGCAAATGGACCCGTGATATCAAAATTTTAATGCACGCCACCAATACAGGTTGGAACGCTAATGCAGCATAATAATAAAAATATTCTCACCAAAAACTATATAAAAATGCAGTGAGAAAAAACAATAAAATAATATTCACGAAGAAGACAAGAAATCAACCCTTTTAATAGCCGATCTCAGCGTCGTCGCCGGCCTGCGAAACCCCCTTTCTTGTTTAAGCCCAAGTGGGGGAAGAGCCAGAGAGCACGAGCGCCCAAGATCCCGGGCTCCGTGGCCGCAGAGCATCCTCGAGATCTTTGCTGAGGCGGCACTGAGGGATCCGTCATGGCGTTGAGGGCGTCTCCGGCGTCGCCGTTGCCGTCGAGCGCGCGGGGAAGGAGAGCCTATGGGGCGTCGCCGGTGGTGGCCATGGCATCTACCCTTAACAGGTGAGTGGATCTCCTTTGCCTCTTGAATGGGCTACTGTTATTCTGGTCTGATCCGTGGCGATGACCAAGCTGGTTCCTGGAAATGATCTTTGTGCTGCGGGGGATTCGTGATCTTTGGGTTAGTGGGCGGGATTCGTGATCTGGGCTATAGGCCAAAGGTAAAAAAGACTGCCTTAAAATGGATCGAATCAAATCTTGGGATTATAATTGTTTAATTTCGACAGATTTGTGCTCGGATAGTCGGGTTGTCTCATTCTTCTCTTGCGAATCTCGGTTCCTGCTTGCGACCATTTTCGCCACAGCAGTCAGTGATCCGCCCTTGCACGCGTGCCATGCGGAAATTAGTCTCAGCCTGTTGACATCTCTACTTATTCAAATCAGCTGATGACGATAGTGGTCGTGAATTTGACTGACAATTGGTTTCTTCGTAATTTAAATCTAAATTTTTATCAATTTATAACAACTGAAATCCCGGTCCTCTTTACCTCGACGGTAATATATTTCTTTTACAGCGGTATTATTTCGTCAACTTTTACTCCTATGGTAATGATACTGAGATTCCGCGCATAGAGGTAGCACTGATTCATGCGTTATCACGAATAATTTCAACATGTAATGATGAAATCCACATGTTGAAATCGTGAAGTATATGCATCAAAAGGAATAAGTGATTAAGAAATGAATAATGAATTGATATAGATGTATGGTTTGTTGTCAATCACAATCAGTGACGGAGCTTGGTAACAAAACCAAGGGGGGGGGGGGGGGGGCAGTAGTGATAATCAGGAATGAAATACAACAAAAATCCCTAAGTAAGCACTGTTTATTAAGAGATCTGCAAACCGGGGGGGGGGGGGGGGTGCTGGCCTACTTTGGCCTGCACTAAGCTCTGTCCCTGATCACAATCTTTTTTCTTTTTGATTTTAGCTTTTTACATTGTCAAGTTACCCCTAATTGTGACATTAGCGCTGTAGCCCACCTTTTTGATAAACATATGCCACAACAACAACAAAGTCTTTTGGTCCCAAACAGGTTGGAGTAGGCTAGACATGAAACCCACAAGAACCAACATAAAAAGACAAATGAAAGTAAGAGAAGGCAGAAGAAAAAAGACAAGGAAAAAGGTAATAGACCAAAAGGAAATGGTAGAAAAGGTGAGGCAAGCATATGCCACTTATGCGAGGTAAATTGTATGCTTGAACTGCTTAAGGAGAAGCGGTAGGTTTTTCTAGGTGGACCTTTTATGCAAAGATAAGCATTTCAATGCTTTATCGGAGGAAGTTGTATATGTGTTGCATATGGTTCCTGACTTATTCAGCAAATTTCTTAGTCCCTATAACTTTTTTCCAAAGAACTCATGGAATTCCACTCTAGAGATCTAGTGATACATAATTTCTTGCGATTACATTTTTGTGTTTGACTCTATTTTATATACCCCATTGCCAACTGTTTCTTTTTTCTGATTAAATTATGTTGCTTTAACCAGGGTCAAAACTGTCAAGGAGCCCTATACTCCTCCACGTGAGGTGCATCTCCAAGTTACACATTCACTACCGACCCAAAAGAAGGAGATCTTTGATTCACTTCAATCTTGGGCCAAGGAAAACCTGCTGAACCTCCTGAAGCCAGTTGAGAAGTCATGGCAGCCACAGGACTTCCTACCAGAACCTTCTTCTGATGGGTTTTATGATGAAGTTAAAGAACTTAGGGAGCGGGCAAAAGAAATACCTGATGAATACTTTGTTTGCTTAGTTGGTGACATGGTTACTGAGGAAGCCCTACCTACCTATCAAACTATGCTCAACACCCTTGATGGGGTCCGAGATGAAACTGGTGCGAGTCCGACCACTTGGGCTGTTTGGACGAGGGCATGGACCGCTGAAGAGAACAGGCATGGTGATCTCCTTAATAAGTACATGTACCTCACTGGACGGGTTGACATGAAACAAATTGAGAAGACCATACAGTATCTGATTGGTTCTGGAATGGTGAGAACTGTTTTATACTTTTGAGGAAATTAGTATCTGTTTCTTCCTTCTTCTTTTATCTGTAGCTTTTAATGAATCAATAAGTTACTAACATTTTTATGTAACAGACATGAGCAATATTTGTGCTGTTAAATTGACAAATCACTGGGTCGAAGTTATAATTTGCAGTTGATATTTTGGTTTGACTGGTTGAACATAGCCATGAGTAAGTAATGTAATCCTTTTTTGTTCTTATGCAGGACCCTGGAACTGAGAATAATCCCTATTTGGGTTTCCTTTACACATCATTCCAAGAGAGAGCAACATTTGTATCTCATGGCAATACCGCGAGGCATGCTAAGGAGTATGGAGATCTTAAGCTGGCTCAGATATGTGGTACCATAGCAGCTGATGAAAAGCGCCATGAGACAGCTTACACCAAGATAGTAGAGAAGCTCTTTGAAATCGATCCTGATTATACAGTGCTCGCGTTTGCTGACATGATGAGGAAGAAGATTACAATGCCTGCCCATCTCATGTATGATGGCAAGGATGACAACCTATTTGAACATTTCAGTGCTGTGGCACAGAGGCTGGGTGTGTACACTGCTAAAGACTATGCCGATATTCTGGAGTTCTTGGTCCAAAGGTGGAAAGTTGCGGATCTCACCGGACTGTCAGGAGAAGGGAGACGGGCGCAAGATTTTGTCTGTACCTTGGCACCAAGAATTAGGAGGTTGGAGGAGAGAGCACAAGCAAGGGCGAAGCAAGGTCCAGTCATTCCTTTCAGTTGGATTTATGATCGTAAAGTCCAACTTTAATAAAAAAATACCAGAGAATGTGATCATATCCTACATCAATTTCAGCTCTTGGGTTCTTTGTTATAAGATAACAGTCTCTAGATTATTTAGCTGGGTAGAATTCAGTTACTTATCGGTCTCGTGCAGAAGTATGTTGTCTTGTAAGTTCGGATGACAGTGTGACCCTGATGAGAGACGTCTGTGAGGTCTGGCCTGCTATGTGAGTGCCGACCATAGCCATTGGCTCCGGTTCCAACTTGGTAAACATCTGTTGTATTAAATATGAGTGTATGTGAACTTGGAGGTCTAGAGGACTTATAAGTTTCAAAGTAATAATATGGAGATTGTACATGGACAAGTTTTGCTTTAGTGCATGATAAGAATCAAACTTTAAATAGCTCTGAACCCCAGATTCCCATTAGCATCTGCCGTTTACTGCATTTTCATTTCCGTTAAATGTTACTCAATACAGTATGACATACGGTGGGTATGTAACTGGATATGAAAAGTGCCACTAGCGGTACTTATCCGCCGTTTCTGTACAAATCAACTGTGAGTGCCATCATAGTATACTAACTGTTGCACATACAAGAAACTATCAGCTCCATCATGTTGGCTTCATATGTGCATTATCTAGCATGAAGATGCTCGAGTTCAAAGAAATGCAGGCCAACTTAGTTATCATACACCTGTAAAATTCGCCAGTTGAAGGTTGCACGAACATATGAATTGACCATGGGGGGCTAAATCCAAAAGAAAAAAAAAATCTAGTCTGATATGCTCGATAAAAATTTTTATGCCTACATATTCCTGAAGAGAATTCCTTCTTGGCCCTAAAAAAGTTCTCTTACTTCCTTGGCCCATTCTGAAATAAACCTCCCTTTCTGGTCTACAACCTATTTTCGATTTCTTCTTTGACCCTTCCATGAGATTTTGTAGTTAACGGTGTTAACTAAGAGATGCAAAGATCATTTTGCCCCTGACAAAATATTTAGCATTTAATAAGTCTATATATGTCAGATTGAGCGTTGTTTTATTTCATAATTGCAAACAAAATCACAAAAAAGTATCCGTGCACTATTGTTTCACCATGAAAGCAGTATTCTTTATTTCATAATTGCAAAACAATATTTTTGCATTATATTTTCATCATAAAGCAATGTGTTTATGCCAAAAAAAAAATTGATCCGACATGTGAGGAGTAAAATAGCTTCATAAAAAAACATAAAACAACGTGCCTCCACATGCACCATTTCATACATGGAATTTCGGTTCAACAAAAGTAAGGTGTACACGTTCATTCACGTACAAAAAAGCTAATCGACTTGCATTATATAGAAAGGAACAAAGCCAGGAGGTATGGTCCTTAACCAGAAGAGTGGACGGCATGGAGCTCTGACTGCAGCTCTCGAACGAGGATCTCTTCAACAGAATCTACAAATCTCACAATATGTTGCCGAATCTGCAGCTCCAATCCATTGGCCAGTTCCTAGAACCCAGAAGATCAAGAACGTATAAAGACCATGCTAAGCTGAAAATCTCATTCCTTGTCTATTTGAGAAAAAAAAAACTAAGATCAGCAGAAACTTTAGTGTCTTCAGAAATATAAATTTTTACCCGAATTTGCAACAAATTAAGATGTGCTCTGTTGAGAAACGGAAATTATACACGACAGTTATATTTCCATGCTCCGCTCCACCTGCATACTACCTTCCCTCATGCAATTCTTTTCTTACCTTGGTTTTTTCAAGCAAACTTGAAGTTATATTCGTTGGATGGGTCCCTGAATTGCAGATTGAGATTAACTTGAGACCATAGGAAGACAGTGGCCAGTCTGCAGATGTCTTTATGAAGAGATCAATCCCACAAACCAAGTGAGCTACAATCGTCTCCTCTTTGTCAGAGTACTCAAAGGAATGCCTGCATGAAAAAGAATGAATTTGCTCCAATTAAAAAGTTATATGTTGAATACTACTACCTCCGGATTTAAAATGTTGATGTTAGAACATTATTTTTAGTTCAAATTTGCATGAATGATCATGTTCTAACGATAACAAAAAAAAAAAGTCTGGAGGGAGTACATATCATGACAATAATAGTAAATACAGCGAAGCAATGATTTAGAGAATGTAAAAAGTTCCATCACAATAACACAGATTGATTTTGAGGATGTAAAAAGGATTCATAAACATGCATCTATTTCTTGAATATTTTGATAAAGGTCAGAACAATAATGACATATATGCCAATTTCACATTGAAAATTCAAGGAACAAGAGAGCAAGATTCCTTGCAGTCAAAGGTTTCATCGACAGTATATTTACATACTCCTTACAAGTTACAACAATGCAAGCTTCAACAACAATTGGATAGACATAAACTACTGACAAATTACTCATGCAAACCTGCATATGGACAATAATGTCACCTGGAATTATTAGCGTTATTCACCAATGATCGCCTTAAAGCGTTCACTATAATGCGGTGCTGAATTTGTTTAATTAGCCATCCCAAGGTTGTAGAAGAGATCACCTCCCTGAGAAGCAGTAAAAACTTTCAGAAAGAATGCATTGAAGAGAATATAGGGTAGTCAAATAACACTGCAATTTCTATTTTTCAGAAATTCATTTAAAATAATAACACCAGAAAAAGCAAACTAACATCAAATCTTAGCTTAACAAGTCCTATATTATTTCAATAACAGCCAAGTATGACAAGGGAGGAGCTGAAACTCCATAGTACCTGGAGGACTTGAGCATTTCAATCAGTATATCTACACATACATCATTGGGAGAGATCTGAAAATCACAGAGGACACTCAAACACATATACGAAACAGAGTTCCTTAAACATAAAAAATCGCAAAAGAAGGCCATAGTAGTTTTTTTTTTATGCAAAGGCCATAGTAGTTACAGAGCCCAAACACGAATACAATAAGAAAATGTTATAAGATCACCTGCACTTCCTTCAGTTTTATAATTCCGTCGCCAAGTTCTATTAGCAACTCATGATCTGAAACAAATGAATCAACAGCACAATCCATCTTGTGTTCATAGGCTAAAGAGTCTGAGGTCAGTATAGGTGCCCTCAGGAACATCCGGAGACAGTTGTCTTTAAAGTCTAAGATCTTTGCTCCCGAGGGCAATAGCATAGATTCAAGTTTCCATATTTCATCAGCTCTGGATATAGACAGGTTGATGCGTCAGAAGAATTTCATGTATTCATGGCATATTACACTTAATAAATTATAAATACAGGACGCTGCACTGAACTGCTCGTAATTAAATAGTCAATAAACTTTATGGGTCTACAGCATATGCAGAAGATAACAATTTAGCGCTTGCTAACTTTCAGCTGACTGAAAGTTGGTGTTCCTTTCAATCAACTCCCTGAGTCATTGGATCTAAATCCAATGGTTTACAATTATATACAAATAATCCTACAAAAGAAAAATCAAAATACAAAGTAACTCACCATCGATTGAAGCCTAGGAAATATGAACAATTTAATACCTGTGAGGTGATAATTGACAGACCATGCACAGGTAGTTTAAGGGGAACTTCTTGGGTTCATGTAAGTAGAGAATGAAGATGTATACAGAAGAAAACCAATAATGAACTTACTACCAGACTCAGGTGGTACTTACATAAAAAAGTTGCAGCAGAATATATATGGGCAATAGTGTTGTACGCAAAGTTCTAGCAAGAGATTTTGGAAATGAATGTGGAAATTACACTGCATTTTTCACCATAGTGATCTTAACTTACATGCATCATGTTATTCAAGAATGCAATCAGGGAAAACAAGAAACAATAGATACGACAAATAGATTTACTGAAGCAGGAAAAATATCAAGTTTTCTTCTCTTATAATGCATTCCAAATAATTTTAAACTTTCTTTCAAGAATAACATAAAGAGAAATTCGTTCATGGAGAATCTAAGAAACTTCATTGTTATGCATGAAATTGATCGATTTTTTCCATCACATGGTGGCACTAAAACCAAGTAGACAATGCAACGCATAGTTAAAAGAATAATTGTAAAATCACAATTCTATGACAGTGAAACATATGGCGATATAATGTTCAAGGCAGTACCATTAAATCATGTTATTCCCGGCAGTGTTAACATAGGAGCGTAAGAAATTTAGTTCATGCTATTAGTGTTAACTTAGGTGTCAAAAACTTTAAACTACTACTAGAAGCAGTGCATGAAAATTTGGCTCCTCATGTGCAATATAAGAACAAGCACAGAAATGTGTTACCTTTCCATATCTTGAAACAATTTAAGGTCCATCTCACTTTTTTCTATTTGCTGATCAAGCTTCAGCACCTACAGAACAAATCAAAAGTAACAGTCTTTAAAAAAATATGGAACATGAGCTGATATTTTATCAAATTGTGTCCGGCGTGCATCATGATGCTAGGATGACAGAAGCATGTCAATCATGGAACATATAAGCAAACCTCAAATTTGTAGTCATTGTCAACAATGCTTTGACTTCTGCATGAATCAGTTGAGTCCGGTAGTTCATTAATTGGACTTGCTTCATAATGGCTCAAATCCTACAACACGAAGGACAGAAGACTTTAAATATATTCATATAACCAAAATTAATTCTTGAAAGGATGATCAAACTTTTAATTTGACATGAGGAAAGTTAAATAAATTTCCATTAGCCTTAGATTCAGAAAAAGATGAATTCAATTCAAAAAGAAAAGGGGACAAGACAATATGGATATTGAAGCCACATGCACTTGAAGTTAAAACTGTATCTGTATAGCTGAAACGGGCCTACATGAGATTCTACTAGACAAAACAACAGAAAGATGAAAATCCACAAAATACAATTTCGGGATTAAAAGCTGTCCAGGTCTATTTTGTCCCCTGTGAAAATCATAAGACATAATATTGGCCTCCAGATCACAGAAACAGCCCTCCTTTGCACTCACGACACGCTCAGCTCGGCTGGACACAAAATTCTGAACACAAAGGGTGTGATTGGTTAGTTGTATGGGATTGGGCCAGGCTCCTTTATCGGGCCAGGTTGAGTGTGGACAGGCTAGAGAGATGCAAGAGAGGGTGATTGGTTGTGTGCATCACGTGAGAATGGATATGAAGAGATTTTGTTTGGTTGAGTGCATCAGATTATTGAAACATAATTTAAAGACATCAAATGTTGTGAAAGAATTTTTTAAAAAAAAATAAATTTGTCTTATTATAATATATTAACAATTATATGATCTTAATCAACTTAAATATTGACTAATATTACCTAATCCACACTAATCACTCACTAATAATCTCATTAACACAGCCTGCATGAGGAGGGAAGTAGGAATTGGGCTTCCCTATGGAGCCTGGCCAGGAAAGGAATCTTGCATCTGTTCAGGCTGGTTGCTTTATTCATGCATGCAACCAAACACATAAATTTTAAAAGATTCTGCATCGGTTGAGGTTGGCTAAGGCTCATGCAGCTAGCCAATCACGCCCAAAGAATTTTGTGTGCAGCCGAGCTGAGTGTGTGTGAGTGTGTTGTGACTTGTGAGTGCAAAGGAGGGCTGGTGCTCTGAGCTGAGGCCAACATAATAATGTAGCAACTTACCAGACGATACTTAGTTTGATCTCATCTCTTTATCTGAGCATGTTTTAAGTCAAATAATTTAACAAACCAAACTAATTTTTAGCGGCTATACCATAGCAAGTGTACTAGCAATACCACATAAAATGGGAACAAATGCAGTGTAAAGACAATATGGTTTCTACTTTATTGGCAATATCCTGAACAAGTCACATGTCGTAAGAATTCAAATGTCTGGCCAATCTCATCATCCTCTTATTTTGTTTAGATAAGAAATAATTGGCTAAAGCCAAGAATAGAGTAACAATTCAAGTTTCAACTATCCCTGACAAGAGAAGAGGCAGAGAGCAACCTTTGGATCAAGTTTCCACAATGAAGACTCCAGCTCTTTAATACCAACATCCAGCTGAATCATATCTGTAAAACACAGCAAGCATATATTGCTAGAGTACTCAGCAGACTAGTACCAACTTGAAGGAGCTAGCGAAAATAACCTTTGGTCGTTGTCTCTTCAAGGACAGCAATCTCATCAGCTGCTTTCTGGTTCATTTCTTCCACCACATTTACCTTCGTCCTCAACCATTCCAGGTATGCATCTGGAGTCAATAACAGCAGCACACAATACAGTTGAAATTTCCAATTCAGAAACAAAGGGCCACACTCATAAACCTTTCCTGAGAAGTTTCACAACCACAGTACAGAAAAAAAAAATTGGATTGCCCTTGAACGAATGATTTGTTTATAAGAGCGTACCAAGGTCACCCAAATCGCCACTTGGAATCGCCGCAGAGACAGAGTCCCACTCGTCCATGGCCTCATCAGCCACCTAGACCAACTCCAATAATAATTAAGGGACAAATTATTAACAAGCCCAACAATCTGACCACGGGAATGGTGACGGGTAAACCAAACCGAACCCTAAAGCGACCCAATGGACTGTACTCACCTCGTACATGGAGCTCATACCCCTCCTGGCCTCCGCCTCCGCCCCCGCCACGGGAGCTTCCTCCTCCTCCCTTGCTCGCCGCCACTTCAGGGAGAGCTGCTCCACCCGACTGCAAACAACACGGCAAACAAAGGGGGAAATCCTGAGGAACCAGATCCCTGGAAACGTATCCCCGTGGAAGTGGCGGAGGGGACGCTGTACCTCCGGATGGCAGCCGCGTCGAGGGGCGCCTCCTCAGGGCCCTCCGCCGGGACTTGGCTCACAACGGCGTCCGCCATGGCCGCACCTCTCCGCCGCTCTCTCTCCCGCCTAGAGAGAGGTTTTTGGTTTCAAAACTGAAAACAGGCATAAATCGCCCATGGATTGGGCGATAGGTAGCACTTTTTCTTTTTTCTAAATTTTTACACCTTAACACTTACAGGGAGTCTTAATTAAAAATACTTTTAAATCTTCAAATTTTTTACGTTGTATAATAAATAATGTAACACCCATTTTAGCCTCAATTACACCAAAATGTTTTAGTAATTTAAAAATCCAAATCCAAATATTAGACTAGTTATTAAGCAATAATTAAATCTCTAAGATGACATATCTTTTCTATACAATTCTAAAAAAATTACCTAAATTTATTTTATACTAAGAACTATCAACTCAATTTTTTGTTAGGATTGTGTACTACTCAAATTTTTTGAGATATTTGACTTTAATTCAAACTTAAATTTGAATTTGAAGTATAGATGACCATACTGTGCTTTGATTTCATCTTTGAGCCTATTCGTTTTCATATTGAATATATTACTGCACAAATAAGAGCGTTAAAATAGCTATGTACTTTAAATTTAAATTCAAATTAGAGTTAAATTCAAACATCTCAAAAAAAAATTGACACATACATAACCCTAATAAAAATTTGAGTTAATAGTTTTCAGTATGAAATGAATTAAGGTATTTTTAAAAAAAATTAGAAGAGATATGATGTCTTAGAAATTCAATTATTGCTTAATAGTTAGTCTAATATTTGGATTTGTATTTTCACATTACTAAAATATTTTGAGATAATTGAGGCCAAAATTAGTGTTACAATATTTATTGTATAACATAAAAGATATATAAAAAAATTGGAGGTTTAAAAGTATTATTAATTGAGACTTAGGGAGGTGTAAGTATTAAGGTGTAAAAATTTCAAAAAACGAAAAAGTGCTCCAGTAATATCACCGAAGCATCTGGTGATTTATCCTGTCACTCGTCCAATAGGTGACGGGGCCTTGTTGCCTCGTGATTGGACGACAGGTGTGTTAGTTTTATTAAAAAATTCCGTCTGTTATTTTTATTAATTAATAAAAATTATGTTATTAATAAAAAAAATCTTTACATCATAATCTATCATTGCACTGATGTTTTTTTATTTAAATTTTAAATCACGAAATGAACTTAATAAATTCGAAATATCTTTTTTTAATATTTTATAAAAATATATGTCAATATTTATCAAAATTTTTATAAAACTATGTCAATATTTTTAAAAATAAAGTCAACATTTTTATCATAAATATTGATATAAAATATATAAAATATTGACACAATACAACAAAATACTAACATAGTTTGGTCAAAATGTTAACAAAATTTAATTTTAGAAAAATAAAAAAAATCATATTGAATCTCATTTTATAGAGATAATTCAAACAATACTATGGTTCAAATGGATTTGAAAACAAAGTTATGGTTCAACGAGAAAATACGTTTTAAATTTCGAATTTGTATTTAAATCTTACTTACCAATCCCACGTCAATAAAAGCACCACACGCTCAACTATTACTTCTACTTTCATATCCGTCCGCAGCTCGCATCAGCCATCAAATTAATGTTTTGCACGAATCTTAAAACGATCTACTTACAATCACTCATACACCGCTCTATCTATAGAAAGAAACAAAACGGGGATCTCGCGGACCGGACCGTTCCGTTTGCCCCGAGCCGTTTGTACTTGGTGGGGGCCCGTCTATGCAGGCCCGCTGCCCTATCCAGCAGCACGTGCGCGTACTTCTTCCCTTCCTCTGGCGCCACATCTTCTTCTATCCGAGACAGACTCCTATCTCGTCCTTGCTCCTCTGTCCGGTCCGAAGGAGCGGGAGCGTTGCGGGGGCGACGGCGGAGCTCAGGTTCGGCTCCTAGTTCTCCCTTTCCTCCTTCTTGGACTCTATGCTCCCTTTTCCGGTTGTAGGAATCCTTCACGGCCTTCCATTGTTGTAGTAGTTATACTGACGACACCGAAGTTTCTAACGAACTGTTGTGCAGAATAACTGCTTCAGTTTTGGTCACATCGATGTGATTCTGGTACACTGACTTTTCCTCTTGGCGTTGCAGGCTCAGAGACATGATGTCGCGGCACTGCACGAACCGCGCGGTTCTAACAGGAGGTTCCAGCATCCTTCAGGGTGCAAAATCTAGAGGTACAGGCAGTAGGATTCACGGCGCCGTCAGATTCAACCGGTGCTGCGTGAGAGCTAATCTCTGGAGGAGCAGTCACCTCCGTGTCAAGATTTCACCGTCCGAGGTATCCGTGACTGCTAATATCTCAATACCTAGTGATTGAAGTCAAATCATCTTATTGTACCGCTAAGAACAACAGGATTTTGACCCTGCAACGAACAGATTATAGCGGCCCTGCAAGCGTCTGATGTTTTCAGTAGCGTCGAGAAATGGAGTAAGTTGCAGCTGGTCACCATGACAGGGATAGTGGCATGTGCGATTCTGGTAATCCCCTCTGCGGGTGCAGTCGATGCTCTCAAGACATGCACTTGCCTGCTAAAGGAATGCAGGTATTTCTTACCATTCTCTGGTTGCAACATAATTCTGATGTATTCACCTTGTCACTATTATGAATAAGTGTTCTTTCATTTCCTTGTGCAAAATTAGATTACCTTTTGTGTCTCCAGCTTAGGATACTACTACCTCCAGACTTTAATTGTTGAATTTAGGACAGTGCATGTAGTTCATTTTTGAACTATGAATCCTGTCCTAACGTGAAGAATTAAAATCCGGAGGGACTACATGCTAGGAGCACATCTTTCCTCCATTTTATTGGACACCAATTTTCATGTTCATAACACCTTTCTCTGTTGCAACCGAGTTTTTTCTATTTTTCTAGCTTTTACAGTTCTGACATGTTTACTCTATTCAGCCAGCAATAGTTTGTCAGCTTTGTGTCTGAATTTACATTTAGTCTTTAGATCATTCTAAAGATCCTACTTGAAGCTATGAAGTGCTCATTCACAAAATTTTCATCTTTTGGATGATAATAAACTTAGATTGTTTCATTCACATATTTATTACCTAATCAAAATGTTCTTTCCAGAATAGAGCTGGCCAAATGCATATCCAACCCTTCTTGTGCAGCAAACGTAGCATGTTTGCAGACATGTAATAATCGACCTGACGAAACTGAATGCCAGGTTCTTCTCAGAAACCTTCTCTCCAGTAATATAGTCTGTGAGAAAATAAAATGTTTATACCTTGTTTTTGTCATCACACAGATCAAATGTGGAGACCTGTTTGAGAATAGTGTAGTTGATCAATTCAATGAGTGTGCCGTTTCGCGTAAGAAATGTGTCCCAAAAAAATCTGATGTTGGCGAGTTCCCAGTCCCTGATTCATCCGCCCTAGTCAAGAGCTTCAATATGGCAGATTTTAATGGCAAGTGGTATATTTCAAGTGGCCTGAATCCTACTTTTGACACATTTGATTGCCAGCTTCACGAGTTCCATGTTGAGGGAGACAAACTTGTGGGAAACTTAACATGGAGAATACGTACCCCCGATAATGGTTTCTTCACCAGGTCGGCAGTGCAGCGGTTTGTGCAGGACCCTACACAGCCTGCCATACTCTATAACCATGACAATGAGTACCTGCACTATCAAGATGACTGGTAAACCCTATTTCACAAAAGATATTGTGATCATCAATTTGCATTTGTTCAAATTTAATGTTTTAATGCTTTCTATGTAGGTACATTATCTCATCCAAGGTTGAAAACAAGGAAGATGACTACATATTTGTGTACTACCGTGGAAGAAATGATGCATGGGATGGATATGGTGGTGCTGTGTTGTACACAAGAAGTAAAACTGTGCCTGAGACAATAGTACCAGAGCTAGAAAGGTCAGCAAAAAGCGTAGGTCGAGACTTCTCCACATTCATCAGGACCGACAACACCTGTGGTCCTGAGCCTCCTCTTGTTGAAAGAATCGAGAAAACAGTCGAGGAAGGAGAGAGAACCATCATCAGGGAGGTGCAGGAGATTGAGGGGGGGATCGAGGGGGAGGTTGAGGAGCTGGAGAAGGAGGAGAGGACTTTATTTCAGAGGTTGGCAGAAGGTCTCGTGGAGGTGAAACAGGACGTGATGAATTTCTTGCAAGGATTCAGTAAGGAAGAGATGGAGCTGTTAGATCAGCTGAACATGGAAGCGACTGAAGTTGAACAAGTCTTCAGCCGCGCATTGCCGCTGAGGAAACTAAGGTAGCTCTAGGCACTTCCGGCATGTGCAAAGAGGACGGAGAACACACAGACTGTTAAGTATAGTGATAAAAATATATTCTATTTGCCGAGGCACTACCTACAGTACAGATGGTTGAACAGGCAGTAAACATTTTGAATCCTCTTTTTCTTTCTGTGGTCACAGACTCACAGTATATTCCAGCCTACTTGTAAAGGGTCATTGATTTATGTAACTATTTGCCAAACAAGAACTGGTATAATTTTAAGCTACTTTTCCTAACGTACTTCTTTACAAAAAGGAAACCGTGCTTCCAGCCGGGATCATACTATCTCCTGGGTGTAAGAACAGTTAACTATGTAGCTCAAATATTCAAATGTTCTCTTATATTTATACATCACACAATTCATGAATCTTCCTAAAAAAGAAAGGAAGGTATTTGGACAAGCTGGTTATGCTCAAATCACTCGGGAAGATCAGTATTGCTGAAATGGCAGGGAAAGGACCAAAGGTAAAATTGTGGCACTATGCTTTTCGCCTCTTCCAAGAGGAAAAAGGTCCAAGGTGCTGTTGCAGGGAAAGGACCAAAGGTAAATTGTGCGGCTATTCTCTTCCAAGAGGAGAAAGGACTAAAAGGCTGTTTGGTTGTAGCCCCGGCAACATGCCTGATGAAAAAAGGTGCCTGGTCAACAGAGGAGAAATGCACAGCTCAAAATACGTTTAACCAAAGTAAGTACGTAAATACATTCGTTTCTGTTTTCATTGCTCTCGTCACCATCGACCACCCATAAGCAGTGAAGCTTGGCCAGTTGAATGCCACCTAAGAATCACCGATACGGAGACACCGGTACGGCGATACAATACAGCATTATAGCGATATGCGAGTTTCAAACCAAAACAGTATCGGAGTATCGCCGTATCGCTGTATCGTATCGGGCCATATCAGATACTGGTACGGCAGCCTCCTACGTGTATCGGTGATTCATAGAATGCCACTGTAGATTCAATAACAAGTGTAAGAGGTAAGGCTGTGATCAGTTCTTTGTCTAATTCATTGTTTGGTACCGTGTATCTGTTCGAGATCTTTTATGTTGTTTGTGAGATACTTAAGGTATTGAAAGATATTACCATTTAGATCGTGATCAAGAGAGAAACAAGATACGGAATAAAAAATGAGAAATCCTCCCGTGAAGCTTTTTTTCAAAGCTGGCACTAATCCCAAAGCATCTTGGCTTAATTAAGCGTTTTAGATCAGAACCAAGCCCTGCCCAGCCCCGTAGAAAATTTTGGATGAAACCAAGCGTTGTGCTATCGTGTGCTATCGTCGGCATCGCTCAATTTTCCCGCCGGTCGCCGCGGAAACAAAGGAAAGTCATGAATAACTGTGTGAAAAAGCTGGAAAACACCGCCGGCACGGGTAAATCACGCCTGTTATCGTTTGGCTATTGTACTCCACCAAGCTCGTCTTCCCGTTCTTCCCTATCCAATGATTTCCTTGCGAATGTCAAAATCTTATATAAGTTGCATGCAGCCAGAAACTTGAACGACGGCCAAATCGCTACTAATCAATAGGAACAGTGGACGATGTCTCCTGCTGGATTGAGACTGGAACTTCTTTGTCACCATGAAGAGGCCTCACCGCTTGAACCCCGTACTCTTCATTTTTTTTCTTCGCCAGACGTAAATCAGCGAGGACGATGACTCCGTTGATCCTTCGGGCTGGTCCGGGTTGAACTAGAGTGGCAGGATGGGCCCTCAGACTAGCAAAAATAATGGAAACGTTTAATCAACCAGGATGCTTTAAGATTTGTGCTGGTTTTCCAAACATATATTTCTCATAAAAAATATCATATCAATGACAAGTGAGTAAAATATGGAATTTAGAGGATTTGATTTATTAATTACACCTTCTTCATTCCTTCTCCGTTCGCACTTCGTAGATACTACTTGAACAACGACATCAAGATAACTCGTTGTTTATTCATTTTACTAGTCAACTATATAGTTCCTATTAATTACATATTTTACCTTAGGGACTTGCTAATTTTACATAGTTCCTGTTAATTACAACTTTCAGTCATTTCCTTGAGCCATTAGATCTAGATCCAATAGTTTATAATTATTATACAGATAATCCTACAAAAGAAAAATTAAAATATAAAGTAGCAAACCATTGACTAAAAGCTTTCAATTGATTGAAAGGTAGAAAATATGTTTACCTTAGAATTTAGAGTAGTGATATAGGTCTTAGATCCAATGAGACAAATGCCTGAGAAGGACAGGCAAGAAATCGTCAGCACAGTTGTAATCCTATTATTTACTAAGTTATTTGATTATTTACTGATTAATATATTGATTACTGAGAGTTTGGACTAGGAT
The DNA here is from genome assembly GCA_030378355.1 of Eleusine indica. NCBI lineage: Eukaryota > Viridiplantae > Streptophyta > Magnoliopsida > Poales > Poaceae > Eleusine > Eleusine indica. Next base: position 19,647,930 of record CM059502.1, read on the forward strand.
CTAGAGACATGAAAGTGACTTGTGATCGAGCTCGATAGATCATGTTTCAACTATTAGTGGTATATAAGGTGAATGATTATTTTATTTGATTATATAATTTTATCATTTTGTAATTTAGATGGCTTGGTGCGAGTCAACTATACACGATTTGCAAAGCCTAAATAGTAGAGTATCTTTTTAAAAAACATGTAATTGATTAAAAAAAACTTAAAGAGTAAGTATCTAGACTTAGGGGTGTGTTCCTCTTCGTATAGAATGTTCAACGAGAAAACAATCGAAGTAAATCTAAATAAAACAATGTAAATTGAAATCAATGATTTACTAAGATATTTCCTATCTTGACTCGTATGTAAATAGTAACCAAGTAAATGTTATGAAAACAATATAAATAGAAATATATCACGTACCGATCTATTTTTTTATAATAGATTTACACCCTTCCAGATTTATCATAGATGAAAATACATTTTTACCCTCATACCTTGATTAATATTTAGTACTTTTTGGTTGGTACTTTTAATTGTGGTCCACTAGATCTAAGGCAATGGTCGGCCCACACTACTTACAAACACTTATCTGTTTCAGGACAGCAGCCAAACAACCTCTAAGTATGGATTCAGTAGATGGCTATAGCACATGAGATTGTCTTTTTTTTTTTGTTTAACCTAATAATAGCTATCGAACATATGTACTAACTTTTATTCACACAAAAGAAAAAAAATCCTTTATTATTAATGAATAACAAAGAAGCCCTTTTTTTATGTGCAGTGTGGAACTTCCAGAGACAATTCGAGAAACTTTTATTATCAGCACGAAAATTCTTCAATTCATATTTTTACAAATCCAAATGGAATAATATGTATGTCAAATAAGTGAAGAACCTATTCAATTACACATACTCACACAAACACTAATAAAGAAAACTAGCATAGGAGGAAGAGTCGCCACATTGGTGATCGATAGCAGCAGCTAGGAAGTTCTCCAGATCACTTTGAGATTATGCCCTCATTTCCTTACAGTATACAACACGAGCATTTCTGGAGAAAAGAAATAAATGTCAGTCTCAAGGATATCCTGTATCACATGGAGAATTGACCAGAATACTAAATAAGGTCACTTCTGTTTTCATGCCATCCACTCCTATGAAGGATCTGAAGGCTTTCGGATTTGATATTCTAATCTAGAGTAAAACAGGCTATAATACTTTACTATTGACATAATGGTATAGCTAATTAACATGGTGTAACTTACAGAATTTATTTAATGTATTTCAAGCACCATGTAGAATCAATAATGATATTTGCACCTATGTTAGCTTGTTCCCAATGTTACCAAACTAACAGCTAGTGTATGGCATACAAAATATTGCTATGTATACTAAATAAAGTTCATTTCGCAAATTAAATTTTTGCAGGTATTTCAGGTAGGTACATTATGTACCAGTTTTGTTGGTTCAAGATCACATGGCTGCAGACATAGGACTGTTAAGACTGGACAATTTGTCACTATTTTACATGATTAACTTTGATTTGCGCATAAGTCATTCATTATAAAAGGCGTTATTTTCTATTAGAATCATACTGGACATTTCTGATGCTAGTTTAATGAAATAGGCAGGATAAGCAAATAAAGTACTCTAAATTCATAATATGAAAGGTACAGTCACATTCATAGAAATTGATGATATTATTCCATTGGTGTTAGTAACTCATAAAAGAAACATGAAGTACTTACAACAATCTTTTGCATACCTGTTGCACTTTATTCTCCTGGCTGTGGGCCGTAGATGGTTGCCCAATAGAAGAAGGAGGTGACAACCTATTGTCCCTCACCTTATTGAAGATGCCGGTGTATTTTTCACCTGATTCTGCATTTGCATCATCCCAATCACCAAATGGCGGTACAGCAACTTCCTCTTCATGCTGATTGATAAAAGCGAAAGCAGCAGAGCATTATTAGTCTAAAGGCATTACTATACTATCCCACATTGATTTCAGGACTATCGAAAAAGAACCATATGATCAGAAGGTTATTACCTCATATCCTCGGCCACTCGGTTTCATCCTGCCCCTTCCAGGAGTATGTTGGCCATGCCCCTCAGACGATACCCTCCTCTCTGGAGTCTGCATTCCTGTTGATCTGTGCTTCGGCTTTGCTTGGTTGTTTTGTTGCATTGGTTGAGCAAACCCAGCAGAAGCTCTGTAAGGGCTTCTAGGTGTGCTTGCATTCCCTCCTTGTTCTCGCTGAGGATTTGCATGTCTTCGTGGTGCAGACTCATGGTGTGTGGGGTGTTCAGAGAGTCGTCGCTGATCAGTTTCAGGTCTTCTATTATGTGGCAGATTCTTTAGACCTTGGTCCCTAGGATCAGATTTATATGCTGATTGATGCAAAGGCGACTTGTGAGGAAGTTCAGGGTGCCGCTCTGGATCATTTGGGCGGGATGCAGTTCCTGTTTTCCTGTTTTTCCGTGCATTCTCAAACTTCTGTGTGTAAGGAGTGTTGCCAGTGGTTTCCCAGTCCCCGAAAGCAGGAATGTCAGGTTGCTGTTTTAACAAGATCAATTAATACTCTTATCAATTTCTCAATTACTATGATTGTGAACAAAAAAGTAGGTAAAGCATAAGCATCTGTGAGAGGCAAAAGAAAAAAAAGACAAAAGGAAAAAACAAGAAAGAAAAGGTTTGAAAATTTCCAAACTATATGTTGTGGACTAAGCAGTCATGGCACAGGATTTAATTAAACAACCAGAGCTGGAACACAAATTGACGCATGTTATTATTATATTATGTATTATGCAACTGAAAATTATGAATTAGATGACACATGTTCCAGTCCCAAGGATATCCTGTTTCCAATTTGTTCCAGTACAAACAGTGTATCCAATGTCACCAGATGACACATGTAAAAGACAGTATACGTAAAAGAAAGTGACGTAACCAATCTGGATATACGCAACTCTAAATAACTACTCCCTCCGGTTTAAAAATGGTGTTGTTTCAGACAAAGAAAAGAGCTAAATATGAACTACAACAGCCTGTCCGAACGACAGTATTATAAAAACAGAGGAGTATCATATAGTGTAGCAATATTTTCCAGAAACATATATGCCTAAATAACTCTAAATAACTAACATTGGATAATCCCCTCTCCAGAAACATTTTCGATCCATCAACCTTTGAACAATTGCCTAAACGTAAATATGCATAGCATATATAGAAGAAGCAATTATCACTAGTGTAGATTTACTAATTACCAAATAAATACACTTCTCATTTTTTTTAGTTGTCCTAGGACTCTGTATGTGCCCCTGTTTCTACCATAACGAATACTTCAAAGACAAAACTATAGTGCAAGTATGTTCAAAAGTGCAATGCCTCATTGGCTCGTTCTGCCATTCTTTTAGAGATCACAAGGGATACAGATCCCGAATGCTTCAAATTAACCAAAATGTACTAGCTGTGCTGTACCAAGATATCAAGAGCTCAAGATCTTGTCCACTCAAGGTAACATGATAAGTATGCAGAATCAGAAATGATTTACTCACCGCCATCAGCCACTCTCAATCTGCAAGGAGGAATTGTGCAGTCTGCACAGAGATCTAGACCTCCAATGTTTTCACTCAATTCTTGGATTACCAAACTGCAGTCCTCCAAATGAAAGCGGGGACTGAAGAAATGCCAAATCCTTCCCCAGAAAAGCACCGAAATGACACTCTTATTATGTTTAGAAAAGAGTTAGCATAGCGCTTCTTCCTTATTGAACATCTAGAGAGACTCAGATAAAATCACCAGAGTTCAAGACCAGAACAAGACCCTTCAACTCCAAATCCTCCAAACAAAGGATCACAGGAATTCGTGTCTAGGATATACTAAAGATGCGCCCAACCACCCAAAATCATACTGGATTGAAGGAAGCTCGCCGCTCCAAAGCTCACCAAATCCTCGCAAGGAAACAAGAACAGGAGGGCCTAATCTGGCTCCTCAAGTTCTCAGTTCTTCAGAAGACCATCAAAATCACAGAAACTAAAAATGACTCCAGCAACCCTTCCTACTACTCCAATTGAACAAATCCCCAACCACCAACCTCCGAAAGGAATCAACCGAATTTTTCGAAAAGTCAGAGGAAAGCTACACAGGGAAGAGTAAAAAAATGCTTTCACGCTAAGATGAGCCCAACTCTCCCAGGAAATGGATCGAAGGCTCCCTTCCTACACATAAATCTCCCAATAAGAAAACAATAAAACCCTCTCGAGATATACTCAAATTTCGCTAAGGAACACTTGAATCCTCTCGCTCAAGAAACCGAATCAACCTAAAAAGAAGTCAGGGACGGATTCTTTCTGCTGAATTTACAGCTTCCTAAGTATGTTTGAGTGTATTTGTAGTTTTGTACAGAAGAGCTTTAGATAGTGAGAGACTAGGGAGGAATTTGGAGGAAGAAGAGGTTGGGGGAAAAGAAGGGGAGAAGCGAAGGAAGAAGACAAAGCCGTTGACGAGGAGAGTGCCGCTGCCTGTCAGTTCGAAGCAAAGCCCGTCTTTTGATTTTTACTCGTAACTATTATTGGGTATAAAAAATGGTACGGAGATACTAATGTTTCATGCCATGCGGGATCATTATGGCTTTATGCACCAAATTAGAAAGATACTACAGGCTTGGACATGTGAGCACCGTATAAACGATTTGTTAGCTCAAATATGTGTATTTCTTTCATACTAAAAAACCGATTTATTAGCTCAAATATGTGTATTTCTTTCATACTAAAAAACTAAGTCATTTTAAGAGTATCCTAAGTCAAACGGTATAATATTTGACTGCAAATAAATTCTTACAATATGTGTTAAGTTTGAAAATAAAAATAACATGATTGTGTTTGTCTCTAAATGTGGTTTCATAATAGTATATTTTGAAGATATTTATATAGTAAAACATAGTGGTCAAAATTGTATTTTCAAGAACATGTAAATGTCCAAAATGACTTGTTCTTTGATAACCTAAAAAAACGACTAACTTTTCATTATGAACGGAGTATGTAACATCAAAAGGGTAAATGTCTCAAAAAATGTCAAAAGGATAAATAAAGAAATAAACAATAGGAAAATGACCAAAATATTATTTCAAGAAATCAAAGAAAAACCCTGTGAAATACACTGGCATTGGTACCAAAACATATTTTTAAAAAATTACTTGAAATATCAAATCCTCAAACATATGTTTTAAAATTAATGGAAAATCCAATCCATTTAAAATCATTTTCCATAACGAAGCTATTTGTCATTATTTTCACGAGAAAAATCTTTGTACTTATTGGCCTATGATTTTCTGAAGTTTTTAAACTTTGACAAAATATAACCATAAACGACACCTATTGCTAAATAATAGTTGAAGTAATTGTTTTGAAAGGGTTCGGCCACATGACCAAATTCCTTCACGATTTTTATAGATCAAGCATCTAAAATGAGGTTTAGAAGACCATTTGGACATTTTGTGTATGTTTCCACTTTGAAGATCAATTCAAACATTTTGTTCTTTTGTTGAACACAACATTCCAGTAAAGGATATTATGGTACCCAAAATTTCAGTGTTGTGACATCAAATATGATGAGCGTTGCATGAGATCGATCTGCCTGCTGGCATCTCCTGAATTCAAGGACTGCCATTTTCTCTGGGATAGTTTGGTCAGATATTGTTTCTGTCCAGAGAGAAAGTTGCTGTCAACCACACTCAAAAATTCTCCATCTTTGAATTATTGCTAACTACTAGCCGGCGGAATCGATCGGTAGAAGTCAACCACGCATGCTAAAGAAAACAGGAATGAAACTGCCATCAGAAGATGACCTTGAGCTAGGTTCCAAGGACCACACGCTGGCAAAATATGGCGGACAGGCTAACTGGTCAACTGATCATATGCAATCTGAGATATGACAAAAAAAAATGCCTCATAGAAGGGTATGAGTCAAATAAGGTTGGAGAACGAATGATAGAAATGATTAAGGACCCTTGTCCGTCATGACTCAGCAAATAAATTCATAATTTTCAAAAGGAAACTAACGTGAGACTTTTCTCAGATTTGATGTCAAGTCATCAAAATAACGTACTCTGCTAATATGAGATAAGCCTATTTGCAAGGGCAACTTAAATAATATGATCCTCATAATCCGTTGTTTACAAGAGGCAGGGTAATCTGAAACGAGCCTTTTAATTTGTTTTCTTTTGATAGATTTTTTCTTCCAGATGTATAGCCAAGTCGTTGCTCAAGGCTTCACAACTTGATCTGTTAGTTAATTCTCCAATGCAAGAATATTTGTTTCTTTTAGAGTTTTTCTTTTTTAGACTAGAGAGAGAGAGAGAGAGAGAGAGAGAGAGAGATCCTATTGATTATAATGATAAAAACCTTCATTACAATTTACTATTTGTTTTTCTTTCCATATTACATTAGCGCAGTTGAACCGAATCTGTCGTGCATGAGGTACTTCAGTTCGGACTGATGATCCAGTAATGCAACTTTAATTGCAGATCTTGAAGCACAAACAAGTAACTGAAAAGGTTAACTCTTTGTCATTCTTTGTCAAGCAACTCGATGATGCATTGCAGATCTTGAAGCACAAACAAGCTCTTGCGCCTTCTAGTCATAAAATCGAAATACAGTGTGCACAACAAAACTAATTCTCAAAGTTTAATTTTTCTTGAAGAAAAGAGGATTATGATATCAAAATAACTACAAACCCTATATATTAAAGACCCTGAAAGACAAGTAAGAGAACTAAAGACAAGTTCATTCTTGTCATAGAAGTGCTAAAGGCAGCAATGCATCATCAAGCATAATACTAGTAGGACCCCTTTCTTATTTGACAATGTATCCTAGGAGAACTGACTTTTTATAAGAACTATGAGAACTTCAATCAACATCTTAGGATCCTAAATCGATGACCAAGGGTAGATGTGGATTAATTTAGCACTTAATCCCCTGTGCTAATCTCCCCCTAACACTTTCTTTTCATTAAATCCCACGGAGTCAGCCGAGCCGATGGCTTCGACGTCGCGCCTCTGTGCGATCTCTGCGAAGGAAGCCCCCGCGATCGGCGATCAAACAAAGGCAACCGCCGCGCCTGCTCGCCAAGAACCGCTACTTCATCGGTCGAGCCTCCTACGCACGCTCAACCCCGCCCGCCCCTGCCCTCGCGCCTTGTGCTCGCCCCCGCCCGCCCCCGCTGTCACGTCCCGCGCTTGTCCCCGCCCACCCCCGCTGTCGCGCCCCGCGCTCGATCAAACGAAGGAAGCCGCCCACCCCCGCTCAACATGCAAATGACGAGTACTAGTACAATAGTGTTGTACTTGGTATATAGTTGAGTAAAAGTCTTGTAAACATTCAATACAGCTCCAACTTCTAAACATTTGTTTGGGCAATTGCGTGCATCATGATCCGATACTTCATTGCATTTTCCACATTTCCTTAGTTTAGGCTTCTTCTTCTTCTTACTCTTCTGAATTCTTTTACATCTCCCTTTGAACTTGATATCATTTGGTGGATGTATATCAATTTCATTTGGAATTTTACCACCAAGGAATGATTCAAACTCATCTAGTTTATTAACTGTAGCAGCAGGAAAGAAGAACTTAAAAAGTCCATCCCTTGTTCAGAGTTTTTGGTCATTTGGACAAGATCTTCAAACTTGTTGCACGAATCTGAAATTTTGTTCCCCATTGACACCTCTATAGGATCTATAGGCTTTTCATCTAGTATGTTACCTTCGTCATCAAAGAATAGTTCCCTGTAAAATTGAGCAAAAGTAAAATTGATATCGTTCTACATGTTTATTGATATTGTTCTTCGAGTGTCCTATAATTTTTCTACAGATATAACGATTTTTCTCTACATGTTTATTAATATTGTTCTATCTCATTTTTTAGACTATTGTCCTACCTCATTGCTATAGTTTTAGTGAACAAAGTAGACGAAAACAAAACAACATAATATAGTAGGTTACCTTTTATATGTTTTCTCCCATCTCTTCATAATATATATCGACCGTATCTCATTTTGCTTCTCGGACCTATGCACTTGTATGATATTGTTGACACTCCTTAACGTCGTACTAAGAATATTACTATCCCTAGTAACGGCACCAAATATGCTTATAACAAATCTAACATCACAGTAAGAATATTACTAGACTTAGTAACAACACAAGGAGTGTTGGGGTATAATTCATTATTGCAGATAAATCCGCAAGCGGACGGATCATACCGTTGTAGCATTCCATCATTGGATAACTTCAATGACTATCATTTATAGTTCGCCCATGGGAAGGATTAGAATAGAGTACTAATAAAAACATAGAGCTAAGATATAAATTGGTACTGATAACCTATGACTTTGTGTAGAGGTAAGGATAATAATGATAGGGATAGTGGACACACACGTATTCATCTCTAAACAAATAAATCCTAGTGCCTAGTGGATTAGTTAGAGAGACTCTACCATATTCTCTAATTTATTCTACACACATAGCTGCATAGTCAGTCATAAACATGTTAGTCAATACAAAGCCTAGCCTAACACACTTAGCACTTCGCGCACGGATTCATGTACTGAACGCATTCTTCAGGACAACTCCGCTTGAAACGCATATCTCCCGACCGGACGTAGAGGATTACATGGAATTCTAGGGCTATCACTTCCTAGAACCTACCTCTCTTTCATGGACAAGGCAACTATCAAAGGTAACTTCTAACCCAAGCACCATGCTTAACTTATTACATCACTACTTAGCTTAAGCCATCACTTAAACTAAATATCCTAGATATGTGTATAACATATATAACTATCTATTAACGATGTATGAGACTTTGAATCCATGCTAAGGTATTATAACTATATTATGTATTTACTAACAAATAAACACAAGACTGTAGTCTAGGTATATGCCAATCATAATAATAAGGTAGCAAGTCTATACTATTTTAAAGGCATACTAAGGTCTTATGACATGAATTTGATATATAACCAAACAAGGCAAACATATCGTAAGCATAACTATATAGAAGAACAATATAACTTGAATAGAGTAAAGTCATAAATATGAATAAAGAAAATAGTACTAGAGCCATACCAATATTCCAAATGACTTTGGAGACTTGAGCAGGGCTCACACTAACTAAACACCACTAGGACTTGAGAGACTAAGTGAGGGAGAGAATGAATACAAATATGAGTGTGTGTTTGGAGTGGAGAGTGACCCATCTATTTATATTGGTCCTAAGGCAGTTGAGGAAGAGTAACCATGAAGGAACCATCATGCAACTGCCATCATGAAGCCACCAGGAGTTGTCACGTTGAGGCGGTGGCCAAACCGCCTCAACTCTAGGTCGGTCGACCAGAGGGGGCCCGGTCAATCGGCCTGGAGATGGGCCCGTTTGGCCTATGCTTTCTCATAGTCCCTGATAGGTGGGTCTTCTCTCCATAGGTCGGTGATTTCACAGAGAACTCCTGTGAAGCCACGTCAATGATCCGTATGATGCTTATGTGTCATCACCCCATTGGCCGAAATGGGTATTTCGCGGTTCTTTGCTCCATTCTTCACTCCGTTTTATAGAATCCCTGCATACCCTTATTCTACCAAGGATATGTGGATTCTTATTATTATTGACCACATGTGTGTATGAAATGCAATATCTTTCCACTTTATGGATCATATTGACGGTCAAAATTGGTGTATAACGACCGTCAATAAGACCCCCTAAGTTGAACCTTTGCTCGTCCTGAGCGAGGCTAGAGACTTAGGTTTGTGTTGATCAGGAGTTGCTACAATGCCTCTATTCTTAACATATGCTTGAGTGCACAACTAAGACAATCTTCCAAGAATTTAATAAGTTGGCACGAGCATTTTACCCTTACTTTACCTGTGGGGCATTGTAACTTCACCTAACCTTTTGTTGTTGGAAGATAGAATGGTTGTAGGTCTTCTATTTCACCTACTCATTTTGATCGACTTTAGCCCGGGAGTTTAATTTATTATGACAAATCAAAGTTCCTCAAATGATTTACTCAGATCGCTCAAAGTGTTTATATTCCTCACCTGTCTAGTAATGCCTCAAAATCCTATCTCTATAAAGCTGATTTGTGGAGCTCAGGGTAAGGATAAATATGGCATACCTGAATTTCATATGTCACCGAGTCAAAAGAGTAGATCCATGGAAAGAAAATTTCCTACAACCATGATCAAGACGTGCATGTGTGGTAGATATGGTGGAGTGAAAATGGAGACTCTTTTTATTTTGCCTCCCCTTCTTCATGGCAAGAATATGCTATCTTTTTCTTTCTCTTTTGTTTTGGCAAGCTCTTCATGGAGCAAGCATCTTTTCATTTTTTTTGATAGCCATATCCTTTGATTGCCTTGGGGGAGAACAATTGAATGACAAAGTCATTTATTTTGTGGATGGATGAATGAATGCTAATATCTAGTGTAGAGACTTAGCGTGTGGTGCGCGGACTTGATCATGAATGCAGCAAATATTCTATCACTTGGGTCACACAATTTTGACAAGGCTCAATGAAAATTCAAGCAGCATATGAATATGGGTTTTGCAAAGATAATCATCATATGGCTGTGGCAGGAATTTATATCATTGAGGAACTTGTCATTTTTATCAAATTAAATCTCTGGGTTTCAAGTTTCACAAGTTAAGCAAGATCATAGCAGCCCTACTAGCTATATCATATCTCACAACAACCTAGGCAAGGAAAAGTTTATGCTACCCACTAGTGTATTTGAGGCAAAGATTAATCATGCCAACAAACCAAAACTAGATAGAAAGCAAAGCATGCACAACTAGGCATAGGAGAAGACTTAAAGACAGAGCAACTATTCATCATGTCAATATGGGAAAATGCTTGCATTCATACCGCACATGGAAAACTATTTATTTTATTTTTGGTATTTTTAGTTTATCATGCATGTGAAAGGAAAAAGGAATTTTTTGTTGTTTTTAGTTTTTATCATGCATGTGGTGATTAAAAAGGGAAATGATACAAGTTACCTTCACATTGGGGGAGAAACTCCCTCCAAGCTTGCTTGTTGCTCACTCGAATGGCGGCGGTCCTCCACCAAAGTAGCCTTGAGAATGAAAGTAAGAGTGCATTTGGGAGTTACCCCCAAACAACTCTATCTTCAATTCTCGAGAGTTGACCTTGGATGTTGTCTCTCCACTCAGTTTCCTGCTGGATATGAGTGTTGAGAGTTTGGTCCAGTTGGTCAACACGGAGGGACATGTTGTCGATTTGGCGTGTGATGTCGTCTGTTCCTCTCCGTGAGCTATTGTGTGAGTGGTGTGCGCTAAAGGGTGGAGGCAGGCAACTTGAGCTTGAGCTACCGGAGGTGACCCAATCACTGGCGCCCCAGGACATGCCTTGCGAAGCATTGTCCCAAGTGCTGACCCATCAGAGGAGGTGGCTCATTCCTCCGTGACCTGTTCCTGGTAACAGGCCCAGAAGCACTGTTCCTACGTGCACTAGCATTCGTCTGCAGAGGAAAGGTTAGTTCATTACAGTTATACAAATAAAGGTCCGGGTTAGGTAACTGGATCTCATTTGTATAACCGGGAAAGGAATAAACCAAAGAGCCGTCGGATCCATGTTTCAGAGTATGTCCGGCTCTAAAGAGCTATTCGCCTATTACTTCCCATTCATAGGTAAGATCACCAAGATGAGCATTGGCAAGCAATCCTAAGTTTCGTGCAAGGCGAAAGACCAAAGACGTAAACTCTAAAGAACCCTTATGTTTTATCATATCGGCCCACTAATGAACTAGGGCTTTAACAGGCATGATTTTGATTTTATTAACCATGCAGAAAAGGATAAGCAATTCATCGGCTCGCACGGTCCTAATATCATATCTAGGAAACAAAGTCATAGCCAGCCTTTTTTTTTTGTGTGCATAAAACGCAAAGTAGGATTTTGAATGTCGGTGTTTCTAGGTGATGAGAGCAAAGACTGCCCTATTATTTCTTCCCAAAACTTATTCTTGTTAAAACCATTAACCAGTTCTAAAAGAGTAAAAGGGGAAAAACCTAGCAAAACACCAAATTGCTTCCAAGTGTTGACGGTCGTTAACTACCATTTTCGGCCATCAACATTACTCAAAATATAGAAGGATTGTATATTCCCACCATGCATTTTAGTTAGAATTAATAAATATCGACTATTGCTTGGAGAAACACTGACATGTAGGGAAAATTCATAATCGGAGTGAAGAAGTGCCTCAAGATCCGTGGAAATGAACTTTCGGCCAATCACAGCCAAGTACACGGATTGAATGGCCCACATACAGAAGCAAACCGCCTCAACAACCGACCTTACCATATCACTAAACACTGGGACCCACCTGGCTAGGCTCCCGAGGCAGCAGGACCCCAGTGGCCCACCCCCTGTTTGGCCGAACAGGGGTGTTCAGCCGAACAAGTGGGGAGCCCGCTAGGGCCTATCTTCGAATGGCGGTTCCCCACCGACTTCCCAAAGGCGGTTGGGCCCCTTAGGGCGGGAGGTACCGACCTCAGAACCACCTTTGGACAACTATAAAAGGAAGGGAGAGGCCTCACTCCAAAGCACACACCAAGAAGCATTACTCTCTTTACCATTTCGTGATTCCCTTTAGTTTTAGTGGAGTTAGGCTTAGAATAGAGTCTTCTTCAGTTCCCAAGTCTTCCTTGGAGTTGTGGTATGGCTCTTGTACCTTTCTCCTTTTGTAAGACTTTAATTTATTTAATATATTTAGTCTTTTTATATAGTTATGTTTGGGTCATGTGTTTCTTGTTTGATTATATGATCCATTCATGTATGTGGTTATTATGCTTGCATGTTAGTAATATAGTCATACTATATTACCATGTTAGACATAAGCCCTTACTATAGTCTTTATCTATGTCGTTATAATGATGCATGACTGATGTGTGACTTAGATCATTTCCATGTGCTCATTGTTCACTTAAATGTGATTACTCCTTTTCTGATCCATCGCTTAAGGGATCAGGAGTATTGTTCTAGAGATGTAAGTATGGTGCTTAGATCAATAGAATGCATTATTTGTCGTGTAGCCCACGGATTGCTAGAGGTAGGCAGTAGGTGGTGACGATCCTATCTGTCCTTTGAAATCCCCCACGTTCGGCTATGCAATAGGCTCTTGGTCGGAATTGTACGGTGGATGCAGGGGAAAATCGGATGCCCAGGGTGTGATGATGAATGTCTTGCATCATCATTGTATCTATATAATAGTATATAATGTAGACTATGTAACTATATAAAAGCAACATAGGAACTTAGCTCTTTCTTTGTCCTTCTCCACTAGACTATTATTTTTCTAACTTGAGTATGCTATCTGTGTCTCCACTACCATGTTTATATTTATCCTTACCCCTGTCCACTACCATGTTTATCTTTATCCTTACCCCTGTGAGGACTTTGTATTATAATCCAATGTGCAATGTCTAGAAATATGGCAATTACTCTGATCAATCATATTCCTTCTGATGAGGACATCACTCCTATGGATACACACAACACTCCTCCAAATCTGGACTTGCAAGGTCCAATGACTAGAGCTCGTGCACGACGACTAAATTTAGAGGTGAGCTCGTTCCTACGTTCTTCGCTATATGTTACTTTTGAGAATGGTTTGCTACCTAATGATTATTTTATGATTAGAAACCATGGAGAGGACCAGGAGATGATGGGAGAAGGAGTTGGGAACGTGGAGGACCAGCAAGGGCTTGGAAGCCAAAGTGGAGGCCCAATCAAAACCGACTTCGAGTCTGTTTCGGGGCCCAGGACCAGTCTACACTAAAATAGTCGCCCAGGACGCATACGGACTCGGATTTGAACGTTCTACATATGCACGGAAAGATAAGTAGAAGACCTTTCCAATGCCACCGGCCTCATGTCAAAATTCATCAAGAGTCATCGGGAATCATCAAAACAAGAGAGAGTCCAGAATCTGTGTCGGTGCTGCGTCGCCTATTTTTGGCCTTTGGTCTTTGTATCTAGTTGAGCCCAATTAGGGGCGCGTCCAGAGGGTCTTGCACGACCCTAGGGTCTTTATATACAGCCGTCACTGCACCATTAGGGTTGGGGTTTTGCTTAGATCAATTCTGTTCATAAACAGTTTTGCCGTTCATCGGTTTGTGAGACCCCAACTTCGAGAGTTTAATCATACATCTGCAATTGTGTTGCATTCTTCGTTGTTCTTGCTTGTGTTCTTGATTCGCAGACAGGGATTAGCCTTCTCGGCGAGGTCAATTGTCTTTTGGACGGTTGATAACCAGAGGAGACGTCGTGCTGCGATTGCGGGGTTTAGAACGTGCTGTTCTGAAGCCGGATCGATTTGTGTGTCGCCTCCGACCAAATCAACTTACCAAGAACCTTTCGGAAGATCGGGAACCCTTGTTCACATCAAGTGGTAATCAGAGCTTCAGGTGCACCGTCAGGTTCACACTACCCTTTAGTTTTGTTTTCGTGTTCTTCCTATCGTCCACAGAAAATACCAAAAAAAAAATTCCCCCGCCCATAACCACGTGTTTAGCCTTTGCATATTTCAATTTCAGAGTCCGTAGTGTTGAGTTTGTGCCCTAGTTCTTGTTTAGTCGCTGGTTTAGTTTGTGTTTTTGTCGTCAGTAGTGTTTCCCTTGCAACCCTAGCCGTCATCCCCTTCACCATCCTCGGTTTTGTCGGCTTTGTGTGCTAGGGTTGATTGATCAACACGCCCACCCTAATCCCACCCTAAACCCACCCTCACCACCTCGGACTAATTTTCACAAATTCCACTTTCCGCTGCATCCACCTCGCCAAAAAAAAAATCCCTACCCGACCCCAAGCCCGACTCGGATTTCACTCAAACCGCCGGGTTCTTCATAACCGTTTCCGACACCGCTTCGGTAAAACAGCCATAACTTTTCGCTCGGTTGTCCGTTTTGGCTGAAATTTTTACAGGAGATTCTTGACAAAAAGTTGAGCATACCCACACTATGCTACGCCCTGTGTGCCCTCGTCAAAAAATTCAAAAAAAATCGGGAAGATAAAGAAAAAATTCATTCAAATTGAAACCCGACGTTTTCTAAAACTTCAAGATTTTCTGTAGGTCACGTCCTAGCTCGGTTTGAGCTGAAATTTTTTGTGGTTTCTCCCTGTTTGCTAGTGAGTTGGAAAAAATATCAAAAAAATAAAATAAAAAAAAAGAAATTTGGGATTCCTACTAGTGCTCCATCTAGCCCCCTGGAATTTCTGAGTTTGGCTGTTTTACACTAAGCCCCCTGTTATCGACTGTGTCCCTTTGTCTCCTTGTTTCTTCTTTGCTATCACTACTGTTCTAGGACATAGTTAGACCAGCAACTAGGGACAAGTTACTTGGGCACTTATTCAGCTTTACTATCTGTTTTGATTTGTGTGCCACTCATATATATATATATATTTGGCCTTCCTAGCTCTACATACTTCTTCTGTAGAGCACATAGATTATTTTGTAACCCTTGCAATTGTGAAACACTTCTCCCTGGTATCCTTCGCTTTGTTGTTTTCAGAACTTTGTAAGAGCTTTGCAAGAAGCTTACTTTTGCTGTGTTGAGAGGCACCACTGCTTAGTAGTTTTGTAGGGATAACCTTCACTTTTTGTTTCCTGTTTTGGTGTTTCTGATGTCAGGAAGCCATGGAGAGGGTGCTTCACCCTCAAAATTGGATGAGTGTGTGAGCCAAAATCAGTTACAGAAGGCTTTGCAGGCGGTTCAGAGTGATTTGGCAGAGACGATCACCAGGGCCGTCACAGACGCCGTTACCAAGCTTCACCTGGGAGAAAGCATTGAGCGGTCGGATAAGAGAGTCTCTAAGCTAACCGATCAGGTTGTCGAATTGGAGACCGCTCACAAGACCAACAACAACAACAACAACAACGACAACAACACCAACACCAACACCAACACCAACACCAACAATGACGTTGAAGACGATCATGATGAAGCAACGGTGTATAAGGCTGATGGCACCGTTGATAGGTCAGCTACAAGGACCGCAAGGTTACGACATCGTTTGCAACGTAACCCTCAAGGTATGGGTGGTTTCCACAACCACAACCGTCGCACACAAGGTAACCATGCTCCAGATGATCCGTATGCTAAAATTAAGTTTTCAATTCCTTCGTTTTTGGGTCAGTACGATGGTGATGCTTACCTTGATTGGGAAATGACGGTAGAACAAAAATTTAATGCCCACCTTGTTCCTGAACAACATAGAGTTAGACAAGCCACTAGTGAGTTTAAGGACTTTGCTATTGTTTGGTGGAGTGGTCTAGCTGCTGAAACCGATTTGCCTACTACTTGGGAAGAACTTAAGGTAGAAATGCGTGATCGTTTTGTTCCTCCTTCTTTTTATAGAGAAATTCGTAATAAACTGCAGCGTTTAGATCAAGGAGATAAAACTGTTTAGGAGTATTTTAGTGAGCTTCAGAAGGGTTTGATTCGTTGTGCTGTGGTTGAAAAAGTAGAGGATTAGATTTGCCGCTTTTATTCTGGTTTGAGAAAAGAAATTCAGGACATCCTTGATTATAAAGAACTTTATACCCTCAACCAGTGTTTCCAGTATGCAATGCTTCCAGAGAAAGAATCACAGGGACTTTTCTAGGCTTTTGGAGGAGTACAGCAAGTCCAGGAATTTCTACCCACCACGGCCGACGGGGACTTCGGGGCTGCCCAAGCCATCTTTCCGGCCGCCCCCACCAGCTAGTGTTGTTTCTGCAGCACCAAGATCAGCCCCTGGCCCTTCTACGCGCTCAGGTAAAAATTCTGTGCAGGTACCGGCTAGTAGTGCCTCCTCTGTTGCTTCGACGGGACGCACTACAGGGATTCAGTGCCACCGCTGCCATGGTCTTGGCCATGTGCAGAAAGATTGCCCAAGTAGGCGGGCATATGTGGCGACAGATGATGGCGGTTACATGAGCACCTCCGATGTGGAGGATGAGGAGGAGGATGTCGCTGCCACCAGCGGTGACCTCGTCCTTGGAGGCGGAGATACCACGGGCTACATGAATATTATTGTGCAGCGTGTGCTTAGCACACAAATCCAGCAGCCCGAGATGATGCAGCGACATAACTTGTTCCAGATTTTCTTCGTCATCAAGAACCGTCGGGCACGTGTCATCATTGATGGAGGAAGCTGCAACAATTTGGTGAGTTCTGATGTGGGTAAGAAGCTTGATTTGATCACACGGCCACATCGATATCCATACTACATTCAGTGGCTAAATGACTCTGGAAAAGCTAAGGTAATAGAAACTTGCAGAGTTCCTTTTTCCATTGGTTCCTATGTGGATTCTGTTGATTGTGATGTTGTACCCATGCAAACATGTTCACTTTTATTGGGTAGACCTTGGGAATTTGATAATGATGCTGTACACCATGGTAAAAGTAATAAGTACACTTTTATGCATAAAGGAACTAAAATTACTTTGTTACCAATGACCCCTGCTGAAATTGTACAAGCTGATTTAGAACGAGCTGCTAGTTTGAAAAATAAAAGCCCTGAAATTCAGCAACTTGTTAATTCTGCTTCTACACCAAGTAATGTTAATGATTCTTCAAGTTCTAAGGGTGCTGCAATTAAATTACAAGGTCGTTCATGTCTTGCCACAAAATCTGATCTTGCTGAAATTTCTACTGATGATATTTGCTTTGCTTTGATATGCAAACAAGCCTTGTTTTCGCTTGGTGATATTGCTTCTAGTGCTTTGCCTCCTGCTGTCACTAACCTTTTGCAGGAGTATGAGGATGTTTTCCCAGCTGAGATACCCTCGGGATTGCCACCTTTGAGAGGGATTGAGCATCAAATTGATTTGATTCCTGGTGCTACTTTACCAAACAGTGCTGCTTATAGGACCAACCCTGAGGAGACTAAGGAGATACAACGACAAGTCCAAGACCTTTTGGATCATGGGTATGTTCGTCAATCACTTAGTCCTTGTGCTGTTCCTGTACTTTTGGTTCCTAAGAAAGATGGTTCTTGGCGTATGTGTGTAGATTGTAGAGCCATTAATAACATTACTATTAGGTATCGTCATTCTATTCCTAGGCTAGATGACATGCTTGATGAGTTATGTGGTGCTATAATTTTCACTAAAATTGATTTGCGTAGTGGCTACCATCAAATTAGAATGAAACTTGGAGATGAATGGAAAACAGCTTTCAAAACCAAATTCGGGTTGTATGAGTGGTTAGTAATGCCTTTTGGGTTGACTAATGCACCCAGTACTTTCATGCGTTTGATGAATGAGGTTTTAAGACCTTTTATTGGCAAATTTGTGGTTGTTTACTTTGATGATATCTTGATTTATAGTAAATCCATGGATGATCATATGATTCATTTGCGTGCTGTTTTTGATGCTTTGCGAGTTGCACGTTTCTTTGGTAACCTTGAGAAGTGCATCTTTTGCACGGATCGAGTCTCTTTTCTTGGCTATGTTGTGACTCCACAGGGAATTGAGGTGGATGAGGCGAAGATTGAAGCCATAAAGAGCTGGCCTGTACCAAAAACTATCACACAGGTGAGGAGTTTTCTTGGTCTTGCAGGTTTCTACCGCCGCTTTGTCAAAGATTTCAGCACCATTGCTGCACCATTGCATGAGTTGACAAAGAAGGGCGTTGACTTCCATTTTGGTAAGGTACATCATGAGTCTTTTGATGCTTTGAAGGACAAACTTACACATGCACCATTGCTGCAATTACCCAATTTTGATAAGACTTTTGAGCTTGAATATGATGCTAGTGGTATAGGCATTGGTGGTGTTTTGATGCAAGATGGTAAACCTGTTGCATACTTTAGTGAAAAAATTACTGGGCCTGTTTTGAATTATTCCACGTATGATACGGAACTATATGCACTTGTACGTTTTTTAGAGACGTGGCGTCATTATTTGTTGCCCAAAGAATTTGCTATTCATTCTGATCATGAATCACTTAAGTATATTCGTTCTCAATGCAATTTGAACCGTAGACATGCTAAATGGGTTGAGTTTATTGAGTCTTTTCCTTATATTATTAAACATAAGAAAGGGAAGGATAATGTGATTGCTGATGCTTTATCTAGGCGATATACTTTGTTGTCTCAACTTGATTGTAGAATTTTTGGACTTGAGGCAATTAAAGAACAATATGTTGCTGATGTTGATTTTAAAGATGTATTGCTGCACTATAAAGAAGATCGTGCTTGGCACAAATTTGTGTTGAATGATGGTTTCTTGTTTAGAGCTAACCGCCTATGCATTCCAGTTGGTTCCGTTCGTCTTTTGTTGTTGTAGGAGGCGCATGGAGGTGGATTGATGGGTCATTTTGGTGCTAAGAAGACAGAGGATATTTTGGCCACACACTTCTTTTGGCCAAGGATGAGGAAAGATGTTGAGCGTTTTGTTGCTCGCTGTACTACATGTCAAAAAGCTAAGTCTCGATTGAATCCACATGGTTTATACATGCCACTTCCTGTTCCTTCTATTCCTTAGGCGGATATTTCTATGGACTTTATTTTAGGACTGCCTAGGACTAAGAGGGGGAGCGATAGCATTTTTGTTGTTGTGGATCGTTTTTCCAAGATGGCACACTTTATACCATGTCATAAAACTGATGATGCTAGTTATATTGCTGATCTTTTTTTCAAAGAAATTGTATGTTTGCATGGTACGCCTTCTACTATTGTTTCAGATCGTGATGCAAAATTCTTGAGTCATTTTTGGCGCACGCTTTGGAATAAGTTGGGTACAAAGTTGCTATTTTCTACAACTTGTCATCCACAAACTGATGGACAAACTGAGGTTGTGAACCGCACTTTGGGTACTATGTTGCGAGCTATTTTGAAGAAAGATTTGAAGCAATGGGAAGAATGCTTACCTCATGTTGAGTTTGCTTATAATCGGGTAACACATTCTACTACCAAGGTAAGTCCATTCAAGGTAGTGTATGGTTTTGATCCCCGTACTCCACTTGATATACTTCCTCTACCTATTAATGAGAGAGTTCATGTTGATGCTAAGGAGCGTGCTGAATTTATTTTGCAAATGCATGAGACCACTAGACTTAGCATTGAAAAGATGAATGAAAAGTATAAAATTGCTGGTAGTAAGGGTAGAAAGGAAGTAAAGCTTGATGTAGGAGATTTAGTGTGGTTACACTTAAGGAAGGATAGATTTTCAGAATTGAGAAAGTCTAAACTAATGCCTAGAGCTGATGGTCCATTCAAAATAATGGAGAAGATTAATGATAATGCATACAAACTTGAGTTGCCTCCCGAGTTCGGGGTTAGTCCTACTTTTAACATTTCAGATTTGAAACCATACTTGGGAGAAGAGGATGAGCTCGAGTCGAGGACGACTCCACTTCAAGAGGGGGAGGATGATGAGGACATCACTCCTATGAATACACACAAAACTCCTCCAAATCTGGACTTGCAAGGTCCAATGACTAGAGCTCGTGCACGACGATTAAATTTAGAGGTGAGCTCGTTCCTACGTTCTTCGCTATATGTTACTTTTGAGAATGGTTTGCTACCTAATGATTATTTTATGATTAGAAACCATGGAGAGGACCAGGAGATGATGGGAGAAGGAGTTGGGAACGTGGAGGACCAGCAAGGGCTTGGAAGCCAAAGTGGAGGCCCAATCAAAATCGACTTCGAGTCTGTTTTGGGGCCTAGGACCAGTCTACACTAAAATAGTCTCCCAGGACGCATACGGACTCGGATTTGGACGTTCTACATATGCACGGAAAGATAAGGAGAAGACCTTTCCAATGCCACCGGCCTCATGTCAAAATTCATTCGGAGTCATCGGGAATCGTCAAAACAAGACAGAGTCCAGAATTTGTGTCGGTGCTGCGTCGCCTATTTTTGGCCTTTGGGCTTTGTATCTAGTTGAGCCCAATTAGGGGCGCGTCCAGAGGGTCTTGCACGACCCTAGGGTCTTTATATACAGCCGCCACCGCACCATTAGGGTTGGGGTTTTGCTTAGATCAATTCTGTTCATAAACAGTTTTGCCGTTCATCGGTTTGTGAGACCCCAACTTCGAGAGTTTAATCATACATCTGCAATTGTGTTGCATTCTTCGTTGTTCTTGCTTGTGTTCTTGATTCGCAGGCAGGGATTAGCCTTCTCGGCAAGGTCAATCGTCTTTTGGACGGTTGATAACCAGAGGAGACGTCGTGCTGCGATTGCGGGGTTTAGAACGTGCTGTTCTGAAGCCGGATCGATTTGTGTGTCGCCTCCGACCAAATCAACTTACCAAGAACCTTTCGGAAGATCGGGAACCCTTGTTCACATCACCTTCCTTTGGGATAAAACAAATATGATACCCTGAATACTTATGGGTGAAATGCTACAACGGTATTCTTTGTGCGCTTGCGGACTCTCTACATTCGTTAAGGATTACCAGTATACATTTCTAGGCTTTGTAGCTAAGGCAACTTAGTGACGATGCTTAGAAATGCCAACACCAAGAAAGGGTGATAAGCGTCCCGTCGAAACGGAACGCAACCTCACTTTCATCCCATTGTAAGGTGCATAAAAACTATATAGTAAGTAAATGAGAGCTAGGCTCATCTACCGGTACTATATCGTCCCATCCTACAGTGTGAAAGATGGTAGCAAATTCAGAATCCATACCTATCTTAGCCAGAAAGTCCATATCATACACTCGTGTAGGAGCATAAGACCGGTCTGTGATCATTTTGTAAATTGAAAAAGTTATATGGAAAGGGAAACATGGATAAATACCATTTTTACTTACCGGCAAGGATCCGTCAATTTTGAGTCTGACATATGTGACTTCCTCCTGTCATGTTTATTTTTCTTTTGGCGCATCGTTGTCTGGAGATGGTGACGAGGATGTCTTCTTAGGCTGCCACACCTTTTTCACCTTCTTGGGTAGTGTAGTTGAAGGATCCTTCTGCTGCACTGGCTTCTTCTTTGTCTGGAACCCATCTTTGGCATATGCCTTTTTCTTCAGAGTGTAGAGAATTGGGTCCTCTTATGTCAGAAAGTTCATCATGAACTCCACAAAGCTGTACTCCTTGGGCTGCTCTTCAATTTGCCTTAGGTCTGGTCCGTAGTCGTTGCTTACTACAAAATACTGATCTGTTGGTGCTTCGAAATAGAACTCTTCCTTCCTCCCGTTAAGGTCAAGGTAAACTACCTCTCCCCCAACATCGATGAGGGCCGACATGGTGTTCAAGAATGGCCTCCCAAGAATGAGGGACACTATTGCATCAATGGTCATGTCGAGCACCATGAAATTCACAGGGACAATGCATCCTCGGATCATGACTAGGACTTCTTCAGTTATTCCTTCTAGATGGCGTAAGGTTGAGTCCGCCATCTGGAGGAAAAAGGAAGTAGGGACCAAGGCTGGCAGGATGAGCTCGTCGAAGATGGCCTTAGGCATGACACTGACACTGGCTCCGAGGTCGCAGAGTGCTTCCTTGAAGAAGCCCTCGTGTCCGATTGAGCATGATATGATTGGGCAACCTGGATCTCCCTGTATTATTGGCATAACATTGTTGCAGAACGCCCCTCTTCTTCTATTCCTGCATTGTTAGTTTCTGGCCAGACGCTAATGGGATAACCCATAATTGTCATGATCGCATTAACTGTCTCAGTGGGCGCCTCAGGTTGCCCTGGAATCTTTCCACTTTCATCGACAAGCAGGGAGGCAGTGATTTGTGCTAACTGAGTCTCAAACATCTTGTTGAAACTCAGCTGGCTTTTAACCGAAGAGGAAACGGTTTCTAACTTAGCATGGAAGCCTTCTAAGGTCTTATCATAACCGACAAGCTTTTTATTAAAGTTATAGTTCATTTTAGCTTAGTCTATGACAAAATCCTTCAAGGTAGGTTGATTCAAGTTATAAGATTGGTAAGAATTAAAGTTACCTGAATTACCTCCTTGATAGGGGCGCGGTTGCCACCCCTGACCTCCTTGAGGGAGATATCCATTGTTGACGAAGGCAGCATCCTCACGGGTCTCAGGACAATCATTACCCTAGTGTCTCGTGTTTCCACAGACCTCGCACGTGATATGATAGTCCATGCATTGCACTGTTCCACGTAGGCTGAGTTCGTCATCGAGCCGCTTCAAGAGTAGGTCCAATTTAGCGGCGAGCATGTCTGCCTCCTTGACAGTATGCATGCCTTGCTGATGTGGCTAGCTACGCTCTTCAGTCCAGCCATGATTGGAGACCATCTTCTCTATCAACTTTGTTGCATTAGCAACCGTGAGCGAGAAGAAAGCCCCTCCAGCAGCAGCATCAATGTGCTGATGGTTTGGAGCCGTCAACCAATTGTAGAAATTCTAGATAAGGAGCCACATATCCATTCCATGATGGGGACAGACCAGGATGTATTCCTGGAACCTTTCCCATGCTTCGGGCACACTTCCTCTAGCTGTCTGCTAGAAATTCAAAATCCTTCCCTGCATAGTGTTGGTTTTACCCAACAGGAAGAACTTCGCAAGAAACACGGCAAAACACTTGTCCCAGGTGTTGACAACATCCTTGTTAGCATAGAACCACTGCTTGGCTTTGCCTAGCAGCGAGAACGGAAACAGACAGAGCTAAATAGCATTCAGGCTCGCATTCCTTATTGCAAAGGTGCTGCACAACTTCAGAAAGTTCTGCAGGTGAGCGTTCGCATCCTCATGGGCTTTCCCACAAAATAGGCTAGCCTGCACCATCGTGATTAGACTGGTCTTGATTTTGAAGTTTTCTCCAACATCGACCTTAGGTCCAACGGGAACATGGCTGGTCGAGGGAGCAGATAATTCCTTCAAGGTCTTCTCAACCATTGGCTCGGATCTCGATGGTGCGGTGATGGCTGGTACACCTTCTTTCTTAGAGGTTTTCTGAGAAGAGACTGAAAGTCTGCTTCTCTTCAAAACTCTTTCTAGATTTTCAACGAAATTTTCAGGCAGGTTAAAACCAGTCATGCACTACCTTGTTTTCACGCAAAGGAGAAAACACAACAAGATTAACCTACACAAAACCATGACTACAATACATTAATATCTTAATTCTTTATTAATATTTATTGACTACTATTCTAAGAGCCTTCCCCGACATCGGCACTAGAAATGCTTGTTGACACTCCTTAGCGTCGTACTAAGAATATTACTATCCCTGGTAACAGCGCCAGATATGCTTATAGGAAATCTAACATCACACCAAGAATATTACTAGACTTAGTAACAACACAAGGAATGTTAGGGTATAATTCATTATTACAGATAAATCCGCAAGCGGACCGATCATACCGTTGTAGCATTCCACTCCACCATTAGATTACTTCAATGGCTGTCATTTATAGTTCGCCCATGGGAAGGATTAGAATAGAGTATTAATAAAGACATAGAGCTAAGATATAGATTGGTACTGATAACCTATGACTTTGTGTATGGGTAAGGACAATAATAATAAGGGGTAGTGGACACACACACATATTCATCTCTAAACAAATAATTTCAAGTGCCTAGTGGGTTAGTTAGAGGGACTCTACCGTATTCTCTAATATATTTTACACACATAGCTGCATAGTCAGTCATAAATATGTTAGTAAATACAAAGCCTAGTCTGTCACTTCCTAGAACCTACCTCTCTTCCATGGGCAAGGCGATGATCAAAGGTAACTTCTAACCCAAGCACCATGCTTAAGTTATTACATCACTACTTAGCTTAAGCCGTCACTTAAACTAAATATCCTAGATATGTGTATAACAGATATAACTATCTATTAACGATCTACGAGACTTTGAACCCATGCTAAGGTATTATAACTATACTATGTATTTACTAACAAATAAAGACAAGACTATAGTCTAGCTATATGTCAATCATAATAATAAGGTAGCAAGTCTATACTATTTTAAAGGCACACTAAGGTCCTATGACATGAATATGATATATAACCAAACAAGACAAACATATCATAAGCATAATTATATGAAAGAATAATATAACTTGAATAGAATAAAGTCATAAATATGAATAAAAGAAATAGTATTAGAGCCATACTAATATTCCAAATGACTTTAGAGACTTAAGCAGGGCTCACACTAACTAAACACCACTAGGACTTGAGAGACTAAGTGAGGGAGAGAATGAATACAATGTGAGTGTGTGTTTGGAGTGGAGAGTGACCCATCTATTTATATTGGTCCTAAGGCGGTTAAGGAAGAGTAACCATGAAGGAAGCCAATAGGAGCTGCCACATTGAGGCGGTGGCTGAACCGCCTCAACTCTAAGTCGGTCGACCAGAGGGGGCCGGGTCGTTCGACCTGGAGGTGGGCCCGTTTGTCCTGTGCTTTCTCCTGGTCCCTGACAGGTGGGTCATCTCTCCATAGGTCGGTGATTTCATGGAGAACTCCTGTGAAGCGACGTCAATGATCTGTGTGATGCTTATGTGTTGTCACCCCATTGGCTGAAATGGGTATTTCACGGATCTTTGCTCCATTCTTCACTCCTTTTGTATAGAATCTCTGCATACATTTATTCTACCAAGGATATGTGGATTCTCATTATTATTGACCATCATGCGTGTATGAAATGTAATATTTTCCCACTTTATGGATCATATTGACGGTCAAAATTGGTGTATAACGACCGTCAACAGATATGATGACACAGGATGCCATAAGACTCATATAATTTAGAGCACATACCAAACATCTTTGACTTATTCATCTCAACCACTCACTCTTTCTCAGATAGGCTACTAATGGTGACAAATTTTGTATCTCCACCCTCTGAAATACCTTGAATAATGCAATGGACTCTTGCAACCAAATTTGTTCCTGGATTTTATAAAAAAAAATTCTTATATATATATGACACTACAATTCTTCTCCATGGCTCATGTGGTGTGGAGACTTGCATGGTCAGCTTTCAACTCCTCTTGGTGCTGGCACTCTAAAGCTGTGTCAAATCTTAGCCAAAACTCAACAAAGGTCAACTTTCTATGACTGAAACAGTTAAAAAAAGAATTTGGACTCTCCGATCGTGATGTAGTGCTAAGCATTCCTGCTAGAGGCATGTCCAAATAGTATACTGGAATACATGATTCGTGAATGGCAAACCTAGTGGAAAACCACCCATTTTCGGTAAGTTCATAATCTGTTATGAGAGAATTCCATTGTGACACAAAATCATTTGCATTCTCGGTCCCCCAAACACACTTGTTTAGTCTCTCCTAAAAAGTTTTATCTTTTCTTATAGAGGGCCTGACCTTCTCAAAAACCTTTTCCATAATATGCCACATGCAAAATCTATGAGTTGTATCTGGTAGAATCTGAGCAATAGCAGCAATCATGCTTGCATCTTCATCTGTTGTGATCAAATGAGGTGGTACTCCACCCATAGCCTTAACAAAGGTCTCAAACAACCATACATATGACTCGATCTTTTCATCTGCTAAGAATGCTGCCCCAAGGAAAACAGTTTGCAAATGATGATTGACTTTCATAAATGGCACAAATTTCATGTTATACTGGTTGGTGGTATATGTTGCATATACTGAAATCACATCACCAAAAACACTAGTTGTTCCTGCATGTAGCATCTGCCCAAAACACACGAACAAGTCGACCTTGTTCATCTACCATGAAGTCATAAAAGAAGGCATGATTTACTTTCTTCGTTCATTCAAGTTGTGCCATAAACATTTGTGCATCTTCATCCTTGATTTTTGTTCTGAGGTCACGGAAATAGTTTTACAAATCACTTTTTGTGCATCCAACATTCTCAAACTCACCCTCGCTGACATGGAGAAGTCGTGCCTGAGTGGTGCCAATGCTAGCCTTATGATAACTGAACAATGTATTCTTTGCCCTCTCACTAACAGTACAAGCCGATCTTAGCAAATGCCTCTTATTTGGCGACACAAAACCATGGTTGTGCTCCACAAGCATTGAAAATATTCGATACTTCTTGACATTGCCAAGCTTGACAACAATATGTGCATCACATACACATTTGGATTCCATCATATTGGGTGCCTTTTTTTTCTTTTTGGATTCATGACTGCCTTTTGGTACGGTCTCCTGTCTGTACCCTTCCCTTGAACAACAATATCGCTTGAATAATATTTCGTCATTTTGCTTCTTGTGCCCTCCAACACGAACAGAGAAATCACGTTCATGTGCATACGATTTGTAAAATTTCTCCATATCTGTGAGTGTATCAAACATCATTCCAACCGCAGGCTTCAAATGCTCTTTATAATTTGTGTTGACTTTGGCACTTGTCCAAGGGACCTATAGAAGTGTAAAATTGTATGATGAACAAATAAGACAGCAGTCCAACAAATAAGAAAATGTATCGCACATATGTTCCTTGTAACTTACATATTTACTAGGAGGAGATTTATACCGTGGTGTGCTTGGATATTCAATGTGGGCTCCAACTCCGACGTTGATGGCCTCAATAGAGACAGAACCAACAAGTATCTCGCTGGCGGCGACGTCCATAGTGGTGTAAACGTTCCTCCAGTCCAATTCCTTCTCTCTCTGAACTGTCCATGTCAGAAATTCAATCCGGTTTCATAAAAAAAATAAAGAAAACAAAAAACACAATCCTGTTCCACCGCAAAACCAACTCACATCGCAGCCAGCTCTCACCTTCTGCTGTCGCTGCCGAAACTAAAGTCGGAGGAGGTGCTCAATTAATCGCAGCAGAAGTAGTAGGCGACAGGGTTGAGCGTGCGGCACCTTGGCCGGGCAACGGCGAGCTCGAGGTCCAAGGCACCAGGGCGGCGAGCGCGGTAGCGGAGGCGAGCGGGGGCGAGCGCAAGGCGCGGCGACAGGGGCGGGCCGGGTTGAGCACGTGTAGGAGGCCTGGACGATGAAGCAGCGGTTCTTGGCGAGCAGGCGTGGCGGCTGGCTTCGTTTGATCGCCGATCGTGGGGTCTTCCTTCACAGACATCGCATAAGGGCGTGACATCGAAGTTGTCGGCTCGGCTAACTCTGCGGGGTTTAATGAAAAGAAACTATTAGGTGTGGGATTAGCGGGGGTTAAGTGCTAAACTAATCCACATCTACCCCTGACCCTTGATTTAGGATCCTGCGATGTTGATTGAAGTTCTTATAGTTCTTATAGGAAGCCAATTCTCATAGGATACACTGACTTTTTATTTTTGTTTTAGATAATGAAAAATAGGACCCCTTTCATATGAATGGGCCGAACCGAACATCTGATTCGTCTTTTTTCCTACAGTACATGTCTGGTGTCTTTACTTGTAGCGTTGCATGGTTTCAAAAGTTCTTTTCTAGGGATATTTTTTCTTAAATTTAGCCAACACCTTCAATTTATAGAGCGTGTTGAAGATGCTGTTATTAAAAAAAAAGTTTTACTGTCCAAAATAATGATTTAGATTCGATAATCTAAAAATACAACTACTGATCAATAGTTTATCAATTTGGGGATAATATCAGAAAAATTAAGAGTGCTAGATTTATAATAATTATTTTATATTATTATAAATAAAATTTAATTAGTAATATAATAATTGACTTTTTATTTTTTAAAGATCAACAGACATTTTAATGATTAGAATTGGGTAATATTTTTATTATAAAAATAAATATAAAATTATAATTAATAGTGCGATTACAAAACTATCCTCAAACTACTGGCTAGTAGTTTCTCAAAACTACTTGCGAGTATTTTGGATAGTAAAACTCTTAAAAAAAGAGTGTTTGCTTTTAGTAATAAGTGATCCTCCTCCGCATAAACAAGAATCACAAAACGGCAATGAAAATCTAGGACAAACAGAAGCTAGTGGTATATGGTCACGATCCTTCTTCCTTCACAGCCCTGCGAAGCGAACTAGATGTGGAGGATGCTTATCTCATTGCAAGACTCCTGTACGCCCGGAGTTTCTTGTGATCTTTATGAAAACCTTGATAGTAAGAGAAAACTAAGAAGACTAGTTTTTTGTTGTTACGTCATGAAACTAGAGTCTGATGTTCATATGTTGCTGTGTGTTGTGGATCCTACCCTTCATAATTTCAGGGTTTCAAAGACAATACAATCAAACTGACGTGGGGAATGGCTACGCCTAATAATTTTAATACTTCCCGGTTCTTAAATTGTTCGTCGCATTAATATTTTTTTACGAATCATCATATATTTTATTATAATTAATTTTATCAATAAAATTGAAACATAACTTATTTCATATATTTAAACTAATATTTTAATAAAATAAATGGTCAAATATAACTAAGAAAAGTCAGTAACAACAATTTAAAAACAGACTACGTTGCAATGCTTAAATCAGGGCTGCAAGTCGTGACTCAGTACTCGTAATGACAAATTCAAGAAACGATATTTTTTGTAGTTACAGAGGACACATAATAAAACAATAAAAATGGTTTTAAGAAGCTAGGGTCAATCTTCTAATGTTGCTACCTCGATATATTTGAACTCACAAGGCAAATAACAAATCGAAATAACACAGATTTTAGTACGCTAGTAATCATGACATCGGGCCCTTACATAGTTTTCACCTTTGGAATCTGAGAAAAAGTAGTTCGCTTGTAGTTAGCCGAACATGTATGAGTGTGCTACGTCAGCTATTTTGAAATCTTAGATATTGTTTTCTAAGATATGCCTGCTAATTTTCAGCCAACTCTTCCTTCCAATCAATTCTCTGAGTCATTGAATTTAAATCTAATGATTTACAATTATATACAAATAATCTCATAAAAAATTAAAATACAAAATAACTCACCATCGATCTTTCAATTAATTAACGCCTAGAAAATATGTTTAAGATAAGGTGATTGAGTAGGTGGAGAAAGCGATCTTCTTGACCGCTTCACGTACGCCGCTTAAGTACTCGGTTAGGATATATATGCATATACACGGCGCACTCGGATATGATAGTTAACTGATACAACAGTACTTTTCCTCTTAGATCTGCGGTCTCACTACCAAAAAGAATACGTATGAATACTCTTTTCATACTAATTATTCTTACGTTACATGCTCAGTCTGTATTCTTGAGAAATCAATCCAACATCCATATATTCAGCTTCGTGAAAAACTTGTCAACCTGCCGATATCAATCATGATGCACATGCTATTTTTTCTCCACTCATCTCTTGTAACTGTACAGATGCGCGCTGTTTTAACATGCAAGATTGCCAACACAAAAGTATGGGGAACATATACGCATCAGTAATTTTCAGGACACCGAACTATGTGGAGTGGGTACAAAATTATGTGTTTGGCATGAGATGAGGCTACTACTGGAGCTTCTGCAACTTCTTTATATCAGATTCTACATCCACCGGAAATTTCAGGAGATCCTTCAGCTTGGTTACTGCTGCATCAAGGTGATCTGTTTCCAGGTATCTTTTACTTGGTGATGCAAACAGAACCTCATTTACGTCTTCATCAAGTTGCATTGAGTAGAGGTGTTCAAAGACCTAATAAGAGAAAGTTGTTATGGCTCAAATAGCTGCATTTGCAAATTTGAAGTATCCTGGGCAGTGAAACCCGCAAGTGCGTCAAACATCTTACCGCTTTCAATCGTGAAATAACCATGTCCCTGACTGAAGGTGATCGTGACACTAGATTGATGATAAAAAGGCCACCTTCTGAGAGGAACTGTTTTGCTGACAGAAGGAAAGAATCCTCCACAAAGTTTACTGGCGGGCAAGACAGCCCAGAACTGTGGAAACAACCAGAGGCTTCAAATGAGTCTCTATTTTGACAAAATTGCTTGGTAAGTGGTAACAAATAGATAGAATCACAGATGGAAGAAAAAATCTCCAGTCCACAAGGGGTGAATACATCCTTCACAAACAATGGACTTTTCGTAACAAATTTAAAGTTGATTCAGAAACATGCTCCAGGAAAAAAAAGAGTTTGCTCAGCAACATGGAAAAGCAATACCTTAGGTCAGATGAATCAACATCGACGATAAGAATATTGACCCCATTGTTGTCATTGCCATTTGACACGGAATGGGTTGCAGCCCCATGTTTTGCAGCAGCAATGTCTTCAACAAATTTGATACCATCCCCCAAATGTACCTAACATGGAAAAAGTGGGAAAAATGTAATGAATCTCAGTACAAAAACAAGCATGATTTGTATTATGAAAAATTGAAAACTAACACAATAATGAAAACCAGAGAGATTAAGCAGACAAGAATATCCATCATGTTTTTCCCAATAGAAGTTGTATTTGTTACTAGAGACATCAAGATGGACACTGACACCAAAAGAGTTGTTTTGTACAGGGACAGTCTCCAATATTAAACTTTGAATAATGAATACTGCTTTTCTTGTAATATGTTTATAAAACATGACTAACTAGTGAAACTATTTTCACTAACAAATCTAACCATACCAACATAACTCGGTACTATGATAGAAACAGATGTTAGCTACAGCCTACAACACTAAGTATACTATGTATATTTGATCAACATTAATTCTGAAGTAACAATAGTAAAAAGACTCAAAATCTCCAATGCCATTAAATAATTGCTGCCCCCCATGACATAGTAACCCATGTTGTGGGCCAGTCTAAAATGTCAACCTCACACTCACAGTGTAGGATTTTACATTTACTCAGTGCCACATAGCAAACTCTACCCTTTTCTAATGGTATAAGAAAAAAACACACCTTCAGTTGTTCGTCCACTGAAAAGCCAAAATATTTCTTGGCTAGCTCAGCAACCATGGGGTCCAACTCAACAACCTGTAAAACATGAGAAGTGTGATCAGTTTCCATTCAACCCTTTTGACCAAGATGAAAGTCCTAACTCTTAAATTCATTTTACCTCAATATCTACGAAAGGAAGACATCCACGGAAAAACATCGGGAAGCAACCTGCACCAAGACCTATAACAGTGGTACTAATCTACAACAACGAAAATAACAATCTCCATAAGCATGGATAGTTAGGTGCCAACATACAAAAATGCAAAATCAAATAATATCCAAAATTATTGCATACACTAACCAGAAAAATAAGAATAAGTTACACTACAAGGATGCAGACATTTAATATTCCTGATAATAAGAACCAGTTCATGCTCCTAAAGGCTAAAGTATGCGAGTAGAATGATGACACTACTTACTTTTACTCCAGATGCTGCAGCAGCACTAAGAGCAGATGCAACTAAAGAAAGCCCGGATATGATACTGCTGTGATAAGAGCTACCAAGATAGCTATGGTTGATCCTCAGACTGTTCTTTGATCCTGAATGTTATGCAAAGACCAATAGATGGATTTCAAAACCACAGATGATAAAATCTGTACCTAATTTTGTTTGCTTATTGAATTAGTGAATATTAAAAAGAATCAACAAGAAGTGATGAAATAAGGAATCACATAGCTGTAGCTGTCACAACAGCATGGAAAAGAGCAATAAAGGATTCATCATTCTTCTTCTAATGGTCAGACTGAGGTGGAAGAGAACTAAATGAAATTGTGTTTACATTTCAGGTTAAAACATCAATGTTTTGTTGTAAAATAATAATAAAAAAAACTCAACCGGTGGGGGTAAGACCGCCCCCCACGGCTTTCTTTGATAGAAAAGCTCAACCTTTCCCAGCCGAGAAAATCTACGAACCCTGGTCCCATCCTCAAGGAGCCGCCCCCTATGGTTCGGGCCTTAACCCATGCTTTGAGTCCACTCCATACATGAGGGCCCGCCCACAATAGGTCGGTTTTAACCAAGTAAATGGGACACGGCGAGTGAAATTTTTTATTTTTCACAAATTATGCAGCACCCAGGGATTGAACCCTGGGTGAGAGCTCCCCAGCCAATGATCTTTACCACTGCACCGTGAACCCCTTTGTGTTTTGTTGTAAAATAAAGTAGAACTGCTATAAGAAATGCGATAATCATGTAGATATTGCAACAATTCTGAATCATGGGCATGCTCTCATAATTCTGTCATATTTCTGAAACTCCTACAATAGATTAGATAGATCAATATACACCCACCAACAGATGAATTACCCTTCACCTTAAATAGTGGTTATATGTTAGAATGAGCAGTAAGATGAACTCCCAAAGAAAAATGCAAAGAATGAGATCCAGCTATGGCTGACAACAGCAGATGAGAATTGTTAAGTCTGTTATACAGAAATATTTGATATATAATTATGTGCTTTCTCAATGAAATCAAACAAAACATCAACTCAAATCAGTGCAGCTACAAAGGCACAGAGATAGTTTGACACGTATGTAGCAAGAAAACATGACTAAATAGCATATTGCACATTCAAACATACACAAGCAAAGAACAAAGAGCATACCTTTTTTTTGGTTTCTTCTCTTTTTAGATGTTGCAGATGCACTTTTGTTCTTTTTGTCCATCTCATCACTGGGAGAATCTCTGATTAGCAATGCTTCAGATTGCACTAAACCAGAACTTCTCTTAAAAATAAGACGCCGGAACATTTTCTCAGATGTGGAACTTTGGTCCCCATTGACATTTTCATAAACAACATCTTCGACAACCATCGGACCAGTTATTTCTGAAGTTACCTTCCAAATGCAACAAAAGGAGGTCAGGACATCAGGTGACATTGCAACGAAAGAAGGTAGTGTAAGTATGCAACTCAAAAATAATAAGAGATTGCAATTAACAAGTGAACTATTACGATATAGCCTCGGGTCATGAGAGGATGGAATATGAACTAGGAATGGGTGGTCAGGTTTATGGACCATGCTAGGAGCCAGGAAAGATACTCTAACTCTAAGGCACGAAGCAGAGGGAACAAAAGGGGGAGATAGATGTTCCAGGTAACTTCTTGCCCTCTATTCATTGATGCCCCTTCGAATCGCCTAGGTGACGCCTAAGCGTGCATAAGGTGAGGTGAGGCGACACCGTACGCATCTCCCTCCCTCCCTCCCTCCCTCTTCTCTCTATTTCTTATCTCTCAGCACTCAGAGGGAGGTCACCGGTCAGAGGCACCAGGGTCAGCAGGGAGAGCAGCGGCGGCAGCTGCTTGTCCTTTGGTTCCCATCCCGTTCTTCCTCTCTTCTCCCTCCCTTGCTCGCGTTTGTCACTTTCCTGGCAAGGCAACCAGGACGCCTAGCATTGAGCACCTTGACGCCTTAAAAACATAGGAAAGCAAGCCAAATATATTAGCAAACTTTTTTAAAACTATAAGACCAGGACCCCTAGCTAATGGTCTAACAAAATGAAGCTGAGCTGCCGAGCCCACTGGCTGTACTTATTACTTGAGGGCTTGAGGCCCACTATGACAGAATCATGTGATTTTGAAAACTAAGAAACACATGCCAAACCCTCCTAGGACAGTTTGCCAGTACGACTGTAATGGGATAGGATAATTAGGCCAATGTTTTCAAGTCGTCCGACTAATCGTGATTAGTCGTCCTGATCGGTCCCTTGCTCTCGATCAGGGACACCGACGTGATTTGCTCGACCAGATTTCTGGTCGTCCGACTAATCGTCGCTTAGTCGTGACTAGTCGTCCGATTAGGTGGTGGACGACCAGGCCAAGTGCTTCTGGCGGACGGACCTGCTTCGTGGGCTGTAAATTTGGCCCATTAGGGTTAGAAAATATAGTGCCCAGAAAGCACCGTCACCTGCCTCGTGCCTCTCTCAAGCGTCGGCAGCTGCTCTGGTCCTCTTCACGGGCACCTGCTTGCTCTCCTATGGTCCTCTTCACCGGCGGCGGCTTCCTCTCATGTCATCTCATCCACCTATGCTTTGTGGCCTCGCGCCCTAATCCCCTTGGTGAAGATCCCGCTGGTGCTGCCCTTCTGCAACCAAGGGTTCATGAAGACAAGCTCCTCTGACGATGGTGATGGGTCCCTTACTCCCTTCCATCCCTCTACATCCTCTTGCTGCTAGGTCTTGGTTGTCTCCTCTTGCTGCTGGCTGCTCCCTCTTGCTGCCGTGGTGTATATGTGCAGATGTGAAACGGTGCTACTACGCAGGACCGACCAGGCTCAACTAATCGATCTGGTCGACGACTAATCGCGACTAGTCGTCTGGTCGGTCCTGTAGCGACTAGGGTCGACTAGACGATTTGTAAACATTGGGCCTTATGCTTTGCCTAGAGCTTGAGAGACATTGGGGAATTGGGAGAATTGTTTCTTTATTGATTGATTCCTAATGACTGCTGAACCTCTGTTTATATAGAGGTAGAGCCGGCCCTAAGCCTAACCAATTGATCCTATCCCTAAATAACCTAACTTGAGGGTTAAGGGCGTGCTACAGTAACCACGATGCTGCAGTAAACCGGGCTGCTACAGTAACACGGCCCGAAGGCCTGCCCATAACAACGACCCTAATTCTTTGTTGAAATCAGAGAGCCAGGTTAGAGGACAACATAACTAACCCAAAGAAAAAACAAATCATTTAACAATTGATGATGACCAAACAACAATCTTTAGGTTCATGGCAGGAATAGCCAGGATTGGAGTACTAGGGAGTAGGGACTCAAAATTTTGTCACAGTATACAAAGGAGATTCAGTGGGATAGCTCCTCCTAAGCTAATAATGACTTCCGAAGAAAATCAGACAATTATAACTACCTCTTGTAGAATCTCTCTCTGTTTCACACCATCACCAGCCATCATGAACCTGCATAATTGTTCACATATCAGCAACATATGATCATCACAAATATTTTTGTTATTATAATTATGTATCTTATGAAAAGTAATTGGAGAGAGAAAAAATGTTTTGCTGTGTCCAGGCCCCAGAGACTTACTGGGGCCATCCAAATAATAATTGTACACAAGCATTCATGTAAGAGTTTTGCTTGCACAAACTAATACCAAACGGTTATCAAGTTTCAACAAAAAAATGTTGATACATACGGTATAGGTGCCTCCTCTTCAGGATTCCCAGGTTCTAGATCCTTGACAAGGGGAGATAAATCCTTCTGGTAGTAGCCAAAAATAATAATATTAGGTAGGCATATAATAAAATACTAGCCTTTTGTATCACAAAAACATAATCACAGAAACGTCACCTTAATAATGTCCATGTCAGCACTTGCATGTCTGCTATCCAAGAATACCTAGCATAACATAAATAGGATAGTTGAGATATAGTCGAGTCACATGATCCTAAATATCAAAGTAACTTCAACACTGGTTCCACATCCATAATACTGGTACCATAATTAGACGGGCAGCCTTTGCACTTTCAACAACATGCCACTGCCCTTCTTCTGAAGCAAATAACCATTCCTGAGTTCGAGCCTGAAATAGAACTATATTCATTTAGTGAATTTGAGTGGAATTCGTAAACTATGAGCTTTTCACCAAATTAATAGAAAAGAAACCTACAAGACTCAAGGGAAATGCACTAGAAGCTATTCCAGTTATGGTACCAATCTTAGCAGGGAAGATCAACTGACCAATGTTCAGGTGCACACAGAAACCCTTTCATTATGATGAAGAAAAGAAAACTCAAAGGCAAAATACAAGAATAAAATGACAAGAACAAGAGATATACTAGACCTAGACTGAAGGTGTGTTAGAAAAAAACATATAAAACTAATTTGACTTGTTTCTTGAAAGCTAGAACAGATCAAGGACAAGGTTGGCAGCAAAATCATTAGTAAATACTGAAAAAGATACAACGCAAATAGGCAACATATAACAAACCTTAGGCACAATAAAAACTCCACAGTGGTACACAAATGTTTCAGTTTGCTTCTTGGAGTCCAATAAAACAGCTTTGTAGCAAAAGAGTGAGCTTCCCTGTTCACCAAGAATGAACTGTCTCCTTCGTCCTGGAACAATCACCTTCAGATTTCCTATAGCTCCAAGCTGAAGATCTCGCAATGAAAAGACCAAATCAACACCAGAAGAGTATGATTCTCGGATGATGTTCTCATTTCCAAGAGCACGAATAACAGCATTTGCCTGTACCACCAACAAACAGAAGATTGAAGTGATCATATCAATTTAGTATCCTGAGACGAACTAACCTTAACTTTTTCAGTGAGGTTATCAGAAGACTACAGATGTACCTGTTTCACATTACAGTAATCGGTAGACTGGTCTAATGATGATTTTATTGTTTGTACTACACCCATCTTCCCTTTAACCATGACTACCATGAAGGTCTGGAAGGCAGATTTTTTAGAGGGTATAGCTTGAATATTCATTTCCCAGCCAAATCTAAACTCAGACAAAAGTAATGCTGCAGGAAGGAAAAGGAGAAAGAGCATTATGTCAACTCTTGATGTTTAGCAGGTAACAAATAGAACATAAAGGTTGGTTTTTCAGTATCCATGTTGATGTAATATAACTTTCAAAAAGTTGGTTAACAATCTGAGTGAAAGAATATAAGTTGGTTAATCAGTAACACTGTATTTCTGGTTGAAAAAGAAAAAGGTTACACAATCTCAAAACCTTTGAATTCATGCTAAATGTTGTGACAAAAACTAAATGAGAGTTCTCTTGACAATGAGGTGAAAAGAACTCGATTAAACAACTTGCAGAAGAATAAAGTGCATTCATGTTAAATGTAGTGATAAGACTTGAATAAGAGTTCTCTTGACAACTGAGGGAAAAAGACTCAATTAAACCACTTGCAGAAGAATAAAGTACAAGAAGCATAGTCACAAATTTTTAGACCTAACTAGAAAACATTAAAGCTTGAAATCAAGAAGATGTATGAAAAGTTATGAAGGCTAAAATGCAGAAAGGTAAAGAAAAGGTAATTGACAGAATTAACCTAAAACATGAGATTCTGCAAGGGTTAAGCACACAAACTTCCCTCCTGATCTCAGAACTCTCTTGGCCTGCAGAAGAAGCGAGCTTAGTCAGGCATATCATGAAGAAAATAACATATCAGGTTTACTCGATATATCATTTTCTTGAACTAAGACAAACTAAAATTCAACAGAACTTCACCAATATACCTCATTTAAATATTTCATCCCCAGTTTTGTCCCAGCCTCTGGCTCCATAAGAGCATCCAATCCTCCCTTGTCAAGTATGATGTCAAATGATCCATCTGTAAACTGGCAGTCTCATATGTCAGATAGTTTTGGTAAGATCTATGCATTACGAACATGTCTGTAGGTGTGACACCACCAAGTGACCAATGTGCAAACTAGCATTTAGATATGTAAGTTGTTTGGGAAACAATGCTGGTAAGATACAATGTACAAAAATTGGCAAGGATGGAGTCAGTCACTTTAGCAGCAAAATGGCAGTTTGATATGTCAGGTAATGTGATAAGAAATCATATTATGGATAGACGAAAATTGGCAAGGATAAAGAACATTAATCTAAATTTAGGAGTGCCTGATAATTGTTAATGGCAAATGGACAAGTACAGCCTAAGAACAGACTGGACTAATTGGAAATGATTAGGAATAATTGTCAACATGAAAGTTCACCCTCCATAGTCAGGTATCACAATAAACGCTACAAGGCTCATATCAGGGCCCCTCAGCTCTCAACCCAACAAAACGTTTGGATTCAGTTTTGCTTTGATCCATCACACTGCAGAATGCATTCATGAAATAAAAATCATAGTATCTTTCTTGTCAAGAACTCAAGACAGCCTTCGGGTGACAGTTATAAACCCACTAAAACTCATTCAAAATGGCAAATTGAACAGATATATCTGAATTATCTGCACTGCCTACTCCAATCAGCAACATTGAGCACAATGTTTAAGTGTCTGCATGCTAGATGTACAGGATAGTGAACTCAATTTGATACTTAATTGAAATATTTAAGTGACAAATAATACATTATATCAAACGTTCAAGTCCAATCAAGCATTGCTCAAACTTGGTTTTGATATCATCAACAAGTGCAAAGTTCGCATTTCAATATTTCATACTAAGGTAGTTCGAAGCAAAGTAACCATTTCAAGTTTCAATTAAATCAAGCTTCATTGCTCCACCTGCAGAACCATCAAATGCCCAAGTTCTCCCTCACGCAAACAAGTCGCCCACAAACACAAAATCCAAGCTCCAGCCCAAGCAACCATATTCTACTGTTGCGCTGCTCTTTACGGGCCGTACCTGCATGTCGGTCATATCCATGACGCGCCACCGCATCTCCGGGCGCGCGCGTGCATGGCGACGGAGCATGTCGGCGACAACGATGCGGGAGAAGTCGACGTTGGTGATACGGCGGAACCCCGCGTCATAGAGCTGCTCCGAGAGCGCCGAGCTCCCGCATCCTGGGACCAGTATCTCCGCCGCCTCTCCAGCGCAACTGCCGTGGAGCAGCTCGAGGAGCGGGGCCTCGAGTGGTGGCCATTCTGCGTACCACTCGAAGCTGTCGCCGGTGCCGCGGAGCGCGAAGAACTTGTCCCAATTCTCCCGTGACGTGAAGTCTCCGAGCGTATCTAGGAGATCCGCGCCTCCGGTCGGCGCCGACTTGGTCGCCATGGGATGGAGCTCGAGGAGTGGAACCCTAGCCCAGGGGTTTAGGACTGAGGAGGAAAGGGGAAACTGAGGAGCGATGTCGGAGATTTTTGGTGCTTCTTTAAAATTTCCACCAAATCATTATCTCTCCCATAAAATAATCTCAAGTAAATTTCTAGATAAAAATACCTTCACCTTTTTTCTTCCTCTCTCTTTTCTCTCTCCTATCTCTCTTCTCTCTTCTCTCTTCTCCCAAACGCGCACAGGGAGGCTGAGCGGTCGGCGGGGATGGCGTCCGCAGTGGAGGCGAGCAGGGGCGGCCCCCGATGGTCCCGACGCGACCGGCGGTGGTGGGCAAGGGTGGCGTGGTGGCCCACAGTGGACCCGACGCGACTGGCGGTGGCGGGCGGAGGCAGGTAGGACGGCGCGAGCGGCACGTGTTGGGGAGGTGGAGTTGCCGTCGAGGGTAGCGCGACAGCCCTCGATGGACCCAGCGCGCGTGGGGCGGAGCTGCCACCGACGGCGCGTGTGGGGAGCTTCCGGTCGGGACGGCGCGGGGAGGCGGAGTTGCCGTGTCAGCAAACTGTATTAAAAATCCCTTATTGTAACTTTGTGAATCCAGTATAGTGGCGGAATATTAGCTATAAGCTTACTTGCTAGTTGTCTTGTTATGTTCATCTGGATTGTGCACTTTGAATGTATTTGATAATTTGTTGAGAAAGAGCACCGCAAAAGAAAACTTGATGAGAAAGAGCTAATCGAATGGAAAAAAATTGACCAAATCGTCCGGAAAGTAAAACTTGTTTTATATACCCAACAATTCAAGTTTCTGACATTTGTCTCGTCTAAAATAAAGATAAGCAGAACTTTATGTGAGAGCGATAGTATATATAGTATCATATTATACAACATATTTCTTTTGCCAAACATGGTTTATTGTATTCAGTCCAGAGAAAACATGTGGACATGAAAATTCCAATGAACATTCTAGGTAATTATTAAATCTAGAATAGTATTTCTGAAACGATATTAAAAAGTTTCTGCTATTACAATTAGGACAAATGCTAATCTATATTGGCAATCATGTGTAAACAATGGGTAAATAAAAATAAACTAAAAAAGAGTTAGCTGCTAAGGATTGCAATCCAAGGGTAAAAAGGATGATAGAAATCAAATTTAAATACAAGCGGGAAAAGAAGCAACAAATTGGTGTGCCCTTGCAAAGCTGCATCTCGCTATGCAGAAATTTTCTCAGATCAATTGTAATAGCCTCAAATATTTTAGTCTGCAAGGAAAATACAATCCTACAAAAGGAATTAGACAGGAACTCGTGAATGCACTATGATTTCACTCCATATAATCAATTGATATGGTATACTTCATAATAAGGAGATTTAGAAAAGTAAAGTACCGTTGTGATATTTGCTAAGTGCTGACGTACTTAGTCGCTAATGTGCACAAATACTTGTATTGGCTACATGAAAAAATGAAAGAAGCAAAGAAAAATTGATTTACGGCGGCCTACATGAAAAAATAAAAGAAGCAAAGAAAAATTGATTCCGTGGTGCGAGAGAGGAATTAAAAGGGAAACAGGCCATTAAAGGATGATTTGGTTGTGACGATAGTTGTAGCATTACTCCAGAATAATATACTAGGTGGAAGAAAATGGGGGCATGGCATGGTGTCGTGCGTGCCTTTTTACTTTGCCTGGATAGTAGAGCGTGCTTGAAATAACAAAGGAGAACAATTAATGGACATAATAAACATGACTGCTTGAGATCAAATAGTGAATGGACGGTCAGATGAAACTAAGGTGCTAGGATCCAACGATGATAATAATTAGGGTGATGTGGCTGCACCACAGTAGAGAGAAATAGGAGTTAATGGCTTGTAGTGGGTTGCACTTATAAAAGATATGTAGATAACTAGTGAAGCATAGTTCTGTGAATTGCCTTACAAACATGTAATTTAATAATACAAATGATAATAAAACTATAGTTTTTTTATTTAAAAGATACCCTTAGAAAAGTGTAGAGACAGAATTTTGTGAAATTTCTCCAAAGTTTATGGTAGAGGTCTTGGAAACCACCATCACCAAGTCAATATCATCAATTCATCATGAGGCGACTTGCCTGCGGCGAGGACTTCTTGTCGTGATTAAGGCAAGCACCCAACATTACTGCTACGCCAGTATCGAGTGAGGCCATTTGCTCATTAACTGTTTGGAGCCATATCAATGATTTTACATATCTTTGGAC
Source organism: Eleusine indica (assembly GCA_030378355.1). Lineage (NCBI taxonomy): Eukaryota > Viridiplantae > Streptophyta > Magnoliopsida > Poales > Poaceae > Eleusine > Eleusine indica. Next base: position 19,689,594 of record CM059502.1, read on the forward strand.
TTTGGGGACACTGCTGCGCGTCATCAACTAATAAAGCTAATGACGTGTATGCATGCGAATAGTAGTAGCCATCGGCTGAGCTGACCGCGTATTTCTGATGTCAAGAATTTTCCGCACGTTTTTCTTGCTGGGCATGGATGGAGACTTTGTAACAATTCTTTGCTATCTTTGGCAATCCCCACTATCGGTCCGTCACTCACCCCTGCTCGGTTTACTTATAGCACGAAGCACTGTTCGAGATCTCCCGTACTTGGCGCAGAGCTTCCCTTCCAACAATCAGCGCTTGCGCTTAGTCTAGCTAGGCCTTGCCGTTGTCTTCTACTACGAGTACTAGCTTCTAGCTAGCTGTACTTTGCAGTTAGCTAGTAGCCTAGTAGCCATGGAAGTTGCTGGCGCGCTCCATGCTTCCACCACGTCGTCTTCCTCCTCGTGCTCCTCCCTTCCCGGCTCCTGTGCTAGCGAGAGCACCCAAATCTCGAGCGCCAAGCACGCACAGACGCCGAAACGCAAGAGGAGCACGTCGCCGCCGCCTGCGCCCGGTTCCGGCGGCCAACACCACGCGGGGACTGGCCGGAGGGGCGGCGGTTGCGCGGGCAGGCACCCGTCGTACCGCGGCGTGCGGCGGCGCGACTGGGGCGTGTGGGTGTCGGAGATCCGGGAGCCGCGCAAGAAGTCGCGCATCTGGCTCGGCACCTTCCCCACCGCCGAGATGGCCGCGCGGGCCCACGATGTGGCTGCCATCGCCATCAAGGGCCGCGCCGCGCACCTCAACTTCCCGCACCTCGCCCACCAGCTCCCGCGCCCGGCCTCTGCCTCCCCCGCCGACATCCGCGCCGCCGCTGCCATGGCCGCCGCGGCGGAGGAACGCGAACGGGAAGAACTGAAGCCAGCGGCTGACGATAATATGCCATCATCGTCGCCGGGTGCCAGTGCGAACACCGAGGTGTCAGCCAGCGACGGCGAGGAGAACGCCGCTCTGGCGCTCTTCGAGTGCTTGCCGGACCTTCTTATCGACCTGAGGGACGGTCTGTGGTCGTCTGAAATATGGAACGCCGGCGCCGCAGTTCAGCCGGTGACCCAAGAGTACTACGACGACGGCGACGACGTGTTTGGCGTGCACCTGTGGGCCGACGAGTTCTGGACACAAGACGCAGCCTGGCCAGCGCGGCCAGACAAGTTGTTACGACGACAATGATCAGTTGGTCACACTGCTGTAGCTGGCTCAAACTGACACATGTGGACTGAGCTGCACTTGATTCAGATCAGCTGATCTTGTGAATAGTGCCTAAGATAATTTTGCTTCAGTTTGCTCTTGGTTTCTTCTGCAACAACAATTTATTAGTACTGTACTCGATTGATTTCGACCAATTAACCTTCTCGATAAGGGAAATACTTTGTTTAATGGATCAATCAGTTGTTAGATCGAGTCTATGCTACGTCGAAATGCACGACATCCCACCAATTTTTATAGGACCCTGCCAATTCTGTAACAATTAGAAAAATGCCAGGCTTCAAAGAATCAACAATATATCATTAGAAGCTTTTCTTTTGCGACCAAGCTCTTCTCCGCATTATAACTCACCCACGAGGTGGCTTAGTATGTTGAATTTAATCCATATTAATCACATGATTGATCACATATTTAGCAGCATATGAGTGATGACAGTTTTAATAAAAAATAGGTTACTAGTTAAGATCGCAACAAAACTAATAAGAACGAGAAGGATGAAGGTATACCCTATGGAGGGACCAATGACGGGGGCACCGGCGGCTCTATTCACATCAGTCATGGTACGTTCGTTGAAGTAGTCGATCACAGTCAATGCAGGACGAGACGTAATACAGTGCATTCCCTCGAATAGCTACTGGGGCGCGCCGGGAAGACGTGAGTAGTCACACCGTCAAGCGCTCCCAAAAACCTGATCGTCCGTACCACCCGAATAGGTATCGCCTTGCAGGAGAGATTCCGGAGGCCTACTCTTCCGAGGCTCCGCATGCGCGGATCGTCGGGCCACGGAAAGCTCGGAAGGCAAGCGGCAGAGGAATAGAAGGTTTGTTATTTCGAGCGCATAGACATCCGGGCAGCACCAGGGAAGGTTATATGCCGAATTAGAAATTGCAGGTGAGGAAATAAGAAACGGAGTAACTATCGGCATGCAACAATCAACTCCAATTTCAGTTTTCTTGAATCTCGCCTTTCCGTTTCCAAACCGCAAAACCTTCCAAACGCACGCGCGGCAGGCATGGCACGGCACACTCGCTCGCACGCACGCACGCCACGGCTCGCATGCATGCCACGCCTCGCCTCGCACGCACACCATGCCTCGCCTCGGCACGACACGACACAACACGGCTCGGCTCGGTGGCGGCGGCGCGCGCGCATGTGACGCGCCTGTGGCCTCTCTCAACTTGTAACATGAGTACACCTATTAAGTCGAGTCAACTAGCAATAAATTCTCCATGTGGATTATACACATTTATTATTAAGAGCATAGACTTTATATAATTACTTAAATAAAATATGGGCCAAGCCCACATTATACCTAACAATTCCCACCAAGTCTAGTGCTCATAAGAAATATTCTCGCATTCCCATCTATCGTTTGAGATACCAGTGTTTCGATAGAGACTATTAAATTGAACATACACCTAGAGCAGAAGTTACACCTATTCACAATTGAACAATGGACTATGCCATGAACTGACAGTTTTATACGAAGAAAGGTTTCACCAAAGCCCTTTACAGATACAAGATTGCCATGAGCATCCCCTCTAATTGGAGTGTATAAGTCATACTCCTATCCTTTTCATGAGTATCTAGAAATTCCCACCATCTCACGGACTGTGACTAGCAGTCGGACTCATATAGATGTATTCCTCAACAGATATCCTGTAGGATGATATCTTTGCTTCTCATAAGCCATTAGAACATATTAAGGTAAAACCAGCATGCCATACAATATAGGACAAAAGTACATCTGAGATGGACTGATAAAGGGTCTTTCCTCTCGAACTAGTTCCAGCTTATTTCGCCATTCCACTTCATAGGATCTCCGATCACATGGAACGGGTTGCCACTGAAACGGTCCATCAGGTGGGTCTCACACCCATCTCACTCGATGCACTGTCTATCATGTTACGTGACAACTCCTTTGTAAATTGATCTGCCAGTTTTTTAGACATATGGACATAGTCTAATGCTATTACTCCGGAGTTTCTTATTTTTTCTGACAGATTTTAACCGCCTTTTTACATGCCTACATGACTTTATGTTGTCCTTAGAACTGTTCATCTTGACTATCACAGTCTGGTTTCACAGTTTATGAAGATAGCTGGTATAGGTTTTTCAACCACTAGAAAATCCATAAGGAAATCGCAAAGCCACTCAGCCTCAATGCTAGAGGTGTCTAATGTTGTTAATTCTGCTTCCATGGTAGACCTCGTTAAGATGGTCTGCTTGCAAGACTTTCAGGAAACAGCATCACCTCCAAGTAGAAACACATAACCACTCATGGCATACATCTCATCAACATCAGATATCCAGTTGGCATCACAATAACCCTCTAGTAGCCTCGGATACCCGGTATAATGGATGTCATAGCTCATTGTACTCTTTAGATAACGAATTACTCTCTCAAGAGCACGCTAATGATCATCTTCTGGGTTTGACACAAACCGGCTCAATTTGCTCATGGTAAAAGAGATGTCAGGTCTCGTAGCGTTAGCTAAATACATGAGTGAACCGATGATTTAAGAGTACCTTAGTTGATCCCTTCCTTTTCTCCGATTTTTCCTCAATAGCACACTAGGGTCATAAGGTATTGGAGCAGATTAACAATCGCTAAACCCAAAGCGACTCAAGATCTTCTCCACGTAGTGGGACTGCATAAGAGTGACCCCACCATTACCTTCTCTAATCAGCTTGATGTTAAGGATAACATCAGCTTCTCCCAAATCTTTAATCTCAAAATTATTAGATAGAAAATCTTTTACCTCCTTAATCACATTAAGGCTGGTCCAAAAGATTAAAATGTCATCAACATACAAACACAAGATGACTCCCTCGCCCCCATCATACCGATAATATACACATTTGTCAGCTTCATTCACAACAAAACCGACCGATATCAAAGTTCTTTTAAAGTTCTCGTGTCATTGCTTAGGTGCTTGTTTTAGGCCGTATAGGGATTTGAATAATTTACACACAGAGCCCTTTTGACCATCAATTACATACCCATCGGGTTGATCCATATAGATCTCCTACTCCAACTCTCCAATAGGAAAGCTGTCTTAACATCTATCTGGGAACGAGAAGACCATGTGAGGCTACCAGGAAAAGTAAAACTCAAATCGTGGTCAAACGAGCGACAGGTGAATAGGTATCAAAATAATCTTCATCTTCCTTTTATGAATATCCCTTTATCACAAGCCTTGCCTTGTACCTCTTGATAGTACCATCAAGCCTAAGCTTTTTCTTGAACACCCATTTGCATCCTATATGTTTGCAACCATAAGGACGCTCAACGACTTTCCAAATACCATTGGAGATAATAGAATCCATCTTGCTCCTTACTGCTTCCTTCCACAGGTCCGCATCAGGAGAGGAATATGCCTCCTCGATGGTACTAGGTGTGTCGACCACAAGGTACATAATGAAGTCATTGTGCAAAGGATTTTACAATCCTCTATCTCTTACTCTTTCGAGTGACTGCATTGCCATCCTCCTCAGAATTTTTCATGTGGGGTTCCTCATTGTGTATAACTGGTGTAAACATCTCATGAGGAATTACAGATTCTTGACCAGAAATGCTATGTTCATTCTTCATAGGAAAATTACTCTAAAAAAATGTAGCATCTCTGGACTTAAAAATTATACCGACCACCATGTCAGGTACTCCAGATTTAATAACTACGAACCTATAACTCACGCTGTTAAAAAAAAACCTAGGAAAATGCAATCCACAATATTAGGTCCAAGTTTGCGCTTCTTGTTAATTGGCACATTCACCATGGCCAAACAACCCCAAGCGCGCAAATATTAGAGATTTAATTTCCTTTTGAACCATTCCTTGAATGGTGAAATTTCTTTATTCTTTGTGGGTATGCTATTCAGGACATGACATGCTATCAAAATTGCCTCACGCAACCATTCCTTAGATAGCCCCGCGATCTCTAACATGGCGTCAACCAACTCAGTTAGAGTGCGGTTCTTTTGCTCGACGATCCCATTGGATTCACGTGAGTAAGGTGGTGGCCTCTCATGAATAATTCCGTGCTCAGCGCAGAAGTCAGGAAATTCATTAGAAAGACATTCTCCACCGCGATCAGACCTTAACCATTTAATTTCTCTTTCTAGTTGGTTTTCTACTTCAGCTTTATAAATTTTAAAATAATGCAACACTCCATCTTTCGGTTTTAACAGATAAACATAACAAAAACGGGAACAATCATCTATAAGAGTCATGAAGTCTCTTGTGCCACCTTTAGTCAACTCGTCGTTCATTTCGCACATATCGGTATGAACAAGCTTTAATGTCTCCAAGTTCCTCGTCTCCGTGGCCTAGTATGGCTTACGAGGTTGCTTAGATTGCACGCACGCATGACATTTGGGACCTTTGACTAGATTAAATTTAGGAATTAAATTCAAATTTGCTATTCACGACATACACCCAAAGTTAATATGAAAAAGCTATGAATGCCAACTATTCGACTCATACGAAATTAAGACATTGTTCACAACATTATGACAGACATTATCATGCAATGAAAAGCAGAACAAGCCTCTACAATCATATCGTTTTCCAACAAATGTCCCATATTTAGAAAGTACACATTTATTTTGACTCAAGAACAATTTTAAAGCCATCTCTACATAGTAGAGAGCCGCTAACTAGATTTTTCTTGATGGAGGGGACATGCGGGATGTTCTTTAGAAGCATGGTCTTTCCTGAAGTAAGATTCAGAACAACCGTACCAACACCAAGAACACGACCATGCGAGCCGTTCCCTATCAACAATGCTGCAGTCACGCCGGCCTGATAAGAAAAAAACAAAGAAATATTAGCACACACATGAACATTATCCCCAGTGTCCATCCACCACTCAGGTGTGACAAACTAAAAGAATAGTAGGTAAAACATTACCATACCCTGATGTTCTTGCCGCCTCACTAATTACCACATTTGCTGATTTCTTTGACTGCATAAATTTGTGGTCTGGGCACGCACTTGCCTAATGCTCATTGCTTCCGCAAACAAAACAACCCTCATTTTTTTCTTTTCCCTTTTTCTTCTTAAATGTGGTAGTTTGCTTTGGCTTCTCTTTCTTTTCCTGCTTCTTCTTTTTATTGCTCTTGCCTCTTGTGTTTTAGAGAAGTAGCAAAATCCTTCCAAGAGGGTGGTAATTTGGAATAATAGCTCTAGCCACAAACTTGTTAGGCAACACACATGGAATTTGTTCTAGTTCTTTTGCCAGTGCATGTACTTCATGAGCTTGTTCAACTACATAACGATTCTCAACCATCCAGTAGTCAAACAACTGCTCCATGAGGTACAACTCACTCCCATCATCAGAAACACCAAATTTAGCGTCCAATGCATCCCACAGTTCCTTGGCAGTTTTACATATGATGTAGGATACAACATATTTGTCAGTGAGAGCGCTAATCACGATGCCTCGAAACAGGTTGCCAAATGCCACGAACGCACTCCCCTCTTAAGGAGTGAACTGTTCGGGCTTCTCCTGCACGGCGTGATAGCAATTCATCGTTGTCAACCACAGTATCATCCGTGCACACCACTTCTTGTAAAACGTACCATCAAAATCATCGGGTTTCAATGCAGCAGCAAATCCTCTAACAGAAAATGCCTTTCAGGTTTTTGGATTGTTAAAAAATAAGGCATTTTTAGGTTGAATTTAATTCATATTAATCACATATTTAGGAGCATATGAGTGATGACAGTTTTGACCAAAACCAGATTACCAGTTAAGATCATAACAAAACTAGTAAGAATGAGAAGGATGAAGGTATACCCTATGGAGAGACCAATGCCGGGGGTTCCGGAGGCTTGCTCTCCTGAGGTTCCGTGAGGGCGAATCGCCGGGACGGGGAAAGCTCAGAAGGCAAGCGACAGAGGAGGAATAGAAGGTCTGTTATTTCGAGCGCATAGACATCGGGGCAGCACCAAGGAAGGTTATATGCTGAATTAGAAACTGCAGGCGAGGAAATAGGAAACGGAGTAACTGCTGGCATGCAACATGAACTTCAATTTCAGTTTCCTTGAATGTCGCCTTTCCGTTTCCAAACCGCAAAACCTTCCAAAGGCACGCGCGGCAGGCACGACACGCATGCAGGGCGTGACACGGCTTGGCTCGGCTTGCACGCCCAGCCCACATTATATCTAACATCGTCAAGGTCTGAGGTTCGACTTTTAGTATGAACGAATTTACAGGTTGGGGTAAAAAATCCTCTCGTCTATCATCACCCCAAAGCACTAGTTTAAGATCCAACCCATGTCGTGGTCGTTTCACACTGACCACGGTACCGCTGTATAAGGATGAGATAAGGGTTGAAGAGTTTTATCAACTTACGTGAGAAGATTTTATTTTTAACAAAAATGCTCGGAGGCTATCTTAATTCACTCATGACGCAATCCTCTTGAACTATGCATAACAGGAAGTTTAGAGTTACATCAAGTCATATAAGTTCTGAAAATGTAACAGTGTTCATTTCTACATAGCAGAATCATGAGCAGCCAAGCTTTCTACCTAGAAATGCAAAAGACATCATAGAAGTTTGGGTCAATTCTTTACGTGCCATTACAAATTTCATTAATTCTGAATCCACCATCGCAGAACCACTTATACGGTGGGTGCTATTGAGTTGCAAAATCAATCCTAAATTTGCCATCCACGTCATTTCCAACATATGATTTTTTTTCTAAAATAACCAAAATATTCTTGAACTCATCTTCAACCTTGAACTAGTTAGTAAAAAAAAAATATGAATCTCGCTGGCATGACGATGAGGCTGGAGCTCGCCTGCGCGGGCCAGACAGGGTGGCGGGGCGGAGCTCTCCCGCGCACGCTATCTACGACAGCGAGGCTTGAGCTCGCTCACACGGGCCAGCCAAGGCAGCTAGGTGGAGCTCCCTCGTGCGCGTCATGGCGGTCAGGTCAGAGCTCGCCCGTGCTAGCCATGGCGGGGGATTGAGCTTGCTCGGGCGACGGGACACAAGCTCCCCCTCGTGCGCATCTATGATGGTGGGGGCTGGAGCTTGGCTGGAGGAGAGATAGGCAGCTATGAATGAGAGAAGAGAGGAGGAAGAAGGAAGAAGATGGCATTTATAATTTAATCTTTTCACATGACTAGTCAACAATGGCATGTGAGGGATAAAAATTACACTTGGATGGTATATATGAGTTAAGCCATAAGTCATATTACGATGATATATTTGAGATTAGGTTAATTTGCAATGGAATTGAAAGGATTATCTCCAGAAATTTTTATAGAACCATGCCAAGCTTCCTTGGCATACACATGAGCAGTCAAATTTTCTTCCCAGAATACACCATAATACTGGAGTTGGTCCTCATTCGGGTCGTCGGAGTATAACTATTCATGTGAACCATCCAGAATTCATAGAGTTTTACACATTTTATAGCATCCATTTCAACTAATAGTGGATCAGCAGTGGTAATAAATTGATCCTATTCACTACGAAAAAAATCGATGTTTGCCGAGTGTCCTCTTTTTTGCCGAGTGTTTTTATTCGGACACTCGGCATAATACATCTTTGTCGAGTTCTGGACAAAAAACACTCGGTAAAATAAATACACTCGGCAAAGAACACTTTACCGAGTGCCAAAAAAAATACACTCGGCAAACAAGAGTGTTTGCCGAGTGTTTTCTTTGACACTTGGTAAAGCATTCTTTGCTGAATGTATTACTTTTTACACTCAGAAAAGATAAAGTTTTGTCGAGTGCTTTTTCTTGACACTAAAAAAATATTTTTGCTTCTCTTCTATTCTTAACACTTTTTGTACTCTTCACATACTGCATGTGTTGCCCCATGTCAAAATTTGGTATTTTTTTGTTGCTATATTTAGTTAATTACATTTCAAGCAATTTTTGAATAAAGACAAATTTAAACTACAAGTGACTCAAATAAAAAATATCAATGAGTATAAAATTTATTTTCATGTTATTTAGCCTAATTTGATACATTCCCCATGAAATAAAAAGAAATTCAACATACCTTGTTTAAGAAATATGACCACACTAACGTGTGTCTGAATGATTTTTAAATTCTGGAAAAACAAATAAAGTCTAAAAATGATGAGATTTGTCATGATGTGTTGGTATTACAAGTGGAAGGTATGATAAAAAGTAGAGAAGATTTTACACAAGTTGTCATGTATGTTGCTTAAAAAATAGAGAATCTCTGAAGAATAACCTTAGAGTTGAGAATGAGTTGTTAAGATTTGGAGTCAAATTAACAGTTAAATTTGAATCTGACTTCAAATCATTTTGTATAGGTCATAGATTACATAAATTGTATCATTTTAAACTTTGAATATTTTTAAAATTAGTTTGATAATTTTTATTTTTTGTGAAGTACGTAGGAAATTGTTGTTTCCGATTGTTAATTTTGCACTTGGCAAATAAGCTCTTTGTCTAGTGTTTTCGTGAATGCTCGACAAAGAGTGTCAAATCATCAATCCATGGATCTAAAAGGTTGCTCCCCACTTGGTCCACTCATCCTCCTTCGAATAAGACCCCTATCTCTCCCCCCTCTCTCTCATGACCACACATATCGGTCCCTCTCTCCCTCTCCCCTCTCTCTCACGACCACACACAACAGGCAGGGTGGCGCGGCTCCTCTCCCACCCGCCCTCTCTCCGACGGGTAGGGCCTGGAACGGGAATAACTAGGCGAGCTTGGGCGACACGACTCCTGCCCCTCCCTCCCACACTCTGCGACAGGCCAAGTGAGCTCAGGGGGTAGGCCAAGCGGGTGGCGCGGCAGGCGGTGGTAGAGTGGTGGCCGGGCAGGGCGACTCGGCATGCATAGTGGCGCAAGGGGCTGCAGTGCCTCCTCGTAGTTCGTGATGGCGCGGAGGTGCATGAACCGCTGGGGCACGGCAGCGGCAGTGCGACAGGGCCAGCCCAGCGGTAGGGTAGTGGCGTAGCAAGGACGGGCCAATGGTTGGGCGGCGTCGTGACAAGGGCGGGCCAGTGGCAGGGGCATTCCAGCGGCGGGGCGGTGGCTCCCAGTCCGAGGCCTCTGAGGGCAGGCGACAACCTGGTGGCGGCGCTATGTGGTGGTGGCGATGGGGCAGGTGTGTATTTTTTTTATTTCTAAAATTAGTTGCCGAGTGTTAGTTGGGACACTCGGTAAACACTTTGTTGAGTGTCCGACAAAAGACACTCGACAAATAGGTCTTTGTCAGCATTACCTACGCAGAGTTGTAAGCTTCATGACCATTGATGATTGGATCCCTAAGGTATGAAGGTTTTTGTGATTAATGACAACTATGAAAATATGGCTAATATCTACACAAGCGTTATGTATGTAGGAATCATCATATACTCTACTACAAATCCTTTTGATGATGGTTCCCTTGGCGGTTGATGACAATGATCACAAGCATGGAGACTTGATGAGCTTGATGGAGTCTAAGGGTTGTTGGAGATGCATCAAGGCTAAGTACAAGGTAGGTACAAGTATTTAGAACACTTGTCTACTTGTTAGAACTTGTGTCTATAGGAAAAACCCGGACTATTAAGGGGGTCTAGGTCATATCTCTTAGATCATGCTAGTCGGTGATGTGCATGGATACTTGGTGAAATCACAAAGCACTAGGTAGCAGTGGAGAGGCCAAGTAGCTGTTGGATTAAGCCAAGAAACAAAGTCAAGAGGAGACGAGTAGTTTCAACTTTTGAAGATGGAGATCAGACAGTCTAGTCTGAGAGACCGGCCAATATGGTCATTAGCAAGGAATCTATTGACGTGAAGACCCACAAAGACCGGGCAGTCCGGTCTGTGTAGTGGTGACTCGGAATAGAGAGGATGTGGATTGCAACGGTTCTATTTTGTGGAGGAACAGGAGAGACCGGACAGTCCAGTCTGTAGACTTGAAAGGACCGAGTGACCGAGAAGGGGGGGGGGGGGGTGAATCGGGAACTCTCTATATGTATCAAATTCGCCAAATCCTAAAACCAAACACTCAATCAACTCTTATAACAATTCTAGTGGTGATCACACTAGCAAGACAACTCCTATGCAAGCTAGTGATAAAGACACACGGAAGCAAATAACAATCTAGCAAAGGCTACAATATAAAGAACTAGAACACACCAGCATGAGTAGCACAATATATATGAGGGTGATCAATCAAGCCAAAGCAACTCCTATACATGCTAGTGATCAAGTGAAAGCTAAGCACAACTAGCAAGTAAATAAGCCTATTCATGCAAGTCTACAAGATAGTCAACTAGAGAAAGGCAAACACACAAGCATGAATAGCACGGTATGTAAATGTGGAAAGTAAGGGATCATAGTAAGGAGAGGGTCAAGAAATGCTCATGAATTTTTTCCCGAGGCCTCGGAAGGATGGCGCCTTCCCCTACTCCTTGTTGGACCACTCCTGTCGGGGTACTGGCCCCTCCTGCCACCTAGTGGAGTTCTTGCACATGAGCCCGCAATCACTCCCATAGCGAAGACACGGTTGTGTCATCGCTGCCACCAAGGCACAAGCTCGCCTCCCTCGAGAACTTGCCGGACTCCCAGAGCCGACACGAGTGTTAACTAGCGATGCCCCTTTCAGTAGCGGGCTCAAACCAGGTACAAACGTGTGACGACCTTCACAACCGATCAGAATAGGCTCGATCACCGACACCTAACCGATCTAGGTCTCACCATAGACCAAGAGTAACAATCTAGATCAAACCCTAAGGACACCCTAGCCTTTGATGTGGATAGATGCTCAAGTTACTCTCACTAGCACTCTCAAGATATCCAATATCTTCTCCTAGTGCTCTTCTCTTTTCCTCTTGGCTCTTACCAAATGCTCTAAGGTATTCCAACCTCAGCAACGAAGTTATATTGCCTTCCAACCTCCAACTAGCCGTTGCTCCACGATATCACCTTTCTGGACCCCAATGACCGGACCATCCGGTCACTGCTAGACCGGACCATCCGGTCTCTCTGTAATGGCTCCGAGAACCGTTGGCTGGTCTGTCTAGGTGGTTTCCTTGTACTGATTGAACCGTCCGGTCACTTCCTTCTCTCTCCATTCCAAAGAACACCACTTTCTACGCCCTTCTGTTATAGCTCCCATCCATACAGACCGGACCGTTTGGTCTACTGACCGTACCATCCGGTCAGTATGGGTCTTCGTGCAAAAAGATTCCTCGCAGACTGCTCTCTGATCTCCTAGTGACCGTACGGTCCGGTCACCACTGACCCCTCTGTCCGGTCACTACGTCCAGAAGCTAAAACTCTTCGTCCTCGCTGGACTTTGTTTCCCGGCTTCTCTAAACAGCTCCTTGGCTTCTCCACTGTCACCTAGTGCCTGTGATTTCACTGAGCATCCACACACATCACCAATTAGCATGACCTAAGAGACATAACCTAGACCTCCTTGATAGTCCGGTTCTTCCTATGGACTCAAAGTCCTAACAACTAGACGAGTGTTCCAAACACTTGCTCCATTGCTTGTCCTTAGCCTTGATCCATCTACACCAACTCTTGGACTCCATCAAGCTCACAAGCCACCATGCTTGTGGTCATTGTCATCTATCGTTATGGCAACCATTGTCGATCATTATTAAGTAGAAAGAGGTTTCCTACACCCACAACACTCATGTAGACATTAGTCATATTTCATGTTTGTCATTCATCACCAAAACATTCATACCTTGGGGTGACCTTAGTGGTCATGATCCTTAGAATCTCCCCCTTTTTGGTGGTGGATGACAACCACTACTTATAATGATCCAAAAATGAACGAGTTTCAAAAGAATAGGAAAGAAGGGACAAAAAGACTCGAATGGAGACAAGGCACCAAGAGAAAAGAGAAACATTTGAAAAATACCTTTGTCCTTACCTTGAAAGTAGTCTCCCCCTTGGAATGTGCTAGGTGTTGAGGGAGAACTACCCAAATATGTGGCGCACTAGATGTTGAGCTTGAGTTGAATTTTGCGCCCGTCATGGTGTCGTGGTAGTTGATCTTGTTAAGGTAGACATGCACCATAGATGCAGATTTTCATGTCAATGTAGATGTTCATTGTTGTATACATGCACCATTGTTGTTCTTCTCCATGTTGGTGTAGGTGTTCATCTTGTCATGATCTTCATATGTATTCCAAGTGAATATGCACCATTGTCTTGATCATCTTCCTTTGTTCATCTCTCCTTCATCTCATGTGATCTTCATGTGTTCCACATCCATCTTTTTTTTTGATCTTCATGCTCTCCTTTGTCACCTCATAGCTCCCCTTGTATCTTCATGTTCTTTTTCTTCCTTGTGCCATTGACTTGGATTTCCTTTTTGGATCTTCATGTTCTTCTCCCCCTTTGTCATTTATCACCAAAAACCAAAAACCAAGACCAAAACACAAGATAACCAAAGATCAAATAATGGGAGCAAAAATAATTGACAAGAGTTAGTAATCTCCCCCTTTCATTGTGCTCCTCGATCAAGATGACGTTTCACCATAGCTCCCCCTACACATATGACTCAACAAGATATTTTCTCAAGTATGCAATGGTTAATCATTTGTGTGATGGGAATGTATGAGCCATTTGTCTTTGAGCTGCATGAGTAGGTTTAACCTTGGAGCTCATTGAACATGACTCAATGGGCATGAAGCACAAAGATCACTATGTGATCATCTAGAGGGTCATATACTTACGTTGTAAATAATCAACTCCCCCTAGAAACATGCTTGGAAGCATATAAGGTATCATAATACAAGAATGCATGAATGCAAAGAATGCAAATGCTAATGCAACAAGTATACAAATGTATGATGTGATGCTAAAAGAAAGAGAGAGAAAGACTACAAACTAAGATGCCAATGACGAGTTGTTCCCTTCTCGAGCATACTCACAATGGACCATTCTTCAAAGCCTTGGGCATACCATGAAGCACCTTCCCAAGCTTAACCTATGTCCATTGCTATCTCAAGGAAGTCCAAAGTTGACCTATAAGAAAAGAGAAACAAGCACAAAACAAAGGCACAAACAACAAACAAATCAAGCAAAGCTATACATATATACAAGAGACAAGCTTTAGGGTTATTCATGTGAAGTTTGAAAGGTCGAGAACATTGAGTTCTCTCCTTAGCTTATTGAATGTCTTCTTATCGAGTGGCTTGGTGAAGATATCTGCCAATTGTTCATGAGTCCACACACTCACCAATTCAATATCCTTCTTCTCAACATGGTCTCTTATGAAATGATGCTTGACTTGAATATGTTTTGCATGACCATGATCTCCAGTTTTGAGAGCCATCTTGATTGCCGCCTCACTATCACAATATAGTGGCATTTGAGTGTAGTTGAGGCTATAATCCGAGAGTGTTTGCCGCATATAGAGAAGCTGGGCACAACAAGCTCCCACTGCCATGTATTCCGCTTAGGCTGTAGATAGAGCCACCAAGTTTTGCTTCTTTGAGATCCAAGATACAAAAGTTCTTCCAAGAAATTGGCAACCTCCTGATATGCTCTTTCTATTCACTTTACAACCCGTGAAGTCTGAATCCGAATATACAAGTAACTCAAAGCTTGTTCCTCTAGGATACCATAATCCCATGGTAACTATGTACTTGAGGTATCTAAGTATTCTCTTCACTGCCTTCGAGTGTGAAACCTTTGGATTTGCTTGGTAGCATGCACATAAGCACACACTAAACATGATGTCCGGTCTTGAGGCGGTGAGATAGAGCAATGAACCAATCATTGATATATAGACTTGGGGTTCACCGGTTTTTCTTTCACATCATCATCCAAGGGTTTGCTTGTTGCCATAGGTGTATGTAAAGGCTTGCAATCTTCCATGTTGAATCTCTTGAGAAGGTCCTTGGTGTACTTTTCTTGATACATGAAGTTCCCCTCTCTCAATTGCTTCACTTGAAAACCAAGGAACACGTGCAACTCTCCAATCATTGACATTTGAAATTCCCTTGCCATCATTTTCTGAAACTCCTCATTGAACTTCTCATTGGTTGAACAATAGATGATATCTTTCACATAGATTTGGCACACAAAGAGATCTTTCCCAACATGTCTTGTGAACAAGGTGCTATCAATGCTTCCAATCTTGAATCCATTCTTGAGAAGGAAGTTCCTCTAGTGTTCATGCCATGCCCTTGGCGCTTCCTTTAGGCCATAGAGAGCTTTCTTCAACTTGTATACATGTCTTGGATGTTTGGGGTCCTCAAACCCCAGAGGTTGTTGCACATGGACTTTCTCATTGAATTCTCTATTTGATAGAGCTTGAAGCCATTATGTGATGCATAGGCAAGTAAGATCTGAATTGCTTTAAGACGGGCCATCGGAGCAAATGTTTCTTCAAAGTTAATACCCATCACTTGAGAATACCCCTTAGCCACTAGGCGAGCCTTGTTCTTGATAATGGCCCCTTTCTCATCTTGTTTGTTCTTGAAGACCCACTTGGTGCCAACAACATTATGATTCTTGGGCCTCTCTACAAGTTTCCACACTTTGCATCTCTTGAAATTGTTCGATTCTTCTTGCATAGCCATTACCCACTTGTGACCATCCATAGCTTCATCAATGGTAGTGGGTTCAATCATAAAGACGAAGGAGAAGTTCTCAATTGCAACATTTGCCTCATCATCATTTCCTTGACCCACATAGTTGGGCTTGTATTGATTTCTCCTTCTCCTAACACCTTGAGATGGACTCCCAATGATCAAATCACGTGAATAATCCTTGTTGATAGCTTTGGGTCTAGGAAGAGGTTCTTCTTGAGTGGGAGGAGATCTAGGTCAAGTATCTTGTGCATCATGGATCGCTTGCTCTCTTGAGATATGAGTGTCTTGGATTCTTAGTGGGGTGGTGGAATCACTCATATGCTTTCTTGTCTTGGAACTAGAGCTTGGAGAGGATGTGGGGGTGTCATGTGAAGAGCTTGGAGAAGTGGCTCTAGGTAAAGTATGTGGGGAGGCTTGTGGCTCACTTCTCTCTCGGGTTTCCTCATGGGTGGGTGGATGCACTCTCAATGAATCTTGGGAGGAGCTAGTATGTGTGTCAATAGTATCTTAGGTTGGTTCTTGCACCTTGGAGGATGAGGTTGGTTGAGGTGGTGGAGTAGAGGGCTCACCAATATCGTCATTGACCTCGTGGGGTAAAACCTCGCCTATGGGCATGTTCCTCATAGCTTCTCTTATTGGTTCATCTCCAATATTCACTTCATGAAATTCATCTTCCTTTTGAGATTCTTTTGACTCATCAAATTGCATATCATAAGATTCCTCCACATATCTTGTGGCTGAGTTGTAGACCCGATATGCTTTAGAAGTCCCCGAATACCCAATAAGAATGCCTTCATCAGTTCTGCTCTCAAACTTTCTAGGCCTCCTCCTCTTCTTGAGAATGTAGCAAGTGCAGCGAAAGACCCAAAATAGGAAGCATTAGGTTTTCGTCCAACCAGTGGCTCATAGGGTGTCTTCTTCAACAAGCGATGGAGATACACACAATTTGAAGTGTAGCAAGCCGTGTTAATTTCTTCAGCCCAAAACCTCTCATGAGTCCCATACTCATCTAGCATAGCACGAGCAAGAGTGATGAGTGTCTTGTTCTTCCTCTCCACTACTCCATTTTGCTCGGAAGTATATGTAGCGGGGAATTCATGCTTGATTCCCTTCTTGTCACAATATTCCTCCACTGTTGTGTTCTTGAACTCAGTCCCATTGTCACTCCTTATCTTCACAATGCTAGCTTTGAATTTGTTCTTTGCTCTCCTTGAAAACTTTCTGAAGATATCACTTGCTTGAGACTTATCCATAAGAAAGAAGGTCCAAATGTATCTTGTGAAGTCATCCACAATCACCATGCAATATAGGTTACCTCCTAGACTCTTGTAATGTGTTGGCCCAAATAAGTCCATGTGCAAGAGCTTTAGAGGACGAGATGTAGACAAGAATGACTTGGTGGGGTGAGATGATGCAACTTACTTTCCAGTCTGACAAGCACTACACAATCTATCCTTCTCAAAGGTGACATCCTTGATTCGTTCAACCAAATTCCTCTTGACCACTTTTCTAAGTTGATCCATTCCAACATGTGCCAATCTTTTATGCCACAATCAACCCTTTGTTGCCTTAGTGAATAGGCAAGTACTTGATGGCATGTTGCTTGATTTGAAGTCCGTGACATACAAGTTCTCATGTCTCACTCCATGAAATACTAGCCCTTTCTTTGCATTCTCAATCAAAGCACCATCCTCATCAAATGTGCACTTGAATCTCATGTCACAGAGTTGACCAATAGACAAAAGGTTGAAGTTGAGGGTTTCCACAAGAAAGACCTTGGAGAGACAGAGGTCATCCGTGATGGACACCTTGCCTGAGCCTCTAACTCTCCCTTTTGAGTTATCCTCAAAAGTCACCTTCTCACTGTTTTCGTCTTCATCAATATTGATGAACATGGTTGGCTTCCCGGTCATATGTTGGGTGCACCCATAATCGAGTATCCAATGGGTGCCTCCACTCTTGTAGTTGACCCTGGTGGTAGCCATAAGACAAGCACTAGAGGAAGAGGGGTTAGTATCCAATGTATTGCTCAACTGACGTGCACTAACCTCATCATGATGAACCATGAGACCATCCTCATAATTAGGGATTCTTGCAATCCCTTCTTGAAGTCTCCTCCGTATAGGATAGTGAGGAGCACGATACCTCCATTGTCCATGACCATCCCCCATGTGCACATTGTCGAGGGTGACGTAGTAGTGGGGAGGATCATAGAGTCCAGTGACGTGCTCAAGCACATGTTGCACTTGTGAATGGGGCACAAGTATCATCTCCATTGCCCTCTCAAATGAGAGCTTATGCCTTCTTTTTATCACCTCCTTAAGTAAGAAACCCCTCTCAGGAATTGTGATTTGCAAGAGGAGCCTATCAATCACTACATATGATGGGATCCTCCAAAGACCTCTGAAGGAGTTTATCCTGCACACAAGATCATAAATGCTCAAGAGAGTCTCACAAAGGTCATCATCCAGATTTCTCATAAATTCATCAAATTGAAAGAAGAGATCCTGTTGTTGAGCTCGACGAAGATGCCAAAGTCGATCTTGTGGTGGAGGAGGTGGAGGCATCAGAGCCGTAGTGGTGATATTGACCATCTCAAATGATCGTGTGAGCATTATGGTCGGCGCTCCTCTCACACCAATGCGTGGTCCACCCGAAGTGCTTGGAGTAGAACTTGGAATGACACTTAGGGTAGAGCTTGATGAAGCGCCTGATGAAGAGCTTGGTGTAGGTCTTGATCCGAAGGGGTTGTAGAAGCTATTGCAAGGCAATCTTGTAGAGGGATCAAAGAAGTTTGAGCTCGAAGCTACTTCTTTCCCTTTGCTTGAAAATGCTTTTTTTTTTTGCCTTGAATGTCTTCTTTCCCATCAAGCTTGTGGTGATATCCTCATCCTTGAAGAGTAGCCCATTCAAATCATCAATGAAGAGATTCTTGTCCATGATGAGATCAAGGGTGATGTAAAGGAGTTTGCTGTTAGGGAGCAAGATGAGAATCTTCTCGACAATCAATAACTTGGAAAGATCAAAAGTAGTTGCTCCAATTCTATCTACAATACCTTGCAAGCGAATAAGAGAGTCAAGTAAGTCCTCATTCTCGTTAACACGAAAAGCAAAGAACTCCTCAACAAGTGAATCACTAGCATGATCAATAAAAAGCTCACAAATATCATCAGTACTAGTCATGCTAGAGGAGCAAGCAAGATCAAGAAACACGTCATTATCATTCATCTTATTAGGCACACTAGTAGAGCAACCTATCAAATTATCACTAGTAGAATCTAGACACACACTAGAACAAGGCACATCCACACAATCATCATCATACACATGATTATTGGTAAAGGTATTGGCAAAGTCCACAAGAGTATCCATCAACTCATCCGAAATCATGGCATTTAGGTAGATTTTCAAGCGATCCTTCCATGAACCATGACCCAGCCCCAAATGGGATGACATCTCAATTCAATATGGTCACTACTTAAGGTAGTTAAGCCCTATGATGAGCACTTGGCTCTGATACCACTTGAAAGGACCGAGTGACCGAGAGGAGGGGGGGGGGGGGTGAATCAGGAACTTGCTATATGTACCAAATTCGCCAAATCCTAAACTGAACACTCAATCAAATTCTATAACAAATCTAGTGGTGATCACACTAGCAAGACAACTCCCATGCAAGCTAGTGATAAAGACACACAGAAGCAAATAACAATCTAGCAAAGGAGCCTACTCATGCAATGCTACAAGATAAAGAACTAGAACACACAAGCATGAGTAGCACAATACACACTAGGGTGATCAATCAAGCCAAAGCAACTCCTGTACATGCTAGTGATCAAGTGAAAGCTAAGCACAACTAGCAAGTAAAGAATCCTATTCATGCAAGTCTACAAGATAGTCAACTAGAGCAAGACAAAGACACAAGCATGAATAGCACGGTATGTAAATACGGAAAGTAAGGCATCATAGTAAGGAGAGTGTCAAGGAATGCTCATGATTTTTTCACAAGGTCTCGGAAGGATGGCGCCTTCCCCTACTCCTCGTTGGACCACTCCTGTCGGAGTACCAGTCCCTCCCGCCACCTAGTGGAGTTCTCATACATGAGCCCGCAATCACTCCCATAGCGAAGACACGATTGCGTCACCGCTGCCACCAAGGCACAAGCTCGCCTACCTCGAGAACTTGCCGGACTCTCAGAGCCAACACGGGCACTCACTAGCGATGCCCCTTTCACTGGCAGCCTCAAACCGGGTACAAACATATGATGACCTTCACAACCGATCACGATAGCCTCGATCACCGACACCCAACCGGTCTAGGTCTCACCATAGACCAAGAGTAACAATCTAGATCACACCCTAAGGACACCCTAGCCTTTGATGTGGATAGATGCTCAAGTTACTCTCACTAGCACTCTCAAGATATCCAATATCCTCTCCTAGTGCTCCTCTCTTTTCCTCTTGGCTTTTACAAAATGCTCCAAGGTATGCCACTGGCCAAGAGAGGTCTCAAAGACCCCAACAACGAAGTTATATAGGCTTCCAACCTCCAACTAGCTTTTGCTCCACGAAATCACCTTTCTGGACCCCAATAACTGGACTGTCCGGTCACTGCCAGACCAGACCGTCCGGTCTCTCTGTAACGGCTCCTAGAACCGTTGGCTCCTCTGTCCAGGTGATTTTCTTGTACTGACCGGACCGTCCAGTCACTAGGCAGTACCGTCCGGTCACTTCCGTCTCTCTCTATTCCAGAGAGCACCATTTTCTGTGCCCTTCTGTTTCAGCTCCCATCCATACAGACCGGATCGTCCGGTCTGCTGACCGCACCATCCGGTCAGTATGGGTCTTCGTGCAAATAGACTCCTCGTAGACTGCTCTTTGATCTCCTAGTGACTGTACAGTCTAGTCACCACTGACCCCTCTGTCCGGTCACTACATCCAGAAGCTGAAACTCTTCGTCCTTGCTTGACTTCATTTTCCGGCTTCTCCGAACAGCTACTTGGCTTCTCCATTGTCACCTAGTGTCCGTGATTTCACTGAGCATCCATGCACATCACCGACTAGCATGACCTAAGATACATGACCTAGACCCCCTTGATAGTCCGGATTTTCCTATGGACTCAAAGCCCTAACAACTAGACAAGTGTTCCAAACACTTGCTCCATTGTTTGTCCTTAGCCTTGATCCATCTCCATCAACCCTTGGACTCCATCAAGCTCGCAAGCCTCCATGCTTGTGGTCATTGTCATCCATCACCAAGTCAACCATTGTCGATCATCATTAATTAGAAAGAGGTTTCCTACACGCACAACACTCATGTAGACATTAGTCATATTTCATGTTTGTCATTCATCACCAATACATTCATACCTTGGGGTGACCTCAATGATCATGATCCTTACAAGACCAGACCGTATGGTCTGCACAGGATCCAGCTAAGGACAGAGAGCAACGACTCTAGAGGAGCCATCCGGTGTAGACCAAACAGTATACGGTCAAGAGAGAGACCGTGTTGTACGATCTATACGTCTAGAAGCTTTTTTCGTAGCGACAACTAGTTTGAGGTTGGAAGCATGTTTAAAGTCATTGCTAGGGTCTTGGACACATCTCTTGGCCATTGGGATTGCTGGGAGCATCAATAGGGAGCCAAGAAGAAAAGAGGAGAGCACTAGGAGGAGATATTGGATATCTTAAGAGTGCTAGAGAGAGTAACTTGAGCATCCATACATATCTAAGGCTAGGGTGTACTTGAGAGTATGTTCTAGGTTGTTACTCTTGGTCTATGGTGAGACCTAGACCGATTAGGCGTCGGTGATGAGCCTATCATGATTGGTTGTGAAGGCCGTCACATGTTTGTATATAGTTTGAGCTCGTCGTTGAAAGGAGCATCGCTAGTGATGAGGACATCACTCCTATGGATACACACAACACTCCTCCAAATCTGGACTTGCAAGGTCCAATGATTAGAGCTCGTGCACGACGACTAAATTTAGAGGTGAGCTCGTTCCTACGTTCTTCGCTATATGTTACTTTTGAGAATGGTTTGCTACCTAATGATTATTTTATGATTAGAAACCATGGAGAAGACCAGGAGATGATGGGAGAAGGAGTTGGGAACGTGGAGGACCAGCAAGGGCTTGGAAGCCAAAGTGGAGGCCCAATCAAAACCGACTTCGAGTCTGTTTCGGGGCCCAGGACCAGTCTGTACTAAAACAGTCGCCCAGGACGCATACAGACTCAGATTTGGACGTTCTACATATGCACGGAAAGATAAGGAGAAGACCTTTCCAATGCCGCCAGCCTCATGTCAAAATTCATCCGGAGTCATCGGGAATCATCAAAACAAGAGAGAGTCCAGAATCTGTGTCGGTGCTGCGTCGCCTATTTTTGGCCTTTGGGCTTTGTATCTAGTTGAGCCCAATTAGGGGCGCGTCCAGAGGGTCTTGCACGACCCTAGGGTCTTTATATACAGCCGCCGCCGCACCATTAGGGTTCGGGTTTTGCTTAGATCAATTCTGTTCATAAACAGTTTCGCCGTTCATCGGTTTGTGAGACCCCGACTTCGAGAGTTTAATCATACATCTGCAATTGTGTTGCATTCTTCGTTGTTCTTGCTTGTGTTCTTGATTCGCAGGCAGGGATTAGCCTTCTCGGCGAGGTCAATCGTCTTTTGGACGGTTGATAACCAGAGGAGACGTCGTGCTGCGATTGCGGGGTTTAGAACGTGCTGTTCTGAAGCCGGATCGATTTGTGTGTCGCCTCCGACCAAATCAACTTACCAAGAACCTTTCGGAAGATCGGGAACCCTTCTCCACATCAAGTGGTAATCAGAGCTTCAGGTGCACCGTCAGGTTCACACTACCCTTTAGTTTTGTTTTCGTGTTCTTCCTATCGTCCACTGAAAATACCAAAAAAAATTTCCCCCGCTCATAACCACGTGTTTAGCCTTTGCATATTTCAATTTCAGAGTCCGTAGTGTTGAGTTTGTGCCCTAGTTCTTGTTTAGTCGCTGGTTTAGTTTGTGTTTTTGTCGTCAGTAGTGTTTCCCTTGCAACCCTAGCCGCCATCCCCTTCACCATCCTCGGTTTTGTCGGCTTTGTGTGCTAGGGTTGATTGATCAACACGCCCACCCTAATCCCACCCTAAACCTACCCTCACCACCTCGGACCAGTTTTCATAAATTCCACTTTCCGCTGCATCCACCTCGCCAAAAAAATCCCTACCCGACCCCAAGCCCGACTCGGATTTCACTCAAACCCCCGGGTTCTTCATAACCGATTCCGACACCCCTTCGGTAAAACAGCCATAACTTTTCGCTCGGTTCTCCGTTTTGGCTGAAAGTTTTACAGGAGATTCTTGACGAAAAGTTGAGCATACCCACACTATGCTACGCCCTGTGTGCCCTCGTCAAAAAATTCAAAAAAAAATCGGGAAGATAAAAAAAAAATTCATTCAAGTTGAAACCCGACATTTTCTGAAACTTCAAGATTTTCTGTAGGCCACGTCCTAGCTCGGTTTGAGCTGAAATTTTTTGTGTTTTCTTCCTGTTTGCTAGTGAGTTGGAAAAAAATATCAAAAAAATAAAATAAAAAAAAAAGAAATTTGGGATTCCTACTAGTGCTCCATCTAGCCCCCTGGAATTTCTGAGTTTGGCTATTTTACACTAAGCCCCCTGTTATCGACTGTGTCCCTTTGTCTCTTTGTTTCTTCTTTGCTATCACTACTGTTCTAGGACATAGTTAGACCAGCAACTAGGGACAAGTTATTTGGGCACTTATTCAGCTTTACTATCTGTTTTTGATTTGTGTGCCACTCATATATATATATTTGGCCTTTCTAGCTCTACATACTTCTTCTGGATAGCACATAGGTTATTTGGTAACCCTTGCAATCGTGGAACACTTCTCCCTGGTATCCTTCGCTTTGTTGTTTTCAGAACTTTGTAAGAGCTTTGCAAGAAGCTTACTTTTGCTGTGTTGAGAGGCACCACTGCTTAGTAGTTTTGTAGGGATAACCTTCACTTTTTGTTTCCTGTTTTGGTGTTTCTGATGTCAGGAAGCGATGGGGAGGGTGCTTCACCCTCCAAATTGGATGAGTGCGTGAGCCAAAATCAGTTACAGAAGGCTTTGCAGGCGGTTCAGAGTGATTTGGCAGAGACGATCACCAGGGCCGTCACCGACGCCGTCACCAAGCTTCACCTGGGAGAAAGCATTGAGCAGTTGGATAAGAGAGTCTCTAAGCTAACCGATCAGGTTGTCGAATTGGAGACCGCTCACAAGACCAACAACAACAACAACAACAACAACAACACCAACACCAACAACGACACCAACAACGACGTTGAAGACGATCATGATGAAGCAACGGTGTATAAGGCTGATGGCACCGTCGATAGGTCAGCTACAAGGACCGCAAGGTTACGACGCCGTTTGCAACGTAACCCTCAAGGTATGGGTGGTTTCCACAACCACAACCGTCGCACAAAAGGTAACTATGCTCCAGATGATCCGTATGCTAAAATTAAGTTTTCAATTCCTTCGTTTTCGGGTCAGTACGATGGTGATGCTTACCTTGATTGGGAAATGACGGTAGAACAAAAATTTAATGCCCACCTTGTTCCTGAACAACATAGAGTTAGACAAGCCACTAGTGAGTTTAAGGACTTTGCTATTGTTTGGTGGAGTGGTCTAGCTGCTGAAACCGATTTGCCTACTACTTGGGAAGAACTTAAGGTAGAAATGCGTGATCGTTTTGTTCCTCCTTCTTTTTATAGAGAAATTCGTAATAAACTGCAGCGTTTAGATCAAGGAGATAAAACTGTTCAGGAGTATTTTAGTGAGCTTCAGAAGGGTTTGATTCGTTGTGCTGTGGTTGAAAAAGTAGAGGATCAGATTTGCCGCTTTTATTCTGGTTTGAGAAAAGAAATTCAGGACATCCTTGATTATAAAGAATTTTATACCCTCAACCCGTGTTTCCAGTATGCTATGCTTGCAGAGAAAGAATCACAGGGACTTTTCCAGGCTTTTGAGGAGTACAGCAAGTCCAGGAATTTCTACCCACCACGGCCGACGGGGACTTCGGGGCTGCCCAAGCCATCTTTCCGGCCGCCCCCACCAGCTAGTGTTGTTTCTGCAGCACCAAGATCAGCCACTGCCCCTTCTACGCGCTCAGGTAAAAATTCTGTGCAGGTACCGGCTAGTAGTGCCTCCTCTGTTGCTTCGACGGGACGCACTACAGGGATTCAGTGCCACCGATGCCATGGTCTTGGCCATGTGCAGAAAGACTGCCCAAGTAGGCGAGCATATGTGGCGACAGATGATGGCGGTTACATGAGCACCTCCGATGTGAAGGATGAGGACGAGGATGTCGCTGCCACCAGCGGTGACCTCGTCCTTGGAGGCGGAGATACCACGGGCTACATAATATTATTGTGCAGCGTGTGCTTAGCACACAAATCCAGCAGCCCGAGATGATGCAGCGACATAACTTGTTCCAGATTTTCTTCGTCATCAAGAACCGTCGGGCACGTGTCATCATTGATGGAGGAAGCTGCAATAATTTGGTGAGTTCTGATGTGGTTAAGAAGCTTGATTTGACCACACGCCCACATCCACATCCATACTACATTCAGTGGTTAAATGACTCTGGAAAAGCTAAGGTAACACAAACTTGCAGAGTTCCTTTTTCCATTGGTTCCTATGTGGATTCTGTTGATTGTGATGTTGTACCCATGCAAGCTTGTTCACTTTTATTGGGTAGACCTTGGAAATTTGATAATGATGCTGTACACCATGGTAAAAGTAATAAGTACACTTTCATGCATAAAGGAACTAAAATTACTTTGTTACCAATGACCCCTGCTGAAATTGTACAAGCTGATTTAGAACGAGCTGCTAGTTTGAAAAATAAAAGCCCTGAAATTCAGCAACCTGTTAATTCTTCTTCTAAACCAAGTAATGTTAATGATTCTTCAAGTTCTAAGGGTGCTGCAATTAAATTACAAGGTCGTTCATGTCTTGCCACAAAATCTGAGCTTGCTGAAATTTCTACTGATGATATTTGCTATGCTTTGATATGTAAACAAGCCTTGTTTTTGCTTGGTGATATTGCTTCTAGTGCTTTCACTAACCTTTTGCAGGAGTATGAGGATGTTTTCCCAGCTGAGATACCTCCGGGATTGCCACCTTTGAGAGGGATTGAGCATCAAATTGATTTGATTCCTGGTGCTACTTTGCCAAACCGTGTTGCTTATAGGACCAACCCTGAGGAGACTAAGGAGATACAACGACAAGTCCAAGACCTTTTGGATCGTGGGTATGTTCGTCAATCACTTAGTCCTTGTGCTGTTCCTGTACTTTTGGTTCCTAAGAAAGATGGTTCTTGGCGTATGTGTGTAGATTGTAGAGCCATTAATAACATTACTATTAGGTATCGTCATCCTATTCCTAGGCTAGACGACATGCTTGATGAGTTATGTGGTGCTATAATTTTCACTAAAATTGATTTGCGTAGTGGCTACCATCAAATTAGAATGAAACTTGGAGATGAATGGAAAACAGCTTTCAAAACCAAATTCGGGTTGTATGAGTGGTTAGTAATGCCTTTTGGGTTAACTAATGCACCCAGTACTTTCATGCGTTTGATGAATGAGGTTTTAAGACCTTTTATTGGCAAATTTGTGGTTGTTTACTTTGATGATATCTTGATTTATAGCAAATCCATGGATGATCATATGATTCATTTGCGTGCTGTTTTTGATGCTTTGCGAGTTGCACGTTTATTTGGTAACCTTGAGAAGTGCACCTTTTGCACGGATCGAGTCTCTTTTCTTGGCTATGTTGTGACTCCACAGGGAATTGAGGTGGATGAGGCGAAGATTGAAGCCATAAAGAGCTGGCCTGTACCAAAAACTATGACACAGGTGAGGAGTTTTCTTGGTCTTGCAGGTTTCTACCGCCGCTTTGTCAAAGATTTCAGCACCATTGCTGCACCATTGCATGAGTTGACAAAGAAGGGCGTTGACTTCCATTTTGGTAAGGTACATCATGAGTCTTTTGATGCTTTGAAGGACAAACTTACACATGCACCATTGCTGCAATTACCCAATTTTGATAAGACTTTTGAGCTTGAATGTGATGCTAGTGGTATAGGCATTGGTGGTGTTTTGATGCAAGATGGTAAACCTGTTGCATACTTTAGTGAGAAAATTACTGGGCCTGTTTTGAATTATTCCACGTATGATAAGGAACTATATGCACTTGTACGTTCTTTAGAGACGTGGCGTCATTATTTGTTGCCCAAAGAATTTGTTATTCATTCTGATCATGAATCACTTAAGTATATTCGTTCTCAATGCAATTTGAACCGTAGACATGCTAAATGGGTTGAGTTTATTGAGTCTTTTCCTTATATTATTAAACATAAGAAAGGGAAGGATAATGTGATTGCTGATGCTTTATCTAGGCGATATACTTTGTTGTCTCAACTTGATTGTAGAATTTTTGGACTTGAGGCAATTAAAAAACAATATGTTGCTGATGTTGATTTTAAAGATGTATTGCTGCACTGTAAAGAAGGTCGTGCTTGGCACAAATTTGTGTTGAATGATGGATTCTTGTTTAGAGCTAACCGCCTATGCATTCCAGTTGGTTCCGTTCGTCTTTTGTTGTTGCAGGAGGCGCATGAAGGTGGATTGATGGGTCATTTTGGTGCTAAGAAGACAGAGGATATTTTGGCCACACACTTCTTTTGGCCAAGGATGAGGAAAGATGTTGAGCGTTTTGTTGCTCGCTGCACTACATGTCAAAAAGCTAAGTCTCGATTGAATCCACATGGTTTATACATGCCACTTCCTGTTCCTTCTATTCCTTGGGCGGATATTTCTATGGACTTTATTTTAGGACTGCCTAGGACTAAGAGGGGGAGCGATAGCATTTTTGTTGTTGTGGATCGTTTTTCCAAGATGGCACACTTTATACCATGTCATAAAACTGATGATGCTAGTTACATTGCTGATCTTTTTTTCAAAGAAATTGTACGTTTGCATGGTATGCCTTCTACTATTGTTTCAGATCATGATGCAAAATTCTTGAGTCATTTTTGGCGCACGCTTTGGAATAAGTTGGGTACAAAGTTGTTATTTTCTACAACTTGTCATCCACAAACTGATGGACAAACTGAGGTTGTGAACCGCACTTTGGGTACTATGTTGCGAGCTATTTTGAAGAAAAATTTGAAGCAATGGGAAGAATGCTTACCTCATGTTGAGTTTGCTTATAATCGGGCAACACATTCTACTACCAAGGTAAGTCCATTCAAGGTAGTGTATGGTTTTGATCCCCATACTCCACTTGATATACTTCCTCTACCTATTAATGAGAGAGTTCATGTTGAAGCTAAGGAGCGTGCTGAATTTATTTTGCAAATGCATGAGACCACTAGACTTAGCATTGAAAAGATGAATGAAAAGTATAAAATTGCTGGCAGTAAGGGTAGAAAGGAAGTAAAGCTTGATGTAGGAGATTTAGTGTGGTTACACTTAAGGAAGGATAGATTCCCAGAATTGAGAAAGTCTAAACTAATGCCTAGAGCTGATGGTCCATTCAAAATAATAGAGAAGATTAATGATAATGCATACAAACTTGAGTTGCCTCCCGAGTTCGGGGTTAGTCCTACTTTTAACATTTCAGATTTGAAACCATACTTGGGAGAAGAGGATGAGCTCGAGTCGAGGACGACTCCACTTCAAGAGGGGGAGGATGATGAGGACATCACTCCTATGGATACACACAACACTCCTCCAAATCTGGACTTGCAAGGTCCAATGACTAGAGCTCGTGCACGACGACTAAATTTAGAGGTGAGCTCGTTCCTACGTTCTTCGCTATATGTTACTTTTGAGAATGGTTTGCTACCTAATAATTATTTTATGATTAGAAACCATGGAGAAGACCAGGAGATGATGGGAGAAGGAGTTGGGAACGTGGAGGACCAGCAAGGGCTTGGAAGCCAAAGTGGAGGCCCAATCAAAACCGACTTCGAGTCTGTTTCGGGGCCCAGAACCAGTCTGTACTAAAACAGTCGCCCAGGACGCATACGGACTCGGATTTGGACGTTCTACATATGCACGGAAAGATAAGGAGAAGACCTTTCCAATGCTGCCAGCCTCATGTCAAAATTCATCCGGAGTCATCGGGAATCGTCAAAACAAGACAGAGTCCAGAATCTGTGTCGGTGCTGTGTCGCCTATTTTTGGCCTTTGGGCTTTGTATCTAGTTGAGCCCAATTAGGGGCGCGTCCAGAGGGTCTTGCACGACCCTAGGGTCTTTATATACAGCCGCCGCCGCACTATTAGGGTTCGGGTTTTGCTTAGATCAATTCTGTTCATAAACAGTTTCGCCGTTCATCGGTTTGTGAGACCCCGACTTCGAGAGTTTAATCATACATCTGCAATTGTGTTGCATTCTTCGTTGTTCTTGCTTGTGTTCTTGATTCGCAGGCAGGGATTAGCCTTCTCGGCGAGGTCAATCATCTTTTGGACGGTTGATAACCAGAGGAGACGTCGTGCTGCGATTGCGGGGTTTAGAACGTGATGTTCTGAAGCCGGATCGATTTGTGTGTCGCCTCCGACCAAATCAACTTACCAAGAACCTTTCGGAAGATCGGGAACCCTTCTCCACATTAGCTAGTGAGCGCCTGTGCTGGCTCAGGGAGTCCGACAAGTTCTTGAGGGAGGTGAGCTTGTGCTTTTGTGGCAGCGGTGACACAATCGTGTCTTCACTTCGGAAGTGATTGCGGGCTCATGTGTGAGGACTCCACTTGATGGCGGGAGGGAGCGACCCTCAGGCGAGAATGGTCCAGAGAGGACTAGGGGAAGACGCCATCCTTCCGATACATCGGAGAAAAATCATGAGCATTTCCTGACCCCTCTCTTTACTATTCCATAATTGTGTGCTATAGTTGATAGGTTGACTTGAGACTTTTATAGGCTAGTGTGGCTTAGCTTCTGCGTTGCATGCTTCATGAATACTAATATGTGTAGGGTCTTGATCTTCTAGAATTGTTAAGTTGCAACGATTGCTACTATTGAGCAAGGAAATTGAAGTGTTTGTCGATAGTGGTTGGCTCACCAATTCACCCTCCGGTACGCCTTCGATACTCACTACCACAGAATAGATATTTAGTGACGCAAGTTTAGAGAAGGCTAAAATAGATATGTCACTAGATCACTTATAGTGACACGTTTATAGAAATGCGTCACTGCTATTTGGTTGAAGGGTACTTATAGTGACGGGTGAGTAGAAAGCCATCTGTAGTAGAAGATTTAGTGACGGGTATCTAAAACCCGTGTCTATAACTTCAAGTAATTAGGACGGGGTTCTAGGCTAGAGACGGAGTTTGAAATCAACATCACTACTTTTACAAGCATTAGGGATGGTGTTCTAGAGTAGAGACGGGGATTTGAATCCCTGTCACTACTGTTTCAGTTATTAGGGACGGGGTTCTATGCTAGAGACGTAGTTTTGAATCCCCGTCCCTAGTATATTACAAACTAGAGACAGGACTTAGCAAAAATGGATGAGTGGAGTGCTGGTAAATCATTTCCTCTGATCCCAAAAGACCATGGTTCAAACCCCCATCGACGCACACACCCATTTTTTTCTTTTTAGTTTTTGCTATGTAACCCTAAACCCGAAGTCTCACCCCACTCCCGCTTGCCTCTCTCTCACCCCCACACTTGCCGCCAGCCTCTCCCTTCTCCTTTCCCCTCTTTGCTGCCCTCTCTTTTCCCTTCTTCCTCAGATGTCGCCGCCACTCCCTTCTCCTTTCTCACCGCCATCGCCTCGACGCCCAAGGAGGCCCCCACGTCCTAGGACGTCTGCTCTAGCTCGGCGGCGGAGCAGGTCTCCTCTACGCCGACGGAGTCGGAGGTGACGAGCGGCAGGCGGCGGGCGAAGCGGAGGTGGAGCAGGCTTCCTCTACCCAAGCGGAGTCGGAGGAGGCGAGCGACAGGCGGCGGGTGGAGCAGAGGTGGAGCAGGCCTCCTCTACCCCGGCGGAGTGAGAGGCGGCGAGCGGTAGGCGACGAGCCTCCTCTATCCTGGCAGAGTCGGAGGTGGCGGGCCTCCTCTACCCCGACAGAGTCAGAGGCGGCGAGCGGTAGGCGGCGAGCCTCCTCTACCCTGGCAGCAAGTGGCAGGCAGTAGCCTCCTCTTCCCCGATGACGGCGGCGGCCTCGGGCTCACCGGATCCGGTGGTGGCGGCCTCCTCTACCGCGGATCCGGTGGCGCCTTCTCTCTCCACAGCGGCCTTCTCCTCCCCACCCCTTCTAGCGACGTGATAGCTGATCTAGGGCTCATTCAGGACGGGCCAGGCTAGGCTGGTCCCACCTTATTCTTTTTTTTAAATTTTTCAGAATGAGCTATATGGACGGGGATAGCTTCCGTCCCTGAAAATCATTAGCGACAGGGATAAAATGATGTCTCTGGTTGATTCATTTTAGAGTCGGTGGAAACCCTGTCACTATAGCCTAAGATTTAGCGACATAAAAATTGAGACGGGACGTTTTATGTCTCTAATGTACCTAGAGCCCCGTCACTCAAACCCGTTTCTGTGGTAGTGATTTACACAAGTGCTGTTTGCCGAGTACGTCGGGCACTCAGCAAACATGTCGTTTCCCGTAGTGACTGAAGAGGGTGTCTTTGTTGTTTAATTCCAGATGCCTATGTCAGTCTGTGACGCCAAAAGGGAAACAGATCTTTGATGGATGGGTTGTAGTTACAGTCTATTTACGTAGAAATGCACGAGGATATCTTAGGAATTTTAATGGCTATACCTTATGTCGAACAAATGCGTTTCAAGTAGTGGCGAAGCTTAGTTGAGGCCAAAGGAGGCCATGTCCTCCCCCCC
Organism: Eleusine indica; assembly: GCA_030378355.1. Taxonomy (NCBI): domain Eukaryota; kingdom Viridiplantae; phylum Streptophyta; class Magnoliopsida; order Poales; family Poaceae; genus Eleusine; species Eleusine indica. Next base: position 19,721,281 of record CM059502.1, read on the forward strand.
CCCCCCCCCCCCCCCCCCGCCCTCCCTGACTTGCACAAATCTGCACTAAATAAACAGTAAAGTGCACTGTTCACCAATGTTTTCTGCACAATTGATGAGGTCGGCCCCCCCTGGCTATCAAGTCAAGCTTCGCCACTGGTTTCAAGGGTATATATAAGAGGGTGTTTTTGATGTTTAATTCATGAAGGTTTCTTACACTAACTTATGATGACGGTGATAAAGTACTTTTTGTGCTCATCCTGTGTGAGGCATACACCACCTATCTCCAAGCAGATGAATTGGTTTGAAACGCATGGTCATACATTAGCAGAAATGATATACTGGAATAGGGTGTAAAGCGTGTAGACCAGAGAAAGCTGCCACGCCCTATGGCGTCACTTTAGTTGTGCAAACGGACATGGTGAAGAAGCAGATACAACTAGCACTTCGGTATCTTTTTGCTAAAGTTGAGTGGTCACATGCTTGCTGGTGGTGGGAGAAGCGCGAAATTATAGATTAAGACCCTTATATATTTATACAAAGCCATCTATGTATTATGTGTGTAGGACCAGGTAGCAGCTACATTGTTGTCGACCTCTTCTTTTATCTACATATTTTTAAAAGATGCAACCCACTAACAATCCTTAATTGCTATTTCTCTACAACCACATTGAGCCACATCACCTCTTTTGTTTACACCATCTGATCTCCTCAAACCTTTCCATCCTGGCCGTTCTTCCCTTCATTGTCTCCGTCAGATTCTGTACCTGTAAGGTGCTATTTCTATTCAAGTCCTCAATCCATTAAGATGGTTGTGGTAATTGCCATCAAGATGTTATCACAGCACGTCAGCACCCCCTTTAAGATTTCAGTGATAACTGCCACTGTTATGTAGCTATTTCTATCTCAATTCATCTGTCCATTAAGATTGCTAAGATAATTGTCATCAAGATGTTACCACAGCACCCCTCCATTGATGTGATAACTGCGCTGTTATGTTGCTATTTCTATCACAATACCTATCCCGCACCACACATATGCACACTTGACCTTTCTGTTTCCCTTGCAAATGTTTTGGATGGTGGAGCCGTGGAGGCAATACCTCCACCGGCAATCCTTCATTCATGGGTAGGCATGGAGGTTGTACATTTGCACGGCAATCCTTGATTCGTGAGTAGTTTATTATCTTTTGGAGGTCACCACTAAGGTTGGAATAACCGACTTAACCAGCCGGCTCGGCTTGATGAAAAATCGACCGGTTAACTGGGATAATCGGCCGGTTAACCGTATTGCTACAGTACCAGGTTTGGTTTTCTCTGGCTAGCCGGTCGGTTAGCGCGACCGGCCGGGACCGGTTATCCGGTTAACCGGGATAACCGGCCGTTTTTACCGGTTATTCTAACCTTGGTCACCACTCGCCAGATCGTTCTCTCCCTTCCACGCTCTTAGCAATCTTTCTTCACAGGTTAATAGAACCCATCGGCGAACGACGATGAACTTACTCAAAGCATGTAGAGCAAGCACTTAATATCAGGTGTGGCCAACAATCCCTTAGTCGCTTAACTACAGGTTTTTCCTCACAGTTTTGTGGTAAATCTTTACAAAAAATTTGTTGTTTCTCATATCTCCCTTCACTTATGATTTGAAAGGAAAATCAAATTAAAAATAACCCAGGTATGACCATATGAATTGTATTATTCAATAATGTTTATTCCCAATACATGGTGTATATTGCATTATTTTCTACAATAACGAATTAATAGGTACTTGCTGTTCCACGTATAAACCAACTGCAGTAGTTCACATAAAGAAGGCATTAGGCAGTCATCGTATTGTTACTAAGGTGACACCAACGTTAAGCATATGGCTACGCTCATTTTGATCAAGCAATAATCCCGCCCTACTATATTGATGGCAGATTTTTCTCTACAACAAGTTGTAATCCAATTCCTTTTATCTTAAAGCAGAAAGCTTTCATTATATATTCTTATTTCTACCTATGTCATATGATGATCCCCCACACTATCAAATTAGCGCACAATTCAATGCCTTTGTTTTTCTTTCATTTGTCAAATTAATTATTTGTATATCTCTTCTAATATATGACTGACACTTATTTTCATGAACTAACTCCCTTTTCCTTTTTGCAGGATTCATTTAATTTAATGTATAACTTCAGTTTGATACATATTCATCAATTATTCAGGTGCACTCAATTGGTCCCTTAATGCTATTGCTGCCCACAACTCAACTGCAAATTCTACAATACTTATAAAAAAACTGTAAATCCTACAATTGTTTATTCTTCTTTATTATAAGTTACCATATGACCGGCCGCAATTTAAATCGTACACTTTAAATATTATTCCAGAGACTAACATCATTTTCACCAGCTACTCAAGCCAGCACATAAGGGACATCTCCAAAATATGCAGTGAGGAAAAAGAAAATCTGATACATTTACAGATGAGTCAACTTTTAGATGTCTATCTGTAGCTCACTTTTTGCTGCGTATTGTTTTTTTTAGATTATTAGTTTCATCTTCACCTCCGAGGAAGAAAATACGCATATAAAAGTAATCTACATATAGACCTGTTATCTTTCTTCAACATTATCAATGCATATTTCCTTAATTGACATTCTGTTTTCTTTAGTTATTGAGCTCCTGATCATTTACATGCAAATGTATAATTGTTCTATTATTAATTTGTGTTTGCATCTTTGAAATCCTTTCTAATAATCCCGCGGCAACACGTGGGGTATCATCTAGTACTTTTATTATTGTTCAGTATATGATACCATACGTCTTTGGCAGTTACTTTTTATGAACGGATGTTTAATGCTCCCTTTTACTTTTCTAGTACTGATGATGTTAGAACATCATCATTATTAGTTCATTTTGATCTAAATATGTTGTCCTGAGGTTATATCAATAGAAAATCTATAAGTAAAATTTATCAGTAAAAGAATGAATTGGAACTAATGTTCACGTCCAGTCTATTGGTATCCTATCTAATGAATTCAATCACTATCGGAATCCAAATCTTTACCGAGTGTCAGGGTACTCGATAAAGGTCTAAATACACTCGGCAAAGAGCACACGATAAAAATTTACTCGGTAAAAAGTTCTTTGCTGAGTGTTTTTTATCGGATACTCGACAAAGACTTTGTCGAGTGTCAAAATACACTTGGCAAAGCCTTACACTTGTTAAAACATAAATCACAAAAAAAAATCCAATAAAATAGAAAAAAAAATTGAAAGTGGGAAGGCCCCCCCACCAGCCCCGCTCATGCCCCTTATAAGTCCCGACATTTTTTCACGCACTATGCAGCTAGGTGCGACTGCTAAGATTCAAACATGTGACCTTCCCAATGCGCATAAGTCTCTCTGCCACTACACCAGTCTTAGTTGTGTTTATACTCCATTGTAATTCCTCACATATTATACTGATTCAAGTGCAAATTGCTTGTTTGAGACACTAAACCAGTTCAAATTAAAAAGTTATTAAGTACAAGTTTTATAACTTTTTGAGATCTATAACTTTCATTTTAGGAGTTTCTCCATCTGAGATCATTTATAAAATTTGAATTTTAAATTTGAGAAATTCAACTTTAGTGTTCGAGACACTCGACAAACAACCGATTTCTGGTAGTGAATGTTCCATGTACTCTCCCACGAAAACTTCAACAACCTTGTTCGAGCACTGCCCACAGTATTGCTCGGTCAACATCATACAAACAATACTTTAGAGGGCCTGGACACAAGCTTCAGCAAACATTTCTAAGACTCTTTTGTTCATGTGCATACATCGTTTTTCCTCAGCAAATAAGGTTTAGTTAACTACTGGTGGCCGTTTGATTCTATCATGGAGCAGTTCAGTTAATATTGGCAGCAACCCTAAAAAAAAGTTAATATTGGCAGCACATGAGAGGGGTTGTATTGTATCTCAAGGCTATATTTAACTACCGTTCGTCAAGCATATACGGTAGCAGATCTCAAATGAAAGTTGTAGATCTCAGATGGAGAAACTCCTAAAAGCTGGGCTTATGGCCTATGCACTTGACTTATTATTAGTAGCATATACGGCATCAGGTGCAATAGAATAAGAAAAGAAAATTAAACAATACAGAGAAAAACTTTTCAATCCTGCTCATTTCCAATAACAACTGCTAAGAAAGTATAAAGTGTGTAACACAGGAAAAGAAGTTGCAAGAAAATATGAGAATGGACAAACACTATGAGATATACGTACTCTTTTTATTCCACGTTTAGCTTGCCAAAGTGTTCCTTTCTTGTTTTGCATTTCGTACTTGTCCACACATTCTCAGACATAATTAATGTCATAATTATGAGTGTTACCTTTTTTGAAGAAACAGCAGGGGCCAGGCCCCTACTGAATAAATATATTATAACTTAAACATTAAAACAAGTACAAAGTAAAAGGCAAGCCAAAAAGAAAAAGAAATGAAAAGTCAGATTGATGGTAGCCATTCTTCAATTTCTGGGAAATATCTCTTCGTTGCCCTGTGTAACAGGAGAGCAAATTCATGCCTGAATTTGACTTTGCAGGCTTCCACTGTTGGGTCCACATTGTTGAAAATCCAATTGTTTCTTGTTGTCCAGATTGTCCAATTCACGAGGATAATAATTTCCATAGCAAAAGGCTGATTAATGCGCTTCTTGATTCTTATGATTATTGACATGGTCAAAATGTTAGCTCTTGGGATTGCAATACCAATGCTGGCCCAGCAGGCTTTTGCAAATTGCATCTTAGAAATAGGTGCTCTAGTGATTCTTCCAACTGTAGAATGCACATTTCACACACATAGGAATCCAACACCATATTCCTCCTTTTGAGCATGCCCCTTGTGTTGACCCTATCTTTGATAATTAACCAGAAGAAGATCTTATGCTTCATTTGACATGAAGATTTCCAAACCCATTTGTGAGCTGGGTGGATTTCCATATGGCCCATTAGGTGCTGATACAGGTTTAACGAAGAGAATTCTCTTGATCCCAGATGTAATGCCAGACATCATGAGAATCATTTGTTAGAAAAATAGGCATTTTCAGGTTGAATTTAGTCCATCTGATTAGCAGCATATAGGTGATGACAAATTTCACAAATTTGCAGTTACACGATCGCAATCAAACTAGTAACACAAGAAGAATAAGGATGTATCCCGCGGAGGAACCAATGGCGGACGCACCGGCGGCTCCATTCGTACCAGTCGTCATGGCATGTTGCTTGAAGTAGTCGATCTTAGTTGATGCAGGTAGAGCGTCGTTGCCGTGCAGTCCCTCGAACGGCGCCGGCAGGAAGTCGTGGATCGGGGACACACCGGGAAGAAGTCGACGAGGTTGAGCAGTCACGCCGTCAAGCGCTCCTAAAAAATCTGATCGCCCGTACACCCGAGCAGGGGTCGCTTGCGGGAGAGGTTCCGGAGGCCTGCTCTCCCGAAGCTCTGTGCGCGCGGATCGCCGGGACGGGGAAGACTCGGAAGACAACTCGACTAAGGATGGGAAGTGTTGTGTTTTTTTATCTAGGGCAGTGCCGGGATGCACATATATATAGCCTCAGCGTTTTGGAAACTACAGGCGAGGAGATAGGAAACTACAGGCGATGAAACGGGAAACCGACATGCAGCAATCAAAGCCGGATTTCGGTTTCCTTGAATCTTGCCTTTCCATTTCCATGCTGCAAAACTTCCAAACGTGCGGCAGGTAGGCAGGCAGGTAGGCACGGCACGGCACGGCTCGGCGCGCTCGCTCACCACGCCACAGCTCGGCTCGCTCGCTCGCTCGCACGCACACCACGCCACGCCACGGCTCGGCTCGCTCGCTCGCTCGCATGCACGCATGCACGCCACGCCTCGCCTCGGCACGGCACGGCTCGGCTCGGCTCGGCGGTGGCGGCGCGCGCGCGCGTGGCTCGCCTCTAGCCCCTCTCAACTTCTCTAATAGGTGTAACGAGAGTCCATCTATTAAGTGGAGTCAACATGCAGTAAGTACTCTATGTGGGATTAAACTATTATATTTAATATGGGCCTAGACTTTATGTGGCATCCCCTCCGGGATAACCAGGATCGTGTACAGGAGAACACTTGATGCAGCGAGTTACAACAGCACATATATTCATACAAGCCCAAATATATTACATCATGGTATAATACAACCAGGTTCTCAAAGCAACAAGCAAAAGTTTCGCAGCGGAGAAACATTTATTATAACAAAGATTTAAAAACTCAACGGAAGTTTTATCTTTGTTCAAAAACCAAGTCCCCAACACGTCTACCTAACACACTCTCGGAGGCACGCCTTGGCTTCTATTCTTCCGGAGATGGGATGCATTCCCACTGAAGGGAACCTCCCTCCGGCAGTTGTCCTTCCTCTGGCATGCCTTCTGACCATCCGTAGGAGCTTGGCTCACCATCTAAGAATAAAATAAGCCGAACAAACCCCTGAGTATCTAATATACTCCGCAAGACTGACCCGTCAACGTGGCTCGCTAAGGCCGACACGTAGAATGCTTAGGCCTTTGGCTGGTGGGTTGACTTAGATTTGCGAAAATCAGCACCTACTAGTCGATATCTATTTTTCATATTTTAGCTCAAGATTATGTTTATTAAAAATAAGGTTGGCATCCTGCAACTATTGTAATTAAAATTTAACAAGCCAAACTAAATAATTTTAAATAATCCTTCTCCTTTTCGTTACTCTCAATTATCTCCGTTCGCGCCAAGCGAACAAGCGGTACTCATGCTGCGAGGGACAGCGATTCGAATCAATTTCTACCAGCTGGGTAAAACCCGACTACACGACATATACGCACCGCATTGGTCGTATATGACAACTTTTCCCACTAACCCCAACCAGAGGTCGATCCGTTTCCAACTTCCCCGGGAATATGGAGACCCCACTAGATACCCGTCGCAGACGTTATCCATGGGCGACCACGATTTCCCTCCCGTGAGACTTCAATCTCACTAACAGCCAGAAAAAGAAAATTGGCTACGTCCTACCACTGAGGTAGTTAGGGTACATCAGCTTACTGGGTCCCATATACCAGCATGTAGACGGTACTGTTCAATACTTGTTTACGGAGCCGCCAACGGTTTGGTCCTAATTTGACACGAACAGGGCTACCACTTTGCAAGACCCAGTCTTTGCCCTTTCCTCTACGGGGCCCGTCCGGTCTCATCGTCGTCATCAACTTTTATTTAAATTCTCAAAGTCTCAATCAACTTAAAGCCTCCATGCTTTAAGATCATCCTTTGCAGTGCTACCGACAATCCTACGACATAAGCATAGCGCCTATCGTGCTACCTGTACCTGTATAGGGTAAAAACATCATAGGATACGGTAGTGATGTAGGTGGGTGTCAATCAGTTCCTGGAACCTAATGCACAAGCATGACTCGACTGACTGTGATAAAAGAAACAATTTAAAAACATAGGTGGGATGCACCGGGGCTTGCCTTGGGTTTCGTCCGGATATGACGACGCAGGCGTGGGGTCGGTCTCGACAATTACCACCTCGAGTCCACTGTCAGCAGATGGCTCGACGATCTCGGGTCCTATACGATTCGTTGATACATCATAAGTTAGTACTAGCGATGCATGAATGCGAAATGCAATGCTTAAAATGATGGTTTGATAAAATAGTAGACAAGAACTTAATTACCCTTGTCTGAAGTATTTCCTTCTAATTAAAAGTAATTAAGCCTATGAATGAAAAGGGATTAACATGCTTAATAAAAATTAATTACCCTTAATTACCCTATTATAAATTAAAATAACTCTATTACAAAAATAAACCTTAAATCAGGAAATAAGAAATTATTTAACCATTTAAAGGAATTTTTAAATACTCAATTAAATGCTTAAAAATCATGGAAAATAAATATTAAATTTATTTTATAAAGGGGTAGAGAAAATTATTTAGAACCTAACAAAATTGGTCCCAAGATTTTAGGAGGTCTAAAACACTAGCTATGATTTTTTTTCATTCTGGAATTAATTTTACAAGCAAAATCCTGGAAATTGAAATGGCCACTTTAACTCGGCCTCATGGGCTACTCTGCGGCCCAGCCGCACAACAGCCCAGCCGCATGGCGGCCTAGCCCAGTTGCACGGGGTCCCGGCCCAGCTCCAGGGAGCTCCCGGGCTCGCCCTCGCGCGTGTGCACATCGGCAAGTGTTCGGCCCATGGGCCGCGAGTTAGTCCCATACTGGAAATTGACCAGTTCACAGTACGATAGTTACCAGGTTAACCCTTTTACGTGAAGCGAGGATGAAAGCATAAGAGTTACTGTCGTGAGGTGGGGCCTGCACTACAGGCGTACGGGTCGGGATATTACACTTTATTAATTATTAAAGAAAATATGGGCCAGCCCATATTATATCTAACAATCCCCACCAAGTCTAGAGTTCATAAGAAATGTTCTTGCATTCCCTTCTGTCATTTGATATACCAGTGTTTCGATGGAGACTGTTAGTTGAACATCCATCTAGAGTAGAAGTTACGCCTTTTCACAACTGAACAATGGACTAAGTCTTGAATTGACAGTTTTGTGCGAAGAAGGTTTCACCAAAACTCTTTACTTATACTAGGTTGCCAAGAGCATCCCCTCTGGTTGGAGCGTATAAGTCAAACTCCTGGCCTTTTTCATGAGCATCTAGAGATTCCCACCATCTCACGTACTGTGACTAGCAGTCGAACTCATATAGGTGCATTCCTCGAGGGATATCCTGTAGGTCGATATCTCTGCTTCTCATAAGCCATTGGAACATATTAACGTAAAGGAAAACCAGCCTACCATACAACATAGGAAAGAAGTACATCTGAGACGGACCGATAAAGGGTCTTTCCTCTCAAACTAGTTTCAGCTTGTTTCGCCATTCTACTTTACGGGATCTCCGATCACATGGAACAGGTTACCGCTGAAATAGTTTATCAAGTGGGTCTCATGCCCATCTCACTCGATGCAATGTCTATCACATTACGTGACAACCCCTTTGTGAATTGATCTGCCAGATTTTTAGACGTGTGGATATAGTTCAATGCTATTACTCCAGAGTTTCTCATTTTCCTGATAGATTTCAGCCGCCTTTTGACATGCCTAGATGACTTCTTGTTATCCTTAGAACTGTTCACCTTGACTATCACAGTCTGGTTGTCACAGTTCATGGAAATAGCTGGTATATGTTTTTCAACCACCGGTAAGTCCATAAGGAAATCACGAAGCCACTCGGCCTTAATTGTGGCGGAGTCTAATGCTGTTAGTTCTGCTTTCATGGTTGACCTCGTTAAGATGGTCTGCTTGCAAGACTTCCAGGAAACAACGCCACCTCCAAGTAGAAACACATATCCACTCGTGGCGTACATCTCATCAGCATCAGATATCCAGCTGGCATCACAATAACCCTCTAGTACCCTCGGATACCCGGTATAGTGAATACCATAGCTCATCGTACCTTTTAGATAGCGCATTACTCTCTCAAGAGCACGCCAATGATCATCTCCCGGGTTTGAAACAAACCGGCTCAATTTGCTCACAGTGGAAGAGATATCAAGCCTTGTTGCGTTAGCTAAATACATGAGCGAACCAATGATCTGAGAATATTTTAATTGATCCCTTGCTATTCTTCGATTTTTCCTCAATAGCACACTAGGGTCATAAGGTGTTGGAGCAGATTGACAATCGCTGAACCCGAAGCGACTCAAAATCTTCTCCACATAGTGGGACTGTACAAGAGTAACCCCTCCATTACCTTCTCTTAACAGCTTGATGTTAAGAATAACATCTGCTTCTCCCAAATCTTTCATCTCAAAATTATTTGACAAGAAATCTTTTACCTCCTTAATCACATTAAGGCTGGTCCCAAAGATTAAGATATCATCAACATATAAACACAAGATAGCTCCCTCGCCCCCACCATACCGATAATATACACATTTGTCGGCTTCATTGACGGCAAATCCGGCCAATATTAAAGTTCTTTCAAACTTCTCGTGCCATTGCTTAGGTGCTTGTTTTAGGCCGTATAGGGATTTCAGCAATTTACACACCAAGCCCTTTTGACCATCTACTATAAACCCATCAGGCTGATCCATATAGATCTCCTCCTCTAACTCTCCATGTAGAAAAGCTGTCTTAACGTCCATCTGATGAACGAGAACACCATGTGAGGCTGCCAAGGAAAGTAGTACTCGAATTGTGGTCAAACGAGCAACAGGTGAGTAGGTGTCGAAATAATCTTCACCTTCTTTCTGTGAATATCCCTTAACTACAAGCCTTGCCTTGTACCTCTCGATAGTTCCATCAGGCCTAAGCTTTTTCTTGAGCACCCATTTGCAACCTATAGGTTTACAACCATAAGGGCGCTCAACGACTTCCCAAGTACCATTAGACATAATAGAATCCATCTCGCTCCTGACTGCTTCCTTCCAAAAGTCAGCATCAGGAGAGGAATATGCCTCCTCAATAGTACTGAGAGTGTCATCCCCAAGGTACACAATGAAGTCATCACCAAAGGATTTTGCAACCCTATGTCTCTTACTCTTTCGAGTGACTCCATTGTCATCCTCCTCAAGATTTTTCATATGGGGCTGTTCACTGTGTATAACCGGTGTAAAAATCTCATGGGGAATTATAGAATCATGACTAGAAATGCTATGTTCATTCTTCATAGGAAAATTACTCTCAAAAAATGTAGCGTCTCTAGACTCAAAAATTGTACCGACCTCCATGTCAGGTACTCCAGATTTAACAACTAAGAATCTATAACCCACGCTGTTGAATGCATAACCTTGGAAAACACAATCAACAGTTTTAGGTCCTAGTTTGCGCTTCTTGTTAATTGGCACGTTCACCATGGCCAAGCAACCCCAAGTGCGCAAGTATGAGAGATTTATTTTCCTCTTAAACCATTCCTCAAATGGTGAAATTTCTTTATTCTTTATTGGCACTCTATTCAGGACATGACATGCCGTCAAAATCGCCTCACCCCACCATTCCTTAGATAGTCCCGCGGTCTCTAACATGGTGTCAACCAAATCAGTTAGAGTGCGGTTCTTTCGTTCGGCGACCCCATTGGATTCAGGTGAGTAAGACGGTGTCCTCTCATGAATAATTCCGTGCTCAGTACAGAAGTCATAAAATTCATTAGAAAAATATTCTCCACCACGATCAGACCTTAACTGTTTAATTTTCTTCTCAAGTTGGTTTTCTACTTCAGCTTTATAGATCTTAAAGTAATGCAATGCTTCATCTTTCGTTTTCAACAAATAGATATAGCAATAACGGGTACAATCATCTATAAGAGTCATGAAGTATCTTTTGCCGCCTTTAGTCAATTCGCCGTTCATTTCGCACAAATCGGTATGAACAAGTTCTAATGTCTCTAAGTACATCCAAATGTGTTGGCTAGAACCTCCATTCTATCTTGAGACACATTAATTGGCACCATCATAGATTTAGAATAATTTATTTTTAGTCCTGTAGAATCTACAAAAGTGTTTAGGAGAGCTTTCAGGACAAATAATTGTTGTGGGCAGGTTTCCATTATGAGCAGGGTGTCATCTGCATACTGTAGGATAGGATAATCTGATGAACAATTTAGGTGTAAGGGTAGATGCAACAGCCCTTGATCCTTAGCCTTGTTAATGATGGATTGGAGAAGATCTGCTGCCAGCACAAATAGTAGAGGTGAAAGGGGATCCCCTTGTCTAACTCCTCTCCTACAGTGAAAGGTTTTCCCTGGCACTCCATTTAACAAAATAGAGGAGCTTCTTGATCTCAAGATATTTGAAATCCAGGAGATCCATTTACTACCGAACCCTTTGTGATGCAAGAGTTGGACAATCACCTCATGCGCTATTTTATCAAAGGCCTTTTCAAAGTCCAACTTTAGGACTATGATTTCTTTCTTACTCTGATGGCACATATGCAAGTATTCAAAGGCCCATGCTACACAGTCCTGTATAGATTGTTGTTTGATAAATCCATATTGATTGTCATGGATAAGCTGCATAATTACTTGTTGTAGCTTGTCTGCTAGCAACTTTGTTAACAATTTGACAGAGGAGTTTAAAAGGGATATGGGTCTGTAATCACCCACTTTCTGTGGACTGACCACTTTGGGTACCAATGTGACATAAGATCCATTTATACTTTGGATACAGAGTTCTCCTTGGAAGAAAGCATCACATAGATCAGAAAAGTCCTGCTTGATAGTCGGCCATCACTTCTTTAGGAAATCCCCATTGAAACCATCAGGACCAGGAGGCTTATTAGGAGGCAGAGAGGCAATAATTGCATCAATTTCCTCATGGGTGAATTGTTCCTCAAGCCATTCTAGGTTCTGCACAGGTTGGATCAGAGAGCTTAGGTCAAAATGCATAGTTGTGAACTCAGAGGTTCCTAGCCTTTCTTTATAGGCTTTCAACAAAATATTTGCCTTATGATCATGCTTAGAAATTAATTGACCTGCCTCATTCATAAAAAAAGTGATAAGATTTTTCCTTAATTTGATTGTAGCATTGGCATGGAAAAATTGTGTGCATTCATCCCCAAATTTCACCCATTTAATTTGCCCTCTTTGCTTCCAATAGATTTTCGGCTGATGTGACAATTTCTGAAGGTGATCATATGTGATTTCCCTGAAATTCCATTCCTGCAAAGTGAGGTCCCTGAACTCTTCCAAGGCATCCAGAAGGAGAAGAATTGCCTTTGTATTAGAGATGGCTGCTACAAGACTAGCCATTTGGTTTGCTATTGTCTAAAAACCCTTCTTAGGTTCTTAAACTTAGCCACTAATCTTTTGGCTTTATCATTATGTGGTGTGTATATATTCCAGCCATGTTGCATTATATTCATAAACTGGTCATGTTCCATCTAGTAATTTTCAAATCTAAAAACTTTAGACTTTGGGATATCAGTGTTTATTGTGACAACACAAGGCACATGGTCCGAAGTGTCTCTTGACAGAGTGTGACATCCCATTCCTGGGTAGTGAGTTGTCCACGAGGTTGAGGTAAAGAACCATTCTAGCCTCACTAGAAGTGGATCTTGCTGTTTGTTGGACCAGGTATACTTCATACCTTTTAGAAGCAACTCAACTAACATCTCTCCTATGTCTGCTCTAGGTTTATTTCTATCTGAACTCCTTATGAGATTGAAGTCCCTTCGGATTAACCAGTCAGTGTCATCTGGCATAGCCACATTTTGCAACCAATCAAGAAACATAGGCTTATCTTGATATGTGCAAGGACCATATACATTTGTCAAAATCCACTGAGCCCCTGAGTGTAATGACATAAATTCGATAGAGATGGCATAGTTGTTTTCAAAGATTTTGTTTCCCATGAACCTTGATCTCTTCCAAGATACTAGGAGCCCTCCAGAAGGTCCCACTGAGGGCAAAAATTCGAACGAATCAAATTGTGGAGGGAAGAAATTTTTTTTGTAAGCTGCATCAAAATGCTCTCTTTTTCTTTCTTGAAAACAGACAATCTCACACTGTGATTCTTGAATCTTACTTCGAATTGCCTCATACTTTTTATCAGAGTCTATTCCTCTCACATTCCAGCAAAGTACCTTCCAACTTCTATTGTTCGATTGGTTACTATCCATTTAAACCACTTTTTTGGTTCAGAATTTGGGTCAGTACTTAATACTGAAACCCACGAGCGACACCTGGTGTAGTCTTGGATTCAAGGCCAAATCCTAATTAATTTTATCTCCATAGTTATCAGAATACTATAAATGATCACTTTACTAAGAAGAGCTTGAAGATTACTAGTTAACACGACAACATACTGCATTCTGAGCTTAACATAACTGTTCAACATCATAGTGTAGAAGCAAAAGGAATCAAAAGACAGACATTTGTTTTTGAGCCTAGAACATAACCTAATAAATGTTATAGAAGCATTAAACCACCTAGGAATCTGGAAACAGGACCAGGTGAAAGGAGAGGAAAAAGAGTTTGCCAAACTCCTAGTACTTAACATTCTTGACATTCTTGGTAGTTGGGTTCTTGGCTTTAGGCTTTTCATTGCCATTGCACTTGTCCTCTATATCCATGCTAGCTGCTTTAGCTTCCTCCAGTTCCTTACTGTCATTTGCAGAGGTGCTCTTCTTTTTCCTCTTTTGAGCGAAGACCATATCAGATAGTTCCTCAGGAGCCATCTTACCAAAAGTTTGTCCCAAGATTTTGATCACCTTGTTGGATAGGGTTGGTGGTGCTGAATTGCATGCAAAGCAGTTCTTATTAACACTAGACCCATCATGCTTACAGCCCATTGCTTTCCCTTTGAGTCTAGAGCTTCTTCTCACCTCTGATTCCACCAAAGCAGCTTTCCCTTTCTTGTTACATTTAATATGAGCCATTGAAGTAGACTTCAACATTGGCAGAGAAGATGTATGGGCTAGGGTTAGGAACCCATTTCCATTGGACAAGTCATTTCTAGCAGATTGTGCCATACTATTTGCCATGCTAGGCTCAACATCCTCCACTTCAGATAAGGAGCAGGCAACTCACACTCCTTTAGGACAGCTAGCCGGGATTGAGAATTAAACATAAGATGCAGCTATTTCCAAGATTATACAGTCCCAAAGCTAAGAAGAGACTAAAGCTTTCACCTAATCAAAATGCTTTGGGGAGAGAAAGGCTTTGGTGAGGAAAGCACTCTAGTTAGTAGGGATGATAAAGACTGGATGGTTCCCTCGTATAGGGGCTAAATATTATGCCCAAAGGCTTATCTCCTCCGCACTACTCTTTATGGGACTATTGATGGATGTGAAAGATTCCAGCCCTAGGTCTACGTGGAAGCTATTGAAAATCTGCACTCTACCAACCTACAGGTTTAGGTTGTTGTTGCCACCTGCATTTGACTGTCCTTGATCCTGTTGCAGCAAGTTATGGGCGTCAGATTGAGCCTCTAGGACTCGGAATAATTGGTATTGTGGTACATTCAGTTCAGGATGGGCTCTTCAGCCACTAAATCCTCCATATGGACATCCTCTGGGATAAATGGTCCATCATGGACTACCTCGTCGGAACCATCATTTTTCTCCTGTTGGGGAACTTGATTTAGGTCAGGTAGCATATCCAATTCTCCTTCAGCAGAGGCATGGGCTCCATCAGAAGAGCCATGGGAGGAATCTATGGGGAAGGAAATAGTATGATCTGGCACTTGATTTTCCACTACTTCTTCCTGGTTTGCCATAATTCCCAGGATGTCATTTAGTTCAATGAAGTGTTCTCCTGCACCTTGCACTGGGCCATTAGCAACAACTTCTTGAGGGGGAGGAGCATTAAGATCCATATACACATTATTTTGCTGGGCATATAAGGGTTGAGCACCTGCTGCTGGCTTTACCTCAGGTGCTGCCTGCGGCTCATCATCCCACTATGGCCAATTCCCATGCTGGCCATGTTGATTGTGATTCAGGAAAGCACCCACATCATTGCCTACCTCTAGCTGAAAACCTGGGGCCTGGGCCTGTTGTCCATAGCCAAAGAAATCAAATGGTGGCTCCATATTATTTGGCTCATCGGGGGCCGGGTCTTCATCCTGAGGAACATATCCCAGCATGTCTTGTTGCAACACCTCGCACTGGACAGTCCATGATTCCCCTATAAATCCTTCACCATCTATGATTACCACAAAGCGAGGAATTGGTTCTAAAGATAACACTCTTGCCTTAATGATGATGCGGGCATAGTGTCTATCATCCCTTTTCCAAATGAGAAGCCTCCCAAAAGTAGCAATAGCAGCCTTGATATTTTCCCTCTACCAATAATCTATTGGAAAGCCTAGTAATATGAGTCAGCATTCATGGTTGAACTGCAGAGATCTATGATTTTGGCCATCATCATGATTGACAAAAATTAAGTACCAGTTGTTATAGACATGAGGGCTGTTCCAAACTAAGGCATCTCTATCTAAAGCAGAACTCAAACGCACAAAAGCTTGACCAAGATGACACGGCTGAATGCTATTGTATAAGATCCTCTTGTGTTGAGACAGAAAATCACCTACAAAGTTGTGAACCTCCGACCATGTGAGCTGCTCTAGTAGTAGATCCTCGATTGTGACAATAGCAATGTGATTGTGCTCCTGCTCCAGCCATCCTGCAAAAGATCGCACCATGAACTGCCTTCCTGGGATGTTCTACCTAGTGTAGCCACGGGGCATAAATGGCGCTGGGTCTGCCAATTGAAAGGCCATTGGAGAGGAGTCCCTAGGGAGACAGTTAGAGTCTTGGGCGGCGGCGGACAGAGGAGGGTGGTGGTTTTGCCATCCGAGTTGCAATGAAGTGGGAGACGGAGGGTCAGGGAATAGAGTCGTATCTGAGGCAGGGGAGGGGTCGCGGAGAAGGACCCTATGAAAACTTTCCTAACTGGTAAAAACAGGTGGGCCACTTGAAGAGGGTCCTTTTGTCATACTTACAGGCTTCCTGAACCAAGAGTGCACAAGGGACAAATTCCAGGAAGATGAAGGGACTCGAGGAAGAAAAGTTCCCACAAACGTTGCACCAAATCCCATGTTTTCCGCAGGCTGGCAGCAAAATTGCGCAAGATGACCAAACCCTAAGCATTTAGCACATCGGCCAATCTCTTTGCATTGGTTAGTAAAGTGTGCCGTAGATTGGCACTTGAAGCATTTAACTTTGGGTTTCCAAATCTGAGCTTTGGGCCGCTGATGCACTCTGGGCGAAGGCCCTTTTGCACGACTAGTTAAACCATTCAAATTTTGAAATTGTGTCATTCATGGTGGAAAATTAATCCGATCAAAAACAGATTTGCGAGGAAACCAGAGACGATCAAAAACAGTAGATTTCGGGATCAATCTATTCACCGTGGAAGAAGCAGTACGTGGATTAGAACCAAGGGGAGTCAAGTTGGCACCTGTAGCCATTGAAGATGGTTAACTCCGACAAGGTTGCACTATGCGGTGGAAGCGGTCATGAGCTCCTTGATGATGAACAACATCCATGAATGTTTTTGCCTTATTCTTCCTGTTTTGAACGAGAGTCCATTCTACCTCTTCTTCTAAATCCGAGTTTGATTTCTCATGAACTATTTGGGGACCTCCATTGCCCTAGAGGTGGAAATAGATCTTGAATTGATCACATTCAAAAGAACAGAGGTTATAGATAAACAAACCCACCTCTTTGGAGGCGACTGAGAATCTGAAGACCTGGTCATTTAACCAAGTAACTGCTAGCCGATCAGCTTCCCCTCCTATGGCCACTTGAAGGAGTTGCGCCACAACCTTTTCTGGTAGGCGAAATTTGCACCTGCCAACCGCAGCAACTAGAAAGAACTCCTTGCGGTTGCCACCCGAAGATAAGTAAACCTGAGATCTGAATTGATCCCAGATTGATGCCTGAATTTCCAGGTCAGGCGAGGGGTCAAGATCTTGGGGATCCATGAGGGGGAGTAGGGAGGGGGACTAGGCATGATAGCAAAGGACGAGGAGCTTGGGGGCGACGGTGGCAGCGGATCAGCGAGAGGCCTGGGGAGTGGGGGAGGCGAGGGAGGGGGCCATCCTGTTGGGATCTTGGCACCACATATTATGAGTGTTACCTTAGTACCATTATTAGGACAATTTCTATTCTTCTTCTGCATGGGTGTAAAAAGGAGCAGAGGAAGTATAACATGTACTAAAACACTACATAATAATAATTAAAAGGAGAAATTAGTTGTGGGACGTTATAAAATCGTGGCTTTTAGCTACAACACTATCTCTGTTATAATATTATTTTTGGCTGTGAGAGGTGAGAGGAAATTTTTCAAATACATTGATGCCCCCCTAGAGCTGTTTGGGCCGACGCCTCTCGCCCGGCCACCCCTCTTCCTCGCCCCTCCATGTCCACCCCTCTTCCTCGCCCCACCACGGCTGCCCCTCCTCGCCATCACCCTCGCCCCGCTACCCCTACTCCTCGTCTTGCTACCGCCGGTCCCTGCAACAGCCGCCCCTGCTCCTCGTCCTGCTGCTGCCGCTCCCCGCAACAGCTACCCCTACTTCACGCCATGTTCGCTGCCGCTCTGCTCCTTGCCCCATGACCACCACCCCTGCTCCTCTTCTTGCCATGGCTTCTGCCCTACTCCTCGTCTCACCAGCAGCGCTCCCTGCCATGGTCATCGCCCTTGGTCCTCTCGTCGTTGTTCCTATCCTGCTCCTTGTCCTGCAGCTGCTGCCCTACTCCCCACCACGCTGCCCCTCCTCCTTGCCCCGCTGTGGCCTGTTGCCATCCTAGCTACCAGCCCCGCTACCCCTATAGCCGTCGCCAGCTGCCACCACTTCCTCTGCGTCAATGCCTGCCTTTGCTCCCCTATCGATTTTAATCTAAACTAACTAAGGGCAAAAAGTTCTTTTCACCCTCTCTGATAGCTGAAAATAATATTATAATGGAGTAAGTGCGCTACAACTAAAAAGCACAATTTTACAGTATGACTAATCTAAATACAATTTTTGTGATGTGCTATACCTAAATTCATATTTTTGTAGTGTTCCACAGCTAATTTCCACTAACTGAAAGGGCAAGCACTATTTGTGGCAGGCGAATGAGCATTCACCATATAGCAAAATGGAGGACCAATATTATCACATGGTAGATATTATAAACTAGGTGCTTTTGCTTTCCTTAGCTGCGGTACTGTATTCTAATGCCTATTTCAGCTCACTACCACAACACCACAAAACGGGCCTTTAGCGGCCCCATACAATTTCAAGTAAGTTGGACAACTACTACTTTCGTCATCTATCATATGTTTAAGTTAAATCCAATCGTAATTAACTTGTTGACAACATTGTTGTAGCGACCATTGGATCTATCTAATGATATTTCCCAAAGAAGAGTACCTTCTAGTGCTTGATAGTCTAGACTACGACAAGTTATACAGCGATATTGTGCAACTAATAGATCAGTAAGAAATTTGTCTACGTATGTATGGTTTGATGATGTTAATATCATCTAATGATATGCTTTTATCGATCGCTCAGTGCTTACGAGAAATATGTCGTAGCCGGAGGACCATGGCATCCTACAAGGAAAAGAAACATGTACTTTTGTCATAAGTTTTTGGTAAGACTTGTATGCATCTCATATATGTCCTTATCGTACTATCCATTTATATAATTATCATAAGTGTAATGAAATTATGTTCTCTAATTTATAGTGCTTTAAGTAAGTACGAGGAAGTGTGCATTGTGGTTACTACACTTGTGTGTTCTCGTCTGGCAGTTCAACTTACCTGGATCATATCATTGAGGAGTCTCAACAAGAGGTAAGATGATTTAGTTTATGTCTATTTTACTTTATTTTTGATTTTTAATATCTTATATATTAACAGACTCTGGTCATGTAACACAGAAAGCCGCAAGGACAAAGAAAGAATAAGCTGCAAAGATGAAAAGGAACGACGAGTTCAGAAAGAGTAAGATTCTTGAATCGTGCGTTCACTTGAGTACAAATTCCATGTATCTAGCTGTAACTTCTCTCTGTTGTTATGTGTTGAGAGAGATTATTAGTCCAGAAGAGAAGTGCCTTGATTCGAAGGGTTTACTAGCAATAAAACATAGATCCCTTTATGAGTGGGCTGGTTCGAGAGCACCATATGAGTCCAATATTTCAGAGAAAGATGATAACTATGCATTAGGATTCATATAAAATATTTTGTAATATCCATTGAATATTTTGATGAGATATTATATATATTCTCTGATGATATGTTGTAAATTTCTGTGATGAGATGTTATAAATATCTATGATGAGATGTTATAAATTTCTGTGTATGCAGAATCTGTGATTTCTGTATATATACTGATTTTCTTTTTGAAAATAACAAGTAGCGGTGGTTGAAGATGCCAACCGCCGATACTACTAGAGCAAAGTAGCGGCGGTTGGTGATGTCAACCGCCGCTAATATTGGAACACAATAGCGGTGGTTGACATTACCAACTGCCGCTACTAATGGGTCTGTAGTGGCGGTTTGTTTCTACAACAGGCCACCCGCCGCTACAAATGCTTATTTGTATCTGCGTTTGCGTAGCGGCAGGGTGGCCTGCCCGCCGCTACAGGCCTTTACGAGCCGTCACTATAAGTCGTTTCTGTTGTTGTGGCTCTGTTAAACCAAACCAATCAATGTTAAAAGCATACCATAATTCTAGTCAGGATGACTAATTAAAATGTGAATATATAAAATTAAGATTTAACTGAAGATATAGATCATGTACCAGAGGTAAGCTCCACTGTGCCGAAACTATACCCCATTCATTGAGTTTAATGCATGGCAGTGGCCTTGATAGAATAAGACTATTGCCTAGTGGTCTAATAATGCACATATTATATTGTTTTCTCAACTTAATAAATGCAGTAGAAGTACAAGAGAGAGTTATGGAAACCTATAAATCAAAATACACGGGGAGACTAATACTTTGTGAAAAGAGACCCAATTGAGATTAACTAATTAGTTGAATAATGTGCAAAAGATTCCCAAACTATATTGAGTTAATGTGTGACTAATATGCACATTCTTCAATTTGAAATTTTTCATAAGTTCCATCTCATCTAATAAACTTCTAATTTGTTATTAATACCTCCATTGCAAATGCAAGCATTCTTGGTTTGGTCAAACATTTTAACTTAAACTATTGATAACATAATATTCATAAAGTTTCACCGTGCACAAATAATGTTATTATATTAAAGCAAACTATCACAATATTCAACTTGTCATATTTAGAATGATTTATTATATAGTTATCGTTGCCCAAACTTGCTAAGATTTGATTTGACCAAACCCAGAAATGTTTTTATATAATAATGGAGAGATCACTCAATTAATATACAAATATACCTTTTTCGTTCAAACTTCCAGCAGGTTAAAAACCTGGCGTCCAACAATTATGCACGGGCTTGCGAGAGTATCTATACGTAAACTGGTTCTTATTAACCACTCTATCTGTTTTACTACTATGTTTGTCTATGGCCTCCTCCATCTCAAAATATTTATTCATTGAGGAAACCTAACCAATAGTAGTGTAGTCATTCATATTTCTCACCCTCCATCCCTCGTTAAATGCTTTTGGAAGACGAACCATCTTTGTGTTATGTCATTCATTAGGGGTACACACCGTCATTTCACACTTATATTTTCTTGGGATTAGTATTTCATTGTCTGTGGTTGTAGTAGTGGGCTATGGACAAACGTTTCGAAACTGAGGGAAGAAGAAGAAAAATACATATACATGTATATACAACTATATGTATTTGCATCACCATATCAAACAGCCACGTGGACAACTAAATCTTTTGTTTCTTATCCTTCATGAGCTGTCATTTCATAAGGATTAGTGTTGTAAACTGCACTAATATCTGAAAAACCGTTGTAAAAACTGGCAGCCTTATGCATGGTAGCATGGTGCACTAATAAATAAAAAAAACAACGTGTATTCACATGCACACACGCACGAGCATCATGGCATCTTGTTATGCTATTGCACTCGTTACGTAGTCGTTATCCAAGTATTTATATGTTCACTTCACACACGTCTCTTGTCAAATAATGTGGCATATATATATGACGTTGGTCCGTCATCCGGCCGGTCAGAAGACCTTTTGTGTAGCGTTTCTGTTGTCAACCGTACTTTAGCGGTGCCTAACTAATTAAGATGGAAGCATCATGCAGCACTGCGCTGCGCAGAAGGCTAGCTAATGAACTCCATCCTTTAAACGTAATTTATTGTTACACATGAAGCTGTTGATCCCACGAAACGAGAAAACAAAAGGAAAAGGACAACGAAGAAGAAGAAAACATGCACACGTACCGGGGGATACAAATTAGGTTTACGTGTGCATTGGCCACTCTCGTTTTGACACCTCCGGATCTGTCATTTTCAATTTTTTGGGTAAAATATTTTATTGAAAATCCTCATAGAGTTGTCATTCAGAACAACTGTATAGAAGTAATTTTCAGAACAATCGTATAGAAGTAATTTTCAAAATCAAACAATTGTATAGAAGTAATTTCAAAATTTATTTAAATATTTTTCAACAAAATTTCTGGAAATTTTTACAATGAAAAACTAAAACAATTTTTGAAAGGTGGCACGCACCTGTGAGAGAGAGGGGGCACTACTACTACGAGAGATGTTAAGCTACTATGCATCGACTAGTTTCACCCAAAAGATTAACTTGATGAAGAATAGTGGGTAATTTACTTATGGTTCAATACTCTCTCTCACGTGTAGCTTTCTTAGAGTGTAAACGTAGAAATATGTGTGGTGCGGCAGAAGATATAATGAGAAATGCTCCGGTGGAGCTGTTTTTAAAAATGGCACGGATCTTAAACCGTTTAGCCTAATTAATTATTGGTTTTATTTTGTTTAATCTTTAAACACGGCCCAGCCATACCCAATCAAAACCCAATCCAACCTCGGGTGCGAGCAAAGCTAAGCGGATCGAATGGGCAGTGGCTCATCCTCGTAATTGAACCTTGTTCTCGGAACCCGCCGTCGGTCTCGCGCTCTGCTGATTCGTTATGGCAGTGAAGCTCTAATCAGCCGATGGCACTCGCAGGCAACACGCAGCTGTACGCAATGACCGTTGGGCGTCGGGATCCTGAATCGCAGCAGAGCTTGGATGTGAGATTCAGCTTCTAAAAGGTCTTTGATTGTTTGGTACTTTGATTAGTCATCTGGGAGGAGGGAGGAACACTGTTCGACCCCAAATATAGAGGCCACTGGAAGAACATGCAATCAGATCGTACAACACTTCCTACAATAAGAGAACTTGCAGACGAAAGTGAAAACATTGATGAACCAGAACTGGTTAAGAAGTCAGATTATTACATTGCTGCCTCATATCTCAACTCTAATTCGGTATAAACAAATTCATGTCGTTGCATCGAAGGCAAGGTGCAGAGAAGGCAACACACAGATGCAGGATTTGGGGTCGCCACTCCGCGCGCATTCGTGCGCCGCCGCCATCTGCCGCCTTCGAGTGCCACCGCCGATTGATGATGTGTGGTGCCTCCACCGATCCACAGAGGTGATTGTGGATCGGTTGTGCACCGCCACCAAGGAGAAAGATGATAGAAACATTCAATCCGCTTTCTTCAGGTTGGATTGAGTTTGAATTCTGGTATGGCAGGGCCAGGCCTTACGATTAAGCATAATAAAAAAAGGATAATTAATTACCTAAGCTGCTTTAAGATTCATATAACCTTTTTCAAAAAGCTCCACCGGAGCATTTCTCAAATATAATTACTAGGACTTGAACTCAAGACCTCTAACTCGATGTCATATTAAGTTACTATACACTGACTAGTTTTACTTAAAAGTTTAACCTGATGAAAAAGGATGAGTAATTCACTTATCGTTCAATAAGAGATACAGAGTATCTAACATTTTCAAGTGTTATATGCAAGTAGATTTGTCTTGCAAGTAGAGAACCTCTCTGATCTGGTTAAGCCACAAGACCTTAAATGAGACCATTATCTTCTTATTACGTTCTTGGAGCGAGATCCATGCTTATATAAATAGTATAGTATATTTATCTGGACCTGCATGTGCTACCTGCATGCCAATACTGTATATATATAGGATCCTGATTTTGGCCTGCTAACCAATAGATGATGACACACCAACTTCGAGACATATGTCTCGTGAAATAGCGCAAATATACCTCGCATGTTTTACTTGCTTAAGAATTCTAAAAAAAGTTTACTCGCTTAAGGAAGGCATCTAACAATTCTTTCGAAAAGAATTTGTATCCAACGATAACTGAATCCTTAGTATTAAGAAACCTGGTAGTAATCCTCACTGGTGGCTCACTCCATCACCAAAGTGCATCCCTGACATTTTGAAGTGAAGTTTCATGAGTGACAGTTTTCTACTGCTCTACATATGAGCAGTCAACTTGTGTGTATTCCTTGTTTGTGTTCACTCTCCCCGTTTCCCGTTGAACTGCTTTCTCCTCACATTTCTCTGTTGTTGCTACTAGTCTGCCCTACAGCTAGCCGTCCTCCTACTCTCTGGGTGTGTCGTGTGTCCCTGCCACCCATGCCATATTAACCAAATGGAGGAAAATTATGGGGCACCGATGTGACATACTAGCATGGAGGAGAGGTCGGCTCATTAAATACTCGTTTAGCTGGTCAATCAGTCTTTGTCTTCTTGCCCCAGCAGATGCGCTGCTTCTGGTCGTGATTAAGCAGTGCACGACATACTACGCACTACGACAATCAAATGAGGCCATTAGCTCATTTAATTTCAGAAGAGATTACTCGACCTAACAATTGAAGGTCAAAGTAGCAGGTCGATCCACACAAGACCGCTTGTTAGCCAAGTCTAATAACAAGAAAGAAAATGGTAGCACACATAAAAGCATCAGGCTCTTATAGAATCGTAATAACATCTGAGATTTTGACACCACTAGGCATTACTTATATATACATACTCTTGCAAGTTGCAACCAAGTTAATTAGGATCACTTTTGTAATCTTCTCAATCTTTAGCTCAGGATCATCGACTTCTGAAGAATAACAATGCCCGGCCCAAAATCATAACACCAGTAGTGACCTTTGGAAATTTCTTTTCATTATTGTCCACTTCGTTGCATGTCTTCCATATAGCCGCCCGGTACCACCTGCAAACAAGGAAAGTGCCTACTAGAGACTTGATGAGACACACCAGACTTATTACCAGCAGCTACGTACCTTCCCAACTAAACATTTTTCTGGGACCAGGTCGATTGGAGGAATGAAGACAAGTTTGATTAAAAATCTCTCAATCCCCACGGGAGGAGCAAAACGCCAAAAACTTTCCCACCTCTCTTGTTCAGACAAGCCCCAGCTTGAATCCTGTTATATCCCCATTTGTCATAAAATAAGCCAATAATTGGGTCACAGAACTACTTCAAGCAAATCTGTCATTATTTAAAAATATATCTTTGGGGTATACCTGCGCGTGAACAAAGTTTACCCCTTTGGCAGCGCTTCTTTAGAAAACAGATTTTTCAAAAAACAGATTCTTCACAAAATAGATTCTCCATAAAAACGGATTCTCTAGAAAGAATTGTTTGGCAAAACGGATTCTCTTATATATATTTCATATAAAATGGATAGAGAGGTCATGAGAAGCTATGTTTTAAATGCTTTTAGATCCTAGTACAAATTTGAGAAGTGCTTCTAGGAAAGAGGAGCAGAATCTGTTTTTCTTGGAACCCTTTGGCTAGCTTCTCAACAGTAGGAGCAGAATTTATTTGAGAAGCTGTTTTAGAAGTGATACCAAACAACATGTCATCAGAGAGGAAAATAATTGGGTATGCCCGGGGCTCACAAGAGCGCCCGTGCGCTCCTAGGCCCAATGCCGTCCGCACCTCATCGCACGTACACGTCAGGAAACTGATCCGCTCAGCTCCTGCGCTCGGCTCATAGGCTCCAGTGCTGGTTAAATGCCCGCTCTTCCGCTTTTCTGCTCGGTGCACACATCGGCTCTCCTTCGCAGCGCTCTTGTCTCGCCATGGCAGCGCCTTCACTTCGTTACATTAGACAAACCGATTGTTGCCTCAACACATAATAAAAATATATAATTGCTTATTCATTCATGACAAAAGAACTAATACAGTTCATGATTGCTTTCATAATAACATGTTTGCTTTTATAACAATAAATAAAATAAATTCATGTTTATAAAATAACATGTTTACATAGATTTATTATTGTCCACTCCATCAAAATATAACTTTCTAGCAGCAGCTTGCGCTGTAGCATCTTGATCAACTCCCATTAAAAAACTTGTGTATCCTCCTGGCATGTACGGAGCAGCCATTGTAGAAGGATTTGCAAATAAGCTGAATTGAGGCATTGTATAATTAGCATATCCACCTTGGACGAAAGGAGCACTCATGGTTGAAGATGCTCCAACATTAAAATCCTATGTATAACCCAAGAAAGTGTTCAGAAATCATACTTATAATAATGAAATAAATTGTGAAATGAACTAATATCTTACAATTATTTGGTTTGGCTAAGCATGTTCATCTCTTTTTTTGATATCATTATGTTCCATACCGCCACCATTAATAAAATATATATGACAAAATTGCTGTTAGAATAAAATTGCTGTTAAAATCCTTTTTTCTGGGCACCCTTCTTCTTCTTCTTCTTTCCTGTGTTCTTTTCAATAATATTTTTAAAACATGTCTGCTTTGGACCTTTTATGACTTGAGGGGTCTTCAATGATATTACACCATTTAATGGTTCTCGAACACATTCATCTAGAGTAGGCGAACTTTTATTGGATTCTACATGCATCTCACTTAGATAAGTATCCGCTTTCAAGTTCAAGTCATGCATGGATTTCTGCAATTTATCAAGAAGTTCCTTTGACGATGAACACTTCAATGCAAGAGATGTGGCCTGTCCAGATATAAGTGTTGCCAGTGTTTTCAAATCTGCCTTCTCGGATCCTTGTTTTTGAATATAAAATCCACTTTTAGCATATTTTGTCCATCTAGGCAGTATATATTGTGATGGCAAATTATACACTCCGTTTATGTTGTAGACTCTAAGAGCATGTTTGCATAATAAATCTGAAATATATAGATGCAAATTTAAACAAACTATATTAAAGGATATAAAATGCAATTTAAACAAATAATACTAAACATACCTATGCATTCAAACATCCGACAAGAACATCTAATAGTTGAATCTTCAGTGTTCAACATTACTGTTGCTCCATGATCAGATTGCATATACTTAACAAAAAAAAAACTTGACCTGCGGGGGAGTATGACGGCCCTCGGACATTGCATTTAAGGAGAAGATCCTCTCACGCAGATCAAGAAAACCCCCGAACCCCCCTCCTCCCCCCCCCCCCTTACATTGGGGCCACCAACCTTGTGAGAACCTGGACCGGGGCCACCATGGGCATCGTTGCTTCCAGAGGCGATGCCTTAACCAAATGCTTTAGTGCAGGGAGAGGCGAGGAGATTTTTTTTAACCCAGATCACAAATCCGCTCCCACTAGGAGTCGAACCTGGGACCTGGGAGGTGCTACTCAGGCACCTTACCAGTGAGGTAAAGGCCCTTTCGCCTATATACTTAACAAAGAATGTCGAGTTTGTCCCGTTAGCTTCCAACAATTCACAAGACAATGTAAATTGTTTTTTAAATTCTTCCTCAAACTCTGAATACATTCTCCTTGTATATTTTTCAGCTGCAGTTTTCAACAATGGCAGATTTGAAATGTAGGAAACTGGGATCTTTCGACGTGACTTAAAATCTGCATCCAACTCATTTGACCTTATACTAACTAAAACGTTCTCACATTCTAAAAGAAGTTCTGAAAGACCAAGTTTCCTATGAAATTTTTTCTTGAAGACATTATTCATACCTCGCTCCTTTGGGTCGAGTACATGTCTACTATAAATGAGTCACGGTGTACCGCAGCTCACTTTGCCATCAAAGCATATAGGTTTTACATCCATGAGTAATTCTGAAGCTTGTATTTAGCCAACAATTCATGCCATTTCTGTGTGAAGTAAATCTCTTCTTTGTCTTCATAGATACAACTTTTAAAATCTGTCCAGAAGTTGTTACGTGGCTTGTCCTCCTCCTTCTCCTCTGCCTTGTCCTCTACCTCTTCCTCTGCCTCGTCCTCTGTCGCATTAATTATAGGACCAAGATGTTTGGCAGCATTAAACAAATATGCCATAAACATAGACGGTGGGTTGTGTTTGGGAATACATAAGCAATTGTTGTTGCCATTGCTGCATCTTGATCTGTGAAAATTGTACTTGGATGCTTTTCAGACATTGCTGTTAGAAATGTCTCGGAAAGCCAAACAAATGATGGAATAGTCTCATTGAATATAAGTGCACATCCAAAAATTACTGTTTGTTTATGATGGTTGGTGCCAAGAATCGGAGCAAAAGGCATTTCAAACTTATTTGTTTTAAATATGGTGTCAAAGGACACAGCATCACCAAAGCATTTGTAATCCATAATAGATTGACCATCTGCCTAAAAGAAATTTGCTATACGACCATTTTCCTTGTCCACTTGAACTGCATAAAAAATGTGGGATCCTCTAACTGTTTATTTCTCAGATATTCAGACAATGTTTGTGCATTACTGGCTTCTAAGTACTGTGTGCGCTCACGACCAATCTCATTATAGCAATCCATCTTAGAAAATGGTACTTTGTCTTCTCCTCCATAATGCTCCTTCATGAAATCAAAAATTTGAGATGGCTTCATTCCAACCCGCCGTATCTGCCCAATTAATTTTCTATCTGCCTCTATAACCTCTCGTTGGGACCTCAACTTATGTGACTTATTTAGACTGGCAAGATAATGGTTGTGCTCTAGTACAACCTTTTGCACTGTCCATACATTCTCCTTGCTGATACTAAATTGAACACGAGCATCACAACCAGTCCTTATAATATCTTTTTGTGATGCCTCATTTTTTTGATATCCTTGACCACTGCAAACTATATGTTTATGGCATAAACTACCATCTTGGCGGTGCTTCATCTTGCTCTTTCTAACACTGAATCCAACCTGTCTAGCATAGCTGTTGTACATATCATAAGCCTTTTCCTTAGAATCAAAAGTCATTCCAACTTTAGGTGTGGTCAAATATTGTCCATATTTATCAACCATATCCTGTACAAATATTTTTCAATTAAATATATATTATAATAATAAAAAATTAGATATAGTATGTTAAGTTTGTTATTTTATTTTATTTACCTCATTAGGTACTTCAATCTCCACTGATCCAACATGTGTTATTTGTTGTTCCTCTTCTCCACGATTGCAAGCAACATCATTATTCACATAAGGAGCATGTAATCTACAACAGAAAGTGATCATGAGGTCTAACAAAAAACAAGACCTTGACATGGAGCAATCATGAGACTTGGGTATTACTTAATAAAAGAAAAAAATCCATAAAAATGACAGATGGTCCATGGCAACAATAGAAGAAGTAACACAAATTGTTCAAATATAGATATCAAAAGTAGCTACATACACTGTTTAGCTATATTTTTCTTATAGTTTCTACATTTTATATTTAAAATCAACTTCTCCATCTTTGCACTCTGAGTCATATTAGACACATATAAAATATAGCTAGTATGGAATAATTTAAAAGCTAAATCAGACTACAAACTCTAGTAAACTAAATTCGCTCATGATCATGAGAGATCGATCACACCTTGATCAGGGAGCAATGAACAGGGATTTATGACCAAGACATGGACAGGGATCATGATGAATCAAGGAGCAGCCACAGCAGTTACCTGATGCCCGATGACGAGGGAACATCGATGATGTGAACTGCTCGATCCATGTCACCGGGTAGGGCTTCGTCGCACCGTCCTTCTGCCATGGCCTCTTTGACACACTGCCCTTCGGCGCACCGTCCTTCCGGCGTCTGGAACAAATCGGGCCGCCGCTCTTTCGTCATGGCAACACAACTGATCGGGCAGGAAACGAAGTGGAAGCGCTGCGATCGGGAGCCGAAGGCTTTGTGATGGCGGCGAGCCGATGCGTCCACCGAGCCGAGGAGCGACGCGTGGGAGCGAGCGATGGGGAGCCGAGGGCGCTGGAGCCGATTGGGTCGCCGAGGGTTTTTGTAACAGAACCGCCTTACCACGAAGACGATTTCGTTCCAGGATCTTTCTCGGATGATGACACGCGCTGTGACGCCCAATAGTATAACACGTGACAAAATAATATAGTTGCAACAAGAACATAGATAAAGTACAGAGTTTTATATAAATCTGAATTTAAGTTACAAATCAGAGTTTTAAAAGTGCGGAAGCAAAATAGTTTAATAGTAAATGAAATGGTTCGACGAAATACTTAAGATACCACCGTGCTCTCACGATGATACATAGAAGTAGATCTGGTCTTGATAAGTGTCATGCCCCCGACACTGTACCCGGCAAGCAACAGGGTACTCCTCCTATGGACTGCAGGGTTCCCACTCGACATTCCAAAAGTCGGGAAACTGGCCATCCTGATCATCTGAAAAAACACAAAGAGCTACGCCCTGAGTAACTAGTTTACTCAGCAAGACTAACCTGTTAAAATGGCCATCTACAGCCGACTCCTAGACATGCACAGGCTAAGGTAGGGTTTATGTTGCCAAAAAGCCAGACTAAGAGTGGATCCTTATTTTTCAAGTTTTAGCATCAAGTTAAGTTACCATACAGAATAATAAATTTAGTTTGCACTAAAACTACAGCAATCATAGTTGCAATATAATTTGAACAACTCCAAACAGCAGTATTGAACCCATCCATCATTTTAATGGCTTCTATCAACGCTCCGGAGCAGCAATCAAGTGGTACTCGTTACTATGAGGGGCAGCGACTTGAATCGATTTACATCCTACAAGAGAAACCCAAGTACACGGCGCACACACTCCAAGGAGTCACGTACGACAACCTTTCGTGAGATGCAATAGGGTCGGTCCGGGTCCCACTTTTCCTGAGTACACGTCACCCCAAGCAATGCTCCCGTCGAAGCCATTCATGGGTAGCCCATGCACTCTCCCTTCCAACACATACCCTATTCCACCATAACCATCTTCATCACCAAAAGAAGAGTGGGGTATCGTCCAACCACTATAGGAATCAAGCTACATCGGTTTACTAGTGCCCATATCACTAGCATGCAACTGTTCAAACTTGATCCCATAGGACCGAACACGACGCGTAGCCTTAGGTGACTCGGACGGGGCTACCTCCTTGAAGACAAGCTATCCTTCTCTTTCCACCTAGTTGCCCGTCCGGTCTTCGTTGTTATCCCATCCAAACTTTTCTTCAGTCAATATCATTCCCCAGTGATAATATTTCCTGTTCTACGAGTGGTCTCCATCCCACTCGACAACTAGTCATCCTAAATTAAGCAGAGCGACTACCGTCCTGAGGCTATCATCGGGTAAAGGAAACCTACTGCAAAACTAGGTTATTAAATAACTCCTAAAAACTTAATGCACAGACAAGCCTACATTCCTAACTAGTGACAAAATAAAAATGTAAAAAGGGTGGGATGCACCGGGGCTTGCCTTGGTCCTGCTCCTGGTTAGTCGAAACACCACCGGGTCCTTCTGATTTCTGCTCCTATCCCGTCTCCACGTGGTTCACCTCGTGATCTACATGATGCGAATGATGCAATGCATGAGAACCATATTTGATTCATGGCACTTCCTCAACAAATACGTTAAAACATCAATATTACATGTAGAAGTGAACGGAGGGTCGATTAGTTCAGTAGATGCACCATATAAGGTAGAGGAATAGAGTGGATTTAGTTGGTGAATTTCCTTCATCGATGTCAGTAACATATCGTGATGACGTTGTATAAAAGTATGGCATGGGTGCGATAACAGAATAAAAGGTGCAAAGTGTACATTACTAAGGTATACTGATCAATGCATTACCTTCAGCTTATATGATGTTTGACATGAAAGAAATAACAGCCAACACAAAATATCGGAACTAAATTATAGTGCCAAGTGAGATAAATAGAGCTACAAGACAATTAATTATTTTAGCATTGCTCTGAAAATCAAATGCACATGGATGATTTACTGTAACTAGGACATGCCAGGGGTGAATTATGGTCCAAGTTTCATTGACATGCATCGGGTTAATAATTTTAAATAATTAAAACAATAAAAACGATAATAAATAAATTATGACTAAAATACAGAGAACTATCACTTTTTACTTTGTAGGATGATTAGGCATGTATAAATATAGTTGGTAACCAAAGTTCAAGAATTTACTAGCTTCCTGGGTTTATTTATGTTTTTATGAGTGTTGTATCTATTTATTTTAGTTCTGGCAAAAGCATTAACATGCAATGAGGTTTAACATTTTTCTACAGTAGTATGTGTCTAGAGGAACACAGAGAAATTTATTTTGCTCAAAGATTTCTAGTAATGAATTAGTTATGTATTTTCTAAATTCTACTTGATTTATAGACTATTTAAATAAAAATAGAAAACTGAAATGGCTTGGCCCAATAGGAAACGAGCCACGCAGGGAGCCACGGCGCGAAAGCGGCCAGATCCGGGCGTGGCCACACCGGATCCGGGCCATGCAGCCCACGGTGGGGCACCACCGGAGCCCACCGGAGCCGGGCGGCGCCGTCGCCGGAGCGGGTACCACGGCGACCGCGCACGACGGGAGTCACATCACCGGGAAGCAAGCGAGAAGGAGAACTCGGGAGCAGGGTCGGCGGGATACAGAAGCTCACCGGGGCGGCTGGCGGCGAGCGGTGGAGGTGAGGGATGGGTCACCGGTCTTCAATTTCTAGTGGGCTAATGGAGGCGTCTCACGGGAGGGGAGCGGATGGAAATGGAGGAGAAAAGCGAGGTGAAGCCGATGAGCCGGCTGATCCGTGCCAAAACGGACCAGAGCGGCGGCACAGCGAGCTTCGGCCGACGGCAATGGAGGCGGCGACGGCTAGTTTCCGGTAAGGAAAAAGAGGAAGGAGTGGGGGCCAAAATTGGGGGGGGGGGGGGGCGGGGTCTCAGGTGGGGGGCGGTCGGGCCGACCAAATGCGCCCACTGCCGGCGTACGGCCGCCTGCGGCGATGAGGCGCCGGGCGCCCGAGCCCACGCGCGGAGCTGTGAGGAGGAAGGGGATGACAGGTGGGACCCACGCGGCATTTTTATTTTGGTTGGTTTTCAAAACAGCTCTCATTTAATATCTTTATATCTTTAAAATTATAGATCCTATAGAAACTTTAAAAATATGTACGTGCTCGCCATGATGTGCTCTATTTTATAAAAATGATAGAGTTAAAAAATTTTCATTTGAATTTGAATATAAATTTTTCAAAGAGGCATAGTTTTTAAACACTTGGACATTTATTTAGGACAATAAATGAGGATATAAAAATATGAAAAATTCAATAAAATTCTAATTCAGCGTGGGGTACAACATATAGTTTTCTTTGGCCCATGTTATATTGAGAAAACTGAACTTGTAGTTTAAATATCATGCAAGTTTGCTTGATTTTGGTTTGAATTGGACAAATTTCAGTTTAAATTTTTGTTCTAGTTCTTTTGCAGGTGTTGAGAGTCCTAGAAGTATTCACTTGAAGAATTCAGAACATTAGGAGTGTCATAGTTTTCTTTGATCTTTCCTGACATGTACGTGCGATGAGGTGCGGACGGCATCAGGCCTGGAGGCCCAGGGGCGCTCTTGTGAGTCCCGGGCGTACCCAATTATTTTCCCATGAGAGAAGTGTGAGCTGCATGCATGCATGCAAGCAGCCAGCTGCTGACCATAGATGACGACTCGACACGCCCAACTTGATTGCAGGAGTAAGTACATGTCGCCTGATAAAATAGTAGTAGCCCAAAATTGGCCGCACGTTTTTCTCGCTCCGTGCACGTAACGACTCTTTGCCATCTCTGGTTACGCATCGGCTACTCGCCCTCGCCCTATTTATGGAAAGACGCACTGTGTTTGGTCTCATGTAGTACTACTTGGTGCAGACTGCAGAGCTTCCCTTCCAATCAGTATACGCGCTTGTAGCCTAGGTAGCTGCCTAGCTACTAGGCCTATCTAGACTAGACACTAGGATTGTTGGCGTGTTACTAGTAAGGTACTTAGACTGCCAGCCATGGAACCTGACACGCCCCATGCTCCTATCATCTCCTTCTCCACGACCACGAGCTTGAAGGCAAAGCTCGACACGAGGTCGCCCAAGCGCAATAGGAGCACGCCCCCGCCACCTGCTCCGGTGGCCGTCGGCGGAACGGCTAGCCGGAGGGGAGGCGGTTGCGCGGGCCGGCACCCGTCGTACCGCGGCGTGCGGCGGCGGGACTGGGGCGTGTGGGTGTCGGAGATCCGGGAGCCGCGCAAGAAATCGCGCATCTGGCTCGGCACCTTCCCCACGGCCGAGATGGCCGCGCGGGCCCACGACGTGGCCGCAATCGCCATCAAGGGCCGCGCCGCGCACCTCAACTTCCCGCACCTCGCCCACCAGCTCCCGCGCCCGGCGTCCGCCTCCCCCGCAGACATCCGCGCCGCCGCCGCCATGGCCGCCGCCGCGGCGGAGGAACGCGAGACGAGCCCGCGGCCTGCATCCAAGGCACCATCGTGTGTCGCCAGCGTCGAGGTCGTGGCAGCAGCCAGCGACAGTGAGGAGAACGCGGTGGCGCTGTTCGAGTGCTTGCCCGACCTGCTTCTGGACCTGAGGGACGGCCTCTGGTCGTCTGATATCTGGGCAGCCGCCGCCGCACCTCCGTTGGTGGCCGAAGAGTGCTACGACGATGTGTTCGCGTTGAACCTGTGGGCCGATCAGTTCTGGACAGAAGACGCCTGCGGTGGCTTGAGAGCTTGATCCCAGCCAGACCCGTTAGTTTTGTTAATACTCACTCCGTCCTAAAATAATTATCATTCTAGCCCTTTTCAGTTTTCCCAAAAATAATTGACATTCTTATTGCTCGATGCACCTTTCTCTCTTTCCAATATACCTCTATCTTAATCTTTTTCCTCCGTGTTTTCTGTATATCTACCTTTTACACTTCTTCTTAATTTCCATGCCGGGTTCCAATGTGCCAATTAAATTGGGATGGAGGGAGTATGTTGATAACACAGCTGAGATCGAATATTGGGCCATTTGGAACTATTTTTTTCATGTTTTTTTTTGTGTGTTCATATGGGTCAATATATATGTCCTTGATATTAACAAACAAGTAATACTTGATGGATTGGTTGCAATTTTGTTTACGCAAGGTTGCACAATATATTGGTGTCAAAAAAAAAAGATTGCACAATATATTTGGCAAGAATTTTACTAGCTAGACGAAGGTATGTTTTGTGTTACAATTACAATTAATAAATATACTTCCTCCGTCCTAATAAATTTGATATCGATCGTTAGGACAACGATAAGCCACAGTTCATGACCTCATAATAATAATATGGTCCATATATTTTGCGTCTCCTGCCAACCGAGGGAATGAATCTTAATTTGTGTTGCAGATATGCCTTTTGGTGTTTGATGGCTGCTAGTCTGACGAGGGTTTAAGAATCCTTTCTCTGTGCTCACCTCGTGAGAGCTACTACTGTCTTTTCCATGAATTAGGCTGCGACGCAAGGTCATATCTTAGCAAAACATTATAATACAGTGAGTAGGGTGTAAAGTGTGTAAACTTAATTAGCAAGGCCGGCCTTTAGTTGACACGTTGTTTGGTGTCACTTTGCTGTGCAAACTGAAATGGCCAGGAAGGAGACGCACACTTTTCCCTCCGGCAGTAGCTTTTGTAGTAAAGATGCGTGATTACACGCATCCTGCAACCACGGGATCGCGAGAGAGAAGTGCCGAATGTAGATTGAGACATTGATATATAGATATGCATAACCACCAATAGGACTTTGCATGGTTTAACTGCATGGTTCGGTCAATGATCCATGCAGCAACCTTTTATTACCGTGTGGATACCTAGCTACACTACATTAGCCTTGATGACAAACGCTTGGATTTTATTTACTGAGACCCTTTTGTGCATGAACCGAGACTAACAGAGATGTCTTTATTTTCCGCAAAGAGTGGTTCAGTAAACGCTGTCTCACGCAGCACATGAGTTGTGATGTATCCCAAGCCTTTAAACTATAGTACTATATATTCTTGTGGAAGCTACTAGTGCCATACCGTTTTGGCCTGGGCCATCGTTTGCGAATATTTTCTATGACGCTTTATTTTGTGCATGTGTGAATGCGTCTTTATTTTCCATGGACAACAAGGTTTAGTTTTTTCATGCTGATACTGTTGGGAGTAGTTCACTTAAGATTAGCACCGCAACACATGAGTGTGTTACATCTCAAAGGCTTTTAACTACTGTTCATGTCAAGCATGTACCTGAACTTTAGCAAAAGCTTGCGTTATATGGTCTGATGATAGCGCGGAGGTTAATTATTGTTAGTACACTGGATTACGATCTAAATAAAGAGGACATCAGTCATCAGGCACTTTATTAGAACAGTATAAGAACAGAAACAACAGAGAACTTTTCAGTTCAGCGACTGTTACCAATAACTACTGACAGAGAGTCAATTAATTAGACCAAGAAAAAAACAGAAATGATATATAGATATTTCTAATAGTAACCAAAAGAAAGGAACTTTCGCAAAAACAAAAACGAAAAAAGGAAACAGAACATAAAACAAAGGAACATTAAAAAATCGTGTGCATGAGAGAATTATGCATGGCAATATCTTCATCCTAATTTAATACTCTAATTATTAGATGGGCGCGGCTTCCCTGTGCCCGTCGCATGTGCCGATCCGTGTCTCCGCCGACGTGTCAATCATCCGTTCGCCCCCAGTCCTCAATCGGGCCCACTGTATTATATTTCCCCTCGGGCGCGGCTTCCCTGTGCCCGTCGCCTGTGCCGATCCGTGTCTCCGCCGACGTGTCAATCATCCGTTCGCCCCCAGTCCTCAATCGGGCCCACTGTATTATATTTCCCCTCCGCTAACGCCAGAAGGTAAACGGCGCCGTTACAGCGACGACGCCTGAAGTGCCTGATGTGTTCACACAACACAGTTCGACCTCTCCCCTTCCAGAAAAAAAAGCTCTCTCCCAGTAGCGCTTCTGTCCCATGGATAATCCGACCTGGATCTGGCCAGCATGAGTCTGCGCGATGGCATAAGCCTCGATTGGGGTTCCGCGAGCTCGAGTTGAAGGTCTAGCACCATGATTTCTGCAGCAGTAGCTTGAGCTGTGCAGCGGGGAGCTCGATTCTGGCGGCCGCGAGTTCGTCAATCTGTGGTGCAACATGCTCGAGTTTGGCATCCAGGGCTCGATTCTGGCATCCTTGAGTTCGATTATGGTGGCATGAATTTCAATTCCGGTGTTCCCCCATCGAATTCGAGGTCAGCTGACTGCTCAACGAGCTGGAGAGTTTCGCTGTCCATTTACCTAGCAGCAAACACGGGGGCAAGGGCCTTCAGGATTCAGTAATCTCGTCCTGCTCTGGTTTGTAGCAGCAAGTCATTTTCTGATGTGGTCAGGTTAGTGCTCGTGTGCTTCATTCAGTAAGATGTTTGCTTTCTTCTACCCTCGTAAAAGTGAATGTTATTTCCCATATTGAAATTGAATGTGGTAGTAAACTACAATAAACATGAAGTGAAATCTGCTAGCTCATTTCCTCGTGCAAGCATGCAACAAAAGCATTGAAGTTACTGAAAAAAATAATCAGAATTACAATTATCTGATAAGAAAAATATGGGTAGATCTGTATGACGTGTACATTTTAGTGCGTACAAAAAATGGTCGTTATTTATAAAGTGATAATGGCTTCACTGTGGAAATGTGTTGTAGACATTTTCATTTATTGACTGAGTTGCATTTCCTTGTTGCATATCTTGGTCATTCTGTGGGACTCCACACCATGAGGCGAAAGATGAGGATACTTTGGCATTTTCTTGTGTAACTTGACCATGTGGAGGGACTCCATACCATAAACCAAAAGATGAAGGTACAGATGCATTTCCTTGTTGTATACGTTGACCATGTGGAGGTACTCCAAACCAGGAACCAAAGGAGGATGAAGTCTGTGATCCATTTACAACTGGATAGAAGGCTGGTATGTGTGTTTGATTTTGGTCCATAGGATTCCCAAATTGATGACCCTGTCCCGATTAAAAATCAGTAATCATACTAAGATAAATCTTATAATAATTTAAAACATATAGGATTGTTGGCTTGTCTTACCGATATGGTGTAATGTGGCTGTGAATGTATTGTTGTCTCCACTTCTATTGCAGAACCACATCCATTGGGTTCGTTCTTCTTCTTCATTTTCCTATCTGTCCTCGCAGACCCACGAACAGTTTTGGACTTTATCTTGACGCCTCTTGGTTTTACATGATTGTCATTCTGTGTAGCTGTAAAAAAAAGCAATACATTTACATAGTGTGGCATGCAAGATATTAACACAGATATCAATTGGATCATGTAATGTAACTACCTTGTGGAGGCGAAGAACTATTCAACTCTGGATCAAACCTTCTTTTCAAGGTTTTCTCCACACCTTCAGCTAATTTGATTGCATCGGTCATAGCCATAGAGTAAGTTTCTTCTGATTCAGCAGCTCGGCAAGCGAGTCAAAAAAATACTCGGCATAACTCTTTCCTGTGTTTTGATAGCTTTGTTTTGGGATGTATTTGTGCATCATAATTGCTATGTATACTCCGGGCTTTGGCATCAAGTGTCCATCTCTTTAATATATACTTTTCAGGAATTTCTTTGATATTGTTAATGTCGAGTATCTTCAGTGCATGACAACATAAGATCCCAGCGAATTCAAATTTCTTACAACTACACTTCACTGTACCTTGTAATACAGAAAATTTTACAATATGTTCATTATTTCTGCCATCAATCTTTACTTTATACATCATTTTGCCATCACTATCACCTTGATAGAACATGTCACAGTTCCATGTTTGCATCACTTGTGCTTGGAATACCTTAAATACAGCTGGAGTGTAAACTTTTGCAGCATGCCTCAATATTTTCAGGTCTGGTTTCAATGCAGGTTTACTTTGTGTTACCTTGAAGTCATATTTCACCTCCTCCTCTCTTTTATCTGCCACCAATCTATCAAAATGCTCGAAAAAAGTAAGTATATCATATTTTACACTAATATACCCCTTTAACTCATTGTTTAGACTTTCGCTTCTTTGAGTGCTAACCATATCCCCACAGAATGTATTTCTTCCATATGCTAAGGCCCATTGTTCCTTTTTCTCAAATAACCTTTTAAGTCATGTATTATTCCGCAACTTATAGTCATCTAGCAATGACTCCCATGCATTTATAAAATCCTCTTCCTCCTCTTGATCATAAATACAATTCTGGAAAGCTGCATTGAACTTTTTATAGTCCTTCACGACTCCGGAAAGGTGCTTGCATGCATTCTGATTCATGTGCCAAACACATATTCTGTGATGAGTATCTGGTAGGACAATGCTGATTGCTTTTGCCATCGCTACATCTTCATCTGTCAAAATGGTGCGTGGCTTCTTACCTGACATAGCCTCTAAAAATGTATTGAATAACCAAATAAAACTATCTGCAGTTTCATCATATAAAAGTGCAGCACAAAAAATACAAGTTTTCTTATGATTATTCACTCCAACAAGCAAGCCAAATGGGCGTCCATCATTTAGTTTTCTGTATGTCGTGTCAAAGTAAACTACATCACCAAATACTTCATAGTCGGCGATCATTTTAGAATCAGTCCAAAAAATGTTTGTTATCAAGTCTTCCTCATCCACTTGAATAGAATGGACAAACTTCTCACCTTCTGATGTTTTCTTCTGCAGATATTCCAACACTCCCCCTGTGTCTCCTTCATGTACTGTCAATGACCTTTTTGAATATAATTTATTCTTCATGTCTACACGGGTAAACCCGAGATTCTCCATCCCACCTGCTTCTTTTGCTATTAGATCAAAAGCAGCTTTGTTTGAGATACCGACAGCCTTAGCATCTTCTATACTTACAAGCTGTGCTTCAGTTATTTTCCTTTGGGATCTTAAATAGTGAGCGTGCTTACCAGAAGCAAGATCATGGTTATGATCTGCCACAAATTCATAGATATAATAGAATCCATCTCGAAGACTTATCTTCATGCATGCTCGGCACTTACACCTTGTTTCCGATCGAGTGAAGCACTCTACATGGTTGGGCGATTCTGCTCTTTTATCTGTTTGATCACGAACGCCTATTGATAAAAAAACAGAACAAATAGTAGATGTTATCTTTTCTAGAAACATAGACATACTACCAATAAACATGAATTCAACTCAATACCTTCACGAGAACAACAAAAGGTTCTATTCTTTTTTATAGTCGTATTTTTCACATTATGTGAACTGCTCTTTCGGATGCTAAAACCTTTGTCTCCAGCATAGGCATTGTAAAAAGCATAAGCCTCATCTTCAGTACAGAACTTCATGCCAATCTTTGGTGTCTTCTCTTCAACAAAATTTGTCACCTGTGGATTCAATTTTAAGATTCTTGATTAAGTTTGTATTGCGTTGAGTAATCAATATATAATTTGTGAAAATGAAGGAAAACTGACTAGAGGAAAATTGTTTGTATCGAGTATTTGCATTGTGAATGATGATGCATAAGAAAACTTACGAATTCTAAATCTGTTGTTCCTGTGTTACCAAGCACATTATTCATCACAGATTGATTAGACGATGAACCGGCAGCTGCGGCATATGACTTGACATTGACGTTGCTTGGTGTCGAATGGATTGGCGAGGCCGCCGTCACACCCATATCGTTGGCCTCACCATCGGTCCTGATGAGATTCGGCGGCCACGACATTGTTCTCTCAGGAGGAGATACTCAATGATGTTGTGTTTATTTCATTCTTCCCTCCCAGAAATAAAGTTATGTAATGTGATTGCCGCCTTTTCAATGTGATTGCCGCCATTTTTATGTGTTTGCCGCCTTTTTCCTCCCTCTATTAATATCTCCTAATTCTGTGATTGCGGTGAAAATCTGTGTGGGCCCGCATATATAAATAAAATCTTGATGGGAGTCTATCCTGTTGACGGTGCCGTTCCGTGCGGGTATTACGTGAGAGAGGAAAACCATGATCAATCGATGCCGTCCACGAAGATAGAGACACGGATCGGCACAGGGCGATGGGCACAGGGAAGCCGCACCTAATCTAGAAACATTCCCGTATTCAGGACCATGCCTGCCTCATACATGTCATAGTATATCTTACTCCGTCCTTATTTGGTGGCATATTATTAGTACCCTTATCTAATATGCTGTCGTTTTACTGCCAATATTATACAGACCACCCTTTTGTTGTGCCAATATTATACAGACCACCCTTTTGTTGTTTAGATGTCTTACGTATTTTAGTGCCTCTCTTAGCTCACCTTCGTCCAAAACAATTGATGCTAAAGCAGACCATTATAATTCATACCACGGGCGAGTTATTAGATAAATTTGATCAAAGATCCAATTGAATACATGAGAGCATAGGTCATGCCAGATTTTGAACGTCTGGGGCTGTGATTGATGCATGCACTACCACAAATATAGCCTGTAGTGGTGGTAGCAAAAACGTCGTAGCGGCATCAGCGAAAGTGAACCGCCGTTACAAGGTCCAGAAGGCCTGTCCCGATTCAAACCGTCGCTACAGGGATCATTTTAGCAGCAGTCAACAAAGTCAACCGCCGCTATAAATCAATTTTTAATGGCGGTCAATAAAGTCAACCGCCGCTAATGTACTCAAGTGGCCTATTAAACTATCTGACCCAAATGACCCACTTGCTAGATATAAAAGATCAGCCAGGGTTTGGAAAACCTAACCCTTCTTCCTCTCCCCTCCCTCTCTTACAGGCGCCGCCGCCGCCTCATGCAACGCGAGCGCCTCCCCCTCTTCTTACTCCGTGTGCGTGCGGGACTTCTCCGCTGCCGCCCTCGCACAGATCCGGCCGCCTCCTCCCTTCACTAATTCTCTCCTTCCCCTCGCCCTGGAGCTCGACTACTCTCCTCGGAGCGCCTCTTCCCGGCGCTAGCGGCGGCGGGCATCTCCGCGGATGGCGTGGGTCACAGCGACTCGCGAACGGCGGCGCGGGCGTCCTCGCGGGCAGCCAATCGGCAGCGCGGGCGGCTACGCGGGCGTCGAAGCGGGTGGCAGCGCAAGGGCGGTGGCTTGTGCCAGATCCGGCCCTGCCTCGGCCAACGGATGGTGGTGCATCTCCGCCTTCCCCTCTAGATCCGGCCCTGAGATGGTGGTGCATCGCCGCCTCTGGTAGAGGAGGGTGGATCCGGCCCTGAGATCGATCCACCACTAACGGCCCCTTCCCCTTCGGATCCAGCCCCGTCTTCTTCTTCACACGGTAATGGCGGCATTGTACGGAGACGTCGGCGAGCGGATCTGCCACCAACGGCCCCTTCTCCTCTGGATCCGGCCCCGAGGAGGACCATGTGGGCTCTTGCGGGCCGACAGGCTTTTTTTTTTGTTTTTCGGATCGATGGGTAGCGGCGGGTGAAGACTAGTAATCTTTTGTTAGCAGCGGTTTGCTTCAAGTACAGAAAGTCCGCCACTGTTGTCCTTTATTTTCAGTTGTGATAATGTAGCGGCGGGCCGGCCAACCTGCCGCTATAGTGGGTTTCGGCCCGCCGCTACAGTGCTTTTTTGTTATAGTGATGTGCGGCATTGCGGCAGTGTGCTTGCCAGGACATCAACCAAGCACACCCCATATTGTGGCTATTCACATATCTACCAAAAGTCTTCATAGGCTCAGTTGCAATCATCATAAATATATCTTAGAAACTATCATATATATCTGGAACTGAACCCAAAGTCTTCTTATAAAAGTGAGGGTAAAATCACAATTAGAATTGAGAGTGGGGGTAAAAACACAATTGCTCC
This sequence comes from Eleusine indica, assembly GCA_030378355.1. Taxonomy (NCBI): domain Eukaryota; kingdom Viridiplantae; phylum Streptophyta; class Magnoliopsida; order Poales; family Poaceae; genus Eleusine; species Eleusine indica. The sequence goes on from CM059502.1 coordinate 19,763,751, forward strand.
AAAATATTTCGTTAAAGTGCATACATTTCGTGGAAAAAGTAAAAACTGGAACTGAACCAGCCTCATGAGTCATGATCATAGGCTCATACCCTAGTGTTAGTTTTTTTTTTTCTATTCGAGAACATTATTTTTCCTCATTTAGTGTTTTTGCAAAGATATTTTCCCGCATGTTAGTTAATTGTATGATAGTCTGATGCCATAATTAAAAAAGTTCTAGAAGTATTTTTCCATGCACATACATAGGCACATCGACCAGCACTCGTTGGCTCGTTACTTAGTCCCTATCCATGTATATGTAATATATATGTTCCCACGTCCCCTGTCAAATGCGTATGCGTATGTGAACATAATATATTCAATCATGTGCCCAAACCCAAATAAATGACGACCTTTGTTTCTCGTCTGTCTTTGTTGTCGACCGTACTTTAGCAGTGCCATGTCTCGTCTTTAACCATAACTTATTGTTACAAAAGTAAATAAAATTCTTAATGGTCGGAAAGGTAGGATATTGTTATTATCGGTTTGTAAGAGATTTAGCTATGGGTTTAATTTATTGCTGCTCTATATATATATATATATTATTTAATTTCCTAGTGGCGTTAGGTAGCTTCATAAAAGTGACAATATAGTATACAAATAGGATGAAATGTCAGATGCGTGTAAAAACACAAAATAGTACTCCCTCCGTCCCTATATACTTCCTCCATCCTAAAATAGAAGCATTTTGTTGACTTTAAAAATCATTTTTGATCTTTTATCTTATTTAAACTATTTGTCAAAAAATATTTATTTTGTTATAATATATTTTATTATTAGATACAATTCAAATATGATTTATTTATTTTTGTACTTTTCATAAAAAAATTGAACAAGACAAAGAGTCAAACATGTTTTGTAAAGTCAACAAATACTTATACTCTCTCCGTCCAACAATATAAGAATTTTTAGCTCAAATTATTTGTCCAAGAATATAAAGATTTCTAAATGGGACCCGCCATCATTTACTCTCTCCCCCACCCATCTTTATCCCCTTCCAACAAGCAGCAAGGCAGCTGACCCGATCCCTTCTCCGTGCAACCTAGGGTATGGTGGCGGCAGCACAGGGAGGAGCAGGCGCGTGAGTGGGGGAGGCGGAGGGCGATGTCCGAGCGGCCGGAGAGGAGGAGGCGATGGTGAGATCCAGGTGCTCAGTGGCGGAGATGGCTCCTTCAAGCACGAAGCTGCCATGCATGCCCAGCAAGCTCAAAGCGGCCTTCCCTTGCTTCGAGGCTTGGCCGTTAGCTCTAACACAGCCATGGTGCGGCAACCGTGAAATTGTTGTATAGGCGTCAATGGCCACCGTGGCTGGTCACGAGCGGCGGGGAAGGTGGCTGCAGGGTGAGGTCGACACCAGCGAGGCAGTGACGGAGCACCGTGGCTGGTCGCGCGCGGTGGGGAAGGTTGCTGCAGGGCGAGCTCAACACCGGCGACCACTATAAGAAATATGGCTTTCAGTGACACGTGATATACGTCACAGAAAATAAAATTTATGTCATCGAAACAACTCTGTGACAGAGGATTGACGAAACAATAAAAGTCAATGAAAGTGCGTCGCTACTGGCAATCTATGACAAAGATAAAGGAAACTGTCACAAAGTACTCTATGACCTAACTACATGTGTCATAGATTTATGACAAGCATACCGTGTCACAAATAGAAATGAACCGTCATAGAAAAACTTTTTGTATTTCATGTGGGAGTCTGACGTAGCACTACCTTTATGGCGGTTTCGGCCTGCTTCCTAACTTGGGCATTTAGAAGATCTAATGGATCGGGCCTTTTGTCCTCGGAATTATATGGGTCTTCTTCCATTCAACATTGTTTGAGCTAATTTTATCATCGTATTTTAAATGCCCTATAACAAAAAAAATTGTGGGTTTTGTGGGCTGAAGCCCCTTTTTGGTAACAGGCTTTTATCTTGAGCTCGATAAACATTTGGACCATTTTACTTACGATGCAATTCTATTGAGGCCGAAGTAAAAAAATTATTTTTCAATTTTTTTTCCTATCCACTGGGCCAAATATTTGACATCACTAGCTGGCCCAATAATATATTGCTAATCCTATTTTCTGTTTCTTAAAAAATAAGTACGCATACACAGGGCCCTATAGTTCGTAACGGATATGCAACTAAAAGTTGCAAAAATGTTGAAAGTCAGAAACTCCACATTACAGATGACAACTCCTAGGTACCAGATATTAAATTACATGAAACGAGCTGCAAAATAGGGTTCTACAGCTATGAAGGATTATTTATTTTACTTCTCAAATACGTGATGAAGGAAACAATCCATCTCCTCTTGTGCCTTCTTGAGACGTTCAATTTCCTCCGCCTGCTTGTTCCTACAATCATTTGTCTGCCTCAAGTCATCCAACATTTCTTCTTGACCGTCAATTTTTTGTTCTAGTTGTTCTGACCTTCGTCTCTCTCTTTCAAGTTCGACCTCTAGTTTTGTGCATGTTCTGAAACTCGATGCCAATATTTTGAAGAAATGTTGACGTGGGTAGAACTTGAGCAACTGCAGAAGTAGGAGACACTGGTTCCTGTCCCTTGTCTACTGGTTCAGACATGAAGGCTTCCATTTCAGCCTATAGCGTTATAATGATTAGCCTTCAACATCTATATAATATGTAAATAACAAAATGTCAGAATATACCAACAACTTACAATAACTTCCTTCACTGGCTCGCTGAAACCTTTTTTCTTGCTGCAATGGAACTCCTTAAACAGGTCAACTACAGTGGGCTGAGTATCTTTATATTTCTCTGACATCTGCAAAATATGCAAAAATATGAGAAGGTAATATTAGGTAATGGTTTCAAAGAAAAGAGTTTCATGATTAATGACAACCAAATGTGGTTTGAATCATTCATTACCAAGGCATGAAAATGTGCAATATAGGATTGAGAGCCTGTTCGCTACTGACACTTTACTTTACCACGATTCAGTCTGTTACTCTCACACTTTTCCTACAACATAAACATGTGTAACATTTCAGACACCCATACACTTATTAATTACCAAGGCATCATGTACTTGACTACCTTATGGTTTGGGTTTGACCACATCTCCACCAGGGCTCTCCATTGCTCATCAGTCATGCTATCCACCGGAGAAGTGTTCCTAACTTGGTTTTCGGACCATCGAAGTATCGCTGCTTCAGCCTGTACCGCATCTGTCATTATCCAACCTTTAGCATATTAATGCATGCATGTGTGATTGCCTTACTGCTGGTGTCAATCTCAAACTGACCCTACTAGCAATGACAACCAAGCAATGACACATTCAACAAATACATTGAACATTTAATAAATAAGGTTCAGACAGCAACATAGTGGGCTCCTGGTCAATTGTTAACTAACACTCACCGCAAGCTTGCCGATGAAGTTTTCAACATGACAAGCATCCTTTTTGCACTCCTTCCACTTAGTGAACAGGTATATGCTGCCTCAAGACCATCCCAACCTCTGATGTAAGTTTTGCAGCTTCCATAGGTGCCTATGGATGTTTCTTTCCTTCAGCAATCTGGATTTTGATCTTAGAGCCAAAACCTCAAGTTATCCTATCCAGACCTTTGCCCATATATTTTCCCCTAGTAAATCCCCTGCGCCGTCAGCTTCTATACCTGACAAAAGGATTTGACAATACATCTGGACAAATATAGGTAAAATGTACACAAGGTCCCATTGCATAGATATGGTACAGTTGCTTGCCTCTGTCTTCAATTAATGTATGTGTGTCATGTTCGTCGAAAGGATCGACAAATGTATCATATCGTGCACTGTCATGAAGGATTTGGTTTTCATGTGAGTTACGAGAATGAGCGGATATATTCAAGGTGTCTGCTCCTTCGTCTTGAGACATGCCACGGCAGCCTTCACGAGCTTCCCTTGTCATCTGCCTGGTCACTCTATCACTTTGTAATTGCTGCTCCGGTGGCCTTAACCTCCTAGATGGTCTAGTTGATCCAGTAGTTAAGAGATCTGTGGCAGTGTTGCCATGAGAATCCTAAACCTCCAAAAAAAAATCAACGAAGTATCAAATTCAAATTAAACAACCAACAGCCCTTAGTAGAGAATGATAACATAACATATTAACTTTGTTACAAAAAATCATGCAACAGTATCAATCTTATAAATACTGAACAATCATTGAAACATCTCATTTATATTAGCACAGAACACGTTCATGCATGGTTACACTTTGTCATCCCAGAATTTTGCAGAGATCAAAGACTTGTCATTTGTTCATCAAGTGCAGTTTTGATAGAACCTGCTGTTCGGCATCAATTGGAATTCAGGTACCAATTGCAGCTCATCGGTCAATACAATCCAAACAATCAAATCAAGCAACAGATAAATGAACCCTTCTACATGGAAATTATCAAACAATTGGGTATTCAACAATATAGACCCCATAGTAAATGGGGGCAAACAAATTTTCATTTATTCATGGAAGAGTTCTCGCTGATTATCCATCGAGCTAGAAACAGTTACATCCCCAGAAGGACAAAATGGATACACAACCTGTAATACTGCAATGCTTTTTATTTTTTTCTGCTCAATTTCTTTCCTCCCTAATGTTAAAAATTTGCCAGTATTTTAAGTTCACTAAACATATGTAACCAGAACGGGCCTGATCCTCCTATTCTCCCCATAAAAAATGCATGGAAAAACTAAACTGGTAATAGTTTATGCACTAATATTTAAGATATGAACCATTCATATTCAAATAGTCAAGAAAACGTGGCATCTTATTTCAGACTATGGAGGTGCAGAATCTTAGGCGTGGTGCGGCATGGCCAAGAACCAAAGGCCACTATGTATACTATACTTGTTACACAAATATAATTGCATGTTCAAAATAATAATATTTTCTTACTGCAGACATCAATGTAGCAGTCAAATGGTAACATCGGACTGAAATTGATTCAGGACAAAATACCACCACTTAGTGTATCAGATATGTTTACGGATGAGTGCAGGTAACATATACTTATGGAATAAAAAGTAGATGCTATACTTATCAAGACAAGAAACGTTAGGGCCCCTCATTCAATAAGACATGGAAACGACTCGAGGAGGAAAAGGGATGACCTAAAGGGCTAAAGGCATGCAAACTATCTGGAACTATGACAGATGTGTTCCGCAGGCATGGGAAAAAGTTTATAAATATGTTATGCTTTTAATGAGATTTTTTTCACAACATACATCTTTTGCCACGTTTGGCCACCTGTTGTATGTCATATATATGTTATAATCAGCCTAGATCATATTGAAATCTGGTAATAACAATTCGGGTACTACAACCAATGATATAATGTAGAGGTGTTTTGCTTGAAGAAACAGATTTCTAATATACAAAAACAATTAAACATGCTGCATAGTCAAAACCACCAATAGAAGACAACAAGAAACCACAGCAGCAAAAAAACACCTAATCGACTCCATGATGTTGAGTGTCCTCATCATCTGCAGGGCTGGAGAGGTGATACGTGTTTCTTGAACCGCTAAATGCACCCACATTCTCCATTATTACTTCAACTTCTGGTGATTGGGAAAGGCCTAGGCTTCTCAACATTTTATTGTTCTTCTCAACATTTTTATCCCTTTCCTTCTCATAATCCGTTAGCAGTGCTTCTTAACATGCACAAGAAGAATTATTGTAAGGCCCGTTAGAACAGAGCTTGCAGAAGCAAGCCAACAGAACATAAGGATCCAATACCATTATTTAACAACTGATTGGTTGCTGACCTGTTCTAGTGGTAAAAAATAAGTAATGCACTAATTGTCTACTACACATCATAGGTAAGCTAGAAACAAAACTCACAAAGTGAACTATATTAGAAAAATTCAATAAATTTTGCTCCAACATAGAGATACATATATCAAGTGGAAAAAAACAAACCTTTCATTCTAAACCAAAATGATTGTGCTACCATTCTACAACATTTTAAGTTTCACACTACCTGAGCCAGGCATCGCTCTCAAGCGCTCGATTTTGAATGCCGGTGGCCATGCTATGACTGGCACCTGACATATGTTTGTCTAGAGGACAGGTTTGGATGGGATATGATCATCCATATTTTTATGGATGGAATATGGTCATCCATATTTTTTTATATGGGATGATCCTAGTTATGTGTTTGCTTGGATGGATGGGAGGATTTAACTTCAGGTTTGGTTGGAGGGACAAGGATGGAGATGACATGAGTAATGAACAAAATTACATATCACATTTTTAAACAATATAACATAACTATGTATTAACTACAGGCTCAAACACTTGTTAACGTTAATCTAACCATAATAAGTTTTTATTATGAATAAAAATATAAGTTATCATTAACTTTATTTTGATTGAGCTCTACTAACGCACTTATTAATATCTTAATGAGCTCTACGGCGGTGTCTCCCTATTACTACCAGCAGGTACGTAAAAATAGATGAACACACACTAAAAATATTTTTTCTCACAGTATTTAGAGGTGAGAACCACAACGTTATGTTAAGTAAAAGCTTTCTTTTTTTCAGATATGTCATGCGTAAACCATAGTACTCAAGGTTGATGAAGACTGAATAATTGTTTAATTCAGATACCCAGCTGTTTTAAATAAAAATATTCTTCTCAAATTGTCATCCAATTCACAAACCTATGCGTACAAAGAAAGAATATTCAAGGTTGATGCAAACTGACTTTTTTATCTATGTTATAGAACTATTTTCAACACATTGTTCTCCTTCAATTTTTAATCGTTTTACAGTGAGTAATATATATGGACGAAGTTGTGCTCTATAGAACCTCCACCCCAATATAATTTCATGCACTGATTAAGTAAAGATTCATTGGTACCGATGTATTCGCTTTAAACAGGTTATAAAGGTTCGATATTTATTTATTTTTTTAAAAAGGTTAGAAATCATGTCAACAGGAAATATCATTGTCCAGAATGGAAGCTGCTTCAAACAGAGGCAGGAAATGGTGATACGCGACACTGCATAGCTTGTAGGTGGCGCTAAGCTTGTTGGGAAGGATGACCATGGTGTGCCATGTATTTGAGCGGTGTCGATGTTGGGGCCCCAGATCTAGATCGAACGTTTTTTTAATTTCAAACAAGTGACTTGCAAACTCTAAACGACTGAATCCTAAGACATGCCAAAAATATACTACTGCAACGAAGCATTACCTGCCACCTTGTGTCGTTTGCTTGTTACCATCTTACGACCAGGAGCCATCTTCCTCTATGCTCGTTATTGCACTGATGGCGTCCTCGCCGTTGGAGAGATGATTAGCTAGGCCACGGAGCCACAGGCGGCACACGGCAGCGTCTTCGTCGTGACTCAGGCAAGGAACCCGGGGTCCGGACATGCAAGTCAAAGAAGGCGGCCGCAGAATAATGTTTTACCAAAAACACCCTTCTTGCGCAGAGAAAGGTCGAATAATTGCTATGGACAGGATTGACAATTCAGACTGACAGATCCAGTGCTGTTCACTAGTAGTTTTTTTTTTCCATTTTCAGATACAGTGTCAATTGTTCAGCGAGCAACCAAATTTGGTTAGTCGGGCGTGCAGCAAATTTTGGAAGTGCGCGCGCGGGGCGGAGGAGGTGGGGGTTCTGAGCGGAAGGCGGCGGGGATATGTTTTTCCAAACTCCAAAGAAGGCCACCGAGTCACCGACCCAAGTAACTCTTGGACGACAACATGTGCGGCCCAAGCTATACTCTTGCACTGGATCTCCTTCTCGTTTCCAGCAGTGGCGGAACTCTGGACCCGGCACGACTAGGGCCACTAACTCTCGGTCAGATAATTATTATAGGCAAACTACTAATATAAAAATAAAGCAAAACAACAACAATTTAAAGTATTTTTTATCATTAAACAGGTTCACCACACTAGAAAACTGAAGTGATACAGAATGAAAAGTACCTAATTAGTCAAGATCAGGTATTTTTGTTCACCTAACTTGTCTTGTCTTTAATCTTTACAACAACATATGAACCCAAGTAGAAAGAACAGAAGTTAGATGTGTCCTGGTTAATGTCCTGGTTCTCTCTTCTTTTATGCAAAATGATTAATAATTGATAAATTAATTAAATGCCAGCTAGCTAGATATTAAATCAACCTATTATAGAATCAGGAAAGGAACGACTAATGATATCTTTACATACCCTGAACATTTCTTGCCCCGCGTGCTTCTTCTCAGACGGTCGTGGGAGAGAGAGCACGGTGCAGCTGTACGTGCTGCCGATGCTGAGGTGGAGTAGGTAGCAGATTAGCTCATCGCCATCGCCGGCAGTAGGCAGCAGCAGCTAGGTCACGATTTTGCAGTGGTTCCCGATCTTCTATGCAATTTCTTGATGATTGAAATTACGATCACGTTGGGTACGATTGTAGTGAGGAGGAGGTGAGTTAATTTGGACTAAGCTGCGGCTGTGAACTGCAGATGGGCCTTAATTGTCGGTCCACGAGTAGGAGCAATGGCCCTTGTTGCCCTCAAGGTAGTTCTGCCCCTGGTTTCCAGAAACATCAAACACAAAAGAAATTTGCCTAAAAAAATCAAACACAAAAGAAATTAAACAGAAACACCAGACACGAAAACATATACTACTATACTACTATACGCAAACAAACGGCATACAAATCCCTTCCACAAACCGATGACACACAATGAAATTAATTAAAACAAAGATGATCTAATAAAAACAACAACACCCAACGACTCCACGATTCTTCCGACCACGAATCCCTTCATCTCTCCCACGACGGCGCGACAACGCCCCACAACGACTCAGTCGCGAAACAAACCCATGTCCATGGCCACCTTCCAGTGCTTGTCCCTGCTGTCACGGGGCAGCAGGTTATCACGGGCCATCTTGAGGAGGTGCACGGTCACCATGCCCTTATTCTGGCCCTCGCCCATGGGGTCTTCATCGGGCCGGCGGGCAGCGGAGGAGAGGGATAGCAGACGGGACAGCAGATGCCTGACGGCGAGGTCCAGTGCAGCACGAGGTCGGGGAAAAAGTCATCTTCACCGTCGACGACGAAGTCCTCTTCGGACTCGTCGTCGCTGTCGTTGGAGACCGCCTCCGGCGACGGCGGAGCAGCAGGGATGACCGGCGGAGGCGCGGCGGTACAACTGGGACCGGCGCCGGCGGCACCGCCCGATAGGAAGACGACGGGGCCCGGGCCTGGAGTTGGCGCTGCCAGAGTGGGGCCTGCACCCAGAGACGGCGGCTCGGAGTGCAGGCGCTTCGGGGACGGCGACGGAGACCGCGACGGGCGACGAGGAGGCGAAGAACCGCCGTTCTGCATAAACACAACAAGATCCGATCCACATTATTAAGGAGATCCACAAAATCGTGCGAGACATCGATCAAAATAACCTATACCGGAGATCCACGGCGCGAGGGGGAGGCCATGGAGACCGGCAACAACGGCGGAGGCAGAGGCGCAGAGCAGCAATTGTGGAGGCAGAGCGGCGGAGGCGCAGAAGAGCCGAAGCGAATGACGGGAGTGTGTGGAGTGCGGATTTGGTTTATAGGTACAGACAGGTCTGCGTACCGGCGTGCTGACATGGAGGATCATATGAAATGGACCCCACAAGTCATTTATGTAGTGTGTAAAATAGGAGGTCTCCCAGTAACCCATGATTGGATGTGGAGACGTGGGGTTGTGTGCGCAGAAGAAGAGGCGGCAAGTCAGTAATGCGGACACGAGTGGAGAGTGGAGGCTTGGGTCGGTTTCTAGGGCGCAGTAAAAGTAGAGGACGGAGATGCGGAGGCATGTGCTGGCATGTATACCCACTCGCTGACACTGGGCCTGAACAATTCTGACCCCACTTCTCATTCATGTTATACACTCTCGCGGAGACCAAATGTCGCAGAGGTTAGAGAAGCGATGAGAGCAAGAACCGCTCCGGGTGAGCAGCACGTAGTCATCGATAGTCGGGCCCCACTGTCAGTTGCAGATAAGTCACACTCGGAGTACCCTATTTGTCAATATCGGTTCCCTGATCCTTTTGCCCTTTACATGGATATAAAAGCTTTTAATAATCGCACAAATGTCAGAAAAATTCTGTGACAGGCACATATTAACAAAAGATGACAACATATTTTTTTTCACAACAATATAGTCAAGGCAGTGAAAAGAAAATGTTCTGGTACATGTATGCATATCCATTAACTACAACACATGCGACCAAAATAAAATACTCCTGCCGGATTCAAATTATTGAGACAATTGACTTTTTAGTTATGTTTGACCATGAGTCTTGTTTATAAAAAACTAAAAAGTGTCAAATATTTTGTTAGGATTTGTTTCATCATTACTAGAAGTTGAAACCTATATTATAATTTAAATGTGGAATAATGATTGACGTAGTCAAAAAAGTAAACGATGTTAACAATTTAAATCTGGAGGGAGTAATTCATTTCTCACTCTTTTGTTCCCTATGTCTGTTTCATGTGTTTATTGGATTTGCAATAACCTAGCTATGTTTTCTTGAATTTTGCAGAGTTCATGGTTTGTACTCCCTCCGATCTGGTCCACAACTATGGACGTCTTGGAGAATATCCAACTTCCGTGACTCAAGACATTTTACAATTTTACGTCCTGGAGTGGCAGCTTTGCCCCTGTAGTTCCGTTGCATGCACATTGACCCAAGAAATCAGGCGCTCGAGCCGAGGCTGAAAACTAGGAGTGGCGGGGCCGGGTTTCGGGTACCTTACCCGATGGGGCCAGGCACGGGGCATGTTTTGTACCTATGGGTGGCACCCGTGCCCAACTCGAAGCGAATCGGGTTTGGGGCGGAGTTTTTTCCCCACCCGTGGGTGACCTGACGGGTACCCAAAATTAATAAACAGGCTTTTTCCTTCTACAACCTAGCTCGAGAAGCCTCCTAGAAAATTAAAGTCAAAAACTCTAACCCTAACTGGAGATTCGGAATCCTTCCTCGAATCATCGTGACCTCGTCCCGTTCACGTCTCCCCTCCCGTGCCCCTTCCCCACCGCCACCCGCCACTCGCGCACCATGCACGATGCCACCAGTCCTCACCGCCAATCGCCGCCGCCCCGAGCCCTCGGATGCCGCCGCCTCGAGCCCCCAATCGCCGCCGTCTCGAGCCCCCAACGCGGTCGCCCTCGGCACACGTCGTCCCGACGCATGTACGAGATTGCTCTCGACCCGCCTCAAACCCGATCCATTGCCATCCTTACTGAAAACTGCTTCATTCCCAGACGAAATTAAACAGCTCCTGTGAGCTGGCGGCTACCCTCTCACCTTATGCGCGCGTGTATGCGAAAAAACGTCACCGGTAAAAAAAAGGCGCACGCATGCAGCCTGGGAAAAAAAAGAAATAGGCACGCATATGCAGCACAAAACACCCGCGCATGGAGGACCGCGTGTAGCGCGGGTAGCCAAGAAAGGACACTTTTTTTAGGTCAAGAGATTCGTTGCAAGATCACGAATCATATTACAGGTCTCATGGTATATCTCAGTATAGAAGATGGAATTAGCGATATTTTTTTGTTTATAAACTCCCCCGGCGGGTGGCTAATCTCAGGAATAGCGATTTTTGATACGATGCAAACAGTGACACCAGATATATATACAATATGCCTCGGAATAGCCGCGTCCATGGCCTCCTTCATTCTGCTTGGGGGAGAACCTACTAAACGTATAGCATTCCCTCACGCTAGAATTATGCTTCACCAACCGGCTAGTGCTTATTATCGGGCAAGGACACCAGAATTTTTACTAGAAGTGGAAGAGTTACACAAAGTTCGCGAAATGATCACAAGGGTTTATGCACTAAGAACAGGCAAGCATTTTTGGGTTGTATCCGAAGACATGGAAAGGGATGTTTTTATGTCAGCAGACGAAGCCAAAGCTTATGGACTTGTTGATATTGTAGGGGATGAAATGATTGACGAGCACTGCGATATTGATCCAGTGTGGTTTCCAGAAATGTTTAAGGATTGGTAGTGGCTGAATTTCTTGTAAATTTATTTCAAACCTAAATTCGGGTTTAATGCGATTTTATAGAAAATAGAAATACTTCATGATGCTGAATCATCAGGTTAAGATCGATCTAAACCAATCCATTTTTTCTATATACATACGACATGCCAACAGTTAAACAACTTATTAGAAATGCAAGACAGCCAATACGAAATGCTAGAAAAACGCCCGCGCTTAAGGGATGTCCTCAGCGTCGAGGAACATGTGCTAGGGTGTATGTGCGACTCGTTCAGATCATGAGTTCTAACAAATAAGACAATTTAGGAAATATTCATGATCGGTACCAATAAATAGGATAGAGCTTCTCTCTCCTAGATTTCTACGGTATATAGAATTTATGGTTTCCTTTGGTGCAAATCCAATCATCTAGATTGGAAGAAGCAATTCCCCCATTGGTAGCAAATGGTTATTGATTAAGCGGAGGAAATAGTAATAAAAAGAAAAGGCTTATGTTCCTTTATCTTAAAAGAACGGACTAAAGGGTCAGCTACTTAGCCAACTTTCAAAATGAAATACCGTTACTGTATGAATAACTCTTATTTATTGTGAAAAGAGCGATTTACTCTATAATGGATAGGTAGAGCCAAAGACTGTGAACTATACAAGTTCACAATACCTTTTGATGAAAGAAAGAGCTCCGGTGTATAGAGAGGACCTCACCGTTTAAAAGAGAACCATAGAAACGATGGAACCCACTGTTTTTTTAGTATCGTTAGCGCTCCTGGCCGACGCGGGTTCGAGCGCTGAGCTCGACGCGCATGACCTCACCGAGGGTTTTTCCGGCCCCATAATAATTTTTGCAGCCTGTGTAAGGGTAGAGCAGGTGTTTGGAGGATTTTCTCGCCCTGTGTGTAAGAGGGTTTCTTTCTTCTTATAATTAACAATGTCGTTGAGGCGGTCTTACCCTGATAGGTCGAGTTTTTTTTAAGCTAGGCTACTCCCAATAGGAGTTCCATTTTAATTAAAAAGGGTGTCATATGTCACTATTTTAGATGATGTGGCGAAGTATATAATTAATAAGGAAAGAGAGGAGAGGAGTTTTATCTGGATGAAACCACATGTGTACACTGTTTTCAACACACTTTATGTCTTGTATCTACTCCTAGGAATTAATAAACAATAAAAATGAAACCATGCATGTTTCATTCATTTTCAAACAAATTTGTCTTATTGCTTATGTGGCGGATTTGGAAACAACAAAATAAAACTCACCATTGGGACTCCTAGGTGTACCATTAACTTCATCATCAAGATAGAGACAGAGCGAGCACTTCGAGAAGCATGCATCATAGATAGAGAATAAGGTGTTGTTGTGCTGTTGTTCCAGAAAGTGGATGATTTGAAGAAAAACTTATTTAGAAGCAACTGGTCATGAAAAACTAGAGAGGAACAAAAAGGGAGTTTGCAGAGTTCAAGAAGCAGCGGGAGGAAAAACAACGCTCTCCTTGACGAAATCCTCAACTTGAATTGTGGTAACTCCTCTAAGCCTTTTTTCGGTGTGAGGCTTTAACAAGGTTTCGTGGTTGGGGTGTGATGGTATTGTTTGGAAGATTAATTAATTAAATATGTGTATACCGGTATGTTGTTGCAAAATGAACTTATATATATATGTACTAGCAAAGTGCCCGTATGTTGCTACGGGCATAAAAAAATTACATGAAATTATAGACTCACATATTTATAGATAAATAGTTATTTTTATCAATTTACACAAATTTTGTACTAATTTCTTTTTCAAAGTCAATGCATACAAGAAAGAAACATTATTTGGACCACAACAAGAAAGCCTAAACAAACTATTTTCGTATGAATCCATAGTATTTTGAATGATAAAATTATAATGGAGTAAACTGCGGTAATTGAGGTCTTGGAGTAACTTAATCTTTGATTAAAGACCACACGAGTTCTCAAAGCATGTGCAGCCACGATTTTTCCTACACGGCTAGCAGCACATACGTGAAGCCCCGCATTTTGGTCGTGTTCTACTGCATGCATGAAAACATCATCTCATCGCCCTTAAAATTATTTTGGTGTATAAGGAAAAACACAAAACTCATAGAACCCAGCTGCAGATATATTTTGAGAAAACAATGGCTATAATAGAAAAAAATTGTAATATGCTTATTCGGAGATCGCCTGAGCTCATTAAATTAAAGACACACTTATCTACAATTGTTATGGACAACATAGATCTGTATAGGTGGTATTTCAGAACTGGAAAATAATATAAGTTGTATCATCGTATAGTTAGTGGTATATACTTCAGATTATTCTTTTTTTCAGGCCTGTACCTGCTTAAATGAATTCTACAAAAGGATGCACTCTCATAGGATAAGATAGATAATTATTTGAGTGAACAATGTTTGCAACTTATAAGATTTTATTTACCCAACAAAATTGGATCAGTGAGTAGAAAGTGACACCAATCACTAAGGAGTATATTACTGAATTTTTGTATGTTATTAAAATATTTGTGTAATTGCATAAAAAGTGAAAAAATGAGAACATGATGTCAAATTAGATTTGATGATACATACCGTGGACAGATTGAATACAAGCAATTAATGATTCGGTTCTAGCTAGAATTGCAAGTAGCATATGTCACTTGAAGAAAACCAAGAGACCACTCGGGGCATTGCAGTTTTCCAGTAGACGTGTCATCGTCGGAAATTTGCAATGCAAAACCAATTTAGAAGATCGGAAGGCAACTCAGCGTCAAACCTTGTAGTCTGCACAGACACGTACGTCGGGAAGGCTTTGTCCTCATCGTCTATGGTTGTCCGGTGTGTGAGCGTAAATAAGATTGTGTGGCCGGAGGGTGTGGTGGACGACGATGTCTGTCGCTGTAGCTTCGTTAAGATGATGTCAAAAAGCTGCTGTCGGAGGGTGTGGTCGACAGAAACTGATCGCAGCAGACTTCGAGCGACGCCGGAGTTTGGAGGCTAGACCTTGCCTGATCACGAGAAGGCTTTGGCCTTTGGGGCTTTCATGACTGATCCTAAATTAGGGTTTTGAGCGACATGTGCAAGCATGATGGGCAAAATCATGTCGTGATCGGAAGCAATCATGATCATTGTTTTCTCATCACCTGGGGCACGAGATCATATTTTCTTCGGAAGGGGGCAGGTTAATATAGGAGACGTACAGAGCAGATTTGTTTTGGTCGTATTGAGCGAGGAAGCGGCACGAAATGTATTGAGCGAGGAAAAAGTGGAAACCAACCGAAAAAAGTGGACACCAACGAAAAAAAGTGGACACCAACAAAAGAAGAAAAGTGAAAGACCACACCGATTATATTAAGGAGTAGAGATTTGGATGATGTATTGTGTGTGTGGATGGTTTGATGATCGATCAACACGTGATTGTGTGGTATTTCAAAAAGTTGAACAATCTATATATATGCTGACTCTGTTGTCTGTGTATGCTAAATTCTGTAAATTCTATCTATATTATTCTGAACAACATAACACGACATTAATTTGTGACACGGTTCTTTTATTTAGATCTGGATTGCAGATGGGGGATGGTGGCACTAGTCTCAGCTCAACACAGCTCATGGTTGACTTGATTTGATAAGGCACAAGCACCGGGGTAATTTGGTATAGAAATACATGTGGAGACCTTATATTAAGAATTAGGGAATTTTTGCTGTAGGACACCATCAAAATATGGTTTTGGCTGGCGGACACTACTAGCTAGTTAGAATGTATTTTGCTACAGGACACTCCGGTTCTTTGTCATTAGCCACTGGACACCACAGACCTGTTTTGGAGAGAGAATACTCTCAAAATGACAAATGATGTCCTTGGATGGTCAGAAATGGTATTTAATGACCGTCAACAGTGATCAATCTAGCAACAGATGAATTAGTATCAAAGAAGTCTTCGTCTTCTTTCTGGGTATAATCCTTGGCCACAAAACGAACCTTATACTTGTCAATAGTATCATCAGATTTAAGCTTTTTCTTAAACATCCACTTATAACCCATAGGTTTGCAACCATATGGTTTATCAACAACTTCCCAAGTTTCATTAGAAAGAATAGAGTACATCTCATTATGAACAGCTTCTTTCCAATCATCTGCATCAGGAGATGCATATGCCTCTAAAATGGTTCTAGGAGTGTCATCCATAAGATAAACAGTGAAATCATCACCAAAAGACTTTACAGTCCTTTGTTTCTTGCTCCTCCTAGGAGCTTCACTATCAATCTTCTCATGGATTGGTTCAAGAGTTTATTCAGCATGATCAGAAAATACACTAGATTCAGGAGTTATCTCAGCAATCACATCAGAAGATAATTTACACATGCTATGTAAATATTTCATAGGAAATATGTTATCAAAGAATGTAATATCACGAGACTCCATTAATAAATTAACATGAACATCATATACCTCTGATTTAACCACTAAAAATCTACAGGCAATGCTATGATAAGCATATCCAAGAAAGATACAATCCATAATTTTAGGTCTCAACTTACGCTTCTTGTTAATTGGCACGTTAACTTTGGCCAAACAACCCCATGTGCGTAAGTAAGAGAGTGATGGATTTCTACCAATCCACTCCTTATATGACGTCCTCTCTTTATTCATTATGGGAACTCTATTTAGAACATGACATATTATCAATAAAGCCTCTCCCACCATGCCTTAGATAATCTAGTCGTGTCTAATATGGAATTAACCAAGTCAGTCAAGGTGTAATTCTTTTTTTCGGCAACCCCGTTTTATTGGAGCAAATAGGGAGGCGTCCTCTCATATATCATATCATGTTCCGCACAGAATAAATCAAACTCATTTGAGAAATACTCGCCACCACGATCGGACCTAATTCTTTTGATCTTTTTCTCTAGTTGAGTTTCAACTTCAGCCTTATAAATTTTAAAGTAGTTTAGAGCCTCATCTTTTATTTTTAACAAATAAACATAGCAATATCTAGTCGCATCATAAATCAAAGTCATGAAATATCTTTTTCCACCCTCAGTCAATATACCATTCATTTCACAAAGATCTGAATGTATAAGTTCTATCGATGCTAAGTGTCTCTCCTCTGTAGCCTTGTGAGGCTTTTAAGGTTGTTTAGATTCTACACAACTTGAGCAGTTAGAACGTTTGATAATGAAAAAATTTAGAATTAAATTTAAGCTGAAAAGTCAAGACATAGAACCAAAATTTAGATGACATAAACGTGAATGTCAAAAACTAGCATCACTCTTATTAACACCATCACAAATATAGTTCACAGACTTATTGTAATAATCTGAAAGAGAAAAGCGGAACAAGTCTCGCACTTATAGCCTTTATCAATAAATTATCCACTCTTAGACATGACAACTTTATTTGACTCAAGCACTACCTTAAAACCATCCCTATATAAAAGGGAGCCACTAACAAGATTCTTCTTGATAGAAGGGACATGTTGTACGTTCTTCAATTGAACAATCTTCCCCGAAGTAAACTTCAGCTCGACCGTGCTAACAACATGAACAGAAGCATGTGACCCATTGCCCATTAGGACAGAGAAATCCCGGGCGACCTGGTAAGAAGTAAACAAAGAAGCATCAGCACACTCATGAACATTAGCACCAGTATCAAGTCACCAACTAGTAGATTAAAATACAAAAAAAAACATATGATAAATTACCATACCCACTATTTTCTCCAGCACTGGTCACCATGTTCACAGACTTCTGCTGTGGAGGCTTTCTTCCTTTGCATTCTGGACACTTCTTTGCCCAATGCTCATTGGATCCACAAACAAAGCATGCTCCGTTCTCCTTATTCTTCTTCTTGAAGGTAGTGGTCTGCTTAGGCTTATTGTTCTTGCCCTTGCCCTTACCACCACTGCCATGAGACTGTTGTGGATGATGCACCATATTGTCACTAGTGTGTCCCTCGTTAGCTTTAGAATGACCATCCTTCTCATGAGCTTTCTCCTCAACATCAAGAGATGTGATCAAATCTGAGACAGATATGTTCATCCTCTTATGTTTAAGAGTAGTGGCGAAATCCCTCCAAGATGGAGGCAATTTAACAATAATGCCCCTAGCCACAAGCTTTTCAGGTATGATGATCTTAAGCAAATCAAGTTCCTTCATAATTGACTGTATCTCATAAGCCTGCGCGACGACAAATTTGCCATCTACCATCCTATAATTATGGTACTGCTCAATGGCATACAGTTCAGTGCCAGCATTTGAACCATAATAGTCAGTGATCAGAGCATCCCATATATATTTTATGACTGTATGATGGATGTAGACATCCTGAACACGATCTACCAAAACTCCAATAATAGAGCCCAAGAATATTGTGTTGGCTTCGATGTAGGTCTTTTCCTGATTTTCAGTGAGATCACCTACAGGTTTGCCAGTGGACACCCAGAACATATTCATGGCAGTAAGTCACAGAGTGACTTTCACTCAGTAAATTTTTCTAGCCTCAGTGCATCGATAAATCCAACCATAAAACTAAAGTGCCTATAATAAGGTTTTTTGGATTGTTGGATAAAGTAGCACTTTTAGTTTTATATTAATCCAGAAATAAATTATAAATATGATTAACAGATTGCATGACGAATTAGACAAGTCTATATAAGATCTAGACAGTTTATAAAGACAGTCAATATCACATCATCTACCATACTATCCACAACTATCATAGATAAACAGACCACGATAGCTAGTATGAAATACATAGTTTGAGATAAGAGTACGTACGTTTACTTCTGGACATGGTAAAGTAGGCGATGACAACGTGCAGCACCGTCATGTTGTTGGCGACGGCGGGTGAGACCGACTCGACGACGAGGAAGACGAGTTGTGGTGATGAGCTTGATGAAGACGAGGAAGCAATCGAGCAGTCACGCAGAACGCTTTCCAAAAACCTTATTCGCCCTCTCTCAGTGTCGGATCATAGAGGACGACGGTTTAGGAGACCTGCTCTCCCGTTTGTCGGTGCACGCCGACGATCGGGATAGAGAAGTCTTGACGTGTAACAGTAGCGAGAGGCCAAACCCTAAGCAATTGCGTGATGTGATTTGTGGCGGTACCCGTATGTATTTATAGGGAGGAACTGCTAGGGTTGGGCATCCCGCAACCGAGTCGGTTTCTATATTAATATGTCAATTTTCATATCCCAATATATTAGACATGCAGCAAAAAAAATGTGCAAAAGGAAGCCGCGCCCCCGCAAAGCAACGGACCGAATTTTGGTGGACCATTTACGTAGGTGATGCATGGCCGCGTCCAGCAAATTATACATAGGTATTAATTATCAAAATACCTTGATTGTCATTATTATAATTTACTAGTGATAATATTTACCGTAAAATTCTTCTCAAATGGCATGACCCAGTCGATGACTATTATTGAGAAGATGAGAGAGGACATAAACATACAATCAAGCTTGAAAGAGATAACTCCGGCGAGGCAGTTGGGAGCGGTGGTGGACCCAGAAATTTGAAGTAGGGTATTCCTCATGCGTTAGGAAAAAAACCGTTCAACCTAAATACAACAAGAGAATTTTTTTCCTAAATAGTATGATTTAAATACTTAAAAATTACAAAATATTCAAAAAGCACTTGATTATGTCATTATCCTTAGGTGCATGTATGAATGTAACTATGAAAGCATTCAAGTACTAGTATCTCATTCTGTTTCTTAATTTGTTCTTCATATAATTTATTGAGGATAATAGTCTTTCAACACTAGCCATTGTTACTGGAAGAGTTAGAAAAGTTTAAGAAGCACGTGCACAAATATTATATATGATGTGTATCTTTGTTTTACAAACAAAATAGAAAGCTCAGTTTGATTTTACACTTTTTTGAACGTTTCTATGCTTGAGAAATCCTAAGGATAACACTGATAATCTTAATGAATCGACCACGCGATTTAAGCAACAAATGAGTAAGAGGATCATGCAAATAAACAATTTTGTTATGATAGAGCCACTCAGCAGACCAACATGTGGGCCTCTAGTCGATTGGACCGTAGGCTGTGGGTGAACTGTCAAGACTGGAGCAAAACACGGGCTATGTTATAGATAAATCTGGCCTATCAATATGTAAATCTAGCCCAACACCAAATATATCAATATATAACTAACATATATTTTGTTTTTTGATAAAATAGTTGAATATTTCTAGGAATACTCAGCCATCATGCTGGGTCCACCAGTGGTTGGTTGGGAGGTGCAGCTTTAGTTGGAAGCAACGGTGAGGACGCAATGGAAGTAGTTGTCGACATATAGCATAACGTCGACCACCCCGCGTGGCAGCGTCATCATCGTGTTCCTCACATATATGATATACTACCTCCGTTCCATATTACTTGTTATTTTAGATTTGGACATATAGATTAAAAAGAATTAAAAAAGATAGCTACACGGAAAATAAGGAGAGAGATAGAAATAGAAGAGAAAAAAGGTGCATTAGGATGTAAGGATGACAAGTAAATCAAAAAAATTAAAAAAATATAGGATGACAAGTAATATGAGACAGAGGGAGTAATGTTCATTGACCGATTTCTCGTCACCAGAATAGTTAGTATCATGCTTTGCATGTACATATAAATCATTCAGCTGAAACTCGTATGTGGTGCTCTAATGGTATACAAACATGAACCTGTTATTTTCAGCACCGCATGAGTCTGACATCATTTTGGATTGTAAACGAATCCTCGTGCGTGTTACAGACTTACAGTGCTTACGGTATGTCAGTATGATGCCTCTCATATATTATCTATAAAACAAAATGCTTCTCATGTGACACGGCACCATAATATCCTGGCAGAGTTAGTGTTCTGGTTACCGTTCAGTTACCAGGTGGGATATTATAATATCTCTGGAGTTCCAGTCTCCCAGACCACTGGAGCTCAAGGAATGGTAATGTCTGAAGAATCAGCAGGTCCTACCAATACCTGTCGCAACCATGACCAACCGTCTCCTATCGCCTGCTCTGCATTCCCCATCCGCCGGCCAGCCTGACCAGGAACACGACATCACGCCCACGGAAGATGCTTCCCGTAGCCGAAGAAACCTAAGTGCAGATCGAGGGGATCAGTAGACAGTAGTAACAAACTAAGAACGATGCTGCAGGGGGGACTATTAGTGTTGCAGCCAACTGAATGAAGGTAGAGACGATTACCTTCCAAAAGAAATTCTTCTTGAACAGGGCAGCCCAGACAGACTTGCTCGCATCCGCCGTGACGCGATGAACCACGAATTCCCTTGGAATCCATGGTATTCCAGCAATGGTTCCGGCTACTGCAACGGACAGGGCGAGTTTGGAGAACTGGGGTCGGTCCTACAACGACATTGCAAATCACCCGCTATTTCTACCAAAACATGCATGGTATTTCGACAAAGCACTTTTGAAGTGAATCATTGCAGAATAAAGAACAGCATGCTAACTTACCACGGACATTATTCTGCAGATATTGCTCACCAATGTACTGTCTACTCTGGCCTTCAGAGAGAAGTGTAAGAGCGCTGACAACAATCAAGCCGACGATTCCAGCAGCCAGACGACACAACAAAGCCTAGAGAGCGAGAAATAAGTACAGTTTCTATTCACAAGGCAACTGTGGAGATTGGTTTACACACATGTTTAAAAAAATGCTTAGAGGAATAGTAAATATTTGATTACCTTTCTATGGTCAAGAATGCAGACCCAGAGGAATAACCCGGTGTTGATAACAATAATGAGTAGAATCATTACGCTCATGTATTCATTTAGATCTGACCACAATAGTGTCTCCACAGATGTCGTAATCTTACTGGAATATGTGAAAAACCAAAGCCAGAACACCGGGTCAGCTACAGATAGTGCAAACCAGGACGGTAGCCAAAGGTTTATGTGACCAAGGTTCCCAGCTTGCGCGCCCTCAAGTAGTGGTTCCTTTAGGGCACTGCGACGCTGACTTCTCAAGCTATACAGTCTGCACCTGTTCAGATTTATTCCAAGTCATTCATGGTGAAAGTGCACACTGCTATAAATATTATTTTTTTGCAGAGCAGTTCTTTCTACACTCTGAAAAAAATTGATATAAAGCTAAGCGTCACGTCATACCCTGGTGATATTAGAACCCAGATGCCTAGAACAAGTCCTGTAACAATATAGTGCAGGATTATTAGTACACTAATTTGCCTCAAGAAAAAAAATTTCCACTGTGTTATTCACCTAGGACATAAAAGAAGTCAAGTTCCATCAAGACTCAAGAAACTGCAGAAAAGAAAACATAAAGAAATTAGACAGTGAGATAAATTCAAAAAGTTTGAAAAAGAACTGGCACTCCACTACTTACCTCTTCTGTATGACAAGGCCACTTCACGCTGCATCACCGTCCTTTGGCCTGTAGCGGTGGTCCGCCGGACGTTGCGCCGCCGGCTGATCTCCTCAATGGCGGCAGCTGCAACTTTAGGAGGCAAATGCATAACTAAGGTCGTGAAGAACAATGTGTCACGCGAGTCGATCATTGGTAGATTTATCAGACATATATAGGTCTCGACTAAACCAAATATTTCCTTCCATAGTTGCACGTCGTCTACCATACTGGTTCGTCGGAGACAATGGAATTAATTTAGTCTTCTTCTACATTTCCATGTTATGTTTCGTAATCCATGCTGTTTTGTAAAGGAAATCAACGGACCTGTAATTTTCTGAAGTATATATCCACAATATACCATCCTCCAATGGTCCAATGGCCCGTCATGCGGCCCATGCATGGCTGCCGAGGTCCATGATATAAAATGGCCCAGTATAATATTTTTAGCATTGGAACATGGGTTTCTATGTCAAGGTTCCGAACTGGACCGTGCCTGAAGATTATTATCAGCCGAAGAACTTTAGCTTGCCACAATGCTGTAATAATTACCTACTTGGTATGCCAAATTTTTTTTTCTAGATCACTGATTTTCATTTATTATAGGAATATTACTCGTTTTCATTAATCCTAGTTATTATTTCTATACCACAAGAGCAAGTATAATGCGATTTTTTTGTATTCTTAGTAAATAATAACATAGTAATTTTAATCTCTACAACTTATTAATTGAGGTGATGTCATCTAGATCATTTTTTTTGTATCCAGATATGTCCGTAATATTGTCATATTTAGTTTGTATCCTACAATGATTCATCAATCAGTTTGAGTCGCTTTTAAACCATTTTCTAATCCTTTGTTGAATTAGACTCCGATATTAATTTGATATTTCATACTAACAACAATTAATCATCTTTTGCTTTAACATTATATTTTAGATGGAAACTAATAACAAGAATTTTAATAACAACTCACTCCAAAATTATTATAATGAATATTTTTAAAAAAAACTCAAAAAGGTAAAGCAAAATAAAAATGGAGCAAATGCTCAAGCTAAAAAATTTGATTTATTGAAAACCTTTTATAGTTAAAAATAACATTTTAATCATAAAATTTTTTAATAAAGACATGTGGCAACGCACGGGCGGGTATTTTGCTAGTTAATAGCAATAATTTAGGCCGGAAATTTGTAAAATAATAAGGACGCTATCTACAAGAGCATCTAGATCGGGACTCTCTTTTCCTCATCGTCCACATAGGGACGCTGATCACGATAGCGTGCCTGGTTCATGCAAAACCTCCTAACATTGTGCTGCCGGGCATTGAAGCAATATAATCACCGCGAGCGCCGGTTAATTGTGGCTCATGCAACTCTCGTGTCAAAGAGCCCCCCCCCCCTCCTGTTGTGAAATAGATGGTAGTTCTGTCCTATTATCTAAGGACCAAGCAAGACGACGAGTACGTTGAGTGGGAGCCAATTAAAATTTTTCACAAGAACTTAATTTTTATTCCAATTACAATCAGAAGCAACCCCTAATCAAGTCATTAAGATCGAACACACCAACTTTTAATATGTTAACTCTAAAAATGATTCAAGATAATAAAATTTAAAATGGAAGCAAAGTAATATAAAAGGGGAAAAAACAAAACTCAAAACAATGGAGAAAACAAGTTCAAAACTGAGCAGTTATGATAGAGCATCGCCAGTGTTGATCCATCATCACTTCATGCCCATCGACAGTGCTAATCGGAGCCAATGATAGTGTCAATCAGGCCCGACATCGATGATTTTCGAAGAAAAATACCAAAATCCTATCAAACAAACTTCAAAAATCATGAAATTTAGACTAAAGGTCCATCATGGAAGGGCGCAACTCCTCTATGTGTATCCATCTCAAAAACTCAAGAAATCATAACGAATTTTGGATTCTACAGAAAAGTGTAGGGTTTAGAAGAACTTAGAAAAAATCACGACGAAGGTGCTCGTGCCTTTGATTCGATCAAGTACTCATTAAGGATTGTTCTAGCACATACTAGGACTAAGATCCCATAAGAAATCCGACCTAAAACTCACTCAAAAAGGAGATAAAAATTTTCCAAAAAGTTTGCTCCAAAAATAAGAAAAAAAGAAAATTCGAGATTTAGAGGATGAGAAAGAACATGAGCACGAAAATGAATCTCATATCATTGACTCAACCATCCAACATACATGGATATATGGCTAGAAAGTCACTCTCATCCTTCAACTCTTTGAAAGAGTAAGAGTTGTCTCTCGTGGAACCTCTCCTCTCCTCTACAACATGAAACACACCATAACTCTTCAAAATGAAACCTTAATAACAAAACTAGAAGGAAGAGATATACCCTCCAACTAGGCATACGTCTCCTTATATAGGTCTAGAGGCATCCTAAAGACCTAAGTGCCCTTGACCTACAACACCCTTCTATCTGCCACTAGGGATAAAATTGTCTAACTCTTTCTCCGTCACTTAAACGTCATCGAGTCCTTCACATCTTTGTTTCGCCTTGACGTAAGTTTCACGGTGATACCATGTGCAACACCAATCGTCAACACATATTTTAAGGCCCAAACTAGAAAACTGTCTTGTATGTTTCTCAAAGCACGTCTTACTTGATGTTGATGTGTGTCACCATTTGTCCCGCAATCCTGACCGTCGACAAGTCTCTTCCGGTCTCGCTTAATTGGACCTCCTTGTCACTTGCACCGGCATCCCCTTCGCCTTGACTTGGTCAACATGCTATTTTCATCGCTTTCACAGTTTTAAGGCTCAACCGTGAAACCGTTCGTGCTTCTTGCCTCTCCGCATGTATGATATGGATCACTTTTGATTTCACCGTCCTCCAGATCATCTGGCCCCAAGTCCCCTAATTAATGTTTAATTCTCTCACTGTTAACCACTAGTTGACTCCATTAACTTACACATCATGTGATAAATTAGTTTTCCTCATGCGGTTGAAGATTTCTGTCAATAATGGAGGAGAGATCTATGCTGAGCTGAGGTTGGGGGCTTAGAATAAAATTAAGGTTAGCAGCTACGTGGGTGACTAAATGGAAAAGGAGAAATTAATGGGGATAACTATTACATATGCATGCAAACATGCACTCCAATAAATAAATTGTCCATGATTAAACTTTAAACAAGTTATTAGCTAACTGATTAATACTAGCATGCAGTTTAATTAGGTACCTATGGGTATCACAAGAACAAAATTGCCGTGCAGTTGAAAATGAGATTGTGGCTATTTTGACCACGGAATCGGTAAGCTTCGAATAATCACGAAACCAGCCTCTCACCGTTAAAATGACCAAAGCCTGGTATTTTCATATTTTTCCTATTTTTTAATCTTTTTAGACACATGAAAGGAAGTTTCTACCCCTGCCCTTTGAACAGAGAGTTCGTCCGGCCCCCAGCGCATCATTGGGAGGCACGCCGGGCTCAGGCGATGGCAGAGCCTTGCCCGCCTTCTCCGGCAGGGAGCAGGACGAGGGAGGCGGGGCGGCGGCATCGAGAGGCGGAGCGGTGGGAGCTTGTCTGTCATCTCCGGCGGGGAGCAAGGCGAGGGAGGTGGGGCGACGGGAGCTTGTCCGCTATCTCTGGCGGGGAGCAGGGAGGGCAAAGCCGACGGTAACAGGGCGGGAAAGGCGGGGCGGCGGTGTCATGCAAGGAGGGAGCTTGTCCGCCGTCTCTGGCGAGGGGCAGGGAGGGGGAAGGCCGACGGGGAGGAGATCCCGGCGGGGGAGGCGGGGTGAAGGCGCTGGGAGGACGAACACCGGGAGCTTGTTCGTCGGACGTCTTTGACGAGGAGCAGAGAAAAAAGAAAACTCTTGATTTGGTCAAGAGAGGCAGGGTAGAAAGGACTTTTCCTATCACAAAAGAAGATGAAGAAAATAGGAAAAACAATAAAATAACAGACGTGGTTATTTTAGCGATGAGAAGTCAATTTCGTGGTTATTTTAATGAAGCTCACGGTTTCATGATCATTCCGTCGAAGCCCATCAATTTTATGGTTAAAATAACAAAAATCTCGTTGAAAATGACAGAATTTGTACATGTTCTGTACCCGTCACCCCTGCAGCAATGTACCTCTACACGTACAACATAGTGCTACTAGTGCACATACAAATCCTAGGTCGCGTGATCTTTCCAAAAAGTAAAAGAAAAAGCAAATGTCGTAACATGGTATTTGTAAAATGCTAACATTTTTAAAAACAATACCTATAGTCATGCACTTTTCATAAAACTAGAACAAATTAAAAGGCCAAACTGTCTGGAATGCACTAACAGACTGCGACTTCATTCTAAACACATCAATGAAATCAAATTTAATTCCAACACGCTACCATTCTGAAAAAAAATCATCTGTGACACAATATAATTATTTAATAATTGCTTTTAACTTTTATATATTGATATATAAAAGACGTTAGAATTTGAAACTTGGTACAAATATATACTATTTTATTCTCTATAATTTAAAAATGGAGCTAGATCTTTTTATTGTCTCTATTATTTGCTTTATTGTTTCAATATTTCATTTGCCGAGCAAGCCATGCAAACAATCAAAAAAAAATCTGGCTCTATTTTTAATGATTAGAGAATGTAAAAAATATATATTTGTGCCAAGTTTTAAATTCTAATACTTTTCATATTTTAAGATAAAAAAATTAAAAAAAATAAATGATCATAGTATGTCAGAGACAAATTTTTCAGAATTATAGTATGTTCCATCTAAATTCGATTTTATTGGCGTGTATAAGATGAAACCATGGTTTGTTGGTGAGTTCGAGATAATTTGGCCAACAAATAATGTTCATGTATTACCAACAAGTGGTAGCAGGTCATCGATCTATTTAAAATAGACAGTATATACAATTTATCATATTTCTACTTCTTAATTATTTAGGTGAGATCATTCGTGTTGCTTTAGTTTAGTATTGATTTTATATATTGGATTAGTTTGGTGCGTGCTACGTGAGTTCTATTTGTATACGTATGTTGCGTTGCATCTAGCTAGTGAGTCTGACTCATATACATATGTTACGAGTAAAGAGTTTTCAAGAGAGAACATGACAAGAGTCAGAAAGCTCACACATATTTTTCATACATAAATAATTTTTTTCTTCAAACCCGTAACAAAGTATGAACACTTGCTAATATATATAATATATTAGTAAAGTACCCGTGCGTTGCTACAGGTTGAACAGTCAATTTACATCAGATTTATTACAACCATGATGTAATACACGTGCTAGCGCTAGGGCGATAGTTTAGCAAAGAAACTATCACATAGATTATTACAATAAAAACTGAACAATTATGTAACATTCATGTTTTGCTACTCAAATAATCATTCTGCATGTTGTTGAATAAAGGTAAAAGATATTAGTTACATGAACTGTAATTCTTGTAACAACACGCAATGTTCTATGAACTAACAAGTCCAATAACATACTTACCAGGCAATGCATCTTGTTTGTAAAAAGAAAATTGAAACATGAAAACTCTTTTGATGATCACTTAACATGTTGATGTTCTTCTCAATCACATATGTACCTCTAATCAGAACCGTCCTCTAAATTATTGGACAAAAAAGAAAATGTAAGTCCTTAGAAAAAAAGGTCATTAAAAAATAAGAGCAGGTAGAAGTGTTGAACCATAAGCGAATTACTCATCTTTTCCTATCAACTTAGGATTTTGGGTGCAACTTATCGGTGCATAGTATATAACTTAACAAGAAGGACTAAAGTAGACAAGCAGCACCACCAGCAAGCTATTTGACATTCTTGATGTATAGTTGTGATTTTATATAAATCTTTTAGTTAAAAAATATCAAACAGACTCCGAGTATAATTTCTCCTGACTATTCTGTGTAATAGGATATTTTTGTTGTCTTGCCTTTCTCTAATCTGGTGTCAATGAAGCATAACTGCTGCTCCGCATGAAGCTTTTTGCTGTTTTGCCCTCCTCTCAGGACTGGCTCTATAGTTTGAGGGGCCCTAGGGCGAACTAGAAATTAGGGCCTCTAAAGACATGTTTATATACAAATTTTTACGTATATTATATCGAATTGTCTCATAAAAAATATTTAACTGAAAAAATAAACAATCATCAAAACATAAATCGAGTTAACATCATTTTGACAACATGTTCTTTATTCTCAAGTGTTGAACAAAATATTATAAACTATTTCTTTTTAAAAAATAGAGATAATACCTAACTAACGTAGAACAGCCCAAGAAAAACTTGGAGATTTGCAGCAAGCAACTTCTATTAATGGGAAAAGAAAAACAAGTGAGTGTCATCATACCGGTTGCAAGCGAGGCAAACTTGATCAGATGTTAATGAGGAAAAAATTAAACAAAAACGCTGGACTGGGCTAGGAATATTGTTGAGAGAATCAGAGAAAAAAACAAGCAGTCCGCACAAAACACTTGCATTATATTCTTGAACTAGCCAGCCATTGCCAACATTTTCTGGGCCTATTTACGTTGCTTGGACTGAGTTGCTTGGGCTGAACTGGTTAGATGTTTATTTGGGCCAAATATCATGGTATGTCTATTGATATATGCTGATTCTTGGGGCCCCTTCATGGGCCGGGCCCTAGGCCGTCGCCCTGGCCCAAAGCCGGCACTGCCTCCTCTGATCTGCTGTTAATGCAGCATAACGAATGTTTTCCCCTCAAATGCTTGGCTTCCTATTGTAATGTTTTTCCCTCAAATGCTTGGCTTCCTTTTGTTGTTTTGTCAACTCTGTCCTACTCTTGACTGCATTACATGGATTTTGTTGTTCTCATCGCTTGTGCGCTGGGCCGTTTGTTTGCCTAGCTCGTTAATACGACAATTAGCGGCTATTAGCCAGCCTGTTCGCATGTGGCTTTAGAGGTGCGCGGCAGCGACGACCGAAAGCTTGCAGCAGCCATTTCTATGCTAATTAAATGGACTTGTAAGGCTCTGAGGCTTTTCCTTGATCTACGTAGTTGAGCAAATAGGTAAAAGGAAATGAAACGTAGGGAGTATCATGTAAGGCAGATTAATAAAACTGAAAAAAAAAATTTCAAAGCCGATGAGATTGGCTCTGGTCCCAGGCGGAATGTCAAAGCCCATAAGATTGGCTCTAGTCCATGCGGTTCATGAGATTGGTTGGCAGCCCATGAAGGAAAAAAAAATATATGGCTGGTAATTTAATTGGCAGCCCACAAAGAAACACAAACAAGTACAGTTCTTCTTCCTCTTGTCCACACCGACATCTGTCATTGCTGGAATTTGGAGCTCCAATTGACGGCCATAGATGGATTAATGAGTAGAAATGATTATCAAAATGGAACTTCACAGCTATAGATAACTGATCTATGGTGTTTTGGTAGTTAAATAAGAACACCTCCAATGGCGATGTTGAGGCGAACAAGAATGCCTCTAATGACAATAATGGTGCTTGACGCTGAGGCGAGGCGATGAAATACGACATGACGAGAGGAGAGTTGGGGCGTTTCAAGAACACAAGGTCTCTTTCTTCTCTTTAAACAACAAATCACAGCATTGTTGGTGGGATTTTGCTATGTGGAGGTCTTTATGGTGTGTTATGGGCTAAAAGCAAGGAAGCAAAGATCTAGTCACGGAGCATAGAGCTAGATGTGACCAACGGTTCACAAGATGAACTAGTGCAGAAGGATTCTGAAATGAAGGAGATAAAGAAGATAAGAACGGCCGGAAAGAGGAGGAAGCAACGTCACCATCACCATCAGACACAGAACAAGCGTGACTGATTAATGATCGTTCTTATATGTGCAAGTTTATATCTTATTATTTGAACCTATTAACGTGTATGACTCCACTATTGAGAAATAAAGTTTATAAAAATATTACTGCCTAGATTATGGGTAATAAGAGTATATAGTTAATTACCTGACCGTTGTCAATGAGCTCACGACAGTGCATTTGTTACACATGCATAATTTACCACGCGGTTTTGGAGAAGCATATATAATACCTTGTAACATCCTCAAAGTTAGTGGGCCGCAACAAGGAAGTCTCTGCTACCTCCGCATGTATGCCAGTTGCCAGGTATGAAATTTAGCAAAATTTGGGTGTATACCCAATTTTCAGTTTTGTTGGATGGTTGCTAGTAAAAGGGAGAGGACGACGCAGTTGAACGACACTTTTACAGTTTTTCTATGCAGTTCTCTCTTTCCATATATATTTCCCAATGATTATTAGTACGTCGCACCAGCTGATTAAGTCTTATACTAAACAAATTGTGTAACAATTGCGCCTATACATTGTCTGATCCAAACAGCTATGCAGCACATATCAGGTTGGCGCCTGTTACATCATCTGTGGAGATGAGAGCGTGTGCCTAGCTACAGATCGAGTTCGTTTGCATTGCAGGTCTACTTAGCAGGGTCGCCTCCGGCACGTACGCTGTGGAGCTAAGCCTTGTTGTACTTGCGTCGCCAGGCCTCGAACTTGGCATCATCCAAGGCGTACACAGCATCCACCGCCTGCTGGCGCTCCTTCTCCAGCCTGTACTGGTACACCACAGCGTACAACACCCCGCCGAAAGCCAGGCCCCCAGCGCAGCAGAGGAAGTTCTTCAGCAACGGGCACATCGCCATCGCTGGCTCACGCAGAATTGAAGATCGTCAGAGAGATGGGCGGAGAGAGCCAGGGAAGTAGAAGACGTCCGGCGCGATTCAATTTTTCCTATGGATGGGATGTACTTGCATTGGACGCCAAGCAATATATACTCGCTCGTCCAGGTAATTTGTTTTCCGTTACTAAAAGTCATTTCGTAGAAGGGCAGGTCTATCTGGCTGGAACAACTTAACGTTGCAAAAGATTACTTGTTCCCCAAACAAAGCATATATACTGCGACGACTTTTGCTTCACACCCAAAACGCCCGAAAATCATGAATATATAAGGAAAGATAATATCTGTTGAACTGTGCGCACATTCCCCCGTTAATAACGAAACCCTAGTTTGCTACAAGCACATACAACACCATATGGGCGGCTACTCGCTCTTCTTCGGCTGCACCATGCTGGGCTACTACGGCAGTGCCTTCGGCCGCCTCGCGTACAAGGGTCACAAGAAGAACCAGAAGGATGATGTAACAGAACCGTCTTACCACGGAGACAGCCCCATTCTAGGATCTTTCTCGGGTGGTGACACGCGCTGTGATGTCCAATAGTATAACACATGACAGAAGAATATAGTTGCAATAAGAACATAGATGGAGTACAGAGTTTTATATAAATCCGAATTTAAATTACAAATCAGAGTTTTAAAAGTGCGGAAGCGAACTAATTCAATAGTACTAAAGAGTTTTGACAAAAGTAAGATACAACGCCCTCTCACGGGGATACACAGAAGTGGAAGCCGGCCTTAATTGGTGTCAGGCCCTTGACACCATACCATCGCACACAAACCTACTCCTCGTCATCATTAGTGCAAAGCTCTCATTCAATATTCCAGCAGTCAGTACGCTGGCCTTCCCAGTGGAACCCCTCAGGACCGTCTCCACCCTGGTCATCTGAAAACCACATAGAGCTATGCCCTGAGTAACTAATTTACTCAGCAAGACTGACCCGTCAAAATGGCCAACTACAGCCGACGCCTAAACATGTAAAGGCTATAGGTGGGGTTTATGTTGCCCAAAAAGCCGGCCTAAGAGTGGATCCTTATTTTCAAGTTTTAGCATCAAGTTAAGTTGATATGCAGAATAATAAATCTAGTTTGCACTAAAACTATAGTAATCATGATTGTAATACAATTAGAATAATTCCAAACAGCAGTATTGAACCCATCCACCATATTAATGGCTTCCGACACTGCTCCGACAGAGTTATCAAGTGGTACTCGTTACTGTGAGGGGCAGCGACTCGAATCGATTTACTTCATGCAGGAGCAACCTGCTTGCACGACCCATACGCGCTTCCTTGAAGCCGCATGGAGCAACTTTTCGCTTACGGTACCGCAGGGTCTTCCGAGCCTGGCTTCCTCGAGAAGGGTCCCCCACGCGATGCGTCCTGTACCGCCATCCGTAGGTAGATTTCTCCCTCCTCTCATCCCCAGTTCCGCCTTAAGGAGTAGGGTATCTTCCGACCAAGCGGTAATCGTAGCTACATAAGTTTATTGGGTCCATAACTCCAACATGCAAACAGTATGTTCAAACTTGATCCCATGGGCCGGACACGAGGCATAGCCTTAGATGACTTGGACGGGGCTACCTCCTTGAAGACAAATTGTACTTCCCTTTCCACCTAGTTGCCCGTCCGGTCTTCATTGTTATCCCATCCAAACTTTCCTTCATCCGACATCATTCCCAGTGACGATATCTCCTGGTCTACGAGTGGTCTCCATACCACTCGATGAATAATCGTCCTAAATTAAGCAGAGCGACTACCGTCCTG
Source organism: Eleusine indica (assembly GCA_030378355.1). Taxonomy (NCBI): domain Eukaryota; kingdom Viridiplantae; phylum Streptophyta; class Magnoliopsida; order Poales; family Poaceae; genus Eleusine; species Eleusine indica. The sequence continues at coordinate 19,796,572 of CM059502.1, forward strand.
AGGCTATCATCGGATAAAGGGAACCTACTGTAATTCTAGGTTTTTAAACAACTCCTGTAAATCTAATGCACATACAAGCCTACATTCTTAACTAGTGATAAAGTAAAAAGGTTAAAACTTCGTGGAATGCACCAGGGCTTGCCTTGGTTCTGCTCTTGGTCAGCTGAAGCACCACCCGGTCCTTCTGGCTCCTGCTCCTGTCCCGCTTCCACGTGGTTCACCTCATGACCTACATGATGCAGATGATGCGATGCATAAGGATAAGGTTCGATTTCATGGCACTTCCTCAATAAATATGTTAATACAACGATATTGCATGCAAAAACGTATGGGAGTGTCGTTCATTAAAATGCTACCCAGCCTATATAGAGTTTACAGAATTATCGAACTTTAGAAGGAAATACTATTTTAGCATGGTTCTAGAGGTCACTTGCATGTGGGCAATTTATATAATTAAAACATGCCAGGGGTGAATTATTGGCCAATTTGTACTTACATGCAATGAGCAATAAATTTTGAATAAATTAATCGAGGCAAAAGGTTAATTAATTAATTGTGACAAATATACAGGGAATGTGAGGTGTGACTTTGCAGGGACATCCAATATGTCAAAACATGAATTTACACCAAGTCTCAAGAATTTACAAGACACATATATTTATAAATACATTTATTAGTGTTTTTGCCATTTCTTTTAGTGCTAGTAAAAATACTGACATGCCGGGGAATTTAGTATATTTATTAAATAGTACATGTCCAGAGAAGACCTACAAAATTTATCTTGCCCCTAAATTCACCGTAAATATTTTATTATCTATTTTTGAAGTTTCATCAAATTTCTGGAATAAAACTAAATAAAAATTAGCTTTTTTTTAGTTCTCTGGGCCAAATCAGCCGCCCGGCCCAGCGGATGCACGTAAGGGGGAATGGTCCCGGGCCAGATCTAGCCCGAGCACGGCTTGGGCCCGAAGGCCACATTAGCCCACAGCCGAACGGCACAGAGGCCAGCTCAGCCAGGTCGTGTCGAGCGCGGCGGCGCTCGGGCACGCACGGTGGCGTGGACGCAGCGGCCGACCGGAGTGGCAGCGGGACCCGTATTGGTGCAGCGACGATTCAGTGAGCAACGGCGAAGGCGCGCGCGCGGGGGAGAAGTGCAAGGAGGCTCACCAACTTGGCTGGTGACGAGCGGTGGTGGCGACGATGGTCGGCAATGGCATCCCGGTGCCGGATCTGCACGGAAGGAGGCTGGGTGAATATCGGAAGGCTCGTGGGGTCGAGGGTGACGTGCATGTGGGAGGAATCGGTTCCAGGCTCACCGGAGGGCTTGTGCGATCTGGCGGAGCGGTGGTTGGCAGCGGCGGCAGAAATGTCGATTCCTGGCAGCTCGGTGGAGACGGGTCGGGGCGGCTTCGCGAGGAGGCCGTGGGCGTCGGGGCGGAGCTCCGGAGGTCGTTGGCCGGAACAGGGAGGCAGCGTAGCAGCGGCGGCGTGAAGCTCAGCCGTGAGCTTTCGTCGCGGGTGGTTACCGGGCGTGAGAGAGAGAGCGGGAGAGAGAGAGAGAGGGAAATGGGTGGCATTCGGACCAGGGAAGGGCGACAAACGGGATGTCCGAAGCCCAGGTGGGGGCGTCGATCCGCGGCTTCGGCCGTTGGCTGTACGCCGGCGGCCACGCGGCCGCTCGCGCGCGACGTCTGGGTGTGTTTCTTCACTGCGGCTGACAGGCGGGTCGGACGGAGAGTTTGGTTTTATTCATTCATTTCAATTTCCTCTAAACCACTGATGCTTAATATTTTTATAGGATGTAATAGAGAACTGACCAAGGTAAACAAAAAAATGGGCAAAGTCACGACATTGTGTAGATAATTAACCAAATAAGTTTGGGTCAGGAATTATTTTAAAATTAAATAGGGAGTTTCTCAAAGAGGGGCTGTTTTTGAGACTTTGGGCATTTATTTGGGGCATCAAACAGGGGTATAAAATTCTAAGAAAATTCTCAAAATTCTATCCTACCATCCTCTAGAACATATATTTTTGGCAGTGGTGGTTTATGTTGAAAAATTTGGAGTTTTAGTTCAAATGCTATTCAAATTTTGCTCAAATTTCATTCAAATTGAATTCAAAGTGAGTTCAAATTGTTAGTGTGAGTTTCTAAACATGCCAAGGCTGTGACTATGTACTTTCCAGGACCCCTTGACCCAAGAGGTGTCACAGCCCTCCCCCCTTAAAGAAATCTCGTCCCGAGATTAAAGGGTGTTACAACGGTTTACCTAGGTGGTGGTGTAGGAATTCGGGGTAGTGACTTTGTATAAATTCTTCAGTCTTTCAGGTAGCCTCTTCCTCGGTATGGTTTCTCCATTGTACCTTATAGAACTTGAGTGTCTTCTTGCGAGTGACTCGCTCCTTCTCATCTAGCATTTTCACTGGGTGCTCCGAATATGTCAAGTCGGGTTGTAGATGTTCGATGCTCTTCAAGGGGACATCTACTGGTGTCTTCAGACATTTCTTGAGTAGGGACACATGGAATGTGTCATGCACTCCAGCCAGTTCCATTGGCAGTTGGAGTTTGTAGGCTACAGGTCCACACCTTGCAATGATCGGATAGGGGCCAATGTAATGGGGTGCTAGTTTTCCACAAACTCCAAATCATTGTATACCTTTGGTTGGTGACACTCGGAGATAGACCATGTCACCAGCTCTGAATTCTAGTGGGCGACGTCTTTTATCCGCATAACTCTTCTGCCTGGATTTTGCTGCTCGTAGGTTTGATTGGATTTCCAGTACTTTCTCCTCAGCTTGCTGCACTAATTCCGGGCCGAATATTACTCTCTCCCTTGATTCTGACCAACTCAATGGTGAGCGACAACGGCGACCGTATAGAGCCTTGAATGGCGCCATCTTGATGCTTTCTTGATAACTATTGTTGTATGCAAATTCTGCCAAGGCTAGGCATTCATCTCAGCTTTTGTTGTGATTCAATACATAGGCTATAAAAATGTCTTTTAATATTCGGTTAACCCTTTCCGTCTGGCCGTCCGTTTGGGGGTGGTATGCAGAGCCTCTAATCAACCTTGTGCCCAAGGACGCATGGAGCTGCTCCCAGAACCGTCCGACAAACTGTGAGCCTCGATCGGATATGATGGTCTTAGGTACTCCATGCAAGCAAAGAATCCGTTCAATGTATAACTGGGCACACCGTTGCATTCTGAATCATGTGGAGACTGGTATAAGTGTGCCACCTTGGTTAGTCGATCAACAATAACCCAGATGGAGTCGAATTTGTTCGACGTCTGTGGTAAGCCGACAATGAAATCCATGCTGATATCATCCCATTTCCAAGCTGGAACACTAAGAGGTTGTAATGGACCAGCTTTCTTTAGATGATTGGCTTTAACTCGACGACATGTGTCACATTCAGCTACATAATGAGCTATTTCCCTCTTCATGTGAGCCCACCAATACCAAGATCTTAAATCATGGTACATCTTGTTGCTGCCCGGATGCATGGAGTACTTTACAACATGAGCCTCGTCCAAAATCTTCTTGCGAAGTTCCATATTCTTAGGCACCACTAGGCGATCCTTGAACCATAAAACACCTTCTATGTCTTCCCGAAAACATTGAACCTTAGCGTCGCCCTCTTTTAGTCTCCTTCTGAGGTGTGCTATGCCAACATCATTTTTCTGAGCTGCTACTATTTCTTCCCGCAAGGTAGGAATCAATGCTAGGTTATAGAGAGCTCCGTGGGGTGTTACTGGGACATAATGACCATCTTGAACTTGTGGGAGGATCATGATGTGATGGCATTGGGCCTTGCGGCTTAGTGCGTCAGCCATGACATTAGCCTTTCCTGGGTGGTAGTGCACTTCCAACTCATAGTCCTTAATCAATTCCAACCAACGATGTTGTCTCATGTTCAGGTGATCCTGGGTGAAGATGTACTTCAAGCTTTTGTGATCGGTGTAGATACAAACTAGATTTCCAAGTAGGTAATGTCTCCATATTTTCAATGCTAACACCACTGCTGCTAATTCCAGATCATATGCGGGATAGTTCTGCTCATGCTTCCTCAGTTGCCTAGATCCATAAGCGATGACTCTTCCATCTTGCATGAGCATGCACCCTAATCCAATACCCGAAGCGTCACAATAGACATCGAACGGCTTCCCCAGGTCCGGTTGAGCTAATACTAGGGTAGTGGTAAGATGCTTCTTCAGAGTTTGGAAAGCATCCTCGCAGCCTTGATCCCATTCAAATTTCTTTTCTTTCTTCAGCAGCTCAGTCGTGGGTTTCGCAATCTTGGAGAAATTTGGGAAGAAACGGCGATAGTAACCGGCCAATCCAAGAAAACTGCATGTATGGAATGTTGTTTTTGGTGTCTTTCAATTTAGTACATCCCAGAAAGGGCACTTGTTTCAACCAAAACTCGCATTTGGTAAACTTAGCATATAGCTGGTGTTCTATCAAACCCGGTTTTAATAACAAAACCAAGTGCTTATCATGTGTGCCCAGGAACAAGTTTCACACATATCGATAGTAAAGTAAATAACAGTATAACCAATGTCATTATTAAAGCATACCATTATTACATAAATAATTCTTTTTAAAGACTAACAACGACTCTCTCGTAGAATAACAGCGGAAAGCACCATAACACCATAGGCAATCGACCGGGGGCACGCTCGCCTAGTAGTAGTCTTTATCAATGTAGTCCATCTCTCCATCTTCTGAGCAGCAGTTTGATAGTACAACAATAAAGGGAAATAGCAAGGGTGAGCACATGCCGTACTCAGCAAGTGGGGGAAAATATGACATGCAGGCTTAATAGAAGAAAGGCTAACATAATGGTTCATTTGCATAAATGAGCACTACACCTAAGACCTTTTGAATAGCACTCCTATTTACTAAGTGAAAAGTTGTCCCAAGTTATCTCATCAAACCAACACTACAGGTTACATCGCCTGTAGCCAACCATGGGTTAAACCGCTCATAAAAACCATACTACAGGTTACACCACCTGTAGCAAATCATGGGTTAAACAGCCCATAAGAAACTACAGAACAGGTTACAGCGCCTATAGCAAACCCAGGGGTTACACCGCCCAAACCAAACTTGGCCACCCACCAAGTTCACCCATAAACAAGCCTCCTAAATGTGTGAGGATCTAGGCCGCTCATGACCGTAAGCACGACTGTTATAACAATTTGACACTCTGTAGAGGTTGCATAACTTTACTCACAGGTTGGTGATTTCATCACTATGCAGTGACTAGAGAGTCTCCATGTTGCCCAAATCACACTACCGTAAGTGTGAGGCCAAGAGATCACCACAAGATCGTTCAAAGAGCTTTCCAGCTTGCAAACAATCCATGCAAAGGTTTTACCACTGCGGAATTAAACCGTTCCTACAGAAGCTCCCTCTGGTGTTGTGGCTAGGAGTGAACCATCCATCGCCTGAGTCCGAGAGTAAACCGTCTCGTCCTCATCCCTCGACTGCCCGCAAAACTGGGAAGACATCTTGATACTCAACCAAGCCTACCCATATCAGACCTATGCTTTGCGTTGTTTTCCTGCTTGGCCGCTCCACAAACTACTCTTGTGATCCCAAGCATGTACCACCACAATCCCACAGTACTGTACCGAGTACACGTGCATACCCGCACCATCATCATCATCCTCCTGCTTGGATCACCTAGGTTCCATGTAGCTAAAAAGGATTACCTATCCCTCATGATCATTATGTTCAAGTGAGCCATTAGTCAAGATTAACATTTGACACTTCCAAACCCGACATAGCAAACTAAGCATCACGTACCCATTCTAACATACTACACCAGAACCCAGGCGACAAGGAATAATATAGAACATGATGATGACACATAGGATTCAACATTAACAAGCATGCATAGAGAATAGAGAGAAATGTAAAACATAGGTTCAATATGCGTCAAGGACACTTGCCTGGTTCCCTTTGCTGCTGCTCAAAGTCTTCAAGATGGAGATTCTGGAAATTCTCTAACTGCGGTTCATCTACTCAACGTTACATCGGAAACACAAGCATATAAATAAACTAAGAAACAACACACCACACAGTAACAAACAATAATGAAAACAAAACTATGAAATAGTACAAGTTGCTACGATCGTGTGAGTGCAAGAATCGCCTCAATCCGAGTTACGAGTAAAAAGTTATGAAGGTTTAAAGTTCTAGGTTTAAAATAATAAATTAGCAAAATATTATGAAACAGTACGAATAAATAATATTAAGCACTACGATCACTTTGGTGCAAGAATTTCTCAGTTCCGGGCTACGGTTGAAAAGTTACGGAGATTTGAAGTGTCAGGGGCTAAAACAGTAAAAACAGATAAGTTTAGGGGCCTAAAAGTAATTTTAGAAAAATATAAAGGCTAAACTGTAAAATGTAAGTGTACAATATATTTTATGAAAATTTTAGGGATCAAAATATAATTTCTAAAAAGTTTAGGGGCTAAATTGTAAAAAGGCAGGACTAAAATATAATTAATAAAATGTCTAGGGGTGCTTTTGTAAAATTATAGGACTAAAAATATAATTTAGGAAAATACTAGGGTCCTATTTGTAAAAATACAGTGCTAAAAATAATTAGAAATAAGATCAGGGGCCTAAATATAAATTTGGAAAGGTTCTGCCTAAAGAAACAGGGGCCAAAATCTTATTTAAACATAATACAGGGGCCTAATCATAAATCGGCATTTATGGGTAAATAAAATAATAAATAAATAAATAATAACAACAAAAATAATATAAATAATAAATAAAACTAATCCTGTGGACTAGGTCCACGGGGCTTGTGGACCGGGGATGACCTAGGAGGCCCACGGTCCACCATGGACCCGGCGTGGCGGCTTCATTGGAGCCACCCAGAGCTCCGCCTGAAAGGAGCTCCGGCGCGCGGGGTCGAGTGGGAGGGGTGCGGGAAATGTGGTGCAGGGGCGGAGGCTCAGCGGGGCGTCGCACGGGCACGGGGTGGCCGGAGCTCACGGCGGCGCTTGCGACGACGGGAGGCGACGGTGTGGCGGGGGGAGGGGGGGAGGAAAGGGGCGTAGGGGGCGGGTCCCGCCTTTTTATAGGGCGCGGTGCCATAGAACAGCGTGGCACGCATGCCGAGAGGCAGCGGCGGCGTGGGCGCGGCTAGGGTTCGGGGAGGGAGGCACGCGGGGCGGGCCGGGCGCAGGTGGGCTGAGCGCGCGCTGGGCCAGGTCGGGGAAAGAGAGGGAAGGGGAGGAAAGGAGAGTGGGCCGCGCGGCGGGGGGGGGGGGGGGTGGTGGAAGAAATCGGCCCAGGCCGAAGGAGAGAGGGAAAATAAAGGAAGGAGGAGGCTAGGCCGAGGGAGGGAATTCGGCCCAAGGCCAGAGGAGAGAGGGGGAAGGGGAGGGAACAAGCTAGGCCGGGCAGGCCGAAAGAGAGAGAGGGGGAAAGTTGGGACGCGGCTGGGGATTTGGCCCAAAGGCTAGCCTGGTCTCTTCTTCTCCTTTTTCTATTTTATTTCTCTCCCTATTTCCTAACTAAAGCAGAAGTCGATTTCTAGTCGCATTTTCAAATAGTTTTTTCACACAATAAAATCCTAATAAATCTAATGCAACAAAATAAAATTTTAAAATAACCTATCTTTGATTATTTTCTTTAGAAAATAATTATTTTTCTTAGAAAAATATTAATAACCTAATTAATTCTAGAAAATTTTAAAATATTCTAAATTTTGAAAAATCAGGGTGTTACATGTTCCCTTAACCTCTGTAACACGATGGAAAGATGCTCCGCATGTTCTTCTTCTGATTTAGAGTAGACTAGAATGTTATCAATAAACACCAGTACAAACTTGTCCAGTTCTGGCATGAATACCGAGTTCATTGGATACATGAAGTGTGTCGGTGCGTTTGTTAATCCAAAGGACATCACTAGATACTCGTAGAGTCTGTACCGAGTGGAGAATGCTATCTTGGGGATATCTTCAGCATGGATCCTAATTTGGTGATATCCTGATCATAAATCGATCTTGGAGAAAACTTTAGCTCCTATTAACTGATCAAAGAGAATGTCAATGCGAGGTAGTTGATACTTGTTCTTGATAGTCACGGCATTGAGGGGTCGGTAATCCACACATAGCCTCAAAGTCTCATCCTTCTTTTTCACGAATAACGCCGGACAACCCCAAGGTTAAGAACTTGGTCGGACAAATCCCTTATCCAGCAGCTCTTTCAACTGCTCCTTTAACTCAGCTAGTTCCTTGGGTGCCATTTTATATGGTCTCTTGGATATGGGCGCAGTGCCTGGCTGAAGCTCAATCTTGAATTCAACATCCCGATCGGGAGGGAGTCCCGGGAGATCATCCGGGAACACGTCAGGAAATTCACTAACCACCGAAATATTTTCTAGTTGTTCGGCTGCAGTGTGGTGGACTACGGGGGCATCCAGTCGGGGGTAATTTACTCAAAAGCTCACTCCGCCATGGGCGGGGGAGTTCAGGTGTATGGTATAGGTGTCTGTGTCTAGGCGGGCCTTTTGATACCTCATCCAAGGCATACCCAAAATCACATCAATGTTGCTTCCCTCAAGAACTATGCAATTCGCTAGATACACCCCTTCTGCTAGTGTTATAGGTATTTTCCTAACCTCATATTTGGCGGGAGTGTACCCATGTGCTAACCTAATGAGGTACCGTGACTTCATAAGGTGGTGGGGTAGTTGCCGGGTCTTAGCATAGGACACACTGATAAAATTGTGGGAAACCCCCGAATCAAATAGAACGAGAGTGGGGTGGTCTCGAATAGAGAACATACCAGCGAGGATGGGGCTGTTGTCCGGAATCTCCTCCAGAGTAGTATTATTCACCCGGCCTGTGCGGGCAGGTCCCCTGTTGTTGCGGTTGTTGTTATTCCTCGACGGGTTCTGACCAGTGCTTTTCTTGGGGTACGGGTCCTCGACGGGTTACGACCGCAGTTGTAACAGGGAAATGGTCCTGTCTGGGTGTTCTGCTGCTATGGTGGGCGATACCCACCTTGGCCCTGCTGCTGACGCTGTGTCTGGGGTCACTGTTGTGCTTGCTGGGGTGGACGTGGAAACGGTGCCGTTACGGGGGTGGAACGATACCTCTGTCCCGAAGGGTCCGTGTACATCATGCGATACTTCTACGGGGGTCCATTGGATAGCCCCATAGCACTAGCGGGCCTCTTCCGCTCTGCCATCACCTTACGATACCCATCTTCTATGACGATAGCATTGTTGATGAACTCAGCGAATGTGCCGCCCATGTTAAGGTTGAGGCGGTCCTGCAGCTCTGTGCTTAGCCCCTCCAAGAAACGGTCCTTATGTTTGGCCGGGGTGTCTACTTGTTCTGAGGCATATAGTGCCAAACGGTTGAACTCCTCGCAGTATTCTTCAACGCAGCGGTTGCCTTGTTTCAATGCCGAGAACTCTCGTGCCTTCCTGCGGATGAGCCCTGCAAGAATATAGTGGGCCCGGAACACCATCTTGAAGTCATCCCAAGCAATTTGCTGGTCCGCACCAACAGAGATGACATGGTTAGCCCACCATGCCCCAGCTGCGCCATGCAGCTGCTGTGCCGCAAGTCTTCTGCACAAGCATGCAGTTGAGGATCCCAAACTTGGACTCGAGCATGCGAAGAAAATTTTCAGCTTCCATGGGCTCTGTGGTGGAGCTGAACGTAGGTGGCTTGGTGGCGAGGAAGTTGGCATAGGTGCTGCTTTGGGGTGCGCCGTCATTGTTGCCCCTTGCATTCCTGTTTGCCGCGTTTTGTTGCGCCAACTCCCGCATAAATTCCGCTTGTTGCTGCTGGTTTTCCATCACGGTGGCGAAGAACCGTGCCATCATCTGCATGAGGTTGCGTGGGGGTGGTGGAGTCCCCTGCCGAGTGTTATCATCTCTAGCCCTGGAGCCCTCGGGTTGTTCGCCGTGAAGCTCGTTGTTGTTACGAGTGCGAGCCATTCTGAAATTCAAGCATTAGGGTACCATTAGTTTCTTATCCAATAAAATCATGAGAGAACACAAATTCAAGGGCAAGTAGGATGCTCCAAATGTGGGAAAGTGCAGTTCAGCAAGGAAAACTAATATACTGGTGGTGATTACTTATCCAAGAAATTTGCACATCGAAAAGTAGTCTTGTCCAAAAAATTTTCAGAGTGCGTTCAGTTCTGCCCTCTCGGTACAACAGTCACTAAACAGGGTTTTTGAGCTAACTTATGTACATAATTTGGAAAACCACTAAACATCAATGTTTTAGACAATTCCAACACCTTTTCAACGAGTACTTACTCAGCTTCATCTAATAAGCGGCTCAGGGGTTATGAATTTTATAAGTTGCAAGTCAGAATCTGAAATCTGCTGAGGACAGCACTGTTTTTGGTCTGAAAAAGGGTCCGAAAACCAGGTTTCGTTCCATTTAGCCCTAGAAGTAATGTATCAGCTTTATGGATAATTTTAGCACCTTTCTAACGCATACTTGCACACTTCTAATAAATTCTTAGAACTCAAGATATAGGATTTACAAGTTGCTATTGTCTGCTGAACTATTTCTGGGGACAGAATACTGTTTCTCTGAAAATGGGCTTATAACCTTGTCTTCGATGCTTCAAAACGGAATAGTCACAATACCAAAGTTGTATAATTTTTCACAACCTTTCCAGAAAGTGCTCATACAGCCCAAGAGGCGATCTAAACATCGAGTTATAAATTTTACAAGATAGGTCATAATCTGAATTTCAGATTGATATCAAATCGACGCGCTGGCTCGGATGGACCAAAAATGGTATTGTCTGGTAATCTTTAAAATAAATTTTCTTGCTGGATGTATAGAGAGTTCGTTCATAATTTCAATAAGTATTTATTTGCATGATTTCGGTTTTTTTGAGTGGACAAATATAGATTTTTATGTGAATGACATGCTAGCTGAAATTTCAGGTTTGCATAATGACTTGATGCTTCAACATTTACATGAATGCATATGCTTTTTGGCCTACAAGTCCTCAGAAAATAAAATTTGGCCGTAAATATGACCATACGTATAGTCGCTGGCAGACGATCTCTCAAGTTAGTCGTATGCTACACGTTTCTTACACGTTTCGTGGTTAGCATGCCTGCAGAAGATTCATTTCAGAAACAATACATCAAATAGAAAGGAAACGAGTCGAAAATAATCCCTTATTATTGTCCTAGGGTAGGAGACTGATGTTTTCTGCAATCAGCCCTCATTCACACCTTTGTGCTAGCTTCTCATGTTACTGTCCACAGGGCGGGACACATATCTTCGTTGACGAGGCCGTAGATGCAGATATTTAAACAAACAACCTCCTACAGTTAGCTTTGCCACCTAAATCATAACTAATAATAACCTAATGGGCACGTCCTCACATGTTCGTTACGGGGTTTTCAAAATTATGTTTTTGAATGTTGCACTATTCCCGAGATAGCTCTAATACCACACTATAACAGAACTGCCTTACCACGGAGACGGCCCTATTCCAGGATCTTTCTCGGGTGACGACATGCGCTGTGACGCCCAATAGTATAACACATGACAGAAGAATATAGTTGCAACAAGAACATAGGTGGAGTATAGAGTTTTACATAAATCCGAATTTAAATTACAAACCAGAGTTTTAAAAGTGCGGAAGCGAACTAATTCAACAGTACTAAAGAGTTTTGACGAAAGTAAGATACAACGCCCTCTCAGGGCGATACACAGAAATGGAAGCCGGCCGTGATCGGTGTCAGGCCCTTGACACCGTGCCAGCGCACACAACCCTATTCCTCGTCATCATTGGTGCAAAGCTCCCATTCAATATTCTAGCAGTCAGGACGCTGGCCTTCCCAGTAGAACCTCCCACCGCAGTGGCAGTCTCCACCCTGGTCATCTGAAATCCATATAGAGCTACGGCCTGAGTAACTAATTTACTCAGCAAGACTGACCCGTCAAAATGCCCAACTACAGCCGACGCCTAAACATGCAAAGGCTATAGGTAGGGTTTATGTTGCACAAAAAGCCGGCCTAAGAGTGGATCCTTATTTCTAAGTTTTAGCATCAAGTTAAGTTAACATGCAGAATAATAAATTTAGTTTGCACTAAAACTGCAGCAATCATGGTTGTAATACAATTAAAACAATTCCATACAGCAGTATTGAACTCATCCATCATATTAAAAGCTTCCGACACTGTTCCGACGGAGTTATTACGTGGTACTCGTTACTGTGAGGGACAGCGACTCGAATCAATTTACTTCCTGCAGGAGCAACCTGCTTGCACGATCCATACGCGCTTCCTGGAAGCCGCGTGGAGCAACTTTTCACTTACGGTACCACAGGGTCTTCCGAGCCTGGCTCCCCCGAGAAGGGTCCCCCACGTGATGCGTCCTGTACTGCAATCCGTAGGTAGATTCCTCCCTCCTCTCATGTTCAGTTCCACCTTAAGAAGTAGGGTATCTTCCGACCAAGCGGTATTCGTAACTACATCAGTTTACTGGGCCCATAACTCCAGCATGCAAATAGTATGTTCAAACTTAATCCCATGGGCCGGACACGAGGCGTAGCCTTATGTGACTCAGACGGGACTACCTCCTTGAACACAAACTGTCATTTCCTTTCCACCTAGTTGCCCATACGGTCTTTATTATTATCCCATCCAAACTTTCCTTCATCCGACATCATTCCCAGTGATGATATCTCTTGATCTACGAGTGGTATCCATACCACTCGACGAATAGTCGTCCTAAATTAAGCAGAGCAACTACCGTCCTGAGGCTATCATCAGGTAAAGGGAACCTACTGCAATTCTAGTTTTTCAAACAACTCCTGTAAATCTAATACAGAGACAAGCCTACATTCCTAACTAGTGATAAATTAAAAAGGTTAAAACTTGGTGGGATGCACCGGGACTTGCCTTGGTTTTGCTCCTGGTCAGCTGAAGCACCACCCGGTCCTTCTGGCTCCTGCTCCTGTCCTGCCCTCACATGGTTCACCTCGTGATCTACGTGATGTAGATGATGCGATGCATGAGGATAAGGTTCGATTTCATGGCACTTCCTCAACAATTACATTAATACAATGATATTGCATGCAGAAATGTACAGGGTGTCGTTCGTTAAAATGCTACCCAACCTCTATAGAGTTTACGGAATTATCAAACTTTAGAAGAAAATACTATTTTAGCATGGTTCTAGAGGTCACTTGCATGTAGGCAATTTATAGTAATTAAAACATGCCAGGGGTGAATTATTGGCCAATTTGTACTTACATGCAATGAGCCATAAATTTCAAATAAATTAATCGAGGCAAAAGGTTAATTAATTAATTATGACAAATATACAGGGAATGGTGAGGTGTGACTTTGCAGGGACATCCAATATGTCAAAACATGAATTTACACCAAGTCTCAAGAATTTACCAGACACATATATTTATAAATACATTTATTAGCTTTTTTGCCATTTCTTTCAGTGCTGGTAAAAATAGTGACATGCCGGGGAATTTAATATCTTTATTAAATAGTACATGTCCAGAGAAGATCTACAAAATTTATCTTGCCCCTAAATTCGTCGTAAATATTTTATTATCTATTTTTGAAGTTTAATCGAATTCCTAGAATAAAACTAAATAAAAATCGGCTTTTTCTGGTTCTCTGGGCCAGATCAGCCGCCCGACCCAGCGGATGCGCGCGAGGGGGAATGGCCCCGGGCCCTATCTAGCCCGAGCACGGGTTGGGCCCGAAGGCCACTTTGGCCCACAGCCGAATGACGCAGAGGCCAGCTCGGCCAGGTCGCGTCGAGCGTGGTGGCGCTTGGGCACACACGGTGGCGTGGGCGCGGCGGCCGGCCTGAGTGGTGGCGGGACCCACATTGGTGCAGCGACGATTCAGCGAGCAAGGGCGAAGGCGCGGCGCGGGGGGGGGGGGGGGGGGGTGGGGGGGAGTGCAAGGTGGCTTACCAACTTGGCTGGCGACAAGCGGTGGCGGCGACGGCGGTCGGCAACGGCGTCCCAGTGCGGGATCTGCATGGAAGGAGGCCGGGTGAGTACCGGAAGGCTCGAGGGGTCGAGGGTGACATGCATATGGGAGGAATTGGTCCGAGGCTCACCGGAGGGCTTGTGCGATGTGGCGGAGCGGCGGTTGGCAGCGGCGGCGGAAATGTCGGTTTCTGGTGGCTCGGTGGAGACGGGTCGGGGCGGCTTCGCGAGGAGGCCGCGGGCGTCAGGGCGGAGCTCCGGAGGTCTTCGGCCGGAACGGGGAGGCGGCGTAGCAGCGGCGGCGTGAAGCTCAGCCATGAGCTGCCATGGCGGGTGGTTACCGGGCGCGCGAGAGAGAGAGGGAGAGCGGGAGAGAGAGGGAAATGGGTGGCGTTCGGACGAGGAAAGGGCGACAAACGGGATGTCCAAAGCCCAGGTGAGAGCGTCGATCCGCGGCTTCGGCCGTTGGCCGTACGCCGGCGGCCACGCGGTGTCGCGCGAGCGAGGCGAGCGCGTGGCGCGCGGGTGTGTTTCTTCACTGCGGCTGTCAGGCCGGTCCCACGGGGAGTTTGGTTTTATTCATTCATTTCAATTTCCTCTAAACCACTGATGCTTAATATTTTTATGAGATTTAATAGAGAACCGACCAAGGTAAACTAAAAATATGGGCAAACTCACCACATTGAGTAGATAATTAACAAAATAAGTTTGGGTCAGAGATTATTTTAAAATTAAATGGCGACTTTGGGTCAGAGATAATTAACAAAATAAGTATGGGCAAACTCACCACACTGAGGGGCTGTTTTTGAGACTTTGGGCATTTTTTGGGGGCATCAAACAGGGGTATAAAATTCTAAGAAAATTCTCAAAATTCTATCTTACCATCCTCTAGAATTTATATTTTTGGCAGTGGTGGTTTATGTTGAAACATTTGGAGTTTTAGTTCAAATGCTATTTAAATTTTGCTCAAATTTCATTCAAATTGAATTCAAAGTGAGTTCAAATTGTTAGTGTGAGTTTCTAAACATGCCAAGGCTGTGACTAATGTACTTTCCAGGACCCCATGACACCAGAGGTCTCACAGATGAGGCAGCCAGGCTCCGAAGGGAGGTTGAGAGGAAGCTCCAGTCGGGCAACAGCATCACCATAAGCAATAAGGACGACGCCGATGGTGCTTTTGCAGCGCTCGCTCTGTTGTTTTGTGCTGGGGCTGCTCTTGGTTCGTTTGTTAATAAATAGATTATAGATCTCTATATGCCGCTTCTGGTCCTGGGCTTCCATACATCCAGGCATGAGACAGACATAGTTATTGGTCGATAGGATGTGATATTTCAGTATCTTTACCGGTATTTCAAAATTTTCAATATTTGTTGAATGTGGGTAATTGTTCCAATTCTACATTATGACTACGTCTTTACTACTATCGCAACAATTAAAAAAAACTCAACTTGCGGGATAAGACAATTCTTGGATATTTTTGCGAAGAAGACCTTCTTACGCAGGTCGGTTTTCTGAACCCTTGCCCCACCCAGGGCTGGAGCTGAGATTTTGGGGGGGCGGGGCCAAGAAAAATATTGGGGCCCTATGTGTATAAATGTTTTTACCTACTCTATATACATAGAATTAGTTAATCAATTTTTAATTATAAAAATATATCGTTAAAGCATTAGAATTAGACCTAAAAATTAGATATGGCCATTTGTATACAATATACATACTTTCGAGAAATATGGACATGGAAATCAATGATGCAAGGATGATACGTTAACTCACATGAGCGCGCTGGCAATTCAAACAAGGGATCTGCATTGGAGTTTGTGACTATGATGGTAGTATGATTTCTATAATTCTACGAATGTTATAGAGGTGGTGGTGTTATAACAATGGGCAATATGAACTCATATAGGCTTTGTTTCTTATTCTTGCCTCGAAGGCATGGACTTGGACTGACGTTATGGACTTGTGTTGAACAATGGGTCTGAAGCCTGCTAGAAGCTATATACATATATGGTATGGAGAGGGGCCCTTAGGATCTGGGGGCCCAGGGCCGCCGCTCTAGTTGTCTCCCTCCAAATCCGGCCCTAGCCCCACCCTTACAAAGTGACACTGATGGCCCATGTGAAACGACCATAACCTGCGCGGACCTTAGATAGACACTTTGATATGGTGATAAGCGAGGAGATTTTTTTATCCTAACCCATAAATTTGCTCCCATTGAAAGTTGAATCCGAGACTTTGGAGATGCAAATAGGCCACCTCAACCACTAGGCTGAAGGAGCGTTCGCAACTATCGCAACATACAAATTGACTCATTGCAACATACTTGTTGCAACAATAAATTAAAAACAAAAAGAAAAAATCCATGCAACATTCATCATTACTTATTCCAACATACCAAAAAGAAATGTTGCAGCATGTATGGAAAACATTGACTGGCAGGTACTAAAAAGTCCGCCAACTGAAAATTAGTCTCTCCCTTATAGTTTGCAGTGCTCGGTCTCTTGTTTTCGGTGCATGGCTGCTCTTAATTCGTTTGTTGATAAATAAATAATATTAAATCTCTATATGTATATCCTGGGCTTCCATATATCGGAGCACGAAACAGACTCATTTGGTTGACATGTAGGATGAAATAATGTTTTATATAACTATTACAGGAGTTATATGCTATTTTTGTTTACTTCTACACGGAAATATGCATAAATTTTATATTTACACTATTTGTCAAAAGATATTGATTGTAGAAAGAGAAAGGAGAAACTACCGGTAGTAGAGAGGAGTTTCCTGGATTAATGAGGCGAGTAAAAAATTGAAACTCCATGACAATCAGCAGACAGTACCCGCTACCCGGTAAAAAAAAATCAGCAGTCAGTTGTGGATGTAGAAAATTTAAGCAGGGTGTGCATCATTAAGTGCACTGAAGTGCGATCATACTTATTTAACCCATGTGCAAAGAAAATCCTCACCAATTCAATTTTTGAAAAAAAAATTGAGTGTGCCTAGGCACTGCCACTGTTGGGAGAGACGCAAGAGTATTTTAGACATGCTCGAGTATTTTGTGTCTTCTAGCAAGAGAATATATGATTCAATTGGGAAGAAAATCCTCACCAATTCAATTTTTGAAAAAAAAAATTGAGTGTGCCTAGGCACTGCCACTGTTGGGAGAGACGCAAGAGTATTTTAGACATGCTCGAGTATTTTGTGTCTTCTGGCAAGAGAATATATGATTCAATTCACCAAATCTGTAGTTTTGTGATACTTTTGTCAAAGAGCATCAGTTTTGTGAAATTTTCTCTTATAATTTCTAGAAGCAATATTTTAACAAGCGAGGGGGTCCCAAAAGAAACATTGACTTATGTTTCTCCCCAAATCTATACGAATTGCACTACTACAAAACATGTCATTAGCAGTGGTTCAAAATAGGTCATCATCAGTGATTTTTGAACCGCTGCTGATTAATAGTTGTTGATTAACACCTGAACCACTGATAAGAACCGCTGTTGTTAATGGGACTATCAGCAATGGTTCTTGTTTTGAACTACTTCTGATAATGGGACTATCAACAGTGGTTCTTGTTATGAACCGTTGTTGATAATTAGACAAGAGCTAAAAAAAAGCTCATAAATATGCATTATTGTTCACTAATGCACTTATATATGTAGATTTGCTCCATTTAATCATGTTAAGATTGACATCAAACCCAATCTAATATATTCAAATCAGAGGAAATAACTTATACATAAATATCCAACCCAGTCATACAACTATACATTGTAGATACACAAGTAGAAGCAAAAATAAAGCTAGTCTGTTGTACACAATGGCATGGATAGATGCACTATGAACTTCCTACTTAGATTGAGATATACCAGCTACAGCTTATAGTCATGTTTGAGATGTAACTTCTGCAAAGATTTGCAACCTGAAGCTTCGACTTAAAACTCCAACACTGAACTCCAATGGCTATCTGCTTGTTTTCTAAAAGAAAAATGAGTGATTCACTCTACTACTTACATATTTTTTAGTGCATTGTTCGAGATCAGTAGCCCAGCACAAAGGAATAGGACCTTTTTATTGACTAAAGAGAAAATAGCCTAGAGTATTATGCTAAAAGAAAGAGGGCACAAAAAGTAATAACTTGCTGAAAGCATGCTGATCTTGACATGCAACATACCAAGCTGAGGTCCCGCTCAAGATTGTTGAGCTCATACGTGCGTGAACCAGAAACCCTCACAAAAATGGCCTAAACCCTCATGAAAATTACCGTGTGTCAACCGTCACGCAAAATCACACATGATATTGACGCTAGAGAAATCCATTTTTCATGAGGGTTGACCGTCAGGAAACATTTTTGTGGCGGTAATTCCCGGCGGTCACCATCACGAAAAATTGGGTGTTGCCAGATTTACACTAACAATGTCCAGGACGGTCGGCCTACATGATAATGCAATTTCGTGGGGGGTCTCGACCGCCAGGAAAATGCTTTGGCCAGCAGTCTTGTGTATATTATATTACCATAATTATTTGCACATTTGCTCATGCATTAGAGACAACAGATGTTCCAAATTACAGTTCTTTTGCACATTACACATGTATTCAGTCTTTTGAATGTTCATAAGCCAGGTTACAAAATTTTGCTACGTTTGCTATGGTAAAAATCAGCAATGTACAGAAATCTGTGTAAAGAACTAAAGATAATGACGAACAACAGAGAAGAAATTCGCTAGATGTCCTCAGTTTGTAGAGCAGTATCATTCTTTCAACATACATGCATTTCATCAAGCGCCTAGTGAGCTGAAGAGGTTGAGCAAAGAAGAAGAAGAAAAGGGAACATACACGTCAGTTAGATCCAGCCCCAAGTGCTCCTGCACGGTGGGGTGCTACTGCTTGTGCTCGCACGGCACGTGGTATCGTTGTCGAGCGCTCCTGCATGGTGGGCTGCTGCTACTTGTGCTCGACGGCCAGCGCACGGCGCGTGGTGTCGTCGTTGACTCTTGAACCCTCCTGCATGGCATCGACGGCGGACTTGAAGAGCTACTCTGGACACGTCGTCGTCGATGAGGCCTTGAGCTTGCCATCGCCGAGCAAACTCGTTGGCGAGCCACAAGCACAAAGGGAGAGGAAGAGAGCTGCAGGATGGAGAATGGAAAGGAGAGAGAGAGAGAAGGCAGACAGTTTTGGCGGGTGTGTGGGAGCAGAGATAAGGTGCATTTTTTTTATTCTATTCTTTTAAGCAACGGTTCAACAACTAAACCGTTGTTGAAAAATATTTATCAGCAGCGGTTTGCTAATTTGAATCATTGCTAAAAGTTTTGAACATTATTAGCAGCGGTTCTATAATTGAACCATTGTTGATAGTCGGCTTCAACAGCAGTTCTTCACATGTTCAATGATTGATCGGGCCCGATATAACTTTTCTGTAACTGTTTGGAAGGAACCGCTGCTGATAGGACGCTGTTTATGACCCTTTTTGTTGTAGTGTTGAATTGTTACTAAAAATATGTGAACACTTGTATTTGATACAGATTTATCTTTACAGCAATACACTTTGAGCTACGTGTTCTTAATTGGAAAGGTTAACGTTGGTCTCTTCCTCTTACATCATCAACGGGACCATGAGTGCCTGATATGCATGTCACCAGCTGAACTACTCGAAATGTCCCCCTTGCCCTTGTATGGCTATCCAGCCATCCATTTATATCACATTTATCATCTTCTAAGCCTTTGTCGAAAAAAAAGAGATCTTCTAATCCTGAACCATTTGTGCAACGAGTCGTGATCAGTATCAGTCGTACATTCTGTGCGCCGCGCCCGCGCATATATGAGCTAGTTTGAGGAAAAGAATATAAAATAATATAAGGAAAATTATATAATAAAGGAAAAGAGTATAAACTAATTAAATCCCGTGCACGAGAAGTCATAGACTTGAGCAGCAAGACTGCAATTGTTTAACCGATAGATTCTAAAATGGATAGATATATGACATAACCTGTTGTGCACGCATGCAGATCCTGGACGCCTATAAATGGATCTCAGCACTTAGGTCAATATGTGTGCACACCGATCCACATCCCGATTATTTATAAAACTATATATATAATAATAACTGCATCTCTCCGGTGAGCTCGTCCAAGAAGAGATAAGAGCACTGGCGGCAGCGGCGGCGGCCCGCGTGAAGGCGTGGCTGGTAGCGTTCCCGCAGCCGTCCCATGAGTTCCTCCTCTTTGTCGGCGGCAGTGTACTGTTATACCATTTCGTCTATGGCGGGATGCTGGCCTGCGAAGGAGCCTTGGAAGATAGCACGGAGAAGAAGCTCCGCAGGGAGAAATACATCCAGGAGGCCTTGGAGGCTCGGGCGCGCCAACGCCGTCCACAGTGAAGATATCTAAGGGCTGATCGCATCGCAGGTCACCACTGCTGTGATCGTTAGCATAGGTTGTTTCCATTGTATGCGTGTAACAGAATCGATATATTTTGTTATTGGTGGGCTCTTAATTTTGACTGAATCAAGCTGGATCCATATCTTGAACATGGAAAGTTTCTTTATTCTTGTGAATGATCAAGCAAGAATGCAGAGGACCCCGATCCGAACGCGGCGGGATGACAAAAAACATATAGGATGGAGATGCGGGGTATCGATCCCCGTACCTCTCGCATGCTAAGCGAGCGCTCTACCATCTGAGCTACATCCCCGCCGATGTAGATGCTATTTTGTTTGAGTTAATTGTTCTTACACGCCGATTAAGCAATTCATGAATCTAGAGTGCCCTCCCAATAAGTGGTTCCTTGGAGAAGATCGATGTCCATCAGGTTGCAGCCATCCGAGATACACAGCGGAAGTGGCAAGCACTAGCTATAGCGTTCGCGTGGCATCCTCTGCCAAACGGAACTACATAAGGGCCTCCACATGTTTGACGGTGACAGGAGGTATAGACGGGGAAGAGACGAGGACGAACCAAGGCGAGGCAGCGAAGACGAAGCCGAGTTCTCATTCTGTTCGATGGTTCTCCGCTGGTGCTTGCTCTAGCGATCCCCTCTCACAATTGATTGGTCGCAGATGTCAACTCCTTCTATATGGGGGAAATGTTTAGCGCAGATGCCAACTCCAACTGAGGGGATCAAAAAAAGAAGGAGAAGGAACGAGGGGAAAAATAAAAGTAACCAACAAACAAAACAAAAATGTGGAGATGCGGGGTATCGATCCCCGTACCTCTCGCATGCTAAGCGAGCGCTCTACCATCTGAGCTACATCCCCATCGATAATAACTGAACTTGTTTCTATCATCTCACTGAGATGATCGTTACAGGTTTAGTTTCAGACCGCTTAGCAAGGTGCCGGGCGTCGCGGTTGAATCTCACGAAGACGAATCGCGAGGGAGGAGAAGTTGCACTGCAGCCATGTGTTCGCACACGCAACACCA
Source organism: Eleusine indica (assembly GCA_030378355.1). Classification (NCBI taxonomy): domain Eukaryota; kingdom Viridiplantae; phylum Streptophyta; class Magnoliopsida; order Poales; family Poaceae; genus Eleusine; species Eleusine indica. The sequence continues at coordinate 19,817,982 of CM059502.1, forward strand.
TGGTCTCACCCCCTCTCTGCAGATCGAGATCTAAATGGAAAAAATAGGGAGCTGAGGCGAGGAATTAAATTATTGATGGTGATTTGGAGGACTAATTATAAATTAATCTGCGAGCTCGTTCTGTTCTAGTTCGTGTGTGCTCGACTGCTCGTATTGTCCACGGATTAGACCTTGTGATGGGGTGGCTGTTGGATCGGTTTCTCTCAGTATCACAAGTAATCATCTCGGCGTGCCATGCTTATCTAGTCCTGCACTCGATTGGTGCAGAAGAAGTCGGTCAGCAAAAACACTGCAACCTTTGCATCTCTTCTGACAATTAACACGTTTAAACTGTTGTAAGATCCAGCAGGTCGAAGGAGTTCGAGGTCGATACTCCACACAGATATAATAAGCAACCAGTAATGTTCTAAGATGATGTGTCACGTTTTCCGACATCATTTCCTACTTACTAAAAGGATCGGCTTGTCAGATTTTATTAATCTCCATGACACTAGAAAGAGACCCGGTGCTCAAATCATCAGCCTTGTTTCAAACATAATGAACCATATACCACAGCAGACAATCTGACCATACAAGTACATACAGGGTGCGCGCACGCACGGGCACAGCGCCTATCTGAACGTGGCGGCATGCTACTACTAACTACATTTTGAAGAAATGCGTTCAGATATTCAGGGCACTGCACCCGCGTCCGTGCATAAAACCAGGCACTGTTGCCTCGAATTATCATCTCACTTGCCGGGGACGAAGTTGGTGGCGTACGCCCAGGCATTGTTGTTGACGGGGTCGGCGATGTGGTCAGCCAGGTTCTCCAGGGGGCCCTTGCCGGTGACGATGGCCTGGACGAAGAACCCGAACATGGAGAACATGGCGAGGCGGCCGTTCTTGATCTCCTTCACCTTCAGTTCAGCAAACTTCTCGGGGTCGTCGGCGAGACCCAGCGGGTCGAAGCTCCCGCCCGGGTACAACGGGTCGACCACCTCGCCGAGCGGCCCGCCGGCCACTCTGTATCCCTCCACGGCGCCCATCAAGACAACCTGATTGATCGAAGATGCAAATTTTCCCATCACGCATTGCAAGATCTGAGGATAATAATTAAGCAGCTGCGATTGATTTGTTGGTACCTGGCATGCCCAGATGGCGAGGATGCTCTGCGCGTGCACCAGGCTCGGGTTGCCGAGGTAGTCCAAGCCGCCCTCGCTGAAGATCTGGGCACCGGCCTTGAACCACACAGCCTCGCCAAACTTGACGCCGTTGCGGGCGAGGAGCTCCGGGAACACGCAGCCGAGCGCGCCGAGCATGGCCCACCGGCAGTGGATCACCTCCAGCTCCCTGTTCTTGGCGAACGTCTCGGGGTCGGCCGACAGACCGGCGGTGTCCCAGCCGTAGTCCCCGGGAAACTCGCCGGTCAGGTAGGACGGCGGCTCGCCGGACAGCGGGCCAAGGTAGAGGACGCGGTCAGGGCCGTACCACGGGCTTCCAGATGAGGCGGCGGGCTTGGCCTTGGCGGCCGTCTTCCGCATCGTGACACGGCCCTCGCCGAACACGCTGGAGGGAGCAATCTTGGCAACCTTGCCGGCGAGAACCCCGGAGGATAGGGACATGGTGGACGATGCCATTGATGAGCTCCAAGAAGTTGTGCTACTGCCTTAGAGCTGGTGAGTTGTTGATGGCTGTAGTGCAGAATCAGGGAGGTGGAGTGGAGTTTAAATAATGGCGGGAAATGCTGAGAGTCTTACCCACTCAGCCGTGACATGGATGGGCATATATCCTCTGCGCTCTCTGATTGGATAGCCCGTTCCCTCTAGCTAGCTTGCCGCTGTACGTGCACTTTGCTGACCTGTAAAGTGGACATCAGGGAACGAGAAATAATAATAATAATAATTTAATAATGGAGGCTCAGGAATTTGGCACGCCAATAAGAGGGCGACGAGTGGAATGGCTATCTCTCGCTATTACTGGATAGAGTGGCACCAATAACTTGAGTGCCAAGCAGATCTTAGCATATCTCAGACTCTCACACTCACGCATGATCAATTTTCGTGGTTACTCCCTCGGGAGTCTTTTTTATTGACATTCAGACATCACACTTAGTTCAAGTTTAGTTCAAAACCGATGTGCAGACGAAAATAATAAAAGTCCGGAGGCAGTAAATGAATGACGGTTTTATTTCTGAAGGAATTCAGTAATGGGTTACAAGAACGTAATGACAATGACACGATCACTAAAAGAGCTCACGCAAAGAGGAGGGCAACCTTATTAGTCGAGAGGAAAATGATGATAAAACTAGCCATTGTAGTGTTTATTTATTGTAATTTGCATTCGGCAAGGACCTTGTCTCCAGACAGCTAATCTTCATCCCCTGGACATAGTGTTCATGTACAAGAACACCCTTTTTTTTTTAAGGAGAAGTCTATAGGTACCAAGCTTGTCATTACGAAACAACTATGAGAAATCTCCGCACATGTCCATGTGCCCAAGCCATTTTCCTTCACACACATCCAAGCCCACGAACGGCTAAATCAACCTCAACGAGATTCAAATCAGAGCAACCTCTACCCAGGGTTCGAGCCTGGAGAAGGATGACAACGTAAACGAGGGTCTTTCTTCTACAGCAGAGTCGGACATCGGCGAATCGAGTTTAGCTTCGACTATGTCAAGACCTACGCCTATAACCGATACAGGAGACATCCAAATCAAATTGAGACACTACTACAATCGCGCACTATAGTAGCGGGCTAAAAGGGGCCTCAGTGACGAACAACAAAATTGTCATTGAATGTTTGTCACAACTTACTTACAAACTTAGTAGCGGTTCAGAGGCCGTTACTGTCCTATGTAGTACTTAAGTTAAAAAAGACGTCAGCAGCGGTTTAAGGACCATCGCCGACGCCCTCATATACTACAAAATAAAAGGGCGGGTCCTAGATAGGGTCCCAGCACTAGCTGGGACCCGCCCTAGACGAGCCACCGCCAGCGCTCACGTGTCGCCGCCCTAGACCCACCCGTCAGTCCATCCGCCCGTCTTCGTCCACCCGTCCGCCGCGCCCGTTCATCCGTCTGTCGCGCCGCGTCATGCCACACCCACCGCCAGAGCCGACGGAGGAGGAGGGGGAGCCGCCGGAGCCCGCGCGAGGAGGGCGCAACCGTCGTTGCCTCGGGGGTCGATCTGGCGGCAAGCATCGCCAGATCCACCCATCCCACGGAGGAGGAGAGGGGGGGGGGGGGCAACACGGCGATGCCGTGTTCGCCAGGACGACGGCGCGCCAGCACCAGGTGCGCTAGACATTCTGTGTGTGTCCCTAATGACTCCGATGCTTCATCATCTTCGGCATCTCATGAGGAAGAGGAGGTGGAGGAGAGGAGGAGGTGGAGGCCGGAGGCAGAGGAGATAGCTGTGGCGCGGGAGAAATTGACACTGCCGCGCCGCACCGCCCCCTTTTTATAGAACGTTGCGGTCGGTAGTAACGGGCCTGTTTGTCAAGCTCGCAGCTAAATAGCCTTTAGATCTTAGTTGCGGGTGTGACAAAAACCGCAACTGTGTTCTTCAGTTTAGTAGCGGGCTCTTTGGTACGTAGTTACCAACGTGTTATGCCTGCAACTATGTTCGTAATTGTGACACCCTAGAGTCACGAACTTCCAAAGCCAACACCTTAGCATCTTTCAACACAAGCATGAGCATGTAGGACCAAAAATTTGAACTGAAATTTGAGCCAAATTCAAATCAAATTCGAGCAAATTTGAATGTCATTTGAACTATAAGTCTAAAGTTTTCCACATGGCCCACACCCAACAAAAATATATGTCATAGAGGGGAACAAATTAGATTTTTGAGCAATTTCTTAGAATTTTATCCCTTAATTTAGGGGCCCAAATAAATGCCTAAAAGATCCAAAACTACCCCTCATTGAAACTTTCTCATTCAAATTAAGTAAAAACCATTGAGTACGATCATTTTTGTAAAATAGAGTACATCACGGTGAATACGCATATATTTTTAGATTTTCCATGGGATTCATATTTTTAAATCTATGAAATTATTGAGCCAATGCTGTTTCGAAAACCAACGAAAAAGAAAAGGGGAGCGGGTCCCACGTGTCAGCCACCACCCTCTCTTCCTCCTCCCGCGCGGGCCCGGGCGCCCGGCGCCTCGCCGCCACGTGGCAGCCGTACGCCGGCGGTCGGCCTCACCCGGTCGGGCCGACCACCCCAAACCCGAGGCCGCACCCCATTTCAATTTCCTCCCTTCCCATTTCGGCCCCTGCGCCTCTCTTTTTCCTCACCAAAACCAGCCGCCGCCGCCACCATTGCCATCGGCCAGAGCTTGCCGTGCCGCCGCTTCAGTCCGTTTCGGTGCGAATCTACCGGCTCATCGGCTTCGCCTCGGCCTCCTCCCCCGATTCCACCCCTCGCCGGCCACCGTGACGTCTCCATTTGCCCGCAAGAAATCGAGGTCTGACGACCCCTTCTCCACCTCCGCCGCTCGCCGCCGGCCACTCCGATGAGCTCCATCTCCCGCCGACCCCGCTCCTCGAGTTCCTCTTCTCGCTCGCTTCCCGGTGGTCTGGCTCCCTTCGCGCGCGGTCACCGTGGACCCCGCTCCGACAGCGGCGCCGGCGGTGCCCCACCGCGGGCCACACGGCCCCCAATCCGGTGCGGCTGCGCCCGGATCTGACCCTTTCGCGCCGCGGCCCCCCGTGTGGCCCGGATCTGATTGGCCGGGGCAATTTATGTTTTTCCTTTTGTTTATTAATCCCAGAAATTACTAGTAAATTTGTAAAATACATAACTAATTCACTACTAGGGATTTTTTAGCAAACTAAATTTCTCTGAATTCCTCTAGACACATACTACTGTAGAAAAATGCTAAACAACGTTGCATATTAATAGTATTATCAGGATTAAAATAAATCTTAGGAAAACACTTATAAATTCATAACTAATTATAGGGAGCTGATAAAATCTTGAAACTTGGCCATCAATTATGTTTTTCAGTTTCTAGTCTTCCCGAAAAATGTCTTGGGGTGAGTCTCTCTATTTTAGTCATAATTAAAACTAATACTTTTTTTCCATATTTTAATTATTTAAAATTATTGGCTCATTGCATGTAGGCCCTTTTTCCCGATATTTAGCCTCGGGACGGTAGTCGCTCTGCTTAATTTAGGACGACCATTCACCGAGTGGTATGGAGACCACTCGTATACAGGAAATGTTACCACTGGGGAATGATGTCGGACGAAGGAAAGTGTGGATGGAATCATACTAAAGACCGGACGGGCAACTAGGTGGAAAGAGAAGGACAGCTTGTCTTTAAGGAGGTAGCCCCGTCCGAGTCACCTAAGGCTACGCCTCATGTCCGGTACTATGAGGTCAAGTTTGAATGTAGTGTTTGCATGCTGGAGTTATGGGCCCAGTAAACCGACGTAGCTACGACTACTGCCTGGTCGGAAGATAGCCTTCTCCCTTCTTTGGTGGAACTGGGGCTGAGAGGAGGGAGCAATCCACCCACAGATGGCGGCACGGGGCGCATCGCGTTGGGGGACCCTTCTCGGAGGAGTCTGGACCCGGAAGACCCTGCGGTACCGTAAGCAAAAGGTTGCTCCATGTGGCTTCCAGGAAGCACGTATGGGTCATGTAAGCAGGTTTCTCCTACAGGATGTAAATCGATTCGAGTCGCTGCCCCTCACAGTAACGAGTACCACTTGATCGCTACTCCAGAATAGTGTCGGAAGCTATTAAGATGATGAGTGGGTTTAACACTGCTGTTTGAAATTATTGAGATTGTTTTGCAACCTTGATTGTCATAGCTTTAGTACAAACTAAATTTATTATTCCGTATGATAACCTAACTTGCTGCTAAAACTTGAAAATAAGGATCCACTCGTAGGCTGTTGGCCATGTTGACGGGTCAGTCTTGCTGAGTAAACTAGTTACTCAGGGCGTAGCTCTATGTGGTTTTCAGATGACCAGGGTGGAGACTGCCACTGTGGTGGGAGGTTCCACTGGAAAGGCCAGCGCCCTGACTGCTGGAACATCGAGTGGGAGTTGTGCACGAACGAAGACGAGGAGTAGTCTCTTGATTGCCGGTATGGTATTCGGGCAACACAACTATCATGGCCGGATTGTTCACTGTGTGTCGCCGTGAGAGAGCGATTGTATCTTATGTATCCCGCCGAACTATTTAAATCACTGTTAAACAATTTCGCTTCCGCATTTTATTTTGTTAATACTCTGGTTTGTAATATAAATTCAGATTTATGTAAAAACTCTGTACTCTACCCATGTTCTTGTTGCATTTATATTCTGTTGTCATGTGTTGTACTATTGGGCGTCACAGCGCGTGTTGCCACCCGAGAAAGATCCTGGAACGGAGACGTCTCCGTGGTAAGGCGGTTCTGTGACAGCGTGGTATCAGAGCTATCTCGGAAATAGTGCAACATTAAGAACATATTTTCAAAAACACCGTAATGAACGTGTGAGGATGTGCCCAATAGGTTATTATTAGTTATGGTCCAGATGACAAAGCTAATTGTAGGAGGTTGTTTGTTTAAATACTGCATCTACGGCATCGTCAACGCAGGTATGTGTCCCGCCCTGTGGACAATAACATGGGAAGCTAGCACAAAGGTGTGAATACGGGCTGATTGCGGAAAACATCAGTGTCCTGCCCTAAGACAATAATAAGGATTATTTTTGGCTTATTTCTTTTCTATTTGATGTAATGTTTCTGCAATCAATTTTCTATAGGTACGCTAACCGCGAATCGAGTAGAAACGTGTAGCATATGACTAACTAGAGAGATCGTCTGCCACCGACTATGCGTATAGTCCTATTCGCGGCCAACTTTTATTTTTGTGAGGAAGCATGTGCATCAATAAAATAGTAAAGCATTAAGTCATTGTAAAAACCAGAAATTTCAGCAAACATGTTGCTCACATAAAAATCGATATCTTCTCACTCGAGAGTCAAAAGCATGCAAATAAATACTTATTGAAATCATGAACGAACTCTCTATACATCCAGCAAGAAATTTTGACTAAAGATTACCGGACAATACCATTTTTGGCCCGTCCGAGTCAGCACGTCGAATTCGGGTTAATCTGAAATTCAGATTTTTGACCTATCATGTAAAATCGATAACACTTTGCTCAGATCACCCCTAGGGCTGTATGAGCACTTTCTGAAAAGATTACAAAACGTAATACAACTTTGGTAGTTTAAATTTTCGGGTTTGAGACCTGAAAGGCAGAGCTATGAGCAAATCTTTAGAGTAACCCGGTTCTGTCCAGAAAACCGGTTCGGAAATTCGACGGGTAGGGTAAAATATTTATATCTCGAGTTCCAGGTATTAGATAGAGGCGTATAAATATGCGTTAGAAAGGTTTTAAAATTCTCTATAATGTGGGTAAATTGCTCCAAATATTTTAGGCCTAGAACTCCAGATTTCAGGTCCATTTCCGGAATGAACCCCGCGATGTTCAAAACAAATTTTCAGGTTCTGACTTGCCACTTAGAAACTTCGTAACTCCTGATTCCCTCATTAGATGGAGTTGAGTAAGTACTTGTTGGAAATGTGTTGAAAAAATATACCACTTTGGTATTCAATTTCTGTCCAAAATCTGTAAGTATGATTGCCAAGGTTTGATTTAATGGCTATTGTACGCTAGGACAGAACGTACCATTTTAGCGGAGTAACCGAATCCACCCTAGAATATGTAACCGATTGCGGTGGTTAAATTCCATATATCACTCATCTCACCATATTATTTTATTATTGACTTGCACTCTCTACGTTTGGAACGATTACTCATCATTTGGGTTTGTGTTCTAGATGGACGAGCACGGGTTTGAGGTGTTCCAGCACGACGGGTGACGTTATACCACCGGTCTACACCACCGCGGCTTTCCCACCCTCTTGTGGGAGATGCTGCACGCTTTGAGCTACTAGGAGCAGCCTTCGTACCGTGGTCGTGAGACCCACCGCCACGATGTGACGTTTGCAGAGGTGCATATCAGCGTCTCTCCACACCCGCGCAACCCCGATTGATGGGGATGGAGGGCACAGTCACGTCTGGGAGCCTCAGGGAGGGCTTGGAGAGAGTCACCCACAGGGCTCTCACTCACTTCTGTGGGCGCAACATAGCAGCGCTCTCAGGGACTTCGTTCGAGATGATCCCTATTTGGCACCAGGCTGACCCGGTATGGCAGAGGCGCGTGAGACGCGTCTCCCGCGATGACTACCCGGAGTACCACGCGGGATACCACCGCGTATCTCACTACTCCGAGTACCTCCTCAACTTGGATGAGGAGTCTAGCAGCCGTAGCAGGATGTTACTAGCGGACGCTGAGCAGGTTTGGGTGCAGAGGAATGACCTGCGGGCACAGGTCGCTGCACAACAGAGAGAGATTCAGCGGCTGACAGCTGCTCTTGAGGCGAGTGAGACTTGCGTGACCGAGGTCACTGGACAGCGCGACACTCTCGCGCAGGAGGTAGACAAACGAGGCTTGATCATGCAGCAGCGTGCCAACCACAATGAGCACCTACAGCAGTAGCTGGCAAGTGCCCAGCAGGAGATGGACCTTATGGCAGAGGACCTTGAGACCCTGGCTCACGAGAATCAGGACCTCCAGGCTCACTTGGACGCGATTGCTGCGCCACCGGTAGCACCCGCACAGGAGGACCCCGAGGAGGACATGGGCGAGGAGTCCGACATGGACTACAAGCCACCCGCTCTGACAGGCGCAGACCATCCAGGACCCTCTGGCACCGCTGGAGACAAGGCTTAGTATTCGTAGTAGACTTGACTAGGTCGTACATGTAGGGCAGGATAGATGGGTAGCTTTTGACGACCCACACGTGGTTGTTGTATTTTGGGGATCACCCGTGTGAATAGCTTTTGGTAACTCGATGGCCACATATTCTGAGTTTATGTAGTATGGAACTGTTGACTTGTATTAAGACCTGTGTTAACCTAGGAATGCCAGCTTATATCAGAATTATGTCGTCTACCATATTGCTGCTCTGTGTTGTTGTGTTATTTGATTTGGTATCCTGTAATGATCATGTTGGATAAGAGACTAATTGGAATCTTTATTTTTGCATTTCAGAATGGTGTGCACCCGCAATACCAACGAGCTTCATGGTGAACAGCCCGAAGGTTCCAGGGCTAGAGGGAATGACTCTCCGCAGGGGACTCCACCACCACTGCCACCACCTTACCCCATGTAGATGATGGCGCAGTTCTTCGCCACCATGATGGAAAGCCAGCAGCAGCAGGCGGAATTCATGCGGGAGTTGGCACAACAGAACCTAGCAGGCCGGAATGCTAGGGGCAACAATGACGGCGCACCACCGAACAGCACCTACGCTGACTTCCTCGCCACCAGGATACCTACGTTCAGCTCGACCACTGAGCCCATGGAAGCGTAGAATTTTCTTTGCATGCTTGAGTCCAAATTTGGGCTCCTTAACTGCACGCCAGTGCAGAAGACGTTTTTTGCAGCACAGCAGCTGCATGGCGCAGCTAGGGCACGGTGAGCTAACCATGTCACCTCTATTGGTGCGGACCAGCAGATCGCTTGGGAGGACTTCAAGATGGTGTTTTGGGCCCACTATATTCCTATGGGGCTCATCCGTAGGAAGACACGTGAGTTCGCCGCACTGAAGCAAGGCAGCCGCAGCGTCGAGGAGTACTGCGAGGAGTTCAACCGGTTGGCACTGTACGCCCCGGAACAAGTTGACACCCCCGCCAAGAGTAAGGACCGTTTCTTGGAGGGGCTAAGTGCAGAGCTGCAGGACCGCCACAACCTTAACATGGGCGGCACATTCACTGAATTTGTCAACAACGCTATCGTCATGGAAGATGGATATCGCAAGGTGATGGCAGAGCAGAAGAGCTCCGCAAGTGCTATGGGGCCATCCAGTGGACCCCCGCAGAAGTTTCGCATGGTGTACACAGACCCATCGGGACAGAGGCACCGTTCCGCCCCCATGACAACACCATTTTCGCGTCCACCTCAACCAGCGCAGCAGCGACCCCAGGCACCACGTCAGCAGCAAGGTCAAGGTGGGTATCGCCCACCACAGTAGCAGAACGCTCAGACAGGGTCCTTTTCCTGCTACAACTACGGCCGTCTGGGACACTTCTCGAGGGAGTGCCCGCATCCTAAGAAAAGCACTGGCCGGAACCCGACAAGGAACAACAACAACAACAACCGCAGCAACAGGGGACCAGTCCGCAATGGCCGTGTGAACAACACCACCTCGCCGGAGAACAGCCCCATCCTCGCCGGTATGTTCTCTGTTCGAGACCACCCCGCACTAGTTCTATTTGATTCGGGAGCATCACATAGCTTTGTTAGTGGGTTCTTCGTTGATAAGTACCGGCTGCCTCGTACCCTTATGAAATCACGATACACTATTAGGTCAGCCGGTGGGCAAACCCTTGCTCCCTATGAAATTGAGAAACTCCCAATAACCCTAGGAGCAAAAGTCTATCCTACCAATTGCATGGTCTTGGAGGGGTCCAACATTGACATCATTCTGGGCATGCCTTGGATGAGGCAACATAAGGCTGTATTGGACATAGACGCCTACACCATACATCTAAACTCTCCCACCCATGGTAGCGTAAGCTTCCAGGTACTACCTCCCCAACTGGCCGCACCAAGCATCCACCACACCACGGCCGTGTACATAAATGATATCCCCGTGGTTAGGGAATTTCAGGACGTATTCCCTGATGATCTTCCTGGACTCCCTCCTGATCAGGATGTCGAGTTCAAAATTGAGCTTCAGCCAGGGACAGCACCTGTATCCAAAAGGCCGTATAAAATGGCATCCGAGAAACTAGCTGAGTTAAAGGAGCAGCTAAAGGAGCTGCTGGATAAGGGGTTTATCCGACCAAGTTCTTCGCCTTGGGGTTGTCCGGCACTGTTCGTGAAAAAGAAGGATGAGACCTTGAGGCTATGTGTGGATTACCGACCCCTCAATGTCGTGACTATCAAGAACAAGTATCCACTGCCCCGCATTAACCATCAAATTATTTAGTGTTCCCAATGCTGTGATCAGTTAATAGGAGCTAAGGTTTTCTCTAAGATCGATCTCCGGTCTGGATACCATCAAATTAAAATCCGTGCCGAAGATATTCCCAAGACAGCGTTCTCCACTTGATACAGACTGTATGAGTATTTAGTGATGTCGTTTGGGTTGACAAATGCACCGGCACACTTCATGTATCTCATGAACTCGGTGTTCATGCCAGAGTTGGACAAGTTTGTAGTGGTGTTTATTGATGACATTCTAGTCTACTTTAAGTCAGAAGAAGAACATACAGAGCATCTTCGTGTTGTATTATAGAGGTTAAGGGAGCACCAGCTATATGCTAAGTTTAGCAAATGTGAGTTTTGGTTGAAGCAAGTACCGTTTCTAGGCCATATTATCTCGGAAGAAGGCATAGTGGTGGATCCTAGCAAAGTATGAGATGTACTGAATTGAAAGACACCAAAGACCGTGTTTCATATACGCAGTTTTCTTGGATTGGCTGGTTACTACCGCCGTTTCATTCCCAACTTCTCAAAGATTGCAAAGCCCATGACCGAGTTACTTAAGAAGGAAAAGAAATTCGTATGGGACGAAGGCTGCGAGAATGCTTTTCAAACCCTGAAGAAGCACCTGACCACGGCCCTAGTATTAGCTCAACTGGACCTAGGGAAACCGTTCGATGTCTATTGTGACGCTTCAGGTATTGGATTAGGATGCGTGCTCATGCAAGATTGGAGAGTCATTGCTTATGGATCAAGGCAATTGAGGAAGCCTGAGCAGAATTACCCCGCACACGATCTGGAGTTAGCAGCAGTGATGTTAGCCTTAAAGATGTGGAGACATTACCTCCTTGGAAATTTAGTTCGTATATACACCGATCATAAAAGCTTGAAGTACATTTTCACTGAGGATCACCTGAACATCAGACAACGTCGTTGGTTAGAATTGATTAAGGACTATGAGTTGGAAGTGCACTATCACACAGGAAAGGCTAACGTCGTGGCTGACACACTAAGCCGCAAGGCTCAATGCCACCACATCCTGGTCAGCCCGCAAGTCCAAGATGGTCATTATGTTCAAGTAACACCCCACGGAGCCCTCTATAACCTAGCATTAATTCCTACCTTACTAGAAGAAATAGTAGCAGCCCAGAAAAATAATGTTGGCATAGCACATCTCAGAAGGAGACTAAAAGAGGGCGACGCTAAGGTTCAATGTTTTCGAGAAGACGTAGAAGGTGTTTTATGGTTCAAGAATCGACTAGTGGTGCCTAAGAATATGAAACTCTGCAAGAAGATTCTAGACGAGGCTCACATTGCAAAATACACCTTGCACCCGGGTAGTAACAAGATGTACCACGATTTGAGGTCTAGATATTCGTGGATTCGGATGAAGAGGGAAATAGCGCGATATGTCGCAGAGTGTGATACCTGCCGCCGAGTCAAGGCTGATCATCTGAAGAAGGCGGGCCTGCTACAACCCTTGAGTGTTCCAGCTTGGAAATGGGAGGATATCAGCATGGATTTCATTGTTGGTCCTCCCTGCACTTCATGCAAGTTTGACTCTATATGGGTGATTGTTGATCGGCTGACTAAAGTTGCGCACTTCATCCCCATATCGACATGGTACACAATAGAGAGGTATGCACAATTGTATATAGATCGGATCCCATGCTTACACGGAGTGCCAAGACAATAGTATCTGACAGAGGATCTCAGTTCGTGGGATGCTTTTGGGAAAAGTTACACGAGTCGCTAGGCACCAGGTTAATTCGAGGTTCGGCATATCACCTCCAAACGAATGGACAGACCGAAAGGGTTAACCAAATATTGGAAGACATGTTGAGGGCATATGTATTGAATCACAACAAAAAGTGGGATGAGTGCCTACCCTTGGCAGAATTCGCATACAACAATAGTTACCAAGAAAGCATCAAGATGGCACCGTTCGAGGCTCTCTACGGTCGTCATTGTCGCACACCACTGAGCTGGTCAGAATCAGGGAAGAGAGTAATATTCGGTCCGGAATTAGTGCAGCAGGCTGAGGAGAAGGTACTGGAAATTCAATCAAACCTACGGGCAGCGAAATCCAGGCAGAAGAGTTATGCGGATAAAAGACGTCGCCCGCTGGAATTCAGAGCCGATGACATGGTCTATCTCCGAGTGTCACCAACCAAAGGTGTACAACGATTTGGAGTGCGCGGAAAACTAGCGCCCCGATATATTGGATCCTACTCGATCGTCGCAAGATGTGGGCCGGTCGCCTATAAACTCCAGCTACCAGTGGAACCTGCTGGAGGGCATGATACCTTCCATGTGTCCTACCTCAAGAAATGTTTGAAGACCCCGGCAGACGTTCCATTGGAGGCCACTGGACAACTACAACGCGATCTGACGTATTCAGAGCGTCCGGTGAGGGTGCTAGATGAGAAGGAACGAGTAACTCGTAAGAAGAGTTATGCGGATTCGGTGCGGCTGCGCCTGGATCTGGCCCTTTCACGCCGCGGCCCCCGTGTGGCCTGGATCTGATTGGCCGGGGCAATTTATGTTTTTCCTTTTGTTTATTAATCCTAGAAATTACTAGTAAAATTGTAAAATGCATAATTAATTCACTACTAGGGATTTTTTAGCAAACTAAATTTCTCTGAATTCCTCTAGACACATACTACTGTAGAAAAATGCTAAACAACGTTGCATGTTAATATTATTATCAGGATTAAAATTAATGAGAAAAATACTTATAAATTCATAACTAATTATAGGGAGCTGATAAAATCTTGAAACTTGGCCACCAATTATGTTTTTCAGTTTCTAGTCTCCTGAAAAATGTCTTGGGGTGAGTCTCTGTATTTTAGTCATAATTAAAATTAATACCTTTTTTCCTTATTTTAATTATTTAAAATTATTGGCTCATTGCATGTCTATGAAACTTGGGCCATAATTCACCCCTGGCATGACCTAGTTACAGTAAATCCTACATGTGCATTTGGTTTTCAAAATAATACTAAAATAATTAATTGTCTTGTAGCTCTATTAATTCACTAGGCGTTATAAATTCATTCCGATATTTTGGGTTGACTGTTATGTCTTTCATGTCAAACATGATATAAGCTGTAGGTAATGTCTTGACCAGCACACCTTAGTAATGTACACGTTGCACCTCTGCTCGGTTATCGCGCCCCACCATACTTTTATACAACGTCATCGTGATAAGATACTGGAGTCCATGAAGGAAATACACTAAACGCACTCACCCTATGCCTCTACTATATATGTTATATTTACTGAACTAATCAACACACCCCGCTCACTTCTACATGAAATAGTGTACATTAACGCATTTGTTGAGGAAGTGCCATAAATCGAATGAGGTTCTTATGCATTGCACCATTCGCATCATGTAGATCACGAGCTGAACCACGCGGAGACGGGACCGCAGCAGGAGCCAGAAGGAGCCGGAGGTGTTTTACCTGACCAAGAGCAGAACCTAGCCAAGCCCCGGTGCATCCCCCCCCCCCACCCCCTTGTTTTAATTTTTACTCTATCACTAGTTAGGAAGGTAGGCCTGTCTGTGCATTAAGTGATAGGAGTTGGTTGAAAACCCTACCATTGCAGTAGGCCCTTTTTCCTGATATTTAGCCTCAAGACGGTAGTCGCTCTGCGTAATTTATGACGACCATTCATCGAGTGGTATGGAGACCACTCGTAGACAGAAAATGTTACCACTGGGGAATGATGTCGGATGAAGGAAAGTGTGGATGGAATCACAATGAAGACCGGATGGGCAACTAGGTGAAAAGAGAAGGATAGCTTGTCTTCAAGGAGGTAGCCCCGTCCGAGTCACCTAAGGCTACGCCTCGTGTCCGGTCCTATGAGGTCAAGTTTGAACATACAGTTTGCATGCTGGAGTTATGGGCCCAGTAAGCCGACGTAGCTACGACTACTGCCTGGTCGGAAGATAGACTTCTCCTTTCTTTGGTGGAACTGGGGCTGAGAGGAGGGAGCAATCCACCCACGGATGGCGGCACGGGGCGCATCGCGTTGGGGGACCCTTCTCGGGAGAGTCTGGACCCGGAAGACCCTGCAGTACCGTAAGCGAAAGTTTTCTCCATGCGGCTTCCAAGAAGCGTGTATGGGTCGTGCAAGCAGATTTCTCCTACAGGATGTAAATCAATTCGAGTCGCTGCCCCTCACAGTAACGAGTACCACTTGATTGCTGTTCCGGAACAGTGTCGGAAGCCATTAAGATGATGAGTGGGTTTAACACTACTGTTTAAAATTATTGAGATTGTTTTGCGACCTTGATTGTCATAGCTTTAGTGTAAACTAAATTTATTATTCCATATAATAACCTAACTTGCTGCTAAAACTTAAAAATAAGGATCCACTCATAGGCTGGCTTTCTGGCAAAGTAAACCCTATCCCTAGCCTTGCATTGTCTAGGTGTCGGCTGTAGTTGGCCATGTTGATGGGTCAGTCTTGCTGAGTAAATTAGTTACTCAGGGCGTAGCTCTATATGGTTTTTAGATGACCAGGGCGGAGACTGCCACTGCGGTGGGAGGTTCCACTGGGAAGGCCAGCGCGCTGACTGCTGGAACATCGAATGAGAGGTATGCACGAACGAAGACGAGGAGTAGTCTCTTGATTACCGGTACGGTGTTCGGGCAACACATCTATCATGGCCGGATTGTTCACTGTGTGTCGCCGTGAGAGGACGATTGTATCTTATCTATCCTGCCGAACTATTTAAATCACTGTGGAACAATTTCGCTTCTGCATTTTATTTTTATAAAACTCTCGTTTATAATATAAATTCGGATTTATGTAAAAACTCTGTGATCTACCCATGTTCTTGTTGCATTTATATTCTGCTGTTATGTGTTGTACTATTAGGCGTCATAACGCGTGTCGCCACCCGAGAAAGATCCTGGAACGGAGCCGTCTTCGTGGTAAGGCGGTTCTATGATAATAATCGTAGTTGTGGTCCGGCTACTGTTCTGCAGTTAGTTGCAGGCTCTTTAACGGCCCGCTATTGTGGCAAAAATTGCTTCCGCTGCTATAGAGCGCGATTGTATTAGTGAGAGCCATCGGTCGAGGTCCTCCACCGTCATATGAGACTACTGGGACGGTGCAATCGAGCTCACCGCAAGTTCTATGCATGGGTGTGAAGGAACTAGGAGCTAGCAACTAGTGAAGCGAACTGCGAGCTGCCGCAATTGGAAATAAAGCAATACTTCATCTGTTCTAAAATTATTATTGTCATTGACTTTTTTTTGGTTACCTTTGACCATTTGTCTTATTCAAAAGATTAACTCAAGTATGCAAAATTATTAGTTATGTTTCAAATTTATAATAATAAAATAAATCATGATAAAATATATGATAATTTTTAAAATCTTTTAAATAGGATGAATGCTTAAAGGTAACGAAAAAAGTCAATAATAATAATAATTTAAAACGGAGGAACTATAGCTTAGGCGCTTCCTTTGTATCCGGGTGTGGTCGCCAAGCTATTCCTTTGTTCATTACATCCCTTGCTTTCTCTGGATGCTTTCTCTATTGCTTGCCTCAAGCACTGAATTGCGAAACTCTCAAATGTCAGATACTCATATTTTGACCAATGAAATGGTAAACTGAGAGAGATTACGGAAGGGAACAGGGAATGGAGGACAAGCCAGATAGCAAAAGAGGTGCAAGATCAGAGCTGGTCGTGGGACCACAATCACACCGTGGCTGACTCGCACCTCTTCTAATGTCTTTGTAAAGGTTTTCTTCGGACATGTAGCACCGCCATTTTTTTATACCCATGTACAAGAAAACTGGTTGATAACGTACTAAATAGATTTGCGCTCTACGTTGCCCCAATTTAATCTCAATAAAAAATTTAATTTAGCATGTATTAACTATTTTATGGATTTAATATTAGAACAAATTAAGCGTATATATGAGTATCTTCTGTAAATATCATAAGTTTTGGGTACTTATAATTATAAGTATGCAAACCAGTTAATTAAACTCACAAATATGAAATACATCTGGGTCTTATTTGTAAAGTAACCAAGTGCCTTATCTCTCGTCTCGTCAGAGCATCTCTAAAAGCTTCCCAATAACTATCCTTAAATCAAATTATTGAGATTTAATAGAAAAATCATTCTCCATCAGCTTCTCTAAACACCTTCCTATTTTTATTAACTCTCTAAAACAATCTCAATTGTAGACAAAAGAAGAGAAGGAAATGACATCTCCAATTCCACGCGTCCCGCCTTAGCGGCAAAAATTCCTGCCATCTCTGCCCGACAAAATACCTTACCCGCCAAACAAATGCCGTCCTGCCTCCGCTCCACCTCCGGTCGGCGCGCCTCCACTCGAGCCACCCGGTCCGTTGGTCGGCGCATCCACCCACGACCCCTCTCCCCTCCTCCGGCGTGCGCCTCCGCACCACCTCCGGCCACTACTCGCACCCCCCTCCTCTAGTCGGCGCGCCTCCACTCGCTCTCTCCCCCTCCTCCGGCCGGTGCGCCTTCGCTGCACCCCCCTCCTGTTGCGTTGCTCGTTCCCCGTGGCCCGTGGCGCACCGGCTCGCTCATCCCTCCGCCGCATCGTTCCTACCCCCACACCAGACTCCTCCGATTGAAGGTATTCCACTTGGATTAGATTGGATAGAGAACTAGAGTAGGATTTAGAATCGACTTGGATTGGATTTACATGAACACTTGTAGCTTCTGTTATTCCGATTGAAGGTATTCCGAGATCGAGTTTGCCAGCGGGGAAGATCCAGACTTCAACTCGGAGCCACACGACGACAGCGAAGACAGTACCAATGAGGTGCCGGGCAACAACCTTGATCACGTTGACATCCACATGCCGCAGGGGCGATGGCGAGCGGCGGCGCACTATGCGTATGCCTACCTCAGCGAGGGCGCTGCGGCCAACCCCGCGGCTTACATCTGAGACGCAATGGAAAGTGCGGCGCCTGGCCTCGGGTTCGAGGTGCTCCCGTCCTCACGGGGCGCCATGCTGTTGCGGTTTGCGGACATCAATGACTGCGAGTACGCCGTCACGCTGAGCCCGGTGCTGCTCGATGGTGAGCGCCTCGACCTGGAGCACTCAGCGGACACTGGGAACAGGTTCTACGCGCCGCCGGAATGGCTGGCGTACCTCTCGGTCAGGGACTTCCCACTGGAGCACTGGTTCCCTGCGAACATCAGTGCCGCGTTCCGCAGGTTTGGAAACGTCGTAGAGATCGACCCAAGTTGCTTGGCCGGCGCTGACTACTCCTCTGTCCGGGTGGTCGTGGAAATCTCCGGCCCTCACGTCCTCGCCGACGAGATCTACCTCACTGCACCCGGTGGAATGGGTGCCATTGCAAGGGTAACCACCAGGCGCATCTGGCCACTCGCGGAGCAGGTGGACGAGCACGGCCGCCTGGCCACCTTCTTCCAGCAACCGCCACCACCCCCACCGGCGAAACAACAGAACCCGCTGCTGCCACCTAACCCCCACGCTGTACCCCAGCCCCAGCCACAACAGCCGGCCCCCTTTAGGCCACCTCCGCCACCGCAGGTTGCCAACGCCTCTTCCCCATGCCTACGCTCCCAACGTTCCCCATCGTCATCGATATCGCCTATGTCCACATGCTCAAAACACCCATCTGCGCCTGCTCTGCTATCTGAAACCGCAGCTGCTGCAACCCATGCTAGGCGCCGCCCCAGAGCGCGATGTCTGATGCTCACCCGGCTCCTCCACAGGATCACAGCAAACGCCTCGCGGACAAAGACACCGGCAAGTTCGTTAACATGGCTGACAAGGCGGAGCAACTCAAAGCCCTCAAGAACACGCTGAGCACCTGCTCCCGCGAGCTGCAGGGGCATGTTATGAAGAAGGGGCTCATGGGCAGAAAGAAGAAACCGATCAAGCATGTCGACCTGAAGAAGCTGGCGGCGGTGGCGGGACTCACTGCACCGCAGCTGCGTGCCCTGGAACTCGGTGCCGAGCGCCCAAGGATGATGAAAACGGATGCCACGCCCCCCGGACGCGTTGCTTTGCCCTGTTCTGCTTGCAACGCCTTGTCTCATGTCGTGTTTAGTCCTCCCCGGAGCGCCTCTCGCTCCGGCCGGCGTGTGCGCAGGCTGCGCCCTGTGCGTCTGTCGTGTCAGCTCTTGTGTTCGTATCCGTCTAAGCCGTTGGCCATTGCTGACAGCTCGCGTCGCGTCGTGGTCTTAGCCACCGCTGGTGCTTGTACTGTTGACAACGATTAACAACGCTAAGCAGTTCTGTGTCATCTCCTGGAACGTTCGCGGCTTGGGAGACCCGGACAAGTGCAAAACCATGCGTGATGCGCTGTCCTCCTCTGAACCCTCCCTTATTTGCATCCAAGAATCGAAGCTTCGCTCTCTTGATGAGTTCAAAGCTAAAACTTTCCTCCCTGCCAGTTTCTCTCATTACAAATGCATCGATGCCCAGGGCTCTCGGGGGGGCATCATAACTGCATGGAACCCAAACTCTTTCTCTTGCGTCTCTTCCACTGCCCGTGCGCACTCTCTTACTCTCGTTCTCCAATCTACAATCACTGACATCACCTTCTCCCTCACTAACATCTATGCACCATCCGATCATAGGGACTCCTCTGATTTCTTGGATAACCTTGTGGAGCTAGCCACTCACATCAATGGTGCCTGGGTGGCTATCGGTGACTTTAACCTCGTCCGTGACGCTCTTGACAAGAACAACGCGATAGTCAATCCTACCCTCTGTGCCGCGTTCAATAGCACAATCGACGCGCTTGCGTTCATGGAACTCCCCCTTCTTGACCGGCTTTATACTTGGTCGAATAAGAGGGAGAACCCTATATCCTAGCGCGGTTGGACCGTGCGTTCATCAACACCTCCATGAGTTCTCTGTTCCCTAACTCCTTCCTTACATATGCTATCCGATCTAGCTCAGATCATGTGCCACTTATCCTCTCCCTCTCCACCAACATTCCAAAGCCAAACACTTTCCGCTTCGAAACCTCGTGGCTGCACCACAATGCGAGAAAGGCGCCCCCACAACTCCACCAAAATTGCAAATTTCTCATACACCTATTTGACGTTCTTGAAGAAACACGTTCTCTGTCCGCAGGAGAAACACTGTTAAGGCAGCTTTGTGGCGACCGCCTTGAGCTCGCCATCAGGGAAAAAGCCGCATACTGGAAGCTCAGGGGCAAATGCAGACAATTGAGGGAAGACGATGCCAATACTGAATACCTACATGCGCGTGCTACGTGCCGTCTCCGCAAGAATCAAATCAGGAGTATCTGCGTTGCTGGAACGATGCTAACTGCTCACGAAGACAAAGTGTAGGCCTTGACAAACTACTTTGCGGCGGCAATGGGCACACCGCCATCAGCACCAAGGTGGGATTTTAACTTGGCTGCCATCTACTCCGGTCGGCATTCTGTGGATCCCTCGCCACTGACCGAACCATTCACGGAAAGAGAAGCCCTGGCAGCGATCAAGTCGATGAATAAAAACAGCACCCCAGGTCCGGATGGCTTTGGCCCGGCCTTCTACCTCGCAGCATGGCCGGACTTACAAGCTAAGATCATGACTTACCTAGCAGCCTTCCAGAACGGGAACGCAGACATGGAACGCCACTGACCGAACCATTCACGGAAAGAGAAGCCCTGGCAGCGATCAAGTCGATGAATAAAAACAGCACCCCAGGTCCGGATGGCTTTGGCCCGGCCTTCTACCTCGCAGCATGGCCGGACTTACAAGCTAAGATCATGACTTACCTAGCAGCCTTCCAGAACGGGAACGCAGACATGGAACGCATAAACAGATCCTACATCGTACTACTGCCAAAGAAGGAGCCCGGATGCGTACCGACCCATTTGCTTACAGAATTGCAGTCTGAAATTGTCGTCCAAGATGCTCACCACAAGGCTGCAGAAGCAGATCTCGTCCCTAATTGACATCGACCAGACTGGGTTCATCCAAGGCCGCTCCATCTCAGAGAACTTTGTGCTTGCAACAGAACTTGTTCAGTGTTGCCACAAGAGGAGAGCTGCCACAATTATACTGAAGCTGGACTTTGCAAAAGCTTTTGATTCGGTGCACTGGGACAGTCTTGCAGCGATCATGGAAGTTTGGGGCTTCCCAAGGCAATGGTCGACATGGATTCACTCACTTCTCTCGACCTCTAAAAGTGCAGTTCTAGTCAATGGCTGCCCTGGGCCATGGATGACCTGCAAGCGAGGGCTCCGTCAGGGTGACCCGTTATCGCCGTACCTCTTCTTACTAGTTGCCGATGTCCTCCAGACCATGATAAGGCACGACGCATCCATTCGCCACCCCCTCGTCGATGACAAGTGCTGCCATGTGCTCCAATATGCTGATGACACACTAATTCTGCTGAAAGCTGACTCCCAGGATGTCACAATACTTAAATGCTTGCTCGACTCATTCTCAGAAGCAACTGGCCTGAAAATCAACTACAGCAAAAGCACAATGGTCCCCATGCACGTCGCTGAGGACCGGATCGCTGAGCTCGTCGCCGTGCTTGGGTGCCGGAGGGAGGGATTCCCGTAAACATATTTGGGGGTAGCGCTCTCGAATGTGAAATTGACACTTTCGGCATTCACCCCTCTGATCTCCAAGTTTGACAAGCACCTCTCCGGGTGGGAGACCTCCCTACTCAATCCAATAGCAAGAACGGTTCTAGTGAATGCGGCTCTGGACAGCCTGCCTACGTACGCGATGATGGCGCTAGAGCTGCCATTGGGTGTCCTGACGGCCATTGACGCACTACGCCGGGTGTATATCTAGTCAGGGGAACATAAAACGACTGGTTTAGCATGCATGGTGGCTTGGGATAAAGTGGCCACGCCAAAACGCTGCGGCGGCCTCGGTGTTCGCGACCTCTGGGCACAGAACCAATGCCTTCTTCTAAAACTTCTTCATCGTCTCCACTTGGCCGAGGAATCTTCGTGGACGAGCTGGGTAAACAAGCATACGGACATCCCGTCAATGGATGGCGACATGGCGGGTCAACACTGGGGCATGCTCCATGTACTCCTGCCGATGTACCAACACCTTACCACCGTCGACATCGGGGACGGCGCCACGACCTCGTTCTGGCGCAACGACTGGTTGCCATTGGGACGACTATTGGACAACATGCCAGCCTTGTTCAGCCACTACACCAAGCCCACCACCACGGTGCGCACTGTCCTTGCGGACGGTGTGCGTGCCCACCTAGTACCGCGACTGACGCGGGCGGCCGAGGAAGACCTTGCAAAGCTCCAGGCATTGCTGCAACAAACGGAACTGACGGATGCCCCAGACACCCGCCAAAGCCCACTCATCGCCCCTAACAACAAGCTCCGGACGGACCGCATCTACCACATGCCCTTCTCCGCCGCGCCATGCCCATACTCAGAGTTCGTGTGGCGTAACTGCAGCCCGCCCAAGGTACAATTCTTCATGTGGCTACTCTCCCAAGATCGCATCAAAAGCCGCACAAACCTGATCACCAAAAAAGTACTAACCGATGCCACCTGTGAGCTCTGCCATTGCAATGCTGAAGACTCCGATCATCTCATCTTCTGTTGCGACACGGCACGAGCGTTCTGGAACGCTGTCGGCGTCGATACTTCAGGTGCGGCCATCGAACGTCTATGGGAACTGCCGCGCCCCAGCTCCATCCCCATGCACCACTACAACGTCTTCCTCCACCTATGCTGCTGGCAGATTTGGAAGCACCGTAACGACGTGATGTTTAGCTCTGAGGACTGCTCGCTACAGTGCCTTCTATGGCACTGCAAGGAAGAAGCACTGCTATGGCGATGCCGCCTGCCAAGATCCGAGTATCCGACTCCAACGTTCCTCAGTCATGGTGTAATCTTTTTTCTTCAATCATGTAAACCAACAACTATACCACCACCAACATATGCTGTAAATCACTTGAGAAGCCTTATGACTGCCATTTTTAATAGGAATTCTCAGGTGGAGATCCTCTCCCCCCGTTGACCATAAAAAAAATTCTCACTTCCTTGCTCATCTCTCACCCAAAATCAAATCCACAGTGAAGTAATGTTCGCATCGGTCCCTCACCTGCTCATCCCTCTTGTTCTCTCCTCTAGTTAGTCTCCTCCTCCAGCCACAAGGGACTTGTCATGTCATGGTCCACAAGTCCAGCTGCATGAGGGTGCCCCACACCCATAGTGCTCCAATCGATAAGAGGCATCTCGCCCCAACGCTTGACCGTTCGACATAACGGTTGCCACCTCCCGTTGTTTCTCCATGTCAGTATAGGAGGAAGTTGTAAATCTATGCCCACACTGATGTAAACAAGGGTTCCCGATCTTTCGATAGGTTCTGGTAAACTTGATTAAGGCGGAGCCGATACACAAATCGATCCGGCTTCCGAACGACACGTTCTGAGCCCCACAATCGCAGCACAACATCTCCTATGGTTATCAACCGTCCAAGAACGATTGACCTCGCCGAGAAGGCTTATCCTTGCCTGTAAATTAAGAACACAAGCAAGAACAAAGAAGAATGCAACTAAATTTGCAAGTATATGATGAATCTCACAAGTTGGAGTCTCACAAACCGATATGACGGCAAAACTGTTATAAACAGAATAATCTAAGCAAAACCCGAACCCTAATGGTGCGGCGGTGGCTGTATATGAAGACCTTAGGGTCGTGCAAGACCCTCTGGACGCGCCTCTAATTGAGCTCAACTAGATACAAAGCCCAAAGGCCAAAAATAGGCGACGCAGCACCGACACAGATTCTGGACTCTCTCTTGTTTCGACGATTCCTGATGACTCTGGATGAATTTTGACATGAGGCCGGCGGCATTGGAAAGGTCTTCTCCTTATCTTTCCGTGCATATATAGAACGTCTAAATCCGAGTCTGTATGCGTTCTGGGCGACCATTTTAGTGCAGACTGGTCCTGGCCCCCGAAACAGACTCGAAGTCGATTTTGATTGGACCTCCACTTTGGCTTCCAAGGCATTGCTGGTCCTCCACATTCTCAACTCCTTCTCCTATCATCTCCTGGTCCTCTCCATGGCTCATAATTATAATATAATCATTAGGTAGCAAACCATTCTTAAAAGTAACATATAGCGAAGAACGTAGGAACGAGCTCACCTCTAAATTTAGTTGTCGTGCACGAGCTCTAGTCATTGGACCTTGTAAGTCTAGAATTGGAAAAGTGTTGTGTGTATTCATAGAAGTGATGTCCTCATCACACACGTGAGCCGATCTTTTGCAGCCACAAGTTTGCAAGTTCTTCCTTTTATCTGCTCTCTAAACCAATCTCAACCAACGCCACTAGCAAGCTCACGACTGCAAGATCCCCCAACTGAACTGGAACTGAGGAAGGGGCAGTGACCGTCGGGTGTGATGAAGTGGGAGACAAAAAGGCAGGCGACAGCGGACACACGGCAACATGCCTCGCAACACGTGACTGTCGAGTGTCAAGAAGCATTGAAAGACACACCGATAGTCTTTGACTTATCAATGAAACTAATCAGTTTACCAAAAAAGCAATAGGCAAGCCGTTTTAATTTTCACAAAATTTGTTCAAATTTGCTTTTTGAAGTTTGGTCAGCAAACCGATTGGTTTTTTGCACAAAACATGATATTGGTGATGGGCGGTTTCTGCGGCTACAAAACCCTGGTTGATGTGTCTTTCTATGCTTCTTGATCTAGGTACTACTTTCTCCATATTTGTTGCTCCGCCTCTCTGCTAGGTTGTGGCCATAGAAATTGAAAAGAAGGAAGTCCTATTTAACTCCCTCAATTATTATGAATGTCTCACTACTCCTCTCTCAACTATAATACCGAGTATCTAGAGTCCTTAACTTTTGAAACTGTTTGTTTTTCCTCCCTGGACGGTTTTGAGAACAGTTTTGGCTGACATGACACACATATCAGCTACCATGTCAACATTTTTATTTTTTCCTCTCTCTTAACGATTATTTTCCTTACAAATACTAGGTTTCAAATCTTAGAAAATTATGTGATTTTTGTGCTCATAGTATATTATGTAAGGAATCATTTTTGTTATTAGACCTTTTCAAATTCAAAATAAATTTTGAACTAAAAATTATAGATGCCTCTTTGTTATTTCAAATTTAATAATTTTTAATTTAAAAATTTATTTTAAATTTAGAAATTTGTAATAAAAATAGTTGTTTCTTAGTCCTACTAGAACAAAAAGTCCCATAATTTTTTGAGCCTTGAAAGCTAGCGTTCGAAAGAAAAAACCATTGTTAAAAGAGAGAAAGAAGTGTCAGCTTACATGTGTGTCACATCAGCGAAAACCAACCTCAAAACAGTCCAAGGAAAAAAAAACAAACGATTTTAAAAGTTAGAGAAAGCTAGATATCCAATATTATAATTAAAAGAGAAATAATAAAACATCTATGATAATTAACGTAAATAGGACTTCTTCCAATTAAAAAAGATAGCTTTCCAAGAGGCGAGTCAGTTGCTGCTATTAGCTATTGTCTCAGAAACTCTAGTCATGCGTATCCAATGTGAAAACTGATTTTTTTGTCCTTGCGCAGAGTGAAAATTACATCTTTTTTTCAAATTTAAAGAAAAACAATCACGTCCTTTATTTTAGATTGAAAATTTTCTGATAGAATGTTATGCAAGGCAACCTCCAGAAATGCTGAGATATGCATGAGTGAAATCGTGTTACAGTAAAGAACTGATACAATCACATCCTTTCGATTTCAGATTCCTAATTTTATTTATAAAAATCCGTAGAAAAGCACGGAAGTATTGAATAGGACTCAATCTAACTTAATCTTTGTTCGGATTAAAACTCAAAATCTCATTCATCTTCTGAATCGCTTGGTCGACTGTGTTTAGATAAGTATTTTAAGCTCACTTTCTTATGATTATGATAGTTTGTTGCTAGGTCCATGCTGTGCTGTGCTGACGACGCTCATCAGCTGGTGGAGCTAGACAAGCACAGTGCGCGCGGCTTTTGATGATTCGACAATGTGGAGCCCTGATGTACGCGAGCCACGATGAGAGGGCGCGGCGCGCGTAACGAAAGGGCACCTCCGGTTCGGAATCCGTCTCCCAGGCGTGTAACTGTGCCAGCTCATCCTCCCGAGAGGGGGGTGCCACGCTGCCACCTGACTTACACCTGGGTCCCACTTCAAGAGAAAAGACCTAGAAATTTTTTACAAGAAAAAACGAGAACGAATAACGCGGAGACTAGCAAGACTGCAACGAACCTATCTCAGATTCTCAGCAAAAATAAAAAATAAAAAGACTGACAATCCCAAAGATCGTTGGATGTAGCAGCCGGGGCATAGGCGAGCAGGAACTGGGCAAAGCCGAGCTCGCCCGTTGACACTGACGATGGCTGCCAAGAAGCCCCTATCTGTGTCGCTGGGTATGGGAGGCGGCCGGAGAACAGGTCCATCCTCGGCGCCACATCACCAGCTGCCTGCCTGCCAATCACGAATTTGAGAGAACCGGAAACCAAAGAACAAGAAGGCCCGAAAGATGGAAGGAAAAAAAAATGAGGTGTTTTGCTGCAAGGTTTTGGCGAGGAACGACTGTGAATGTATCAGATCTAGACAAGAGCGAATCCGTGGAAGACAACGAGACGCTCGGTCAGATGATCGACTCGAATCCATCTGGCTGGCCTCAGGAGGCGCTCGGCCATACCAACACTCGGCTCCGCGCCGCTGTGCCAGCGAAAGGCAGCAAAATCTCGCAAAACTAAAGCGAATCCGCAGCGAAAATAGGAGAAAGAAATCAACAAAAATTCGAAAAGAAAGAAATCATATAAGCGAGAAACAGAAGATTCAACTCAAACAATCATTCAGCTTCCACAGTCCAGAGATGAGAGGATGCCGAGGCTCTTATGAAACGGAGTTCAGTGGCGGCGCCGGTTGGTTCATTTTATATACGCGGCTTGGTTCTGTCTAGGGTTCCAGTCTTCTTCTCGCGAAAGTTCTCCGAGGTTCTGTCCAGGCCCGGGTAGCTAGATTGGGCAGTGGGCTATTGCTGGGCCGGGAATCTCTTGCGTCAAACATGTCGGCCCAGAACCAGAACCAATGAATCTCACATGCTGTATTGTGTTAGTCACTCAGCCAGTAACAACCAGCAATGATTTTTATAGACCGACAACCACCCCTACCATGATCAGCAGTACAGTCAGGGGCGAAGCTTTGTTATGGCCAAGGGTGGCCATAACACCCCTATCATCAGTAAAATTTTAGACACTTAATAAAATTTTGAACACAATTACTAATACCCTCCCCCATCCATTACTGCTCAAGCTCCACCACTTAGTACAGTACAATCTCCCTACCAGGCTTTCACTCCGAGTCAAAAGGGGTTGCCTTAAATTATCCTACGAAATATAACAAGTTTTTTAAATCTCAAATTTTGAACGGACAAAACATGTACCCCAAATAAACCTAGGCCACAGGAACGCAAAACACTGACGACGTATCAATGAGCGCCCCAAGCCCCACAGTTTCAGATTTTAGAGATTAAAGTAAACTTTGCAAGAACAGATGCACCAGTTTCGCCACAAGGTTTCGTAACTTTGCATCCATCCTAAGCTTGGCTAGGCATGCACAACATAAGACGAGTTTCAGTGGGAATTTCATTAACATTAAATAAGGTGACACATTAGCAAAAAGAGTGATATAACATGCTAATTAATATGAAAGAGGAAAATTAGGTTTTATTAGGCTAGTCTTAATAAAGAATTTTATTTTATTGTTTTCAAGAGTGTCATTTTGTGACACCCCTATTGTCATTAGGGTCCCAAGGGTGTCACCTAGTCAGTTTAAAACCTTGACACCAAGCATTGGTTTAAAATTCAAAAATTCAAATTCAATTGAATTCAAAACCCACTTGAATGATCTTTGAACTGCAAGTCCCAAGTTTTCAATAAGACTCACCTTTGCAAAAATTATATGTTGATGGTCTGGGTCAATTAGAATTTTGGGAATTTTATCAGAATTTTAGTCCATCAGTAAAGGCCTCAAATAATTGTTAGAGTGGTCAAAAAAACCAGCTCTGTTCATAAAATTTCTGAGGAAATTTCTGTAGGGACTGTTGGTAGCTAGTATTTTTGTAAAAACCAGCACATTATGGGGAGCCTACCATAATTTTGGTCTGATTTTATCAGCTCTGGATTAATTCCAGCAATTTTTGCAAAGGCAGTCGGCTGAATGGAGTAGAAAAAGAAAAAAAAAAAGAAAACTGCCCGTGGGACCCACCTGTCAGCGACCCAGAGAAAACACAAACCGGCCGAGGCCGCGCTGCCCCGCCCGTCGCGCGCCGCGTGGTCGCCGGCGTACGGCCAACGGCCGTTGCCGCGGATCGACGGGCCCACGCGCGCGTTCGGACACCCCTTTTGCCGACCAGCGCGCTGTCGGAGCCCCGCATTCACTCCGCACTCTCTCTCCCTCTTCCGCCCGCGTGCCGCGCCATTGCCGCCTGGAGCTGCTCCGCGCCACCGCCGCCTCGTCACCGCTTCCGGGAGCTCGTCGACGTCCACAGCCCCGCCTCGGCGTCTTCAAGCTCCCCGTGAAGCCATCTTTCCCTTTCCGCAGCGAGCCGCCGCGAATCGACCTCTTCCTCCCCGTCTCCGACCGCCGCTTCACCACGTCGCCCGGCACCCACGGTGAGCCCCTGACCGATTCATTGCTCGAGGAGCTTCCCATCTTGTTCGCGCACGCTTTTGAGCTCGGGATGGGCAAATCCGACCACGTTTTCCCTTAGTCCGTCGCTCGAGGCCGCCGCCGACCACCGCAATCCCCGCCTCGCCGGTGAGACCACACCCCCGGCCTCCCTCTTCCCGGGGAAGCTCGGTGACCTTCCTCTTCGTGCTCCGGCAAAGCTCTCCGACCGGGTTCCGAGCCCTACCGC
Source organism: Eleusine indica (assembly GCA_030378355.1). Lineage (NCBI taxonomy): Eukaryota > Viridiplantae > Streptophyta > Magnoliopsida > Poales > Poaceae > Eleusine > Eleusine indica. The sequence continues at coordinate 19,846,940 of CM059502.1, forward strand.
CCTTCCCCTGCCGTGCTAGCCGTCGACGACCTCTGCCCTGTTTCCGCCATCGTCGCTGAGCTGCGTCCGACCATCGCCGGCGGTGTCCGATAGCCTAGTTGAGTGCGCGGGGTTGCGTAGATCATTTCTCCTTTAAAGACCGGCCCGAGCCAGTGACCGTAGCGAGCTGCGGCGACCCCCCCCCCCTGCCGGCGCCGCCGTGCTCCGGCGAGAGCACGCGAGCGCGCGCGCGCGCGCGTACTCGGCCCCGCTGGCCGCTGGGCCGCGAAGGCCAGTGGGCCTGGCCTCGCGCTCGGCCGAGCGCCCTCGCGCTCGCGCTCGCGCTGGGCCGCGCGCGCGAGTCCCAGCCCAGTGGGCTGCCTGTTTACGGCCCGCGGTATTTAAATCGGATTTTCGTAATTTATTCATTTCCAGAAATAGGTTAAACTGGTAAATTGCATAGTAAATTGAATAATGGGAATTTTGTAGCAAAATAAATTTTGTTAGACTGGTGTGAACTTGCACTGCTGTAGAAAAATACTAATGCCCCATGTTTAGTAATTTTTATATCAGGATTAAAATAAATAGGATAAACACTAATAGAATTTTAATTAATTCCAGAAAGCAGATAAAATATGAAAAATTGGCCTCCAGGGAGGATTTTCAGTTTTAGTCTTCCTGGAAAAATTTCATGTAGAAATTCTATGTTTATTAGCTGAAATTAATTTAATGCTTTTTTTTATGATAATTAATAATTATTTTTTTTGCTTAATTTTGGTAGGGAAAACTTAGCAGTTAATTCTCTCCTGGTGTAACCTAATTATAAGTAATCACCCCTGCCCTTTCGTAGACCAGAACCCTGTCGACCTAATAATTGCCCGAGTGCAATTTTACCCGTTCGCTAAAAGGTTCCGTTTTCAGGCAGTTCACGGGTAATTGTACCTTGCGAAGGTTTTGCTCACGCTAGTGCTATTTAGTGAGCACCTGCGAACCCTGGGCGGCACTTGCACAGTTCTGCCCCGGCACCCACCTACACACCGTACTTGGATGCGACGTCGTCGCGGTCAAGTACTGGAGTCCATGAAGGAAATACACGAAGTACCCTCGCCCTGTGCCCCACTCCTTGAGTGATGCTCTCGAACGTCTCGGCACACCGTTTAAATTCCACTAATAATAGTGTGCATTAACGTATTTATTGAGGAAGTGCCATGAATCTTCCCTCACGGTTTTCCCTCTTGCATCATATAGATCACGCCGTGAACCACGTGGAGGCAGGACCGGAGCAGGATCCCGAAGGAGCGGAAGGTGCCGTAGCCGACCAAGAGCAGAACCAAGGCAAGCCCCGGTGCATAACCCAGTTTAAATTTTTATTCTATCACTAGCTATGGATGTAAGTTTGTCTGTGCATTAAGTGCTAGGAGTTGATTGCAACCCTAGTATGCAGTAGGTCCCTCTTCCCGATTACTAGCCTCAGGACGATAGTCGCTCTACTTAAAGTAAGACGACTGTTTATCGAGTGGTATGGAGACCACTCGTAGGTAGGAATTATTATCACTGGGGAATGATATCGGATAAAGGAAAGGGTGGATAGAATCACAATGAAGACCGGACGGGCAACTAGGTGGAAAGGGAAGGACAGTTTGTCTTCAAGGAGGTAGCCCCGTCCGAGTCCCCCCTAAGGCTACGCCTCGTGTCCGGCCCATGGGATCAAGTTGAACGTACTGTTTGCATGCTGGAGACATGGGCCCAGTAAACCGACGTAGCTACGACTACCGCTTGGTCTGAAGATAGCCTTCTCCCTTCTTTGGTGGAACTGGGGCTGAGAGGAGGGAACAATCCACCCACGGATGGCGGCATGAGGCGCATCGCGATGGGGGACCCTTCTCGGGGGAGTCTGGACCCGGAAGGCCCTGCGGTACCGTGAGTGAAAGGTTGCTCCATGCGGCTTCCAGGAAGCGCGTATGGGTCGTGCAAGCAGGTTTCTCCTGCAGGATGTAAATCGATTCGAGTCGCTGCCCCTCACAGTAACGAGTACCACTTGATCGCTGCTACGGAACAGTGCCGGAAGCCATTAAGATGCTGTGTGGGTTTAATACTGCTGTTTGAAATTATTAAGATTGTATTGCAACTATGATTGCTATAGCTCTAGTGCAAACTAAATTTATTATTCTGCATGACAACTCAACTTGATGCTAAAACTTGAAAAATAGGGATCCACTCTTAGGCGAGTTTTCTGGCAATTTAAAACCCTATCCTCAGCCTTTGCATGTCTAGGTGTCGGCTGTAGTTGGCCAATTGACGGGTCAGTCTTGCTGAGTAAATTAGTTACTCAGGGCGTAGCTCTATGTGGTTTTCAGACGACCAGGACGGAGAATGCCACTGTGGAGGGAGGTTCCATTGGGAGGGCCAGCGTCCTGACTGTTGGAACATCGAGTGGGAGCTGTGCACAAATGAAGATGAGGATTAGGTCCTTGCTTGCCGGTACGGTGCTTGGGCAAGGCACCTTTTAAGGCCGGATGTTCCCTGTGTGTCGCCGTGAGAGGGCGAATGTATCTTAGTTATATCGTCGAACTGGTGAACCAGTGTTGAACTTTTCGCTTCCGCAACTTATTTCTGTTGAAACCCCGGTCTGTAATATAACTTCGGATTTATGTAAACTCTGCTTCTCCACCTATGTTCCTGTTGCAATTATTTTCTTTCTCTGTCATGTATTGTACTATTGGGCGCCACAGCGCGTGTCGCCACCCGAGGAAGATCCTGGAACGGAACCGCCTCCGTGGTAAGGCGGGTCCGTGACAGCGTGGTATCAGAGCTATCTCGGGAATAGTACAATATTCAAAGACATATTTTTGAAAACCCGTAACGAACGTATGAGGACGTGCCCAATAGGTTATGGATAAGTTATGATTCAGGTGGCAAGGCTAACTGTAGGAGGTTGTTTGCTTAAATACTGTACCTACGGCACCGTCAACGCAGGTATGTGTCCCGCCCAGTGGACTGTAACATGGGAAGCTAGCACAATGGTGTGAACGCGGGCTGATTGCGTAAAACATCAGTGTCCTGCCCTGGGACAATAATAAGGGATTATTTTCGGCTCGTTTCTTTTGATTTGATGTAATGTTTCTGAAATGAATCTTCTGCAGGTACGCTAACCACGATTCTCGTAAGAAACGGGTAGTATACGACTAACTTGAGAGATCGTCTGCCACCGACTATACGAATGGTCCTATTCGTGACCAATTTCTTATTTGGAGAGGATGGGTAGGCCGAAAGCATTTGCATACTTGAAAATGTTAAAATGCGCCGCAACGTTAACTAGAAACCAAAGTTTTAGCAGTCTGTCTTCCGTACGAATTGACACCTCCTCGCTTGCGACTTTTGAACTCTTAAACGAACTTTCTGACTCTAGCCGGAACGTTGGTTTAAGAATCACCGGACACCACCAACGTGGTCTTCCGAGTCAGCGCGTCGAAATCAGGTTATTACAAACTTCAGGTGGTATGCCTGTCGCGCTAAATCCGTGAATCCTTGTCCCGCTCACCCTAGGGCTGTGGCTGTGTTTTCGGGGAAGCGGTTAAGGATTCTATTCCGGTAGTGTTGGATTAGAGCCGGTATTTTACTCACTGCTTCAAATTGTTTATTTTGACCTGCACCCTCTGCGTCGGGAACTAGTACTCACTTTTGGGGTTTGTGTTCCAGATGGACGAGCACGGGTTTGAGCTGTTCCGGCACGACGGGTGGCGTTATACCACCGGTCTACACCACCGTGGCTTTCCCACCCTTCTGTGGGAGATGCTACGCGCCCTGGGCTACGAGGAGCAGCCTTCGTACCGCGGGCGTGAGACCCGCTACCACGGTGTGCCTTTTGCAGAGGTGCACCTCAGTGTCTCCCCACACCCGCGCAACCCCGACTTGGCGGGTATGGAGAGCACCGTCACGGCTGGGAGCCTCCGGGAGGGCCTGGAGAGGGTCGCTCACCAGGCTCTCACTCACTTATGTGGACGCAACGTAGCAGCGCTCTCAGGGACGCCGTTCGAGATGATCCCCATCTGGCACCAGGCTGACCCGGTGTGGCAGAGGCGTGTGAGACGCGTCTCTCGTGACGACTACCCGGAGTACCACGCAGGGTACCACCGCATAGCCCACTACTCCGAGTATCTCCTCAACTTGGATGAGGAGTCTAGCCGCCGCAGCAGAGTCTTGCTGGCGGAGACTGAGCAGGTGTGGCTGCAGAGGAACGACCTGCAGACACAGGTCGATGCGCAGCAGAGAGAGATTCAGCGGTTGACCGCTGCTCTTGAGGCGAGTGAGACTCGCGTGACGGAGATCACTGAGCAGCGGGACACCCTCGCACAGGAGGTGGACAGACGAGGTATAATTATGCAGCAGCGGGCGAACCATAACGAGCACTTGCAGCAGCAGCTGGCGAGTGCCCAGCAGGAGATGGACCTTATGGGGGAGGATCTGGAGACGCTGATCCATGAGAACCAGGACCTTCAGGCTCAGTTGGACGCGATCGCTGCACCGCAGGCAGCACCCGCAGAGGAGGAGCCCGAGGAGGACGCGGGCGAAGAGTCCGACGTGGACTACGAGCCACTCGCTCCGACCGGCGCAGACCGGCCAGGGCCCTCTGGCACCGCTGGTGTCCAGGCTTGGCAGTAGTAGTAGATGCGACTAGGTCGTGCTTGTAGGGCTGGATAGATGGATAGCTTTTGGGACACTCCACGCGTGGTTGTTGTATTTTGGGGATCACCCGCGTGATTGGCTTTTGCAAACTCGACGGTCACATATTCCAAGTTCTTGTAGAGTGGAACTGTGGACTTGTACTAGGATTATGTTAACATGGAAATTTCAGCTTCATCGAGATTATGTTGTGTACCACATTGTTGTCCCGCGTGCTGTGTCATTAGCTTTGGTAACCTATATGCTCATGATTGGATAAGTGACTAACTGGACCCTTGTTCTTGTATTTCAGAATGGTGCGCACTCGTAACACCAACGAGCTGCATGGCGAGCAGCCCGAAGGTTCCAGGGCTAGAGAGACTGACTCTCCGCTAGGAACACCACCACCGCCGCCGCCATCTAACCCCATGCAGATGATGGCGCAGTTTTTCGCGTCGATGATGGAGAGCCAGCAACAGCAGGCGGAGTTCATGCGGGAAGTGGCACGGCAAAACCCAGCAACTCGTAATGCTAGGGGCCACCATGATGGAGCGCCCCAGAACAGCTCCTACTCCGACTTCCTCGCCACCAGGCCGCCCACGTTCAGCTCAACCACCGAGCCCATGGAGGCAGAGAACTTCCTTCGCATGCTTGAGTCCAAATTTGGACTCCTTAACTGCACGCCGGTGCAGAAAACACTGTTCGCCGCGCAGCAACTGCATGGTGCGGCTGGGGCATGGTGGGCCAACCATGTCGCTTCTATGGGAGCCGACCGACAGATTACATGGGATGAATTCAAGGATGCGTTCCGCGCCCACTACATCCCTGCGGGGCTCATCCGCAGGAAGGCGCGTGAATTCGCCGCTCTAAAGCAGGGCAATCGCAGTGTTGAGGAATACTGCGAAGAGTTCAACCGGTTGGCGCTGTACGCTCCGGAACAAGTGGACACCCCCGCCAAGCGTAAGGACCGTTTCTTGGAGGGGCTAAGTGCTGAGCTACAGGACCGCCTCAACCTTAACATGGGAGGCACATTCGCTGAGTTTGTCAATAATGCGATCGTCGCGGAGGACGGATATCGCAGGGTGATGGCAGAACGGAAGCGCTCCGCAAGTGCTATGGGGCCACCCAATGGACCCCCGCAGAAGTTCCGCATGGTGTACACCAACCCGTCGGGACAGAGGTACCGCTCCGCCCCCGTGCCGGCACCTGTTGTGCGCCCGCCTCAGCCAGCACAGCAGCGAACCCCGGTACCGCGTCCGCAGCAGAGTCAAGGAGGATTTCGCCCATCCCAGCGGCCAAACCCTCAACCCGGACCTTTCCCCTGCTACAACTGCGGCCGCCCGGGGCATTTCTCAAGGGAGTGCCCACACCCCAAGAAAAGCACTGGCCAGAACCCGTCAAGGAGTAACAACACCAACAACAACCGCAACAACCGAGGACCAGTTCGAGTGGGGCGAGTGAACAACACTACCCTGGAGGAGATTCCGGAAAACAGTCCCATCCTTGCTGGTATGTTCTCTATTCGAGACCACCCTGCACTAGTACTGTTTGACTCAGGAGCATCTCATAGCTTTGTCAGTGGGTTCTTTGTTGACAAGTACCGGCTGCCCCGTACCCTTATGAGAGCACGATACACCATTAAATCAGCTGGTGGACAAACCCCTGCTCTTTATGAAGTAGACAAACTTCCAATAACCCTAGGATCGAAAGTCTACCCTACTAAGTGCATAGTCTTAGATGGTTGCAGCATTGACGTTATCTTGGGCATGCCTTGGATGAGGCAACATAAAGCTATGCTGGACATAGACACCTACACGGTGCACTTAAACTCTCCCATCCATGGTAGCGTAAGCTTCCGAGTACGACCACCCCGACTGGTCGCACCAAGTGTTCACCACACCATAGCCGGGCAAATAAAAGATATTCCAGTGGTTAGGGAATTTCCGGACGTATTCCCTGACGATCTCCCCGGACTTCCACCGGATCGGGATGTTGAGTTCAAGATTGAGCTTCAGCCAGGAACGGCACCCATATCCAAAAGACCATATAAAATGGCGCCCAAAGAACTAGCGGAGTTGAAGGAGCAACTTAAGGAGCTACTGGATAAGGGATTCATTCGACCAAGCTCCTCGCCTTGGGGTTGTCCGGCATTGTTCGTGAAGAAGAAAGATGAGACCCTGAGGCTGTGTGTAGACTACCGACCCCTCAATGCGGTGACTGTCAAGAACAAATATCCACTGCCCCGTATTGACATCCTCTTCGACCAGTTAATAGGAGCTAAGGTGTTCTCCAAGATTGATCTCCGGTCGAGTTATCATCAGATTAAAATTCGTGCCGAGGACGTCCCCAAGACCGCCTTTTCTACCCGGTACGGTCTATACGAGTATTTAGTCATGTCGTTTGGATTGACAAATGCACCAGCACACTTCATGTATCTCATGAACTCGGTGTTCATGCCCGAGTTGGACAAGTTTGTGGTGGTTTTCATTGACGACATTCTAGTCTACTCGAAGACGGAGGAAGAACATGCAGAGCATCTCCGTGTTGTCTTACAGAGGTTAAGGGAACACCAGCTGTATGCTAAGTTTAGCAAGTGCGAGTTTTGGTTGAAGCAAGTACCGTTTCTAGGCCACATTATTTCGGAAGAAGGCATTGCAGTAGATCCCAGCAAGGTAAGAGATGTGCAGAACTGGAAGACACCGAAGACCGTATTCCATGTCCGCAGTTTTCTGGGATTAGCTGGCTACTACCGCCGTTTTATTCCCAATTTCTCCAAAATAGCGAAGCCCATTACAGAGCTGCTTAAGAAGGATAAGAAATTCATATGGGATGAGAGCTGCGAAAACGCTTTTCAAGCCTTGAAGAAGCACCTGACCACGGCCCCAGTTTTAGCTCAACCGGACCTGGGAAAGCCGTTCGATGTCTACTGTGACGCTTCGGGTATTGGATTGGGATGTGTGCTTATGCAAGACGGAAGAGTTATTGCTTATGGATCGAGGCAATTGAAGAAGCACGAGCAGAATTACCCCGTGCATGACTTGGAATTAGCAGCGGTGGTATTGGCCTTAAAAATGTGGAGACATTACCTCCTTGGAAATCTAGTTCGCATATACACTGACCACAAAAGCTTAAAGTATATTTTCACCCAAGACCACCTGAACATGAGGCAACGTCGTTGGTTGGAATTAATTAAGGATTATGAATTGGAAGTCCATTACCACCCGGGAAAGGCGAATGTAGTGGCTGATGCCCTAAGCCGCAAGGCTCACTGTCACCATATCTTAGTCGGCCCGCAAGTCCAAGATGGTCATTATGTCCAAGTAACACCCCACGGAGCCCTATACAACTTAGCATTAATCCCTACCTTACGGGAAGAAATAGTGTCAGCTCAGAAAAAGGATGAAGGCATAGCACATCTAAAAAGAAGGCTAAAGGAGGGAGATGATAAAGTACAATGCTTTCAAGAAGATACCGAGGGTGTGTTATGGTTCAAGACTCGACTGGTAGTTCCTAAGGATCCGAAACTCCGCAAGGAAATTTTGGACGAGGCTCACATGGCAAAATACTCCATGCATCCGGGCAGCAACAAAATGTACCATGATTTGAGATCCAAATACTGGTGGACTCGTATGAAAAGGGAAATAGCACGTTATGTCGCAGAATGTGATACCTGCCGCAGAGTTAAGGCCGATCATCTAAGGAAGGCAGGCCTACTCCAACCCTTGAGTGTTCCAGCTTGGAAATGGGAAGATATCAGCATGGATTTTATCGTTGGTCTCCCGCTGACGGCACATAAACTCGACTCCATATGGGTCATTGTGGACCGATTAACAAAGGTCGCCCACTTTATCCCTGTGTCGACACGGTTTAAGATGCAAAAGTATGCGCAACTCTACATTGAGCGAATCTTGTGTCTGCACGGAGTGCCCAAGACTATCGTGTCTGATCGAGGCTCCCAATTTGTGGGACGCTTTTGGGAGAAGCTACACGAGACACTGGATACCCGGCTGATTAGAGGTTCCGCCTACCACCCCCAAACTGACGGTCAAACGGAAAGAGTTAACCAAATATTGGAAGACATGTTGAGGGCATATGTGCTGAATCATAGCAAGAAGTGGGATGAGTACCTACCCTTGGCCGAATTCGCCTACAATAATAGTTACCAGGAAAGCATCAAGATGGCACCATTCGAGGCCCTCTATGGGCGCCGCTGTCGCACACCATTGAATTGGTCAGAATCAGGGGAGAGGATAATCTTTGGTCCGGAGCTAGTGCAGCAAGCTGAACAGAAGGTACTTGAAATCCAATCCAACTTACGTGCGGCAAAGTTCAGGCAGAAGAGTTATGCAGATAAAAGGCGCCGCCCGTTGGAATTCAGGGTTGGCGATATGGTCTACCTCCGAGTGTCACCCACCAAGGGTGTTCAACGGTTTGGAATTCGCGGGAAGTTAGCACCCCGTTATATTGGTCCCTACCCTATCATTGCGAGATGCGGACCCGTGGCCTACCAACTCCAACTGCCAGTGGAACTCGCTGGAGTGCATGACACGTTTCACGTATCCCAACTCAAGGGGTGTTTAAAAACACCGGTGGACATACCATTGGAGAGCACCCAGCAACTACAACCCGACCTGACTTATGTTGAGCATCCGATAAAAGTATTGGACGAGAAGGAGCGAGCGACACGTAAGAAGACGCTGAAGTTCTATAAAGTCCAATGGAGCAACCATACCGCCAGAGAAGCTACTTGGGAAACTGAAGAGTTCCTGCGAATCCACTACCCCGAGTTCCTACACCACCATTTAGGTAAACCTTCAACACCTCCCTTAATCTCGGGACGAGATTTTCTTAAGGGGGGAGGGCTGTGACACCCCTATTGTCATTAGGGTCCCAAGGGTGTCACCTAGTCAGTTTAAAACCTTGACACCAAGCATTGGTTTAAAATTCAAAAATTCAAATTCAATTGAATTCAAAACCCAGTTGAATGATCTTTGAACTGCAAGTCCCAAGTTTTCAATAAGACTCACCTTTGCAAAAATTATATGTTGATGGTCTGGGTCAATTAGAATTTTGGGAATTTTATCAGAATTTTAGTCCATCAGTAAAGGCCTCAAATAATTGTTAGAGTGGTCAAAAAAACCAGCTCTGTTCATAAAATTTCTGAGGAAATTTCTGTAGGGACTGTTGGTAGCTAGTATTTTTGTAAAAACCAGCACATTATGGGGAGCTCTGGATTAATTCCAGCAATTTTTGCAAAGGCAGTCGGCTAAATGGAGTAGAAAAAGAAAAAAAAAAAAAAAGAAAACTGCCCGTGGGACCCACCTGTCAGCGACCCAGAGAAAACACAAACCGGCCGAGGCCGCGCTGCCCTGCCCGTCGCGCGCCGCGTGGTCGCCGGCGTACGGCCAACGGCCGTTGCCGCGGATCGACGGGCCCACGCGCGCGTTCGGACACCCCTTTTGCCGACCAGCGTGCTGTCGGAGCCCCGCATTCACTCCGCACTCTCTCTCCCTCTTCCGCCCGCGTGCCGCGCCATTGCCGCCTGGAGCTGCTCCGCGCCACCGCCGCCTCGTCACCGCTTCCGGGAGCTCGTCGACGTCCACAGCCCCGCCTCGGCGTCTTCAAGCTCCCCGTGAAGCCATCTTTCCCTTTCCGCAGCGAGCCGCCGCGAATCGACCTCTTCCTCCCCGTCTCCGACCGCCGCTTCACCACGTCGCCCGGCACCCACGGTGAGCCCCTGACCGATTCATTGCTCGAGGAGCTTCCCATCTTGTTCGCGCACGCTTTTGAGCTCGGGATGGGCAAATCCGACCACGTTTTCCCTTAGTCCGTCGCTCGAGGCCGCCGCCGACCACCGCAATCCCCGCCTCGCCGGTGAGACCACACCCCCGGCCTCCCTCTTCCCGGGGAAGCTCGGTGACCTTCCTCTTCGTGCTCCGGCAAAGCTCTCCGACCGGGTTCCGAGCCCTACCGCCCTTCCCCTGCCGTGCTAGCCGTCGACGACCTCTGCCCTGTTTCCGCCACCGTCGCTGAGCGCGCGCGTACTCGGCCCCGCTGGCCGCTGGGCCGCGAAGGCCAGTGGGCCTGGCCTCGCGCTCGGCCGAGCGCCCTCGCGCTCGCGCTCGCGCTGGGCCGCGCGCGCGAGTCCCAGCCCAGTGGGCTGCCTGTTTACGGCCCGCGGTATTTAAATCGGATTTTCGTAATTTATTCATTTCCAGAAATAGGTTAAACTGGTAAATTGCATAGTAAATTGAATAATGGGAATTTTGTAGCAAAATAAATTTTGTTAGACTGGTGTGAACTTGCACTGCTGTAGAAAAATACTAATGCCCCATGTTTAGTAATTTTTATATCAGGATTAAAATAAATAGGATAAACACTAATAGAATTTTAATTAATTCCAGAAAGCAGATAAATATGAAAAATTGGCCTCCAGGGAGGATTTTCAGTTTTAGTCTTCCTGGAAAAATTTCATGTAGAAATTCTATGTTTATTAGCTGAAATTAATTTAATGCTTTTTTTTATGATAATTAATAATTATTTTTTTTGCTTAATTTTGGTAGGGAAAACTTAGCAGTTAATTCTCTCCTGGTGTAACCTAATTATAAGTAATCACCCCTGCCCTTTCGTAGACCAGAACCCTGTCGACCTAATAATTGCCCGAGTGCAATTTTACCCGTTCGCTAAAAGGTTCCGTTTTCAGGCAGTTCACGGGTAATTGTACCTTGCGAAGGTTTTGCTCACGCTAGTGCTATTTAGTGAGCACCTGCGAACCCTGGGCGGCACTTGCACAGTTCTGCCCCGGCACCCACCTACACACCGTACTTGGATGCGACGTCGTCGCGGTCAAGTACTGGAGTCCATGAAGGAAATACACGAAGTACCCTCGCCCTGTGCCCCACTCCTTGAGTGATGCTCTCGAACGTCTCGGCACACCGTTTAAATTCCACTAATAATAGTGTGCATTAACGTATTTATTGAGGAAGTGCCATGAATCTTCCCTCACGGTTTTCCCTCTTGCATCATATAGATCACGCCGTGAACCACGTGGAGGCAGGACCGGAGCAGGATCCCGAAGGAGCGGAAGGTGCCGTAGCCGACCAAGAGCAGAACCAAGGCAAGCCCCGGTGCATAACCCAGTTTAAATTTTTATTCTATCACTAGCTATGGATGTAAGTTTGTCTGTGCATTAAGTGCTAGGAGTTGATTGCAACCCTAGTATGCAGTAGGTCCCTCTTCCCGATTACTAGCCTCAGGACGATAGTCGCTCTACTTAAAGTAAGACGACTGTTTATCGAGTGGTATGGAGACCACTCGTAGGTAGGAATTATTATCACTGGGGAATGATATCGGATAAAGGAAAGGGTGGATAGAATCACAATGAAGACCGGACGGGCAACTAGGTGGAAAGGGAAGGACAGTTTGTCTTCAAGGAGGTAGCCCCGTCCGAGTCCCCCCTAAGGCTACGCCTCGTGTCCGGCCCATGGGATCAAGTTGAACGTACTGTTTGCATGCTGGAGACATGGGCCCAGTAAACCGACGTAGCTACGACTACCGCTTGGTCTGAAGATAGCCTTCTCCCTTCTTTGGTGGAACTGGGGCTGAGAGGAGGGAACAATCCACCCACGGATGGCGGCATGAGGCGCATCGCGATGGGGGACCCTTCTCGGGGGAGTCTGGACCCGGAAGGCCCTGCGGTACCGTGAGTGAAAGGTTGCTCCATGCGGCTTCCAGGAAGCGCGTATGGGTCGTGCAAGCAGGTTTCTCCTGCAGGATGTAAATCGATTCGAGTCGCTGCCCCTCACAGTAACGAGTACCACTTGATCGCTGCTACGGAACAGTGCCGGAAGCCATTAAGATGCTGTGTGGGTTTAATACTGCTGTTTGAAATTATTAAGATTGTATTGCAACTATGATTGCTATAGCTCTAGTGCAAACTAAATTTATTATTCTGCATGACAACTCAACTTGATGCTAAAACTTGAAAAATAGGGATCCACTCTTAGGCGAGTTTTCTGGCAATTTAAAACCCTATCCTCAGCCTTTGCATGTCTAGGTGTCGGCTGTAGTTGGCCAATTGACGGGTCAGTCTTGCTGAGTAAATTAGTTACTCAGGGCGTAGCTCTATGTGGTTTTCAGACGACCAGGACGGAGAATGCCACTGTGGAGGGAGGTTCCATTGGGAGGGCCAGCGTCCTGACTGTTGGAACATCGAGTGGGAGCTGTGCACAAATGAAGATGAGGATTAGGTCCTTGCTTGCCGGTACGGTGCTTGGGCAAGGCACCTTTTAAGGCCGGATGTTCCCTGTGTGTCGCCGTGAGAGGGCGAATGTATCTTAGTTATATCGTCGAACTGGTGAACCAGTGTTGAACTTTTCGCTTCCGCAACTTATTTCTGTTGAAACCCCGGTCTGTAATATAACTTCGGATTTATGTAAACTCTGCTTCTCCACCTATGTTCCTGTTGCAATTATTTTCTTTCTCTGTCATGTATTGTACTATTGGGCGCCACAGCGCGTGTCGCCACCCGAGGAAGATCCTGGAACGGAACCGTCTCCGTGGTAAGGCGGGTCCGTGACACATTTTACCAAAATTATTTTGATACCATAAATAAAATAGTCTCTACAATGCATAGTTTCATTTTGATGTTTCTTTACACTTAATTTTTTATTATATCATATTTTATCTATAGAATGAAATGAAACTAGTCTCCTTTAATACTAGTTTTATGGTGTTTCATATCTAGGAAATCATGTATAACTAGTTTTATCTAAATGAAACTGATTTCCTCTCTCTCCATAACTCTATTGTCATGTCATCTAATTTGCTGATGTGGCATACCATTTAAAGAAAATGAACCCCCCATTAGGAGTAGCCTTAGGATGAAATTTATTTGGCGCTGTTTCATATGTATGAAACTATATTGAAATGTGCATTAAGAACAAAAAGTTTCATCCCAATATATTTCAATCAATCTTAACACAATAATTTATTATTATGACTTGCCTATGAAACTGTGAGAGACAATTTCATCCTTCAAAATGAATTGCTAAAATTGTTGTGGCACTCCTAAAAAGAGTGAAATGAAACCAAGGATTGAGACTAGCCTAAAAAAAACATAGACCTACTATTTTAGCTAAAATAATATAAGAATATCCCATAAACTCTCTCTAAATCAAATTAATAAGGTTTAATCTAAAAAATCTATCTCTAACAACTCCCCAAAACAACTCATAGATTTATTCTCTCTCTAAACTCACCTCATTTATAGCTAGAAACAAGGAGAAAATTGGGAGCCCTAATCCTTGTATTTAGAAGGGAATTGATGTTGTTGTGGTCCCACATGCTGACGCGGCTAATCAAAAGTTTTCATGATCTATTTTTAAGAAGAACTGTTGGAAGAGACAAGAAAACTTCTCCCTAATAATTTTGGGTTGCTCCTAAAAACACTTTTTTAGAGTCAATTTTTTGGGGAGCTTTTGGAGATGTTCTAACACTTAGATTGTTGGGGTGCTATAGCTCAAACTGATAGAGTATTATACTCCCTCCGTATATAAAAAGTATCATTTTATGCTTTGACACGAATACCAAGGAGGATGTATACGATGCTCCACACAACTACCCTCTCTTCTCTTTCTATAGCTATCCTCTCTCGAGAACAAACCCATCACTCCCCTTGTCTTTCCTCAAAGACGACGGTGCTCGAGCGCAGCAGCGGTCGCCGAGCGAGATGGCGTGCAGTGGCTGGGTTAGGCTGCATAGATCCGAAGAGCAAGCGTCATGCGATGGTTGGGTGAGGTGGCACGAGCGAGGCGATGAACAATGGGTGAGGCGGTGGTGGCCCCTTCTAAGCACGTGGCAACAACGGACTTTCCTAACGTCGAAGCTCGTGGAAGCGGTTGCCTTCCTTTGGCTCGCGGCGGCGGCCTTCCTCTGGCTTGTAGCGGCAGCATCCTTCCCGAAGCTCGCGGCGGCGGCGGCGACCTTTCCCTGGTCTCTCCTGAGCTCACGGCGACACTAGTCGTTTCACGAGATCACAGCTATGGTGGGCTTCCTCGAACTTGTTGGCCAACAGATTTGTTGGGCATCAGATGGAAGAAGATCAGGGAGGGGAAGAGCTAGTCCATGTTGGACGGGGAAGAGATTAGGAATGGAGGAGGGCAAGGGGAGGGGAGTTATAGAGTAGAGGATCCAGTTTCATGTCTGACTAGAGGCACAGTAAACATCAATAACTGACAACAACATCTAGTTCAAAAAAGAATAAAGTGAGTAAACATCAATAACTGACAACAACATCTAGTTCAATAAAGAATAAAGTGCATGACCGTCCTCGAACTTGTTCAGAGGTGTTATCTAGATCCCTAAATTCTAAATTTTCATATTTAGATCATCAAACTTGCTAAGTGGTTCACTCACGGTCCAAATTACTCTAATTAAGGTTAATATGCCTATTTGATGTCTTGCTTGCAGCCATATGTCACTTTCAAGAGTATGAACTCATAATAGGCATTACTATCTATTTATTTTGAAGTTAAAAATTAGGTCAACATAAATAAAAAACTAAAACTATATTTTGAAATTAGGTCAAATAGATGGAGGTGTGCGGTATTAACTCAGCCTAATGGCTGAGATAACAACTAAAAGATGTCCAACAATTATGCAAATTTTTTTGGTCAAATGTGCCCAAGAAAAATAGATCAAAAGAATAAGTGATAAATTGATTGATTTGGATGACATGGTTATAATGGATGTATCCAGTTAGGTTATGAATGCTAATAAGGATAATTAGACCACAAGTGAACCATTTAATAAGTTTAGGGTCTCAATGTGCAAATTAAGAGTTTTGAGAGTTAGATAACACTTCCGGACAAGTTTGAGGACCGGTCATTCACTTTACTCTTCAATAAAAATGGTGGATGTCAGGATGATGTCTAAAATGAAACGGAGCTAGTATTATCCACTAACTGTGCCAGTAAGCTTGGTCATGTGTTTGCATGTGGATAAGACATCATGCTGAACCTCAGTGCTGGTTCACGTGTTCTAATATCAACTTTAACTAATATTTAAACTAGAAAGAAAATACTTCTCATGCATTTATAAATTTCTACGTATTCATAAGGACACTAAACCAAGTAAGCTGGTTTGGTAATAGCTACCCATAAAGCTGTAGTTGACCTAATGGCTACACCTTTCTAAAAAAAGATCAATGCAACCCAAATGCTCTCCTGGAACAACAAAAGGGTTCAGTAAGTTAGCCCCCACAGTTATCAAGTTTCAAGCCATGAGAAAGTTGAAACAACAAAAGGTTTAGTTTGCGTAATTAGGTGCATACAGAATTGATATGATTTAACTTCATATGTTCAAGTAAATACAAGGGTGCGTTTTGCATGACTTATGTCCAAAGTGCATATAGTGTTTATTCTATTAAAACTGCTTATGGTGCTTATAGTGTTTATTGTAGCATAAACATCAACCCGTTTGTTAAAACTGCTTACACTTATCTGTCAAAATTGCTTATGCTTGCTCATACGTACTAAAAGCGATGTTTTGCTGTTTTGCCCAAAGTGCTTATGTTAGTACAAAATAGCAAAGTGTTATAGGTGCTTATACCCCATAAACACTTTTGCTATTTTTGATGTTTAACAGCTCAAACTGCTTATTGAGCATAAGTACTTCTAATAAACAGTTTAATAAGTTGTGCCAAACACACCCTAACACTTTCAAACAGATAAATTGTACATCCATTCCCTGAGCATGCTACAATTCCAGAGGACACAGAATAGGACATTGCTGGTTTATAAATTTCCAAGGACAGACTCAAGAAATACGTAGACCAACTAGCAATGCTACTTACAGAGTTAAGTAGTATTAAATATTCCTTGCATAATGTCTATAAATCATTAAGACCATCAGAAGAAGACTGGCAGTAATCCAGAGATCCTAATAAAACATGAAACACCAGTAGAGTAGCTGATTGAATTTTTAACGAACGCAAAACATCAGCTCTTGCTCCCTCTTCAGCAGAGGCAGCTCCCAGTGCTGCAGAAAGGGAAACCATGAATTTGAAAAAGAAAATCAGATATTTCAGAAGTCGATTAGCCATTTCATGCTAACCAAATTAACAAAATTTACTATTTGTGGCTCCATTGGTTAAAAGTCACAAATTTGCACAAAATTGCTAAAAAAGGTATTCAAATTTCCATGGAATCACCTCTTTGTTCAGCACAGATACCATAACTCATATTATCCGGTTAAGTGCGTTTTATACAAATATAAGATCCAAAGAATGCTTAAGGTCAAAAGATCGACAAAGGGGCTTGTTTTTGCAGTATAGAACGAATCTGTGGTGAACCTCTGTTGTAGAACTTCATTCTTTAATTTCACTACTGCTGGATATATTATATGAACAAATTCCTAGCTACGTCTAGCAGAATTAAGGATGTCCGTAACCAGAGGTAGACGTTTCTTAAGTTAAGACGACCTT
The DNA here is from genome assembly GCA_030378355.1 of Eleusine indica. Classification (NCBI taxonomy): domain Eukaryota; kingdom Viridiplantae; phylum Streptophyta; class Magnoliopsida; order Poales; family Poaceae; genus Eleusine; species Eleusine indica. Next base: position 19,864,065 of record CM059502.1, read on the forward strand.
GTAGTAGCTGCTTGAGTTTTTCATGAACGCAAAACATGGCCTCCTGGTCCCTCGTCAGCGTTAGCAGAGGCAGCTCCCAGCGCTGCAGAAATTAAAAACCATGATTTTGAAAAGAAAACCAGATACTTCAGAAATCGATTTGCCCTATAACCACAATCCACAAGTACCAACAGGTTACCACTTCATGCTAGCTAACAAAACTCATTATGTGTGCCTCCATTTTGGTTAACAGACACAAAAACGCTAAGAAAAGGTACTCAAATTTTCATGGAATTGCCTCTTTGTTCAGCACAGATAGCATACCTCATATATCTACCGGTTAAGTGTCTTTTATACAAATAAAAGAGCAGAGAATGCTTAAGGTCATAAGATAGACAAGGAGCTGTTTTTTGCAGTATATATGGAACCTGTGGTGAACGTGAACCTCTGTTGTAGGAATAATTTATTTTTTAGTTTCACTACTGCTGGATATATTATACGAACAAATTCCTAGCTACGTCTAGCAGAACTCAAGGACGATGTCTGTAACCAAGAAACAATAATGTAAAACGAATAATTGTAGTCTCTTAGAGATGTTTCCCTTTCATGAACTTATGAGCTCGTTGTGTGCATAGATATTCTACTACAGCAAATACGAGCCCACCATGGACATCAGCACGACGCGCTTCTTATAGAGTGTAACCGGTCTGTGAACCATGGACATTCCCCGCGTGGCCAGATCGTACTTGAGGATCCCAGTGCTATCATGGATCTTGAAGTAGAGCGCGTTCCCCGCAAGCACGGGCGGCGCCAACGCGAAGCGGTCGCGTCCGATATCCACGTCAGCGTCGGCGTATGCCGGCTCGCTCCACCCGCCTGCTGACTCGGACGAGTAGACGCAGGCGAACGTCCCTTGGTAGGTGATCCCCACGAAGACCACGAGGAATGGGTCGAGGCGGCTGCAGCCGTCGGCGTCGTTGCAGCCGAGCACCGCCGCGTTCCAGTTCCACGCGTTGGGGAACGGACGCCGCGGCGGCGCTCCCGGTCCGCGGCGGGGTCCCACACGACGAAGGCGTTCCTCCACGGGTCCTCGAGCCAGGGCATGGTGCAGAGGAGGACGCGGCCGTGGCGGGCATCGACGGCGCGCAGACCGCGGCGGGCGGCGGCGCAGGGCGGGCGGAGCGAGGAGGTGGGGACGAAGCGGGTGGATTCGTTGCCGTCGCCGTCGGTGAGGTTGCGGAGGAACCCCAGCATGGGGGTCGTCGAGCGGCGGTGGATCTCGCCGTGCCTGCGGCGGAACCCGGCGTTGGAGACGAGGCGGTGCCAGCGGGTGCACCCGGCGGCAGCGTGGGCTGTTGGAACCGAGGATCTACGAACGATCAAGAAGAACACAAGACACTCAAATTTGACGGGCGATGATCGGGCATCGGATGCCCATAGCGACAAACGCTAGATTTTTTCTAGTATTCTCTCAGCTCAAAAATTACACGCAGGGATACATAGCCTTTTGTAGCCTCTCAACGACATAACGCCCACGCCATGCACTCCGCCCATCACGCGCACGTATGCATTCTCGTGTGGCCCGGCCATCTCCACGTTGAGCAATGCACTCCCGTAAGAATCGGTCTCCAACTTATCCAGAGCCTTGCATGCGCTCCTCCGCTTCTGCCGCAGTGGGCTCTAAGGACAAGTACAATAGTGTTGTCTCATAGATCGTCTTATGCATGCTATGTAATTTTAAGACGGGTTATGAGATGACTTATATAATGGATGGTTTTATTAGTTGTCTTCTTTTAATTATATAACTCCTTAATTTGTGGATATAAAAAGAAATATTTATAGATTAAAAGACTACTAAAACCCGTACAATAGTGTGAGAGTTGTCTCATACTCCTAAATTTTAGCGTATGAGGTGGTTGCTATGCGAAACAACCACCTCTTTCTCTTACCACCCTCTCTCTCTTCCACATCATCAAAAATACTATATGACAATTCATGAAACGGCCTATAAGACTGCCTACGTGTAGCATTGTACCTGTCCTAACTCGTCCACCCTGCAACTACTAGCACGCGCACACACGTCGTGCTCAACCTGACCTTGACACACACGAGCACCAACTCATGCATGGATCTGCTACTCTACAGATCGACTAACACATGCTAACAAACTAAGACTGAACACATGCACGCACGCACGCGCAACTAACAAGCTAATAGACTCATCTGAACACACACGACGGACACAACCATGTCAAGATTATTCTAACAAACTCCCCCTAATCTTGACTTGCCGTTGCCGGAGTTGTTGCAGTTGCTGTCATCGTCAGCGTCAACGGCCGCCACTACGGCATCCCTGACGTGGACACCTCTGCATGCCCCATCTCTGTGCGAACACCGCACGCTTGCCAGCGCTGTAGTTGATGCCGATTCTTTCGTCGTCGTCGCCGCCACGGCCACCGTCACAGCCATCAGACACGATGCGAACTCTGTAGCGCACATCACGGCACGAACGTCACATCCTTCTTCCTTAGCGCCACACGCCGAGCTCCTTCTCCGTCGGCGCCACACGCCTACTTCCTCAGCGATACACATCGAGCTACATCGACGCCGGCAACAAACGTCTGACGTCTCTTCTTCGGCTCCGGCAACACACGCCGTTGAGCGCATCACGCCCGGCAGGATCGACACACGATCCACTGCCGCAGCGTCACCATTGGCGGCCACGCACAAGCCGACACACGAGCCGACGCCTTCCGCCTCACCATTGCAGCCGCCGTGCTGCACACCTCCATAGGCCGACACACGGCTCGGAGCTTCACGCATCGCAGCTGCCGGTGAGCACCACCAGTACGCCTCCGACGAGGAAATGAATCTCTCCGACAACCGAATCTTACTCTGATGCCAATTGTTGGAACCGAGGATCGACGAACAATCAAAAGAACACAAGACACTCGAATTTGACGGGCGACGAATGCCCATCGGGCACCGGATGCCCCCAGCGACGAACGCTGGAATTTTTTCTAGTATTCTCTCGGCTAAAAAATTACATGCAGGGATACATAGCCTTTTGTAGCCTCTTAACGACATAACGCCCACGCCATGCACTCCGCCCATCACGCACACGTACGCGTTGTCCTATGGCCCGACCACCTCCATGTTGAGCAACGCACTCCCGTGAGAACCGGTCTCCAGCTTATCCAGAGCCTTGCATGCGCTCCTCCGCTTCTACCGCAGCGGCCTCTAACTCGACCACCCTACAACTACTAGCACGCGCACACACGTCGTGCTCAACCACACACACGAGCACCAACTCATGCATGGACCTGCTACTCTACAGATCGACTAACACATGCTAACAAACTAAGCCTAAACGCATGCACGCACACACGCGCAACTAACAAGCTAATAGACTCATCTGAACACACGCGGTGGACACAACCATGTCAAGATTATTCCAACACGGGCGAGGGTCGCGCGGTCGTCGGGAGGGACCTTGAGGAGGATTTCCTCCACGATCTCTGAAATCAGCGTCGCCGTCTGCGCCGGCGGCGGCATGGGGATTGGGCCTTGGCCGGAGTTGCCACGGCGGGCGAGGGTTTGGTCGGCGCCGCGTTCGAGTGAACTCGTCAAGTGCGGGAGCGGGAAGGCCAAGAGGTGGGTGCGGCTGCTGGTCTTTCGCCTGCTTTGACCGGCGGTGGACTGCACACGTCAGCATTCAATACTCTCGCTGCTCGCCTTTTCTAGTCAAACTAAATTTAAATTCAATAATACGGCACAATCAATCAGGTCCATTTTGTGTGGTTGAATTCACTCAGATGGAAAACCCCGCACGAAATGAGAAACCAAATGGCGAAGATTGCGGTGTGCCAATTTCCTATTGTTATTATGCTGTCATAGATTAAGTTCTTAACAGAAAGCAGGCACCGTGTTTGTTATGCTGGCATAGTGGCATATACGAACAAATGTTCCTAGAATATGGAAGGTTCTGGTCTTCTGAGTTACTCCCTCCGTTTCATTTTTTTTTTATCGCTGCAGTTCATTTCAAAAGGTGCGAAAATTGTTGTCGTCGACGCTCAGCTCTACGGTCATCTTCTGTTTTTGCCCCGGTGTGGCACTGCTCTCTCCTCGCTCATCTCACGACGCGTTGCTCTGCTGTCTCCACGCCGCCAACTTTGCCGATGAATCTGGCGGTGCCCTGCTCTGCTCTCTCCTCGCTGCCAACTTCGCCGACAAATCCCACATCGCCGTCGCCGTCTACATCTTCGGTCGTGACGCCCCGCAGCTGGAGCTCGGCAGCGACGCCCCAGAGATGGAGCGTGGCCATGACGCCCCAGAGCTAGAACACGCAACAAGGAGCTTGGCCGCCTCGCCATGCGCCTCACAGCGGAGCGCCCTATGCCCTGCCAGGCGCCCTGCACCACGCCGAGCGTCGCCGCCTCGCCATGCGCCCCACAGCCGCTCGCTGCTGTGCCGTGTGTCCCACAGTGTCGCACGGCCCGCCGAGCTGAGCCCTGCACCACATCTGAAATTGGATTGGATTTCGAGAAAAAAAAATCCATAATTTTTCTTGTTTCATTTTGACAAATTCTGTTACCATTTGAGTGCTAGTATTAGCATTCATCGAAGCAGGTCATGCTCGAGTGCTAGTATTAGCATTAATAGTTGACCGACCACTTGAACATTGTCATGCTCGACCATGCCGTGAACATTGTATTAGCATTAGTATTGGCTTGATGATTCATTTCAGAGAAGAATGCCTTCAGACCTGAATGGCTTAGTGTAAACCTGCAATCAGCAGATGATTTAGATTTCCTTGAACTGAAAAGAGAAACAAAAAGTAATTGATGAATTTGTTCATCTAGATGCTAGGTAAGGCTCATCACCATATCCAACTGAAACCTTTATGTGGTTCACTTGTTTGAAAGAAGCATGCCATATAAAGGTTAAGCAATTGAAGTGGTACTCCAGTTTACTTTCTGTGGTTTTCATTCAAGAACCTTGTTAGAAACCAGTTTGAATTCACTTTTCACAAACAAAAGAGAAGACCAGTGTCTAGTTTTATTACTGCAAGTAGAAGGGTAGCAAGTTGTTTTATTACTGCAAGTACTACTCTCAGCATTGTTTTAGACTGAAAATGTAGTGTCTTGGTAAATAACTTAAGCACTTTCCATGGCACAATAAAAAATCTTAACAAAGCTTGCTCCGGTTCAGTAAACTAGAGTGGCTCCAACATCTAAAGGTCACAATTTCATAATCTTCATTCTGATAATTGTCATACACCAATGTGAATGTGAAAAATATGTCTATAAAAAATTTCATTTTGTCTCCAAGCAGTACCCCAATGTTCATAAGCTGATGCAGCATCAGACAAACATCAGGGTGGTTGAGATGAGGATGAATGATTCCTGGTTCCGTTTTATAGTTTGTCACTCATAAAGCCGGGTCTGGAATTACAAAACAAACCATAGCGGGAATTGATTGGGAAGTTCAGGTCTAGGGAGGTATGTTTTATCAAAATTTAAGTATGCATGTTTATCTGCATTCTCTCATACTTGTCTGATCTTAATACTTTTCTCGCAGAATAGTAAATCATGTTCATAAAAAATTATCAACTAACATTATTGTTGTCATAGTATCGACTAGCAAATGACTACCACTACAACATACTATTTATTCTACGAAAAATCATTCTGTCGTGGATCATTGGAAATCTGTCCCAATTCAGTGTCCGTGACGATTTCAAATTTCCTTGTTGATTGAGCGTCATTGATTAAATCGACCGACAGATCTTCAAAATCGTCGCGGATTGAAGTGATCCGTAATGGTTTTTGACCGTCACAAAACAGTTTGAGGTCCACTTAGGCCAGTCCAAAGCCCAGTTTTAGTGACAAAAATAACCGACGCGGATTGCTGCTGACATGGACAATGATGTGGCTGCCAACATGGATGATGACGTGACTGCCTACTTGGATGATGACGTGGCTGCCTACATGGAACGATGACCTGGCTGCCTATGTGGATGAGGACGTGGCTGCCAATGTGGTTGATGATGTGGCCGCTTACATGGCACTCATGATGACATATGGATGCTGATAAGGACGTTGACTTTTCAATCATGGGTCATTTATTAATGGGTTGATTTTAAGTGAATCACTTTTTCGCCCAAAAGTCAGCTCATAAACATTTCAGTCCAGTGATTTGTACTGATGATCATTTCAGCTCATAAACAACATCCATATTCATTTCAGCTCACAAAAAGCACCCATTAACATGGTGACCCATATTCATTTCACCCATCAATATCACATCACATTCCACCATTTCAAAACAGTCCAATATCATATTCAAAACACATCATCTTGCATTAAAAGAAATACAATCAATTTCAAGTTTCATCTTGCATCAGAAGCAAGAAAAGCATGCAAACCATAATGACTTCACCACCAGGATCCCAAGCAGCTGATAACAAGTCTAAGAAATAAGAATAATAAATCAAAACAGACAGCTCCATCAGGATCAAGTTCAACCACATGACACACAAGATGACAGCAGCTCAACCAGAATTTAAGGTACCTGAGCATCCGAGACACACCCGTCAGTGAAATCCCAGATCTATTGACCAGTTGCAGTACATGATAACGCTGGATCTTCGAGGTACTGAAGTCACAGAATTGCCTCTCAGTATAATGTTGATATCGAGGCTTGCACATCTACTTTGTGACAAGGTTAGGCTCCTAGATTGGATAGGGAAAATGGCGACACTATCGTGTTTGCTACAATTTGACATTTTGCACAACCAAATGCTTGCCATGGATCCCTTCTGAAATAGAAACCAAATAACACTCAGGGATGTGAGCATTTAGCATTCTCTTGTAGATTAATCATTAAACAAGTTGCAGTCCCTGTATATATATGGCAATGATAATGCAGTGACTTTTTCACCTGTGCCATCCTTCACGGCAGCTCCATAGGATTTGACTAAACAACTGTTATCTATCCCATATCCCGACATGGTTCATGATAGACAATGCAATATCGTGTTGTGTTAATCGATAGCAATGTACAAGAGAATATATGGGCGTGAGCCCCCTGGCTGTCTTCCGTATCAAGCCAACCGGTTTATAGAAACAATACCACATGGAGATAGGGAAGGGAACAAAGATAGCTCAACATGCTAAAATAGGAGACCGACTACAATACACTAATACTCCCCTGCAGTCACAACATGACTAGCCACATGGTGACACGTTTAGACTAGATCTGAATTCAGCTAAGACTGTAGACGGTAGACCCTTTGTGAAAATGTTGGCATACTGAAGGGATGTTGGAACATATAATACTCAAACAGCTCTAGCAGCTACACGTTCACCGACAAAGTGGAGAACGATCAATGTGCTTCGTGCACTGAGGCCGCCTCTTGATGTGCCCAGGCCGCCAAGAAGAGTGCTACCGCTGCTGAAGCCGCCCTGACGCTTGCCGCGGCGAGTCTTCCTGTTGCCTTGGTTGTTGCTCAGAGGACCACTTTGATGGCCACCATTATTGCCGCTGTGAGTGCTGGTGGAGGGCCCCTGGTTGTTGGACCGGGAGGTCGAAGCAGCGACGGTCAATGGTGAGGAGGTCGGCTTGCCGTGCATATTGATCTCCTCAAGATCCAGGTCGAAGTGGATGTCCTGAAACAAGGGGAATGGGCGCTGACGAGTGATCAGGAACACCAGATGAGAAAAGCGACCATTGAGGCAGCGTAGGACATTGAGGACCAGGATCTTGTCAGGGACGAGAGCACCGAGCATGGCCAGTTGATCTGCCATGGCCTTGAAGCAACGACAATACTCAGCAACAGAACGGTCACCTTGCACAAAATTGCAAAATTAGGTGTCAAGATGCAGCTCGTGAGTCTCTTGGTTGCCGATGAACTGCTCTTCCAGGGCAAGCCATAGGCGACGTGCAGTGGGGGGGGGGGTCCGTCCTCGTGATTAAGCACCACCTCAAGCAACTCCGGAGTGATGGTTCCATAGAGCCAAGAGAGGACTGTAGCATCCATGCGTTTACAGCAGACCTCATCAGAGAGACCGTCATCCTCAAGGACATGGTCGGTGAGGGCATACTTCTCGAGCATGTTGATGAAGATGGTGCTCCAATGGGACAAAATAGCCGAGCCGAGATCAAGAGTGATCGGCACCAAGGCTTTAATGTTCAGGACGGTCCCGACCTGAGAGTGCAGGGCGGAGGTGGTCTTGACGACCTAAGCGGCATAGGTGGCGGCACTGGCTTCTTCATCGCATCGAAGCCTTTCAAGGCGAGCGGCCTCCTGGCGCTCAGCCTCACGGCGTTCGTTGTCAAGGCGCTCGGTCTCCTGGTGAACTGCCTCTTATCACTCCTCAAGCGAGAGCGCAGCAACCCGACGCACGAGAATATCACGAGTGGACTTGGCTTTCACACGCTCAGCTTCGAGCTATGCGATGGTCTTGGGGGAAGACATTATGGCGTGCACGATGTCAATCAGCTAGGAGGGCGATATGTGGTGGCGACGCAACCAAGGAGTAGCAAAAGCGGGCGTAGTCTCAAAACCCTACTGATACCATGATAGATGATGCAATATCATGTTGTGTAAGCTTTATGACCATTGATGATTGGATCCTCGAGGTATGAATGTTTTGGTGATTAATGACAACTATGAAATTGTGGGCTAATATCTACATGAGCGTTGTCTATGCAGATATTATCTCCAAACTCTACTACAAATCTTATTGACGATGATGGTCACCTTGGCAATGGATAATAATGACCACAAGCATGGAGGCTTAGTGAGCTTGATGAAGTCCAAGGGTTGATGGAGATGGATCAAGGCTAAGGACAAGCTATGGAGCAAGTGTTTGGAACACTTGTCTAGTTGTTAGGGCTTTGAGTCCATAGAAAAAAATGGACTATCAAGAGGGTCTAGGTCATGTCTCTTAGGTCACGACTAGTCGGTGATGTGTATGTATGCTCAGTGAAATCATAGGCACTAGGTGACAGTGGAGAAGTCAAGAAGCTGTTCGGAGAAGCCAGGAAATGAAGTCAAACAAGGACGAGAAGTTTCAACTGCTGGACAGAGTGACCGGACAGAGGGGTTAGTGGAGACCAGACTATACAGTCACTAGGAGATCAGAGAGCAGTCTACAAGGAAGTTCGTCAGCATGAAGACCTATAGAGACCGAATGGTCTGGTCTATAGATCGGACGGTGCGGTCTGTATGGAGGTTGCTCGGGATAGAGAGGTGCCTAAATGGGTGCTCTCTGGAATGAAGAGAGAATGTACAGACCGGATGGTCCGGTCAGTGCAGGTGATCAGCTGGGCAGGAAGCCAATGGCTTTGGAGGAGCCGATCTGTGGAGACCGGACGGTCCGGTCAGGCAGTGACCGGACTGTACGATCACTAGGCCTAGAAAGCTGATTTCATGGAGCAACGGCTAGGTGGAGGTTGGAAGCCAATATAACTTCGTTGCTGGGGTCTTAGAGACCTCTCTTGACCAGTGGAATAGCTTGGAGCATTTGGTGAGAGCCAAGAGGAAAAGAGAAGAGCACTAGGAGAGGATATTGGATATCTTGAGAGTGCTAGTGAGACTAACATAAGCATCTTGCACATTTAAGGCTTGGGTGTCCTTGAGGCTATGATCTAGGTTATTACTCTTGGTCTATGGTGAGACCTAGACCAGTTAGGTGTCGGTGATCGAGCCTATCGTGATCAGTCGTGAAGGTCATCACACGTTTGTACACGGTTTGAGACCGCCGGTGAAAGGGGCATTGCTAGTGAGCGCTCGTGTCGGCTCGGGGAGTCCATCAAGTTCTCGAGGGAGGCAAGCTTGTTCCTTGATGTAACACCCCAGCCCGTTAGCAGCCTGTAGTAGTAGTAGTTTCGGCCCAAGAGGCCTAGAAGTGAAGTGAAGTTGTGGGCTTAGTCCCACATTGGAAGTTTAGGTGGGTGAGGGTCATCATATAACCCTTGTTGTTCCAACCATAGCATCATCGGGTTAATCCTTTTACACGAAGCAAGGACGAAAGTGTAAGAGTGGTGCTATGCATGAATACGCGTGCCCGCCCCAACGAGAGGGCTAGGCGGTAAGCAGACTTTGGACGCGGAGCGTTATAGTGGTATCAGAGCATCAACTCTCGTTTCATCGAGGGGAGGTCTTGGGTATCCACTTGCCGTGTTAGCGGTGTGCTGCCGAGGGCGTCAACCCTTAAGGGGGGGTGACTATAACACCCCATCCCGTTAGCAGCCTGTAGTAGTAGTAGTTTCGGTCCAAGAGGCCTAGAAGTGAAGTGAAGTTGTGGGCTTAGTCCCACATTAGAAGTTTAGGTGGGTGAGGGTCAGCATATAACCCTCATTGTTCTAACCATAGCACCATCGGGTTAACCCTTTTACACAAAGCGAGGATGAAAGTGTAAGAGTGGTGCTATGCATGAATACGTGTGCCCGCCCCAACGAGAGGGCTGGGCGGTAAGCGGACTTTGGACGCGAGGCGTTACACTTGGTGACAGCGGTGACGCAACCGTGTCTTCACTCCAGGAGTGATTGCGGGCTCGTGTGCGAGAACTCCACTTGGTGGCAGGAGGGACCGGCACTCCGACGGGAGTGGTCCAACAAGGATTAGGGGAAGGCGCCATCCTTCCGAGACTTCGGGAAAAAATCATGAGCATTCCTTGACCCTCGCTTTACTATTCCACAATTGTGTGCTCTAGTGAGTAGGTTGAATTGTGGCTTGCATAGGCTAGTATGTTTAGCTTCTGCATTTATACTCATGATGAACACTAGCATGTGTAGGGTCTTGGCCTCAGAGAATTGCTTAGGTTGCAACGATTGCTAAGATCTAGTGGTGCAAAATTGAAGTATTCGGATTTGTGGTCGGCTTACCGATTCACCCCCTCCCCCCCCCCCCTCTCGGTACGTCTTCAGTCCTTACAATTGGTATCAAAGTGAAGTGCTCATATTTGAGGCTTCACCACCTTGAGTAAGGATGCCGGGAGAGATGAGGAGTGTTCCCATATTCAATGGGGAGGACTACGGGTATTGGAAGGCACACATACAAGCCTACCTCGAGTCCCTTGATCCAGAGATATAGACGGTGACCCATGATTCGGATGCGGATGTGAACCCGCTAGAACCTAATTTCATTAAGCACAATGCTAAGGCCAAGAATGCTCTATTTGCATAAATTTCTAAGGATGTCTTTGCTAGATTAGATGCGAGTTCATCAACACATGATATCTGGACTGAGATTCAGAGTATCCATGAGGGTAGTAGTGATGTCAAAGAGGAAAGATATTATGTGTTGAAGAACAAGTATGATAACTTCACTAGATTGCCACATGAGAGAGCTAACACTTTTTATTCTTGCTTTCATGTACTAATGGAGGAGATCAATGCTCTTGGGGATGACTTCAAGCTCAAACCTGTTGAGGTGATAAGAAGATTCTTGAGGCTATTCAAAGACCCCAAGTATGAGTCCATCATCACCTTTACCTTGCAAGGTGACCTCAAGACCAAGACCATCAAGGACATACTTGGCAACATCACTGCTTTTGAGAGCAATCAGTTGGGTATGGTTGATCCTCAACCATCCAACATAGTTCTTCAAGCTGAGAAGCAAGAGCCTATCAAGAACAAGAAGAGCAAGAAGAAAGCAGTGATTACGACGACGACTTGAGTGAGGACTTAGATCTTCTCATGAAGAAGATGAGGACCTTCAAGAACAAGTTTGCTTCCAAGTCCAAGGGCAAGTGCTTTAACTGTGGGTCCAAGAACTACTTTGTTCAAGATTGCCTCAAGCCAAAGAAAGAAACTTTTAAGTCCCAAGACTCTAGCGATGATGAAGAAGAAGAAGACCTCAAAGCCATGCAAAAGAAGAAGAGGTACTTCAACAAGGACAAGAGCAAAGGCAAAGCCAAAGCTCAAAACTACAAGAAGAAGTTCTCTTGCAAGGCCCTTGTTGGAGAGTGGACAAGTGACAACTCGAGTGACACATCCTCTTCCTCAAGCGATGATGAAGAAGTGGTCGGCCTAGCCATGATCAAGACCACACTGTAGGCTTCACTGTAGTAACATAATCAGTAAATAGGCTTCACTATAGTAACAACATATCATCCACCATCCAATTCAATCATACCATTGTCATGAGGAAATAGTAAACATAGCCATGAAACACAGCTTCATTAACCGGAAGCACGGCACACTCAAATGATTCAAATTGGACTCTGTAGAGCCTGCCCAACTTTACCCATAGGATATACCCAACATGTACTTTGTTAAGGACAACATGTCGATATACAGTGGCACAATATGACACCCCATCCATTCCTCTCCATACCATTCTCTTTTCATCACCTACCCTGGGACGCGCCATTTCCCATCTTACACACGAATACAGAATTATCCTTGTCTGATTCAAGCTTACATGGGCTGCCCCGGGTATCCTGTTGTAGGACTGTTATCAATCATGTCCGTGAGAGGGTCTCACGGTCCATATGGATGGACGAGAACTATGTTATCTTGACTTCATCAACTATCCCTCAAGTGCTTCGTATAGGGCGACTATCACATAACTATAAAGGTACATATGCATCTAGTCACAACCCCTCCTCAGCTTAACAACCATCCATCCCACAAATCAAGATATTTGCCACACCAGTGATAGCCCAAGATTAACCTTATCCTGTTGTTCATCCCCTCTAGCTAATAGTATCACTTCGAGCTAGGTTTATAACTTGGCTTATCGGGCTGAAGTGGATAGGTTGGCCATTTCATGCATACAATAGCTTGGAACCTCTATTATACTTATTCTATGACCACCTCTAAATCAAGGATGATGAATATGCAGACAATAATCAATGTAATCATAGGTGTTATATGATCGATCAAAGTGTGACTTGCCTTCTTGCTTAGCGGCGCTGACGTTTTCTTCTTCGACCTCCTGTGGACCTCTTGGCACGACCTCCTCGTACTCTATCGTGGTTAAATAAATTATCGTATAAGATTCAAGCAATCACATAGCAAGAAATCCAGTAAATCGATAAACAAAAATGAATAAAAGAAACATTGCAAAAGCAAATGAGCCTAAGTTTCATTGGGTTTTGGGAGTTACTTACTAGATAGGAAATATGGCTATCTCGGTTAAATAAAGAAATGACCTGCGTTGCTGTCGCACAACCCAAAACTATTGTGGTGCAATTATTGGCTAATAAAACTTAGTTCTAGTGGACGCCAACATGTTTGGGTTATAGTGATTAAATAATAAAGAAAGCTATTATACCTTAGTCTATAGTGCATGCACCGCATGCAAACCTATTTGCTTATGCAATCGAGCTAGCCATCCCGTTGCAGGAAGCTGGCTATTTAGGTCGCTGGTAATGAGATTAGACTCAGGTTTAACCAAGCATTTGGCCTTCTACTGGTTACTATGTGTGGTGCGAATATGCACATACAGGAACACTGAGAATGAAGCAGACCAATAGGACATGCGCATGCATCGCGTGAGCCAAGCTGCATCATCTAGGGGCGGCGGCAGGCAAACAGGGCAAGGAGCTCCAGCGACCATAGCTACCGCTGCAGCGGCGCAGGCCGGGAATGGGTTCCTCCTACTCTGGGGGTTACACTTGATGAGCTCCCTAACGGCATAGCCTAACACACGTAGCAGGCAACGGTGCGGTAGCAAGGCGCGTCAAGCAGTTGTCTCCGGCAACTGGACTAGCGGGTGGTTAACCTGAGGTGATTAGCTGCAGATGCACGACGGTGAAAGCTACTGCTACACAAAAATGATCTGGAGCAACATCATGTTGCCGTGGGGCCATGAGCAACCCTCGTGAAGAGCTAATAGACTAATGGAAAGATTAAATTTCACAAGGGCTGATGGAAAAATATGTGCTCACCGTGAGCCTGCAAGGAAGAACACAGCTGTAGCTCTCTGTGCTCTCGTTGCCAAAAATTATGAGTTCAGGATAGGGTCGAGGAGTCTGATAGGAAGCTAATAAGGCATGGCTTGACTTTTGTAGTCTGAGGAGCTTAAAGTCTTTGCCGCTGGATTAAGCGGTGCACACATCAACGGCATGGTTTGAAGCCGTGCACTGCCAGACTGCTTGACTTGAGCAACTAAAGTTTGTACAGCGTCAGTTACCATAGGTATGTGTTGCCGCTGGTGTACACGGGCCAGTGTATGCACACAACTATGTATACGCACGGCGATGTTGTGATAGACAATACGATGGCCAACTTGGACTATGCAAAGGAAAGATCGTCTGAACCGGAGACTATATGACTTTCTAAAAAGGTCACTAGTTTTTGTACCAGGAAAACAAACGAACTAAATCAAATAAGAAGCGAGGAAAAATCCTATGAAACCAAGAAAATAATGAAAGACTAGGAAATTCAAAGAAAATGAGTAAGACATTTTCAAAAAAAAAGAAAAAAAAAGAAAAAATCTCATGAAAATCCGGATGTTAAAACAGCTGTTTGACCTTGTAGACCTATTCATTGCTGAGATGGAGAAGGTTATTTCTGAGAGAGTCAGAGGACGACACCTAGTCTATGGTTCGTATATTTGCAATCTTTTGAGGAGACTAGGGCTTGTGACAGAGGAGCAGTACGATGCATTCCTTGAGGTGACCACCAGCTACGCACCTCGAGTCCCCAGGGGATCTCAGTCAGCCTCGAGTCAGCAGACAGACGAGCATGAGTCACCGCCAGTCACACACAAGCATGAGGCTCATCCAGAGGCGGTGGTTCCTGAGTCAGCCAACACTGGAGCACCACCTCAGCTAGCAGATACACAGTCTGAGGACGCCACTACCATAGCAGCGTTTGCAGGACGCCTGGGTGATTTCATCCAGAGCTCACCTGAGGAGAGGCATCAGATTATGAAGGTGATCAGATGTCAGGCAGAGCTTCAGAGACAACAGATGATGCTGATGACTACACTGATGACTTAGATGGCAGAGATCACTCATAGACAGGCCAGCCAGCAACCACTTCTACTCTTCCACAGTTTTAGTTGTTGCTGACATAGCCAGGACCCTTCACTGCCATGATGACTGTCCAGTACAGTGGTTTGTCATCACACTCAGGGGTGTTACTGACAGGGGGAGTCGGACAGACTTTCTCACCAGCTCAGTTCTCCCCCGTGTCCCCTTTCTTAGTATTTGCGTTGTTTACTTCACCGACACACTCTTCCACTTCGTAGATGGCAGGACCCTCCATTCACTAGCAGCTACCAGCCAGGAGTCTAACCTTCTCAGAGATTGTACACACCATACAGGCAGCCCCTCAGACAGAGATTCTCCCAGAGATAGCTACAGATCTACCTTCTTCTGCTACAAACTCTATGCTTATTACACCTCAGGTAGCAGAGGATATTGTTCGTAGAGGATTCACTCAGGAGGATGTGGATGACCTTGCTCTTCTTCAGGTGACAGTTGCTGAGGAGACATCCACAGTCATACTAGCAGGACAGGACAGAGGGTCTGAGTCACCAGTTGATCTTGAGTACTTTGAGCAGCTCGACGCTCAGGTGACACAGGCTCAGGGAGAGCAGTAGGATCCAGCACAAGAGCAGCCCAGAGCAGAGCCCTCAAAGGACGTTGCTGCACCACCTCCTTCGACCACGAGCGCTTAGTTGTTTTTCTTTCTTTTTTTGGTGCTTGTTTGCCAAAGGCGGAGAAGACATAGAGATAGGGGGAGTCTGATCTGTGACGATCGAGAGATAGTAGCATGTATCTAGGGGGAGCATACGTGTACATGGATTTTGGGAGTTAGATATATTTGGATCTTATTTCGATGGATTTATTGATGTTCATGGATTTTGATAAGTCATGGTTTTTTATTCGCTTGTGTTTGACTTGTCATGATCTCACTTGGTTGATTTTCATACGCAGTGCTTTATCTTTTTTTATTTATCCTGTTTGTCTATATATGATGTCATGATAATGATTGCTTGCTTTTAATTTCTATGCATTGCCATGCTATCCTGTTTGCATATCACCATTCATGTCTTACATTGCATGTCTTTATGCTTTCTTTAAATATCCTATCATGATATGCATGCATATCATCTAGAGTGTGCTTTTCTATCTTTATCCTCTTAGCTCTTGATGATGCTTTATTGAGTAGGATCTTGGTTGTTCTTTGCTTATGCTTTAAAGGTTCCTCTCGATCGTAGTGTAGCTCTTTTAGCCTTGATGTTTTATGGTAAGTAGTGGTTGTCATTAATCACCAAAAAGAGGAAGATTGTAAGGTTCATGACCATTGATGATTGGATCCCCAAGGTATGAATGTTTTGGTGATTAATGACAACTATGAAATTATGGGCTAATATCAACACGAGTGTTGTCTATGCAGATCATCTCCAAACTCTACTACAAATCTTATTGATAACGATGGTTGCCTTGGCGATGGATGACAATGACCACAAGCATGGAGGCTTGATGAGTTTGACGAAGTCCAAGGGTTGATGGAGATGGATCAAGGCTTAGGACAAGCTATGGAGCAAGTGTTTGAAACACTTGTCTAGTTGTTAGGGTTTTGAGTCCATAGGAAAAACCGGACTATCAAGGGGGTCTAGGTCATGTCTCTTAGGCCACGACTAGTCGGTGATGTGCATGGATGCTCAGTGAAATCACAGGCACTAGGTGACAGTGGAGAAGCCAAGGAGCTGTTTGGAGAAGCCAGAAAACGAAGTCAAGCGAGGACGAGAAGTTTCAACTTTTGAACAGAGTGACCGGACATAGGGGCCAGTGGAGACCGAACTGTACGGTCACTAGGAGATCAGAGAGCAGTCTACGAGGAAATTTGTCAGCACGAAGACCTGTAGAGACCGGACGGTCCGATCTATAGACTGGACGGTCTGGTCTATAGACTGGATGGTCCATCCTGTATGGAGGTTGCTCGGGACAGAGAGGTGCAGAAATGGGTGCTCTCTGGAATGGAGAGAGAATGTACAGACCGAACAGTCTGATTAGTGCAGGTGATGAGCTGGGCAGGAAGCCAACGGCTTTAGAGGAGCCGATCTGTGGAGATCGGACGGTCCAGTCAGACAGATACTGGACTGTATGGTCACTAGGCCCAGAAAGCTGATCTTATGGAGCAATGGCTAGGTGGAGGTTGGAAGCCTATATAACTTCGTTGTTGGGGTCTTGGAGACCTCTCTTGGCTAGTGGAATAACTTGGAGCATTTGGTGAGAGCCAAGAGGAAAAGAGAAGAGCACTAGGAGAGGATATTGCATATCTTGAGAGTGCTACTGAGAGTAACAAGAGCATCTTGCACATCTAAGGCTAGGGTGTCCTTGAGGGTGTGATCCAGGTTGTTACTCTTAGTCTATGGTGAGACCTAGACTGGTTAGGTATCGGTGATCTAGCTTATCGTGATCGGTTGTGAAGGCCGCCACACATCTGTACACGGCTTGAGCCCGTCGGTGAAAGGGGCATCGCTAGTGAGCGCCCCTGTCAGCTCGGAGACTCCGACAAGTTCTCGAGGGAGGCGAGCTTGTGCCTTGGTGGCAGCGGTGACGCAACCGTGTCTTCACTCCGGGAGTGATTACAGACTCCTGTGCGAGAACTCCACTTGGTGGCAGGAGGGACCGACACTCTGGCGGGAGTGGTCCAACGAGGATTAGGGGAAGGCGTCATCCTTCCCAGACCTCGGAAATAAAAATCATGAGCATTCCTTGACCCTCTCTTTACTATTTCATAATTGTGTGCTCTAGTGAGTAGGTTGTTTGTACTCATCATGAACACTAGCATGTGTAGGGTCTTGGTCTCGTAGAATTGCTTAGGTTGCAACGATTGTTAGGATCTAGTGGTATAAAATTGAAGTATTCGGATTTGTGGTCGGCTTACCGATTCACCACCAACCCTCCCCCCCCCCCCCCCCCTCTCGATACACCTTCGGTCCTTACATATTGTGTTAATCGATAGCAATGTACAAGAGAATATATGGATGTGAGCCCACTGGCTGTCTTCCGTATCAAGCCAACCGGTTTATTGAAACAATATCGTGTAGATAGGGAAGGGAACAAAGTCAGCTCAACATGCTAAAATAGGAGACCGACTACAATACGCTAACAGTTCAGACCTCTAGGTCTGATATGTTTGTGAATTGATCTCTTAGACCTTCAGCTCCTCACAGTATCGCTTTCCCTTCACCATCTCTTGTTGTTGTTCAAATACACAGAAAAGCTTGTAATTGTGAGCAATGGATTTCCAATTCTTTGGGAATTTCACTTGCATTCTGAAGGGAAAACCTAATATAGTATGCAAGAAGTTCAGAATTTGTTTCTTTCATTCACTACCGCAACCAGAAGAAACATTTTCAGAATGGACCAACTCAGGTGGCATAAGAAAAATAGATATCAGAATTAGTGATAATGGTGCAGATATTTCGCCACGTTTTGAAGCTACATATGCTATTATGCTGCAATCAAGAAAGCCATCGAGGAAATTGTGAACCGTCCTTTAGTTAGGGTGTGTTTGATAGGGCTTATGTTTTAAGTGCTTATAGTGTTAAATATGTTTATTATATCAAAACTGTTTATAGTGCTTATTATAGCATGAGCAGTTTTGTCAAACAGGTTAGCATGATGTAATTTAGTTTTTCCAAACTAAAAGTTTGGAAAAACTTTGCCAAAACTGCTTATTCTTATCTGTCCAAACTGCTTATGCTGAAAGAGAGAACCATCATAAGCACTAAAAGTTATGTTTTGCTGTTTTGCCTAAAGTGCATATGGTAGTACAAAGTAGCAAAGTGTTTATAGATGTTTATACTTCATAAACACTTATGCTATTTTGTTGTTTAACAGTCCAACTGCTTATTGACCATAAGTACTTTCAATAAGTAGCAGCATAATCCCTGTCAAACACACCCTTAATGTTACAGCATTGAGAAAGATTATAAACATGTAGCAAATGAAGGAAAGGAATACGTGTTAGCATGATGTAATTTAGTTTTTCCTATCCTGCAACTGGAACTGATGTGGTTTCAGTTCAAAATACAATCAGAAGTTATTTCCGTTCAGTATAGATCTGAAGCTAGTTCTTCTCCTGTGTGTAACCATGATGGTGCTGATTGAAGCAACTAAACAAATGGTGCTATTTGATAAGACGTCCACTAGCGTTCTTGTCCTGAATTTGGAACTCGGCTATTAATTTCAAACAGCATAAGGGGCTGGTTGGGAGATCTTCGGATGCATGGAGCTGTGTGTTTGACTATTTCCCGGCGTCAAATGTTATCTTCTGCTTGCATAATTGTGGATTATCTATCCGAGTCCAGTGTATGTAGAGAAGGCATCACCATTAGCTTAACTTACCGCCCCCAAAGTTCACTTGTGCACATTTATTTCTTCTGAACTATATATGACGATGATTTTTCTACATAAGTAGAGCGCATACCCGCTCTGCCGCGGATCGGGATCCTCGGCAATCGAGCTCAGCAGTCCACCCAACAGGTGTCTCCTCAGCCATCGGATCCCATCCTACGGTTAGAAAAAGAAACTCTTGTGAAACTCCTGTTTCTTTCTGCTTCAGGAACGAACCAACTTCCGCCTGAAGAAAATTGATCGCTAACAAAGTGTTTCGGCTCGATAAGTATTAATGGCCATCAAAATGGATGCATTGTATCATGTGGATTGTAAATATATGATCAATTTCGATCAATCTCATCGATAATATCGTGAATTTTATGATTTTACTATTGGAGTTTGAGAAGAGACAAAATAAAATTGAAGACGAATCAGTTCATCAAAATCAACTCAACCAATTTATATGAATAGAGAAACTTGCGAGGATTTCCACTAGTAGTCATTCTTGGCTTCTAACAACTAGGAAGGTGAGGGGAATCGAACGTGAATGGCACAGGCGGACGTGAATGACTTTTGTTGAACTAAAAACAACCAAAGCCGTAGGATGCAAGTAGACGGCTGAGGAGTCGACTGCTGAGGCGTCGACTGCCGAAGATCTCGATCCCTCTGCCGCGTTCCACTTCCAGGGATCGGTAGGTCCTACATCAGGCTGGGCTGAGATTTTGAGCAAATATTTACCAGCCGTTGGAGCGAGCCGTTTTGCGACAAATTTTAAAAGAAAACAAAAGAACAATAAAACCGACAAAATTGTAGGACCATGTATTTTAATAAATGTATAAAAGATCGATGTTTCAAACTCCATGCCCAATTTCTACAACATGCGCTTCAAATGGCCATAGAGCAACTCGAATTAGCCCAAGACCATCCAACTTCAAAAGCACCAGTCCAATGAGGAAGAAGGATATGAAAACCATAGTATACAGCCTTCCAAGAACACCCCAACTGCTTCTACAGCACCATGTATACGCACCAATTCAACTTGCCCAGCCAGCAATTGACCAAATAATTAACAGGATTCTCATAATTTTACAGCACTAGCCAGAATGACGTGCCTGCTAAACATCCTAAACTAGGTTGATCATGCTCGATAGGACAGAACATGTACTACAAGAAGTCCGCATTTGCTGCACTTGTACTACAAGAACATGTACTACAAGAAGCCCGCATTTGATGCACTTGTACCCTTTCGGAGAGGGTACGCCAGATGAGCACTGCAACCGAATCTCCACCACATTTCTACATCATACTCTTTCGCCAGTGGTTTATGCTCTTGATTCCAAGGCAAGGATGATCTTCTTCCGAGGACCCTGAAACAACACTCAATCATGATTCTGAATTTCAAATCTGAACTGTTATTACTTTGAACTAGAAATAAATCAGACTTGCTTACATTAAGCAATATATTGGATTCTGCTAACTAGGTTCTTGGCAAAATAAAAAAAATACGATACAAGGATGCACCTTACAGCATATATTTCCTCAAACAGGCAAACTTGTAAATGGTCATATGAAATTTCATTCATCAGCAACATTATCTAAATTCATGTATCAAATTACGTGTTTTTACCGGTTTACAGTGGTCTATCAAAAATTTCCTAAAGTACTTTCTCCGTCCCAAAATAGTTCACTTTAGCCATCTCCAGTTTTCCCAACATACTTGTCACACTCACTTTCCAATGCATTTCCTCTCTTTCTAATACATCTCTATATCTATCTATCTCCTCGTCTCTTTTGCACCCACTTTTTCCACCTCTCCTTCACTTCCCACCCAAAACTAAACTGTCAGCTATTTTGGGATAGAGAGAGTATGATGAAGTATAGTGTTCAAGGCAGTGAGGCATCTGGGTGGAGCTGGATTGCACCATCTAGGTGACACAGAGTAACTAGGTCTGTCTTCGAGATCTTAATAATTATGGGTGGAAGATTGCAATTCCTATCCCAATGAAGGGCATGAGATGCTAACAAGTTATTAATGTATGAGAAGAGGGAGAATCGATAAAGATCTGCAGTATAATTCACCTACCATTGGAATGCCCAAAGCCTTCAGATCGCTATCAGTCATGTGCCTTAGAGCTGCCATGTCAACCTTGAAAGAGAGAACAACTATTAACCAAATAACCATCAAAGTCAGCATGGAAAAGGTGCAGTGATTCAGAAATATAGTCAAACCTCCTCTGCCTGGAAGGTAATTGAATACTTCTCAAGTCCAAGGGAACTCAGGAAAGTGTCAAGTGGACTTTCAGCCTATAAAAAGTACCCAAAAGAAACTATGTTGGATCTAAACACAACTAGTCACTAAAAAAACATAGATGCACATCTATCCTGCAATACATAGCCCAATATCCAAATAATCAAATCCAGCTATTGAACTGTACCATGTATATACAATGATTTTTATCCACCGCACACTCAAAACCACACAGACACTCATAATCAAGCATACACGAGAGAATAAAATATACAGTGTTGAACCTATGAGCACAGTCAAATAAGCTAAATTGAAGTGAGAGTTGATTGATATGGGACAAATAACTTTTGCTGCATCTAATCAACATGACAATATTCAGCAACATATGACTGGTCAATTCAAGTCATAATATTTCACAAAACAGTTGAATCGGACTTTGTTACAAATTCTGCATATTGAAATCTAGCAAAACCCTTCGGCAGGTTGAATGTGGCCCATGATATGGATGCAGATTGTATATAATAATTACAGCATGCAAAACTATGACCATCTCTAAATGATTAGGACCAAGCATTATGCACTTAAGATACATACATTCAGGTATTCACCTGGACCAAATAGCTCATCTAGATACCAACCTTCCTACTTCCAACGAGACAGAATACATATTCTCTGTTCCACGACAATGGCTAAAGCTCTCACTGAATTTTGTGCACATGGGTAATCACGAAAGGATGTACACATGGAACAAAAAGGAAATTGCACAACATTAAATTCTTCTATACAAAGTTGTAAATAGATGAATCAAGCGTAAAAGAAAAGGCATCACACTACAACATAGTCACTCCAATCCAATACGAACAAACTTTTCTGTTGTGTTAGGCCTCAGTAGAAAAATAATTTAACAATAAATTCCTTCTAGACTTTAGACAAATAATTAAAATTGGAATATGAAAAGGGGCAAAAGATGGGAAAATATGTAAAGAGCACATACCTTTGGCTGAGATATCTTCTTGAACGAAGCCTGCTTTGATGCTTTCTTACTTTGGTGGCGTACAGCAACTTCAGCAGCGTTTTCACGTCTCGTGATTTTTACAACCTCCGATACAGGCTTTGGTTTTGGAGGGTCAGCATTTGATGGCTGTGGATGCATAGTTCCTGATAGCTTCTCACGTAGATCCCGTACCCCAGAACTCTTCGTGCCAGCAAAGCCTGGCTGAGAGCTTCTCCTCTGAAGCTTCAGTCGTAAATCTCTTGGATCCATTGATTCTTAAAAGACAACACAGAAAGATAAAGAGTTAAATGGGAACTGAGTACAAAATGCTTGCCACACTTCGAATAGTGTATAGGTACATAAACAAAATACTTGAAGCTGGTTCATCATCTTCCCGATATAAATCATGCTTCCATTTTTCATCAATCTGTCGTTGCCTGCAGATAAGGAAATAATATACTCATTGATAGTTGTGCACAGGAAAAAAAAAAGAAATGGCACACGAAAAAATTATATGATTCACTCAGAGTTCAATATCAGGGTGCTAACAGCAGGTAGCAAGAGATTCTGGTTGGTGTCTGGGAGGTTGCATTCCTCGTTGTCAGTATCATTTTGAGTAGGTTTTATAATTTACTAGATTTCCACATTCTGTCGGTAGTTTGAATGAGAAGGAAGGAAACGAAATGAGATTGAGATTGGAGCCCAGTCAACTCAAGCAACAGCTCCCTTCCCGGTACTGGGAAGTTACTATACAAAAAAAAAAGGTTTTTCAAAACCTGGATCCAAGAAAGAACCCCAAAACATCATCAATGCAGACAGAAGACAGATAGTAAACATCATGAACAGTTGACACATTTACTTGCCTACCTAAACATGTCCACAGCTCATGCTAGGACGTTCCAGTATGAAAACATTGGGATGTCAAAATAAGAAAACAGCCAAAACATTGTGCGCCCAAGTCAGACACTAAATTGTAAGAATTATTCTTCTCTGCATGTAACAACTAAAAAAAAAGGAAAGGATATAATAAGCATCTGCCGCTGATTCTTTAAGGGTTCATAGTTGAATTCCCTAATATAGTGGTACATGTGCGATATACTGTCTCTCATAATAGCTCACTTTCAATATTTTCGCTACTAGCTGAAAAATTAACAACAACAAAGCCTTTTAGTCCCAAGCAAGTTGGGGTAGGCACTAGCCGACAAATGAACTGCAACTCAAACTTTTCTTGCTCTGCCTGCAAGTATATCCACTGAGCTTCCACTGATTGCTTCAAACTTAGGTTGCATTGCATAAAATCCAATGACAAGGAAAATGGTTCTATTAAGAAAGGTAACTAACAAACAGGATCCAAAATAACTCCATACCATGATACCACTGCGGGCCTACAAACACATTAACAGAATAAAAGTCCATATGCAGCTACAAAGGCAGAACAAAGTAAGAACCTAGTCTTGTCACTTAATATTTTACAATACTGATAGCATCAGAGAACGAACTAGTACTCATGAACTTGCCACCCAACAACTGCAAAGGGATACGCTAAGGCTGCATAAGCCATAAGGGTTCGTACACACAAATCCAGAAATCATGCACTACAGAGCTCCAGCAATTTTAATTCGACTTAACACGTGAACATATATGCGTGAAACAAAGCATCCGAGCTAAAGGCACGACCTTTCTTCAGAACATACAAAATCACGCCCTAAACAGCACTTACAGACAGCGACGCGGAAGCCCAGAGCAGCGCAGATTCAAATCTGTGGAGGCTCGTTACGTACTACACGATGAGAGGGCACACACAGCGCAAAGGAAGGCGAAGAATTGGGGGTGGCAGTGCGTGCACTGACCTCTTGGATACGTTGTGACGGGCCCGGCCGCCGGCGCCTGAGCCGGCGGGGAGGTCGCCGTCGATGCGCTCGTGGATGGAGCGCTTGCGGCCCGTAGAGATCTGATCCGAGTACATCTCCCTCTGCCCCTGTTTCCCCGCGCGACGGGAGGATGGAAGGTCGAGCTAGGGTTTCAAGCCGACCCGGGGTGGAGGGAAGCGGAATCGTGGAAGAGGGAAAAAAGGCAGGTCTGAGGGAGGAAGGGATGAATGTGTCAGCGGTGGGGCCACCATTGCGATGAACAAAGAAGGAAATGTAAATATCCCATGCTCAAACGAGAAATAATAAAAGGCTTGTAATCATAAGCTGCTTAGTGTGTTTTTCTAAAATATTTTTTTTATATAAATTACAACTTCTATGATACATATTTTTAAAAATATATTATATTACAAAAATCTTTATATTCAATTAGATCTCTTCGGTTTCTAGGAGTGGGGGCTTGTCCCACAACCCCATCAACTCTGACTTTAAGCGTGTGTTTGGTTTCGGGATAATGTGGGATGGGATTGGATCCATCCCAGTTTTCAGGAATGGGACCGTCTTATTTCTTGTTTGTTTAGAGGGATGAAATGAACCTAGTTTTCTGTTTGATTGGAAGGACAATGTGGGATGGAACCATCCTATTTCATGTTTGATTCAAGAGGTAAGGATGAGGACATGAGTTATGGTTACCTTCTTATCAAGATGGTATAGTTATCCACTCTTTTTTGTTGTTGTTCATTGTTTATAAATCAAAATTATAATAATATCGTATATATAAATTATAATTAACTTAAAGCATTCACATAACAGTAATATGACAACCATGTAATTACAACATATTTTTCACAATGCAAACGACACATGACAGTTCATCATATAGGAAATGATACATGAGTTCAAGGTCGAAAGACACATGACAAATGACATAGTTCATCACATAGCAAATGACACATACGTTCAAGTCTGAATCATCACAACAACTAGTACGCTTCTCACTAAGCATTAGTCAACTAAACCACATGACAAGTTTTTGTGGTAGTTACAAAATAACATGTTCTAGCATAAGCATGTTTATTCAGGAAACTTCTCACTAATCCACTTCGCCATGAAATTCAGCTTGTAGTCAAACGGCGCGTCATAGAATGCAATTGCGATATGAGGATTTTCAAGCAGGTGAGAGTAGTAATATGACTTGTGGGTATTATCAAAACCTGGAAGTTCTTGCACCTTCACGATCAAGTCAGATGGCAATACCGCTTTTTCTACTAACTTCTCAATTGCTGAAGCTATCCTCTCACTACCACGATCGATAGCTCGCACCAGAGGATCATTGTCTTTATTTTCGTTAGTCCTTGATCTCTTGTTGGATCTTGTGGCTGATGAAGATGCCCCATTTTCATTAGGAGTGCGAGGAACAGCATTGACATTCGACTCAGGTCCATGTTCAACATCTTCAGAACCTAGAGCTGAACTTGAATCTTTAGCATAATTTCTAGTAGTCATGCTGTTCTCAAATATTATAGCCATCTCAGCATAGTTCTCAAGGGGTTTTTTGAAGTACTCAGCATCAGCTTTGTGATCCTACAAGAAAAAAATAAACATAGTAACTAGGTATGCACAAGGAATAAAAATATAATGTATGATGCAATAATTGTTACAAGCATATCGCAACATAGTTATTGTATCAAGAGTTATGATGTAATTATCTTCATCCCAACCTGAAGCACTAGCTTTCCTAAGCTTCTGCAACTTTGCATATTTTCTTTGCCAAGTCTTCAAGTGGTTCTTGATCTGCTCACCAGTGCGAGTTGTATTGAACTTTTCATTCACAGCCCTAGCACAGGCATTTCGGTGAACTTTTTTGAACCCAGATGATGTCCTAGTGCCACTAGCCACTACATTGGACCGATAAGAAAGCATGAAGGAGGATTGTGTATAAGTCCATGTAGCTTGTGCACCCCCACCATGAGCATGTTCTCCAAAGCCCTCCGAAGTCATTTCCTGACATAAAAATCATATAACAATAGCATCCACAAATGAAATATAATTGTAGTTTATTTAGCAAAGTGCAAATCTGAAATTCAAAATTTATTACAGCACTGAAATACAAAACTGACATACAAAGTTTATTACAGCAAGGTAGAAATCTTAATCCAATTCAATAAGGTACAAATGATACAAGTTCAATGCAAAATTAGTTTTCATTTAGGGCTTGATAGTCTGCCCACATCTCATTAGCTATCCCTTGCCTAAAATTGACCATATAAGCATGTTCACTTGCTTGACCACCTGCAGATGTGGCATGGGTTTGACTTGGCCAATCAGCCTCTTCAATGATCAGTTCATCACTGCCATCTTCTATGACTCAATTATGAACAATGCAGCAAGCAACAACAATGTCTACTTGAGTCTTAAAAGGGAAAAAAGGAGTGGCATCATCAAGAATTTTGAATCTCCTCTTAAGTGACCCAAATGCACGTTCTACTGTGATATGAAGAGATGAATGTCTAAGATTGAACAACTCCTTCTTATTTTGCATTGGATTATTGGGACTCCATTCATTTAAATGATACCGAACAACACGGAAAGGAGGCAAAAATCCTGATTTAGCTCCATATCCAGCATCAACTAGGTAGAATTTTCGTAACATATCATGTACAAGTAGGTCAGGTTCATGCTCTAAATCCATCAAAATGCTGATGAGAAATTATCTGCTAGTGGAAGTATCTATTACCTGTTGGAACATGTTGCCCATTTTCACGTTCTAATGCATCTCTTAAAACTAGGACGTCATGTGTTGTTCCCTCCCAACCAGCCAATACATAAGTGAACCGAAGATCAAAATCAATGTTTGCCATTACATTTTGGGTGCAAAATGACTTCCTACCACGAAAGGTAGGCTCCATATCCTTAGAAACAGATGCTCTTACATGAGTTCCATCAATTGCTCCAATGCAGTCCTATTTTATGTTTTAATAAAATACATATAAGATTAGGGACTAGTTATAACTGGAATTCTAGAAATTGGATAGCTAGTGATGAAGCTTAGACCTTGAAATAAGGATCCCATCTTGGGTTCCCTTCTATTTTGACAGGAATTTCCAGTTTGTGTCCCACTGTGTTTAGAAACATGGCTATTTGTTGTTCGACATACAAATGATGTGTATCATAAAGCAAACCACGATCCCTAAAAACCTTACAAAATCGAAAGAAGCGATCCCTATTAAGCCTAAGCATGTTAATGCATGTTGTATCGTTCTTCCAAATTCTAATGTTGAGGTAATCAAGTCTAATCCTATCTCTTTCTTCCATTGGCCCACCATAAGGAATGGCTGGTCTACTTTCACCTCTCTTTCTTTTTCTAGACTCAATAACCAGGGTCATCGATGACAAAAACAATTGCTCGATGGCAGCACAAATCAAAGCCTTGGTCTTGTTTTCCATATCTACATATGCATGTTTTTGTTACTCGATAGCACACAACAAACTAATTAGGACAATGAAACCGAGATCTAGTTGTAAGAATCGATACCTTAACCAAGATTGGTGCAGACTGCAGATCCGTTGAAGTGCCTTGCGTGGACGTTGAGGAAGCAAAGTCTGGCGCTTCTCTTCGTGGACGTCGTGGATGGACAGGGTCAGATGACGTCCAAGATGTAGAGAGAGGCGAAGCAGCTTGCTGAGTGGAGATCCCGCAGGTCGTTGTTGGCCTCCGCCGGTGGTCCTCAGCGGTTTCCACGGCTCCAGGTCGCCGCGGCTCGCGGTCGCCGCCAGCACCGGTCACCTTCCTTCGGATGTGGATAAGGTGAGCTTTTCGCGTGCAGGAAGAAGGGGCGAGGTCACGCGGAAGAAGAAGGTAGAGGCCGGCCAAGATCCCCTCTCTGCTCGCCGCTCCAATTCACCGCGCCCCTGGTCGCCGCTGCCACCAGTCGCCCCCGGTCGCCGCCGCCACCAGTTGCCCCCAAGTCGCCCTTTGTTCAGGAAGAAAGGAAGCGATGTGTTTTTCCTTTTTTTCCCTAACAGGTACGTGAGGTGAGAAATATCTCGTGTGGCTCTCGGTGGTGACCGCAAGCCCACATGCGTGGCTCACGTGAGACACCGAGGAGGTGGGATGGCCTCGTCCGGCAGTTTTCAACCGGCTCGCATGGTCCCAAATATTTGCCGAATATTCCTTTCTGGGTTGGTTCCATCCCACTTCGCCCCCGAATCAAACAGCAGTAAAAATAGGTCCGCCCCGTTCCGTCGTCCCAGGACGTCCATCAAACCAAACACACGCTAAAAGAAGGCTTTGAGGATGAAAGTTTGATATAACAGTGGTTACGGGAGAGACAGCAGGATGAAGACAATGATAACGCCGTTGAGAATGGCCAGAGGAGGGAGGGAGGTCATAGAGCTAGCTCCAGACTATTACGATTTACGTGTGTGTATGTGTGTGTATGTGAGAGAGAGAGAGAGAGTAGAGGTTAAAGACGAACCTATGAACGTTGAATTTGGATTTATCGATCTGTTGTCTGTCTAGAAGTCGATTTTCAAGCAATTGAAAAATAGACCCTTCCTAATTAATATTTCAACATTACTTTATAGCCTCCAACAATGGCATCATTTAGTCTAAGATGGATGGCATACCCATGCCGAAGCCAAAACGCAACTACACAATACAACAACTATAAGATAAGACCTACTTAGTTTGTAGACAAGATCAAGTTATCCACTGCTAAAGCAATTCCATAATCTCTATCAAATGTGCCTTATATATTTCTTTTCTTTGCCTCTGTTTTAATTCTAAAGGTTTATTTTCTGCATGATTTGTTTCTTTTTTATATTCATATATAACTATGCACTTTTAGCTTAAATCTAACATAATAGACTCATATGACAGACACGATGCAGTTCATTTAAATCATCATTTATTAATGGATTACATCAAAGGAAATGGTAGTTGAGGAGAAGGAGACAGAGTCATGTATTTGTTTCCTTGTATAGGGCATTTGAGTGGGATGAAGGGGAGTTTGTGGATGAACTCACTCTAATCTATTACCTAGAGGAGGGATGATAATTAGATGAAAGTAGGATGACTGGTTGAATAAAATTAATTCTACACCAATTGTCGTTGTAACTTTTATTTCTCCTAAAACAACTCCCCTATATATCTTTTTCTTTTATTTTTTTACTTTTGCATATAAACTATGTATATCATAATTTCAACTTTATCAATTATACTAACAACTGATTCTATGAAATTTCACATTCATAATTTAAAAAATCAAATTTAATTAATAC
The DNA here is from genome assembly GCA_030378355.1 of Eleusine indica. NCBI lineage: Eukaryota > Viridiplantae > Streptophyta > Magnoliopsida > Poales > Poaceae > Eleusine > Eleusine indica. Next base: position 19,893,756 of record CM059502.1, read on the forward strand.
ATATTTAAATTCAAAATCAAATATGACATAGTTTCAAATAAAACACAAAGAAATATATTATCATGATGGATATCCGCTGCCAATGGATCATGATAGTGATAGGTGTCATGCATGGGAGGAGAAATATAGGATAGGAGAAGGGTTGCTCTTACCTTTCTTTGAGAGAGAGGGGATGGTTGTTGGAGCATCTCAATCTCCTAAATTTACAATCTTTAAAGATGGGAGAGAAGATAGGAGAGCTGTTGGAGATGCTCTAATACACCCTTTCTAAACACACATAACAAACTATAGAATAGAACTCTCTTTTAAATTCCCTCCAACTCCTAAGCAAGTCAAAAGAGGTAGAAATTTGAAGTCCAACTCGCACCCAACCCCCTCCTCCCTCCTCGAACTCCATTCCCCTTTCCATCAGTTGCCAAACGCACCACAAGTGGCAATACGAATTCACTTTCAAATTAGGAAAATGGTTTACATACCGAATTTCAAACTTAAGATGTGTTTGACAGGACTTATACTACTACTTATTGGAAGTACTTATGCTCAATAAGCAGTGTGGACTACTAAACAACAAAATAGCAAAAGTACTTATAGAGTATAAGCACTTTTCTATTTTGTACTACCATAAGCATTTTGGACACAACAGCAAAACGTAGATTTTAGTGCTTATGGTGGTTCTCTTCCTCAGCATAAGCAGTTTGGACATATAAACATAAACAGTTTTGTCAAACAGGTTGACTGTTTCTGCTACAATAAGCACTATAAGCAGTTTGGATAAAATAAGCACTTCTAACACTATAAACATAAGCCTTGTCGAACACACCCTTAGATGGAGCAAACACCTGAGCCCCAACTTAAACATATTCTGAAGTAAATAAACAAAGATAAAAGAGGCATATAATCCAATCTCACACCTTCCTATCAATCGACAAGTAATCAAAGTTAAGTTTTCTCAAATTGTTGTCATTAGGACAAATCTAGTTTATTTTTTTTAAGTAGAATTTTTCTCCTAAATATAACAATTTTAAAAAAGGAAGGGAGTACTAGATTACATTTACATCAATAATTAGCACCCAGAATTTACCATCGGAGATCTTTAGGATCAGCAACTGAGTAAACAGAATCAGAGATTACAAGTTCACATTCACACATCCCGGTTATTTCCAGGGTAGTAACCCAAAAGTGAGATATTTTCACAACTTACATTAGTACAGGTACAGTTGGTGCATTTGACGACATTATGGGACATTAGCAGTAAGCAAGCAACATAGTGATGCCAATGTCATCCTGTTAGGGAACTTCAATCGGAGCGTACTCCCCCCATGAAGGTCCTTGGGTCAGGGCAGTTTCCAGAAAACTGAGCCTGCGAAAAGTCGAACCCAGGGTTCTACACATGGTAGACAACGTAATTAGCAAAGGAACATGCAAATGGGAATTCAAGATTCACATAGAAAGCTTGGAGCATGTTATGGGATTTTAGGGAAGTTGTTCCCCCATGTAGTAATATTCATATTGCTCCAGTTGGCACAAGAGATTTCCAAAAGGTTAGCATAATGGTTACTAATTTCAACCATTTCTTACTGAGACCCATGATACTTTTTTGTTTAGTAATATTGTCAAGCTAACATAAAACAAAGGCAGAGTATTCTTTTTCATATGATGTTTGACAATTTGGAGGTCACCCAACCATAAATATTATATTCAAAATTACCATGTTTGCATTCAGGACACTGCTAATAACTGCAAAAATCCTAGGTTTTTATCATCAAAACCAGTTCATTAAGGATGATGCTGAATGTTTTAATTACATTATCTAGGGAAGAAGTGAAACAGTAATTTTCAGCATTCCAGTATATGTCAAGTCCTTGAGTTCATCAAAGCACTGTCCAAATATGGTATAAAATATTTCCAATTACAAACCCCACCATCAAGAGAATCATGCAAGCTACCTTGTTCCTTGTAGGCCTATTGTTTGCCGGTAATCAGCTCAAAACAGGTAGGGTCGCCAACTAAACTGGTCCGATCAGAAGTCCAAAGTACAGAAGACACTACTGCCCATTGGTGATTTTTTCCCTTTTGTCCTATTTCATTTGATCCACATTCTCTAGATAAACTGCAACAAAAGGTGAAGTGTACGGCTTCTTTCCAATTTGCCTAGTTTGTAAATTTGAATAACAAGGCCAAGCTTACCAAATGAAACTTTTCCAACTATATTCTCACTTTGACATGAATGCTATTAGCTTACAAATAATGGTGGTACCCTTGGTGGTTCATAGGCATCAAGTCATACTTTTGTTTACATATAATTATGTGTGGTTATGAAACAAAATAACTGAAAATACTAAGATAGAAAGCAAAGTGTGTTCTAGTACGAAGGGGGAAAAATGGATGTATAGCAAAAGCGAAACTAGCTCACAAGAAGTTGGTTATACCTCTTCTTGGAACCTTTGCAGCATGAGCCGTTTTTGCTCTTGATCCGCAGCATATGGATCCAAGAGTCCTTGGCCTTGTATGGGAGATGACCATGTCTTTCCCTTCTCTCTTTTTTGCAGAGTGATATGCATTTCACCGTCCTCTGAATATTGCACATGTTACACATTTTAGAATTGTTGAATAGCATGACATGCTAAAAACCAATGTCAAAGACAGGAATCCCATTTCAATACCAAGTTACTAGAATCCATGTACTTAATCTTTGAAAAGTTATAAATATACACCAAGTTAGTGAGATTTGTGACATGAAAAATGAAATTATTACATAACAGGCACTCAAGCATTAGTACATTTCTATTTCTTTTACTACAATCTTGCTATACTACAGGGTGTATATTGTCTTAAATGACAAGACAGGCCAACAAGCAACTTCTATCCCCAACTATCTCCGATTTAGAGTTTTAAACTAGCACTGACCATCACTGAAACCGCCTCAAACCAGAGCACGTTACCCAAATGGATAATTTATATTTGTCTTTGCATATGAATCGCCCTAGAGTGCCGGCCACAGCATGCTCACATCAGTTACCGACGATAAAAACATTCCATAGCAAGAGGCAAGGAGATGGAGGCAAACCTATTGTCCAGAAAGACGAATCTGTCTTCACGGGGTGCGTCAGGTCGTGCTGCAAACCATTCACAAAGCGTCAGTAATAAAGGAGGGAAAAGAAACGTGACGGCATTTCAGCACCACTCATAGAATCACAAAGGGGATGAATGATGAGAGGCCCGTACATTAAGGTAGGGCGGGTTGCCGCGGATGGCGACCTCGATGTGCCCCGCCTGGATGGTGCAGCGGAAGAGCTTGGTGGGCACGCCCTTGGGGAGCTCGATGTACATGTTCACCTCCTCCAGCGTCTGGTCCCACTCGAACACCTTCTGTCCTGCGCCGCCCCCCCCCCCCCGGTGCCCCCCAACCCTAGGTCAGAGAAGAAGGATCCAGGACAAGGCAGCCCATGGTTATGGACGAAGGAGGCTCACCGTTATGGACGAAGGCGTGGCGCTTCTCCGGGGCCAGCTTCTCCGCCATGGGATGCTTCTGCTGGCTGGTCCGGCAGGCTTCCAGCGGTGCTTCTGGAAGGTCCCCTTCCTCTCTCTCCCTTTGCCCGTACGAAAAAAAAGTGAAATGATTCTGACGGTCTCGGGCCCCGGCCTTTGATCAAAAGCCCAGTAAGGAGAAGCCCAGCCCCGCCTCAGCCTTTGGTCAAAAGCCCAGCGAGGAGAAGCCCAGCCCGGCGCAAAGGAGGAAGCGTGGGGGACCCGGTAACGAGCGGGGAGCCGTCTCCTCCTCAATCTCCTCCGCTATTTATCGCCGGCCGCTAGGGTTTTATGCTTGCCGCCGCGACCCGACACGGAGCACCCATCGTCGCCTCCGCTCGCCCCGTACCCCAACCGCGCGGCCGCCGTCTCGCTCCCCGCATCTCCCGCGACCTCCTGACCTGCCGCCGTCGTGCCCACCGAGCCGGTGCTGGAGATCCGTCCGGTCAGGTTTCTTCTTCTCCCGGTAAGTAAACAAGGGCCTTCCTTTGCTTGGATTCTGTTGTTTGAGGTTGATCTAGTCCTAGTTTGAACCAGAAGCTCCCACCTTTTCGGGGAAAACAAAATCAGCTTTTTTTGCCCCGCTGTGGTGGAGAGTAGAGGGATGGAATCGTCTGGTTAGTGGTAGGACGTGTCCGCGCATTGGGAATTTTATGTGCTTGCTTTGGTTAGGGATCGTTTTCTGTGCGATAACAAATGACAAGTTAGGCTCTGATCGTTCCCATCGGACTTTTTTAGCCAACCTCGCTGCCAGGTGCCTGGCCTTGCTTGTTGCCACGCTTGTTTCACATAGCTTTGGCATTATATATAGGAGAAGGTCGTGATTTTCTGAATGCGATTGGTGACGTGTAGAGTATCATTTTTGCGACAGTTATCAGTAGCCACATAGCATTTACTTACGGATTTACAGAGTTCTATAGCCTTACCAACAGAAAACGACTTTTTTTTTGTTAAAATGCCCTAGAATGAGTATTGGGGGACAACTGGCTTGTGCATTAATAGTTACGAATTCAATAAACTTCTGAATTTAAAATAGGGACTGCATTTGTTGAAATGTTGGGGTGGGTATAGTAGGAGAAGATGATGGAGGCGGCTTTAATGAAGCCTCATGAATATATGTGGCATGTATGTGGCCTTAGTTGTCCAGTGGTATGAACTGGTCATTGTGCCTGTTATATTTGCCTAGCGGTAGCTCTATTGTAGCTCAGTTCAGATGATGGCATGCCAGTGATGGAACGTAGCTTCATTTCTATATTTGTTCACAATTGGTTGTGCCGATTACTTATATTGTGTAGTTTGAAAGTCTGATAGACTCTTGGTTAATTGACTTGTGAATTTCTGCAGGCTGTATCAATTGTATCTGGTCCCTGAAGTTCTGTTACGAACTTGACATCAGTTATGATTATGGAGTCCCAGAAGAGTTGCCTTTTGATCACTTACTCTCCAGAGATCATAGACGGGGTGCCTTTGTATGTTTCATCTAATTGCCTGCCCGTAAAAGCTTTGAAGTATGAACCTGCTGGTCATTCGTTCCATACTGCAGCAATGAAGCTGCTTGGTCTTGGAGAAAAAGAAGACCCAGAAACTGATAATCACAGTGTGTCATCAGATGACAAAAGCCAAGATTTTGCTGCTGGTTCTGATACCTTCAGCAGCAAAGGTAAGAAGAAGTCTTCTGGGAGTCAACAGCAGGATCACTATGCATTGCTTGGTTTGGGCAACTTGCGGTACTTGGCCACTGAAGATCAGATCCGTAAAAGTTACCGTGACATGGCTCTTAAACATCATCCAGATAAGCAGGCTGCTCTTCTTCTTGCTGAGACAACAGAGGAAGCAAAGCAAGCAAAGAAGGATGAGATAGAGAACCATTTCAAGGCCATCCAAGAGGCCTATGAAGTACTTATAGACCCTACAAAAAGAAGGATTTTTGACTCCACGGATGAGTTTGATGATGATGTCCCTACAGACTGTGCCCCACAGGATTTCTTCAAGGTTTTTGGTCCAGCCTTCATGAGAAATGGACGCTGGTCTGTTAACCAGCCAATTCCCTTTTTAGGAGATGATGCTACTCCCATAGAGGAAGTTGATAAATTCTATAATTTCTGGTACAACTTCAAGAGTTGGAGAGAATTTCCAGATGATGACGAGTATGACCTTGAGCAAGCTGAGTCTCGTGAACATAAGAGATGGATGGAAAGGCAGAACATTAAGCTACAAGAGAAGGCCAAAAAGGCAGAGTATGCACGAGTACGTACTCTTGTTGACAATGCTTACAAGAAGGACCCAAGGATCCAGAGGAGAAAGGAGGAGGAGAAGGCTGAGAAGCAGAGGAGAAAGGAGGCAAAGTACCTGGCCAAAAAAATACAGGAGGAAGAAGCTGCAAGAGCTGCAGAAGAGGAAAGAAAAAGGAAGGAAGAGGAAGCCAAGAAAGCTGCAGAAGCTGCACTCAATCAGAAGAAGTTGAAGGAGAAAGAGAAGAAGCTGCTTCGTAAAGAGAAAACCCGTCTGCGAACTCTTGCTGCACCTGTAATTGCAGCAAAAGACTTTGGTCTGTCAGAAGATGATGTTGAAGCAGCATGTGCGTCACTTGATATGGAACGCCTGAAGCAACTCTGTAACAATATGGATGGTAAGGATGCTGCTGAAAAGGCCAGATTGCTGAGCAGTGCACTGAACAAAGAAAGTTCCTCGAAAGAAGAAAAGAAAATTGAAACTAATGGTGTGGAGGGTTCTACTCCAAAATCATCCTCAGGGAACAAGGTGTCACAGGCCAGCATATTGAACAGCTATGAGAAAAAAGAGAGGCCATGGGGAAAGGAAGAGGTTGATATGCTTAGGAAAGCGATCCAAAAATATCCAAAGGGAACATCGAGGAGATGGGAGGTGGTTTCTGAGTTTATTGGGACGGGCAGATCTGTTGAAGAGATTCTGAAGGCCACAAAGACGGTTCTCCTTCAGAAGCCAGACTCAACGAAAGCATTCGACTCTTTCCTTGAGAAACGCAAACCAACACAGTCAATTGCTTCACCTCTGTCAACTCGAGATGAAGCAGTTGGTTCCTCAACTGAGGGAGGTGGAGTTGCGCCATCCAAGGTGGCAACACAACCTGTGAGCAGCCAAACAGCCAATGAAAAAACTGCCGCTGATCCTGTCCAAAATGGACCGTCTTCCATGACAGATCCTGATGCTTGGACAGAGACACAGGTGCTGGCTCTGGTCCAAGCTTTGAAGGCTTTTCCTAAGGATGCGAGTCAGAGATGGGAGCGTGTAGCTGCTGCTGTCCCAGGCAAAACTGTTGTCCAGTGCAAGAAAAAGGTTGCTTCAATGAGGGAGAACTTTCGGAGCAAGAAAGGTGCAGAGTAATACCGTCAGAAGTAATTTGAGAGAGAAATCTGGGCGCAATATTACTAATGATCGGCATCATGGCTGGTGGCTTCTAGTTGAGGGTGTGGTTGGCAAGCCCTAATGACACCAGCGGTGAAAATAATTTTGTTCTGGAACTGTGGGGAGTCCTATTTATCATGCAGTGTCACCATTTGCTTAATGAAATTTAGATCTGCTAAAGGAAGGAGGAAGTTCATCTACTGTTGATGGACTAATTGGCCTTTCATTCAGTACAGCAGTAGTGTGTGCGGACTTGTTTTGGCTGATGGGTTGTCTATGTTTGGTAGCGCCATTGAATTATTGCCTATGCTATGTTATCTGGCACAGAAAATTGTAGAGAACCACATCGTTATTAATTTGTCTATTAAAATAGCAATATTCTTTACAATTTGAAAATGTGCCGATTCAGATTTTACTGGCAGCATACTAATTGCGTGCGGGTTTTATGTCGAAATGCATGATTCTCATGCTATTTATTACTCTTTGGTGTCCGTTCTTTGGGAGAATTTCTGTTTACAGAAAAATTTATCTTCTTAATGCGTAGTATGTTGTTAGGCAGAGCCAATCTTTCTCATCTTCTGAATTTCATATTTGCCACGTGAATTTTACAAACTCTTGTACTCATCGCAAGGAGGTGGATGATTTATATGGTGAACACCGCAGTAAGATTAGTATTCTAATAATCTCACTAGCAAAGTGCTCGTAGGGCTTGAACATTTTATATTTGAAAACAAATAAAGATAGTAATAAATTTTAGATATTTGTTTATTTATATTTAAAAAGCCTAATATTCTATGAACCTCTCCAACCAGGTTATAAATAGTAGACATTAAATCTTATTCTTTTGGACATTGTGATTGAAGTTCAGGAATCAACTGAGTTTTATCACAATAAAAATATATTTTATAATATGTCTGAACAAGAGCTTATTCAAGAGTGAGATTTATACCAAAATAATATATCATTATAATATATGATATACCCTTTGCCTTGTGAATGCGCTAACATGTATTATAAAACTATAAGCTCTAGTAATTAGTATACACTATTTATGCTGCTTTCTTAATTCACTGGCTAGCGTCAAAGTTAATTAATATCACAGCATGATAAAGTGCAGGAATGTTCTTTTTGTAATTTAGGAAAACAACAGTTAATAAAAGACTATAGGATCACGAGATGTTGATTGTTTTTTTGAAATTGATACGTTCGATTGTGATTAAACAGAAAAAAACTTTATTGTCCAATTCTGAAAATGTCTAGTGCTTTGGTTGTTCATTGTTATGTTTGGAAATTTTTGACGTGGCTGTGGTGTTGTCCGTGGTGATATTTGGAAATCGACTTCAAATAAAAAAATTGAGCCAACACCAAAAACAAAATCAACATCAATGACGACTTCACCTAAATTAATAAGGAGTAGAGATTACATCCGAAGGCATGATCGTAATATATATATATATATATATATATATATATATATATATATATATATATATATATATATATATATATATATATATATATATATATATATATATAAATCTCTTGTACCCATTTCGAAGTCTGTGTTTTTGTAAAAAAACGCTGCACGACGCCGTGCTACTAATTAGTACTTGTCAATGACCATTATTTTCAACTATAATACTTAGTTTTGTTCATGTAGTTGAAGTATTTGTGAACTTGAGGTTGTGTAGAAAAACAAAAATATGTGCAGGATATGTTCTAGCATATACTTTTACCGTTCATCACGGCTATGATGTTGCCAACGTGATTTGACGAAGAACAAAAAATAGGTTTAAGCGAATTGTAGTGGGAGTACAGTCAAAAATAAACAGCAAACTTAGCCTACAGCAAGTTAATCAATGGTTCAATTTAAAACCAACCACTCAACACCGAATCGTATGGAGATTCGTTCATAAAGCTTCTAATGCATCATTGCTTAGATAATACAATATATGATGAAAACAAAGTGTGCAGGGCAAACAATCAGTAGGGAAGGGGTCCTCGCAACTTGTTAGCAATGTGCAGCAGGTGGTCTATATTCGTGGCAGGGTAATTCTGGAGAAGCTTGAGGTTTGCAGTGAAATCGCCAGCCAAGAGTCGCCTTCGAACAAGAATCAGCATCGCACAGCAGATCCGTAATAAGGTAGCCTGCGCTCAGAAAAGGAGAGTTTAAACTAGTGAGTTGAAATACATCACATAGCATGAAATGAGAAACGACAGTTCCCAACCTGAGGTCCCTCTGGGTCACCTAACAATGTGTCCCACAGGTTAATGCAGTCACGGAACTTGAATTCCTGTGTCAACAGCAATGTAATCCATCTGAATGCATAGAACTGTGGATTAACCTGTGGGACCGTTATAAAAGTTAGACTGGCAGAAGGACTATATGTGATAATGTGCTGGATTACAAGATTATTTTGATTCATACCTTGGTCACAACCTCTAAATGCCGCCAGAGCTCTTCGTCATGCCTTTTCAGAAGCTGTGATAGTCTACTGATTGTGGAACGTATACCGACCACACTGTTGTCAAGTTGCTTGCAGAAATTATCTCGAAACCCGCTAAGCAGTTCAACAAAACAGAAAAACGCATCTGGCTCTGCTGAAACCTGTTCACAGATAATAATGAGGCAAGTATGGTCATCAACCTGCTATGCTGATGCATAATGGTACAAGGGTCAATGCTATCGCAATCACAAAGCAACAGGAATTATCTTTGCCTTGATATATTTCTAAACAGAATAAAAAACAAGAAGAATGGTTCCATAACACATATGGGGCCATGTAGTGCTGTACCATACACTACTATACAGGTGCATGCTACTTTTCAGAAAAAATAAAATATAAAGAAAACAATGTCTAAAATACAGAAGTTAACATGTTTGGAAACATCACAAATTTCAACAATGTTTGCAGCAGAATAAGACAAAATATGAGCACATTCTCGTTATATTTCAAAAAAAAAAAAGGAGTAGTGACATAGGACACTTACAGCATTACTTTGGTCTGGATCATTCTTGAAAACATATAATAGAGGTGCCAAAACCTCATTCATTCCTTGCACATATCTTATACCCGGGTTTAATTTTGCAAAAATGGTAAGTATACGCTTTAGTGACTCCTGAAAACAAAATATATCACATTTATACTTGCAAGATCTGTGAATAATATAACAAAAGGTAATCTCATGTCAGAGAATACCCCCACCTGGTTAGACAATGCACTGGAAGAATCACCATTGAAAAATTGCATCTCAGGATGTGTACGTTTAACATCTCTATCAATCTGCTCAATAATTTCAGATTCCTGAAGTAATGAAAAGCAATCAGTATGTTTGGTAGTTCAAGCTGCAGAAAAGATATTGGCAACAAAATCTGACTAGGGAGGTTTCACAACAGTAAAGCATTAGAAAATTGCAGTATCCGGTCCATAACAAGAAAAACAAGGGATGCAAGTACCTATCAGTGTCATGAGGATTTGCAGTGGAAAGTGAAAACTGAAAACTATTATTCAGGCTACTATATGGCCCACTTCTGAAGCATACGAATTCACTCCTGTTATTTATCTTTCCTAGCAAAAGTGGGTGTGCTTATGCATACCTTATAAATAAATTAGCATCAGCATGAAGGTGGTTCACATTGCAAAAAGGTGCATGAATCCACATTTATTCTTGTAATTTCAAATAGACCTAAGAAGCTGGGAAACAAACATCTATGTAAAACACTTCCGAACGATGAAAATATAGCCATATGAACACACAGGAAAAGACAGGTCACCATGAGACATAAGCAGTTGCCATATCGAATAACATATATTAGCAGTCCAGAGTGTAGATACTCAAAGCATCCGTAGCAAGAAATTTTATTCAAGTTACCTGGAAGTATTTGTTCCAAACACTAGTTTTCCCAAGGCTCAGAGGATGCTCATCACGAACAATCTCAGCCCTTGGTAGTACACCAGTTCCTTCAGCATTATGTTCCTCCTGTTTGGAAACTGCCATTTCTTCCATTCTTCGGGTAACTTCTGACTGACCCGAACCAAAATGTATTATTACACAGATTGGTTGGAAGGAAAAAGAGCCAGCATGAACTAAGATACATTAGCATTGCAGCACTTTCATGCGTCTAATGATTTTTGGTCCAAAATTCCAAAATGCTAATATTTATTACTGTTACCTTCACGAAAGAAAGCTTCATTCCAGATGGATGAAAATTGGTGTTTCCTTAGACAAATTATATAAGCACACATGCAATGGGAAACAACTTATATCTCTATATGCATGAAGAACTTACAGGGTTCACCAGAAGCTCATCTTTGAAAGCATTGTATTGGGACCGTTTTTTCTCCAGTTCGTACGACCATAGAGCACGATCAGTTGGCAAGTATCCCAAGAGAAGCTGCTAACTATCAAAAAAGTCAAATAAATTGTAGCGTACAAAACAAGGAGATAATTTGTATGGGTATAACTAGCCACCAGCCTATCATACCAAGAAAAACTGCTAGCTCATATCTATATTTAACTAATCACTAGCAATGTATTATATATTTTTTTAGGCTTTAATTTAATCCTACAACACAGGTTTTCCTCACAGCAGTTCCAAAATATCAGCACAATTACCAAAATAATGCCAAAACTGATGAACAATTACAGGATCTCATTTATCTCAGAACAATGTCAAAAAGTATTTAGGTAGTTAGGTACTACTAAAATATTTGGTCGTAGTTTCAATTGAACTGCTAGCTCGTGAACTATCATGATGTGATACTGCAAGCAAGTGTCTCGACTGTAGGTGTACATTGCACGTTTAAATTAAAAAGGAATGCACGAGCCTTATTAATCAATCTATCCTGCCAACCAGAATAACTGCAATCATACCATCCATAGTGCAGGGCATTTCTTCAACATTGTGAGTTGCAAAATACAGAATAGAGCAAATATGTCAGCGTGTATGTAAACTACAGCAATCAACATGCACGCACAGTATGAACCTTCAAAACGGGGAACTGACTAAATCAGAACTACCGTTTCAAAATAGATTAAGCTAGTACAGGGTCATCACCATGGATCTAGGTAGCAAATCATTTGCTGTCTTGACTTGGACAATTCTATTTCTCTTAACAAATGGCTATGTAAGTGGCGGAGCAAACACTTGATCATGCAACATACACAGTAAAGAAGTGAGCTAAGAAGAGCAAGAGAGGATTCCCCGACCTTCCAGACAACGGGCCGCATCCCGGCAGCGTCAGGCACGCCCTGGCACGCGAGCCTCCGCAGCTCCGCCAGATCCACCACCTTCCTCTCCAGCTGCATCGCGCGTCGAAGCGCACAGCACACGAACAAAGTGAAGTGAGCCGGAAATGCTCCCGAACCGCAGAACCATAAAGAGCCCCGTCCCGATCGCCGGGAGCGCGCGAATACTCACCGCGACCTTGAACTCCGCGACGAGGTGGGCCCGTGATGGGCCAGGCGAGCCCTCGCCCTCGTCGTCGCCTTCGTCGGAGTCGTCAGCTTCGTTCCGGGCGGGCGGAGGAGGAGGGGGAGGTGGGGTTGGATCCCGCGGCGGCTGGGGAACGGGCAGGGGCGGCTGAGGGGAGGGAGCGCGGGGAGGGGAGCGGGAAGGTGCAGACCAGATCGGGTTGTTGAGCCAGTCCGGTACGGACTTGCGCCTCGGTGTGGCGCCGTCGGCCATGGCGCCCGCGGCGGCGGCGAGGGGTTTAGGAACTGGGAGGTGGGGGGGGGGGGGGGGGGGGGGGCGGTCGGCGTCTCTGCCTGTCCCGGGATCGAGTAGTGACTAGTGGTTTGGACTTCGACCGGTTGCTGCCAAGGTTAACAAAACCGAGGTTAACCGGTTAGCTTGATAAATTGGTTCTTTTTCTGTTCATGACAAATTAAGCGTTGAAGTTCTGAACGCTGCTAAATTGTAAATATGTACATTTTGATCAGTGTAAATCTCTGAATTTCGTCGATATGACCTGCTTATCATATGATTTTTTGTATCCACATCAATTATTTGATTCTAGCATAGTTAATATTTTTATGAGTCCGATGTGTATTCACCTCTACTGTTTTTGAGATGAGATGTAGAAGCATAACATATGGTTGGTAATATCACGGGTGATGAAAAAAAAATTGAGAAAAAGTTATCAAACTCTCAGTCATTATCACACTAAATATTTTATTAATAGTTCCAAACAGGATGAAAATATTAGAGAAGCAATCATCTAATATAGTCATAAACGCTCATAATAAGAGATATCCAAAGACCACAATAAATAAAATCAAAATTTTGAGTGACACAAAAAGTGAACCTAGAAAAAAGAACATGTAATTTGGTATAAGTTGACAAATATGACATAAAAATTCTAGCTCGTCCTATTATAAGAAAAATTAAAGTATAAAGCTAAGTTGATAAAACCTCTAAATCAAGGTGACAAAATTACTGGAAGGTTGTGATTGCTTGCGATGGAGAAGGGATCAAGAAGTAGAGCTCCTATGTGCTATTGCACCTAAGGTGGTGATGAGATCCTTCACAGAAAGACAAAAAAAAATCAAACTTCATAAACATTATCGTTATTTGTAAAGTGATGTATATATATAAGACTTTTGATAATATGAGGAGATATATGCATAAAAATATGAAACTTGCTAATTTTCAAATGACTAAAAGTTTAGACAATTTTTAATCACCGCTTTGAACTATCATATCTAGATCAAACGCTTTATAATTACTATATAAATAATCCTAAAAAATCAAAACACAAAGTAACAAACAATCAATGCTAAAAAATCCTGGTAATTGTTGGAAACCATAGTTGAGGAGTCATTAAGATTCAAATTCATATTGACTTTTGATACACCGTAACTTAGCAATATGTAAATATCGAACAAACATCATATAACAATCATATTGATTAATTGTTTATACCGACCAATCTATTAAGCAATTTTCAACAACATGGAAAATTCTATTTATCAGTAAGATTTATCACTCATTGTATCGCAATGTGGCTCCTAGCAAGGTCAAATGTCTTAGAGTCATGAAGAATTGTGCCACATTCAATAGAATCAACAACTACTATCTTTGTCTATCATAGATCATATATTAGCAATGGTTTTTCTTGATGCATAACAAGTAGTACTTGATTACATCATGTGGTCCGCATGTCTTTAGATACTACTACTAGTTATGCATCAACTACTACCACGTTTCTAAGGCGTTAGCTAAATGCTCACGCATTATGATTGGCTAAATGTTTACTTGATCAAGGTAGCTCGTTTTCTTATTTTTCTGTTGCGTATTAAATCAGTTATAGAGAAGGGATATAGCAGATTACTGATCCAAACTTGCTCAAATGCAAGCACATGTGGATCTTGTTTGGAAATAGTTTATTATGCAACTTAGTTTTAACTTGATGTGTTATTCCTAGTATTTTTTATTCTTGTCACATGGGAAATATATCAGTTTGTTATTTATTTGTTTTTACTCTTCTATGCTAACAAATAAATAATGGTTTGAAATAGAAAGAATTTAAAACTCTAGATGATATTTACTTTTAAAAAATGATGACACTTTTAAATCAAGTTGTCCTTCAATTGACACCCACATCCATATGGTCTAGATCAGACGACTATGAGTCATCTTCTACCTGCCCACCGTTTGAATAATAACGAGAAAACAATCAAAATATATGACTATCATTTCTTCTACCTGCCTGTCCAGTCTTTGACCATATTTTCGTTACTGAATCTTCCACCACCTTACCGCTTAAACTTGTCCACCCCTACGTACCTATCCATGAGTGGACCGTCCCCTAAGGCAGGGTGGGGCGGCTGCCGCAACTACACTCTGGTAACAACCCCCTCCCCTTTCCTTGGCATGCCCTTGGTTTCTCTTTCAACAATTTTCTCCATGATCAGTTGGTTTCTCTTGTTCACGATGTGTGAGGAAGAAGAAAAACAAAAAGGAGGATGAAGGGTATGGGCCAGTTAGATTGAATTTTATAATGTCCAACTAGCAAAAGACATAATTTTTTGTTGGTTACCCATCAGTCGTAGCTGCCGTATGAAGTGGTAACCTAATTACCTACGCTAGTGATTGTGATGGCGTGTGCCATCTGTTGTACGTACATCAATTATGATTGTGAATCATAGTGCGTTGTCATTCGCATGCTGGCATCTATATATGTAGAGCCTCTTCACAAGTTTGAGTACTCGACCAATCCAAATATACATGAAAATAAAAGACTGTGAAGCTTAAGGAGTGGTTTAAGTTCAATAAGAGTAAATACTTACTCAAGTAATGAAAGGTGGAATATGAATTTGCCTTTGTCTCACAAGCATACAATAGATTATTATAATTTTTTAGGTATAATTTTAATATAATTTGGTAGATATCTACAATCTATTTTACTATTAGTACACTTCGTCCTTCGTTTTCATTCCATCTAAAAATTTTGTGTGGTCCGTCACTATCCCTATCTATTGGTAGTCTTCCGCTGATCATAAGTGTGACTGTGTCTCTGCTACATTATCAACTCTCTTACTTTTTTTTCTTGGTCTGTCTATCTCAAACAAGGGTTTAAAAACCGCAACAGTGTCGGGATTTTTTTTTCTCGCTTAAAACCGGTCAATAAACCGGAAAATCAACTAAAAACCGTTTTGTTATAGTACACAGGCTCGGTTTTTACAATAAACCGGATGTCCAGTAAAACCGGATCGGATTGGTTTTGTCGAAAACCATAAAAACCGTCTGGTTTTTAATGGTTTTTAAACCCTTGACCTCATAGGACCTCATTCTAGTTTTGAAGCTCAGAGAAACTTATTTGTGAAACTCAATCACAAATATGCCCCCTAAAATATCTAACAAGATATGCATTGCCTGATTTCAAAACTGGACGTGTTTTCCGTTGATACCATTTTGCGCTAGGAAAAACACAACGAAATGGGCAAATTTAGAAAGAAAAACACCCCTATAAAATAGAAAAGGCAAGCACTGAAAAACGGGAAGAACATTGTGCGTAGAGGAGCTAGCTGGCGTTGGTTGGGCTTTGGAAGGCCGTCCATCAATTCCTCCCTTGGTCTGGTACTCTGGCACTCGTTTCCAGCAAACCGTGGTGAGGTGGTGTGTGCCGGGCGCGGGCGAACGCGGCGTGGAGAGAGAAAAAAGAGAGAGAGAGAGAGGGATTTGAGCTGTGCACGCGGCGCGAAGGCCGAGGGGTCGCAGCGCAACGGCCCTCTCAGCCCACCTGCGCCCACCTCTCCCATTTCTTCCCTTTTTTTGACTCCTCTCCCCTAACCCATCCTCCACCTCGCGGACTACAAATGCGGCGCAACCGCAGCAGCGGCGCAGTAGACAGGACAGCGCCACCGATGCCTTTGCTCTCGCCTCCTCGCGCACAGTAGTACTAGATTGCAGCAGAGTCAGAGCCGGGTCCCAGGGAGGGAAGGGGGAGTCCGTTGCAACGGCTAGTTGCGGCGGGTCCGGATTCGATGGACCCGTACCGCGCCGGCGCCGGCGCCGGAGGGAGCGGAGCCGCCGGCGACGGCCAAATGTGGGTACCGGGTGCTGGGGCTCCTGTTTTGCGCATGGTTGTTGCTGGTCGGTCCTTGGGTTGAGGGGTTTGTTTCCGTGGATTTGGGGGGAGGTTTTGGGTACAAATGGATGTGTCGTAGAATCCCGGAGGTTCGCTCAGGCACGGCGGCGAGCGAAGATCTGCTCATCGCCTCGCGATCCCTGCGGTTACCGGATCCTTCCATCGATCTAACACTGCAGAAACCTTGCCGTGGCGGCGATCCAGTGCGCCGTCTCGGTGGATTTGGGACGATCGGGTTGTGTGGGTCGTGGTCCGGGTTCCCGGATGCTGTTTCCATGTTGAATTCGATGTGATTTGCCTCTTAGGGCGACGATGCGTCTGCTGGGCAGCCGATTTGCACGCGATTTGCTGATTTTGGATGCGTTAAAAAGTATTCGGCACTGTTGGATGCAAAGGAGTTTGGATGGACTGATGCACCATGTTTGTTGTGATGCCGTCAGTGAACTTCTTGTATGTTTCATTTTTAGTTATATGGGACTTTGATTGTTTGTTGTAGGTGTTAAATCTAGGAAAACTTTTATGGAAATCTAAATGGAACCTACAATGCTAATATATGGCCTCACTTTGCGTGATTGGACTTGAAACTTATCTCCACTCGCAGAACTGCATATACTATCCAAATTTCTCACTACTCAGCATATTACTTCGTTGGAATTTATACTCGATCTCCTCATTTTTTATGCAGCCTGTGGGATTGGCAAGTGGGAGAGCATTGCGAACCTAGTGATGCAAGTCATGGTAACTAACTCACATCCATAACCAACATCAGTGCTGCAAACTCTAGATATCTGGTTGTAGCAACCATTTCATCATGGTATTTTTTTTTTTGCAGCCGATGCTACTAAATTTGTGTGGGATTGCCTCAATCAAGATGATGATGAGCTGCTAGGATTGCTTGGAAACCAAACTCCACTGAGAGACTGCCGTGATTTCTTTGCTGATATTGGTGGTAAGGAGCTTTTTGTTCTGACAATTAACAGCTCTTGAGTGCGTTGGCTAAACTATTTGTTACTTCAGTAGATATCACCTGCAAGGAGACCCTGGACCCGGAGGAATCTCGGGAATCAAAGCGGCGGCGCATGTTAGAGTACCCTTCAGAGTCCAGTCAGTCAGAGGTTGCAACTCATGAAACTGCTTCTGCTTTGGTCACATCTGAGGTTCTTCAGCAACACCTAGCCATGTTATACACCTCAATTTTCTTCTACTCTTTTCACATTAGTAGCTTCGGTTTGCTGACCCATGTTTCAGGTAACAGATATTTCATTGCTTTGCACTGATGAACCACAAAGCTTAAGTTATGATATGCAGCCCAATTCAAATGATTCAGGTTTGTCTCTTTGGCATATATGCTTGAGATGCTTGCTACTGCACCTCTACTGTTATCTAACTTAAAACATTCACATCAGATACAATAAATTCATTATCATGTGGAGCACCCTACATGCCAGAAGATTACCCTTTGGAAAATTGCTCTGATACAACTCCAATGTACTTCAGGCCTGATCAAACGTTGGTTCCTCTCTTGTTCTTTTATGAAACCACTTCATTAATTTGTCATTGCTTGTCAATAGTGCTTCATCTCGGGTTTATTGCAGGCCATGCAGCCAGGAGAGTGTTACCTACATTGATGATCAAACTGGTGTTTCAGGTTGGTTGTGCGCCCTCTTCTATTCTTTCAGGATTTTTTTTTAATTTGGTTTCTATGTTGCATTGCTAGTCTATGTATCATATGAACCATAAGTATTTCTCCTGATTCCCTTGCCTGGTATCTGTGTTGGCCATTTTCTTTCTGTATTTATGATTTCAAAAAATTGTGTATCTTGAGTCCCTTGCTGAAATTAAGAATTATAGCTCTCCGTAGTAATATTTTTTCTATCTTGCCACAGGAACAAGTGAGATTGTACCTGTCACCGAAAGTCTCATAATGCAAGAGACCATGAAGCTTTCTACACTCAAAGTCTCCAAAGGTATTTCAGTTTGACTATATTCTGTTTTGCATCAACATTCCTTATTTTTGGGAGCACACTTGAACCTCGTTTTACCAATACTGATCATTTGAGTGTGCTGCCTGACTAGGAGGGAGGTCGCTAAGTAAGACGAAGCATGATATCACTACATCAATAGCGTACCCTTTTACTCTCATCAAACCATCTTGGGAGGAAACAGATGTCACTCTGAATGACATAAATCAGCGAATTCGTGCTCCTCCGAAGAAGCCTCCGGAGATCCTTGGAACCTCATCTTTCTCTGGCAAGCCAGTCATTGGCAAGACAAGAATCAGAACAGATGGGGGGAAAGGCAGCATCACAATAGTAAGAACAAAAGGCTGACAGCCTGCAACTGCCATTTATTCTTATTTATCTACCATTCGCTCCATCTGAATCAGACCAGAATGGGAGCAAAGGCAGCATTGCAATACCAAGAACAAAGGGCTGAAAGACAGAGGCTGCCATTGATTCTTATATTTATCAATCTGCCATTCACTCAATTGCTTTCAGCACTTTGGTCAATTGTGCAGGCCTCTGTGGCTTTCGGTTTTTTTTCCTCTTCAATTTTGTGTCATGGCGTTGTTGTTCTGAGTTAATGTAGATGTATGACTCTTTCTTCAAAGATTCATCATTCATCTGGTGTATCTAGTGACATGTGGCTAATGCTTGTCTCAAAAAAAGACATGTGGCTAATGTTATATACAGAACTGAAGTTCAGATTTCTCTTGGACTGTATTTACATGTAATTGGTGTTGTTCAGCTGGTCTACATCTTTGATAGCTGGTATCCTGGCACATTGATCATGATTGACTCGAGCAAAATGTATCTTTGGGAATAAAGTGCTATGTTCCCTTTTGTTTTTTGAACTGATTGAATTATTCCTGGCCTGAGTTACTGGCTCAAATAACAGAAGTTTCCATGACAGTTGTCCAGCCAACACTGAGAAATATTCTCTGAGATCTCTTCTCCTTTTGTAACATGGTGTTCACCGCATTTCGATCTGTGGTATCAAAACATTTTATTAGTGTCATGGTGTTCCCCAAGGATAAGAGATGTCTACGGAGCAGAGGTCTAGGAACTTTCAATTCAAGTTTAGAAACATTCAGTCGTGGCACTTACCAAAGAATAATAGGACTGATGAACTGTAGCTTTGTGGTTCACTGTGGCAGTTGAGTGGTTCACAGTGTTGTAGTGTTGTATACCACAAGATGATAAAAAGCTAGTAAGATTTTCAACAACGTGGAGCTATGGAAGCTGTAAGTTGATTTAGATCTTATTTGGATTCAGTTTAGATTCTTAAAATCTGATTTTTATCTCGAGATTTTAGAATCTAGATTTTAAATAAAATCTAAAAATCTTGATGGCGGGGTTTAGATACCATATCAATTTTTTAAAATCCGAAGGCCAATAGATATTTTGACATATAAAATCTAGCTTTGGTTAGGTATAAC
Organism: Eleusine indica; assembly: GCA_030378355.1. Classification (NCBI taxonomy): domain Eukaryota; kingdom Viridiplantae; phylum Streptophyta; class Magnoliopsida; order Poales; family Poaceae; genus Eleusine; species Eleusine indica. The sequence goes on from CM059502.1 coordinate 19,913,700, forward strand.
TAGATTATAAAATACTTAACATTTAGAGACATGGATTTTAGAATCTAAAACAATCTGGCTTGTTTAAAGACCTTATATATTCTTAATCTGAATTCTTAAAATCTCAGTGATCCAAAATAAATTCTTATTGGTCTATTTTACCTTGTTTGATTTGTATTATTCTTCCTTGTATTCTTATATAAAGGATACATACTTCTAGTTTTTGTAACAGGGAAACCAACTGTTTGAATACTCTAAAGCTCATCGATTATTTCGCTATGGTCAAATAATATTCTAGGTGATAACTAATGATACTCAGTCCATGAACAAGGGAGAAGTTGAGGATAATAATATTCTGGCGCACAACCCCATAATACATATAATATATATAAATGTTTTAAATAATTCTTCACTACTTTACCTCGCACACTCATTTGACTTTGTTGCCAATGTACCAGGGAGAATCGACGTGGTTTCTCCATTGTTAATAAACATATATTTATGAAAGAGTAGCAAAAAGACCTGTAGCCTAGTGGTTATAAGAGGCTCAGTAGCATCTCATATGCTGGGTTTGACTCCCTGCGGAAGCGAATTTTCTAAGATTTAACGATATTATGCTTTCAGTAATAGATGACGCTTTGGATGGTTTGAGGTTGTTACCAATGTCGCTTACATCAAGCGTCATATAGCCACGGACGACAACGTAATGCTTGAGGAGGGGATGTGATAATAATGGAGAAATGGAGCTCAACTTACATCAAGCGTCATATAGCTACGGAGGACAACGAATTGCTTGGGGAGGGGATGTGATAATAACGGAGAAATGGAGCTCAAGGAGGACATACAACTGGAGCAACATCGAGATAAGATGAGAAGTTAATTAGTAGGATTGGAAAGTTTTATTCAAACTTTGACTAGGAAAATGATATCAAAAAATAAATTGTTTTTTAATTCTAGGACGTCAAATAAATTGGAAGAGAAGGAGTATAACTCTAAATATACATGGAGACATGCATTCATAAAATGGAAGTATCAATTTGAAGTTAGAGAGGGGCTTATTTGAAAAATAAATTTGAAAAATTCTTTTTCCATCTGGGAACCGCCGGAGGCTGGAACTCATCGTAGCCGCACATCAATTCGGCTCCCTGACTCAAAATCCTCCATTGCCGAGAAGAGGAACCCTAGCCTCCCTGCGCTCTCCTCCTCTCTCTTCGCTCGCGCCGTCGTCCCGAGAGCGCAAGCCCCCCGCCCGCACCGTCGCCGCCGTCGAGCACCGAGCAGCCATGGCGAACCGTAAGAGACTCTCGGATCCAACGCTCGATGGCTCGTCTGCTTCGTATCCTGTCTCTTGCTCTACTCTAACTCTGTGCGGCTTGTTCCGTCGATCTGTGTCGCAGCAGCAGGGGCACCCGGAGGGATGAGGTCCTTCCTGCAGGCCGTGTCGAAGGTTACCGAGGAGGCGCCTACTCCGCTCCGCGTCGTCCAGATGGAAGGCCTGGTTAGTTTTCCCGATTCAGCTCCCCGCCTGACTGTTTACTCGTTTGATTATGTGGATGCTGTGATTTGAGAAACTAGTGCGTGGTCAGGGACCTCTCTACATATTTGTTTGGTGACGAGTAACCTGATATTTAGGCGAGGGAATTAGGGGGAATCACGCCTTTCTATGTATTTAGTGCGACATTTTGACGAATTTGAATTTAAGTTCGGCATGTGCTTGATGGATAAGTTTTACTTCAGGGATGATTGTTTTTAGTGCAGGAGTTACAAGATATAAAATGGAATTTTGTTTGGCTTGTTGTTGTATAGTACTCAAGGGAAGTTCTGTCACTATCAAACCATGACCCACCATAGCGATGCTGTTTATTTGGCATACTGCACCACACATTGGTGCAACATAGTTGACACCACTGCAAGATTTTATTCATCTTGATGCGCAACATGGCCAAACCAGTAGCTATATGACTTTCTGAAAATCAATATGTCCAGGCAATATTATTCACACATCTAATCTAATAATGTAAACTGGTGCACCACCAGCTTATGTATACAGTCATAGAACTCACTAATTGAATGAAAAGCATCAGAAACATGATTGGCAAAATGTTCCCAAGGTCATTCAAACTTTGGACCAAAATCTTGATCCAGTGAAAAGAAAGTACATTAATGATTGATACTCCCTTCTGGTTTTTAATTGTTGATTGATACTCCCTTCTGGTTTTTAAGTGTTGTCCTAATGACATCAATTGAAAAACCAGAGGGAGTAGTTGACAGCAAATAAATATATGGTCTCATTTGTGCCAGTTACATCAGTTAGAGCATCCTACATAGATTTAGCTGTCATAGTGGATTGAAAGTGAGCACAATCTGTTTTCCCTTTCTAATCTTTGTTTAACGTACCACAATCCCTTTCTAATCTTTGTTTTGCTCTATTGTACAGGCTGTACTGAAGATCATTAAGCACTGTGAGGAGTTTGCGCCTGCTCTGGTTACAGGTCAACTGCTTGGTCTAGATGTTGGAAGTGTTCTGGAAGTGACCAACTGTTTTCCTTTCCCTGTGAGTAACATTCTTAGCAGTCGTGTATTCTGCTCGCGCTATGACACAAGTGCTCCCATTTTACCTGCTTTTGCTATGATACAAGCTTTTCCATTTTACCTGTGGTTTCTTCGTCTTATATAAGCTAATAGATACTTTACAATTTTACTGCAGACCAGAGAAGATGATGACGAAGCAGATGCAGATGGTGCAAACTACCAGCTGGAAATGATGAAGTGCTTGAGAGAAGTTAATGTGGACAATAACACAATTGGATGGTACTACTTCATTTAAAGCAATATCTATTATCAAGTCAATCTTGGAATATATTGTGTTCCATGATATATTTGCCATTTATTGAATATTTATGATTGATGAAAACCTTAGCTTTTTCAGCCCTATGTTCTTCTAATTCCTTTTATTTTATTATTTCCCAGTACATTGCATTTTTGGTAGTTTGGGAACATTGTAGTTAGCTTGGGAACAAATTTGAGATATTTTGGTGAGTTATGTATCCTTGGCTTTGGTAAGAACCTGGGAGTCAGCGTTGATTTGGCAGGACTTGTGTTCTTTGCACATGTGATATATTTTACACTTTATTTATGAGTCATCTTATAATACCTTTCGTGTGCACATCTTGTTACAAATATGGATACATTTCTAAATCCGTATGAACACTACTGCCCTCCATTCAAGTGTGGTGCTGTTACTGCTCGTCTATCTTTTGAGTAGATTTGCATTTTTTGTACTAATGTGGTGTCGTTGCCTATTTCTGCTTTATGTTTTGAACTCACCTGCATTGTTTTTTATTTTTACACATGCTCATAGGTATCAGTCTTGCTTGCTTGGATCCTTCCAAACTGTGGAGCTGATTGAAACATTTGTGAACTATCAGGTATGGTGCACTTATAAGTTAAGCTTATTCATTAACTCTCTCAGTTGCATCGGATTCTCCTCTTTTCTCTAGTCAACTTCCATCATTCCTGCAGTAGTGGTATTATCTGCTACGTAACTGAAATGTTGCAACCATAGAAAATTGTAGCCCTATGTTGTTAGTTGATAACGCAAGTACATTTGCTTTTAGAAACCCCTATGTTGTTTAGATCTATGAAGGTTACAGTTTTAGTGAGTTATGGTATGCGCGCAAGTAGGAAGTTATATAGTTCCTTCAGGGGTTTTAGACAGCGGTTTCTCAAGGAACATTTCCTTCTGATTTGATTTGCTTTTTCTTGCTCATACAATATCTACTTCACTGTGCCATAATAATGTTGATTTTCAATTAGAATCTCTTTCACTATCTGATTCTTGTCATAATTACGCCTTTTTTAAATGCTGAGCAACATTTGTGTATTGCAGGAGAATATTAGGAGATGTGTGTGCATTGTTTATGATCCATCTAGGTCAAGTCAGGGAGTGCTAGCTCTCAAAGCTTTGAAACTCACAGACTCATTCATGGATCTTTACCGTAGCAGTGGTTTAACTGGAGAGAAGTACATCTTCTTATCTATTGCTCAATTTTAACATGGTTTATGTAAATGTGGTATATGCAAATAACTTTTTACTATTGCAGGTTAAGAGAGAAGAAATTGTCATGGGTTGATATTTTTGAGGAGATACCAGTATGCACTCTTATTGCCCTTTTGTTCCCGCTTTCGTTTCTTTTTTGTTGTTTGTCCTGCTTTCGCTCTTGAGACTGAAATGCTTTGTTGTTGTTGTTAACCAGTATGCACTCTTTATATCTTACATTCTGGTTGTAAGGATAAGTTTTGATGTCCTTATGCATCCTATCTTATTTTTATCACAGATTAAAGTTTCTAACTCAGCACTGGTTAGTACCTTCATGAAAGAGCTGGAACCTGAGTCACCTGTTTCACAGGTTCGGATTTTGGGTAGCAAAAAATATGACTTTTTTGTTCACCATCTTTCAAAACTGTATGAGTTATAGTTATAATGTTGTCTTCATTACATTTCAGTGTGATTTCGACAGACTTAAGTTATCAACTGCTCCTTTTATGGAAAGGAACCTGGAATTTTTGATTGGGTGCATGGATGATCTTTCATCAGAGCAAAACAAGGTTTTCTTTTTTTTTCTTGGAAAAAGAACTCCATAATTTGTGCAGTTGTGTTAATAATTAATTTATTTGATTTGACCGTCTTCCTTGCCATTCAGTTCCAATATTACTACCGCAACCTCTCAAGACAACAGTCGCAGCAGCAGGCTTGGCTTCAAAAGAGAAGGTGGGGGAGATTCTTACAGTCTGTAATATATACATTTGTGAACCCATGTTTTTTTCTTCTTTCGTGCCCCTCGTGGTTCTGTGCTTATATACTCATATACTGGAATAACTTTCCCACTTAAATTAGTAGATTGTGTTTGAAAGTTTTTGATTTTCGTTTTACTGTTTTCTGCTGGTTCAGGCAAGAAAACATGGCCAGAAAAGCTGCAGGTGAGGAGCCATTGCCTGAAGAAGATCCATCCAATCCTATCTTCAAGCCGATTCCCGAGCCGTCACGATTGGAGGGATATCTTGTGACCAATCAGATCTCCAGTTACTGCAACCATATTAATGGGTACATACTCCGCAACTTATACCTGTCCTTAATCTTTTAGAGTTGCATGTATTTGGTATGATTCCATTTTAGGGATTGTCCTTTCAATTGTTATGGCAAAGCCTGCACTTTTTTCCCTGATATAGTCACATGAGCGGCATTTAAGTTATTTTGGGATGTTGTAACCTCACGATAAAATGATAACTCTTATCAATTGAACTTGTTATGCTTGCTTTGCTCTAAGAAATTTGATTTACTTTTTGTTGAATACTATTTTTTAAGACTAAAATAATGCTACCTGCTTTAATTGACCAAGTGATCCATGCTAGTAACAAACAGTATCCTAAAATCATGTTGATCCGCATCATCACAAAATAGTTAAGCTATTCCTTGTATAGTTTGTGGAATGAGCTAAGCATGTACTATGATTGGAACTGCAGAGGGCTGTGAATGATTTGACCTAAAAGCCAAAACGATAACTCAATTTGAGGTTCATTTCATAATTTATAGTGCGTTTTGTCAACGTTGGTGTAACTATTTAACAAGGAAAAACTTAAATTGATGTATAAGCTGAAGGTTTTGCATTCGTAATCGCATGTAGTGATATGTTTTTCCCTATTTTTATATGCCATCAGCATAATGAACTACTCCCTTTGGTTTTTAATTCATGTAATTAGGACAACTTTTTTAGGTCAAAAATGAACTTGTCATTGATTAACCAGAGGGAATAAGATATGTGGTTTGCCCCCACTAGTTGTCTCTGTAACCCAGATGTTTTTCCTTCTGTTGGGCAATGTATTGATCAAATTCGTATGTCAATTACAGGGTTGCTGGTCAAAATTTCAACAGGATGTACTTGATGAAGGCCTTGCATGAAGATTAGATAACTGGGTTACTTGAAACACCATTTTAAAATCTCGATTTTGCAATGTACCTTGTTTGAGTGCCCTATCTTGTCTAGTGCATTTTGCTATGAATACCATACTCTGCCTTAACTAAAATGCAATATCATGTTACAGCCGTCATTTCTACTAATTTGAGAACTAGTGTGTTCTTTATTATTAGTTAATATGATTGCATGTACGGGCATCATATATTGGCAATATTCTCCATGCTAGTTAAGCAATGGACAATTCATTGCTATCATAGTTTGGCACAGTGGTACATGGTTTCGCTATTTGTGGTGTCATGTTGTCAAATAACTCAGATTAAAGTGGTTGCACAGTGCAAAATATCAGTAACTCGTGATGGCAGTGATTGAGTGAAACAGTATCAAGTGCCAAGTGGTTCCACGATGAAAGATCATCTATGCTTCCAATTTTTCACGGAACAATTTGCTGTCAACGGTTGTGGGATCCCTTATTTTAGTTTTTATATTGGTTGCTTCTGGAGTGTATGTTTAGATCAAAACCTACTAGCAGGGATTGAAAAACCGTTCTATCGTCAAAAACAGGTCGAAAAACTGGGAAAAAACCTGACAACCGTTTTGCTACAGTACCTAGTGTATGTTTTTGTAATAAACTGAATGTTTGGTGAGACTGGATCGGTTTACCGAAAACCACAAAAACTGGCTGGTTTTAACGGTTTTTGAACTGATGCCTATTAGGTCATAGTTGTTCAGACAAATGCATGTGTGAACAACATGTAAGAGCATCTCCAGGTTCTTAAACAAGTCTCTACTCTAAAATTTAGGAGTCTAGCTCAAAGAACCCACTCTAGTGAGCTCTTAAACTAGCTCCCATTTTATATGTCCTAAATTTTAATCTCAACCCCCATCAATAGGAGCCTCCCATCTTTCACCTAAACATGGGTCTCATTGTTTTTTTTTCTTTTTTTTCTCCCTCTCTCTCTTCTTCCTCTCTCCTGCACCCAACGTCGTGTCACCCTCACCCTCTGTCGTTGGCCCGGTGTGTCGCCCTTGCCCAGCCGTCGACCTGGCCGCCATCGCCCAGATCCGCGGGCTCAGGCGCGCTCGGCCGTGGGCGGCGCCAAGAGCAGGTGCGGCGGACCGAAAGGGTGCCTAAGCTCCTCTCCGTCCCGGCGGCGCCCTCCCTTGTCCTCTCATATTCTCTCTGCTAACTTTCTGCACTGGCGCTAGGAGCGGGCGCTGGCGGCGTCGAGAGCAGGTGCAGGCGGACCGAAAGGGTGCCTAAGCTCCTCTCCGTCCCGCCCGCGCCCGCTCCCAGCGCCAGTGTAGAAAGCATGCGTCGGAGCAGCAACCCCACCTTGTCCTCAACTAGCGGCACAACGGCCACAAGCGAGCGCACGGCCGCGAGAAGGAGGTCGGGCGTAGGCGCGCGGCGGTGGGAAGGAGTTCGGGCACGGGTGGCGGAGCAGTGGGCACCGGTGACGGCACTAGAGCGGAGGCGCGGGTGGCGGCGCTTGCGGAGGACATCACGTTAGAGAAGAGGAGATTTTGTTTTTTTTTTCTGACATGTGGGTCCTACGAGTATTTCACTGGAGTTGATTGCAATTTTGAGCTCTCAAATTTTACAAGTAGGGTTGCAAAATTGAATTTGAAAGCCCAATTTTACATGTCCCACAAGTGAGACTGGACGTGTTAATTGTGCATAATAAGCGGGATAGTCATGCCGGGTCTATTAAAATAGCACACATAATCAATGTCAACTCACAAAACCATTAGTAAAGGAACTCTAGAAATTCATAAAAATCAGAATTACTTATTTTTGAACTGTCAAGTCTCGACATGTTAGAAGGAGCTAAATCAATGTGCCGGAATTGCTACAATTGCTTTAGCCGGAGCTGCTGTCGGATTCCGAGAAAAAAATGGTAATCAACACTTTCCTTCTTGAAAATTACACCTTCTGCAGATACTGGTCAATACTCTCCATCGAGCATCGCCCCGCCCGCCGCTATCTACCTCGCTTTGCCGCGTCGTGCCAACACACCACACGTCGGCCTGCCCGCTCGTTGTCCCCTTCTCTCCCGCTCCGCCTCCATACAGGTTAGGTTAAGGCCCGCCGCCACTGCCCAAACCCAAGGTTAGGTCAAGGCATGGGCACGTGTTGACTTTGACAAGACAGTCGTGGGCACGCGTTCCTACCCAATGTGATTTCGTTACGGGGAGGGGCAAAATGGTCCTTTTATATCTAATTTTGGGGGAAAAGAAAAAGAAAAAAAATCTGGTAATGCTATCCTCTTTGCCAGAAGAGATTCATGTATGACGTTTTGGAGATGCTCTGTTTACTAAGGTCAGTTTCAATGAGAATTTTATCACATTAAATGAGATGTCACATAAGTAAAAGAAATGACGTGACGTAGCAATTAATATAAAACTAGACAAATGAGTTTCATAGGGTTATAGGTATGAAACTTCATTGAAACTTCCATTGAGAACATAGAGTTTCATCCTAACATATTTTAACCAATTTCAATGTAATAAATATATGTTAATTTAATGCTATAACTTATACATGAAATCATGAGATGAAATTATGCATTAAGGGAGACTATTTCACACATCAAACTAAATCTTCAAATCTGATGTGACACTTTTGGAAAGTGTAAGATAAAACTATAGATTAAGACTGACCTAATACTATTTTAGAGTTACTATCCCTTAGGGTTAGGAGTGCTATTATGATGATTCTCCCCAATCATGCCTATATATTCTTGTTTGAGGAACCTTTGCTTCATTATGCTGACCCACAAGACGACTGCTGCTTTTATACCGAACTAGGATCAAAGTCTAGCAAAAAAAAAAAAAAGGCACTCATGTAACACCATGTCCTTAATGGATAGTTTGATTTATTGATCTTTAATGAATATACTCCCTCCATTTTTATTGTTGTTGTTCCCACCAGCCGTGTTAGCCTGTGAGCAACACAAAAGCTTTGTCGGGAACGATAGGAAATTGCGAACGGAGGAGTAAGAGAGTCTACTGGTTAGTGCACCTTCAAACATGTCCCTAATTGGCATCCTTTCTGGTCATATTGCACATTGAATGCCAGTATTACGGCAACCAGCTGGGTTATTGTTGATGCAAAAAATGGTGCATGCGTTGATTTTCCTGCATGGATCTGGAAGTATTATGACGTAATAATCCTCAGGAAGCATAAAGACGTTAATCCGAGGTGTAGTCTTTTTATTGAAACTAGAATGATTGGCCCGCGTGTGCATGGGCACCTATTGGAATTATATCTGTTCTTTATTTAGGTTTGTAAGAGTGATAATTTTCTTTCTCATAATTATTGTAAAACATATATCAATCCAGATGGAGTAGTTAGTTAACACCCTTACTCTTGACGGAGAGATTGATGTGGTGGATATGAATTTGAACTAAATTCCAAAAAAATTATTAATCAACTTTGAGCTCTACAAATAACATGAGACCAGAAGCAGATTAATTCATTTCAGCTCATCGTTGTGTAGCTATATTTACATAAATACGGTAAATGGGTCGGAGTAACAACTCTTATCCCTAGCTATTTATTAGAAATCTTCACATCTAGCGGTTCTATATATGTCATGGCTTAGTAAGGTATGTTCACTTGATCAAAGCAAAATATTTGACTTGATGAAATTTCTTATCAACATGAACATGAACACATCAGATAAATGGAATTTTCAAATTGGACTTACATTCAACATGTCCCACATTTAACATAAATGAGTTTTTCATTCAAATGCAAAAAATAATTTTTAAATAAATTTACAAAAAAAATTTGTAACATAGTGAAGAACTGAAGACCATTAAAAGAAATTAAATAAATAAATATTATCACCAACCAAGAAGCACAGGATGAAAGAGTGTTTACACTCACTATTGTAAGTAGGCAATTAAACTCTGTTTATCTTGTATTTGAAGGCATGCAAATAGTAAATTCATCTTTATCACTAAAATAGCAAAATATTCCGAGTTTTAAATGGATCTGAGTGAAAACTAACAAATCTCAAAATATTGAAATGATACCAAACCAATCTCGAAAAAACCAAATGATGAACCTTCAATCTCAACCTTAACTCATTAACTGTCAAAAGATCCGAGTGATATTATTCATGGAGGCATGATCGAGTGGCAAGACGACTTCAGCGGATATAATCGAATGGAGTGGCAACTCGAAGCAACATAGCTGATCGAGGTGGCAACTCAAGATGGCATGATTGAGTAGTCCGTCACTTGAAGTCATACTAAAAAAATTAGTTGATGATCCGGCATAAAAAAAGAACAAGCAATAGTGCTTTATTTATACATATTTTCTAGACTTCAGTTGACTGAAAGCTAATGGTGAGATTGAAAGTACATCTAGGCCCTAATTTTATTTTGGTGATTGGCGTCAGTATAATTAAGAATGGACTAATGTTTTATGGAGCATGTGTGTAGATGACCATCTCAATTGACGGATATAATGCATTGAATCAAAAAGGGAAAAGGAAGATGGTCATTTGTCTACAATGAAAAGTCCAAAATGAACTCAAGTTTGAAGATCATAGGTTTTTATTTGTATCTTGAGTACAGGTAAACCGTACTATCAAGAGGGGTGTAATTCACAAGTGTGGTAAACTCAAATACTCAAATTCCTCACAAATAGCACTTCTGTCGTCCTCTGTTTTTGCTTTCATCGGTAGTGCCGATGGCCTTCACCGGTAGTGCCGATCCACCCTCCCAGTGGCGCTGTGATATCCAGACACCTCTCTGGCTTCTGTCTTGCCAGCATCGCCAGTGCCGATGTCCTCATCGGCAGTGCTGATCACCCCTTCTAGAGAGGGCTGTTTTCTCTAGCTCTCTGGTTGTAGCTCATCGACAGTGCCGATCACCCAGATCGGCAGTGCCGGTCGTTTCTTCCAGAGAGCCACTCTTTTTGTCTGGCTCAAGCTGTACCTCATCGGCAGTGCCGATCTCCTGATCAGCAGTGCCAGTCTCCTCTCCACAGAGATTATTTTCCTTGGGTTTTCTGGCTGACCGTGATCTGCAGTGCCGACCGACTTGATCAACGGTGCCGGTCAGGGTCTCCATAGACCACTTGTCTTCTTTGTGCCTGCCTCACCGGCAATGCCAATGCCTTTATTGGCAGTGCCAGTGCGGGCTGAGCCTTTGCTCTGCAGATCTATGAATGTGTCAGAAACCCTAACGGCAGTGCCGATGCCTCCATCGGCAGTGCTGGTGCGGGGTGTCCAGACAGGCCAATGACTCTTTTTGAGCCCTTTGTATAAAAGGCTCTCACCCCACTTTGTGCCCTAACTCTCCAACCCGAAAATCAAAAGGCACTTTTGAGCTCCACTCTCCTCACTCTCCCTCTCCAAGTCAAAGCTTCATTCTTTGAGCTAGGGTTTGAGTGAGCTATTGATTCCTAGTGATTAAGAGCACCATTCCACTCTTGAGAATTCAACTTCGCCATACTTGTGACTTGTGCTTGTTACGGTTAGCGGTGCCCGTAGAGCTCCCAACTTGTGTGGTGATGCCTCGGGAAGTTTGTATCAACCATCCCGCAAGGGATTTGCTAGTGGAGAACTCGAGCTCGATCTTTGTGGTCGTTTGAGTGAGAATAGGATGAAAGAGACCCGGTCCTTTATGGACTTCTCAACAGAGACTTAGGGTTCTTTGTGAGCCCGAACTTCGGTAACAAATCTTGTGTCTCTGTATGCTCCTTTATTTACTTGTTATTATTATTCTTGCTCTAGTTTTTGTTCTTGTATTTGCTAAAATTACTAGATCTACTTTTGTAGGGTGCTTCTAGTTGTTCCTTTATTGTAGTAGTTCCTCTTATCAATTGTTGTAATCCTACCATCAACCTAGTAATTGCGAGACCAACTTAGTTTTACAATTGGGTGACTTTCTGTGCCACCATCGGCACTACCGATTGAGCATCGGTAGCGGCCATTGGCACTGCCGATCCGTGCCATTGGCACTGCCGATCGTTGCTGATAAATTTGTTTAAGTATAATTTCATAAGATTTTTAGGTTTGCCTATTCACCCTCGTCTAGGCATTTTTCAATTGGTATCAGAGTGGGATCTTCTTGAATGCTTAACCGCTTGAAGATAAAAATGACCAAACCAAAGGAAAATACACCGAAAGCGACATCCGAAGTCGGGACCGAGGGCAATAAGGATGACTCGAGAATCAAGTACAATACCATGCCATTTAACTATGGTGATCTCAAGAATGAGTATGTTGGTAGTGGCTCCAAAAAGCTACCACACTTTGATAGAACATATTATGATTATTGGAAATATAGAATGGAGATGTACTTGGGGTCTATGGGAAGACCAATCTTGAAGATTGTGAAACAAGGCTTTGAGTTGGAGAATGAGGAAAACCAAACTGCTGGTGATGAGATCAAGCTTAATCATAATGATCATGCCGCATCCGCCATCGTTTCCGCCCTATCACCAAAGGAGTATGAGAAGGTGATAGGAATCAAGAAAGCTCATGATATTTGGAAAAAGCTTGAGGTCATCTATGAAGGGACTGAGGGAGTTAGAGAAGCAAGAGAAGACATCCTAAGAGGCAAGTACAACTTATTCATCAAGAAGGCCGGTGAAGGGCCACAAGAGGTCCATGATAGACTCATGGAAATTGTGAACAAGAGAAGAGCTTTGGGAATCAAACTAGACTCCATGGAAGTCAACAAGAGGTTGCTTCTTGCCTTGCAACCATGGAATCAAAATGCTTGTAACTTTGTAAGAGAAAACAAAAATTTCAAGAACTTTAGCACGGATGAAGTGCTTGGAAGATTACTCACTTACAAAGAGATAGATGAAGAAGCAAAGAGAGTGAACACCTTGTTGGGATAAGATGAAGAAGAGAAGAAAGAAATAGCTCTCAAGGCCACTCATAAGACAAGTGAAAAGAAAGACAAGAAGAAAAAGAAGAAAGTGGTTGACTCTAGTGAGGAAGATAGTGATGATGAGATGGATTTGCTTGTGAGAAGATTCAAGTCATATCTTAAGAAAGATGGCTACAAGAAGAAAAGCTATGACAAAGGCAAAGCAAGAAAATAAAAAAGGACTTGCTATGAGTGTGGTGATGAAGGACATTTCATTGCGGAATGTCCAAAGAAGAAGAACAAGGATGAAAGAAAGAAAGACAAGCACCACACGAAAGACAAGAAGTACAAGAAGCATAGAAGAGGTGAAGATCACATTGGCCAAGAATGGAATTCCGATGACTCATCCTCTTCATCATCTTCCTCCTCCAAATCCGACTCGGATGAGGGAGGCATTGCTACAATTTCCATTGGTGTCACTCTCACCAACACTTCTTTATTTGGGAGCTTGAGTGATGATGATGATGACAACACTCACAAGTGCTTCATGGCAAGAGGATCTGAGGTATCAAAATCTAAACATAAGCGTTCCTCTTATGCTAATAGTCGTGATGATAACGATGATGATGATGAAGTTAGTGCTTCACTTCCTAAAATGCTTGAATTTATGGAATTGCTTGAAAAACAAAAGGAAAAAAATGATAGGCAAGAGGCGCTTCTTGAAAAACAAGAAGACTTGCTTATTCTTGAAAAGAAAAGAAACCTTGAACTAGAGAAGCTCCTAGAAGATGAGAGAAAGAAAAATGAAAATTTAATTAAGTCTCTCAATGAAACTAAAAACTCATGTGGAAGTATTAAAAGCACCAAAGATGCACTTCAAGAGAAGTATGAGGATTCAGAAAAGACTCATAAATCTCTTGAAGCACAATATAAGATACTTTCAACCTTCACATATTCCACCAATAATTCTTCTCGTGCTTCCAGTAGCAATGGATGTGATAGGTGCTATAATATTGATATTGATGTTTGTGCTACTAATGTCAAATTAATTGATGATTTGAACAAGAAAGTGAAAGCTCTTGAAAGCAAAATACAACATGAGAAACATGTTGTTGATGATGAGAAGGCAAAGTATGCAAGAGGTGCATACTAATATTCTAGGCACCCAAATGTCATGGATGACATTGGATATGTTGAGGGTGCTAAGCACAATGCTAGGGAGAACAAGAATGAAAAAGAATTCCTTAAGTTCACCAAGGAAGGATCTTTTCAAAAGAAGCAAGTCAAGAACATGAACACTAACCAATCTTCTTTTGTTAATGATTCTCATGCTAATGTGCCTAATGCTACTTGTGCACTCTTTCATGATTTTGATGCACCATATGTGCTTATGAGAAATATGCACAATCCTGTTTTTGCCAAATATGTTGGGCCACGCAACAAGAGGCCAAAGTCTTGTGTGTGAGTGCCCAAAGTACTTGTGACTAATGTGAAAGGACCCAAGCAAATTTGAGTACCTAAAAACAAAGCTTAATTTGTTTTGTAGGACTACGTCTCCGGTGGGTCAAGTTGGGTGATTGATAGTGGGTGCACCAATCATATGACTGGAGATAGAAAGATGTTCAAATCATTTGAGCTAAGTCACAACAAAAATGAGTACATCACATTTGGTGACAATGGAATGGGACAAGTGCTAGGTTGTGATAAAGTCCCTCTCACTTCTTCGTATTCAATTTCCAAGGTTATGCTTGTTGATCACGTTGACTTCAATCTATTGTCCATTTCACAATTTTGTAAAATGGGCTATGATTGTTTGTTCAACGAATGTGGTGTGACCGTCTATTAGAGAAGTGATGGCTCGGTTGCTTTCAAAGGTGCGCTTAAAGGAAAGCTTTATGTTGTGGATTTTTCCACGGATAAAGCTAGACTTGGTACATGCTTGGTAGCAAAGTCCAATATGGGTTGGCTATGGCATAGGAGGCTAGCCCATGTTGGTATGAGAAATCTTCACAAACTCCAAAAGGGCGGTCACATCATAGGACTAACTGATGTTTGCTTTGAGAAAGATAGAATTTGTAGTGCATGCCAAGCAGGAAAACAAGTTGGAACTTCACACCCCTCCATGAACGTGATGACCACCACAAGACCACTGGAGATGTTGCACATGGACCTCTTCGGCCCCGTCTCCTACATAAGCATTGGTGGTAACAAATATCGTCTTGTAATTGTTGATGATTTTTCTCGCTTCACCTGAGTATTCTTTTTGCATGACAAAGGTGAAGTGAAAGATGTGCTCAAGACATTCATGGAAAGAGCACAAAATGAATATGAAGTCAAGATCAAGAAAATTAGAAGTGACAATGGCACTGAATTTAAGAACACTCGAGTTGAGGAGTATCTTGATGAGGAAGGTATCAAGCATGAATTTTCGACACCCTACTCCCCTTAACAAATGGGGTGGCCGAAAGAAAGAACCGCACACTCATTGAGATGGCAAGAACCATGCTTATTGAATACAAAACGTTCGACCGTTTTTAGGCCAAAGCTGTCAACACCGCATGTCATGCCTCCAACCGGTTGTATCTCCCTCGATTATCAAAGAAAACACCATATGAGCTACTAACCGGTAACAAGCCTAATATTTCCTATTTTCGTGTTTTTAGGAGCAAATATTTTATGCTTAGCAAGAAACCCAAGACTTCAAAGTTTGCTCCAAAAGTTGGTGAAGGTTTCTTGTTTGGCTATGGGTCAAATGTTCATGCTTATCATGTGTTCAACAAAACCACTGGTTGTGTTGAGATTTCACGTGATGTTACATTTGATGAATCTAATGGCTCTTAAGGGAAGCAAGTTGTTAATGATGATGCAGATGATGAAGCTCCTAGAAATGAAATAAAAAAGAATGGCTATTGGTGATGTGATACCACAAGAAACATCAAGTGTTGAAACTCAACCATCTCCCTCCAGACAAGACCAACATTATGCAAATGAAGAAATTGATCATGCAAGTGGCCAAGATCAAGATGTTGGTAATCATGTACAAGCATCAAGTGATGACACCCAAAGACATGATCAAGAGATTGATGGAGATGGTGGTCAAAAAAGCTCACATCCGCCACACCCAAGAGTGCATCAAAATGTACAACGTGATCACCCTGTTGAACAAATTCTTGGAGACATTGAAAATGGGGGTAATCACTAGATCTCGAGTTAGTAATTTTTGTGAACATTACTCTTTTGTCTCTTCTCTGGAGCCATTTAGGGTAGAACAAGCACTTGAGGACTCGGATTGGGTGACGGCCATGTAAGAAGAATTGAACAACTTCACAAGAAATGAAGTGTGGACATTGGAGGAAAGACAAAAGAACAAGAATGTTGTGGGCACCAAATGGGTGTTCCATAACAAACAAAATGAAGATGGTGTTGTGACAAGAAACAAGTTAAGGCTCATGACAAAGGGGTATTCACAAGTAGAAGGTTTGAATTTTGATGAAACCTATGCCCCCGTAGCAAGACTTGGATCAATTAAAATATTACTTGCTTTTGCTACTCACCATGATTTTAAGTTCTACCAAATGGACATGAAAAGTGCATTCCTCAATGGGCCAATCAAGGAAGAGGTGTATGTGGAGCAACCACCGGGCTTTGAATACCCTAAGTATCCTAACCATGTTTATAAACTCCATAAGGCGCTCTATGGGCTTAAGCAAGCTCCAAGAGCATGATATGAATGCCTTAGGGGATTTTTTGTTAAGAAGGGTTTTGTTATTGGCAAGGCCGATGCAACTCTCTTCACAAAGCGTTTTGGTGATGATATATTTGCGTGCCAAATATGTCGACGACATTATATAGGGTTCTACTAACCAAACCTTTTATGATGAATTTAGCAAGATAATGACCAAGAGGTTTGAGATGTCCATGATGGAAGAATTGACATTCTTTCTAGGCTTCCAAGTGAAGCAACTCAAGGAGGGCACCTTCATATGTCAAGCCAAGTACATACAAGATTTATTGAAGAAGTTTGACATGGACAAGGCAAAGCCCATCAAAACTCCCATGCCAACAAATGGCCATATCAACCTCAACAAAAAGGATAAGCCCGTTGATCAAAAGGTATATCGCTCCATGATAGGATCTTTCATTATCTTTGTGCATCTAGGCCCGATATCATGCTTAGTGTGTGTATGTGTGCATGTTTTCAAGCCGCTCCTATGGAGTGTTGCATGGTGGCCGTTAAGAGAATATTAAGATATTTGGTTCACACACCCAACCTAGGGCTTTGGTACCCCAAGGGTTCAAAGTTCAACCTATTAGGCTATTCTGATGCGGACTATGTCGGGGATAAGGTAGATAGAAAGATCACCTCGGGACATGCCGAATCTTGGGTAGGTCCCTAGTGTCATGGTCATCCAAGAAACAAAATTCTGTTGCACTATCCACAGCCGAAGTGGAGTATGTTGCAGCCGGTAGTTGTTGTGCACAACTACTTTGGATGAGACAAACTCTAAGGGACTATGGTTACAAGTTGAACCGTGTTCCTCTCCTATGTGACAATGAGAGTGCCATAAAGCTTGCTTACAACTCCATTGGGCATTCGCGCACAAAGCATATAGATATCCGCCACCACTTTTTGAGAGATCATTCTATCAAGGGGGGTATAGAAGTTAGTCATGTGCGAACCGAAGATCAACTAGCCGATATATTCACCAAACCACTAGATGAGAAGAGATTTTGCTATCTTAGGAGTGAACTAAATATTCTTGACTCTAGAAATGTGATGTAGGAGATATGCACATCTGAATGGTGATTGTTTTATTATTGCACAAATCATTGCTTTATGTCAAAAATCCTATTATTTTTGCTATTGATGTCGATTCTTGATCTCTAGATCAAATCATGTCAAAATATGGCCTTAGTTATGAAATGTTGATTGTTTGCTGACCATATGATGTCAAGACATCCATCTTGTCCATCAAAACTATTTTGAAAATCTCCATCCTCTCTTTTCTGCGCTCTGTTCTGTCTGATCTTCACAGGATCGGCACTGCCGGTGTCCCCATCGGCACTGTCGATCATCAGTCCAACAGAGCAAGCTCTCTACCAGGGATTTTTGTCCCTAGGGTTGCCCTCATCAGCACTTCCAGTGCCCACCACCAGCAGTGCCGATGAGGGATGTGCCCTGAGCGTTGACCCGCACCAGCACTGCTGATACCCATTACCGGCACTGCTGATGTGGGCCCGAGAACTTGAAATCGACTCGGCCCCCTCACGAGACCGAGTCTTCCTTCATTTTTCTCTCCCAAGTCCACGCTCCTCTCTCCTCCCCTAAACCCTAACCAAAGTCAAACCCCCAAAATCTTGCCAAATCTTCGTGGAATCAAGCGAGAAGTGGATCAAATCAACTCCTAGACCTTCCCTCCTCCATCTCCTCCCGGATTTGAAGAAGTTTTTGAAGGTATGTTTGAAAATCTCCATCTTTTGAATCTTGCACTGCCTCATGTTTTTGCGTATTTTAACTTGATAGAGATGTTCATCTAGGAGTAGTTTAGTCACCCATGGATTTTGGTAGAGTTTTAGTGGCTAAATCTCAACTCTTATTGGGTTTAGGGTTTGAATCCCCCTCAGTCGGCACTGCCGATGGCCCCCACTGACACTGTCGATCGAGAGATTTCACAACCCTAAGTGACCATTACAGCCCAGTCGTCGGGAGGCTCTCGGTTGGCCTGATCGGCACTGCCGGTTAGGGCAACCAGAGAGCACTTCTCGAGCTGCTCTTTGTTTGACCTACCGACACTGCCGATGTCACCTGCCGGTCAGGGCAACCAGACAATAGTTCAGTGGCTGTTCTTTGCAACCTTTATCACACCACTTTCTCTCTTCCTTGTCATTTAATCTGCTCTTTATTCCTTGACAGATGGAAGGTGGCAAGAGGCAGAAACATCTGGGGATGGCTAGTGACTCCGACAAGGACTTCAACCCCGACGCATGTTCCCTTGATCAACGAGGTGGAGGAGGCAAACGGAGCAGAGACGGAGACTCTGGCCAAGCCATCTCACGTGGTGTTGGCCTTGGTCATGGGAAGGGCAAAGGCAAAGCCCTTCCACCTCGCTCTCCCTCTCCTAGTGCTGATGAGGAGAGTGAGGAAGGCTCAGAGGAAGATGAAGAGGAAGAGGCAGAGGAATAGGAAGAGGAGGCTCAACAGGAGGATGAGGTGGGTGATGAGGAGGGTGATGAGTCTGGGGATGAGTTCATCCATCAGCCTCAGCCTAGACTAATTCGATCCTCCATCAGCTATCAGATGTTGGCACCATAGGTGTCTGAGGATTTTAGGATTCCATTGCCCATATCTAGAGATGAGATGAGAGAGTATAGATTGACCAACCCTTGGACTCAACCCAAGCACCCAGGCATCTCAGATATCAAATTGGAACTTGACTCAGGTTTTCTGGTACAAGAACATCCTGAAGAAGACCACTCACAGAGTTGCTCCTATGAAGTGCATTGACTCGGATAAGATGGCAACAGCCAATGATCCCACCTTTTAGCTGATCAGGGCAGAGTGTAATAGGAGGAACTTGACAGATATTATGGGCTTACATCAGCATTGGAATGATGAGATCATTGCCCATTTTTACTCTACCCTATGGATTGAGATTGATGAGGAGAATTACATGGATTCCAAGTTGCACTGGATCATTGAGGGCAACCGCTTTAGCGTCATCTACTTCAACTTCTCACTAATTCTTGGCTTTGATGAGACTGATGGAGAGACGCCCAGGCGACCATATTTGATCCTCAGGAGGATAGTGAGTGGAGTTTTATGTATGGTGCCAGATATGCAGATCCTAAGTATGGAGTTGAGCATGGTTCCTACTATGGAATGAAGCCCTATTACCGTGTTCTCAACAACATGCTTAGAGTGACTTTGACTCCTAAGGTGGGGGATCACACACATATTCTGAGTTCCACCAAGACTTTGATGTTTGCTATGAGAGAGGGAGCCGACCCCTTCAGTGTCTTTGACTTTATCTGGACAGAGATTTTCTACAACTCCTCTTCTAGTAAGTCGTCTTTGGTGTACGCTCCTTACATTTTGAAGATGCTTCTGCGTGTGGTGGGGTGTCGGTTCATTTGTGATCACAAACATCCCTCTATCATGTCGAAGAGATTTCCTCTCATTGCCACACCTCCCAGAGATGGATCTCCTCCTCTAGCTGTAGCAGATGCGCCTCAGACTTCAACAGCAGCGGCCGATCCTAGTGTTGCCCCTCGCCCCTACCGTCGCTCGTCCAAGGTCACCCATGCTATCAAGTCGATGTTTTGCATGTGCCGAGACACATCGGTTACAATGAGGGAGCAGCGGGAGATGCTTACTCAGATGAGATCGGATTTGGGTACCCTCACCGCTGTTGGTCGTACCTACGCACCCACTTATATACCGTAAGAGGACGGTGTACGATTGTAGTACTTTTCCCTTGAATTGAGTATTCCAAGGTTTATTGAATCCACTGGGACCTTACGGATAATTAAACAAAGTTAACAGTAAAAGATCTAGTCAAAGCTACTGTCGAAATCAGGTTGCATGAAGGGGGACTGGCCAACACAAAGGTGCGCCAGACAGTAAATTTGTCATTGCACCGATAGGCGCAGGAGTTGAGCCGATCGGCACACTAGTGAATCTAAGCCAAAGTGCGCCAGATGCCTTGTAAGCCTATGCTGTTAAGTGAGTAACCAGATATCTACTAGTGAGATCGTAACCAAAAAGTCTAATTAAATAGCATTATAATGGGTAATTACATAGATCAATGAAAACCTATAATGAATAAGACCACCCTGCTTTCCGAGCGGCTCCCAATTTATCGCTGCCGAGAGGAAACCCTTAATCGCGCGAGTATCTTACCCTACTCAACTATCCAATAGTGCTGTGCAAGCTTAGTGCTGTCACTGCTAAACCACGCTACTAGCATCATCAAGCAACCATAATCAATACAATGTCCGAATACTATCCTAATCATCACGATCAAGATAGTATCAACTTACTTAGCCTAGAACTAAGCAATTGGAATAAGCACATGCATGATTATAGAATCAAGATAGACAAATCACCAAAACATCATCAACATATTCAATCATCCTTGAGATACATAGAGTTAGATTCATCCCCGTCGAGATGGCCTACCTTGACGGATCAACTCTTAACACCAATGGTTCTTGAAACTCAACTAGAGATCTATTCTAACGGGGCAAGCCCCGGTGGCTCTAACTCACGGATCTGTTGTCCCTCTGTCGCCCTCTCTCTCTACGGCGAGGGTTTACAAGTATTTATAGGGGTTCTACTCGTAAAGGACTCGGTTTCTAGCAAATAAGGCGGTTGCGCCGATCGGCGTAAGATTGCGCCGATCGGCGCAAGCCGTCTTCTCTGGTTTCTTCCCCGAGTCGGTTCCTCTGTCTTCCACAGCTGCCATGTGGGCCTTTTCCTTTGAGATAAAGTCTTGTACTGCACGTCGAGATCTTGAAGTTTTATAAATCTTCTAGAGAAATATCTTCAAGTGTCTTGCGCAGATAAACTTCCATAAACATGTGGAATGGGCCTCGGTCACTTCTGTGGGCCAAAACACCCTAGCGCCGATCGGCTCATGTACTGTGCCGATCGGCGCACTGGGCTTCTTCAGTGCTTTTCGTCGGTTCTGGACTCTTGTCCTCTCCAGCATCACTTTAATCACCAATTTTACCTGTTTCTGCAATAATGCTCCAAAACAACGCATATACAAATATATGGACAATATCATAGGTAAATGGCCTAAATTAGTATCTATTATGCTCTAATTGGGGTAATATTCACATATAAAAGGGGCACTTGGGAAGTGCCAACAGTTCCCCCACACTTAAACCTTTGCTCGTCCCGAGTAAAGTAAAAGAAAGAAAAATAAAAAAACATACTCTTTCTATCATAAAAGATATCTCAAATCAGCATATGTTGAGCATTGCTGTATTGTGGTGTATTTCATATTGGTATTCAGCAAAATAGTTCAAATAAGGGCATCCGATACACGTGCCAACTTCTAGGCACTCTAGTCATCCGAAAGTGGAGGCGGTGGCTGATCGAAGCCATAGCACCGCGCCTTGAGTCGCTCGAACTCCTCCACCATCGCATCGTGGTTATCCCTCCATTGGGACGTGGCTTCCTCCACGCGCTCGATGTAGTGCATGTTGTTGTCAAGGTAACCCTGCATGGGCACGAAAAAAATCTGCACCGGGCACAGGAGGCACCACAGGTACACGCCCTTGGTACCTGTAGTCGATACTCGTGCTGAAGTAGGGAGCGCCGACTGGCGCAGAGGGCTGTGAACCGCCCGCTGTGTCGCTCCACCCTGACTGGTACTGTTGAGGCTCCTGGCGTGACTCCTAGGAGTCCCACTCGCCGTCGGCTGCTGTAGATGTGTCCGGCTGTCAAACCCGCCCACGGTGATTCTTGAGAACTCGGCCCCCCTCCAGGAGACCTTCCTCAAGCCAATTTCCTGCCTCCAGCTTGCGAGGGAGGAAAACTCCTAGCTCCACACACGGGAGCTTGACGTTGGTGCCACCGACAAGGAAGCCGGCGCGAACACTTCCGTGACAATATTGCCATGAGTCATATTCTCGCTGATCTCCGTCGCGCACTCCCACTTGTTATCGCACCCTCCCGGTCCGTTGCCGTCGCAGACGAGGGCTGCTAGGCGTTGAAGATAGTCCCCGAAGGCCAACTTCTTGCTTGCCTTGACCCTCTTGTCGAGCCAACCCCGCACCCTCACTGACATGGGGTTGCAATGAGACGGACTCACGATGGCGTTGTAGAGACACCGCAAGTCCGCATCGGTGACATTGCTGGAGTCGACCTTGTCGCCTATGCGCGCCGCCAACCACAGATGGAAGACTTGAATGGTTGGGTTACGGATGTTGCCGCGCTTCATCTCTTCTACGAACGAGAGCCGGCTCCAAAAGGAGTCCAACTCCCCACGTCCTAGGATGCCGGCGACGTCAGCGTTGACGTCGAAGCCGAAGGTTTGAGCCACCGCCTCCATGGTCACCATGTAGCTGATGTCACGGACGTGGAAGTTGACGGCCTCGCTGCCATCTTCGACGGTGCCAAGCCTCATCCTAGAGGCAACCTCGGTGACGACATCGAGGTTGTAGTCCATGGGAAGAAGGTGAAAGTCCACCCAACCGATACTGTTGAGCATCCTCCTTATGTCCTCCCACAGGCCGATCGAGGTGAGGAAGGTCTCGTCCGAGTCAAAGTTGGGGACGAACCTTCCCCTCACCGCGAGGTAGTGCTGCTGTTCCCCCGCGCTCAGGAGGGTGAAGCCCTCCTCCACTGTGCGCGGCATGAATGCCGACGGTGGTGGTGATGTGAGAACCCCACGGCTTGCCGCCGTTTGGCTCCTCATAGCACGCCCCGTTGGAAGGGACGCGTCGGAGACGGAGTGGTGGACGCGGATCTCGTATGTCGCCGCCGCCGAGCCGGTGGATGCACCTCCCACCAACATGTCATCGCGAGTGTCGGAGCCACCCCTCGCCGAGGAGTCATCGCTCGACTTGCCGCTGCCGCCGGAACTGCTTCCCCGGCGCAGCCTCTTGCCCAACTTGCTGACGGAGGAGCGGAGATGATCCATCTGCGAAAATTGCGGAACGTGTGCGAGATCGTGGGTAGTGGGGAAGGTGGAGTGATTACCGGGATGGTGTGCCAAACTGGGGGCGCCTGGCCTCCTTTTTATAGTGTGGGAAACTTCCAGGAGAAGGAACCGCTAAAAAATTTCAAAATTTGAGAGTGCGCCGATCGACATGGCAGTGCACCGATCAGCACGATTCAAATTTTGAATGCTGTGTTGAACATACTCTTGTCTCCGGTCATATGATTTGTGCATCCACTATCAATCACCAAACTTGATCCATCGGAGGAGTAGTCCTACAACACAACTTAAGCCTTGGTTTTAGGTACCCAATTTTTCTTGGGTCCTTTCACATTAGTAACAAGTGCCTTGGGCACCCACACACAAGTCTTAGGACGCTTATTGCATGACCCAACATATTTAGCAAAAACATTTCCATACTTGTTTCTCATTAGCACATAAGAGGCATCAAAATCATGATAAAGTATGAAATTCACTCTAGAGGCATTAGCATTGTAATCATAAGAGAGGTCATTAGTGGCTTTGGGCTCTTCTTGCTTCTTTGAGTACATGCCTCCTTTGGTGAATTTTAGGAACTCCTTTCCATTTTTCACCTCTCTAGCATTGTGCTTGGCACCATGCTTGAAACCAATGCCATCCATGATGTGAGGACACCTTGTGTTTGTGTATACACCTCGTGCATACTTAACTTTTTCCTCATCACTTGATTTCTTCTTTGGTTGTGCTTGGCTTTCTAGACCTTCAACTTTCTTTTTCAAATCTTTAACCAATTTGATATTAGTAGCACAAGCATCAACATCAATATTGTAGCACCTAGCACATCCTTGACTTGTGGAGGCTTCAGAAGATTGAGGTGCACTTGAGGAAGAAGAGGGTTTAGTAGACCAAAGGACATCAAATTACGCTTTAAGTTCCTCATGTTCCTTTTTCAAGAGAACATGTTCGCCTTGAAGAGGAACATTTGAGTCCTTGAGACTAGTAAATAGTCTCCTTGCTTTTGGCAAGTTCTTGGACCAACTCCTCATTCTTATTTTGCTCAAGTTTTAAGACATTCTCAAGCTCAAGGTTTCTCTCCTTGTCAAAGATGAGCAAGTCTTCTTGTTTCTCAAGAATCTCATCTCTTTCTTCTAATTCCTCTACAAGCTTCTTAATCTTGTAGATAGCATTTTTACTTAACCCTTTGAGTAAGGGTTCAAATTCATTGTCACTATTATCATCACTTTCATCATCACTTGAGGTACATTTGGGAGAGGGGGAAGATTGTGATGATACCTTGCGTTTGCTCTCTTTTGCCATGAAGCACTTGTGGTTGAATCCTTGCCCTTCGTTGAGGTTGGAGAAGAGAGTCTTGCTTGATGAAGTCTTGTGGATGGCCATGGTTTCTACATGACCACTATCATCATCGGAGTCCTCATCATTGGAGTCCCATATTTTTTCCAATGTGTGCGTCACCGGAATATTTCTTTTTGTTGTTCCTTCTATCTTTGTCATCCCTTTCTCCTTTTCTCTCATTTGAACAATTTGCAATGAAATGTCCGGGCTTGCCACACTTGTAGCAATTTCTCTTGGTTCTTGATCTTGACTTTCCTTTCTTATCACCATGACATTCTTTTCTCATGAACTTCTTGAATCTTTTCATGAAGAGAGCTATGTCTTTATCATCGCTTTTGGAACTTGAGCTTTTGTTTTCTTCTTCACTTGAGCTTTCTTCATGTTTCTTTTCTTTGCTTGCTTTGAATGCTATCTCATTATTTTTCACCATGGCTGCACTTCTAGCAAGATTCTTCACATATTCAGCTTCTCTCTCCATCATTTCTTGATTGATGAACCTTCCAAGAACTTCATCGGGAGTTATCTTCTCAAACAAGGGATGCTCACATATCAATGTGCAAATTGTGGGATTCCTTACGGTGAAAGCTCTAAGCATCCTTTTGCAAACTTCATGATCGGTCCAAGCTTTGCTTCCATAGGACCTAACCTTGTTCACCATTACCTTGAGGCGGTTGTACATTGCTTGAGGGCTTTCATTGTCCTCAATCACAAGCTGTCCCCACTCCCCCTCAATCAACTCAATCTTGGTTGCCTTTAGTGTCTTGTTACCTTCATGGGTCATCTTGAGTGTATCCCAAATTTCCTTAGCAACTTCTAAACCATCAACCTTGTCAAATTGCTCTTGGTTCAAGAATGAAATAATGATGGCAGTTGCCTGAGCATTCCGATGAATGTTATGTTGTTCCTCCGTTGAGAGTTCTTCATCATCATCGCTATCCGTCAGCTCAATACCTGTGGTCACAATTTTAATGCACTGATATTAAATGCAACTTCATGTTTTGCCTCCACTTGGTATAGTGCGTCCCATCAAAATGGGGCGGCTTACCCATGTGGATGGTCATGAAGTTGGAGTTAGGATTTAAATGATGGTAATCGAAATGAATTGCATGAAATTTCTTATCTCCCTTTTTCTTCTTCTTGGTGTTGGTAGAGGAAGCACATCCATCACTTGAGTCGTCATCAACATTCGTTGTGCTTTCTCTTGGTTTTGAGCTCTTGACACTCTTGTTACTCTTGCTCTTGCTGCCGTTCTTCTCAACCTTCGAGTTCTTGCCATTGTTGTCATCTCCACCGGTTTCCGGAATTATTTCCGGATTTTCCCCTGAGTTCATCATCTTTGATCTCCAAGCAGTGAGGCCTTGTAGGAGATACCTGCTCTGATACCAATTGAAAGTTGCCTAGGGGGGGGGGGGAATAGGCAAATACTCCTATGAACCACTAATTAAAACAATTAGTTCAGACAGAGGCCAAACTAAGCCGCAAGTGTTGGCATCCTAGTCCAAGCTGGTGTCTTAGTCCACTAGGGTTAGCGTCTAAGTCCGGGTCCTGTACACGACAGAATATAGAACAAGCGCTAGATCGATATCTATGGAACAACAAATAGACCAGGAGCTAGATACAAGTAAGGACCAGTACTAGGAAGCTTAAAACAGAACAAGATAGCTAGGGAACAAGCTACACAAGTAATATTAAAGAGTCACAAAAATATGGCATAAAGAGTGAAGTAGAGCAATAAGAACAAGAACAAGCACACAAGACACAAAGATTTGTTCACCGAAGTTCAGTCCCACAAAGGAACCTACATCTCCGTTGAGGAGTCCACAAAGGACCGGGTTGCTCTCAACCCTAGAACCTCTTCCAAGCAACCACAATGGTCAAGCTCAGTTTTTCACTATTAATCCTTTGCAAGGAGGGCAATATAGACTTCTCGGGTCTTCAACCACAAGCTTGAGAGCCCCGGGCGATGCCTAACCGTCTAGGGGATGAATCCCCAAGAGTAACAAACATAAGCAATACCAATGGTGAAGAGAAATCGAAGTGCTCCAATGCAATATGAGGTGGCTCACTCAAAACCTCACAAATCTCCTCTCAATCCCTCAAGAATTGGAGTAGCAAGTTTGGATGAGAGTTGGAGAAGCTCAAGAGTGCTCAGATTTACTTTTTCAGCTCAATGGAGTGGTCAACCAAACTTTGGGGACGAAGGGGTGTATTTATAGTTGGGTGGACAAAAAGAGCCGTTGGGGTGTCAAGGACCCGGCTTAGTCCTATATCGGAGATAGGACTAGTCTGGATTTGGAGTTCAAACTTAGGACAGACGCTCACACAACCCTCAAAAACGACTAAGTGTTAGTGACCTGGACTAGTCCGGAAATATCCGGCTTAATCCGGATCAAGTAGCTCCCCGAAGAAAAAACTTTCTGTAATGACCTTGACCCGTCCTAGTCCGGCCAAAGCCTGCTTAGTCCGGATGGGTCATCGATAGGGCTGGCTGTCGAGCCGGCTCGGCTCGGCTCGGCACCAGCTCGCTATGACTCATTAGTATAACGAGCTAGTTCAGCTTGGCTTATTATACTAACGAGTTAATATTGTAGCTCGGCTCGACTCATTATGCTCACGAGCTAGCTCATTATAGCTCGTCGAGCTTTACTTAAGAAACATATTATTTTAATTGTACATAAAAAACAAATAAATAACATATGCCATACAAAAAACCATATATTTTAGACCATCAAATATATTTAAGATGTAAATCAAACATTACTTATCCATATATTAATCGATCTAGGCTACTAAAATATATATTTTTAGAAAGATAATACGTTCAAATTTTGTAACTAAGTGTTCATTATAAGTTATATAAGAGAAAAAAAGTAGTGCTCCAACTTCAAGTTCACCAACTCTAGCTCGTTAGGAGTAGGTTATTACTATCTTTATACATTTAAAGTTTGTACTTGTACAAGAGTGGAGTTGAGTTGTGGTGAATTAGACCATGTGGTCCACAATGATAGGTAGACTGTATTTTTAAACATTACTCAGCTCGTTAGGCTCGTGAGCAAGCTGACGAGCCCGCTCGAGTTGGCTCGTTAACATAACGAGCTAATAAATTAGCTCAACTCATTTGAAATTGGAACGAGCCGAGTCGAGTCGAGCCGAGTTCACCTTTGAGTTGAGCAAGCTACCGAGTTACGAGTTTTATTGCCACCCCTAGTCATCAACCCGACCTAGTCCGGAAATAGCCGGCCTATTCCAGATCAACCGAAGACCAGACCAAAACACTCCCGGGTTTTACTCTGAGCCGGCTTAGTCCGGCTGAGGCCGTCCTAGTCTGGGTTCATCTGGTTCCCGGCTTAGTCCGAAACTTGGCACCTTAGTCCGGCTAAGTCGACTCCAGAACCAAATTGGTTCTGTTTTGACTCATGCCGGCCTAGTCCGCCCATTTCTAGATTAGTCCGCATCCCAGAGAAATTCAGAGGGAGTTAAGGGTTTGGGAATGTAATATGGTGTTAGAAATTTGAGCACTTGGTCAATTTCACCACTTTCTTTATTGTGTCCCTCTTGATAGTACTGTATACCTATGACTTAAAAAGTAAGAGTAAAAACTAGAAGTCATTGGTTGCCTTCACACTTTTTCCTTTTCATTTTGGAGGGTCCTCTTTGATTCATTAAATAATCGCCCTGCTCATATACTTAGCAAATATCATTAGTCCTTTAATTGTTCGTCATTAATCAACCAAAACCCACACAGGGGCCACTTTCAAGGGTTCTTTGTGAGCCCGAACTTCGGTAATAAATCTTATGTCTTCGTGTTCTCCTTTATTTACTTGTTGTTATTATTCTTGCTCCAGGGTTTGTTCTTGTATTTGCTAAAATTACTAGATCTACTTGTGTAGGGTCCTTCTAGTTGTTCCTTTATTGTAGTAGTTCCTCTTATCAACTGTTGTAATCCTACCATCAACCTAGTAACTACGAAAGCAACTTAGTTTTACTTTTGGGCGACTTTTCGTGCCACCATCAGCACTATCGATTGAGCATCGGTAGCGGCCATCGGCACTGCCGGTCGTTGCTAATAAATTTGTTTAAGTCTAATTTCATAGGATTTTTAGGTTTGCCTATTCACCTCCCCCCCCCCCTCTAGGCAACTTTCAGTTACTTTGTATTTTGATTTTTTTTTAAGGATTATCTGTATAATATTTGTGAAACATTGGATCTTGATCCGATGACTCAAATAAGTGATTGAAAGTTGCCCAAATTTTTAATGAGTTGAAAATTAGCAAACCCGCTTTGTCACGCTTGCTTAATTTGTTCATGTGATTTGTTTACAATTTATTGGTCTAGATGAAATATTTTTCTGCAATTTCTTATGGGCGTATGGAAGCAAAATTGAAATCAAATGGCAATATTACCTATTACTACTTTTGTACTTCGACACACATACGGGGTCCACTCTTTCCTTTCTCACCGTCTTAGCGCTGGGAAGCATGCATGAGCGACAGAGGCCATGCGGGCCTCGCGCCCATGGCTATCTGCACCGCATTCATGATAGAAAAAACCGAACCCTTCTGCAAAATGACTCTTAGCTTAATGGTTAAGACTTCCGAGTGACACTCCATTGACCGGGTTCGACTCCCAGTAGGAGCGATTTTACGTGGTCTGGTTAAAAAAAACCCCACTCATCTGACTCTGCAACAAAGCACGGCTTAAGGCCCGACCCACGCTCACATGGCAATGTGGCCGCCATGTAAGGATGGAGGAACAGTGGTTGGGGGTTTTCTTGGTCTTCGTGAGAGATCTTCTCTTATAGCAATGCCCTAGGGCTGTCATACCCCCCATAGGTCAAGTTTTTTTGTTCTGTCCACTCTTTCCTCTCAACCTCACCAGAAGCTATTACAAGCATCAACCCGCTTGGCATCTTTGATTGCTCTGCCATCAACAATGCATATATAAGCATCGCAGAAGGACAAAGTGAAGGAAGATTTCATGATTTCTGCTTCATGTCGCAGAGTTCTCGTAGCCAGTGAGTACATTGAAGGCCTACCCTACCTCTTCCATTCATCCATTATCTCCTCTCACCTCTCTACACTCTGCTTCTTCTTATTCTCTCCTGTACAGCCATCACATGCTCTCTTCAGGTGAATCTGGCTTCCTCCCTCAATGATGGATGCTCCTCAGGTTGCATGGCTTCCTCCACATGAAGCAGTCGGTCCAGCAGGAGATGGGCTCCTGATGGCTTGATGTGGCAGCCCGGGGCGCTCGCATCCAGCAACTTGGGTCCGTGGAGATGGCGACAATGACGGCTAGGAGGTGCATAGGCGGCATTGACAATGAAGCGATGTGCATTTTGCTTCCTCTCTCTACAGGACAGCCATTTGGAGCGACATATGGATGGACTCAGTGATGATTATGACGAGGCCAAGCTAAGCACTCTCAGGGTCATGCCAATTCCCTCATGCGGCGATTGGTTCCGCGCGGTTGGATCTGACCACATTAGGGACGCACACGCATGAACTCATGGAGTGTGACCCTTCACCAACAATGATGGCGGCGGTGAAATTGATAGGCCGTCGAAGTCACACCCGACATGCTCATGGTGATGTTGATGTTGCATGGCCTGAGTTTGGTTGCAATGATGTGACGCGAACGATGAGATGATGCTAGCATGCTCATTGACCACCAACGAAGAGGTTATTAATGTTTGCTAATATTGGGGGGAAATTGAGTCGTTTATGGTTTGGTCTGAATGAAACAAATCTGCTTGCTTCTTTCTGTTGGCTTTCCTTGATCTGGAGTCATGACCACAACAGTTTCTTGCCCATCTACGTGTGTTTGTCGAGGGTAAATATCGGGGTGTCACGTGGCACCTCCTAAGGGCTCACACGCGTTAGACTCAAAAGGACTCAAAAGGGCCCGCAGGATCGCCACCAAGGCGCCACCAGCATGGGCCCCCTGGGGAAGCATTCCCGCGGCGGTCAGGCCTTAGCCGCAAAAGCCGCGCCACTACCCCGACTCGCTCGACCCCCGAGTGGTTGAGGGCCGGTCACGTCCCTCTCGATCCCTCGATGGGGGTCAAGACTCGCTACACCCTGCTCGACCCCCCGAAAGGGGCAGGGGCAGATCGCTCCGCTTGATGGAGCGCGCGCATGGCTCATACTTCCAAGCATGTGACTGTTGACTTTTGCTAAGCCATATTAATAAATCATTCCCGGCACGGGGCCAGAAACGGTTCACTAATATGTCCCAGAGTCAAGTAGGTAAAATCCGCAAGCGCACGGAGAATACCGCTGTAGCATTTCACCCGGAAGTATTCAGGGTATCGTATTTGTTTATCCCAAAGGAAGGTTATGATCAAGAAGCGTTACTAACATATAAGATCATGTTAACAATTAGCAAGGATATCTAACCAAGACAGGCGGGTACATGATAATAACCGGGTAGTGTGACACACACAGAAGATTCCTACTAAATAAATAAAGTCTAGTGGAGGAAAGACTAGGCTAAGCTACTCCTACTATACATTCCTATACAGTTGCATAGCCTAAGTAGAATACATACAGACCCACACTCAGGTTCAGCAGTCAATAGTATAGCACTTCAGGCACGGACTTACCCCTGCATCCACAGGCGACTTCCGCCAAGAGCCTACGCACTAGCCTAGCGGGGAGGATTTCAAAGGACGGACAGGGCTGTCACCACCTGCCGCCTACCTCAACGAACCAGTAGACTAACGAATAATTGATGCAAATCAGTCACCCAAGTACCATACTTGCATGACCAAAGAGCACTCTGCCCCTCCGCGATTACTATTAACGAGGCAGAGCTACCGTACGAATACGATCACCAAACCCATGCTATACTTTATCAGCTAAAACTAAGCATAGAGACTATAACATATAAACTAGACTATAGTGACGGTATATAACTAGCATGACAATAGTAGTATAATAAATATAAACTACTATCACACAAGTAGACTATACTATCACATATATGGATCATAATATCAAACAAGAAACTCATGACCCAAGCACAACTATATAGAAAAGATATATATATTGATAAGAGCAAAGTCTTACAAAAGGGAAAAGATACAAGAGCCATACCAATTCCAAGTGAAGACTTGGGACTAGAGAGCTCTAGACTCAGCCTAACTCCACTAAAACTCCAAGAACTACTACTAGCAAGAGAGAAATGCTTCTTGTGGTGTGTGTTGAGTGTGAAGGCACACCCTCCTATTTATAGCCTCAATAGGTCGGCAAGGGAGCGTAACCGCCACGGAAGGCATCTCAAACCGTCATCAGGAGTCGCGGAGGAGCCAACACGTGGAAGCCCAGGCGGAGAGGGCGCCCGGCTGGGTCGGCCGACCTGGGGGTGGCCCCTCCTGGCCTGTGCTTTCTCCAGGTGGCTGTCCTGTGGGCCCTGACGTCGGTTTGCGCGGTATTACCGGGAGTTACGTCGGTTAAGTGCTGAAAATGGGCCCTTCAATCCGTGTGACGTCCATGTGGCACTCTCTGATTGGTCGAAAGTGTGTTTTCTTGCCTTTTGAGGTGTTTCCTTCACATTTCCTCCTGCATGCACAAAGTTCTCCAAGTACAAGTGGAACTATATTATTGTGCTAAAGTATGCGTGTATGAAATGCCAAATTCTCCTTTATTTGAGTATAGTTGACGGTTGAAAATGGTACTTAACAGCCGTCAACAGTGACTCAGCCATCAGCCTGAGCCTATCCACCCCGGGGTAAGGACGGACGCCCCACTGCCACCTCTATCGCGACAATAGTGTGGGCCCTTCCCGCAATCGTTAGACAAACTCCACCTCCGTCAACTCCCATCGGTGGGACCCGAGCCCGGACAGGACGAGGTGAGGAAACCATGGCTAGGCCAGGAGTGGCGGAGTGGAGAAGCTCGATTGCCTTATCCGGACGGTACGGATTCCAACTCCAAGTCGGTCCGGACAGACACAACCCGACACAATGACCCCCGACGGAGGGGGTCGAGCGAGCCAACAGTCAACAACTAATGAGGACATCACTTCTATGGATACACACAACACTGCTCCAATTCTGGACTTGCAAGGTTCAATGACTAGAGCTCATGCACGACGACTAAATTTAGAGGTGAGCTCGTTTCTACGATCTTCGCTATATATATTTGGCCTTCCTAGTTCTACATATTTCTTCTGGACAGCACACAAGTTATTTTGTGAGCCTTGCAATCATGGAACACACCTCCCAGGTATCCTTTGCTTTGCTTTTCAGAACTTTGTAAGAGCTTTGTAAGGAGCTTCCTTTTGCTGTGTTGAGAGACACCACTGCTTAGTAGTTTTGTAGGGGTAACATTCACTGTTTGTTTCCTGTTTTGGTGTTTGTGATGATAGGAAGCGATGGAGAGGGGGCTTCTCCCTCAAAATTTGATGAGTGCGTGAGCCAAGATCAGCTATAGAAGGCTTTGCAGGCGGCTCAGATTGATTTGGCAGAGACGATCACCAGGGCCGTCACTGACATGGTCACCAAGCTTCACCTGGGAGAAAGCATTGAGCGGTTGGATAAGAGAGTCTCTAAGTTAACCGATCAGGTTATTGAGTTGGAGACCGCTCACAAGACCATCAACACCAACACCAACGCCAACGATGTTGAAGATGACCATGATGAAGACACGGTGTATAAGACTGATGGCACCGTGGATAGGTCAGCTACAAGGACCGCAAGATTACGATGTCGTTTGCAACGTAACACTCAAGGTATGGGTGGTTTCCACAACCAGAACCGTCGCCCACAAGGTAACCATGCTCTAGATGCCCCGTATACTAAAATTAAGTTTTCAATTCCTTCGTTCTCGGGTCAGTACGATGGGAGAAGGAGTTGGGAACGTGGAGGACCAGCAAGGGCATGGAAGCCAAGGTGGAGGTCCAATCAAAACCGACTTCGAGTCTGTTTCGGGGCTCAGGACCAGTATGCACTAAAATTGACGCACAAGACGTATACGGACTCGGATTTTGACGTTCTACATATGCACGGAAAGATAAGGAGAAGACCTTTCCAATACCTCTGCCCTCATGTCAATTATCATCAGGAGTTATCGGTAATCGTCAAAACAAGAGAGGGTCCAGAATCTTTGTCGGTGCTACGTAGCCAGTTGTTGGCCTTTGGGCTTTGTATCCAGTTGAGCCCAATTAGGGGCGCATCCAGAGGGTCTTGCACGACCTAAAGGTCTTCATATACAGCTGCTGCCACACCATTAGGGTTCGGTTTTTGCTTAGATTAATTCGGTTCATATACAGTGTTGTCGTTCTTCGGTTTATAAGACCCCAACTTCATGAGCTCAATCATTTATCTACAATTGTGTTGCATTCTTCTTTGTTCTTGCTTGTGTTCTTGATTTTCAGGCAGGGATTAGCCTTCTCGGCGAGGTCAATCATTCTTGGACGGTTGATAACCAGAGGAGACGTTGTGCTGTGATTGCAGGGTTCTGAACGTGTTGTTTAGAAGCCGGATCGATTTGTGTTTTGCCTCCGCTCAAATCAAGATTTACTAGAACCTTTCAGAAGAATGGGAACCCTTGTTCACATCAACAACTGCCAACCACCCGGCCTTAAATGTCATGCCCACTACCCTGACACAGTATCGAGGAGTCAAATCCCTTCAGATACCTGCCCCCTTCGTCAGCACTAGCGCCCGCTGACGGTGGCATGCATGGCAAGGCTTGCTGCGCTGCCATCGTGCGATGGCACGCCTAATGATGATGATGCAGGACGGCTTGAGGGACAGCTAGATTGAACCTTGCTTGAATAATGAGACGAAGCCCATGCTGCACCTCCCTGCGCACGACAGAATTCGCAGACTAGAGGAACATGGGGGGACTCGACTCGACGACAGAAAACGGGGGCACGCCCGGATGGAGTACCGCCCCTCTGCCACAAGACCAGGACGACGGGGCCCGCAAAGACCAAAGACCACGCCGCCAGCTATGGGATTTTCCTTCTTCGGCATGCCTCCACGAACTCCTCATGTGTAGAAATCTTTCTCTCTCTCTCTCTCTCTCTCTCTCTGTAAAAGGGCCCATCCCCTTGAAGTATAAAAGGGAAGACCCACTCTCCTCCCTAAAGGCGCGACAAAAAAAGAACCACATAGCCATAGAGAGATCACACACACATGCACAATGCTCGCACCCGAGACTTGGACCACTCTCCTCTCTCACCACCATTGTACCCCCTCACCGGAGCAAGTAACACGAGCAGGCCCGAGAACTGGACGTATGGGGCTTCCCCGAACCAGTATAATCCCCCGTGTACTCTTGCTTAGCCATCGCTGAATCCGAAGTGTGCACCCCGTGAACAAATTCTACTCGTCGGTGATCTAAACACCGACAGTTGGTGCGCCAGGTAGGGGCCTTTTGCGCGTTTTGCTTCACCACTTTCCGGTTCGGATGGCCACTTCCACCACATTATAGGCTCCCGGTAGCAGCATGTTCTTCGAGAGCCTTGAGTTCATTGCTACTGTAGACCGGAAGCTGCTATGCGTTAGCATTCTGACGTCTTCACCGCCCCCAGTCCAAGCGCCCGCCCCCGTGGCGATGGTTCCGTGGTGGCTGGAGGACGCGAAAATGCGCTCGACTCCACAGTCTCGGGGACGGACGTGGCGACTCGTTGACGAGTCACTCCCGGATCCTATCACGACAGTCGTCGCAGTCGCCGACAAGGCGATGCACGCGGTCTGACTCGAGCCGGCCAGGCCGCTTGCCATGGACTGCTTCGTGGTGACGACCGGTTACGGCAACCAGCTATGGCTCCATCTGGAGCGTTACTTGGGCTCTACGCCTGATCCGGAAGACCTCCGACACTTCGCATTCGCGCTAGCGAACATCCATGGGCAACTTCTCAGAGAAGAGCCCCTCCCCCTGAACGGAGGGATACCTATGCAGCTTATAGAACGCCACGGGGCATTTCCAAGACGCGACCGTGCAACTCGCGATTCACGCCTTTGCGGGCGCTAGCTTTGTCAGGGTGATCGAGCGTCCGGATGAGTCTCTTTTCAACCTCCTCGATATGGGGTCAATGGGAGACTCCAGCTCCGAGTCCGGAAGATACACGGAAAGCTGCAGCACCCCGTGAGGTTGCAACATGGTGTGGCTTGCACCCGCCTCAGTCGTGAGGGGTGCCGGGACCTCGGCTGCTGGAATGGCAGCGAATCCCTAGACCCCCGCCCAGGCCAACCCGGCGGTGGGTGCGGTTGGAGGGGAAACCCTCGTCAACATTCCCATCACCACGGCCGGGGACCCATAGGCCCAGCCCGCCCGGATGACCTTCAACAACAGTTGAGGGCCAGGCGGGCGGAGCTGAAAGAGACTCGATGCCAGCTCGAGCACGAGAAGGAAGAGATAGACTGTGAGCTAGCCCGTCCCAACACGGGTGGACGTGCTCGCGCCACGGCTCGCGATGTCCTTCAGCGCATTGTCACCGACGATCAAGGGCCCCCGCAGTTTGCGCGCGCGGGACAAAACATAGCGACAGCCGTTGCTCTGCTCGGTACTCTCCCCGAGTCGCAACGCCAGAGGCCCAGCAGGCCCAGCGAGAAGTCGCGGCTTTGCTAGCGAAGGCCACCGAACTCCAAGCGGCGAGCTCGCAACGGCGCGCCGCTTAATCCAGCCAACAGATCTCCACGTCCAGACGGGCGGGAGGAGGCAGCAGCGCCGGATCACAACAGCATTCGGTCCAGCAGCCAGCCCCATCTGGAGGCGCATCTAAGAAAGCCTCGGTCTACGACCAAGTCGGACCCCACCGCGATGCATGTCACACTCTCAAGGCGCATCGCCGCGAGAGAGAGTGGCGGAACCAGGAAAGAGGCCATCAACCACGCCGCGGAGGCCGATACGACGACACCAATGAGGAGCGAAGCCGGAGCTCGAGCCCATCTGGCCCGTGGGTCTTCAGCTCACGAATCCGCACCACCGAGTTCCCCCAGCGCTTCCGGGCGCCGGTGACCATCACCAAGTACGCAAGCGAGACAGACCTCGGCCTTTGGCTTGAGGACTATCGCCTCACGTGTCAAGCTGGAAAGGCCATCGATGACCTCACCATCATCCGCATCCTCCCGCTCTATCTCGCCGACTTGGCTCGTGCTTGGCTCGAGCACCTCCCCGAGGGTCAAATCTACGACTGGGGCGACTTGAGGGACATTTTCGTCGGGAACTTCCTGGGGACCTATGTTCGGCCGGGCAACCCCTAGGACCTCAAGAACTACCGGCAGAAAGCTGGCGAGTCCCTCCGAGACTACATCCGGCGCTTCAGCAGGAAGTGGTATGAGCTACCCAAGGTGGGCGACGCGGACATTGTTGGAGCCTTCATCTCAGGCACAACATCGGAACAACTCATCCATGAGCTAGGCCAAAGGGGCCCGCGCACGGCCCACGAGCTCCTAGACATCACCACAAGCCATGGGAGCAGTCCTCCAGCGCACGCTGGAAAGCAAAAGGCAAAGGCAAGTGGGAGGAAGGAGCCGGTGACGACGCCTCCGACCACCCGAAGAAAAAGAAGAACAAGCCGCGAGCAGGGTGCGACCCCATTCGTGGCCGCTGCCGAGCATAAGCCGCTGAGGCCGGCAGCAAGGGAGACGCCGAACCACTTCGAGAAGAAGTGGAACGGTCCATGCCCTAACCACGGGTTCCCTGTCAAGCACCTCAAGGACTGCACCATGATGAAGAAATCCATCTGGGATGAAGCGAAGAAGGAGGACCCGAGAAAGGCATCGGAACTGAGGGTCCAGGACCCCACGGACAAAGACGATGAGCGAGAGGGACCAGTGTTCCCCAACACTAAAGCCTGCCATATGATTTTTACGGGGCCCAAGTCCCAAGGGAGTCGACGCACCACCAAGATCGAGCGTCGTGCGGTTTTTCACGATAGAACCTGCCACGCCAGCTTTCCTCAAGTGGTCGGATTTGCCGATCATGTTTGATCGGTTGGATCACCCCACGCACATACCATGACTGGGTCGATACCCACTTGTGGTCGACCCCATCATTGTCAAGGTCGGTCTCACCAAGGTGATGATGGACGGGGGCAGCTGCATCAACATTCTGTATGCCGACACGCTTGACCTGCTTGGAGTCGACCGATCGTGCCTACAGCTAGCTGGCGCACCCTTCCACGGGATCGTCCCACGGTGACAGCCATGTCCCTCGGGTGAATCAGCCTGCCTATCACATTCGGGACCCCGTCCAACTTCCACACCGAGATCCTCGTCTTTGAGGTCGTCGACTTCCCAGGGGTGTATCACGCTCTCCTAGGATGTCCGTGTTATGCCAAATTCATGGCCGTACCCAACTACACCAACTTGAAGCTCAAGATGTCGGGCCCTAAAGGGGTCATCACCGTCGAGCTCATCTTCGCCATGCTGCATGCAAACGACGTCAAACTGAACCCTGAGAAGTGCGTTTTTGGGGTCCCGAGGGGCATGCTCCTCGGGTTCATCGTCTCCCAACGAGGCATCGAGGCCAATCCCGAGAAAATCTCCGCGATGAAACAGAAAGGGCCGGTCCAGAACCTCAAAAGGCTGCAACAGCTCACGGGCTATCTGGCGGTGTTGAGCTGCTTAATCTCGCGCCTCGGCGAGAGGGTGCTACCGCTATATAGGCTTCTGAGGAAGTCCGACCGGTTCGAGTGGACCCCTGAGGCGCAGTCCGCCCTTGACGACGTCAAGCGCATTCTGAGCAGCGCACCCGTACTAACACCCCCGGTCCCGGGAGAGGTGCTGCTGCTGTACATAGCGGCGATGACTCAGGTCGAAAGAGAGGGATATACCCTCAAAGTCCAACACCCCTTCTACTACATTAGTGAGGTCCTGTCCGACTCAAAGACTAGGTACCCCTAGATCCTCAAGATCCTATATGCGCTGATGGCGGCAAGGCGCAAGCTCCGGCACTACTTCGACTCCCACCCGATTCATATAGTGAGTTCCTTTCCTCTCCGAGAGATCATACAGAATAGGGACTCGACGGGCAAGGTGGCCAAGTGGGCACTCGAGTTGATGGGGCACGACGTCATGTACCAACCATAAACGACCATCAAGTCCAAGGTCCTCGTTGACTTCCTCGTGGAGTGGACCGAGGCGCAATTCCTGCCCGCTCCTGTCGAATAGGAATACTGGGTCATGTACTTCGACGAATCGCTCATGCGGACAGGGGCAGGCGTCAGCCTCATCTTCATCTCTCCACTCGGGGTACGTATGAAATATGCAATTCGTTTACATTTCCCCGCATCAAACAACGTTGCTGAGTACAAAGCACTCGTCAACGGACTTAAGGTTGCCATTGAGCTCAGGATCCGACGGCTAGAAATCCGAGGCGACTTCCAACTCGTGGTCGACCAGATCATGAAAGAGTCCAGCTGCCGGACCGACGCCATGGCACTCTACTGTCAGGAAGTCCGCAAGATCGAGAATAAATTCAAAGGGCTGGAACTCAAGCACATCCCGAGGCGCCTCAACGAGGCGGCCGACATGTTAGCCAAAATAGCGTCTGGTTGGGAGCAGATCGCTCCGGGGGTCTTCGTGAACGACCAGCACCAACCTTCGGTTCGACCCAAGGAGCCCACGGGGCCCAAGGAGGGGTCGAGGGATTCCGCTGAGCCCGACTCAAGGGCCGAAGAACCGCCTCTGGTGGCCCCACAGCTCGCGGATGTGATGGAGATCGATCGACCAAGCGGCTCGAGTAAGTCGGACGACCATCCAACTGGAGAGTCCCGTACATCAAGTTCTCGGCTCGGGGAACACTTCCCGCCAACAGGACTGAGGCCAAACGACTCTATCGATGCTCCAAGTCTTTCATCTTGATCAACAAGGAACTCTACAAGTGCTGCATCACCAAAGTGATGCAGCGCTGCATCCCCACCAACACGGGCATCGGGCTGTCTGTGGTCACCACGCCGCACCTCAAACCCTCATAGGCAACGCCTTTCGCCATGGCTTCTACTGGCTGACTGCCATGGGCGACGCGACCCGCATAGTCAAAACCTGCAAAGGCTGCCAGTATTACGCCCGACAAACACATCTGTCGGCTCAGGCCCTCCAAACGATCCCCATTACGTAGCCTTTCATAGCCAGGGGATTGGACTTGGTGGGTCCGCTCAAAAAAGCGCCCAAAGGCTACACCCACTTACTTGTCGCGGTCGATAAGTTTACGAAGTGGATTGAAGCACGCCTCCTAGTCAAGATTCGATTCGAAGAAGCGGTCGAATTCTTTCTTGACATCATCTACCGATTTAGGGTCCCAAAGTCCATAATCACGGATAACAGAACGCAGTTCACGGGAAAGAAATTCCTAAAGTTCTACGACAATTATCACTTCCGCGTTGACTGGGCCGCTGTCGCTCACCACGAGCGAATGGCATGATACTCCAAGGGTTGAAGCCCTGAATCTTCAGCTTGACCGTCATTTTCAATCGCCTGAAGCAGTTCAGCGGTCGATGGGCGGCTGAACTCCACACCGTGCTGTGGAGCCTACGTACGACCCAGAGTCGTGCTACGGGATTCATGCCTTTCTTCATGGTCTACGGGTCGGAGGCTGTCCTCCCCACCGACCTAGACTATGGCACGCCACGAGTGCGCGCATATGATGAGCAAGGCAACGAACTCGCGCTCTAGGATGCACTCGACCAATTAGATGAGGAGCGAGACGTCGCGCTCCTCCATTCAACCAAGTATCAACAAGCGCTCCGCCGCTATCACGACCGAAACGTGAGAGACAGAGGTCTCCTCATGAATGACCTCATTATGTGCAAGGTTCTAGACAACAGGGTCGACACAAGCTGCCGCCTTGGGAAGGACCATACGTCGTCTCTCGAGTCCTCCGACCCGGCACGTACAAGTTGAAGACGATGGAGGGCGACGAGCTCAAGAATGCATGGAATATCTCATAGCTACGTAAATTCTATCCCTAGCTTTCTGTTTCCCGTGACCCTTGCACGCCTTGCTCGCTCCTAAACGACACCCGACCCCTCTTAAGGGGTCGAGTGTCGCTCGGGGGCTAGAAGGGCACAACACGACTACACGACATGCCTCTGTTTTGCCTCTATGCTTTCTTCGCTTCTCTTGCTTTTTTCTTTTTTCTCGGCTTCGAGCCTCTCCATACTAGCAAACAAAGTAAGCCACGGGTAAAGGAGTTCGCAGTCGAGCCGGTCGGACGGCGCAACGTCGTGCTTGCCCCAGTGGCCACGACAACGGCGATCACCGGCAAGACTAAATGTCCGAAGCATCCGGGGGCTCAAACTTTGCGAGCCAAAATTGGGAAGACAACAGGCTTAGCACACAAAATTGTTTAATTGAATTGAAATTAAAGACTGTTTAAGGCCACCACGGGCCACCGAAATTAAACAGATGATAGTTCAAACTTAAGTTATTACATGGGCAAGATAGCCCACCAAAACGACTAAGATAACTAAAGCAGGCACTGACTAATTCTGTTCTTCAGCTCTAGGGAGCGCCTCTTCCTCATGCGCGCGAGCTAGGACATCGGCGTGGGGGGGGGGGGGGCGGTGCGGGCGCGGATCGCCTCTATCCGCACGTAGGTGTGCCCTTCGACATGGCTCGCGCTCAGGGTCTTGAACTCCGCTTCGACCAGGTCAAAGTGACTGGTGAACACGCTGAAGGCGGTACGCACACCATGATGCATGCCCCGCTTGACCCACTCGCACCCTACCTCCATGAGCCTCCTGACTTGTTCGGCGAGAGCGAGAGAGAGATCCACCTGAAGCGCCCGCGCCGCTTGACCCATCAGAGCACGGAACGCGCCCTTCTCCTCAACCTCCTGGCGAAGGGAGTCCTCGATCGTCGCCAGCCTTGACCCGAGGTCTGTGCAACACCCACCAAAGGTCAACAAACCGAAAAGAAAAAACACGTATGACAAGGAGTCACAAAAAGTCTACCTTCTTCCCTCTTATGAGAGGCCTGCAGCTGTGACAGGTAGCCGGCAGCAACCACAGCGGAGTCCTGAGCCACCTTGTCCGCCTCCTCGCGACATAGCTTCTCCTGCTGCAACGCAAGCCCCAGCCTGTCTGTCTCCGCGCCACTAGATGTAGCCTGTGCCACGGCCCCGTCCCGTTCCTCTCAAGCGAGGGCGAGGTCGCGCTCTGCCGTGACGAGCTGGCTCCCGACCTACTCCAAGGTGGCCTCAAGTTCGACCTGCCTCGTGCCGAGATCCTCCCCGAGTCGACGCTCCTCCTCCAGCTCTTAACGGGCGCCAGCTAGGGCCTGGAAGGATGCCGCGGCCGAGGCCTCGCCCTCGAGCCTCAATGCCTGGCACATAGCGAGGGCTCGAAGCTCCACAGAGCTGCACGAGTCCTCTAATGACTTGAGCCCGCCCTCCACCAGCACGCGCTCTTCCGTCGATAGAGGCGGGACTCCGCGATCGCCGGCACCCGCGACGGCTCCCACGCCAACGACCAGAGCGCCACTTCTAACGTCCTCGATCTCTACTATAGGCGTAATCACTCGAGAAGTCGCCGCGACCGTAGCGGCCGCCACGGCGTCGCGCGCCCTCACCTCCTCTGCAGCGGCGACTCGTGCCCGAGCCTCCCCCGCGACACCCACCTTGAGCTGCTTCATGAGAGATAGCTTAGGCCAGCGAGGGTCTTGGCCCAAGGCCCGTCGCTTCTCGACAGACACATCATCGCTAGCCGGTTCATCTCGCGGGCACTTCTCCACAGCCGTCACAGCCACGACAGCGACAGGTGGCGTCTCAACGCGCGCCGGCTCAACCTTCTGCTCCGCCGTATGGATCACACCCTCGATGGGGGAGCCTGCAACTAGGGTCCGAGTGCCGGAGTCATTCCCGCTCGGTGCTGGTGAACGGGGTTCCTCCGCTGATCCCGACCCGTCCGGGGATGGCGAGGTCAAGGACGACCCCATCCCCAGAGTCGGGCGCGCCAAACGCGTGTAGCCAAAACTCGCTGCCAGGCTACTGTCACTGCTGACGTTGTTGTTGTTGTCATCCTCATGGTCATCGGCATCATCGCCGCTGGCGTCATCACCGTTGCTGTCGGCATCCTCACTGCCATCGCTGTCGTCGTCACTAACGCCGTCACCATCCTCACTATCATCGTCATCATCGTCGCCGCCACTGCCGTTATCACTAACAGCGTCCTCGAAAAAGTTCAGGGCCTCTTCGGAGGAGTCCCCCTCTTCATCCGCATCCTCCTCCTCCGTCGACTCGGCCAATGGAGTGTTCAGGTTCTCGCCCCTCCGCTCCTTCTCCTCACGCCGCTCCTACGACAGCCGCGACCTCTTTTCCTTCTCACGCTTGGCCCGGATGGCAGCGTCCTTCCTCTTCCACACCTCCCACTTGGCACCTCGCCATTCCACATCCCTGAA
The DNA here is from genome assembly GCA_030378355.1 of Eleusine indica. NCBI lineage: Eukaryota > Viridiplantae > Streptophyta > Magnoliopsida > Poales > Poaceae > Eleusine > Eleusine indica. The sequence goes on from CM059502.1 coordinate 19,956,848, forward strand.
GCAGCTGGCCGTCCTCTCGACCCTCCCCTCAAGTAGCCGAAGGGAAGGGGTTTCGATGAGACACACCCACTGGGACTACAAAAAGAACGGGGAGAAAATAAGCCAAGGGCCGAACGTGGTCACAATAACAAAAATGGGAGGCGCTGGATAGTACACCAGCAGAGGAACAGGAATCCTTATCGCATTGACCGCTCGAGGGTCGGGACGCATCACCGACCAATCCGGACCGGGCCAGGCCTACACGCTGGGCCCTAGGGCCGCCCTCACCCACTTTGCCACCTCATCGTCAGGCAGCATATCCGCCACCATCATGTTCCCCGGCACCCCGCGGTTGTCGATGTCGACGAGAAATATAGGGAGCAGGCGGTGACACAGCGGTGCGAACCGCCGCTTGTGATACCACCCGACGACTCCAGCGCCATCGACTCCGGACTCGTTGAGGTGAGCGATGGCGCCGAGCGCGCTCTCGATCCATTTCTTCCCGCTCTTCCCCTTCCCCCAGTGCCAGCTCTCCCGGGCCTCAGCGATGTCGTGGCCGGTGAACTCAGGGAGGGGATGGATCTCGTCGTTGCGCAAGTAGAACCACCTCTTGTGCCACCCCGAGTGGGTGGTTAGGGTGGGCATCGAGAGGTACTCCCCCGTGCGCTCGCTGCAAAGCCGGATCCCCGCGCACCCGATGGTGCACGGGAAGCTCTTGCCCGTGATCCTACGCCGGATGCAGGGCACGAGGAAGAAGTGGCACCACAGGTCAAAGTTGGGCAGGATCCCAAGGAATACCTCGCACAAGGCCACGAAGGCTGAGATGTGCTGGATCCCGTTGGGATTCAGGTGCTGCAACACCACCTTGTAGTGGTGGAGCAGCGCCCAGAGGAAGTCATGTGCCGGCCGCCTGAGCCCGCGCTTGTGGAAAGGAACAAACGACACCACATAGCCCCTTGGGGGCTCCGGCCGCATCTCATTCCCCGGCACCACCCACTCCCTCGCTCCGATGAGGGGCGCGAGAAGCCCGGCTTCGACGAGTACCTCCAACTTCTTCTTCGTCACCGTGCAGCGAGTAAACACAGACATTGCGGCAGCGAGGCTACGGTAGGGGAGATCGCTAGAGACGAAGGAGAGGAAAGGGCAAGGAAACAAGGAAGGTCAAAGGAAGATCAGAGGAGGTGGCGCCCAAGGCTTAAATAGGAGGACGAGCCAGGAGCACAACTGAAACTGACCGTAGAAAATCCGCCCACAACCCGCCAGGTGATAAACCTCTCAACCACTCATCCCGCACGGCGCGCAGATGTAGTATCCCATGCTCCACCATAACTCCACTCTTCCCACATCCCGAAAATTTCTCGGCTTCCGTGAATGGCTCCATGCACCGCGGGCCCGCCTCTACTGTCATCACTGCGACAAACATCCCTCCGGCGGCCACGACAAGAAAGACGGAATGACCACGCGCCATGCTTGGGGCCACCACGATGCAAATGTCAGATAACCCACTCAATCCCTCTAATTTACTCGGGTAGTGGGAGCTGACAGTGCGGAGCCAATTTAGACCCCACGCCGTGCCTTGAATTCTGAAGCAGGAAATGTGCACGGACCCCACCGGTCAGGCCTCGCCGCAATGGACATGACCGACCCGGGCGGACTCGGCTGATGAATAGCAACAAACACGACGGAGGCGCGAGGCAAGCCGCTCGACCCCGGCAAGGGATGAGCGGCGCAGGTAAGACAGGATAAGAGGCTGAAAACTGCCCCGATGGCCCGACAGCGCCGAGGTTCTAAGGCTAGCCCCACGAGCGGGTTCGACAGCCGCCTAGAGCGCGAACAGAGCGAGGGGCACGAGCGATGGGCACACTTAGCAGCCAATACCCCAACCCCCGAGGGGTCGGGGGCATCGCGGAGTAGCATTTGAGTCCCGCTCCGACTCGACCTTTGGTATCTCACCGAAGAGAGGCAACCAGCCATCACGACCTATCGAACGGTCGTGACAACCAGTCGAGCCAGAAAGACGGATTTATGAGGTTGACCACCAGCTGGTTCGCTTGGACCCCGTTGACAGGGAACCGGGAACCTCACTCAAACGAACCCGATAGCAGCTCATCGAGCAACCACGTTTCAGCCACCGAGACAAAAGCGTGGCCCGGCTCTATCCTCCATCTCATGAACGGGACGTGGAAGGAGAAAACTAAAATGTCGAAATGGCTGCTCGACCGATCCATCGGGGTCGAGCAGGGACGCGAGGGCCGGCATCGCCAAACAAGACCCAATGGTAGGGTCACATTCATTATCCTCTACCAAGGTTCTAAGGCTGGCCCCACAAGCGGGTTCGACAGTCGCCTAGGGCGCAAACAAAGCAAGGGGCACGAGCGATGGGCACACTTAGCGGCCAATACCCCGACCCCCGAGGGGTCGAGGGCATCACGGAGTAGTGTTTGAGTCCCGCTCTGACTCGACTTTTGGTATCTCTCCAAAGACAGGCAGCTAGCCATCACAACCTATCGAACGGTTGTGACAACCAGTCGAACCGGAAAGACGGATTTATGAGGTAGACCACCAGCTGGTTCGCTGGGACCCCGTTGATGGGGAACCAAGGACCTCACTCAAACGAACCCGATAGCAGCTCATCGAGCCACCACGTTTCAGCCACCGAGGCAAAAGCGTGGCCCGGCTCTATCCTCCATCTCACGAACGGGACGCAGAAGGAGAAAAACGAAAAAGTCGAAACGGCCGATCGACCGATCCGTCTGCATCGAGCGGGGACGTGAGGGTCGGCATCACCAAACGAGACCCAACGACGGGGCCACATTCATTATTCTTTGCTTACAAGACCATTTAAGGCCGACTCTTACGGACTCCCTCTCTTCCCTTTACAAAAGCGACTATCAATGACTCGAGAAAAAAAGAGGGGGGGGGGGGGGAAGGAAGGAAAAGATTGACCTAAGGGGTCCACTACAAAGAAAAAAGGTACCCGCACTTCGACGGGTACATGCGAGGTAAAGCGCCTATAATGCTTCATCATCGGGGAAAGACGCCCTCATTTGAGGCCGGCCTTTTCTCCCAATGAAGAAGGCGAGCAGCCCGGCTATGTTGTACGGCTGTTGCTGGAGCTGCCTCTTGAGACCAAGGACCCCCATACTGGTGGGGAGTCCGGTCCGGCACGTCTTCTTGACCTCGCTCCTACAGACGCCGCCAAGGACAAACACGAGCGGACCTAATAAGCCATGGTGACCTTCCATGCGTAGATCCCTTTATCTCTATTTCAACCCAACAAGGGGAGGACGCAATAGAAGTCGAGCCAACCTTTCCACAACCGATAGGGCCGCCACAACAAAGCAGCCGGGGACTTGCTATCGGTGGGCCTCCTTCCCCGTCCTCGTCACCAGGGACATCATCGCACCCGGCAGTCATGAGAACGACTGACCACTAAGCAAGAGTCGGTCTCGTCCCAGGTATCTCAGGGCTTGGAGTGCAAAGCTGGGTGTGGGATGAAGCCGAACATTGCCTGGCTGTGTCCTTAAATAGCCACGCTAGGCCCAAGCCTCGGATTCCTTGCACGGGCACCAAACCCAATGCAAGTTCACGAGAGGCTCTTACACGCCACATGGGAACAAAGACCTGGCGCCACCAATGATGTCCTGCACAGCGCGCCGTCAGAAAAAGAAAGGAGCCCGCCTTAAAGCAAGGCATCGGCCTCAGATTCCCATGACGCGCAGCAGATCCGGGCCCTACCGGAAGATGCCCCTGCACGCTGCACGCCAAAACATGACAAGAAACCTATCATGCCGATAGCACCATGGCCCGCCTTTTCAGGCAAACCCTCATCCGTGACACCCTGCGCCATCTGCTCGGTCTAGGGGACGGAGACCGAGGAACACGAGTCATACGGCACCCCCATGATTGTTTCAGACACAAAAAGGCAAAGAAGTCTGTCCGGACTCCTCCTTTGGCTCGGGGGCTACACCCGACGGGTGCACTCGTGCGCACTCCGACAGACGAACGACCTAACCTTCCCACAATGTGTTAAGCCGAAGCGCGAGTTTCGGCCAAACTCCCCCTCCAGCTCATGGGCTACACCCGTTGGGTGCGCTCGTGCACACCTCTCCCACGTAAACCAGGCAACCCACAAACGACTTCGTGCCTTCCACCCGCATCCATGTCAAAATCTCTCATACGACTCTCCGACTCGCTCGGGAGGTCGGGGGCTACTGTCGAGGGGAAATATCGGGGTGCCACATAGCACCTCTTAAGGGCTCACATGCGTCAGACTCAAATAGACTCAAAAGGGCCCGCATGATCACCACCAAGGCGCCGCCAGCGTGGGCCCCCAGGGGAAGCATCCCCGCGGCGGTCAGGCCTTAGCCGCAAAAGCCGCGCCACTACCCCGACTCGCTCGACCCCCGAGTGGTCGAGGGTCGGTCGCGTCCCGCTCGACCCCTCGATGGGGGTCGGGGACTCGCTACGCCCCGCTCGACCCCCAAAAGGGGTAGGGGTAGATCGCTCCGCCTGATGGAGCGCGCGCACGGCTTGTACTTCCAACCAGATGACTTAGCCATCAGCCCGAGCCTATCCATCCCGGGGCAAGGACGGACGCCCCACTGCCACCACTATCGCGATAATAGTGTGGGCCCTCCCTACAATCGTTAGACAAACTCCACCTCCGTCAACTCCCATTGGTGGGACCCGAGCCCGGATAGGATGAGGTGAGGAAACCCTGGCTAGGCCAGGAGTGGTGGAGTAGAGAAGCTCGATTGCCTTGTCCGGACGGTACGGATTCCAACTCCAAGTCGGTCCAGACAGACGCAACCCGACACAACGACCCCCGATGGAGGGGGTCGAGCAAGCCAACGATCAACAACTGCCAACCACCCGGCCTTAAATGTCATGCCCACTACGCTGACACAGTATTGAGGAGTCAAATCCCTTCATATACCTGCCCCCTTCATCAGCACCAGCGACCGCTGACGGTGGCAGGCGTGGCAAGGCTCGCTGCACTTCCATCGTGCGATGGCACGCCTAATGATGATGATGCAGGAAGGCTTGAGGGACAGCTAGATTGAACCCTACTTGGATGACGAGATGAAGCCCATGCTGCACCTCCCCGAGCACGACGGAATGCGACGACTACAGGAACACGGGGGGACTCGACTTGACGACGGAGAACGGGGGCACGCCCAGACACAGTACCGCCCCTCTGCCACAAGACCAGGATGATTGGGGCCCGCAAAGACCGAAGACCACGACGCCAGCTAAGGGGTTCGCCTTCTTTGGCACACCTCCACCAACTCATCACGTGTAGAAATCTTTCTCTCTCTCTCTCTCTCTCTCTCTCTCTCTCTGTAAAAGGGCCCATCCCCTTAAAATATAAAAGGGGAGACCTACTCTCCTCCCTAGTGGCATGACAAAAAAAACACATAGCCATAGCGATCACACACACACGCACACTGCTCACACCCGAGACTTGGACACTCTCCTCTCTCACCACCGTTGTACCCCCTCACCGGAGCAAGTAACACGAGCAGGCCTAAGAACTGGACGTAGGGGGCTTCCCCGAACCAGTATAATCCCCCGTGTCCTCTTGCTTAGCCATCGCCGAACCCGAAGCGTGCACCCCTGTGAACAAATTCTACTCGTCGGTAATCTAAACACCGATAGTGTTGCTTTGATCTTCGTTTTTTATTGTTTCATTTTTATGGACTCCAGAATTGAAACAGATCATAACAGAGTTAAAACAGACTCTAGTCTTTTTCTTTTCTCTAAATTTATGCAAAACACACAAACTGACCGCATCAGATTACGATTCCTTTTCTCTTACACGCGTCAAGATCAAGAGGTCACGCTTTGGGAAGCATGCAAGGCGGTTTCCCGGTTTGGGCCTCAAAACCGATGGCGGTGGTTAGTGTTGCACGTGGCACCATCGTGGAGCTTGCGTCGAGGCAAAGCAAAGTTGTAAAGGGCTCGATGGCGTTCGGGCGAAGGAAAAAGAGTTGGACGGTTTTGCCTCTGGTGGTAGGTGGCAATGTAATATAGGTCAAGGGTAGAAGAGCCTTGGACTCTAGGCCTATATAAGAAGAGGTGTGGATGGTGGAAGATATGTCTCTCTTTGCCTTAGCCTTGCCTTAGGTCTTCATTCAAAGTGCTAGGAGAGGTATTCATGTAATAGAGGAGAGAAGAGGGTGTGTGAGAGACATCTCTTTCTCTTCCAAATAGTCGGAGGAAGAGGGTAGCTTTCTAGCCTTGTATCCATGGATCTTGTAAGCATGTTTCTATAATATGAGAATTATTTTCGTGCTCAATATCTTCCCCTCTCCCTAAATCCCGAATTTCTCTTTTTCTCTATTTTCAGAGCTATTTTCGTGGGAATTTTTTATCTTATTTTTGAGTGAGTTTTTGGGACGGATTTCTTGGGGATCTTAGTGCTATGATGAGTTAGAACAATCCTATATAGGTCCTTGACCGAATCAAGAGCTCTAGCACCTTCGATTTGAAGGATTTTTTCTCAAGCTTCCCCTTTTTAGTGTTCTTGGCACAAGATCTAAAATTCGTGATGATTTCTTGAGCCAATTGAGTAGATCTTTTTGGAGGAAGGTCACAATGACCTGAGGATTCCCTGGTCTAAATATCGCATATTTGGAGATCATTTGGTTAAGTCTTGGAGAGATTTGTGGGAAAAACATGATAGTTTTCTGTTCTCTTGGAGGTCGATCGGCACTGCCGATGACCAGAACCGGCACTACCGGTGGGTCTGAACTCTAGTTGGCACTGCTGATGTCATGATCGGCACTACTGGTGGCTTGAGTCTGAACCCCGCATCGGCACTGCCGATAGCCAACGACCGGCACTGCCGATGCGCTCCGACCGTTTCTTTTCAGATTTTTGAGAACCCTGCACCGTTACTGCTGATGGGTGTGACCGACACTGCTAATGGTGCCAATTGCATTGCCAATGGCTGTGATCGGCACTGCCGATGGTTGCCCAGACAGTTTCGAGTCGTTGCAGTTCTTCTTTGTTTCCGTTGTGTTCCGCTGGTATTGTTGATCACTTCTAGGGTTAGCATATCATAAGTTAGTGTGTGGGACCTTGGTGATCGGTTTAGAGGTTGGCCTGGGTTAGAATTAGGACATAGACCAAGTTTTTATGAAGAATATTTAATGTCTTCCATTCACCCCCTCTCTGATCGACTTCTCGGTCCTTCAAATTTAGTTGATCATCATATGCCAGATATAGAAAAGTAGATACACGTATAGAAAAGAAGGAAAATTTGATTACTTCTTTGACTAAACATGCAGTCTGCATGAGTTTTCGTTGTCTTGAGACACCTCTGCGTGAAGGCTCTTTTGCTGCTGAGTCCTATGGACAACGGTATGCAGTCAGGTCTCATAATGCGCCAAGCCCGACACAAGGTCTGGACAACCGCCAGTAGAATGTCATCATATTACATGTTGTCACATTTATGATACTCTCTCTGTTTTAAAATTATTATTGTTATTTTTCGCTATCTTTGATCATTCGTTTTATTAAAAAAATTCAAAAAGTATTTAATAAAACAGATAATTATATAGTTTGACGGAGCTCATGATCTGCTGAAATGATGATCCAGCATTACGGACATGATACAACTTGGCGTGGTTGCCAAAGGAGGACGACGAGCCAGTGCAGGTCTCACGCATGATGCAAGGAAGCAAGGCAACACATAAGAGCGTGGCGGCGAAGGTGCGAAATAAATTGGCTGCGGCTGCTAGGTTACTATGACGTGAAAGATATAATAATCGTTATAGGGAGAATGGTTGGATCAATTTTTGAGATTACTTGAGGGGATGATTGATGGTTGGATGTTTTCTTTTTTTGAGAGAGAGAGAGAGAATTCTAGCCTATTTTTCTATTTTTATAGGCACCTTTATATAAAAGTTTATTTCTTTTTATTATTAAATAGATAAATGACAATTGATAATGCTGATTACATGGAATAGTAGAAGGATATTTGTTTGTCTCTGTAAAGGATGTTTGTGATTAATCTTAACATATAGTATTAGTCGGTTTACTGGTAGTAGTATTGCTGGTTTAAATCTAGAACAGCGGCGATCTTGGAGATTATGGCCGGTGGCACGGCACTTACCCAGCTCTTAAAAGTCTGAACCGACGACACCTATGCCAACAGCAAACAGCAGGACCGGAATGGCTCTGGCCGGCTTCGTGGAAGAGGACACGAGGATGAGACGCGCGTCCGGCTTGCTGCTCTCGCGCTCGGCTCTTGTTGCATTGGCCTGTGACGCGCGCGAGCAACAACCATCCCTGGCTGGCGTCTGGCGGCATGCACGCGCCTCACATGCGTGAGCGTGAGGTTGCTTCATTCATCCGTGTCTGTGGACCACGTGGATTTTAAACGGCCAGGACAGGCTTGCTTTGTTTCCATACAAACCTTGGCTCTCAAATTACAGTTCTCTGCAAATGGCGGCTCGGCGCGGACTCGGAGCAGGTACAGCCAGCAGCTTAGAATAACTTACCTTCGTCCTCTGTTTCACGCCATTGAGTAATCCCTGTCAACCTGACTTCTTATCCGTGCCGGTTACGGCTTACGGCGTTGGATTCATGTGCAAGGCTCTGAAAGTTTGTTTTCATTCTGTTACTGGGCAGTTGAGCTGAGACCCTTAAGCGTCACTGTCAGATTCTCTTCCGTTGAATCGAGGAAAGTTGAAGTCACTGTCGCTGGCGGGGTACAAAAGTGCAAATGCTTTACCTCCGGACGCACCCGTCCGTCCTCCAGACAAGAAACGGCCGGGGGACCTCACCGCCACAGCTGATCACGAGCATAATCCCTGCCAAATGAAGCACCCAATCGTTCACATTACGCAGTCGTCCTCCTTATCAATTTGTCACTTGTCAGTACCAACCACCTGTAAAGTGCTAGTACTACCACTTTTTACCGCTTCGGTATCACTAGGATCACCTACGCTGCCAGCTACTCGATCACGATATAACGTTGGTTAGTTTAATTTAAATCAATCATCGCAATATGTTTGAATTCGGAGAGCGTGGCATGCATGGAACCAGTAATAGGCAGCTGATTAGATAAACGTTTTGCAGGACAGGACACAGTTGCCTGCTCTAAAACACTCGTACATACCATCACATTTGTGTGAACCTTGCTAGTAGTAGCAGAAGATTTGAGAGCTGAGCGCAAAGCGCGCAGCAGAAGCAAACACCTGCATACCAACAACCCGGCCAGATTCCCTCTCTCACTCCCATGTAGGGAGGCCATGACACAAGCTAGGACGCTCCCCACCCACCACCGCCGTTCTCCTCCTCCTCCCCGCCGGCGATGGCATTGGCATCCTCCTCCTCCTCTGCCATCGTTTTCTTAGTCTCCATCGCCGTCGCGCTCTCGCTTTCGTCATTCGCTGCGTCATCCTCGACGACCACAGTGCGCGCCGGGTATTACCTCGCCGCCGACGCCCGGCTCCGGCCGCTGGCCGCTCTGGACGCGTCGCTGTACACGCACCTCTACTACGCCGCTCTTCCCGTGGACCCCACCACGCGCGCGTCGCCCGTGGTCCCCGCCGACCCGGACCAGGCGCGCCTCCTCGCCGCCTTCTCGTCCGAGCTCAAGTCCCGGAACCCCGCGCTCAGGACCCTCCTCTCCGTCGGCGCCGCCGACCTCGCGTCGCCGCAGCAGCAGACGACGGACCCCGCGTTCGCCGCCATGGCCGCGGACCCGAGCTCCCGCGCGTCGTTCGCCGCCGCCGCCGTCTCCCTCGCCGAGGCGCACGGCTTCGACGGGCTCGACCTCGCGTGGCGGTACCCGTCCTCGGCCGCGGAGATGGCCTCCCTCGGCCTCCTCGTCGCCGACCTCCGCGCCGCCGCGCCGCGCGGGTTCCTCCTCACCGCCGCCGTCTACTTCTCCGACCACGTCTTCGCGTCGCCGCGCCCGGGGGTGGACTACCCGGCCGAGGCCATGGCCCTCTGCCTCGACTGGGCCAACGTCGTGGCCTTCGGGCTCCGGCCCGGCCCACCACCACCCAACGCCACGACGGCCTTCGACGCGCCGCTCTACGACCGGGCCTCCCACTTCTCCGCGAGCTACGGCGTGGTGTCGTGGGCCGACGCAGGCCTGCCCGCGGCGAAGCTCCTCATGGGCCTCCCGCTCTACGGCCGCTCCTGGGTCCTCCGCAACAAGGCCCACGACGGCGTCGGCGCGCCGGTCGTCGCCGCCGGGCCCAAGCAGCGCCGCGGGACCAACGCCGCCGGCGTCATGTCCTACGCCGAGGTACAGCGGCTCGCCGCCGCGGGGAAGGGTTCGGTGGTGACCACGACCAACTACGACAACGCGTCCGTGGCGTCGTACCTGTCTGTGGGCGGCGTCTGGGTCGCCTTCGACGGCGCCGCGGTCGTGGATGAGAAGCTCGCCTTCGCCGCGCGCCGCGGGATGCTTGGCTACTTCCTGTGGCCGGTCAACTACGACGATGCCAACTTCACGGTCTCCAGAAGAGGTCAGCTCAGTCACGCTCCCTTAATTTCGACTTCACTGTTCTATTCATGCTTTATAAAAAAAAAAAATTAACCGAGAAGCAACCTCTGAATTTTGTTGCAGCATCGGAGGCCTGGATGAAGAACATACAACAAATTTCCTCTAATTCGAGGAATAATGGAACCGGCAGCAGGCAGGCGCAGGAGCCGGTACGGGTGCCGCCGGCTCTCCAGTCACCTGTGCGAACTCCGGTACCGATGCCGGCGCCCACGTCTGGATCCAAACACTGGTGGTTGCCTTGGAGGAAGCTTGACTTGTTCCTGCACTTGGGGCTACTAATCATAATTCTTCTGTGGAGTTAGTGTAAGAGGACATTGAAGGAGAACAACATTGCAGAAATTGTGTCCGCAAACAAAGAATCGCAAAATTGTGCTGCACAATTTCATTGTGTAGGTACTGCTGAGAAGCAGAAGTTTCAGTTTTTTTTTTTCTAATATATTCTTCCTCTGAAAACATGGAGTATGCATGAACATTATTGGTGTAAACAGGTGTATTTTACTGAATTACTAGTATAATGCGGCGCGCCCTTGCGCGTCGTTTGTAGAAACATTTAGCGAAATAAGTGTTAATAAGATAGAGACACTTTGGAGTCACTTTCTCATATACATAGTAATTAAATAGATTCCTAGATGCATGATTTTAATCCGATATACAAAAAATTTATTACATATATTACACATGAAAATGAAGAGTGACAGTATGGAATATAAATACAACCAGTGCTCAACACATATGTAGTACTTGCACTTTGAATGCAGCAGATAGCGATACAAGTTTTCCAACATTAGTTAGCTCCATTCTCAAGACACTGAGATATCGTTCACAAACCCTGCATTGCTAAGAAACATTAGGTAAAAGTAAGCTGTCATATATGTGCTTACCACCATATCAAAAACATCCATGGCTATGTTTAAGGCAAAACAATGTCAAGTTCTTCAAACATGTGAATATATTGTTGAAGGCACAACAATATATAATAATGAGTTAAAAATCTTTGCACACTTGAATTGTAACTTAGGGACACAAACTAAAACTAAGCATTTAACCGACATTGGTAACACTATAATTGGTGTATTCTTCCGATTGATAAGTGCTAGTGACATATGAATAGATAGCAAAAAACAAAAAATCATAAAGTGAAAATAGATACACATAAAAAAAATAACACTTAGTCATCATAGTATACATGACCAAATAGTAACTTATCTGATGCTTAAGATGAATTATTATGTACATCAATGCAATAAGTCTAGCTAGTTGTTCTGTTGTTCAGTGCAAGTTTTTATTTCCAAGACATTTAGATGATCAGTTAATATAGAATTAAATTCATGGTTAAGTGTTAGCACTGATAAGTATATTCAAATTACTGATGGATTCATCCTAGTGCGACTATTTATCATAAGGAAGATGGTCTACTTAAGGATAACACAACTGATGCAGACGGGTCAAACAAACTTGCACTAAATCTGTACTCTATCTTAAGAATTTTGATACAAAAACATATCTTTATAAATAGGCCTCCAGCACTACAATGCACAAATATATATAAACGTTTGATAAAGAATATCTTTATAAATAGACCTCCAACACATATAATTGCCAGCAGAAGAAACAATTATTGCATTGTATATAAACTTTTCTTTCTAATGAAATCCGACATAAAACCTATGAAGCTTGTTGTTCTATGCTGCAGCATTTCCTCTGAACCAGCTCAGAAAACCTCTGGTGGATAAATTTCTAGGTCAACCTCAAATTAAGTGCGCAAGTCATTATCTTAAGTACCAAATTATTCCTACTAATCATATGTCCCCCAGCAGAATCTAGTGCCTCCTCGTCATAGCTACATTCTAACCAAAAGGGCTAGAGTGCTGATTTTTCTTTATAGTTCTGTACTTGACTAAAGCAGGGTAAAGAAGAAATAATAAGCAGCGAAATTTTGTCAGTTATAGGAAATAAACCCAATGTGCATACAAGATTGTTATAAAGGAGAAGAAACCTCATGATAGAAGATCCTCTCCCCAGGTAAACAATACACATTGTCTTTTCTTTGAATCAGATGGATAACTTTTAAAGACCACAGTATGATTTCTGCACTGCCAACAGGTCAATGTTCAGAACAGAAAAATAGATACATGGCATAATATTTCAGTAAAATGTCTTCATCAACTGTTTACAAATAAGTTAAGAACTTGGCATAGTGAACTTACTAAATTTAGTTATGAAATATCTAAGCATTGTAGTTCTTTCATATGCAAGTACCAAGAATCGAGAATAATTAATCTCATGTTACAGAGATCATCATGTTTAGAATAGAAATCTTCGTATAGTTATAGATAGTGCTGAAACACAATGATAGATCAGGCAAACACAGTAAGGGGATGGCTCATCATTACCTAGATATTGCTGAAACACACTGATAAAAATTATCACTTTATTTGCATCAGTCGGACAATGACCTTGAAAATAAAAAAAATTAAGATAGCAATGGTGTTGCGTACTCAATTTGCATTAGCTCATAGAAAGTGAATATCTAATATCACAAGCAAACCCGTGGATTCAAAACCATGTCTATAAATGTATCAAGAGAAACAATTCATCAAATCTTACTAAGGACTTTGCCTCATTGAAGAAAATTAAGGACGTGTATGTAATCATATTTGCTGTTAGTATCATGAAGTGTTTAAACTTTGAACTGCACTGAAGCAAATCTCATTTATTATGGATCTTTAAACAATATCCATGCCATACTCGCCTGTTTGTGCTATTTTCTAGACGAGGTGGTCTCCAGTGCTCTCTCCTGGTAGATCACACAAGAGTGATAATTAGGTGTTAGACGAAGTACTCTTAGATCATTGGCAAATAAAATCCTAAATCAAGAGCATATGTATAAAAGCATGGCGCGACAAAAAAATAGCAGAGCAGTACATAATTGTCAGCAAAATCATGCATGAACGATTCATGAGGTCCTTATGCGGCACATGAATAGAAACTCTCTAGAGCAAGCTATAGGATTATTCACCATATGAAAAGAAGAAATCAATAATATGTTTTCACTTACAGAGCATGACCATTAATTCTCAAGCTTCACAAATGAGAGGCTCAATTAACTGTCAAAGAGCTGCTCTCATAAAACTTTCCCTGAATAGCAATCTGAGTTATGTAGTTTATCAATTACTCAGAGTTACATATTCGCTCTACAGTAAAAGATAACTAAGAAAAATGTGTTAGACTAAAAAAACAACATTATACAGTAGACAAATTTAGCTATTGCCAAAATGAAGGCCATTAAGGCTGAAAAAGTATTATATTATATATAATTGGCTCTCAAAAGGATAAGAAGAAAAGAATGTTGTTCCACACCATTAACACCTATCAAAGATATCTGCTTGGCATAGGAGCAGTGCATTTCATCAAATGAAACAGGGGCCAAAAAAGTATTATATTATATATAATTGGCTCTCAAAAGGATAAGAAGAAAAGAATGTTGTTCCACACCATTAACACCTATCAAAGATATCTGCTTGGCATAGGAGCAGTGCATTCATCAAATGAAACAGGGGCCAAGCAAAGGTTGGAATATGGCAATTGGATTTTCAATACTGAAAGAATGCAACATTAACCACATAATGGAACACTGAAAAGGTGTGTGAATGGTTAATGAGTCAGGTGTGAACAAGAAAAGAAAATCACAATGAAATACAACTCACAATGTATGCCACTGAGCTCAACTGAACCTGCTCAAAATTAGCCGCATGTAATCAATCTATTTGTAGGAGGCTCCTGAACAACCATTTGTAGTTGGCCGCTCACTGTTAAGCAAATTAAACCAATGACCCACTGGCACAGAATGAATCAGCAAATGGTTCCCCACCAGAATATATGTTGATAAGACAGCGGCCAATGAGGCACAAGACAAAAGCATGGAAGTCTACATATCCAGAAGCCATAATTAATTGTTGGATGCATGCTTAAATTCTGATATAAAAATTGGTAAAAAGAACTCCACAACAAAAGCTAAATACAAAAACTGCACCTAAAGTAAAAGATGGATAGGAATTAAAATAAAGGAAGCTTGCAATTATAGTGTAGAAGAAAATACGAAGGAACAACTTAGAAACTGAAGTAACAATAAATCTTTATAACTGCATATTTACCATCATTTCTCGATTATGGTAAGTATAACACTATGGTAAAATGGACAGAAAAGTAATTAACTATTGCAATTACATAAATATATCAATTGAAAGGATAACAAGACCACTACATTCCATCCGAGCTGCAAGGTGGGCAGAGAACACCATAGGAAGCATAACCTGCAGAGTAGCAAATAACACTTTGCTTTTAACGTTTTTCACTATGGCAACTTATTGGAATTTGGAAGCAGTAATTCTACTGCAGATAGAAAGGTTTTTCGAGCTACAACCATCACTAAATATTTTATATATGTATATATTTTTAAAGAAATAAGTATATCTGAGGTACCAAAATACTATCAGCAAAAGCAGAATAAGGTTATTTATGAACTGCAAGCATAATGCATTTGGAAAACTATTGTGGTAACATCGCCCAATTTGCAACCCAAAGGCTCTAGCATCTAATTGGAAATTTTAGAAATAAGTAAAAAAGAATAATACATGATTTCAAAGGAAATATGTGCGTGTTCAGATTTACAGTTTCCACTCCATGAAAAGTAGGCGAATTACAACACATGAAGAGGGAACTATCTGGCTAGCAAAGAATTGTGTTTCTTGCTAAATATCTAAAAATTAAAAATGAAATTAAAAGAAGATCTAATTTATAGAGAAGTAACATCTGCGGCATTTCAGTGCATTTGAAAGGGGAAAAAATGAGATAGTGTTGATTATTCTTCCAACTTCCTTTTCATAGACACAAATTACCTACACCATGCTTGCACACTGTGTAGCATCCACAATGCCTGACCTAGCTAATGGCCATGCTTATTTTGCTAATGCCCATACTTAAAAATAGATAATACCATTAGCTTTTTTTTTACCACCAAATTGGAACCTATGATCAACAATGCGTTTATGAAAAGTTCTAAGTACATTATCTCTACTATATATTATAAATTTAAAACCACTGGATCAGTCAAATATACCTATGAATCAGTTTATACCAACCAAATTGTCAGGAGAAAATCATCTCAAAACATCTAACATGACATTCCTTATTAGTAACCAGAGGATGTCCATATAGACCACATATGTACCTTAAAAAAAGTATAAGAGAGAGGCTCACCTTTACACTTGACAGAACACCAAAGCATCAAGAATTTGCATGGTAGGCGATGGCTAAAACATTATATCTGAGGATATTAGTCTATCACTCACGAAAATTGTTCTTCTTTGGGTGAATAAAACGGGCATTTTGCTTTGGTTCACAAAATTCTTGATGCCAAAGACCTCCATTGATGAATAGAGTAATTCTTACATTGTTCAAGATGTCCACTTTTGATATGGTCTAACCAGTAACTACACACCCATATTACGATTGTAAAATAATGGCAGAGTCATTCCATATCAGACATTCCACAATGCAAAAGGCAAATAAAAAGGGATATACAAGAATCTCACCTTGAAATTCATTGGATGAGAGATTAGAATTAGATGCATGCCACCATGCAGAACCTGCTACACTCGTCATTAGCTGCCTGAACAAATAGTAGAAAATCAAAACCAAAATAAAAACAATACTAAAGACCAATAAATCTAATCTGCAAATACACAATCACAGGAAGAATAAGAAGCATACACACCCTGCACCTCAAATCAGGCAGCAGACTGCAAATGCAATATCCACTAAAAAGGTGAGGGAGAAATCCAAGGAACCAAGGGAACATTACGACACCAAGGTCAGATAGATCAGTCAAACGATGCACTATATTACGGCAAGTATATATAAATTACAGCAAGGGAGGAAAGAGGTTGCATGCGTGAGGCTCACCAAGGAGCAGGCAAGTTGCTGCTGCAGTCGGCTCGATCGGACGAGCTATGCAGTGGTAGACGGCGAGATCGAGCCTGTACGGTAGCCGGGCGCAAAGAAGGCCATAGCTTGGTTCTCCGACGTGGAAGGTGAACTTGCCGCTGCGACGACCTCCAGCCTTGGGGAATCGATGGAGGAGACGACCTCTGATGACATGGCTGCAACAAGAGAGGTCCCCATGACCACCTCTGTGCAGATCGGGGTGGAAGGGATTCAGGACGAGTCAGCCGTGCAGATGGTCTCGTCATGGTGCTGGAGGTGGCGGCGCGCCGGATTTGGGAAGAGGAGAGGCGATGGGGCGGAGATTGGGCAGGTGGGACGTGGGAGGCGATCGAGACCACAAGAGAGGAGACCCTCGGGAGTTGATGGAAAAGGACACTGAACGGCCATATACCGCATTTACGTCGGTTGCATGAGCGTTTGGAGTGGTGGAACGAATGAGAACGTGCCATGTGAATGCTGCAAGTACGGGTGAAATTTTTTCACCTCCAGCACCATAACCCACTCCACGAACACTGCGATTTGCATCATATGGTAAAAAAATCAACGCTAATATGTGGAGTGTGTGTATGCGCTGGATAAGCTGCAAATTTAAAGAGTCAAACAAATACAAGTGTTCTGCTGACCAGGGAAAAGTGAGTCCGATTGTACTTCGGTACAGGCACATCATCACTATTGACTTAATAATCGAGTTCGAGGCGCAGCTTCTTGTTCAGGCAATCAGGCATTCAACGCAGAGAAGCAGGTGTCTCCAAAAGTTCAGTGGTGATTCAAGAACTAAACAAGTCCAGCAACTTCATCTGGTGTTGAACATATACTCCTAGTAATTGTGTTCGTAACATGGCCGCTCATGAGTTCCACTAGTACTTCAGTAAGTAACGTTGACTAATGAAGTCTAAGACTATAAGTTTCAGTCAATAAATGAATAAATAAATAGTGGTAAAAAATGAATAAGTAAATATATGTCATACTTTGGCATAAACATATTACCATACGGATGTAAAACATATCAAGAATAAAACATTGTCCTGGATTGTGAAGCAACATGTTAGCTCCACCCTTGGAAAAGCAACTCCACCTCCAGCGTACTCCACATTCAGACGTGTTCTTTGATGCATCCACATGTTCTGATTAATTGCAGCTGCTGCTGCACAACTTGTGGCCTCCATGCCACAATACCCCTTGAAGATGACAAATGTACTTTGCAACAAAGGTTGAAATGTAATAGTTGAATTTCATTCCACCAACAACCGAAGTACATCAAAATTCATGAAGACAGGGCAAACTATTTATCTGCTCAATTGCCAGTGAAGTACATAACCTGCATCTCGGCAAACATGAACAATAAACGAAGTATTTGTATGGTTTTTAACTTTTTACTAATTAATTTTATTTATCAGACATTTTTTCTGCTATTTTTCATGCTAATACAACATAAATGATGCCAGTAACCGCATCTGATGTCAAGTAATTACTGTAACAAGTATTTGATTTTGACTTAAAACATATTTACATGCAGAGGTGCTGCAATATGTCCAAAGACAAGCAATACAGTCACCGATGTCCAGCAAAAGGTTTCAAGTAGATCAGCCTGTTTCACATGCCAATATGCCATATCATATTTTATTCAAAGATTCGGAGTAATCCAAACTTCATAAGGCAGAAGGTAGTTTGAATATTCATGCTCATAACAGGGAAAAGCTTCCTCCAAGACCTGACTTTGCAGGTTGTAAATCCCAACCCCTTCCACTCCTTCAGACCTGAAGCCCCAAATTTCACGATGCGCAAGATAAGATGTGGTGAAGTACACACAATTGGGCTTTAGCTCTGGAAAATTCTTTGTGGGTAAACACGCTGAATGATTTTATCCAACAAATAGTGCATGCTCTTGAAAAACAGCTGCTGAACCTCAATTTAACCAGCCTATTCTTTACAATGTCAACTAAGCGTATTGTGCCTTAATTCTTTTGGTATGGTGGGAAGACCGGAGAAACCTTATGTGCAAGAGATGTCCCCATGGTGTTGACCCTAAGAATCTAAGGAAGACTTTCCAGTATTTCCCATCACCACTAGGGAAAAATACCAATTTTATTGGTTCATATGATCCATTAAGATCCCACATCTCAGGAATCCCACACAATGTCGAAGTGAAGAACCTGCCTCTCTGGTAGACACAATCAGCATACCGATCTTTGCTCTGTTGAAGTATTGTTGAAACCAATCGCCAGCGGCCTTCTCCTGCCACTGCAAAAGAAACCCTGATTCGCATCAAAGTGGATGAGCATGTCGGTGTAGTTCCCACCAGGGAAGCAGGGCCAGGGACAACGGACATATCGTCTTCCGTCCGAGTGACCCATCTTTTATCCTTAACAAGCCCAGTAACAGCCCATGAAGGTGGATGAGGCCCAATCAATCAAGAAGGCTGCTGCCGCGGCGAGCCGGAATTCTTTCCCTGCCGCGTGCGGTCCTCGCGTGTCGCGTCCAATCTAGCGTCTGCGGCCCACGAACAACCCAGAAGCAGTCTACGCAGATATTCTGTTCTCATTTTTTCATCTAATAATCAGTGACTATAACCCAGAAGCAGTCTACGGCGCTATCTGCGATCACCTCGCCCTTAGTGAAATAGTAGGCGCATTCGTGGCGAAGTCGCACGATAACCTCCCTGTATCAACAACGACACATCAACAAGAAAACAACCCCCACCGCAAAGACTTGAGTGCCCATGGCTAAAGTAGTTGTTCCCCTTCATCCTAGTCTTCGCGCTGCTGCGCTACTACTTCTTCGCAGGCGCCAGAGCCACAAGATCAACGAGAATCAGGGCCACCACCACCAGCAAGCTGCTGCCTCCCTCCCCGCCGGCGCTGCCGCTGATCGGCCACGCCCACCTCGTCGGCGCGCTCCCCCACGCCTCCCTGCGCCGCCTCGCCGCACGCCATGGCTTCCAGGACCTCATGCTGCTCCGCCTCGGCGCGGTCCCGACGCTGGTGGCCTCGTCGCCTCGCGCGGCGCAGGCGGTCCGTCTGCGGCGACGTGCTCACCTACGGGCCCTAGGATGTCGCCATGGCGCCCTACGGAGAGCGGTGGCGGCGCGCCAAGATGCTCGTCACCACGCACCTGCTCAGCACCAAGAAGGTGCAGTCCTACCGCGACGCACGGGAAGAGGAGGTGATAATTATTCGGATCCAATCACATCATCCACATTCATGTGGTTAATAATTATTCCACCTTTGGTAAGAAGCGTTGTTATGAAATCCTTGATTGGGTTCAATGGTATACTGTACAGGTCAGGTTGGTGATCGACGAGATCAGCGGCGCGGTGGTGGACATGAGCGAGCTCCTGAGCAAGTTCACCAACGATATGGTGTGCCGCACCGTGGCAGGGCGCTCGTTCAGGGTGGAAGGCCGGGACCGGGTGTTCCGGGAGCTGATCGATCAAGGTATGGCCCTCTTGGGTGGATTCAACCTGGACAACTTCTACCCCAGCCTGGCCAAGATAGCCGGTGGCGTGCTCGTGTGGCCGGCGCGTCGCAAGGCACAAAAGATTAGGCGCCGGTGGGACGAGCTGCTCGACAAGCTGATGATCGAAGAGCACGCAGCAAGCGATGTTGCTGGCTCTGACCAGCAGGACAGTGACTTCATACATGTCTTACTGTCCGTGAAAGAGGAGTATGGGCTGACCGGAGACAACATGAAGGCGATTTTGGTTGTGCGTTCACCGATTGCCGATGCTCTCTTTCATTATGTTCAGTATGTTGTCTTAATCGGTATTTTTTAACCTTAATCAACTTGAACTGCAGAATATGTTTGCAGCCGGCACAGACACAGCCTACCTAGTTTTAGAATTCGCCATGGCCGAGCTTATGCGACACCGAGATGTCATGGCCAGGCTGCAACATGAGGTGAGGAGCTGCACGCAGGGTCCAAAGTTCATCAGTGAGGTCGACCTAACCAGACTGACGTACCTGAAAGCTGTCATCAAAGAGACACTGCGTCTTCACCCACCATCACCGCTCCTGCTGCCGCATTTCTCGGTACAAGATTGTGAAGTTGACGGCTACGCAGTTCCTGCTGGCACAACTGTTCTTGTCAACGCCTGGGCAATCGGTCGGGACCCTAAGCTGTGGGATGCAGCGGAGGAGTTCATCCCAGAGAGGTTCATTATCGAGGGAGATATCGGTGGGGTTGACTTTAGAGGGAAAGATTTCCAGTTTTTGCCTTTTGGATCAGGGAGGAGGATGTGCCCAGGTATGAACTTCGCGTTGGCTGCCATTGAGATCATGTTGGCGAACCTTGTTATACCACTTTGATTGGGAACTGCCAAAAGGAGTGGATCACATTGATATGACAGAGGTGTTTGGGTTGACAGTGAGTCGGAAGGAGAAGCTCCTCCTCGCACCAAGGTTACGTGGCATATTGTGCACCCAATAGAAGAGATTAGGTCCACTTGAAGAAAATGATATCTATATACAAGTGTCCGTATATGTGATTTGTGTTTCATGTTAGTGTAATTAACAAATAACAATGACAGGTTGCATATCAGTGTAATTAACAATGTAACATGTATTGAAAAGAGATCGATCCAAATGACCACTATACCTCAGTTTCATATATCGTTGCAACATCATAGGGTGACATGACATTTTGCTGACTTTGAACTGGGACTTCTTATAATTAAGACCATCGTGGATTTGTTATTCACAATGAAGGCGCCCAAGAAAAAAAAATTTCAGTCTTCTTTAGATTTTTTATGAAGTGTTTCTTTTTTTTTGGAAATCAAACAGTACGTCCTTACGCTCCCAGATAATGCACAATAAAAACACTATCATCTATGATGTGAAACTTAAAAGAAGAGATTGCCATCACCACTAGCTGTCAGAAAATCAAAAGTATACAGTCATCATCGCTAGCTTGAACTCTTTTATGCTTTCCCTATTTGTGAACAATAGCTTTAAGACCAAGATGGCGTTCATAGTCTCTGTCGTTAGTGTATTATGCTTGTCATTTGCGAAAGGGCCTGTAGCATAGTGGTTGGGGCTTTTGAGTAGCACGTCTCAAGTCCCAATTTCGATTCTCAGAGGGGATGAATTATGGCCTGGATTAAAAAAATTCTCTCATCTCTCCGCAATCTCAAAGCACGAGTTAAGGCCCGGTTCGATCGCGGGTAACGGTGCTAAACGCCGGTCCGGTTCTCACAGGGATCACCTGGCCCTCGTGTAAGGGACGGAGAGGGGTTCGGAGGTTTTCTCGGTCTGCGTGAGAAGGTCTTATTCTTAATGCAATAACTCGGGGGTGGTTTTAACCTCAGTGGGTCGAGTTTTTTTATTATGCTTGTCATTTAGTTTTTAATTTCAGAAAATTGTATTTATATATATGCATTTCAGATACGACCTTTCTACCTTTTGACGTAAAAAGGTAGAGGAGTCTACTTTATATATTAACTGATCATAAGGGCCAAACAATTGTCAAAGTTACAACAAAGATAAAAGTGCAGAAAATAAAGGGAAAACAAGCTACAAAAAAAATAACAGATTTAAACAAAGAACTTCAACGCCTAGGGTTCAAGATGGATTGCCTGCAATAGTGTTGGCCTGTTTTGTCTTGTATCTCCTTTTGAGATTGCCAATCGTCATCGGTGTCTTGCAGAAATGCAGAGTCCATAGCTAAAAAGCGCAAGCGAGGAAGCTTAGGGCCTTCACACTGTTTGCTATTTGTATTTGTCTAACGCTATGCAAAAGATGAGCAATCAAACAATGTAGTTGTATACTTTTAGAGCGACTTCCTTTAATGCCATTAAAAATTTACTCAGTTCCTTTTGTACCATGAAAAACATCAAAATTCCTTATGTGCCATCCATTAACATTTTTATGCCCTTTGTGCCACTGCCACTAATCAATGCCAATTCTTACCGTTTTCCCATATTCGCTGGCTCCAAAAAAAATACTCTTCTTGCTCTAAAATTTATAGAAATTTTTAAAGACATAGAGTAACATGTGGGGAACATTTTTTGTTATTAGAAAATATTTTTATTATATAATATTTTTGAATTTGAAATTGGTGAACTTAGCAAAGTGTTAAGGTTTCTTAAATTATTAGCGCCGACTCTTAAAATTTACCTATCTTCTCTTGCTAAAAACAAATTATTTCTTTGCTCCAGATATTTTTACATCTTTATACTGATAGAGATACATGTGACAACATATCTTGTTATTGTCATATGTCTTTATTTTCTCTTTTTTTGACTTTAAAATTGTTGAATATCGAAAAGCTTTAAGGTTACTATAACCTTAACGTGTTGTTATGTTAACCAATTGTAAATTTTAAAAAATGAAGAATAAAACATGTGATTATAACAAGAACTATTTAACACGTGTTTCTCTCTCAGTATACAAATGTACAAAAAGTTCGGAGCAAAGAATGTATTTATTTTTAGTCAGAGAAAATAGATAAATGTTAAGCATTGACGCTAATAATTTCAAAACTTTAACGGTTTGCTAGGTTCACCAATTTCAAATTCAAAGATGTTATTGAATAAAAATATTTTCCAATAAAAAATGTTCTTCATGTGTTACTCTATGTATTTAAAAAATTTCATAAATTTTAGAGAAAGGAAAGTATTTTTTTTAAGTCATCGAATAGAGGAAAACGATAAGAATTGGCATCGATTGGCGGCAGTGGCACACAAGATATGAAAATTTTAATGAATGACACAAAGGGAACATCAACGTTTTTTATGTCACATAGAGAACCGAGTAAATTTTCAGTAGTACTAGGGGAATTCTCTAATTATTTTACCCAACACAGAGGTGACCCATTAGGAATATTTTAACAACAATCTGGTAGCTGAGTGTGAGGAGAGAGAGAGAGAGAGAGAGAGAGAAAAGAAGAAAAAGAAGAAGAATGGTCTGTAGCTTGTCTAAAGATTGGATCAGGATTGGATGCAGTGATAACAGCTACTGCAACTTAAGCAGTCGCTTCATCTTTGCCGTCCAGCAAGGATGCAACGGTCCACCATAAGAACCATCCTTTCTCTCTTTCTGTTGTCTTTGTTAGCAGCTACTGCTTAGAAGGTAAGAGCACCATTACAGTGGGTTAGAATTAATATGGATCATTCATTTTTTTCAATCTAACGGTTTAAATATATATAAACTACTTGATCTTTTAAAATAGTATTTTAGAGTAGTATATTGTATCAAGGGTAATTTTGACAAAAGAAGCTATGGAAAGTATGTTATTTTACGAATCTAGTATTAAATTATTCTGTGATAGTTAAACAAAAACGGTGATTTCGTGATCTATTCTTCAGAATCGGTGGCGGCGGCACGGGATCAGCGAAATCAATCTGGTGCGCGATACGCGACATAGTACCTCAACGACGAGGTGTTTAGCAATTTTGGAGGACCTGAGGTCGCAATGGTGGTCTCGTTGTCTCTGCCGCGTTCGTGAATCCGTAGCAGGGCTGCAGGGGCCCATGAGGGTGTACAAATGTACACCTAATAAATTTTACTAAAGTATTATAGACCACTACTTATATCACATATGTGTATTAAATGTTGAACATAAGTGAGTGTATTTGAAGTCAAAATGTGCCAAATTTCATCCAACACATCAAAGATGTGCACTTGGGATGTTGTCCTAAAAAATTAAATATATGTGCTATATTTTTGCTCCTATAATTTCTTATATTAGGAAGTTATCAACTTGTATGCACACCCAATTATGAAATCCTGTGTCCGCCACTGATCCTAAGAACAACACGCCACTGTAGGAAGAAATGCAAATGGCTCTGTAGGAAGAAATGCAAATGGTCGCCTCCTCTCCTACGAGAAATTGATCCTGCCTTTATTCCTTTATCACTGATATATATACCCGATTACTTGAAAGACTGATTTTTCCAAATTGTTGTTTCAGTAAATAAAACAGAGATCCTGAGACCTAAGTTGTTGTTTCAGTAAAAACACATCCGATTAGTAATATTTGCAACAAGTTAACTAACTAGTAGCATTAATAATGAGCAGTTATTGCTATTTTGACTGCAATTTTGCATAACTTGTAAACTCTTAAGAATCTTGTTTCGTCCAAATCAGACAATCAGCGGTGTTGGTTTGGACGAACTTCCAGCGCTGATCCTGAAGGAATTGCCGCGTGGCAGGTCTGGGTGGTGGTATTGCAGCCCTGTCGCGAATTGAATGGGATTTGCCGCAGCTTGGGAATCCAACCTAAGACAGCTCATGCGACCTTCGTCGCCTCCGATTGCGGTGGCGGCGAGAGCATGTTTGCACGATTTGTAAATTACTCTATTTCTTGGAAAAATATCATTTTATCCTCCTCAATCAACGCTCACGATTTCTTTATACTACTTCATTGGTATACGTAGTATAATCCACCGAACCGAGGAAAAAGGCCAGCAGGTGCCATGTGCAAATCCAACAAGGCAACGTGCTCACTGCCGGTAACAAGATTTTTTTTTCCCGAAAGCCACATGATCATGTGGACGATTAAATTAGTGAGAAGAAGAAAGACACCAGAGATATCTATAAGTTCTAGAAACACATTAGCCTATAGGCCAGAAAATAGAAAAACAAAAGGACACGCAGGCCGAGAAGTCTTCAGTCTATGTTAATAAAGTGAAGTAAGGTAATGTACAAGCCAGAGAAAGACGACACTCAGATCAGGAGAGAAAACAGACAGATGATCAGTAAGTATCTTCCTTAAGAAGCGTTTTCTCTGCTCTTCCAAAGCTTGACTAGGTCCGCAGCTCTAGCCGAGCTCTACATCAATGCTTCCTCCTGCATCTTCTGTAGCAATTATCGCTCTATCATCTCCTCACCCTGGAAAATCCTCCTATTACACTCATTCCATCTTTCAAATAACACCAGGATGGTAAGCGTCTTTAATTCTCGACATATGCTTTTTGGTTATGAGATACGCTCCTTCCACCATGTTACAATCCCTGTGCTCGACACTGTCCAAGAGATGGAGTCCTCGCTATTGGTGAGATCCACAACACTCACCCGGTTCCATAGGATGACAAACTCGTCGAGGTGGTCCATAGTGAGGTTGTGCCATAAATGCCTAATCCAGTTACTATCGCACAATGCATTTGCCACCGTCCTATTCTTCCTCTTGGAGTGAGAGTATAACGCTGAAGCAATGTCTTTTGGTGCCTCTTCACCCAGCCACCTTGAGCACCAAAAGTATGCTCTATTGCCATTGCCCAGCTGCACCTCGGTGCATGAGTAGAAGAGTGGCTTGTCCTCCTTGTCGCAAGGCACTAGGTGTCCGATCCAAGGGCTATATGGCCGCACCCACTCAAACCAAAGCCATCGAATGCGAAGTGACCGGCTGAATTTCTCTAAAGATACACCAGGTTGCCAAACAAAGAGATTTTTTAACTGTCCCAAGCCTGAAGATAGAACAATACAACACCAGAGGAGACTAGAGAACTGGGTTGTTTGGACGCTCCCACGCTGAAGTTCTACTGCTACCGACCAAAAAGAAAGAAGAAGGATAACAACCACTACACGTGCGATACATGGGACAAGCCATCTGAATGCAAAACGATTGTAGAATTCTTTTTGTGCTGGGTTCTTCTCTTCCTGTGATCATTCATTGTTCTCCGGTCCGCTTGTAGAGTCAACCGCCTTACTGGACGAGCGCACGCATCATAAACAAAACAGTGTGAGCTAACTGCGCAATTGCAGGATCTCCGATTCTGGTAGTGACTACGGCTGCTAAGCATGTCAAGTTGTTATAGTATTTTGGCTAGATCACCTTGACCAGCATGCACGATCTTTAAAATTGGTCTACGATACGGATGATGAAAGCGGCGGAACACAGGACGGTGGTGCAAGAAGCACGATGTGTGAGCACTGAGCAGGACCAAGGTGTGGCCATTGTTGAGGCATCGCCGGCCGTACACGGAATGACGGGAGCAATGCAGGAAATTAAAGGTGCCAGGAGCGCTGCCCAAGAAGTGGCAGCTGGTCACGTAACTAATAGGTTCGGGCGACGTTCGGTCAATCGTCAACATTGCTCACGAACTTTTCAGTCACTACAAATCGGTGCGCATCATCATGACAGTAGTATAGAACTCTCCTCGTCATGACTTTATCTAGTATAAATTGTTTATGTACATTTGCTTCTCTATTTTTTGATGCAATAGATTTGCTTCTTGCGCTCACGAAACCTCGATTTTATTTTCAGTAAGACTCTCAATAGTCAACTTACAGGTCTCGAATCTTTTTCATATTCTCACATGCGACTATAATAAGATCATCACCAGCGAGGACGGCATCCATTGCCGCACCTCGAAGATGCTTTTGCCTTCATGCTTCATGGTGATCATGGATCAAGTAACAGTTCTTGATCAGCTCGTCGCCGATGTTCCGGTAGCCAAAGCATTTCTACCGCTGCTTTTCACTCTCCTCCTCCTCTTCCTGCTGCGTCGCTGCTTCTTCGCTGGAGGTGGGGAAAAGAGCAAGCTGCCTTCTTTCCCACCTGCGCTGCCGCTGATCGGGCACCTCCACCTCGTCGGCGCGCTGCCACACGTCTCCCTGCGCCACCTCGCCGCGCGCCACGGCGGCGAGGACCTTATGCTGCTCCGCCTCGGCGCGGTCCCAACGCTGGTAGCCTCGTCCCCTCGAGCGGCGGTGCTGCGCACGCACGACCAGGCGTTCGCCTCGCGGCCGCGGTCCGTCGTCGGCGACGTGATCACGTACGGGCCGTCGGACGTCGGGTTCGCGCCCTAAGGCGAGGCGTGGCGGCAGGCCAAGAAGCTCGTCACCACGCACCTGCTCCTGAGCACGTTCACCAACCACAGCAGCGGACATGAGCGAGCTCCTGAGCACGTTCACCAACCACATGGTGGGCCGCGCCGTGGCGGGGCGGTCTTTCAGAATGGAGGGTCGAGACAAGGTGTTCCGGGAGCTGATCCGTGACACCATGGCCCTTATGGGAGGCTTCAACCTGGAGAACTTCTACCCTGGCGTTGCCAAGGCAGCTGGCGGCTTGCTTATGTGGTCGGTGCGTCGCAGGGCTGAGAGGCTAAGGGATCCGTGGGACGAGGTGCTCGACAAGCTTATCGACGAGCACGAGAGTGGGGTGCCCGGAAATGGCAGCAATCAGGAGGAGGACAGCGATTTTATAGATGTGTTGCTACCTGTGCAGGAAGAGTATGAGCTTACCCGGAATAACATCAAGGGTATCTTGGCTGTGAGTTCACCTTTTTTTTTTTTTTTTGGTTTGCACCTTGATCTTTTTGGAGCACTCAGAATAATTGTTACTGACCGTAACATTTTCTTTCAAAACAGGATATGTTTGCAGCAGGCACGGACCCTGCATACCTGACCCTAGAATTCGCATTGGCTGAGCTAATGCTGAACAGAGAGGCAATGACCAAGCTACAAGCTGAAGTGAGGAGCAGCATACCTAAAGGCCCAAACACCATCAACGAACAACACCTCACCGGAATGACCTACCTGAAGGCTGTTATCAAGGAAACACTCCGTCTACATCCACCATCTCCGCTTCACCTCCCACATTTCTTGAAAGAGGATTGCGTGGTTGATGCCTACACAATTCCTGCTTGCACGACCATGTTCGTCAATGCTTGGGCAATCGGTCGGGACCCCAAGATTTGGGATGCTGTGGAGAAGTTCATGCCTGAGAGGTTCATTCACGAGGAAGAAATCCAGGGATTTGACTTCAGAGGTAAAGACTTCCAATTTTTGCCCTTTGGGTCGGGTCGAAGGATGTGCCCAGGAATGAACTTTGCTCTAGCCTCCGTGGAGATCATGTTGGCAAGCCTTGTCTATCACTTCAACTGGGAGCTCCCCAATGGCGTGGATGACATTGATATGACTGAAGTGTTTGGCTTAACTGTGTCTCGAAAAGAGAAGCTCCTCCTCACCCCAATGTCAGACACGGTTTAACCTCTCAGGAGCAGGATACCATAAGAACAAATTAAATCAACTAAGTTTTAGTTGGAACCTGTGCATTCATTTTATTTATGGTTGCTTTCCACATAAATTTTATGTAAATGGACACTTTTTTTTTTGTGTGTTTTTGTATTTTCTATCTGCAAAGGTATGTAATAATGATGTAGTAAAAGTTGTAAAAACATGTACCTAGATTTTCGGTGAGTTTTTACATATGGATCTGCCAGAACTTTTGTTGACCAACCAACATGACTAGTCTGTTGGAACAATTGATTTTTATTGGGATGATTTAAAAAAATTTAAAACTAAAATTATTAAAATTTTGAAAAATGGAATAATTGATTTTGACTATGGAACAATCAATATCCACTACTGAACAATTGACTTTTGGGCCTTTTGTCTATAGGACACTTAGAAAACAAGTATTTCTCTCTAGGACACCGTGACGGGTGACTTTGTCTCCTGAACACTGTGAAAAATAGGATTTTGTCTGACGAACACTGCCACCATTATTTTAATCATTTTCTTTTGATAAGAAGAGAGAATATGTTTTAAATGACATAAATATCTCTAACTCATCTACTGCAAAGCCGACTCCGCGCTCAAACCCCGCCGCCTTCACCTCCCTCCTTGTTACTCCCACGAGCCCGCCGCCTTCACCTCCCTCCTCGTTGCGATCCACGTCAAACTTGCCACAGGAGTGAACTCGACAGTGAAGGTGGCCATCTTCAGCGGCATGAGGTGTGACAGTTTCTGACGACGGCTTGGCACGTCGGGGTGCTCGTTGACGAGTGTATACACCTAGTG
The DNA here is from genome assembly GCA_030378355.1 of Eleusine indica. Lineage (NCBI taxonomy): Eukaryota > Viridiplantae > Streptophyta > Magnoliopsida > Poales > Poaceae > Eleusine > Eleusine indica. The sequence goes on from CM059502.1 coordinate 19,986,104, forward strand.
CTGCAGGGTGACTTGCGTCTGTAGCAAGTCCGCTGTCGGCGAGTAGGAAGACACATGTGAGAATGAAAAACAAAGACAAGGGTAATTTGGTCTTTTTACCATTAAAATAATTTATTTATTTGATATGGTGTCTTTTTTTTTTGCAGTGTCCGGCACACAAAGTCAACCGGTGCGGTGTCCTAAAGACAAATACATATTTTCTCAGTGTCCTATAGACAAAAATCTCTTAATTTTTAGTGCTGGAACAATTCAAAAAAACAAATTTTCACAATATTTATAAACTGAAAATATTGGAACAATTGATTTTGATTGTTGGAACAATTAAAAAAATTCAAAATTTAGGTGTGATTTTATTTTGTTGCATTAATTCCAAAGACTACGATGGTTCAAACGGAGTCAGAAACAGATTTATACTTTAGGAGAAAATCAATTTAAAAATTTGGAATAAATTTAAACTTCGCCGTTCAGTTAGAATGCGCCACGTGCTACATATAGGAAGCGCGTATGCAAGTTATTGACTGATCGGTTTGGACCAGAGTTCCGTTCAGTCAAAACTGGCAATCTGAAACTTTGGGCTTGGGTCTCCACTAGGCTGTGATCTCCTTACCGGAAGTCAGAACCCTGGCCTGGCTCGGCCCAACTTGCAACGGTTTCGGACTCCAGATTCGGACCTGAAGTCATCATTTCCTTCCCTCCTCGCCTCGTGCGCTCCGCCGAGTCGGCCGGGCGGCGCATCCTCCCCTCCTCGCTGAGCTTTCCAAAGCCTCCTCAAACCGGCAGAAGAAATCCTCCGCCTCCACCGTGTCCCGCCACGGCTACAAATACCGCGTCCGCCTCGCTCCTCACGCCGCGCCCCTCTGGCTTCCCGCTTCCTCTCCGCCACCTCCGCCCGTGCCTCCCTCCTCCGGCCCCTCATGGCCACCTCAGCCTCCGCCGCCGCGGCCGTCTCCTCCCCGGCCGCCGCCGCCGCGCCCTCCGCCCGCGCCGCCGCCGCGCCCTCCGCCCGCGCCGCCGCCGCGCGCCGGGGATTCGTCACGTTCGGAGGCGCCGCTCGCTCGCCCGCGCTGCGGTCCAGCCGCGGGTTCTCGGGTGAGTTCCTCATTTTCTTCCCTGCTCTCTGATCTCCGTGTCGTCTGTCGTGCTTAGGCGGAGTTCCGAGATCTAGCTTCTGGAGGGTGTAGAATGCTTGCTGCTGTTCTGAAGTTAGCTCATAGTGTGGATCGACGTTGTGCTTTACTGCTCTCCTCACTCCATTCCAAGGAACATAGAATAGAACAAACAGGAAAAAAAAAACGCAGGAATGTGGTGTGAGAGTGTAGTGGTAAGACAGAGGAATGAAAAGCATAGAAGTGGGATTAAATGTGGTGTTTGGAACACATGAATAGAAAACATATTTGTGATTAAAATGAGGCCTCAGCGGTTTGATGCATCAGTCACATGAGTCATTGAGTGAGTGTTTCCTACTTTTGTCCAATTATCATTGAGCATCATGGTGGATAGTGCATTCAGTTGTATACCTTTTCTTAAGGAAATTTCTAATTTTCGTTCATTTAGTGAGTGTTTCTTACTTTTGCCAATTATCATAGATTCCACCAAATTTGTTAGAGAGAACAACGATGATCCCAAGTAAGCTCAGGTTTAAAGAGTCCCGTATACTGTTGTCAGTTGGAAAATCAGGCCTCAGTTTATTTGTTGGAAGCTCCTTGTTTGTCTCCTATTGTTATGTCTAAGACTTAAAATAGTGCTTGGTCATACAGACTCAAAAATGATGCGACTTTTAAGACAAGATATTATAGTTGGACCTTAGTAAAAACCAATTATCTGTAATTCACTCCCCAGCTAATTCTAAGATAACTAAGTATTGAATATCCATATGTTGCAACTTGCAGCAGATAAAGACATTCCATTGTGACGCTGAGCCTGCCACCACACCATTAGCTCCTTCAAGCATTTAATCAAACTCTGTCCTGGCCAGTGTAGGGCCTTCATCATTGTCCTCAGCTTACATTCCTTGTTCATCTCTTCTGCCAAGGCCAACTGAGCTCAATTGTGTGGCATGAGTTGCTCCTCTCCCATAAAGGGCCAACCATACCTTTTTTCCTTGCCACCATATCCGACCAGCATTGCCATCGCGTCATCACATGTAGAGCGTCAGGTAAACACATGTGGAAATTTTAATAGGTGGCCTCTTTTGACTGTGACAGAAGGGTTTGCTGCAACACTTAGTGGTGCTGAATGGGAAAACTGAGATGGTTGGTGGTTAGGAACGGTTACAATGAATTGTGCATGATTATCAATATCTATCGCAATTTTAGGTATATAAACATATGAAAGTTGTAGCTGGAAGTTTAAACTAGAAAATATTATGGGGCTTGATAGGACATTTTTCTAACAAAGTATGAGAGCTGCATGTATTTGCCGTGTGGCTGAGTGATGCACAGGGGAAAGCGCTACTATGCTCCATTAATTTCGTATGAGTTAGTTATTGGCTGGCGGCCTGTGCTACAATGCTCTTGCTAGTGTGCTTCAGCGTTCGTTGCTATCCATCTTGTACAAGGGTATGAAGCCCGACCTACTTGATGAATGTAAATGTGGTATATAACTTACTGAGTATCTTACTATTCACTTCTCAAATAAGAATTGCTCCATCCATGCAAGGAATTGTTTCTACATTGGTTAATACAAGGAATCATTTTTTTTTTTTGGAAACTTGCATTTCCCTTGTGTTTTATTTTAACTGTAATTTGTTCCATGCCCGCATTTGGTCATTGCCAGTGGTTCATTTTCTTTTCCAGTCAGTGTTGAAATATACTCTGAATGGTACACTGTTGAGACCTTGACATTGTGCAGCAAACATATTTTAATGGAAGCATTAGTGTTTGCATGCAGTTTTAGTATCTACTACCAATTTCTGTGAATGAAACTACCAATAACTGAAAGCAGATATACTGGCCTCTCAGTAGATTAAATTATTACTAGTACTTTAGACAATTAGAATTTCATCAAATGTAGGACAAGTAGGCTGTCAGATAGCACAATTAATAAATTGACATGCTTCTCAAGTGCTAAAATTGTGTGTGTTAAGCCCACATACAATAATTTTTGTTCATCATGATAATGATGAATGTTTGAAATAAACTAGATCCAATTGCAACAAATTGTTTAACGGTATCTGCGCTGAAATTCACTATAGATCAGTGGTGGACCTAGAAACCTAGCATAGGGTATGCACCAATGGACAAAACATTAAACCATGGAAAATTCAAGCTATAAGCACAGCAGTTTGTCCACTGAATTTTGAAATTTCAGGGTGTGCAATGGCACTCCTGGCTACCCACCTGGGTCCGCCCCTGCTATAGATTTGTTCAAACAGTTTAGACAAAGGTTCTGGTACCTTTTCTACTTACAGATGTTATGTTTCTACTTTATAATTGCCACATCATTTTGGAGAAATTCAGTAGGATTGTAGAATTGTAGTATCAACTCTCTTGAAAACTGTCTAAATGTTTTTCTTTCTGGTACTCAATATGAAGCAATGCTATTTGCAGGTGTGCAAACACATGTCGCAGCTGTTGAACAAGCAGTCGTAAAAGATGCTACCAAGTTGGAATCTCCAGTAGTTGTTGTTACAGGTGCTTCCAGAGGGATTGGAAAGGCCACTGCACTAGCTCTTGGAAAAGCTGGCTGCAAGGTTGGCCACTTATCTGTTTATTCTATATAGAGAAGATGTTGTATAAATACAGAAAGAGTCGGGGAATTCTGTATGGATGCATGAGTTTGTGTGCAGCTGCATATATGGTTGCATGATGTCTTTTATGTTTTGCTTATCTATCAGTAAATGAAGCTTTAATTTTGGGGCTATTGCGTTTCTACCCCTACTTTCAACTCTTTACCCCTGCTTTTCACGACAAAATCACAATTGGAGTTGAAAGCAGTGGTAGAAACGCAAATAGCCCCTTTATTTTTTGCATTCTTGTAATGCAGTGGTAGTAGGCCTATCTAGAAATACAATCACATGATACTACTTGAGTCTTGACAGCTTGCAATTGCAAAACATCTTCTTGCCCATTTGATGTAAAGTTATCACTAACCTCAGTTCCCTGACTCCCGCTTGTCATTTAGGTCCTGGTGAACTATGCCCGGTCCTCAAAAGAGGCTGAAGATGTATCAAAAGAGGTGAGCCTGTTGATTCACAGTTTACTATTAGCAAATATACTTTGTTAGGTATTATTTGGATGTCTTTCAGTCCATCTCTGGAATTTTCTAAAGGCTGTCTCAGGGGACTCACAAGCAGTGCATGATCCATTATCCATAGCAGTTACTGGGTAGATGTGTTGGCTTTCACTGCAAGTGACCAGATCATTTGCAGAACATGGACATCATTGCTATATCCCCGACATTATATGAATTATTTTCAAATCATCTTTCATGCTTGGCATCGGAAAGGGCTGCATGCAACTATTATTTATAATGATATCCTATTGGAGTACGCTATTACATTTATGACTGAAACTCCAGAATATTTGTCGGCCTAAATTATGCATACTATACTATACAATACATTTTTGGTCTCCGTTGATACCGACATTTGGCAATCTTTCTCTTCATTTATATTCTTTTTCTTCTTTCCCCCCTTGAACATGATTTCATTTAGAGCTACTTTTGTAGATTGAAGCATCTGGTGGTGAGGCTATCACTTTCGGTGGAGATGTTTCAAAAGAAGCTGATGTAGAGTCCATGATGAAAGCGGTATGTGTAGTTTGTTTACAGTAGGGCCATGTATTTTCATCATATCATTCCTTAGTTAAACTTGATTATGATTGTCTTCTCAATCAATTAGGCTCTTGATAAATGGGGAACAATAGATGTGCTGGTAAATAATGCAGGTATGTTCTCATGTCAGTTTGTGCTTAGTCAGATCCATATTCATGCAAATAATATAATTTTTGCTACTAGGCATTACACGGGATACATTATTGATGAGGATGAAGAAAGCTCAGTGGCAGGATGTAATTGATCTGAACCTTACAGGCGTCTTCCTGTGCACACAGGTCTGTTTCTACTTCCTTATATCAAAATTCACTTGAGTTATTTTGTGCATCTCAATCTTATAGGTGTCTTCTATACACAGGCTGCCACAAAAGTAATGATGAAGAAGAAAAAGGTACAGTTTGTTTGCTCTTCAAATCAGCATGCTCAGTAATTCTGCGTGATTACTTTTCTGAGTGATAACTGTAGCAGTAGCAACTGGTGCTGTTAGCCATGATTCTGAAAATAGACATTAACTATACATGCACCAAGTCAAGTCTGGTTTCATCCCCTTTCAAAGATGCACAAATAATTTAATACCTCCTTGAATTGTTTGTTTACCTTGTGTTTATGAAATTGTATATAATTGAAAGTGACAAGAAACATATGATCTATCCGTAAACCATATTGTCATTGTATAACTATCAGCTCATTGCTGAATAGATTACACATTCTCATGCGAGACATCAGTTTAATGGTTTGCTACTATTTAGTTATGTTTATATTTGTTTTCTGCTATGACCTCAAAGAATTCTCAGAAATTGCCTGTTCAAATGTTGGGATAGGTAGTCATGTGTGTTTTGTGTTGGTATGCAGGGAAGAATTATCAACATAGCATCAGTCGTTGGCCTTACAGGCAATATTGGCCAAGCTAATTACAGTGCGGCCAAGGCTGGAGTGATTGGCTTCACAAAAACAGTTGCTAGGGAGTATGCAAGCAGAAATATCAATGTGTGACCACTATCTTTGAATTATGCTCACTTATAAGTAAAAATTACTCTGACCTATGAAACAATTCTGAATCTTCATGCAGGTGAATGCTATTGCGCCAGGATTCATTGCATCTGATATGACTGCTGAACTTGGAGAGGAGCTCGAGAAGAAAATCTTGTCAACTATTCCATTAGGTACGCATCTTATCTGAGTCTTCACAGCTGTTCCCTTAAACACAGTTATTTCTGTTTGTCAAAGCCCGGGTTGAAGCCCCTAAAAGGGATTTCGTTAAGCCAACATCCAGCCCTAGTGGCCCCTCTCTGATGTGCCAGTATATACTGATAGATCGCAAGAGGAATATTAGTGCCATATCTTTGACATATAGGAATTGTAAGATCGCTCGTATTTAATATTTACACATTGCAAGAGCAAAGCAAATTTGTAGAAACTTGAAGGCAAAGCAATAAACTAGAAGATGTGTGAGCCTAAAGTTGTAACAGCTCATGACATCGGATGATGCACAGAGCGTCTCATGAAGCCAAATCCACTAATTTGCCATAATATGCGGATAGTTACACTAACGCTTCATGTTATCATGAAACTTCTAGGGAGATACGGACAACCAGAGGAAGTTGCGGGGTTGGTTGAGTTTTTGGCCCTTGATCCTGCAGCTAGCTACATCACCGGGCAGGTGTGTGAACTATGAATATAGATACCCATGATAATTAGAGAAGAAAATTCTTTGAACATTTTTATATCAAATCATTCACGCAGGTGCTTACGATTGATGGTGGGATGGTAATGTAAGGTTTCCTGTATGTGCCGGTGTGCGTGCTGTGTACCGGGCAGATTTTTCAGACTACAAAGTTAGGATCTTCTTGCTTTGCACGTGGTTTGAAACCCACATTGGAACAATAAATAGGGCACGTGAAAGTTGTGATGTACTATTGATGTGTCGTTTGTCAAGGCTAAAGATTATCTTATAGTTATCAGCGATCAGGAATTTATCTTATTGATGTGTATTACTCAGTTGACGAAAACATATTTTTTGTACTTCCTCCCTCAATACCTGTCTGTCGTTCTAGCTTGGTTTTGGTGGAATCAATGAAGATGATGAATTACACTGCTTCGCTATGTAAATGAGCTGGACTAGGTCATGGCACCATTAATCGTATACGAACGTCTCGTCCGTCCTTACAGCGACCGCCGTGTTTTCCTGGCGAGCATCACTGATTGTCGAAATGAACTTCTCATACGGACGAAGGGGGTCAAAAACCAAACTGGGACTAATTTATTGTTTTTTTTTGTCCGAAATGACTTCGCAGGGTATATATAAGGATGGAGGTCAATATGAGAATGACTTATTATGGGTTATGCAATTTTCACAATAATAAAATCCCACGTGTATTGTCTTGAAATTCTACCAGAAAGGCAGAAATCAGCTGCCAGAAGGTCGGCAGCTGCATTATAAACAAGTATCAGAAGCCAGCACCAATCTGCTCCCAGCAGAGCAGCAAGCATCAAGCAGTAAGTGGCTTAACAAGGCAGTCATGGCAGGCAGCACGGTCTCTGCAAGAAAGTAAGAACACTTGTTGTACATATGGGAAACATATATGTATCGTCTCCACGGAAGCACGCGGCGCGGGTGATGGTCCCCGCGCGCCGCGGCGGGTGCATCGTCTCCACGGCCAGCGTGACGTCCGTGGTGGCGGGCCTGGCGTCGCACGCGTACACGTGCTCGCGGCGGAGCTGGGCCGCCATGCAGACATTGACAGGGAGACATTTGAGCGGGCTACGGAGGCCAAGGGAAACCTCAGGGCCGTCGGCGGCGCCATGCGGACGGACGACGTCGCCAACGCCGTGCTCTTCCTCGCCAGCGACGACGCGCGCCACATCAGCGGGCACAACCTGATTCTCGACGGCGGCATGTCTGTTGCAGTGAACCCGGCCATGTCAGTTTTCAAAGACTGACCGAGCCAAGCATTCGTTCACTATATACACTAGGAATTATGTACGTGCGCACGCACGAACGACTATATTACCACGGTACCTAAAAAACGGTAACGGATAAAACATATATTAACACAAAATCATCAAACAACTTATAGAGACGAACTACCAATAAGCCTAGATATTCGGTTAATCCAGAGCGGTCATTTGGGCTAAGAATTTCGGTTAATAAAAACTGGTAAGTGATTTAGTACCAGAAAAAACTATTAAAGACACAATGATCAGTTATTATCATATTAACCGCAAAAAAGACATCACTTAAGAGCATACTCATTGCACCAAACATTTCATTGACTTTAAAAATTGAAAAGATCCAACGCATAATCTCACACATAATAAGGTTCACATGGTTTGGTAACACAAATAGAGTTCACACATTAGATTTTAGAAATAAGTTCATACACTACTACAATGAGGATATCACAAACAACATTCACAAATCACAACAACATCGCCTCAAAACAGCAGTCATGAATAGACACGTGACACATGGACGTGGGATACAAACTCTCAATCCCAAGTCTCACCTTCATAATTAGACACAGTTTGTACCCTGGATCAATTGCAACACAAAAGAAAATAATCAGGTTCAACTGCTCCCCCTCCTCTCCTGGCTTCTCCTAGTTGTATCTCCCTTCTACCCAATACTTGTAGTAGTTATGTAACATTCTCATACCTATTTTTTCACATGTCCTGTCAACGCTATGACACGAGTTGTCAATGAATGCATGAGTATATCTCAATAGTATTAGCAAGAAATTTAAATAAAACAGAGAAAACAAAGTGCGGAACCAAAAATATGTGAATGACTTCTTTTGAGTTGTTGTCTCTGTAACATGTATGTCCACCTCCCTGCAGCAGTTGTTCTTCTACAGTCTCTTCATTTACAATAACTGTAGACATCGACATCCTTAGGCGAATCACAATTCTACTCTCTGATGTACAGAAAGAATGACATGTGAACAAAAAATGAACAAAACACTTGATTGTCAGGACTGTGTAAACCGATCAGTAGGTAAGATGCAAAACGTGTTAATAATATTGTCACCTCTCCCACTTGCTACCGGTGTAGATCTGCTAATCCCAACGGCCCAACGGGTGTAGCTTCTATATCATCTAAAAAGCGTTACACATCACACCATATGTTAAAATCATTATCCAATATCAATTTCATAGCTGATTATTCTTCACATCAAATCTATCATACTTACCTTATACTGTAGATGGCTCGACAATCAAATCAAGGATTTCTACATCCATTTTTACAAAACATTATCAGCCTACCAAATAGACATGTTCGACTACCTTCAGCTTGATCGTTACCTGATTTGTTTGATGATTGTGCGTGAATTCCTAAACCACCAACACATCTTTTTGTCTGGCCGGTACTGAGTTTGATACTGCTAACGATACTCTGACGTTTTAGACCACGGTGTGGTCGGTGACAGATTTTCTTTGCTATCGGATTGTAGAGTCGTTACTGGCGCCATCAGTCCCCTGCACATGTTTGTATTAGGCAGCGACCCAATTATTTTCTATATGAAAACGATGCACCCTCCTTTATTTTACCTTGGACGTTCCTAATGGTCTGGTCGCCAAATGGTTTTGGTCAGACACATTGGCCTCCATCGAACTGATAGAAGAGGGTGTCTTTTTCTTGCCGCTCTGTTGCGAGAGAATACTATCCCCCATGACTGCACCTCATAAAGTGAAGGCAAATGAAACAAATAATCAGTCAGGCTTAGGGACATAGAAGATCAAGTGTAGGCACGATGCAATATGACTATGGCAAATTTATCTACAACACACTGAGAAACTGTGTCTTTATCAATAATACACCATCAAAATCGAATTCGTCCGAGACACACTTCAAAAGTGGTGGCATTCGTCTGTAACACACCGCAGCAATTAAAATATTATTTTCAATCAAAGAGCTAAGAGAAACTTTTGTAAATCACATCCAATGCCCTCGCCATCATCGTCTTCGTCAAGGCGCTCACGGCCGCCCTCGCCGACGACGTGCTCGAACATGGTGATGGCTTCCTCCAGCTTCCGTAGCGTCTACCAGTGTCCCCACAGGAACGCGTGGTCCATCATGAGGTAGTGGCAGAGGGAGCCCATGTGGACAGCAACCCCTTGGATCTTCTTGGAATCGGCGGGATGGTGGTGGGGGAGAGCGATGGCGCCACTACCGCCACCACGCATGGAACACCCTTCCTCAGCCACCTGCTCCGCATCGCGGCGAGGAAGGCGAGGCCCATGACAAGGCCGGCACGGGAGTCGGTGATGAGCGCGGTCTTGTGCACGCGAAAAACGAAGAAGAATGGAACCAATGACAAGATGATGAAGATTTTGGAGAAGACAAAGGGCACAACGATCATTTCTCTCACCTGAATTACCAGAAATAATATTTTAATCGTCGGGTGTGTTGCAGACGAATGCCACCATTTTTGAAGTGTCTCGGACGAATTCGATTTCAATGGTGTGTTGCTAGCAAAGACACTGTTTCTCAGTGTGCTGTAGATAAATTTGCCTATGACTATACATCCATACGTACCTGAAGAAGAAAGAGGTCACTTGGGGCAGGCAGTCAGGAAGTCAATAAATCTCCATAGCCTTGAAGACAAAAAAAAAAAGAAGATATCACTTTGGTAACGCCGGACTTGATCAATGAGTGAGCGACGATATCCAGATCTTTCAAATAATAAACAGCGTCATCGGGATCACAAATTACCAATGGAGCCGCCAAGGATCTCTACTTGAGACCTTGTCGAGGCTGGCAGTCAATGGCCTAGAAGACGGCAACGATCAGTCCAGCGATGGATAGCAAGGATCTCCGCTTGAGTCCTTGCGAGACCGACAGTAGGTGGCAACATGATCTTCACGTTAGGCCTGTCTGAAGTAAGAGAGATACAAGGGTTAAAATCATCTCGTCGGATTAGATCATAAAAATACTGCGGCGGCAGGATCACGACTTACCAATCACCGAATGTGGATTAGCTCGATGGCAGTAGATGACGGCAAAGATCAGTGCAGCGATGTCTGGCAACGATCTCCGGTTGAGGTGTGTCCTTGACGAGTATTTGGGAAAGTTCCCGGTTGTCCTACTAGTTTGGAAACTCGAATGCAAAAACGACAGGCGCGTGATTACTGGACGGAGGGACGTGCGGTAAGTTTCAGCGGGTGTGGGTCTGGCGGGTAGAGGTGGGAGCTAGGCAGGGGGTGCGTGAGAAAATATTTAATTTGGACGACGATATATAACTAAAAATAAATGTGTCATTGAGGTGAAGGAGTTCCTTCATCCACTGATTGTGTGGTTAGATGGGGTGATCCCACTTTGATCGGAGGTTCTAGATGGATGGGTATAGATTGGTTTTGGTTGGATAGATTAATCACATGGATTCGTTCTTTATTAGTTTAGATTATTATAGAAAGTGACAATCTATTCCAGCAATCCGCCGGTGCATCTCCATTTCCTAGTAAAATGAATCCTCACTGCGCGTTCTCCATTTCCCAAATTGTGTTTTCGAAGTCTCCATTTCCCAGTTGGTTCTCGCATTAAAGTTGCATTTTTGGTGATCCTAGCCAATCGCCACGGCTCGAACTGATCGTCCTAGCCATCTAGGAGTCGTGCCGGCTGAAAAAAAAAGAAAAAAAAAAGAACTGATTATGACTAACGATGCCGCACCTTGGTGCTGAAAGAAACCAGAGGTGCATGGAAACGTCGTTGCCCATGGTCGACGTGTTACATGGGGCAGCAACAATCGCTGCCTTGGTTTACAAGAAAGATTCTAGATTTAGTTGTTGCCGTGATACATCTAAAATACAACACCTATGTTTATCTACAGAGATTCGGCAACAACCAAATTTTAAGACTCCCAATAATCCCTCTCAATCATAACTTATCTAAGTTGAGATTGTACTTAAAATTCTCTAACTGTCGTACAATAAGGACTTTGGTAAATCTATCTACAACTTGGTCTCTTGTCGACACAAAATCTACTTGCAACAACTTCCTGTTCACCCACTCTCTCACAAAATAAAAACCAACTTCTATGTGCTTCATTCTGCCATGAAAAATTGGGTTAGAGATGATAAATACTTGGCTCCTATATTATCACACCACAAATATGCCATAGTAGGGCTGATAATTCCTAGTTCCTTTAATATAATCTGAACCCACATAATCTCTATTGTAGCATTAGCAAGTGCTTTGTATTCAGACTCAGTACTGGATCGAGAAACATTGGCTTGTTTCTTTGCATTCCAAGAGACAAGATTAGATCCTAGAAAAGCGGCAAAACCACCTGCAGATCTTTTGTCATCAACACAGCCAGTCCAGTCTGCATTTGAATAAGCACTTACTAACATAGAGTTGGACTTGCATAGCTTTAATCCTAATTTAACACAAGATTTCAAATACCTCAGAATTCTTTTGACAGCTGGCCAATGTTCAGTAATAGGGGCATGTAAAAACTGACATATTTTATTGACAGAAAAAGCTATATTAGGCCTAGTCAGAGTTAAATATTGCAAAGCCCAAACTATTCTTCTATATTGAGTTGCATCATTCGGTCCCAAAGGTGATCCTTGATGCAGAGATAGCTTCTCACTAGTAGACAAATGAGTGCCCACCGGTTTGCAATCTGTCATACCCATTTTTTTTAAAAGATCACACAAAATAATACTATTAGAAATTTTATTTACCTCAAATACCAAGAAAATAGTGAAGATCTCCTAGATCCTTTAGAGTAAAATCTTCTGCAAGTCCATCAATAATGCTGACACTGATTCTTGTTTTGAACTAGCCACGATGATGTCATCAACATAAATAAGCACAAACATGACTATGTTTCCAGAATTATGAAAGAACAAGGAAGTATTAGGCTTAGACCCTTAAACCCAAGTTCAACCAACCTTTTGTTTAATCTGGAATACCAAGCTCGAGGTGCTTGTTTCGATCCATATAAAGCCTTATCTTATTTACAAGCATAATTTGGTGAAGACTTACTTTCATATCCTGGAGGTTTTCTCATATACACCTCTTCTTCAAGACTTCCTTGAAGAAAAGCATTGTGCACATCAAGTTGTCTGAGAGTCCAACCTCTAGAAACTGCTATAGATAAGATAATTCGGATAGTAGCAGCTTTAACCACACGACTAAATGTATCATCATAATCTATACCATATCTCTGTTTAAAATCTTTAGTAACTAGATGAGATTTATATCTATCTAAACTATCATCTTATTTTCTTTTAATTTTATAGACCCATTTGTAATCTATCACATTTTTACCTTTCTAAGGAGGAACAAGATGCCATGTCTCATTCCTTTGCAAAGCCAAATATTCAATATCCACAGCATTCTTTCAATTAATATCTCCTAAAGCCTCTTCAAAATTATGTGGTTCACCAGTACTAATAAAGCAACCATATTTAACTGTACCATATGTATAAGTTTTCTCATGTCGAATACCACTTTGGAGCCTTTGAAAGGACCGAGTGATCGGGGGGGGGGGGGGGGGGGGGGGGGGGTAAATCAAAAACTCGCTATATGTACCAAATTCATCAATCATAAAACCGAACACTCATCACACTGACAAGATAATAGCCCTATGAAAGGCAATTCAAAATTATGTAAGCATACTAGTGGATCACACAAGGTAATAGAACTCCTATGCAAACTAGTAATAAAGACACACGGAAGCAAACAACAAGCTAGCAAAGGAGCCTACTTATACAAAACTACAAGATAAGTAACTAGAGCACACAAGCATGAGTGGCTCAATACATAGGAGGGTGATCAATCAAGCCAAAGCAACTCTTATACATGCTAGTGATCAAATGCGGAAGTTAAACACTGCTAGCAAGTAAAGAAGCCTATTCATGCAAGTCTACAAGATAATCAACTAGAACAAGGTAAGCACATAAGCATGAATAGCACAGTATGTAAATGCAAAAGGTAATGCATCAAAGAAAGGAGTAGAGTAAGAGATGGCTCATGATTTTTTCTCGAGGTCTCGGAAGGATGGCGCCTTCCCCTACTCCTCATTGGACCACTTCCGCTGGAGTACCGGTCCCTCCCGCCACCAAGTGGAGTTCTCGCACACGAGCCCGCAATTACTCTCGGAGTGAAGACACGGTTGCATCACCACTGCCACCAAGGCACAAGCTCACATCCCTCGAGAACTTACCAGACTCCTCGAGCCAACACGAGCGCTCACTATCGATGCCCCTTTCAACGACGAGCTCAAACTGTAACAGAACCGCCTTACCACGGAGACAATTCCGTTTTAGGATCTTTCTCAGGTGACAACACGCGCTGTGACGCTCAATAGTACAACACATGACAAAATAATATAGTTGCAACAAGAACAAAGATAGAGTATAGAGTTTTATATAAATCCAAATTTAAATTACAAACTAGAGTTTTAAAAGTGCGGAACTGAAATAGTTCAATAGTACTAAAGAGTTTTGACGAAAAGTAAGATACAACGCCCTCTCACGATGATACACAGTAGTAGAAGCCGGCTTTGATTGGTGTCATGCTCTTGACACTGTACCAGCGCACACAAGCCTACTCCTCATCATCATTGATGCAAGGCTCCCACTCAATGTTCCAGCAGTCAGGATGCTGGCCTTCCCAGTGGAATCTTCCACCGTAGTGACAGGCTCCACCCAGATCATCTAAAAACTACATAGAGCTACGCCCTGAGCAACTAATACTCAGCAAGACCGATCCATCAAAATGGTCAACTACAGCCGACTCCTAGACATGCATAGGCCATAGGTAGGATTTATGTTGCCAAAAAGCCAGCCTAAGAGTGGATCCTTACTTTTCAAGTTTTAGCATCAAGTTAAGTTGACATGCAGAGTAAGAAATTTAGTTTGCACTAAAACTACAGAATTCATGGTTGCAATACAAATAGAACAATTCCATACAGCAGTATTAAACCCATCCATCATATTAATGGCTTTCATCAATGTTTCGGTGTAGTTATCAAGTGGTACTCGTTACTGTAAGGGGCAGCGACTCGAATTGATTTACTTCCTGCAGGAGAAACCTGTTTGCATGATCCATACGCGCTCCATGGAAGCCGCATGGAGCAACCTTTCGCATACGGTACCACATGGTCTTCCGCACCTGGCTCCCCCGAGAAGGGTCCCCCAACACAATGCGCCCCGTGCCGCCATTCGTGGGTGGATTGCTCCCTCCTCTCAGCCCCAGTTCCACCTTAAGGATTAGGGTACCTTCCGACCAAGCAGTAGCCATAGCTATGTCAGTTTACTGGGCCCATAACTTCAGCATGCAAACAGTACGTTCAAACTTGATCCCATGGGCCGTACACGACGGGTAGCCTTAGGTGACTCGGACGGGGCTACCTCCTTGAAGAAAAGCTGTCCTTCCCATTCCACCTAATTGCCTGTCCGGTCTTCACTGGTTATCCCATTCCATCTTTCTCTCATCTGACATCATTCCCAAGTGATAATACTTCCTGATCTACGAGTGGTCTCCATACCACTCGACGAATGATCGTCCTAAATTAAGCAGAGCGACTACCGTCCTAAGGCTATTATTGGTTAAAGGGGACCTACTGCAATACTAGTTTTTCAAGCAACTCCTATAAACTTAATGCACAGACAAGCCTACATCCCTAACTAGTGATAAAATAAAAATGTAAAATTGGTGGGATGCACTGGGGCTTGCCTTGGTCCTGCTCCTGGTTAGCTGAAGCACCACCCGGTCCTTCTGGCTCCTGCTCCTGTTCTGCCTTCACGTGGTTCAGCTCATGATCTACATAATGCAAATGTGATGATGTGCATGAGAGAGATGGTTCATGGCACTTCCTCAACAAATATGTTGATGCAGTAAGGTGATATGTAAAAGTGAAGGGGAGGGGGGGGGGTGTATGGGTGTTGTTGATCGATCTTTTCATGTCCGATATATGGTGAGAGTATGATGACTAACAATTTGTTCAGGGTATTGGGTATGTTTTCATGCAAGAATGGGTACATGATAGGTACCCCTAAAGTACACTATCGATTAATTAAGAAATATTGATTCTATAAGACAACTAAATAATTTCACATGGTTCTGGAAATCAATTACACCTGGGTGATTTACTGTAATTAAGAAATACCAAGAGTGATTTATTTGCCAAGTTTCACTTACATGCGATGAGCCATTAATTTTTAATAATTAAAACAATAAAGAGGCTGATTAATTAATTGTGATAATTATACCGAGAATTATAAAGTGTGACTTTGCATGGGGATTAGACATGTCCAAACTTGATTTTTACACCAAGTCTCAGGAATTTTTCATCCACATAAATTTACATATGGATTTATTAGTGTTTTTGCCATTTAATTTGGTGCTAGTGAAAGTACTAACATGCAGAGGAATTTGCTATTTTTTTAAAATAGTACATGTCTAGACAAGGCTAACAAAATTTACCTTGCCCCTAAATTAGCAGTAATTATTTAACTATGCATTTTTGAAGTTTAGACAAATTCCTGGAATTAGAAACTAATGAAAATTCAATTTTTAGACTACATGGGCCAGATCTACCGCCGGCCCAGTGGACCGAGACCAGCGGGCCAGCCTGGGCTGGATCTAGCCCGCACGAGTCGAGGCCGCAAGACGAGTGTGGCCCATGGCTAGCTCGGGCGAGGCGAGCGTGCGAGGCGGTGCTCTCGGCCATGCGGCGGTGGCGCGAGCACGACGGGCTACCAAGACGACAGCGAAGCAGGCTCGGCTCCGGCGAGGACCAGTAAGGTAGGGCGGGTACGCGGAGCGGGGGAGAAGGAAAGCTGGCTCACCGGGGTGCGGTCTCGGCATGGAGAGGCAGGGGAGAAATGATGGACGACGACAGGCGGCGGGTGGTGAAGCTTGCGACGGACTCCATTGATCAAATCAACAAAGTGGAGGGTCAGTGAGATGTGCGCGGATGCCGTGCATGCATGTGAGCGAGAAGGGTCTAGCAAGACTCACCGTGCTGGGGGAATTTCAGCATAAGGCTGTGGAACTCGAAGAGGTAGTCGCTGGAGAAGAATCCCGATTGAGCTCGATTCTGAAGGGGGATGGGTGCAGGATTGGCTCGAGTCGAGGGAGAAGCTCCTCGCGCGCCTGTGGGTAGGTCAAACTTCGGCGGGGAAGCAATGGTTTGGCTAGGCGGCAGAGCTCAAATGCAGCGGCTATGGAGCACGGCTCTGTGTGAACTGAGAGAGACGAGAGCGAGAGGGAGGAGAAATGGTGCAGGGGTGGAAACCGAGGATGGTGGCGTGGTTATGGGAGCCGGTTTTCAGACCAGGTGGGGGCATCGATCCGCGGCAACAGGCGCTGCCCGTTGTTGGTCGTATCTACGCACCCACTTATATACCGCAAGAGGACGGTGTATGATTGTAGCACTTTTTCTCTTGAATTGAGTATTCCAAGGTTTATCGAATCCACTGGGACCTTAGAGATTTATTAAACAAAGTTAATAGTAAAGGATCTAGTCAAGGCTACTGTCAAAGTTAGGTTGCATGAGGGGGAGACTGGCCAGCGCAAAGGTGCGCCAGAGAGTAAATCTGTCGTTGCGCCGATCGGCGTAGGAGTCAAGCCGATCGGCACACTGCTGAACCTAAGTCAAAGTGCGCAAGATCTAGTAAATATGTGGTTGCGCCGATCGGCGCCGGAATTGAGCCGATCGGCACACTGCTGAATCTAAGCCAAAGTTGTTACGCCGATCGGCGTAGGAGTTGAGCCGATCGACACACCAGTGGATCTGAGCCAAAGTGTGCCAGATCTTGTAAACCTATGCTGTTAAGTGAGTAGCCAGATATCTACTAGTGAGATCGTAACCAGAAAGTCTAATTGAATAACATCATAATGGGTAATTACATAGATCAATGAAAACCTATAATGAGTAAGACCACCCTGCTTTCCGAGCGGCTCTCGATTTATCGCTGCCGAGAGGAAACCCTTAATCGCGCGAGTATCTTACCCTACTTAACTATCCAATAGTGCTGCGCAGGCTTAGTGCTGTCACCGCTAAACCACACTATTAGCATCATCAAGCAACCATAATCAATACAATGTCCGAATACTATCCTAATCACCACAATTAAGATAATATCTACTTACTTAGCCTAGAACTAAGCAATTGGAATAAGCACATGCATGATTATAGAATCAAGATAGACAAATCACCAAAACCATCATCAACATATTCAATCATCCTTGAGATACATAGAGTAAGATTCGTCCCTGTCGAGATGGCCTACCTTGACGGATCAACTCTTAACTCCAATGGTTCTTGAAACTCATCTAGAGATCTATTCTAACGGGACAAGCCCCGGTGGCTCTAACTCACGGATCTGGTGTCCCTTAGTCGCCTCCTTTCTCTAGGGCGAGGGTTTACAAGTATTTATAGGGGTTTTACTCGTAAAGGACTCGGTTTCTAGCAAATAAGGCGGTTGCGCCGATCGGCGCAAGCCGTGTCTTCTCTGATTTCTTCTCCAAGTCGGTTCCTCTGTCTTCCACGGCTGCCATGTGAGCCTTTTCTTTTGAGATAAAGTCTTGTACTGCATGTTGAGATCTTGAAGTTCCACAAATCTCCTTGAAGTTTCATAAATCTTCTAGACAAATATCTTCAAGTGTCTTGCACAGATAAACTTCCATAAACATGTAGAATGGGCCTCGGTCACTTCTGTGGGCCAAAACACCCGTGCGCCGATCGGCTCATGGACTGCGCCGATCGGCGCACTGGGCTTCTTTAGAGCTTGTCGTTGGTTCTGGACTCCTGTCCTCACCATCATCGCATTAATCACTAATTTTACCTGTTTCTGCAATAAAGCTCCAAAACAACGCATATACAAATATATAGACAATATCACAGGTAAATGGCCTAAATTAGTATCAATTATGCTCTAATTAGGGTAATATTCACATATAAAAGGGGCACTTGGGAAGTGCCAACACCCGTACGCCGACGGCCATGCGGCGTCGCGCGAGCGGGGCGAGCGCGCGGCGCCCGGGTGTGTTTCTTCACTGTGGCTGACAGGCGGATCCCACAGAGAGTTTGATTTTATTTATTTATTTCAATTTCCTCTAAACCACTAGTGCTTAATATTTTCATGGGATTTAATTGGTGGCAGATC